>BRKX01000014.1:20032026-22805359 GCA_026008535.1 Perilla frutescens | reverse complement strand
GTATAGGATATAAACTTCTGGGGTCCGGTTTATGCAACTTATTTTGCTGCTCCCTACTTGAGGATGACAAGAGGGAAGATTGTGGTGATCGCCTCTTCCACCAGTTGGTTGAATGCACCAAGGCTCAGCTTCTACAATGTCAACTATCATTCACTCTTCATAGCTTAGCTTATTAATTACCTCATTTATCTATTCTAACCAACATTTTTACAGGCAAGTAAGGCTGCAGTGGTGAGTTTCTTCGAAACTCTGAGGGTCGAGTTTGCATCTGATATCGGGATTACTTTAGTCACTCCAGGATTGATAGAGTCAGAGATCACAAAAGGAAAGTTCCTCAACAAGGAAGGCAAAATGGTAGTGGACCAAGACATGCGAGATGTAAGATTGATCCCAACAGACAAGCAACCAAATTAATTAAATGTATAGGTACAAGAAACTTACTCACAGTAATTGCATTGACTTCAGGTTGTCATAAGTGCTGCTCCAATAGAGACGGTCCAACGATGTGCAGAGGCAATAGTCAACAGTGCGTGCCGTGGTGACAAGTACTTGACATGGCCGCCTTGGTTCAGGATGACCTTCTTCGTCAAGACGTTGTGCCCTGAGCTCGTAGACTGGTTCAACCGTTGGTATTTTGTCACTGACCCTGGAGTTCCACCAACACAAGCTATAAGCAAGAAAATCATAGACTTGCCCGGACTCAAGGACATCCTGTGGCCCGATTCTGTTCGATCCGCCAAGATCAAGACCAGCTGATCAAGATGAGGATGCCGAAATAGCCAGCACAAACTCAACTGCCAATTCTAATTACTATTACTGTGCATTAAACATTAGAATCTGTTTTCTCTTTTCTACATTTGCAGCTTCCACCCTATTTCCAGTTTTACATGCTGCATTCAAACAATAACTGGTGCAACTAATTTCCCTCTAGCATATATGCATCTACATCTTGCTTTTCAACTCTCTTCTCGTCGGAATAAAGTACCATTCCATTCCATTCGAAGGACCACGGCATTGGCAAAGTACTTCTGAGCCTTCAATGTACCTTGTTATTATCTCGATGACGCATCTCCTATATGCCACAAGTGATGATTTTGCTTTCTTCATTGAGCGTTACGACAATAGATGATTCTGCTTTCTTTGTTGGAGCATGATAAATGTTGGGAGCTTATGGGGATAAAGCAATAGGATTCAAGTGCGAGTGGTCCTGCTGCTGAGGAGAAATGAAGGACTTAACTCTCTTAAGAAGCAGCCAACCATCTGAAGCAATACAGCCCTGGTTCATTTCCAATGCAACTGGAACGGGAGAAGCATTACTCATCTCTACAATCATGGTCCCCTGATAAACAAAAATACCGGGAAGATGGAATTTAAGATTTGAAGTCCAAAAGAGTTTGTTTAATTCCATATGATATTCAAGAATGAGATCATAAAAACAATACTACATTTGACCCCCAAAAAGAAAATGTTTCCTGATTGGTTTTATGAAGGATGTATATATGTAGTATTTACTGACTTGTTAGTTGTTAATGGTCTAAGTCTAGTTTTCCTCGTACATCCTGTATGAGAGTGGACTAAACATCCCAGCAAAAATGTCAAAATATTAATATGGGACACCCTGGTTTCTTGTATGAATTCGTGTAAATATGCCTCCAGTAGGGTTAGAGACAGATAAGAAACAAAGAGGAACAAACCACTACTTTAGAGGACAATCAAACATGCAGAGAATAATTCTACCTCAAAATTAACCAAAAATGTCTGAAACTGTTTTAATATCTCCTTCATCTCACTGACCCGCTGGCTTTCGGAAGATTCAAGGGCAATTGTAACCTCCTGAGGAGAATAACCAATTCTATTCCGTACAACCTGAAAGAGAAAGCAATTATGCACAGATAACCATCTAAGAGGATGATAACCAACGAACTACTCACGTTGTGACTGATGAGGATCTCAGAGATGAGACTGCCATCATCAACATAAACTCGAAGCTCATAGATATCATTTTGTTTGTACTGAAATCTCTTCACACCAGTGAGAAAGCACTGGAAAGGTAGCAAGTGATATGCCCACCATAAAGACATTAAAAGAGTCAGTACATGCGGGAACTGAAGAAATAATCTACATAAAATCAAGTGAAATTCATATATAAGCACATGCAGACAAATGGCACATAATTTCTCCACTGCCAGATATATCTATCGGCGACTAGAACACCTAACCTAACCCAACCCAACCAACCAGCCTCCTCTATTCTTCACGATGCAAGAAACTTATAGAAAATATAAGTGAACTTAAATATGATAACAAAACAACAGAAAGGGTTATAAATTATAAAAGTGCACGCTTCCACGAACAATTAAAAGGATTGCTACTACGTTATTCGCTGATTATAATATTTGATAGGACACCTCAGGTCATTTTCCATGACTACATTTGATAGATTCATTGCATATATAATTATATCTACATATGTATATTCTGAATGTGAAGTTAAGAAGCTCTTAACTTTAAAAGATGAAAGCTTAGAGATGTCGAGCTCTTAGTTTCAAAAGAAGAGAAGCTCTTAGGCAATAATTAACTAAATTGCAGATAAAATTAAGAGTCCTTCGGTCGTACCTTTATTTTTCCTTGAACAATAGAAGTTTCATCATCATTTGCCGCACACTTTGCTGATAAACTAGCCAAGTACGTAAAAGGGATTTCTTTTTCTCTGGAAAGTATAAAATGGTGTTCGAAATCATCCACCATAGATATTTCCTCAACGTCCATGTGTGTGGGATATGTGTTAGGCTCGGCATTATCCCTACTGATTGGCATGAGAACTTCCTCCCCAGGCATATAATTGGCAGGGATGCCTGATAGGTTCACAGGTTAGAGCAAATATAAGATAATTAAGAATATTTGATTAAAAAAACTGAAGATTACATAGTTATAAAGCTATTAATATATACAATAATTTAACATACCTTGCCTAGTCCCCCCTAAAGGTGTCATGACTCCTATTGAGGTTTCATTAATATGCTGAGAAATGGTGACAGATTGTGCAGGCTGCATAGCAGGCACGGTTCTAGGCTCACCATTTCTATTCACAGGAACTTCAAAGTCTTGTCTGGGCCTGTCAGGGCCTGTGGAAATACATGCAAGGAAATTAGGAACTCTTCTGAGCACTAGGAGATACCTACAAGTATAAGACGAACCTTGTCGTGAACGGGTAACTGCAGGCGTGTCAATATGCACTGGAATTTCATCCTGTTCAGGTGGCCAGGGTGCACGTGACGTGTTGGGTCCATCATTATTTCTACTGATAGGAGTTGCAACATCCTTTCTGGGCCTGTCAGGGCCTGTGGCAATACATGCAGGGAAATTAGGAACTCAGAAGAGCACTAGGAGATACCTACAAGTATAAGTTTTTGAGTTTTTTCAATACACAAACCTTGTCGTGAACGGGTAACTATAGGCGTGTCAGTATGCCCTGGAATTTCATCTTGTTCAAGTGGCCGGGGTGCATGTGACATGTTGGATCCAGCATTATTTCTACTGAACGGAGTTGCCAAGTCTTGTCTATGCATATCATTGGCGGGTATACTAGGCGCAGATCCTTTACAGTTTGAAAGTAACAAATAAGGAGAATAAAATTATGAGACCCACAACTTAATGTGAGTTTGCAAGTCTACACATCATGCCATACCTTGGCCACTTGATTGCAGGGGTATCGTGTCTGCTGGGTGATTTCTATCTACATGGCCTGGAATTGCATCATTACGAGGTGGCCATGCAGCAAGTGTTGCTCTAGTTGTCAGAGGAACCACTCCTGTCCTAGTTCTGGCAGTTTTTAAATATGAGTTAAATCCCAGTTATGGAGATCTGACTTGGAGTTATCCAAAATAACAAAACACTTCTGAATTAATGATTAAATGGGGTGATGCAGATTAGAGAAGCGCAATTACTAGAACAATCTTACCCTCAAAAGCAGAGGCTAAAACTTTATAAGCACCTTAGTAATCCAGAGTGCTGCTCAAGTTTTTACTCAAACAATAGTATTGTGATGCAAAAAAAAAAAATCCTCTGTACACATAAGTACTCACTGTTACATTATAAGTATTAGTTCAGCCTATCCACTTCTACAAGTATTGATTATTTTAAGTATGTAGCACATAGAAAGGCCGATAAGAGCTCATATGAAATATGGAAAAAGTGCAAACTGCAGTTGATGCTCATAAATGTAAGAATTTAAGTTCCTCTTACTCCAGTATTTTCCAGAAATGCTTATAAGATGATGCGGCATGCAAAAAAAAAGCATAAGCCACGCAAATTCAATTGTCAACATACATCTTCTCTAGCAAATAGTGATCTTAATTCGCAAGAATAAAAGAAAGATTACCAAGTCTAACACATAGAGTTGACTGCAACAAGATAGCCAAACAATTTGAGCACCATATTTAAGTACTTCTCAGTACCTTCTTCCCCGTGGTGGCTTATTTACTTCGTCAACAAGCCTCTGTCGTGCAGCTTCCAACTCATCAACCATTCCTCCCAACACTTCAACAACTTCAGGGACCAGCATCAAGAGCCCATGTCTAACATTTACATTACAAACCGCTACCTGCATAATTTTTCTGTAATTTTATTGATTGCTACGACCTCCTATTTAGCTAATCATGGAATGTGAATCAGTCACGCGCAGAATAAAATGATACCTTCAGTCCTGCGGGCCCCAGAACTTGAAGATCTTTGATGGGTCGATATTCCATGCCAAACACACGCTGAATACCATCTGTCATAGACAGCTTGAGACACCTCTTGATTCCTGGTGCAGCATTTTGGTATCGTCCACGAATGGGGCTGCTGAGATTTACTATCTCATCCACCTACATATTCCTCACCAAACATGCAACCAACCCTTAGAATGTTCGTATTATAAATTCAAAATACATCATTTTTGCAGCTTCGGTGTACACTCTTACATACAGACCAAATTACTTTCGGTGGTATTGGGAACGTCAGGTTGATTAGAGCCCGCTGTTAAACCCAAAGTAATATATACCCGGCAAATTGATTGATATTGATAATAAGTCGCAGCAAACATTTTATCACGCATTCGACCCACTTTTAAGCATTGTAGTTCAAGAAAAAAGTACCTATCTGGCTATCTCAGAATTCAGATATAACAAAATAATGCAAAATTAGTTCTTTTTATTTCACCTGCAGAACAAAAGGACCCTTGAGATCAACCAAATGCAAGGTGTGCACATCCGGCGGAAGCACCCCCGCCCCGCAAAAATTAATGTCCGACCACAAGAACTGTTGGAAGCAAAGCTTCGCCTTAGCTGAATCGTCCATTCTCTGAAACCCCTGCACGGATGACTGCAGCCCCTGTAAACACGAGTCCAACCATTCTCTCCTGAGCCTGAGCCCTAGCCTCTCCAAAACCCCATGCACCGGAGACTCTGACACTTCCAAATAGCTATTATCACCCCTCACAGTTTCAGGAACGGAATTGTCAGTGGAATCGCCGATGGTAATATTTTCTAGGTCTTCGTCGGATATATCAATGGGAATTGACTCAAATTGGAGGTTTCCATGTCTGTATGTGTTGGTGACGGAATTGCTGCTGCTGGGGGTAGGGTTTGCGGAGTTCAGTGTAACTGTTTGGAAGTCAGTCTCGATACCATCCATGATCATTCCGTCCATATCTTCATCTTGTAGTCGGTGTTGTTGCGGCGGAGGCGGAGGGGGAGGAGGAGGGAGGTGGTTATCTTCGTCTTCTTCGTCGGAAGAGCAGACTACACGGAGGCGCCTTCTACTCATTTTTTTCACTTTCCCTCCAAATTTGCTCTCTCTCTGTGCATTTTGAAGACTGAATGAAATTTGGGCTTAAATTTGGACCGTTGGATTTTTCTGTATCTGGCCCAATTATGGTTTAGCAAGCGAATCTGATAATGGAAATATTTGCAAAACAATTGTGTTTAATTAAATTTACACATTATGAATAAAAAAAATACATACATCTTATTTTATTTTATTTCCCTTTTCTTCCATTTGAACCACACACAAAAAAATGTACCTTTTTAAGTTTAAAGGCAAAAAATAATTACAACATTTTAGGGTGATTGAAATCGTATGTAATCTTTGCAGATGTTCATTTATGAATGGCAATTGAATTGGACAAAAGGGTTAAGTGGGATTTAAAGCAAGAATAAAGTTCAAGACAAATTTAAGAATAAATTAAACCGTTCAAAAAATAGTGGTTGCGCGCGCGCACACACATATAGTGGTGTACTGGTGTATACGGTTGAATTTGAGTGTTGCTAAATTGTAGATAATTCAATGTTCTTTATCATATTTTTTTTATGTTTTATTTCATCAACGTATAGCAATTATATTATCGGCGCATTGCATGTGTTAATATTATACATTTACACGTGTGGGTTGCACCGATGACATAAAATATAAAGTTAAAATATGATAAAGGATTAATATCATTGCAGAGTATAGATAGGACATAGTGATTTATATAGTTTGTATATCCATGATTGTAAATATGAAGTTGAATCCAGGAAAGAAATCACAATGAATAAATGGGTAGTGGTTTTGGTATTTAGATTGTTTGATATTTGAATGAACGCAGGATACCAACAATCTCAGTTTGAACATGATTAATTCTGAAAAATGGGTGGATATTGAATCCGTTCATTTTAAATGTAACATATATATAGCACTCAAAACAGCAAAAGAATATGCAAGAATATCAAGACATGAACCTTATGAGTAGTAGTATTAGAAGGCCACACCCACAATGTGGTTTAATTCCCTTTTTTTTCTCAATAAATTGGTTGAAATAATGAATAAAAACAACAATATCAATGTCTCGACAACAAGTTTTACTGAACAGAATCAGTTTGATGCTTCGTTAAACTATGCTCCTTCGATCTGGATATACCAGCATCGAATACCCTTTGCAAAACATCCAGTCGCTCTGTTATTAGAGACTCTTCCAGTCCCTCTAGTTGGGCATTTTCGTTTTCCATTATTTGCTCGAGATCTTCAAAATACTTCACCTTGCGCTGCAGTTTCATGAGCTGTGTTTCCATCGACAAACATGTGAGAAAACGCATACCAAGTTAACACTGCATGATTGACGGAATGAACACCCTCAGGTTATAGACTGGTGAATATGACAAGAAAACGAAATTCTTGAGAACCCTAGTTTTGAAGTTAAAGATTTTGATTACGCATTCACAACCACATGTATTTTGAATCCAGTGAAGCTGCACCTTACACACTTTGTGATTTATCATGACACTAATGGAAGCTAAAACTAGCATCATCTGAATAATCTCAGGAATAAGAGAAGCACCTGTGATTCAATCATAGTAGCCACCAAGAGTCCAATCTCTCTCTCCTCCTGATCAGCCAACATCTTAGAATTTGCAGCAGCAGCACCAAGTGCTGTTGCAGTTGCAGCCCGCATTCTCAAATTTAGAGGTATTATATTCTTCAGAGAGGATATCTCCTTCATTTCTGTGGAAAATTTGTAATATACTCGGTGACATCAAGAACAAATATAAATACAACACCGCAAACCCGTGAACCCAGCAGTTCATATGATCAGAGCTGAACAGGATAAGAAAGATAGAGCATAATTGGGATTATAGACGAACAAGGAATAGAAAACATTTAAATTATTTATATATACCTGATTGATTTAGGCTTGTATCCTCAACTGCATTATCAGCATCAGTGTCTCTGATGAGTAAAAGTTAGTTTGATATAACTTCAGTATTTAAATCAATATATTAACTCAAGATGTAAAGGTTTGATAGGAGATTGGATCGGTACCTCTCCCGATTACTGACTTCAGGGGAGGCGTTTGAGTCAACATAATTACCATCATCGTCATCAAATAATTCTTTTGAACACTGGTTCTCATAGCAAAGAGAAGTAACAGCAGCATCAGCTGCAGAGGCTGTGACATGTGGACCCAACATTGTGGAGATGCGAGTTACCTGGTAGGCTAGATGTCAATATCTACAGAACTATGAACAACAACAAGCTTGATTGTTGAGGATTGAATCAACCATATAAGCACATTTCTAATAAATTATAAGACTCCCAATTTCAGTTGATGTGAAAAATATGCAGGTTTAAACAATATTTTAAGAAAATCCTTGCATAGAGAAGAGTCATTCAGTTAACTGATAGAATGAGAGCATTTTTCAGGCAGTGATGAAGAGTAGAAACCCCTGGGGAGCATGGATGCACGTAATCCAAGTAATTCCACAGTATGATTTACATAATTCTCATAAAAATAAAAGATTAACACAGTATCAAACACACACACGCACACACAGACACATATGTCAGGACTTCTAGTGGTTAAGCCATTTCCTGAGTCAGGGTTGCAAGGAAGTCATATTCATTGAAAGATAAAGATTAAAATGAAGCTTTTAAAAGAAATGAGCCTGGACAGATATTTGAATTTTGCATCACGATCAAATTATCATATACCAAGAATATTATAGAACATTAAATTCTTCAAAAGGATTAACTGCACTGTCAACATTGTCTAAAATTTATAGTCAAAATTTTCAGCATGTTTGGTGGGAAATGATAGAAGTCAAAACAGAAAAAATAAAGAATAAATAAGGATCTTCTATAGAGTTAAATGAACCTGTTTCATCAAAAAAGTTCCAGCATTAGAAGGTGGTTCAGTGCACACTCTTTTCAATGGAGGACCTTCACACTCGGCATCTCCGTTCTGCTGATCCTCATTCTGACGCTCAGAGCTTGGCTCCTCAGCCTTCACAGATTCTTGTGATTCATTGGAAGTTACCCCTGCTTGTTTACTATCACTAACATCACCTATTACATCCAAGAATTTAATCTTTCTATAACCAGCCCCCAACATAAGATCGCCAAGCGGCAGCTGTATAAGCTTTGAGATACATTCCAGTTTACTTTTTGTCTGGACATTCTTAGTGACAAGATCCCAGTCATCTCCGTGCTTTAAAACAGATTCTAAAAGAAGTAAAGTTTCTGCCTCTGTCCAGACAGCAGCCTGATTCTGAGTATCTTTTAACTTGAAATCATCTGCTGATTTGTCCTCCTCATAATTTCCACTTTTGAAGCACTTTTCACAAATAATAAAACTTGCTGCCTGATACATGGAAAACAGAATTCAAGAAATCAACGCCTTTGAAGAAGTGCAAATCACCACACTAACCATATTTTTCTCTGTTGGGGGTTTCTCTTAACATGAACGGCACAAAATGATACCACCACCTATCTTCAACAGATAACTACATATTAACATTAATCACCCAAAGAGCCATTTAAGTAACATTGTTAGTCAGGTGTAGGATTCAGAACATTATAGGTCTTACAGAATTTGAGAAACGGTAATCCAAGGCATTTCAGTCCATATCTATCCAGATAACACTTCAGACCCATAAGTTTGTTAAAAACAGATTGAATCTGAGAATTTCCAATTTGTACCATAAGTCTTGAGTGTTTCGAACTGATATATAATTATTTTGAGGAAATAAACAAGAAATAAAGATTTAAAAGGATAAAACCAATCTTACTATAAATTGAAAAGAACAAAAAATGGGATAGAGGAGCAATGATTGATAGGAGGCATACAAAAAACTTAATTTAACCTTTTGAAGAGACAAGGTAAACGTGTAGCAAAACTCAGTTGCAAGTGCTCATGATCATCACAAATATTAAGTAGTTACGTAGAAGATTCTTATATATACTTAAAAATCAAAATAAAGTACTAAAGCACAGAACAATGAATATTGAAGATAGAGTGTTAACACAAAAATCTTGGGTCATTGTAACTATAAGTGACCATCTGCTTTAGTTATAGTTCACTTCCATAACAATTTTCCGTATTCATTATGTAGCTATAAATAGTTCTTATGGTATACAAGCGTTAGTAATGCCCTCACTCAGTCAACATCCTAGCCTCTTCATTGACATCACCGATCACTAATCATATTGCAAAAACATATACTGACCCCTGCACTACCACAGTCGAAGCCATTTTCCATTTTATGCATCCCTCCTTATTGATGTTGTATACTAAATAAAAAATGCATTGTTCGCATCTTAATTTGCACAATTCAAACTAAACAATTTTTTATATAAAAAAAAAAGAGAACATCACCAAATAAAATGCATACACCAAACCCGAAGAGGAAAGTTGGAGGCGCGTCTCCGTTTTACCTTGGTGTACTCATAGTGCGCAGAATCACAAGTCTCTTTACAACCTCCACACACCACCCCACTCTTCTTCCTCTCCTCCAACATCAACTCCCCATAAACATCAGAATAAGAGGCCAACGGCGGCCACTTGAAGCCGCTTTCTCCAACCTCCCCAACAATCCCACCACCATCCACCACCAGTGAAGGCGGAGGGGGCGGTGGTACTATCGGCTTCATCGAATTCGGTGCAGCCACCACTCTCACCCCATGAGGGGCACCTTCTTCAACCTTCACCCTACCCTTCCAATGGTCCTCTTCCTCCTCACTCCCACACGACGCCGTTCTAGCGCCTCCCTCATACCCATTCCTCTCATCATTACCAGAAACGTTGAAATTAATGAGACCCCATTTCTCCAAAAAGGTGAAAACTTTGAGAAGAACGCTAATGTCGCCTACTAGTGACTTCCGCACCTCAGTGAAGGTTAGTTTTCTCGAAGGTTCCTCTCTGTATTTGGAGATGATGAAATCCCTGTACTCTTTGTAGATTCTAGGAGTTCTGGTGATTGAGCTGCCGTCGAAAAACTCTCGCAGCGAAAATCTCTCCACTTCGTGAATGTTAATCCACGAGAACCAACCTTTTTTTTCAAGAAACCACACGATAAGGAGACACACAAAATCAAGATTAGGGCGAGTGACCTGCAAATTTGCACTCATATATACAATATCCATATCTATAAAAAAAGGCAGGGCATGTTGAATTGAATGCGTGGAGACTTACTGGAGTAGCTGGGAATGGTGTAGAGCTCCAAGTCTGGAGTAGTTCTTTCCATGGCGGAGACCTCAATTAATTTTCTGGTTTTTTTGGGGGCTTATTTCTTAAATTGAGTTCAGATTATTGCCGATTGTGCCCTTGCAATTTATCGGGAGGGACAGGGGTAGTGGAGTAAATATTCATTAAATAAATCTTGTTGAACAGAAACTCGTATGATTCGAGTCACCGACCGTCCGTCACTACATTATATATTTATTTTTAAAAATATTTATTTATGTATCTTTATTATAAAAATAATAATATATGTAAGTGCTAGGTTTGAGCCTTCTATTTGCAAGCTATTATGCGGATTTACCATGTACTCATTTTAGCAGTGACTACGGGTTATCTCAACATTAAAAAAAAAAGCTCAAATTGAGTAGAGTTTTTTAAGATAAATTTTAATTTTTTTATATTTCAAATGCTCGAATTCAAATTGTATAGTTTCTGGAAAATATACCGAATCATTATCTTATCAAACAGCATAGGGAAGTGAGGTTAGGGATTTAGATAATTGTAGTCTAAATTTTAAATTTAAATGTGCAGCAATTTTAATACGTGAGAGATTAAATCCCAAATTCTCGATGAATGTATAAAGGATTGTAATTTTTGAAACAAAACCATATTTTCAGTCTGACTTAACCTTAATTTGGATGCGTATAATTTTTTAGGATAAGGTTGATCAAATGCTTGTAATAACCTACATCGATCACTCAAACCTATTTAATTTTTTTTGTTTTTTTGTTGGTCAATATATTCTTCTTAATCACTTAAATACAGTGATTCAGTAATTTTGGGCTTTCAAATAGTTAAGACATATAATTAGCCATTTAAGGACGTAATCTAACTATATTTTTCGATATTATTTGTAATCACCATTCTAAAATGCTGAACTGCTCGTATTAAAGTTTACAGGCTAAAGTTGAGGATCCACAATATGGATGTTTAACATGTTATATATTTAGGGAGTTTCTGTTTGCACCACGGAATTTACTCTTTGCACCACTAAAATAAAAAAGTAAAAATAAAATAATTACGAATTGACTGAAATACCCTTTAATTACTTTATTGTACCATTTTTTTTACTCAATGCACTACAAAATAAAATTTTAAAAAAAAAATAAAAATAAATTTTTTTCTGTCTCAACTCTTGACCCTTTTTCCCACTCATCACAGCCTCTATCTTCTCTGCAACTTCCTCCTGCTCATCGATCATCAGTCGCACAGATTGTTCCACCTTTTTCCACTCCTCACAACCTCCTCCTCCTTTTTCTCCTCTGCAGCTTCCTTGGTCTCGCTCAGATTTATTCCGACTCTCAAATCATCAACCACCAATTTTCTGTTCGTAATATGACCGATGAAAAATGGATAGCAGATCATCGGAACAGCACCCCATATACTCTCAACAACCGAATTCTAGCCACAATGAGTCAAGTGGCCACCAATCGCGGGATTTTGTAGCACCTCAATCTGGTTGCACCACGCCACCACCAGCCACCTCTCTCTCGGTCCGTCTTCAAATCCTTCCGACAAATCACCGGACTCCACCATTCTAGGTCAAATAACCCAAATAAAATTCACCCGACTCAATAAAAGCCCGCCAGCGACTGCGCGAATCACGTCTCTCTCGAGCCTCGCGAGGCTGCCGAACGAGAGATACAAAATTGATCCAGGTGGCTTCGAATTTAGCCAATCCGCGCAGTTGGCTTCGGGCATCAAGCTCGTGGCGACGGAGTTCTTTGCAGGGAAAAGAGGGTCGATCGCGTAGAATGGCTGCTTTTTGCGCAGAGCTGATATTGTGTCTGCTTCAAATTCTTTTTTTAAGTAAAAAACATATTTTATATGGAAGGGTATTATAGTCAATTTTAATGTTGCAAAGAGTAAAAAAAAGTGGTGCATGGAGAAGATGTGGTGCAAAAAGTAAATTATGTGGTGCAAACAGAAACTCCCATATATTTAATAGAACAAAGTCACCCATTTTTATTATAAAGTTGACATACAAAATTAGTCAATTTTCTGTGTTATATCAAAGGACACTTAATTGTAACTTTTGCACTGCATAAATAATTTATAGGTTTTGGATAAAAACATGTTCTGATTTGTCAAAAAGTGAGTAGAATGAATGTGTAACGGAATGACAATATGTTTTCTTTTGGAGGTTTGGATCGACAACCACCACCTCAATCGCAAGAGAATAATAAATACAGTGATCGATCGCATATGTTTTGTATAAATTTGAATCGACAATGATGTTTGGGAAGTACATTTAAGTGAATACATGCACATCATTATTGCAAAACGATCTTGAAATTTTGATTGATAAAAATGGAAAGACTTTTAACTCAAGTGCACATATATCATTAACAATGTACTTTCTGTTAGGAAAAACTATCAAGGAACCTCTAGATTAGGTTTTGATGAGATGTCAAAATTATTTATGAAAAACTGACTAAAATCCAAGTTGTAGATCTGAGCTGATCGATCCAGAGCATCAAAAAGGAACTCAAGTAAAGTCAAAGTCAACCAATTAAGAGTATGGTCTGCAAGCTGAAGGATACGTCATCCAGTCAGAAGTCAACTCAACTGAGAAGTCAAAAAGTCGAATCAATCGAAACAAACTGACAACTAAGTCAGCTAAGCTGAGGGAGAAAAGAGTCAACTAAGACTGAAGAAACTGATAAGAGATTAGTTTAGACTGAAGACTGGAAGTATCCAACTGATGGCCAAACTGAAGTAAACAAGACAAATCAGCTAGAGGCCAGAACTAAAGTCAGTCAGCTTATGATTAGTCAAGCTGACAGGAAAGCTCAAAGTGAGCTGACAAGCTCAAAACTGCAGTCAAGCTGATAAGCTAGCCAAGAACTTGAGTCGAACTGGAGAAACAAGCTTAAAACTGCCAACTGGAGCAATGGCCAAAGTGAGCTGACAAGCTCAAAACTGCAGTCAAGCTGGCAAGCTAGCTAAGAACTTGAATCGAACTGGAGAAACAAGCTCAAAACTGCCAACTGGAGCAATGACCAAAGTGAGCTGACAAGCTCAAAACTGCCAACTGAAGTAACGGCCAAACTGAGCTGACAAGCTCGAAACTATCAACTGGAGCAATGACCGAACTGAACAGACAAGTTCAGTACTACTAACTGGAACTCAAAACTAAAGCCAGAGAACCTTGGAGTTATTGCTCAAACCGGCGAATCTTGGAATAAATGCTTCAACGAAGATCCTGGAATTAAATATCCAATAAAGATCGATTGGCAAAGTAACGGCTACTTCAACCAAAAGCTCCAGCGATCAATAAAGACCATTTGTCATTAATGAGCAAACAGAGCCACCGATCAATGGAACTCAACGGTCATAAAATCACTCCTCTATAAAAGACGAGTGAATCAAAGTTTTAAATAACTCTTCGCCTCTATAACTTTCGCATATACATTCTTGAAATATTCAAGCAAGAGCTTTTCTTTCTTTCTCCCAATTAGCTCAAGTTCAGCATTTAATAAAAACTGCGAGAGTTCAACTAAGAAGAAGAATTCACAGAGTCAAGATATTCAGCTAGTTGTTGACGATCGAGCCAGGGCAGCCTTCTCAGTTTCAGCTATACAACGATCAACTACCCAGCTGAATTGAAGGAGCACATCAGTTGATACCACATGTTCAAGACTAACCTCTTAAAGATCGAAAGAGATCTAAAACCTTGTAAAGACGACAATAGCATCTACCTTCCTAGCGAGCAGTTAGGGACTTCAAGTGTGAGCCGTCGACCCGCTGAGGTAGCGAACAGTTACCAGGTTCAGCCAACTATCCTTCATTGTGTAATTTGTAAAGAAACTCAAGTTATATAGTGAAGTTGCCCTTCTGCGGAAGGAAGATAGGACGTAGAAGTTTGAGACTTCGAACCTCTATAAATCTTTTGTGTGCTGTATTGTTTTGTTCATTGCATACCTTTGAATTGCACACAATCTCACACAAGCTGCACCCAAACTGCCTTAACTGATCAATAAGTTTGTGCATAGATAAGTTTCTCTAGCGAGTCAAAGGGCCCTATTATTCCGCATTTAAAGTAAAAGGTTTTCAATCAGTTTATTCACCCCCCCTCCCTCTAAACTGATATCGACTCACCCGGGACCAACAAGTGGTATCAGAGCGGTTGGTTCTAAGGATCAGCCGTTTCTGCAGATCAATTGAATCAGATCTACTTATCTGTGCTAACATTCCAGCTATGGGAAACCATAAGCTACCTTTGTTTTCAGTTGAGAATTATGATAACTGGAGCAGGAGAATGAAGGCGCATCTATGCTCAATTCATGAGAATATGTGGGAAGTCATTGAAGATGGTCCAATCATCATCATGATAGACAATGATGCTCACATAGTTGATATCAATCAACCCCAAAGCCAACAAATCTTCTCACCAGCGAAGAGAAAAAGTTGAAGAATCTAGAGTTTGTGGCTCAAGCTGCACTATTTCAAACTCTAGATGAAGACAGAATGAAGGACACAAAGAATTGTACAACTGCCAAGGAGATATGGGACTTACTAGCAGATCTATGCCAAGAGTCCGAATCCATCAAAGGAAACAAGCTCCAGCTAGCAGTTGACAGATACGAGTCCTTCAAAATGCAGCCAGAAGAATCCATCTCAAGCCTTGAAACCAGATTTCTAGGCATCATCAATGAGATGACTAACCTTGGGAGAAGTTATCCCAATTCTGAGATGAACTCCAAAATATTGGATAATCTCACTGAAAAATGGGACATGAAAGTGATAGCTACAAAAGAATCAAGAAATCTCAACAGCATCACTCCAAGAGAACTGTTTGGTTCTCTCAAAGCTCATGAGTACAGTCTAAATCGAAAGAAGGAGACATCTACATCGTCAGCTCAAGATGCAGCTTTTTATGGTGAAAGGAACCGGTTTAGAGACACTCGAGGAAGGAACAACTTCCGACCTAGGAGCTCACCAGCCAGAGAAAATCAAGGCGGTTCTTCAACCGAATGAAAAAGAGAAACAACTGAAAAGAAGGAGAATCTAACTGAAGACATCAACGATCAAATCCAATCAGTTACCAGATTGTTAGAAAAGTTGAAGAGAGTTCGGGATAAACAATCAGTTCCACCTCAAACTGATGAAATCCCAAAAGATGAGAGAACTCATCAACCAGCTGAACGATCAGCTGAACCATTCAGGGGTGGCAACCGAAATCAAGGAGAGTGTTTTCACTGCCACAAGCAAGGACATTACAGATATGAATGTCCAGAACTCCCTAAAGACAAGAAGGCCAAAGTGAGGATAAGCTTCTTCAAAAGGAAAACAATGGTTGCAAATTACGAAAATACCGTGCTAGACGATTCAGACTATCCATCTAGAATTGATTCTGACGGCTACAGCTCAGATGATGAAGCGCTATTTTGCCTCATGGCTGACAATGATGAAAAGGTTAGTACAGCTGATTCTCAAACCTCCTTCTATCATATTAATGAAGCAACTGTTTCTAGCAATGAACTTGACATGAAACTTATGATGCTAGAAGATCAATTAGCTTCAATATCTTGCTTGCATGTTGAACTGAAAGATGAAAATGATGAACTGAGAAATAAAGTTAGAAAACTGAGCATTAAACATGAAAGATTAAATTATCTTGAGTCTCAGTTTATAGAATTTGAGAAATTGAAATTGAGAACTGCTGATCTAGAGGCTGAAAATCAAAAACTCAAGCAAGAGATCCATGAAAGAGAAAAGGGATCTCAAACTTTAGATGAGATATTAAATCATCAAAGAACTGGAACTAGCAGCTCAGGGCTAGGATATAGCAAGTTCACTGCCCTAGAGAAAGGAAAAGCAGTTGCCCAACCCAGTAATAAGGGAATCCTAAAAGGGTTCACTAGATCTCATGATCAGCTAGCTGAGTCAACCAAAGAAAAAGAAATATTGAAAAATCCTCAAACTCAGCTTAGACAATTTGGTCAGTTCTACCAAACAAAAATACCAGGCCAACTGAAGCCCAACTTCCAGCAAAGACCATCAGCTCAATCAAATCAATTCACTCGTTCAAAGCCTCCAGTTCAACAAAGACCACCATCTCAACAAAGAATGCCCCCAAGGTAAACTGATAGATCAGCCCTCTTTAGAAAGAAAAATCAGTTTGGATCTCAAGCCTACCCTACCAAGAAGTTCAATCAGAACACCTATAGGAAAGATCAAAGAAACTCTTTTGAACCCTACCATCACTATAATGAGTACCTGGATTCCAGAAATGAGCCAAAAAGGTTCAATCCAATAAACTGGAAACATACAAAGCACTGGTCTGATCACAGAACTCAAAGGTCTCAAGACCAAAGCATTTTAGTTGAATTGTTTTATCTAACTAACTCCCAATGCAGGTATCACTCAACTGATTCAAATCAGAATAGAAGAGTTGAGAGAAAATCTAAATTGATCAGGCGATCCAAGTCAGTTGGATCTCTGAATGATAAGAAGCCAAAAGTTTGGCAAGTTTGGATTCCAAAGAACTTGATGTATCAACAAGGACCCGATATGAAACGGGTCCCTAAATGCTAATCCTTGTTGTTGCAAGACAAGAGTATCCTATCTATGAAGAAAGCCAAAGACATTTGGTATCTAGATAGCGGGTGCTCCAAGCACATGACCGAAGACAGAGAGGATCTCGACAGTTATGAAAAGGTCAAAGGTCCACTTGTCACATTTGGAGATAACTCCAAAAGTCAAACCATTGGAGAAGGGTTCGTGGTCAAGGGAAAAGTTGTAGTAAATGGAGTCTCCCACGTGGATGGACTAAAACACAAACTACTCAGCATCAGTCAGCTATGCGACAATGGCTACTCAGTTGACTTCACTAAAGACTCCTGCAGCATAAAAGACAAGTCAACTGGAGTAATTCTTCTCACTGGCATAAGGAGAGGCAACAATTATATTGTTGACTGGTCAACCGGCTACTCAGAAGCTTGCTTTCTTTCAAAAGGATCAACTGAAGCAAGCTGGCTATGGCATCGACGACTGAACCACCTCAACTTCAAAACAATCAACTACCTAGTCAAGAAAGAGCTAGTTGAGGGGCTTCCCAAGGAAATATACAAGAAAACAGGCGTATGTGGGCCATGTCAAAAAGGGAAGCAAGTGAAATCATCCTTCAAGAATATGAGTCACCCACCAGGAACAACTGATTACCTCCAACTGCTACATATGGATTTGTTTGGTCTAGTTAGACCACAAACCCCAAAAGGCAAAAGATTCACTCTGGTAGTAGTTGATGATTTCTCAAGATATACATGGATGGAATTCTTGAGGAGCAAAGATGAAACTTATGACAAGCTAACGGCGTTGATAAGAAGGCTACAAACTGAAAAAGAAAGATCAGTTCAAAGAATTCGCTCCGATAATGGAACTGAATTTGTGAATCAACAAATGATCAGCTTTCTCAACCAGCTTGGAATCACCTATGAACACTCAGCTACAAGAACTCCACAACAAAATGGTGTAGCCGAATGGCATAACCGGACACTCAAAGAAGCAGCTCGAGCAATGATAGCTGATGCCAACATAGCTGAAGGTTACTGGGCTGAAGCAGTCAACACAACTTGCCATACTCAAAACAGAAGTGCCATTGTAGCTGCACATGACAAAACACCCTATGAACTGTATAAGGGTCGTAAGCCTTCTATCTCATATTTTAAAATATTTGGCTGTAAATATTATATTCACAACAATGGCAAGACTCAATTGAAAGCCTTTAGTGCCAAAGCTGATGAGAGAATATTTCTTGGGTATAACTCTCCTTATGCACAAGCTTACAGAGTGTACAATAAACGAACTCTTTTTGTGGAAATAACATGTCATGTGGTATTTAATGAATTTGCTAATGAGTACAGGAACAAAGAGAGAATATACACATCAGTTCAAGTACTACCTAGTGAAACTGAAAACTCGCAGGACTATGTGGATCACATTGTTCCAGAGCGGCTTGAAGTTTCACTAGAAGAAGGCAATGAAACTGGTACTAAATCAATTGAGAACAACTTGGTCAATGAAGACACAAATCGTGCTGAGACCATAAACCCCACAACTGAAACAGAGGGAAGAACTGATGAAAATGTCAAACCAACTGATGAAAGGACAACTGATGACGTCCTTACAGAAGAACCAGCTGAAGCTATCTTGCCTAAATGGCTCCGAAGCCACCCAACTGACAAGATAGTTGGAGATCTAAGAAGTCGAGTCCAAACCAGAAGTTCAACTGAGCATGCACTATTCACATGCTTAGAAGATTCAGACTGGATCATGGTCATGCAAGAAGAACTGAATCAGTTCACAAGAAATGACGTATGGTTTCTTGTTGATAGACCAAAAACCCAGAAGGTCATTGGTACAAAATGGGTTTTTCGCAACAAACTAGATGAACAAGGAGTGATCACAAGGAACAAGGCTAGACTGGTAGCCAAAGGATACTCACAAAATGAAGGGATTGACTTTGATGAGACATTCGCACCAGTTGCAAGATTGGAAGCCATCAGACTGTTCCTAGCCTATGCAGCTCACTTCAATTTCACAGTCTACCAAATGGATGTCAAGAGTGCTTTTCTTCAAGGAATGCTCAAGGAGGACGTGTATGTCGAGCAACCACCAGGCTTTGAAATTGGTGATCAAGTCTTCAAACTGAAGAAAGCCCTCTACGGACTGAAACAAGCTCCTAGAGCGTGGTATGAAACTCTTGCAACATTTTTATTGAAAAATGGGTTTCAAAAGGGAGTCATTGATCGAACTCTATTCCGAATAGAATGATCAACTGAGATCTTAATGATTCAAATTTATATGGATGACATAATTTTTGGATCAAAAAGCAAAGATCTATGCACACGATTTGCTCAACTGATGCAAAGCGAATTTGAGATGAGCATGATGGGAGAAATGACATTCTTCCTAGGACTCCAAGTAAAGCAGCTGAAAGATGGAATCTTTATTAGCCAGGCCAAGTACACTAAAGAGCTAGTCAAGAAGTTTGGCGTTAGTAAAGGAAAAACTCTCAAAATTCCTATGAACACATCAGTTCAGCTAACTCTCGATGAAGAAGGAGAATCAGTTAGCCAAACATATTATGGAGGAATCATTGGGTCGCTACTTTACTTAACAGCTAGCCGGCCAGACATCTCTTATTCAGTCGGTCTATGCGCACGATTTCAAGCTAACCCAAAGAAAAGTCATCTTGAAGCAGCAAAGAGGATTATCAAATATCTCAAAGAAACCATAAATCTTGGGATATGGTATCCCAGAGATGACAGTTTGAGTCTAATTGGGTATTCAGATTCAGACTTTGGTGGATGCAAGATCGACAGAAAAAGCACTAGTGGAACATGTCAGTTTCTAGGAAGTAAGTTGATATACTGGTTTAGCAAGAAGCAGCACTCAGTTGCCACGTCAACAACTGAAGCAGAATATGTAGCTGCTAGAAGCTGCTGTGCTCAGATACTCTGGATGAAGCAACAGTTGAAGGACTACAAAGTCGAAACTGAAGAAGTACCTATCTACTGTGACAACAATAGTGCAATTGCAATATCTCAAAATCCAGTTCTACATTCAAGAACCAAGCACATTGACATAAGACATCACTTCATCAGAGATCACATCGAGAATAAAGACATATGCATCAAATATGTCAACACTGAGAAGCAGATAGCTGACATTTTCACCAAACCACTGCCTGAAGCAAGGTTTATGGAGCTATGCATACAATTGGGATTACTTGAGCTAACATCAAAAGATGAAGATGACCGACTGGAAGTAAAGGGTCAAGGAATCACTTTAGCTGAAGAGAGAAATTGAACTGAAAAGCTTCAACTCATCAGAACAAGCAGCTCATAACTGAAAAAGTCGTGAAACTGATCAGTTGGACATATAAACTATCAGGTTGAGATGAAGCAAGAAGTTGTAGAGAGAAAGTAAACTGGAGCTGATCAGTTTACCCCATCAGTTCAACTAAATCATCAGTTCATTTGCTTAAACTGATGATCCAATCAGCTATGCAGAACATACCAACTGCAAATTGATCAAACTGATGAAGAAATCATAGGAACTGGCTTCAACTCAACAAGGAGACATCAGTTCAAGAACCAACTGAAGGAAAACAGCTGAACTGAGAAACAGCTGAATGAAGGTCCAAGCAGTCAAAACCAGTCAGGAACTGGTGAGAAGACATTTCAGTTGGAACTGATCAACATAAAGATCATCAGTTACAGTGGAAGCCAACTGATGACGTAATCAGTTTCAAGCCAAGGAGAAACTGCTAGAGAGAAAAAGATAAGCTCAAAAATTTCAATAGTGGAAACGGTAAAAACACGTGTCACTCAAATATTACCGTTGAACTTTCTCTCTCTTCCCTCATTTATCCCCAACGGATAGAATCGAAAGGCCAATCGACAAGTCGATTGAATAAATCCAACCGTTGAATTTCTAGCATTCGAAACATCTCAACCATTGGATGAGCCTCACCTCTCTATAAATAAGTCGGCTAAGTCTTCAAGATAAGCTTCACACTTTCTACTACCGACTTTTCTATTTCATCTCCAGCCAGAGTTCTTAGCCTTCTAGATTATCTTCCCACGCCAAAATCTCACATTCGTAAATCATGACTCTAATCTCGACCAATCCTCATCGAAGGAAGTTCAATTTCAAAATCACCGGAGAAGACTCCACAGTCTTCTGCAAGGATCTGTATCATGATAAGATACTTAGCAGACAACTTCAGAAAATTCTCCAATATTCCCAGCTATTGTGAAGGAATCATTCAGTCAATTGAAAATTCTGGGCTGAAGACATTCACTGAGGGAATACCTACACAAATATATCCAGAGCCAGTTGCCAAGTTTTTCCTCAACTCAACTAGCACAGAGAACCCTCTGGAATTCAAAACAGAAGTTCGAGGACAAGAGATCATAATCACTCCATCAGTGTTAAAAAGGGTATTTGATCTCCCAGATGAAGGAGATAATGTTGAAGAAATAGAAGTTGATGCTAAAGACTGCTATGACAGATGGGTAACAATTCACTTTGAGGGAAGATATCATATCAATCATTCTGTGTTCAACTTTGGAAAAGAATTTCAAGTACTAGCAGCAGTGGCTGCAAGAATGATGATAGCATCATGTGAAGATCATTCCAGCATGTCAGAAATAAAGTACAGAATCTGCAACGCAATCTGGGAAGAAAAGAGAATCAATTGGTCTCTATACTTCTTTCAACAATTAAAGAATCTTGTAGACAGTGTGGAAACTGGAACCAAAAGCTCAGGGCGCTTTCCACAAAAGATGAACTTTCTCAACAGAGTAAGCTCCATCCTGGAGTACCTGCTTCCTAATGAGATGATTAAGGAGACTCATCCTCAACAGATTGATCCTGACGATTTTATCCCCAGAGTGAATACAACTACACTACCTCTGCTAACGATCAGGGAATCACAACCAAAATTAAGGCAGAAGCTAATCCCATCCACTCCAATAACAAGGGGTAAAGGAAAAGCTATAATGGTAGAGTCAGAGGTTCAATCAAACTTCGACTCAGATGATGTCCTTCGCATCATTCAGAGTTACAAGTCATCAACCGAAGGAGATCATGATAAAGAAGACTCTAGAAAGGGTCAAACTGAGCAGAAAGTAGCTTCACCAACTCAATCTGAGACGGTTGAGAAACCAGCTACTAATTATCAAGATGTAGAGCATCAGCTGGATGCAGATCCAGAGACTGAAGAACATCAGCCAATGGCAGAAAAGACTCGACGATACATCAAACAAACTAAGAAGCAGCAATCAGGCAAAACGTCAAAATAATTCGAGAAATTGATCGAAAACATGAAAGTCCTGGTAAAGTTGCTCTCTGAATCGATCCTACAACTGGAAGCATACTCTGGAACAGAAAGCTCTGAGGAGGACTCCTCTAATGAGGACATGCCAGACATTTCCAGAAAGGCCAAAAGGAGAAAAACTGATCACAAGAAGGACTAATGGCTGATCAAACTAATTAGAAAAGCCCTTAGTTTACTTCTTGTAATTCAGCTTGTCATTATTTATTATGATCTATATATAAAAGATTATCCTTTTGTTTTCAAATAAATGTCGATCCTTCACATTTATTTTTGAAAATTTTGACCGTTGCAAGATAATGACACATATCAAAATCATTAAATGCCAACGACCAAAAGAGGCCAGAGGCTAGTACTATTTCGACCATCAGATCTATGAGCATGTCCAAACACTCATAAAAATCCTCCTCTTTCAAGCCTCTAAAAAAAGCCTCCTCATACAATATCAAAACTCTCTCTCTCTCAAAAATCTTGAAATTTCCAAAATCTCAGCCAACCCCAAAGATGGCCGAATTATCCAGATCTTCAAATTCCTTAAAAGAGAAACTTATGAGAGACAAATTCCTTGATAGGAAGAAATTCCAATTGATTCTAGATGAATCAAACAACCCACTTCTTCTGTCAAACCTTCACAAGACAGAAATTCTTTACTATCTGGAAACACCACCAAAGTTCTTTAGACAAAATTTGGTGAGTGAATTTTTGCTTCAAGCAAAATTGTCTGCAGATGGAAAGACAGTGTCATCAGTGATTCAAGGACGACCACTTCACATCACTGAAAGAACAATTGCAGAAGTGTTCTAACTCCCACAAGAAGGTTCATCCGTTCAAGATCTAAAGGAATCTGCAGAGTCATACTGAAGAGAATGGAAAACTTCCACCTGTAACAAGCAATTCAGTTTTACAATAGCTAAAACTGATCTGAAGCTCGAGTATGGTGTTCTACTTGACATAACGAACAAAATGTTGTTCGAGGCCATTGGAAGCCTGAGTCAACTCACCCAAGAGAGATACAAGGTTATGATTCACCTTGCTGAAGGGCGACAAACAAACTGGGCAAAATTTGTTTTTCAACAACTCAAGCATCAAGTCATCAAGGCCTCTGACTCAAAGAAATCTGGCAAGTTTGAGTCCAAGGTAGGACTTGTTTTGAGAATGAGTAAAATGCTTGAAGACCTGCTAAAACTTCCAAGTAATGAAACACTACCAGTTCTTATCTCTGACCGGATTCCCAAGAAAGGAACTGCTTATCTTCAGTCACTAAGGAAAAAGAGAAAAGCCAAAGCCAAGACAAGCAACCACTCTTCGAGCAACTCAACTGCCAATGCCATTTATTCTCCAAAATTAAAGAACGGATCACTAGTTGATTTCCAGGTTTGCTCTGATCTAGATGAGCTTATTCCATTAATTGGAATCCCTCATCCAAACTATGGAGCGGACTACTTCAGAAGCACTTGCTCTCCTCTCTAGCTGACTGAAGAAAATATTCGCACTTTCTACAGTAGTGAATATGCAGTCAAAGGTGCACAAAAGGAAGTGACCAATCTCTTTCTCACTCACTTTGCTTTTGTTGCATAACGTGACCAAGAGCTGTTCAAACAACTTCACCGGTATTTCTATTAGTATAACTGGAGACATTCTATGTCTATCCAGTCTCATTTCTTGCTAACTGCCTTTCATGGCATGAGCTACTGGCAACGTGAAGAAACATGGAGCATTAAATGGATAGGATCGTCAAATCCATTTCCTCCAACTATTATGCAAGTCCAGCACATCATGAATCACCGGCTAGTCAACAAGATTCCAGCCACCGCCTTATTGGCAAAATTCAAGACCAGCATCATGCCTCAAGCAGTTGGGATTGCAAGTCAATCAGTCAACTGCCAAACTGGCTCGCTTTATCGAAAACTGAACTTTGATAATCTATCAAGTCAGTCAGCTTAGCCATCACGACAAACTCCAACTGCCACCGAAAGGATAGAACCACATCTATCACAAACTGAAGCTGTGGCTACCCAGAAGAATCCAAGGCGTGCTGACGAGAGCGATAGTGATGATGAAGACACTGCCACATCACCAAGCCTCCTATCCAAGAGCTATGTCACTCCACTGCTCACATCTACCTCAAAAGACATGCAATTGCCTATGAAAAATGATCAGTTTCGATCATCGCCAAAGGGAACTTCACAATCCCTTAGTCAAAGGATGAAAAACTTGTCAGTTGCCATCCATCTTCACCTTCACCAAGCCAGGAGGACAGCAAGGCCTGAACTGCCAAAGAACAAAACTACCTCCAAAAGAAGCAGTGCAGCCAGTCCAGCTAGGCCTTTCAAGAAGCGGAAACTGTCTACTGAAAGCCAAGCAACTGATCAAGCTAACTGATCAATTCAGTTCAGTTACAGCTTCAGCTTCAACTTCAGCCAGTTTTTCAGCGACAATTGAGAACCGAGACTCAACTGATCATCCAACCATTGAGCAGTCAATCAGTTGGACTGTATCCCAACTGAATTCGGATAAGTTTTTTTTAAATTTTTTCGAAACTTATTATAATTAAATTGTTACCGTTGAGATTATGAAATTTCTTATATTATATCCAATGGCTACAATTTGAAAATAGGGCTTTATCTCACAAGTTGCCATTAATATCTCTGCTTTGCTATTAAATCAACTCTTCAAAAACGAAAAGCAAAAATATAACTTTCAAATACGATATAAATAGCAAGATCTGCAGAAAATATTTCGCTATTTATGGCAACTACCTCATTTTCAAAATTGCTTCTTCTCAGCCACAAGATCATAAAGTTACCACACGATCTAACGGTCGGGATACATGTATCATTAATTCAGCTATTCATCCATCAAATCGGACAGCTGGTCAGCTAAGAGAAGCACTCAAGTGTCCTCAATCAATACATGCTATGCTGCATATATATTTATGTAAGGAGATGGAGACTCCGATCATCTGCAAACTCAATCTCCTCCTTGCTTTGATTACTTGCAAACTCTCTCTTCACACTTGCATATCTAACACCACCATCTTTTTGCAGAAATGAAGCCTTCATTTCAGATGGTAGATACCAATCTGCTTATTAAGAAGCTAAAGAAAGATAAGACTCTAAATCTAGAGTATCTTAACGCACGTCTCGGCTCAGACAACTTTCAAAGAATTTACAGGCCATTGGAGGCAACTGGCCTGCTGCCATTTTTGACAATCGTGCCACTCAAGAATTTACCTTCCCATGTTGTGGAGTTCTACTACAACGCAACCATCTCCAGCGACAACATCATCTCCACCAGCCAGAGCAAAGCGATCACAGTGACAAAAGAGACAATAATGTCTACCCTTCACCTTCCAGGCGACGGCCCAGACGTCATGGCACTGCCACTGCCGTGCAAATACGCACTGTGGGGTATTTGGAAGCATCCTCACGTGCACCATCATGACTGTTCACACAGGCTAAAGGAGAGCATGCCCAGCGAGATCATCCAACTCTTGGACATCACCGGTCATATCTTACATGGCAACTTTGAGACGGTCCAGTTCTCCGAGCTCAAAGCACATCTCACGGCCGCTCTATATTTCGGTTGTAAAGCCGACTGGGCCTCTTTCATTCTTGCTCAACTGCAAGCAAATGTAGAGCGAGCGGAATATGATCCCTCCACTGGCTCGTTCCGAGACAAAATTGGGTTTATGAGTCGCATAAGCCACATCATTCAAAGCCAGTTTGATGAGATCATTCCAACTGGTTAACTGATCAAACAAAGGGACATGCTCCCTACCATATACTGCCAACAGCTCCCAAAGAGATCACGTCAATAAGGACCTTCCAACTCAGGTCGTGGAAATGTACCTTTGGAAGCACCCGCCAGCTCATCTGAAGAAAGACAGCTGCTGATTGAGAGCGAATCTCTCTCAAGGCTAAGTGATTAGCCTACAATATCAGCTAGCTCCCAACCTCTAGCCTTAGTCCATTGTGACTCCATTGAGGTTGAGTTTAAAGAAGTTTTAGACCATCAGCTTAGCAGCTATTTCGGTCTCATTGAGGGCATCGACCCTTCTCTATTCGAGCAACTAAGACGGTACCTCCAGTACCATATATGGTGATTCCAACTGGATGAGACAACAATGTTCCACCTCATCCACACCCGTGGATCCATCTTCTGGATCAACGAAGGACATTGGAGTAGAAACTGGATGAATCGTCCACTTTCCTCGCCACCAACTCTTTCAGAGATAATGGATTCGATGATCAAGCGAATCCAGCTCAGTATACCAACCGATGCTCCTCTCTCCGAAAACGAACCGGCTAACTCCTCAAGCACACCATTTCTTGGAGATCTACCCATCGCTTCAACTGATGAGATTTTCACAAACTTGGCCTCGATGCACTTCAGAGAGCACGAAGTCTCTCTCACCTCTGATCAAGGTTAGTTCATGACAACTGAAGACACCTATGCATGGCTCTCCTCGCCCATGCCAATTCCTTCAGTTCCCTCCCTCCATGCTGACAATTTGGCAACTGCCTTCACCTTCTTGCCAAATTTATCAATACCATCATGCGATCCACCCGGCTTTTGGATGATGCCAAAAAGGGGGAAGATGGACAGTATGATGATGGATGCTTAACTCTTTGGGATCAGATTCAAAGAGAAATTCATCATGAGGAGGAAGATCAGCCTCAAGGGGAAGCATGGAGAACACAAGGAGTCCAAGAAAAAGGAGAATCGAGTAGAAAGAAAAGAAGTAGTTTCAAGGAGTAAACCAGGGAGTAAACCAGCAGTTTTAACTGCTCTTGCAAATTGAAAGCTTGGATAATATGCTTTAAGTTAATATATAATACATACTGCAATTTTTCACAATTCTTCAAATAACATGTCTCAAATCAAGTCTTGATTGTGTCTATAATGCTCTGATACTTGAAGTTTGAATGCTCTAATACTTGAATGAAAGCATGCTAAGTTTGAATGCTCTGATAAAAGCATGCCTAAAATGAAAAGAATGCTCTGAAACTTGAAGTCTAAATGCTCTAAAACTTGAATTTCATGCATACCTTGAATGCTTTGATACTTAAATGAATATCATGAATCAAAATTGCTTTGATTTCAAGAATCTGCTTAAGCAAACTACAGTACGTATATCAAACGTACATTTGCAATTTTTTCATCATCATCGACAAGGTTTTGACATCATCAAAAAGGGGGAAATTATTAGGAAAAACTATCAAGGAACCTCTAGATTAGGTTTTGATGAGATGTCAAAATTATTTATGAAAAACTGACTAAAATTCAAGTTGTAGATCTGAGCTGATCGATCCAGAGCATCAAAAAGGAACTCAAGTAAAGTCAAAGTCAACCAATCAAGAGTATGGTCTGCAAGCTGAAGGATACGTCATCCAGTCAGAAGTCAACTCAATGGAGAAGTCAAAAAGTCAAATCAGTCGAAACAAACTGACAACTAAGTAAGCTGAGTTGAGGGAGAAAAGAGTCAACTAAGACTGAAGGAACTGATAAGAGATTAGTTTAGACTGAAGACTGGAAGTATCCAACTGATGGCCAAACTGAAGTAAACAAGACAAATCAGCTAGAGGCAGAACTGAAGTCAGTCAGCTTATGATTAGTCAAGCTGACAGGAAAGCTCAAAGTGAGCTGACAAGCTCAAAACTGCAGTCAAGCTGACAAGCTAGCCAAGAACTTGAGTCGAACTGGAGAAACAAGCTTAAAACTGCCAACTGGAGCAATGGCCAAAGTGAGCTGACAAGCTCAAAACTGCAGTCAAGCTGGTAAGCTAGCCAAGAACTTGAGTCGAACTGGAGAAACAAGCTCAAAACTGCCATCTGGAGCAATGACCAAAGTGAGCTGACAAGCTCAAAACTGCCAACTGAAGTAACGGCCAAACTAAGCTGACAAGCTCGAAACTACCAACTGGAGCAATGACAGAACTGAACAGACAAGTTCAGTACTGCTAACTGGAACTCAAAACTAAAGCCAGAGAACCCTGGAGTTATTGCTCAAACCGGCGAATCTTGGAATAAATGCTTCAACGAAGATCCTGGAATTAAATATCCAATAAAGATCAATTGGCAAAGTAACGGCTACTTCAACCAAAAGCTCCAGCGATCAATAAAGACCATTTGCCATTAATGAGCCAACAGAGCCATCGATCAATGGAACTCAACGGTCATAAAATCACTCCTCTATAAAAGATGAGTGAATCAAAGTTTTAAATAACTCTTCGCCTCTATAACTTTCGCATATACATTCTTGAAATATTCAAGCAAGAGCTTTTCTTTCTTTCTCCCAATTAGCTCAAGTTCAGCATTTGATAAAAACTGCGAGAGTTCAACTGAGAAGAAGAATTCACAGAGTCAAGATATTCAGCCAGCTGTTGACGATCCAGCCAGGGCAGCCTTCTCAGTTTCAGCTATACAACAATCAACTACCCAACTCAATTGAAGGAGCACATCAGTTGATACCACTTGTTCAAGACTAACAACTTGAAGATCGAAAGAGATCTAAAACCTTGTAAAGACGACAATAGCACCTAAACTGCACACAAGCTGCACCCAAACTGCTTTAACTGATCAATAAGTTTGTGCGTAGATAAGTTTCTCTATTCACCCCCTCTAAACTGATATCAACTCGCCCGGGACCAACACTTTCACATATAATAATGTCAATCTATACATATATTAAGATAAAATCACAGGGATAAAGTAGTCATTAAAAAACTTCAGCCAAAATTTGAGTTAAGTAAATAGTTTAATTTGCCGAAAATAAACAAAAAAAACTGTAGTTATTCTGGTGGTTGATGGTATTCTATAAACAGTTGTTGGTCCTGTGTTTGATTCCAGTTGGTAATGTATTAGCTGAATGTTGCTGCCCCCGACGCTTTCCATTTTTTAATTATCAAAATTATTAAACTCTAATGTGAAACATTAATGGTCTTAAATTATAAAAATATTAATATTTAATTGAATGCGTTATAATCTTAATGTGAAACATTAATGGTTTTAAATTATAAAAATATTAATATCTAATTGAATGGATTATATTCTTAACAGTCGCACACTTCATTTAATTCTACCTATTCAGATTTTTATTTTATTTTATTTTATATTGATATTTAATAAATCTACAATAATTATCAAATAATTAGCTACCAATTATGATTATGCTATTTTTCACTTAACTGCAATTAATCAGTAGTGTTTTGTCTTTTACGATAATAATACAAATTTGTTTTTCAAAACTTGAATTTTTATTATTTTAATATGAAAGATTATACGAAGAGGCAAAAAAACTGAATAATAATTAATTAAGTTTAATTAAACTTCCATGCATCTAAAATTTTATTTTTGTTCATGGACTATCGATCATCGATTAAATTTTATTAATAATCGGACATCTCACAAATTATAATAAATTCAAATTTTAAAACTTACAAAAATTAGAACTATACATCCACTTACAAAAAACAGAAACTCAATAAGAATTAAATTATTCAATATTAAGTTTATGTATATACATATATATATATATATAGACATGCATATCATCAACCTACCCCATCTTTAATCAATTCTTCCCGCCGTTGTCCGAATATTCCTTTCCGATAAGTGACAATGGCTCCATTCTTTACCTTGGTGAAAAATCTAGAACGAGGTAGAACAAATTATGCAATGAAGCTCCGTATAATCCGTCGTTATAAAGTTCCTACTTTTGGAAATAAAGAAAACATATCGAGTCTGGAATGTGTGTTCCATGACCTTGAGGTTAGTTTTACGAAGTTTCACAACTCAAATTGAAGTGTAATTCAAACATAATCATCTCACATTCTTTATTGTTCTTTGTTTTGGTAGGGAAATTGTATTCATGCTCGTATCAAACAACCATCTATCTACACTATAAAATGAAGTTCCCTCAAAAAAAAAATCTCTCCTAAAAACATCAAATCATCTACAGTAACTTTTTTATTTTTTTAATATTTCACCATCTTCTCTCTCTCAAACACACACATCTACAAATATTTTTTTATTATATAATTAATTTGTGATATATTCATTAACATATTTCGTTATATACATGACATTCAAAATATATTTGTACGAATGAATACATATGTGAACTTTTGCATATTAAGAAATGAGTGATAACGTTTATTAGATTTATCATGTCAAATAATTATCGACATATATTAAATATATTAAATAAAAAATAAGTGAATTATCTGATAAAACACCTAATCGGTATCGTGTTTATTATATGTAGATATAACATTTATAATATTTTTTTAATTATATTAAACATGAAATGGTTAATAATTTAACAGTCTAATTAAATGGATAACTAAATCAAACAAAGATTAATATTTATAAGTTTATATAGTCTACTATATTATTTTTTAGAAAATATAGTATTTAGGATTCGTTACGCTTTAGTATCCGAACGATGGACGTTTCTACACTTTTATCCCAAATTTTAAAAAATTACATATTAACACTTAATGTTTGCAAATGAACACTTATAGAACTATATCAATTTTTAAATCTCACAAATATTGACTTAGATTGTTGAAAATATTTCAAATTCAGTTTTTAGCTTATTTCATTTGACAAATATTGAATGTTGTTGTTGCTCTTCACAATATTCAACAGTCCATATTTACATTTGTGAGACTGTAAAATTATTTTAACGTTATATGCGTTAATTTGTGCAAAAGTTCAATATCAATATGTAAATTTTGAAATTTTTGAACACAAGTGTACAAGCACTCAACGTTAAGTATTAAAGTGTAATCATCAACCATATTTTAATGCAAATAAAATGAAGATTGATATATAATGAAGACATGTACGCTACATTATTATAGTTTCTTAAATTGAAATTTTTATATTTCAAAAAATATTTATTAACATTATTTTGATTACATTTATTTTACATATAACATAATTATCAATTTCTTAAGAGTCAAATCTATATAAATATACAACCTTAAAAACCTTTAAAATGAAACATAAGGTATTGCTATAATATGTGTTCACATATATTTTTAATAAGTTTTTAGTAACGGTCAATTGTACGTAATTGTTTCATGAGTCATAAGTCGTGTTAGTTTGAAAGTTTTTATTTATAAAAATTATGATAATGTAACAAATGTTACTACAAATGTTGTATATGTACAAGTGTTGCACAATTTATAATATAATATTTTGATTGTAGTGGTTTATTAATTATTTGAACTTATCAAGTAAAATATTAATTATATAAAATACGAAAATGTGATACTTATATTAAATATATAATAATTGAATTTGAGACCATGAGTCTACCCGTGCATCGCACGGGTGGAAATCTAATTTATTAAAAAGAACCAAACAATGTTAAGTGAGGGCAGCATCCATGCTCTTAAGGATTTTATGATTGTCGGCAACAATTTGAAATTCAAGACAAGTGAGGGCAGAACTATTATTAATTTGATGTGTTGTTTTCTTTTATTTTTAGTTGAATTTGACGTGTTATTTTCTTTTAATAAATAATTAATAATATATTATTTTCATGGATCCACCAATCTTTGTATGTTAGGGCGATCAACTAATATTTTTGAGAAAGTAGATTTGGACCAACCTAATTTATTAGTTGTTAGGTCGTGTAGTTTTATTTACTTTCACATTATTGTTGTAATTTTTTGAATTTGTTTGTAATCAATTCTTTACGATTTATTTGATTTGATGAAGGGCAAGTCTCTTGTACATAAGATTTACATCAGACGGTCAAAGCGTTGACCGGGTCAACGCGTGTTGACCCGGTCAATGCTTTGACCAAAAAATCCGTCAAAATTAGTATCATTCATAATACTGAAAAGTATCATTTCAAAGGCCCAAAAGTATCATTTGTATCAATAAAAAGTATTGGCCAAAAAAGAAAGAAAAAAAGAAAAAAACTGTTAAGATCAGTATCAATCGAAACACTAAAAAGTATCATTCAAAATTAAAAAAAGTATCAGTTGTATCCCTAAAAAGTATCACCCGTTTTCACGATTTTTTTGGTCAACGCTTTGACCGAGTCAACGCGCGTTGACCGTCTGATGTACGTCTTATGTATAGGAGTATTTGTGGTTGATGAATGCTCCCACATATTTATATAGTGTTTCTTTTATCAAATATTATATGCAATTTTTCCATTTTTTAATCTTAATAAACAGTAAACATTTAGAATAATTAACATTCACTATTCGGGTATTTGTATAGCTACATTTTGCTAAGGCGGTTGCAAAAATAAATGTGAGTTCTGTTTGTCTGGGTTCAAATTAAAACTTTCAAACATCACGCCTTCAATTAAAAACATCATCAAGGTGGGCAGTTCAACTCTGCAACTATCACAATCAATTATGTAGTTGAATTTAATCATTCTCTTTCCTATTTCTTTTAATTTATAATTGAAATAGCTATAAATTATTTATAAATATTTAGACATTTTCACACCCAAATATTTAATAAAAGTAATATAATTCCGTATTAATAATGTATTTAAATATGATATTTGAAGTGAATTTCGTGAATCGAAAAACTATTGATTCACCTTCAGCTATTGATTTATACTCAATGTAGCAACTCCTCTATTTTTCACACATTAGAATCCTCGTTATTTTCAGATTCAAATGAATATAGGGATTTATATGTGATGTTCACCTCTTTTGGAGAAATCTTCCAAATGCTAAAAGAGTTAATATTTCAAGATAAAGATATGTTGATTATTACTTAGCAATTCTCAAACTCAGTTACAAGCTATGGTTTTTTGTGTGTGGACACTTGATAGAGAAAATGAAAATTGGAATGAAGAGAAATAATGTGAAAAATAAGAAGGCACTATAAAAATTTATGTTGTTGCTTGCTTTTTTTTTCTATTTTGAAATCATCATAAATTAATTAGTATGAAAGTTTGGATTGTGGGTTGTGGCATTAGTTTGAAGAGCCCAAGATTGTGAAGTTATATGGGTTGATTATATGGGTTTTGTCGTTCCAACGTAGACAGTCTCCAATAATTATATCACATGCAATGACAATAAACAAAAGTTAAAGGACAATCATTGTCTCACGTAGGCTTTCTGTTGCGAAATCTAGTCTTCTGTCATGGACAATTATTTATTGTTGTGTTAAGGGTTACAAGTCGTAGCGGCCTCAAAATCCTCATAGCTGATGAAAAGAATCACAGTACCAACTTTACAGCCAATGTGGACTACAAATAAATATTTGTGGAATTAAATAAAAGTAGACAAAAGTAAATAGTGATCGGGAAAAAAGCAATTTTTTAAAATATGGAGTTTTGTGGGCAATTTGTTGTATGACACACTTGGTCCCCACACCCAATCATTGGCTCAGTGTACTTTTGACATTTATTATCACTACACAACAACTATATATAAATATATATATTTGAAAGGCAAGAGTTGATATTTAAAAATGTAACGATTAATTGTATACATTGTCACGATTAATTTAAATGAGTCACGATTAATTTTCAATGAGCCACGATTAATTGTGTACATTGTCACGATTAATTTAAATGAGCCACGATTAATTGTGTACATGTCTCGATTAATTTAAAATGATATCCTTCAAACATTGCCTCGATTAATTTTTAATGAGCATCGATTAAATTGAATGATCCACGATTAATGTAATACATTGCCTCCATTAATCATGGACCATTCAATTTAATTGAGGCCTTCATTAATCATGGCATTTTTGCCTCGATTAATTTCTCGATTAAATTTTTAATGAGCCTCGATTAAATTGAATGATCCATAATTAATGTAATACAGTGCCTTCATTATTAATCATGGTTTTTTTGTTATGATCCAAGATTAATCGTGACTTTTTTGCCTCGATTAAATTTTTAATGAGCCTCGATTAAATTGAATGATTCACGATTAATGTAATATATTGCCTTCATTAATAGTGGCTTTTTTTATTACGAGCCAAGATTAATTGTGGCTTTTTCTGTCTACCGAATTAATCATGGCTTTTTTGTTTAAATTAATCGTGTCTTTTTTATTGAATGCATTTATTTATTGTGTAAGTGAGGTAGTTATTGAGCTTCATTAAATAAAAAAAAGGGGAAGTTATGGAGCTTCATTAAATAAAAAGAATGGGAAGGTAGGAATTTGTTGACCAAAGTTAATACATGTTTCTATTGTTGTGTAAGGAGGTAGATAATTTTTTTAAATAAATAGACATGAATACCCGAGCTTATTCATACTACAATACAAATCTGAGCAAAAAAGTTAATAGCAAAAGTTGGATTTTTTTTTTTGAGCAAAGGCGTGCGCAAGATTTTTCATCAAGAAAAAAATAGTGCACAAAATTTTCTATTTTTCAAATGTACGTTTTGTACTGTCCATTTTTGTGAAATTATTTTGTATTTATTTCTCATTTTGATTATATTGCATATGCGTTGTTAGATTTGAAAATAGACGAGAGAGAGAGAGATTTGCATGTCATAGCCTTTAATCTTTAATATATTGATCATAGCAATGCTTAGTTAATTGTAGACTTTAAAAGCTAATTGTAGCCTAATTTAGTTACTTGTTTCCTATGAAAATATAATCATGGCTATTTATTTAATATAATCGTGGCCTTTGTTATCAGTGGTGGCTTTTTTTTAAAATTAATCGTGCCATTTTTATTAATCGTGGTTTTTTTAGAGTAATTATGACTTTTATTTAAATTAATCGAGGCTTTTTTTATTAATCTTGGATTTTTTAAAAAATTAATCATGGCTTTTTTAAAAATAATCGTGGCTCTTGTAAGTAATTAATCGTAACTTTTTGAAAAAATTAATCGTGACTTTTTTTTTATTAATCATGACTTTTTTATTAATCCTGGCTATTTAAAAAAAATTAATCGTGGCTTTTTAAAATTAATCGTGACTTTTTGTTTAATTTAATCGTGGCCTTTTTAAAAAAAAAATAATCGTGGCTTCACATGGATCCACATATCGGTTCTGATCCAGACATAAAATCATCCGGCATGCGAACAATATGTTTGCAACCTTCACATAATCTTGAGTGTCTCTGGCCATCCTCATCTGTTTGAACCTCTCCTCCATCTCACGGATGGTCGTGCGCTGCCCTTGAAATAAACGATAGTAGACAGCTCTCGGCGGAACAACATGCTCGTCATTTGGATCGAATGTCGAGCCACCGAATCGTAAACTTGACACCAGACTATACTCACTTGGACTAAAGCGCAGTTGAGAGTGATGAATCTGAAATCATGCCTCCCGTCCCACCAGTGCACGATCCGACACGCGCACCTCACGAGTCATCAAAGAATGATTCACCACCCTTGTAGTCCATAAAATGTCTGAAGCATCCGGATCCAAATAATTGCACATCGTCACCTCCACCTATCGTATGTAATGTGACTCTGATCATCTCAACTATCTCCGGTTTGGTATACACTATATGACTGAAGGGCTCAGGTGCAGTAGCGGCTGTCTAAACCAATCAATCTAACAACATTTTCAAAATTACAATTAAAATAAATACTTTTGATATTTCATATAAATTGGAAATTTATAAAATTTAAATTAATCTTGATAATGTTTTAATCGAGCAAATGTAAATTAATCGAGGCTCATTAAAAATTAATTGAGGTAATGTTTGAAAGCAATCGTGGATCATTTGAAATTAATCGAGACAATGTATTAAATTAATTGTGGATCATTTAAATTTAATCGTGACTCATTAAATTAATCAAGGCAATGGTTAAAATTAATTGTGGAGCATTTCAAATTAATTGGCCTTTTTAAAATTAATCGAGGCTCATTTAAATTAATCGAGGCAATGTTTAAATTAATCAAGGCTCATTTAAAAATTAATCGAGGCTCGTTAAATTAATCTTGGCAATATTTAAAATTAATCGTGGCCCATTTAAAATTAATCGAGGCTCATTATATTAATCGAGGTAATGTTTAAAAATAATCGTGACTCATTTAAAATTAATCGAGGTAATGTTTAAATGAGCCACGATTAAATTTAAACATTGCCTTGATTAATTTAAAAAAGTCACGATTAATTTTAAGCATTGCCTCGATTAATTTAATGAGTTGCGATTAAATTTAAATGATCCATGAGTAATTTAATACATTGACTCGATTAATTTCAAATGATCCACGTTTACTTTCAAACATTGCCTCGATTAATTTACATTTCCTCAATTAACATAATAAGCCACGATTAACATAATAAGTGTAATACCCCAAAATTCTAGTATCGAAATTTAATTAGAAATTTATTTATTAAGTGTAAATAGATCTAGTGTGATTTTTTTTATTTTGTATTTACATACAAATATATACATATAAGTGCTAAAAATAAAATGTACCATATAGTTATTTATATAGTAAACGTGTGTGTGTATATATATATAGACATATACATCCACTTGCCATGCATAAAGATGGAAATAATATTTTAATATGTAATATGTATAGCCAATTTAAATATATTATACTTGTACCTTACGAAAATATTGGGTTAGTTGATAGTAATAAAAAAATGAGATAATTAATTAATCCCTATGCTAACTCACATAGGTTTATCGGAATGATAGGTGGAAGGACTTAAGTAATATGTATTGAAACAAAAATACACGTGTCTTTCTCTCAAATTGAAGCAATAGATATTCTCATGATAATAAATAGCTTGAAATAATGATATTTCATCATTTCCTACACACTACTCGTAATCAATAAACAAGATACCATATCCAAAACTAATTAGCATAATTTGAGAAGGGTTCAGTTGAAGGTTTGTTCCTAAATTTATTTTGAGTACAATTTTTATAAGTGTTCGGTAATAATTGATTATTTGAAAGAAATAGTATTATAACATATGTATTTCAGTATTAAATTCTATTTTTTTGTGACACGTATAAGAAATTATAAATCTTAATATATTAGTTATTATTTTTGATTCTATTCTTATTTAATTAATGATAAGAAACAAAATGAATTAAGTGGACACATTCTATATTTTTTTAGTTAATGAACGTGGGTTATCAAATTTATTACTTAAAAGAAAAAAAAAGAAAAGAAATAAAGATATCAATTAAGTGATGGTTTAAAAAAAAGTGTGATTTAAGCATGATTATGTACGACTGTATGTGTGTGTATATTAGTGTATAGGCATCTGTATTTTTAAATAGTCACTAAAAGCAATAATTGGCAATAATAGTATATGGTTGTAATATATCTAATGAGTTCAATGGTATTTTATTGCTTGAAGGATGAATGTGATTATGGTAGATCAATTAGGAATTTATAATAAAATAAATAGAAACTTAAATTTCAAAAAAAAAAAAAAATAGAGCTTAGGGATTGAGTTTTATCAGAGGCCATTTAGTTAAACTAAGCCAATGTTGGTTGTTGTAGGCTCAGAAGAAGTAACGGAAATCAAGTAGAATCAGTCCGAAATTTGAGACCTTATCTATTATATATCTAGGTGGGCTATACTATATCTTTGCAAATTGTATCTTTCGAGTTATTAAGCTCTGCTTTGCTAAAATTGCAGATGTGACTATCTGTATTAAATATTTACATGCTACTGTATGTTGTCGGAGTCTCATAAACCAGTGCTGTGTCAATGTGAGTAGTTACATGTCATGTTCTCGGATATTTTACTTAACATTTAGACCTTTTCTACCAATCTTTGTTGATCTTGCTGTGTATAACAATATTTGTATTGGATCTAAAATAAAGTTGCAATCTTGGGGAAATTCTAGTAACAGAAATGGGAGAAGCTTTAGAAGAAAAGGGAGAAGACAGTAGAAGAATTGGAGGAAGAAAATCTAGATATACTTTTTCGTTTCCTCACTTTAGGGCATACACAGCATTTAAACTTACAAAAATATTGGGGACCACAATTCCCACAACTAAATACCCTAATACCAAAAATGGACCAAGGTCCTTGATTGAATTCAACATAATAAAGAGCCCAACTAATAAATAAAAGCCCAACATTTAAATAAGCCTTCCACCACTTGTGTCCAGATCTACCATTCTATTTTCAATTCCCTCTTCAACCACAAAATCCCAAATTCGATAATTTCTCTCTCCTAGCCCCAAAAATGGAGTCTTGATCGTTACAGTCATCACCATCAATTCTTTTTTTCTTCTTCGCCATCACACCTTCGTCTTCCGTAGACAGTTGGGTCACAACATTACTCCCCCCTTTGTGAGATCCTTGTCCCCAAGGATCTGGTGCATTAATTTTCTTAATGAGAGATTTATAGTCTTTCCACGATGAAAAGTCCAGCCTTTCAATTCCCGGTGGCACCCGCACTTGCACCTGCAGCAAGACCACCACTTCGCCCTGCTGTTGCACCTCTCTAAGACCCAGAACAGACCCTAGAAGTTGCTGGAACAAGCCTTCACCATTTGGGATCGGTGACTCCGGAAAAGGTATAACTCCTTCACACTTTCTTTCCTTCTTCTTTTCTGAAATTTCTTCTTCAATTTCCCCAATTTGAAGCTTTCCACCAACCTTGATTGTTGTGTTTACAGCATCTCGCCTGCCATTGATAGATCCCTGTTTGAAATAATTAAAGCTTGTAAATTTTTTATTCAAATTTTTAATATATTCCTCATCTTCTGAAATTGTGCCGGCCTCGACAGTTTCCAAGACTACAGCTTCCACTTCTTCGGTCTCCGGACAGAACACGCCACTGTTCACCGCAGATCTGATGGGAGAAGATGAGTCGTCAGTGAGGTCGAAGACAAAAACGATGGAGGATTCGATTTTCAGATCAGCGGAGATAATGTGAGATAGTTCCTGCACTGTCTCTCCCGTAGGATTATTAGCGTGGCTAACCTCATTTGCTCTGAAAATCACCTTGTAGAACAAGACAACTTCGTTTGCTGTCGGGGCTTCCACCACCAGCCATAGCTTCACTTCTCCTCCCCTCACCAGCCCATCCTTGCACACAGATGTTGAGTATTCCCAAAGCAACATAATGGAGTTTTCACTCTCTTCCCATCGCACCAAAACATGAGCGATTGATTCCTTGTCCCCTCCAATAGCCCTCTTTTTCAAGAATGCACAAGGAGTGACACAGAAGACCTCTCCTTCAGAATCATCAGGTAACTCTTGTGTCAGAACCACACCTTCATTACTCTTTTTCTTGAGCATAGAAACATGAGAAACAGGATAAAACTTTGAACTTGGTGGCAAATTGAGACGGTATGCAACCTGAGCATTTTTTTCTGAAATTGTGTAGGGTTTGTAGGAGTGAGAGACCTGTGGATTTTCTTTAATGTAGTGCATCATCACTCTTCTTTTCTGTATCTCTTCATTGACTTTCTCATGGGTCGAGTCTGTGAGTTTGGTGTTCGAAGGAGGGTCTTTAGCCATTGCAGCCACGTTATTTTGAAAATGGTTGTCCCCATTATAGCTAACTAGATTCTCTTGTACTCCATTAGGTAATATAATGATAACAGCCTCCTCATATACTCTTGAAAGTTCATAAAAAGCCATATTGTCATGCCTTTTCTGGAAATTTGTCTCATAATCTTGCCCTAGGAGTTCAACTATCCACTTTTGTTGTACTGAGTTTATAACCCCCCGATCCAAGGGAAGCTGGAAAGCTCGTTGGCTGATTCTGGTCAGGAACTTGTGTTCCCTCAAGCAGTGTAGCCATCTCAAAACTATCATGCGAGCATGCATGAATTCTTTTATATCTTCTCTGGCCCTAGTGTGCAGCACCTCATATAGAGGATGATAGGAAGTGATTCGGCATTCAGTTCGGGACTTGTTAACAAACACCTTAGTACTATTTTCCACCCATTGAATAGTTACTGTCATCTCCTTGTGGTTTAACTCCATAGAAGTGCAAGTCTTAAGCCAGTCATCTCTAAAAGCAGTGTCAGATCTCTCATATTGCAGTACCCTGAGAAAATGACTAATATTATGCCCTTGGATTTTCCATTTAAACTTCCAAGTTTGGAAGGAACTGATCAACTTCCTCCCCTTAGCCACATTGATGAGTAGTGGTGTAGCTGTTTCAATCTCACAACCCAGACTCTGGGTTATGGATTCCTTCATAGAACTCCAAGCATTGTCCCTATTAATTAAAAGTTGTAGGTTGTATCTTTGACAATAATTAGCAAATCTCAAGGTGGTATTGTTGTCAGCAAAAGAACCGGTAAGAATGGCCTGGTTTGGTAAGAGAATTTCTTGAGAATTGCTAAACCAAAGATTGGTACAGGACCTGTAGTCCCCTTTGATTTTCTTTGTGACAGCATCCCTGGTAATCACATGATCCTTTCCCAATTCAACCATTTGCTCCAGTGAAGTAGGAGAAAACAAATTAATAGCAGCCCTCACATCTTCACTTAACCCAGTCAAAAAACCAGCCATGAAGTAAGTTTCAGTAAAAATCCCTTGACCAAACATCAACATACACTCATTCAATTCCTCAAACCTACCAACATAATCCATGTAGTCACCTGTGTGCTTTAATTGGTTAAACTCCTCTACTATCTTAGCTTCTCTAAGATCTTCAAACCTGGCAGATATCACTTCCATAAATTGTTTCCAGTTAAGTAACACAAATTTGGAACTGAAATTTTGATACCATGAAGCTGCTTTTCCTTCAAAATACATAGAAGCTAACACAATTCTTTGTTCATCAGGAATATTAGGCACCACTTTGAAATATTCATTGCACTTTAACATCCAAGCTCTAGGGTGGAATCCATCAAATTTGGGAAATTCATGCTTGGGCAGAGAACTAATTACCTGACTGCCAAAACCATAAACAGGTGGTGGGTCTCCAAGGATTGGGTCATCATCTGTCATTCCCTTTCCTTTACTGCCATTCATCAGCTGCAATTTCATATTAGCGAGAGTGTTGAGAAGTTGTTCGAATATCTCATTAATATCCATTTTAATTTTTGCAACTTCTCTTTTTTGTATTTCTGTCTGAAGTAATGTATTTTGTCCCTCTTGCAGCTCATTGAGATGCGTCCCATCCGCCACGGCTGAGGATAGGTGGCTCTGGATACCAAATGTCATGTTCTCGGATATTTTACTTAACATTTAGACCTTTTCTACCAATCTTTGTTGATCTTGCTGTGTATAACAATATTTGTATTGGATCTAAAATAAAGTTGCAATCTTGGGGAAATTCTGGTAACAGAAATGGGAGAAGCTTTAGAAGAAAAGGGAGAAGACAGTAGAAGAATTGGAGGAAGAAAATCTGGATATGTTTTTTCGTTGCCTCACTTTAGGACATACACAGCATTTAAACTTACAAAAATATTGGGGACCACAATTCCCACAACTAAATACCCTAATACCAAAAATGGACCAAGGTCCTTGATTGAATTCAACATAATAAAGAGCCCAACTAATAAATAAAAGCCCAACATTTAAATAAGCATTCCACCACTTGTGTCCAGATCTACCATTCCATTTTCAATTCCCTCTTCAACCACAAAATCCCAAATTCGATCATTTCTCTCTCATTTTATTGTTTGAAGGATGAATGTGATTATGGTAGATCAATTAGGAATTTATAATAAAATAAATAGAAACTTAAATTTCAAAAAAAAAAGAAATAGAGCTTAGGGATTGAGTTTTATCAGAGGCCATTTAGTTAAACTAAGCCAATGTTGGTTGTTGTAGGCTCAGAAGAAGTAACGGAAATCAAGTAGAATCAGTCCGAAATTTGAGACCTTATCTATTATATATCCAGGTGGGTTATACTATATCTTTGCAAATTGTATCTTTTGAGTTATTAAGCTCTGTTTTGCTAAAATTGCATATGTGACTATCTGTGTTAAATATTTACATGCTACTGTATGTTGTCGGAGTCTCATAAACCAGTGATGTGTCAATGTGAGTAGTTACAGTATGCATACATTATTCGTCATGCCCTACTCCTTGTCGGTAAGACTAAAATGAAACACTTATTTGTTAAACTCATTAGGTATACTATGGACATACTCAACTTTACGTGTTGGTGATGTAATATGGGTTGCGGGCAGTGACTCATTATACTCTAAAACACTTCACGATAAAATATTTTGGTGAACTTAGGTTGCTTTCAAATTTAAAACCTCCTAAGCTTCACTACCTGCATGAACACAGATAGATTACTTTAACAAAATGATTTGCATAACTTGAATTGTGAAAACTTGCCCACTGAGTGTATTAGTACTCAGCCCAAATATTTCCAAATATTTTCAAGTCAGTAGGCTGGCGCGTGGACGTGACGATGCTGAGACATGGACTTTTGTTATTTACCTATTTCTCACTGTCTCTTTTTGTTAAGTATCCTATTAATAATGGAGCTTCCGCACTTATAATATTATTTTGTTAAGCGCTAAGAACTCTAGTCATAGTGTTATGCATAAGTATATGTTATATTATAAAGCATGTTTGGTTGTTCTGAGTCTTCTGTTGAGTTCTCTTTGATCAGGTTACCCCCTTTCTTTCCCGCTTCTTAATTCCCACCCCTGTGGCGTCTATTTCCACAGTCTTTCGGGATCGGGACGCTATAAAATAAGTCTCGATTGATTTCAACAAACCACGATTAACATAATAAGCTTCAATTAATTTAAAAAAGCCACGATTAACATAATAAGCCTCAATTAATTTCAAAAAGACACGATTAACATAATATAAGCCTCAATCAATTTCAAAAATCATGATTAACATAATATAAGCATCGATTGATTTCAACAAGCCACAATTAATGTTTTAATTGACTATGATAAACAATGATTAATATTTAATAAGACACGATTATTTAAATTAGGGTCACAATTATTAACAAAATCAACAAATTTAACATAATCAACCAATTTCTAGAACTAATCATAGGGCTATAAACAATTTTCAGAAATCGCACACGCTAAATACAAATTTAAAAGAAAAATTGAAAACTTACATGTGATGATGAAGACATCTTCGGCTGTGCTCCCATTCATTACTCCATTTTCGGCAATGATTAACTAGGAGCAATGAAATACCATGAGTTATATAGAGAGAGAGATAGATTTTTCAACATGTGTTGTTCTCGAGCGGCGGCAAAGATTGATCCCTAGTTCTGTTTCTGATCGGTAAAAATGAGAGTGATAGCAACGGTTATTTTTGGGGTTTCCAAATGTGTATATTGATGAGGATATAGAGAGAGACGTGGGGTTGTTGGGGGAATTTAATTCAAAACTTATCATATGTATTCCTTTTGCAGCTTTAGCAGTTACAAGTACAAAATGTGTAAGTTTTTTAGAATAAAACAGATTCTGTGGAACCCATTGCATGGATATTGTGTAAAAATAAGTACAAATTGTCCACACAACTACTATGTTTTAAATCTTGCTTATCTACCATAATTTTACTATAATTTTGCCTAGATATAAATTTCTCCCTAAATATTTTATAATTTGTAATTGTTTTCACATATAAATAAATGCAATAAAAACATTGCGTTTGTATATCAAATATTGAAAAAATAAATATTAACATCTCAATTTATACATAAATAAAAAATTATTTTTAAACATTATATTAACAATAATAATGTTCGTGCATCGCGCGATGATATATAAAGGGCAAATTACAACGTTTGAAGGTTTTAAAGGGTAAATTACAATTTAATTCCCAATATTTGGAGGTTTTAATAAAAATAACCCAACGTTTTAATAATTATAATTTAATTCCCAACATTTGGATATTCTAACATAAATAACTCAACATTTAATATTTACAAGTTAATTCCCAACGTTTGAATATTTTAATATAAATGACCTGATAATTTAAGCGAAAAAAATCATTTTGATTATTTTTTGGCAAAAATGTTAGTCCATTAAATGTGTCTCTAGCTCACTCGAGAGCAAATGTGCTTGAAATCGACCAAAATAGTTTTTTAGCCTAAAATATTGGGCCATTTATGTTAAAATTTTCAAATGTTGACAATTAAATGGTTAGTATTAAACGTTGGGTTATTTCTGTTAAAATATCCAAATGTAAGGAATTAAATTATTTTTATTAAAAGTTAAGTTATTTTTGTTAAAACCTTGAAACGTTGGGAATTAAATTGTAATTTTATATAAAATATATAACTAAGAGATTTAGATATTAATCCGATTCTATAATGCAGGGGAATGTCAAAATATTGTGAGCACGTGAGGGGATTTTTTTTTTATTATTATCTTTAAATTAACTACAATCCATCGATAGTTTGATTAGCAGCGTGTTCAATAACAAATCACCGAAATTACAATACTACACACACACACATAAGGGTTCAAATGAGAACCCTTCCTCCATGTAGGAACTAGCAACCCATCTAATCCCTTCATTATTTAGATTTTAATGGCCACAATTTAGTCAAAGTTTGGTCAAATGCAACGTGACATACTTGTAACTATTTACAACTTTAAGTAAAAGAAGGTATTATGATAATTCAATAATTCTTATGTTTTGAAACATGATTATCTCTCCTCTCCATTTATTTCTCTCTAACACTCACGATTTTTTTCTTTGTGCACTTCTCTCTCTCTTCCCACTCTTTCTCCCCTCTCTATTTTTCCCCTATTTCCTCTCTTCTCTCTCTGTTTGTTTTTGTAAACCATTTACTAAATACAAATTGAAAAATCATGATAATTTAATAATTTATTAAAATAGTAAATTATTATGCCTATAAATATATATATGGTTAAGAGTATTTTTTATGCAAAAAATTAAAATTGATGTTGCCGGTTCAGGCACGATTTTGATTATTCAGGATTTTATTTTTTTGACGTTCACATGCACATTTTAAATTTTTAGGATTTCTTGATTTGTTTGTACACACTATTATTCCTTTTGGATTAAATGCTATTTTTTGTCTAAATTATCCCAATTAAAATTTTACCTTATTTAATATTTTTCATATAATGTTGTTGATTCACGTATTCATCTTTTTTAAATTATCTCGTTCAATTCTGATTTAGGTATTTATTTTAATTTTTCATCAATGATTATGTTATTATTATAGTTCGTACTAAAATAACATATACATCATGCTGGAATGGTTCATAATGCTTGCTAAAATGACCGATATGTGTGATAAATGCTGCTGATGTGAGTTACATGTTGGATAAATTTCACAATAAACTGAAAGTCTTCAATTAAACAACAATAACTTCATCCACATCTAAACACAATACTGATATGTAACATCATGCTAAAATATCTTATACACTATGCTAATATGATAGTAATTTAATGCTAAAAATTCATTAACGCAATATTTTTTTCATATGATACATCAAATTATAATTTTTTTCATACTATTTCATTCAAAATCTCACATAGCTTTGTTTATCTGAAGAAATATGAAGAAAAATATAAAATATTCATTTTTAGGGCTTATTTTATTTTATTTTATTTTAATAATATATGATTTTTTCTCAAAGAGTTTATGACATTCCCTTTGTAGTTATTACATTAGTATTAAGGTTTATCAGTCTCAATTACTGTTTAGAATATGATGCTAAAATCAGAGAAGTATATATGAGGCTAAATATGTTCTCATTACGGTTTGTTGCATCCCCCATTATTGTTTATCAAATCATGCTAAAATTAGAAAATTATCGGGCTAAAATGAAGGATGTAGCATGCTAAACTTGATGTCATATTCTCATTAGGGTTCATTGTTCCCAATTAGGGTTTAGTACCTTCCCATTAGGGTTTATTCTTCCCAATTAGGATTTATTACATTCGCATTAGAGTTTATTGTTCTCAATTAGGGTTTATTGCATGACCTGCTACTGCTTTTAGTATCTTGCTAAAATGAGGGATGTATCATATTAAAATGAGGGAAGAATAAGACTAAATTTGATGTCTCGTTACCATTAGGGTTCATTATTCCCAATTAGAGTTTATGACATTTCCATTAGGGTTCATTGTTCTTAATTAGGGTTTATGACATTCCAATTAGAATTTATGACATTCTCATTAGGGTTCATTATTCCCAAGTAGGATTTATTACATTCGCATTACTATTTTCTAGATCCTCCATTGATGTTTAGTAAATAATGCTAAAATGAGGTAAGTATCAGGTTAAAATGAGGAAAGTAACATGCTAATTTTTTTGTCACATTCCTATTAGGGTTTATAACATTTCCATTAGAGTTTATTATATCGCATTATGATTTATTGTTTATAACATCAGGTTAAAATGAAGTGAGAATGGGGTTAAATTTGATGTCTCAGTTCGATTAGGGTTTATTGTGTCCCTATTAGGATATAGAAGATCATGCTAAAATGACGGAAGTATGATGCTAAAATGAAATTGTGTATGATGATAAAATGAAATGTTGCATGATGCTAATAAAACAACAATATCATGCTTGTATAAAGAAAAATTCACGCTAACGATGACATTTTCAAATAGTCATAACAAATGTTTGAAACTAATATTCATCACCTTAAACTAATATTCTTCAACTTGAACTAATATTTATCAACATAAACTAATATTCATAAGAAAATGTCTTGAAACTAATAGTACTTGTAGAAATTTCATTAACAGTACAAATCACTTCGACGTAACAAATGCTTCAATATTAATTGAACCATCTTCACATGTGTAACACCCCAAATCCAATTAATGAGGCCCAATGAATTTTCTAGAGCCCAAATATTTAAGTTGTACCCATTTTTAATAAAAGGCCCAAATGATGGGCTTTCTAACCCAATTATGATTTTAATTATTTACGGCCCAATTATTATCCGATCGAGATGAACGAATATTTTAGACGATAGTGCTCGTCGATACGAATCCATAGAACTTGGTTTCACTAATATAGAAATTCAATTGACCAAGATATTATTTTTTCTCTAATTTAAATCCTAATTAGGGTTTATTTAAGAGGGGGTATAAATACCCCTAATACCACTTTGAGCCTCATTTTTACCATTTCACAATTCTCTCAAAGGGGAACAACCCCTTCCCTCTCTCTCTTGACCCCTTCCCTCGCCACCACCACCTCCGCCGCCGGACGCCGCCACCCCTTCCATCGTCGGAAAATATTTTCCAGCGAGATTTTTGTCATGCAATATCTTTTTTGGAATCTTCTTTTCTTCCTCTATATGATTCTTAAGTTATTTTCATGATTTATCTATGATAAGGCCTCCGATTTTCGGATCTAAAAATGGGAAAATCCCTAGCCTTTGAGAAATTTATTTCTACTGTCTCTCTATCTTTTTTTTGGAGTTTTTGAACTATTCTTTGAATTCTTGGGGATGTTTTGTTACGTTAAATAAAAATATGTTGAAAAAATTTATGTGCATGTGTGTGGGTTTATGTAGATCGACGAAAATGAGTTAAGTTCATATGGTTTAATGGTGGATTGGTGAAAATAAAGTTTTATTGATGTTTTTGGTGGAAAAATACCATGGAAATTAAGAAAGATTTTGTGGTCTATGTACTTGTTTGTATGCGTGATTAGTGTGTGTGTGTGTGTGTTGTGTGCGTGAGTTTCTTCTTTTTATTTTATATATTTTTTTTATTTTGATTTATGATTAATTACATATTTAATTAAAAAGTTTGGATTATAAGTTAATCTAAAGATCTAGCATAATGGGTAATCTTTAATTTTAATGAGCAAAGGTATAAGGTTCAAATCATCTTGAAACAGTTTATTATTTTAATTAATTCATGTATTTTAAATTATTTTATGTATTTTCTAAGTTATTAAATAAAACAAAATGATGTAATTTTTTGAAATGATATCTTGCTTAATGGTTGGAGTTTTGATTTAATAATGATAGATCTAATGTTCGAATCTTATAAAATACATTTTTAGGACCTCGTATTTAATGTTAAACAGCCTTATTTAATTAAAAGAATGCTTTAATTTTCAAAAATTAGATGTGGTCTAATGGTTGGTGTCCAAATTTAATTTTGGGGGTCAAGTGTTCGAAACCTTTGTAAGCTTTTTTGTTAAACCATTTATTTCGAATTAATTTATGCGTTATTTCACTAAAAGTATGTTATAAATTTCGAAATTTGATATGGTTTAATGGATAAGTTCTAAAATAGTTAATTAAAGGGGTAAATGTTCAAAATCTTTATAGATCTTTTTATTTATGCATTTATTCCAAAATCATTATGAGCTATATTTAAGTAAAAGCTTAGCAAAATTATTGAAAATGATCTTTAGCCTAATGGTTAAAGTATGGTATTAATATTTTGAGGTCTAGGGTTCAATTCTCCTTAGAAACAGTTATTTTTATTTTACTTTAATTAATGCATGCATTACTGCCTTTATTTAACTAAAACCATGCTTTGAATTTTGAAAATGTTATAGAGTCTAATGGCTAATGTTCTGGTTTTATAACCGTAGGTTAAGGGTTCGACCCTTTTTGATGCATTTTATAATCTTCTTTTTACTTAAGCAATTATGAGTGTATTTAATTAAAATAGTTTAATTAATATTATATAAATCTTTCTAGCCTAGTGGTTAAATTTTTATTATTTCACTTATATTTTTGGTCAAGTGTTCAAGCCCTCTTAACTACATAATCATATTCTATTTTTACTTTATTATTTTATTTGGTCTATTTTGCTTAATTTAGATTAAATTCGAAATTAAGCGTATGATATCATAAATCAATATTTTCATATTAATATTCTATGACCCTTTAAATCTTAAATTAAGTTTTATAATTTTCCTATGAATTTAAGGCATCTATTTGTACGATCAAGGACTCCGATACATTTTAAGCTAGGATCTCGTTCAACCTTTAAACGACGCCAAGTTATGCTCTTATTTTAGGTACTCGTTCCCTAGATCCTTATATACGTTATAGTATATGTTTAGAAGATTAATATGTTATTAAGACATAGTTCTTATGTATAGGTCCTAACCTGTGACTCGTTTAGGACGACGATTAAGGCTATTCCTATATTTAAGCATAAGGTCCTAATCCGCGACAACAGACTTAGGATGAGAAGTCGTGAATAAAGTTTCAACTAATTTAGCTATAAGGTGGGTTTACTTACTAAAATGCTTTCGAAAATATATTTAAACTTTCGTCCGCTATGAAAAATTATGCTTGCTTATGTTGCTCAATGTGGATTGATACGACTCATATGAGGAATTCCGAATATGGCACTCCGGTGCAATTACTTATGAATATGTTATAGTTTATATGTGATCACATTAGAGTTGGTATCTACTATGTTTATTGAGCATATGATTTACAACATGTCAAATATGGTTTTATGGATATTCTTAATGCAAATTATTGGACGAATGTATGAGTATTCCCACGGAGTATTTTCTGGCACTTAGCCCCACTATTTGAAAATATTTTCAGGTAATTGATGATGGCAGGTGGCGGACGTGGACTAATGGGGACATCTTGTATGATTGACCAGATTTTAATTTTTGAAATCTTGACTTTATTTTAGTTGTGGTTGGTGCGTCGTTTTTCATCAAAAATAAATGTTCCGACTTCCGTCGGCAAGCCCACACTGCAGAGTACAGTGGCGAGCAGGATCGTCTCCCAAAGGACCGGCGAGAACTACTCTTGACTTTCAGTCTGTGTGCCCAAACTTCCAGAAACGTGTTTTGTGTGAATTATGTAACAAAATAAATCGAAGAATTAAATAACCAACTAGCGAGAATACGTGTGCAACTGAACTGAACTAAATCAATTATAAGAGGGTATTCCGAATCCAACAAACTCCACTCCACTTATAACACCGATCACAGATGCAAGAATTAATTAATCAAACCATGCAAATCAGTTATAGTCACCGAAGACGCTTCTGACATGACCTAATCTTTCCATACTGTTTCGATAATTAAGAAGACGCTTCATTAATTATTCCCCTAATCGACTGACAACTGTAAGAGACGCTCTATGAGTTTAATGAGCCGACAACAATGCGCACAAGAAAGACCCGATTCTTAACTTACACACTCTGACGCAGGACTGTAAAATTAACTCTATTATTCCCCTAGTCTTTGAGCAACCGTTTTACCACTTATTAAACCTAAACCACAATTACGTATGGCCGATTTAATTGGCTAGTAATTAATCACAACCTACCAAATATTTGCAACTATTCAATAGACTTATAATAATTACGACCCGAAATCCAAGAATAACAGATACATGCATCAATTAATTATGAACAAACAATTAGATCTCACAGTTATATAAGTGGAGCTTCGTCGTCGTCACCGGAATACGAATAAATTAGCTACTTTGCATGCTGGAATTGATCAACAAGAAATCGTATAATTGCGCTATGATGATATCTAACAGAAGAGAATATAGAACTGAATTAATTCTGATCGCTGCTGCGTTTCTTGTTCCTCGCGTGCTTCTTTTTAGAAAATAAACTAAATACCTAATATATATTTTACAACCCATAAAAGATAGAGTTCTAGTAGGAAATAAAATCCTAGTCTAAATAATTATGGTAACTCCCATGCATGAGTCTTCAAAAGGCGGTGGAGAAGGATTTCCGCGTCCAGGTCTTGTGCGTGGGCCGAGAATTAAGTTCAGCAAGCCCAAAACATATTCTGGACCGGGCCTCCAGAAATCTGTCTCAATCTTCCAGCTGCATGCCCTTGCAGCTTGGTTCACTCGAACTTCTCCCTTTTCTTCACTTGTATCTTTTCTTGCACTAAAACCCTGCATCTTTTCTCCATTTTTGTACTATGTCCCTACACAACTTAACAACATATCAAAGCACCAAAATACACAAATATGGGATAGACAATAGGGAGAAAAGTCACCAAAAAGTCATGATAATAACAAGTAGAATAAGTCCTATCAAATCCCCCCGCACTTAACCCTTGCTCGTCCTCGAGCAACAAAAACAAGAACAAAGAAAACATTAAGAATAAAAACAGACTCAACAAGGATGAATGACCAAGCATCAACAACCCAAATCAATGAGAACTCAGAGAATAAGCTCTGATATATCAATCCACAAACCACTATCTTCTTTGTTCAAGAAATATGCCAACACTTTTTCAATCCAGTTAGAATTATGCTTCACAATCCAGCCCCACCAAGATTCACTCTTCATCACTCAAAGAAATCAGATCAGGAGGCTATTCACTCAGAGATCATGACTAGTTATCTTCAACATAGAATTGCTCATTTGTCATCAAAATCATCACTCTTCAGGTTCATCACAAATCACAAGGTCTTTCCCTATTTGGTTGTAATGGGGCTTAGGTTCATGAGGTAGGATATATTTGGCCAAAGTAGCTAAAGTGAAAGAAACAATGCAAGCACGAGAATGTAAATCTTTTTTCAGCACAGCACAACAACATCAGCATGGGTCTTATTTCAAAATTTTGACCACACAGATTCATTCACTCTCTTCATATTCTACTCCTCACTTTCTCTTTTTTTTTTTTTATGTTTTGATGGAGACTTTGCTTCTCATTCATATTTCTTCTCTTTTTTTTTGGAGGAGTAGAGTATAAACATTCACACATTTTGTCTCAAGACCTCACATCTCTTATTTGTGCAGCTTAGACATCATTTATTCAGGGACTTGCATGTTTCTAGGACAAAAAGCATGCCAAAAGAAAAGCACATGCTATTTTATAGTGGTTGTAAGCAATAAAAATGGATCTATTAAGCTCAAAGGGGCTCACTAATTGACAATGAATGGGCAGGGCATTTTCTTTTGGTCTAGTAGTTCGGGTATCCCTAATGCCTTGATCATTTTTGTGAATGAAAACAAAAAGGTAACAATAAAACGGCAGCAAAGCAATTCAAGAATCTAATAGCCTAGTCAGATAACACTCATCAACAAAAACTTCGAGCTCTTAATTCATGCATGCTCATAGGCTCAAGAACTCACAATTTGTAGGCTTAGAAAATAGTGATTGGAAACATGATTCATCATCCCAGATCTCATCCAAAACATGGCATATTCTATCACAAATTCAACCTATCATCCAGTCAAACCATTCACAGCTTATACATCCTTACTCTCATCGATTTAAGCTACCAACACCTAAGCAAAATCCTAACAAAAACCCAAGATAACTGACTCAAATTTTTTTTTTTATAATTTCACACAAATAAACACATGAACAACCTAAGTGTCCCCCCCCCCACACTTGAAAAAGACAGCGTCCTCGCTGGATAAAGGGGTACAAACCTACTGACAAGACAAACATCAGAAAAAGAAAAAACCAAAAGTAAACAGGACTCAGGCAAACAAAGATTATCAAGGGAGGGATAAGAGAGAACTAACTCTGATCCGCCAAATGGCGGATTACTTGCTCCATCACGTCCAGGCGACCATCAATCTCATCCAGCCAGTGGCCAAGACTGTTCTCCAGTCGCGTGGTGGCAATGGTGATCAACTCCTCAATCGCTGGGAGGAGGGAAGAAGCAGCAGGCCCTGCAGAAACAGATCGACGCAGGCCTTCAATGCCTAGCTAGGTAAGCTAATACTGGCCCTGGTCATTCACAAATAACAACTTCATAGCAGCAAAGTCCTCCAATCGGAATGACATGAGAGGCAAATGATCGGGATCAGAAATAGGGATACGAAGTCTCTCAGCAAGTAAAGTAACAAAACAACCCAAGGGGGCTCGGCAGAGGGTGTGATGAGCACTGAAATGCCATCGCTTGGCAAGCCAATGCCCAAAGTTCACCTTAATCCCGGAATGCATACAATCAAGCAAAAAAAACTCTTGCACAGTCACTAAATTCAACATGTCTAAACGACCAAAAACGTTAACAGAGAGGAACCTATGACAAAGTCGAAGAGCATCATCCATCAAATGGGCTCCCTTAGAGGAGCGAGAACTGTAAGACTCATCTATCGAAAGCCTAGCCCAAGTCTCATTAGCTGTTTGAGAGAAAACAGCGGGGACATCATAGAGAGACGACTTATACTCATCTTCAAGCACAGAGGCATCAGACTCAAAACCAAGCACAATGTTCAAATTAGTAATCGACATATGAAACGTCCTACCACCTAGCATGAAGACAATGGCATGTCGGTCCTCGAGCCCCCTCGAGGCATCAAAATCAAAAGAGGATAAGAATTCCAAAACTAAGGCACGGTGCACATCAACAGAAATATCAAGTAGCTTATCTCATCCAATACCAACAAAGAAATTCCTAATACGATCATTAACTCCTAGCACAACAATATTAGACCAATCGAAAAGGCGCACGCCAACGAGAACACGGTTAGTGTTCAAGTCGATGCGGCGCTTTACCTCGTCTGTGGGCAGGAAATTTGGGGGGGCAGAACTCGAAGAGGCTGCGGGTGCTTTTCCCTTGGTCCCCTTCTTGGATGGTTTGGCCGGGGCAGAGGTGGAAGGCGGCGGGTCTGAAATAGGGGAGGGAGTGAGAGCACTCTCTGGCGGAGGAGTGGAAGCGCGCGGCGGTGAGGCAGCGGGCGGCGGACTCGCTCGTGAAGTGGAATTCGCCGGAGAAGGCGGCGGTGATGTTTGAGAGTCTGCCGGTGGTAGTGGCTCGGTGGTGGGAAGCTTTCATCGCTTGGTGGTGGTGGGAGAACCCGCCTCGGCCTGGCACTTCAGCACACGGTGAAGGAAAGACGGATGTTGGTTGATTTCAGGGTGGACGGCGGTTGGAGATGGTGGAGGAGAAGCGACCGGCATCGGCGGAGACGAGTATTCCGGTGGTGCGGTTTCCGCAGTCGATGGAGGCGGTGGTTCTTGGACAGTGGCCTTTCGGTTGGCAGTGGAGGATCGCTTCCTTCCCATGGCGGTTGACGGCGAATGAGGTCGGAGAAGTAGTCGGTGGTGGTGGTTGGGGAAAGACGGGAAGATGAACGGTTGTGTAATTTCTGCAAAAAAACTAGAAATGGGGTAAAAATTTAAAAGGGGGGGTGAAATTAATGAGGTGTGGGGTGAAATAGAATTGGGGATTAGGGTTATGTGAAAATTAAAATCCCCAAATCAACTATAGGCTTTTTGCAACTATGTCCCTGAAAAAAAACGAATTGCCTAAACCCCCCCCCACACTTGAATAGGCGGTTACTTCCAAAAACCGCTCTCCCATAGGTGGTGTGCCCTTGCGATCTGTAAATTAGTGGTCGCCCCTTTTTTTGTGGAAGAGTAAAGTAAGAAAAAGAATAAAGCGAAAAAATGGAAAAAGAAAAGAAATAAGGACAAGAAATCGGGTTGCCTCCCGAAAAGCGCCGTTAGTTAACGTTGAAGGCTCGATGGCTGGGAGCAGCTACTGAGGAATTATCGGGGCTGCAAGATCAACCCCATCAAAACTTGAGAAGGTGATGTCGGCACAATATGGCTTGAGCAACTGGCCGTTCACCTTTAATATCTTATGAGTATAAAGACTGCGAATTTCCACAGCACCATGCGGACTGATAGAGACTACTTCAAAGGGGCCCATCCAGCAAGATTTGAGTTTACCGGGCATGAGATGGAGGCGAGCATTGAAAAGTAACACTTTCTGGCTAACCTCAAAATTTTTCCTCTGGATATATTTGTCGTGCAATAGTTTGTACGATCCTTGTAAGAACATGCACTATCATAGGCCTCCAAATAGATTTCTTCGAGCTCTTGTAACTGATAGCGGCGTTCAGGGCCGGCCAGTCGAGGATCCAAGTTGCATTGTTTCACGGCCCAAAAGCTCGATATTCCAGCTCTACGGGAAGATGGCACTGTTTCCTAAAAATCAGACGATAAGGGGACATCCCGATAGGCGTTTTGAAAGCCGTGCGGTATGCCCATGCAACATCATCTAGTCGCAGGCTCCAATCCTTGCGGGTTGGGCATACGGTCTTCTCCAGAATGGTTTTGATCTCTCGATTGGAAACTTCAGCCTGGCTATTGGACTGCGGGTGATATGCCGTGGCAACTCGATAGGTGACTCCATACTTTTTGAAAAGAGCTTCTAAGGTCTGGTTGCAAAAGTGCGTGCCTTGGTCACTGATGATAGCTCGAGGAACACCAAAGCGTTGAAAAATCTAAGCTTTGAGGAATTTGACAACGACCTTAGAATCATTGGTGTGGGTAGCTTGGACTTCGATCCATTTGGAAACGTAGTCGACGGCTAACAGAATATAGGAGTGGCCGAAAGAACTTGGAAAGGGGCCCATGAAATCCATGCCCCAAACATAAAAAATCTCACAGATCAAGATAGGGACTTGAGGCATCTCATTCTTCGAAGAAATGTTACCAAGGCGCTGGCAACGATCGCAGTTCTTGCAAAAGAAGTAGGCGTCTTTGAAGATTGTTTCCCAATAAAAACCACAATCTAAGACCTTGCGGGCTGTTCTTCGTGGGCCAAAGTGGCCGCCACATGCGTGGGCATGACAGAAGCTTAGGATGGATGGAATCTCTTCCTCAGGAATACAATGTCGAATGACTTGATCGGCACAAGTTTTCCACAAATAGGGCTCGTCCCAGATGAAATACTTGGCTTGGCTCTTCAACTTGTTCTTTCTGGCAGATTCAAATCCTTTGGGGAAAATTCCAGTGGTGAGAAAATTCACCAAGTCAGCGTACCAGGGTGCCCTTTCCGCAGCTGCAAGAAGAAGCTCATTTGGAAAATCATCAGGTATGGGCATACCGTCGGATGCAGTCAACAGTCTACTCAAATGGTCTGCGACATGATTCTCGGCTCCCTTCTTGTCTTTAATTTCCAAATCAAATTCTTGTAAGAGGAGAATCCAACGAATTAGGCGTGGTTTAGATTCCTTTTTGGATAGGAGGTACTTGAGAGCAGTATGATCAGTGTATACCACAACCTTGGATCCAACAATGTAGGATCGAAATTTCTCACAAGCGAACACCACGGCAAGAAGCTCTTTTTCTGTAGTTGTGTAGTTGCATTGAGCCGGGTTGAGAGTTTTGGAAGCATAGTAAATAACATGACTGTGCTTCTCAATCTTTTGCCCAATGACAGCTCCAATAGCATAGTCACTTGCGTCGCACATGAGCTCAAACGGGAGTCCCCACTGTGGTGGCTGAATGATCGGGGCAGAAGTCAACTTCTCCTTCAACAAATCAAAAGCTTCTTTACACTTGTCATCAAAGATAAAAGGGGCGTCTTTCTGCAGCAACTTAGTCATGGGTTGAGCTATCTTGGAAAAATCCTGAATGAAGCGACGGTAGAAGCCGGCATGGCCTAAGAAGGTTCGAATTTCTTTTTCATTGGAGGGGTACGACAACTTTGTGATCAAGTCGATCTTTACTCTATCTACTTCTATGCCTTTCGCAGAGATGACATGCCCAAGCACAATTCCTTATTGTACCATGAAATAGCACTTCTCAAAATTCAAAACCAAATCTGTTTCAACACACCTTTGAAGAACTTTATCTAAATGCTCCATACATTGCTCAAAAGAGTCTCCATGGACTGTAAAGTCATCCATAAAAATTTCGATGCAGCTCTCTATCAAGTCGGAAAAGATACTCATCATACATCATTGGAAGGTGCCCGGGGCGTTGCACAAGCCAAAGGGCATCTTTCAGCAAGCAAAGGTCCCAAAGGGACAAGTAAAGGTCGTCTTTTCTTGATCTTCTTGAGCTTCAAAAATTTGGAAGTAGCCGGAGTAGCCATCTAGAAAGCAGAAATAGGATTTCCCAGCTAATCTTTCGAGCATCTCGTCAATAAAGGGTAACGGGAAGTGATCTTTGCGGGTCGCATCATTCAACTTTCTGAAATCAATGCACATTCGCCACCCTGTTTGCAACCTCATTGGTATCAATTCGCTGCTCTCATTCTTCACGAGCTGGAATCCAGACTTCTTTGGAACTACATGTACTGGACTAACCCAAACACTATCGGAGATTGGGTAAATGATTCCCAATTGGAGCAACTTCAGAATCTCTTTCAACACCACTTCTTTCATTACTGGGTTCAACTTCCTCTAAGGATCTCGGGATGGTTTATGATTCTCTTCCAGAAATATGCGGTGCATGCAGATGTCGGGGCTGATCCCCTTGATGTCGGCGAGAGTCCAGCTGATAGCACCTCTGTGCTTCTTCAAAAGAGTAACAAGTTGTGTTTCCTGGGCTGCGGTAAGGTCTTTACTCACGATGACAGGTAGAGTATCTGCTTCGCCCAGGTAGGCGTACTTCAGGTGCTCGGGAAGAACCTTCAATTCCAGAGTCGGGGCCTTTACATGAGATGGGATGATGGGCTCCGTGATGGGCGGCAAGGGCAAACGGCCAGCCGTATTTCTGACAGGAAATTCATCGATAGCGTATAACTGTTGTATGAGGTCTCGAATCTCTTTTTCCTCTTCTGAATCTGCAATGTGGTCGGGTATCCCTCCATAAAGTACCTGCTCTAAACTGTCATCCCTGAAATTGCACTCAACAAAATCATCAGTAATGGAATCGATAATATCTACCATAAAAAGAGCCTCGGGGTCTTCTACATGCTTCATGGCTTCGAATATATTAAATGTGACAACATCCCCATCAAATTCGAAACTCATCATGCCTTTATCAACATCAATCTTTGTGCGTGCAGTTTTCATGAAGGGACGACCTAACAGAATTAGAGATCTATGTGCAGACAATGCATCGTCCATGTCAACAATGTAGAAATCAACAGGAAAGATCAATTCATTCACCTTAACTAAGACATCCTCTACTACACCTCTGGGATATGCATGAGACCTATCAGCTAATTGAATAATAACTCGAGTATCTTTCATCGGACCTAGCTGTAATTCCTTGTAAATAGAAAAAGACATAACATTAATAGATGCTCCTAAGTCTAACATGACTTTTTCTACCTTTTTGCTCCCAATGATGCAAGGGATAGTGAACATACCTGGATCTCGACACTTTTGAGGCAACTTCCGCTGAATAATTGCTGAGATATTTTCTCCTACCTTGATTTTTGCATCCCTTCCATACCGTATCTTCTTGGCACATAGTTCCTTCAAAAACTTTGCGTATCGAGGGACTTGCTTGATAGCATCGATCAGAGGGAGGTTGATCTCGACTTTCTTGAAAAGCTCGAAGATCTCTTTCTCATCTTCCTCTTTCTTGTGTCATGCTAACCTAGAAGGAAAAGGAGCGACATTAATAGGGTGAGGAGGTTTAGACAAAATCTGTACCTCATTAGGAGCAATCTGTGCGGCAGGCTGTGTGCCCTTATCGTTGGGTCTATCGTCAGCTTCTGCGGTTTGCCCACTCAGCGTGTGGTTAAGTCGCTTCTGTTTCTCATCCTCTACTAACTCTTTCCCACTCCGAAGAGTCACAGCATTGACATTTCCTCTCGGATTCTGCTCGGCTTGAGATGGTAGCTTCCCGGTGTGCCCTTGCAGTTTGTTCAGTTGGGTGGCAAGCTGGGTGATCTGTGTGCCCATGCTGCCTAAAGCGGCTTGCGTCTCTTGCTGAAAGGCCTTTTGGCTCTGTGCTAGGCTACTCACGAGGTTGGTGCTTTGCTCCAGACTCTTCATGATCTCACTCATTGACGGTGCAGATCAATCTGCGTGGGCATACGGCTCACCCCTTAGGGGTCTCGGTGGTAAATCTCCTACGGCGGGTGGATCGCCAGGCTGTCTCCAATGAAAATTGGGATGATCTCGCCAACCGGGGTTGTAGGAATTGGAATAAGGATCATTGTTCCGCTTTCTCCTGAAGTTGTCTCCTCGCGGGGCATCATAATTGATTCCTCTGAGAGCATCTTGCTGCGCATCGCCTGATCCATAACAAGCTTGTTCAGTAGGTGGCTCATGAAAATTGGGACACTCGTCAGTGAAATGCCCATGCTCGGAACAAACTCCGCAGCGGTTTGGCCTTGTGTGCACCACAGCTAAGCCTCAGACTAGAGAGGTAAGAGTATCTATCTTCTCATTCACTTCTGACCCTTCAGCTCGGTCGATTGCCCTTACAGGTCGATGTCTGCTGTCATCTTCTTCTTCATATTGCTGTCCTCCAGAAGCCATGTCGATTATGAGCTGTTTGGCCTCGCCGAGGGTTTTGTTGGTAAGAGATCCCCCGCTGGCAGCATCGATGATTTTTCTATCAAAAGAAGACATGCCACGGTAAAAGTAATTAGTTAGAAGTTCATAATCAGTGAACCCATGGTCCGGGCATTTGCGGCAAAGCTGTTGAAATCTTTCCCAGTAGTCAGCTAGGCTTTCATTCGGCTTTTGTTTGATGCTACTGATAGCCATTCTCAGATTTGTAGCTCGAGTCTCAGGAAAGAACTTTCGTAGGAACTGTCCTTCTAATTCCGCTCATATGGTGATAGACTCCGACGGCAAATCAAATAACCAATCTCGTGCCCTTCCCTGCAAAGTGTGAGAAAAAGTGAGTAACCTTAGGTTATTAGCAGTAAAACCTGTAGGTCTTAAAGTGGAGCACACGAGATCAAATTCAGACAAATGCTTGTGTGCACTTTCTCCCGGCAAATCACCAAACTTCGGTAACACTTGGATGAATGCAGGTCGAATCTCCGCATTGTTGGCAATCGTGGGCAGCACAATGCAGATAGGTCTGTTACTCTGAAGACGACCGATTTCCCTGATGAGAGGCTCATGATCGGGTTCATGATCAGCCACGTTGGCATGGATGAGAGCTCTTCCTGCGGCAAGGCCTTGCGGGTTCGGTGGTGGATCTTCATTATTAGCCATGTCGAGGTGTTGATCAGCTTCGAGAGTCTTTGTAGACTCCTTAGTATTCTTCCTCAACCGGTATAACGTTCTCTCTGGCTCTGGATCGAACACTAAATCTTTATCTGCAGAGGAACGGGTCATAGACCAGAAAAAATTAAAAATAAAAACAAAGTAAATAACAAACTGAAAATTTCGAGTAAGCACTGCTTTAAACCGATCCCCGGCAACGGTGCCAAAATTTGGTGTGTCGTTTTTCACCAAAAATAAATGTTCCGACTTCCGTCGGCAAGCCCACACCGCAGAGTACAGTGGCGAGCAGGATCGTCTCCCAAAGGACTAGTGAAAACTACTCTTGACTTTCAGTCTGCGTGCCCAAACTTCCAGAAACGTGTTTTGTGTGAATTATATAACAAAATAAATCGAAGAATTAAATAACCAACTAGCGAGAATACGTGTGCAACCGAACTGAACTAAATCAATTATAAGAGGGTATTCTGGATCCAACAAACTCCACTCCACTTATAACACCGATCACAGATGCAAGAATTAATTAATCAAACCATGCAAATCAGTTATAGTCACCGAAGACGCTTCTGACATGACCTAATCTTTCCATACTGTTTCGATAATTAAGAAGACGCTTCATTAATTATTCCCCTAATCGACTGACAACTGTAAGAGACGCTCTATGAGTTTAATGAGCCGACAGCAATGCGCATAAGAAAGACCCGATTCTTAACTTACACACTCTGATGCAGGACTGTAAAATTAACTCTATTATTCCCCTAGTCTTTGAGCAACCGTTTTACCACTTATTAAACCTAAACCACAATTACGTATGGCCGATTTAATTGGCTAGTAATTAATCACAACCTACCAAATATTTGCAACTATTCAATATACTTAGAATAATTACGACCCGAAATCCAAGAATAACAGATACATGCATCAATTAATTATGAACAAACAATTAGATCTCACAGTTATATAAGCGGAGCTTCGTCGTCGTCACCGGAATATGAATAAATTAGCTACTTTGCATGCTGGAATCGATCAACAAGAAATCGTATAATTGCGCTATGATGATATCAAACAGAAGAGAATATAGAACTGAATTAATTCTGATCGCTGCTGCGTTTCTTGTTCCTCGCGTGCTTCTTTTTAGAAAATAAACTAGATACCTAATATATATTTTACAACCCATAAAAGATAGAGTTCTAGTAGGAAATAAAATCCTAGTCTAAATAATTATGGTAACTCCTATGCATGAGTCTTCAAAAGGCGGTGGAGAAGGATTTCCGCGTCCAGGTCTTGTGCGTGGGCCGAGAATTAAGTTCAACAAGCCCAAAACATATTCTGGACCGGGCCTCCAGAAATCTGTCTCAATCTTCCAGCTGCATGCCCTTGTAGCTTGGTTCACTCGAACTTCTCCCTTTTCTTCACTTGTATCTTTTCTTGCACCAAAACCCTGTCTCTTTTCTCCATTTTTGTACTATGTCCCTACACAACTTAACAACATATCAAAGCACCAAAATACACAAATATGGGATAGACAATAGGGAGAAAAGTCACCAAAAAGTCGTGATAATAACAAGTAGAATAAGTCCTATCAGTGGTCAACAAATATGATTATTTATATATGCTTCCGCTGTATGTTTATGAATTATTTAAATATTTTATGGATGCGTGTGATCGTCATGGCCTTGCTGGCATAAATTGAATGTTGAATATTGGAGTTTGGATTAGTCAAGGCTGAACATGTTTTAATTGGTGGTTCGAAAGGTGTGATTTTGAAACGATAGGTTGGTTGAAAAGTCTTATCTTGTGTGATTGGTTGTTGAATGGTAAACGCCCATGAACGTGGAATTTATTATGATTCTAAATGAAGTGATGTCCGAATTTTCATAATTCGAGAAAATATTTTATACTAGTTTGCGAAAATTTTATTGTGATTTTCTTCCCTCATGTGTATTTCCGTCAGCGCACTGGGCCTTCGGGTTTGGGGTGCTACAACATGAGAGCTTGTAGTGTAGGTTTTCATCAGCCTCGTTCCTTTCACTTTGTATTTTACCGCCTGCACTTAGAACTGCAACACATATTTTGCTCTCATAAACTTTATCTTGTTTCGGGAAATATTCTCTCATTTTCTTTGTAAGTTGTCAGCCATCTCCTTCGTTGCTTCACTTTCTCATTCTTTTTTATTCTTTATCATCAACTCGTGTTTTTCATTTATAGTATCTGTATAGGTGTAGGTGTTTATATAAAACTGTTAAAAAAATATTCATAATATCACCCGTTAAAATGTATTACACGTGCTGAAATGAGAATTTTAATAACATGCCTCCAAATGAGTTCACCCCAATCTAATGAGAATATCTTTAATTTGATATATAATTTGCATAAATTTGATTAAAACGAGCAAGTCATGAACATAATGTTGATATGAGTTACAGATTATGCTCAAATGTCATATATATATATATCATGCTATTATGCGAGTAGTTTCATACTATAATATCATAAATGCAATTATGTGAATTATAATTGGTTATGCTAAAATGCTATATAAGTCGTGCTAAAATATTATACACGCCATGCTAATATAAATTTGGGGCTGTTTTGTATGAAAAATATGCCTGAAAATTAATTTTTGTATTTTTCATCTATTTTTTCAAATAAATATTTTAAATGAAAAAGTATGAAAAGAGCTTTAATTTGATAAATGATTTGTGTAAATCTGATTAAAAACGAGCAAGTTATGATTGCTTAAAGTTTCTACAATATTTGTACAAATATGATGACATCGTCATCTATATTTTGACGGAAAGAAATTACCCCCACTTTTGAAGTCCAATTTATTTACCAATATGTCACCGCCGTTTTTAAAAAGTTTAACATATTTACAAATTTACCATCAATAATCTATTTTAATCTTAGTCATCCAAATCTATGAATGAGTGGATGTGATGGTTTCTTGTTCCCACATGAAGGAGGGTTCCCACCAGATTCACCCCTTATATATATATATATATATATATATATATATATATATATATATATATTTTCAATAATATTGTTGTATTGACCTAGAGAATAAACAAACTTTTCCATGAGAATAAGTTGCATTTCCAGTCCGAGATCTAAATTATTTAGTTTGAATGGATTATATGAATATGAATTTTATATTCAATAAACTATGCTTACAATGAAAACATATTTATTATTATATACCATAAATATGCATGCGTCGTGTGTTGCAATATTTCAAATACAAAGACTTATGTTAAATCGTCTAACGGGTCATAAATTGCTAGATGAATTTTATAACCTGATTCGACCCGATCCAATTAATTTCATATTTAATGATACTTCATTTCATATTAAATGACAATTCACTTGTGATACCTCGCTTAATATCGAGTGGCACTTCTTTATTTTTTTACTTCAATAATTCAATGTACGTGATTGTTTTTTAAGTTTTTATTCATGAATATTTATGAATTTTGTAATAAATAATTCTCATATATTAAGAATATAAATTTAATATTTAAGTATTTATTATAGTTTTATTAAATATATAATTAATATTTAATCTGTTAATTTATATTGCTTCATATCAGGTGATGCTTCACTTCATAGTTGGTGATCTTACTTCATATTTGATATTTGGTGATACCTTACTTATTATTGGGTGACACCTTTTTATTTTTTCGCTTCAATAATTCAATGTGATAGTTTTTCTTAATTCTTTATTTATGAACATTTTCATCGAATTTAAAAATTATCGTAAACTCTGTAACAAGTAAGTTTCATATTTTAAATATACAAATTTAATATTTAAATTTTTATTATAGCTTTATTAAATATATAATTAATATCTATCTGTTAACTTATACTGCTTACTCCTTTCGTCCTGATTATATAGTCTTTTTTTACTATTTTAAGGTGTCCCAATTATATAGTCTAATTACTATAAATATTATTAGTTTTCATAGTTATGTACAAGTAAATCCTTGTTGAATCTTGGAAATTGAAAAAATAACAACTTAAAAGTTTGAAAGTCATAAATATTCAATGAGGGTGTTATTGGAAGTTTAATTTTAGTATCTTATTTTCATAAATATTTTTAATTTAGGTGCGATAAGAAATGAGACTATATAATTGGGATGGAGGGAGTAATATCTAGTGGTACTTCACTTTATATCGGGTGACAATTCATTTCATAATTGGTGATACATCGCTTCATATTTAGTGATATCTTATTTAATATCGGGTGATACTTCTTTGGTTTTTTGCTTCAATAATTCAATGTGATAAGTTTTTTTAGTTTGTATTTATAAACATTTATGAACTTTGTAATAAATAAGTTCCATATATTAAAAATATAAATTTAATATTTAAGTTGTTAATTATCATCGTTTTATTAAATATATAATTAATGTATAATTCATATCGGGTGATACTTCACTTCATAGTTGGTGATACCTCGATTTATATACCTTACTAATATTGGGTGACATTTTTTTATTTTTCATTTCAATAATTTAATATACTGACGGGTCGGGTTATAAGGTCCATTTAATGAATCACGACCTATTAGACGGTCCCACAAGAGACCCCTCCCATTACAAAATGATTTATTTTTAGGGAAATTTACGCTTTGATACTTACATTTTGGACACTTTTAAAAAATGATCCACTTTATTACTATTAGCAAAATAATACTCACTTTTTCAAAATTTTTGCAAATTTGACATCGATCAAATTTCCAGCCTAGAATATCTGTGGCACGCCGAAATTTTTGCGTGATTTTTTTATTCCAATAAAAAATATTACCTGGATATTCCATGTCAATTATGAACTAAAAATAAAATAAATTTATTGGACATGCCACATAGATATTCTAGGCTGAAAATTTGATCGAGGTCAGATTTGTAAATTTTTTGAAAAAGTGGATACTGTTTTGCTAATAGTAATAAAGTGAATCATTTTGAAAAAAGTGAATCATTTTGAAAAAAGTGTCCAAAATGTAGAGATCAAAGTGTAAATTTCCGTTATTTTTAAGTACGAGACGAGAGAGTGAAAGGGTCCGCCTAAAATTTAGTTATTTGACTTTTCTCCGAAAATTTTCAAAATTCCCAAATCCCAAATGTACCCGCCTTGTGGCCCATAATATTTTGCCCTAATCTTGATTTCTATTTCTAAATTAGATCATCACTTCCACTCACATATCGAAGGGGCTAGCTCCCCTGATCTTCGCTCCTATTCTGCGCAAAATTCACCTTTGAAGATCTCAAGATACTGCTGTACATATACATACTGACATACATACGTGAGCAGGTGTTTAGGGTTTCGGTTGATCTTAGCCATTTAACAATTCTGATGGAATCAGAAAAGGAAACAGCGGGAGCAAGCAATAATCAAGACGGGAAGAAGGGTCCGACGGAAGTCAAAGAAAAAGGGCCAATCAAGGATGATGCCGGCTGCGTAGAACCTGGGAAACTGGAAGTGATAGAGGGAGTTGAGGAAGCGAAACAAGAAAATGAAAAGGCGGTAGAGAATGAAGAGATGAAGGAAGGAGGTGAAAACGCAGGGGAAGAAGAAGAAAAGGAAAAGGGCGAGAAAGAAGAAGTAGAAGAGGGAAAGAGTGGTGGAGAAGAAGATGATGGTGAGGAGAGAGAGGAGACGGGGACTGAGAAGAAAAGTGTAACACTGAAATCGAGGAAAAAGAGGGCGACTGAGACGATAGAGTTATCATCACCTAGGACGCCTGGGAGCGACAGGCCGACCAGGGAGAGGAAAACTGTGGAAAGATTCACGGTCAATGAGTCGGCAAGGAGTTCTACTCCCAAGCCTCTGGCAATCGAGAAGGTACTGTGATCATTGTTGTTGCATAATTGTTGCTGCCTGCTTGCTGTGTATAACAGTTTTTTTGGGTCAAGAATGTATCTTTTGTGATCAGTGTGTCTGTGAAAGCCTGAAAGGAGAAATAAATAAGCTGATGAGGAACATGGTTGCTATATTTGACTCAATTAAGCTTACACCAAAGAAGTTTGTTGATGTTATTGGAAATATAAAGATAGTAGATGCTACACGAGCTCTGAATTTTGACTGCATGTATTGTGATAGTACACATACACCGTTTTGATTTATTATTTTGGTTTGCACCTCTATAACTATACAATTCATTTTCTAGATCTCCTAGCTTTCAACTTACTATGAAGGAGGACATGTTATTTCCAGGGCAAACAGAAACTAGATTATCAGGAACTACACTTTTGGTCGTGGGTCAATATATAATTAAATTAGTATGCATTAGGTGTATGTCGGAAGGAAAATCACTAGGTTGTGCATATTGGAGTTCACAGACTTAAGGGGATCTGGGGATGGAACTGAAAATTAGACAGATATATACAATCCATAGTTTAGACAGATGATTTTGGTGTTACACAAGTTTGTAGCAATTTGCTGAACTTACATGTCATCATAGATGCCATTTTATTTGTATGGAACACAACTTCAAGCAAGGAGTAAGAGGAACTCTGAAGGTGAGTAGAGACATGACAATTGATATATCTGTTGCTAGTCTTAATACATTTCCTTTTGGGCTACAGTTAGGTTATGATGAAGTAAAATTGCTAAGCTGTTGCTGCAATGGATTTGGCGGTAGAAAGTGGGGGTTTTTGGGTCAATAATTAGTCACTTATAAATTTATTTGATAAATGAAAAATTACTGGAATCTGTTTGAGTTAGTTATTGGGGACTAACATTTTCTGTTTTTTGGGTTATTGTAAACATTTAAGCAGATGTGGAATAGTTTATCGAGGTAGGTTGAGACAAATTACAGATAGATCTTTTTTACTTTAATCTCCAGCATTCCGATTTAACAAAGGACATGAAATGAGAGAGAATGATCTAATTACATGGTTGATGTCATTCCAAGTCAACAATTTACGAGATAGATTAAATATGTTATCTAATTATAAGAAAACTACTGAAGAATCTTATTTCAGCAATAAGTTTTAATTTTGTTTGCTTTTGGAAATTGCTTCTCAATTTCATTGAAGTTGGGCTCATATTCCAAATGAAATAAATTGCTTTGACCTTGCTAACACGCACTTAGTATTTTTCTACACATAATGAACCGTAGAAGGAGCCTATGATATTTTTCAACTTTGCTGTTCCATGTTCTTCTCTATTATTTGGTTAATTTTGTTTCGTGGACCTGCCTTCAGGATTTCTGATTACTACTTTATATATTGGCTCTATTCCAACAGGGTCAAGGCACACAACTCAAGGACATCCCCAATGGTATATTTTTAACCCCTTTGGATTCGCCCTTTCTTGGTCAATAAAGTTGGAAGTTATTGGAATCTATATCCTTTCACTCATTTGTCCTTTCAAGATTTCGTTTTATGTGCTGATTGCTTTCTTGATTCCTTTTGAAACTTCAAATATATGTTGCGATGTGTGTACCTTAATTGTGAGCAACTCTTTGCTTCATTAAATTTCTGATATCCTACCTGGAAGATGATTGAGTCCCTCTATGTAGTTGAGTTTATGTGCATTTGCATCTTTTTTGGAACAAGTAATAGTGAATTTCTCTATTCTGAGTCCATGTAATGCTGGCTTGATGCTACTGGAAAGATTTATCTCGAGTTGATGAAAAATTCTATAATTGTGCTACTTGTGTTTCATCTCATGACTTAACTATTTTTATTGTTTGTGAATCTTGTACTATGTTTTGATATCAAGATCCGATTGATTTGCACCAGCCACCAGCAGACATGCCAAGTTATCATGCCATTAGTAGTTCACTAAAATATGAATATTGTGTGATGGTCTTCATCTCCGCTTTTACATGGCTGCATCTGAAAGCTCAAGGATAAATTGAATGTGTGACATGTGTTTGTCTACAACTGGGCAAGATAGAGCTGAATGATAGCTGGTTAGCATTTATAGCAGAATGTTGCTGTGGTTACCTATGATGTGTTTCTGGTATCTGGCTTTATCTGCTAATAATTTTTATGAAGAAATTTATTGTAGATGCCATGTTCTGCTAAGATGAGTCCTGCGGTTGTCTGATCTTATGCATGTTTCAGTGGCCTTCAAGTTGTCCAAGAGAAAAGCTGATGAGAACCTACACCTTCTTCACACTATTCTTTTTGGAAAAAAAGCAAAGGTTTACTTTTAAGTATATCTTTTTATATTCTCAATTTTTGCTGCATTGTTAAATTTGATTTTTGCCAGTTGGTTGTCAGTAAGCGTCTGGAGTCTTATCATTACACTTTTTGTTCAGGTGCATAATCTGAAGAAAAATATTGGCCTCTTTTCAGGTTTTGTATGGGCTGAGAATGAGGTAGGCTTTCAAAGTTTACTTTGTGAAGATTATGATTTCCTTGCTGTATTGATCTAGACAAAATAACTGTTTTTTTCTTTGGCTCTTATTAAGGGTAAGTTTGACTGGGAGGGAGATTTAAATATCTTGAGAGGAAGCCTTCGTTGGTGAAAAACATTTTTGTGGTATTTGGATTAAGTATCGTGAGAGGAAGCCTCAAGTCATTAATGATTTGTTTTGATATAAAAACAAACCTTTTATGTCACCAAATGTTTGAGGAAAAGCACTTTATAGTGAAAACCCTTTGTTTTTTTTTTGTTTTTTTTTTTGGAATGGAACGTTATGAAAAATTTGTATGAATGCTAGTGGAAGGGGATGAGAGCTACTTTCTTCGGCTATGTGGCAGTGTTGCCGATAGACCTAGTGGTATCTCGAGACAAGAACTGAGTCATTTGTAGTTTGATCACAAGGTCACAACCTTTTTGTCTAAAGAGTGCTTTTCAAGTCTTTCCTTTATTCTATACCTGGAAATGCATGAATTAATTCTCAAATACAAAGAAGAAATGTTCGTGTTGTTGCTTGTTTATTAAAAACCCAGTAATGTGGCATAAAAATCTTCTTTACACCTAGTTTTGCATTAAGCTTGTGCTCTGTGTCTTATCAGGGGAAGCAGAGGGCTAAAGTTAAGGAGAAGCTTGACAAATGTGTTAAAGAAAAAATGTTAGATTTTTGTGATGTTCTCAACATTCCAGTCAATAAGGCTACTGTAAAGAAGGTACGCTTTTCCATTTGGTTCTATCCTCTATTGCATGAAGAGTCCTTTCCACATTATTTTGTATTATCCAGGAAGAACTCTCGGCAAAGTTATTGGAATTCTTGGAATCTCCTCATGCTACATCAGACATGTTGCTTGCTGATAAGGAAAAGGTTAGTTGATGCTTTCATTTTTCCTTGTAGCTACCTGTTATATTTTACCTGACATCAACTATTCTTTTATCTTTTTCCTTTTTTAAATTTTACCCCTTTTATTACAACATCTAAAGGGTAAAAGGCGAAAGAGTAATGCTCCAGTAATCAAAAGCCCTGGTTCTTCCAACCCTGCTGGAGGGAAATATACCAAGGTCTGACTCTAAATTCTACTCTTAGGGTTATCCGGTTATGTGTACTAAAAGATAGTTGTGGAAATGAAAGTGAAGTTTAAGGGAAATCCATTGTCTTTGCTGAATTTTTTGCTTTGCCCTGCATGCAAATATATTTACAGTGCTGGTGGGGTGGGGTGAAGATGGGGTTCTCCTTCACAACCTGAAATTCATCACATGCTTGTGTATACATTGGTGCTTGCTGAATTTTGATCATGCTATTCTGTAGTTTTGTTCCCTATTCTCAATGTTTTTAAAACCGGACAGGACATTGAACCGGATAAAAATTTGGGTCATTGGGTTAATGGTTCAACTGGTCGGACCATTATGAAATAACCGGTAATATAATATATTAATATTATATATTTATAGTTAACAATTAAAATTTATTAAGCAAAATATACAATCTTGATTGAGTAATATTTTCGAGAAATCGCATATTTATATAAAATTATAACTAAATAAATATAAAGAAAATATATTTACTTTAAAAAAATTAAATGAAAATTTAATGTTGAACATAGAAATCCGTGCATCTACCCTACTTTACTTTCTCTCCTCTACTCTCTCTCTCTCTTTCTCACCATTTACTTTCTCTCTCTTCTTTCTTATTTCTCTTCCAATTTGTCTTTTGCTCTTAACAAGACGAAGTGAAAAATCGTGAAGATGAAAGCCGGTTCTATGCCACCTGTCGCCGGTTTTACCGGTTCTGGGCGGTTCATGTCGGTTTTTTTACAAACCGCTTTAAGTTGATGACCGGACTGGTGATGTGAGCGGTTGGCGGGTAAACCAGCCGGATTGACCGGTCCGGTCCGGTTTTAAAAACACTGCCTATTCTGGCCCCACTATTAGGCTGGTAAAAATTGTCTACACTTCGCAGATGTTAGAACTTACTCTCTGGGAAGATTGAAATTAACTTCAATTTTGTTAAAATACGGTACTTCAACTTATGACAACCTATTTGGGAATGCTGAATGCAATATCACGTTAATATAATATTTCATATCATGAATTTTTTTAGGTCTATTGTGTCAAGTATTGTTGACTGGCCATGATGGTGTTCTCATCTATACAACCCACTGCCTTGCTCTCTACCTTTACATGTTCCATCTCTTGTAGAAACAAAAATTGGATTCTGAATCTGGAAAGAAGAGAAAGCATTCAACTGAAGAAAGTGATGACAAAAGTGAACCATCACAAAGTGAAGATGATCAGGATGACGACAACAAAGTTCCACAGGTGGAAACTGATGATAAAGAGAACGACTCAGGGGAAGAGACAGGTGAAGAGAAAGATGTACCCAGTACACAGGTGGTTGAGACGAGTTCTGTGAATAGAAGTGCCAAGAAGAAAGACACTGGTAGGAATGTTGAGAAGTCTGCTGGCAAAAAAATCCCTGCAGAAGCTTCAAATACACCTGCTAAATCTACTAAAAAATCTTCTGGTTCCATGTCAAAGAAAGATGTTGCTAACTCTGAGGCAAAGAGTAAACAGAAGGCAACATTGACCGAGAAGCAAAAAGCTGAAAAGAAAAGTGAGGTTGGTACAAGTACACCTGCAAAGGCTAAAGCTGCAAGCAAGTCTTCAACCAAAGTGTTGAAGAAGGATCAAGGTATGTTATTACTTTCTAATGCCTCTTTATAAATGTAGTTTCTCAGAATGCTTTATGTGCTGAGAGAGGAATTGCTTCCAGATGGATTACGATCATCTCGTGTATTTATATTTTGACACTTTTGGTTTGTAAATGGCAATCAATTAATCACTTGCATGAAATACATAATGCAAATAATTCATAAAGTATCCCTAGCTTCACCCTCAACTACATTTTTTAAGGCACCTTGAATGGAAATCCCATTCTTTGGTTTTACATTGACTCATGTTTTCCATCCTTTCCACCGTGGCCCTTTTCAGAATTCAGATATATTGAGCATATTATGTAATGTCATGATTTTGATTGAGTTTCTGTTTGGAGTAGGAGAAGGCAAAAGTAGCAAAAAGGCTAAAAAAGAGCCTACCAGAGAAGAAATGCATTCAGTTGTAGTGAACATACTGAAGGAAGTAGACTTTAACACTGTAAGATTTATCCACTTGCCATTCTTTGCTTGTTATAATTCATCTTTGATTTGTTATTTATGAGGTGTATGCATTTGTAAAATGCAGGCAACATTATCTGATATTCTCAGACAACTTGGTATGACTTCTGTAAAGTGCCCATTGCTACATTTAAATTAACTTTACTTTTTGGTTTCGATTTGCTAACTGTTTTGAGTTCGGATGACAATCAGGAGATCACTTTGGATTAGATCTCTTGCATAGGAAATCCGAAGTTAAAGACATAATCACAGAAGCAATAAAGAATATGTCTGATGATGAAGATGAGGAAGCCTCTGAATCTGGAGACGAATCGGGAAGAGATGGAGGGGATGATGAGGCTTAGGCTCACCTGAAACGGACTTATTTCACTAGGCATTTGTTCTCTATTAGATGCGGCATTAGGTTTCTATTTGTATCTCTTATAGTTCTACTTGATTTTGTAAAATTAATTTAAAATTTTCTAGTAATAGGAGTATATGATTGTAATAAACGAGCAATTTATTATTGCTAGCAGTAATTGTTTCTCCAGATGGTTATGTGAATGAATTTTAACTTAGATAGACAGTCGCGGAAGGTGGTTAAAATTAAAAGGTGTTAAAAGGGGAAATAGGGGTTCTAAATGTAGGTTGGAGATATTTTCAACTTTTGGTGGAATTGGGAAATTTTAGAGTAATTTGTTTGTTTATTTATTTCAATGATTACTATCATTCTAGATTTATTTTCATATAACACAATATTTTCTGAAAAACATATAACATAAAACAAGTTTCTATTTGTTAGTTATGTGAAATTTTAATGACGGATTACCATTAGATTTTAAAGGAAGGGGAGTAAAGCTTGGAATATACTGAATGCAGATAAATTTCAGCACGGTAATCTAGAGGGCCCATTTCTAATAATAAGTATGAATAAAATGAATTTATAATTTTAAGAAATGCGAATGCCCCATAAGAGTTGAAGAGTAAATTTGATAAATGTGAGTGAAAGATGAACAAAATATTCCAACAGTAGCCATTTGTCACGGGATGTCACCCCCATCCTATCCCCTCTTCCAGGATACGCCGGGACAAGTTCATTCCCTTATCCCGATCCTTGGGATAGGCAACGTCGGGCCCTTGCTGCCGAGGCCCGTCGGGCTCCCGTGACTGGCGCCCCAGCACCCCGGGCCACCCGCACTCGCCTGGGCCACCAGCACTAGCACCAACATACCGTCGGGGCGGACCTCCGCCAAACGCCCCGCCCGAAGCTCCTTAGTTGCCTAGAGTGCTAGCTTTTTTTCCTTGTAGTGTACATATTGTAAGCACGGCCTTGCACGGCCGTTTTTGTCGTTTTCTAGCTTAGTAGTATCTAGTGCTGTCGCTAGCCTTTTTTTCTTTAAGCCTATTATAGGGGGTGAGAGCGAACTTTTGTCTGACTGTGAGCGTTGTAAGGAGCGACCCCCTCTCCGACCAACGCGTGCTGTAATTGCTTCCAAGCTATAATGTACATTCAAATTGCATTAATGAAGATTTCCTTGCAATCAATCGTGTTCATGTGTTGCTTGCTCTGCCGAGACCACTAAAAGCACCGGAGGGTGTGAATTGCGTCGTCATCGTGCATCAAGCCTTGCGAGCAAAGCTTTCGGGAGTGAGGCGGACGTAGTCTAGGACGGACTACTAGCCGCACGGTGCGCCACTAACCCAAGCACTACAAGCGCCCCGTGACAGGTGGTATCAGAGCCTCGGCTCCTGATCCACGGACCGAGGCGGGTTACTATGGAAAACGTGGCTACTGCTTCCAACACGAAGGGTGGCCAAAAGGGACCCGAAATGGGGACCCCAACAAAGGCCCCGACTAAGAGTGAAAGAATGAACTCCATAGAAAATGAGTGCACCCGACTTGGGTACATAGTCTCTGAATTGGAGGAAAAGGTCGCGACCCTACGGGAAAAGGTCGAAATCCTTGAAGAGGAGAACCTAGATCTCCACCATCGGCTGGGCGAGAGTCGAGAGGCACGGGCGTCCGAAGGAGAGACGCAACGTGCTATTGAAAGGTTGGAAACGCAGGTGGCGTTACTCCAACAAGCCGTTGTCAACAGAGGGCCGGCGGGTCGAATGGAGAATTTTGGCACTGGAGGGGGAGCGAGGAAACGCATCCCTGAACCACAACTCTACAGCGGCATTAGAAACGCGAAGGAAGTCGACAACTTCCTCTTCGACATGGAGCAGTATTTCGTAGCGGCCGAGATAGAGGAGGAATCGGAGCGAATCGCCACGGCCACTATGTATTTGACTGGAGATGCGAAACAATGGTGGCGAGGGAAATACCAAGACATCCGGGATCGACGGGAGCGGCTCGATACGTGGGATCTCCTTCAAGCGGCCATCAGAAAACAGTTCTTCCCTGAGAACGTCGGGTATAACGCCCGCAAGGCACTTCGGGAGCTCAAACAAACATGCACGGTTAATGAGTACACCAAAGCATTTGCCTCCATATTGTTGGACCTCCCGAACATGGATGAGGAGAGCAAAGTCTACCAATTTATGGATGGACTGAAGCCTTGGGCCCGTGCTGAACTACAACGCCAACGAGTATCCAACATCCGCGACGCAATGGCAGCGGCGGAATGTTTAATGGACTACCATACGGAGACCCGAGAGAAGAAGCCACCAGCGCCCAGTGGTAACCAGCAGAAGGGGGGTGGGGGCAGAACTTTCCGCCCCACTTACAACAGAGGTGGTGGAGAAAAGCCCTCCCATTCCCAAGAGAGTTCCCAAGGGAGCACCGACAAGAGCCGCCCTCAAGGGGGCAACAAAGCCGCGGGAAGCTCGAGATTCGACGGGTGTTTTTTGTGCAACGGCCCGCACATGCTAAAGGATTGTCCGAAGCGGCAACTAATTAATGCTCTATGTGGAGACATGGAGTGGGACAAGCGAACGTCCAAAAAGAAGGAGAAAGAACCGGTGCCAGTCTCGGAAGAGCCTGAGGAAGACTCCGAGAGTGAAGGAGAGAATCTTGGAGCCTTCTCACATAGGTGCAATTCCCTGTCAAGGACGGGGGCACGGAAGGGTAAGGCGTTACCCAAAAACACGAAGACCGTCCCCGCAATGGAGGGCGGAGCAGTTGGAGAAGCGTCGGCAAAGTCTACCAAGGAGAAGGGGTTGATGTTTGTCGACGTGAAGATCAACGGGAAGCCCGTTCGAGCGATGGTGGACACAGGTGCCACACATAACTATCTTGCTAGCACCGAAGTTGAAAGACTTGGGCTAGTCTTGGAGAAGGGAGTGGGCCGAGTGAAGGCCATCAATTCTGCCGCTCAACCGATTGCCGGAGTCGCAAGGTCCGTGTTAATCAAGCTTGGGCCATACGAAGGGAGGACAAATTTGTCCATTGTGACCATGGATGACTTCAAGCTCATCCTTGGGTTGGACTTCCTGCGGGACACGAAGACGGCGGTGATGCCCCATGTTGGAGCCCTCATGATGATGGGTAATAAACCCTGCGTGGCCCAAACGGTGTCACACAAAACGAGTTCAAAGCCGTTGTCCGCGATGCAGTTTGTGAAGGGGTGCCAGAAGAACGAGCCATCCTTCCTGTGCACCCTCCGAATAGAAGACATTGAAGAGAAGTCGGGGAAGATCCCCGAGGTCGTGAAGAAAATCCTTCGGGAGTTCGAAGACACCATGCCTGATGAACTGCCGAAGAAGCTGCCGCCGAAGAGGGCAGTCGACCATGAGATTGAGTTGGTGCCAGGCACAAAGCCTCCTGCCCGAGCACCATATCGAATGTCATACCCTGAGCTCGAGGAGCTCAGGAAACAATTAAAGGAACTGCTCGAGAGCGGGCTGATCCGGCCTGCAAAGTCCCCGTACGGTGCCCCTGTGCTGTTCCAGAAGAAGTCAGATGGCACCCTACGGATGTGTTGTGATTATCGCGCCCTGAACAAGCTGACGGTGAAGAACAAATATCCAATACCATTAGTGGCGGATTGCTTCGATCGCCTCAGCCGGGCAAAATATTTTTCGAAGATCGATCTTAGATCGGGCTACTGGCAGGTTCGGATCAAGGATGGAGATGAGTTCAAGACAACTATCGTGACAAGGTACGGGGCATACGAGTACTTGGTGATGCCCTTCGGCTTGACAAACGCCCCCGCCACCTTCAGCACCTTAATGAACCAGGTACTCCACGGGTTCCTGGACGAGTTCGTGGTGGTATACCTTGACGATATTGTCATCTACAGTGAATCCCTTGAGGAACATCTGGAGCACCTCCGCAAGGTGTTCACTAGACTGAGAGAGCACGAGCTTTATGCCAAGCCGTCGAAGTGCTCATTTGGCCAAGACAGGATCGAGTTCCTGGGCCACATCATTGAGAGAGGGCGAATCCGCATGGATCCCAAGAAGATCCAAGCCATTGAAGAGTGGAAGCCGCCGGAAGATGTTCATGGAGTGAGATCGTTCCTTGGGCTGGCTAACTACTACAGAAGATTCGTGAAGGGGTACTCCGAGATTGCCCGCCCCTTGACGGATCTCACGAAGAAAACCGAGGTGTGGAAGTGGACGCCCCAAGTACAGGCGGCCTTTGAGAAGTTGAAGAAGGCGATCATGAGTGACCCCGTGCTCGCACTCCCCGACCTCACCAAACCTTTTGTTGTGGAGACGGACGCCTCTGAGTTTGCCCTTGGCGGAGTGCTAACTCAGGGAGCGCACCCCGTGGCTTTTGAGAGCCGAAAGTTGAAGGATGTCGAAAGACGTTACCCAGTGCACGAGAAGGAGTTGTTGGCCGTTGTTCACTGTTTGAGACAATGGCGACATTATTTGCTGGGCTTCCCTTTTGTGGTCAAGACAGACAACACAGCGGTGAGCTACTTCTTGACCAAACCGAAGCTAACTGCGAAGCAAGCAAGATGGCAGGAATTGCTTGCAGAGTTTAATTTCTCACTGGAGTACCGGGCAGGCTCCAGCAATCATGTCGCTGATGCCCTAAGTCGTAGGGCTGATTTAGAAGATCAACCGGTGATGGCGGCTCTCGCCTCCAGTAAAGCGACCACCGACTTGAAGAACCGAATCCGTGAGCTCACCAAGGAAGACCCTACTGCACAGGGCCTACTCAACCTAGTCGAGCAAAAGAAGACCCGGAACTTTTGGCTCAAAGAGGGATTTCTGAAGACAAAGGGAAACCGCCTCTACGTCCCGAAAGGCGGGGACCTACGGAGAACTATCATCGCGGAGTGTCATGACACTCTCTGGGCGGGACACCCTGGCGAAGAACGCACCGTGGCCCTCGTACAGAGGACGTACTTCTGGCCACAGATGCGAGATGAGATTGAAACGTTCGTCCGCACCTGCATTGTATGTCAACAGGACAAGGCGGATCGACACAAGAAAGCAGGGTTGCTAGAGCCACTTCCCATACCCTCACGACCATGGGAGAGTGTCTCAATGGACTTCATTACCGGTTTATCCAAGGTTGGAGACTTGGATGCGATCGTGGTGGTGGTAGACCGGTTCTCGAAGTACGCTACTTTTGTGCCAGCCCCCAAGACAATCACAGCAGAAGAGACAGCTCAACTCTTCTTTAAGCACATTGTCAAGTTTTAGGGACTGCCGCGGGATATTGTTAGTGATCGGGACTCCCGTTTCACTGGCAATTTCTGGACCGAGCTGTTCAAATTACTCGAGTCCAAGCTGAATATGAGCTCGAGCTTTCATCCACAGTCCGACGGGCAGACGGAGCGCTTCAATTCTATGCTGGAGGAATATCTTCGGCACTTTGTCAGCGCCAATCAGAAGGACTGGGTGAAGCTCTTGGATGCTGCTCAGTTGTGCTTCAATGCCCAAAAGTGCTCTACCACTAACGGTACGCCTTTTGAGATATGTACCGGGCAGCAACCGCTCCTCCCACACTCGATCGACGCCCCACAAGGTGCCAGAGTTTCGCCGGCGCAGAGTTTCTCTCTGGAATGGAAGCGGAACCTCGATCTCGCCCGAAGCTACCTGGAGAAGGCACAGCAGCGCATGAAAAAATATGTAGATCAGAAGCGACGCTTCGTGGAATATCGAGTGGGAGACCGAATTATGGTTAAGGTCCCGGACCAACGACTTTCCAAAGCATCCCGAGGGCGGGACGCCCGGTTGATGCCAAATTATATTGGGCCCTTAACCATCTTGCAGCGCATTGGGAAGGTAGCCTACCGAGTAGAGTTGCCCCCATGGTGGCGGATCCACAATGTCATCCACGTCAGCCAACTGAAGCCGTTCCAGGCAGATAAAGTGGACGCTACGCGCGCCATGCCCGACCGCCCCCAGCTCCGTCTGGCCAATGACACAGGGAAGCGGATCGCGGAAGCCATCCTTTGCCACCGGGACGCCGCAAAACGCAAGAAGCTCCACAGAGAGTACCTGGTGAAGTGGGTGGGCTGTCCAAAGGAGGAAAGCACGTGGGAGAGAGCGACAACCCTCAAGGCGTTCCAGCCGCTGATCGAAGCGTACCTGCTAACCGTGGCGCCGAGGACGTCGCCAACTCCAGAGGAGGAGAGCTGTCACGGGATGCCACCCCCATCCTATCCCCTCTCCCAGGATACGCCGGGACAAGTCCATTCCCTTATCCCGATCCTTGGGATAGGCAACGTCGGGCCCTTGCTGCCGAGGCCCGTCGGGCTCCCGTGACTGGCGCCCCAGCACCCCGGGCCACCCGCACCCGCCTGGGCCGCCAGCACTAGCACCAACATACCGTCGGGGCGGACCTCCGCCAAACGCCCCGCCCGAAGCTCCTTAGTTGCCTAGAGTGCTAGCTTTTTTTCCTTGTAGTGTACATATTGTAAGCACGGCCTTGCACGGCCGTTTTTGTCGTTTTCTAGCTTAGTAGTATCTAGTGCTGTCGCTAGCCTTTTTTTCTTTAAGCCTATTATAGGGGGTGAGAGCGAACTTTTGTCTGACTGTGAGCGTTGTAAGGAGCGACCCCCTCTCCGACCAACGCGTGCTGTAATTGCTTCCAAGCTATAATGTACATTCAAATTGCATTAATGAAGATTTCCTTGCAATCAATCGTGTTCATGTGTTGCTTGCTCTGCCGAGACCACTAAAAGCACCGGAGGGTGTGAATTGCGTCGTCATCGTGCATCAAGCCTTGCGAGCAAAGCTTTCGGGAGTGAGGCGGACGTAGTCTAGGACGGACTACTAGCCGCACGGTACGCCACTAACCCAAGCACTACAAGCGCCCCGTGACACCATTAAAGACTAGGATTGATCCTTAAGGTCCATGGCGTGAGAGGCTAAAAAAGGGTAAAAAAATAAAATAGAAATGTTAATCCCACAAGTTAACGGAAGTTGGAATAATTGCAAATTACATGCTTATGTTTATAGGAGAAAAATAGAGTAGGAATTGAATCATAATCTTCCCATCTGTGATGTCCTTGGATAAAATATAATTGATAATATTAAAATTGAGATGGTGATTGTTGAAAGCAAGTAAAATTTGGATGCCAACCCCACCAAACCACCCCCCAACTCTCTAAATCTGAGAAGCCAAATAGCCAAATTATGAATAGTAGTAGTAATATTTTGGGGGTGGAGCAAGTAGCCTACCACAACCATATTATATTCAGCAAGAATCTGAATACAGAAACTTGTTAAAAAAAGAATGCTGTGCAATTGGAAGAAAACAACCCTTTGAATATTGTGTCGGATTAGCCTCCATTAAAATGTGTTTGCGTATGAACAATACATACTAGTCCCTTTCAATAGTACATCTTTGTTAACCAAATTCAATGGAGTTGTCTATGTTGTGACACCATCTTTTCCCCTATATATTTCACCCAATCAATCCCATTTCAAATACAATGCAAATCTCATCTCTCCAATCCACACACCACTAATCAATCCCACACTCACACTCCTGCAGGTACTACTAGTCTACTACTGAGCATTTTTCATTTTCATCAATATATATTGGCCTAATCTTCTAACATTTGTTTATTAGTGAATCAAGATGGAGAAGAGCAGCAACAGCAGCAGATCAGTTTGTGAAGTAATTGTTAAGCAAGGGCAGCCAACTCTGGTTCCTCCAGCAGAGGAAACAGAGAAAGGCCTCTACTTCCTGTCGAACCTTGATCAAAACATCGCGGTCATAGTTCGTACAATCTATTGCTTCAAGTCGGAAGAGAAGGGCAACGAGGATGCGGCACAAGTGATCAAGACTGCCCTGTCTAAGGTGCTGGTCCACTACTATCCTCTGTCGGGGCGTCTCACCATCAGCCCCGACATGAAGCTAATAGTGGACTGCACAGGGGAAGGAGCTGTTTTTGTTGAAGCTGAAGCTGAATGTGATCTTCAAGAATTAGGAGACATCACTAAGCCTGATCCCATCACTCTTGGAAAGCTCGTCTACGACATTCCTGGCGCCCAAAACATACTCCAAATCCCCCCTCTCGTAGCTCAAGTAACCAACATTTCTGATTCTTGATTTCTTGATTCTTGATTCTTGATTGAGATTTTCACTGAATCAATTGCACTGTTTTTCAGGTGACTAAGTTCAAATGTGGAGGATTCGTGCTGGGGCTGTGCATGAATCACTGCATGTTCGATGGGATTGGCGCCATGGAATTTGTTAATGCTTGGAGCGAAATCGCAAGAGGCAATCAACTCAAGGTGCCTCCATTCATGGATAGAAGCATTCTCAAAGCTAGAAATCCACCAAAACCAGAATTCCCACACCACGAATTCGCAGAAATCGAAGACGTATCCAACACTGCAGAGCTCTACAAAGAAGAAATGCTGTACCGCACCTTCTGCTTCGATCCGGAGAAGCTGGAGCAGCTACGTAAGAAGGTTCTAGAAGACGGGGATCTCCAAAAATGCACCACCTTCGAAGCTCTCTCCGCGTTCGTGTGGAGGGCGCGGAGCCAGGCCTTGAATCTGAGCCCCGATCAACAGACGAAGCTTCTGTTCGCCGTTGATGGGCGGCGGAGATTTGATCCGCCCATCCCGGAGAGGTACTTCGGCAACGCGATTGTCCTCACGAACTCGCTCTGCACGGCGGGGGAGCTGGCGGACAACCCGGTGTCGTTCTGCGCGAGGCGAGTGCAGGAGGCGGTGAAGATGGTGACGGACGGCTACATGCGGTCGGCCATTGATTATTTCGAGGCGACGCGGCAGCGGCCGTCGCTGGCGGCGACGCTGCTGATCACGACGTGGTCGAGGCTGGCGTTCCACACGACGGATTTCGGGTGGGGGGAGCCGGTTCTGTCGGGGCCCGTGGCGCTGCCGGAGAAGGAGGTGATACTGTTTCTCTCTCATGGTAGAGAGAGGAAGAGCGTGAATGTGCTGTTGGGATTGCCGGCTCCGGCGATGGAGAAATTCGAGCGACTTATGCAGATGTGAATTAAGGGAGTCGATCGATGTGATTCGTTCTTGTCTCAAATCTGTTGGTTGTTGTTCCTCAATTCTTCATTTTTACGTGTGCCTTTTGTTTTTCTTTTTTATGTTCAATCTACAACCAAGTAGATTAATTCATGTTTCATTTCAATATTGATGCATGTCTTTTAATTTATTGGAGATATCGATCATATATATGTTAATTCTTGCTCTGAGATATAAAGATTTACGCATTTACTTACTGTGCTTAAACTTCAAATTCTCTCAGTACTATTAAAATGGCTTTGAATGGGATAGTAAAAATAAATAGATTGAATTGTTGGTTGTCTCATTTCTTTCTCTTTGATCTTTTATGTTATCCAGTTATTTTTCAGAAAAGAATAAAAAAATATCCCCACACTCTCTCTCTCTCTCTCTCTCACACACACACACACACACACTCACACGTATTATATATTAGAGAAATAAGTTGGTGGAGGCGAAGACCAAGCCCATAACGAGAAAAAAACAGAACACAAGAACCAGACTAGGTTTTGAAGAAGGAATCTCAACAGAAAGATAGTAGGTACTGTCAATATATCTCGTATTTGTTAGTACATGTTGAATGCTTTATTCCCTTTGAATATTATGTCAATATATATTTATTTTACGTCAATTTTATATCAATATACATCTAATCAGGTGTACATGAGATTATTTTAAATTAGTGTTCCATTTCATAATCTAACTACAGTATATAATTTTAAGTCGTGTATTTAAAAAATTAACACATTCATCCTCTAAAAAAAATTAAATACAAATGACATAAGTTTAATGGTTGAAATAAGAGATAAAACATCAAGTTAAAGTACAAGATTCACTTCGTATTTAAGCGACGCTACATGTAACAGGTATAATTAAGCATCCAACATAACTGAAATGATCAAATGAGTTTGTAACACACACACACACACACACACACACACACATATATATATATATGGATAGACTATAATGAGTACGGCTATTCATATGAGAACTAAAAATTAATCCTAGTCTTCCAATTTGTATGGATGAATAGTTAAGATTAAGATTAGGAAAGATGTCATAATTATCAATTTAATAGATAAATTATAAACAAAATAATATTAATGTAATTTTACATCTATAATGATATGAAAATATCCAAATAAATCTTCATATTCCATTCTCTCTCTCTCCCCTCACGGCTTGCTTCCTCCCTCTCTCTCACGTTCTCCCTCTTTCTCTCTCCTAGTAGTTGACCATTGTTAAGTCACTGCAGATCACTGCTTAAGTAACGAAATCAACATAACACAAAATTTAAACATTCTAAGTTATAAAATCCAACACCATAAACAACAAATTCCCCATTGTTAGTAAGAACATGCACTCGAAACCCATGGTACGTATACATTGATCGAAAATAAGAAATTTGATTGCATTTTATACAATGTTACAATGCATGTTATTAGTAATTCTATTTATTATTATGTACCATTTCAATGATTATAATATTATAATTTCTTAAATTTTAGGCAGAAATCATTTATTGCTTGTTTTGTGACATTTTATTGCTTCTCAAATACCATTTCATTGCATGATGTGTAACAATTTCATTTTTTTAAATAATATATATATGTGTGTATATATATATATATGATGACAATTGATGCTTTGTTAAGTGTTGTTTGTTACTTATTTAAGAGAAAATCATCGCTTACCGATAGAATTTTAAAAAAATTATAATGACGAAATATCTAATCATTGCTTATGTAGAATCAATACATTATTTGCAAAACACTAAATCATTGCTAAACTCATGTCGATGGCCCTATGGATTAGATAATTTTTTTTTTAAACCATAAATAGTTCATTGTTTCTATTGTGACATTTTATTGCTTCTCAAATACAATTTCATTACACAATGTGTAACTTTTTATTTTAAAATAAATAATATATGATGATAATTTCTAAATGATTCATAACAGTCAACAAATAAGAAAAATGAATTAATTAATTTCGCATACAAAAAATATTTCATTATTTTTAGCACAATATAAAAAATACAAAAAATAACAAAAAAATATATTAAATGAATCATAAAAGATAAAAAAAATTATATAAGTTAGTGGATGCCTGGATGATAAAAATTGTGGAGAATGAAATCAAAAAATGAAGAACTCCAATAAAAACCGTAGATAAGATAAAACAGTTAAAAAAATTCTACAGAATAAACATAAAATCATATTGTGGTGGGAGAGATAAATTAGGAAATAAAAATAAATGTAGATATGGAAAGACCTATTATTATGGGATTGAATTATCAAAATACTATGATACCATATTTAATTAAAAAAATTATAATTAAAAAGAAATATTAAATCTCAATCTAAATCTGCACCATTAAATTTGATAGATCTAACGGCTGTAAATAGTTCATATTTCTCAGGCAACTATATATATATATATATATATATAAATATGTAGAATTTGGTTCAAATAAGAACACATCTTTGAATGAGAAATATGAACTATTTATAGCAGTTAGATCTATGAAATTTAATGGCACGATACACATTTAGATTGAGATTTAATATTTCTTTTTTAATTGTAATTTTTTTAATTAGATATGGGTATATAGTGTTTTGATAATTCATTCCCACAATAATAGGTCAAGCCATATCTACATTTATTTTTATTTCCTTATTTCTCTCTCCACCACAACGTTATTTTATGTTTATTCTGTATAATTTTTTCTCTACGGTTTATTCTATAGAATTTTTTTTATCTATTTTATCTTCTCTACGGTTTTTATCAAAGTTCTTCATTTTTTGGTTTCATTCTCCACAATTTTTATCAACCACCCAAGGATTGAAATATCGCGAAATATCGTGGATATTAACATTGCGATACGGATATTGGGGAGAATATCTTTTTTCCTGAGTATCGACGAAATATCGCAAAATATCGCGATTTTTTTATATTTTTATAATATATTTTGATTTTTTATTTAATACTATATATTTTTGTGATCTTTATTAGGTCCTCAATGTAATTATTTGAGTTACAATATTTTTTGCTTTGTAAAGACACTCACTTTGCAAAAAATTATAAGATAAAGAAGACTGGGAAACCAATGGATGTCTTAGATTAAAAAGTGAGATGCATCAGCTTTATTTTTTTCATTTTTTCAGTTGGGAGACATGATGGACAAATCACTAAAGTTTTTCTCCCCATATATCATATGAAATTGAAATCTAAGAAATCAAGAAACATATCAAGCGCATGTGCATAATTATATCCATAATTACTCTAATGTGATGAGTTGGTACCAATATTGTTTAGAACAAGAGGACATTCCATCTACTATATTTGAAGGGATAAAATCTTCTAGTCCACTTTTCATGTCCCACTATAAAATTTAATATTTTAAAAATGTTTATTATAGAAATAAATTTTATTATAGTTGTTGAGTGCTGTATGACATTGAGGTTCAATGTTGCACTCGATGTCAGACAGACTCCCTGTGACATCGTCTGTGACATAGTCGTAACTAATCTTATCCTTTCCTAGTTTTATTTATTATTTTAATAAATAAAATAACTTTATATATCTTAAAATATATGTGTATATCCACGAAATTAATATTTCAAATAAATGGATATATACATATTAGATATATTATTTAAAATAGAGTTTGACAAAGTCAAAACTCTATCTCCTATTTTTTAGGTCTAGCAGTTTCTCTATTTAATTCTTTTTCTTTTTCAGAAAATTATATTTGCTGGATATTTAGAAAAAGAGCATGAACGTGGGGAAGCTATCAACCACGCCTTGGAGGCGGTTTCTTCCATCTACGGTGAAGTCATGGAGTGAAACGGTTATCGTCAACCCATGTTCAAGAAAGAGAAATCGTGGACCATGTTGGATTCAAGTGAAGAAGCATATAAGGGATGTGTTCGAAGATTGAAGAAAGCTTGAGTCACAAACTTAGTTTAGGTTTCATTCTTCGTTCCTTCTTCTATCTTAATGTTTATTGTTGTTCAATCTTTTCACGGAATAGATTGTACAAGTTATGATAGATAGCAAGATTGTGAAACCTTTACTAGTTTGTATACAAGTTGACGGGATGTTAATTTGTATGTTTTAGTTTGTATACAAGTTGACGGGATGTCAACTTGTATAATTTAGTTTGCATATGAATTGACGGGATGTCAATCTGTATGTTGTAGTTTGCATATGAACTGACGGGATGTCAATTTGTATGTTGTTGTTTGTATATGAATTGACGGGATGTCAATTTATATGTTTTAGTTCTTTTTAGTGATAGTCTAGATTAGAACTTGTAATGTTGCTGTAGTGTTAAGAGCCTTCGCTTCTAACATTAACAGCTTGAAAATTTTGTACTCATTATAGTATAATTTCGCCCTGTGGCAATCATACACATGTTGTGTATGATTTAAAAATTATATCGTGTATTCTTGTGCATTTTATTTCCAGCATATTTGTGTTAAGATAAGTTGTGTTAACTGTCTTTAACATTGAGTTTGACATTACGAATCTGTGTCTAATTTCAGTGTTTGTGGCAACAAATTTCAACAATAGTATTACAAATCATAATCAATATTTATTGCTAAAAATTAAAATTTTTAAAAATTATATACCCTACTTTTGGAATAATCAACCATATTAATCAATTATATTAACTAAAAAAATAAGAAATGAATATTAAAAAATAAATATAAACCCTAATTGGATGGAATGAACCCTAAATAATAATTACAAAATTAAACTAAGCCATAACAAATTGAAATTGAAGAAAAAGTTTGATGAAAATCGAATAAAAATCAAAATGGGACACTAAATGGGATAGAGAAAAGTGGGATAGAGGATTTCATTTGATATTTGAACCTCATAGATCCTCATTTTTGTATTAATTGTACTTTATAATATTTATTTAGTTATTTTATGTTATATTATGTATTATTTTATCAAATGTATTGTCTCAGACGGTATTTATATAATGTATTACGAATATGTTTGCTTTCAAATACAATTCTATCAAAAATTTTAATGGAATATGTGCATAATAATATTTCATAATATTTCCTAAAATTTCTTGCTAAATTTTCAAGATTTTAATATGATTTCCGTCATTTTATATCCGTAAAATTGAAGTTGCGATATATGTTGCGATAGCGATATTTTCATCATTGAACCACCTTTATATGATTATTTTTATCTTTTATGATTCATTTAATATATATTTTTGTTATTTTTTGTATTTTTTGTTGTGCTAAAAATAATGAGTTATTTTTTGTATTCAAAATTAATTAATTCATTTTTCTTATTTATGATTGTTATGAATCATTTAGAGATTGTCATCATATATTATTTATTTTAAAATAAAAAAGTTACATATTGTGTAGTGAAATGGTATTTGAGAAGCAATAAAATATCACAATAGAAACAATGAACTATTTATGGTTTTAAAAGAAAATCCCTAATCCATAGCGCTATCGACATGAGCTCAGCAATGATTTAGTGTTTTGCAAACAACATATTCATTCTACATAAGCAATGATTAAATATTCCGTCATTATAATTTTTTAAAAATTTTATAAGTAAGCGATTTTTTTCTTATAAATAAGTAACAAACAACACTTCACAAAGTATCAATTGTCATCATATATATTATTTTAAAAAAATTGAATTGTTACGCAGTATGCAATGAAATGATATTTGAGAAGCAATAAAATATTACAAAACAAACAATGAACGATTTCTGACTAAAATTTAAGAAATTATAATATTATAATAATTGAAATGGTACATAATAATAAATAGAATTATTAATAATATGCATTGCAACATTATATAAAATGCAATCAAATTTCTTATTTTCAATCAATGTATACCCCGAGTTTTAAGTGTTCTTACTAACAATAGGGAATTTGTTGCTTATGAGGTTGGATTTTGTAGCTTAGAATGTTTAAATTTGTTGCTATATTGGTTTCGTAATAATAAATAGAATTATTAATAATATGCATTGCAACATTATATAAAATGCAATCAAATTTCTTATTTTCGATCAATGTATACCCCGAGTTTTAAGTGTTCTTACTAACAATAGGGAATTTGTTGCTTATGAGGTTGGATTTTGTAGCTTAGAATGTTTAAATTTGGTGCTATATTGGTTTCGTTACTTAAATGATGATCTGCAGTGGCTCAACAATTGTCGACGACTAGGAGAGAGGACGTGAGAGAGAGGGAGGGAGAGGGCCCTGAGAGAGAGAATGAGATATGGAAATTTATTTGGATATTTCCATATAATTATAGATTTAAAATTACATTAATATTATTTTGTTTATAATTTATCTATTAAATTGGAAATTATAGCATATTTCCTATTTTTAATCTCAATCATTCATCCATACAAATTGGAAAGTTAGGATTAGTTCATAGTTCTCATATGAATACCAGTACTCATTATAGTCTATCCACACACACACGAGTCATTTAGATTTTCTTCATATTATCAGAATTTTGAGATTTAAATATACGTATATATTTATAAATCTAAATTAAATAATATAACCTTTCGTTACGAATACAATAAAATAATCTTTGATTATAGACCTACTAGCAACTAACATATTCACATTATCGATCGAACTAATAATGGTCTTAACTTTTGAATAAATTAAATGTCACAAACCGGTTGGTTCGCTAAAAAAATTAAATGATAGATTTTCGTTAGTTCAACAAATTTAACCAACTTCTTCCGATAAGTTTCTCTAGGCCTAGGGATGCTACCAACTTCAGTTTAATTTGAGTCAAATTCAATTACTAATATAATCACAAATAAATATTATGGTATGTATAGTAAATTCAACGACAATAAGTCCAAACTCAAATTAGCAACAAAAAATTAATTATCCGTATCTCCGCTGTGCTGAGCTGAGGAGATCCTAGTAATTAAAATCCTGTAAACTTAATGAATAATGATCCTCAAAGTAATAAACTTTTGATTTGGATGTTACATGTAATGTTGTTGGCCCTTTACACATACTGTCTTATAAAATTTATACATTTTATATTGTAATTTCTATATATTTAATATTATTATATCTAAATTTGGAAGGTCTATCCTCTCTAAAAAACCCCTAGACGGCTAGGGTTTAGGGTTTTGTGGGTGAGCGAAGTTTCCCTTCACGTGAGTTCAGATCCTCGATTGCTGACCTGAGTGTAAGTGTGGATGAATGAATCCAGACGAAATGGCCAAGATTAATTACTGAACTTAAACTATCTTTTGAGGCGGTAAATCATCGGTTAATGTTTTGAATGATGGTGTTGTTTCCTTTCACAAGGATATGAGGAAGATTCTAGTGGGTAAGGTGTTCTCGGTTCGCGTAGTGAATCGGGAAGCGTTGAGAACGCAAGTTCCATGCATTCTTCAACTAAAATATGCGATGGATATTGAAATTATAGGCGATAACATTTTCGTCATTATTTTTGCCTCTGAAGATGGTTGGAAACATACGTTGCTTGATGGTCCTTGGAATTTTTTCAACAGTCTCATGTCTTTCAAGGAGCCTGTTGGACTTCAAAACCCTAAGGATATAAGATTCAATGAGTTCGTTGTTTGGGTTCAGATACATAACTTATCTGTTATGTGCATGAATCCGATTACAATACAACAAATTGGAGCACATGTTGGAAGAGTGGAAAGGGTTGATGTTGGTGGGAGGAGGGGTCAGGATTGAGAAAAATACAATGAGAGATGAACGTATTGTTTTACTGAGATATGAGAAGCTGCCAGACTTTTGTCATTCATGTGGACGGATGGGCCATGTTATTCAATATTGTGATGATTCCAATGTTGATAAGGATAATCCTGAGTTTGGCTTATGGCTCTAAGCTACTAAAGTTTTGGAATCAAGACGGTCGAGAGGGGGAGTTGCTGGAGTAGTGAGGGGGCGATGGCGTATTACTCGTGGGGGTTTTATCTCATGGAGGGCTTTGGAGTGGGATGATGATGAGAAAGAGAGTCAAGGTGCTGAGACTGGAGTGGGTTTATCTGTAGATGGTGTGAATGTATAGGGGGTGGTAGGTGTAATTCAGCCTCCGCTTGGGGATTTTATTAACGAGGATGCTAAGTACACTATTGAAGTGATCAGAGATAGAAGAGATAAATGGTGGTGATGACTGAGATGGAGCACGAGGTTTTGGAGAGAGAGGAAGTGCTAGCTACTACGGAGGAGGTTTCCACGATTGATAAATCTTTAGAAGTCACTTCACCTCTTAAACCTAACAACACTCCTGGTAAGGGTCGAACGTGGTTCAGAAGGGTGAGGGAAAAGATGGGAATGACAACTAGTGAAAATCAGATGAAGATGCATGGTGGTAATAAGTAGGTGGGAATGGATGGTGAGCAAGGAAACAAAAGAAAAAAATTTGAAACTTGATGTATAGGGTGCCAACAAGAAGATTGTGCAGGAGTTTGGGAATTACAATGACACAAAGATGGTAATAACGGTGAAGGCTGAGCTGTAGCCCCACCGAGCCCTATGAATGTGATGGTTTGGAATGCTAGGGGTTTGGGGAGCACCCGAGCATTTCATGAACTGCAGTGCTTATTAAACGATCATGCTCCTAATCTCATATTTATTTGTGAAACTTGGATTGGCAAAGCTAGGTGCGAGATGTGGAAAGCTATTTTCAACTATGATGGTTTGTTTGCAGTGGAAGCTGAGGGTAGTGGGGGAGGCCTCCTATTAATTTGGAGGTCCCCTATTCATGCTTCTATAAAATCTTTCTCTAAAGGGCATGTTGATTGTTTAGGGAAGTGTAAAAATACAACGTGGAGGTTTACAGGGTTCTATGGACACCTGGAGTCACATTTATAATGGTTCTCTTAGAATCTCATGCGGAAACTTGCATCTTAGGGGTCTTTTAGGGGGATACCGTGGCTTGTTAGAGGGGATTTTAATGAAATTCTTTTGGATGCTGAAAAGCAGGGTGGTCAACTGTGATCACATGTTCTCATGAATGGATTCTAGGATATGCTAGATGATGTTGACCCATTTGATGCTGATGAAGGAGAGATTATTATGACTTGGTCAAATAACAGACGAGGGCAGAAACTTGTTTGGGAAAAGGCTCGATAGGTTTCTGATCAATGAGGCTTGGAAATCCCTTTTTCCCCAGGCTACGATCAAGGCGTTGGATTTTTTTGGATCTGAGCATTGGCCTATTTTCCTTAAGGTTGTTGAAATGACTATCGATCGTGTTTTATGGGGGTTCTAAACGTTTTCACTTTGAAGAGACATGGTTTTAGGCCACGACTTTCATTCTATATTTTCTTTTTGCGTGGGATGAAATGCAATGGTCATCTTTATTATCAGACAAGTTGGGGTTTCTTTTAAAAGTGGGTAGAGAGGCGATTTGATCATTTAGAAATGAAGATTGGTAAGTTGTGGCAGCAACATGCTAACCTACTTAACTCGAGGTCGGGTAAGGATTTTGAGGTATGATTGGATTATTTAAATCATGAGATTGAAAAGAACCTCAACACGGAAGAGAGCCATTGGAAATTGTAGGCTTGAACCAATTGGCTAGCGAAATTGAAACACTTAGCTTCGGTGCGTAGAAGGAGAAATCACATTGCAGGCTTGGAAGGAAGAAGAGGAGAAGAGGTCACGAACACTAAATATTTGTCGGGGTTGGTGGTAGGCTATTTTGAGGATCTTTTTACGTCTTCTAGGCCCAGAGAAGCTAACTATAATAAGGTGTTGCGATTTATGGAGGGAAGGCTTTTAGAAGAAAGCTGAATTCTTCTGGAGGCTCCTTTTACAAAGGATGAGGTTACGAAGGCTTTGTTTGATATGCATCCGTCTAAATCACCAGGGTCGGTCGGCGAGGTTCTTCCAAAAGTTTTGGCTGTCCATTGGGAGATCAGTTTTTGATGCTGTGCTTGGCATTCTTAATCGAGGGGAGGATGTGAAGGAGTTGAATAAGACCCTTATTGTGTTGATTCTTAAGATTGACAACCCTAAATCCATGAAGGAGTTTAGGCCAATCAGTCTTTCTAACACTGCTTATAAGATTGTGTCCAAGGTTATTGCTAATCACTTCAAGAGGGTTTTGCATGATGTTGTAGATGAAAACCAGAGTGCTTTTGTCTCTGCCCACAAATTTCCAATAATATCATTTTTGGCTTTGAGTGCCTACATTGTATTCAAAATAAAAATTGAAAAGCTTGCTATGCAGCTCTCAAACTGGACATAAGTAAAGCATATGATAGAGTTGAGTGGGGATTCCTTATCACTATCATGGAGAAAATGAATTTTTCTGATTGTGTGATTGCATTAGTTATGAAGTGCATCTCTATTGTGAGCTATTCATTTGTGATTAATGGCCAAGTGTTTGGTAATTCAACTCTGACTCGGGGGCTTTGGCTACGAGATCCTCTTTCTCCTTTGCTTTTTGTGCTTTATGCGTAGGGCTTCTCTTCAGTTCTTTATTGGTTGTGTCGATCTGGTAGCTTGAATGTTGTCCAATTTGATGTGCATGGGCTGAGGACTTCCCACCTTTTCTTTGCAAATAATAGCCTGTTATTCTTTAAGGTTGATGAGACGGTTTGCAAGCTACTCAAGAGATGGCTCATGCTTTATGAGTGTGCATCTGGATAATTGATTAATTTTGATAAATCTTCGGTCTCTTTCAGCCCATCCACGCCTGATCGTCTAACGAGTCGAGCAAAGACCATCTTAGGATTGCAAGTTGTTGAGGGGCATTCCTTTTATTTAGGATTGCCATTTATTTCTTCTTGAAATAAGAGGTTGCAGTTTGGCTTTCTTCGGGACAAAGTGATTAACAGATTGACCTCTTGGCAGAACAAGCTCCTTTCAGCCGGAGACAAAGAGGTGCTACTTAAATCTGTTGTGCAAGCTATTTCGAGGTATGCAATGATGCGCTTTCACATACCAACTTCTATTTGTAATGATATTGATCGAGCTTGTGCTCATTTCTAATGGGATGATACTGTTGATAAGAGTTGAATGCATTGGAAAAAGTGGGACAAGATGTGCCGCCCAAAGGATAGATGGGGTTTGAGTTTCCGTCATCTTTTATCTTTTAATAAAACTTTGTTGGCAAAACAAATTTGGAGGCTTTTACAGAATCCTGATTCTCTCCTTGGACGTGTTTTACAGTCTAAATATTATAAAAATGGAACAGTGTTGGAGGCGTCTGTTGGGGATAATTCTTCTTTTGTGTGGCGTTTTATTTATTTGAATAGGTCTCTGGTTTTGCCTGGCTTGCGTTGGAAAGTTGGTTGCGTTACCTCTGTTAGAATATTTCATGAAGGCTTTGTGCTTGATATCCCTTCAGGAATCTCGATCCCTCGTGCACTTGAGGAATCTAATTTGAAGGTTGCTCAATTTATTTCAGATGATTGATGTTGGGATAGAGATGGATTTCTTGAATTTTTCTAGCCTTCTATGGCTGCTGATGCTATTGTGCGCACTCCTATTTTGAGGGTTATGGTGGATCGTTGTTTTTAGTAGGTAGATCAGAAGGGTGTTTTCTCAGTTAAATCAACATATTTATTACAAATTGGTTACTATGAGTTGCATGTTTCGAGGTTGAGATCTAGCGGGGTTGATTAAAAGCGACTGGTGTGTAATTTAGATATCTCTCCAAAGGCTAAAGTGTTCATTTGGCAAGTCTATCATGATTTTATTGTGATGCCAATGAACCTAAGGGCTCATCACATTTCTTTGGTGGTTATTTGTGATCATTGCAATAGTGATTGGGAAACGATGCAATATGATTTTTTCTTTTGCCGTGAGTGGAAGGGTTTTTGGAAAGCAAATGTTTTTTGGCCAATTATTAAGTGTTGGTAGGATTGCTCCATGTTGAATCTTGGACATGCTATTTTTCATCATTTATCAAGAAATGATTATGAGATTTGGGTTGTTCTTTTGTATTTTATTTGGCAAAATATTTGTCAGACTGTAGGGTGGATGGGCCGAGAGTGGTTATTGATTTAGCTTTTGCAATAAATTTTTTGGTTGATTTCTATGAAGCTAGGAGATCAATCTTTTCAGAATTTTCTTTGGGGCTCAAGGTAGGGAGTAAAACTTGGGAGCCACAAAATGTCGATGCATCTTTTAATGAGGAGCAGAACCTTTTTTTGGCGTTGAGGCTGTGGTTCATGATCATAAAGGTAATTTGCATGGAGCTCTGGCTAAGGCTGTTTCTCGGGCTCGGTCTGTGGTTGATGCAGAGCTTAATGCAATCTTATATGGTGTTGGATCATGTCTTCAGAAAGGATTGGGGCCGTTTGTTGTGTCCTCTGACTCCATTTTAGTTGTTCGTCTCCTCAAGGAGTCAAATAACTCTCATCAGCAGCCGTTTATTGATGAGGCCTTTGATAATTAGAGATAGTTTGTTATCACTTAAGTATATTATAAGTGTCATCTCTAAAGATCATTTTCGTTGTAGTGACTATAATGGTTTATTTCATTTCATTGTTTTTATGACGAGGGTAATCACCAACCACCCTATAGCTACGCACCGGATAACTATACTTGAAAAATCAGAAGTGACAACGATACTACCCTGATTTGGGATCGTATCAGATAGGGTATTCTTCAAGTGAATGCAAACAACAAAAGTATTCTTCGAGTGAATACGGAACTCCAAAAGTAACAAACTTGAATTAATATTTTTGATAACAAATCTGATTAATGAAAATATGTAAATCCTAATACAACTTATAAAGAAGAAACTCTAATGATCTAAACAAGGCAAATAATCATGATAATGCAAATTGCGTAAAGTAAATAAATCAAACCATAAATAAATACTACTCCCTCCATCTTGATTATATAGTTCACGTTTCTATCTTGAGGTGTCCCGATTATATAGTCCCATTACTATAAGTAGTGTTATTTTTAATAGGAATATATAATTATACCCTTATTAGGTTTTGGAAATTAAAAAAATTAAACATTTAAGTTTGTGAAAGTTATAAATCTTAAATGTTATTTTTTCAAAAAAAGAGAAACATTAATTAAAATTGACCAACTTAATTAATTTGCATGTACTTGAATTTGATCAATTCTATTGATATTCATTGTATTTGCACTTCATTAATTGTATATTTTCTTTGTTTCAAAAAAATAATACATTAAAGTTGAGCTAAAATTTAAGTTTTATTAATTTTCATTAAATAAGGTTAAAGTTGGAAGTTTAGCTTTCGTTTCTTATTTTCATAAATATTTTTAATCTACGTGCGAGTAGAAAATGGACCATATAATCGGGACGGAGGGAGTATTAAATACTAATACCATTAAATATTATAATTAGGGGACGCATCAGACAGACTCACACTTAATAGTGTTGGTGAGATTTGAACTCAAAACTTTCGGTCTCAAGCTTATACCAGTCCACCCAGTGGCAGATCTAGAAACTTTTCTTAGAGGGGACAGAACGGTAACAATTTGAGTTTTTCATTTGCTCGCATGCCTAAGAAAAAACAATGAAGAATCCCAGAATAATTGATAATATTTATACATTTAATTTCCTTTTACATAATTGTGTTAATGAAATCACAATATTTATAGTCTTCATTATTTTCTTTAGTGAAATAATGTCATTTTGATTCGACTTTCTTCCCATTTTTCCATATTAAATTGAAAAGATTGACATTGTTTATTAAAATAAACGATTCAATATAATTACTAGAATAATCCGATATCATTTTTTTTGCAACCTATTTATTAGTAATAGATACACGAGAAGGTGAGGAAAAGACACACTACTAATTTTCAAAAAAAAAAAAAAAACTCCCCATATTCTATATTAAAATACACACACACACATATGGAGTGGATCTAGTGAGAACTAAGAACCAATCCTCACCATCTAATCCAATCAATATCTACGACACAGATTAAAATCACTATGCGGTGACATTTTTGTAATAACGTAAAAGTCTACCGCTCGTGAAGTTTAGTAAGGGAAAAATTGGAACATTTTGAAAATATACGAAGAACCAGAATTCATAGAGAAAGCTCAATCACCATAACTGCTCAGAAAAAGCTTACTCACACAAACCAACGTGAAGAAATCGAACAGAAAGCTTACTCACGCACCATAGAATTTTGAAATCTTCTAAAGGAAGAAGAACAACATCGAATGATTAAATCTTCGAACTAGAATGATGACAAATTAAGGTGATATATCGTTGATTTTTTTCCCATATTCCGTTCATTTTTTTCCTTGTAGAAAAATTGATTTATCATTCTATTATGATGAAATAGCAGTTTCTTTCATGTGATGTTATCATAACAATACCTTTCGAAACATATAAAATCTAATTTTGAACAAACTATGTTCGTATTATTTCATGATGATGTAGTAGTTTCATTTTGTTCTGTTGGTGTCGGAGAATTTGTATGAACATGTAAAACCTAGCACATTGATAATGTATGATTTATTTGCACATTTTGAGAATTTTAGCATTATTGTTTATAGTTTTAACATTGTCATATCTCATTCTACCATTACTATAACTCTTGGTAGCATTAGCATGAAAACTTGCCAGGAACACTATAAACAAACATGAACAATGCTATTACAATTTTCTTGAATTATTAATATCTTTCACCCCCTGTTAGCATTGTCTCATGATTATTTAGCAGTTTCATTTCATTTTTGTTAATATCAAGAAACTTATAGAAACACATAAAACCTATCACTGTTGGCAATGTATGATTTATCTCTACAATTTGTTGTGTTTAACATTATTACTTACAGTTTTAGTATTATTATTTATCATTTTAGCATTACCATAACCCTCTATTAGCATTAGCATAAAAAAAAATTGCCAGTGACATTATAAACCAACCATGAACAAACATTGTTACAGTTTGTTAAATTAATATTATCATATCAGATGTTAGCATTATCAATGCTATTCTTAGCATTAGAAAACATATATGCTTGAAGAAGTTAACATGAACATTATAAACCCAAGTGATGACACATGCTGTGGTACTCACATTATTGTCCACTGGAATTAGCATCATCATCATCTATTACTTTAGCATTATCGTTGACACTATTGTTCACTACTTTTATTTTTATCATTCAATTATGTTTTTAGCCTTGTTATTTTATTTCCTTAATAATATTATATAAAAATTTATAGGTGTTAAAAGAGTTAGAACAGATAGAGTATAAGGAGAACAAAAGCTAAAACTGCCCCACTCATCAAGATGATAAGCATGCCCATTAATCAGGTATATAAAATTTAGACAACCCAGGAGAAATCTCCAAAGTGGTGTTAACACAATCTGCAGATTAAATAAGACACAACTAATCACGTTAATGTTAAAACTAATATCTTCTTCGATAATGCTAAAACTAGTCACAATAATACTAAAATTAATTACAACAATGCTAAAACCTATCATAGTCATGCTAAAAGCATTCAACCTAAATATTATAAAAATACTCCCAGTTCATTAAAATAACCACAATATTACAAAAATGTCACCACATAACTTAAACTTGGGTGCATATCTTGATCGTCCAAAGATTGAAGATCAATGGATCTGATTGGTTCTTAGTTCTCACATGGAGCTCTAGTTCTTATTTGATCCATTCTCTCTCTCTCTCTCTCTCTCTCTATATATATATATATATATATTCCAAACTCAACATAATTTTGAAATTAAAAAAAAATATTGCACTTGCCTTTCCAACCCCACATCCGCCCCTGAGTCCACCGCTAGGTCATTCCTGATGAACTTATTTTTTTGGATACAATGGTAAGCTTATACCACTTAACCAATTGGTCATCCCTAAATGACTCAATTTTTTTTTTCGAATTCAGAGCCTTATGTCTCAAGTTTATATCACTCCACTACTAACAAGGCATTCCTTAAGGGCTCATTTCTTTTTTGGATGATAGGAGTAAGCTTATACCACTCAACCACTAGATCATCCATAAATGACTCATTTTTTTTAAAAATTTTTAGATGGAGAGGGTAAGCCGCTCCTGTGCAATAGCTTGCAAACCACGCAAATCAGGTGTGACAAATTCACACCTATTAATATTGATTCGAACTCGAGATCTTCAATTTTAAATTTACACCACTTCACCTTTTTGCAATCCCCAAGAAACTCATTTTTTTGGATGACGAGCTTAATTCACATATGCTATGGATGTGCGCATTGGGTAAACCATGTTTCTGTATAATAACCTGCAAACCACACAGAAAAATGTAAATTACACTTAAAAAACTAAGTGTGGCAAGCGAACACCTAACGTCGTTGATGAGATTCAACTTTGAGTCATTTGACCTCAAGATTAAATAACTCCATCACAATTCACAAGACAATCTCCAAATAGAGAACCCAGGCAACTCACTTCTTAACAGATGAATAGTTGCTAATGTTATCTCATTTGAAATCAATATACACTAATGTTTGGTTGAATTTATCAATCAGTCATGTTAATTATACCTTGGTAAATCATGGGTGATGGGACCACCATTTCCGATTTAATAACCATTTGATGCATGTATGATGTATTATATGTTAAATTATTTTGTGGTATACATTACCAGTTAAGTTTTATATATGATCTCCATACTAATTATATATGTTATAGATGAAAACTAATTTAATTTCAGTTTCACTATCTTAAAATTGATTTCAATCTAAAGAAGCATAATGCCTTTTGTTAATTATACAGTGTGTGTGTGTATATATATATATGTTAAATTTATATTAATTTGGATCGTTTGGTCACCTACTTTCGTTAGTTATACTATGTTATTTATTAATGGAACTAATTATATTTCAATTAATTAGACCATGTGTCTATTGATAATTATATTAATTAGGCTACGCGCGCATTAATTTATATTGGTCAATAGTTTTTGTGTATCTACAAAAAATGCTAGACCGTTGTATTATATGAGGCTCACAACCAATCTCAATCTCGACTTCAATATATTTATCTGTATTGTTAAACATGTTTTGCTCGAAAAATCTGCCTGACAATATATAATTAAGTTAAAAGAACAATTAATATAATAGATTGAGTCTAACCAGTATACCACCTGTGCGATGCACAACGTATGTTATTAAAAAAATATTTATGTACAATAATAAAATTATATTCAATCATGAATTTCGGATATAAATATATGAATTATATCTGAATTATAAATTATTTATGTATTTTTCATCATTTGAGAAATCAGTCTTGACGGGTCTGGCCGTGCTAGAAACACCCAAGTTGGTTGTAAAAAGCACCAAAGTTGGTTGTAAAATCGAGAAGACAGAGTCCTGACTGCCCAGTTGGTCTCGACAGCGATTAATCGACCAATTAGGCACACATAATTTTTTTTCAATTTTTTTAAATATTTTTGTTCAAAATATGCTTAAATAAAAATTTGAGGTTTTCCAACCTTTTATACAACAACTTACATCCCAATGTTTCAATCTGCAACCAATGTGGGATGTAGGAAAATTAGAAAAAGTTGTAGAACTAATTTGAGATTTTGATTTAAGATTACTTATTCTTCTATAGAACCTACATCCCGATATTTCAATCTACAACCGATGTGAGATGTAAGGTAACTGAAATTTAATATGTAAATAACAATATTTAATAATATATTATAAAAAAATAAAAATTCATAGGCGAAGACAATCTAAATGAATTTATATGTTATTATATGTAATTTTATGAACCCAATTGTGGAGAAACAAAACATCATAGTCCCGATGATTGATATGTAACTTTAGAACTTCACAAATCTACACACGCGCACACACATGAATGAGGAATGATAGAAAAAATATATATTTTTTATTGAAAAAATCAAATACATTATCTTTAAAGATTTTGGATGTGGATGTTGAATTTCTTAATATATTTAATTAACTTAAAAAAATTAAAATATTTTAAATTAATATAGTTAAAATATTTTATTATATTTGTTTAATATATTTAATTCAAAAATATTTAATTTCTAAAAATTTAAAATGTATCGTATTAAATTGATAAAATCAAATATCATTTATTATACTTGATTTCAATATGCAGAGATCATTGTTAGGCCCCACAATTCATAGTTTGTTCATATACAATATTATTTCTTTATTCTTCAATGTGGGATAAATTTTGATTTAAAATTAAAATATATAAGTTTTAACTATTTAAAACATCTTTAAAGTTGAAAACTTAAATATGATAACTTGAAAATCTTAAAATTATCTAACATTAAAATGATAAGATCAATTAATACATTTTGAGTTTTGACAATTCAAAATTTAAATATATCTATATTATATCTAAAAGTAAGATAGTTACTATGAATAGTAATAATAAGTTTTCCCGCCTAAATGCACTTTCTATAAATAAAAATAAAATATTTACTAATTAATTAATATTTATATTATATAGTCATTCAATACTAGAATTTCAATATTATAAATATTTTTTTTATTTTTCAAAAATACTATTTTATATCAAAAAAATATTTTGTTCATAAGATGAAAAAAATCATGTGACCTGTAAATTGTTGATTTATATGTGAATTTTCTAAACACCTATTTTTTTTCTTTACGGTGGACCATAAAGTTATGTTAATTATCATTCTTCTAAGTATTAAAATAATTCCAGATCCACATCAAAATTTCAATTAAATATATTTAAATTTTCAAATTAAATGTATTGATGAAGATACACATCGAGAATTTTAAATTAAATATACTTCAATTTTTGAGTTGAATGTATTAATTGAACTTAGCAATTAATTGTTAAATATATATATGTCATGAATTATATATATATACATATATATTAAATAGTTAAAGCTTATACTTTTAGTTTTTCAAACAAATATCATCACACATAAAAAAACTTACAAATATTGTTATGCATGAACAAATTATAAATTGTGAGTCCCAACAATGATATTTCCACATTTGTTGATCTCTAAGTTGAGATCAAGTGTAATATTTAGATATTTGATATTATAATTTTAATATTAAATATTAAATATATTTTAAATTTATAGATTTGAATTGAATTATATATATTAAACAGTTCAAATGAAATATTTTAAAAATATTGATTTATTAAGGGTGTTTCTAAATACACCACCATTTTTTTCTTTATACACCACACATCTTTTTCATATTTCACGTTTTATCTTTACACACTACACTAAAAGTCATTTATATCATTTCACTATGAAAATAAATTAAAAAAAATCAAAAGAAATTAAAAAAGTAAAAAATTATTCTCCACCCTCACTCTCTCTCCATAGTACAGACCCGCCGCCCTCCGTCGTTGTCACATTTCTTCCTGAGCTGCCACTTTCGTTTTTCTTCCCCAGTAATTATTTTTTTTCCAAAATAAAATAGAGAAGGACGTAGTTGCCGTCAACACTGTGTTCCAACTATGACAAAACCATTTTTTCATATTTAGAAAATATTTCGACAAATCCTTTAATGTCACCAAATTTTAAAGTAATATCATCAACACCGTGTTCCAAATTTCAACTCCTCAATCAGATATATATGTATTTCTCCAAACATTAATGCAACAAATCCTATATATGATCAGAGAAGTTAACGAAATCAATTTTTTAGCTCCACAAATATACGACATCAATACACACATTTGATTTCATAGACAATTCTTACAAAGAAAATAAATTGAGGAAGATGTGAGAAATGGAGATTAGCATAAACGAAGGGAAAGGAGAGAGCAATTTTGGGGGCAATGTGGCGGGTGAGGTCACTCGGGTGGGATGAAGGGGATTTTTTATTTTTATTTTATTTATTTTTTAAGTAATTTTTAAAATTAAAAATGATATTTATTTAAATCAATAATTATTTATTTTTGAATTAAATTTAATAATGGTGTATAAAGAAAATTTAGTGGCGTATTTAGAAACACCCATTGATTAACTATATTTTAAAAAATCAAGATCCGCATACAAATTTTTAAATTAAACATATTTAAATTTAGAATGGTCGAAACTCGAAATATATTAATTGATCTTATTATTTTAATGTTAGATAATTTTAAGATTTTCAAATTATCATATTTAAGTTTTCAACTTTAAACATGTTTTAAATAGTTAAAACTTATATATTTTAATTTTAAACCAAATTTTATCTCACATTGAATAACAAATAAATAATATTGTATATGAACAAACTATGAATTGTGAGACCCAACAATGATCTCTGCAAATTGAGATCAAGTATATATAATATTTTATATTTGATTTTATCAAGTTAATACGATACATTTTAAATTTGTAGAAATTAAATATTTTTGAATTAAAATTAAATTAAATATATTAAACAAATATAATAAAATATTTTAAATATATTAATTTAAAAAAAAATTAATTTCTTAAGTTAATTAAATATATTAAAAAATTCAACATCCACATCCAAAATCTTTTAATGAGATAAAATCTTTAAAGATAATGTATTTGATTTTTTCAATAAAAATATTTTTTTATCTATCATTCCTCATTCGTGTGTGCGCGCGTGTGTGTAGATTTGTGAAGTTCTAAAGTTATATATCAATCATCGGGACTATGATGTTTTGTTTCTCTACAAGTGGGTTCATAAAACTACATACTTACATATAATAACATATAAAAATCCATTTAGATTGTTTTCGCCTAAGTAGTTTTATTTTTTATAATATATTATTACATATTGTTATTTACATATTAGATTTTCATTTATCCTACATCTCACATCGATTGTAGATTGAAATATTGGGATGTGGGTTGTATAAAAGAGTGAGTAATCTTAAATTGAAACCTTAAATTAGTTCCGCAACTTTTTCTAATTTTCCTACATACCACATTGGTTGTAGATTAAAACATTGGATGTAGGTTGTTGTATGAAATGGTGGAAAACCTCAAAATTTTAATTTAATCATATTTTGAACAAAAATATTTTAAAAAATTGAAAAAAAATTATTCGTGCCTAATTGGCCGATTAATCGCCTTCGAGACCACTTGGGCGGTGAGGACTCTGCCTTCTCGATTTTACAACCAACTTGAGTGTTTCCGGTACAGCTAGAGCCGCCAAAGCTGATTACTCCAATGATGAAAAATATATAAGTAATTTATAATTCAAACGATAGAATTCATATATTTATATGCGAAATTCATAATTAAATATAATTTTATTATTGTACATAAATATTTTTTTAATAACATTCTCTATGCATCGCACATGTGATGTACTAGTTTAATTTAAAACTTTGTATGTAGATCTTGATATTTTAAAATATATTTAATCAATGAGCATTTCTAAATACGCCACTAAATTTTCTTTATACACCACTATTAAATTTAATTCAAAAATAAATAATTATTAATTTACATAAATATCATTTTTAATTTTAAAAATTACTTAAAAAAGAAATAAAATAAAAATAAAAAATCTCATTCTTCCCATCCCAGTGACCGCACTCGCCACATTGCCCCCACAATTGCTCTCTCCTTTCCCTTCATTTATGCTAATCTCCATTTCTCTCATCTTTTTCCATTTATTTTCTTTGTAAGAATTGTCTATGAAATCAAATGTGTGTATTGATGTCGTATATTTTTGGGGCTAAAAATTGATTTCGTTAACTTCTCCAATCATAGGATTTGTCGCATAAATGTTTGGAGAAATACATATATTTGGTTGAAGTGTTGAGTTTGGAACATGGTATTGATGATATTACTTTAAAATATAGTGACATTGAAGAATTTGTCGGAATATTTTATAAATCTGAAAAAGGATTTTGTCAGAGTTGGAACACAGTGTTGATAGTAACTATGTCCTTCTCTATTTTATTTTGAAAAAAAATTAATTACTGAGAAAGAAAAGCGAAGGCGGCAGGTCAAGAAGAAAGGTGACGGCAACGGAGGACGACAGGTATGTAGTATGGAGGTAGAGAGTAAGGGTGGAGAATAATTTTTATGTTTTTTAATATCATTTGAATTTTTTTTATTTCATAGTGAAATGATAGAAATGACTTTTATTGGGGTGTGTAAAGAAAAAATGTGAAAATATAAAGAAGATGTGTGGTGTATGACATAACTGTGGTGTATTAAGAAAAAAATGGTGGTGTATTTAGAAACACCCTTAATCAATTAAAGAGTAGAAAATTTAAATCAATATTTTTAAAATATTTCATTTGAACTATTTAATATATATAATTCAATTCAAATCTATAAATTTAAAATAAATTTAATATTTAATATTAAATGATAATATCAAATATCTAAATATTACACTTGATCTCAACTTATAGATCAACAAATGTAGAAATATCATTGTTGGGACTCACAATTTATAATTTGTTCATGCATAATAATATTTGTAAGTTTTTTGATGTGTGATGATTTTTGCTTGAAAAACTAAAACTATAAGCTTTAACTATTTAATTTATATATAAAAGAAAAAAACTATTTAATTTATATATATATATATATATAATTCATGACATAAATATATTTAACAATTAATTGTCAAGTTCTATTAATACATTTGATTCAAAAATTCAAGCAGATTTAATTTAAAATTCTCGATGTGTATCTTGATTAATATATTTAATTTGAATATTTAAATATATTTAATTAAAATTTTGATGTGGATCTGGAATTATTTTAATATATTTAATCAACTTAAAATTTTAAAATATTTTAAATTAATATATTAGAACATTCAATCATAACACTTAAAAAATGATAATTAATATAAACTTATGGTCCATCGTAAAAAAAAAAGAGATGTTTAGAAAATTCACATATAAATCAACAATTTAAATACCACATATTTTTTTTCGTTGAATGAACAAAATATTTTTTGATAAAAAAAGTATTTTTGCAAAATAAAAAAAATAATTTATAATGTTGAAATTCTAGTATTGAATGACTATATAATATAAATAATAATTAATTAATTAATATTATACTTTTATTTATAAAAAGTGCATTTAGGCGGGAAAACTCATTATTACTATTTATAATGACTATCTTACTTTTATATATAATATAGATATCCATTCACCCAAATATTTGATGAACATATAGATCAAATATGGAATAAGAAATGCAATATTAAATGTACAACCAACGATTTCATATGATACCAAAATAGTTGAAATACTTTTTGAAGTAGTTTTACAAGCAATATACACTCGATCACAATTCATAAACAAGTTGCACAACATTTGGCCGTGCTCTATACGATGCATCTATGGCATGCATGACATTACGGCTGCCATTGATTAATTTATAATTTGTGTACATTTCGACTTGTACATCTATATATATATATATGTGTGTGTGTGTACACATACACTAATACGCCCAAGTGTCCAAAAGGTTAATATGATCATAGTTGCTTCATGTTATCATATATGCTTGGCAAATCACATTCTTAATTTAATCTCTGTACTTTTACCATTTGTTTCATTAGATCTCTATACATTTTTTTTTGTTTTAATAGGTTCTTATACTTTTAAATTTAATTTCACCAAGTCCCTATATTTTTATTTTTTTCATTAGGTTCCTATACAATTTTTTCATTTTTATAGGTCCTTGTACTTTTATTTTTTGTTATTTCATTAGGTCCTTATTTAATAAATTAAATCTAATGGTTGGATTAATTTTATATTAAAAACACAACATATAATTATTATTTAATTAAATTACACAACATATTCTTGTTAGAATCTTATATAATTTTATGTAAACACGCTGCCAAAATTTATATAATTTTCTTTTAGAATTCATTCTTGAAATTTTATACAATATATAACTTCTTGTATTTTTTTCTTGAAAATGTATACAAATAACATTTAACAACGATCCAAAATAAATTCAACAAATATAAATAATTAACTAGCCACGCAACTAAGAGAAGCTCACTGTTATGTAAGCTAAAAATCATGTTTAACGTCATATTTTCTAGTGCCTTGGGATGTGCGAACAGTGGGAGGAGTAGCTTAAATTTTTAACATGATTTCTTTTTATTATTTTTTTTCTTTTAGGTAAATTATTTCATTATTTCACAATGATTTAACTGAGTGGTTTTAAGTTTTTTTATTTTGCATAATAATTATATAAATTCAATTAAATAATAACTGACCACATGTTTTTTTTTTTAAATGGTCGAAAAAACTAATCAAACTTTTAGATCATTAAATGGGGATTTGATGAAATCACAAATAGTAGAAGGACATGTTAAAATAAAAAAATTATATCTAGACCTAATGAAATAAAAAGTAAAAGTATAGGGATCCAAAGAAATCAAACTTAAAAGTAAAAGGATCTATTAAAATGAAAAAAATATAGATGGATCTAATGAAATAAAAGGTAAAGGTACAGGGACTTGAGAATGTGTTTTGTCTATATATTTATATAATTGTAATTATCATTACTATAAACATAACATTTTACAGTAATTAACTATGTAAACTACACATATATAATTCATTATATAGTGAAATTAAAAACAGGCTCCTCCGACGATCGAGTAAGTTCCATTGTTTCATGATTAAAATTAATGCTTAAAATGGACATTAATTAATTGAATGTTGACATCATGATGAAATTGGAACTGTAGCGGACCACTTCCTCGCATGTATATGTTAAACAGAATTTGACTTTAGAGATTTATCAAATGTAAAAAATGAAATGCCAATCATGTTCAATATGCACAACCAAATCCTTCCATTAATTCATTATATTCACACACACAAAACACACAATATACGTACATAATCGTTTTTTTCTACTATATGCTCGGTTGACACTGATCATGAGGAATTGAGGATTTAGGAGTAGTAAGTATATATGTTATTAATTTTCTTGCATGTATGTATTCCTAATTTAATTATTAGGCTGCCTAGTGCCTACCAATTGCTCCACAAACGGAAATTAATGGTAGTCTCAACTCTCAACTAACTCTGGTGCTGCATGCGCGCTCAAATCAACGAAATGATGATAATTTCTAGATCTTATTTAGATTAACGAAATTACATGAAGTATATATAAACATCCCTCTATCTTTGGATGCAGGATCTCTAATACAAACATAAAAAAAAAGAAGAAGAAAATCTCATTAATTAAGATTAACATGCAAGACCAACTAGTTGAGATATTATTTAATTTATAGCTCAAAATTAATTAGGGATTAATCCTGAGCAGTTGCGGCGGCGTGAGAAGGTCATAGGAGGCGCAGCCTCTAGCCATATGATCAGTAGTTTTCCCCAAACGGCGGCGCGACGGATTAAAGGGGCTGCAGCTGGCGCCATAGGTAAAGCCACAGGTGGCGGCGGCGTGACGATGATCATCAATGTCGGGAGTAGCATCCATTTCCATTTCCGCCAAGATTTTGCAGAAAAGATCGACGTGGCAGGGAAGGAGCAAAGGCCCCTCGCTGCTAAATCCGTATTCCAGCTCAGCATCCTCCAACAACATCTTGAAGAGGGGGTGATTCGCATATTCCGTCTTGATCACAAACCGCTGCTTCTCCGCCCCCACGTACACCGTGAAACACCCCGTCGGAGCCACTCGCGCCGCCGCCGTGCTCCGCCCTCGTCTGCGCAGCGAGAGATACCTCTCCAGTTTCTTCAGCACCGAATTCTTCTTCTCCATTTTAATTTCTCTCTCAACACACGCACTGGCTGGAATATAATTGCTGGCTGGCTGTTGGTTGATGTGGATGATTATTGTTTGTTTCAAGTTTCAAATTGAAATTTCAACCTCTATCATAAGCTAAATCGCTCATCAGCTTCAATATTTGCTTTCTTGAGTTACCCATCGTCGATCACTACACCAAAACACAATTCTTCACTTGAAAATTAAAAAATAAATTTGGAATTAACGGATCCAAGTGATGATCTTTATTTTGATATATATCATGTGAATATTGGAGATGGAGGATCAAAGGAAAATAAATGAAAATACTATAGAGAAGAGGTTTTGGGTTTGGTAGCAGAAAAGAGAGAGTAATTAATAATTAATTTTGGAGTGAAAATAAATAGAAGATCGATTGCGACAAAAGCAGTTATATATATATATATATATATATATATATATATATATATATATACAATAGTTGGGAGATGGGATAGAGGTAGGATCGGAGAATTGAAGAGATAATGATAACGTTAATTGAGAGTTGAAACCTACATAAATATAAATATATAGTTGCAACTGGGCATGCAATTTCTGAGCAAGGCGGGCAACACCAACACCAATACGTACCACTATATATATATATATATATATATATATATACCCCATACCCCAATATAGATACTTACTGTACTAATTAATAATTGAGCCTACTATACTTTGTCAACGCATATAAAGAAACAAATATATATATATATATATATATCTGATTTGATTTTAAATTTTATTGCCCCCCACTAAAAAAAGATGGGTTATTAATTTCGGGTGAAAGTTCAACGTATCAAGTGAAGTGTACAAGCGGCTAACCATAAGAACTATTAAGATTAATTAAATATATCCATTTGCGTTTTCAAATATATACAAAATATTCGCTTAATTAAGACATTATAAAATGAGGCGGCAGATCGAGTATTTCGTGAGATTTTCGGAAACTTCTTCATCTTGCATGTGTCGGAAATTAGTGGCGGTCTATTTCTTTCTGTGGAGTTGGTACAAATATTATATATTATATATAGAGGAAGCCATTCATGCATATATATATACATATATATATATCGTGCTTATTATGCTTGTAGATAATATGTTCTCTCACTTAATTGTATGCAATTATTAAAATTACCAGGTTCACAGTTTTAAGCTTGATTATAGAATTTAAGATTTAAACTTTATGACTTTTATTATTTATTTTCATAATTATATATAGTCATGAAACATGAAAGATGAGGCAAAACAATATATACTGGGATGTGATCACATGTTGATGGCCACTCTTTCTTTCTTACATGCAATTAATTTGATGAATACGCAAATTAATACTATCAATTTAATTTGTCACGTAACATTACGTGGTAATTAATCGGTATGTATTAAATTCTCTCTTCTATTTTTATGTTAGCTATATACATATGTATCTTTATGTCATTATTAATATTTTGCACCACGTGCATTGCATATCATGTTATTATAATAAATGATAACATGCACAAAAATACATATATATGATATGTATTAATGAGAAGAAGCATGAATGAGCATAAATAAATTGTTACACATACCAATACAAAAAAAATAGTGCTGACAATTCCGGTGTTTCCAAGAAGTAACATCATTCCTCAGTATTCCGTTTATTCTTCCTCCTCCGTTATACCAACAACTAAATAATTGCAAACTCCAATAGGTTAGTGGCCTATTTTTCACATTAATTAAATTCACATGTGATAAATTATGACTAGCGATCTAAGGTCAGAAACATATATACATCATCAGCCAACATGCCTTGACAATTATATTTAAGAATACAAATTAAAATTACATTCAACATGGAAATTAAATGTTTTCACTTTTCCGCAATCTTTGAATAGGTACCTACTACTCTTTATTCTCCTTAATAAATTAATTGCAGTCACATTTTCTTTTCTTATTAAATTAGAAAAAAGCAAACAAATTAAATATAATTATTCGATATATACTTAGTTAAACTTAAATAATTGTTAGAGGTTTCATGCCATGAATATTATATGTTCTTGATATAAATAGATGAAATCCAAACTGATAAATTTTCAACTATGAGATCCCCACTCTACTAAGTCACAATTGAATAATTTTTTATTTTATTTTTACGATAAGAGAACCCACAGACGTACCTAAGACAAGGTAGATTTTGGATAAAAGTACTAGTTCCATCCTTGTGTAATCATTTGTGAAACTCACTCACACGGGTAACACAATCGCACTAAGAAAATCATATTCAATATGTTGAATCTATATATAAATAATTAGTGAGATTTGATTTTACAACGTTTAACCATACATAAGTGACGTTGATCATGAGTAATAAGAGCGTCTCCATTCTCCAATAAAAGTACTGCTTCTCCAAAGTGGGACCCTAAACTACTGCAGCACAGCAGTCATCTCTTCTCTTCTCTTTTTTTCTATTTTTTCTCCCACTTTACTTTTTTATTCATTTTTTCCTTTGTTTTTTATCTTCTTTTTCGGCTGTTCCTTATTTATTTCTCTTCTTTCTTTCTTTTTTCCTTTTGTTTTATGAGTTGTATTTTATTAACATTGGTTTGAGTTATTTCTTAATTCCACAATATGTACTAATCATTGTTCAATTTTATAAAATTAAATACATAGAATAGCGTATTTTATAAATAAAACATATTAATTAAATTCTTATAAATAATATTTTAAAATAAATAAGATAAAAATGATAAATAAAAAGTGATATTATAGTGAGATCCATAAATAAATAGTTTTGAGAGAGTATTGTTGGACATAAATATATTTTGAGAAAGTAGAGAAGAGAATTGATGGTGTGGATGATGTGATACAAATATTCCTAAAAGTGGGAGAACATCATTGTGAATGCTCGGTGAATTCTAGCGTAGGGTGCCTGTATTGCATCCCCCAACTTTGCAGGTGATATGTGTCCCGAACCACTATTTTTCAGATATCTGTAGCCCTTTTTTGTCCATAAATGAAAGTTTCGGCCAACCTAAAAAATCTACCGTGACACTTCAATTAATATATTGTGACACTTTGACTACCTATTATGACACTTAATTACTTATTTTGACAGTTCAAAACTAGAATTATTTTATCGGCCGACCAATAAAGATTGAAAAAAAAGACTATAAATAGTTAGGGGATGCATTGCACCCCCTTACAATTGAATTTACCGTGGATACTCTAAGGCACTCAATGGAATGACAATTGAATTTTTTCATTACCAACGGTAATATAGAAATAGTTATTTTTCATTTAGTAAATTATGTTTTTAGCCTTTTATAAAAAATATTATTTATAGTCACTTTTTCGGTGAAAATATTTAATTACCCTTCATTAAAATTGTGAGATGCAGACTAAAATGTACTATTTGGGTGCACGAATGAGATAGAGTCATTTAATCAGTACACATTAATAATGTTACACGAGTGGTGCACGACTAGGTCCATTCGTACACGAATTGAGAGTACACGACTGAGCGTAGTTGTGCAACAATTCAAATTTACACTACTACACGGCTAGAGTTACACGACTAAGTGTATTCATGCAGTATTATAATTTTACATTGTTGTACGGCATATGATTATTTCATCTAAATGACTAAAAATATATATTTTTTAAATAGTGACTAGAAACATTTTTACTAAGTCAAAATAATTATTTAAAAATTTACCTATTAATTTATTAGTACTAATAAACTGCGGATTAATATAAACGTATAATAATTCAATACACAATTACACATGGAATGATACAAAAATAATATATATATATAAAAGAAATTCTATGACGTGTGATGACGTAGTGTGTTTTCTATCATAATAGACCTAATGTGGCATTTCGATGTGTCACAATAGATCTATTATGACACATTAAAGTGTCATATTAAGTCTATTGAGACACATGACATACTGCGTGAGCACGTGTCGTAGATTTTTTTTTTTTTCTCTCTCTCTCTCTCTCTATATCTATACACATATTAAGGCAAAATCGTAGGGGTAAAATCGTCATAAAAATATTTCAGTCAAAACTCGAGTTAAATAAATATTTGGCTGAAGAAAAGTCAATGACTTCCATTTGATCGGGTGGCTGTGTGGCTTTTCCAAACTTGTGTCAGATTCTACTATCTAGGTTTGATTCCAGTTAACAACACTTAGCATATTCTATATTTTAGTTTTTTTTTTTAGGATAATATTTTAGTTTATTAATGCTTGCTTCCCAGGACGTTATAATTGTAATCGCAGCATTTATGGTATTTAATTATCAGACTTACTAATTGCAGCATTTATGGTATTTAATTATCAGAATTATTGAAATTTAATTAAATGAAATTCCCAACTTTCTTCAATTATATGTATGTATTCAACCTCCTATATTAAATGGCGAAATTTAAGTGGGTTATTTTGATTAAAAAAAATATAAATTTCAATTATAGGAAAGCTACAGTAATTGTCCAAAATTGACTACCAATTAAGATTAGGCTATTTGCATTGTGAGTAATTAATTAGTAGCTTTTGTTTTTTTCAGAATAATAATACATTTTTTTTTTCTTTTCAAAACTTGGATTTTTAATATTTATTAACATATAGTGAAGAGTTTTTAAAATATTACTCACGCATGCTTTATGGTGCTTTGAATATATACAAACTTAAAAATAATGAAACGTTATATATAGTTAGAGGAATTTATGCGAATTTCATCCAGATCTATATGTGAAGAATTTTGATAAAAAAAAGCTTATTATATATTTTATCGAAATATCCTTAATAATATAAATGATAGCTTAATTTTGTATGAAATTTTGGATTTAATATAGCTGATTGTTCAACTTCACCATTGCACCTATAAATAACATTGTTATTATTATTATTATTATTATTATTATTATTATTATTATTATTATTATTATTATTATTATTATTATTATTATTATTATTATTATTAGTAGTAGTAGTAGTAGTACATCATCAATTATATTATCCCAACTATTTATAAATATATTATTTTTATTTTTCAACTAAAAATCTTCATATATTATTCTAACTCACTTTGTAACTTTTTATATTAAAAAAATTGTTTCTTAAAAGCAAAAATGCAAAAAATATGATACATAGAAGTTGTACACACATACATGGTTTTTATAACTTATAAAATTTGCTCCTAGACATAAAAATAAAAAGTTAAATTTTTGTGGTGTTTACTATTTATGGTTCAATTCTCATAATTCATTATTTTTGAATGTCATATACTATACATAGGCTACAATGATATGATATCACATCATAAAAATCTAATTAAGTTTATTTTTCAAATAATGTAAATGTGCTTATAAGTATAATTTGAAAATTTTCAAATTTAATGTTGTATATATAAAGTATCATTTGATAAGATTAAAATCATTCTATATTATTATTATTATTATTATTATAAACTACCCTTCAAATTTAAATTTAAAGTGTAAAATAATGCAAGTACATCGTACGGGAGTAATACTAGTATATTTTTAAAGGACGATCTCACGTGCAGCAATATGCAGAGCAGGGTCTACATCTAGTTTTTTTTTTTTTTTTTTTTTTTTTTTTTTTTTTTTTTTCTTTTAGGAAATGATAGTATAGTACTATTTTAAAACCATTTACATTTGCAATGATTACAACTTTTGTTGGTGGATATAAATTGGTCACTTACAGAAGTTCCGAGAAATTGAACGGTTAGTGGCCATGTCTACGCAATGTCTAGCTAATTGTCTATTGCTTAGGAAAATGATTGTTAATTACAATTTTACTACTTACTTAGAACTTTCTAATACTCATATTTGGACAATCCACAAAGCAAATGAGGGACTAAAAAAATTAATGCCAATGTCTTAATTACGCAAATCTCTTGTACACACGGTGTACGCAAGGATATATTATCTCAGACAAACGAGGATCGCTCATGACCCATTTGATCCGGACCTGTCATATAGATTAAAAAAATTGTCCATTTCTTCATGTTAGAAAATTGAAGGTAATAAGTTGAGTTGTGTCTCATTTTATTCAATTTTTGATGACTAAGTTATTTAATTTTGGAAGAATTAAATAGCGTACAATTGTTCTATATTTATAGTAGATAATCGCAGTATTTTTATTTTCTCAAATTCGATTTTCGGCAAATGAGAAATTAATTATTAAAATCGGTCACACGATTGGACATTTATGGTGTGTGCTTAAGGAAGATTTAATGATCCCACATTGATTTCTTAACCTAGTTAAGAAGTGTATTTAAGTGTTTTAACAATTAAGTGTAATATCTAAAGTGCACAAGGATATGGACCATGAACCTACATGCGCACACACGCTTTTCGCTCGCTCGTGGCCATGCTCGGTCTCATTCTTGGACTTGGATCTTGACAATTGGACTTTGGGTAGACTTTTGGACGTACTTGGGCTGCCGCAGCCTAACCATTACAATTTTAGGGCTCAGAAACGGACGGGTCATAGAATGGGTCAACGACGAAACGACAAGTCGATCATCTGCATCATAAATAGACCCATTATAGAACGGGTTGGCGACGAAACTGTGGGTCAATCATCTGATCCGCGAGTTCCCATATGGAGCTGGGGGAGTTAGTGGGTTGGAGAGTAACGGTGGGTCGGTCCAAATGTCACGGGATGAGAGTTTCTCATTCTCCGACGCATGCCCACTTTTCCCCCTCTTGGGGCTTTCCGGACAACTACTGATTTCACCCTGCCATCGGGCTCATCAGGGGAGCGGCATCAGCACCCAACTAGTGTGTTCCCACCTTGTGCTCAATGCCCTCCTCGAATCTTATGTAGGCACCCAGCATATTACACCTTGTGCTCAATGCCCTCCTCGAATCTTATGTAGGCGCCCAGCATATTGTCCGTCAATATCATATCAGAGTACTCTCGCATATCTTATGTAGGCGCCCAGCATATTGTCCGTCAATATCATATCAGAGTACTCTCGCATGCGCTCCTGTGCGCCACCCCGCTGAGGACGGATTATGCGTGATAATGCAAGGTGCGACCTATGGAGCTGGGTGGAGTTAGTGGGCTGGAGAGTAACGGTAGGTCGGTCATCCGATCCACGGGTGCACTTGCATTGCACTGGAATTTAAATCCGTAACTCCACCTGGAGCTGGGTGGAGTTAGTAGACTGGAGAGTAACGATGGGTCGATCATCTGATCCGTGTTGGGATTTTTTCGAATTAAACCACCGCAAGATCTATTGGTTGTTCATTAATCCATGTTCATGCAAATGATATTTTTATGTACCATGCATGTTTAGCATGTCAAGCACAAAACCATGTAAAACGAATCTAAAAATGCGGAAGACATAGATTCAAATTACTTACAATTGTCAGACGGTCTGTAGACAAGATTAAAGATCTAATCTTGCTGTTGAATGAACACAAAACAGACGCCCCTTTTTCCTCAGAAAAATCATCCACCACACAATTCTACTCCAAGATCTTCTGTTGTATTCTCGGATTGTATCTAGATTCAAAGTGGGCTGAAATCTACTAGATAGGTTTGTGAAATCTGTGGATAACTTTGAGAGACAAAGAGGGGCTGATTTCAAGTGCTCAAATTTTCGTCCCCCCTCCCCTTTTATATAGGGAGGGGGGGCGAAAATTGATTCTCCAAACCTTACTGAGTTTGGGCCTCTATCTCAAGTTCTATATCCAGTCCACTATCAGTCAATTGGGCTACAATAGGGATCTAGAAGAATATTAAATTGGCCCACTAATTTATTTAATATCCAATATCCAATAAACTTAGGATATAATTAAATAAATTAAGTTTTACTTTTATTCCACTAAAGAAGTAAAACTGACCTACCGATTTAATACATATTTACGAATATGCTTTCTCTTTTAGTTCAGCCATTCTCCGTGTTTAAGATATAATGTTCATTAATTAATTATGTCAGCCTCTGACAGCTATAATTAATTAACATCTAAAATCGTGAGTAGTACCACACAAGCTTTACCATGTAAGGAATAAATTCCACCTGCAGGATTTCAACATGAACTTGTGTTTCCTCAAGAGAACATCATCAACCTGGCGCACCAGGACACGGTGCTCATGCATACTGCTCGACACATCATGCATACACTGTTATTACCCAAGATATCGAGTTTATTAATCTACAAAAAGATCTCACCCATTGATAAATCAAAGTAACAAATAATGCACACATATGCTCGCCAATATCACATGAGTTCAGAACCCAAACTCTGTGGATCTTTATTTTCTCACTAACTGGGTCAGAGACAGAGAATAGTATCCTATCGTGATCCTCCTCAATACACTAACAAGTATACTAGAATAATCAGTTAGTCAAGATAAATTAACTTATCAGATTATTCTACGGTGTACCGATGGTGTGTTCAAGACCATCCAAGCCGTGAGCTCTTTAATACATTACCAGGTTCTAATGATATGATCTTACCGTGTGACTCCCCACACCATATCATCTACAATGTAAGTATATGGAACATTGCATAGAATAATTATAGAACATAATCTAAATGCAAATAGTGACTGCAATAACTTTCATTTCATATCATCACATCATTAGAAAAGTATACAAAGACAAGTCTTCTAGTATACAAAACTAACAATCTCCCACTTATACTTGAAGCATGTATTTCAAGCATAAAAACTAACTGGCTAACTCTCCAATCAAAACTATCAACTCAAACTGCACCACCAGGTCTGCATCTCACTCCCATTTTCTCCACGTGACCATCAAAGGTCTTAGCCAGTAGGCTCTTCGTGAATGGATCAGCCAGGTTGTCCTTCGATGCAATCTTGACCACCGCCACGTCTCCTCTCTTAACGATTTCTCGTATAAGATGATACTTTCTCTCTATGTGTTTACTTGCCTTGTGGGCTCTGGGTTCCTTCGAATTTGCCACTGCACCAGAGTTATCACAGTATATCGTGATAGTTTTAAGCAAATCAGGAACCATGCCCAAGCCTACTAGGAACCCGCAGAGCCAGACAACCTCTTTTGCAGCCTCAGAGGCAGCTACATACTCGGCTTCCATGTGGAATCAGCAATGCATTTCTGCTTTATGCTCCTCCATGCGATGGCTCCACCTCCTAATGTAAACACATAGCTCGAGGTAGACTTACTTTTATCTTTGTTGGATTGAAAATCTGAGTCCGTATAACCCAAAGTCACTAGACTATCAGAGCGGAAAACCAACATGTAGTCTCGAGTCCTTTTAAGGTACTTGAGAATGTTTTTGACCACAGTCCAGTGACCTTGTCCAGGGTTAGACTAATATCTACTTACCATGCCAACGATATAACATATATCAGGCCTAGTGCATAGCATGTCATACATTAAACTTCCCACAACCGAAGCATATGGTACTTTCTTCATTTCTTCTATCTCAGACTGTGTTTGGGGACACATTTCCTTGGATAGATGAATTCCATGCCTGTAAGGTATAAAACCTTTCTTGGAATCTTGCATGCCAAACCTAGCTAGCACTGTATCGATATAAATCACCTGGGACAGGCATAACATTCTTTTCTGGCGATCTCGAATGATCTTGATGCCAAGGACATGTCTGGCTTCACCCAGATCCTTTATATCGAACTGCTCGGACAGCCACACCATAATGTTCGACAATGCCTTCTTACTATTTCCAATAAGTAAGATGTCGTCAACATAAAGTACGAGGAATACCACCACGTTTCTGTCACATTTCTTGTACACACAACTCTCATCCGGACTTTGTCCGAATCCATATGATTGGATAACCTCATCAAATCGGATGTTCCAAGACCTCGATGCTTGCTTAAGGCCATAAATGGATCTCTTAAGCTTACACACTAAGTGCTCTTGGCCCTTAGCAATGAATCCCTCTAGTTGCTTCATGTGAATGTTTTCTTCAAGACTTCCGTTTAGAAAATCTGTCTTGACATCCATCTGTCAGATCTCATAATCCAAATGAGCGGTAATTGTTAAGGGAATCCGGATTGACTTAAGCATGGCTATCGACGAAAAGGTTTCCTCATAATCGATCCCTTCTTTCTGAGTATACCCTTTTGCCACCAATCTTGCCTTGAAGGTTTCAACCTTCCCGTCAGATCCTCTCTTGCGCTTGTAGACCCACTTACCGCCAATGAGTTTTACCCCATCTAGTGGTCTACAAGTTCCCAGACTTGATTGCAATCCATAGATCCAATCTCAGACTCCATTGCAGTTTTCCAAGAATCCGCATCTTTATCTTGAATTGCCTCGTCATAGGTCCTGAGATCCAATTCATTTATCCCTCTGGGAAATCTGAAGCCTCTCCCAGACCAATGAATTTATCAGATTGGCGTACAACCCTCTCACTGCGATGAGGCAGTTCATGTACTTCTGTGATACGTTGTGCAGTGTTTGGTGGTTCCTCTTCTTGTACAACTGGTGTAGAGATTCGATCCTCCCCTTAACTCTTCAAGGATGATTTGACTCCTTGGTTTGTGGTTTATGACATAGTCTTCCTCTAAGAATCGAGCATTGGTGCTGACAATGATCTTCTGATCCTTAGGACTATAAAACAAACCACCTTTCGTTCCCCTAGGATATCTAACGAACAACCTTACATCAGTACGAGGAGCCAACTTATCAGCTTCTTTGTCCAACACGTGTGCTGGGCTACCCCAAATCCGAATATGGTTCAAACTGGGCTTTCATCCAGTCCATAGTTTTGTGGGTGTAGCAGGAACTGATTTTAATGGAACCAAGTTAAGAATATTGGATGCCGTTTCCATGGCATATCCCCAGAATGAAATGGGTAACTCAGAATAACTCATCATCGATCTAACCATCTCTAACAATGTACGATTCCTTCTTTTCGCCATGCCATTCTGTTGTGGCGTTCCAGGCGCAGTCAACTGGGATGTAATCCCATTCTCTGCCATATAATCTCTAAATTTGCTTGAGAGGTACTCGCCACCACGATCAGAACGTAGTGACTTGATACTTCTACATGTTCGTTTCTCCACTTCTACCTCAAACTCTTTGAATTTCTCAAAGCATTTAGACTTGTGACGCAACAGGTAGATATAACCATATCTAGAGTAATCATCAATGAGAGTGATGAAATACTCGAACCCTCCTCAAGCTTGAACTGACATAGGGCCGCACGGGTTAGAGTGAATCAAATCTAATAGCCCTTCAGATCTATTTCCTTTTGACTAGAAAAGACACTTGGTCATTTTACCTTCCAAACAGGATTCACACAAAGGAAATGATTCCAGTACCAAAGAAGATAATGGTCCATCATTTACAAGCTTTTGTATCCTCTTAAGGTTAATATGACCTAAACTTAGATGCCAAAGATAGGTTTGATTCAAGTCTGAAGGTTCTTTTCTCTTGTTAGGGTTTATGAGCGATGTATTTAATAGTTTTCTTTGCATAGTGTTTTTAATTGATTTAAGAAAGTATAAGTGTCCATCCAATGTGCCAGAATAGATAAAATGTTTACCACTAAAGATAACTACTTTGTTATCAAAAGAAACAAAACCCTCATTTGGCTTCTGAGGACAAACCTCTTCAAGTACAAACTTGTGTCCCTCAGCAACAAGAACTAGGTTAAGGTTACGAAGCCAGTCATTGTAGTTTTTACCGACAAGTTTGTTTTCTTTGAGGATTGAGGACAGGTTGGAGAGTGCCATTGATGATATGAAATAACTGAAATTAAAACATGCAGTACAGTCACAAACTTTAGGATAAACAGTATATAATTGAAAGCCTCACAAAAATTATATACTTTTCCACCGACACTTTAAAAATATCTTTTATAAGCCACGATAGTGTGGACGTTTATAAAATTCATTTTTAAATAGGTTAAAACCTTTAATTTGCCTTTAGTTGAGTTTTCTTATAACAAGCAAATTAATATCCGGATAATAAATACAGTCATGTAATCGTCTAACTGAAAAGCCACGATTATGTGGACGTTTATCAATAAATTGCATCTAAGTGTGCACACCATTATCTTCACACCAAGATCAGTACTCGAATTTAACCGTTCCAGATTGATGAGTCAGTTAGTTCTAATAGTTTTCTACGGCTATCCATTTAAGAGATTTAATTTCTAGAGAAATCTGTGATATGACATATCCGATATGAAGGAAGACCGATGTCAACGCGCATGGCCATCACTTCTCAATTAAATCAGATTTAATGGAGACCGTACGAGATTTCTATATACTTTGGTATGAATCTCTCCCACTTAGTTATTTATGTTTGAGGTTTCATTTTATCCCATTAACGAACATGCAAACATCATATAAAATGATAACCAACCATTGCATGCTTCAACATAATAAGCAACAGTAATATTCCAACTATCATGGCTTATATCTCATGTTGATTGATGAGATAAAATAGGAAAGTCAGCTCCGGAACAGGGCTTGGATCGCCGCCCCCTTCACTGCGCCTCACCGAAAACCCTAGCTCCATTTAGGGTTTCGGGACGTGAACCGATGAACCTTCCTTCTTGGTGCTGAACCACTTTCCTTCTTTGAGTTGATCTCTGGTCTTTATTCAATACAGACTATCTATTCCAAAAGGAAAAATCTAATATTGCTAGAATAAAAAATTACAACTCAAAAACTCGGTCTAACAGCTTTATATCTATTACATTATAACAACGTAAAATAAAACCTAGACCTAATCCATGGATTTTCTCATGGATTAAAATCACGTAGCCAAACCGGCATACGGCCAAACATTCATTCAACATAAACATACATCACATAAAATAAAGGAACCATGATAGTTGGTAAACCTGCAAACAAACACAGTCTACAAATCCAACAATCATTTATTATATGATCCACATAAAATAACATAAGATATCTATGCATGAATATTAAATAATATTCGAATTTTTCAATTAATTAATTCGATATTATCCACAAGATAAAAATTGGAAATTAAAATAATTATCCACCAATTTTAAACTTGTAAGTTTTAAAAAATAATTACAAAATAAATCTAGAAATTAATTAAAATTATCCACCAAATTTATTTAATATTTTCAAACCACCCTAATTAATTAATATTTGGATATCTTGATATAAATCAAAAATCTAATCCAAATATTATCCATAAAAATCTAAATCTTCAAGGATAAGGTTTGAAGATTTGATCAACTTCAAAATCATCCAAAACCTATCCAAAATTAAATTCTTATCACAATTGGATTTTGATAATTATTTGTATATATCCAAAAAATACCTTATCCAATTTTAATCAAGATTTTTGAAAATTCCCAAATAATAAATCTGGAAATTTGATCCATTTCAAATTCTTCCAAATTTAATATTCTATTTTCAAATCTTTCTAGATTAAAATTAGGTAAATTAAGATGTACATCAAATAATATCAAATCTTAATCCAAACCATGTAATTTTCGATCCACATTAATAATTAAATCTGAAAATTTAATTTTTATCAAAATCTTCTCTAAATTGAATTATTAAAATCAAATATTACATTAAAAAACATATTTGGAAATTTTGACATTAATAAAAAAACTATCCCAAATAAAATACATAAGTTTCGAAAATATCTAGAACAATAAATCGGAAAATTTTGATCCACTTCAAAAATTATCAAATTTAAAATTCTATTTTCAAACTTATCTAGATTAGAAATAGGTAACTTAAGATATACATCAAAGATTACCTAATCTTTTTCTAATCAACAAAATTTTCGAAACCTATCTTAATTAAATCTGGAAATTTTGATCTAGATCAAAAATCCATCCAAATTTAATTCATAGTGATCGAAAATTTCAACAACAAATTAGGGAATTTTAGAACATCAAAATTCAAAAATTTTGATCTCAAAATTTCGAATACCATCATAAAATAAATCTGAAAATTTGAAGAACATCAAATATAATTCCAAATTTAATATTATGACTATCAAAATTTTTTAGAACATCAAAACTAAAATTTTCGACTTACATAAAAAATTTATCCAAGTTTTGAACACCATAAAAATCGAAATACATGACCAATTAAATCTGAAAATTTAAACACCATAAATTTATCATCAAATTTAATATGTAATTCGAATTCATGCTTGGATTAATCCTAGAACTGTGCCAAAACCCGCTCTGATACTAGTTGTTAGGGTTTTTTCGAATTAAACCACCGCAGGATCTATTGGTTGTTCATTAATCCATGATCATGCAAATCATAATTTTATGTACCATGCATGTTTATCACGTCAAGCACAAAACCATGTAAAACGAATCTAATAATGCGGAAGACATAGATTCGAATTACTTACAATTGTCAGACGGTCTGTGGACAAGATTAAAGATCTAATCTTGCTGTTGAATGAACACAAAACAGACGCCCCTTTTTCCTCAAAAAAATCATCCACCACACAATTCTACTCCAAGATCTTCTGTTGTATTCTCGGACTATATCTAGATTCAAAGTGGGCTGAAATCTACTAGATAGGTTTGTGAAATCTGTGGATAACTTTGAGAGACAAAGAGGGGCTGATTTCAAGTGCTCAAATTTTCGTCCCCCCTCCCCTTTTATATAGGGGGGGTGAAAATTGCTTCTCCAAACCCTACTGAGTTTGGGCCTCTATCTCAAGTTCTATATCCAGTCCACTATCAGTCAATTGGGCTACAACAGGGATCTAGAAGAATATTAAATTGGTCCACTAATTTATTTAATATCCAATATCCAATAAACTTAGGATATAATTAAATAAATTAAGTTTTACTTTTATTCCACTAAAGAAGTAAAACTGACCTACCGATTTAATACATATTTACGAATATGCTTTCTCTTTTAGTTCAGCCATTCTCCGTGTTTAAGATATAATGTTCATTAATTAATTATGTCAGCCTCTGACAGCTATAATTAATTAACATCTAAAATCGTGAGTAGTACCACACAAGCTTTACCATGTAAGGAATAAATTCCACCTGCAGGATTTCAACATGAACTTGTGTTTCCTCAAGAGAACATCATCAACCTGGCGCACCAGGACACGGTGCTCATGCATACTGCTCGAACTGTAGCTCCATATTTACCCTAATCTAATGGTGTTTCTAAATTTAATTACAGTTTTTCTACATATAACGTGAGATTAAGATTGTTTGATTTTATATTTTAATATTGTTATGCGTCTACTACGGATCATATCATTTAATGAATAATTAATGATGACTTAAATTTTGAGTGTTAACGGGCACATTATAAATTTATTATTCGATTAATTGTGTTAGTTCCCTTGCGGCATCAATCAGTGAAGTTGGAATCGACGGTGTCACAACACTATGTTTGTTTATCAAGAGCTCTACATTGCTCTTGTTATAAGTGGTTGATTGTCATTCATCTTTATGGAAATTCATAAATCACTTCAATATTAGGTTTTTCCAAGTACATTACCACTGTTTTGGACGACGTTCATAACAATGTAGGTGAACGTGATTTGAACTTCTTGAAGACAACTCAAAGTAAGGAGTTTGGATTGAGCTGAGAAGAAGACTGTTGTGCATCGTGCTACAATAGAGATTGTTCAACATGTTGTGTACTACCAGCTAGCTTAAGTGATAGCCTGAAGATAGCCTGTGAACATACAAAAGATTCCGCTGTGCTACCTGATGAGAAGATTCAAGATCAACAATGTACATTGCAAAGTACATGGACGTCTGCATTGAAGAGAAGACTCAAAGATCAACAATGTTCATTATAACATTCTTGAACGTTCACATGAACATCCTTTGTCCAGATTATTCTTCCAAAAATCGATGAAGCTGTTCAAGGTCTTCAACCAAGAGAAGATTCAGAGATCTATCCAGAAGCTGCCATATTCAATAGAAGAGCTCAAGACTAAAGTCAAAGGCAGAGTTCTATTCTTGGAAGAATTCCTAACATGGTTAAAGTTTGATCTCGGTTCTAAACAAGGAAAGTTTTCTTGTTTATTTATGAATCAAATTAGGACTTCTGTTCCATGTTTAAGCTATCTCTTCTTATCTATAAATAGTCTGGGATAGAGACATGTTAGATATGTAGAGAACATACCGAACAGAAGCACTGCATTGTTTAAGAGCTCTAACTGTTTTGAGCCACTTAGTTACAGTTGTGTCTTAGACTAGAGATTAGTGTTCTAGCCATCGTGTATTGAAATACACTTGTTCATACCCTATCAAAAGGAGTCTCGGGAGAGATTTCATGTGGGAACTAGATAGGATAGACATCTAGGTTGTGAGGGGATCTCATGATTCAATTCAGTGAAAGAAGGTGTATATGTAGAACAAGTTTTGAGTGACGGGAGGTCAGCGACGTATAAAATCCTAAGTAAATGTGACACTAGAGTAGTGAATTGTTTCTCACGGACTTGATAAGTCCCCTTGACATATATCAATTGATCGAACAGGATTACCAAACCTCTGTGTGCTTTACTTTCTGTAAACAACATAACATTCTTGAACTTTATTATGAACATCTCTATAACGTTCAACATCTTTTCTGTAAACGTTGTACAGACATATACTGTTAGTTTTGTATACTGGAAGACTCGTCTTTGTATACTTTTCTGATGATATGATGATATGAAATGAAAGTTATTGCAGTCACTGTTTGCATTTAGATTATGTTCTATAATTGTTCGATGCAATGTTCCATATACTTACATTGTAGATGATATGGTGTGGGGAGTCACACGGAAAGATCATATCATTAGAACCTTGTATTGTATTAAACAAGCTCTAGGCTTAGATGGTCCTGAACACACCATCGGTACACCGTAGAATAATCTGATAAGTTAGTTTATCTTGACTAACTGATTATTCTAGTACACTAGTTAAGTGTATTGAGGAGGATCACGATAGGATACTATTCTCTGTCTCTGACCCAGTTACTGAGAGAATAAAGATCCACAGAGTTCGGGTTCTGAACTCATGTGATATTGGCGAGCATATGTGTGTGTTGTTTATTACTTTGATTTATCAATGGGTGAGATCTTTTCGTAGATCGAATTCGATATCTTGGGTAATAACAATGTATACATGATGTCTCGAGCAGTATGCATGAGCACTGTGTCCTGGTGCACCAGGTTGATGATGTTCTCTTGAGGAAGCACAAGTTCATGTTGAAACCCTGCAGGTGGAATTTATTCCGTACATGAATAAAGCTTATGTGGTACTACTCAAGGTTTTAGATGTTAATTAATTATAGCTGTCAGAGGCTTACATAATTAATTAATGAACATTATATCTTAAACACGGGGAATGGTTGGACTAAAGGAGAAACCATATTCGTAAATATGTATTAAATTGGTAGGTCAGTTTTACTTCTTTAGTGGAATAAAGGTAAAACTTAATTTATTTAATTATATCCTAAGTTTATTGGATATTGGATATTAAATAAATTAGTGGGCCAATTTAATATTCTTCTAGATCCCTGTTGTAGCCCAATTGACTGATAGTGGACTAGATATTGAACTTGAGATAGAAGCCCAAGCCCAGTAGGGCTGGAACATGAAATTTCGCCCCTCCCTATATATAAGGGAAGGGGGGGCATGAAATTTTAAAGATGAAATTCATAGGAAATCAGCCCCTCTTAGTCTCTCAAAGTTATCCATAGATTTCATAATTCTATCTAGTAGATTTCAGCCCACTCTGAATCTAGATACAGTCCGGGAATACAACAGAAGATCTTGGAGTAGAATCTATGGTGCTCGATTTTTTGAGGTGTTAGGTGGTGCCATACAGTGTTCATTCAACAGCAAGATTAGATCTTTAATCTTGTCCACAGACCGTCTATCGATTTGTAAGTAGATTCGTTTATATGTCTTCCGCTTTATTAGATTCGAATCTGCTTTGCATGCTTTTTGATTAGACTGTGATAAACATGCATGTTACATAAAATTATGATTTGCATGAACACGGATTAATGAACAACCAAATGGTCATGCGGTGGTTTAATTCGAAAAAACCCCAACAACTGGTATCAGAGCGGGTTTTGGCACTGTTCTAGAATTAATTCATGCATGAATTTGAACCACATGTATAAATTTGTTGATAAATTTATGTTCTTTAAATTTTTAGATTTATTGTTCATGTGTTTCGATTTTATGGTATTCAAAACTTGGAATAATTTTTGATGTATAATTTGAAAATTATAGTTTTGAATAGATTTGAATTTTCGGCCACTATGAAATAGGATTTGGAATGATATTTGAGGATCTTCAAATTTCCAGATTTTATGTCATATGTGGATCGAAAATTTGAGGATCATATTTTCGAATTTGATGTTTAAAAAATTCCCTAATTTTTGTGTTGCAATTTTCGGTCACTAGTATTAAATTTGGATGGATTTTTAATCAATATTAAAATTTCCAGATTTAATTCTAGTGTGGTTCGAAAATTTGAGTGATTAGAATTGGATTTGGTGATTTTGATGTATATCAAAAGTTGCTTAATTCTAATCTAGATAGGTTTTGAAATTAGGATAATTAATTTGGAAGAGTTTGAAGTGGATCAAATTTCCAGATTATTACTCATTGTAAATTTCGAAACTTATGTTTATTTTATTTGGAATAGTTTTTTGATTAATGTCAAAATTTCCAAATATGTTACTTAATGTAATTTTTGATTTTGTTAAATTAATTTGGAGAAAATTTTGATGAAAATCAAATTTCCAGATTTATTTAATGATGGTTTTCGAAAATTATGGTTATTGGATTAAGATTTGATGTTATTTGATATATATATATCTTAATTTACCTAATTTTAATCTAGATAGATTTGAAAATAGAATTTTAAATTTGGAAGATTTTGGATTGGATTAAATCTCCAATTTATTATTCGGATAATTTCAAAATCTATGGGATTAAATATTGGAATAGGTGATTTTGGATATATACAAATAATTATCAAAATCCAATTGTGATAAGATTTTAAATTTGGATAAGTTTTGGAAGATTTTGGATTGGAATCAAATCTCCAAACTTTATCCTTAAAGATTTAGATTCTTATGGATAATATTTGGATTAGATTTTTGATTTATATCAATATATCCAATTATTATTTAATTAGGGTGGTTAGAAAATATTAAATAAATTTGGTGGATAATTATAAATAATTTCCAGATTTATTTTGATGATATTTTCGAATATACAAGATTAAAATTGGTGGATAATTATTTTAATTTCCAATTTTTATCTTGTGGATAATATCGAATTAATTAATTTAATTAATTGTAAAATTCGAATATTATTTAATATTCATGCATAGATATCATATGTTATTTTATGTGGATCATATAATACATGATTGTTGGTTTTGTAGACTGTGTTTGTTTGCAGGTTTACCAACTATCATGGCTCCTTTATTTTATGTGATGTATGTTTATGTTGAATGGATGTTGGCCGTATGCCGGTTTGGCTACGTGATTTTAATCCATGAGAAAATCCATGGATTAGGTCTAGGTTTTATTTTACGTTGTTTTAATGTAATAGATATAAAGCTGTTAGACGAGTTTTTGAGTTGTAATTTTTATTCTAGCAATATTAGATTTTTGCTTTCGGAATAGATAGTCTGTATTGAATAAAGATCGGAGATCAACTCAAAAGAAGGAAAGTGATTCAGCACCAAAAAGGAAGGTTCACCGGTTCACGTCCCGAAACCTTAAATGGAGCTAGGTTTTTCGGCGAGGCGCGGTGAGGGGGCGGCGATCCAAGCCCTGATTCCAGAGCTGACTTTTCAGTTTTATCTCATCAATCAACATGAGATATAAGCCATGATAGTTGGAATATTACTGTTGCTTATTATGTTGAAGCATACAATGGATATTTATCATTTTATGTGATGTTTGCATGTTCGATAATGGGATAAAATGAAACCTCAAACATAAATAACTAAGTGGGAGAGATTCATACCAAAGTATGTAGAAATCTCATTCGGTCTCTATTAAAATCTGGTTTAATTGAGAAGTGATGGGCATGCGCGTTGACATCAGTCTTCCTCCATATCGGATGTGTCATATCACAGATTTCTCTAGAAATTAAATCTCCTAAATGGATAGTTGTAGAACACTATTAGGACTAACTGACTCCTCCATCTGGAGCGGTTAAATTCGAATAGTGCTCTTGGTGCAAAGATAATGGTGTGCACACTTAGATGTAATTTATTGATAAACGTCCACACGATCGTGGCTTATCAGTTAGACGATTACATGACCGTGTTTAATCCGGCTATTAATTTGCTTGTTGTAAGGAAACTCAACTAGAGGTAAATTAAAGATTTAACATATTTAAGAATGGATTTTATAAACGTCCACACTATCGTGGCTTATAAAAGACGTTTTTAAAGTGTCGGTGGAAAAGTATATAATTTTTATGAGGCTTTCGATTATATACTGTTTATCCTAAACGTGTTATGTGACTGTACTGCATGTTTAATTTTAGTTATTTCATATCATCAATGGCACTCTCCAATCTGTCCTCAATCCTCAAAGAAAACAAACTTGTCGGTGAAAACTACAATGACTGGATTCGTAACCTTAACCTAGTTCTAGTTGCTGAGGGACACAAGTTTGTACTTGAAGAGGTATGTCCTGACAAGCCAGATGAGGGTTCTGACGAAGCCCAAAGGGCTGTGTATGACAAGTGGGTCAAGTCTGATGAGATAGCGCGCTGCTACATTCTGGCTTCCATGTCGAATGTGTTGCAACATCAGCATCAGACTATGAAGACTGCTTATGATGTCATGCTCAACCTTAAGGAGCTCTTCGGTTATCAGAACCGCTCGGCTCGCTACTTAGCAATGAAGAAGAGAGGTACATCTCACACTCTGGTTGTGGAAACATGTTTAGCAACTTGTTCTACCCAGTCGTGGGTAGTAGATACTGGAGCTACTGATCATGTTTGCATGTCTTTACAAGGGTTCCTGGTAAAAAGACAGTTGAGTGAGAATGAGATCACCGTCTATATGGGCAATGCTACGAGAGTGGCGACTGTTGCAGTGGGAGACATTGTTTTACCTTTCAGTAGTGATAGAACTTTGGTTTTGAAAGATTGTCTTTATGTGTCTGGTTTTAAGCGAAACTTGGTTTCAGTTTCTAAACTGATTATGGATGGATATTCTGTTTCTTTTGATAACAAGGTGGTTATCTTTAGTGGTAAACATTTTATCTGTTCTGGTACATTGGATGGACATTTATACTTTCTTAAACCAACTGAAAACACTATGCAAAGATAACTTTTGAATACATCGATCATAAACCCTAACAAGAGAAAAGAACCTTCGGGATTGAATCAAACCTATCTTTGGCATCTAAGGCTAGGTCATATTAACCTTAAGAGGATACAAAGGCTTGTAAACGATGGACCATTTTCTTCTTTGGTACTGGAATCGTTTCCTTTGTGTGAATCCTGTTTGGAAGGTAAAATGACCAAGCGTCCTTTCCAGTCAAAAGGAAATAGATCCGAAGGGCTATTAGATTTGATTCACTCTGACCTATGCGGCCCTATGTCAGTTCAAGCTCAAGGAGGGTTCGAGTATTTCATCACTCTCATTGATGATTACTCTAGATAATGTTATATCTACCTGTTACGTCGCAAGTCTGAATGCTTTGAGAAATTCAAAGAGTTTAAGGCGGAAGTGGAGAAACGAACAGGCAGAAGTATCAAGTCACTATGTTCTGATCGTGGTGGTGAGTACCTCTCAAGCGAATTTAGGGATTACATGGCAGAGAGTGGGATTACATCCCAGTTGACTGCGCCTGGAATGCCACAACAGAATGGCGTGGCGGAAAGAAGGAATCGTACATTGTTAGAGATGGTTAGATCGATGATGAGTTATTCTGAGTTGCCTATTTCGTTCTGGGGATATGCCCTGGAAACGGCAGCTTATATTCTTAACTTGGTTCCATCGAAATCAGTTCCTGCTACACCCACAGAACTATGGACTGGATGAAAGCCCAGTTTGAACCATATTCGGATTTGGGGTAGCCTAGCACACGTGTTGGATAAGGAAACTGATAAGCTGGCTCCTCGTACTGATGTAAGGCTGTTCGTTGGATATCCTAGAGGAACGAAAGGTGGTTTATTTTATAGTTATAAGGATCAGAAGATCATTGTTAGCACCAATGCTCGATTCTTAGAGGAAGACTATGTCATAAACCACAAACCAAGGAGTCACATCATCCTTGAGGAGTTAAGGGGAGGATCAAATCCTACACCGGTTGTACAAGAAGAGGAACCACCAAACACTGCACAACGTGTCACAGAAGTACAGGAACTGCCTCATCGCAGTGGGAGGGTTGTACGCCAACCTGATAGATTCATTGGTCTAGGAGAGGCTTCAGATTTCCCAGAGGGTCTCAATGAATTGGATCCCAGGACCTATGATGAGGCAATTCGAGATAAAGATGCAGATTCTTGGAAAACTGCAATGGAGTCTGAGATTGGATCTATGGATCACAATCAAGTCTGGGAACTTGTAGAACCACTAGATGGGGTAAAACCCATTGGCTGTAAGTGGGTCTACAAGCGCAAGAGAGGATTTGATGGGAAGGTTGAAACCTTCAAAGCTAGATTGGTGGCAAAAGGGTATACTCAGAAAGAAGGGATCGATTATGAGGAAACCTTTTTGCCGGTAGCCATGCTTAAGTCAATTCGGATTCTCTTGTCTATTGCCGCTCATTTGGATTATGAGATCTGGCAGATGGATGTCAAGACGGCTTTCCTAAACGGAAGTCTTGAGGAAAACATTCACATGAAACAACCAGAGAGATTCATTACTAAGGGTCAAGAGCACTTGGTGTGTAAACTTATGAGATCCATTTATGGACTTAAGCAGACATCGACGTCTTGGAACATCCGATTTGACGAGGTTATCCAGTCATATGGATTCGTGCAAAGTCCGGATGAGAGCTGTGTGTACAAGAAATGTGATGGAAACGTGGTGGCATTCCTCGTACTTTATGTTGATGACATCTTGCTTATTGGAAACAGTAAGAAGACGTTGTCAAACATTAGGGTGTGGTTGTCCGAGCAGTTCGATATGAAGGATCTGGGTGAAGCCGGACATGTCCTTGGCATCAAGATCATTCGTGATCGCCAGAAAATGATGTTATGTCTGTCCCAGGCGACTTATATCGATACAGTGCTAGCTAGATTTGGCATGCAAGATTCCAAGAAAGGTTTTATACCTTACAGGCATGGAATTCATCTATCCAAGGAAATGTGTCCCCAAACACAGTCTGAGATAGAGGAAATGAAGAAAGTACCATATGCTTCGGCTGTGGGAAGTTTGATGTATGCTATGCTATGCACTAGGCCTGATATATGCTATGCCGTTGGCATGGTAAGCAGATATCAGTCTAACCCTGGACAAGGTCACTGGACTGCGGTCAAAAAATTCTCAAGTACCTTAAACGGACTCGAGACTACATGTTGGTTTTCCGCTCTGATAGTCTAGTACCTTTGGATTACACGGACTCAGATTTTCAATCCGACAAAGATCAGAGTAAGTCTACCTCGGGCTATGTGTTTACATTAGGAGGTGGAGCCATCGCATGGATGAGCATTAAGCACAAATGCATTGAGGATTCCACCATGGAAGCTGAGTATATAGCTGCCTCTGAGGCTGCAAAAGAGGTTGTCTGGCTCTGCGGGTTCCTAGTGGGATTGGGCGTGGTTCCTGATTTGCCTAAGACTATCACGATATACTGTGATAACTCTGGTGCAGTGGCAAATTCGAAGGAACCCAGAGCTCACAAGGCAAGTAAACACATAGAGAGAAAGTACCATCTTATACTAGAAATCGTTAAGAGAGGAGACGTGGCGGTGGTCAAGATTGCATCTGAGGACAATCTGGCTGATCCATTCACGAAGAGCCTGGCGGCTAAGACCTTTGATGGTCACGTGGAGAAAATGAGAGTGAGATGCAGACCCGGTAGTGCAGTTTGAGTTGATAGTTTTAGATTGGAGAGTTTGCCAGTTAGTTATTATGCTTGAAAGACATGCTTCAAGTATAAGTGGGAGATTGTTAGTTTTGTATACTGAAAGACTCGTCTTTGTATACATTTCTAATGATATGATGATATGAAATGAAAGTTATTGCAGTCACTGTTTGCATTTAGATTATGTTCTATAATTGTTCGATGCAATGTTCCATATACTTACATTGTAGATGATATGGTGTGGGGAGTCACACGGAAAGATCATATCATTAGAACCTTGTATTGTATTAAACAAGCTCTAGGCTTAGATGGTCCTGAACACACCATCGGTACGCCGTAGAATAATCTGATAAGTTAGTTTATCTTGACTAACTGATTATTCTAGTACACTCGTTAGTGTATTGAGGAGGATCACGATAGGATACTATTCTCTGTCTCTGACCCAATTATTGAGAGAATAAAGATCCACAGAGTTCGGGTTCTGAACTCATGTGATATTGGCGAGCATATGTGTGCGTTGTTTGTTACTTTGATTTATCAATGAATGAGATCTTTTCGCAAATCGAATTCGATATCTTGGGTAATAACAATGTATATATGATGTCTCGAGCAGTATGCATGAGCACTGTGTCCTGGTGCGCCAGGTTGATGATGTTCTTTTGAGGAAGCACAAGTTCATGTTGAAACCCTGCAGGTGGAATTTATTCCCTACATGAATAAAGCTTATGTGGTACTACTCAAGGTTTTAGATGTTGATTAATTATAGCTGTCAGAGGCTTACATAATTAATTAATGAACATTATATCTTAAACACGGGGAATGGCTGGACTAAAGGAGAAAGCATATTCGTAAATATGTATTAAATTGGTAGGTCAGTTTTACTTCTTTAGTGGAATAAAGGTAAAACTTAATTTATTTAATTATATCCTAACTTTATTGGATATTGGATATTAAATAAATTAGTGGGCCAATTTAATATTCTTCTAGATCCCTGTTGTAGCCCAATTGACTGATAGTGGACTGGATATTGAACTTGAGATAGAGGCCCAAACCCAGTAGGGCTGGAACATGAAATTTCGCCCCTCCCTATGTATAAGGGGAGGGGGGGGCACGAAATTTTAAAGATGAAATTCATAGGAAATCAGCCCCTCTTAGTCTCTCAAAGTTATCCATAGATTTCACAATTCTATCTAGTAGATTTCAGCCCACTCTGAATCTAGATACAGTCCGGGAATACAACAGAAGATCTTGGATTAGAATCTGTGGTGCTCGATTTTTTGAGGTGTTAGGTGGCGCCATACAGTGTTCATTCAACAGCAAGATTTGATCTTTAATCTTGTCCACAGACCGTCTATCGATTTGTAAGTAGATTCGTTTCTATGTCTTCCGCTTTATTAGATTCGAATCTGCTTTGCATGCTTTTTGATTAGACTGTGATAAACATGCATGTTACATAAAATTATGATTTGCATGAACACAGATTAATGAACAACCAAATGGTCCTGCAGTGGTTTAATTCGAAAAAACCCCAACATATACTTCTAACATGGGTGTGCAATTTCAATTGGCACCAGAGCAGGTCGTTTTGTGTTTAAAATAAAAAGATCAAGGGAAGTACATCTTTGTGTGAAGTATTTGGTTTTAAAGTTATGAGTTCTATCAAAGAAGGTGGTTCCACTACCAGGCCACCTCTTCTAGAAGGCAATAACTATCCCTACTGAAAAGCAAGGATGCGCACTTTTCTCAGGTCTATTGATGATTAAGCATGGAAAAGCGTTACTGAATGATGGACTCAACTTACAGTTTCCAAAGATGATAAATACATTCTCATTGAAGAGAAAGAATGGACTGAACCACAGAAGAGATGGTTCAATGTCAACTCCAAAGCTCTCAATGCCATATTCTCCGATGTGGATCTGGAGTCATTCACTCTGATCTCAACTTGTGAGACTACTAAAGGTGCATGAGATATATTGGAGACAACCTTTGAAGGAACCAGCACTGTCAGACTATCAAGACTTCAGAACATTGTCTCCAAATTTGAAAATTTGAGAATGACAGATTCTGAAACTATTGGTGAGTTCAACGTTTATCTGAGGAGTATATCTAATGAGAGTTTTTCATTAGGAGAAGTCATGTTAGATGAAAAGCTGGTAAGGAAAGTCTTGAGGTTTTTACCAAAAAGATTTGCCAACAAAGTTGCTGCCATAGAAGAAGCTAAGAATGTCAGAAGCATAAGGCTGGGTGAATTGATGGGGTCTCTCAGAACCTTTGAGATGAATCTTGAAGAAGACAAATACATGGAGAAAGACAAGAGAATTTCCTTGAAAGTTGAAACATCAGACTATCAGAGAAAGTTCCTAAAAAAGTTCTCAAAGATGTTTCTGATGAAGACCTGATGAATTCTATGATACTGATTACCAAGAATTTCAAAAATATGCTAAGGAGACCTGGAAGTCAAGACATCAACAAGAACAACAACATGAAACAATTGCCTCGGAAGTCTTCCAACAAGAACATCCCTGATCAAGATAAAAATCAAGACAAAAGAATCAATTACAGAGAATGTGAAGACTATGGACACATTCAGAGATAATGTGCCAATACTCTGTAGAAGAAGAAGAGCTACAACACCTTGATGAGTGATGAAGGATCAAGCTCCAGCTAATCAGATTCAGAAGATAAAACTAATGCCTTCATAGCCAAAGAAAATCAAGCTTCTCATTCTGATTCTGTTTGCCATCAACCCGGAATCAAATGATGATGATGATGAGGTTAGTAACTCAGATTTTGAGAAGACCAATCAAGAAATGTTCAACAAATGGTTGTAGGTTGTGGAGATCAACACACAACTTGTTAAACAAAATCAAAAGATCAGTCAAGAAAATAATTAATTGATCATCAAAGAAGCAGCTCTGTAAGAAAAGATTTATGACCAGCAGAAAGAGCTTGAGCAATCCAATGAAGATCTGAAGGTATTTATGAGAAACATAAAGATGCTCAACAATGGTACTAAGAATCTGGATGAGATTCTTAACTCGAGACAGACCATGAAGGTTCGACATGGTCTTGGATATTATGGACAAAGCTCAGGAGAAATCGAGTTTGTCAAAGTAAAAGAGGAACTTGAGAGAAAGGAGGAAGCCCAGAAGAATATTTTGAACGTTGCAAAGAACATTTATCCTGAAAATATATCTCACAAGAAGATCTTCAATAGAAACAACTCCAACATTGTCTTTCACAACACATCAAATAAAAGGAATATCATCTGCCACTATTGTGAGGTTGCAGGCCATATTAGACCTCATTGTAAAGATTATCTCAAAGATCTTAAAAGAATAAGGAGAAGGTTTGTTCCTACCAAAGCCAAAGCTGCAGCAACCTGTCAGAACAGAAGAAATGATCAACACTTACCAAAGAAGCAGTGGGTTGTGAGGAAACAACATGTGAGTATGATAGCTCACACATCTCTTAGAGCATAAAATACAAATAGCTGGTACTTTGATAGTGGATGCTCAAGACATATGACAGGTGACAGTACAGTTTTGAGAAACTTGAAGACCTGCATATCAGACTTTGTTACATTAGGAGATGGAAAGAAGGGCAAAGTTATGGGCAAAGGAGTTTTGGACGTCGAAGGAACGCCCAACTTGAAGAAAGCCATGCTAGTAGATGGACTGAAAGCTAACATTATAAGCATAAGCCAGCTTTGTGATGATGATATGACTGTAATCTTCACCAAATATGATTACAAGGTCTACAAGAAGGACAATAAAGTCTTCATAGAAGAAAAAAGATCATCTGACAACTGCTACAGATTCAATGTTCCCTCTAAATGTTCAATAACTTGTCAGAGAATGTCCATGGATGAAGCTGAGATATGGCATTAGAAGCTTGGCCACACTCATTTTAGAAATCTTCGAAAGCTGATTAACAAGGATATGATTAAAGGGATTCCAAAGATCAAGGTCAACTGCAACTAGGGCTAGGGAAAAATACCGTCATATCGTACTTACCGTACCGAAAAATATACCGGAATACCGAACTTTAAGGTATACCGGTATTTTCGGTAAGGTATGATACCGTACCAAGATTTTTCGATAAGGTAACGGTATAGAATTTTAAAAACCGAGGTATACCGGCGTATACCGATACTGACGGTATACCGAATTTTTAAGGTATATACCGTTAATTCGGCATATACCATTGTACCGGTATATACCATAGATGCGATATATACCGTTAGTTCGGCATATACCGTTGTAACGGTATATACCGGTATATTTGTGATATTATATAAATATATGTATATGTGAATTATAGATAATTGATATATAATACTTAGTAAATATGATATATTATATATATGTAAATATCTAACACTTATTATTAATCTTATGTTATACTTAATGCATAGTAATGATAATTAAATGTGTTCTTAATTAATACTTAGTAAATAATTCTTACAATTTCTAACTAAAAGATTTCAAATTTGTAATATTTAGTAAGTTTATAATATTTTTATACAATTTATATTAATTATAAAAATATGATTGATATATAATACTAGTAAATATGTTATACATTTATAAATCTCTAGTAAATTTACATTATTAACACTTAGAATTAATCTTATGCTATACTTAATGCATTGTAATGCTAAGTGTGTTCTTTGTTAGTATATACTTAGTAAATAATTCTTACGATTTCTAAGTAAAAGATTTCAAATTTGTAATATTTAGTAAGTTTATAATATTTTTATACAATTTATATTAATTATAAAAACATGATTGATATATAATACTAGTAAATATGTTATACATTTATAAATATCTAGTAATTTACAATATTAACACTTATAATTAATCTTATGTTATACTTAATGCATTGTAATGCTAAGTGTGTTCTTTGTTAGTATATACTTAGTAAATAATTCTTACGATTTCTAAGTAAATAATTTACAATATTTATTTTATTTTGTTGAATTTTGATAGGTATTAAGAATGTTTCATATATTTTGAGTAAATATATGAGATATATGATATATCATAGGATAATAATGGTATGATAAGGTATACCGATGTCGGTAAGGTATACTGATATAGTAAGGTATACCGATGTTGGTAAGGTATACCAAACTAAAGGTACGGCAAAGGTATGCCATTTATTTCATACCGAACTTAAGGTATACCGTTGGAAGGTATACCGAACCTTAAGGTAAGGTAACGGTATGGATTTTCTCCATACCGTACAAGTAAGGTAAGGTAAAGGTATGGGGAAAAAAGTAAGGTATACCTTACCGTGCCACCCCTAACTGCAACAAAGTATGTGGCCCCTGCTAATTAAGGAAGCAAGTCATATCTTAACACAAGGACGTTCAACACACCATCTTTAGTAGTGTTCTAGATCTTCTGCACATGGATCTAATGGGACCAATGGCTACAGAAAGCTATGGAGAAAAAAGGTATGTGTTTGTTTGCATATATGACTTCTCTAGGTTCACCTGGGTTGAATTTTTGAAGGACAAAATAGAAACTATTACAACTTTTAAGAAATTAGCTTGTTAAGTCTATGTGGAAAAAGGTGTTCCAATCAAGAGAATCCGAAGTGATCATGCGAAGGAGTTCAAGAACAAGTTATTTGATGAATTCTATGAAGAGGATGGAATTAGTCATGAATATTCTGCTCCAAAGACTCCTCAGCAGAATGAAATTGTTGAAAGGAAGAACATGACTCAAGAAATGGCTAGAGCTATGATTGCTGGAAATAACATTGCTACTCACTTCTGGGCTGAATCAATCAACACATCATGTCATATCAGCAACCAAGTCCACTGCAGACCAGTAACTCAAGCTACTCCTTATGAGTTATGGAAAGAAATGAAGCCTACTGTCAAATACTTCCATATATTTAGATGTACCTGCTATATTCTCAATGATAGATAATATCTTACCAAGATAGAGAATAAATGAGTTGAAGGAATTTTTCTTGGATATTCAAGAAATAACAAGTTTTATAGGGCCTACAATACTGAAACAAAAGTTGTTATTGAGTCTGTCAATGTCAAGTTTGATGATGCTCAAGACTTTATAAGCGATGATGAAGAAGTTTATGAAGATGTCTTTGAACATTCTGAAGAACATTTAGAGAAGCCAGACTCTCCCAGTACAGAGTCGTCTGAAACTCCTAGAAGGACATACAAACATCTTGTTAAGAGTCATCCAACAACATCAATTATTGGAGATACGCATGACTCACTGAAGACAAGAAGTAGAGCAAAAGTTCAAGAACTGATTGTTAATGTCTACTTCACATCTCTGTAAGATCAGTATTGGATTGAGGCCATGCAAGAGGAGCTGCTGTAATTCAAGAAGAATGATGTTTGGGCTCTTGTTCCACCTCCAGATGATGTCAACATTGTTGAAACAAAGTGGATTTTCAGAAACAAGTCTAATGAAGAAGGAAATATCACAAGGAATAAGGAAAGTCTGGTTGCTCAAAGCTACTCTCAAATTGAAGGAATCTACTTCGATGAGACATTTTCTCCTGTGACAAGACTGGAATCAGTAAGGTTACTTCTTGCAATAGCATGTCAACTAAAGTTCAAGCTACATTAGATGGATGTGAAGAGTGTCTTCCTCAATGATTTTCTCAACAAACCTGTATATGTTGCTCAACCAAAAGGGTTTGAAGATCCTCACTATCCAGATCATGTTTACAAGCTCAAGAAAGCTCTTTATGGTCAGAAACAAGCTCCTAGAGCATGGTATGAAAGGCTTGCAAACTATCTACTAAGAAAAGGATACAAAAGAGGAGGAGAGGACAAGACTCTCACTATAAGAAAAAATATCATATACCATGGGTAATAATCATGGTGTATGAGAAATCACAACCGTGGTCTAGGCGGTCGTCGTCTTTGCGTATGCTCATACACCACGGTTATTCACCATGGTAATTTTACCACGATTTTCAAAAAACTAAGGTTAAATTACGATGGGTACAAAAAATCGTGATAATTTTACCACAGTTTAAGTATAACCGTGGTAAGTTTACCACAGATTAAAACCGTGGTAAAATTACCACGAATAGATTTTAATTGTGGTAAGTTTTTTTTTTTAAATAACACCCCTAAAAAGGATAGGACATTTGGCACCATGCACAACCTGTATATAACTGATAAATTATCTTGTACAAAGTCATGGGAGGAATGTATCCCAAAAGTGAACATACTCCTAACCAAGTACTCGAACAAGAAATAAAAAGACCCAACAGTGAGGATGCAACCACAAGCCAACTGCTATCTCCAAACCAACAATAAGCAGAGTGAAAACATGGAGCACAACCACAAGCCGAATGCAACTCCAAATAAGAAAAAAGGAACAAAAAATAAACCAAGCATATAAAAACCACCATCATCTAACTATATCGAAATCTGAAGTTGGGATAACCCAAGATCCATCCTAACTGTTGTGGTATCGCCTAGCTAGGGCTTACACCACTTTCTTCCTTACCTCTAGCGGTTCCTAACACAAGCTACTCTAGTAGCTAGAAATGAGAATACAAGAGTTTACAAGATGTTTCAACTACAGAAGCTAATCTAGGGTTTCTTCAAGCAGCAGCAGCAGTGGCCTCAGAGATGAAGGTCAAGAGAACCTTCAAGGTTCTTCACAGGCTCGAATACCTTCAGATCTGTAGAGAAGACAAATAAACAAGTGAGATAACACAACAAAAGTAATAATGAGAGTAACAAGGAAGAACAGAGAGCAATCGGGAGTGGGAAAAGGTGCCCAAGGCACAGCGGCTCAGATTTTCCCACTGGGATCGGCAGAAGCCTTCTCCGGCGATCGGAGAATAGTCCAGGGAAGGGAAAGAGGAAGCGGGGGGCTAGGGTTTGAAGGGGGCAGAGGGTTTCTGTCTCTCTCTCTCACAATACTCTCCTCCCAAACACTCAGCGGCCAAACAGGAGCCGATGAACAGAACTCCAGCCAGAGAAACTGTGGGAGCGAGATGAGAAGATCCAGAAAGAGAGAGAGAGAGAGAGAGAATATGCAGTTAGATTGTGTGTTCAACCGTAAAGAGAGTGAGAGAGATGAGTGATGTTATAGATGCTTCTAGAGCATAGGGAAGTGACAACAGCAATAATGCTGTTTAATTAAGTAAGTTGGATCGCCACTTAGGGTTAAGGGTTTGGGGCTGGGCCGAGTAGATAGATTATTTAGTATTGGGCCGAAAAAGGACAAATGGGCCAATCCCAACATTTCCACCTTTGGCCCTTTTGGACTTTTTCCGTCACCAAAGAAGAGGACCTGCCAAAATGAAACTCACGAGATTATCATCATAGCCATTATTTTTACTCAAGAATGTAACACAAAGTCACACTAAGAGAAGGAGGAAGTAAACACTATGCGTGTTTACTCCAATCTCTACCACGCGAGACCAACCCAACTAACAAGTCTCTAGTCTCAGAAGATCATTGACCTTCATGAACTTGTTCAAACCTAGCTAAAAGTACCAGGGTAAATCACCAACTTGAGGCCCCAACAGCCTCAGAAATAAGGATGGGTCTTAGAAACACAGAATCAACTGTGAGAGCCCATCCCAGATCCCATCAATATTAACCTAAGTCCATGTTGAGGGACTTCATTTAAGATTCCAGCTTTGCAACTGGTAGACACTTAGTGCCCATATCTGTGGGGTTAAATTCAGAGGGAATCTTATCCAGCAACACCTTTCCTTTCTCTACTATGTCTCTTATGAAATGATATCCTTACATCAATATGCTTTGTTCTATCATGAAAGATTGGGTTCTTACAAAGTTGGATGGCTGATTGGCTGTCAGAATAAAGTAGGGGTTTGTCATCAATGAAATTAATTTCAGTTAACACACCATTCAACCATATTGCTTCTTTTACAGCTTATGTAGCTGCAATGTATTCTGCCTCAGTGGAGGACAAAGCAACTATACTTTGTAATTGTGATTTCCAACTTATACAAGAACCACATAGAGTGAACACATATGATGTTGTAGATTTTCTGTGATCCCTATCATTTGCATAATTGGAGTCCACATAGCCAACACATTTAACTTCATCAGGAGATTTTGAAAAAATTAGACCATTAGAGGCAGTGGATTTCAAGTATCTGAGCAACCATTTCAATGCTTCCTAATGGGGTATGCCAGGATTAGCCATGTATCTGCTTAGGCAAGATACAACATAAGCTATATCTGGTCTAGTGCTTATCATCAGATACATGACAGATCCAATAGCATTAGCATAGGGAATATCTACCATTTCTTTTAATTCAAAATCACTTTTGGGGCATTGATCTTTACTCAACTGAAAGTGAGATGCAAGAGGAACAAAAACAGGCTTGCATGCATGCATATCAATTTTTTTCAATACTTGTTCAACATAAGGGGATTGATGCAGCAGTAAAGTATGCTTGTTTCTATCCCTATCAATGTTCATACCTAAGATCTTTCTTGCATCTCTCAAATCCTTCATATTGAAGTTGGCACAGAGTTTAGTTTGGACATTCTTTACAGTCATCAAGCAGGGACTTATCAGCAACATGTCATCAACATATAGGAGCAAAAAAATAGGCACAGGAGATAACATATAGTACAGACAGTGATCAAACTTGCTTCTACAGAAGCCCATGCTTTTCATACAGTTATCAAATTTAATGTTCCACTGCCTAGGAGACTGTTTCAAGCCATACAAAGATTTTTTCAATAAGCAAACATGATCAGGGTAGTTTTTATCAATAAAACCTTCAGGTTGTTGCATATAGATGTTGTTCTCAAGTTCTCCATGCAAAAAGGCAGTTGTCACATCCATTTGTTTAAGTTCCCAATCAAAATGAGCAGTTAATGCAAGCATGATTCTCACAGTGGTGAACTTAACAACAGGAGCAAAGATTTCATTATAGCCAACACCTTCTTTTTGAGTGAATCCTTTTGCTACCAGCCTAGCTTTATATCTAACATTATTAATTTCCGGTTTTATCTTGAATAACCACTTACATTCCACAACAGAGCAATCTTCAGGTTTCTTAACTAAAATCCAAGTTTCATTATCATGTAATGATTTTATCTCACATTTCATGGCTTCAACCCATTTTTCAGACTCAGGACAAGTAACAGCAGTTTTGTAAGTTTTAGGTTCAGCTGATTCAAGGTTATTAAACACATTGAAAGCATAGAAGGATAAATTGCATCCATCATACCTGGAAGGGGCTTTAATTACCCTTCTAACTCTATCCCTTGAAAGCACATAATCATTTAAATTTAGTTGTTCAGAGTTATGCTCAGAATTATGATCAGAATTATGTTCATGTAGAGACTCAGAGGATTCAGAAACATTCATATGATCAGAAGCATTTGAAGCAGAATCATCAGCATTAATATCATCTTGGTCATTCATATTATCATGCAAGTCATGCTCAATGAGGGGAGGGTCCACCTTAGACAGATCAGGGATAAAGGTAACATCAGAAGGTTTCTCCACCTCACAAGGAGCAACAGAAGGTGAGGATTTCATCAAACATGGAAAGTCATTCTCATTGAAAGTAACATCTCTGCTAATACAGGTTTTAAAGCCAGGCAGAGTTTTATCCCACAGTCTATAGCCTTTTACCCCTTCAGGGTAGCCAAGAAAGATGCATTTTTTAGCCCTTGGTTCAATTTTACTTAATCTTTGATGTACATAGGCACAACAACCAAACACTTTTAAGTTATCAATGCAAATAGGCTTATTAAGAAACATAGACTCAGGTTGTCTTCCTAGCAATGGGACAGAGGGGGATCTATTTATAAGATAACATGCAGTCATGAGAGCTTCCTCCCAGAATGGTTTATCAAGCCCAGAGCCTGCAAACAGGCTTCTAACTCTCTCTCCAGGAGAGTTCTATTCATTCTTTCTGCAACCCCATTCTGCTGGGGGTTGTAGGGAACAGATTTGTGTCTTTTAATTCCCATTTCACTGCATAAGTTATCCATAGCATGATTACAAAATTCCAAACCATTGTCAGTTCTTAAGCATTTAATTCTCATATTGGTTTGATTTTATATTTCAGTAACCCAATTTGAAAACTTCATAAAAACATCAGACTTATTTTTCATTAAGAAAACTCATGTTTTTCTTCAAAAGTCATCAATGATAGATAAGAAGAACATGTTACCACCATGGGTTGGAATCTTTGAAGGTCCCCACACATCTGCATGCAGGTATTCTAGAATATGAGAGCTCAAATTTATTTTTGGATATGCAGCAGACAGAGGGAAAGGGGACTTGTGTTGTTTTCCCAACAGACAAGGTTCACAGAAAGGCATGGCAGATACTTTATCTTTTTTAAAAGCCCCAGCCTTATTCAATATATCTAAACCCTTGTTACTCATGTGACCTAATCTTGCATGCCATAGATGAGTTTTATCAGTTTGGACCAAGTTTGCAGACAAGATAGGCATAGGTTTAGCAAGCACAGAGTACAGATCTCCCTTTCTAGGAGCATCAAAGTAGTGTACAGAATTCATTTCAAAACTGAAACATTTTTGGTTCACAGAGCCATAAAGCAATTGATCAGCCAGTTTTGAGACAGATAAGAGATTAACTTCAATTTTGGCACATATCTTACATTCTGCAGATTGATCATGCTATCATTCTCAAATTTCAGGCACATATCACCTTTTCCTTCAATATCACACTGTTGGCCATCAGCCAATGCAACAGAGCCACACTTAGACAGATTAAGATTTGAAAAAATGTGCTTGTGTGGAGTGACATGAAAGGTGCATCCAGAATCAATTAACCATTCAGATTCAAGCATGGAATTTGACACAACATTAGACAGATTTATGAATTGAAAATCAGAAGTAGTGTGAACCATATACATTTCTCCCCTTTCATAATCAGGCTCATTATTGTCACACCCAAAACACTCAGGGTTATACTGCATGGTGAGATTGGCATGATTATTCCCAAAACCCCTCCCCTTCTTAGGCTGTTTACATCTATTGGAGAAATGACCAGTTTTCCCACAGTTCCAACAAGTTTTCTTAGGCTTTTGGTCTTGGGGTTGGATGTTTTGGGGTGAGGATCTGAAAGGTTGGTTTCTGGGTGGATAAAGGTTTTGTCTTTGAGAATTTTGAGGGATAAACCTGTTATCACAGGAGGGCTGAAAAAAGTTGTAGGATTTATCAATTCTGCATTCCCTCCTATGTCTTTCTTCAAGTTCAGATTCTCTTTTATGCTTTTCTGCATTTAACATACTAGGGTTTTCTGGGCTAAAATCAATATAGGGCCTGTTTTTGAAGTTTTTATTTACATACATAATTTCATTTTGCAGAGGCTTAGAACTTAATTTCTTGATTTCATTTTCTTTTGCCTTTAACCCAGACACAATCATATCACAAGTGAGTTTACACCCACCATACTTTAATGCAGATTTAACTTCAACATACATTTCAGGGATGGCACCAAGTAAGATTTGAGGAGCATAAGCTTCAATTTTATCATCTCCAGCAAGTTTTACATCTTTTAAAAGCTTAGTGAATTCATGCATATTTGTGTCAACATCTTTAGAGGGATCCATTAGAAAAGACATGATTTGGCTTTGTAAGGAATACATATGCTCTTCAGATTTTGCAATAAATAGATCAGTTAAGGCATCCCATAAGTCCTTAGCACATCTATGATGAGAAACTTGCCTCACAATGGCACTACTCAGATTTAACAGAATTGTAGCCCTAGCACCAGCATTTAATTTTGCAAGATTTTTATCAGCTTCATGCTCATCAATTCTATCAGATATAGCATCCCACAAATTTTCTTTGGTTAAAATGCATTCAATCCTAGTCTGCCAATCACCAAAATCACCACTCCCATTAAATGGGATAGCACTCAGATTATTCATGCTTAACACAAAAATTCCACTTAAAACACAGAAATTTCACAAAATCATCCAAGATTCTTAGAATAGTCACCAGAACACAAACAAACACCTAGGAATGTACCAGCAAACAGGAAGCAGGGCTTCCACAGGCCAGAAAAGGAACACCTGGGGAATCTAGAGCTGAGGCTATCCTAGCTCGCAACACAGATTTATCTGTGGTGCAGGGGGTCACTCAGGTCAATCCCTAACACCTTTTCAGCCACAAATCACCACTACAGACTTATTGCTAAGTCAACAGGGACCCAACTCAGGGGTTCCACAACAAGAAAAAAAAATAGGATATGGAACACACAATCAATGAAAACAGACAGAAGACACAACAAGCAAGCCCAAAACAACTCACTGAAATGCCCTTTCTTATCTTTGCTATCGGGGCAATCCGCTTTGAGGAGACCCACAGGGGAATCCAGACGCTCCCGACCGTAAGCAACAGACAAGGGTTTGGCTTGGAATGCCAAGGAACAGATCAGAGACAAATAAACGGAAGCAATTAAGGCACAGGATCGACAAGATACCACCGAGGAGTTTTAGGGTTTTGAGAAAATACCAGAGCCGACTTTCCCAGGTAGGGGAAAGCCAGAGTTACCCTTAGATCAGAGCCCGAGGGGGGCGAAGTATGCGCGGCCCTTACCGGCAGCGGGGTGCTAGGAATGGAGGCAGGAGGGTGCCCCCAGCTAGGCCTAAACCAGGCTCTGATACCACTGTTGTGGTATCGCCTAGCTAGGGCTTACACCGCTTGCTTCCCTACCTCTAGCGGTTCCTAACACAAGCTACTCAAGTAGCTAGAAATGAGAATACAAGAGTTTACAAGATGTTTCAACTACAGAAGCTAATCTAGGGTTTCTTCAAGCAGTAGCAGCAGCGGCCTCAGAGATGAAGGTCAAGAGAACCTTGAAGGTTCTTCACAGGCTCGAACACCTTCAGATCTGTAGAGAAGACAAATAAACAAGTGAGATAACACAGCAAAAGTAATAATGAGAGTAACAAGGAAGAATAGAGAGCAATCGGGAGTAGGAAAAGGTGCCCAAGGCACATCGGCTCAGATTTTCCCACTGGGATCGGCAGAAGCCCTCTCCGGCGACCAGAGAACAGTCCAGGGAAGGGGAAGAGGAAGCGGGGGGCTAGGGTTTGAAGGGGGCAAAGGATTTCTGTCTCTCTCTCTCACAACACTCTTCTCCCAAACACTCAGCGGCTAAACAGGAGCTGATGAACAGAACTCCGGCCAGAGAAACTGTGGGAGCGAGATGAGAAGATCCAGAAAGAGAGAGAGAGAATATGCAATTAGATTGTGTGTTCAACCGTGAAGAGAGTGAGAGAGATGAGTGATGTTATAGATGCTTCTAGAGCCTAGGGAAGTGACAACAGCAATAATGTTGTTTAATGAAGTAAGTTGGATCGCCACTTAGGGTTAAGGGTTTGGGGTTGGGCCGGGTAGATAGATTATTTAGTATTGGGTCGAAAAAGGACAAATGTGCCAATCCCAACACTAACCATGAAGAGAAGATGACGTTGAGCAGAACCAGAATTATAAAAGCTAAGAGTAGGGGTCTGCGCCCCCTACCAGTGAGAAAATCAGCAGCCTGATTTCCCTCTCGATAAATGTGAATGAACCGAATATGTCGTCCCCGACACAACAAATGAATGGATGTCAACGTGTGCCGGGTTACAGCCGAACCAGGGCGGCCCGACTGCAACACCGACACTACTGAAGCAACATCCATCTCAATCCAGATGTGATCTGAATACTGCATAGCAAGCCTCAGCCCATGAAGTAGTGCCTGGAACTCCGTGGTAAGTTAACCATGATTTTTTTAAAATCGTGGTAAAATTACCACGGTTTGGATAAAACTGTGGTAAATTTACCACAGTTCTCCATTAAAACCATGGTAAAGTTACCACCATTCTTATTAAAACAGTGGTAAATTTACCACGGTTTTTTTTAAAAAAACGTGGTCATTATTTTTTTTGTCCTGTTTTTTAAATTATTTTTATCTTGTATTAATCCCAAATTAAAAAATATTATAATTGATAATCATCAAAAAATATAAAATGCAAATTAAAATATCATTCAAAATACAAATTTAAATATAATTCAAAATACCATATATCATCAAAATACATGTCCAAAATATAATATTCAATCTATCAAAGCTAGCTCCCAATCATTTGTTAAAAACTACTACAATATCCATCAATCCAAAACTCTATTATAATTTGATTTTACTGTGAAAGCCTTGAATCATACTTGTAGATCGAAGTCTTCTCGTGCTGAGATCTAAAAAAATCAATTGATCATATAATAGGTGATTAAGTAGTCTCTTCGAGTTAAAATATAAAAAATGATCTAATGATTATAAAACTGAAAATTACCTTGCACGATCTTATATATGCTCAAGCACGCAATTTGCCCACTCCACATGAACTTCATCGATATCCTCTTGTAAATACTTCTCCCTTTTGAACTATTATCATTAAAAAAAATAGAGTACATGATATATATTATAAATAGGCATAAATATATCTTGAAATAAAAAGAAGTAACATCAAATTTAATTAATGGAATGGAGTTAAACATTTTCAAGAAGTAAGATCTATTCCTGTATATGCAAATACTTCTCCCTGTGTTATGCTTTCCTGAATCTAAAACTCCACCAGCTTCTTCCTGCATATGCAATTAATCAACTACTAATGTTGTCATGAGTAGTAGACTTATATATATATATATATAAGTCCTACAATCGAGGGAGTTAACTCATGTTCTCCAGAATTGAACTCTAAGTTACAACTACTTACAAGTACTATACATTTGTATCTTTTTTTATATCTATTACAATATGTTTGGATTAAAAATTCAAAAGTAAAAAAAGAAGAAAAACTCAAAATACCAATTGATTAGTTGGGCCTTTACTAGTCAATTGATCTTTTTCCCAGTTACAAAAAAGGATCAAATAATTAAATTGACAACTACAAAATTCACACACAAAAGTTTCCCACACTTAAATTAACAAAACATATAATAACCATATAAACTTATTGGTCCCTAATTTTCAAAGCTTTAATTTCGAGTTAGTATTATTTCAAATCTCAATCAAGTATTTATTTTTGAATATGTAACAAGAGATTTTCTCATCTGTGTCATTGCATGAATTTTTCTTAAAGAATTCTCAATTCAATGACAATGAAAGTAAAATCAAGTCAAGCATATGGCAGAAACTCTATTCCAAACTCATTATAAGAAATATAAGGAGACTTTGTCCAAAATATTAATACTTAAACCAAAGGAAAAAAGAAGCATTCTGAAACTTACTTGGCTAAACTTCATATAGACCTACTTTGGGAGAATGATTTCAATATTATGGTTCATATCCTGGACAGCTCGTGAAAGACTTGTGACAACATCACCAAGACCCTCCCACCTATATAAATAGAATAAAGAAACACAACTGTCTGAGTAGAAGACTAGTAGAGACCAAAGTATTCGAGGATGCATAGCCCAAGCAGTTAATTTTCTATGTTCAAGGAAAAAATGAAAAGAAGTCATCCATCACTTTCAGGAAAAGAGCAATCACAAAATAGAACAATAATTGGTAGCCACATGTAGACTCATACATCAGTTCAGAAGCCTCCATTAGTAGGACTGAGTTATGATCAAGAAAATCATTGCCAAACGATACACGTTCTGGGGTCCTAAATCTCAAATAACAAGGATACAAACCAATAGTAAAGCCATAAGTGAATACCAAGATATTATCTGATAAAACCTCATTGCATCTGTAACTTGAAAAGAGCTTTTATAAAATTCAACTAAATACATGGCAAATCAACAACATAGTAAATGCATTTATTCATTTAGGTTGTTCTATTCCAAAGAGTTCTGAAGATGGTAGAGAAGAAAATGGCACAAACTGAAAAGATTACAACGAGATCGGTTTTATAGTTAAACCAAACACTTCCAATGTCAATGACGGGGTAGATCTATTAAAACTATCAATAATTACCTTTTCAATTGGTGCCATTTCGACAGCTATGTGTACAATGTGAATTGGGGGCTCCTTCACAACTCCTCCAAGTACAGGTATGTGGTAGTCCATACCATTATTGTTGTCAAAAATCCCACCATCTTCTCTCTCAGAGAACACAAAGCTACCTAATCTGGATATTATAAGCAAACAAAACTACCTCAATCCCAAGCATATAAGAAAAATAAAAATTAGCATTATGGTAGATGATATTTACCTATTTAAACAAGTGGTCTAGAACTTTGAGGTGGCTTCTTTGACTTAGAACTTGTGTGTTGAGGACATATTGAAGTCTTAGAGTATTGTAGAAGTTGTCTTCAAGAAAATCCTTTCAGACTGAAGAGGATTGCTCTGAGCTTGCTCGGGCAGTCGACTGATCGCTCAAGTGGGTGAACGGATCGCTCTCAGTTGCGGACTGCCTTCTTTGAGTAGGGCTATCATCTTCAAGTAATGGTTTTTTTCCTTTATCGGAGCCATTATTTTCCATGAGCGGCTTCATGATTGGCATTGATTTTCTAGTTCTGTCGCTATTCTTTCGGTTGCGAAAGACGGTAGGGAGGAGATCTCTTCTTCCAAGAGGTATTCTACCGGGAACAGTTACTTCGATTTACTTCTGAATGATGTGACTGAGATGATTAACAAAGCCCACCTTTACTTGAAAGGTGCCGGTGCTGCGATCGATCTTTTCTCTCCGTACATGGAAGCGCAGTTGCGAAAGAATAAATGATGTCTAGTCAGATTTACACCCAAATTGTAAAGCGGCCATCAAGTGGGCTTTAGCATTGTAAAACTGCATGGTTTCAAAGTTGCCGTGTAGAATATGTCTAACAATGTCCAACAGTTGGACAAGTTCCTCAGGAAGGCTCTCCTTCAGGTTATGAGAGAAATCTCGATGTCCAATATGAAGGAGCTTCCACATATTCCATAATTCCAGCTTGTTGGGGAGGACCAGCTCTGTCACCTTCAGTCCTTCACCAGGAAGATAGAACAACGTCATCAGCATGTCTTTGGTGATCATGATGACACGGTTGTACACAACTGAAATGATGTTTGCATCGTGGATCTCGGAATTATAATAGAACTCAACAACATAGTCGAAGATGCACATCTCGGGTGCTTTTAGCATGAATGGTAGTAGCTCGGTTTTCTCTATTGGCCGAATGATCTTATCAAATCTCTCAGGACCTATTTGAGCATTAAGAAGCTCTAGGTTGAGGATTTTGTCTTTATTCATCTTCTCTTATAGAATATCTATATTCATCATGTGGAATGGCATGCTCATGTCTGCAGATGTAGATGATGATATTAGAAGAGTAAGAGTTTGATGAAGATGAGAGATGGCAAATGAGAGATATGAAGATTGAAGTGAATTTGTTTTCCATCTCCTTTATATATATATATAGTCAGCTTGCATGCATATATCGAGAGTACTCGATTACTCTCTAGCTGATCAGCTGGTTGATTTGATTAGTTTTTCACAACAATAATATAAAATAAATTATATCATCAAGTTTTCTAAAATAATATCAATACACATTATTACAGTTTTTTGCTAATTTTAAAATAAATTACATAAAAAATAATTTAAGAATTCCATCCATGCCAAAATAATACTACTATCTACTCCAACGCCTTCATATTCAGAAAAAATATTTTATTTTATTTATTTAAAAATTTGATCTGATAATCACGTTCAAAATTGACTCAATTCTAATAATTAAGAAATTCTACCACATGGCTACGCCCCCTACCCCAATACATAGAATGGGTGACATGGCATTGAGCCACCTTTTTACTCATTTTCTCCATCCATTTTTATTTCAATTCTTTTTCATCTTCTTATATTTCTATTTTGACAAAAACTTGTATGAAACTGTCTAACGGGTCGTTTACGGGTCAAATAAAACCAAACCCATCCCAAACCCATCCAAAACCCGCCCCAAGCCCATTTTCATGCTCAAGCGCGTGTCTTACTCGCGCCCCCATACGCAGCCACTGAAGTATCACTAGGTATAAAGTAAAGTATTACTAGGTATAAAGTAAAGTATCACTATGTGTGAAGTATCACTAACTGTGAAGTGAAGTATCATTAACTATGAAGCGAAGTATCATTAGATATAAATTTGACGAAATATCATTAACTATTAGGTGAATTATCATTAGATATTAGATATAAATTTGGCAAAATATTATTAACTATTAAGTGAAGTATCATTAGATATATATCTGGTGAGTATCATTAACTATCTGTGGAGTATCATTAATTATGAGATGAGGTATCATTAACTCAGAAGTGGGGTATAATATGATATTATTGATGATTAAATATTAATTATCAAATCCAGAATAGATAAATGTCATTAACTATGAGTGGAGTATCATTAACTCAAGTATCATTATTTATGGGTGAAGTATCATTAACTCACATGTGAGTATCATTATTTAGGGGTGAAGTATCATCACCTATGAAGTGGAGTCTTATTACTATGGAAAAAAGCATCATTAATTACAAAAGAAAGTATCACTAATTAGAAAGAAAAATGTCAGTTTAAACATAATCTCAAATTGAGAATTGGGTCTATGAATACAATAAAAACTCATTCTTTAGTAAAAAAATTATTTCATTATCATAGAGAAAAATATTATTAATTACAAAATAAAGTAACACTAATTACAAAAGAAAGTAAAACTAATTACAAATAAAGTATCATTAAAAATCTTCAACAAGATCTTGATCTTCCACCTTTCAAGACCAACAATGACATCCCCCAACGCACCTGTGACAACAGATCGGCTACAAACTCAAAATTCAAAAATAGATCTAAGAGCAGATTATAAGAAGTCCTTACACCAACCAGCCACATAAACAAACTGCGCCATCACAGTCGTCCAACTAGTAAGATCAACTGCCACAGCTGCACCCACTGCTCCCCACTCCAACACATCAACAAAGACCCAACACCACATAATTTGTGCAACAAGTCAAAGCCCCGTGATCCAAGCAAGCACGCCTACTTTGCTCTGTGCTTGGAGGAATTTTTGTGTTGGAAAATCAAGAGACATCGGGAAAATTTAAATAGAAAATTTAAAAATGTGCATATCTCTTTAGAGTGGTGGAGACACTCGAAATAATCTTCTCGGAGGAGTCTGCAGTCCTTGGGCTCATGGCAGCGAGACATAAATTCACTAAAATCGACCCAGAAATCGTAGCATCGACCCTTATTGCTCGTGATCCCCCATCCAGATCTGAAAAGAGAAATAAATTTCTAATTATCGTTGAGTCGATCGGCGAATGTGGAGGCTTGCGTTGTGAGGGATGCCAAATTGTATGATGTAGAGAGATCGAGAAGACCGCACAGAGAAAGAGAGAAAGAGAAGCGACGCTGCACAGAGGGGGAGAAAAAGAGAAGAGAAGCGGTGCTGCACGAGGGAGAGAGAGAGTGATGTGATCTCAACAGATGATCAACATCGGATGACTATGCGGAATCTCAGAAATCGAATAGATGACAGCTTGTAAGGATTCAATCCAATCTAACTAGACTCAATTGACAAAGATTACGGAAGACTCGATTATATGAGATAGAAATGACTCGATTAAACTAGACGAATAACTAGACTATCTAGACTATGATCAACTCAAGTAATAAACAAACCAAATCGTTGAGGGGCTGGAAGGGATGATTGGTTTAGGGATAGTATTTGGATGGTTTGGTTAAGGTGTGTACGGTGAAGAATGGCTAGAGTAGATAGAGTATGATAGAGATGAAATGAACTTACGATTTGTGGAGATAGAACAAACGATTAGAACTTGTTGTTGATGAACTCGTGAATGTAAACTTGTATAGATGATGAACACAACTGGAATTAATGTTGTTGTGGATGACGTGAAGATGGATGTTCGGTGATGATGTTGATGCAACGATGATGATGTTTGTGTTGAGTTGCAACCCGACATGAACTCCGTTGTTTATGATACAACAAAACGCGTGTCTTGAAGTAGCTTCTCGAGATAGCGAGACCACCCTAGCACTTGAAGAACTAGAATGATAATCTTGAATAAGACTTAAAGTTGTTAACCTTTAAGAATGTAAAATTCGAACAAACAATAGGTTTAGGAGACAATGTGATTTAATCCAAATATCCAACAAAGTTTAAAGAATAAAGTGTCACACATAGGTCCTATTTATAATGCTAAGGGGCGAAAACTATACTAGGATTCCTATCTTAATTAGAATTCTATTTAGGAAAAAAGTTCCCTTAAATAAAACTCTAATTACCTATCTATAATAAATCTGAAAATAATAAAATAAAATCTGAATAAAAAACTAATTAAATAAAATACTAATGGATAAATTTCGATCCTAAAATATCATAAGGATCGGTCTTCAATTAATCGACCATGCGACGTGAATTCGGCCATGCATGCACAACACGTCGAGATCTATCTTCATGCATTATTATTCCAAGCTTGATCTTTATCTTCAATTTTTAATAATGTAACAATAACATGGCTGCCTTGGACACCTTCTCCATCTTCAAACTTCTTGCGTACAAATGCTTGAAAATATCCTTGCAATTGTTTAGCTCTTAAATGTGTGATTGGTCCTCTTAATTGCAGCTCCGGGTTTAATTCTTCAGTGCTTGTCTTGGCTTCATCATTCCCCCCTGCTGAAAAGAATTCGTTCTCGAATTTGATGCCCCCTCTTGGTCAAATTCCACTACAGAAAAATGAGATAAATCAGCAACATTAAACGTAGAAGAACACTTGTACTCACCTGGAAGAGTGCATACCTCTTTAGAGTGGTGGAGACACTCAAAATAATCTTCTCGGAGGAGTCCGCAGTCCTTGGGCTCACAGTAGCGAGACATAAATTCACTGAAATCGACCCAGAAATCGTAACATCAACCCTTGTTGCTCGTGATCCCCCATCCAGATCTGAAAAGAGAAACAAATTTCTAATTATTGTCGAGTTGATCGGCAAAGGTGGAGACTTGCGTTGTGAGGGATGCCAAATTGCATGAGGTAGAGAGATCGAGAAGACTGCACAGAGTGAGAGAGAAAGAGAAGCGACGCTGCTCAGAGGGGCAGAGAAAGAGAAGAAAAGCGGCGCTACATGAGGGAGAGAGAGAGAGAGAAGCAGTTCTATTTTTACCTTTTTTTTTCTTTATTACTTTATATTTAAATTTGATCCGGGTCGGGTGGAGATCCGTCTAACGTAAAAGACCCGTTAGATGGTCTCACACAAGTGAGACCCTTCTATTTCAATTTAAAATTTTGAATCATAAAATAATCAAATTTATTGATGAATATATTGTTGAATTAATTTTTGTTTTCTTATACTTTTATTTTGTTTTAAAAATTTTAACACGTAATAATCAAATTTATTAATAAGATATACTGTTGAATTTAATTGGTTGAAAACCAATGCAACCATGTTTAAGGACAAAAAAAGAATTAGTACATGACGGTCGAACTAAATCCATGTTTATTTTTGGTAGATATTAGTGTAATTGTTTTAAATTTTAATTTTTGATTAGGGATAATCTTTTCATAATTCATAAATTAAATATATTTGTAGAGATTTATATATAAAACTAGCAATTCACCTGTTCGATGCACATGATATAAATTACTTGATTTGCTATTATGATGCATATAGTATAATAATTGAATTTAAAATATAAGAAATAAATAATTAATTATATTTGAACATTATGAATAACATATAATTAAGAATTTATAGTATATAAATAGAAAAATTCATATTAAAGATGCGTGTATGTGTGAATAACAAATATAAATTGTTAAACATATGTAGGAGTATGTTTAATTTAACCCTAATTATACATTGAACATAAAATATTAGTTATAATTTCTTCCTCTTATGATGAAGCTGACATGTCATTTACAACTCACTCAAGACGGATGACTCTCTTTTCGTAAGGTTCCTTTTAAAACACCCATTACAATACATAAAAATGACATTTTTAAGATTATAATATTATAGTGTTTACTTGAGAAATTCCATTACCCACACTAAAGTACATGATTATTTTTTTCGAAATAAATATATACCCTAAAATAAAATTAGTGAACCTTAAAATTAAAGTGAACAACGTAACAACGTGTGGGCCCGTACATTACGCTCGACAATTAATTGAGATGTAATAAACTCTAATTGGAGTTAATAAATCTTAATTGTGATTAATAAATTCTAATCAAGATGAAATAAACGCATATAAGCAAAATAGTAAGAATGATACTTTGAGATTATGGGTAATACGTTAGGGTTACTTACAATTTATATTTTTTCTTGGGATTTTTTTTATTTTTATTTTTTGAAGCGGGTCAGGCCGGGCGGCCCATCAGTCAGACTGTCAGATGATTTGACCATAGTATTTACCAATCAATTTTAAATTATTTTAATTAATTCGTAGTAAAAAAATATGAATTCATATGTTTTTTAAATAAAGCCCACAACTAAGAGAGTAATTTTTTTATGTTTATTTATGATTTTTTTTTTCTCTAATTTGTTGGTGATAACCAATAGGTACATTTGAAATAATTGGTCAAATTAGTTTATTTTTAAAATATCCTTATAAGAAATTTTATGACACTTCTTGATGTGTTTATAAAGAAACTTGGATCCTCTACTGTGCAAGCGGCACAACACTACTTGTTGTGCAATTTTTTAAAATAAAACTATCTAGTTTTGACGTCTTTGAAACATTTTTTTTATTAATAGAAACATTAAACCTAAAAAAAATATCAAATTCAATTATAAATGATCCTGATTGAAATAGTTAACTAAAATAATTAAAAGTAACTATATATCATAATCACAAAAAAAAATCAACCGTAAATAAAAATATTTTAACTAAAAACTATTGATAATATTAAATCCTAATCATGAAAAAATCAACCCTGGCTAAAAACTAAAAATAATTTTTTTAAATCTAATTGAGAATTAATCAACTCAAATTAATAAATATAAACTAAAAACTAATAACTTAACAAAACCAACTAATTTTGAATAATCAAACTTAATTTTTAATTATCAACTAAACTATAAAAAGAAAATTATAGGCCATATTTATGAACAATCAATACTAATTAATAATTAAAAAATATGTATAATCCTAGTTATGAAATAATGAGTTTTAATTAAGAGCAAAATTAATAGCAAATAAATGATTCTAAAACCTTAATAATAAATTAATTCAAAATTTACAAACCAAAAATACAAAATTAAAACATCTAACATAAAAAGTTTAAAAATTACACTGCACAACCTGCGGTAGGGACACAACAAGTGATCATCTTCCATTGATAAAATGAAATTATAATCCCAAATTACTAATCTATATATAGATAGATAGTTGTAATAAATTATATTAACAATAAAAAATTAATTATTCAACAGAAAAAAAAAAGCTTAACATCTATTTACACGGGGTTGACTTTGCAACCTCTAAAAATTACAGAAATAAATAGCATCATATTGTAAATTAGTATACGATAAATACATATATGTAGGCACCAATTTTAGTCTAATAATTATAATAGGCTATTATAGTTATTATATGCAATAATATTGAATTAAAATATTAAAATTTCTCAATATATTTAAATAAAATAAAAATGGAATACGACAAAAAATGTTAAATTGCATGAACAATAACAACAAAAACTAAATATATAAAATAACTACAACGGCTACAATTTCATTTCCTAGAACTTATATAACACTAAGAAATAACAAAAGGCGGTAGTCACAACTCACAAGCATGATAGGACGTATTTTACTTGCTTTTATTGTTATCTTTTGGTGCCATTTCTCCTAATTAATTGTCCTATACTTGTGTATTTTGGAAGAATGATGTGTTTATTGAGTTGTGTAGGGATGTAGTACAAAGTTGGAGAAAATGGCAGGTTTTTGGTGCAAGAAGAAGTTGAGTGAAGAAAGATCAAAATTTGAGTCTGACAAGACCAGGCCGTAAGGGCTTGCCGCTGGAAAGCTGGAGCGAGTTTCTGGAACCTGGACCTCTACACACGTTTAGGGCTTGCAAAATATGATTATCGGCCCAAGCCACAACTTGGACGCGGAAATACATTCTTCCACCGCCTCAATGAAGTTTTTGCATGGAAATTACTATGTTTATCTAGATTATGATCTTATTTCCTAGTAGGACTCTATCTTTTTATGGTTAGTAGATATATATTAGGTTTTTAGCCTATTTTCAGGACAACAACAGAATACACGCACGACGCAGACCAGAGAGACATATTCCAACAACTTTTATTTCATCTTCTTCGCTGAATTCATCATGTACTGCTCGAAAATATTTTGGAGGTTTAATTTGATTATGCAATCAAGCTAAGTTCTTTTTATTCCGATGACAACTAACGAAGCCCTGACATAGCTAAACTGTGAGATCTATTTGTGCTTTTATCATTCAATTAATTTGCATGCACTTGTTATTCTTTGTATTTCGAGTCGTTAATTGTTCCGATATTGCTAGATAGTTGCAAATATTTAGTGAGTCGGAATTAATTAGTAGTCAATTAAACTGGCCATCCGTAATTGTGGTTTAAGTTTAATTAGTGGCGAAACGGTTCTTCAGAACCAGGGGGAATAACAATCTTAATTTAACGGTCCTGCGTCAGAGTCTGTTAATTATGAATCAGGTTCCTCTAGACTTTAAGGTTGTCGGCTCATTAAACCTATAGAGCGTCTCTTACGGTTGTCAGTCGATTAGGGAAATAATTGTGAAGCGTCTTCCTAATTATCGAGAAACTACGGAGGAATTAGGTTGCGTCAGTAAGCGTCTTCGGTAGCTATAACTGATTTGTATGTGTTAATTGAATTAATCTTTGCGTCGAGGATCAGTTTAGGTAAGCTAGGGTGGAGTTAATTGGAATCCGGAATATTTCTTCTCGTATTTTAAATCCGTTCGTTTTGTTAAATTGTGCATCTTTTTATTTATTTATTTATTAATTTCGTTTATTCAGTTAAAATCACAAAACCCCCTTGAAAGTTTGGTCCTACAGATTGGAAGTTTAGAGTAATTCTCGCCGGTCCTTTGGGAGATGATCTCGCTCACCGCTGTACTCTGCAGTAAGGGCTTACCGACGGAAGTCGGGACATTTATTTTTGGTGAAAAATGACGCACCAAATTTTGGCACCGTTGCCGGGGATCGGTTCTAAAAAGCAGTGATTACTCGAAATTTTCAGTTTGTTATTTAATTTGCTTTATTTTGATTTTTTTCTGGTGAATGACCGTTCCTCTGCAGAAGAAGAGTTAGTATTCGATCCGGAGCCAGAGAGAACGTTACACCAATTGAGGAGAGCTGCTAAGGAGTCTAAGGAGGCTCTCGAATCTGAACAAAGCACTCTTGGTATTGATCAACTTTTCGACATGGCCAATAATGAAAATCCACCGAACCAGTAGGGCTTTGTCGCAGGTGGAGCTCTCATCAATGCCAACGTTGCTGATCCTGAGCCCGAACCTGAGCCTCTCATTAGGGAACTCGGCCGCCTTCGGAGCAACAGACCCATCTGCATCGTGCTGCCCCCGATTGCCAACAATGCAGAGATCCGACCTGTATTCATCCAAGTGTTACCGAAGTTTGGTGATCTGCCAGGAGAGAGTGCACACAAGCATTTGTCTGAATTTGATCTCGTGTACTCGACTTTAAGACTTACAGGTTTTACTGCTAATAACCTAAGGTTACTCACTTTTTCTCACACTTTGCAGGGAAAGGCAAGAGATTGGTTGTTTGATTTTCCATCGGAGTCCATCACCACATGGGCGGAATTAGAAGGACAATTCCTACGAAAATTCTTCCCTGAGACTCGAGCTGCAAATCTAAGGATGGTAATCAGTAGCATCAAGCAAAAGCCAAATGAAAGCTTGGCCGAATACTAGGAACGATTCCAGCAGCTTTGTCGTAAGTGCCCAGACCACGGGTTCACGGATTATCAACTGCTAACCAATTATTTTTACCGTGGCATGTCTACTTTTGACAGGAAGATCATTGATGCTGCTAGTGGAGGATCTCTCACCAACAAGACACTGGCCGATGCCAAACAATTGATTATTGACATGGTTTCTGGAGGTCAATAGTATGAAGACGATAATGACGATAGGTATCGAACTGTGAGAGGGATTGAGCGAGTTGAGAGATCCGGTGTCAATTCAAAGATCGATGCTCTGACTTCTCTGGTTCAAAGTCTAGCTGTGGCACAAGCTCAAAACATCCGATGTGGAGTCTGCTCGGAGAATGGCCATTTCACTGATGCTTGTCCTACCTTGCAACATTCTTTAACCGAGCAAGCATGCTATGGGTTCGGTGATGTGCAACAAGATGCCATGAGATAGAGGAATTATGACCCGTACTCAAATACGTACAACCCAGGCTGGAGGGACCATCCTAATTCCAGCTGGAGGCAGCTAGATCAGAAGATGCCGGGAGTTTTGCTTCAGAGGCAGCCGCAGGACGGTCCGTATGGGCATACTGACAAGCCTGCGCCCAGCATGAGTGAGATCATGAAGAATCTCGAGCAAAGCACAAGCCTAGTGAGCAGTCTAGCACAGAGCCAAAAGGCCTTTCAGCAGGAGACACAAGCTGCCCTGGGCAGTATGGGCATGCAGGTCACGCAGCTCGCCACACAAGTGAACAAATTGCAAGAGAATCAAGGGAAGCTATCTTCCCAAACTGAGCAAAATCCACGAGAGAACGTCAGTGCTGTGACCCTTCAAAGCAGCAAAGAATTGGTTGAGGTTGAAACAAAGAAGAAGAAAGACAACACGCGGTGTAGGCAAACTGCAGACGCTGAAGACAGACCAAGCGCAGAGGGCAAACAATCTGCTGCCCCGTTTGCCCCTACTGAGGTACAAAGTCCACTTAAAATTTCTAACCCTATTAATGCAGCTCCTTTTCCTTCCAGGTTAGCAAGACACAAAAAAGAGGATGATGAGAAAGAGATCTTCGAGCTTTTCAAGAAAGTCGAGATCAATCTACCATTGATTGATGCTATCAAGCAAGTCCCGAGATACGTGAAGTTCTTGAAAGAACTATGCTCCAAGAAGATAAGATATGGGAAAGATGCAAAGATCAAGGTGGGTGAGACTGTTTCAGCCGTTATTCAACGGAAATTACCTCAAAAATGCCGAGATCCAGGTATGTTTACCATCCCTTGCATCATTGGGAGCAAAAAGGTAGAAAAAGTTATGCTAGACTTAGGTGCATCTATCAATGTTATACCCATCTCTATTTACAAGAAATTACAATTGGGTCCTATGAAAGATACTCGAGTCATCATTCAATTAGCTGATAGGTCCAACGCATACCCTAGAGGTGTAGTAGAGGATGTCTTAGTTAAGGTGAATGAGTTGATTTTTCCTGTTGATTTCTACATCATTGACATGGATGATGCATTGTCTGCACATAGATCATTAATTCTGTCAGGTCATCCGTTCATGAAAACTGCACGAACCAAGATTGATGTAGACAAGGGAATGCTAAGTTTCAAATTTGATGGGGATGTTGTCACATTTAATATATTTGAAGCTATGAAGCATGTGGAGGACCCTGAAGCTCTTTTTATGGTTGATACTATTGATTCCATTATTGATGATTTTGTTGAGCATCGTTTCAGGGATGACAAATTAGAGCAGGTACTCTTTAATGGAATGCCCAACCCCACTGCAGATTCAGAGGAAGAAAGGGCAATCCGCGAGATAGTCCAGCAGTTGTACGCAGCCGAGGAGTTTCCAACTAGAAAGCTGACAGGCCGTTTGCCCTTACCGACCAACTCAGAACCGATTTTACCAGCTCATGTGAAGACTCCAGTGCTGGAGCTGAAAGGGTAAGAAGTAAGGTTGGTCGAGCTTGTGAAGAAGCATAACGGTGCGGGGATGGAAACGATTCCTTTCGACAGGGATAGATCTGCTACCCCTGAAATTGTCTCTTGATCGTGTCTCCCCACGTCGGGCCTCAGACGTTAAATAAGGGCGCTTCTCGGGAGGCAACCCGAGCTTTTCTTGATTTATTTCATTTTTCTTATTTCAGTTAGTTGCTTACTGGTTCATTAAAAAAAAAAACTCTAGTCCAGTTTTTCGTACAGGTACCTCTTCTAGTGTTGCCCCTACCCTTGCTAAGCTCATGGAGTTGTTTGACCCCTACACACCGAGTTGGACCACTGCAATGGAGCGCCGTCTGTATGCCCCTACTGACCATTTCGCGCCTTGATTGCTCGTTTGACCTCTCTATCCCTTTGATTTTATTTTCTTTCATTCATGTTGTGTCCGTTTTGTTGGCTCTCTTCCCTGCACAGTGAGGACACTGTGTTGTCTAAGTGTGGGGGGGAGGAAGTTGTTGTTTTTGTGTCTGGTTCTTTTCTAAATCGGAAAAAAAAACTTTTATGTTTTACTTGTTTTTGTTGAGTATTGGCTGCTTGAGATTGAACAATACAAGGAGGAAGAGTTATAGCATGGATTATCTTGGTTTGTTTGATTGATTCTCTTGTGATTGAATTTTGCTATTGCTCGTATGTATTCTTGAACGATGAAATGTGCAACTTGATTAACTTTTGATAAGCTTATAAACGTGAAATTTGAGCCTATTGAGCATGAACATTATGTATGAAGCTCAGTTTTTATTGATGAGTGTGTCGGATTTAATGCTGAATTTCTGATTTACCTTATTGCCATGGTCATACTACTTGTGAGTTTCCTTTTGCATGAAAATGATAAAGGCATGTAGGATTAACCATTGCTTTGACGTGAATAAATTATCCATACCCGACACTACCCCTTAATGAGCTCGTTTGTGCCTGAATCCTTTCTTTCTTGATTAATAGCCACTAAATAATTAAGCTTTAGCCCTTTTTGGCCTGCTCTTGTCCCTTGAAAGCATGTGAGTTATATTGGATTGTGTTGAGATGAGTTCGAAATTTACTTGAAAGAATAGTTGGTGCTGGAAAATGAAGAAAACTTGTGAAAAGAATCCTGTCCTACTCCTAGAAAAAAAAAACAGAAAGAAGCAAAGCTTCAGAAAAAAAAAGAGAAAAAAAAGAAAAATAAAAAAAAATGGTCCGTATGCCCATACTGGACGTGGAGGAAATACGGTTGTACTCGATTGAAGTTAAAATTTTGTTGCTCTGTATAGCTTTGAAGACCAGCACTTAACTTAGAATTCGTGGGATATTTGAGAAGTTGTAGCCAAACTTGATTAATGTGTTCTGATATGCTTACATGTTTTCATCTTATTTAAGCCACTTATCCAAATTATCCTACCTAAGCACCCTAGCCCCATTAAAACCAATTGAAAAGACCTTCTGATTTGTGCATAGTTCTTACTTGCTTGGTTGTGGTTTTGACATATGGCCAAATCTATGTTTGAAGGCATCAAATCACGACTTGAGTGAATTTAAATCTGTCCTTACCTTCTTTTGAGAGAAATTGAGCGAATCTTGGTGAGGCAGGATTGAGTTGCACGTTTTTGACTTGAATGAAAAACATGTGTTTATTTCATGAAATAAGAAAAGGGTTTAGTGGATTGTGGTTGGTTGCGTTGTAATCTCAACTTTGAGTATTTTCAGTTAAAGCAGCCGATGCTTAACTTGTCGTTTTCTGTTTTTATTTTTGAGTCTGTTTTCTGTTTAGATATGCTCGAGGACAAGCAAGGTTTAAGTGTGGGGGGATTTGATAGGACGTATTTTACTTGCTTTTATTGTTATCTTTTGGCGCCATTTCTCCTAATTAATTGCCCTATACTTGTGTATTTTGGAAGAATGATGTGTTTGTTGAGTTGTTTAGGGATGTAGTACAAAGTTGGAGAAAATGACAGGTTTTTGGTGCAAGAAGAAGCTGAGTGAAAAAAGATCAAAATTTGAGTCTGACAAGACCAGGCCGTAAGGGCTTGCCGTTGGAAAGCTGGAGCGAGTTTCTGGAACCTGGACCTTTACATGCGTTTAGGGCTTGCAAAATATAATTCTCGGCCCAAGCCACAACTTGGACGCGGAAATACATTCTTCCACTGCCTCAATGAAGTTTTTGCATGGAAATTACTATATTTATCTAGATTATGATTTTATTTCCTAGTAGGACTCTATCTTTTTATGGTTAGTAGATATATATTAGGTTTTTAGCCTATTTTCAGGACAACAACAAAATACACGCACGACGCAGACCCGAGAGATATATTCCAGCAACTTTTATTTCATCTTCTTCGCTGAATTCATCATGTACTGCTCGACAATATTTTGGAGGTTTAATTTGATTATGCAATCAAGCTAAGTTCTTTTTATTTCGGTGACAACTAAAGAAGCCCTGGCATAGCTAAACTGTGAGATCTATTTGTGCTTTTATCATTCAATTAATTTGCATGCATTTGTTATTCTTTGTATTTCGAGTCGTTAATTGTTCCGATATTGCTAGATAGTTGCAAATATTTAGTGAGTCGGAATTAATTAGTAGTCAATTAAACCGACCATCCGTAATTGTGGTTTAAGTTTAATTAGTGGCGAAACGGTTCTTCAGAACCAGGAGGAATAACAATCTTAATTTAATGGTCCTGCGTCAGAGTCTGTTAATTATGAATCAGGTTCCTCTAGACTTTAAGGTTGTCGGCTCATTAAACCTATAGAGCGTCTCTTACGGTTGTCATTCGATTAGGGAAATAATTGGTGAAGCGTCTTCCTAATTATCGAGAAACTACGGAGGAATTAGGTTGCGTCAGTAAGCGTCTTCGGTAGCTATAACTGATTTGTATGTGTTAATTGAATTAATCTTTGCATTGAGGATCAGTTTAGGTAAGCTAGGGTGGAGTTAATTGGAATCCGGAATATTTCTTCTCGTATTTTAAATCCGTTCATTTTGTTAAATCGTGCATCTTTTTATTTATTTATTAATTTCGTTTATTCAGTTAAAATCACAAAACCCCCTTGAAAGTTTGGTCCTACAGATTGGAAGTTTAGAGTAATTCTCGCCGGTCCTTTGGGTGATGATCTCGCTCACCGCTGTACTCTGCAGTAAGGGCTTACCGACGAAAGTCGGGACATTTATTTTTGGTGAAAAACGACGCACCAAAGCATAAATTGTAGTATATATCCAATCCCCCTGCTCATAAAATAAAATTAAATAAATAAATTTATGAACCAAATACCACTAAAATAATGAAACAATGCAAAAAATTTACAAAACAAATACAATAACAAATAGTATATATGAAGTCTTCGATGTAAATAATTTAATGGATATCATAGTTTAAATAAATTGGTCTAACCTCTCGATCAGGAAAAAATGCGCTCATAAAAGATGAAGCCTCAAAGTCATATAATGTTGAAAGGGTTTCATGTCATTGACCATAACAAAAAACGGAAATGTTGTAAGCAAGTGGCAAAGAGAAAAAATATAATTAGTGATGATAAATACATAAATTATTTATAAAAACGACTATGTACAGAGGAAGTGAAACAACCTCCATATAAAGGTCATCTATTTTTTATTTTTATTCTTATCACAAATGGTATGTTGAATCGAAGCTATAAAATGTCAATCGACGGGTCACAAAATTATATTTTGATTGTAATCTAGATAATCTTTTATAATCAGTCATCAATCAATCTAATAAAAGATTAAAATTTTACATAAAAATCAATCTTTTAATTAGGTACAATATATACAATTTCAATCAATAAAATACATCAACTCTTTAGCCACATATCTATACATATATAAACGTATATTATACGATTATGGAAACTTATATTTTTTTATTTAAAAATGAGCATATTTCAATTATCATAAATATCAACCAAATTTTTTTGGTAAGGATTAATAATATATTTTTATTAAATTAACATGTAACAGAAACACCTAATTGTAATTAGTAACTATCACTACATATAATAATAATTAATCTAATTTTTGGCTTCGTAAGATTCGTTCAATTGAAAATTTCACCTAGTGTAATTTTTTTTTTGAGAGAAAGTATAAATTTAATTTTAAAATAGTCAAACATATTTTATTTCTTTAATTATGGAAATTATATTGTTTGACTTGGTAGATATATCTCATTTTAGGGCAATTAATATGAAAATGAACATATTAAATAATTATATTTTGTATGTTATATTGGATTGAGATACAATATATTATATTATAGTATTAATAGGTGTACCTAATTAAGGTAAATTATAAACTAATTTAATTATAATATATATATATATACATATATATATATGCCATAATTAATAGTGCAACACAATGTATATTATAGATCTGCATCATATAAGATTTTTATATTTATGGAAACATAGTAATATTTAATCATTTACAAAGAAGAAAATTGATTTTTTTTATAAAATATTATTTTTCTTTTTTGGAAGGTGCAAAAGGGCGAAATATTATATTTTTCTATTTTTGGATGCTGAGTCATTATTATATATTATATAGATTTGAATATTAAAAAAAAATACTAGTCAACTTCCTTCTAAAATGGGCTACAATATTATAAGAGCTCGTTTGCTAGACAATATGATATAAGATTGGGCATGTTTGATCGGAATGTCTTCTACTATATAAGATATCAATATTATGTTTTTCGTGTATTAAAATATATGTATTAATAATATATTATTTGGTTAAATGCATTAAAATTCTATGTGAAATTTCAATTCCCAAAATATCATTTAATAAGTTACCATATATTGTGTAAATATTATATAATAAGATTTTAATCAATATTCGTAAAATTATTTTAGTATGAAATTTTTAATAATTATATATGATATTATATATCATACCTCCACTCATAGATGTGGTTAACATATGTTGGGCCTTGCATAATCATAGACTTTGGTTTTGTAAGGAAATATAATATTAGTGTATAAGTATCTATCACCTTTTACACTACCTAGCAAACAAGTTCATGGTGTAAAATTATCTTATATGTTTGTTCTGTTGTGTTATTTAATCTATAATTAACAATTAATTTTTTGGACTAAAACATCTCTTCCCTTTTATATTACATAAAATCTATTCACTTCTATTATCCTAAAAATTTGGCAAAATTTGATCTTTCCGTATATTTATAGGGTTAGAATTGGGGAGAGAATGTGAATATATAAAGCAATAAATATTTTGACACAAAATAAAACTTTAAAAATAATAAATATATATAAACGGAGAGATTATTAATCAATAATTAAAGTCTTAATTAATTAATTACCAAATATTAACAATTTACTTTATTTATGTATTAGGACAGACCATGACCAAATAGAATTACACTTTCTGAAAAAAGAGTGATTTTGTGTTGAATCCCGAGTTAGAAAATTTAGAGCGTATCTATTTTGGTATGAATTGAAATTTCGAATCATTACATTAATGTTTCAAAGTTCACGGTGAAATTCAAATTAAATAAAAATTCGTGATTTATTTAAATATTAATTAATCCCATGATATATTATGGTTTTACTAGTTACTAGAAGCTTCACCCAAAACACTGTCTCCCCCAAATCTAAGAATTGGGGAATCTAGAGAGAGAGAAGACAGAAGAAAGAATAAGAGAGAGAGGAGAGAGCAGGCGGGGCAAATCAATCAACCAACCAATTTAATTGATTCAATCGACAGTAAAAGTTATAATAAATACAACCTACTTTCTACTTGTTCATTGTTATCTACCAAATCTTTAGTTAGGATCAAAGGATTTTGATCAAATTTGATAAAGCGCTTTACTTTCGAGCTCTTTTTCTCGCTGCTTTTTCACTTTCACCGTCATCACAGTCTCCATGGCCAACGACACCCAAATTCTTGTTAAGCAGGAGCAACTCGACCCGAATCTTGTACCCAAACGCAATACCAACCCGTGTTACGCCCGACCCACTTCCATAATTGAACTATCCGACTCCGATTCAGATTCCGATTCTTCTTCTTCCGGCGGTGATAATGCCAGGAAGAAGAGGAGAACGACGACGGAGAACGCTGTGCTGCCACTGGGCTTTCTGGATCCGCTGCCATTGCCGTCGAATGAGCAGTTGCCTTTAGCGCTTCTGTCTACGACGGGTAACACCGTTGCCGCCGGGGCGTTTGTGAGGCAGTTCTGGAAGGCGGGGGATTATGACGATGCGGCGTCTGGTGACTGGGATTACTCTAATGGTGATGTATTCCTTTTTTTTTTTGTTTCTCATCATCATGCATGTGGCTTTTGTTCTTGTATTGGAATTTATTTTGGTGTATAGGAGTGGTAAAACTGCCGGGTTTCTAGTTTTAGTTTTGCTTTTTTCACTTGAGTCGAGGCTCTGGGCAGCTTCGGGGAGAGATTTGTGAAAGTAGTGTTAGAAGGGTAATGGACGAGTTTTGAGTTTTGAGCATTGTAACTGCTGCTTCAGATGCTGCACTTCTCTTTTTTGCAATGGGGATTCTTGAAAAGTTTGCAGTCTGAATATTAGGAGACGACATGCGGGTTTGTCCCTCTTGTCTTAGGAACATTACAAGGGGAAAAAGACGTAAGGGCCTGGTAATTTATTCATGCAATGACTTTTGAGTGGTGTGCGTTCAGCCATCATTCTTGAAATCACTACTTGATGAATTAATCTTTTGTTCAAATAGGAACAATTGTGCTGAAATTTTCTGTTGATCATACGGTTTGAGAGGAGAATGATGCGATGCCTTTGTGTAAAATTATTGAGATGGGTTCTGGTGCTTGGATACATATATAGTTGCTTTGTTCCATTAATCTTATGATGCTTGCTTTGATGAAAGACAGGAAGAATCAACCCAAAATTACATGACTGAGATTTTTTTTTTTAAAAAAAGATCCTTGACTGAAAGAATTAACTGAGTGGTTTATATACGGGCTTTATATTTATCAAATAAAATGGAAGATGATAGTCATGAATCCTTAGTCTGTGTTGAGATGAGTTGAATTGAATGGAATCTCAAACATGACTTGATCTTCAATTATGCCTACCATGAGAAAGATTTTCAGGAAAAAAAAAAAGTAGCATAAGGTTCTATTGACTCTGAATAATGCTCTGCTTAAAATTCTTCTTTTCATATCATGCATCTGATCAGTCCTTTTTGATGAGGCTGACTAGTAGAATGGGGAGGATGTAATAGCTTAACCATTTCTTGTATTCTAAACACAGGTGGCATGGACTATGTGAGAGTGCATCCAAGATTCTTACATTCTAATGCTACCAGTCATAAATGGGCTCTTGGAGGTAAAGGAACTAACTTAAATCATGACATGATGCATATTTCTGGTTTGTGTTGAGATGCAATGGTGCTATTTCATTCTTACATATCGAGTCTAATATGAATTTGTCATCACAGCTTTTGCGGAGCTCTTAGATAATTCATTGGATGAGGTTAGTTGATTTAATTTCCTTCTGCTGATCATAACCGTGCTTTAGGCTTCTTGTTTATATTTCCTACTTGTACTTGTGTGGTAGGTCTGCAATGGAGCAACATATGTTAACATAGATATGGTGAAAAGTAAGAAAGATGGTAGCAAAATGTTGCTGATTCAAGGTATTCTCAAAAAAGTTCCACTTACCATTTCTTTTAAAGTTGCCCTATTTATGGATGATTTGGTATAGAGCATGGATGTGTATACATTCCCTACTGAAATCGAGTTAAAGGTTGTACATATGGCAACTTACCTTGGCATTACCTTGATTGTCGATATGAGAACTGTCTGATTTCTCTGCTGTGAATTAAGCATTCTTGCCCAGATCCTCTATGTTCTTTCTTTATTGATTTCTTTGGTATGATACTTTTTCTTGATGCATTATATAGGCTCTAAAAAAGTTGGCTGCCAACATCATTTTATACTTATTTGCCTCCTGATTGTTCAAGTGAAAGTAGGATCTTTTGAATTTATGTTCTTCACCTGTGACCTGTTTACTTGATGTCTTCTTAGATAACACATAACAGTGGTGGAAGAACTTTTTTGTCTTCTGATTGTTCAAGAAGTAGTTGGATCTTTTGATTAATTGTTCTTTTTCACCTCAACCTCTTTACTTGGAGGTCTTTTTAGATAACGGCGGTGGAATGGATCCGGATAAAATGCGCCACTGCATGTCTCTAGGTTATTCTGCAAAGAGAAAAATGGTAGATACTATTGGGCAGTGTAAGTTTCCTCTTCTTTCTTTCACACACACACTCTCTTAATACAAGCACGCACATACAGAGACTCATATATAATATCCCTTGCATTGTGCACATGCATGTACCTCACATCTATACACACGCACGCGCACATCACTCGACTCATGCATGAAGTGACTTTAAAACATGTTGTAGTACTGCTCCTTGATTTACTATCATAGCTCTATGTCTCAGATGGAAATGGTTTTAAGACTAGCACAATGAGACTTGGCGCTGATGTCATTGTTTTTTCTCGATCTGGTGGGAAGAACGGACTAAGGTTTGCATTCCTTATATGATACTGAGTTGCTTTTTTATCACAGTAATGGCTAAAGTTTTGAAGTAGGTGTTGAAATATACTTATCTTGTATCACTCAATAACTGAAGAGACCTTGATCATCTAGTCTGATAAATCATATATGAAACTCTGTGCTTTTGTTTGCTGTTTATCTTAAATTCTGAATGAGTTCTGGACTGGTTTGCGAAAATGTTAGAAACACGAAGTGTTGTAAAAATTGGTCTGTGTAGTTGACTATTCGCCTCTAGACTGAAGCGAAGATGGTCTAGCTGCTTCGAGGTGGCATAATCAGAGTTAGCTGCCCGGTCCAGCCATTTTAAATTTTCTTGTACATTTAGCTGAATACAAGATTAGGTATTCTATCAAAATTGGTAAAAAATTAGTTAACGATGATGTTAATGTGTTCTAGAAGGACTCTAAGGGAGCTCTGAACCCTGTTCTCCTACCTACTAAGATTTTTGAAAATCGGAGTTACAATGTCAAGAATAGCTTAAAAATGACTTGGAACGTAAAAATTGCTCTAGGCTACTTTATTGAGCTTACCAATTTCCAGAAGTCGGCCAATTTTCAACATAAATATGTTTTTGGCTGGAGTTTTAAAAAGTACCTATAGAATTTATTGAACAGCTCTCTTATGAGTAATGGCATTCTTTTGTTATAGTGATGTAACCATAATCTTTATCTGGTCATGGATAGCCATAAAATGATCTTAAAACTTCACACTAACATTTATCAATAGTAATTTGCGAAATGATGGTGCAATTCACTCATAGTATGCATCATTAGTATCATTTGAATATTTGTGGGTAATAATTAATTGATTTATCTACTTACCAGCTTGGTTCACAAATTGTTTGTATCAGTGATATATAGAATGACTATTTTTCAGGTCTTTATAGTAGGCTGTGTCATGAATAGAATGAAGTAGTGGAGATCCTAACCATTTGTATCAGTAATATGATTCTATCACAAGTAGTATGCAACAGCAGACCTTCCTTAGATTCAGTATATCTGTTGAAATTTTGCCATTTCTATGACCTCTTACGTATCTGGTGAAAACTTTCATATATTCTCTACTCTTTGCTCTTGTGCTATCAAAGGAAATGATAGATAATTATTTCAAGTTTACAGCAAACAAATGATAAATAATTATTTTAACTGCCAGCAGCTGTAACACTTATGACATAGCTATAATCTGACCTTTTTAGTTATTATTTGTATTTAATTTAATTGTAGTTTTTTCCATTCCTCCCTACTTGAAGAGTGCTGCTTGCATGATTTTGTATTTCACAACTCTGCAGACCAATTTAATTAACCGTTGAATTGTTGAATTTAGGCCGACGCAAAGCATTGGATTGCTGTCCTATACTTTTTTGCGGAGCACAAGAAAGGAAGATATTGTGGTTCCCATGGTGAGGAATTGCATACCCCCCACCCTGAAAAAGAAAAAAGAAAACAAAAGAAACAAGATATTTGAATGTCTAGATTGAAGTGTGGCTAATTCAGTTTTTTCACTGCTACTACAAACAAGTAACATTATTGTTTCTAATGCAATGGTCATCATTTTGATCACTTGTTGATCCTCTGTTTTTATGTGCTTCACGCCTTGCTGGTATTGATCACTTGTTGATTCTCTGTTTTTAGTGATTTTGCTCCTTATTTTTTTGGCCCCTTTTCTGATTCATGATTTTGGCTTTTCTTTAAATGACCAAAAGCTTGACTATGAAAGAATAGGACAAGACTGGAACAAGATAATTCGATCATCAGCCTCCGACTGGGACCGGAATGTTGATACAGTACTGCAGTGGTCTCCATTTTCAAGTGAAGCTGATCTTCTTCAGCAGGTGATTTTTGTTTTGTTTATGTCATTGTTTGTTTCATTGTTTCTTAATACATAATAGTTTTTGAAGTTCTGATGTGCAACAAAATCAAAGCATAACTTCACATCAGCAAACACCCGTTCCATCAATGTACAAGTTTCTGTGAGGATTGCATGTTTCTCTTTGTCCTTTTCATACTCATGATGAAACGTTCTGTACAATGCTATGTCCTCACGATTTCTGGAAGTAAATATTTGTGTTTTGGAGTCTACATCAGCACTGTACACTTCAATAAAAGTGAATTAGAAATTCATTTCAAGGTGGATGGAGTTGAAAAATATCCATTTGTCTTTCCCTCTATTTGTGATCTTGCCTATTCCTTATATCGCTATATTATATTTGTATATGTTCATGTAGGTGATAGTTTTGTAATGCAACAAAAGTTTGCAATACTTGATATTATAAGTTGCTTAGGTCTTGTTTAGTTCAGCCTAAAAAACTACCTAGAGCAACATTTTTTTGCTTTTCCCACAAAAGTTTAGTTCATTACTTATATCTTAAGACACTGAAATAGTGAAATTAGAAAATCAATGCGAGGCACTGAAATTGGCCGATTTTTGGGCCTTTTGCCACATTATATTGTGAGTAATTTATTAACTCTTTTCCATTATGTTTCTTGTTTCTGTGTAGTTTAATCAGATGCAAGATCAGGGTACTCGGATAATTATCTACAATATTTGGGAGGACGATGAGGGACTTCTGGAATTGGAATTTGACGCAGATCCACATGTAAGCTGAAAATGCCATTTTTGTTTGAGGATATCTTCATTTATGTTGATAGCTCATGACACAATTTATTTTCTTTAAATACATAATTTATTTTCTTTAAATACATTGTAGGATATCCAAATCAGAGGTGTCAACAGAGATGAGAAGAGCATTCATATGGCAGAGAAGTATCCGAACTCCAAGCATTTTCTAACATATCGTCATTCATTGAGGGTAAAGTTGCATAAACATAATGCCATCATTCACGGTTGTTTAATGGGTTGTGTCTCTTCGGAATTTGTGAGTTGTATCCTTGTATGCATTTAGGGTCTTGAAAAGTTATGTAAATATAATATCATCATTCACTGTTGATGAGTCTGTAAAGGGCTATTAATTGAAGCATGACCATTGAAAGTTTTGTATCTCTACTTCAATTTGACAAGGGATGATATCGTCTGATTAATATAAAGTTAAAATGACTCTTTCCTACATTGCCCCGGAGGCTAAGATTTTAGAATTTCTTTATATTAATCAACACCTTCATTTGTTGAAATTGCAGAGTTATGCTGCTATTCTCTATCTCAGAGTTCCTCCCGGATTTCGAATAATTTTGCGCGGTAAAGATGTTGAGCATCACAATATTGTGAATGATATGATGATGTCTCAGGAAATTGTATATCGTCCTCAGCCCGGTATCGATGGGATTCCTAAGAACTCAAATGTAACTTCCATTGCTAATTAATTTCATTTCGAGTCATTTGCAATTGTAATTGTGCAACTACGTTTGCTAAGTTTCATGTCTGCAATAGATGGTTGCTACCGTTACTGTTGGATTCGTAAAGGATGCAAAAGCTCACATTGATGTTCAGGGGTTCAATGTCTACCACAAAAATCGGCTTATCAAGGTAGTTTTTTATCTGATTGTTTCTGACACTAAAGAGACAGCTTCGGCTGCATATTATATTTATTTATGCTTTTTCTAATTGGTGGGGTGGTGTTTATTTAGACTTGAGTTGGTTAGTAAGTGTTTAGATAAGGGTTGTGTTTTTCCTACTGTTTCTTTATTCTCTAATCCTGAGAGTTCTGTTAAAGCTTTTGGTGTGAAATTACTTTTAAGTTTTAGTACCTAGGTCATCATTTTAACCGTTTGCTAATGGAGGCCAATGCACTAATTTTCTACAAGCACAATTGACATGCAATGGAAGGTATGCATGCATGATGACATCATCATTTCATACATGTACAAGATTGCATGGAGCTAAACAGCGGCTATGTATGTGGCTCATGGATAGACATTGATTTTGGGCATCCCAATAATCGCTCAGTTGTTCTAATGAAGGAAAATAATTTGAGGAAAAGCAACTTCATTAACCCTGTTTCATTTTTATTCATTAGATACATTAGCAGTTGTTTATCGTAACTTCTGAAAGACCTGAAATTATTAGGCAGAGTTTTTTTTTGTTAATGTGTCTTCTGTAATTCTTTGTTCACATATTTGGGGTGACGTACATCTGTTCTTTGAGTTCTGTGCTTGAAAGCATTGCTAATGTTTAGTGCATAAATTTTTTGTCAATGTGTCTTTTGTAATTCTTTGTTCTCATATTTGGGGTGATGTACATCTGCTCCTGAAGTTTTGTGCTTGAATGCGCTAATGTTTAGTATTTTCAAATTTCCAGCCCTTCTGGAGAGTTTGGCATCCACCTGGTAGCGATGGTCGTGGAGTTATAGGTACTATTTTAAGAGTTCTACTTTAGAAGTTTGGTTGTTTGGGCTAAGCTGCTTATCATTGTACGTTTCCCTATCAAAGGTGTGCTCGAAGCAGATTTTGTTGAACCAGCTCATGATAAGCAAGGTTTCGAGCGGACTACAGTTCTTTCCAGACTTGAGGCTCGATTAATACAAGTGCAGAAGACATATTGGTTTGTATTTGGCTTTATTTTGGTTTCTTAAGAATTTAAGTTACGGGGATGTTTTAATTGTTTCCTTTACCTTTTTCAGGTCCTCAAACTGTCACAAAATTGGCTATGCTCCAAGACGCAATAAAAAACTTCATACAAGAGGTAATAGAAAAGGGTTGATGTGTTCCAATGAAACTAAAAGCCAAAAAGTAAAAGGAATTGATAGTCAAAGTAAAGAAAGGGTTTTTAAAGCTTATTAAGTGTTAGCATCCATTATGATGTTCCATGGTCAGGCACTCATACTTATATATGTTTGTTTCTTCAGATATCTCTCCTGATTCTTTTCCTGGAGATTCTCAATTGAAGAGAAGAGTTGCTTCAAGTGACAAGACACCAATCAAATTTGGGGACAAGGGAAGTAACAATGGGCCTTTGAATGGGAAAGAGGATGTTAAGGCATCTAGGAAACGACCAAAATACACTGAGCAATCCTTGTCTTCCACCGAGGATCTAAGTGATGATGATAGACAAAACCACACTTCTAGAAAGCATATTAATGGGTCTCAGAGGCCATCAGGATTGAGAAGCCGTGAAGCTGCAGCAGATAAGACACCTGAAATGCCTTCCCGGGCAACCAGAAATTCAAAGTCACAGGTGACTTTTAGATTTGATTTCTATGATGGTTCATTTGCTGTGCAGCATTTCTTTTCTTTATGTCGCATTTTAACTGAGGGGTCTGAATTTTTAAGGATTTGAATGAATGGATTCAAATCTATTAAAATTTGTGGATTTTAAATTCCTGAACAAATCAGTCAAGAAATAGTTCAAAATGATAGTGATGGATTTCAAATCTGTTGAAGGTTGGATCAATCCAAGTTACCACCAATGAATTTACTAGTATGGATTTCAAATTCTTCTTCAAATCTTTATGCCCAATGCGACCTGATGTCTTTCATTGTTGGGTGATACATGAGGATTGGGACCAGGAGGTTTGAAGTATGAACAACTGACCTTGGGATTGATTTGCTATTTTTTGCCTGAGCACCTCATGGACAGTTCGTTGCTGTAACTTATAATTCTTTTCATTTCTTTAAGTCATAGGATGGATTTGACTTGAGGAAACTGTATCAGTAATAAAAAGTGATTCTATAAAATCTTAATTGGTGCCATTAACATGGGGATCCTCTCCCTCTAAAAACTGAGGTCATTCAATCTAATTGACTGACCTGTATTTCATTTTCATTGCAACTCTTGCAAGGATAATCTCCTTTTGTAAACAATGTATTTTATTGGCTGTTTATGTGATTATCAGGAGAATGGTTTTGCTGATACTGGGATTTCACCATCAAAATCAAGTTCCAGTTTATTGGCTCGTTTGAAAGCAGAAAACCTCCAGTTGCAGGAGAGGTGCCTAGTCTTTCTGAATTATGAATTTGTCTTGGGCTGTGTGGACGTCTCATCAAATAATGCATATATTTCTGAATTCACAGATTGAAAAGGAAAGAAGAGGAGATTCTAGGTGATTTGCTGAATGATATGCAAAAAGAAAAAGAAAGATCAAAGTCTCTTGAAGCTCAGGTAGTGTTCCTCGATATTTGGTCCTCATCACTATCTTTTCCTATTTTAAAAAAATGTACCTTCTGGTTGATTAGTATGGTAATGCACGTTTTCTTTGTTTTCATATAAATGTTTAACTCTTGATTATAGCTCTGTACATTTCTTGTTCGAAAAATTCTTTTTCTTCCATCCTCAACATATTTACTGAGAATAAAAAATGATGTTACTTCTTTAATTTTCCTTCTATTAAAATTTTTGTTATTCTTTCTGATTTTTGGAATTATAATAGCATGGTATTATACCTCGCTATTCTTTTGAACCTCTACTGAAAGTAAAGTAGTAGTGATTGTGAAGTCCCTGCAGATTACTAAATCCTTGACCTCAACTTGCTTCTGACATGTTTTAGCAGATGATAGAAAGGGTTTTAAAAAGAGGTTCATACTAGAGATTTTTCTGTGGCTGCAGGATGAGAGTAACTATAGACTTGAGCCTTGAACCTTTTTTGATTACTCATTTTAGTACATATACTTGATATCATAAAAAAGTTGTTTACAAGTAAGTGTTTTCCTACTCTAGCTGATGCTTATTATCACTGAACAGCTTCATGAGGCAACAAAGAGATACGAGGAGCTAAGTAAAGAGCAGGAGAGTTTGATAGACATATTTTCTGAAGAGAGGCAGCGTCGTGACTTGGAGGAGGAAAGTCTCAGAAAAAAATTGAAGGTTGGGCATATCCTTTTTGCTATTGATTTAATTTGTTGTTGTAACTCATGTGCTCTTTTTTGTCATTCAGGAAGCATCAAATATGATTGAGCAGTTGCTAGAGAAGTTGCGTATGTTGGAGAGAATGTCTTCCAACGGTAAATAAGCAATGTTTGTGGAGCAAGCATGGTGTAAAGTTGTACATTATGGAGCAGTAACATGCTCTTTGGCTCTTAGATTAGTTTAATTGGTCTTAATATGTATTTTCCTTTCCTAAAAAAAAATTAAAAAAAAATGTATTTTCCTGGAAGAGTTTTTTCATGTATATGGATGAATAGTTGGAGTCAGTGAGAAATACCTCTGTTTAATGTTCTGCTTTGGTTTTTTGGATGACGTGTTGCTAATCTTTTATTAGATTTGGGTGTTATAATTGGAGCTGATGAGCACGGCTCTTAGGTTAACTTCACAATTTTAATGTGGTTTTGAAACAAAAAGGTGTAATTTTTGAACAAAAAACTTTTCCAATTTCTAAAGTCACAAAGAATATAATACCAAAAAGAATATTATGTATGTTCTATATTGCGTTCATGTACATTATTGTTTGATTGTGTTTTTTTGAAAGAAAAATATTTAATTTTTTTAATTAATCTATTTATTGAGATAATTTGAAAAAAATTAAAACTAAAATTAATTTATGGCCCGACTTTTTATGTTTTCGTTAATTCAATAAACGAGTTATTAATCAATACAAAAATTACAATTAAGGTAAATAAATAAAAAAAAATTTACACATGATAACACACCACAAATTCGCACGAAATTAACGGATTAGTATTTAGTCTTATTGTATTCGTGTCGGATAGATGCAACACAATAATATTATATAGGGATAAGGTATAAAAAAGAGGCGCTTAATTTGAATGATAAATTAGATAGATTAGATTGACTATACACGTGATTGACTATTTGAAGGATTCAAGCTTTAAAATTGTTTATCCATCAAAGTATGTAGTAGATTCAATGATGAAAATATCGCGATATATCATAAAATTTGACATTGCGATACGAATATGAGGGAGAATGTATTTTTTCCCGGACACAGGGGAATTCTTACCGTCTACATTTATTCAAGAGCAAATTAAAATCCTAAAAGAACGGATATGAGAAATATAATAGCATATGATAATCCTAATATTTTTACTAATTAATTAGTGTTTGATAGCAATCATTCATTCCAATGTAAAATACTATTGAAGAACTTGCTACTTTCTTCCTTTGAGATCTTTGTCCTTCTCTAGATTAATTACACATGGGGGAGTTCACAATTTGATTGGACTATTCAAAATGTGTATGGAGATCAAAATGTGCATTAACAAAATAATTAGGTCAGTGGACATTATCCAATCCATAGTCAAGTAGTTAGAAGAAATCAAGAAATATATCAAGCACATGCGCATAATTATATGCATAATTATTCTAATGTGATGAGTTGGTAACAATACTATTTGGAATAAGATATATAACATTCCATCTACTATATTTGAACCTTATAGTTCATCATTTTGGTAATAATTGTACTATATAATGTTTATTTAGTTATTTTTAGGCCTACGAACCGAATCGAATCGAACACCCTGATACTCGAGCTCGGCTCGTTAAGGAATATTCAAGCTTGAGCTCGATTCGAGCTTTTTTCCTCTTGTTCAAGCTTGGCTCGATAAATATTTGTCATGTTCGAATTCGGTTCATGAAATGCTCGAAAATTTACTAAACGAGCCTGAGCTCAAATGCTCGAAAATAAAGCTCGTTTAATTTACATATTCGAGCTCGAGTTTGAAAAAATAGCTTATTTTATTTACCTGTTTGAATTATTTATAATATTCATGAACATGTTCGATTAAAGCTCGAGCTCGAACATGTTCGATTAAAGCTCGAGCTCGAACATGTTCGTGAGTTGGCCAAGCCGAATACTAATATGTTCGAGCTCAGCTTGAAAATTTTCTCGAGCTCGATTCGAGGCTCGAGCTCGGCTCATTTAGAAAATGAACGAACTTCGAACGAGATTTTTTCAATCCGAACTCTGAATAGCTCGCGAGCGGCTTTGTTCATTTACAACCCTAGTTATTTTATATTGTATTATGTATTATTTTGTCAAATGTATTGTCTCGGATGAGAAAATTTCACTTTTGGTCCCACAGGACATGTCCGAGCCTGATTTTGATCACATAGAACATGAACTATCATTTTTAGTCCCACAGTTATGGTTTCCGTTAAAAATATTATCGATTTTGGTCCCATTTTAGTATCGACTTTGGTCCAAAAAAAAAAAGTCCAGAAAATTTTCACAAGTTGATTGGAGGCAAAATTGAAATGATTTGGAATAAAATTTAACCTGCTTTGGAGCCAAAATTCCCACCAACATGCATGTATGTATATCTACTCACCAAACCATCAAAACACAACTACCAAACCATCAAAACAGTAGCAAAAAGCAATGGGATCACCTAATCCTAATGTAGAAGCTTCACCGACACCAGCGGCAAGAGAACCAGTAATATTATCAAGCAGCTCAACTTTATTCATTACCGCAATAGTCTTTATACCAGGAGCATGCTTTCTTAGCCACTTTCCAAAACCCAAATCCAACATATGTATTCCATCTCTGGACTTGATAAGCACAAACTAAATTAGGACATAATTCACGCACTAGCAACATAGTGTTGCTCAGTAGAAAATCATCATCAATATCTCTTCTTTATTTGGTTCTTCAATAGCATTTCACAAAGAAAAGCATATGTTACAATATAATTTAATTGTCTGTTTCTAAAAGTAGAGTTCTAAGCATTCATAAGCATTAGATGAAAGTAAATTATACATAAAAAATAAGTCTAACCTTGCATTGATCATAAAAACTGCACAATGGGCTTTTGCCAACACATATCCAGTCATTAATTGCAGCAGCTTTACCAAGAACAGCACCTGAAGAAGCCTCAGCCTCCAAGCCAGCTGAAATTAGAACTTGAAACCGCAAATCACCCAGTTTAGCAATTCCATCTCTTATATCACGTGTAACATGGTCATTAGGGATTTTGTAAACAAGTGCCTCCCTCTTCCAAATCAAACTACAATTTGTTAAATCTACTGAAATATCGCATGGTATTCAAAGAAAAGAGAGAAACTTTACGCATGAATATAGTTTTTATTATTTCAGAGAACTTAACTCACTACAAAATGTGTTTGTTGCCTTTTATACTAACTATTACAATTATAACTTCTATTATCTATCGTCGATCTAATGTGGATCCAATTCATCTAAGAATCGACGGCATTCAGTTGTGGTCCTTCATGCAGAAACACGAGCAGCTGCCACGTAAGCAATATGTAATATATTCCCATGCATGCGCCTCTATCTGATCATGCATGGAGTTGCATGAATTATTCCTTCACCCCCCTTCAGCCTCAACCTGGTGAATGTCGCCAAGGTGGAGGTTGGATAAGAGAAACCTAAAACGAGGGCCACCAAGAGATTTAGTGAAGATATCAGCCAATTGATCATGGGAGCGCACATAAGTAGGAAGAATAAGACCCTTCTTAAACTGAAAATGAGCAAAATGACAATCGATATCGAGATGCTTCGTTCGTTCATGATAAACTTGGTGTTGAGTAATCTGAATTGCGGCTTGACTATCACAGTTAATAGAAATAGGAAGGGAATATGGAACTCCAAAATCTGCCAGCATATAAGTAATCCACATAACCTCCCGAGTAGTAAAACTCAAACTTCGATATTCAGCCTCCGCTGTGGAAAGAGAGATAGTATCTTGCTTCTTGCTACGCCATGAAATAAGGCAAGATCCAAGGGACATACAATAACCAGTGATGGAACGTCTAGTATCTTTGCAAGCCCCCCAGTCAGCATCACAATGAACAACAAGATCAAAGGAATCAGAAATAGTATAATGCAAGCCAAGAGAAGGACAACCTTTCAAGTATTTCAAGACATGTACAGCATCCCAATGCTCTTGAGTTGGAGCCTGTACAAACTGGCCAAGTTGTTGTACAACAAATGTAAGATCAGGTCTAGTAAGACCTAGATACAAAAGTTTCCCTATCACTCTCCTATATTGTTCAGGTGTTTTCAACAATGTACCCCTTTTCTGTAGCACAATCCCAGAAGGCAATGGAGTTTGAACAGAATTAGCCCCAAGTAAACCCACAGATTCTAAAAGATCTAAAATGTATTTCCTTTGACATAAAAATGTACCAGAAGAGGATCTAGCTATTTCCATACCCAAGAAATATCTAGCCTCCCCTAGATCCTTGATGGTGAAGGCTTGATGTAAAGAGGCTTTTACTTCAGTGATTAGATCAAGAGAGGAACTCATTAATAAAATGTCATCTACATAAACAAGTAAAGCCAGAAAACCAGAGCCAATGTCTTTAAGAAATAGACAGTGATCATGTTCAGATTGAGAAAATCCAATAGAAAATAAGAACTTACAGAATTCCTGATTCCATTCCCTTGATGCTTGTTTTAAGCCATAGAGACTTCTTACAAGTTTGCAGACAGAACCTGAAGAACCCTTCTGATAGCCCTGGGGTAAAGACATATAAATCTCATCAGATAAAGACCCATGTAAAAAGGCATTATTGATGTCTATTTGATGTATATGCCATCTATATTGAGTAGCAATGGCAAATAACATTCTGACTGTGACCATCTTTGCCACAGGAGAAAAAACTTCCTGATAATCTATGCCATACTCTTGGGTATAACCTTTAGCCACTAATCTGGCTTTATATCTCTCTACAGTCCCATCTGACTTCAACTTCACCTTAAATACCCATTTGGAGCCAATAACATGCTTACCCTGGGGCAGAGTAACTATATCCCATGTATGATTAGACTCCAAAGCTGCTAGCTCTTTCTGCATAGCCTCAACCCATTCAGCAGACTTACAAGCTTCTGTGTAAGAATTAGGTTCTTTCATAGTCTACACATTAAGGAGAAAGGCAGTGTAATTAGGAGAAAAAGCAGGAGATTCTTTATAAGGAAAAGTAGGAGGGGTAAGGCTATGAATAGCTGTATCAAGTAGTAAAGAAGCTGTCATATTATAGATATAATCTTCAAGATAAGGTGGAGGGTGTTTATCCCTAGTGCTTCTTCGAAGATGAGAAGGAGAAGGAAGAATCTGAGTGGTGGGTGAAGAAATTGGATCAGCTTGGTCATGTAATGAAGCTCAATCATCATCATGATCTTGTAATGATGCTAAATCATCAGGATGAGAACATTCAGAGTTATCTTGTGAACAACTGAGTATTGGAGGAGGAATTGAAGAATCTGAAGTATCTATGAAAGTAGAAAAGGGCAGAGAAGGAAGATCAACTCTTTGCAAAGGAAAAAGTGTTGGGAAGAAGGAAACATCTCTAGCAACACAAACCTGAAGTTTGGTTAAATTATACAACAGATATCCCTTATGCAGAGGTGCATTCCCCAGGAAAATACATTGAAAACTTCTGCTATCAAATTTCCCTTTGGATGGCAAAGTATTTGTTCTATAAACCAAGCAGCCAAAGGGGTGGAGATCATCCAAGGCAGGAGCCTGTCCAGTCAACACTTCCACAGGAGAATGCCAACCTAGAACAACACTAGGCAACCTGTTAATGAGCCATGTAGCATGTAAAATGGAATAAGGCCAGAAGCTAGAATGAAGCTTACTGTCAAACATCAAAGATCTTGCAACTTCCAGCAAATGTCTATGTTTCCTCTCAACAATTCCATTTTGTTGAGGGGAATAAGGACATGATTTTTGATGCAGAATTCCAAGATTATGAAACAAAGTAGCAATGTTATGATTGATAAACTCACTACCATTGTCAGTCCTGACAATCTTAACAATGGCTTGATATTGAGTTTTCACCATATTAAGGAAGCTGTGAATGATATTATATACTTGAGACTTAGCCTTGAAGAGATATGTCCATGTAGCTCGACTATGATCTTCCACCACAGTGAGAAAATAAGGAGTATCAATGATATTATCTTCCTTGCATGGTCCTCATACATCCATGTGTACCAACCCAAACATGACTAGGCTTCTTCTATGTAGAGAAGGAAAAGGAGTGCGCTGTTGTTTGGATTTGTGACAGATTTCACAAGAAGTAATACTATCATCATCAACATCCCTCAGTCTCTTCTTGTATTGAGGCATTTTCTTCATGGTGGTGAGTGAAGGATGCCCCAACAGTTTATGTTCAAGCAAGATATCTGAACTGCAATGTCCTGCAAGAGCTACTGAATCAGCTTGATTATTCTGAGGAAACACATAAAGTGTGCATTTCATTTTACAAATCCCAAGAACTGCATCTGTGTCCTTTCTCTGGATTAAACAATGAGATGCAAGAAATTGTACTCTCCCATTCATGTCTCTAGTAATCTGCCCCACAGACAACAGATTGTGAGTGAAATGTGGAGCAAAAAGAACATTTCTGAGTTGAATATTCTTGTTCAAGTGTGCAGTACCAACAAGGAATACCCAAACATTTGTACCATCTGGAAGAAATATCTGTAAATGACTCTTAAGTCGTTTCAGGTCAGTTAGTAAACCAATATGACAACACATGTGGTTACTAGCTCCTGAGTCAATAATCCATTCTTCTCTAGTGATATCTGTCCTTGCAACAAAGGCATAATGTCCTTTGTAATCAATTGGTGAATCTCCAAGATCAATTTCTCCCAGATTAGCTGCATTTACATGGCCTTCTCCCATGTGATTTTCTGCTTTATGATTCTTACCAAAATACATAGACAGGTGCTTAGCCAACTCAGCTTGTATAACTCTTCCAACCTCTGACTGTGTTTCTGCAGTATTATCTCTCCTGAATCCCTTTTGTGAACCCCCACATTCACCTCTTGTTTCATCCATAGTATTCATCATAGCCTGTGACTTCCCTTTTCCCTTATCTGTTTTAAATTTCTTATACCAATCTGGAATACCAACTAGCTCAAAGCAATCAGCTTTCAAATGTCCTTTTCCTCCACAATGCTCACATTTCAATTTAGATTTTTCCTCCTTACTTAGCCGCTTTTTAAAACCATCTCCTTTATACATATTTCTTTGATTGCTAAGCATAGCACTATGATCAACATTATCAGCAAATTGTGTGGACACATTGATCTGATCTTCTACTTGAAGAATCATTCCATAAGCCTGACTGACCGTGGGAAGTGGATCTTGTATCAATATCTGTTGCCTGATTGTTTCATAACAATCATTTAGTCCCATTAAAAATTGCATGAGATGCTCTTCTTCTAAATCATTCTTAGCATCATCTGAGGCTTCACAACTACAGATCTTGGAGGTTTTTAACAAAGCTAAGTCATCCCAAAGTGCATTAAGATTGTTAAAGTAAACCATTACAGTTTGGGTATTCTGAGTATAGATAGCTATATCTCTTCGTAACTTGTACAATCTCGGTCCATTCTTCTTACCGAACCTTTTCTCCAATTCTTCCCAAAGTTTTCGAGAAGTATCTAGATTTTGGAACCCTCTTCCAACATCCTTCATCATAGAATTTGTAATCTAACTAAAAACAATATAATCGACCTTCAACCACTGCATATAGTCTATCGTCGAATCACGTCTAGGAGCAAGCATACTGCCATCAATTAATCCAAGCTTATTGTGAGATAATAAACCACGACGGATTGCTCTACACCAGTTATGATAATTTCGACCATCAAACAGATCAGAAGTTAAGTTCATACCAGGGTGATCACTCGGTGATAGATATAGCTCATCATTAGCGAGAATGCGATGCGCATTTGTCTCTGTCCTCGCGTGTCCAAGTTGAAATTCAGTAATTCCTCCATTATTAGGACCCGTAGGTAATCGATTGTTTGAATCTGAGCCAGAGTTCGTTGCATGCCGTCAGGATTCCCCCATCGCGCTGCTCTCTTCTCGCTCAATTGGTGAAGAATTCACCATAAAACCTAGCTCTTCATCCTGAGCTCGTCTCCATGAAAATGCCTGATTCTTCTTTGGCATTGTAATCGATTACTCAGCTCATCAGGAAACAATAATCCTCACTCTTGATACCATGTTAAATCTACTGAAAATATCGCATGATATTCAAAGAAAAGAGAGAAACTTTACGCATGAATATAGTTTTTATTATTTCAGAGAACTCAACTCACTACAAAATGTGTTTGTTGCCTTTTATACTAACTATTACAATTGTAACTTCTATTATCTATCGTCGATCTAATGTGGATCCAATTCATCTAAGAATCGACGACATTCAGTTGTGGTCCTTCATGCAGAAACACGAGCAGCTGCCACGTAAGCAATATGTAATATATTCCCATGCATGCGCCTCTATCTGATCATGCATGGAGTTGCATGAATTATTCCTTCACAATTCCAACAAGCTAACTTGAAATAAAATGCACACAACATATGGAAGACTAAAAGATGTTTTCATAACTTCTAAATATCAACTGAAAATTAATATCAACATTTAGAAGTATGGACTATACACCAATAAAGACCATATGATCAAAACTGACCGATTAAACAATGCTGACTTTCCAACATTTGGATGCCCTATATTCATCACAGTCGGAAGCTTCTCAATAGGAATTTTAGTGAAGTCGATAGATTCTCGAGTTATAACTTTAGCTTTGGATTTTGGCTCATAGCAATCTCTATAATCATCATCAACTCGAAACTCTTCCAAGATAAACAATATCAGAGCATGCATATGAAATGAGTGATTGAACTCATTATAAACCTTTGAGTAAAGCAACAACCAACACTACAAGAAAACACAGTTCTAGCGACAGAAATGGCAAATGGGCGACGGACATGTCCGTCGCCACTTAGAACGACGAATTTGGCGACGGGTCCGTCACCTTTTGTTTTTTTGTTTTTTATTTATATTTAATTCCGGAAAAATAAGGTGACAGAATAATTTCGTCGCCTTATTTTATTTTTATATTTTTTTTACTGGATAATAAAGCGACGAAAATATTCCGTCGCCTTATTTTTTTTTATTTTAGAATATTATTAAAAAAACGGGGCGATGGAATGGTCCGTCGCCAATTCCGTCGCTTGATTTTGTAATACACTGAGATAGAGCCCTTCTTCCCCATTTTCCTCCCCAAATCAAACGAGCCCTAAATCGCCCATTCTCGCCGACTGTGGCCGCAACCGCCGAGCTCCCACGCCGACGAACTCCCTCTCCCTCTCCCTCCCCCTCTCTCTCCCTCCCCCTCCTTCCACGCCGGAACCCGCCTCCGCCGCCCAGACCTTGTCCGCCGCCCAGTCCGCCTCCATAGCCGGCTGACGAGTGCGCCTCCGCCTACTGACACTGACACCGCCAGCTGCCGCCGACCCGGTAAGTTGAAGCTTTTTTTTTAATTAATTTAATTAAGTTGAATTGAAGATATATTTATATAATCAAAACTCAAATTTTGTGTTTCTGCTTTTCGGTAGCTAGCTCTTGTATGTGAAGTTAAATTATGTTATAGTTTCATATTTTTCTTTCCATAACTTCATAAGCATATACTCTTATATTAAAAAAAAAGAAAAAGAAAACAAAGATCGATCACAAACAAAATAAATTGAAGAATTTGAATTAAAAATAAGTTTTTAATTGTTGTTTTTTAATTTCCGCGTATTTCAATTTTACAGAAAAATTACCTTGTATATATATATCACCATAATTATTTCAGAAAAATGTAGATTTATATTTATATTGAGATGTGTATACAAAATTATACGGCAATCGTGTTGCATGTTAACGAATGTTGGTTAATATATAGTAAAAAAAAAACATTCTAAAAATCTCCCAAAATTTATTTGATAACTAATCATCATCATCTTCTTCTATAGCTTCTTTGCGTATTCTAATGACTAATCTGTTATAAACAACAAAAATAAACGTGCTAAGAGAAACTGCCCCCATATCGACAAACTCAAGATCAAGGCTTCTTAAATATTTAATGGTCGATATACTAATTATAAAATTTGGGGTCGTATTATTAAAAAAAATTAATTATAATTAAATACTCAAATTTTTAAATTATTTACAATTTAGACACAAATTTACATTTTTTTAATTTGTTTAACAGTTTAAATGAAATTCCATACTATCTTATTATTATTGGTTGTAGGAAAATAAAATTATAATTATAGCTTATTTTTATGGAATTGATCAAAACTGAAATATAAATCTTTCTCTAAGTGGATTTTGGTCCAGTTTCATTAACATTGAAACCGGAAAAAATAGAAAGAAAATAATAATAATAATAATAATAATAATAATAATAATAATAATAATAATAATAATAATAATAATAATAATAATAATAATAATAATTTTTTGTTATTAGGAGTATTTCAAATTGTTATATTCCTAATAATTTTTTGTTAGTCATCATTATAAGAAGACTTTAATTTCTAGCTACGAGGAACTGATTAGAAGACTTTTCTTAAAAATGAGATGATATAGATTAATTTACGTTCAGGGGCCAAATAATAATACACAAAGATATAGAAAGTTAAAATAAAATTAGCAATTGATAACATTTTTACTAATTAAAGTCATAATAGTATCTTTATGGGATGAGGGCCCTTGGAATCTCTCTATATTAATTGTACGTAGTTAGATTGGGACGAGGGTCCCTAGATCCCTCTATTTTAATTGTATGTATTTATATTGGGATGAGGGCTATTGGATCCATCTGGTGTTTGGTTTTTGCTAGTTAATCCCAGAACTTAGTTAAGTTATGTCGATGACTTGGTCAAAATATACGTTTCACGTTGTTATGCTGTCGAATTTTTTTCCTAATTAATTTTACAATTAATTTTTTTCACGTCGTTATGCTAGTTCTTCATGACTTTGTCTTTATGAGTTGTTTTTGTCAGATGATTAGAGGTGATGGATCTCACGGGGCTAGGTCCCGAGCACTGTCATCTATGGAATCCGCTGGTGGTATCATTGATGACAGCGTCGGCCAGGATGGGACCGATGCTACGGGAGAGGAGTCTGTTCGAGGGCATTTTCAGAGTCATGAGGCCTTCGAATGCCTGTTCGAGGGCAATTACAACTATCTTCAAGAGGTATATGCATCTTACGAGGATAGGAGGATTCTGTATTAGGCTGAGTTCAAGGTAAAAAATTGATTTATATGTATTTGTGTTATCTAATATTGTTACTAACGTCGTTGTTTATTAATGTGTTAATATATAAGGAGTTTAGGTGGTCATTTCCTGATGAGGAGGTGCTTCCGCACTTCTCGAAGAAGTGCCAGGACCGGTACAGGGACATGGTGTACCATATGAAGAAGGATGACTACCAGGCGGGCAAGAAACCCGATTTTGTGCGCCAGGAGGACTGGTCTGCCTGGATAGCATACTGGCAGACGGAGGAGACTCAGGAGAAGGCTCGCCTGGCCAAGAGGAACCGCAACATCGAGCCCGATGGACCAGGATCATCCAGCCAGACTCACCACGGAGGCGCTAGATCTGCCGTGGATTATATGCGTGATCTGGTACGGGTTATAATAATTATTCAAGTTTATAGTATAATAAATTAACACTTTCTAATGGATTTCGTTTTATTTAGTTGAATCTGGCTACAAAGCAGCATTTGTCTGAGTGGGAGGCGCGCTACCAGACCTATCTCAAGCTTCACTGCCCGGACGGCTTTTGGACCACAGCCAAGGCGAGGGAGAACAAGATAAGTTTTTATTAATATTTTAATATATGTATATATATACGTATATACAAATAATTTATATTGAAAAATGAATTACATTTATCCTGATAAATGCAGGATAAATGTCACACCTTGGCTGCTGAGTGGATAGCGGATGGCAGAGAGCCGGACATGGACGAGACAGGAAGGGGCGCGCTATCGGGTTGGGGAACATGGCCCCTGCCATTCATCGCCCTTCTACTGCAGCTGGAGGATCCTCCTCGTCATCGAGCCTGGGCTCCGGGTCACTATACACCCAGGTAGAGCTCGATGCTCGCCTGGCTGAGATGCAGGCTGATGAAGACTCATTTTCGTGCTTTTTCCTTTATCTTTTTACACTCTTTGTAAGTGTTTAGTATAGAGTCTAGTCTAGTTTTGGGGGTAAAACTGATTACAGGAGGATGAGGGCACAAAACCACCACAATAGACACAGACAGGTGCTATTTATGCTGAGGGCACAAAGGACCAATTTACCTGCCGAGGACCCAGTCAAAGTTGTTGCGATAATTACACAACAGAATCGCGGGCCAGCTCCTTTATGCACGTGGAGGCGATGTGGCGGTTAGTTCCGAGTCCTGGGGAGGTCCAAAGACGTTGGGAAGTAAGTGGAGACGTCAGGAAGCTACTGGAGATGCTAGGGTTTGTTGCTATCACTCCTAAAATCAAGGAAGAACATGGAGCATGAACGTGATGAAGTGGAGGAGTGCAAGAGCCCCTGCGTGGGTGAAATCTGGGCTGCTTGAAGCCTTAATTCATTTGCTATAAATACTTTTATCTGCTTTTCATTCGGGGAGACAATTTTTTGCACCTCGAAGATACAATTTCCCATTTTCATACTTAGTTTATTTTCTGGATATTCTGTCTGCCTGAAGCTGGCGATTTGCCCGCAGAGAGGTAGTGTAGTTGTTCTGTGGCAGAACTGGGGTTGGGCCCAGAAGTTAATCTAGTTATTTCCTTTCCAAGTAAGATATCTTTTATTATTTCTTTTACTTTCGTTTCTATGTTTAGTGGCTAAGTATCCACTGTTCAGGTCAAAGTAATGGTCTAAGGGTAGAATATGTGCATGAGGTAATCGGACTTTAACGCCTTAAGGGTTCACAATTTTAACTTGTTTTTCACTTAGACATAGGTAAAGGGTGATTGGAGATGAAAGCGCGCATTTCTAATTAACTGGTACTAGTGTTAGTTACGTGGGAGTGTATAGGTGACCATGCCTCGATACCCACATAGTAACAAGTCCGGGGGTGACAGCCTTGGTAGTTAAGATTGAGTAGTATATGCAGGCACAAGACCGTGTCAAACCTACTAGAATCGGGTCACTTTCGCCCTCAAAGCTGCTATACTTGCAAAACCTTTGTGTGATTCTCTCCTTAGGTTCCTGTATAGTTAGGTCCCTAGGTGCCGATCGCATCATCTAGACGATATAATGTAAGAAGTGATTGGGGAGTGGCTGATCGTATCCATTTCCTGTAATCGGGTTAACCCTCAAAGTGACAATTACTCATATTTGGCCATGGGGATTCGGTTTTTGACCTTTCTGCTAGTATGGGCACAACGGGTAGTAGTGTTAATTACATATATTTTACCCGAGATTGCGCATACCTACCGAATGACCCGGTGCTTTGACTTGAGCAACTTTTATTACTGATATTTTCTCTTGTGATTTCCTTTTCAGCATTTAGTTAGTTTAAGTTTATTAGCAAGGTTTTTAGAGTGACACTGAAGACCCAAACCAAAACTAAGAAAAGACAGAAGGTTATGAACACTCCTCGTGGGATCGACATCCGTCTTCATCAGCTATACTAGCCGTTGATGGCAGATTAAGCATTTGTGGACTATTTACCCGCAAGTGTATTTTGCACATCAAAACGACGGCGTGCCACAGGCTCAGATGGATGAGAAGTTGAGTGCCCAGCAGACGTCTATGGAGCAAGTCCTGGAGAAGCATACCAGGATGGAGTCCCTGCTTGAGCCCCTTCTCAGACAACAGCCGGGTGGTGCTGGTGATGGATCCGGAGGGTCTGGTAGCGGATCCGGAAGGCAGGATGATGGGTCGGGCACATAGTTGTACTGCTACTGTTTTACATTTATACATGTATTATATATTTTATATTAAATTATGTACAATTATATATATATATTTTAGTTTTATGATCTTTTATTATGTTTGGGTAGAAATAAATATTTAAAAAGAAAAAGGAATTAAAAAAACCTAATAAAAAAATCGAATTAATAAAAAAAAATAGAGACGGAATGTTCCGTCGCCCGATTTTTTTATTTTATAAATTAAATTATTTTTTTAATTTGGCGACTGAATTTTCCATCGCCTTATTGGTCGCCCCAAATCCGCGACGATTTACGACGACATTTTAAGGCGACAGAATATTCTGTCGCTAAGGCTATCACTATATTCCGTCGTCTTCATTTTTAGCGACTGAATTTATGAGATGGACATATTCTATTGCCATTATGTCGCCCGTTATATTAGCGATGGAAATTGGGTATGGGGCGACGGAAAATTCCGTCGCTATTCCGTGAATTTCTTGTAGTGCAAAACTATCATATGAAAAATATTTCATTAATTCATAAACAACAATCAAGGTTTAATTTCTTGCCAAAGACTTCAAAAACCGCTGCGGGGGTTCTGGCCGATGTCTAACTACGGTAAAAATGTCATAATCAGTGTGGTTGAATCTGGCATTTGGCCGGAGATCTCGAGCTTCAGGGATGATAGAAGGATTGATCACCTCCCCGCAAAGTGGCTCCACAAGCTAAGCTGTGGAGCGACACCATCCCCACTTCTGACCTAGCAGTCACTGGCGACACGATTTCTCAGCTGATCTGCTCAATTTCTCCACATCCTCCTTACTCTCCATCTCCTTCAGCCGGTGACACCTCTTTGCCACCGCCCCCACCAGTCATGCCATACCACCATCTCTCTTGATTTCAGAATTTTGGTTGATTTGGGGATTTTTTGATGATTTAGGGCTAATACTACGCACGTGAGTCGTGTGTGATATATCTCCGTTAATCACTAAAACAACCGTTAAAATCGTGAGATCAAAAATGATACTGTCAATCCTATGTGATTATATTTGAGCTATTTTTTTAAAAAAGGACTAAAAGTGATAGTATTGAGACCAAAATCAGGCATGTCCTGTGGGACCAAAAATGAAATTTTTTTATCTCGGACATTATTTATATAATCTATTATTCATATGTTTGCTTTCAAAATATAATTCTATCAAAATTTTGAGTAGACTCTGTGCATAATAATATGTTATAATTATTCCTAAAATTTCTTATTAAATTTCCAAAATTTTAATATCGTTTTCGTCATTTTTTTTCAATTTTCTGTGATATCGATATATCCTGCGACATATCCATAAAATTAAAGTTGCGATATTTGGTGCGATAATGATATTTTCATCCTTGGGTAGATTAGACTATATTATTTTTATCAATCTAATCTATCTAATTTATCTCTCAAAGTAAACGCCCCTTTAAGGTATTGACTAAGTCTCGGTTAAACATTTAAAGTATGACTTGGTTCATTCCACCCCTTGAACTATTTTAAATGACTCAATTGATCGACCCCTTTTGTCAAAAAATATTAAATTTTCGTTAATAATTAAGGTTAATTAAACATGCAAAATTTGGTGGTGCAATTGTATTGTCTATATATAGTTTGTCTATTGAACAAATTGAAACTATAATTATAATCCACACTTTAGAGTTTCAAAGCCCTCATTCAATTTTGATATTTGACGTTGAATCAACGTTGGAATTTTCAGTCTAAGTCATGAATACAAACCGTCGCCTCGGGAATTTCCGCCAAATTACTTCATTATTAGACAACCAATTGCACGGTATTATCATCTGAATCACTCAGAATTAGGTTGTAAAAATTTTACGCATTTAATAAATATTAATTACTAACGGAAAATTAATATTTTTGGCACAATCTAAAATTGTTTAAGAGGTCGAATGAGCTGAGTCATACTTTAAGTGTCTAATCGAGATTGAGCCAATACATAAGTGTGTTTTTTGTATATTTTCCCTATTATATAATATATATTAATTCTATAGTTTAAGAATTTAACATATGTAACTTTTTGTCAAAATTAGGTATCGTGTTCGTGTCCGCATTTATACAAAATGGGTCGTATTCGTGTTTGGTCTTGTTGTGTTGTGTCGAGTTGACACGATAACAATCCAACACACACGAATTATCATCTACAGTCAAACATAATAAATATTTATCACAAAAAGTTGAATTAAAAAAAATATGAAATCTATTGGGGAATATAATACTTAAATATAAATTAAAAAATAAATACTAAAAAATAATTTTTATTTATAATTGGGTATAATCAAGCCTAATTAATAATTATAAACTTAAGTAAAACATGTATGAAATAAAAATTGAAGATAACGAAAAATAAGGATGTACCATAGAAAGTGTACTAGGCAGTATCGAAACTGAATCTGAATATGAGATTTGGTTTGGGGTTGGATTTAATTGGTTTTAAGAATTGGAGTTGTCCTAATTGTATGATAAGCCTACATACTCAAATTATCTCGCACGTCGAGACCTTTTAGATCTAATCAAGGAAATAAAAAAAAAGTCAGTTTGTAATTAAGATATTAAGTATCATAATATCTGGCCACGTGGTGATCGAACCCTAGTTTTCCATATTGAACAGATTGTTAAATTAATTATTAATGCAATTTAATTACTAAACAAGATTCCATTAATTATCTGATGTTTTGTTTCCTCACAAAAAAAAAAAAAAAAAAAAAAAAAAACTGATTTTGATTATCCTTTTTTAATTAGGATATCGGAAGTCTCAACACATACCAAAAATACATCACCATGGAGCCTAGCCCTAGCCATTGGGCTACATAAATTGATCACTATATATACAGACATCGAAATTAGTTACCTTGTAAAGATTATATTTCACTTCCAACAATTCTCAGATTACTGCAATGAACCTCAACAATTCTCATGATTCCGGCGGTGGCAGTGGCGGTGGCGATGGGCGCTACCACCTTCTAGACGTGATCAACCACGGTTCGTACGGCGTGGTTTACAGGGCTTGGGATAAGGAAAGCGGCGAAATAGTGGCGATCAAGCACGAAATCGAGGGGCTGTCTCTGTCGACGGTGAGGGAAATCGGCATCCTCCAATCCCTCCCTCCCCACCCTTCAATCGTGGAGTTGAAGGACGTGATCATCGACGATCATGAGGGCGTGTTCGTGGTGATGGAGTACATGGAGAGCGACCTCCACAAAGTAATCGCCGACTCAAAATCAAAGCCCTTCACCATAAGCGAAGTCAAATTCCTGATGAAGCAGATACTCATGGGCGTCGCCTTTCTCCACGACAACGGCGTCATGCACAGGGATCTCAAGCCCGCCAACATTCTCATCAACGCCAAGCAGGCCCGACTCAAAATCTGCGACTTCGGCCTGGCCCGGCCCATCGGAAGCCAGTCCGGGTCGTACACGCCGGGCATGGTGACTCAGTGGTATAGGGCGCCGGAGCTGCTGCTTGGCGGCAAGAGGTATTCAAATGCGATAGACATGTGGTCGGTGGGGTGCATCATGGCAGAATTGTTGTTGGGACAAGTCGCTTTCCCCGGGAATTCGGAGATGGAGCAGCTGTGGTGTATCGGGCAGAGTCGCATACTTGTTGAACATAGACTGAAGCCGTTACTCACCCCTGCCGGATTTCATCTCATCCAGAGGCTTCTCGCCGCTCATCCCAACCACAGGATAACGGCCAACGATGCTCTCCATCACGCTTGGTTTCGAGAGTTTTATGGCCTTCGTGCCGATTAATTCATTCATCTTCATCATCTACATTTTCATTTTAATTCTCTTATTATATTTATAACATCACATCATATATATATATATATGATTTAACTAGAGTATATAAATTTCAGATCAATCGATCAGCGCTGTATTGAATTTGGAATACCGTGTTTTATGAGATGATCAGAGGTGTAAATATATATATCAATCGAATTTCAAGTAGCAATTCACAAAATTGTTTAGTTGCGCTCCTTCTTTGATTTACTTCTTCACCTATTTCAGAGTTTATTTGATGCATGCTAATTATAAATCCGGCCGTCCAGAAATTAAATTATATACAATTTTGCACTAACATATAGGACTGTATATATTTTACAAATATATATTCAAGCAACACATTCCATATAATGAAGCTATTCAAATGTTAGAAACGCGCGCGCGCCAAATTAACAATTCAAATATTAATAAACATTTAATTATATTTTATATATATAAATTTGAAATACAGAAATAGAGATCAACAATTGCACTTTCAGTTAATTCAAAGAGAGTTTATTTCTATAGGTATTTCTAAATACACAACCGATTTTTCTTTATACACAACACCACTATTAAATTTAATTTAAAAATAAATAATTATTAACTTACTTAGATATCCTCTTAAATTTTAAAAATATATATAAAATTAAAAACCATCGTAGCCTTTTCTCTTCTCCACCCATTCTCCTCTCTCCTTCCACCACCCTTTCAGCAAATTCTCATATTCTTCTACAAACCATCCTCCGCCGCCTAGCCCCCTTTCTTCTCTCTTTTCCATTCCTCAATTTCTCTCTCCCGCCCTAGCCTCCTTTTTCATGTTTCTTTCTACATTTTGGTTTGAAAAAGAAAATGCTCAAACATGGTGGGACTCTTTTTCTAAGCTTCAATTATATTCGAAAAAAATATTTTGGAACATGGGACTCGAAATTAAAATTTTATTTTCGAAGTTACAATACATGTTTGAAAAATTCAATTCGAACACACTAATTCCAGATATTTCAGTAAGGGTCACAATTTGAACTAAATAAATTAGTATAAGAAAACTAGTAGACCCCTCACTTTTTAAGGATATAGAGAGAACAACAAAAGAGAGGTGTTGAACTGCAAAACCTTAAGGTTTTTTTTAGTGATGAATTCTTCCATTCTATTACAAAACCTCAAGTTAAAATAAATTCTTCCATTCTGCTCCACTCAAGAGATATTCCCCCATTTCCATCACAAGATCCGACTCAAACTCATTCCATTTAATGTTTAGAGTTTAGGATTTTAGGAGTTTAGAATTTTTTTAGAGTTCATGGTTGTTTCATGGTTCATAATTTTTTTAGAGTTTTTTTAGTTTTGCTAGGGGTTTATTTTGTGTTTTTTAGAGTTTTTGTTTTGTTTTTTTCTAAGTTTTATTAATCTCAATTATGAGTCATATTTAAGTTGGAACAATTAATTGTTGAGTACAATGCACGAGGCGTTGGATTTCAAAAAAAATCAAATTAACTCACTCTTATTTTAGGGTTTACTAATTCCATTTTAGTGTAATATTAATTTCAAAATTAGATTTTTATTTTTCAATTACTGTTTATATTTATTCAAAAAATTAAATTAATTGTCAAACGCAATGTACGAGCCCACATGTTAGTGTCGAGTGAGTGTATTGCGCAAGTCACCGGTTTTTAAAAAAAAATCAAATTAATTCACTATTATTTTAGGATAATTAATTCCATTTTATTTAGGGTATATATTTATATTTATTTCAAACAAATTAAATTAATTCACTTTAATTTTAGAGTTCACTAATTTTATTTTAAAGTATAAATTTTTTGGGAAAAAAAGAAAAAATAGAAAGAAAAAATTAAAAAAATTTCTAGAAAAAATAAATAAAAAACATGCACCTTGTGTACAGAAGTGCTTCTCATTACATATATTATATATTCAATTATTTTTTTAATGTTGAAAGTAACCTGCAACTACTGTCAAAAAGTGCACACTCAGTAAACCGTTATTATGCAATAGTCTGTAAATGATACGAATGAGGTAAATTACACTTGAATATCAAGTATGACTGTTACGGAATCTGTAATTTCTTTTTTATTTTTTATTTTCCTCTTTCCTATCTTGCTTGCCTTGTAAAGATTACTAATAAACTGTAATAAATGGACAATCTTGTTTGGTAGAAAGGTGGGAGATGAAGGAAGAAATGGAGAAAATATTAGAGAAATTAAGAGGGAGGCAGTTTGATAATACATTTGCTTATCCATTCATTTCATAAACTCATAATATATAGTAGGTTGGTTGGGACCACAAGAGAAACCCTAACACCAACCATTACAACTAGTCACATAAAATAAATTGGGCTAACAACTGGGCCCTTTTTAAAAAGAGAAATAAAACTAGATATTAAGCCCAACACTCCGAAACTCTTCAACTCGATTCCAAATTGCTCGAACCGGATCCGACGTGAGTAGCCCTAAATTGGAAACTAAATCAAGACTGCAATTTTCCCTCAATCTCTTCATCTCCAAGAACCCTAGCCTCCGACGCCCCTTCAATTCCTCCTCCGACAACCTTGTTCATGACAATACACCCGCCTTTGAAAGATCCTTACCCACAAGGATCAATCTTTTGAAATGCCCAATTCAGAAATTTTGTGTCTTCCCATGAAACCAATCCCTCTCCAGAACTGCCCCACAAAACCAAGTCCTGATTCACACTGACCCCGCGATGGTAGATAACCCTTCCGGCCATTGGTGGACTAGGCAGGATCAGGAAATGACCCTCATCATCATGTGCTGGAAGATTTGGAGCTGGAGTTATTCCCAACCCAATCACCTTCTTGAGCAGAGAAACATGGAAGACAGGGTGAATTTTAGCCCCTTCAGGTAAATCGAGGCAGTATGCCACCTTCCATACTCGTTCTATTATCTTGTATGGTCCGTAGTACCTTGCAGCTAGCTTCACGTTCTTGCGCAGAGCCACTGAGCTCTGTCTGAATGGTTGAAGCTTGAGGTAGACGTAGTCGCCAACCTCAAACTCCCTCTCCACTCTCTTCTAATTGGCATACACCTTCATCCGATTCTGGACAACTATTAAGTTAGCCTTCAACTCGATAAGTATTTGTTGCCTTTCTATCACCAAGTCTCTTGCTTCAGTGTTCATAGAGGGAAAATAGGTGTGAAGTGAGTGCTGTGGGATTGGGAACCCGTACAGCGCCTGAAATGGGGTAGTCTTTAGGCTAGAATGGTAGTTGGTGTTGTACTAAAATTCAGCCAATGGTAGCCATTTAGCCCACTACTTAGGCTGATAGTGCACCATACACCTGAGATAGTTCTCTAGACACTGGTTCAACCTTTCAGTATGTCCATCAGATTGGCGATGATAAGCTAAACTCATATCCAGGGTGGTTCCCATTAACTTGAACAACTCCTTCCAAAAGCCACTTGTAAATACCTTGTCTCTGTCTGTCACTGATTAGGTTGTTATTTCGTATATATTTTGTGTCATTTTTGATATATTTTTGCTTAGTTACTCATTCCTTGGTCAAGTTTTGGGGAAGAATTGTGTCTTGTGGTTAATTTCAGGTGGTTGACATGGAAGTGGAGATAATGGCATTGTTTTGAAAGGTTTGGACACAATTGGATTGAAGAAAGCTGAAGAGTCTGGAAAGCAGTCGGTATGGGCATACCGACTGGTGGACTGTGCGAGTATTTGGACTGGAGATAGTGGATATGCACCAGCTGTGGGCCATGGACGAAATTTGGGCTATTTTTATTACTTTTGGACTTTATTTTTATTATTTTCCTAGTTGGATTAAGATTAGATTTCTTTTATTAATTAATTAGTTAATGATTGGTATAAAAGACTTATAGATAGAGTAGGACTCTATTATTACAGTATCCATTGCAGTACAGTATTTTCCAACGTCAGACACAGAGAGAGAGAGACGCTAGAAACGTAATTTTTCCTCTGCAGATTTTAATTCAATTTCATTCTTTCTTTATTCCTTTCTTCATCGTTCATCTTTTCAATTAATTTATGAATTGCAAATCCAAGTATGAATTTAAGCTAAACGCGTTCTATTCCGGTGAAGATTAACGAATCCCTGGTATAATTATTCTGTGAGATCTAAATGTTCTTTTTGCTTTAATTAATTGCATGTATCTGTGATTCTCTGTGTTTAAAGTTGTTAATTGTTTCGGCTCTGCTAGGTAGTTGCAAATATTTAGTAGATCGAAATTAATTAGTAGCCTATTAAATTGGCCATCCATAATTGTGGTTTAGGTTTAATTAGTGGTACAACGATTCTTCAGAATCGAGAGAAGAGCAGTCTTAATTCGACAGTCCTGTGTCAGAGTCTGTTGGTTTTGATTCTCTAGTGTTTAACACTGTCGGTTCATTAAATCTATAGAGTGTCTCTTACGGTTGTCAGTCAATTAGGGAAATAATTAGTGAAGTGTCTTCCTGATTATCGAGAAACTAAGGAGAAATTAGGTTGCGTCAGTAAGTGTCTTCGGTGTCAGAGTCTTAATTCGACAGTCCTGTGTCAGAGTCTGTTGGTTTTGATTCTCTAGTGTTTAACACTGTCGGCTCATTAAATCTATAGAGTGTCTCTTACGGTTGTCAGTTAATTAGGGAAATAATTAGTGAAGTGTCTTCCTGATTATCGAGAAACTAAGGAGAAATTAGGCTGCGTCAGTAAGTGGCTATAACTGGTTTGCATGCGTTAATTGGAAATATCTTTGCATCGAGGATCGGAATAATTAAGATAGGGTGGAGTTAATTGGAAGCCGGAATACCTTTAAATTTGTTAAGAAAACTACATTTGTTTAATTGCTTTTAAATTTGGTTTTTACATTATAATCAAGATATTCATGTGGAAAGTTGGTTACTGCAAACTGAAAGTTCGAATAGTTCTCACCGGTCCTTTGGGAGACGATCTTGCTTGCTACTATTCTGGATAGTGTGGGCATACCGACTGCGTATCGGATTATTTTTGGTGAGAAACGACGCACCAAATTTTGGCGCCGTTGCCGGGGACTGGTTTTTAAGTAGTAATTATTCTAATAATTTCAGTTTGCCATTTCTTTTTATTTTGTTTTTTTCCAGTGCATGACTCGATCCTCACAAAAAGGAAGTCTAGAATTCAATCCAGAATCGGAGAGGACTTTACGACAATCGAGGAAGTTTGCAAGAGAATCCAAAGGAGCTTCCACATCTGATCTGGGAACATTTGGTCTTCATCATTTGTTCAAGGAAGACATGGCCAACAACGAAAATCAAGCCCTTGAGAATGTACCTGAGCCTGAACCTCCAATTAGGGAGTTGGGTCGCCACAGAAACAATCGACCCATTTGCATCGTGCTGCCTACGATTGCAAATAATTCTGAGATACGACCTGGTTTCATCCAGGTTTTGCCTAAGTTCAGCGATCTGCCTAGAGAAAGTGCAAACAAGCACTTAGCCGAATTTGATCTAGTCTGCTCGACTCTTCGCCCTCAAGGTTTTTCTGATGATAATTTGAGGCTACTAACGTTTTCTCATACTTTGCAAGGCAGGGCTCGAGATTGGCTATTTGACCTTCCATCTGGTTCGATTACCACTTGGAATGAGTTGGAAGGACAATTTCTACGCAAGTTCTTCCCGGAGTCCAGAGCTGCAAAATTTGAGAATGGCGATTAGTAGCATAAAGCAGAAGCAAAATGAGAGTTTGGCCGTTTATTGGGAGAGATTCCAGCAATTGTGCCGTAAATGTCCAGACCACGGGTTCTCTAAATATCAATTGCTCACTAACTATTTTTACCGTGGTATGTCTACCTTTGACAGGAAAATAGTCGATGCTGCTAGCGGAGGATCATTGACTAACAAGACTTTAGCAGAGTCAAAGCAGCTCATCATCGACATGGTTTCTGGAGGTCAGCAATATGAGGATGAGGACGATGACCGATACCGACCTGTGAAGGGAGTTGAGCGAGCAGACAGCTCCAGTGTCAATGAGAAGATTGATGCTCTGACTTCTCTTGTTCGAGGTCTAGCTGTAACACATATGCAAAACGTCCGTTGTGGAGTGTGTTCAGAAAATGGGCATTATACTGATTCTTGTCCTACATTGTAAGATCTATCAACCGAACATGCATGTTATGGATCTGGAGATGCACAGAAAGATGCCCTCAGACGGAGAAAGTATGATCCGTACTCAAACACATACAACCCAGGCTGGAGGGACCATCCAAACTTTGGTTGGAAGCAGCCGGATCAGAAGATGCCAGGAGTTTTACCTCAAAGGCAGCCACATGGTGGTCAGTATGCCCATACCGACCGTGTTGCACCGAACATGAATTACATCATGAAGTATTTGGAGCATAGCAATGCACTCGTGAACAGTCTAGCACGAAATCAAAAAGCATTCTAGTAGGAGACACAAGCTGCCTTGGGGAGTATGGGCACTCGAATCACCCAACTCGCCACTCAAGTGAACAAGCTACAGTCAAATCAAGGCAAACTCCCATCCCAAGCTGAAATGAACCCAAAAGGGAATGTTAGCGCTGTCACTTTGCGAAGTGGGAAGGAATTAGCCGAGTTGGAGGCTAAGAAGAAAGAAAGGGAGCTAGAAGAGCACACGGAAGTGCCAAAAGACGAATCCGGAAAAGAGAAAGAACAATCTACCGTGCTTCTTTCACCTGAAGTAAGTGTTGAACCAAAAATTTCTAATTCTCAATTGCTGATTGCAGCTCATTTTCCTTCCAGGTTGATCCGAAACAAGAAAGAGGATGATGAAAAGGAGATTCTCGAGCTGTTCAAGAAGATAGAAATCAATTTGCCTCTGATTGATGCTTTTAAGAAAGTTCCCAGGTACGCAAAATTCTTGAAAGAACTGTGTGCTAAAAAGATGAGATATGGGAAAGATGCGAGGATTAAAGTTGGTGAGAATGTTTTTGCTGTTATTCAAAGAAAATTACCACAAAAATGTAGGGACCCTGGTATGTTTACTATTCCTTGCATTATTGGTAATAAGAAGGTTGAGAGAGTCATGCTAGATTTAGGCGCATCCATAAATGTTATGCCTCTGTCTATGTACAAGGAACTGTAATTAGGCCCTATGAAAGACACTCATGTTATCATTCAGTTAGCTGATAGGTCTAATGCATATCCTCAAGGTGTGGTTGAAGATGTTCTAGTCAAAGTTAATGAATTGATTTTTCCTGTGGATTTTTATATAGTTGACATGGGTGATGCCTTCTCTGCACATAGATCTATGATTCTTTTAGGAAGACCATTCATGAAAACGGCTAGAACTAAAATTGATGTTGATAAAGGCATGCTTAGCTTTGAATTTGATGGAGATATTATCACATTTAATATTTTTGAAACTATGAAGCATGTTGAGGACCCTGAAGCTTTATATATGATTGATAGTGTTGATCAGTTAGTTGACGATTTTGTTGAGAATCATTTCAGGGAAGACAAGCTAGAGCAGATATTATTTGGTGGAATGTCTGATACTGCTGCTATAACAGGAGAAGATGAGGAGATTTGAGACATCATCATGCAGCTGTATGCTACCAGTGAGTTTCCCGATCGGCATCTGTCAAGCAGTATGCCCATACCGATCAACTCAGAGCCAATTTTGCCATCTGTTGTGAAAGCTCCAGTGCTAGAATTGAAGGTGCTCCCAGAGCATCTTAAATACGTCTTTTTGGGAGAGAAAGACATGTTGCCTGTCATCATCAGCAAGGATCTAAGCACAGAGCAAGAAGGAAGGTTGGTCGAGCTTTTGAAAAGGCATAAGGGAGCAATTGGCTGGACCTTAGCCGATATAAAAGGGATCAGTCCTAATATCTGCATGCACCGGATATTCCTTGAGCCGGATTGCAAGCCATCTAGAGATTCACAAAGGAAATTGAATCCTGTCATGAAAGAGGTGGTGCTCAAAGAAATCCTTAAACTGCTCCAGTTAGGGATTATTTACCCAATTTCTGACAGCGTTTGGGTCAATCCAGTGCATGTGGTACCGAAGAAGTCTAGTTTCCAGTTGGTCAAGAATGAGAACAATGAGTTGATTCCCATGAGGCTTCAAACAGGTTGACGCATGTGCATAGATTTTCGAAAGCTAAATGATGCTACACGCAAGGACCATTTTCCCTTGCCGTTCATTGATGAGATGCTCGAACGATTGGCGGGAAAATCTTTCTTTTGCTTCCTGGATGGTTACTCAGGCTACTTCCAAATTTTTGTAGCCCAAGAAGATCAAGAAAAGACAACTTTCACATGCCCGTTTGGAACATTCGTCTGTCGGAAAATGCCATTTGGTTTATGTAACGCTCCTGGCACTTTCCAACGGTGTATAATGAGTATTTTCTCCGACTTGATTGAAAGCTGTATCGAGATCTTTATGGATGATTTTACAGTGCATGGAGACTCCTTTGATCAGTGTTTGGCTAATCTGGACAAGGTTCTGCAGAGGTGCGTTGAAACAGATTTGGTGCTGAATTTTGAAAAATGTCACTTTATGGTGAAGCAAGGCATTGTACTCGGTCATGTCATTTCTGAGAAGGGTATAGAAGTGGATAAGATAAAAGTTGATTTGATTGTGAAGTTGCCTTATCCATCTAATGAGAAAGAAATCCGGGCCTTTTTGGGTCATGCGGGTTTCTACAGGCGATTTATTCAAGATTTTTTGAAGATTGCGCTGCCTATGACAAAACTGCTGCAGAAAGATACTCCATTTATCTTCGATAACAAATGTAAGGAGGCGTTCGATCTTTTGAAAAGCAAGTTGACTTCGGCTCCCATAATTCAACCACCGCAATGGGGGCTACCTTTCGAGATCATGTGCGATGCAAGCGACTTTTCTGTCGGAGCTGTACTTGGGTAAAAGAGTGGGAAAAATAGCCATGTGAATACATTATGCATCAAAGACTCTTAATTCCACTCAATGAAATTACACGACGACGGAGAAGGAGCTGCTTGCTGTGGTTTTTTCTTGTGAAAAATTCCGTTCTTACCTTGTTGGATCGAAGGTCGTGGTGTATTCTGACCATGCTGCTTTGAAGTATTTGCTCTCCAAAAAGGAATCCAAGCCTCGTCTCATACGGTGGGTGTTTCTGCTACAGGAATTAGACTTGGAGATCAAGGATAAAAAGGGAGTCGAAAATAATGTTGCTGATCATTTAAGCAGGCTGCTGACAAAATCCGACGGTATGCCCATACCGGATGATTTTCCTGATGAGCTTTTATTGACAGTTACCGGTGTGATTCCTTGGTATGCTGATTTGGTTAATTATTTAACTACTGGGATGTTTACAAGAGGAACCGAGACATCAAAGAAAAATAAGTTTAAGAGCCAAGCAAAATATTTCATATGGGATGATCCCTACTTGTGGAAAACTTGTGCTGACCAAGTGATTAGGCGGTGCATTCCCGACGATGAGATCCAGTCCATTCTGACTTTTTGCCATGCGCATGCTTGTGGTGGCCACTTTGGACCAAAGAGGATAGCTCGTAAGGTTCTTGATTGTGGTTTCTATTGGGAAACTATTTTTAAGGATGCTTACTTCTTCTGCAAGAATTGTGATCGATGCCAACGCACTGGCAATATCTTTTCTCGGAATGAAATGCCTCAAGTTCTCATTTTGGTGTGCGAGATTTTTGATGTGTGGGGCATGGACTTCATGGGTCCCTTCCCCAGTTCATTAGGGAACTCCTACATTCTTTTGGTCGTCGATTATGTTTCCAAGTGGATCGAGGTTAAGGCTACTCAGTCTAATGATTCTAAGGCGGTTTCTAGGTTCCTCAAAACCAATATCTTTCATTGGTTTGGTGTTCCACGTGCTATCATTAGCGATCAAGGCACACACTTTTGTAACCATACTTTGGAGGCCCTGTTCAAGAAATATGGAGTTCATCACCGAGTTGCCACAACCTACCATCCCCAATCTAATGGACATGCAGAAGTATCTAATCATGAGATAAAGAGCATTCTTGAGAAGACAGTCAACCCAAATCGCAAAGACTGGAGTTTGCGTCTGGATGATGCGATATGGGCATACCGCACAACTTACAAATCACCTATCGGGATGTCTCCGTATCGATTAATTTTTGGGAAGCAGTGCCATCTACCTGTGGAGTTAGAACACAAAGCATTCTAGGCTGTAAAGCAGTGTTGTTTTTGATCAAGATGTGCTAGGCTGTAAAAGGAAGATTCAATTACAAGAGCTCAAAGAGATTCGATTAGAAGCTTATGACAATGCTAGCATATATAAGGAGCGTACCAAGTTTCTGCATGATAAGTATATTTGAAGGAAGATTTTTGAAATTGGACAGAAGGTACTGCTCTTTAATGCTCGTCTCCGCATCATGCCAGGTAAATTGAAGTCCCGTTGGACGGGACCATACGAAGTTGTGAATGTCAGTCCTCAAGGAGCAGTGGAGATTCGAAGTCTTAGCACTCACCAGCTTTTGAAGGTTGGTGCGTCATTTTTCACCAAAAATAAATGTTCCGACTTTCATCGGCAAGCCCACACTGCAGAGTACAGTGGCGAGCAGGATCGTCTCCCAAAGGACCGGCGAGGATTACTCTTGACTTTCAGTCTGCGTGCCCAAACCTCCAGAAACTCGTGAATTTTATAACAAAATAATTGCAGAATTTATTTAGCCAACTAACGAAAATAAGTGTGCAAAGGAACTGAATTAAATCAATGATAAAAAGGGTATTCCGGATCCAACGAACTCCACTCCACTTATAATACCGATCACAGATGCAATAATTAATTATAGTTATAATTAATCAGATGCAATATATTATATATATTATATATATATATAATATATATATGTGTGTGCATACATAGTTACGTAGGTTGGTTGGTAAAGTTAACCAATACATTAGCTAAAATCTTTTAGCATTTTTCATCATTTCGTGATACACACACACACACACACACACACACTCATGATAACTTGGCATTAGTTGCTTTTGAGCATGCATCATAGATTAGCCTCATGCATAGTTTTATTACATCATGTTATGCATTGTATTAATTCAAGATAATTAATTATAGGGCGCGCACGACTTAATCGGTTAATATCAAGGTCAAGGTTAAGGTGGAGTTTTACGTTGAACTTGTCCCTATTATCCTCTCTATATGTTTTACCGAATATATGTGATGTCACAGCATAACAAGAGCCTATGGGTTATAACGCAGAGCCTTTGGACTATACATGCAGAGCCTACGAGCTATCACGCAGAGCTTTCGAGCTATCACGCAGAGCCTCCGGGCTACATGGTTTGGTCTACGGACTGAACACAAGTTTATGATTTACATATTATTCTGTTTGATATATAGTTTGAATAATTGGACACTCCCCACTGAGTCAGTAGTACTCACCCCAAAACTACTTATCTTTTCAGGTGTTGTCTCGAGTGATGCGTAGCGAACAAGATGTGATGATGGTGGTCAAGTGATCAAGCACGATTAAATATTTAATTTATTTTTGACGTTATTTTATGTAATAAATGTCGAGTTATGCTTAGAAACTTCCACTGTATTTCAAGTAAAATATTTTTATTAATGAAAAACATGGATAACGTACCTTTTTCTATTAAAAGTGAAATTGGGGCGTTACAATTTGGTTGCCTTGTATTATTGGAAGCCAAGTAAAATATTATTGATTTTTGTTGATTTATTTGGGAAATTGCAGACAAGCTTGGTGAATGTATTTGATACGCTTACATGTTTTCAATTATTTTAGCCATTTCATCCTTTCTATCCTACCTATATACCCTAGCTCCGCTACAGCCAGTGCAAAAAAAGACATTTTGATTTGTGTATAGATCTCATTTGCATGGTAGAGATTTTGACATATGGGCAAATTTATGTTTGAAAGCATCAAGTTACGATTTGTGTGAATTATATTCTGTCCATATCTTCTATTGAGAGAATTTGAGTGACCTTGGTGAGGCAAGATTGGTTTTGCATGTTTTCGACTTGAATGAAGAGCATGTATACATCTTTATGAAACAAGAGATTGGTTTGTGGTTTGTGGTTTGTGGATGATTGTATCTTGTCTCTAACATTGATTGTTTTCCATTGAAGGTTACCAATGACTGTCTTGTCGTCTTTGAGTTTTTCTTGAGTCTTTCTTTTGTTTAGTGTTGCTCGAGGACGAACATTGTCTAAGTGTGGGGGGGGCTTGATTAAGTTGTTATTTCGTATATATTTTTTGTCATTTTTGGTATATTTTTGCGTAGTTACTCATTCCTTGGTCAAGTTTTGGGGAAGAATTGTGTCTTGTGGTTAATTTCAGGTGGTTGACATGGAAGTGGAGATAATGGCATTGTTTTGAAAGGTTTGGACACAATTGGATTGAAGAAAGCTGAAGAGTCTGGAAAGCAGTCGGTATGGGCATACCGACTGGTGGACTGTGCGAGTATTTGGACTGGAGATAGTGGATATGCACCAGCTGTGGGCCATGGACGAAATTTGGGCTATTTTTATTACTTTTGGACTTTATTTTTATTATTTTCCTAGTTGGATTAAGATTAGATTTCTTTTATTAATTAATTAGTTAATGATTGGTATAAAAGACTTATAGATAGAGTAGGACTCTATTATTACAGTATCCATTGCAGTACAGTATTTTCCAACGTCAGACACAGAGAGAGAGAGAGACGCTAGAAACGTAATTTTTCCTCTGCAGATTTTAATTCAATTTCATTCTTTCTTTATTCCTTTCTTTATCGTTCATCTTTTCAATTAATTTATGAATTGCAAATCCAAGTATGAATTTAAGCTAAACGCGTTCTATTCCGGTGAAGATTAACGAATCCCTGGTATAATTATTTTGTGAGATCTAAATGTTCTTTTTGCTTTAATTAATTGCATGTATTTGTGATTCTCTATGTTTAAAGTTGTTAATTGTTTCGGCTCTGCTAGGTAGTTGCAAATATTTAGTAGATCGGAATTAATTAGTAGCCAATTAAATTGGCCATCCATAATTGTGGTTTAGGTTTAATTAGTGGTACAACGATTCTTCAGAAACGAGAAAAGAGCAGTCTTAATTCGACAGTCCTGTGTCAGAGTCTGTTGGTTTTGATTCTTTAGTGTTTAACACTGTCGGCTCATTAAATCTATAGAGTGTCTCTTACGGTTGTCAGTCCATTAGAGAAGTAATTAGTGAAGTGCCTTCCTGATTGTCGAGAAACTAAGGAGAAATTAAGTTGCATCAGTAAGTGTCTTCGGTGGCTATAACTGATTTGCATGCGTTAATTGGAAATATCTTTGCATCGAGGATCGGAATAATTAAGCTAGAGTGGAGTTAATTGGAAGCCCGAATACCTTTAAATTTGTTAAGAAAACTACATTTGTTTAATTGCTTTTAAATTTGGTTTTTACATTATAATCAAGATATTCGTGTGGAAAGTTGGTTACTGCAAAATGAAGGTTTGAATAGTTCTCACCGGTCCTTTGGGAGACGATCTTGCTTGCTACTATTCTGGGTAGTGTGGGCATACCGACTGCGTGTCGGATTATTTTTGGTGAAAAATGACACACCAGTCACCAAGCTAACAGGCTGCCCATGAAGTTTATACACCGTGTCTAAAAACACCTTGGCTACAGATTGGGCTGTGTATGGGTATGATAGGGAGATGAAATGTCCATATTCGGTAAATCTGTCGATCACCACTAGAATGACATTCTTCTTGTAAGAACTTGGCAACCTCTCAATGAAATCCATGGAAATATGGGTCCATGCTTGGCTAGGAATAAGGAGGGGATGTAACAGTCCTGGGTAAAGCCCCCCTTGGGATTTACTGATACTACAAGTAGTGCAACTGTATGTTGACCCAATTGGCCACATCTTCCTTCATTTTTGGCCAATAGAAAAGCCTCTTAAGCTTCATGTAGGTACCAAAAATGCCTGAATGCCCCCCCCATAAGGACAGTTGTGCATTTCCTGAAGTAAGAGCTCCTTCACATTAGATCCCTTACCCATTGCAGTCCTTCCTCTAAATTTGAGAAAATTGTCCAATGACTCATAGTCAGGATGGGATGTGGGTTCCTTCAGTTTGTCTTCCATAATGGTGGTGAATTGGGATCCCCTTTGTAGCTATCTGAGATTTGTTGTACCCAGGTTGGCACAACTGTGGTGATAGCTAGACAACCTGTTTCTGTAGGGGGTCTCCTTGAAAGAGCATCTACAGCACGGTTCTCACTCTCCTTCTTGTACTCAATCTCATAATTTAAGCCCAGTAACTTAGTAATCCATTTTTGTTTCATGAGAGTCATGATTTTCTGATCTAGGAGATGTTTCAAAGCATGTTGGTCTGTTCTGATAATAAACTTACGGCCTTGTAGATAATGCATCCATTTTTGCACAACCATTAGGACTGCTAAGAACTCCTTCTCATATACTAACAGTAACTGATTCTTGGCACATAAAGCCTTGCTCATGTAGGAAATAGGCCTATGCCTTTGCATGAGTACTACTCCAACTCCTAAGCCACTGGCATCTGTCTCCAAGATGAATGGTAGGGAGAAGTCTGGCAAGGCCAACACTGAAGTGGTAGTCATTTCCTTCTTTAGGAGTTCAAAAGCTTTAGTGGCCTCTTCAGTCCACTTAAAGGCGCCCTTCTTTAGGAGTGAGGTCAGTGGCTTGCTGAGCAGTCCATAATTTTTAACAAACTTCATGTAGTACCCAGTAAGGCCTAGAAATCCCCTCAACTGTTTGATATTGGTTGGAATTGGCCAATTGGTCATACTGGAAATCTTGGAGGGGTTTGTAGCCACCCCTTCTTTAGAAATAATGTGTCCCAGGTACTCTATCTCTTCCTGCCCAAAATGATACTTGCTCTGCTTGGCATACAATTTGTTCCTTCTAAGGATAGTAAGAACCTCCTTCAAATATTTCAAGTGCTCCTCCCAACTACCATTATAGACTAGTATATCATCAAAGAATACCAGTACAAATTTCCTTAGGAGGGGCCTAAAGATATGATTCATTAGTGACTGAAAGGTAGCTGGGGCATTACATAAGCCAAATAGCATCACTAGGAATTCATATTGGCCATTGTGTGTGCTAAAAGAGGTCAGATACTTGTGCTCAAGGTTCATAAGGATCTGGAAGTATCCTGACCTGAGATCAATTTTGGAGAAATATCTGGCCCTATTAAGCTCATCCAGTAGTTCATCTATGATAGGAATATGGTAGTCATGCTTGACAGTGAGCCCATTTAGATATCTATAGTCCACACACATTCTCCAGGTACCATCATTCTTCTTGACCAACAATACAAGGGAGGAAAAAGGACTCTTGCTGTTTTGGAACATGCCAGTGACTAGTAAATCCTGAACAATTCTTTCTATCTCATCCTTTTGATCATGTGACACCTTGTATGGATATTGATGCTTGGGAGAGCTCCCAGGCTTAAGGGTGATGTGATGTTCCACTCCTCTGCTGGGTGGTAATCTTTGTGGCTCTGTAAACACATCTTGAAACTCTTCCAAGAGAGTCTTCAACTGCTGGTTATCATCTGTGATCCCATTCTTCTTCATACTGATCCAGTACACTTCCTCTATAGGTGAGGGATGAGTGTGGTGAATCATGTGATAAAGGTTGTGACCACTAATGTATTGGTAATCTACTGTAGTGGTTTAACCCTGTATTTGGATCCTTTTGCCCCTCCAGTTGATTGAAAATGTCATCCTGTTATAATCTAGTTCAATTGGTCTGCAAGACTTGAGCCAGTCATCTCCTAGAATCAGGTCATATCCCTCAGTGGCTAGAACTCTAGGTAAGTAGGTGAAGGAATGTTCCTGCATAGTTCATTTGAATACCTGAACTCCGGTAGAGCTCATCATTCTGCTCCCATTGGCTACCCTGACCATAATAGGTTTAGTAGGGTCAGTCTTGCAACCCAAAGCCTCTGTTGTGGACTCTCTGATGAAACTGAGAGTGCTACCCAAGTCTATCAGTATGTGGAGCTTCTGATTTCTCACATACCCAATAACTCTCATAGTAGTTGTTTCTCCTTCGCCTGAAAGTGTATTCAGGGCCATCTGCACTTCTTCTATGTTGATTGTAGTGTCTGCTGCTAGGTCTTCTTCATGAGTATCATCACCAACATGAACATAATTTGTTTCTTCTTCATCACATAGGATCATATATGAAATCTTATTTTTGCACTTATGCCCAGGGGTAAAAAACTCATCACAATTATGACATAATTCCTTTTCCCTCCTTGCAGTCATCTCTGCAGCAGTGAGCAATTTGAAAGGAGCTTTGCCTGTGGAAATTTGTGACTTCTGACCGGGATGTGTCCAGTTGGCATCTCTCTTATAGCTGCTAGTAGGGCTAGGTTTGTTACTTGCTTTGAATTTCCTGGACATAGCTTCTAGGTTGATGATCTGTTGTTGCCCCAGCTCTATAGCATGGTTAAGAGTAGTGGGTTTAAACATGTGTATGAGGGACTTAATTTCTTCACCCAACCCACTAATAAAGTTGATGATGAAATATTTCTCTGAAAAACTCCCTTTACCTATCAGTAACATACATGCTATGAGCTCTTCAAACCTGTCCACATAATTAGAATAGGAGTCTGTGTGCTTAAGTTTGTTGAACTCAGAGATAACCTTAGTGTCCTTCAACTCCTCAAACCTAGAAGAAACAATATCCAAGAACTGCTCCCAAGTTATGTCATCCTCTCTAAGAGAAGAATTTTGATACCACTGAGCTACCTTGCCATCAAAATGCATAGTTGCTAGGTTGACTCTCTAATCATCAGGAATGTGGGGTACCATTCTAAAATAACTTTGACATTTCAAGATCCATGCCCTAGGTTGATCACCATCAAATCTTGGAAAATCAAATATAGGAAAATGGGGTATATGATTGGTATTGTTTGTACCTTGAAATCCCACCACATCCCGGTTATAGTTTAGCTGCATAGGCATAGGATAGTTGGCTCCATTCCTGTTAGATGGTGGGGGTATATAGCGGTTACTCTAACTTCTGGGCATAGATGGGGGTTCCCCTAAGATAGAACTCTCCTCCTGTACCTATTTCCCTTTGTCCAGGTTGGACAGTTGGAGCTGGATCGAACATAATATTTTAGCCAGTTGATCCATCTTCTCTTCAGATCCAGAGATATACCTTTTCATGTCTGAACTAACAGTTGTTATTTACTGTTGCAGCTTGAGCTCTGCTGCTTCTCTCTTCTGCTCCACCTGCTTCTGTGCCTCTTATATTTCACGCAGTTTGGTGCCCTTAGCCATGCTCAGGAATACAGGCTCTGAGATACCAAATGTTATGGAATCTGTAATTTCTTTTTTATTTTTGGTTTTCCTCTTTTCTATCTTACTTGCCTTGTAAAGATTACTAATAAACTGTAATAAAGGGATGATCTTGTTTGGTAGAAAGGTGGGAGGTGAAGGAAGAAATGGAGGAAATATTAGAGAAATTAAGAGGGAGGCAGTTTGATAGAGAAAATTTCCCTTTTGGTCCCATAGGACATGCCTTGCTCCACTTTTGGTCCCAGAGCTGTCTATTTTGGTCCTTTTTCAAAAAAATCACTCACTTTTAGTCCCATAGGATTCAAAATGTCCATTTTAGTCCCAAAGATTTAAATAGCTGTTAAAGGCTGAGAGACGGAAACCTCGCACGTGCGGCCAAAACAAGCGGGATTCTAACAAAAAGCGATCCACATCTCTAATTTCTCAAATCCAAACCCTTACCTCAAGAAATTCCCAAATTCCACCCAAATCAAAACCCTAATTTTGCCCTAATTTAGCACCCAAATTAAATAGCACCTCGTTTCAATCTTGGAACCAAATCTGAGATTTCTCAAATTACACACGTCTCGTAAAATTTGGGAACCAAATCGTGAAATTTCTCAAACGACCTAAATCTCTCATCCATCACACCTCGCCGCTCGTCCTCACACCTCGCCGATCGCCCTCACACTCACACTCACCCCCACCTTCATCGTTGATGCTGCTACTACATTAATGCTGCACTTTCTGCTCTACGAGGTCTCGCGGTTGATTTATCCTCCAGATCTGACTCAGCTGTTTCATTGTAAAACCTTCACACCTTTCTGCTTCTTTAACTCAGAGATCTCATCTGCACCACTCAATCGCCCAATGCTGCTATCAGGTTCTTCTCAGATTTCTTCTCTTGATCTATTTCTTTTTTTTATCATTTTCAAGAATTCCATTTTCTACCATTGATCGTGCAATGTGATGGGAGTAGATATGTGGATCTGTTCATAGCATTTAATTAATTATTACCTTGTGTTAAACATTATTTCCCTTTTATATTGCTCCCAAAAGTTACTTTTTGTTCGTGTTTGTTTTAATTTTATTCCGATTGTATTTGTGGGGTTTGTAAATTGAGATGAATTGAGATGAATGAGATGGAGTGTAATTTTGTTTGCGTTTCCAAGTGGTGGAATGAGTGATTTGTTGTCACCTCATCGGTAACCAAAATTTCTCTTATTGCTGATGAAGCCAATCATTTTAGATTAAACATTAATCACGATATTCTGATCAAATGTTGCGTTGCTCAAATTCTTGCTTGTCATTTCTATTTTTGAATACATTCTTCCCAACTTTAGTACTTCTTTCAGGGAATTTCTATTGACTTGACTTCCTTTTGTTCAATTGGTATGCAAAGATTTAGAGCTAAACTTAACATTGTCTTAAAAAAAACTACAGACTTGTTTCTGTTGACATTCAAATTCATTGTATATAGATTTACTGCATTTGATAGTTGCATCACCCCTGTATCATTTATTTATTTTCTCTCTTTTCTTGCAGCTTGTGATCATGCAAAATGAAATGCATAAGCAGACGGCAATGATAGTTGCTGTTTCAGTTACCAAAGAGGGAAAAAGACTCGAGGTAGCTTTGGGCGGGAGCTTGGAGAAAGCTGTCAAAGCCAATTCTGATGTTTTGCAGGCTCATCTTCATGAAGAAAATGCAAAACAAGAAAAGGCAGCAAAGGAGTGTATGCAACAACTAACAAATATGGTTAGCAATTGCTTAAATAAAGATTTACCTGCTATTATAGAAAAAACGGTCCAGAGAGAAGTGGCCAAGATCGGGCAATCTGTTGCGCGGACAATTAGTCCGGCCATTGAGAAAACAATTTCTGCTTCCATTGCAGAGAGCTTCCAGGTTAAGATCTCTATTTGTTTGCTTGTTTTCTGGTCCAACCATTTCTGGGAACTTACATTATCATTGTGATCAGAAAGGGGTAGGTGATAGAACTGTAAATCAACTGGAGAAATCAGTCAGCTCCACGCTTGAAGCTGTAGTTGCTAGATAAATCCAAGCTCAATTTCTAACTTCTGGCAGGCAAGCTCTTCAGGTATTGAACAACATCAAGTTTGACTATCTACTTCTGGTGGTTCTGGTTCTTTCCCCTTTTTTTGGGGAGGTGCGGGGCAAATAGATTTTATAACTACAAACTCTGTTCTTTTCATTATTACAGATAAATTTAGGATAAATATGAGTGAAAGGAAATTCATTTGGGTCCAAAAACATCAAGACAAACATTGATGTTTTTAGTGTTGGAAATATTACTGCTGAATATTTTTTGATGAGCTTCTGGAACAAACTTGTTGGAAGTGATGTATATTCAGATGAAATATTTCAGTTTATCACAGTTTATGACATTTGCTTTTGTTGGTTATGTTCAGAGCAATGAGTAAATTGATTTGGTTTTGTTGGTTTTGTGGGAATATTGATGTATTTTGGTGGCAATTATCTGTAACACCCCAGATTTTTGAATAAGGTTTAGAGGATTGTTAATGGTAATTAATTAGTTAAGAAAGAAATTTAATTAAGGTTAATTAAGGTCAGATGTCAGTCACGACTTTATGGGTCAATTTTCATGAAATCGTCTTTTCAGAAATTTTGATCTTAACTCTGTTTTGGCCATTTGTGGTCTCGTTGGAAAGGTTTTAACTCAAGGAGTGTGCTGGTGTTCCCGGAATTTTATTCTGAAATTATTTGAGTTCCTAGTGATGAAAAACGTATTTAAAGGATGAATGAATAGTAATTTTTGCGTGCGTTCGTGTTTTGAGAAATTTACGAAATCCTCTTTGTTGATCTGAGTCTAGATCCGTCAGGCCCTTCTTATGAGAAATGACTCAAGGATTCCGTTGGCGTTCATGAATTTCCATTCTGAGGTCAATCGAACGCTCGGGAGCAAAAACTGTCAGTCTGAGTGAATAGTAAAAAGTAATTCCAAAAAGGGAATCTTTACTCGTGTTTCTTCTGATGACCCCGTCTTCCTCACTAATCAAGTTGATTCACTAGTATTCGAGCCAACGAGTCTCCCAGTATTTTTAGATTTCGTGTCTGAGGTCATTTGGACCTTAACATCAAATAAAGCAGTTTTTAACCGAACTCGGGGTAACTTTTACAGTATCCTTACACTGTAATGGCTTCTTCTAGAAGCCAAAGCTTTTCCTATAAATAGGACACCACCCCTTCACTCTTTTTGTACCATTCACTCTCCATTTCTCAAATTCTAGAGAGTGGGAAAAGCTTGAGAGTTGAGAGAAAAGCTCTTATCAAGTGAGGAGTTTCTTCGTGAGTTCTCCTCCGAGACGATGAGCGGAGTGGCGTGGAAGGGATGCGGTGAGGGAAGGTGCTAGGGGTACCGTTGGGTTGTAGAAGGCGGCTCTGCCGCCGTTGCGACTCGACGAGACGCCAAGCTAGCCACCTTCCTTCGACGCACCCGACTCCGTCCATTCTTGTTCGTTGGTCTCGAATCTATTTCTTTATTGTCTTTAATTCTGCATTTCTTTCCGTCTTTCATTATCGTATTTCTGTTATAGTATTTCTGTTATTATTTCTCATTGATATTCTCGATTTATTTCGTTTAAGTTCCACTTAAGTTCTGTATTTAAATTCCGTCGTTATTTCATTAAATTCCGTCTAAGTTTAGTATTTCGATTCTTATCGTTGTTTTCCAAGTTCGTTTCTTCTCTGTTTAAGCTTAAATTTTAGTATGTTGTGCATATTGAAGTTCTCTACATTTCGTTATGTTGAGTCCGTCGTCATCCGGTGATCGGAAACCGGTCAGATCGCCGGAAAACAGAAACTGCTACCGCCACCGATCAGTTCGGTTTTTGGATATTTTCAACTATTTTGAATCATCAAATCGAAAAGGTTTCTTCTACAAAGTTGCTCGAAAAATTATTCTCTATAAATCTGCCAAGTTTCGTAATTTTTGGACGAGTTTTGATGAATCTCAATTTTTAAAAGTAGACAGTTATTTTTATTCCGGAAGCATGTGTTATCAAAAAATTCTCAAAGTCTCAGTATTGAGTCCTCGTATATATAAGAGTATCCCGTATTATTTTTGTAATTTTTGGGCAAGTAAAAAGTGTATTCGAGGTCCGCTGAATAAAATTAAATAATAGCTCCATTTATAATAAATTAAATCCCGAAAAATTAGTGATTCATTTTGGATGTTTTCAAAGGGTTTTTTTTTTCAGGATTTAATCTTCACGTTTTTCTAAAGTCGTGCAATCTATGTTTAAGTCCTAGTTAAAGGTGGTTTAGTTGGATATTGTTTAAATTCGTGTTAGACATTAGAAATCTTCAAAGGAGGCCGCTAAGTCGATGATTCGACTTTTGTAGGAAGTAGTGAGCCTCGTGGAAACTCGAAAAAAGATCATCAACTCGTTGCTTCATCTTCTGTCCAGTAGTCGAGGTGGGTAAATCTATACTCTTCTAAAGTTTGAGCTAATAAGCTCTAGAAGCATATAGGGCAAATGAGATATCCAATAAAATATTTTGCTCTGCCTGATTGATCTCTATACAAGGAAGAAAGGAAAGGAAGATGTATTATTTTTAATTGAGCTCTCAAGAATGTTTAGAAATGCTAGAAATGTTAAAGTATTGTTTATGCTTAGCATGAGATATTTAAGAATTGTCTTTAGTTACAATTCGTATTTATGTACGTTCATTTCTCCTTGTATTTGAATGTTGATGCTTTGTTAAAGGTCGTATAGTTAAGGATTAAGGATTGCCTTGTTATGGTAGTGTTAAATCCCTTATAGGCCGAGATCATGCTATATTAAAGGATTAGTCCCTAGACGTTGCTCTAGGATTGGTTTTGCTAGCAAGGTTAAGGAAGGAAGGAACTTAGCATTTCGCTTAAGCAGCAATTGAGCTTAGAGGATCTATGAACTTTTAAGTGAGTCACTGCTGGGTTAATTCCCTCGCAAACTCGTTTGGATATTTGAGGTAACCCTCTTCTATCCTAAGGCATGCCTAAGGGTGCAGTTGACATCAGGTTTGAGCCAGGTTGGGCCCAAAAGAAAAGAAAAGGTTTTTCGGATATGGAGAGGGCTTTTGCGTTTTGCTCTCCATATACCGTCAATTAATTGTTGGATATCTTGAAGTTATTAAAGTGTCTTTTTTTTTGTTAAAACCCACTGAGTACATTAGTGCTCATACCCCCTCTTTTTCAAATGTTTTCAGGTTGAGATGCTGAGGATGTTCGTGGCTGTGGATGTGGGTTGACTGTCAAGATTGTTTTGCTATTATATAAGTTCTTTTGAAATCCCATTATATGTTATGCTACTCTGATTCACTCTTTCTAATTCTGTTCAAGTTCTATTATGATTATCAAGATTCTATGAATATTTCCCCAGACATAGTATCTATATATAAAGATGCATTATAAGTTTTATTCCTGCTTCTCGAGTATATTTTTCTTTCTCCTATGAAGAGGCTTGTTCATGTTGGTATCTGTTTATCCGCTTTGACCTATGAATGGGTCTATGCTTGTTGGTATCTGATTAGTTAGCCGTTTTATTTTGCTAAAGCATGTTTCCTTCTTAATTAAGTAAACCCGAGTATCATCGCCTATCTTTCAAAAGTATATCTTTATTCCCAAACCTTCTTTGTTAATCTTCCGTCTTATTCGTTAATCCCTTAATTACACCCCGTTCCCATTCGTTAATCTCTATCTCAGGACGGGGCTGTTACATTATCCCTTGTAAAAATCTGTCAAAATTGCCTCTAAATAATGTTACAGTTAGTTGGTTATGTGTTACTTTGGGACTGAAATTAATAGTGCAATGGGACCAAAATCGACAGTAAATTTAACGTTTTCTGTCACGGTGGGGTAAAAATTGACAGTCAAAAAAATTTGGGACTAAAATAGACAACTCTGGGACTAAAAGGGGAGCAAGGCGTGTCCCATGGGATCAAAAGTGAAATTTTCTCCAGTTTGATAATACTTTTTCTTATCCATTCATTTCATAAACTCATAATATATAATAGGTTGGTTGGGACCACAAGAGAAACCATTACAACTAGTCACATAAAATAAATTGGGCTAACAACTGGCCCTTATTTAAAAAGAGAAATAAAACTAGATATTAAGTCCAACACTTCCAAACCCTTCAACCCGATTCCAAATTACCCGAACCGGATCCGATGTGAGTAGCCCTAAATTGGAAACCAAATCAAGACCGCATTTTCCCCTCAATATCTTCCTCTCCAAGAACCCTAGCCGCCGATGCCCCTTCAATTCCTCCCCCGACGACCTTGTTCATGACAGTGACATACTCAACCTCTACGGTTCTGCCACACTTGAAAATCAGGTTAGACCGCACATGAAAAATAAAGTATAATAAACTCACTTCTAATGGTATCAATGAATTCGAACTCAAGACTATTCAATGATTTGTTTACCCTTAGCTTGCCAATATACATATTAGTTTGGTATACAATCAATGACATAAACTTCCCAATATAATTGTTTCTATATGCACTATAAAAATTAGTATTCACATAAATCACACTGCACCTGCATTTCACACTACACTACAATTTTTATTTTTTACCTCCCATTCTAAAAATATCATTTAATTATTATAAAAGAAACTGAAACAAAGTCAAAAGGAAAAATAAATAATTAATTAAGGCAAGAAGAGACAACACCTCCGCCTCCGTGATGTTCAACCTTCTTCTCTCGGCGAGTCCACTGCTCCACCATCTCGCTGGCAGCCGCCATGCTCCCCTCTCTCTATTTTCTACTCTCTCTTCACGTACTCAAAATTTCCCTCTATTTGTTTGATGCGAAAGCCCTCGAGATGTCCAAAAATGAAGATTCAAAATTAAAACAAATAGTTTGAAATATTCAGCTTGAATCCCGTCACATATATATAGAATTGAAAATTATTTCTCAAATATACAAGACATGCTCGAACATATATTTTTAAACGCATAGGTTGTTTTTCAAAAATCTGTTTCTGAACCAAACTGAGTCTATGTTTTCGAGATGAAAATTATTTCTCGTATGCACAAACATGTTCGAAAATTAACGCATATTGTTTATGAAAATTTATTTCCGAATCTTTGGTGTGTGGACACTGTTTTGGTGGTGGCGATCAGCGAGTCCACTGTGGGTCAGCTCGTTGGTGGGGTTGACCGACGAGCAGTGCAGTGGACATCGGTCAGAGAAGAAGCCACCAACGAGCTGAGTTGATTGGTGAGCAGTGGACATCTCACCTGAGAAGAAGAAGAAGTGGAGCCGCGCGTGCATACAGGAGCAAGACCATAAACTTCCAAGCAAACCAAGTACTAAATAAGTCTATAATATGGGGAAAAGCACCGTTGATATATTTATGGACATTGTTCATTACTACAGTGTTGTTTACCTCATGCATATTGATGGATTTTCTTGATCAGACTAAAGGAGATTCCAATCCGCAATGCATTTCGAAAGCAATTAGCTAGAGAGATGAGATAAATAGTATACATAATAGGGTGTCACTTCCACCATCAAAATATATATAATATATACACATGATCCCAAATTATTTATATATAAAAACACACATATATATATATTTATGAAACTAGAAAAGAAGCCCTAGCACAAGAAACGATCGATCTAAACACTAGCTAGCAATATTTAATCTCTTTTAGGGTCGGCCACGAAAACTGATTCCGGGTAGAGCAGGCTCTTCGCTCCGGTGTAGTCCACCAGCTTCTTGCTGAGAGCCTCCGACGAGTCGTCGCCGGGGCTGGTAATGTACATGATCCTATAGACCCACTCTAGCATCTCAGGCCAAAACATCTTCCACAAGTAAGTCACCCTGAACCATCTCGGCTCAGTCACGTACCTCTCCCCCCGGATCGCGCTCCTCACGATCGCCTTTGCGCACTTGGCCGCCCTCTGGATCGGGACCAGGCTCACCTGCACCTACCAGTACCACACATCATATATATATATATATATATATATATATCCATTCATTCATTTAATTCAAACTTAACACAATTATATTAATTAATTAATTACATCTCTCAAGTCCTGATCAACTTCAAGTCTGCCTCCCTTGGTCAAGTATTTGCCTTGAGTGAGTTCGGATTCTATGAACCCTGGAGTGACCAGGGTTATCCCTATATCCGGCCCGAATTCCACCCGCAGCGTCTCAAAAAATTGTGCCATTGCTGCTTTGCTTGCCTGTGCTAGCCATAATATATGATATATATTATATCATGTATCCCAAATTAAGGAATTAATTAATTACTGACATTGTAAAAACTCATCCTGGGTGCAGGCAACCAAGAAGCAGACGAAGAAAGGGCGATGATCCGGCCTCTGCTGTGCCTAAGGTACGGGACTGCAAATCGGGTCATGTATACACACCCCCAAAAGTTCACATCCTGCATATTAATTTTAAATCAAAATCCAATTCATTATTTAATTCTCAACTTCTGATCATCTACGTGTTCCTACTTAATTAAACATGAATGCATCATCATCACATACATTAATATATATTTATATACCATAATTGCTCTGAAATCAGTAACATCGTCAACTTCTTCCAGCATAGCAACTGATGCAACTCCAGCGTTGTTAACCAGATGATCCACTGCATTAATGCCCAAAATAATAAATCAAATTAATTAAATTAAAGCTAATTAACAAATTAAGAAATCAATTAAATTACCATATATATATATACATATATATCTTAGCTAATTAATTACTTCTTCCAAAATGATTCATAGTTTGATCAACAACCCTCCGGCAGTCCTCCACCTTTGAAACATCGGCACGAATTACGAGCACATCGGGTGACCCGAGATCGCGTGCCGTCTCGGCCACTTCATGGAGGCTTCTCTCTCTTCTAGCCGCTATGACTAAGCACGCCCCTCTTTCAGCATACTCGTATGCTAGACTCTACAACACAACACACATCAAAATACTAGCTATATTGAATTGTTGATCAACAAAAAACAAAAACAAATTAAAAACTAGCTTGTAGTGCATGCAGAAAAACCAGCAGCAGCTACATTTAATTTGTTTGACTTACTTCGCCGATACCGGAGGATGCGCCGGTGATGACGACGACCTTTCCTGCGATATCTTCGCTGAAAAGGGTGCCCAAAATGGAGAGGAAGAACTTGAAAATTTGGAAAGGTGGCAAGAAAAAGAGGAGTGAGAAGAAGGTGAATGGGGGAGCTGCTAAGTTGAGAAACGTGTGGATTAGTTCAATCATGGCTGAAAAACACAGTTTTTTTTTCTGTGATTCAATTTTTGGCGAAATGCAGATGAAAAGTATAGAAAATTGAATTTGATAGGAACATATATATAAATATGTAAATATGCGTGGAGAGTTGCATGGATAGAAGATGACACGTATTTGGATGGAGGCGGTGGTGAGGCTGTGTCTTACCATTTTATTTCCAAACTCAATCTCTTCACGTTTCTTCATTACTTCGGATTCTACTAATTTGATTACACTAGCTATGAATAAAACATGTTATTAGACGAATGACACGTGCGAGCCTTGGCCTCTCCCCGGCCAAGCCAAACAAAAAAAAACATGCAAATTTTTTAAATATATATATATATATATATATATATATATATATAGAGAGAGAGAGAGAGAGAGAGAGAGATGGGATCGTGTGAGAACCACACTCCCCTGTGAGAACTGAGAACCAATCTCAACCACAGATTGCTCTGATTTGGACGGCCAAAATCTGTGTCAATATTGAAAAAAACGCGGTGGCATATTTGTAATATTAGTGACTTTTTAATGAAGGAAGGGTATTTTTGTAATTTAGGAAATATGTTATATTTGTAATGAATCTCTTGCAATTCGTCTTCTTCCTCAGCATCTCCCCATTTTTCTTCCTCGCAATAGAGGGCATCAAGCAAAGATTTTTTTGTATTTCTGCATCTCGGTTCTCTATTCATTATATAAGAAAAGAAGCAGCAGAAAGTAAAGCATACCTATACCGTATTGTTTTCTTCTTTTGTTTCTCTCTCTCTATGTCTCTCTATCTCAAAAGCTTAATTTGCCGGTGGTTGTTTCTCTCTGTGAATCCATAATACTTGTTCGACGTTGCGTGAACTGTGTGAGGGTCATGTGCCTGATCACTTGCTCTGCAGGCAAGTTTGCGCTTTCGATTATGTTTTTATGTAGATAGTGAAATTTTTGATATCTCGGTTGATGTTGAGTTTATGCTAGGTTAATATTTGATTGAATTGGAATAAGGAAATCTGTAGACTTGGTTTAGCTTCGTGTTCTGGCATTAATTTTTATAAATTTTTGTTACATTTTTTGTGATGAATTGCTCAAATATATTATTTTCAAGTTGCAGGGCGGAGGAGGTTGGATACATAGTGCCGACGTCGGTACAAAGTGAGGCCCTGCAGCTGCTGGTGTTATTTTTTGGTCGTGATTGTGTGATTCATGCTCAGTTAATATGTACTTTAGCACTATTGTGATTTATTTTAGCACTATTGTAATCTATTTTAGCACTACTCTAAACTGTTTTAGCACTGTCATGTACTTTAGCACTATTGTGATCTATTTTAGCAATGTTGTAACCTATTTTAGCACTACTGTGAACTATTTTAGCAGCAGCTGAAACTTTATTGGAAAACATAATCTGCAGCGGTTGCATGATTATTAGAATTAGCAGTAGTCGTCGTGGTCATTGTTGTGTTGGAATTCATATTCTGACCAAATAGCGAATCTATTTCGGGTTTGGATTTGAATTTGGGTTTGGATTTGCAAGTAGGGTTCCCCTATCCTAGTTTGGATTTGGGTTTGGATTTGAATTTGGGTTTGAATCTTGATGAGAAAAAGTTGGAAAAGAATGTGCAATGCGTATCATTGATATTGGAGATAACTTTAAATTGCTGTGCAGAATCCCCTCGAGATAGGATTAACATGATAAATGTTGTGGCCGAGCTCAAGAAAATCAAAATCCGATTTTTGTAATGAGACCTACGACAAAATTGTGAGGCCAATTTCCGTATTTTCTAATTTGTTACGAACGTAAGCATAGAAGCTTATAATCCTGCTCTGTGGCCATTTTTGTATCTAAATAGGTCTGCAAAGTGAAGGTGGCGGTCATTCAGAACCATATCACAAGGCTACTTATTCAGAAGAGGCACAAAAAAAAAATAACAACAGAATAAGAGAAATAATATATTTGTATGGACTAATCAACTGATGAAATAAGAGAAAACCTCTTAAATCTGGCTCTTCCCTTTTTCTTCTGAAAATATTGAAGTAAAAAATGTACGACTATATACTCACTCACTGTAATGTGATTTATCAGAATAAGTTAATTAATTTACATTAATTTTAGTAACTAATCATTAGCTCAACTCGATTGATCAATCTAAATAGAGTGAAATTTTCTAATGAATAAAGATATAACAGTCTTCAACCATTAATTTATTTCCTAGTTTGTATTTTTTGTTAATGCATGCAGTTGAATTGTCATAAATTTGAAATCCATTTAACACAAAAAATTCTCATTATCTAATTCAAATCTGTCTATCTAAATTAAATGAAACTCAACTAGATAATACAATCTTATGCCAAAAGGAAAAATGGTAGACGTGATGCTTAAAAGAGGAAATTAAAAATCTTACAAAAGTATTTTAAAATGGAAAAGATAAGAAACTTTGCTTAAAAAAGGTCATGACAGTGCTAAAATAGAAAATGACAGTGCTAAAATCCTAAAAGAGCCATGCTAAAATAAGTCATGACAATGCTAAAATAGAAAATGACACTACTAAAACCTAAAAGAGTCATTCTAAAAAAGGACATGACAGTGCTAAAATAGAATATAATAGTGCTAAAACCCTGAAAGAGCCATGCTAAAATAAGTTATGACAATGCTAAAAAAAATCATGACAGTGCTAAAAAGGACGAATTAGAACTCACATTCAAATTTACGTGTGACCGTTTTACAAGTTCAAATTCATAAGATATGATTAGATTCATATTAAAGCTCATATTGTATGACATGTATATTAATCTTTTTTTATATATATACTTAGTTATTGTGTTTGAATCCGGATCTTGACCCATATAGTGAATTTAAATCCACAGGACAAATTCACAATACATGACTTATATACAAAATTAAATTTTAATTGATCTCTTCTCTTATATCGGGGTGAGGGTGGGGGTTGGGGGGGGATGAATTAGCGTGTCTAGCCTATATTAAATCTATCTTTTTTTTATTTTTTAATTCCACTTTAATTTATTTTAAAAAAACTAGTCATCAATTTAAAAATATAATATTTACACAACAAGGTTTAAGGTATAGATGTTTACAGTAGTTATGTATAGTCTCTTCTAAGACGTAGTTGCACAGTGGAGAAAATTGAATGATTGCGCATAAAACTTTTAGTTATAAGTAGACGTGATGCTTAAAAGAGGAAATTAAAAATCTTACAAAAGTATTTTAAAATGGAAAAGATAAGAAACTTTGCTTAAAAAAGGCTATGACAGTGCTAAAATAGAAAATGACAGTGCTAAAATCCTAAAAGAGCCATGCTAAAATAAGTCATGACAATGCTAAAATAGAAAATGATAGTGCTAAAACCTAAAAGAGACGTGCTAAAAAGGGTCATGATAGTGCTAAAATAGAAAATGATAGTACTAAAACCTTGAAAGAGTCATGCTAAAATAAGTCATGACAATGCTAAAAAAGACCATGACAGTGCTAAAAAGGGCCATGACAGTAGATCCTAATTTTGCAACCTATCTTCACAACAATTATCTTTCGGTTAATCACGGAAAAAAGAAGTCATCAACGATTATGCTGAAGAGGTATTCTTATAAGTTCTAATCGCACATTTTGAAACACGTGAGATTTTTTTTTTCATTCTTTGAAATAGGTAAAAGCCTGTGGATAACTATTTTGATATTATCATGTCGGGAATCAATTAATAATTTGGTGGGTCTCGTGTCTTAAGATTTGAAATATATTGAATGCTCAAACCTAGATTTGGCATAAGACAACGAGTAACGAGCATTATTTTTTTCCTTTTTTCTATAAATGTGTGCCATTGAACTCGATTCACTATATATAAAATCAAATCAAGTCTTGTTTCAGTTGAGTTTCCCTTGGTTGTAATGTCGTCCACAACTATGGTAGCTCCGTCTTCACTGGACAGACGGTCAAGGTAATACGATGTTACCCTCTTCTAGGGCACCGCTCTGGTAAATTAGCTTATAACCTCTCCGTACTTAAGTCTTAGTGGTGTGAGGGCTTATAGGCTTGGTATCTGTTTCATGTTGATCTCTGATTTTTGTTTTCTGGTGTGGATCTTTGCATTTTGTGTGCCCAGATCTGTTGGTTTTTTTCAATTCTGGTTCTTTCGTTGTCTTTTCTTGGCCATTCTTTGTGTTGATTGTTGTGTGATCTGGTAAGGATTCTAGTTGAATCTCTCTTGAAATCTCAATGAGGTTTCATGAGTAACTCAAAGTGCTTTATTGACTGTGCCTTTGGGACTTTGTGAGACCCTCTGTGCCTCCGTTCAAATGGTTATTGTGAACTGGGCTAGCCACTTACTCCTGAGAAGGCACGTGTTCTTGTAGATGTACCGTGTGTCTCTCTTTTCTGCGTGCTTGTAGTCTTTTTTTCTTTCTCAGTTCTATAGTTGTCAGCTATTATCTTCTTGTTTGTAAAATGGCTGCTAATGTCTATGGCATGTTACATTTTAATGGCAAAAATGATTTTAATATCTGGAATAAAAAAATCAAATGTGTGTTGATTCAACAACGTGTTGTGAAAGCCATTTCTGGTGAATATGATGATTCTGACAATGATGCAAAACATGCTAAAATGAATGAACTTGCTTGTTCCACTGTTATGCTTAATCTGAGTGATTCTGTCATCAGAAAGATGGGTAAGTTATCTTCTGCTAAAGAGTTGTAGGAAAAATTAGAAGCAACCACTACTACAAAAACGCACATACGTAACGGTTATTGTCCGTTACGTATGCCATTTCAGAACCGTTACGTAAAGTGGTGTTACGTATTCTACCCAGTATACGTAACGGTTATTAACCGTTATCTATACTCACTATACGTAACGGTTTATAACTGTTATCTATACCGAATGAAGCGTTACGTATTATGATCTTTCGTAACGGTTTTTATAACAAACCGTTACCTATCATATATTATACGTAACGGTTTCATTCGAAACCGTTACGTATTATATTTTTTAGATAACACTCTTTAAGCAACCGTTACATATTTCATAGCATAGATAACGCTTTTTTTAGAAACCGTTACATATTCCATAGCATAGATAACGCTTTTTTTAGAAACCGTTACATATTCCATAGCATAGATAACGCTTTAATGAAAAACCGTTACATATTCTTTCAATTAGATAACACTTTTTAATTAAAACCGTTACGTATTCTTGTATTTAGATAACGCTTTTTTAAAACCGTTACGTATTCTTGTGTTTAGATAACGCTTTTTATTTAAAACCGTTACGTATACTTTTATTTTAGATAACGCTTTTTTTGTAACTGTTACGTATAATACTGTTTTTCACAATTTTTATAAAAATAAAATTATATTTTCAAATTGCAAATAATCTAAATAATCTTTCAAATTAAGAGCTAAAACGTAAAATAATTATAATAACGAGACATTATCCAAGTATCAATATTTAAATACAAAGAAAAATTCAACACAAATTTAATAAAATCCTAAAATCAATAGATAATAAAAAGAATTTATCCAAGTTCCAATCCTCCACAATTCTAACCATCATTCCAATTGAAAGACTTGATGTTTCTCCACAAATTCAACATCCTAAAAACTTCCTGCAATAATACAACACGTATAAAACCTTAAATAGAAAGTGAACGACAAGTTTTTGCAAATCCTCCACAATTCCAATCATCATTCAAATTTTAATAAGTAAAACTAATGATCCTCCAACTGTCACCAATTTCACCATGCACAAATCAATCATTATTGAAAGGTTTGAAATCCAAAATACCTTACTATATTTGATCAATCACACAAGTAGCCCAATCCTCACGAACCTCATCAATTTCCACGTAGGAATACTCCTTTTTGTTAAACTATATGGACAAACATTATGCATAGTATTTTAGTATAACGACAACCAATGGTGTATGAAAATTATACAATATTTTATTACCAACGATGCTATGGAAGTGGTATCATCAAACCCTTTGACTATGTCATTCAAAAACCACATCACATAATACCCACATTGCTTAGAATCAAGTTGAATAGGACCCTACATTAATTAGATCGAAGATCAAATTGTCATGTTTCATATAAATAAAATATTACATCTATCAGTAAGCTTACCTTTATAACTTCCCAACTTGGTGTTTTTTTACCTTTCCTTCCTAACTTTGCATTGAACTTTGAATGATTGTTAGAATCCAATGCTCACTATTCCATAATTTTTCACATTGAATTAGTACATATAATAAAACGAACGTAAATATTTATAATGTAGAACTATATCTATATCTACTTTAACTCACTTACCCCACATAGCAAGAAACAAGTACCAACTGATTTGAGGATGCACTTTCTAACCTTTCTGCCAGCATGCATGCCCGTTCATCACGTTGGACTTTTGGTGCATAAAATATGGCAAATGGATTAACGAATAGAAATTTGTTATTGGTGTTTTCTTCCTTCAACTTTGTATACAAATGCCTACCAATAATTAGCACAATCCATAAGAAAGTAAACTAATAACATTAATTGTATTAACTAACTCCATCTTCGTACTCTTGTGACAGTCTATTCATTGACATCCATGCTTTATCCATACCAACGAACAAGTTAATATTAATTTACCTAAGTAGAATCAATCTAAAATTTAGCCACAAAAATTAAAGAATATTCTAATCATGATTAACAGACTTAAATTTTAATTTATTTTCCCTTTCTAATGAACACGAGGAAAATAAAAGCATTTAGTTGTCAAAATTTTAAAAGACTTGTCACGCACAGACCAGAGCAAGCTAAAGTTAATAAATATTCATGCTTCTAGAATGCATGAGTAATCTAAATTTTTACTTATATCAACATGCAGTAAGCCACCTTAATCTTATCCCATTTCACCATAAGACCAAGGAAATATTAACACAGTACAAATTATCTTATTTAATTTCTTAACTGTAGCAGACCTCATAATAGTAATTTCTAACTATTTATATATGTATACAACTATAGTAGACCTCATAATAATAATTCATGTAATTAACAAATTATCTTATTTAACTTCTTATAGAAGACCTCAACACTTGTGTCATAACTAGTTTTTCAACTTTAATTTTTTTTAATATACTATAATTGGGAAAAAATGAATCCTAATTTTTTTTAATTAAATTAAATCAGAATAAATTAAATTAAAAAAAAAAAAGATTTAGCATTCAAATGTACGCAAAAGGTGACTTAATTAGTGAGAAAAGATTCTTTCGTAATATCATTGACTATCTTTATATCCCTTTTAATTAAAGGATTATAATAGATATATGTTACATATGTTTTATTTATTTATTAACATCATATCTTTGACCTTTGGCGCTATTCACATCTTGTTGCCCTCAAAGAGACATAACCAATAATGGAGACCTGTATGTTAATTTCATGTATACAAAAATTAAATTTGTTTTCCCAACATTTTTAATGACTCCACCATTATATGAATAGAGGTGAAGAGTAGTGGTGGCTACAGTTAAGAAGAGGACTTATATGAAACTGATTTTCATTTATTCAATATTCTGATATATATATATATATATATATATATAAGGACTTATAAGGAGAGGCAGAAATTAAAAAAAAAATGAAAATTATATATTCATGTAGTGCATGTATATTCAATCCTAAATTTACAACTGTATGATATCATATGGATTAGACGAAGACCAAAAAAAGAAATTCGGAATAGCATTTCAAAGGTTCACAAGACGACCAAGAAATTCTAACTCTGAATAGCATTTCAAAGGTTCACAAGATAACCAAGAAATTCTAACTTTTACCTGTGCAGAAAAACTGTGTGATTCAAGCAAATAAAGCACTCAAACATACATATTATTAAAATCGGTAACATTAAATTTTAGGAAGGAAAACAAAATTGGAACAGAGAATCCGAACTTGGGAAACTTACAGTTGAAAGAATCTTATAGGAGGCAGCAGAGTAGAAATTGAATCCTCCTTCAATCTTCTTCTCCAACAGTTTCATGCAACCATCGTAAATAGTAAAAGACTCGCTTCCTGAAATATCAAGCATTAATTACAGGGTATATGTGTAATACACACGCATAGAGAAATCGGTCTTCTTATAATCTTCACTTCAATAACACAGTTGGTCTCTTTCCGCTGGTATAGGTAAGTGAATATTGATTTGTGATCTTCCCAAACGTGTGTAGATGATTTTCATGTGTAGCAGGGTTAAATTCAGCGTGGTATCTACACCATAAGGCAGTCAAGCGATTATATCTTGACCTTCCAAACTGATCGGGTGCAAGATCTTTTCGGTATGAAAACTGCGATAATTAAACTGTTCCCGGGTCTGTCAGGAACATCAGAGCGAACAGTTCACCAACTGTTCTTCAAAACTCGCACAGCGGAACTTTTGTCTTCAGGCACACACCTTGGAACACTTTGTCTTCTATATCTCGCCAATACAAACACGAACCAAACATTAGTGCATGACAATGGTACTAACAATCTCCCCCTTTGGCGTTTATGGAAGACAATAACTCTTAATCTGCACTTCTCATGAATAAACTCCGTAGATGATAAAAAATATCAAAACGCGATATTTATAAAAACTGTCAGGAACAATTTTCACCACGAACTCCCCCTCAAGCTGGGCTGGGGAGTTTATCACCTAACATCCACAGACAAAAGTTGTCGCAGTCAGAGCTGCATTGTTAAGAATAGTGCAGACCAAAAAAAATAAAATGGACACACAAGCGTCCCAAAACAAAACATTGTTTGATAAAACAAAAAACCAAGGTTTTGAAAAGAGCTCAGATGCTCTTCCTTCATCACTCTTTCTGCTTGCAGCGTTCAAATTCTTCTCCCCCTTAATGTCTGCCATAACGGCAAAGAGATCAGAGCAGGAAGGCATCAACATCGTTTGGAACAAATCTAGGGACAGGCAATGAAGAGGGTTGGGCAGCAGCATCAGGAGCAACAACAGAGGGTCCACCAGCAGAAGTTGATCCGGGCATATCAAGCGGAGAGGGAAAGCCAAGGGCACGGGCTTTCAGATCCATCATCAAGGACTCCAACTCCTGTTTTTGAGTTCGGCAAGTCCAGATCGCTTTATCTAGGAAGGTCATCTCTCGCTCGAGGGATTGGATGTGTCTGTCAAAAAACACAGCATTGACAGAAGGATTAGGAGCAACTCTGCGTGGAACAGATGCATGCTTTATAGCAGGATCTGGAGCAGCGTCACCGACAGGAATATTGCAAGCATGCTGAGCAGAGAAAAGCTTGTGGCTGATCACCAACGGAGGTTCTTCCGGTGCAAACACATCCTCTGCAGTCAGAACATCATGCTGATTCATGATGATAGAGAAAATCAAACCCGGATAACCCAAAGGCTGCTGGATTCTGGGGGACTCTGCATGGGCAACCACATGGTCAAAAATGACATGCCCTAAGTTGAACACCTCCTGTGTTCCAAATCTGTAAAGCAGTACGCCCAACGACTTTCCCAGGGTTGATCTATGCTTGCTCGAGAGTCAGTTTTTTACAGTAATCTTGTGAAGAATTGAGTACTTCACACTCAAGTCAGGGGCCATCAATGCTTTCCCCTTAGGCCAAACCAGCCTACTTTCTCCCGTCAATTCTACAGCAATATCATCCAATGCAGGGACAGATTCAGGAGTAACAGAATGTGCTCGACCCAGATAAGAATTGATCATAGCAGGAGAAAAATCAATCCACACACCATGAACAAAGGTAGAAAAAGCACGACCAGACGTGACATCCCTAATTGACTTATGCAGATTTGCATAAAATTCATGAACAACAGCCAGAACATATGCGAGAGCAGAATAAGCAGACTTATCAAGTAGGGAATCATGCAACAACTGGACAACCCCAGTACCCTCAATATCAGACTCAATCAATTTACGCTCAGTCACAAGCGAGCGTCCAACCACCAATTTAAACAAAGATTGATGAAAAGCAAAAAGAAACTTGCTTGAATCAAATTTGCCAAGATACTCTCTATCCCTTAACATGTAACAGATACTTCCAAAGATGTGGAAGTATTTAACCTTAGGCTTCTTCCCTTTCCACAGCTCATAGGGAGTAGTTCATGTCTTGGGTCTGAAGTATACCCGATTAATGACATGGCAGGCTGTGTTCACAGCTTCAGCCCAGAGATTGTCAGGAACATATTTAGCCTTCATCATTACTCGACTCATTTCTTGAAGAGTTCAATTTTTCCTCTTAAGAACACCATTGTGTTGAGGTGTTTTAGGGGCAGAAAACTCCTGACCAATTCCTTTTTCTTCACATAATGTTTTGAAGAAAACATTTTCAAATTCACGTCCATGGTCACTTCTAATTCTAACCACATTAGTTCCTTTCTCCAATTCAATCTTGAGACAAAGTTTTTTGAACGTCTCAAAAGTCTCTACCTTGTCTCTCAGGAACTCAACCCATGTGAATCTGGTGTAGACATCTACACAGACAAAGATAAATTTCTTTCTTCCAATGCTTTCGATTTGGATAGGCCCCATCAAGTCCATATGTAATAAATCCAATGTATTTGAAGTAGTAATCTTCTTAACAGACTTGTGAGAGGTATGAATCTGTTTTCCAACTTAACATAGACCACACACCTTTCCTCGATCAATTGTAAGACTTGGAACACCAATCACAGATTTAGTCTTCATAAGTCTCTGAAGATTTCGAAAACTGATATGGCCAAGCTTTTCATGTCATAGATTTGCTTCACAAAGTTGGGTTCTGAAGAAAGTTTCCTTCATGTTCAGAAGGTAAGAATTGTCTCTTGATCTATTCCCGCCCATCAGGAGAACACTTTCTTTATCCTTGACCAGACACTTGTCTCTTGTAAAATTCACCAAGAAACCTTGATCGCATAGCTGACTAATGCTAATTAAATTAGCCTTTAGTCCTTCCACAAGCAGTACATCTTCCAAATTGGGTATTCTATGAACATTCAATTGACCACGCCCAAGCACTCTTCCTTTGACACCATCTCCAAAGGTAACAGATTGATAAGAACAATCTTTTTGAATGTTTATCAGCATGCTGGCATCTCCAGTCATATGGCGCGAACATCTGCTATCAAAATACCAACTGCTCTTTGTATGAATGTTGAGAGCAGTGTGAACTACATAATTTCTGTGGTTGTTCCTGGATCTGTTCCTGTTGAAATCTCTTCTAGGGAACTGATTAAATTGAAACATACTCCTTCTTCTCATCCTTCTGAGGTCATTGATATAGTTTCTACAGTGTGGTCGAATATGACCAGGTTTCTCAAAGTAGTGATACACAACACATGTCTTTTGAGAAGACTTCCTTCGCTGCTGCTGCTTGTTCATTGGCCCCAAATTTCATTCTGGAACTGTTGAATCTTTTGTTCCAGAAGACTGTCCTTGACAGAATTTGTCATAGGAATGACCACCATTAAATCCGAGCCTAGTATGATCCTGAGGACTCTTTCCCTTGGAAAGTATTTCATCTAGCTGAGATGTGCCAGAGTTCATCATTTTGACCAGCTTCTTTAGATGTAGAAGTTCACCAGATTAAGTATTCGAGTTGTTTCGGGACTACAATAGTTCATCCTGCAACTCACTGAGGCGAGTAGAGAGATTATCTCTTTCTTTCAGAAGATTGGAATTTTCTTTCATCAAGTCTTCATTGACTTTAACCACCATGATCCAACTGGAATGCAGCTTCTTATACGCCTCCATAGCAGATTCCTCAGTAAAATCTTCATCATTGCTGTATTCAGAAATTTTCTCAACTTCATTGGCAGGAATAGATGTAGGAACAGATTCTTTGACAGTATGTGTCATGAAAGCAATATGATTACTTACATATTCTTCATCACTTCCACTATCATCAGGATTATCGATTTCACTTAGAGTAGAACAATATGACTTGTTCTTCTTTTTGAGCGTGTTAGCACACTTAGCTTGGTAATGACCAAAGCAACTGTATTCTCTACACTTCACTTCCTTATGTCTGTCTTCATTTGACTCCTCATCCTTGCTTCTTCGAGGTTTAGAGAACTTGTTCTTGCTAGCATTATTTTGAGAAGACTTCTCATACCGTTTTGCAAACTTTAAGAAGTTTTTAGTTAGCAAAGCAATTGACTCTGCAAGATCAGCTTTGTTAGGAACAGTGCTGGGAACATCAATACTAGAACCAACCTCAAAAGCAATGCTTTTCTTTAGCACAATTTCTTCCTCTGTCAGGCCCATTTCAAAAGTTCGCAATGACCCCTTCAGCTCTTGCAGCTTCATCTTACTCACATCTTTGGCTTCTTCAATAGTCGTGACTTTGTAGGTAAATCTTTTGGGCAGGGAGCGAAGAACTTTTCAGACAAGTTTTTCTTTAGAAATGGCATCTCCAAGGGCAAAGCTTTTCATTTGCAATATCACAAATTTTAGCATTAAAATCAGCAAGTTTTTCAGCCTCATCCATCTTGAGATTCTCGAATCTGGTGGTGAGTAATTGCATCCGTGAGGCATGAACATTGCTTGTTCCCTCATAGGTAGTCTAGAGAATGTCCCACGCATCTTTGGCTTTGTCATAGGTAGAGATGAGCTTGAAGACGTTTATATCAACGGCAGAGAAGATAGCATTCATGGCTTTAGCATTCAGCCCCATCACCTAGTAGTCATCATTGTCCCACTCATCTTCAGGCTTCATCACAATTTTGCCTTTTTTATCTTTCTTTGTGGACGGCTTCCATCCTTCAGTCACCATCTTCCAGGCACGTTCATCAATCGAATGAATGAACATAGTCATTCTAGCTTTTTAGTAGGCATAATTATTGCCATCAAGGAGCAGAGGTCGAACCGTCGATGCTCCTTCTTTCATCGTCTCCATCTCGGAAAAAAAAACATAAAAAAACACGGATTAAAATCCCAAGATCACACCTGTGTAATTGGTGACCCACTCTGGTGCCAATTGAAAAAATAGCAATCCGTGCTAAGTGTGATTTACGTAAGCTGCACACAAGTGTTCTACGATATGTTGGGAACAGACGTAAGAATAGTAAATAAAAAGTAATTAAAGAACGCACGAGATTGGTAACCCAGTTAGGTTAATCAACCTACTCTGGAGGGACTTCACCTAAACTTGAAGATCCGTTTGCTACTCCTTCATGAAGTGTATTTAGGCTATTACACATATAGGACTCCCTCCTTTTCTACCCGTTCTTCTTCACGAACTCTTTCACTAAACGAAAGCTGTGAGATCCCCTCACAATCGTGACACTAGACTCCCTCTAGCTACCCACGATTTCAACTTACAATCTCTCCTGAGATTGCGTACAAAATGGATTAAAACAACCCCTCACGTGTTTCACTCAAAAACTAGTCTATTACGTTGAACTGTTTATGAAACAACTACTAGTTAATTACATGGGACACAAACAAAATTAACTCTCAAATAATATACTAAGAGAATCTAAGAAAAGTCTTCCACCGATTGCTGTAAAAATCAGTCTTCTTATAATCTTCACTTCAATAACACCGTTGGTCTCTTTCCGCCGGTATAGGTAAGTGAATATTGGTTTGTGATCTTCCCAAACGTGTATAGATGCTTTCCATGTGTAGCAGGGTTAAATTCAGCGCGGTATCTACATCATAAGGCAGTCAAACGGTTATATCTTGACCTTCCAAACTAATCGGGTGCAAGATCTTTCCGATATGGAAACTGCCATAATTAAACTGTTCCCGGGTCTATCAGGAACATCGGAGCGAACAGTTTACCAACTGTTCTGCAAAACTCGCACATCGGAACTTTTGTCTTCAGGCACATACCCTGGAACACTTTGTCTTCTATATCTCGCCAATACAAACACGAACCAAACATTAGTGCATGACAATGGCACTAATAAAATATATTATATTTATTTCAATAGTTTTGTTATAATTGAACTCTACTACATAAAATTATCCCTAATATAAAATATTATAAATAATATTTTTTGTAATATAATATATTATATTTATTTCAATAGTTTTATTATAATTGAACTCTACTATATAAAATTATCCCTAATATAAAATATTAAAAATAATTAGTTGTAAATATAATATATTATATTTATTTAATTTCTTACAAAGTATGATTTGTCTATTATATCCATAATATGCACTTAATTTAAGGGTAAAATAGTAATATACTATATTATATAATTAACTATTCAATATAATATATTATATTTATTTCAATAGTATATTACTCTTTCAATTCTTTATATATCCACATGATATTAATTTTCCACCAATTATTTCTCTATCATATCAACCACAACAAACAAGAAAGAAAATAAAAAGTATAATCCCACAACAATATAATATATTAGATAATTAATTCTATAGAATTGTAGTATTATAATTTTTCATTCACAAACATGAATTAATTCTCCATCAATTACATCGTCTATATAAATTACATCCGAATGAAGAGATTGAAAAATAAAAGCTTGAATTTATAGAAAGATTATAAATTAAGTCGATAATATTTGAGAAGTTATCTATCAAAACTCAAGAATTTATTCTCTATCAATCATTCTATATTTAATTATTCACCTGTAATATATTATATTTATTGCAATAGTATTGTACTATTACAATTCTTCATCGATATCAATTAATTTTCCACCAATTATTTCTACATCATATTAGTCATATCAAATAAGAAAAAAAAAATAAAAATAACATAATATATATAATTAATTCTCCACATATAATATATTATATTTTATAATTTAAATATTATTTCAATAGAATTGTACTATTGCATAGTTTATACATATTAAATCCCAATGAAGAGATTGAAAAATAAATACTTAAATTTATGGAAATATTATAAGCTAACCTCATTGTTCTTAAGAAGTTATCTGTCAATATTGAAGAATTACATCTTCATCAATCATTAATGTGGGGAAAAAAGATAAGAGGACCAATTGTAATGACATTCAATCAGTGATTCGATTCATTTAATATAAGCTATTTAAGAAGTTTTAATAGAAAACATGTAATTTTAGTTGTGACAACTGTATAGTGTGTGTGTGTGTGTGTTCTGAATCATGTTATATGGTAGGAAAGAAAATTGAAAAAAACAATGTTCCATAATGTATACAACCAAAATGCTAAGTTTTAATTTATTCCTTGAAATTTATGTGTTCATTCTCATTCATATGATTAAAAGTAGTTTCATTTAAATTTATTGAAACTAAATTTCAACTTCTTTATTTATTGTCGATCTCAGATAATGTTGACTGCACCAACAAGACATGTAGATGATATATACTGAACTATTAGAAAATATATCCATTAATGTGAAGAACACCTAAAAAAAGTCAATGATGAAGATAAATATAAGAATTGATTAATGTAGAAAAATTTGGGATCTTTATTTTGAAAGTTGCTAGACAAAGTTTTAAAAATACAGTTAGTTGTAAAAAAAAAATCACCAACTTTAAACGAATTTAAAATTTATGCATTGCTTTTAAAATATTACAATAATAAATGATTGATTGGAAAAATAAATTTTATATTTGGTTCAAATGTTATGTTTTTCTAGCTTATTAATTTATAATTTGAGAAATTTAGAATATTGGTTGATTTGATAATTATATATAACATGTTTTATATTAGATTATTCAGTTAATGAACAATAGTTCATTAAAAATATGTAGAGGAGGAATGAATATTGCATAATTTTTTGGAATATGGATTATGTTGACTACCCATAATCATGTGACTGAGAATGAACATAGTCCAATCACTGATAAAAGAGTTGAAATAAAAGAATCGAATATTTCCCACTTAGATTGAACTACTATTTATTTAACATAAATTTCCAAACTATTTAGCTAAACATAATATAGAACAATAATATAATACGTAGTTATATGTACAAGTGTTATACATTATGATTTTTTTATAGAATGATATATATTATGTGTTGTGGTTGAATGAAATGATTAAACTCCTTGGGTGGAAGGAATGATATATATTGTACTACTAATTAAATTAGTTAGTCATTGAATTAAGAATTACAACTGTCAATCAAATTATATTTTTCTTAAAAAAATTATAAACAATGTATAACATTTTGAAAAATATATTGAACATGAAACCTTGAACACAATATATCACAACAAACTATTGACCAAACTTTAAAATTTTATCATTTCTTTATCATTGAGCAACACATGTTGCTATAATAATAAAGTTTATATATATATATATTTATATATATATATATATTTATATATACACATGATATTTAAACATTCAAAATCATTTTAATTTAGTTAAGTTATTTTTAATTTTATTTGTTCCATGTAGTCATTTATATTTCAATAAAAAAAATATAGTATTAAATGTATGTTTGGATAAAATACACACAAAAAAGTAAATATTTTGTGACATGTGTAATAATTAAAATAGTTCAACTGATTGAGTATATTGTGATATCATACGTAAATTAATTGATAACATAGAGGGGTTAAAAATATAATTTATTTTTGAGATAAACTATATTAATTGATGTGCGATAAGGTGTTTTGTCATGATAGTAAAAAAAATCATATAATTAATAATATTTTGAACTCATTAACTATTTAAATTATTTTAATAAGTTTAATTAACTTTATACTGAAGCTTTCTGAAATGGATGATGCAAAATTTTGTGAATTTATATTAATTAAATATTTGTATTTTATTAGACAGTAAAATCAAAATAAAAATTGGTGAATAGAAGATTTGAATTATATTAATATATATATACGTCAACAATCAAAGGTTGAGAATTGTTGTAAAAAAAGGATGTTGAGAAATGATACATGCATCCCTCTCTACATATGTGTGTGTATTAAAATAAACAAAATTTAAATAAATTAAAAGACTTTAAATTCCGAATTCGCGTTCGAATAGTTACAATTTAATTATACTTTATGTCTCTTATGTTTATATCATCTTTCTGATTATTGATTAATTTAGAATTTTCAAATATTATTATATTTATAAAATGATATACATATATAAAATGTATTTTTTTTAAATTGAATATTCAAATTTAGTACATTAAAATTATTCAAATTTTAATAATTAATTTAAATAAATTAGAATAATTTTAATAATTAATTTAAATAAATTAGTTGAATTGCATGCAAGTACACGCTTTGTCTGCTAGTACTAATAAACAAGGTAAAGCTAAATAAAAACTTAATGAATATCAATAAACCAGATGATCGGTCAGCTTGAACTTTTTCTTTTTTTTTTTGACGCGTCAGTAATCAGTATACTAAACAAACTTACATCATTGTTTTATAATAATAATAATAATAACTCTGCGTTGATGGAGACCGACTTTACTAGAGATCAGTTGATCGAGACCATAATTCAATACCTAAATTTCCCACTCCCAACTCAAGATATATATAAATTAATTAATTCTCCTTGAACCAATCTTCTTACATTGGTACTGAATAATTTAATTAGGAAAGAATATTGTAAAAACAAAGGGCAAGTGGCAACTCAAACCTTAAAAGGCCAATTCAAGTGTAAAGCAATAAAGAGATCGAAGAAAAAAGCGGTCAGTGAAATACCAATTTGGAAGAACAGAAAGTAGAAATTTAACATATACAATATTTATACAAGCATCCCACCAAAGTAAAATAATTTGTTTCTTCCACACACCGATCAATCTCAAACTAGACAAAAGAAAAGAAAAAGGAAATTAGAAGGCAGATCAGTCCGATTAACTACGTACGTACTCCTTTGATTTGATGCATATATAATTAACTTCACTAACTAGCTAGTAACTATATATATATATATATATATATATATATATAAGCTTTTCTTGTTTTCCTTCATTTGATGCAACTTCAATTCCTTCCCTAATAAGCTTCTTGCTCTCCCTGCAGTAGTGAACATGAGATCTTATGAATCTATGTATATACTGCAATTAATAATTAATTATATATTTACGTACCTTCTTGGCAGATACAAAATCTACGAATTTGTTCTTGGCGTTGGGGGATTTCTGCAAATGAGGTCCTCCATATCTCTTGATCAGCTTCTCTCTAACAAATTTTTCATAGATGAAAGCAGCACCTCTAAACTGAGGCAGAACCAGCCACGCCACAAATGCTAGCTTCATGTCGTACCATATCGGTATCCTGCACCATTATATATATTATTTTCTAACAATCATTAAAACACTAGCTATATATAGCCTATAGCTGCGTATATACACATATACATAAATATATAAAATTATATATAGATGTGTGTGTGTGTGAAAATATTTATATATACCATTCCAAGAGAGGTTGGAGAAGCATCTCCATAAGAGTGAGAAAGGAATACAAAATCCAATAAGCAAGCCACTGTTCATCATCTAGCTTTGATGTGCTTTCAATTGCTACAACTGATGCATATCTGAAAACTCAAAATCAAAATCAAACTAACATCAGTAATATTCGCCAACTACTCCCTAGCTTGCATTATTAATCATTTAGCTACGTACCAAATATATATTCATAAAATTACCGCCCCTATAATAACTAGCGCGCGTTTATAACCTCTTATAAATGTTACACCCAATCACAATTACACGCGTCCTAGCTTTTATAACCACTTATTACAAATGTCACACCTAATAACAATTAATTAGCTAGGTACTTAATTTGTAAATTAACATGTAAGCACTAATAATAATTACCTAGCTAGCACCTAGCTACGCTATATTGACGGACAAATTGTGTTTCTAAGAAGAAACAGCCGCTCACATATATGCATTCAAAAACATATATAAAATTAAATACATAATAATATATAGAAAAACTAAACCAGTGTTATACAAGCCAGATCTAACTTCCAAGTACGGTAATCTATATAGACGACATTATCCATGATTATATCAATTAAAAAAATCCGAATTAATCTAGATTTATCGATTTTTAGTTGACCTTGTTATCGATCTATTTTAAAAACATTGAATGTACGTAGTTCCCTTTCATCATGATTCATGATCCTTAACTTAATGTGAAAAAAATAGTCGGGTTGGAGAAAACTAGTGTTTTAACTGAGAGCTATATAAAGCTGACTAATAATAAAAGCCAAATTAACTTAATTAATTAGAAATATGGACGCGCAGTATCACACACACACAGTACTGAATGACGATTTAGATTGAGGTAGAAAGAAATTATAAGGGACGAAGCATATTGCTTACAATGGATAGAGCAGCATCACCCCTGGCCTGCAAACAATACAGTTCAAACATCTTATTTATCAGTTAATAAGATAATATAATTCATTAAGCAAAAGAAACTGAAAACACACACACACACACATACAAGAAAGGAAAAGGAAAGAAGAAAGATACTAACCCGGCCATAGAATGAAGGTAGGTGAGCAAAGTCAAGAAACGACCCATTTTCACTTCCAAATATATATATATATATATATATATATATATGTTTAACAACAGAGAGTAATTATTATAAGGCAGATAATAGTTTGCTTTTGCTTTTGCTTTCGCGGGGTAAGAACTAAGGCAGCTACCTGCAGTTTCCTCACGCTCCACTTTATATAGAGGGTTTATGGACAAATTTTAATGTAGCTTTTCTTCACATCTTTCTATAATAACTTAAATTAAATTAAACCATTAAATTATAGGGCAGAAGAAGACACGTGGCGTGATGGGCCAGCGGCATCAGGTTCCCCAATTAAACGTGGCAAACTAGGTTTAGCACCGCCCGAAATCAGTGTGACTTGCTTTTTTTTTTTTTTAGAAAAAGGAAAAAGAAAATTGTTAGATTTGAATCGACATACATTGGTGCTTTCCTCCAGACAGAAGCCACGTGTTGCAGTGTTCGATGCACAAGGTCGGTGACACGTGGCAGATGGTTGAGAATCCAAGTTATTAATCATGAATTCCAATTACTTCATCGTGCTGTGCTTCCAAAATTTACTGCTAATAATTTATGCGGCCACTTAAATCTTATTAATTCAACCAGTGGGGCTGTCCATAGATTAGGGTCGGGGCGGCAGACTCTCAATTAATTTAATTTAATATTTGTTTTCCATTCCAATTTGTACCAGCTCTTTCGGGGAATTCTTGGACACATCAACACACTATCCATAATCCATATCCATATAAATATAGACATAAAAATAAGAGTCAAGGAATGAAGAGAGAAATGGAAGAGTGGGTGGAGTCACTACAAGAATATAAGCTATAGACAACGGTTAATTCACGTTGTTCAAAGAGAAAATAGCCTTTGTTAATAGAGACGTTGTCTATAGGGTGTGCTGAAAGGCAACGCATAATAACCGTTGTCTATTTCACTATAGACAACGATTCTCGTTAACCAGTTAGATTTGAATACATTTATGGTAATAGACGGACTATTTAGAATGTAGACATTGTCTTTATAGACACAGACAACAGTTTCTATGTACTAACCGTTGTCTATGTGTGTGTGTCTTAGTTAATTTGCAGAAACTAACTTAATTAATTTTATGCTTGTAACTAGAGTTTAATTGGCTAATGATTGAGTTCTTAATTAATCTCTCTTAATTTCAGTTGTCAGCTTGTGTTGTTTTATGCACTGTCCAACTTTCTCTTCTGCACACTCACTCATTTTCTTCTCAAGGTCAATTAAATATCGATCCCTTCCTATTATAATTTCTAACAAACTATGTATGTATGTATATAAATTCTTAAATGACATCACATATTTATTTTGCTCCTTGTCAATGGTGGTGATGAAATTATATTTTATATTTTTTTTAATTTAAAATATTTTACAAATGATTTGCGTTGCATTTTTGAATCTTTCCATGCTCACATTTGATATGTGGGCTGTTGTAATTAGGACATTCATCTACTACCAGGAAGTTAATTAATTAATTAATTAATTACCTTTTTTCAATTTATAAATTAGTGATGCAGGGTGCTGATTTGGCAAACAACTAAAGTTCTAGCAAACTCTCAACAATTTAGTTGGAGCAAAGTGGTCTTACCTCCCCGCTTAGATGAGCTTTACCTTTACCATCTTGATCAGTTCCTGGTCCTAGCGATTCTGTGTCAAAGGAGCATACCTAGGATGATGCTAATCATTCGAAGCGTTAGCTCAGCCCCCAGGGTATAAAAGTCAAAAGAAGAACTCTTTCAAGAAAGTCAAGTGCCCGACCCCAATCTGGATTATCTCTCCTTTCTCAATGAGTGAGAAAGCAAGAGCCGGTCAGAGATCGAGTCACCATAGCCAAGTGATGATTTCAGGTGGTTCAATCTAGAAGTGCAACGAAAAAAAGACGTAGAGTAGTCTTTCTAGAAGAAGAAAAAGAAGAAGAAAAAGATGATGATAAGGGGTGAGCGGCAACGGGAGAAGGCCGGGAGAGTTGTGAGATTGAGAGGGATTGGGAGAGATGAGCTGCGCCGTTTTAGGGATTTTGGATTTGTACAAATTCACCCAATTAAAATGACCCTGTTTGTTTTAAAAAAATTATAATAGGCAACAACTAACTTTATACTGTTGTAAATTAGAGTACAATTGGTGTAAAATGACAATGAAGTAATACAACCGTTGTTAATATTTATAAAGACAACAATTATAAACAACCGTTGTGCAGAACTGTTGTCTAAATGAATATTGACAACAGTTTATAACCGTTGTCTATGAAAAATATGAAAATAAATAAATTAAAATTGTAGGACATGATTATTTGTAGTCGTTGTCTCAAATTATATAGACAACGACTTATTACGGTTGTCTATATAAAAAGTATGGTCATAAACGTCTTAGTAAATAGTCATTGTCTCTGCATAAAACGACAACGGTTCACGTTCAAGCTGTTGTCTTTCGTCTGTTGTCTATAAACCAAAATTCTTGTAGTGAGTGAACTTCAGACTTTTGCTACATGACCATACTTGTATGAATGTGGGTAGCTAGTGTGTTAATGTTTTTAAGAATTTCCCTCTCTAGAACAAGAAGACAAGAAGCCTTTATAATAGAAGTGGGTTTTTTTTTTTTTTTTTTTTTTTTTTTTTTTTTTTGAGAATCTTAATTAGAGAAGTTAAGTTTACAATATTCAAAAGATTAATCTCATATTTCTTATCAATGACTCCTATACCTAATTTGAAGAAAATCAACAAAATTCCTTAACCTATTGTATACTTATTCCTTTGATGCTGCTATTTGTACTTTAATTTAGTCCACCCTAAAACACGATTTATTGGAAACAATAATGATTTGCTTGACGTTTTTATATGCGTAGCACTAGAATCTCTAAATATAACCTTGATTTTTTCTAGTCTAAAATCTTCATCTCCACACAATTTGAAGCTCAGAACTAGGCTACCTCTAGAGTCTAGACATATCTTTATATCACATGTGATGCACTAAACCGAAAATATTTTACAATTTATAATATTAATAAATCTTATTTTTTCTATAAATTCAAATAAAAATTATTTACCATAAATTATAAGTTTATTATACACACACACACGTACACACACTCTCTACGAATAATGATACTCGTTCCCTATTTTTTTTTTTTTTTCATATGGTGGTTAATTGTTATATGTCCTAGACAGCGAAAAAAGAAAACAAAATTGAATAATATTATATTTGAAGCATGGGTTTAAGATCATACTTCCATTGTATTGGGCTAGGCCCAACCTATTTTTACCAAAGAGAGGTCAGACCTGAATTAAGCCTGCTGCAATCCGAGGATCAGTTGTTACATCTGTTCTTGAGCATGTGGTGCCTTTCTCTTGTAAGATGATGTAAATTCGATCACTTAGTTGATTTATGAATTTGATCTTTCCAAAAATAATAAAAAATAAAAAAAGGTTTATTAGAAACCTATTTGCATAAGTAACTAGGTCGGGCCGGGCTTATATAGGCTTTAAGAAAGTCAGTAAAGTTTGATAGCCCTATTTATTATATATATTATATTTAATTTTCATAATATGTACATGTACGTACTTCACTATTTAAGACAATTTGTTATTTAAAAATAATTCAATATTAAGCACGCATAATAAACAATATGATATAAAAAAATATTATATATAGTTAAGGCAAATAAAAAAGGTTACTAAATTAAGCTAGCGTACAACTCCATTTTCTCCCCCATGCACCCTAAAAAAGTTGTTCAACAGCAAACGCCCATTAATTCCCTCGATCATTTGACACACCTTTCAACTTATTCACACGTTTGGATGAATATAAATTTTGTGTTGATTCATCTCCTCAACTTGGAAATTGACGTACATAATCTTAATTCCCAATAAGTAGATGAGCTATTAGCTAGCTAGCTAGTAAGATTGAAATATTTTGGTCCTGCACCATAGAAACAATACAAATTCAAATTAATTTTATTGAATGAATTTGTGATGCATCCATATGTTTAAATTTGCAGAGTGTTTTAAGGTTAGATCGAGGTGGTTGGAGAAGAATTGAGATGAAGGCCGAGATGGAGATGGCGGTCAAGGTGAATAATGGGACGAAGAAAATGAAAGATGAGTATTTGGTCGGCAGCTGCAGGTTAATTAATTTGTGGTCTATATATATAGGGGATGAGATCTGGTGAGAACCAGTCATCAGGTGGGAACTGGGAACCAATCTCATCCCTCCATTCCAAAATCTGAACGATCCAGATTAATCCAGATTTTCGGTGGCAATTTTGTAATTAAAATGAAAATCTTCAATTTGCGCGTCTCATTAAGGGCAAAATCGGAAAAAATTGCCCAGATTCAATTTTAGCCTCCTACTTCGCTCATTTTAGCCTCATGCATTTCTCATTTTAGCATGTGTTGATAAACAAAAATGGAACGATGATTTCATTGGAATGAAATGCAATACACCCTATTTGGGGACAATGAACCATAATTGGAATCTCATAATTATTACTAGTTGGGATCAGATGAGCCCTAATCGGAACGTAATAAACCATAATTGGGAACGGTGAACCCTAGTGGAAAATGTGACATCAATTTTAACCTCCTACTTCGATCATTTTAGTCTCATGTGATTCTCATTTTAGCCTCAGAACAAAAGGGAAGAATTATTAAATTACTATATTACCCCCCCTCTCATAAAGTTGCCAAAAATTACAGGAATGCCACCGCCTATCCACTTAAATCTGATTTAATCTGGGCCGTCCAGATTGAGTCAAACAAGGGCTAGGATTGGTTCCTAGTTCCTACCTGGGGGAAGGGTTCTCATTTGATCATTTCCCTATATATATATATATATATATATATATATATATATATAGGGATGAGATCTGGTGAGAACCACTCACCAGGTGGGAACTAAGAACCAATCCCATCCCTCCATTCCACAATCTGGACCGTCCACATCAATCCAGATTTTTCGGTGGTAATTGTGTAATTAAAACGAAAGTCTTCAATTCACGCGTCTCATTAAGGGCAAAATCGGAACTGAACTCAGAAATTGCCCAGATTCAATTTTAGCCTCCGACTTCGCTCATTTTAGCCTCATGCATTTCTCATTTTAGCATGTGTTGATAAATAAAAATGAAACGATGATTTCATTGGAATGAAATGCAATACACCCTATTTGGGGACGGTGAACCCTAATGGAAATCTCATAATTACTAGTTGGGATTAGAGCCCTAATTGGAACGTAATAAACCCTAATTGGGAATGGTGAACACTAGTGAAAAATGTCACATCAATTTTAGCCTCCTACTTCGATAATTTTAGCATCATGCGATTCTCATTTTAGCCTCAGAACAAAAAGAAAGAATTATTAAATTACTATATTACCCCTTCGTCCACAAAGTTGCTGAAAATTACAGGAATGCCACCGCCCATCCACTTAAATATGATTTAATCTGGACCGTTCAGATTTAGTCAAATAAGGACTAGGATTGGTTCCTAGTTCCCACCTGGGGGAAGGGTTCTCATTTGATCCTTTCCCTATATATATATATATATATATATATATATATAACTAAGAACTCATCTAATCCCCGCCCCCCTCTGGCTTAGATTTTGATGGGCACTTGATGATTGTTATTTTTGCACATCCTATCTAGGTTTAAATGATGTGATTTGAAGATTTTAACATGTGTTTCAACTCAATTTGAGCGTTTAACCTCCCAGTTTGTATTTTTTTTTAGTTGTACAAGAAATGGGAGATGAATCAATGACATTTTGAGAAAATTAATACTATGGGGAGATATATAGAGGATTTAATTAGGAACGTGCAGCAAGTTGAATAACTTCAATCGGACAAGAAACGAGGGAGAACGAAGTAAAATTGTGAAAGGTGTCGGAGCAGCGGCAGAGACACGACCAACGTGTGCGTGCCCGTAGGCGTTAATTGAGTTTGGCGTGAGTGACGCTCTAATTCAGGGGCTATTTTCTCTTCATTTTTGTCGCGATCCGGAGGCTCGACCATGTCATGCGTGCCAAACGACGATATCTGGGGGCGCAATTGAGCCCGTATCGCGCCCCAATCCTGAATTTCTAATTTTTTACTTTTCATCCCTTTTTCTATTATTTTTAATGCCCAATTTCCTTCCACTATATACACAAACCCTCATTTGAAATTAGGGCAAGCCCCATCATTTGTAGCTACTCTTATAAAGAGAATTTTTGGAAGAAGAGAAGAGAACGGTATTTGAAGAAAGGGTAAACAAGAGCAAGATTGAAGTAAGAGAATGGCCAATTCCACTTCCAGGTTTAATTGTTCTTTTCATTCTTGTTCAATCATGTTTATCTTTGTAGTGATTTTAGTTACTTATGTAACAATGAGGAGTTAAACCATTGATACTCTTGGGTGTTGGATTTATTTGGATTATGAAATATAATTGATGTTTATGTTGGATGTTTGATGAGTCGTGCTTATGCTTTCAATTCTTGCTATGTATGGATGTTGTTTATTGTTAATTAGTGAGAGCTAATTAGTAATTAAATGGCATGACCATGCATGTTGATTCATATTTCAAAAGATGAGCTTCAACATAGGAATTTAAGAATTAAAAAGGCATTTATCACCTAAATCGAGATATTAGGGGTATTTATTAAGTTTTAGATCCTAGGTGCTTTAGGTAAGCATATTTTAGGCTTTGAATGGAGACAATGAACATATTTGTGTGCCCCACTTTCTAAATATTTTTTGAAAAAGTTTAGGATACTTAAGTGATCATCTTTGTGAGCTTGAGTGGAGAGTCAAACATCCTAGATAATCGAATGTTATACTAAATAATCCAAATAAGCCAACCCCTAGAGTATTTTTTCATTTGTTTGCTTAACTCATTAGTTAAATTGTTCCTTTAGTTTATTTACCTTTTTATTTAGTCCTTATTTAAACCAATCTTAATTTTATCATCTAGGTAACAAATAGGAGTGACACGCTATTTATTAACAAATAAGTGACTGCAAGTGCACAGTATCATTATAATACATAGGTGAGCACGAGTGTCGTATCCCATAGAGACTGCAACTCTTATGTTCTTAAACACAAGCACCTAATTAATATCTAGATTCTAAATGCATAAGTATAGAGAAAATAATTAAAAGTAAATAAAAACAAAAAATAAATTACTCGAACTATTAAATGGAAAAATGTAGGTTTTAGAGAAACTGCATTATTATCTCATCTATCTATATTCATTGTGAAATTACATACACCTGTATGAAGTATCTATTCTGCAAACGTTCACAGATAAGTGCTTGAACATTGTTAGATAAAGTTCACAATAATATGCAATAAGACACAATAAATAGTGCGTCTCAAAAGCACAATTGTATTGAATCATTAAGAGCTAAATAACTCAACCTCAAATGCTTAAACATCATGTCCTTCCATATAAAACCATTAAGTCCACCACTTAGGACCACCAAAAAAGGGCTATGGCTCTATATAAAATCACAAGTCCATCAAGTCCGTTTCAATAGACGCACCGAAGTTATGAGCTATCGACAAAATAAATTATATAAATTCAACAAAGTCTCACACGAATTCATTAAGTGAAATAAGATAAACTTTACAACTTCGTTTGACCTTTAAAAGATATCAACCATAAGTTAGCTCACCAATCCGGCCTGATGCTCATTCCATTGGAAGATTCCACTACTTGTTTTCCATTGCGACCTTTGGTGAGAGGATCGGAAAGATTTCTTTCAGACCTTATGAAATACAAAGAAATCACTCCACTTTTTAGCAGCTACTTCACTCCAGCATGCCTAACCTGGATGTGTCTCTTCTTTCCATTGTAGACGCTATTCTTGGCAACTCCAATAGCGGCCTGTGAATCACAATGCAAAGAAATGGAAGCAGCCGAATCCCTCACAAGAGGTATATCAGCCAGTAAGCTCCTTAACCAGTCAGCTTTACGGCCTGCTAACTCAAGAGCAATAAATTCAGATTCCATAGTGGAGTTAGCAATACACGATTGCTTAATAGATTTCCATAAAATAGTACCACCACCCAGAGTAAACACAAAATCACTAGTAGAACTCACTTCATCATTATTAGACACCTAATTTGTATCACAATAACTTTCCAACATAGCAGGAAATTTTTCAAAATGCAAACACCAATCAGAAGTGCCTTTCAAATATGTCAATAAACGATAAAGTACAGTCCAATGTTCATTACTAGGGTTATGCATATACCGACTAAAACAACTCACAGCATATGCAATATCAGGTCTAGTGCAGTTCATAAGGTACATCACGCTACTAATGATCTTAGTATATTCAGTTTGAGACACGGGTTCATTCATATTCTTCTTTAGATGTATGCCACTATCATAAGGTGTTTTAGCAGCAGTCAAAGAATCACAGTTAAAGTGTGTTAATACCTTATCCACATAGTAAGATTGACTCATTAGAAAACTATGCTCAGTCTTTTTTAGTTTGATACCAAGTATAAGATCAGCCTCACCCAAATCTTTCATATCAAACGCAGAAGATAGAAAAGACTTGGTATCTAAAATCACATTAAGATCGGTACCAAAAATAAGCATGTCATCAACATATAGGCATACAATGACACACCCAGACTCATACATCTTAGAATATAAACAAGAATCAGAACTATTTACCTCGAAACCATTTGCAATAATAGTACTGTGAAGCTTGTCATACCACTCAACCGGAGCTTGTTTGAGTCCATATAATGATTTTCTCAATTTACATACTTTGCTTTCTAGACCAGCTATCACATAGCCTTTAGGTCATTCAATATAAATTTCTTCATTAAGATCACCATTTAAGAAAGTTGTCTTAATATCTATTTGGTGAATTACTAAGTTATGAATAGTAGCTAGAGCAACTAATGCACGAATGGTGGAAATTCTAGCAACAAAAGAATATGTGTCAAAGAAATCAACATCTTTCTTTTGTGAATAACCCACTATCACCAATCTAGCTTTAAACCTATCAATGGAACCATCAAGTTTCAGTTTCTTCCTAAAAATCCATTTAGTTCTAATAGGTTTACAGTTTTCAGGTAAATCAACCAATTCCCAAGTATGATTATCAATTATTGATTCCAGTTCACTATGAATAGCTTCTTTCCAAAACATGGCATCTATACTAGTCATAGCATCAGAATATATGGCAGGATCTTCATTTATGAAAAATACAGACACAGTATAATCATCAATCATATCAGGATTATTCACCAGAAAAGCAGTAACAAAATCAGGACCAAAAGAGGTTTCAGTTCTCTGTCTTTTACTTCTTCTAGGCTCACCATGATAATTAGGCACATTCACAGACAAACTTGGCGCATCAACATGGTCATTAACAGAAGAACTAGAAACATTCACATCATCATGAGATTTAAGAGAAAATACATACTCAAAGAATTCCACATCACGTGACTCAGACACAGAACAATCATTCAGAGACATAAGTCTATAAGCAGCAGAATTAATTGCATAGCCAATAAACACACAATCATATGTCTTTCATCCAATGTTTAATTAACCTCTTAGGATCAGGCAGACGAACACTAGCTAGACACCCCCACACTTTTAAATATTTTAAATTAGGTGCAAACCCTTTCCACAGTTCATAGAGAGTCTTGTCTAGTTTCTTATAAGGTACTTGGTTCAAAATATAGCATTCAAAAAGTACAGCATTCCTCCACATATTATTAGGCAACCCAGAACTAATCAGTATAGCATTCATCATGTCCTTTAGGGTCCTATTTTCCTTTTAGCTATTCTGTTTTGTTGGGGAGAATAAGGAGCAGTAAATTCATAAATTATGCCATTCTTTTCACAAAAATCCTTAAGGAACAACGTGCTATATTCACCGCCTCTATCAGACCTTAACTTTTTTATTTTCTTGTTAAGATGATTTCTACTTCCAACTTATATTTCATAAACATGTCAGCAACTTCATCTTTAGTTCTAAGGAGGTAAATTCTAGTGTATTTAGAATAATCATCAACAAACGAAATGTAGTTCATTTTTCATCCTTTACTCACAGTGTTTCTAAAGTCTGCTAAATCCGTGTGAATCAGTTCTAAGAGTTCAGAGTTTCTATGTTCAACTGATTTAAATGGTTTATTAGCATATTTAGCTTAAACACATATTTGACATTTAGACAAGTTATGCATGTTCAAAACCAGGATTAATTCCAATTTTCTTAGCCTTTTAATTGAAGCTGCATTAACATGTCCAAGTTTAGCATTCCATACATCATAGGACTTAACTATGTAAGCAGAAGAAGAAACATTCTCATTAATAATGACAGAATCAACATTCAGTACAAAGAGACCCTCATTCAGATAACCTTTCCCTACAAATTCTCCATTTTTAGTTAACATGGCTCTATTAGTCTCCAACACAATTTTCAGACCAACCTTATATAACAAAGCACCAGATACTAAATTCTTATGCATGGATGAAACATATAAAGCATTGCTCAAGCTCAAGGTTTTTCCATAAGACAATTTAAGGAGAATTTTTTCCTTTACCCAGGACTCCAGCGACACTGGAGTTGTCCATGTAGATGCATTCAACTTCTCTAATTTCCTCAAAATCGTGAAAAAGATCCCTGTTGCTGCAGAAATGTCTTGAGGCTCACATGTCCAACACCCAGTCCATTTTGTTCTCCACTAAGTTCGCCTAACTACAACAACAGCAACGATATTATCAATTTCAGTTAAATGAACTTGATTGAGCCTCTGAGATTGTCCTTGGCGCTTAGGGCACTGGTAAGCTTTGTGGATAGGGGTTTTCACACACCCAATAAGTGAGTTTGGATGTTGACTTCTTAGCTATCTTCTTGTTAGCAGAAAGGTTCTTTTTCTTCCAATCCAATTTGTCCTTTTTCGGGACAAAATGGCCTTTTCTTTTACTTGCAGTAGATTCAATAAGATTACCATTAATAGAGTTAGACGACATAGAAAGGGATTTATCCTTCATTCGATTTGCATTCCTTCATTCGATTTGCCTCCTCTGTGCGCATGTGGCTGATTAATTCTTGAAGCGTGAAATCACGTTTCTTGTGTTTCAATATGTTCCGGTAATCAGTCCAATAGGGGAGAATTTTTCGAGAATGACATTCACCTGCAAGATATCACACATCTTCATTCCTTCATTCAGAACAGCGGTTATCAAATTTTCATATTCATGTAGTTGCTCCATTACAGGTTTGTCATCAACTATCTGGAATTACAGCCACTTTCTAACCATATACTTTCTTTTTCCAGCGTCATGACCCCCATACTTCTTCTCCAGCATCTCCCATATTAGTTTAGATGTCTGAGGATTTGAAAAAACCGTAATTCGTGTTATTGTGTGTTTATGGTTACTGCATATGTATTTTTGAGAGTGATAGGAACAGAAGCAAGAACAGGTTAATAAAAGCAGTAAAAGAATGCACGAGATTGATAACCCAGTTTCATTAACTAACCTACTCTGGGGGGACTTCGCCCAAACTTGAAGATTCGTCAACTACTCCTTCATGAAGTGTATTGAGGAACTTACACATACAAGACTCCCTCCTTATGCCGCCCGTTCTTCTTCATGAACTCTTTCATTGAACGAAAGCTGTGAGATTCCTTCACAACTGTGATACTAGACTCCCTCTAGCTACCCACGACTTCAACTTACAATCTTTCCTGAGATTGCGTACAAAAAGGATAAACAAAACCCCTCACATATTTCACTCAAAAACACCCAATGCTAGACTATCACGTTGAATAGTTTAGGGAGCAACTTCTAGCTATTATAATGAATCACAAACCAACGACTCTCAAACACTCAATTTAGATAATCAAATATTGTTGGAGGTGAACCACCGATTGTTGAATGAATCGATCTTCTTATACTTCACGTTTTCTTTGTTGACTTGATCTTCAATCTTCATCAACAAGGTAAGTGATTTAGGGCTTGTGATTCTTTCCATATTGGTGTAGATGTCTTCCATGATATTGAAGGTCTAAATTAGCACGCCATCTACTCTAAAAAGGCAATCAAATGATCAGATCTTGGCTTCACAAACTCATCCGCACAAGATCAACTTAACATGGAAACTACCATAAACAAACTTGCACATCAGAATTAGCAAACGATCAGATCACTATTCGGGAATGTGTTTGCAATATCAGAGGGAACAGCTCGCCAACTATTCATTAACTTACACAGCAGACTCAACACATTACTTCAAGCACATCTCCCTGAGCACTTCATCGAATATAAATCGCCAAAACAAACTTAGTGCTATAAAATGGCACTAATAGTATTCACAAGAAGATCAAAGAGATTGTTGGTCATGTGGTTAAGCAAGTGACCCCGGACAGTCTTATTATCTTTCTCGTATTTTTTGACAATCGCAGAAGCACCTGCAACACCGTTCTTGCTGTTGAAGTGTCGATTGATTCCTTGGCAGCAGCATCATTAATTTTTTCTTTGACAGCCATATCGACATCATTCTTCTCTTTAGCAACGAGATCACCATTATCAAGAGTGATAACGATAGAGTCAGATTCCTCAGGTGGATCAGAGACGAGAACGTAGTCGACTTCCAATTATTCAAAGAAGATTAAAAGTTTTTGTGACCACTTTTTGTAGTTCGAACCTGTGACGCTCCGGTCCCGGGAAAATTTGGACAGCATAACCTCTATAAATGGATCAATCCACGCTTTTAAAGCGTATGAAATGACTCAAACCAGATACCATGACTCTTAGGATGAACCCAAGAAAGAATAACAAAGGCAAACTTCAATGTAAATAATAACAGTTCAAAGGTTAACTGTTAATAGGTTAGGCATGAAAAAGGCCAGACTGATGTCTGTCCAAATACTTGAAGTAAAGAGATGCCAGGCTCCCGCCTGTCGTGAAAGCAATATAAAGCCAGGCTTTTGCCTTGACATGGAAAACAATGTAAAGCCAGGCTTGCGCCTGTCTGAATAAGGAAAGTAAATAAATGACAGGCTTTCGCCTGTCAAGAACAGAAAGTAAACGGGATTCGGAGAACCGAACACTCCGTAACAGTAAAGAAAATGGGATTCGGAGAACCGAACACTCCATAACAGTAAAGAAAACGGGATTCGGAGAACCGAACACTCCGTAGCAATAATCAGAGTAAGCGGAAAAGAACGTAGTGCATTTATTCAGACTCAAAAGGAAGCATGTTCTCAGTTAGACTCCATAGCGGAAAAGGAAACATATACATCAAATGATAGCCCTTCAGCCTTAGCACAGCCGTCCACCATCCCGCAGCTCATCCTGAAAAATATTTGAAATGATTTGGGCGTGAGTACTAATGCACTCAGTGGGTACTTTTGAGAAAAACCTTCACAATCATTTTATAAAACAGAATATCCAATCATATTTTAAGTATATCATGGAAAGCTTTTAAAACAGAAAATTTGTGAATTCCATGTATACTAAATCATTTTAGTTCCATCATTGCGCGCCACTCTCCCCTAGAACGCTTACGGTGAGTCGGTTCGTGTACACAACCCGGCTGCTTAAGGTTGGACACTGCCCTGTTTGCTTGGGGATCGATATCGTGAACCATTGTAGTTTCGTCACCAAAAACAGTAGTAAGACTTACATGAGTCAGGAGAGCACATCAAATACAGTCATGAGTTGGATATTCAATCACATTCATTTTATAAATATCAGGGCTTAATAACCCGAAAATACATTTTTATATAATAAAAACCCACCTGGTAATCTGATCTGGATAGCTAGATCTAGATTCTGGTTATGGTCTCAACTAGAAGTCTCCTTCTTCTGTGCCTACAAGATTATCCAGCAACTTAGTTTCGATGAAAGACTACCATTAGGTCAAAATCTAACCTTTCTTAGCTATGAAGTGAATATTATAAAATCCACTATCTTAATACTCAGCACCCGGGTCATCAAAATATTTTGACTCTTAAGGGAACTTTACTCAGGGCATTTTTATATAGAAAAACCCTTTTGGGAGTTTTGGCATACGGGGTGGTCAAACCCGTATCCTAAAATTAATTCGGTACAAATAAATTCATACCGCAAGATCCGCCCATTGGAAAAATATGAAACTTTAAATAAAAATACTATATTTTGACACGGAACAACTTTTGAGCTTAAAAATACGATAGAGCTATCCACGAAGGATAGATCTGAAAAAGACTACAATTTAATAATCGGATACCCAAAATATACCCGAAATTAAAAAGTGACAACATGGAAAATGTATATAAATATACATAGAACATAAAACCCTAAAGACACTTTTTGATTCGATGACCCGAAAGAGTCACCAATTTGAAAGGTGGTGGCGACTTTTGGCGGCGGTCACGACGATTTTCCATCATGATCGTCCATCGTGTCATCATTTCAATCACGTATTCATGATCTACGCGTTGACACCTTCAAAATGACTATTTCGGAATTGAAATAGGAAACTAGAGTCGTACCTTCTCTAGAAGCTGCTCGGCGTTTCGATTTTGAAAATGAATGAAAAATGAAACCTTAACCTCCTATTTATAGAAGAAAAATAAATAGGATATTAACGAATAAAAGAAAGAGGATAATGATGGAATAGAATAATGATAGAAAAGAATAGGATAATTACAAATAGGATAATATTTCGAAAAAGAAATTGGATAATGACGGATGTGCCTTAGTTATCCAAATCTATTACCTTTCACCCTAAAATTGTGCCAAGAGTTCATTTGAACTCGAAATTGGAAAATTCAAAGTTTGGCACGATGCTTGAAAATTTTTCTATCAACCCGAGAAAAATATCAGAACATATTTTTAAAGCAATTTTTGACCAAATTAAATTTTAATAGATGTCCCTGGCTGCGATTTTCCTTTATTTGAATCCGTTAAGGACCCAACTTATTTTCTAACTTACCAGAGGGTAACATAAGTTGAATAAAACCTTCTAAAATATTTCGGGGTATTACATTCATCTAGCGGTTTCAATTTCGACAGATCGGGCATAATTTGGGAAGAGGAAGCCATGAATCAATTTTAAATTATTGCTGTCGAAAAATTCTGGAACAGTGGTTTGTTATGAGGAAGATAAATCTGGAAAGTAAAATTTTGCTGCAATGTGGTGAAGAATTCACCGCCTTAAAATCGAGTGCGGCGTGCCCGTGATGTGAAGCCTCTCGTCGGTCGATCCCAAGGTTCACACAACTCTTGTTCTTTCGTGTACACTCACGATAAACATAAGATAGATCACTTGAAGACACTTGCTCAGATGATAGACAGCGGAAGCAAGAAAAGAGAAGGGATCATTTTTTCTGTATCTGCTCTTTCTTTTTCTCAGCCAGAATCGAAAATAAATAGGCAAGGCACAAGAGCCGTTTCTCCCACCAACAACTCCACGATTAAATCATGGACAACGAGACTCTCAAGACTGAGTCAAAAAAGAAGAAAATTGGGGCAAAAAATAAGAAGAAATAGCAAAAAATAACTTTCCCCACACGCGCACGACCTATCCGGGCCGAGATGGCCGGCGCACGAGGGGCTTCGCATCACAAGCTCATCATAACAGCCCATACCCAACACAATTGAAAGCTAGAGAGCGAAGAGCCAATATAAAGAGTATAAACCTAGATACACATCCGATGTGGCACAGAGAAATAAATGAGAAGAATAAGCTATGTATTGCTTGCCATTTCCAACATGCTTCTTATTCCACAGCAACGAAATCACTTTTTCACTATTTTATATACTAGGGAATTTCACTCGGAATAGAAAATGTTCCTTAATAATGGATTCGGGTCTATAGCCATGGGTTCTAGTTCAAGAAGTTGGTTTACTGCATGAATGGAAATTGCAATGATGCTCATCATCATCCATCATTATCAACAATATTTTAGCTAGAATGCACATATTTGCTACGAATGGAAGCCGATGATATAATCACGCCGAGATCGTTCGAGCAACATCACTATGGCACTTCAAACAACATCATCATACCATCTGATCTCATCTCAATATCTCATCTCGTCTCATCATTTTTGATTTTCCTTTTTTTTTGGGCTAGTTGATATTGCTAGCTATTTTATCTTAATTTGAATAGTAGATTTGAAAAATTGGAAGTTTTTGAAGATATTTTTGCCTTTTTATTTTATCATAAAAATTTGCCTTTATTGGATGAGCATATATTGCATGCAGGTTGTGTTAAATTTCAAAATGTCCTAAAATGTAATGTTAAAATTGATATTGATGCTAATGAATTATTTTCTGAATTGCAAGTGGTACGAATGTGTTTACCAATAAAAAATTATCAATCATTGAAGTTCTTGAGCTTGTTAAAAGTTTATATTGTTTTTCTAATGTTTCTATTGCATATGGAATATTATTAACTATTCCGGTTACTATAGCATCGACAGAAAGAAATTTTTCAAAACTAAAATGAATTAAAACATATTTGCGTTCAACTATGTCTCGCGAAAGGTTAAATGGACAAGCTATTTTAACCATTGAACATGAGATATTGGAAAAAATTAATTTTGATGACCTTATTGATGATTTTGCATCTCAAAATGTTAGGACAAAAACTTGTATGAGACCGTCTAACGGATCCCCTACGTTAGACGGATCTCTCCTAACCAGACCCGACCCCGACCCGACCCGACATATATATTAAAAAAATGGATTTTCTCCCTCAGCTCTCCCTCCAGCTCGTGGATTCACCCTCTAGCTCACGGTTTTCTCGCCTTTAGCTCGCCGCATCTCCCTCTCTCCCGCGATTCTCTCCTCCGCAATAACCGCTGGTGAATGTACCCCCATAAACGCACTCCTTCTATAAGTTTATTTAGGGCTTTTTGTACTTTAGGGATTTGATTTTTTTCCTTGAATTGGAAGTTGGTTGAAGTTTCAATAATGGTTAGAGATATGTTGTAATTTCATATTTGTAATTTAGGGTTTTGATTTTAGTCGTTTGTAGTAGTTTGAAAAATGTTCTGTTCCATTAGTGTAGTAGTTTGAAAAATGTTCTGCTTACGATTCTTGTTTGCTCTGTTTTCGATGTTACTAAGTTTGGCTCGATTTTGACATTGATCTGTGTCATCTAGCTGTGTTATACTCGCCCAATTAGCAACATTTTTTAGATTTCTGTGCCGCGGTTGCAATCTTCGGAGTTACTGCTAGGGTTTCATAGTTCTAAGCTATAGCCAATTATGAACCCTCGATCTCCAGAAGTTGGCTATGTGCTACGATCCTTAAGACAGTAGCGGTGAGTAACTGAGCAGAATTTTTCATCATTATGCTGCATTTTTTTGGGATTAATTTTGTTGTTTTGATTGGTTGTTAATAATTTTGGGGTTAGGATTTGTGAAGTAATGTGCATTGTTGTGATATTGCTTTTTTTTTAGTGGCTGAGTTTAGTCTATCCGTATAATTTCCCATTTTGAATGTTTATCATTGAATTTTACTTTGAAGAATGGATTGTGTGTAATGCCTTGTTTGCTTTGCATCTCTGTAGGTTTTTGAATGATTTATCTGGTAGAAATTTGTTGTAGATAGCTGGTGAGCTTCAAGATAGCATCTTTATGAGTTTGTCTTTACTATTTCTTCTTTGATCCATGACTCGTATAAATCAAGTTTCATCATTTAATAGTTTCCAATGTTTTGATGTGGATTTATTGAGCACCAAGTCAATATTTATTGTGACTTTCGCATATTTGTTCGATGACTACCCTACCCCAGTGCAATAATTGATGTGTACATTACAGAATTCTGCCTTATTCAACAGCTTGCAAATTATTGTAGCATAGTCTGAATATATTTTTTCAAATTCTGTGGTTATTATAGATTCGATAGTAATTTTATTTTAAAAATGTAAGTAAGAGTTAAAACTAAAAAAGAAAAAGATGAAGGTTTCATTACTCATTTGCATAAGGAAAAATGAGTATTTTGAGCACGCTGGCTGCTTTGGACTTGTATAATGTCGCTTGGCTTGATCATGAGAGTGAGACTTGCCCTGATTGTAATCAAGTATCAGTCAAATATACCTTTTATACTCGATGAATGTCCATATGATGCGGGGGCATGTTTCTGTACAAGTTTCTTTCTATTTCTTGAAGAAGGCTATAGTAGTTGCTGTAATTTATTAAAGTGGTGAGGTATTCAAACTCAAAAGAGGTGTCTATTCTTTCATGATCTGGTGTTGAGAGTGTGTATGATTGATGGACAGGGATGGAGTAGATGTTCGAGGCTATTTCGCGTGGTCCTTGCTGGACAACTTCGAGTGGCACCTGGGCTACACTAAGCACTTTGGTCTCATCTACATGGACTACGAAAATGGTCTGACTTGTTATCTCAAATCTTCTGCTTATTGGTTTTTGAGGTTTTTGAAAGATGAAGAAGCTAAAAATAGCAAACTGGACTAGCCATTACTTACAATACTGCATTATTATTGATGAAATCTTCCTATTTCATAGTTTATTTAGTTTTTTATTGGAATAATCTGTCACATCATACATTCACACAAAGAGCGATCTTAGAAATGTTTGGAAGTAGTGAGTGAATGGAAGATAGTGTTGTTTTGTTTGAGACATTAGTAGTAATTAGTTTTGTATGGATCATAGTGATGATATCTTCTTAGTTTTTGCTCGATTTCTGTTACTATTTTACTTTTTGTTACTTCTTTTAAATTCATTGGATAGTGATACTATATTTTTGAAATAGTGATACTTGACAGGTTTTTAGTGATACTTTTATGTTATAAAATTAAAAAATAATACACTACACGGATCCATTTTCTCAACTATGTATCAATGGATTTAAATTTAGAGGAAGCTAGTCTCTGAAAATTTCTTATGAAGAAAACTGTCAAACATGACTTAATTGTTTTTGTACCACATGGTTTATGAATCATGAGCTTTTTTTGCAGTTGAATTTCCATAAAATTATAAAATTTGTTAACATAGCTGCATTAATTAAAATTTGTGTTTAGTTGTTGACACTGATGCTTTTATTGTATGCTTTGCAGTTAAATTTTTGAACAAATATTTTACTGATGGAAAGAATTAAAAAGAGGTTGCAGCGACCTAGTAAGTCATTACGTGAGGAGAAGAAAGATAATGCTACCAGGTATGAATTTTGGTGTTTCAAATTATGATGTTATTAGTACTTTAATCAGCCTGTTGCATCTTTTGTGTTACAAATTATTTATTATACTAATGTTAATTTTTCTTAATCATGTCATTTTTATTGCAGTGAGCATACAAAAACAGATGTTGACGTTGTACTGACATATAAGAGGCGTAAACCATCTGCTAAGGAACAAAAGGATAAAGATGTGGTGGTTAGGTAGTATATATATATGCAGTTAACATTCTTAAACTCTATTTTTGTGGTCAATTGTTAAATTTTATTTATGGGTTATAACTTTTTAAATAGTGATACTTGATAGTTTTTTAGTGATACTTTTATGTTACTTAGTGATACTTACATTAGTTTGTAATAATTATTTTTACTTAGTGATAGTTTATGTTATTTTAGTGATACTTTTACTTTCACTAGGTTTATGTTTACTTATGACTTAATGATTCTTGACTTTTATAAGTAGTGATGCTTTATTTTTTAAATAGTGATACTTTTATGTTAATTAGTAATACTTTTCTGTTACTTAGTGATACTTTTTGGTTAGTATACTTATTTTTACTTAGTGATACTTCAATTTCAAAGGAGTTTGGTTCCAAAATCTCTAATCTCAGATTGTTTTGAAACTATATTCAGAATCTTATTATATTATTGACACTGTGATTATCAAATAATGTTACTTCACGGTATGCTTAGTGATACTTTATTCATTAGTATTGATACTGTGATTTTCTTCATCATAAAACTTGTGATTTTCTTATTCTGTTATTGTTAAATTATATAACATGTTATATTATTATTGATATCAAAATATGAAAAAAAAAATACTTGATAAATTATTTTAATTAACAAAATGCTTTGCATTAAATTATTCATGTAGTAAATAGTGTTACTCCACAGCATGCACAATGATACTTTCCTTGTCAGTATTGATACTGTGATTTTCTTCAACATATAACAAGTGATTTTCTTATTATATTATTGTTAAATCATATAACATGTTACATTATTATTGTAACATGTTACTTAAAAAAAAAAAGAAACAAAATGATATGTGTTAAATTATTCGTGCAATAAATAGTGTTACTTAACGGTATGCATAGTGATACTTTCTTCATCACTAATGATATTGTACATATAATTTATCAATTTCTTATTTTGATACTTACATTATTATTTATATCAAACAAAATATGAAAAAAAACTTGATACAATTTTGTAACAAAATATTTTGCATTAAATTATACATGTTACAAGAGTATGACTGCAATATAAGGTGTATATATCATTGATGTTCTTCCTTTTCAAACCAAGAAGACAACCTCTGGCATCAAATGAGTCACCTACAACAATTTGAAGTTTGTATCAATAATCATGTTTTGGTATTAATTGAAATAATTTGCAACGTATCACTAACAAAAAAAATAGTGTCAATAAGTACTTGTGGAGTATCACTATTTATTGTTGAAGTATCATTACTATCCAGTGAATCATAATTTCGTTTTAATTAAAGTGAAACAATTTCAACAGATCAATAATACCTAACGAAGAATTACTATCATGAGATAAAGTATCACTGAATACCATAGCATGACCACTATTGTATATAATATAATATAACGTGTGATATGCACTTTTCTTGATTTACTGAGGCAGAAAAAAATATTGTCAATTGTAACGCCCCGATCCCGAAAGATCGTGGAAATGAGCGTCACGTGGGTGGGGATTAAGAAGAGGGAAATGAAAGGGGATTTCGAGGATAATTCTCAATAAACGATTCCAAATTAGTTTAATAATAGAATACGATCATCGTAATAAATTCAGAGTTATATATATATATCCAACATAAGTTTTTGCTCTTGCGGAAGCTAAGAAATATCAAAAGAAATAATACGATGATCAGAGGTTAAGACGAGCCAAGACAACGGGTTAGCTATAAAAGTACACATATAAGCCCCATCACAGCTCATCGTCTCCACGCTCCAGCTCATTGTCCTGAAAATATTTGGGAAAATATTTGGGCTGAGTACTAATGTACCCAGTGGGTTTTCTGAGAAAAACTGAGTTACCTAAAGCATTTGATAAAATAATTATCTGTGAGTATGCAGATGAATCTTAGAAGGTTTTGTAAAGGGCAATGCATCTAAGTTCATCAAAACGTTTTACATGAATGTGTTCACCAGTAAACCCTGAAGTGAACCTTGATCCATCAGTAAACCCTGAAATGGACCAACTCACCAGTAAACCCTGAAGTGAGCTAAGTACGACACCCGCAACCACCACTACATCATCGTGCGCAATTACCGAGTAAACCCTCAAGGTAATTAAAAGTTCTTTTAGCTGAGAACAGCAAGGGATTGGGTGCGACTCAAACCAAGCAAGACTGTAGCTACTCACATTGACACAGCGCTGGTATATGAGACTCCGACAACCACAGCAAGCCGAACGAATCATTTTACACAGATAATCATATATGCATATTTGTTTCAAAACGAGCTTAATAACTCAAACATAGCATTTTGAAAAAGATAGTATACGCCCACCTGAATAATAGAGAAGGTTTCAAATTTTCGGATTGATTCTACTTGATTCCTGCTACTTCTTCTAAGCCTACAACAACCAACCTTGACTTAGTTTTGTTAAAACCCCTATAAAATTCAAATCCTAAGCTTGCCCTTTAATTAATTTATATTTTATATTATAAATCATAATTTGATCTTTGAAATTTTCATTCCTTCCTAAAGTATCAATATACTCTTGAAATTAGTGTATTGATATTCTCCATTAATACCAAGTACATAGATTAATAATTACACTCTTTTCAATCGTTTATTAAATATAACTCACCGACTATGAATATTAAACTTTTACTTTCTTGAGCCATGAATCTTACAAAATATCCAATATAAGTATTTAAATGTTTAATGACAATAGTTACTAGAAGTGATCTTGTCTGTTATTTTCGTATAAATGATTATAGCTCCATATTTTATAAATTAATTAATCTAGAATGTAATTAGCTTAAATTAGTTTAAATTCCTACTAATAATAATGAAGTTCCATAAAATTATTCTAGGTCATCAACTTGCTCAATTTATCTTTTCGAATATGTAAAGATTATAAAATAATATAATAGCCTCAGGTTTAATCCTTTATTTTAGTAGTTTCATAATAGTAAAACTTAATATATATAGATTTATGAACTCCTATGCAACCTAAAATGATAATACTAATTCAATTTCATTAATACGTAATACCTTAAGTGATGATTAAGTTGGTTAATCATTTATATCAATTAAATTATATAAATATCCGCCACCAATAACCCATAATTCCAAATCTAACAATCTTGGTTTCTTTATATTAAATTAATAACTTTAAATCGAGCTCCTAAAATATTAGCATAGATGTACATATTCGAAATTAAAAATCTAAACACTAACCTTCAATTAACTGCAACTTTTCCTCAATTCATAAGAATTTACGGTTGAGCTGTAGTGCGTATTTCACTTTGGTTAATTAATTATGTATATAAAGAGATCACATATTACTCTTACTACTCAAGTACACGTGTCTCGTTAAACATCAATCCACTTAGCTTAATTCTTGGAGTGACACTTATCTAATACATTTAAAATACATGTAAATTAAATGGAAGGTTTGGGATCTATCACAAAGGTTACGTGTACCATAAATATATTTGCATAAATTTTAACCTTTATTTTAGATAAGCTTTGAGTTATCTAGATCGAATTTAATTATAATAATATATAATAAGATAACCACTAAGTAAATAATATTTACTTAGATAATCATTAAATAAGAATATATTTATCTAGATAATTATTAGGGCTTGAATATATATTCTAAACACATGATCTTTTAATACCCGAAGTGATAATAATAAATATTAATTTCTTTTTTTTAACTATACTGGAGTCTCGAAATAAAATTTTAAGAATTTTCCGGGTATCGCTAACCATTCAACGACACACTTAACCAAAAATAAAATTTTTAAGGGTATTTTATTCCCTAGCTTACCATTAAGGTAATTATAGGCTATTATTTTAATACTAAAAAGTGTTTGGATATTACCCTTGTTCTAACTATTAAATTTATATTTCTAATTAAATTTATGTAATAAAATTTTGGGGTATTACATCAATAAATGTGTGAAACGTATCACTAAATACCATAGAAGTATCACTAGTGAACAAAATTCAAGATATGCGTGTGATATACAATTTTGTTAATTTATTTAGGCAGAAATAAAATAGTCTCAATAAGTAGATGTGGCGTATCACTAACTATTGTTGAAGTATCATTACTATCCAGTAAATCATAATTTCATTTTAAGTGAAACAGTTGAAACATATCAATAATACCAGCGAGGGATCACTATCATGAGTGAAAATATTACTAAATACCATAGAAGTATCACTACTGCATATAATATAATGTGTGATATGCACTTTTCTTGATTTACTGAGGCAGAAAAAAATATTGTCAATAAATGTGTGAAACGTATCATTAAATACCATAGAAATATTACTAGTGTACAAAATTCAAGATATGCGTATGATAAACACTTTTGTTGATTTATTTAGGCAGAAATAAAATAGTCTCAATAAGTAGATGTGGTGTATCACTAACTACTGTTGAAGTATCATTACTATTCAGTGAATCATAATTTCATTTTAAGTGAAACAGTTGCAACATATCAATAATACCAGCGAGGGATCACTATCATGAGTGAAAGTATCACTAAATACCATAGAAGTATCACTACTGTATATACTATAATGTAATGAGTGATATGCACTTTTTTTGATTTACTGATGCAGAAAAAAATATTGTCAATAAATGTGTGAAACGTATTATTAAATACCGTAGAAGTATGCACTAAAAATTCAATATATGCGTGTGATTTATTTAGGCAGAAATAAAATAGTGACAATAAATACTTATGGCATATCATTAACTACTGTTCAAGTATCATTACTATTCATGAAGCGGTATCTCTAACTGGGATCTTGTCAATGAAATCCTTGGCAGCTACCACGTTCCCATTTCTGAAATAACAAGCCAACATGAGATTGTACGAAACATTATCTGGTTCAGCTATTTCATTGAACAATTGGGCAGCTTCTCTCAACTTCCCAGGCTTGCTAGAAAACCCAGCTAAAATGGAGTTCCAAGAGACCGTAGTTCTCACTTTCATACTCCGGAAAACTTGCAATGCTGAATTGAGGTCCCCGCATCGAATATAGGAGGTTATCTTTTTGTTGGAGGAGATAATGTGGCAAATAATTTCATGTGGATTGGTTAGAGATTGAGAGGGAAGCGTTGGTGGGCTTCGAATTGCCGGAGCAGAGAGGCTACCATAAACATGTTTTGTGAGAAAGAAGAGGGACATTTGACCAATCCTTTCATTAGTTTTCAACTGAAGAAGATGATGCATTTCTCATCAAATTGAATAACCTTTTCATTAGTTTTGCTAATCAGTGATTTGAGTTGCACCTCTGTTCCATCCTACACTGCAACCACCAAGAATCTTGAGAATGTCACTAACTTCTGTTGAAGTATCATTACTATCCATTGAATCTGACTACACTACAATCGTTGTCAATTTCCTGGGAAAAAAAGACATAAAATTTCCCCTTCCTCCTAATCACAAAGGAGTATTCTTCTATTAGCATATTATCGAACAGTTTGAATGCAAAATTTGATATACCTAATAATTGGTTAAAAATTGAAACAAAATTACAAATCTTCTAAAATAAGAACACATACCTGTCGTTGCTATTATTTCTTCGCCGGAATTGACCGGAATTCCACCGGAAGGAACATTACTTACTTTTTCCAAATTTTCCATTGAATCATTCACAAATTGCCGGAGGGTGAATTCGCCGGTGGTTTTAATGTCAATTAGCTAGGGTTCAGATGGTATTTGCGGTGTTGAATGGTCGGAAATCGCGAGTTGAGAGGGGATTTCGCGGCGAGCTGAAGGCGAGAAAATCTAGGGCGCGAGCTGGGGGAGAAGACGTGATCTGGGGGAGAAAAAATCTTGTTTATATATATATATATATATATATATATATATATATGAACGGGTCGGGTCGGAACCGGGTCGGGTCAGAGGAGATCCGTCTAACGTAAGCGACCCGTTAGACGGTCTCACACAAGTCTGTCTCAAATGTTAGAAGGTCTAAATTATATCGATAATTAATATTTGATATTTTTATTATTTGTATATTTGTAGATGTTGATTGCACTTTTGCAAGACTTGGAATGAAAAAGGCAATGATGGAAGAAATTTCAAGATACTCGTGAAAAAAATAGGACCCATCTTTCCATGTTTTGTCATGGGCCCCTGAAATATCAGGGCCAGCCCTAGCTAGGTTTACTGGTACCCACCTCTAAATTCCTTCAATATCATCAACATAAATAGGAAATTGATTTGAAATTATGAAAATTATTGAGTCAAAATGCAAGCCTACCAAACTCTGTATAGATGAGAAGAAATGTGAGTATGTGGTGTTTGTTAAATATCAAGATCGAGATCTAACCGATCCATCTTACTTGCGTTTCGGTTGGAAGCTAGAAACTCTTATTTAGCTCTGCACTACTCACATTTTTCATATTTTATTACCTTTTTTTGGATACCAGAAACACCCTTTATATACATTCATTTCAAATTAATAAAGTTCGCTATGTTTTAGGCAAAACCTAAAACAATTTCTTTGACTTTAAAACACATCCCAACTTCCGCCAAAAAAAAAAAGAATAAGAAAACACATCCCAAATCCTTGTTTGGGTACCGGAATTTATTACTCTTATGCATATTTTAACGAAATTATGATAAAAATATGTTCTAAACTTCTAGGAATATATAGTATTAATTGAATTTTGCGCCCATGATGCTTTTTAGCTCGAATACTAGAGATCGTAGCGCATAAAATATATTTTAAACAAATAAGATAGCTAATGTGTATGAATTATTTTATGAGAATGCAGGTAATTGGGGGATACCATCTAATTTAGTATCTCTAGTAGGAAAACGATTGTCAACTAATAATATAAAACAATGTGATTAATGAAAAGTATTTCTTTTTTTATTATTATATTTTTATCTATCGATATATAGCTCAGTTGATGAGAGGACAAAAGCAAGATAATTATCTGCCTTGCTACGGATCATAGTGTTGGGTTCAAGTTATGTTGCTAGTTATAATTTCGATTGATTTTTTATTTTAATTTTTTATATATTTTTTTACGATTGACAAAGTGTACGTGCAAGCACACCCAGGGATGGACGCATGAATGTTAAATTGGGGGGGAGCGAAAAACAATTTTAATGCACGCACATGCACTCACACACACATATATTTCCATGCAACTAGTTGTCTAAATTAAAATAAAGCTATATTTAGTTAAAATTTTGGCATCGTACGTAAGTTGTACTCGATGTTTCTTCTTAATTTTAAATTATCTATATATGATTGAATCAGCATCAAAAGTCTCGACAATTTCTCAATGTACAAAACCTTAACTAAAATTTATTGTGAAATACCAACAAAAATTAATAAAAAAAATCAACTTAAAAGGTGAAATCATAAAAGATGAATAAAATCATAATATTATGGTCTTAAAAGCATTCAATTCCTTCTCAAATCATAAATAAAAAAATAAAATCATCTCAAATATATAATGAAGGAAACTTAAAATATTAATCTATGCTAATATAAAAAGTGACTCATCTTATAATTTCTTGTTTACCTATAATAACTCTGTTTTTTTATGGGTGTTAATAATGTAATCATCTAATATATATTATTATATACTATTACCAATTCTAATTAATATATATTATTATATACTATTGCAATTCTAATATATTATTATATCACTATTATATTCCTAACTAATCTATGAGAATAATATATTATAATATTGTTACTATTCTAATTAATTTATATCGAATTTTTAGGTTATTTGACAAACAAGATCGATATACATAAAAAAATATCATACATTATTGCTTATATGCTTAAAGTTGTGGCGGACTTTTAACATAGTTTTTCAATCCAGATAAGATGACAAACTATAAGCAAATAACAATGAACATAATTGGAAGATTTTTTTTTTTTACAATTTATAAAAGTGAAACAACCACGGTTGTAATCTAATACAGAATTCATAATTTATGATTTAAATAAAAAAAAGTTCTTTTGTAATTTAATAATATATCTCTAGAGTGCGACAAATTTCCACTTGCTTATGTCAAGAGTCAAAATGACTATCATAATTAGGAACAAATATAGCTCATGAATATTAGTTAGTTGATTAAAAAAACTTGATGAATATTAGTTAGCTCATTATGCTGTTTCATACTTTTTAATTGAACTTAAAATCAATAAATTTGTATAATTATTTTCTATCATTGTAATTCAGGAAAATAATATATATATTTAGGTGTACATTTTACAACGTGAATATAAGAGTCGTAGATATATAAAATGAATATATCTCTAAACTCTTTTATTTTCAATAATTAACATTTGAAAGAACACATTAAGTGTCGATATAAATTAAGTTTCTTTACAAAATTTTCAACATATATATCATAAGCATGTATACAATCATTCATATTAGAACTAATTTTTTTTTACTTAATTAATATTCCAACTACATATTAGGGAAAAATTTATTAAAAAAGACTTACTAATAGACTAATAAGAAAACCATTATTCAAGTACTGCTTATAACATAATACATTAACTAGCTTGAATATTTAACAAAGTGAATGCGCGCGCGCGCGCACACACACATACTTACATGCATTAAACTGTATCATTGATCTCTAACATTAAAAAGAATAATCATATGTTGAGTGTGTGTGTGTGTGTGTGTGTGTCTAACATAGAAATTTCATGTATTTTATTGGGATTCATATTTTATCTACGTTATATTATGCAAATTTTAACTATATATAAATACTATAATTTTATTGTATTGTGTAATTTATTTGAACAAATCATTTTGGAGTATATTTTATTATTGACTTTTACCAAGCTTAACTACTTTGCATTCATTTAAGATTATTTTAGATTGTGGAATTTATTGAAATTAAGCTTACAAGAATATATTTTGACTTTTCCAATCACCTAAAATTTTACCTTTCAAATTATATTTAATTTTTTTATATATTAAATTTTAATAGTTAATTATAATATAAATAAATTATATAGCTAGCACCATAAACTCTAGATATCGGTGGCTTTACTTACACCTTTATAACTAAATTTGAACTTAATCACACCTAAACAAAGAATATGGGTGATCCGCAATGGAGTGTAAAACTTTAGGGGTGATTACACATTCCATCTTGTATTAATGATGAATTTTTTTCAGAGTTAATAATGCATAACATTATGTCGCAATTTATATTGTGTGATTCAAATCGTAAAAAAAAAGTCTGTAAATTTTTTTTATTTCATCAAAATATGATTCACATCCTATGAAATCAAAGACAATTTTATTTGATACAATTAAAAAAACATATAGATTAATATTCAAATATAAAGACTGGTGAAAAAAATAATTATTTAGCTATTATTTATAAGATAATATCTTAACTTTAATTTTACTCTTATAATATATATATATATATATATAGCATGTAAATTGAAGAAATATATTTTTTGTGGTACATTTTACACTATTGTGACAATAGTGACAACCAATAGATACTAATTAATGAATTAATGATGAGAACAAAATATATCTAAGTATTAATGTATTTGTTGATATTAATTTAATTTAGATCATAAGCAATACAAATTCATATAGTTAATGATATATTTAAAGATTACTAATCTGAATGAGATTTATATAAAATATAATGATGCATTTCTATCATTGCAATTCAGAAAAAAAAAGCAATATATATAATGAGTGTACCTTTTATAACTTGAATATAGAGGAGTCATAGATATAAATAAAAAATGAATATATCTCTAAACTTTGTTATTTTCAATAGTTAACATTAGAAAGAACACATTAAATGTCGATATGAATTAAGTTTTCATGATTATTCACCCATCGATATGAATTAAGTTTTCATGATTATTCACCCTTCTCTAATCACTATTATAATCTTTTTGGGAATTGGGACCAATACTTTATGCACGTACTACCTGTACTAAATTCACCATAATCTTAAAAAAAAATTGTTTTACTTTATACTACTGCACTTTTTTTTTCCATTTTTACCCAATTATTTTTAAAAAAAAAATCAATTTTAACCAATTAGAAAAAAGAAAAAACAAAGGAAAACCATAAATGCTGGAAATGTTAGCTGCGTAAAAAGATAAAAATAGATTTGTGTTCACATACATGAGAATTATATAAGAAAAGAAAAAAATATTTGATTTTTTCAGAATATTATAACGATCATTGGGTTGGACAAATTATCCAAAGAGGATCGTTTAATAAACTCACGAAATATTTAGTATTTTTAATAATATTAAATATTAATAACAAACTTGGCCTTTTGAGCAAGTCCAAACGGTGGGAACATCTGTCTATCAAAAAGAAGATGCATGTGATTCGAGACCCGCACTACTCCCATTCCCCCCAACTAAAAAAATAATAATAATTTTCGATAAAATATTTGCAAGTAAACACAGATATATATATAGTATCATAGTAGATCACCAAAAATAAAATCATTCTACGGTTACTTCAAATTTGCAATTTGTAATTTTTTTTTGTTGATCTAATATTTGTGTTATCCTCATTTGGTATGTAATAGGTATACATAATTTATTGTAAGTATTTCATTAGACATATAACTATATACATATATATATTGATTCAATTATATTCTAAACATTTATTGTACTATTTGGAAGATAAATACAAAACAAATGAAGAGTGTCTTTTATAGTTAAATACTTTACTTATTCTTTATTTTCAACATTTACAATTAATCAAGTACAAAACAATTCATAAATTGTTCATCATTTAATTTAAAAAATTATTGAAAATGATAAATATTATGATAAAAATAAAATAAAAATGTAAAATACACTTATTAAGAATTATTTGTTAAAAGTTGATCAACATATTTTTACACTTGTGATTCTCTTATTTCAGATGTTATAATTTAAAAATTAAAATACACTATTTAAAATCATTGAATCAAGATATAACCCAATCAATTTTCTTTTTAAATTAAGACCAATTCAAATGTTTTCCATTTTGTTATGAAAATTTACATTTTAATTCACATATGATGAATTGAACTTGTATTTAGGAAGAAATATATACAATATTCAATATGAAATTTAACAAAATAATTGTAATATACATTATAACTTTTAATTCATCATTTAAAATTAATTATTTGACATATTATATAATATTTTTTAAATAAAATCATACAAATTATGTGCAACACACGTGATCTCTGCTAGTAAGAATAAAAAGGGGGAAAGTAACAAGAAAATGAACTTACACGAGTCGTAAAGCAACATTATAAACGAAATAAAAATACTTTTGAATGTTTAGATAAAATTATATATTTAGTATTAATCTATTTTCGTTCTCTCACTACATCAATTTAAACTCTATATGTGTTATATTTAGATATTAATATACTCAAGTCTAATATACCTCCTCTACTAGGCCCAAGAACCGGGCAATAGTGACCCTCTTGGATGAGGTGCAAAAAAAAAAAGAGTTTTTAATGCTAAATATTGACCCTTGTTATATATATATATCTGTGTGTGTGTGTGTGTGTGTGTGTGTGTGTGTGTGTGTGTGTGTGTGTGTGTGTGTGTGTGTGTGTGTGTTCAAATGGGTACTACATATTGGTGTGAGAACTAGGAACTATTCTTAACCATTAGATCTGATAAATCCAAGGGATGAGATTGAGATTAGGTTTTTTAGGAACTCTTTTTATTTTTATTTTTTTTTAATCTAGAAGGCTAACTTAGTCTTTTGCAAATTAAATCCTTTAATATAAGATATTATCATATCAATAAAAATCTATTTCCATATCTTTTCCCACAACACACGATTTTTTCACTAATCTTCTATTAATTTTCAAAGTGTTTTATTCCTCTTTTTTATGTTTTATTCCATCAATTTTTTTTATCAATTATGGTTTTTTTTCATCAAAGCCGCAATTCAATTATTCAAGCTCTCTTTCCACTTCTTTCTCGTTCAAAAATCCCAGAAAATAATCACCATTGCTCATAGCTACAAGATGTACCTCTTCATCACACCCTCTCAATCTCAGATTTTATCCTCGACTGCCAACGCTGCTTCAACTGGAATACCGAGATCCTCGCTCGATTTCCCACCAACACCTTTATCTCCCGCCTCCTGACAAGGTCCATGTCATCATCACGGTAAACCCGCAGATCGTGGTCTCAAGTTCAACTTCTATAACAACCTAATGAGCCTCGCTTGAAATCCCTCTAAGATTCTCTCAATGCCGACATCTTCAACATTGACAATGAGTTATTGATAATGCTTTGTAATTTATTGGAAAAGTATATTTGGGATTTTGATGTTGGATTATTGCTTTGTCATCTATTTATTGTATTATTTTAAATTGATGTAGAAGACGAGTTATTTTTTGTTTGTCATTATTGAATTGGTCTTAATGTAGCAATGAAACAGTGTTAATGTAGCAATGAATTGTTACTATTATAGCAATGAAGGGCTAACAATGAAACAATTTTTATGTGATCTAAAAATGTTAGATTATGGATTTGTATTTCATCATTTAGTACAAAAATATTTTTGTTTTATATGTCAACTACTTATTTTTTTATTGAAATATTTTTTTAATTGCATTACATTTTTTCATTTGGGAATTTATATTGTTTGTCGAAAACCACTGCAAATGTGTAGCAAATGAAACACGTTGTCTCACCATGATGCTAGAAATTGTAGCAAAACTCAATGATGCTATTGCTGTAGAGATTTAAAGATTTTTTAATCATATACGACGTTTATTACTTCTTACATAACAATTTGTCTCTTTTTATTTGGTAATCCAGTGTTTTTATATTAATTCCCAGTGTCATTCAACTCTGTGCATATATAGTACAATTTCATAGCTTACTGTCATTTATTTTACATGTTCACAGTATAAATATGAATGATTTTTATTTTCATATGATGCTTCATCCACCTATGTCTCTAGTTCTATTGATAGATTATTTAGTTTAAATACATATCTTGTTATATATATTGTGGTCACTTATTTCGTATTTTATTATTTTTCACTGCAATACATATTCATAGTGGTATATGATATATCTATCATGGTTATTAATTTAGCGTGTTCGATATGAATTTATGATTGATTTTTGAACACTTCATAATTAGTCAATTTATGCATTAAAGTATAAAATTATACTTGAAAGGTCGCTACAATAATAATAACATGAAGCTACAAAATCAATTATAATAAGTTATTTAATTAGCTTTTAATTTCCACTTAAGTAGCTACAAAAAAATGATAACAATCTAAGAATTCATATAAGATGAATAAAAAGTTTCGAACACAAGGATAAAAAGCTATAAAATAAATTTCATAGAAATCTGTGGTTCAAAGTATTGTGTTCCATTTAACAAGCTACAAAAAAAAATTAATAGAAGCTACTAATTTATATTTAACTAAAACGAATTCGACAATAATAAGATATCCAAAAAAAAATTAACATTAACTAAAATTAATATAACTAAAAAAGTTAAACATCCAAGCCATTGCTATGAATGTAGCCTAACCAACAATATCAAAATAGTAGAAACTAAGTTATAGTTTTGTATTATAACCCCCCCCCCTCCCCCGGTTCATGTGAAGCAATTTAAACACCTTGTTTTTCCTTTACTAAATTCTAACAACTACCCTTGAACAAATCCTTCAAACAAATTTGACGCTTAGTAGAGACAATGCTAAATACTTGATGTGCATTTTTTGAGATTACGTCCTTATGGATGTTCATATCTGATGTAGCTGCAATACTTAATTAGAAGATAATTCATCCGTGTTGTATTCCCCTTTTCAGATTGGTTTTCCAAGCTTCCAGACATTGCCCCATAAAGTCTCCATATGGCGCATTGCATATGTAGTCATTTAAATTTTCTGAATCTCGCCACGCCATTTGCAATATATCTATACAAGTCTTTTCCACACCTTTAGACTTCGCCTTTAGATCGTATTTTTCCAAATACAAATTAAAAATATTTTTCTGCACCACAAAATCAACATTAAGTTATTATTATGCATGACATTAATAATTTGAATATGGACTAAGTGAGAATGAAAAGAAAATAGAAGTAAATAAAAGCACTTTACCTTTGTTAACCACAAAACCATGTATAAGAAGCTACAAAAATAATGTTAACAAATTCTTGAATAAAACCTTGAGTTGTAGTTCCTAAGTTACAAACAATAGTATAAGACGCTATGAATTTATATTTAAAAACCAATAGCTCAAAACACTTGTAAATAAAAAAATATATATTTTGTTTAACTTTCGACATCTACAAACATATTTCTAACAAGTAAATAAACAAATGCTAACAAATTCACGAATGAAATGATTTCTGTTTTAAATTTAACAAATTGCATTAAACAAGCTACATCAATAATTAGAACAAGCTTGGATATATATACATAATTTCAATTTATTTTTCCTTAAATCAAATCTGCCAAAAAAACTCTTTTGATTAAAATAGATCAGGATAAAATAATAGTGATACTGCATCAAGTACAATCAGTTACCAGTAATAATACACAAAAATCACACATTTATTTTTTATAAGCTATAAGCAACTACTAAAACAACAAATAAAAACGCACTCACTTGTTTTAATTAAACTACAAATATCTCGGTACACATGTTGTCATCGTGAATAAGCAATAAAATAACACTACTTTAGCAACGATTACAAATTGCATTACCCGTTCAATCATTTAGCATTCAAATCATTAAAAAAATGTTAAACAACATGATTGAACCAAAGACTAACAATTAACAATAATATTACAATAAAAACACAAATAATCGTATTTATTAAGCTATAAATAATTACTAATATAGCAACTCATTACAATCAATCAACATAAACATACCATACAAAAAGTCATCAGATATAAGATTAAAAGGAGATGATCATAGCATATATATAAAATAAGTATTATCATATACAAAGGGCTAGCTCACCAGAAAAGCAACAAAAATTCCAGTCAATCATTCTTACAAACATATAAACAATCATGTGGGTTACAACATTTGTAACTCCAATCATGAGAGCGTACATATAAACAATTTAAAACATCTGAATCTTTACCAAAACTCTAATAATGGTTTTATTTGTTTCAGCAACCATACTATAAAAAATTAATATATAAATTCCAAAACCTAGAAAATATAGTGTTTTATTACCTTGTTTGTGTCTCATAATTGAAATAGACAAAATCGGTGGTGTCGTTGGATTTTCTTGTTGTACTCGGCGGTAGTGGTGGTGTTGCTACTATGGTTATCATCGACAGTTATAGTTGATAGTGTATACATCGGAGGCGGTGGTAGTTGTTTTTGTGACTGCGGTGGCAGCGATGATAGTGGTGGGTGGTGGTCTGAAGCGTCGTTTTTTCACAAATCTGAAAGAAGAATGAATTTTGTTTTAGGTTTATCGATAAATCAACGGTAGTTGTATCATTAGTGATACGCATCTTGATGATTTTGATCTTTGCATATTTCCATATAAAAAACCAAAACAAAATTACATTAATGCCCATTTCTATAGTATTTTCGAATCTATTATTAGATTTTACATATTATATTTAATTTAATCTTACCCATAGATCTAATCAAAATTGAGGGCTAGGATTAGTTCCTAGTTCTCACCTAAAGCCTAGTACCCATTATAACCCATCCATATATATATATATATATATATATATATATATATGAGATCTGGTGAGAACCAGTTCCCAGGTGGGAACTGGGAACCAATCTCATCCATCCATTCCAAAATTTGAACGGTCCAGATCACACCAGATTTTCGGTGGCAACTTTGTAATTAAAATGAAAATCTTCAATTCGCGCGTCTCATTAAGGGAAAAAGTGGAAAAGAAATTTCTGTGAACTGTAAGCATCGTTTTGCGAAGAACTGAACTCAAAAACTGCCCAGATTCAATTTTCTTGCTGCAAAACTGAAATCACCAACGAAAAAATGCGATTCAAACTCAAGAAATCAAAATATAGACGACACTTCACATCAAAATCGAACCAAGTAAAGCAAGAATGGCGGAAAATAAGACCGATTCAAGTTCAAAACTTTTAAAAGATAAAAAAACAACCCAACCTTTTTCGATTTCATTACTCTTTAATCGCAAAGTAAGAAAAAGTTGTAAAAATAGATTTTCGCATGACTCATTCGTTGATTTCCAAAAAAATACAAGATATAGGATGAATATGTGCAGTAGTTAGATTCAGTGAAGTGATTTCGAAGCATTTATGTTGTTTTAACTGTATAAGAAACGTTGATTTTAGCATACAAAGAACTCAAATTTTCCTGTATTTGATTTCGAGGCGTGTTTCCAAAAACCTCATTTTAGCATTTTGTGTAATACATTTTAGCATTCCATATAATACATTTAGCATTGTTGAAATTGAGTGAGATTGCTTCTTCTGCATTGTTTTGAGGAATCTGTTGCTAAAATTTTATTTTAGCATTCCCTGTAATACATTTTAGCGTTCTGTGTAATACATTTTAGCAAACTACGTAATACATTTTAGCATTGTTTAAATTGAGTGGGATGGTCTTGAGCATTGTTTTGAGGAATCTGTTGCTAAAATTGTATTTTAGCATTCCCTATCATAAATTTTAGCATTATGTGCAATACTTTTTAGCATGTCATATTATTCAAATACAAGAAAATGAAAAGCGCGAGTTGATGATTTTCTTCACAAGCTGTCATGTGAAGATGGTTTGATCAGTGTTGAAGATAATCTTCTATCCGAATGATTTGTAATCTTAATCAAATTTTTGCAAATACTACCACCCCGAAGACAGATTTATCATGAATATTATTTTTATAAATATCAGGTTAAGCTGATCATTGTTAGTTTAGGTTCATGAATATTAGTATCAGATGTTTTGTGATGGATATTTGGAAATGTTACTGTTAGTATGTATACATGTTTGTACCGACATGGTATTGTTCTTTTGATTTTAGCATCATACCATTTCTCATCAAATTTACCCTTCTACTTCGCTCATTTTAGCCTCACGCATTTTTCATTTTAGCATGTGTTGATAAACAAAATATGAAACAGTGATTTCATTGGAATGAAATGCAGTACACCCTATTTGGGGACAGTGAACCCTAATGGGAATCTCATAATTACTAGTTGGGATCAGATGAGCTCTAATGGGAACGTAATAAACACTAATTGGGAATGGTGAACCCTAGTGGAAAATGTCACATCAAATTTAGCCTTTTACTTCGATCATTTTAGCCTCATGCGTTTTTCATTTTAGCATGTGTTGATAAACAAAATATGGAGCGGTGATTTCATTGGAATGAAACGCAATACACCCTATTTGGGAACAGTGAACCCTAATGGAAATCTCATAATTACTAGTTGGGATCAGATGAGACCTAATTGGAACATAATAAATCCTAATTGAGAACGGTGAACCCTAGTGGAAAATGTCACATCAAATTTAGCCTCCTATTTCAATCATTTTAGGCTCATGCGTTTCTCATTTTAGCATGTGTTGATAAACAAAATATGGAATGGTGATTTCATTGGAATGAAACGCAATACACCCTATTTGGAGATAGAGAACCCTAATGGGAATCCATAATTACTAGTTGGGATCAGATAAACCCTAATTGGAACGTAATAAACCCTAATTGGGAACGGTGAACCCTAGTGGAAAATGTCACATCAAATTTAGCCTCCTACTTCGCTCATTTTAACCTCATGTATTTCTCATTTTAGCATGTGTTGATAAACAAAAGATGGAACGGTGATTTCATTGGAATGAAACACAATACACCCTATTTGGGGACAGTGAACCCTAATAGGAATCTCATAATTACTAATTGGGATCAAATGAGCCCTAATTAGATCGTAATAAACCTTAATTGGGAACGGTGAACCCTAGTGGAAAATGTCACATCAAATTTAGCATCCTACTTCGCTCATTTTAGCCTCATGTATTTCTCATTTTAGCATGTGTTGATAAACAAAAGATGCAATGGGAATCTGACAACGTATTTAACCTCATTCTTCCGTTATTTTAGCATCATATTCTAAACAGTAATTAGGGTTAATAAAACTTAATAGTAATATTATTAACGCAAAGGAAATGTCATAAACACTTTTAGGAAAAATCATATATATTCTTGAAAATTAATGTGCTGAAAACAATTAACAAGCATGGTAAAACATGACAATAAACTATGCCCAATCACTATAATAACATCAAGCTGGACAATTCCTAGCATCATGATCTAACAACTTGTGACAATTGCTACACATTCTGAGTGGTTTGTTCTCATTTCTCTTCCTTGTCTCCTTCTTAGATATCAAACGACTGCCGCTACCTTTTGTTTTGACCAGAATAGGTGGATGAACATGAATTTCAAAAGGGGCACGTGAACCGTAGAATTGCTCAAACATCATCGTCTTGCAGGGTGTTGAAGTAGAACCATCCATATCACCACACTGAAACAATGCTTTCAACTTCCGCAGGCCAGCTAAAAATGAATTCATCTTCTCCAGATCACGCTTAACATAGCCCAAACAAGAATAAAACTCTGAAAGCAACTTATTTAGCAAACTCCTATTATCATCCGACACAAAAGATTTACCAAATGACTCAACACCACCACCATGAATATGCTTAACTAATGCAGTTCTTGTCCAGCGAGAGATAATATATTTAGGTGGTATTGAAACTATTTTCAGATGCTTTAACAAAAGAAAAACATGAGAACATAATATGGCATCCCTAATGAATTTCTTTCAGCTACATACAACAATATCATCTTCTTTGTTGTACGTCACTGTGTGAGTAATCTTACTGCCATCATCAACATCATACAGCAGCCTAGAATCACAGTGATTAATTCCTGCAACACTACATTTAAAACACGAAGCCATAATTTCTTCTTGCACCTTCTTAAACATTTCAGAAGTATAAATGCCAGCTGCATGTTTTTCAATTTCCAATGGAGTCTTTGTTATTGGAACAGTTGATTCGTTAAGACTCTCTTTCAGATCATATGCATATCTTTGTGCATCAATAGCACTATCAAAATGCATAAAAAATTCTACTAGATTTGATCTGAAATTGATATAGCGGTTGAATATGCTGTTGGAACTCTCTGAAATTGAAGTTGTTCTACAGAGCCCACTCATTGGCAATTCCCTAAAATAGGCAGGAATCCAATATTGTCGAATGTTGAAAATAGAATTGAATCGACTATCATTAGTCAAACAATAGTCCACCATAATATTATTCCATTTCAAATTAAAATCTGAAGGTTCATTATAATCTGACCACACAGCATCACTCAATCTCTTCATGAAAGAATCATCTTTCCTCAGCATATGAGGAGCCTTTTCAGGAACCTTCATCATGATATGCCACATACAAAGCCTATGCCTAGAATCAGGAAATGATTGTTCTATTGCAACCTTCATTGCAGGGTCTTGATCAGTGATTATCATACTAGGAGAATTCCCCATACATTTCAGAAACTTCTCAAATACCCAAGAATATGACTCATTATCTTCACCTGACAGTAACCTAGCACCAAAACATACACATTTACCATGGTTGTTCTTCCCAGTAAAAATAGCAAATATCATGTTATACCTATCATTAAAACAAAATAGAAAACACTAAGTACTACTGGAAGAAATAAAATACAAATATAATACATCATAGAATCAATGGTAATATATATGGAACAGAATGCTAAAATGTTATATCCATAATGCTAAAACTTTATAGCCAAGATGCTAAAACCATGTTATACATCAATTTATACATATAATGTTAAAATTAGAAAACATCACATATATGTTCAAACTATATGTTGAATCGAACGAAACAACATCACCGAAAGCAACATAATTTCTCCTTGACAGAGCATCGACCCAAAAATGTGTGTCAGTCTTTCCTCTTTGCCAACACAATACTCAAAAAAGAACCCAACATGTGACTGTTGCCTTAAATAAAACTTATCCAATACCATTTGAGCATCAACCCCATGAATGTATGCTCTCAAGTCACGAGCATAATTCTTGAAATTAGCTCCAGTGCAACCTACATCAGAATAGCTCTCAACACCTTCCTTAAAAATCCTATAATATCCCATTGGACTTATGTTTGCTCTAGCACAATTCAAAATAAAATTCTTGTGCACATCATCTAAATTCCTGTTCACCTTGAGAAATCTTTTGAAATCATCTGACACTAATGGGTGAGAATGATGTTCTTCAAACAATTTGACAATATATCCTTTCTGAGAACAAAACCTAAACACAATACCAGCCCTACAATTAGATCTCTTAGAGACTCTACGTTTCTTTATTTTAACTACATCGCTCGAATCACCAACCTCAACCAATGCATTCTTCTCACCCTCTCGACTACAGTAAACATATTTCCATATAATCGTACCATCTTTAGATTTCTTCTATGATCCAAGATGAATGTCAAAACCAGATGATTCTGCATAGATCCTATAAAATTTCACACCCTTATCCAGAGTTTTAAAACTTTGTTCAAGAGTTTGCTTCAATTCACAATGTGGTATATAGTATTCTGTCATGCCAGGAGATATCTCTACAGACATATTACTACGGTCATTTGAAACAGAAGAAGTTGACACATTAAAATAAAAAAATTATAAACTGAACAAGGTAAAATAATAATATAATCACATCAAGAGATGTTCAAACATAAAATCAACATATAAATTACTTTTTAGCATGATATATGTACAATTCTAGCATCATGCAACACACATTTTAGCACCACGTTATTCTAATGTTTGCATGGTGTGTGCAACATTGTGTAGTTGAGTCACAAAAACACACACACAAAAAGAAACAAAAAAAAAACATGGTTTGTATGACATGTTTCACAGAGTGCAGTAGAAATAACATAAAATCAGCATGTTATCATGCTAAAACATATGTCACGAGATGCTAAAACAAATACATTAACATGCTAAAACATATTATATGACGTGCTCAAATAAACAGATCAAATTAATGCATATTCTTTATATTTTCGTACTAAACCCTAGGATTCCTAACAATTAAAAACAACTGATGCAACACATAACTGAACGAAACAGATCAAATCCATCAATCATAAAAACGTAAATACAAAACTGTAATGAACTCCAACAGAACGAACTGTAAAATCAATGCAGATACAACGAATTGCGAAATTAATCGACATTAAAATTTCAAAACTGAATCAAAGAATGAAAAATAAAAACCATACCTGGAGTTACAATGGAATCACAGATGTAGAAACTTTACGACAAATTATGAATGATGAAATAGATAATTACATAAATAAAAGGATGTTGAGAAATTAAAAAGACGATCCAAACGATATTTACGAAGGATGAAGATCGAACACGATCAAAGATGAGATTTAAGGAAATATTTTTGAGCGAAATAAGCGGAAGGATGAATATGGAAAGAAAAACAGAACAAAAGGAAACAATTATTGAATAACTATATTACCCCCCCCACCAAAGTTGCCGAAAATTATAGTAATGACACCGCCTATCCACTTAAATTTGATTTAATCTGAGCTATCCAGATTGAGTGAAACAAGGGCTAGGATTGGTTCCTAGTTCCCACATGGGAGAAGGGTTCTCGTTTGAACCCTTCTCTCTCTCTCTATATATATATATATATGCACACACACACACGAGATCCTAAATTTATCACAAAATGACGCATATCATGTTTCTATTAAATTGTTGAGTTGACATCATGTATATAGTTTTAAAATTATTCATCAATGTCACGAAATAACTAAAAAAATATTCAAAATACATATACAATGATAATCTAACAATTAGAATATGAAAAAATAATATTATTTCAAATAAAGGACCTAATCTGTACATTTTAGATATACATTGAGGTTGTTAGGGGCGCTAGGAAGATGGTTTGAGATCGAGGGTGTGTAGTAGAGCAGAGCATGGATCCCGTGTGGACAAGAGCGAGGGCCAGGGATTTTGGTTGCCTAACTATGAGAGAAGAAAGACTTAATATATTAATTAATAATCAATTTGTTGGGTATCCGTGCCATCGAGGGTTCACCGGTATTCCTGCTTTCACCGGGCAGCCGTCACCGGACGTTACTCCAGCAACAATCTTTCTAGCTGCAAGAAGAAGTGGAGAGCAACACAGTTGGCTTAGGTAACCCTAGTTACTGGAGCTCCTCTTAACTGACTGAGACACACAAGACCAGAAGGTGAACCATAGAGGAACACCAGAGAGCAGCCCTCAACCGGCATCCTACTCAACCTCCGATAAGCCCGTTGTCACTCAACCACTGACACTCCGACAAGAGTATAATATCACAGAGATACTATCCAAGAGAACAGTCAGAGAAGGGAGAGCAAACTCGATCAATCACTTGAGCTTAGATCTAGGGTTTGCACTTAGTGAGAGAGAGAGCGGCGCCGACTGTGTGAGTCAATTTGAATCAACAGATAGATAAAAGGCAAAGGAAAACACAAGAGTGGGCCGAGAGGGAGCGGGCCACCATGGTAGAAGGGCCTTGAGCTATTGGGCCTAACATATTGGGCCAACATAACTCACAATCTCCACCTTTGGCCCAAGTACATCATCAGTCATAAATAGAGGAGTTCGAGGGTATCATCATTGCCATTTTTTACTTCTTCTAAATCACACAGACATAGAAGAAGTGGGATAGGAGAGCATAAAGTAGATCTTGGCCACAGAGGCCAACCCATCATGACCTGAGATTCACAGAGAATGATCAGGAGGGAAAGAAACATAAATAGCACATACATATCACAACAGAAAGGGAAACTTTAACCAAGATCAAACTTTAAGATTTTCATGCACAATCTTAGCTTTTCAACTGGAAGGCATTTGGTACACATATCAGCAGGGTTGTAATCAGTATGAATCTTGTCAAGTAAAATTTCACCTTTTTCAACAATGTCACAGATGAAATGAAACCTAACATCAATGTGTTTACTTCTATCATGGAAGACAGGGTTTTTGCATAACTTGATGACATATTGACTATTAGAAAATACAACAGGAGATTTATCTAAAAAACCAATTTCAGACAGTAAACCATTCAACCAAATAGCTTCCTTAAAAGCTTCAGTTACAACAACATACTCAAATTCTGTAGTTGACAGAGCAACAATATGTTGGAGTTGAGATTTCCAACTAATGCAACCACCACACAAAGTAAACACATATGAAGTTGTGGACTTTCTATTATTCCTATCATTGGCATAATTAGAATCCACATATCCAACAAGTTTCAAACCATCAACTAACTTAGAAAAAGTCAGACCACATTTTTTAGTGGATTTCACATATCTGAGAAGCAATTTCAATGCTTCCCAGTGAGGTTTTCCAGGATTGGACATGTACCTGCTTAAACAACTAACATAGTAGGTAATATCAGGTCTTGTACTAATCATAAGATACATAACAGATCCAATGACATTAGCATAAGACACACATTTCATTTCATCAATGTCAGCTTCAGATGAAGGACACATGCTCTTACTCAAGTTGAAAATGCACAACAAGGTGCACATTAACAGGTTTAGCATTGGTCATAGAGAATTTACTCAAAATCTTCTTAACATATGATGTTTGATTCAGGACCAGAGAGGAAGACTTCATATTTCTAATGATATGCATGCCAAAAATCTTTTTAGCATCTCCTAAATTTTTCATGTCAAAGTTATCACAAAGTTTATTTTGCACATGCTTGATTGTGTCAAGTTTAGGACTAATTAACAGCATATTATCCACATAGAGAAGTAGAAACATTGGAATATTATCATCACATTTGTAATACAGACAGTGATCAAAATTAGATTTTTTAAAATCAAAGGACTACATGCATTGATCAAACTTAATATTCCACCGCCTAGGAGATTGTTTCAACCCATAAAGAGCTTTCCTAAGCAAACAAACATGCTCTATTTTTGCAGAACCAACAAAGCCCTCAGGCTGTCTCATAAAAATGTTGTTATCAAGATCACCATGTAAGAAAGCAGTTGTAACATCTATTTTTTTTAATTCCCAGTCAAATTGGGAAACTAAAGCAAACATGATTCTAACAATGGTGAATTTAACAACATGAGCAAATATTTCATTGTAATCAATCCCCTCTTTTTGAGTAAAACCCTTAGTAACCAACCTAGCTTTGTATATAACAGATTCTGATTTTTGTTTAATTTTGAAAAGCCATTTGCATTCAACCACAGAGGCATTAGCAAGTTTGGGCATAAGAGCCCATGTTTTATTTTCATGCAAAGATTTCATTTCATTCTTCATTGCACTTAACCATTTATTAGAATCAACAAATTTCAAAACAGCTTTATAAGTTTGAGGTTCATCACTCTCTATGCAATTAAACACATTAAAAGCAAGAAAGGACATCTCATAATCATCAAATCTAAGAGGCTGTCTCACATTTCTCCTAGCTCTATCCCTAACCAGTTGGTAATCATGCAACTCTTCAGGTTCATTATTATCAATTTCTTCATTAGGAATATCATTGATTTCAACATTATCATGCTCAGCAGGTAAGACTTCATTATTACTAGGTAAATGCTCCACCTCACTTGGAGCAGTATCAAGAGCAGAAACAGATTTAGGAGCAGATAAGCAAGGAAAATCACATTCATTAAATACAACATCTCTACTAGTAATGGCCTTAAAGCCAGGAACAGACTTATCTCACAACATGTAGCCTTTGACCCCCTCAGGGTAACCCAAGAAAATGCATTTCTTGGGTCTAGGCTCTAACTTATCAGTTTTAACATGCACAAAAGCAGCACAATCAAACACTCTCAAGTTAGACAAATGAACATGCTTATCATAAAAGACAGATTCAGGACATTTACCAAGAAGAGGAACAGAAGGGGACCTATTTATCAAATAGGTGGCTGTAAGAACAGCCTCACCCCAGAATTTCTTTCCCAGACCAGAGGAAGAAAGCAAGCATCTGACCTCGTTAAGCAAGGTCCTATTCATTCTCTCATCAACTCCATTTTGCTGAGGGGTATAAGGCACAAATTTATGTCTTTTTATACTAAACCCAATACACAAAGTATCCACAACAGCATTGCGAAATTCCAGGCCATTATCAGTTCTTAACACTTTGATTTTCTTTCCAGTTTGGTTTTCAATAGAAGTTTTAAAATTTTTAAATTTATCAAACACTTCAGACTTGTTTTTCATAAGAAAAACACAAACTTTCCTTGAAAAGTCATCAATAATAGAGAGAAAATACCAATTTTCTCCATGTGTGGGATCTCTAGAAGGGCCCCTCACATCAGCATGTAAGTACTCAAGTACATCAACAGATTTAGGCACATTGGGAGCATGATTTACAGGAAAACTAACTTTGTGTTGCTTACCAAGCACACAAGTATCACAGAAGGGCAGCTTAGAGACTGCATCTTTTCCAAACATCCCAGATTTTGACAAGCATTCAAGACCTTTATTACTTATGTACCATAACCTAGCATGCCATAAAGTAGTAACATCAGTAGCAACAACACTCACAGAAGCATCAGTAATTGATTTAGCAGACACAAAATACAAATTATTTCTTCTGAGAGCTTTGAACAAGACAAGATTTTCTTTTAAAATCTTCATGACACCACCATCCCACTTCCCTTCTAGACCAGAGTCTTCAAGGGCAGTGCATCACATTAAATTAAAGCTCAACTCAGGAACAAATCTTACATTTGACATAGTCAAAGCAGAACCACAAGAAAATTTCAAGCAAATATTACCAACACCCACAATCTTCAGTTTTGATCCATCAGCAAGTTTTGCAAAAGAGTTTTGGACTGGAGTGATGGAAGAAAACAAATGACTGGAGGGAGAAATGTGAAAAGAACACCCATAATCAAGTAACCATTCACCTTCATCACACTGATTTGCAACAGAGTTGATATCAACATCAAAAGACACTTTGTAGACATCATAATCAAAGTTTTCAGATGGACAAACCACATAATTAACATGATCAGTTTGATTATCATTATTTCCCTATTTTTCCCTTTTCTTTTTGGGGTTGGTACAAGTTTTAGCAAAATGCCCAATTTCTTGACAGTTATAGCAGATTTTTCCCTTCATGAATTGTTTGCTAGATCTACTTTTAGATCTACTATTGCATTTTCTATCATGATTTTCACCAGATTTAGTAGAGGTTCTCCATCTAACATGGTGAACTTCTCCACTAGATTTGTTACAATTTCCATTTTTTAAATCATTTTCTTTATCTCTCAAAGAATAGCAGATTATATCAAAGGTAATAGCATCTCCACCATACTTGATGGCAGATTTCACATCATTGTAAGAATCAGGTATAGCATTTAAAAGCACAGAAGAAGTATAATTATCAATAGCTTTATCCCCTCCAATTTTCATATCTTGAATAAGCTATTAAACTTATCCAAATTGGAATACATGTCTCTTAAAGTATTAATCTTAAAACTGAAGAATTTACTTTGTAAATGCATCGAATCACTGAAATTGTTTTGAGTGTACAAATCATTCAGTTTATCCCAGATTTCCTTAGCGCAATTCAGATAAACAACTTTTCTTAACACAGAGTCAGTTAAATTGAGCAAAATAGAGGCCACAACATTTTTATTCATCTTAATCCTAGCAGGATCAGTTTCTTGACTAAAACAGCCAACAATAATGGCTTGGTCAGTATTAAGATGAACAAGAGCACATTCCATTTTCTTTTTCCAGATTTGAAAATCTGATTTTCCATCAAATGGAGACATATGCATAGAGGAAATCATAGCAAACAGTTCATGGATAGATTTATTTGCTACGCAGGGGGTCACTCAGGGCCTTTGTCTATCCTAGATGGGATCAAATCACATAAAAAAATGAGCAAATGAACAGGAAAGGCACACAGCAGACTCAGATAAAGCAGAGAAATGGCAGAAATGAGCGGAAGCAACCAGAGATCAATAAACCTAGAAAAGGAAGTAAGCCACAGAGACTCAAAATCCTGGGACCACTATATCAGCAAGCAAGTCCCAAGTCTGATACCCTTTTCAAAGGGGCAAATTCTAGGAATTTAAGAACGGAGAGGTTTCGCCACTTTACCTGAGCGAAAACCCTAAGGAGGGTTTATGATCTACCTTTTCGGAGGCTCCGTGAGCCAGGGATGGCTCGGCCACAGAGGCGGAGGGTCAGAGACCGTGCGGTGGCAAAGGGTGCCCTCGACGGAATCTATGGCTCTGATACCACTATTGGGTATACATGCCGTCGAGGGTTTACCGCTATTCCTGCTTTCATCGGGCGGCCGTCACCTAATGTTGCTCTAGTAACAATCTTGCTAGCTGCAAGAAGAAGTGGAGAGCAACACAATTGGCTCAGGTAACCCTAGTTACCGGAGCTCCTCTTAACTGACTGAGACACACAAGACCATGTGAACCATAGAGGAACACCAGAGACCAACCCTTAACCGGCAGCCCATTCAACCTCTGGCGAGCTCATTGTCACTCAACCACTAACACTCCGGCAAGAGTACAATATCATAGAGATATTAACCGAGAGAACAACTGGAGAAGGGAGAGCAAACTTGATCAAGCACTTAAGCTTAGATCTAGGGTTTGCACTTAGTGAGAGAGAGAGAGGCGCTGACCGTGTCAGTCAATCTAAATCAACAGATAGATAAAGGGCAAAGGGCAACACAAAAGTGGGTCGAGAGGGAGTGGGCCACCACGGTAGAAGGGCCTTGAGCTATTGGGCCTAACATATTGGGCCAACATAACTCACACAATTTAATTAAGAATTATTGTATTAATCTCAATTTGTTGACGATAAATCAATAATCTGAATCAAATTTAATCTTGCATTATATTTGAACACAGAGAAGAAGAATATATCTTATGGAAATAATTTTTGCATCACTCTTGTAAAGGTTGTAGCCTTCAAAATTATCCTATACATAATATAATTACATACTATGTCCAAAAAAATTGATTTTGATTATACACATGCGTAATAATCATGTGGACCAGCTGACAAGACCATGGTAAAAATTAAAAAAGATACGGAAATTCCAAAAGGTAGGTAATAAAAATGATTGATCTGCTTTAATTACTATGTAAAAGATGTGGATACTGGCATGCATGTGAAAATGTACACACAATTTGTATTAGAGTACTGATTTCGGCCAGAATTAATATAATTAAAGTTTTAAAAAAATAATAATAGATAATTACTATGTTGCCTTTACTTAATTTTGGAGTCAAATTAGATTATGGAGGCGCCAATTTTCATCCAACTCTCACTGTTCTGATTTAATATCTCACTTCATGTATCGATTGAAACAAAAATAATTTGCGTAAGAAGAAAGAAATATTATTTCTACACACCAAAAAAAGCTCACCAGGAAAAAGCTCACTAACTATGTTTCTGCACACATTACAGCAATTATTCATCTGAATAAAAAAAGTATTATTTATGCACATCAGAAAAAAAAAGAAAAAAAAAAGAGAGAGGTGATGGAAAATGAGCCAACCAAATCTAGATTGATGGTAAAACTGCACTTAATATGTTCTTGTAAACTTATCTAGTGGGTTCATATTCCACACAGTCTCTAATTTGAGTAATTTCTGATCTTTGATTTCAGTATATATAATTTTCTTATTTGATCAAAAATTCAAAACCCATATAAAAAGCTCCAAGCAAAAGAAAAAATAATAAAGAAAATGACTCAAAAAAGAAATCAAAATATTAATTGATAACATAAATCTCAGAATTACAGTCTTATATTCTTGTTTGATTCAAAATTCATAACTTAATTACAAAGCTCCAGCCTCCAAGTGAAGTAAAAAAAGAGACAAAATTAAAGAAAACAACAATTTAATGAACAAGAAAAAAAGAAAAAGAAAACTGATACATTAATTGACAACTCCAATATTAGAACCGTGGAAAATGTACTCCCATCTTCGCTGGAAAATACCCGAACTTGGCCTTTCTTCAGCACGCCAGACTTGCTAACTTGCCATCTGCGTCGTCATCCACTGGTTTTTGGCCATGTGTAGAGGCTAATGTCATGGCTCCGAAGAGAATGTTGTCAATGGAGGAAACGACAATGATGAAATTCTTAACAACGAAGGAGTTGGAGAAGAAAATATGCATCTCAGTAACCTGGAATTTTTCGTCAAGGTGGCTCTCGCGAGATACTACCGGTGGAAGGGTGACGTCGGAGACTTGGAGGGATTCTTCACGGCAATGACGATGAAGTTGGAGAAGAAAGGGGATCTGTAGACAAGTTTTTAGAGTGGACGTTTTAGATAGAGAGAGATGGGTAAAGAAGATTTAGATTGGCAACAAAAAATCCACTTTCCTCTAGTTTTTTTTTTAATGAAATATTACTTTAACCATTTTTCACTTTTTATAAATGAAAAAATTGACAATCTTTAACAAAAAAAAATAATAAATACACAATATAAATCAGTAATTAGCATAAAATAAAAGTTATAATTTTGAGTGGTTTTGCAAATCATTATATTATTCATTGTATTAAATATAAATTATTATACACATCTCAAAGTATAAGAAATTGCATTGTATCAGAACAATTCATACCAAATAATAATAAATTACATTATATACATTCTTTTTCATTTCAAATTATAGAAAATTACATTATATAAATTGATATTATAGTATATTCAATTTATAATTCGCAATTGAGTCTTATAGTGAATATACGTTCATTCTAAGTTGACCTTATGTACTATAGTTTAATGAAATTCATTTTCAAGTACAAATTCTCAATTGGACCTTTAGAATATAAGATAACGTGAGATTGGTTCTCAATTTATAATAGTCATTTGAATACATACATTATAGTACAATGAAATTGATTCTTATGTAATGATTCTTAATTGAACATATACAATATAATGTAATAAGAAATCAATTTCCTATTTACAATATCCAACTGAGCATACATGTTATAGTATAATGAAATTAATTCTCAAGTAATATTTTTCAATTGGACCTATACAGTATAATATAAAATGAATTTGATCCTTAATTTATAATACTCCATTGAACATTGACAAAATAGTATAATGAAATTGATTTTTAAATAATAATTCTCAATTGGACCATACAATATAACGTGACACGAATTTTATTCTTAAATGTAAATTATAATAGTCAACAGAACCTATATATTATAGTATAATAAAATTGATTCTCAAATATGACTCTCAACTAGACCTATACAGTATAGCGTACGTAACATCACAATATCAAAATATGATTTGCCATTTATATCTCTTGCTCTTTACAGACTAGATCCTAAACCCTAAACCTTAAACCCTTGCCCTTGCGCTGCAACACTATTACTAACATTATGTTATAAATTTCTCAAACATTTGATTTGAACTATAAGAAATTAAGATATGTTGGTACATTTCATGTCAAATTACAATAAATCGAATTATATAAGTTCATTTTATTTCAATTGATTATCAATTGAAGCTATACATTGTAATATAATAAAATTCATTCTCGAGTGAACACTCTCAATTGGACCTATACACTATAGTATTATATGAAATTCATTAGAATTAATAGTTGAACATATACATTATAGTATAAAATGAACTTATAATCCATGATTGAATTTTTTTCTCAAGATATAATTCCAAATTGGACATATACATTATAATACAATATGAACTTATACTACAACTACGGTTTTTTAATGGTCTATTAGCAAGATTTTTTATTTTATTTTATACTATAGCTACTAATTACAATTTAATGTGTAGTTACAAATTATCATTATTATTTGTTATGGGCATTTTTCTACAGTGTGTGATGAAATGTTATTTAATTCTGTTATAGTTATGAATTAATAATTAATTTATATTATAGCTACAAATTAATATTTAACTAACACTATAATTATGAAAGGTCATCATTATCATTGACATTGAATTCGAAAGGTTTATTTCATACATTTTTTATAAACTTTATATATTAAATAATATTATATGCAAAACATTATACTCTTTAGAATATAAATTTACGAAAAAAATGTAAAAATTGAAGACTGACATTTTCTAAAAATGAAATTATAATTATACATGAAATTTGTATTATATGAAACCGTTCAATTTATATTATAGTGTAAATGTTGATGGAAGTGAGTATATGAAATGTTTAATATTTGTATGAACAAAAGTAATATAATAATAGCACTGTATTGTAAAAAGTAATACCACTATCTTGCTATTTTCAAAAAAGAAACTTGAAGAGAGAGAAACAAATTCACATTTCAATTTTGAAAAGTAATGTGGAGAGATAAACAAATTTGAAAATTGAGCAAAGGGTATTCATGACATTTACTAAGACTTACTTTTTACAATATTATCAAAATACCTACTCTGGATGTCCAGAATCTGGACACATATCTTTTCTCTTTGTATTATTGTCGAACAATTTATTTAACATTAACAAATGGTATATTCTTTGGATTATATTCAGGCGGGGATTATATATTGGGTCAAACATTTTAGTCTATGGGATCATTTGGTTGGTATGTCCTATATCTTCGGAGCATTTTATTTAGTGCTTAAGTATTATTAAAGTTTAATGAAAAGTACAACGGCTTTATAGAAACTACAATTAATGTAACACGTGATCTTAATTAATCTAATTATGCTTTTAAATTCTTTTTGCATAAGAGCATCTTTCAAAGATATTGCTCAGTCAGTAAATTGACAAGCAAATGTTTCAATGATCATTCCGGTATTTTTGAATTTCAAGTTGGAGTTTTAACGAATCCAATGGGTTAAAATTTGCATTTCAAAAAAATTTAATCGGGTGTCAAAAGTATTTTGTAGATAAAAATGCCCGATATTTTATATCCACCTCAATCTTTGAAAAACTATAAATAGGGCTTAGGAATTTCATTTTCATCGTACTTTCAAAATGAAAAAACTGAGCAGGTGAGAGTCAAGCCCCGAGCCAGGGCGAAAGGGAGGGGAGTCATTGCAACTGAGGCCTGAGGGCCACCGGACTGCCGCTGACTGCTACTTCTCTCAGTGAAATATTTTCTTATTTCTTTCAATTTCAAGTATGTTATAGATGCAAATGTTTAGAACCTAGTTCCCGAAAGCCTCAACAAAAACTGACAGCCGGATTTTGGCTAGGAGGTCGGTGAGCCGCCGCCACTGCCGTGCACCACTCTCGTGGTGGCCTGATTAGTGGTATTTTTGCATAACATTTTGAGGTTCAAATGAAGTGAATTGAAGAGTTTTGCATGTGCTTTAACCCAAATTGCGCTTTTAACCTCCCGGCTTAGAATTTTTGTTTCTTGTCTGTGTTGTATAGAAAATAGAGGATGAATCAAAGACATTTTAAGGAAATCAATTTTATGGGAAGGCAGAGGATCGAATAAGGAGGGCGCTGCAAGTTGAATCACCTCAACCGGATATAAGAAACGAGGGAGAACGAAGTAAAATTGTGAAAGGTGTCAAAGCAGTGGCGAAGGCACGACCCGAGTTAGGCGCAAGTGATGCTCTAATTCAGGGGCTGTGTTTTCTTCATTTTTGATGCGACCACGGCGTGCTCGCGCCAATCGTTGCCACCTGGGGGCGCGACTGAGCCCGTATCGTGCCCCAGACCTGAATTTCAGATTTTTAACTTTTTCTACCAAATTTTCTATTATTTTTAATGTCATTTTTTGTTTCCCACTACATAAACACACCTCATTTCAAAATTAGGGCAAGCCCCATCATTCGTAGCCACACTTAGAAAGAGAAATATTGAGAGAAAATGAGAGAAGAAGAGCAATTGAAGAAGAACCAAGACAAACAAGTTTGAAGCCAAGATTGAAGATCAAATCCCCCTTCGGTTTCCTTCGTTTCTTTTTCTTAGTTGAGATCATGTCTATTAATGGTTGGAATTTGGTTTTAAATTTAATGATGTATAGTTAAATCTTTAAATACTCTTGGGATGTTGAATCTATTTGGATTATGAAGCACAATTAATGTTTCTTTTGGAAGTTTGAATCAACATATATAAAAATGTTTTTTATTGTTGATTGGTGAGAGCTAATTAATATCTAAAAAACATTTTTATATATGTTGATTCATAAATCGAGAGATGAGCTTCAACATAAGATTCTAAGAATTTTGAAGTGTAATTATTTTTAAAAATCAAGAGATTTAGGATAGTTGTTAAGACCTAGATCCTTGGTGCTATTGATAAGCACACAATATGTTAGTCTTATATATTGGAAGACTTGTCTTTATATACATTTTGCAATGTTTCATTTGACGATATAGATTGAATATTTATTACAATCACTGTGTGTATTTAATTATAGTTATATTTATCTGTCAGTTCCACATATTTGCATTGTAGATGATATAGTATGGGTATATATATATGTTAAAGATTATATTATAGGATTTCTTGCAATGTATTAAAAGGCTCACTGCTTAGATGGTCCTGAACCCACCATCCTGTAGAATAATCTGACAATTAGTTTATCTTGACTAGCTGATTATTCTAGTACACTTGCTTGTGTATTGAGGTGGATCACGATAGGATACTATTATCTATTCTAACATTAAGTGAGAGAATAAAGATCAACAGAGTTCGGATTCTTAACCCATATATATATATATATATATATATATATATATATATATATATTATCTGACATATATATGTTATGTTATTACTTTGATTTATCAATGAGTGAGATTCTTTGATATGATCAACAAATTCGATATTTTGGGTAGTGATATTTACATATATGATGGGTCATGTAATATATATGCCCATTGTGTCTTGGTGCGCCAGGTTAATGATGTCCCCTTGAGGAAGCACAAAGTTCATATGAAACCCTACGTGTGGAATTTATTCCGCACATGATAAAGCTTGTGAGGTACTACTCAAGGAATAATATATTAATTAATTATAGTTGTCATAAGCTTACATAATTAATTAATGGACATTATATCTTAAATATGGGGAATGGCTGGACTAAAGGAGAAAGCATATTCGCAAATATGCATTAAATTGATAGGTCATTGACAAACTATAATCCGTGCAAGGTGTGTTTTATGTGTATTGCATACAAGTGTTCTTCGATATGTTGGGAACAAGCCTAAGAACAGTAAATAAAAAGCAATAAAGAATGTATGAGATTGGTAACCTAGTTCAGTTAATCAACCTATTCTAGAGGGACTTCGCCCAAACTTGAAGATTCGTTCACAACTCCTTCATGAAGTGTATTTAGGATCTTACACATACATGACTCCCTCCTTATGTTACTCGTTCTTCTTCACGAACTCTTTCACTGAACGAAAGCTGTGATATCCCCTCACAACCGTGATACTAGACTCCCTCTAGCTACCCACGACTTCAACTTACAATCTCTCCCGAGATTGCATACAAAATGGATTAATCAAACCCCTCATGCGTTTCACTCAAAAGCTAGACTATCACGTTGAACAGTTTAGGGAACAACTTCTAGCTATTACATAAATCACAAACCAAATGACTCTCAAATAATATGTAAGAGAATCTAGTCAAGTGGGCACCGATTGCTGGAATGAATCGGTCTTCTTATAACTTCACTCCTTATATTGACGTCGATCTTCAATTACCGGCAATATGGTAAGAGAATAAAGGTTTGTGATCTTTCCAAATGTGTGTAGATGTTTTCCTTGAGAAGTAGGGTTATTTTCAGCACGGTATCTACACCACATGAAAGTCAATCGATTGTATCTTGACCTCCCAAAATGGATCGACGCAAGATCTTTCAAACATGAAAACTTCCATAATTAGACTATTTCTGGGTATGTCGGGAACATCAGAATGAATAGTTCATCAACGATTCTTCATTGTTTACACAGCGGATCATTTATCTTTAGGGACATACCCAAGCACACATTGTCGAACATATCTCGTCAAAACAAACTTTAGTACATAATGATGGTACTAACAATCTCCCCCTTTGGTGTTTATGGAAGACAATAACTCATAATCTGCACATAACATGAATAAACTCCGCAGATCAAAATATATCAAAAGACGATATATAGAAAGAAACTGTTGGGCACAGTTTCACGAACTCCCCCTGAAGCTGAACTGGGAGTTTTTTCAAAAACCTCGAACATTATTTTTGCAGACATGGCTGCATTGTCAGGTTGATCAAATATTATATAGACCAACAAAAATTAAAGCGGGGCAAAACATGCGTCCCCGATGAAATTGTTCAAAAACTTATAACCAAAGTTTTAAAAAGAGCAGCCTCCTTATCCTTCTTTACACCTTTCTTGACTTCCCAAACTCGTCCGCACAAGTTCAACTTAACATGGAAACTACCATAATTAGACTGTTCCTGGGTATGTTGGGAACATCAGAGCGAACAGTTCACTAATTGTTCTTCATTGTTTGCACAATAGATCATTTATCTTCAGGGACATACCCAAGCACGCATTGTCAAACATATCTCGCCAAAATAAACTTTAGTGCATAGTGATGGCACTAACAGTTAGTATTATTTCTTTAGTGGAATAAAATAATACTTAACTTATTTAATTATATCATAAGTTATGGATATTGAAAATTAAATAAATTAGCAGGCCAATTTAATATTCTTTTGGATCCCTGTTGTAGCCTAATATGACCTTAGTGGACTGAGGATGGAACAAGAGTGAGAGGCACAATCCTAGTAGGGTTTGGAGACCTAATTTTTGACCTTTCCTTTATTTAAATAAGAGAGGGGGACAAAAATTAGGGCACAAGAAATCAGCCCCTCTTTTGTACTCTATTGATCCCCACAGTATTCACATCTGTTTAGTAATATATAGCCCACCTTGTATATAGACTCGGTCCGGGAATACAGTAGAAGATCAATGAGTGGAATAGCAACTGTGAGGGGGCGTCAATCGTACTTTTTCAACAACAAAATTAGATTTTTAATCTTGTGATCAACTCGATGTTAATCGTAAGTTTGATTTTCGATAGTTTCTATGTTTCCACATTTTGTAGATTTGAAAATTGCAACTTGCTTGATAAGTCAACTTAGTTAATTATTTACATTGCGTGCATAAAATATGATATATATGAACTAAAATTAATGAGCATCCAAATAGATTTTGTGGTAGTTCAATTCAAAAAATTCTCAACACAATAGGCATTAATTGAAGACAATAATCATAACTATGTGTGCCCCACTTTCTAAATGTGTCGAGAGGGGGTTTAGGATGCTTTATTGATCATCTTGGTAAGCTTGAATCAATAGTCAATCGTCCAAAATGATCAAATTTTATGCTAAGTAGTCTAAGTAGATCAACCTTAAGAGTATTCATTCTATCAATTTCTCGACCCACTGTACTTTGCATTTTATTATTATTATTTATTTAATTTTAAATCAAACAAATTTCTATTCCGAAGTCTAGATAACAAATAGGAATCAATGTTGTGGTATGCGCATATTTAAATATATTTTTTCCCTGTAGACTCGACCTGTTTCATTGCTAGATTACATTTGTGTACACTTATACTTTGACACGGAAAACTAAATTTCACACATCATGGCCCCTTTTTGGCCATCCGACCTAAAATGTTCCTTCTGCATGGAAATGCTTGTAGATTAAATTTTATCAAAATCCGGTAAAATGGCAAGTATTTGACCTCCACATTTTCCAAATGTTTTTGGTCAACTTTACTCAAAAATATTCGCTGAATTTAATTCCCTAAAGTGTTGAGTTGAGAATGAAACCCTAATATTGCGTGTTGTAGTCCAAAGCCATTTTATTAGTTTAGAATATTTGTATTATATTTAGTTTAACTTAGAAAAATCATATAGCAGTCCTAAGTCGAAGCTTATGTTGTGTATGACATGTTGAGATAGAGAGAGAGAAAGAGAGAACTAAGGTTGAGTGCTCTTGTAGCATTTTCCCAGTTTCTCGAGCAATGTGGGTTTTTCTTATTATAAAAATTATATATTTGAGTTATATAAACTCAATTTATACAAGTTAAAGTTATATCCATATCAAGAAAATATTTTATCTTTTATTTGCGTCTCCAAAGAAGTTAAGTGACGATTTCATCTCTGTTGCCCAAGTTTGGCTCGTGGGCTGTGTGCGCAAGATATACGTTGGACAGTCTAGCAAGAAGATTTATAAACTAGTTATATGAGTTTAAGTGGAACTAATGTCCTATAAGAGAGAGCGCTTCAAAAGAGAGAAGCATTGGCATACACATAATTGGTTTTACCTTTTACACGTTTTGTTATGTGTTGTTCAGTTGATTGGATATGTTTGCTCAAATGATTTATTAAATACTTTTTAAAACCTTTAACTTGCTGAGTACATTAGTGCTCACACCCATATATTTTCAAATATTTTTCAGGTTGGAAATGTTGGTAGTGTGGTGCGAGTGGCTGCACTGGGTTATTCTATATATACGATTCTTTTGTTTTAATATTTAAGTAGTGTATTATGTTCTCGTACTAACTCTGAATATCCGACCCCAAAGCATATCGCATGTTATGATATTTATTGGGCTTTGAACAATAGTTAAATTTATATTTTTTTATCAGGGATGAAGTCTTGTTGTTTATACTTGAAATAAATACCTGTTTGTGATCAGATGTATTGATCTTAATATTTGTCTGGATCTTGTTGATTTCCGCTGTTGGATTTGAGACAAACAACCTGCTTATAATATGTTTAAAAATGTGGATTCTCTCCAGTTACAGAGGCTATGTTGCCCAAATTTATGGAACACATAACTTATTATCCTTAGAGGAGAGTTCTTTTGTGAATAATATACTAGTGTGTTAAATGTGAATTCATCTCATCCATTGAATATTGTTAGATATAAGGTTATGATTTATTTTGTTTAATGATGAATGCATATTTATTTTTGGTAAGAAGGGTGGATTTGTCATTTTAGCTAATCAAATCATAATTGTCCCATAATAACGTCTCATCAATTATCATATAGGTTGATTTTTGTAGAACCATTTTTTATTTATTTTTTTTACATGTGCGAACGCTTTTTTGGTTAATATTAATGCCAATTCATCAAATTTTTAAAAAATCAACATTTGATTTATGACTATAGTTTTTTAATCTTCTTATATTTTATTCGAGTGTGCATGGATGATTTTATGCCAGACCTAATTTAAAAGTAAGACCATATGTAGTTTGTTATCCCACATGCTTGAATATGCTATTGCAAATGCTAGTATTTAAATCTGAAATGTTGACATATTAATTAGTTTTATAGTATGAGATGCTATTATTTTTTATAACATGAGTTGGTAATTGTGTATGTTTTGTTTTTTTTATCTCAATAACTTCTTAATATATAAGTTTTTTGTGCAACTTAACATGAATATTTATATAAATATTATTTTATTAAATGCAATTGCTGAGTTTACGTGTATTAATGCTTATTTAAGTTATTGTAATTTTCATTTTCTCATTGATTTTGTAATGTCTGATATGATTGTTGGAAAAAAAGTTTTGATAGCATGTGAGATTAAAAAAATAGCATCTCAAACAATAAAAAATAGCTTTTCAATATAAGCCATGTATGAACATTTATAATTAAAATAATATCAACATTTATAATTAAAATATATCAACATTTGTAATTGGAATAATAGCATCTCAAACAATGAAAAATAGCTTTTCAATATAGGCCATATATAAACATTTATAATTAAAATAATATCAACATTTATAATTAAAATATATCAACATTTGTAATTGAAATAATAGCATCTCAAACAATAAAAAATAGGTTTTCAATATAAGCAATATATCAACATTTGTAATTAAAATAATAGCTTCGATATAAGCAATATATCAACATGTGAGATTAAAAAAATAGCATCTCAAACAATAAAAAATAGCTTTTCAGTATAAGCAATATATCAACATATGTAATTAAAATAATAGCATCTCCATTACCATATCCAAGCACTTTTATCACATAGTACATGTGGGGTAAATTCTTATAATTGATATTAAATGATTCCTAAAACTATTATTTCGTGCATGGTTAGTTGAGAATGGATGTTTGGATGACTTTATTCCAAAAATAAATGGCGATAAATTTGGAATCACAAAGATCCCAATGCTGAAAACCCATATTTGTCCTTTTAGGTGTGAATCAAATTAAATTATGTAACTTCCTACATATTTGCAAATAAATATACACTGTCCAGATTATTAATTTTAATGGTCAAGATCAAATCATAGTTAACACACTAGCAATTATTTACACCATAACCGTACCCATTATCCTTATATCTCTAATTAAGATTTCTTATTCCGCAAGCTTAGTGGTAACATCCCTCTTCCCCCAGTAATGCATCGATCTCTTAATGATTGTTCTCCTGGAATTGGAGCGTTACACATATCTAATTTGTCATTTTTATCAAAATTCCAATAATATCATTTTCAAGGCAACTAATGTGGACTAAGCGATGATCATATCATGTCAATATCGATAATTTTTATTTTCAAGTAAAAAAAATTGGATCAACAATACAATATTTTCTTAAATGATCATAAAGATATTAACCAAAAATAATGAAATAATTGTCTTGATTAATTTTTTTAGTCATATCATTTTATTTAAATTATTTTATTCGAATGACATCAATGAGAACACACACACACACACACACACACAACATTTAGTCCAAAATGGCTATTAGTTCTTGGTGAGACCTAGGAACGGTGTTTATTTACAATGATTGTATAGTCTATCAAGGTTTATTTTAGTGCTTTTTTTAATTATAACTTATCTTATTATATTTTAGTGCTAGCACTAATAAGCAATAAAATTACAGTAAATAAGCATTGTTCCTAGTTCCCACACCTAGAATTAGTACCCATTATAACCCACTCTTTGCAAATTGATTTTGTAGAATTATATAATATATTTTCGTACTTTAAAACTATAAACTATTTGGTAGTACGAAGATATATATTTTATGTATTTAATTCCCTACTTAGTTAATTTTAATTAAATAATAAAACAGATCATTCCGATAATATTTTTGTTATGTTCCAAATACAAGAACCTATTAATAATCATTTTTCTCAAAATCACATTTTCAAAAATCATATTATCAAGCAACTTTACTTTCATATCAACTATAACGTGCCTATATGTCTTTATTTTCTTGTTTAGAAAATAGTGTAAATGTCATTGGCTTGGATTCTCTAGCTATGAGATCGTAATTTTCACTCCATATATTAGCTTATAAACGATTAAATGAAAACATCGTGTTAAATAAAAAGATAATCACCTTCAATATAAATGACTACTTAATCTCCTCTATGTTTTTTTTTATTAGAATCGGAATGAAAATATTAAGTATCAGTTAGATAAGAGATTCATATAAAAAGTATTTCGTTTTAAAAGGACACATTTACATGTTTTGGTCATTAGACCATCTCCAACCCAAATATCCAAACTCAAACTCAAAATACAGTAAGTGTCACATTAAACAGTAATTTATATACACAACAATGCATTCTCAGTATATTTCATTTCTTTTCTACATGCTTCTTGTTTAGTTGCAAAATATTTCTTTTTCGGAGTAATGTATTCTTATTTACAATATTAGAATATGTTTTATCTATTTTAATATCATTATTTTCGTTTTTAATTTAAGATGCAACATATATTTGAGCCCAATCGTGAAGGAAGAAGCCAATCATCTATTAAATTTAATTGCAATGTATAATTTAATACAAAATTAAATATTATTATTTTACTTAAATATTAATGACTACAAATAAATTTTAAACAATATTTATTATTCAATAGGAAATTACAAGCGTAACACATTTTTGTTTGGTACTATTTTTTTTTTGTTTAATGACTATTTAACAACATTTATTTATCAAAATTACTATATTGTTTTGTTTTATTATTTCGTAAAAATGCTCCAACGATGTAAAAATGAATTAAAACTTTTTAATAGATGAATGAATAAATCTCTATCTACTAAAAGATGGGAAGAAAGCAATATGCAGGGATTAAGAAGGACTGTTTTGTAATTTTAAATTTTTGAAAAAGCAATGTGCTGAGATGAACAGTACATCTGCATATATAGGTATACAGTGTTCAAATTTGAGATTTTGCAGAAAAATTATGTTGCGTTTGAGGGTGAATTGAAACAGTTTATTAACTGCAAAATGAGATTTGTAGTTAGATTGGAGATAGTCCCGGAGAAAACGACATTTTCTACAAATATAATAGCTAGTTACATAATTATAATAACTAGGGAAAGTATGTAGGTACCATTCGAGCACGTGCTATTGTTCATCTCAAGAAATGGAATGCATAACATAAGTATAAAAGGGACTATTTGGGCACATGATATGTGTGTGTGTGTGTGTGTTTTGAGATTAGATCTATTGTGTGCATCGGTGACATCAATTAATTGGCGAATCAAATTGTCTACTTCAAATTTTTGCTAGTTCCAATAAGATTGGATGGATGAGATTTTGAGAAGAATTAAGAAAAGAATTGAGAAAGATAATTAATTTAAAAAAATTCTAATATATTCCTATTTATTTTTTTAACAATGAATTAATGCTTAATGTAAACATATTAAATATGAATTTAAATTAGTAAATTGAGTGTATATATATAAATTAACTTATGAATCTTACTATCTTACTACATTTAATTTCAAATTCAAAGTTGTAACTCCTATTTGAATGCATAAGAGCATCTCCAGAAGTTATCTCTATTGGGCAAGTCTTCTGTACATAAGATGTACATCAAACGGTCAACGCGTTGACCGGATCAACACATGTCGACCCGGTCAATGCTTTGACCAAAAAATCCGTCAAAATCAGTATCATTCTTAATACTGAAAAGTATCATTTCAAAGGCCCAAAAGTATCATTTGTATCAATAAAAAGTATTGGCTAAAAAAAAATAAAGAAAAAAACTGTTAAGATCAATATCAATCGAAACACTAAAAATTATCATTCAAAATTAAAAAAAAGTATCAGTTGTATCCCTAAAAAGTATCACCCATTTTCATGATTTTTTTGGTCAATGCGCGTTGACCCGGTCAACGCGTTGACCGTCTGATGTACATCTTATGTATATGTAAGAATTGTATGTTGCAATTCATGCAAAAAGAAAACTAGAAAGATCGAGAATATAATTTTATATCATTCAAAAATATTCAACTACAACTGCCGTGATTTTTCTTATTTATACACATAAGTAGCTTGCATAATAAGCTACTAAAACCTAATAAACAAACAAACAATCAACGGCTAGGATTATTAATCCGCGTGAACTAAGATGAACGACTTGATTTCTGCTGTTGTGGTCCATGCAGATATCTTGGAGAGATCTGGCCACGTGGCTTCATGCAGACATCCTCAAACTCTTGTACTTCAACAGTCCCCCTTAGCCTGAGATTGGTGAATGTCACCAAGACGTAGGCTGGTTAAAAGACTCCTGAAACGAGCAACTAGTAATGACTTAGTAAAAACATCTGCGAGCTGATGAATAGAAGGAACAAAAAAAGGCTCAATAAATCCGGATTGAAAATGCGAGCAGGTAAAATGGTAATCAATGTCTAAGTGCTTTGTCCGCTCGTGAAACACTTGATTTTGTGTTATCTGGATGGCCGCTTTGTTCTCGCAATGAACACGAATGGGTAGATGAACTGGAATAGCAAAATCTTTCAAAACATATGATAACCATATAAGCTCTCTAGTTGTGTAGCTGAGACATCTATACTCGGCTTCCGCAGTTGATAGGGAGATTTTGTCTTGTTTCTTGCACTTCCATGATACCAAACATGATCTCAATGATATACAAAAACCAGATAGAGACTTGCGGGTGTCTTGGCAAGAACCACAGTTTGCATCACAATGAACTTTGAAAAGAAAGTCTGCAGATGAGGAATAATGTAGACCAAGAGAAGGTGTTCCTTTCAAGTATTTCAATACATGTAAAGCAGTTTCCCAATGTTGATGAGTAGGAGAATTAACGAATTGATTAAGCTGTTGTACAGCATATGTGAGGTCTGGTCTTGTGAGATTGAGGTACAAAAGTTTTCCTACAATTCGTCTATAAGAATCTGTAGTAGGCAATAAGATACCCCCCCCTCTGAAGGGTAAACCGAGGAGAAAATGGAGTATTGACTAGTTTGCAACCAATCAATCCAGCTGATTTAATAAGATCAAGGATATACTTTATTTGGCAAATGAAAATACCAGAGGTGGATCGTGCCATTTCCATACCAAGAAAATATTTGGCAGCCCCTAGATCTTTCATAGTGAATGTAGAATGTAAGGACTCCTTAATTGCTGCAATAATATCCAAAGAAGGCCCAAGGAGTAGAATATCATCCACATAAACTAATAAATCTATAAATGTGGAATCAACACCTCTCAAGAACAAACAATGATCACTAGAGGATTGAACAAAACCAAGAGAATGTAGATGCTTACTGAGTTCTTGGTTCCATTCCTGAGAGGCTTGTTTTAATCCATAAAGGCTTTTGATCAGTCGACATACAGTACCAGGTTTGCCACCATGATATCCTTGAGGCAGCTACATGTAAATATTATCAGAAAGATGTCCATGAATAAAGGCATTATTTATGTCTATTTGATGAAGATTCCAATCAAACTGAACAGCAAAAGCAAAGAAGAGCCTTACAGTGACCATCTTAGCAACAGGGGAGAAAACTTCATGATAATATATTCCAAACTCTTGAGTGAACCCCTTTGCTACTAAATGTGCTTTATACCTTTCCACAGTACCATCTGAGTTGAGTTTGACTTTGAAAACCCACTTAGAACCAATCACATGGTTCCCAGCTAGTAAGGGAATAATTTCTCAGGTATTGTTTTCTTCAAGTGCTTGAAGTTCCTTTTGCATGGCTTCCACCCATTCAGGGGAAGTACAAGCTTCTTTATAGCTAACAGGTTCTTTGATCTGTTGAACATTCATTAGAAAAGAGGTGTAATCAGATGAAAGAATAGAAGAAATATGATATGGAAAAGTAGGTGGAGTGGTACTGGAAGGGTCATGATATGGTAAACCAAGACTTGTCAGATTACAAACATAATCATTTAAATATGTAGGGGTTTTGATTGTTCTAGTACTCCTTCTAAGAACAGAAACAATGGCAGGTGACTGATCTAGGTGATTTTCAGCGGGAGAATTATCAGTGGGTGACAATGAATTTGGAGAATCAGAGAATGATTTAGCAGAAGAGGTAGAAAGAGGCAAAGGATCAGTCTCAATTTTGGAAGGAAAGTTTGAAGGAATTATATCAGGTTGAGTAGCATAATCAACTGTAGTTTCTTTGAAAGTCTGAAAAGTAAAGATGACAAAGTAGTTCTTTGTAATGGAAATTGGTCAGGAAAGAACTGAACATCTCTGCTAATGCAGATGTGTGAGCTCACCAAATTATATATAATATATCCTTTATGTTGTGAAGAACATCCTAGAAAAATGCACTTGTTGCTTTTAACATCAAATTTAGACTTTGAAGGCAATATATTGGCCCTGTAGGCAAGACAACCAAAAGGCTTCAAGGATTGAAGTAAATGTGCCTTTTTCAGAAGTACTTCATGGGGTGAAATCCACCTAAGAAAAGCTGTTGGCAACTTGTTGATAAGCCAAGTGGCATGTAAAATGGAGTCGGGCCAGAATTGAGAAGGCAATTTTCTGTCAAACATGAGGGATCTTGCCACTTGCAAGAGGTGTCTATGTTTCCTCTCCACAATTCCATTTTGCTGTGGAGAGTATGGACAAGACCTTTAATGTAGTATCCCATGCTCCTGGAATAAGGATTGAACATGTGAGTTAAGAAACTTAGTGCCATTATCTGATCTAATCACTTTGATCTTCTGCTGAAATTGTGTACTAACCATGGCAATAAAACTTCTGATTATGTTCCACACTTGTCCTTTACTTTGGAACAAATAAGTTCATGTGGCTTTAGTATAGTCTTCAACTACAGTAAGGAAATATGGTGTATTAGTGAGATTTTGATCATGGCAGAGCCCCCAGACATCAAGATGGACCAATCCAAACAGGTCTTGACTTCTTCTGTGTAGAGTAGGGAATGGTGTTCTCTGATATTTAGCTTGGTAACAAATTTCACAGAAGCTGAGGGCTTCCAAATCAGTAGTACTCCATCTCTTCTTTCCAGAATTCAAATATTGCATAGCTGAAATAGAAGGATGACCAAGAAGTCTATGAATCTGTAAGAGTTCTGAATCAGTCTATGAACAACAGCCTGTTGTGGATAAACATATAAAGATCTTTTCATTTTACAGATCCCAAGCATCTCATTTGTGTGCCTTTTCTGAACCAGGCAATGTGAAGCCATGAAAGAGACCTTCCCATCCAATTCTTTGGCCATCTGACCAACAGACAACAGATTATGAGTAAAATGGGGGGCAAACAACACATTCCGAAGTAGTATATCTTTGTTGAGTTGTGCTTGTCCTACCAAGAAAACCCACAAACTGCTGCCATCAGGTAGAAACACTTGTATAGGATTCTTTAGACGTTTTAAATCGGAGAGCAAAGCTATGTTGCAGCACATGTGATTGCTGGCTCCGAAGTCAACAATCCATTCATTGATGGTGATTGTAGAGGATGCCCCAAAGGTATAGTGACCTTTGAAATCAATTGGAGAAGCTCCGAGGTCAATTTCTGCCAAGTTGGCTAAATTTTGCCCAAAATCACTTGAGGATTCTTCCCCTTTTCCTCCTTTAGTAAAATAGTTATGCAGGTGTTCTGTTAACTTTGTCTGCAAGAATTTACTCATTTCAGTAAGAGTTTCTTCAGGTAAATCTCTAACAGAACCCTTTCTCCTATCAACCATAACCTCCTCTTCTTGTTGCATAGCACAATGTGCTCTACTATTTCCTTTGTTCATGTCTTGTTTGAATTTCTTGTACCAATCTGGTACACCAACCAGATCAAAACATTCAGATTTAATGTGCCCTGTACCATCACAGTGCTCGCATTTAAGTCTAGCCTTCTCCTTCTTACTTAATCATTTCTTAAAAGAATCATTTCTGTATCCCCCTTTGTGTTGAGAATTGTACATTGCAGTGTGATCCACTCCTTCAGAAAACTGAGTGGACACATTGATTTGCTCTACTTGGAGAACCATAGCATAGCCTTGGCTCACCGTTGGTAGAGGATTTAAAATCAATATATGTTGCCTTATAGCATCGTAACAGTCATTTAAACCCATTAAAAACTGCATAAGGTGTTCTTCCTCAAGATCTCTCTTAGCATCATCAAAAGCAACGCAAGTACAGATCCTAGAAGTTTTGAGCAGGGCTACATCATCCCACAAACTTGTAAGGTTATTAAAGTATATCATCACTTTCTGAGTATTTTGAGTATAGGATGCTAATTCTCTGCGTAGTTTGTATATACGTGGACCGTTTCTAGTTCCAAATCTCCTATGAAGCTCTTCCCAAAATTGCCTTGAAGTTTCTAAGTTTTGGAATCCTCTAGCAATCTCTTTAGTCATAGAATTAGCAATCCAATTGAACACGAGGTAGTCCTTTAACCATTGCTTGTAATCAATTGAATCTGGATGAGGAGAGGTCATAGTTCCATCTATTATAGCCAATTTATTCTGTAATACCCCGTAAATTAATTACTGCTTAACTGCAGTAAATTGTTGCAATTACTATTTAGTATAGTAATTTTTAGTCAGATTAGGGTCGGAAGTATCCGTTAAGTTCCATGAATTCAAGGTTAATTAAAATCCCGTAGGTGGATTAAATATTCAGTTAGGGTTTAATTCCCTTTTCTGTATGGAAAGCCGGAATCGTAATTTCAGATAAATTCGATTCCTATTTTATTTACGGTGCGTGATTATCGTGAATCAGATATTCCGATAATTAATTTCAGGACTGGGAGACTCAGATATTCTCCAGTCAAGCAATTGTTTAAATTCAGATAATTTAAACGAGATGCTCAAGTCAAGAGAATCAGATATTCTCTAGGTTTTGGATGTTTTAAATTGTCGAGAAATTAATATCAGTGTTTTAAAGTGGTATTTTAAAATCCAATAATTTTTGATAAATTATTGTTTTAAAATAAGTAAATTATTTTAACAATATCGGTTTAGTTTGGAATTTTTCCGGAGACGGAAAATATCACGATAACCGAACAACCGAGTATTTTTTTTAAGTCAAACAAGCATGGGCTGAGTCATGTTTGACACGTGCCTTTGTCTCTTTTTCTTCTTATCCATATAAAAAAAAGATATATTTTTGCATGGTTTTGTATATGTTGTCGAAGAGAGAGAGAGATTGGCATTCATCTCCTTCACCACCTTCATCTTCTCCACTTCTTCTCCTCCACCATCTTCTTCATCGTCTCCATTTCTTCTTCTTCATTCCATTCTTCTTCATTTCATTTCCTACTCAAAATTTACGAGAGATAGAGAAAAGGCAGCAGCAGCAACTCCATCTTCATCACCTTCCATTCTAAAAAAAAAAAAAGAAGAAAACTGTCGAGAGAGAGATGAAGGAGGCAGCACCCAGCAGCAACTTCTTCTCCTTCAAGTTTCTTCCGACCTTTCTCCATCTTTGTTTCGAAGAGGTATTTCGAAAATAAACTTGTAGTTATATTGTTGCATGATTTATGTTCCAGATTTTCATGAGAAATATGTATATATATTGTGTTGCAAGATTTTGAGATAACATGTTGATTAATGTTTAAACATGTTGGGTTGAGGTTTGGTGTTTCAAAGCATGTTAAATGATTTAGAAATGAGTTTTTAGATGTGTTTTGTTGAGATTGAAAGCTTGAGATAGAGCTTCCATGGCGGCCATCGTCGTTCCCACGACTTTCGGCCTCAGTCCCGCGCGACCGCGGGGACGAGCGCGAGCGCGCACAGGTCGCGCGCCCGCGCAAGTCGCGCGACCGCGCACTTCGTTTTCGGCAGACTTGCCACCCTTCGGTAAAACGAGCATAACTCCCTCGTTTTACATCCGTTTGAGACACCGTAAATTTTTCCAAAAACTAGACTTAATTGGCTTTCCAGTGGTATAGGTTTCATTCCCTAATTCGTTCTGTGTAAATTATGAAAAATCGGCGAAGTTAGGTCATGTTTTCTGTTTCGGAAATTCGGGACAGATTCGCTACCTTTTAGTAAAATGATCATAACTTTTTCGTTATTTATCATCTTGAATCACCGTAAATTTAGCCATAAACTAGACTCCCGTGGCTTTCCGTTGGTGTATGGTACAATCCCTACACCTTAGTGAGTCAGATCAGACAATTTTGCAAAGATAGACGTTGTGCGGAACCACGTTTAGTCTATGGGCTTATTGTTGATTTTGTTGCTAGAATCTAATTGCGATAATGTTAAGGTATTGTTGATACCTTAAATGATGATGATGTATGCCTTAATATGTTTAATAGCTAGGGTTGAGAATAACCCTTAAGCTAAGATAAAATTTAGAACGGATACTAGACCCTAATAGGCTTTTGTTTCGTGTTGAGTCCTATCGGATTTGGATCAACATGCTAAGTACATCTTTATATATTGAAGGCTAGCAGATCCACAAGGGATAAGACCTGTGAAGAACTAGCAGCTGCCATTTTAAAACGTCGGTGAAAGGTGGGCTTTCTTTTCAATGGACTCTTAGTCCAAATATTGATTTGAGTTTTTACTCACCCACAGTTAATTATTCTGATGCAAATAGATGATTGTCATGCATAAAATATTTGTTTTGTATGATATCCTTATCCGTAATTAGTTAGCTCGCAAGGGGCTTTCTAACTGTTAAATCGATCGGGCCTCGTGCTAACTTAGCGTGTTAACCGAGGTTAGTGTACACTTGGGTCGGTGATATTAGGAATAGAGAAAGGCTGAACGGAGCTATTCTTGACTAAGACATCGACGGTTCTAAACGTCCATAGAAAAGGTTGAGCGGAGCTATTCCTCGAAGTTTAGTTCAGTTATGTATTCGTGGAAAAGGCTGAGCGGAGCTATTCCTCGATGTGTGCGGAAGAGGCTGAGCGGAGCTATTCCTTGGCACATCAGTTGGGATATGGATGATCATACAACAGAAAAACGCGCGTAATGACAAGAAAATGATTTAGTAAAACATAGGGCCTTCTCAGATAAAACCCCTGTGTGTTTACTTGGATGCATGACAATAAAATCATTTTAAGAAACGTTCATAATATCAGATATATTATGATATTTTGGCAATGTGTTCACTGAGTATACTTGTACTCAGCCCTGCATGTTTGTTTTTAAATGTGCAGGTTGAGGATTGATGGTGCAGGGTGAAGTGCTGGGAAAGAAAGTTATTTTGTACATGACTCAGAATATCTCCTGTATTTTGTCATGTTATTTTGCTTCCGCTACTTTAGTATAACCGAGTCAAGTCTTCAGTATGTCTTGAACTCGATGATACCTTTTTGCTACTCTGAGGTATTTATTTCTTCAGTTGTATTTTGTGAATTGAAACTCACTTATGAATTAGAGTTCACGGTGAATTATCGTTCCTGGAATACGGTAGTTTATTCCTTTATTTAATTATTTCTGGTTCGCGCCTTGATCCATCCTTCATTGGGATCGAGTCGTGCCAGTCACACTTCGTATTAATCAGATATTAATTTGGGGTCGTGACATATTCCTAGAAACGAGCCCTCTTTTAATCCCTCTACACCAGTTATGAAAATTGGATCCATCAAAAATGTCAATAGTAAGAAGCATACCAGGATGCTCTGTAGGAGAAATATATAGCTCGTCATTAGCTTGAACACGATTGGCATTAACATCAGTTCGTGTGTATCCAATCTAATAACTATCACCGTGATCTAGATGATTGCTCATTGTAGGAGTCGAATCTGCAGCTGAATTTACCGCATTCCTCCGATTATCAGCATCAGCATTACCCATGGATCGTCGTGGATCAGCAACTCCATTGTGTTCAACACGATTATTTGGCGGAATATTCGTCATGAACCCTAATTCATCATCATGAGCTTGGCGCCAAGAAAAATATTGGTTTTTCTTAGTCATTGAGAAAATCAATCGGAAGAAAAAATGAATTCAATTCTAGATTCAGAATTCAATGGCTCTGGATACCATGTAAGAATTGTATGCTGCAATTCATGCAAAGAGAAAACCAGAAAGATCGAGAATAGAATTTTATATCATTCAAAAATATTCAACTACAACTGTCGTGATTTTTCTTATTTATACACATAAGTAGCTTGCATAATAAGCTACTAAAACCTAACAAACAAACAAATAAACAATCAACGGCTAGGATTATTAATCCGCGTGAACTAAGATGAACAGCTTGATTTCTGCTGCTGTGGTCCATGTAGATATCTTGGAGAGATCTGGCCACGTGGCTTCATGCAGACGTCCTCAAACTCTTGTACTTCAACAGTATAGGAGTATTTGCGATCTCTATTTCATAGTAGATTCTAGACTATTTCTTAGTAAAATCTATATCTCATCTCCAACAGTTTATTCTAAAATACTCATTTTAACGTATTTATTTAATCTTAATTTTGCAAAAATAAAAATAAAGCCTATAAAATAATAATATTTCCCAAAACAAATACATAAGTTACATGCATAATATTACTTCCAACAACTTATAAAAAACAGAAATATTACAATAATTTACTAGACAAAGAGAGAGAGAGAGAGAGAGAGAGAGAGAGAGAGAGAGAGAGAGAGAGAGAGAGAGAGAGGATAAAATAAACTATTTCAACAATTTAAGAATAAATATTAATCACTATTGTTATAAGGCGGGAACAGTGATGGTCGAAAAATGACGAAACACTGTTCACTGCTGGTAAATAGAGCAATGAATAGAGGATAAAATAAACTATTTCAACAATTTAAGAATAAATATTAATCACTATTGTTATAAGGCGGGAACAGTGATGGTCGAAAAATGACGAAACACTGTTCACTGCTGGTAAATAGAGCAATGAATAGAGAATCTGCTGGAGAAGCTCTGAGAGATCGATGATGACGGCAAATAAGTAGGAAATTAAATCCGAAAACCGGTACCAAATATTATAAACCAAATAAAAATGAGGAAGCTATGATATATAGTATCATCATTCAGTACGTAAAACGAATGGACAATGATGAGTCCATTTATAATATCATCATAAGCCTAACTAAAACGAATCAATTATATGAATGAATGAGAAGTGGTCATCTGTAATATTCCACCATCAAAATGCTTCTACCTCTCATTCTTTTCTTCATCCAAAATGCAGAATTTTAGTAAAAGTAAAATGATTTCTCTTTTCAATATTTTACTTTCATAATGTATAGCCGATTTTTATGTATGTATTAATATATATGCTGTGTAGAATATTAATTGATATTTCCCCTATTTTAATATATTTTAGCAAGACAAAAACAGCAGTATTTCATGGGTACAATATCCCTCTTCAACTATATACACTTGGGAAGTTTTATAGAAAAATAAGTTATATATTTTTACCACTTCGAATTAAAATGGTATCAATACGAAAAACTGGCCCCACACACACACACACATATATGGGTTAATTGCCTTAGAAATCATGAACTTTGAACTTAGTTGCAAATTTAACATGAACTTTAAAAGTAGACAATTAAAATACTAACTTTAAATTTACGTGTTATTCAACATCCCCAATTTTTTATAAAATAAATTGACCTCCGATCCAACATAAAATTTTTTCGTCTCTTCAAGCCCGTCATGACTCGACCATCAATTTTTAAAAATAACGTCAAAGTTACCACAATTGTATGTTGGATTGAAGGTCAATTTCTTTTATAAAAATTTGGGAATGTTAAATAACAAACAAATTCAAAATTGATGTTTTAATTGCATACTTTTAAAGTTTATGCTAAATTTGTAACTGAGCTCAAAGTTCGTGATTTTTAAAGCAATTAACTATATATATATATATATATATATATTACTGGATGTACACAATTAATGCTTGAAAGTCGAACAATCTGAAGTACATAGAAACGAGAAAGGAGTACACAAGAAATAATAAATTGTAATGAACAAATTAGACAAAATGGCACTGGAGACAGATTCCGGCAAGCCGAGTCGAGGGGACCTCTCTCCGCAAGACAAATACACCCTAGCTAGTGCTCACGGTTAGGCGCATTATCTCTCAAAGATGAAATGGCTTCATCCTTCCAGCAGTAGCACCACAAATCCGGCAAGGTTCCAGTGAACTTGCTAATGTCGAGAACTGGAAGCTTTAGACACGAATGATATGCAGCGGCAAGGTTCCGGTGAACTTGCTAATGTCGAGAACTGAGAGCTTTAGACACGAATGATATGCAGTGCAATGTGATATATGCTTGTGCAGAATGTAGCATGGTTTGCATGTTGGAATGTCCTATTTATAGGCACACTTCCACTGTAGGGGACAGCTAGGGTTTGAGGGCATTCAAATCAGGTGGTGTAACCTCCAGGAGTTACAGCTCTGTCATCAAGCCCCTCTAGGAGTTACAGCCTCCAGCCTCTATAGATCCCGACAGGTATCATGTGTCCTCATAGATTCCGACATGTGTCCCAAGGCAGCTGCAGACTTTGACTCCCTCAGGAGTTACTTGTTGTTACAACCAGCCCCACTAACTCTACCAGCTCCAAGAGTTACAGCCTTCAGCTTCTGCAGATCCCAACAAGTGTCCTGTGTCCCCAAAGATTCCGACACGGGTCCCTGTTGGTTTTGTATACTAGAAGACTTGTCTTTTGTATACATTATTGATGATGTTTTATGATGATATAGAATGAAAACTATTGCAGTCACTGTTTGGATTTAGTTGTTATATTTACATGCATGTTCACTATACTTACATTGTAGATGATATGGTGTGGGTAAACCCACGGTTAGATCATATCATCGGTACCTTGTAATGTATTAAAAGGCTCACGGTCTAGATGGCAATAAATTTGCTATCGTTACACCGTAGAATAATCTGATAGTTAGTTTGTCTTGACTAACTGATTATTCTAATACACGGGCAAGTGTATTGAGGAGGAATTACTTAGGATTCTATTCTCTATTCTGACCTTAAATGAGAGAATGAGAATCCACAGAGTTCGGGTTCTTAACCCCTATATGTTGGCGGACATATACATGTAGTGTTTGCAGCTTTGATTTATCAAAGGGTGAGATTCTTTCATAGGATCAATAATCTCGATATCTTGGATTGTAACATTTACACTTATGATGGGTCGTGCAATATATAGGGGCACTGTGTCCTGGTGCGCCAGGTTGATGGTGTCCTCTGGAGGAAACACAAGTTCATGTTGAAACCTTGCAGGTGGAATTTATTCCATACATGAGTAAAGCTTGTGTGGTACTACTCAAGGATAAGATATTAATTAATTATAGTTTCCAGAAGCTTACATAATTATTTAATGGGCATTATATCTTAAACACGGGGAATGGCTCGACTAAAGGAGAAAGCATATTCAGAAATATGTATTAAATTGGTAGGTCAGTATTATTTCTTTAGTGAAATAAAAGTAATACTTAATTTATTTAATTATATCCTAAGTTTATTAGATATTGGATATTAAATAAATTAATGGGCCAGTTTAATATTCTTCTAGATCCATGTTGCAGCCCAAAAACAGACTGAATTGGATTGGAGATAGAACAAGAGATAGAAGTCTAGTCCAACTGGGACACTAAATTTCGTCCATCCCCTTATAAATAAGAGGGTGGAGGCACGAAATTTATATCAAAAAATATCATCCCTCTCATGTTCTATTGATCTCCAAAGATTCCATACCGATCTGGTAGATTTCAGCCCACTCTGAATCTAGATACAGTCCGGGAATACAACAGAAGATCAAGGAGTGGAATAGCATCAAAGGGCGCCTATTAGCATTCATACAACAGCAAGATTGGATATTTAATCTTGTCCTCAACCCGTCATTTAATTTGTAAGTCATTTTTTGGTATTTTATGTTTCCGGTTTTAGTAGAATCGGAAACCGGCTATGCATGTTAATTAAATTCGGTTAATTAAAACCTATGAGATACATAAAATTATGATATACATGACATTAGCATTAATGAACATCCAATTAGATCATGCGGTGGTTCAATTCGAAAAAATCTCAACAACTGGTATCAGAGTGGGTTTTGGCACTGTTCTAGATCTAATCCTAGGATTAATTCAAAATATATGTATAAATTTGATGAAACATTTATGTGGCTTAAATTTTCAGATTTATATGTTAATGTATTTCGAATGGTAGTATTCGAAACTTAGATGAATTTTTTATGTAGTTCGAAAATTCTAGTTTTGAGGTTTGCTGTAATTTTCGATTATATTAAAATTGGATTTGGAATAGATTTTTGATGAGTTCAAAATTTTCAAATTTATTTTAATAGGTATTCAAAAATTATAGTATCAAAATTTTTTAAATTTTGATGTTTAAAATTCCCTAATTTGTTCTATGTAATTTTCGATCCTATTTGATTAATTTGGAGAAGTTTTTTGATGAAAATGAAATTTCCAGATTTGTTTATTAGGAGGTTTCGAAAATTATGGTCTTGGAATTAGATTTGGTACTTTTGATGTTTATTTTAAAGTTACCTAATTCTAATCTAGATAGTTTTGAAAATGGAATATTAGATTTGGATAGAATTTGAAGTAGATCAAATTTCCAGATTTAATCTTCTTGTGATTTTCGAAATCTACAAAGATTTGAATTGGATAAGGTAATTTTTGATATATATCAATAGTTATCTAATTCTAATACAAAAAGATTTGAAAATAGATTTTAAATTTGGAAGAGTTTGAAGTGGATCAAATTTTCAGATTTATTATCTTGAAATTTTTGAAAATCTTGTAGATAAGAATTTGGAAAGTAATTTTTGATGTATATCATAAATTACTTAATTCTAATCTAGATAGGATTGAAGATAAGATTTAAATTTAGATGGAATTTGAAGTGGATTAAATTTCCAGATTTTATCTTAGATATTTTCGATCCTAGCCTATCCAAATATTTGGGATAGATTTTTTACCTATATCAAGATTTTCAAATATTAATTAATTAGGGTATTATCCGAAAATTAAGAAATAAATTTGGTGGATAATTTTAACAAATTTTTAGATTTATTCTTAAGATATTTTCGAGATTTATCAAGATTTAATTTGGTGGATAATTATTTTAATTTCCAAATTATATCTTGAGGATTTTTCAAAAATTATTAATTTAATTAATTGGATTTTTCGAAAATTATGTCATGTTTGGATATCATATGTTATTTTATGCTAATGATGTAATTATAATTATTGGGTTTGTAGACTGACTTGTTTGCAGGGTTACCGATATGGCTCCTTAATTATGTGATGTATGTTTTAATTTTTATGTTGGATGTATGATGGGTCGTATGCCGGTTTGGCTACGTGATTTTAATCCATGAGAAAATCCATGGATTAGGTCTAGGTTTTATTTTATGTTGTTTTAATATAATAGAAATAAAATTGTTAGACCAAGTTATTGAGTTGTAATTTTATTCTAGATATATTATATTTTTCCTTTAAGGAATAGATATTCTATATTGAATAAAGTTTGAAGATCAACTCAAAAGAGAAAAGTAGCACAGCTTAAGAAAGAAAATATCACTGATTCACGTCCCGAAATCCTAATTGGAGTTAGGATTTTCGGCGAGGCGCAGTGATGAGGGCGGCGGCCATGCCCGAGTTTTCAGAGCTGACTTTCCAATTTTATCTCATTCAGGAACATGAGATATAAGCCATGATAGTTGTTTTTTATTATTATTGCTTATTATGTTGTTTGAAGCATGCAATGGTGTTTTTTCTTGTTATGTGATGTTTGCATGTCATACAATGGGATAAAATGAAACCTCAATCTTAAATAACTAAGTGGGAGAGATTTATACCAAAGTATGTAGAAATCTCAAACGGTCTCCATTAATTTGGTTTAATTGAGATGTGATTGACATGCGAGTTGACAATAGGTCTTCCTCCATAACGGATGTGTCATATCACCGTTATCTCTAGAAATTAAACTTCTTAATCAAGATAGTTGTAGAACACTATTAGAACAAATTGACTCCTCCAACTGGAGCAGGGAGTTCGAAATAGTGGACTTGGTGCTAAGATGATGGTGTTTACACTTAGGTGTAATTTATTAATAAACGTCCACACTAACATGGCTTATTAATTTGAAGGTTACACGACCGTGGTTATTTCTGACTATTAATTTACTTGTTATAAGGAAATTTAACTGGAGGTAAATTAAAGGTGGTTTTACCTATTTAAGGATGAATTTTATAAACGTCCATACTAACGTGGCTTATAAGAAATATTTTTAAAATGTCGATGGATTACATATAATTTTTTTGAGGTATACGATTATATGTGAGTATCCTAAAGTTTGTGACTGTACTGCATGTTTACTTTTCAGTTATTCTATATTATCATGGCACTCTCCAACCTGTCCTCTATTCTTAAAGAAAACAAGTTAATCGGTGAAAATTACAATGACTGGATTCGAAACCTTAATCTTGTTCTCACTGCGGAAGGACACAAATTCGTACTTGAAGAGGTATGTCCTCAGAAGCCAGATGAGGGTTCTGATGAAGCCCAAAAGGTTGCATATGATAAGTGAGTTAGGTCTAATGAGATAGCGCGCTGTTACATTCTGGCATCCATGTCGAATGTGTTGCAACATTAGCATGAACCTATGAAAACCGCTTATGATATCATGTACAACCTTAGGCAGCTCTTCGGTCATCAGAACCGCTCGGCATGCCATTTGGCAATGAAGAAGTTAATGGATGCGAGAATGGCTGACTCCACACCTGTTAGGGATCACGTTCTCACGATGATGGGGTATCTAGCTGAGATCGAGACCTTGGGTGGAGAGCTGGACGCCGATTCTCAAATTGACATTGTTCTTCATAGTTTGTCCTCGAAGTTTGAGCAGTTCAGGCTGAACTTTAACATGATTAAAAGGGATGTCAGCCTGACTGAACTACTCATGCATCTTCAGGCGGCTGAGTTACTTCAAAAAGGAAATCCGGAGGCACACCTAGCTGAAAATATGGCATCTTCTTCCGGTACTAAAAGGAAGAAGAGAAACGCGCCTAAGAAAGCTGCAGAGAAGACGCCTAAGGTAAAGAAGTCCAAGACTAAGATTCCTCCTGAGGAATTTAAGTCAAAGACAAAGTGTTTCAAGTGTGGCCAGCCAGGTCACTGGAAGGCGGATTGTCCTAATAAGAAAAAGAAGAAGGGTATGTCTCAATCTCTCATTGTTGAAACATGTTTAGCTACTTGTTCTACTCAGTCATGGGTAGTGGTTACTGGAGCTACCGATCATGTTTGCATGTCTCTACAGGGGTTCCTAGCAAAAAAACAGCTGAGTGATGGAGAGATTTCAGTCCATATGGGCAATGCTACGAAAGTGGTGGCAGTTGCAGTGGGAGACATAACCTTATCTTTTAGTAGTGATAGGATTTTAGTTTTAAATGATTGTCTCTATGTGTCTGGTTTTATGCGAAACTTGATTTCAGTTTCTAAACTTTTTATGGATGGATATTCTGTTTCTTTTGATAACAAGGTTGTTATCTTTAGTGATAAACATTTTATCTATTCTGGCACATTGGATAGACATCTGTATTTACTTAATCCTATGCAACACACTACGTAAATGCATTTACTGAACACATCGGTCATAAACCCTAACAAACAAAAAGAACTTTTGAAAATGAATCCAACCTATCTTTGGCATCTTAGGCTCGGCCACATTAACCTTAAACAGATACAAAGACTAGTAAATGATGGGCACTTGTCTTCATTGGTCCTAGAATCGTTCCCTTTGTGTTAATCCTGTTTGGGAGGTAAGATGACCAAGCGACCCTTTAAGGATAAAGGGAATAGATCTGAAGAGGTACTAGGTTTGATTTACCCTGACTTAAGTGGCCCTATGTCAGTTCAGGCTCAAGGAAGGTACGAGTATTTCATCACGTTCATTGATGATTACTCAAGGTATGGATACATATACATGTTACACCGAAAGTCAGAATCCTTTGAGACTTTCAAAGAATTCAGAGCGGAAGTGGAAAAATGTACAAGTAAAAGTATCAAATCACTACAGTCTGATCATCATGGTGAGTACCTCTCGAATGAATTTAAGGACTACTCTAGTCCAGCACATGTGCTAGATAAGGAAGCTGATAAGCTGACACCACGTACGGATGTTAGACTGTTTGGTGGATATCCCAACGGAATAAAAGGTGGTTTATTTTATAGTCCTAAGGATCAGAAGATCATTGTGAGAACCAATTCTCGATTCATAGATAAAGACAATGTAATAAATCACAAGCTAAGAAATGAGATAGTACTCGAGGAGCTTCAAGGGGAAAATTTAAATCCGACACCAACAGTACAAGAAGAGGAACCACAAATTACTGCACAACGTGTCACAGAAGTACATGAACTGCCTCATCGCAGTGGGAGGGTTGTACGCCAACCTGACAGATTCATTGGTTTGGGTGAATCTTCAGATTTCCATGAATGACTAAATGAATTGGATCCCAGGACCTACGAGAAAGTGATCCAAGATAAAGATGTAGATTCTTGGAAAATTACAATGGAGTCTGAGATTGGATCTATGGATCACAATCAAGTCTGGGAGCTTATAGAACCACAAGATGGGGTAAAACCCATTGGGTGTAAGTGGGTCTACAAATGCAAGAGAGGAGCTGACGGGAAGGTTGAAACCTTCAAGGCAAGATTGGTGGTGAAAGGGTACACTCAGAAAGAAGGGATCGATTATGAGGAAACCTTTTCACCGGTAGCCATTCTTAAGTCAATCCAGATTCTCTTCTCTATTGCCGCTCATTTGGATTATGAGATTTGGCAGAGGGATGTCAAGACAGCTTTCCTGAATGGAAGTCTTGAGGAAAACATCCACATGAAGCAACCAGAGGGTTTCATTGCTAAAGGCCAAGAGCACTTAGTTTGCAAACTTAAGAGATCCATTTATGGACTTAACCAGGCGTCAAGGTCTTGGAACATCCGGTTTGATGAGGTTATCCAGTCATATGGATTCGTGCAATGTCCGGATAAGAGCTGTGTGTACAAGAAGAGTGAGGGAAACGTGGTGGCTTTTCTCGTGCTATATGTTGATGATATCTTACTTATTGAAAACAGTAAGAAAGTATTATCTAACATAAGGGTGTGGTTGTCCAAGCAGTTCGATATGAAAGATCTGGGAGAAGCCGGACACGTCCTTGGCATCAAGATAATTCGAGATCGCCAGAAAAGGATGTTGTGCTTATCCTAGGCAACATATATCGATACAGTGCTAGCTAGCTTTAACATGCAGGATTCTAAGAAAGGTTTTATACCTTTCAGGCATGGAATTCATCTATCTAAGGAGATGTGTCCCCACACACAGGCTGAGATAGATGAGATAAAGGGTGTTCCATATACTTCGACTGTGGGAAGCCTTATGTATACTATGCTATGCACTAGACCTGATATATGCTATGCAATCGAGATGGTAAGCAGATATCAGTCTAATCCTGAACAAGGTCACTGGACTGCGGTTAAGAATATACTCAAGTACCTGAAAAGGACTCGAGATTATATGCTGGTATACCGCTCTGATAGTCTAGTGCCTTTGGGTTACACGGACTCAGATTTTCAATCCTATAAAGATCAGAGTAAATCTACCTCAGGCTATGTGTTTACCTTGGGAGGCGGAGCCATTGCATGGAGGAGCATAAAGCATAAATGCATTGCGGATCCCACTATGGAGGCCGAATATGTAGCTGCCTCTGAGGCTGCAAAAGAGGCCGTCTGGCTCAAAAGCTTCTTGTTGGACTTGAGCGTGGTACCTGATTTGCCTAAGAGTATCACGGTATATTGTGATAACTCGGGTGCAGTGGTAAATTGGAAGAAACCCAGAGTCCATATGGCAAGTAAACACATAGAAAGGAAGTACCATCTTATACGAGAAATCGTTAAGAGAGGAGATGTGGCAGTGGTCAAGATTGCATCAGAGGACAATTTGGTTGACCCATTCATAAAGAGCCTTCTAGCTAAGACCTTCTACGGTCACGTGGAGAAAATGGGAGTGAGATACAGACTAAGGTTGCCGTTTGAGATTTTAGTTAGAGTTTGAGAGTTTGCCAATTTGTTTTATATTTGAAAGACATGCTTCATGTATAAGTGGCAGATTGTTAGTTTTGTATACTAGAAGACTTGTCTTTTGTATACATTATTGATGATGTTTTATGATGATATAGAATGAATACTATTGCAGTCACTGTTTGTATTTAAATTGTTATATTTACATGCATGTTCACGATACTTACATTGTAGATGATATGGTATGGGTAAACACATGGTTAGATCATATCATCGGTACCTTATAATGTATTAAAAGGCTCACGGTCTAGATGGCACTGAACTTGCTGTCGGTACGCCATAGAACAATCTGATAGTTAGTTTGTCTTGACTAACTGATTATTCTAATACACAGGCAAGTGTATTGAGGAGGATCTACTTAGTATTCTATTCTCTATTCTGACCTTAAATGAGAGAATGAGAATCCACAGAGTTCGGGTTCTTAACCCCTATATGTTGACGGACATATATATGTAGTGTTTGCAGCTTTGATTTATCAAATGGTGAGATTCTTTCATAGGATCAATAATCTCGATATCTTGGGTTGTAACATTTATACTTATGATAGGTCATGCAATATGTAGGGGCACCGTGTCCTGGTGCGCTAGGTTGATGGCGTCCTCTTGAGGAAACACAAGTTCGTGTTGAAACCCTACAGGTGGAATTTATTCCATACATGAGTAAAGCTTGTGTGATACTACTCAAGGATAAGATATTAATTAATTATAGTTGTCAGAAGCTTACATAATTAATTAATGGGCATTATGTCTTAAACACGGGAAATGGATGGACTAAAGGAGAAAACATATTCAGAAATATGTATTAAATTGGTAGGTCAGTATTATTTCTTTAATGGAATAAAAATAATACTTAATTTGTTTAATTATATCCTAGGTTTATTGGATATTGGATATTAAATAAATTAATGGGCCAATTTAATATTCTTCTAGATCCCTATTGTAGCCCAAAAAGAGACTGAATTGGATTGGAGATAGAACAAGAGATAGAGATAGAAGTCTAGTCCAACTGGGACACTAAATTTCATCCATCCCTTTATAAATAAGAGGGTGGAGGCATGAAATTTATATAAAAAGATATCATCCCTCTCGTGTTCTCTTGATCTCCAAAGATTCCATACCGATCTAGTAGATTTTAGCCCACTCTGAATCTAGATTCAGTTCAAGAATACAACAGAAGATCAAGGAGTGGAATAGCATCAAGGGGCACCTATTATCATTCATACAACAGCAAGATTAGACCTTTAATCTTGTCCTGAATCCGTCGTTTAATTTGTAAGTCATTTTTTGGTATTCTATGTTTCCGCTTTTAGTAGAATCAGAAACCGGCTATGCATGTTAATTAAACTCGGTTAATTAAAATCTATGAGATATATAAAATTATGATATACATGACATTAGGATTAATGAACATCCAATTAGATCCTGCGATAGTTCAATTCGAAAAAACCCTAACAGTCCCAAGGCAGCTGTAGACTTTGACTCCCTCAGGAGTTATTTGCGGTTACACTTCAGCCCCACTAACTCCAACGGCTCCAGGTGGGAGTTAGACACATGAAGCCTCTTCTGAACAGTAAAACCGTAATGGCTAGGCCCCGGAAGCCCGTGTACGCCCAAAGTCCAATTGTCAAGATCCAAGAATGAGGACTAGACCGAGCATGGGCATGGGCGGGCGCGCACGTGAGTGCGCTTGTGGGCTCATGGTCCACAGCCTTGTCCACTTAGATATTCTAATTAAGTGTTAATACATTTAAATACACCTCTTAACTAAGTTAAGAATTCAATGTGGGATAATTAAATGTGTTTTAAACACATTGTCTCATACACCATAAATGCTCAATCGTGTGACCGACTTCAACTATTTGTTTCTCACTCACTGAAAATCGAATTTGAGAAAATAAAAACACTATGATTATATACTACAAACATATATCAATCATACGCTATTTAATTCCTCCAAAATTAAATAACTCGGTCACTAAAAATCAGATAAAATGAGTCACGGCTCAATTTATTAAATCTAATTTTCCAACAATATATATAAAAATTTATCCGCCATCTTTTAAACTATTTATTTTTTTCTCTCTTATCTATCGAATAGTACTTCACTTCATTCTCAAGAATATATTTTTATTAAGCTACATATATAGTGTTTAATCTTATTTGCAACTAATTATAGTTAAATTTTGCACCAGTACGTATACGACTAGCTAGCTTGATCAGAATCCACGATACTCTCGATCGCATCAAGTTTGGATTCGAGTCAGGATAGATCTTCCTAGCTTAACTAGTACTTATGTGTTTGAGTTCCCTTCGGTCCATTGCATTTAAATAACGGGGACCCATAGGTGACAAATATGGAGTTGCCCCCACCCGGTGAGCCATGGCAATCACGATTTCAAGCAAAGGTAGTGGGAATTAAGGAAGAGGGGTACCAGAGAGACTAGATGTTGGAAAAATTGAAAAGTTGTTATGAAAAATTGTATATTGTATCTAGATCTTTCTAAAACCCTAGATACTAAAGGTTTTCCCTAATGGCAACCTTTCAACTTTGGAGGTTACAACTTGTGTTTTAATAGTGGAACACTTGATAATCTTCTTTTGGAGACTATAAAAAGGGTGGTCAATCCTCATTTGTAATCACACCACGAAATCATTCTCCTATTATCTCTTCTCTCATTCTTGCTCTCTAGTTTCGAGTTAAAGTTTGTGCTCTAGTTTGTGTTCCAAGTTTTGAGTTCTAGCTCTCTTTGATCAAATTCGAGCATAGTGTTTAGTTCGTCAGGGAAAGTTCCGGTCTATTCATTGTACCCTAGGAATAAAACACTCATACGAAGCGAATTTGGTTTAAGAAAACTCTGATCTTCATAGGCCTCGGGTTTCCTATAAACTTCTTCATGTTATTTTGATATTTAATTTATTTCAAGTTGTTATTATGATCTTCAACTACTGTTGTTGTCACGTTGTTACATTGTTTTGTTTAGCTAGATTCAACAATCTTAAACCAAATTACTACTTGGAAAACCCTAGTTTTCAACATGTCTAGTGAACAGACAAATAACGTCATTGTTGTCGCTGCTAACACTGTGAGGATCGGTGTATCAATATTCTTATCAATCATGTTGACAAACCGGAGAAATTCAATGGTTTAAATTTCAAATGGTGGCAAAAAAAGATGTTGTTATACTTGAAAATATTGAACCTTGCAAGGTTCTTGACTGAAGTCCCTCTTATATTAGGGGCGAATGCTGATGCTCAAGTTGTCACTGCGCTTGATGCTTAGAATTGCTTGGTAGATACACTGTATAACGTGTATTCCTCAATCAAGACTGCTAAGGAACCGTGTGAGTCCTTAGAGAAAAAATTACAAGACTGAAGATGTTGGAGCCAAGAAGTTTCTTGTAGGTTGATTTTTCAACTACAAGATGGTTGACTCAAAGACTATGATTAGTCAAGTGCAAGAGTTTCAAATAATCTTGCACTACATTCATTCTAAGGGCATGGTGGTAAATGAAACTTTCCAAGTGGCTGCTATCATAACAAAGCTACCACCGAGTGGGAAAGATTTCAAGAATTATTTGACTTACAAGAAGAAAGAGATGATTGTCGAAGAGATCATCATTAGACTTCACATTGAAGAAGTATAACACCTTAGTTTTATAAACTTAGAATGTTATTTAATTTATAAAAACTAATATATAAAATAATGTATGAAAGAGAATTTAAAACATTTTCTCAAATATATAAATAAACTTGTACTTCAAAATCATAATAACATCATTATAAACTTCTTTAAAAGAAAATACCATAATAGTTCAAATAACATACAGCGGAAGCGATTTCAAATAGTTCAAACTCCTAAGTATTTTTTTAAAGTAAGAAATAGAGAATCCAATAGAAATAACATGTAAAAGTTTAGTAGTGAAATACACTTAATAACTTATACTTAGATAAAACTTAAACCGCATCCATCTCCACATTACCATCACCAAGCTCCTCACCTGAAATGTTGTAATAAGGGATGAGTATAACGAATACACTCAGTAGGAAATACGTATTCATATTCAGACATTCATGCTATGCCAACTGTCACTTTAATAATAATGGTTTGAACAGTGGGGAGTGAGTCCAAACGCAACTTATCACAGCCTCAGACCTATTAACGGTCTCTGAATAAGTACATATATGCTTATACACATGCACGGTGGACAATCCCAATGATAACTTTTATGATCTCGGACCTATTAACGGTCTCTGGCATACTTTAACTTTCACTTTCACTTTCAAATTAACACTCAGTCGAACAACGAATCACAAGCTCAATATATAATGGATAATAAATAAACATGTGCGTATAAAATACCATACATTTTGAAGATCTTTAACTCGACTTTTCAATGCCAAAATATTAAAGACTCGTGGGAAATAATTCGCCTTAACCTAGCAGAGATAGCATTTAAGTAATTTAGCAATATTCAAGTTTTATAAATTAAATTTAAAGAATTGAATTATATGTTTCAAAATATATTCCTGTATATAATTGTTGATGAGTTTAAATATATTTTAATACTTTTTGCAACACTAAAGATGAACAGGTTTCCTTAATCCTGTTAGACGAAAAGATTATATGGTTCTGATAATTATTAAACTATTATACATTATTTCATTAGTAAAATAGAACTCTCGCAAAGATTACAAGTTATTCTTCCAAATTAACATTTCAAATTAATTATCTTCAACCAATTCCTTAATTAACATCAATTCCCAATAACTATTTTGTATACGTCATCTACAATTTGGAGTGTAAAAGAGATGGAGAATATAATATCAAAATAGCAAATAAAAATAGTTCCCTATAGTTCATCATTTAATTCGGCATAATAGAATTCAAGAAGATTAACATATTAACACCAAATTTTATATTATCTATATACGTACTAAGGGGGGTGTATTCAATTAGGATTTTGATGGATTTTGTTGGACTTTAAAATGTCCATGGATTTCTATAGATTTTATAAATCCATAGACTCCACATGGAGTCTTCCAAAACTCCACATGGAGTCTCCCAACTCCACACAGAGTCTGGCGGATTTCGTGTATGGATTTCGGACGATTTCAATGGATTTCAAATCCTTCTTGCCAGTGCTCGATGGAACACAGCGATCGGTGGATTCAGAAAAAAATCGGGCCACAACGGCCGCTGGGCAGCAGCTGCCTTGCTCCCAGCGACCTCTGGAGTGCTATCATCGGCAAAGTCAGTGGTCGCTGGGGTCAGGTGACGGCCGGGGTGCCCGATTTCAACTCCTCACCGGCCGCTGGGACACAGCGCTCACCAGGATTTCCAAATCCATCGAAATCTCGTGTCCAGATGTCGGATTTCATCCTTTGTAATTTTCACGTCATTTCCTGGTGAAATCCAATGAAGTCAATGACTTTTTAAAGTCCATGAATTTTTGAATACATTCGGATTTTAAAAGACTTTTAAAAGTCTGGATTGAATACACCAGGATTTTAAAGGACTTTTAAAAGTCTAGATTGAATACACCCGGATTTTAAAAGTCCTTTAAAATCCAATGAAATCCCAATCCAATACACCACCCTAAGTTTTTGGGAGACAATAAATTACCTTGATTTTGTTGTACACAATTACAGTGCTTCTGGATGACAAGCACCACAACACCAGCAAAGCTCCAGTGAACTAGATGATTCAGGGATTGGGAGCAGACACTAGATATACTATATGATGCAATGATGTATTCATTTTTCTATATTTGTTGGTCCCGGGCGAGTCGATATCAGTTTAGAGGGGGGTGAATAAACCGATTAAAACTTTTGCTTCAATTGCGGAATAATAAAGGCTCTTGACTCACTTAGAAACTTATCTATGCACAGTTAGAGTAAGTACTTTAGATAGCTTGAGTGCAGATTGTGTGAGTCTGTGTACAGTTCAAAGATATGCAAGTAATCAAAACAGTACAACACACAAATGATTTATAGAGGTTCAAAGTCTCAAACTCCTACGTCCTATCTTCCTTCCGCAGAAGGGCAACTTCACTATATAACTTGAGTTTCTTTACAAATTACACAATGAAGGACAGTTGGCTGAACCTGGTAACTGCTCTCTACCTCAGCGGGTCGACGGCTCACACTTGAAGTCCCTAACTACTCACTAGGAAGGTAGGTGCTATTGACGTCTTTACAAGGTTTTAGATCTCTTTCAATCTTCAAGAGATTAGTCTTGAACAGGGGGTATCAACTGATGTGCTCCTTCAATTGAGCTGGATAGTTGATCGTTGTATTGCTGAAATAGAGAAGGCTGCCCTGGCTGATTTATCAATAGCTGGCTGAATGTTTTGACTCTTTGAATTCTTCTTCTCAGTTGGACTCTTGCAATTTTTAGCAAATGCTGAACTTGAGCTAGGAGGTAGAAAGAAAGCTCTACTTGAATGAAAGCTTCAAGAATAAGTATTGCGAAAAGTCTGGGAGGCAAGAGTTGTTTAAAACTTTGATTCACTCGTCTTTTATAAAGGAGTGATTTTATGACCGTTGAGTTCCATTGATCGATGGCTCTATTAGTTCATTAATGACAGATGGTCTTTATTGATCGCTGGAGCTTTTGATTGAAGTAGTTGTTGCTTTGTCAATCGATCTTCATTGGATATTTAATTCCAGGATCTCCGTTGAAGCATTTATTCCAAGATTCGCCGGTTGAGCAGTAACTCCAGGGTTCTCTGGCTGGCAGTTCTGAGCTTCGGTTTTAGCAATTTTAAGTTCCAGTTGGCAGTTCTGAACTTGTTTGTTTAGTTCGGCTATTACTCCAGCTGGCAGTTCTAAGCTTGTATGCTCAGTTTGGCTATTGCTCCAGTTGGTAGTTCTGAGCTTGTCAGCTCAGTTTGACTATTGCTCCAGTTGGCAGTTCTGAGGCTGTCAGCTCAGTTTGGCTATTGCTCCAGTTGGCAGTTCTTAGCTTGTCAGCTCAGTATAGCTATTGCTCCAGTTGGCAGTTCTGAGCTTGTCAACTCAGTTTAGCTAATCATTCTCAAGCTCTCTTGTCAGCCTGACTGATCATAGGCTGGCTGACTTCAGTTCTGGCCTTTAGCTGATTTGTCTGTTCACTTTAGTTTGGCCATCAGTTGGATACTTCCAGTCTTTCAGTTTAAACTGATCTCGTATCAGTTCCTTCAGTCTAGTCGATTCTTTTCTCCCTCAACTCAGCTGACTTAGCTGTCAGTGTGTTTCAACTAGTTCGACTCTTCGAATCCATAGCTGAATTGAGTTCTGACTGGTTGGAGTATCCTCACAGCTGGTAGACCATACTTTCAGTTTGGTTGACTTCAGCTCTAATTGAGTTCCTCTTCGATACTCTGGATTGGTCAGCTCTGACTGGTTGGCGTATCCTCATAGCTGGTAGACCATACTTCCAGTTTGGTTGACTTCAGCTTTAATTGAGTTCCTCTTTGATGCTCTGGATTAGTCAGCTCAGATCTACAGCTTGAATTTTAGTTAGTTTTTCATAAATAGTTTTGACATCTCATCAAAACCTTTTCTAGAGGTTCCTTGATAGTTTTTCCTAACAGTATTCTAGCATGCTCTGGAATGTCCTATATATAGCTATCTCTAGCTTCAAGTGGGGATCATCAATTAGGGTTTGAGGGCATTCAAACCAACTGTGTAACCTCCAGGAGTTACCAAGCACCATTGACTATCCCAGTAGTTACATCATGTGATACCTCGACCCTTTTGCTAAATTATAAATTATAATTTTAGTAAATGATTTCAAATTAATATTGTTGAATATTAATCATGTGAGTATGTTTGTATGTTATGCCGTTATTTTATTGCAGGTTGTCTCACTCGAGCCGATATGTCATAGCACAGTGATGTTATACTGAGTATATAACACAATTTAAATTTTAATACTAAAGTGTCGAGTTATATGATAATGAATGAATGTTATTGCATTGAATTTTGTTTGCCAAAACCTTGAACACCCTAACGCTGAGTTGATCGGGGGTCATGTCGCGCGCCCGCGGGGGGGTGCGCGCCCGCGGGGCTGGCGAGAGACGCGCGCCCGCGGGGGCTGCGCGCTCGCGGGGAGCGTTGGCCGAGAGATGGGTTCCGCGGTCGCGCGGGTTGCGCGGTCGCGCGGGTCCAGGGATTTTCTACCTATAAATACAACACTTATTCATTTCCTCCTAATTTCCTTTCCATATGGGCGATTTTTCCTCTCCATTTCTCTCTACAAATCCTTCATCTTTTGAAGTAGATTCTTCCATCATCATCCATCAACAAAGGTAACCTCTACACCTCTCCTTCTTGGGGATTAAACCCCCATTTCTTGTTGCTTTGAAAACTAGGGTTTTGTTATCCAAATTTGAGGATTTTTTATTTTTGTTGATCTTCTTACTTTGACATCTCAAACATATGGTTTATTTACCTCCTTGAAGCTATGTGTGAAATTATATTGAATTCCTATGGTTCGTTGTTGCTAGGGTTTGGATTTTTGCCCTTATTTCCCCTTATTTTGTTGATAATTGTTTGGAGATGTTATGAGGGTTGTATGGGGTTGAGTTTTATGTATGTTAGAGCCCTAGGGTAAAGGTGTTTGGTATTTGAAATGTTGGGTCTAAAGGATTTAAAATGAGTCATGAGCATGTGGTTTAAATGTGTGCCCGTAATGTGTTCGATCAAATGCTTCAAAGAGTTTTAATGTGTATTTTGAGTCCAAAATCATAGTATGAGCTTGTATATCCATGGTTGTGTATGTGAAAATGTTTGAAGACTTTAAAGCAAAGTATAGCATGAGTTTAGTCTAAATTATGATTTAATTAAATAACTCGACGTCTAAAATGAAAAGAGAATTGAAAGGTGCTAGGTGACGTGTTGGGGCTCGAGGTGGACAACTTGTGGGCGGCAAAGGAGTATTTCAAGGTTAAAAGGATTCAAAAGCGTCTCTTAAGGTGGGGTAACTCTAAACTGTGAACACGTGTAAGGTTATAGTTACTGTTGTGCTTTGATTGTATATGTATGAAGGGTCTTTGGACCAGTGAATGAAAGAGATCCTTCGGGATCGACAAAGAGACCCTTCGGGGCAGAGATCCTTTGGGATCGAACATAGACCTGTTAATGTCCTCCCTGGGGGTAGGATGTCTGTGGGCATCCCTACAGGGATAAAGATGTTCATTAACGGGGGCATCATGATGTTTAGACCCTGCGGGGTTGGGATTAGTCTCCACAAGTAATGAAAAGTCCAGATGTTATATTTTCACTTGTGCAATTAGCTATAACTGTTTACAGTGTTCCCCACTGAGTATGTTGTTAAATACTCACCCCATTCATTCAATGAATTTCAGGTTGAGGAGTCGAGGCCGGAGTAGGAGCGTTGTGAACACAAGAGAACCCCACAAGCTTGTGTTTATCTTTTGCATGCTCTTCTTTTGATAACACTCATATTATTATTGTTATAATAACATTGATCACTCTTTTTGCCTTATGATCGATGATTAGAGTTGTCAAAACGGGCCGGGCCCGCCGGACCGGTCCGTCCCCGCTAATTTTTTAGGCGGGTAGAACTTTTGTTTTGAGGCCCGCTTTTCTGGCGGGCCTGAGCGGGTAAGCCCGCGGCGGGGCGGGCTTTGGCGGGTAAAGCCCGCAGCGGGGCGGGTAGCCCGCCAGCCCGCCATTATTTTATTTTTTTTATATTTTATAACTTTTATATAATATAATTTATAAAAAAATAAGTTAATTTTTACCCTAAATCCCTAACCCTAAGTCCCTAACTGACCAAGTGACTAGCGTCTTCTCAATTTCTCGTCGCCCCAGTCCCCCCCTTCTCGATCTCTCTCGCCGATGGATGTCTCGCTGCTCGTTGCTCACGGTCATGGCGTCTAGCCTCTCGCTACTCTCCATATCATCTTCTATTTGATCCTCCACCTTCTATCCTTCTTAGTTTTCTACTCCAAATCTGCTCTCCATTTCATCTTGCTGCACCAGCTCTTCTCGCAGACAGCACCAACAACTATTCTTGGCTTCTTGCAGCGCGAATTCTTCTTGCAGCAATTATTCTCGCAGGTTAGTAGCAAAAGGAATATATATATATTAGTTGAATTCTGATTAGGTGCCCGTGCCCTAATGGGAATAAAATGTGCTCCTTAAATTTAATTAAATATTCAACGATAAGTTGTTGATAATTAAGGGTGAATTACGATTTATATATACATGGGAAATGAAATTAATGAGATGGAGCAAATTAAAAGCTGTATGTTAATTAGGAAAGTGAGAACCTTCCGCAGATTTTAAGATTAATTAAAAGCTGTATGTTAATTGATTAAAATTATAAGAGAGACAAGGGAAAAATTAGACTAAACAATAATAGCAGATTTTTGTGCAGATTTATAGTGTTTGTGCAGATTTTTTGTTGTGTTTGTGCAATTGTGCAGATTTTTTGTAGTGTTTATGCAGATTTTTGTGTAGATTTTTTGCATAGTTGTGTATTTATTATGCAAATTTGTGTAGATTAGTTGTGCAGATTTTATATTGTTACTATTTTAATTATTCCAGGGTTGGTATTTATGGAGGGATCTTCTTCATTGCACCAAAGAGTCCATTTAGATGTAGAATCGCATGAGGTTCTTAGAGAAGGTCAAAGTCAAGTTTCTGCATCGGGGACGGGGACGGACAATAAGAAAGGGTCAAATAATAAGAAAAAAGAAACTTCTAATGTTTGGCCTTTTTTTATAAAGAAAGGGAAGGGTGATGATGGCATTCACAGATCTGAATGTAAAGGATGTAAAAAAATTTTGAAAAGTGGGGGTAAACAATATGGGACATCTACTTTGAGGCGTCATCTTAGCACTTGCAAGAAAATAAAGTTTCAAGATTTAGGACAAATGCTAATTGATCATGATGGAAAATTAAAGTCTAGAAAAATTGATCCAAAAGTTGCTCGTGATTTGCTAGCTATGGCAGTGATTAAACATGACTTACCATTTTCCTTTGTTGAGTATGATGGAATTAGAAGTTTGATGAAATATTTGAATTCCGATGTTGCTTTTATATCTAGAAACACTCTTGTTTCTGATATTAAAAGCATGTATCAAGTTGAGAAAGAGAAACTTAAGCAAATCTTGACTGGTATTCGAGGTAGAATTTGTTTGACTTCAGATGTATGGACTGCATGCACGAGTGAAGGATATATTTGTTTGACTGCTCATTTTGTTGATGATTGGAAGCTTCATAGCAAAATACTTAATTTTGCTCATATGCCCCCCCCACATTCGGGAGTTGAATTGGCTGCTAAGTTGTATGAGTTTTTGAAGGAATGGGGAATTGAGAAAAAAATTTTCTCATTGACATTGGATAATGCAAAGAGTAATGATAACATGCAGGATATTTTGAAAGCACAACTTTCTTTGCATGATAGCTTGCTGTGTGATGGTGAATTTTTTCACATTCGTTGTTCGGCTCACATCTTGAATATTATTGTCCAAGAAGGTTTGAAAGTTGCTCATGATGCTTTGAGTAAAATTAGAGAATCTATCAAGTATGTGAAAGGTTCAGAAACTAGAATGAAAAAATTTGATGAATGCATGAAAGAGGTTGAGGATATTGACACAAGTATTGGTTTGAGATTGGATGTGTCGACTAGATGGAATTCCACATACTTGATGTTGTCTAGTGCTATCAAATACAAGAAGGTCTTTGCTTCTCTTCAATTGAATGACAAACACTACAAATATTGTCCTTCAATTGTCGAGTGGAGTAGAGCCGAAAAAATATGTGATTTTCTTGAACCATTTTATGATATTACCAATTTGATGTCTGGTTCATCATATCCTACATCCAATTTATATTTTACTCAAGTGTGGAAAATAGAGTGTTTGTTGCTAGAGAACAAGATGAATAAGGATGATGTGATAAAGAATATGTGTTGTACAATGTTGGGAAAATTTGGTAAATATTGGACCGAATACAGCTTAGTACTTGCATTTGGGGCTGTTCTCGATCCAAGGAATAAACTGTCAATGTTGGAGTATTTTTACTCCACGGTTGAGCCGAATGAGATTAAAGTTGTCGAGAAGTTGGCAAATGTGAAGGCAAATTTGTATATGCTTTTTGAGCATTATGATGTTGGGAATGTTTCAAGATCTTCACAGCCATCCTCTAGCAAAACTGGTGGATTAGTAGGGAAATGTGGGAATGATAGATTCTTTAATGTAAGCATGAAATTAAATAGTTCTTTTTTCATGATTAATTTATATATTTATTTTATAGCATACATCAATTAATATTTTAAATTTGAATGCAGGGTATCACAGCTTATGAGAGTCGAACCATTAAGAATGCCGGAAAGTCTGAATTGGATCTCTATTTGGAAGAGGCAAAAATGGAATGGAAATTTCACCCTGATTTGGATGTTTTGGAGTTTTGGAAGAACAATCAACATCGTTTCTCATCTCTTGCATTGATGGCTTGTGATTTATTGTCTATTCCTATTACTACCGTTGCATCGGAGTCGTCATTTTCAATTGGTGCACGTGTTCTAACCAAATATAGGAGTAGAACCCTTCCAGAAAAAATCCAAGCTCTTGTTTGCACTCGCAATTGGTTACATGGTTTTTCTACTGGTAAGTTAGTTTAAATATATTTTTTACTTCTTACTTGTTCATTTTTTAATAAATGCTCTTAAAATCTTCTAATCTTTATTTTTATTTCATTTTTAGATATTGATGATGAAGGTGAAATCAAGAAATCTCAATTATCCGAAGAGTCGTCAAATAGTATGGATATTGATGAAGGTAATGAAGGTGATGGTGAAGGTGAAGATGAAGACGGAGGAGACGATCTAGAAGAAGAAGATCCTTTAAATGTGTTGAGTATTGACAGTTTGATTAAGTCATCTTAATTTATGAAGTAATTTAAAATTTGTATTAACATTAGAGTTTATACAATTTATATTTTGTTGGTGAATGTTTCAATTTGTTGGACTTCAATGGTGAATATTTTCGTCTTGTGCCTTCTTACTATTTCAAGGTCAGTCAAATCATATTGTGGATTCTTCGAATGTTGTGTGGAGAAATAGTACTGCTCATCATCATCTCCTAAAAGAATTAGCTAGCAAAGAGTTGAAAGGGATGGAACTGCTTATGGTTGTTTGTATTCATCTCGAATTGAAATTGTTCCTACAGTGCGATCTATTTCAATTGTTAATGCATAATTGCATATGCTTGGATAGATGTACACATAAGCATTAGGGTTGTAATTAAATGGTGTATTACTTGGATCTACCTAGATTAAAAAAAAAAAAAATGTGATCTCATATTCATATTATCTAGTCAAGTCATCTTAAATTCTTAATATATACGAATCCTATGTAAACAATATAATAGGCAACAATATTTTTTTAGGTAACACAGTTACACAGCTTGTATTTCAATTTAACATTAGAATTTCATTAAAAAAAAAAAAAAAAAAAAGCCCGCGGGCCGGCCCGCCAACCCGCGGGCTTAGGCGGGGGCGGGTAGGACCCTGCTTTTTTGGGCCCGCCCCGCCCCGCCAAAAGGCGGGCTTTCCGAGCCCGCCACCCGCCCCGCCCCGCCGGCCCGTTTTGACAACTCTATCGATGATTATTGAGGATGGGAATAGCCCGATCTTTTGTAGGCCATGTTGTATATAACTTGATATTATGTAGAACAACTTAAAGGCGGGTCGCTTGACCTTGGAGCCTTCTATGCGCGAATTATATCGATGAACCCCTATATTATGTTTGTTAATTTAGGGTGCTAGACGGGCGGGTTGTGTAAGCCTATGAGCCCGATAGGTTAGATGATTGCATGCTTAATAGGACAAAATTTATATACAAAATTATGATGCCTTACCTCATCATGCTATGTATATCATCATATTTTGACCTAAGCTTCCGCTCATATTAAAATAAGCACACAAAATATGTAAGTAAATTGTATGTTAAGTGACGTGGCCAAACGGAATAGTTTGGGGCGTTACACATCAGTTACTCTCCAGCCCACTAACTCCACTAACTCCAGGTGGGAGTTATGGATTTGAAGTCAAATGTGAGCCATCAAGTGCACCCACGGATCAGTTCACCAACCCGCCGTTTTGTTGTCGACTCGCTCCACGACACATCCATTTTTTCTGAGCTATAAAACTATAACAGCTAGGCCTCGGAAGCCCACGTATGCCCAAAGTCCAAGTTTGAGAACAAGATGAGACTAGCATGGGCATCGACAGGGGCGTGTATGTGCGCTCGTGTGGGCTCATGATCCACATCCTTGTGCACTTTAGATATTACACTTAAGTGTTTCTATAATTTTTAACTAGGTTAAGAAATCAATGTGAGATCATTAAATGTGCCTTAACCATATTTTCCCATACACTATAAATGCCCAATCATGTGACCGATTTCAACAATTAATTTCTCACTCACCAAAAATCAGATTTGAGAAAAATAAAAATACTATAATTATCTATTACAATTATAGAACAATCATACACTATTTAATTTCTCCAAAATTAAATAATTTGGTCATCAAAAATCGGATAAAATGAGTCATGGCTCAATTTATTACATCTAATTTTCCAACAATCCCCCACATGAGTGGAAATAGCGCATGCATGAATGCAGACAAGAAACCCAGTCCTCAAGAGACACATTTCCAATAGGAAATGTAGCTTTTGACCTTGAACTTTCTTTTTGTAGCTCTATCGGATATACCAGCTGATTAGTGGACATGATGTCTTGAACTATTCATCATTCGTGCATACCAAGACAATAGGATTGTCATAGAAATGTCTCAAACATTATATGTTCTCACATTTGTGTCTTTTTCTGTCCATGGATAACCTCTTTAAGTTCATAAGTCTATTAGAAGCGGCCCCACTTCTCACTTGCATAAGTGATCTTCTTTAATACTCAACCACGGTTAGGTTCTAAGAATCATTAAAAGTTATAGGACTTATCCTCACCACATTAACAAGTGCACACTTGGTTTTCTCATGAGGGAAAGGTTAAGACATAAAATCTTCCAAGTGCTACTAACCGAACGTGTGTAGCTTAGTTTTCTCATTGAACCAAGTTTTTGGGATCTCCAGTCATCATGGTTGGGTTACCACTACAACTATTCTCAGATATAAAATTTTAGACCCATTCCATCTAGCAATTTATTCATTTGATCTTAGTTTAACCCTTTAGTTAGCGGATCTGCTAGATTGTCTACTGACTTCACATAGTCAACCAAGACAACCGCACTTGAGATCATATATCTCATAGTATTATGCTTTCGATATATATGTCAAGACTTACCATTATACATAGTGTTATGTGTCCTTCTAATAGCCGTTTGACTATCGCAGTGAATCAGCACTGACGACACTGGTTTTTTTCAGCATGGAATATCCTTTAGGAATTATGAAGCCATTCAGATTCTTCACAAGCTTTATCTAAAGCTATGAACTCAGATTCCATGGTGGAACAAGCTATACAGGTCTATTTCATGGATTTTCACGACACTGCTCCACTACCGACAGTGAAGACAAACCCACTGGTTGAGAATGAGTCTTTTATATCTGATATCTAATTTGTATCACTATACCCTTCAACTACAGGAGAAAACCTCGTATAATCCAGCCCGAAGTTCAGAGTATACATTAAGTATCTCGGAACTCGTACTAGAGCTTTTCAATGCTCTTTATTTTGATTGCTCGTGTACCGACTCAACTTATTCATAGAACATATAAGATCGGGTTGAGTGCAGTTAGTGATATACATCAAACTCCTAATGACCCCCGCATATTCTTCTTGAGCTACCAGTTCTTCCTTATTTTTACTCAACTGCACATTGAGCTCCGACGGAGTCTTAGCCAGTGGACTATAAAAAACATTGAACTTCTTAAGAACTTTCTCAACATAATGAGATTATGTTAAGATAATTCCATCACTTGTCCGAATCATCTTTGTTATAATTTGTTTCCTGAAACAATATAAATTACGTATGTAAATTGCAAATTTAAATGAAATGCTGAAGCTAGTGTTACCACATTGCCTTCAACATGCAGTGGAAACGTAAACAAAAATTTGCACAAAATAAATTTTAAATCACACTCCTTACGGTGTGTGATTGCCTCAAGGTGAAATTCACTAACACAAGTGATAAACAAAAACAATGCAGATGTTGTCTCGGTTTACTCCCTCAACAACATAGCATAAAACATACAGAGGACTATCCTAGCTTCACTCACTTGAATAATCACTCAAAAATAAACATATCTAAACACATAGATAGATTACAACAAATCACTCTAAATCCTAGACTTCTCAAAGTTGACTATCTAACCTAAACACACAACTGGAATGAAAGTCTCCAACTTATTAGGACGCTAGGCAGATGTTGAAGAAGATGTCTTGGATTTCAGAGATGACACTAGATGCAAGATTCAGAGCTTCTCACAAACCACGGTGATAACCTGCTTGCATAAATGATTTTAAGGTCTAAGGAGACCTTAAATACTTCCTTCATCTTGTCTTGGCAGTTGCTTCATTATCCTAGATGACTTGGACTTGAATCAACCGCCTTCCACTACACATTGCTGAAGTGGACTTGAGATAACCGTCTTTTACATTGCGTGGCACACGTTCTTCAACATCGTGTAATAGCAGTGGTTACTCCAGCGACCCACGATCTTCTGCAACAGTTAGTGTCCAAGAAGGAGTGGGAACATCATGTCCCTAAGAAATCCGAAACAGATTTTGAACAAGTCAAAATCAAACATTATCCACATTTTAAATCAAAATAAAATATCCAATAAATCCCTAAAATGTGGAAAATCAAATGTGACAAAAATCACAATTTATTCAGATTAATTTAAAATAAATTAATCCAAAATACTAGGAAAGGATAAGATTAATAATGTGAGTGGTATACTCGATGTGACGAGAATGACGGAACATTATTAGATACGACATTGATTGCGATGTTATCAAACAAAGTGATAACATCATCTGGAACACGTCATACTCAACAATCTTGATTCTAAGAAATTTGTTTGCTCACATGTTGCAAACCTGCCCCTGTTTCTTGCTTCAACCTTTCAGTCTCCTGCTGTCACTTCACATTTTCTTTGGCCAATGGACTAGTTCGGCTAAGTTGGGTTCTTCTCGTGCCCTCTACAGTGGTGGTGGAAAATCTTGAGGTGGGGCATCGTTCCTTTTCTACCTGAAATTATCGTGATCCCTTCATTCTATATTATACGTTTGAGAATGGGATCATATCGCCTATTATTGTTATGCCCACCGAGATCATTAACTTCAGCAAGCTCCTCATGCAGTGTTGGACATTCGTCAGTGAAATGGGCCACACTTTTGCACACTCCACACACTTTTTTCTTCGATGCTCCAGTATAACTTATAACTTTCTCCATTTGGTTAAAGAACCTCTCCATCTTGACCTCAAGATGCATTGGTTTCCCAGCATCTACAACTGTCTTTGTGCCCTTAGCACCTTTATCTCAATTTTTATTAGCCATTTTTGCCAAAATTCTGAAGGCTTTAGTTGGTAATTTATTTAGAATAGATCCTCCACATGAAGCATTGACAATGATTTTGTCATGTGGTCTCAAACCAGACATGAAGTATTGGATTAATTCATGATCTGTGATCTGATGTTGTGGGCACTTTGTCAGCATGTTCTGAAACCGACACCAATAGTCGTAGAAACATTAGTTTATGTCCATATTCAGATTTCCAATCCTTCGCCTTAGTTGTGGATGCGGGGAAAATATTTTTCCAAGAATTTATGCTACAGTTATGCCCATGTGGTTATACTGTCAGTTGGCAGTGTGTATAAACAGTCTCATGCCCTGTCTTGAAGAGTGAACGAGAATGAGACAAGTCGCACATACTGCTCTTCTTCTTCATCCATTAGTTGGGTTTAACATACCATCTCGAAATCTTGAATATGTCTTTGGGGATATTCCTCATTTATCCCATGGTATTTGAGCAAGATCTAGATAAAACTTGTCATCAACTCACAGCTTACAGTGATAGCTGGGAGCGTAATGCCCATGGGACGTAAATTTATGTTAGTCGAAAAGACTAACTACCTCAGTATTCTGTCTCCTTCTTCAACCATAAGGGCTATCCTTGGTTGTTCATTCATTTCTTATTGTGCTCTTTCTTGCTTCAGGTCTCTTTCACAAGCAAGTCTTTCAACTTATTGTACCCTCCGTGTTTCTGCTCTTCTCCTCTTCAGCGCCTTCTCAGGTTCTAGATCGTATGTGTAGACTTCTGTAGAGTGGTTGTGCATCCACCGGTCAGACTAACAAGTTGGGATAATAGAATTACTTAGAATCAGCTCCCCGAGAACAGTGCCAATTCTGACGCGCGGTCGTTTCACGGTCAGAATAAATCTCAAGAGAGACTTATCTTTATGCCCACTGTAGGCATAGTCAGCAATGTGAGTATGGGTTGATCCCACAATGAGTTGTGAACTCTATATTTGTAACAGCCCGGTCCCTTAGGCGGTCATTTTAAGGGGGACGGGGTGTTAGGCGTAAAAGCCGAAGAAAATAGGTAGATTAATCGGAAATCTAGGGAGGTGTTTTTAGAATTAAACTAAGTTAGCACCTCAAGGACTTAGGCAACTTAACTTTAGGACTGGAAGAACTTATCGCTTTCAACGAATCAAAGGGGTCAAAGGATTCAATCGAGTCAAAAAAATGCCAAAACATAGGCCAACTGAAGTTTAAACATAATCCAAAGACAACAGATAGGAATTCAACTTTATAACTAAGCAAGACTTCCTCAAAAGTCACGATGGCTAAGACCCATAAAAAGGTCGGAGTCAAATAAATCATACTGTCCCATTCCTAGGACAAAGCAAGAAATTAACTCAAGTTTAACTTGAACAAACAGAATCATGGTTTAAAGAAAAAGCCTCTTCATAGGTGAACAACAACAACAAGCATGTAAGACTTATTCACAAGTCAACTGAAAATGAATAGATACCAGAATGCTCAAAAAGTACGACTATTCAAATAACTCGGAATCAATAAAGGAACAACTGATATATCAAAGAACATGCTTCAAAGACTTTATTGATAACTAGAATTCATAGCACTTAAGACATGCTATTCTTAAGAATCAAGTTACATTAATCAAGACTAGATACTAATATCAGAGTACTTAGCAGAAACTTAGCGGAAGAAAAACATGTAACCATATAGAGCAACAAACTTGAAACCTCAAACAACTCAGACAACCCCACCAGCAGCACATCACCGGCCTCAGCATCTCAACCTGAAAACATTTGAAAAAGAGGGTGTGAGCACTAATGTACTCAGTGGGGTTTTATGAGAAAACTCTTGCTAAACTTTAGAAATATCCAATTATAAACCGTCGGTATATGGAGAGTAAAATGCGAAAGCCCTCTCCATATCCGCAAAACCTTTTACTTCCTTTCTGGCGCCTTTCCTGGCTCAAACCTGTTGTCTACTGCACCCTTATGCCTTAGGATGAGAGAGGGGTTACCTCAAATATCCTCTGAGTATGTGAGGGGATTAAGTGACTTCCTTTAATTTCAGAAGTTCAACTTTAGCGACACGAAGGTCACAGCATGATAATGTAAATAAACTATTATTTGAGCTCGATAACCTGCTTACAACAAAAGCTATAACCTTCCTTAACCCCCTTCCTTACTTAACCTTAATTGAATCATAATATTCAACATCTAAACCTTAACCTTAAATCCTCAATGCTAAAATCAAACTAGCAATACCAAGCCTAGAGCAATCATCTATGCTAATTCTTTCATTGAGCATGATCTCGGCCTATAAGGGATTTATAACTTACCCTAAAAAGGCAATCCTTAATCCTTAACTATACGAGCTTTTAACAAGCATAAACATTCAAATACGAGGAAATGAACGCGGATAATCATCGACTGTAATGAAGAAATTCTAAACACCTCATGCTAGTATAAAATAATTCTAGCATATCTAAACATACTTGAGAGCTCACTTAGATTATAACAACTTCCTTAACTTTATCTAACTCAAATAGCAATTCAACAAAATCATGCATATAACTTTATTCCTTTCCTTTCCTTGTACAGAGACTAAACAGGCAGAGCATAAAATATTTTAATTGGATATTTTCCTTGCCTTAACATGCTTCTATAGCTTAATAGCTCAAATCTTATACTTGGTTTAGAACCACCCACCTCGATGACGAGCACCTCAAGAACAAGTGCATAGACGAAGCAACGAGCTGAAAATCCTTCCTCGGGCCTCCTCGGGGTTCACCTCATATTTACGAAAGTCGATCAATGACTTAGAACCTTATTCGAGCTCCTAATAAGACATCGAAATGATATCTAAACCCTTGACCCTTAACTATAACTTAAAATGCGATAATTTAAAAGATTAAGGCATCCGAAATTACCACAAATGGGGACGGAAAATCCGATTCGAAATATCAAGATTCCGAACAATTGGCCACTTCTACCTCGTAGATCATCGAAAGAGCTTCGATTTGAGTACTCGTGGGCCCCGTAGTTCTAACCGAGGCGAAAGTTATGGCCTCCGTACGAAAATGTGCCGGAGCTGCTGGACAGCACGAACGCGCCCAAGCGCCGCCGCGGCGCCCATGCCCCCGCGGGGCTCCTTGCCGCCCCCGCGGCGCCCGCCAGCCCCGCGGCGCTCCTCCGCCCCGCGGCGCCCGCCCCCGCGGCGCCCTATCACTCCACTCTCTCTCAACACTGGGGGTGCTCTCACGAAGAGAGCTCCCCTCTACTCTCTCTCTCTACTCTACAGAAATTAGATGAAGAAATGAAATGAGCGAGGATGAAGGGAGGGGTGCTCCCCTATTTATAGGAAAAAAATATGGCTTCCTCGAGAAGCTACTTCAGTGTAACAACACTGCTTTAAAATTATCGGGTTCGGATAAAAGGCGCTTTATTCGATAGCGAGGTCCAAATGACCTCGTTTATTAAATCTGAAAATACCGGCAGGTTCGTTAGCTCGAGTACTATTGAACCAACTTGACTCGGAATAAAGAATGAGTCGTTTTGAAGGAAAATGAGAAATTAATCTCTTTTCAAAAATAAAGTTACTATTCCACTCAAGGGACAAATAAAATTTCCGAGCGTTCAATTGACCTTAGAATGAAAATCCGGGAACGCCAACATATTCCTTGAGAAATTTCCTATAAGGTAAGCTTGAAAGAACAAGGCTCGGGTCAACACATGAGATTTCGCAAATTTCTAACGAACGCGCTTCTACGGAAAAATACTATTCATAACGCATTAAAAATCACTAGGAACTCAAACGACTTCAGATTCAAAATCCGAAAGCACCGGCATGCTCCTTGGGTCAACGCCTTTCAAACATGACCAAAATTGGCTGTGACTGAACTGGAATCAAAATTCTCAAAAAGACGATTTATTGAAAAATGATCCTAAAAACACAATTAAGAACCGAAACATCCTAATTATGCTTAAAATTCCTCTTAATAAATCCTAATTAAAATTAGGAATTACTTAATTATATTTTGAAAATCCGGGTTGTTACAATATTCTAATGTCACCAATTCCAAAGTTTGAGGGTTGTTGTGGTCTTCGTACTTCATATGTAAATACTGTAAAGTAAAATAACAAAGTAAAAGAAAAGAAAAGAAAAGAAAATATTAATAGTAACGTATTCCAGATTTGAGCATCGATTTAAACTTAACAAACATATGACCGGTCATGCGCATGCTAATTACTTATGTGAATCTAATTATCTGGTTAAAGGCACTGGATCTCTGTCTACGTGCCCAATCTATCCTTTCAGTATAGACTAGAGGTGATCTCTCATCCCCTAGTCCCTAACATGTTGCCCAATCCCAATCTCTCTATTGATTGTAAACAACAAGACAGCTTTATACTCTAGATAGACCCATATTTATTGCAGACACCGATCTCTCTATTTGCCCACAATACCCGTGCAGCACCCCATCCTTTTATGACCAACACACATCTACGATTCATTGACAATTTATAGAGGTAGTGAATACAATTTTAATTAATGAGTGATCAGCCATGATCAACTAGCTTAGCCCACTTTAATGCAACAAAGAAAATGTTTACACGACGGAACCAAATTCACACAATTTATGCCCATAAGCCTCACGATTCTTACATGTTCATTAAGTTCTCATCTTTGTTCAATCCAGAATAATGATTCTAGCCGCCCATGCTAGACTTAGAATAACAATAATAATAATTAAAAGAAGACATAAATGAAATGAAAAACTTACTGGATTAATAGCAAAAACTATTCAACACCAACGTTGAATTTAAGTACATAAACAGAAATCCTAGCAGCCTACGAGCATAAGGCCCGAGATTGTTCAACAGAAAATAAAATATAAAAAAGTAAAAATGTATCTTAAAGCATAGAAATTCTGTCAAGTGTGTGTTCGGCCTCTGTCATGAAAACTACTTAAATAGAGTACAAAAATATAAGACAATTTCCCCCATAGGTCGGGGGATCTTTAGCCCGATTCACAAGTGTTTTGCTTTCCTTAGACCTTTTACTAAGCATGAGATGGAATTTCGGTCAATTGTTAGGGTCTTCATTAGTTATAGTACTGGATATAAAGGGTTTAAACTACTTCTTCCTAATAATAAAAAAAATTATTATATCCAGGCATGTTATTTTTTATGAGCTCAATTTTCCTTTTGCTAATCCTAATCAGGGTTTTCTTGAAGGTCCGACTTCTTCATGTCCCTTTACTTCCCCTCATGCACTCCTGAAAGTTAGATCTTTATCAGATAATTCTCTACTTCATTCACCAGAATCATCCATCACCAAGACTTCTGCAGGTTTTAATACAAGTACTGTCAGAATTATTTAACCCCTTCTCATACTGGTGCCTTGTCTAACACTAGAACTTTTACTTCTTCCTCTCCTAATTCACAATTAGATATTACTTGTGATGTGGAAACATCTGATGGTCTTACTCAACTAGAGTTTTTGCCTCCCAGCAAGATCACTAATCAACATCTCATGACTACACGAGCTAAGACTGGAATTTTTAAACCAAAAGTAATGCCAGCTTCTATTTTGCCAGAACACGTTGAGCCATATACTCTACATGATGCCTTAGCTGTGAATCCTTGGAAAGAAGCTATGTATAAAGAGATTGCTACTCTAAAAAGAAACAAGACTTGGGATTTATGTATGTTGCCTGCCAGAAAAGAGTTAGTGAGCTACAAATGGGTGTTTAAGCTCAAACATGATATTGAGGGAATTATCGTTAAGCACAAAGCTAAGTTAGTGGCTCGAGATTTTACACGAATCTTTGGTCTTGACTATACCGATACTTTCAGTCTAGTGGTAAAACCTATCACCTTACGGATAATCCTTACACTGGTTGTTTCTAATGGATGAGACATTCGACAAATTGATGTGGACAATGCCTTCTTGAATAGTGAACTTCATGAAGAGATGTACATACAGCAACCTCCGAGTTTTGAGAGATAAGATGGTTCTGGTTTAGTATGCAAATTACACAAGGCTATATATGGCCTCAAACAGACGTCTAGAGCTTAGAATTTTAGACTTGGTGCTACCCTTGCTCAGAAATCCAAGGCAGGCCATTGTCTGCATTATAAATACTCGTCTACCTCATTTATCATGCTAATCACCTAGGTGGATGGTATCATCATCACATGAAATAACACTCATGACATTCAGTCGATCATACAAAAGTTGAAACAGACTTTTGCTTTAAAAGATCATAGGTCTCTCAGTCATTTTTTGGGCATTAAGTTTTCCAGGAGTCCTACTGGTTTTCATCTTAGTCAAGAACAATACATTCTCGATATTTTAAGCAAGGTTCAAATGACCACAACCAAGAGAGTTTCTAGTCTAATGATAGCCTCTTCACATTTTTCTAAAGTATGAAGGGCAATCTATAATTGATTAAAAATTTTGCAGGAGCATTGTCGGCGCATTGCAATATGCCACCACCATTACAAGGCCGGACATGACTTTTTAGTGTTAATAAAAAAGTTATCCAATGTATGCATTGTCCACTTGATCTTCATTGGAAAGCGGTTAAAAGAATTCTTCGTTATTTAGCCGGTACTTTGCAGCATGGCCTACATTTTACTGCTTCTTCAACCTCTAATGTTGTGGCTTATGCTAATTCGGATAGGACATCCGATAGAGATGATAGAAAATCTACAACTGGGATTTGCATTTTTGTTAGAAGTAATTTAGTCTCCTGGAGTTCATGCAAATAATCTACAGTTTTGAGATCTAGCACTGAGGCTAAATTTCGTAGTCTTACTCAGGCCACGTGTGGTGTTATCTGGCTTCAGGCTTTGCTTACTAAGTTATCTAGACCACAGGCCAAACCATCAATTATATGGATGGATAATTTAAGTGCCATAGCTTTATCTGCAAATCCGGTCTACCACTCTAGGATTAAACACGCCGAGGTTGACTTTTACTTTGTTCATGAGCAGGTGTTTAAAGAAGTTATTTGAGTTAATCATCTACCAAATTATGCTCAGCTGGCAGACATATTGACTAAATAGTTATCTAGGCAATCCTTCACTCGTTTGAGGAACCTTCTGTGTGTTTTTCCTCATTCGTCGCTTGGATTGAAGGAGAGTGTTAGAAGTACAGAGCAAGAGTATGAAGCTCAATCAGCAAAGAAAAGAATAGCAAAGCCAAGCATAACGTGACATGACATATGAGCTGGAAAGTTAAACAATTAGTTGTGAATATTATTTAAGGCTCTCAATTATGTATATGCTAGTAAATAGTTTGGTTACAGGTGGCGTTTCTTCATTGGTTTAACATTTTGTATATAAGGCAGATCTGTCTTCTATTTTGTATTGTCGCACTCTTATGAAATATACAGAAAACCTTCATCCCAAATTTTATCCTCTGAAAATCTAGGTTAATCACCTTCTTCTTTAATCTTAGTTTATTTTCATGGCAATCATGCATTTCTTTCACGGAGAGGTCGATGAGTTCGGAGAGAAATTTAAATTTCTTCTTGTAGAGATTGGGGGGCTATGTTTCAGGAAAAATTTAGATTTATTATCTTCAATTTATGTAGATCGACGGTTTGGGGAGAACTTTTGGCAAAATTTTCAAAATCTTTAAATTTTTGCAAATGTATGGTTAACGGCTTGGATTTTGGAGAGGGAGAGGAAGAATTTTCAAAATCTTCAAATTAGTTTTTGCAGGTGATCTGACCGGCTGGATATGGTAGAGAGAGTAAGTTTTTTTTTTTAATTTTATATTGGTAATTGTGGGTAAATAAGAAATTTTAAAAGTTAGTAGGTAAAAAAAAAAATTTGAAATTTGAGGTGAGTGGTTCCCTGCATTAACACTTTATTCAATGTAAACTTTGTTGGGCACTCCTAATCAACTTCGAACTAGTCAGAAAAAAATTACGAAATGAATATTTTTTTATTTTTTTTTTTTTAAGAAGAGTTGAAAAGATTTTCCTTGTGTAATACAAAGAAGAAACAGAAGAAAAAAAAAACATAATTTTAAGAAGAGAATAGGTTGAAAAGAAGAAGAAAATAATCAGTTGAAATTGATTAAATTGATATAATTGAGAGAAGATTTTTCCTTAGAAAAAGATACAATAAAAAATATTTCATTATATTACCTACAAATTTTACATAATTAATTGTTTTCATATTAAATATTGTGCTTACTCGTGCCAAGAATCAAATGATATATGAGAATAGAGATGGCAAACGGTTCCGGAACCGCCGATTAAAAGTAAAATCAGTATTAGAAATTCTGGAACCGTGTTCCGGCGGTGTGGTTCCGATTCCCGAAAATAAAACTGGGAATCAGCCGTTCTAACTTTTTTTTAAATAGCCATTGGAGATCAACAACCGAGATCAAGTGTCCGTTCGGAACCGCCAGTTCCAACAGCATTTTTTTTTTTACTTTTCACTCTATAAATACATGATGATTCATTCAATTTCATTATCAAATTCTAACTATCTCAATTCTCAAGTGATCAAATTCTCTCCATCTTAATTCTCAAATTCAATATACTCTCAATTCTAAAGTTGTCGAAAGCTAAAGTTCTTCTTAAGTTTCTACAGTTGCATTGAGATGGGTTAATTTTATATTTGTTTCCAAGCTTTAACCCAATATATATGGTGGGAGAATGAAAGTATGTTGAGTATATAATGGACTCTCTAGCAACTTGAGTTAACCATTTTGGCAATGCGAAGACTGATGTCAAGTAATTATTAACGGAGCCTGTTGTGTCATCGCTTTGCTGTCGGGTTCCACCCCGTGGGCCTGGGGCCAGAGACGGAGTTAGGGGGGCTGGCGGTGGCTGTCGCCCCCCAAATGTTTTCATATGCCTACTATGTGTGTGTGTGTGTGTGTGTGTGTGTGATATAAAATTTTTAATAAGTTTTATTTTACCCCCTCAAAAATTAATTAGTGAAGTAGTGTAGGTTGGGCTAAAGCCCAAAATGAAAATAAATAGATGAATTTTTCATTTATCACTTAGATAATTAATTAAATAAAAAAAATAGTTTCTTTTATCTCATTTATGATTGATGATTTTTTAACTAACTCAAATAAGTAACAAATTATTTTTCTTATATTGAGTCAATTATTGATGTGTGTTTGATGCATGAAGAAGTGACGTGAATAACTTAAAATGCATAAATTTATAAGATTAGTGAACGTTATTTTTTTATATTGCTTTAGTTATTTAATATTTCTGATTTTTGTTTTCTTATTTTATGATAAACATGTGATATGATATAATAATATGTTTTTTTTTTTTATTTTGTAAAGTTAATTCTACTAGAACAACATTCCACTACGTATGAAAGACTTTGATAATTGACTAGTCTTGTTATAAGATCATTTATATTAGTATATTTTTGTTGTTTGTTGATTATTTCTATGCAAAATATTCATATATTGTGTAACAAAATATTATTGATGCTTTGATTTTACACACACATATATATATATATATATTCAGTTTTTATAATTTGGAATTCGAAAAAGTTCGCCCGCCCTACCAAAAAATCCTGACTCCGTCTGGGGCATTACAAATTAAGTCTCAAATTCTCAAATATCAATCTCAATCCTTTCATATATAATTTTCTTCTAGTTCTACATTAAGTTCACTTCATCACTTCTGCAATTCTACTTCTACACATTTCTTGATATTTATCTTCCCTACTAAAAACATGTCTAGCTTCCGTGGTGGACGTGATTCTGATGCTGATAAGGGTAAGAGAATTGCTTGTTCTGATGGTTCATCACCAAGAGGATGAGATCGTACATCACGTCGAGGACGAGGACAAGCACAAGGTTTTTCATTGTGAATCAATGACATGATCAATGAAGAAATTGAATATCAATATTATGAGGGTGAAGAAAATATTGGTAATAGCAATCCCAATGTTACTCTCCGGAGAATATCAAATCGACCACAACGAGAGCAAATGAAAAAAAAAAAGGAAAGGCTTGTGGCGGCTCAAATGCAACAAGAGGTGATCCAACACTCTCATCAACAATTCAATGTCAATGATCTGGAAATCCAAGAGAGTGAAATTCCCGAAATTGAAATACTATCTCCTTCAGGTCAAGATCAACAATTTACTTGTGAACCCTCTAATATGGATAGATAGGGAAATGTCTCACATCCAAAGAGGTGTCAAATAGAAAAGTAGTGTCAGATATTTTCTTGATCCACTTCAAGAGAATCAAAATGTCGAAGAAAAATGAGCACGTTGAGCAAATGTATGTTGCCAAGTGAAACTATTGTGGCAAATATTTTTCTTTTAGAAATGGCAGAGGATATGGGAAATTTAAGTTGTAAGTTTATTTAAAAAACACAGCACGGCATGTGCTATACAATCTAGAATTCTCTGTCTTCGGTATGTCTAGTTAGCACGAGTCGTGCAACTGTTGCACGAACCGTGCTATTTTATATTTTTCTAATTGTATGGAACCGCAGAACTACTGATTTCGGAACCATACTATAATCGTACTATTTTATATTTTTCTAATTGTATGGAACCGCAGAACTACTGATTTCGGAACCATACTATAATCGTATTTTGATAGTGCGGTATGGAACTAGAAAAACTAAAAACCGGCAATTCCAGAACTAGAATTCTGGAATAAAACATCGGCAGTTACGGAACCGGTGCTTGAGAATGTATATAATATTTTGATAAGAAATGATCTGGAACGCTCAAACAAAGTCCATACAAGATTCTCTGGAGTAGAAATGCGTGTAATAATTTATCTTTTTGATGTGACTTACAAATTATTGTAAATAAACAAATTTTATTAAGTTTTTCCCATGACCTGAAGTAGCGGCTTCACAAAAGAAACAAAAAAGGCTAAAAAAATTAACTACAGGTCTTAAAATTAGCAATTTGCAAACAAAGACAAAAACAAAATATATTACATATACAAGAAGTTAGTATACATATTAATAATAATAATTTATTATGGATAGTATGTGACAAATATTATAATATATAAAAGGAAAAGGTACAAAATCCTCACAAAATTCTACAACTCTTTTTCTGTAGATTTATACGATGAAACCCAAGACAAGGCCACATGTAGAGCACAGCACACCGAGATGTTGGCCAGAACGAAAGGACAGTTTTACCCCCTATCATCTCCGAAATTTACATCACAACACATGCATTTGGATTCTCATCGCTAAACATATGCGTCGGAGCATTCACCTCTTGAACAAACCTCGGCTGGTAATTAAACTGCTGGTAGTTTTGTGGGTAGTAATAGTACATCTCATTTTTCCTCAACTCCATCTTGGAATCCTCCTCCTCCACCACCACCTCCTCCCCCTTCGCCGCCGCCGGAGCTTCCTTGTTTTCTTTGACTTCCTCCTCCCCTTTCTTGGCTTCTGCCTTTTCTCCGTCGTCGCCTTTCTTCTCTTCTTTGGGTTTCACCTCCTCTTTCTTCTCCGGATCAACCTTCACCACCGCCGCGTGCTTCCCGGTTTTCTTGTACACGTAGTCGGCTAGAGCTTTCGGTTCCACTACTCCTTTCACGGTTACTTGTGAACTCTTCAGCTCTGGCTCTGCGCTTTCCACACCTACATCAAATTTTATTTGGATTTCTTTCTTAAATAAAATTAATTTCAACACTCAATTCATTTCCTTTTGAGTATTTTTGAATGCAAATAAAATAACCATCGGAATGAATGAATGAATTCATTCAAACAGAATCTGGTGGGTTGAAATAAAATACTCCAAATATAAGGAATGTACATATTGTCACTGCAGGTTTTAATAATATAGAATTGTTTTTAATAAAATTTAATACTATATAAAAGATGCGCAAAAGGAGAGAATGGGACGAAAGAAAACAATCGTCTTTTGCGAATACAACTGAAAAGGGCAATCAATGGCATACATAGCGTCTAGACCATACAAAATTGCCATTTTTCTAGCTCCCAAAGAGTGTGTGTGTGTGTGAGAGGGGGGAGAACACCGGCTCACCTTTCATTCTGAGGATGCGCTTCCTGATTTCTTGAGCACAAGCATCGCAATGCATGTAAACTCCCAACACCACTGTAATCACCGGAGGCTGCAACAACATTTTCAAAAAAAAAACATGAATCTCAACATCCAACAAATGCAATAAAATAAAACAAAGAAAGAAGCAAAGAAATGAATTGTACCTCTTTTTTCTCCTCAGCTTTGACCTCTTCCGGTGGCTTCTGCAATTCCTCTGGCGGCGCCGGCGGCTTCGGGATTGGAGAGATGAGCTCAACTTGGCGGTGACTCTTCCGCTGCACCCTCTCAAATACTTTCACCGGGTCTGCTTTCTCGCCTTTCACAACCACCTTACTTGTTTTGCAATCAGTTATCACATCCTCCACTCCTGAAATATATATATATATATATATATGAAATCAAAATAGGAAAATAAAAGCTATACATGCAGCATCAGCATTCAATTCAATTCCACACATTTTATCTAATTTAATACCTTCAAATCCTTTGAGACACCTACGGACTTTTCTAGCGCATCCCTCACAGTGCATGAACACCCTTAAAACAATTTCTTGCGGAGGCGGCGGGGCCTGCTCCGCCTTCGCCTCCTCAGATTTCTTATCCTCTTTCTTCCCATCTTCCGCTGCCTTCACCGCTTCTTCTTTCTTCTTATCCTCCTCCGCTGCCTTCTTCCCTTCCTCCGGCATCTTTTCCTCCGCAGGTCTTTTCTCTTCCTGCACCAAACAAACATGTAAATAACCAAGAACGGGAACACATACTCACACACAACTATGGCGGAGAGAGAGAGAGAGAGAGAGAGAGTGACCTCGCCCATTGGTTTTGGCGTCTCTCTTTCTACGACCAGAGATTAGAGAATAGAGATGATTGTTGGATAAGTGAGAGGGAGAAGAGGTTGTAGAGAGAGAGAGAGACCTTGAGTGAGTGTATATTAAAATAAATTAAAGAGAGTCAAATTGTTGGGTTTATGTTTATCAGATCTAGAGGCGGGTAGTGAATGTGAGTAGGGGGGCGTCATCACTAAAACTGACGTGGCTAATATATAGTACGTGGCACGTGCGCTGCGAGTGCGCTGCAGTAACACTCCCAACGACGTCGTTCGGCATTGCGATTTGCCGATTTATTTGGTTGCCTATTTTTGGCAGCCGGTGCAGAGACCTTTTTTCTCGACTTATCTGGCGTTTATGTTTTAGATTTTCTAGTGTAATTTCTTAATCGTTCGAATATACTTCTGTACATTACGTGTTATACCTCCTATTTCATTATTAAATTATAAGATTAATAATTATTATTATAAAAATAAAATTAATTATATTTTAATTAATTAGTCAGCATTTATTATAAAAAAATTTTGAATAAAAATGTTATTAATTTAAAATCTGCAATATAACAATTAATTCATAATTAAAGTAATATTAAAAATAATTATATGTCCTAATTGATTATAATGAACTCTAATGAATAATTATAAAATTAATCTAAAGAACAATAAAGTAAAAATAAAAATAAAAACTCATAATTTAATAATAAAATGGAAGAGAAATGTAACATAAAATGTGTGACATGGGATTAAATATTCAGATTTTGGTCTCTATTAAATATAATTACGTACACCCCAACTTCCTGCTGTGTTTTTTTTAGTTGAATTTCTTTGTTGTTGAGATTAAATATTCATATATGACCTCGCTTTTCATAAAGTTTTATGTGACTAGACTATTTGAGCTATTAATGCTAAGTCCAAAGAATATTCATTCATTATTCCAAATAATTTAAATTGTTGTTTCATTGCAAATATTCGAGACCACTGTGAAAAAAAGAAGTTATATTGAATTCGGGATCCATCCAATCAAAAAGAATGACTTAGTACTGTTTTGAACAGTCAGAAGAGAATTGAGGTGTTTCATTGCGAATTTCAAATGATTAAGATCGAATTGACAGAGAGAAGTAAATACTTATGGATGATTAACACATTTTGGGAACCTAAATTAATAAATAATCTTTTTTAGTAAAGTAAATTATGTAATGATTGAGACAAGAAAATGGTGGAATCTGACATGGAAAACTAGTAAGTAATTACTGCAATTCCATACAGTAATTAAATCTCATGATATCTCAAAGAAATGGTGACATCTTCCATCTGTCAATGACGTATAAATTAATACTATTTCTGCAGTAGCGATGATATCTATCCGTTAGGATGGGTAATAAAAGATAAATGTTTCTTACGCGTTTATTAATGAGTTTGGTGGAAAAAACATTCACCATCATCTTTAATTACTTTGGCTATATCTTCTTTATTTTTTAAGCAATTTCAATAACTTTTGTTTAGAACAAAGTAATTTGAATAACTAACTTTGTTCATTGTAATTTTATACTTCCTCTATTTTTAAATAAGTATTATTTTGGATAAGTGCACATACATTAATAAAATAAAAAAATTACTTAATATATCTTCATATAAATAAATTAAATGAGTCAAAATAGGATGTTTGAATACATTAAATAAGGTGAAATCGGAGAAAAATATAACATTTTTAACTCAAATGTGTAAAATAACATTTTTATTAAACAAAACTAAAATGGTAAAACTACACTTATTAAAAAATGTAGGGAATACAAGACACTAATTAAATATCAATGAAACTAAGCATTTGTTAAACTACAGTATCTTTTACCACTAGCATGTATTTTAATTGGTATTCCTCCGCTATGTAAAAGAGATAGTCCCGGATATGAAACTCCCCAAAAAAATCACTCTCTTTTAACATTAGTAAACATATCCGAATTTGACACTCATATTTAATTAAATTTCATTTAGTTTTAGTTTAATTTTGTCGGACGTGGGGCTCATACCTCAAATTGCAAAAATTACAAGTTCATCATTAAAATTGCTATGAATGTAAATATAATTAAATTTTTAAAAATGATTAGAGTTCTGTAGTTTTTTAAGGTTAATTATCTTAAAAATATATAATTAAGGTCATTTAAGTCAATTTCAACGTTGAATCAAAACATCAATTTGGTGCAGGTTATCGCACCAATTTTGTCATCTCAAATTCTACCCCAAATTAATAATGCACCAAATTGGTGTTAACGGGAGCAGCTCCAATACATAATGCCTATTTCAAAAAATTATGTTTAATCACCGCAAAAAATTAAAATAGACGTGAAGGTCGTGAAAATTGTCATCTAATCTTTATTAATTACAAAGTCATAGTATAATTGCAAATTAAAATGACATAAAATTATTATATTTAAGGCAATTAATTTTCTTAACTATCAATCATTTAATTAATTGTACATTTCTCAAATAGTATGGGTATTTTCTTTTCTTTAATGCTTTTTGCCCCATTGAGGGAATACTAGCAAGTGTATAATGTCTTCGAGTCGATCGTTACATTATATTGCTCTAACAAAACATACTATCTCCGTTTCACAATAAGTGTTATTCTAGTAATTTAATTTTGTTTCATAAAAAATATCATTCTACAAGATAAAAATTTCACATTTTTCTCATATTTGCCATCAATTAATGCATTTAAACAACCATATTTAATTCATTTATTATATTCACATAAGGGGGTGTAAAATAATTTGATCATTTAATTAATATATTTATTAACATGTGTGCATTCATCTAAAATGACACTTATTTAGAAACGAAAAAAATATATTATTTTAATTTCTTTAAGACTGACCTAATAATAGAGTGCTGTAAATTTAAAATCAAAAGTCTATTCGAGCATATCCTCAACATGCAAAACATGTATGCTTTTTATCTGATTATTAAAAAAGCTGCAAATATTATTTGAATAAAATAATAATCAGATAAATGCAATGTAATTTGCAGCTTTAAAAAAAATATAAATGAGTTGAAAAGGTATTTCAAAATAAGGAGGAAAGAGAAACTGTTAACTGGCAAAGAACAATAAATGGAATTCGAAACTGACAGCTTTCTCGAACCCACATTGGTTGAAAGCTTTGTTCATTTCCCAAATATATATAATAACACTATAAATTTATGATTCAGCCTCGGAAAACATATATTTACTAGCCCCATTTGTACGTGGCCACACATGTCAATTTACAAGAAGATGTTGATATGCAAATATTTAATTTATATGTGCGGTGTACGATAAATATATATCAACATTGAAAATTGAAAAATAAAAACATAAAAGAAGGTTATAATGCTCTCCAATGAACACGTAAGATTCACTATTTTTTTTCCTGAAACCAACCCACAAAATCTATGTGAAAAAATAAAAATAATAGTAGCTGCTTCCATCTGCATACAACCATATATTGAATATAACATCACTAATAATTGTAATTGATTCGATCGAAAACGAAAGATTATTGAACTTATACATGATTTATGTGTGTATGGGTATATATGGGTGGAATTGTGTACTAAAAGTATGTCTTTTATTTATATATAATTATTTTTCTTAATTATGAATGAGAATAATGTTCATATATTTTGTATTTATTTTATATAATAAATAATGTAAATTATTGAAGAAAATATGGTGTGTGAAATGCACACAGAAGATTATATTATCGGTTCCTTATAAAGTATGAGAAAAGTTCACAATCTAGATGGAGTTAGACAAACCATCAGTATAGTTGTAGTGTGATTTGGAATTAGTCTATCTTGACTATGGAATCATACTAGTGCACTTTTGTAGTGTATTGGACTGAATCGCAACGAGATAATTCTTGTGGACTTACAGCACATGAGAATATAAATCTCAGATACTCACAATTCTTAATCCTTGTATAATAGTGGACATGTATATTTTTGATGGGTTACTATTTATATAAGGAATCCATGTCTCAGTACGTCGAGTTAATGATATTCCCCGGGGAGCTAAAAAAGGATTATCATGTTATGCAAGTGGATTTTTAAATTCGACATAATAATAAAGGTTGAGTGATATAACTCACGGATAAGCAATTAATTAAATTGAGTTGTCAGTTAGCACACTGTTGTTTTGTGTGCAGAATCACACTTGTGGGCAAAGCCCTACATATGCTTTAATTTGCCCTCAGAGTCTAGTATAGCGCCCAAAGGCAGATATCGTCCCACGGAGAGTGATTAACCTTTCTATCTTTTTAGTAACTTTTGGGGGTTTGTGGGATTACTATCACTAATATTTCCCTGCACAATTCGAACTAAACGAACAATTAAATAACAAAACGGGGTAATAAACAATATTAAATAAATGTTCAAGTCAAACATGAATTCAGACTTGGTAGAGGCATGCAATCCTGTGCACAACGAAGTAGGTACCTTGATTTGATCGGTTAGTTATAGGAAGCAGTTATGGGCGACTTGCACCTATCAATCCCTTCTTACTGTTTACGCTAAGAGCGATACGGATGACGACTCTTAGTCCCTAATTACCTAAACACCAAAGAAGAGACGCATACAGAGGTTTTATAAGGACGACAACATTAAATCAGAGAGACCCAACACTAGAGCATGGACACATCATCGATGTGCTCACCAAATCTACCCATACTTCATTCTCCAAACTTCGGCGTCTGCTTTATCACTTAGTGACTCATCAAGGTAGGAGCGCTCTTACTTCCACCCTGACTTACATAAATAATAGTTCAATTATGAGTGGCCAACTACCTAACCTTTCTATTCTCATGTCATCGTTCTGCCCAAAATGAAGTTTGGAACCATTTCAAGGTAAATTAAGTACACTAAGCCTTATGCATATTTTCTATCTCGACCTATTCACATTCACTTGAATACTGGATACTTAGCCAGAAAATATACTAATAAACAAAGCAAAAATAAATAAACAACACATAATGAAAGGTAAACAAACTAGATTAAAGTCTAGAACCAACTCTAGTTTTGAGCAAAAATAGGTACGTACATCGGCCGAGGGCAAATCACCCTCGGCTGTGCAGAACATCCAGAAAACTTAAATACTGAAAATAAAATGTATCTTGTGATACAAAAAAGGGTGTTAACTCACGACCTATACAAATGAAAATAAACAAGTATTTATAGTTATTTTGAATAGCCACAAATCGGCCCAGCCCAGTCCACGCAGGGACAAGAAGTTAGTTCGAGAATATCCACTTTAACCATGTTCCCTAAATTATAGGAATGTGCTGCTCCATCTCTCATTTATCTCTTCTCTTCTCTCTCCTTCACATCTTCTCTCCCCTCTAGCTGAACTTCCCCAAGCTGCGGAACTGATGTGCATGTAGGCCCACGTCAGTTGAGAAGGATTCACTGTTGAACTTCTGCGCTAAATCCGCAACAGACTGTCAAAGCTTCAGCGGTTGATCATCTTTATGCCCTCAATCAAGTTGGCACTTGGTTATGCTCATAATGAGTCCAAACGTGCTTCTTCTCTCTCTTGTTACATTTTGTCCCTAACAAGACTCTATATACAACTAAAATTACTAAAAAAAGTAAAAATACAAAGTAAAAAGACACAAAATTGAATATGTATCATCAATATACTCGATTTAATTAATGGAAATTCGATATCTTAAACATAGATAAATAATTGAGTTGAAGGAGCCATATCCGTAATTATGAAATTAGGACAGTAGTGCAATATTAATTCTTTTATGGGCTGGATTAATATTAACGGGCTTAAGTTATGTTCGGGCCGGACATAGAGAACTTAAGGCCTTTTAGAGGCCCGACCCTAATTCTCCTTCTACAAAGTCTAGAGGATCGTCACCCACACGACGTCTAAATCGAGGTTGGACATATAATAGAAGATCGTTGAGTGGATAACATAAAGAATAGATGAGCTGCAGATTTTATATCTGCATCTTCTCAATGGTGTCTCTCCAATTGTAAGGTAATCCGATAATCTCAGTTTTCCGCTGCGCATGAGATTTAGATTCGGTTTAAGTATGCAATGAGATATGGGATCATTTTGATCAAAATATTTTTATTCAAATAACACACATCCAAATGATCATAGCTTGTTTACAACATATATTTTATATTGATAATATCATAGTATTATCTCTTGAATTGGGGGAAAAAAATCAATTGAGATTGGATTCGATAGTTTAAACAATATTTACCATAATTAAATAAAAAAATAATTTCTTAAAGGTGTGGTTTACATCTTCCATGTAATTTATAGGTTATTGCATAGGCACATAATTTTATCCAGTATACATTTTCAATAGTGGTTGTGAGTTACCATCATCATAAAAAAACATTGATTCTCGCTCTTTAAGTATAGAGATTTAGGTTTTGTGTGAAATGTATCTCAATTGTATTTCCAAAGGAGAGTGCCTTAAATACACCACTCTATACAACACAAGAGATCAAAGAGATCTGCAAGAAGATTACAACATACCTATTATATTGAAGGAAATAATTACAAGATGAGTACAAATATTATGCAATCAAATTATCCTTTCTCATACCCTCATAAGATGGAGCTCCATGTGAAGAGAACAATCTTGAGAATAAGGGATTGGAAGCAAGCTCGAGAGAGTGGCTTCGTTAGAGCATCCTTCAATTGATCAATAGTCAAGACATGAGCCACTCGAAGAAAAACACTTTGGACAATGTGTTGAATGAAATGGTAAACGAGAGCAACATGCCATGCGTGAGTCAAATATCGGATTGGAGCAAAGATGTGTGGCACCAACATTATCACAATAGATCGTGGGTTATGAAGTAACAGAGAATCCCATTTCACCAAGGAGAGAAGTTATCCGACATACTTCAGCAGATGTGGTAGCAATGGTTCGATATTCGACCTCAGTGAAAGAGCGTGCCACTTGGTGTGTTTCTTGGAGCTCCATGAGATTGGAATTTTACCGAGGTAAAGTATAAATGCCCCCTTAGAGTAATATGTGTCATTCTCTCCTGCCCAATTAGAGTCAGAATATGCATAAATTGTATGCGGAGAATCGCGGTGAATGAGAATCCCCTGATGAATCGTGTCATAGAGGTAGCGAATGATACGCATTGCTACTACCCAATTATCAGTCATGGTACAATGTATGGATTGTGATAATCTATTCACGACAAATGTGATGTAGGGGTGAGTGAGAGAAAGATATTGGAGTCCGTCAATGATCGTGTGAAATTCCGCTGGACTAGAGAGAGCGGTGCAAGAGTAAAGAGACAAGGTTGATGAAGTGGCCATTGGAGTAGTAATAGAAGTGGCATATGTCATCTTCAAACGATCTAACAAGTCAGTTATTTAGTGGCGTTGTGAGAGGAGTGCCGCATTTGGATGAGAAATAACTTCAATGCCCATAAAGAATTGCAATGTTCCCAAATCTTTGAGAGAGAAACAGCAAGCAATGACGGAAATGAATGCTCGAACATATTTCTCTCGAGGCCCTATAATGACAATATCATCTACATTGATAAGGAGAAATATCATATCATATCATCAATCTTATAAGTGAACAAAGATGTTCAACTAGTGAGTTGGTGAAGCCAGAGTGAAGTAAGAATTGCTGAAGCTCATTATACCAAACCCGCGGAGCTTGTTTGATGACATATATAGCTTAACAATATTTGTGCACGTGATGAGGCCATTTCAGATTAATGAAACATGGGGGGTTGAGTCATCTCGAAGTGACCCTTGCAAGATAACATTATTAATCCCATGACTTTTTGCTAAATAGAGAATAAGACGAATAGTCACGGGCTTAATGATAGGGCTGAATGTGTCATGATAGTCAATCCCAGGCCGTTGATGAAATACCTTGACAACAAGATGAACTTTATACATGTAAATGGAGCCACTTAAATTGCGTTTAATCCTGAAAATCCACGTACAACCAACCACATTATGTGCAACATTAGGAGGGACGAGTTCCCATGTGCTATTTCGATCAAAAGCATCAAACTTATTAGACATAACTTGCCATCATTTTCCATCTTTCAAGCCCTTTGAGACACTAGTAGGTTCAATGAGGTAAGTGAGTTGTATGAAGAGACTAAATTTGGTGATGGATTTGAATATGTTTGTTAGTGCATACATTAGTCTTAATGATTGTTATTATGAAGATGGCACATCTTTATAATTTTTGATAGGTGTTCAACATGATATTCCAAGATAGTATTCAAATTTCGTTGTGCAAAATAATAAGGTTGAAGACAGGAGACTTTAAAGCTTGGTGTTTACACAGTGTCAGTTCATCAGACAAAACGGGAGACTTTGGATGGTGTCCAGAATGGCTTGGTGTACATTTGTGAGCTGCAGCAACCAGATGCCATATCAATCAAGAATGAGTTCTGCTATGCATGAAAATATATTGCAGGTTGATGTAAAAACTTGTCATGTGCTAAAGTGTAGAAGATTTCGAGTCCTTGCATGGAAAGAAGAGGATCGAAGATCAATAATGAATGTTTTTAGAAGATGGAGCTCAATAAAGAAAGTCTTGCATTATTGATCTGCAATAAAAATAAAACTAACTTCCTTTCTTGAAGAGAAGTCTATTTATCTCATCTATAAGACGAAGCGGATCAGATTTATTATCGACAAACAAGTGCAAAATTTACAAGAGATTAAAAATACTTTTAGAGCTCTACGTGTTTTAAACTTTAGGATTTATCGTAGCTCGAGTTGTTCACTCAGGTGTTCAACGTGAAGTATAGTGTCCTAGTGGTTAGATTCTTTATCTAACACTTAGGTTTTTGTTCTTTTGGGTAGAAACGGGCTCAAGAGAGTTTATGATCCGATCTGGAACCCCAGGACTTGTATCAGATTGCCAGAGAATGGAATCCTCGACCCGAACTTCACAACACGGATGAACTATAGGTATATGAAACCTATAACCCAATGGTAATTGGAAATAAGAACCTTGGATGAAAATCGAAGACACCACAAACAGAGGTGATGAATCTGTTTGATAAGTCAGGGTTGAACACAATACACGGTTCAATAAAATCTCCAGAGAGAATTCTCAATCTCAATATATCAAAAAACTGTCAATAATGAGAATACAAAGCCTTATATAGTTGGTCCAGATAAAATAAACCCTAAATTAATATCCCAAATAAACTAGGAAATAAAACAAAGCAAAAATCGGAAATTCGGAACCGCCCGTACAGGCGCGACACGGGCTTGGTCGCGCTGCACTCGGTCGAGTCGTGCCTCAAAGGTGTGAGTGTTGGTCGCGCCGTGACTGTCATTGGGTCGCGCCTCCCTTGGTGCTTTTTACCCCCTGAATCAATGCATAGTAGCACTGTGCATGTGTCCGGATCGCGCCTTGACTGTACTCAGGTCGCGCCTTCCATCCTTCGAGCCTCCTTTGCACAAACCTCTCGAGCGTGCGAACTCGATCATTAGCACCCCATCCAGGATCGTATCAGTTTACTTGTAAAAACTAGATGGATTCTAGAGTGTAAAGGGATCTCATACTTCAATTCATAAAAGATGGTACAAATTAGTGAAAGGGTATCGAGTGAAGGGAATTCAGTCATGTAAAATCTAAGTACATATTTGTGATGGATTAGTGGATTGTTTTTCACTAGAGTAGGTGTTCACCAAACTGGGTTAACACATCTTGCACTCTTTACTTGATTTTATTTCACAATCTGCTAAGTACACTTTTGTATACATCTGTAAGAACACCTCATTGTATAGCATCTATAATTTCAATGTTATTTTTGGAGCGACCGATTATAGTGGTGGTATACGGATGTTAGAAGTGTAATGAAGAAGGGGAATAAGTAGGAGATACCTGATTAAATGAGAAAGCACATTCGAACACGGGCATGCTCAATTCAATAGGCGACATAAACGAATGAATCGACATGAATACAAGTAAGGGTATCCATGGAGACATAATCATCTAGAGGAGAATGAGATGAATGAGAGATATTAAGTGTAGACATGGGAAAAACTTCCTCAAGAAAATGAACATGGCGAGACAGTTACATACGACTAGAGTGAATGTCATAGCAAAGGTAGACGCTTTGAGTGAGGGAGTAGCTGAGAAACACACATGGAGAAGATTTAAGGGCAAGCTTGTGAGGTTGTAGGGCCTGAGCCAAGGATAGCATAAACACCCAAATACACGAAGCTTGCGATAGTTAGGGAGACAGGCAAATAACTTTTGGTAACGTGGGGACATTTGTAGGGTAGGCATCAGAAGTTGATTTATGAGATAAACGGTTGTAAGAAAAGCATAAGACCAAAAAATTAATGAGAGAGACGCTTGTGTAAGGTTTGATAAACCCATTTCAATAATGTAGCAATGGCAACGCTCGGCAAAACCATTATGTTCCGAAGTATGAGGCGGGAATGTGAGATGTGAGATGCCATGAAGAGACAAGTAGTCTTGGAGACCAATAAATTCATCACCATTGTTCGAGTAAAGAGTTATTATATGCGTGCAAAAGAAATTTTCCACCAAGGTTTAAAAATAAGAAAATCCAGTAGCAACAACACTTTTTCGTTTAAGAGGATACAACCATATATAATGTGTGAAGTGATCAATAAAACAACATAATATTTGTAGCCATCATTTGAGAGTAAGTGAGAAGTCCAAACATCAGAATATATAACTTGTAAAGATGAATCAGTCTGGTTAATAGAATGAGAGAAAGATAACTTATGACTCTTGTTGCAATGAAAATAATGACACTACCTCGATCTAGTAGAGGAAGATGTAATAGATAATTGAAATGAAGAAATAACATGACTTTGAAATGATTCAGACAGATGGCCTAGCCATTGATGCTAATCGATGATAGTAAATGAATGTTGATGTTCGCTAACAAGGATAAGGAAGTCGGCCACTCATATACACCGTCATTAGGTTGACCATCCATCAGTGTTGCCTCGGTCCGAAGATCCTTCATACAAAAAGAGTCAGGAGAGAAAATAATATAAGCATTATTAGTTTTGCAAAATTGAGAGATGGATATGAGATTTCTTTTTATTTGGGAAACAAAAAAACATAATGAAGGGAAAATCTGTGTGAAGGAATATGCAGAGATGTAGAACCGGTGTTGGAAATAGAAAGCCATGTGGCATGTGTAGAGATAAATGGGTAAGATTTGATGCTATATGGTGAGATGCCCTAATATCAAGAAGCCAAGTGGGTTGTAATGCAAAAGAATTTATGGGAGAAAAATGCAATTCTAGTCCTACAGGACATGTCCTACCCCGATTTTGGTCCCAAATAAACTAATTTGGTCCTACTGGACCACGATATATGAAAATGGTCCTCACGTCACATTTGCCGTTAAATTGTCATGCAAATTTAGTCCCAAAACTTTCTGTAATTTTAGTCCCACACAGAACACTATTCCTAACAGTGAATTGAAGGGAATTCTTAAGAATTGGAGGGAAAATTCAACCGTTTGGAGGGTATTTATGCCCCATACCTACCTGCATTAAATATAAATATACACCTATACACTCAAGTTTGCTGCATCTTCAAGCAAAAGAGAACAATGTCTGCTGCATCTTCAAGCAGAGAAAACAACAACCAATTTTGTTTGGTGTGTGATTATCAAAAGCTTGTGCGTGTGTATGTTTCCAATCGTGCACATAGCAAAGGTAGGTTTTTTATGCCTGTCCTGATTCACTACGTGGAGGTTGCAAGTTTTCAGATGAGTTGATGAGTGTCCATCGCAAGACAACTTAGGGGAGTCCCACAACTCAAAGGTGAAGATGTCAACTAAAGACATTGCTAAAGATATGAAGACAATAGCTAAATATATGATGCAAATGGTTGGAGATATGAAGAACATGGCTGCAGATGTGGCAGAAATTAGAAAGAGGGGTAAATTGATGTTTCTGGTGTTAATGTTGTATGTAGTGGCTGATTTCTTCAAATGAATGCAGTGGCTGAATTTAAAATGCTTTAATGTTTCCCTAGAAGCTTATCCTAGCCTAATATATAAGGGGTAAGATGCATGAATCATATATGTATGCCAATGAGCAAGTTTTCCCAACCCAAGCAACAATAAGCAAAAAAAATCAAAATAGTAGCATTTCATTTTCATTTTCAACCATATCAACCCAAGCCTTTCCCAACCCAAGCAACAACAAGCAATAACATCAACCACACCAATATCAAAACAGTAGCATTTCATTTTCAAAGCAACAATATCAACCTTACCAATTATGAACCAACAACATATTTAAGGCAAATCAGAGATAAAAAAAACATGAAGCCAACCAACAAGCATATGTATAGCTTCTGTAGTTAGCATAATTAACAAAAAATATGTTTAATTGTTCCAAGTCACCATCAGGGATTATGCAGTTTGCATTATTAGAGCTTATGCAAAAAATATGTTTAATTATTCCAACTCTGATGCCAAAATAACAAAAAACATCAAGCAGACAGTTGATATCTTATCTTATCTCTTTCCTGCTGTATCTCTCAAGCTTGACAGTGTGGTCAACTTTTTACCACCTCTGTTGAACACTTTCATGGAAGTACCTTCTCTGGTCTGCTCTGCACCAATTGAAGGGCTCCCAATGAATTGTTATGGATTAAAATTCATAGCAGGAGGAGCCCTTATATTTGCACCCATCTGTCTTGGTTGCAAGGTAGGAGCTTGCATTGCTTGAGCTTGACTTGCAGCGATTGAGCTGGAAATAGTATAGGGTGTTGATTTCCCCCCTTCACTCAAACTCTCCTTTGGATCTTTTTTAGCAACTCTACCTTTTTTCCTTGCCTAAGAAGTAGGTAGTTAATATAGGTAACTGATTAGAATAAAACCTGAATAGAAACCTGAATACATTAACTTACAAGCATCTGTCTTCCTTGTAAGGTAGTTGGCTTGTTGCTGAAACATGCCTTTTCAGAAATAACCTGTATAATCAATCATATATCAATAAAGTATAATATCAATTACTAACAGTAACCATCATATATAAGGAGCTACAACTTACATGCTGAAACTCAGTAGGATTTTCCTGGGTTAAAGGAGGATAATCATGCTGTGAAATTTCTCCAGGCTGAGTGGAACCAAATTCAACATCCATCTGTGGCATCTCCTCAGCATGGGGCATCTCCTCAGCATGAGTAGCCTCAATTTCTGAAGTTAAATTCTCCTAATGAAAATCATTCACATAATTCTCCTCAGTATTAGTTTTACAGTTAGTGAGTTAACATCCAAGAAGCAAACTAAATAAACAAATTCATCTTTCTCAATTTGCATCCCATCTTGTTGTGCCCTTGCTCTCTATGAAACTTGCAAGTTACCTTGAATTTTTGCTTTCCCATTCTCTGAACAGTACCGGTTCTCTTCTCTTTCTTTTGTGGCTCTTCATCAGGCCCAAATCTTCTTTCTTTTTGAGGCCTACCCTTGTCCTTCTTTGCAAATGTGTAGGCATCTTTTCTCTCAGTTAATAGATCCTCCTTCAATAATTGCAAGAACCACTCTCATGATTCTTTATTCTCAAAACCAACAACTGTATATGCCAAGAGGTATGGATCATTATTGGGATCCATACACACCGCAGTTAACAACACACCTGGTCCACCCTTCAAATGGCATCCATCAACCCCTATCCATGGCCTACAACCTGACCTAAACCCCATCATGCTCACAAACAATCGGCTTCAGTTTACCATTCTCATCCTTGGCATAGAACTTCATAGCCCCCAGGTAGCCTATTTGTTCGCATAAACCTTCTAAATACTTAAAAGACCACTTATAAGTGTCAACAAAATCAAAGGCAGACAATGTGCCCTCTAAATATTCAAATACACCACAGTCATTAAGCAACATGCCACCATGCATAAGCTTCACTGTGTACTAATACTCTACCCCACCTATTTTGAAAGGCAAAATTTCAAATTTCCAAAATCACACAAAAATGAAAGAAATCACGAACATTTTTTTTTCTCAACACCCCTAAGGGTAGGGCATTCAGTACCATGCCCAGCCTATCAATAAATCAAAATAAATCATCTTATACAGTGTCACGGGAGGGATATGTCAAAATCACAAATAAATTTAGGGAAGAAGACTTACGATAAGGCGGGTGTGGTAGAGCTAAGTGAATCTTCCTCTGTATCATCGTTACTTACGTTCTCAGTGATAGTAATTTGGGAATTTAGGGTTTGGGGATTTTTTACGGGTGATTTTGAACAGGTTTGGGGATTTAGGGTTTGGGGATTTGGGGATTTTCGTTTAATTTAGGTTCAATTAGGTTAACTAAAAATCACATGCTCCTCACATGTAACGGTTCCGTCTCTTCTTAAGAATTCTGTCAAAACGTCTAGGACTATTTATGCATATCCCTATCTTTTGGGGTCATTTTAGTAGCAAAATATTGAAAAATGACCAAATTAGTGGGTTTGGGACCAAAATTGGGGCAGGACATGTCATGTGGGACCATTTTTGTAATTTTCTCAATTTATGGTGGAAACATAAGCATAGGACTCATAAGGGCTCGACACAGATGGAGGTGGAACCGTATAAGTTGAACTACTCAAATTGGAAATGGGAACCAATTGAAATCACAGACACTAGGAGACATTATGATCGACCTCACGACAAGCTTGACATCTGCAAAGATAGGGGGTGTGGCGAGTGACTGGAGTTAGTCTGAGAAGAGTGGGGTGGACAAGAACGAACAAAACTCTGATGATGATATGATTGTTCTATAAAAGCATGGCGAGATGGATTGGATGGCCTAGTGGTTGCAGCATTAGCAATGGCAGGATAAAATGGAGTAGTTGTTTGTTGTTGACGTAGAGAAAGCTCGAGATTTATGAGTTTCTCATGTAACTCATCAAAAGATATCGACGAATCACGACCTTCAACCATGTCGATAATGGCACGATAGTCATCATCGAGGCCTCTAGGAATAACTTCGAAAAGATCTCCATGATCTAGAGATTTTCCCAAAGCACCTAGTTCATCAGACTTACTTTTGACAAATTGCATAAATTCTAAAAATGGATTGAGAACCTTTCGTGGTATGTTTAAAGTAATCATTAATCTGTTTGATGGGCCCACGAGAGGGATGAGCGTATGTGTGAGAATGAGTCTCCTGCGCAGCTCGGGAAGTTCACGACTGCTAAATGAGCGGGATAAAGGGCATCGAGATTGACCTAATAAAGGCGTCGAAGTGAGGTTTATCCTGGAGAATCCATAGTTGATGGGCTGGACTCGGAGTGGAGATAGAGTCAGCAATGGTGCTAGGTGGCGGACATGGAAATGAGCCGTTAATGAATTCATAAAAGTCATAGCCAATAAGAATAGCCTCCATTTGAAGTTTCCACGCCAAGTAGTTTGTGAAATTGAGTTTAACTATATTAAATTATGTCAGAAACGGAAGTGGTGAGGGTGGAATAAGCCATGGCAGAAAGAGTAGAGACACGGGGCGGTAGGAATGACGGCTTGTTACTATATAGAGAATTAGATTTTGTGTGAAAAGTATCTCAGTTGTATTCAGCAAGGAATGTGCCTTAAATACACCACTCAATACAGAGAGATCCGTAAGAAGATTACAACATACCAATTATATGGAAGAAAATAATTACAAGATAAGTACAAATATTATGCAAGCATATTATCCTTTCACATTAAGGTATACTTCAATTTACTAAATCTACTAATATTTAGGGACATAGTAGCACTTAAATGAGGTTCATGAAAAAGTGATTATTTACATTAAAAGTTACAAACTTTAGGTCATTTTGCAAGTACAACATCATTTTATAATTGTTGCATGTTAAATACCACTTTTAATGAGTTTTACAATTGCAGCGCGACGAAAATTTTATTCTAGTCAATTTAGTTCAACGTGTCCGATCAAATTTTCATATTTAAACTCCACGTCTACAATTCTATTTAAGAAAAACAAATCCATCCAAATCTTAAAGAGAATTGAAGCAGATAAACCACTGATCATATATCTCAATAGTCAAATCTAAATTAGTATGACATATGTTTTTTACTACATATATGGAGTATATAGTTATAAATTTGGATGGACACATCGGGTTGAATTGGTTGGAAAAAATTGAAAGTATTACAATTGCAAAAATTATTAAAGAGTGTAGTTTTATTTTCAATAAATAGAAGGTAATATTGTAAATTTGTAATAACAAAATAGTTTGTTGTGATTTCAAAGCAAATAAAATAAAAGATAAATTACACTTTGATAACTACGTTTTGGATACTTTTTCAAAAATGATTCACGTTTTTTAAATTAACTAAATAGTACTTACTTTTTTCAATTATTTTGCAAATCAAACTTTTAATCAATTTTTCGGCGCCCCATAAATAGTATGTAACTAACTGCATTGATATTTATTGATTTGAGAGCTTTGTTTATGTGTGGTAAGAGAAATAGAAATATTAAAATGCAATCAATTATGTATGTTTTTCAGACCGTTAAATTGATTAAGTATTAAATTTGTAATTTTTTTGAAAAAATATTCATTATTTTAATAATTTTTTTAAAAAATAAATCATTTCTAAAAAAATGCCCAAAATATAGATACTAATATGTAATTTACCCTGAAAAAAAAAGGGACAGTATTATTGGAGATTTTTTTGGTTCTATAGGCAGCAGATAGATGGGCCTCGTGGACCATGGAAATCATTCTTCATGGTACTAAATAATTTTAGGGAAATCAATATTCATTTATATGTTCTTTTTTTTATGTACGACTATATATGAATGTTTTCACGTATATTATAAACGAAAAGGGTTCCCCCCACTAAAGTGTACGTATACTTTCCCTAATTGTGGAATTAGCGACATGTTTTGAGAAAGATTTATGTGAACGAGATTTTTTATTTATTTATTTTTTTATTCACACACACGACCTGTAATATTGAGGAGATTTGAACCCGTGACTTTTGGTCTCCGATCAATCTCACTCCATCACTAGGCTATGAACGAGATTGTATATACCTAGAATTTAAGATTAATTATTAATAATCAATTTATAAGAATATATATATATATATAGCATACATATATGTATGTGTATATATATTTAATTAGAAGGTCAATAAGAAAATAGGTTTTTTTTTTCATATAAAAAAATAGTATGACATGGGACGTTTTCTCAACATGATTCCAATTTAGAACAAATGTGATTTTAAAGTCTACCTTCTCTATCTCACCAAACTTGGTGGTCTATTATAAGTTTTATTAGTGTTTTTTTTTTTTCAATTTTAATGTCTTTTCATGTAGTTTAATTTTATTATTTTTATTTAAGGTTTATTCCATCCACCCACTTATAATTTATAATTAGTATTTACTTTACATGTTTAGTTAGTTAATATACTATTGATTATTCCATAATTAGAGTATATAAATTTTTAAAATTTTAATTCTTAGTAATAAATGTTAATTATGATCGGTTATATTCTAATAAAATTATATTTTTATAATAAATATTATTAAAATATAAAATTTTATATTAGAACAGTAGAATGAGATAGAAAAAATGGTCTTGATGACCGATTCGAATTTCGAAGGCTAGCTATTCGTTAATTTCATATTCTAAAATTCTAATAATATTAGTGAGTATCTTATTATAGATTCTATGTATGTAACATTAATCACATATATCATTGGGCACTAGAAATTGATATTCTACACTTCTAGTGATCTCAAACTTTAATTTAACATGAAACGCTAGAAGATAATTTTGACAAAAAATATGTACAAATATTTCTGGACATACACCAAAGTTTAGTTTCTTCACGCAAACAACTTCATGATTTTTCCTTAGAAAAACGAATTAAATTAAAGAACATAAAATAGCCAAACAATTTCCCTATAAATTTAACGGATGAGATCGTAGATATATCTTAATTTCCATACACACACACGTGTGTGTGTGTGTGTCACGTACTGGACATATATTTGGTGTCAGATATCCAGATTATTGCAACACTCGCGCATGGTAAAAAGTATTCTGAATTTTGGAAATATAACACTCATTAATCTTTCAATTTTGTGAAAAACATGTTTGTGATATATCATCGCAACATTATTGCTCACGAATATATATATATATATATATATATATATGCTCGTTGCCATTTCTAAAATTGTGCATGTTCAACTCTTAACAGAAAAAAAAATACAAATCAAAGTTGAAAATTATGTCTTAAGACAAATACTAGCATGCAGCAGTTGTACATAAATCCTTATATCATGAGTCGATATAAACAATACAAATCAAAGTTAAAATTTATGTCTCTTAAACCAAATACTTACATGCAGCAGTTGTACATAAGCCTTTATATAATGAGACGGAAATTTATGATAGTTTTCAATGCTATAAGTGATATTTTTCAAGATTAGAACTGATACATTTTTCAATCAAAAAACTTAGTAATAATTACAGAAAGATCGCCCTTTTTTTCAATTTTTTTGCAGTAAATTCCAGTAAAATAAATATTATACTTTTCAATAAGATTAGAAGTGATACATTTTTCTGTCTTATATAAACCCCTTTATATATACAACCGGTGTATGCAAGATAAGTTGATGTCTTAATTATATTGCAGTAGTATTAATAATAAGCAATAATGTGTATGAGTGTGCGCAAGACATAAGTTGGGACAATATTTATAGCGTGGTCCAATTTGATGTACAATTTCACTCTCAAGCCTCAAAATAGATAACGCCAATTCCATGACGTCTTCGACAAGCAATTTATGGCTTTAAGGAGTAGTGAAATTTATTATTATCTGTTAGATAATTAGATCGCCAAATTCTATGAATTAATATGCGCCATTGCCCCTATCCCCACACACGCACCAAAATCTATATATATATATATATATATATATATATATATATATATATATATAATAACACATTCTTGACAACGCATTTTTCCCGCCCATTATATAAGGGCATTTTAGTAATTTAATAATACACTAATTTAATAAGTTTAATTTATAAATGGTATCATGCAAATTATAATTAATGCCTCTATATTTAAGGGTTCTTATATTTTTCTTTAATTAATGAATATATATGGACAATTGTAACGATTAATTTCTATATGGTAAAAAAATTGAATTATCATCTATATATTATGATTTTATTAAATAGGATGTGATGGTAATTATATATATATATATATATATATATGTATATATATTATATGTTTATGTATATAAAAATTCTACATCTATAATTAAGTTAAAACCGTTCCGTAATTACTTTAATCAATATTCATGCAATTTAATCAATCATGCAAATTTGGCGTCAAAATTTTATATATATATATATATATATATATATATATATATATGGTCTCAAAAGCAACCGAGACTTGAGGGAAATAATTTTCATATCATAAAATTTTAATTCTCCATCTCTCTCCAGTCTCCCCTCGCAGATGTGGTTGCATCATGGATCGACGCGCTTCGACAACTATTACAGTCTTAGTGCTAACATTAGTGAAGCGCCGCTATGATTTCCTTCAAAAGCTCTGCTCATCTCCTATATGATGATGTTTTGAGAGAGAGATGTATTCTAATTTTCTTTTCTTAAACAATACCTGTATTTTTGTAAAATTATTATTAAGAACAAAAATAGATTTATTTATTTTCCTTATCTGATCATGTAATATAAAATTGGTCATCTTTCTCTCATTTTGAATTGAGATGTTTGTTTTCTCTCTCATGTAATATAAGATTCTGATTTTCTTTCTCTTATAGAGATAATTAAATATTAAGATGTGTTACCTTAGGATCGTGTATTTGATTTTTAATACAATAAAACGTAATACAAGTTCATCAATTATATTGGAAAGAAATGAAATTGTTAATTGATTTTAATTCTATTGTTCATGAAATCTGTATGAGGATTGAAGATATCGTAATATTGAAATGATATATATATATATATATATTATAACACACTTTTATTTTCCCGCCCACTAATAAAAGGGCATTGTAGACATTTTATTTAATATTATATGGGCATTATAATAATATATAAAATTATGCATCATCACATTTAATTTCATTTACTTTTGATATTTTCCATATACACATATAATATATGTACATAAATAAATGATTGTACTAATCTACTTATTATCCCAATTTTTAAAGGAGCAAACATATTTTTTTGAAGCAACGTCTCATCTCTTAAATCATTTTTATTTTGACTAATTACGCTTTCATTTTTTTTTATATTTGTTTCTTGAATATTTATTTACTCTCATCACATTATTAGTAAGTTTAGATTTCTTCAAAAAGTTTAAATTTAATTTTTTTTGGTCATCTTTCTATATAATTTTGATGTATGTATGATTTTCATTTAATCAAACACGAATCATTTTTTCTTTTAATAAATAATAATGTCACAAATTTCAAATTAAACTATGTATTAATCCAAAAATAACAAATTCCATATACAATAAAATGAACCTTGAAATTGATGAATTGAAAATATTTTTTTATTAATCTAAAAATAATTACAACAATGTACCCATTCATTATGTTGAAGAAAAGTATAAATTTAAGATATTTAAATTTACATAAAATTAAAAAACTAAAAAGTTAAAAATCAACATGACATAATATCTTATTTTTTTCTATAAAATTATAATGAAAAACTAAACATACAATAAAACTAATCATTTCATTTTTATTTTCGAATTGGGGTAACGAGGAACCGGTAGATTTTAATTCGAGATGTCTCACTTTTACACATGATTTCTACTATTTGGGTCTTCGCGAAGAGTCGGGACGACCAAAACTGGCATATCTTTGAAAGTTATTGTATAGATTTTAGTTTAAATATTTTATATAATATTAATTTCATATTTATAATTTCTAATAAAATAATAATAACTGTAAATATATTATTCGTGCATCGCACAAAGGGTCATTCTAGTATATAACGTAAAATCATCCATAGAAATATATCAGTATGCAATTTTATTTTATTTTCGTTTCTTGGATAACTTCAAGCGAAAGAATAATATATATATACATATAATATAATATATGTTTAAACATACATGTATGAAGGTTGCGCATGAATTGTTTAAGTAAATTAAGGTACACAACAACGGTCTTTAATAAAAAAAAAACAAAAAAAAAATAAAAACTTTTATGAGATCATCTAATGGGTCTCTTACGTTAGATGGGTCAAAACCCGCCAAACCCGCCCCCACACGTAGGCGCGTGAGCTGCACGCGCCCCCACGCGCGGCGCTTGTAGCTCACGCGCTTGTGCAATTTTTTTTTTTCGGCGCGGCTGGGCAAAGTCCCTTTTTTCTTCTTTCTTTCTTTCTTCTCCTTTTTTTTTCCTTTCCTTCTTTTTCTTCTTTCTTCTTTTTTTCTTTCTTTCTTCTCATTTTTTTCGTCTCTTTCTTTTTCTTTTTTTTTAATAATTATAATATAGTCATTTCAGGGTATACGTTTATTTTTAAAAAAATATGTATTTTTTCCTGGCGGTTGACTAATTATTGAGCCAAAAAAAGAAATATTATTAATTATAAGGTAAAGTATCATTAACTATGAGTGGAGTATATCATTAACCAAAGTATCATTATTTATGAGGTGAAGTATTATTAACTCACATGTGAGTATCATTATTTATGGGGTGAAGTGGAGTCTCATTACTATGGAAAAAAAGTCTCACTAATTGCAGAAGAAAGTATCACTAATTGAAGAAAAGTATCACTAATTGCAGAAGAAAATATCACTAATTAGAAAGAAAAATATCAGTACAAACATATTGCAATTCAAAAATTGAATCATTAGCTACATAAAAGAAAATGTTGCAATTCAAAAATTGAACATGATAGTGAGTAGTAACTACTCATTATATTAGTGATGCTTCATTTCTTTTATTACGAGTGATACTTACTTCATAATTAATGATACTTCTCTGTTGTTAATTTAATAATTAATGCTTAATCATCGGTAATTTTCATTTTAATGAAAATATAACTTTTATCTGGTGAAGTATCATTAACTGTGATGTGAAGTATCATTAATTATGGATGAAGTATCATTAACAAAATTATTATAAAAAAACACAAAAAAAAGATGAAGGAAAACTACCAAAGAAGAAGGAAAAAAATTGTCAAAGATGAAGGAAAAAACTGCCAAAGAAAAAAAAAGAAGAAGAAAACACGTTTCTTAAGAGAGAAAAAGAAGAAGAAGAAAACACGTTTTCGAAGAGAGAGAGGAAAAAAAAAAAGAGGAGAACACGTTTCTCGAAAGAAAAAAAAAGAGATAACACGTTTTTTGAAAAGAAAAAAAAAAGAAATTAAAAATTGAATATAAAAAAAAAAGGGAAGGGGGGAGATCATTAAAAAAAATCAAAAAGAAAAGAAAAAAGGAAGAGGGGACCACTTTGATGGATCAAATAATATCCGTTTAACGTAAGGGGATCCGTTAAATTGTCTAACAGGACTACAGGACTGTGCCCAAAAAAAACTGTCGTATATTCATAATTATCTTAAGTTTATATGGAGTTAAAAGTACCTTTTCGAGCTTAAAAGTGAGGATTTTTAAACATAAAATCATCCATAGAAATATATCAGTGTGCAAATTTTTTTTTTCTTTTCTTGGATAACTTCAAGCGTAATATATATATATATATATATATATATAGACACATATAATATAATATATGTTTAAACATACATGCATGTATAAAGGTTGCACATGAATTGTTTAAGTAAATTAAGGTACACAACAACGGTCTTTAATAAAAAAAAAAAAAATGTCCTCTTGGGGATGGCCTAGTGGTGGAGTGGTATTTCTTGAGGCCAAAGGTCTCAAGTTCGACCCACCACCAACACCACTAGGCGTGAGCCTGTCACACCTGGCTTGCCAAGTGTGGTTTACCTCCCCTGTGTAGGTTTGCAGGCTATTACACAGGGGCGGGGTTTACCCAATGCGCACTACGGTAGTGGCTGCGGGTAACCCTCGACATCCAAAAAAAAAAAAATTATGTCATATATTCATAATTATCTTAAGTTTATATGGAGTTAAAAGTACCTTTCGAGCTTAAAAGTGAGGATTTTTAAACATTAGGGGTTCAATTAATAAGCTAATTATCCTTTCATGTAAGAACCAGAAATCTTTATGTCTTCCTCCCTTTTTTTCATTTTTTTGCCCTTTTTTTATGGGAACTTGATTTCTTCCTCATTATATATAGAAATGAACCCTAATTTCAATAATCAAACAAAAACCTAGCATCAAATCAACCCCAACTCACCCACAACGGGAATGAATTGGCGATAAAAGAAAAATAGTACCTTCTAATTAAAAAAAAAACTTAGTTCTAACCAACTTGAAGATTATAGAGTAACAATACCCTACCCGGCCACCTAACGTAAGCATCTTGTGTATGGGTGTTATCCAAATCATAACTTCAAATCAAACTAACACTAGATGCCCGTGCTTGTGCCGTGGGTAGGATAATATTTATCACAAAAAAATAAAATAAAATAAAAAATTCTCCGCATAAATTGATGAAACTATTTCTACTACGTACAATTCTAAAATAAATAGAAATGAGTGCATAATCAAGTATATGAAAAACTATATAAAGCTTGTTTTCCAATTGTAATAAAGATTGCAATCTGATGGTTGGTACGTATCGCGATTCTCTTCAATTAAATTTGACATACACACGTTCCATTATGCAAGTACGCCTCATCGTAAAGAGAAAGTTGGCTCAAATTTGTGCAACACGAGAAGATTAATTTGACTTTACCTATTACCTACATATACATCAAGATAAATAGCGGAAGCGTGAACATGATTTCCAAATTAGGGGTTATAAAAAAAAAAAAAAAAAGAAAACCACATTTTCCCAGTTGTCCCATCTGCCAATTTAATGGTTCTTGATTTTTCAAATCAAATGCTTTTAATAGTGGTCAGTTTTATTTCCTTTTTTTTTCCATTTTTTTAGCGAGGATCATTGCAACGGCTACTCAAGAGTGTGTATTGAGTAAATTCCGCTCTTATATATATAATAGTTTATAAATTATACAGAAGCGGTAAATCACAATACAATAATAGAGGCGTAATTTCCTGATGACGTGAATAATATTACTTTGGTAAAGATGTTAATTTTTGGGGGATTCAAACGACCATATCATAATATGCTAGCTTAGTAAAGTAGTACCTGTAACTTAATTAGAGTTTTGCAATAAATTTCTATCAATCGATACCTTCCAACGATGACGAAATAAATCGAATTTAAACAGTCAAATGCAAGTTGCAATCGAATACTGCCATCATAATTTTTTTTATTTTTTTTTTATATTTTCTTCAGCCACCCAACCTTATAATAAGGTGGGGGACCTTTGCAGGGAGCTGGAGGTAACTTTGTGAACTCAGTTTTATTGTGAGAAAATAAATAAAAAATAAAGCAATTTAGTAGGTTCTTGCTTAATCTAGCCTCTGAAATCTGAATCAATTATTATCAACAATAAATACATAATACACATACACATACACGCGCGCATATGTATTAAAATTAAAATGCACGTTTAGTTTTCTGTATATATTAATATTGGTATTCTATGAAGATATTCATTAAATACTAAAACGCTACTTATGTTAAATTAGAAGTTTATGCAAACTTTTAGATGACTGCTTAATCTTTAAGTTTCAAATTATTTATTTTCATGCCACTAAAAATACATGTAGCACGAATCATGCATATATTATATATATACGTGATAAAAGGATAAATATACATGCACTTGAAATACTTGACAAGTCTTTTTTTTTTTTTTGAGGGAAGAATGCTTGACAAATTAAAAGTGAATGATGAATATATGCCAATTAATTGATTAAATTAAACATCGTACGAAAAGGGCAATCCGACATATATATAGAAGATAAAAAAATAGTACTAGTACTTCTTTTTATCATTTGTGAACAGACAATTAATGCTAATTATTTTTCAACTTTACTAAAGTATTAATTGCGAGATGAGATAAGAAAATACAACGACTACTGTCTACTGTTAATGCAAATACAGCAAATTGGAAGCAAAGTTCGTACGTCGAGACAATGAAGTCATCACTATATATATATCATCATCATGTGATCATAATATCTTCTGGAATTATATATTGTACAAATTAAGATAAGAGATAGAGGAAGGCCGTGTTTGGTTGATCGATATTCAATACGTGTAACTCATTTTTTGTCACCCTTTATCCCTTATTAATTTACCTATTATAATATTATACACAAAATTGAAGTTTCCTTTGAGGAAATGACCCCAATAAAAATTAGGCACCTAGACTCGCGCCAAATCCTCTATTTTTAATGGTATTATAATTTTCCCACTTCATAAGATATACAGTGCTACAATATCGCTTAATAGTATATGCTTTTTTTTTATTTGTCGGTACGTTATAATATTTTACTCGTTCACCACATATATATGGCACATTATATTCATTTGAAGTAATTACGATAAGCAATAATATTTCAAGATTTTAATAATGAAAAAGTAAAGGCAAAGTCTCCCATCAGATTTTGAAACTCAAAATTGAGCCTATCAGACCCATCAGACGGGGCGGGTCCGCGGGTCAACGCACGGGTCAACCTGACTCGCCCCGCCCCGCCCCAAAAAAAGAAAAGAAAAAAAAGTTCACCAGAAATAGTATCACTTTTAACACTGAAAAGTATCATTCCGAAGTACAAAAAGTATCACCTGTAACCACAAAAAGTATTGAGCTTACAACTTGTCGTATACGAGTTTCTTTAATTCAAATTATGATTTATTTCATCACAATTAATGTTTAGAGTTTAGGGGTTCGGGGTTTAGGGTTTAGTGTCTTTTCAAAAAAAATTCAGGATGCTTTGGGGGGTTTTTTAGGGTTTAGTATTTTTTGGGGTGTTTTTAAGGGTTTATTTTGTGTTTTTTAGAGTGTTTTTAGGGGTTTATTTTGTTTTTTAGGGGTTTTTTTGGAGGTGTTTTTAGGGAGTTTATTTTGTGTTTTTTAGGATTTTTTTTTTGTGTTTTTAGGGGTTTATTTCTATTTTTAGGGTTCACTAATTATATTTTAGGGTATACAATTTGGGGGGGGGACAAAAAAAACTGAAAAATCGAAGAAAAAAAATTAAAAAAAAAATTATATTAGGAACATGTACCCCACGCGCCTGCAGAAAATAGTTTTTTTTTTTTTTTTTTCAAAAGCTGGGCTGACCCATCAAACTAGTGTACTGGAGACCTCCTCAAAAGTAAATAAACAACAAGAAATGTAGTTTAAGAAGCATTAGTTCTCACTTTTCCAAGGCCAGTGGCCGGAATTCGATCATCAGATAAAATGGAAATGAAAAGTAACTAGATCGAAGCCAGATATATAGGATTGCATTCTGTGTTGTATTTTTTATTGCACTAGAGTGTCTCCCGTGTTATGCATGAATTAGATATATGAATAACATCATTAGTTAGAATTTATAATTATTAAAAAATTAAGAAAATTATCATAACAAAATAAAATTAATTTACAAATATCGTGACTTACAGAAAATTGTACATTTGAAATTTAAATTATGTTTAAATTACGAAGGAATTAAATGCATGAATTGCTAAACTATGCAACATTATTTTTGTTTCAAAAGCGTACTTGTGAAGCTTTTGCTAAAATGATTTCATAAAGACAAAGACTTGTGTTAGACCGTCTAACGGGTCATAAATCGTTAGACGGATATTAAGATCCGACCCGGATCCGGGTCACAATGAAGTGTCACCAGATATGAAGCTAAGTATCATCAATCATAAACGGAAGTGTCACATACTATGAACTGAAGTGTCACCGGATATGAAGCTAAATAAGTCATAATAAATTTTAATATTTTTTTAGTAATATCTTTAACTATTATGTGAAGTCCTATCAATTGTAACATGAAGTATCACTAACATAACAAGCATGTACAACGAACTATCACGTTGAATTATTAAAGCAAATAACAATGAAGTGTCACCGAATATGAAGCTAGGTATCACCAATCATGAACTGAAGTGTCACATATTATGAACTGAAAGTGTCACCAGATATGAAATATTATTTAGTAATATCTTTAACTATTGTGTGAAGCTCAGTGTCACGAGAGATGAAGCTAAGTATCACCAATCATAAACTGAAGTGTCACATACTATAAACTGAAGTGTCACCAGATATGAAGCTGGGAAAACGGGTCGGGTTATGACCCGTCTAACGAAAACGACCTGTTAGACCGTCTCACAGGAGACCACCCCTTTCATAAATGATAATAAAATATTATTTAGTGGATTGATATTAATAATAAAAAAATAATAACTTTCAAAATTAGAAATGACTTTTGGTGGGAAACTGTTATTAAATAAATAAAGATTTATTAGTAATTAAATACTAACAAATTATAATAAACTCTAATTAGGTAAGATGAACCATAATTAATAAGTATAAAATTAAAGTGGTGTAAATTTCACTTTTGATCACATTAGAATATGATCAAAACACTTTAAATCTCAATTGTAACTTTTTTGTCCCAAAAGAATTTTTCCTGGCATTTTTGGTCCAGATGATATGTTTTGATATTTTTGGTCTCAAAACTAACCGGACACTTAACGACTGTTAAATTTTGGTTGACAAATGTCAAAACATATCATTTGGGAACAAAAATATCAAGAAAATTAAACTTGGGACATAAAAACTTACAATTGGAACAAAAAATGTACATTTCATTTTTTTAATTTTTTCTTCATTTTTTCTTTAATTTCAATTTCTTGTACTTATTTTAATTTAAACATGTTATTTAGAATTCATCATTCCCAATTAGGATTTATTATTTATTTTTCAAATGATCATGAAATTTTTTTCAAAATATACAAAGTAAAATAATCAATTAAACTAAAACACAAGAAATTCAAATCGAAGAAAAAATAAAAAAAATAAACTAAAAAATTATTGTTATATACATTTTTTTGTCTCAAGTTTTAATCTTTCCGACTTTTTTGTCTCAAATAATATGTTTCGACTTTTTTGGTCCCAAAATTTAATGGCTGTTAAGTATTCGGTTAGTTTTGGGAGAAAAAAGCATAGAAACATATCATTTGAGACTAAAATATCGCGAAAATTAAACTTGGGATCAGAAAAGTTACAATTTGAGCTAAAAGTGTTTTGACCTTATTCTAATGGAACTTAAAGTGAAATTAACTCATTAAACTATAATACGATCAATTGAGAATTCGAGATCGAAAAAAATGAAGAAAAAACTATAAAAAATTTGTCATGATTATATCTTGATATCATATTTAGATTATATTTTATTATCTATTTAGATTACCTTAATTATACTTAATTATATATGTTTTATATTTCTTATCTTACAAGTTTTCTCATATATTATAAATAGATATGTTTAGATGATGATGATGATTATATTATTATTAGGACAACTAAATTTAATATAAATTTGTGATATTTAATAGAGATTCAGTATTTTTGTGAGAATATAATCAACGGTATTGTTTTTATATTCTTTCGAATATATTGAAAATTAAGGAATTATAGACACTTTTATTTTGATGTGCAGTAGAAAATGAAATAGTTAATGCAATGGGGAGCCCATCTGGATCTGAGCATGCACGTTAAGCCTAACATGCAGAAAAGTAGGCGAAGGTGCGCTTGAGTCCACACTCTACACCATATCATATACATTCACAAAATGACATCCGAATTACAGCCAATTCTCACACTATATATCTTCCGCCTGATTTTGTCCTTGCCTCTTGTCCTCTGTTCAATGTAGTACAACAACAACAACAACATCTACAGCAATTTATGTATGCGCACGAATGTGAAAAAAAAACACACACACAAAATTTTCATATGATGTTTTAATAAATAATATAAATTATAAACCCTTCACCGGAGTAGTAATTATACCATTATTCGAGACTAATTTAAATTTCAAAATTATGTTTAAATAATCATTTTCTCCTTAATTTTCCGTGGTTGGACTTAATCTCAATGACCATTATAACAAATGCCAAAAAATCTATAATTCTCAATAATTGTTTTTTTGTTATGATAATTTTGTTATTTTTTCTGTAATTATAATTTCTAACAAATAAAATTATACATACCTCTTATTCGTACATCACACGAGAGATAATCTAGTATTACTATATAAGGGGGTTTTGTGCATTTTTATTTTATTTTATTGACTTTTTTCATTTTCAAGAAACATAGAGTAAGTGAGTAACATTGTTGGGTTGAACCTTCTTTTATAGATGACATTCTCAATAGTTGGTTTCAATCTAAAATTTTGTTCTTGTTTCCTTTAAAAGAAAATAATAAAAAAGAAATATAGAGGTTATACATTTTCATTTTACCATTCTTTATATATAAAATGATCAAATATATATATATATAGATATATATTCAATCAATTTAATTAATTCTAGGCTTTCTTTAAAAAAAATTATAGGATTAAGGCAAAAACTTGGGTACACCCTTTGTATATAAACCTTATACCAGACTGATACTTTTTAGTATTAGAGTGATATTTTTTTCAATCCAATAAATGTAGTAATAATTACAAAAATGCTAATAGAAAAAATAACAGTACTTCTCAGTAGAGTAAACTTTATACTTTTCAATATTATGAGTAATATTTTTTTCTGTCTGATATAAGACACGCACGCGCGCGCACACACACACACAAATATATATACATACATATATATATATATAAAATTTGTGTACGTCCCCTTAGGGATGGCCTAGTGGTGGAGTGGTGATATCTTGAGGTCAAAGGTCTCAAGTTCGAATCCCACCAACACCACTAGATGTGAGCCTGTTACATCTGGCTGGCTTGCCAAGTGAATTCCAACGTGACATACAATGTAATATCATATGACCTAACTTTTTATTCATTATTATACGGAGCGGTCAAATTTGCAAATTGGAGGAAACCTATATAGGGTTACTTCCCAGTAAATGGATTCGCCATTTCTTCTGAATTATCTGAGGTCTTCTTTTTCCTAGTTTGTACTAATCCTAGCTACCTCGTTGCAACATCCCAATTCCCAATTGACCTCACATCACTATAGCCAATAGCATATATATACATGTATGCACAATTAATTTCATCTTCAATTCAAAAAAAAAAATTGAGAAAATGAGCATTTCAAATTCTACGAGAAGTTAGGTAATTAACATTATGTGGCAATCAAATGAAAAACATATCAAGATTAATACTTATCTAGCCAGCTAAGCATTTGCGTATATTTACATTATAATTCATTACATGCATGCATATATTATATATATGATGGGGTTTTTTTTTACTTCGTACTCTATATTTTTTTTTAATTCTGTAATTAATATCCACAACTTTCTACAACTTTGTAGTTATAAAGAAAAATCTGGCGGCTTTCTACTCCACAAAATTGGCTGTTTCCGATTTTATTTTATTTTAAAAAAAAAACAAACTTTTAATCTGACCGATCTTATGATACTGACAGTTTGATGATCAATTAATGCATTGTCTACATTCAAAACAGCAGGTCCATTGGAGTTGTGTCTTGCCCTATCAAATGAATTGTTAAATCAACAAAAAAATATTACATTGAAAATGCGTACAGATGGCCGAAATATATTAAGTATGAAAATAATTAAATAAATTTGAGTGTTTTTATTTGGATAATAAGTCGTAAACAAAGAGTGAGGTCCTACTGCTTTAAAAATTAGAACTCAGCATATTTCTTGTTGTTAGGGAAGAATATACATATGATCACATGAGATGTCTGATGACTAATTATAGTGGAAATTATGATGGGCCTTTATTGGGCCATGGCCCATTATACCAAATGGTAACATGTAATGATTTGCACCTCTCCTGTAATCGTACGCCACCGCCTTTAATGCTGCTTAAAAAGATAAGGGACGGACCATCTTGCTCCATTAATTCAACTTCTAGATTATTCTAAATTTTTTCTCATGCGAGTCTTGTGTCGCACTGTCTAACAATATATATATATATATATATATATATATATATATATATATATATATATATATATATATATATATATATTGTGCCATAAAATATTAAAAAAAATTAGCACTAAAATACAATAAAATAAGCTATAAAATTGCACTAAATAAGAATGATTTATAGTTCTCACAGAAATACCTAGTTCTCATTTGAACCAAATCCTATATATATATATATATATATATATATATATATATATATATGCTTATTGAAAAAATGATTGATCAGAAGTGTGGAATAAGATCGAAATTGTTGGAATAGGTCACATGTAATCTAAATTATTATTATTTTTATAAAAATAAATAAATAAATAATCGCATGATTGCCAACATATATATTTGCAAGATGGAAAAAAGCATAAATGTCACAGTTGTTGGAATAAAGCCCGACATATCATGGTGCAATAATTTAATTTGTTACACATTCATATATAATTATCGCACCTCTTGGTGGATCCCAACTAATCATAAAGATCCACTTTTGTACTATGGTTTCATAAGTCATAACTACATGCTATATTGTCTAAATAGTGAATTACGTACGCTAAAATTTAATCATTTGTAGTTTTCAATCATTCTTATAATTTATGAAATATTTATACGAAAGCGTATATAATTTCAACTTGAAAGAGGAGAGTCGCCAGCGATGCTTGGACTTGGGAAATTAGCCGGAAAAAAAAAAAGAGTTAATTATAATATTTATTATATGGTATTAACAGATTTTACCCCGATCTTTCAAGTAATTTATAAAAATGTCCCAACTTTTAAATTTTATTTGATCAATTGACGTGACACAAGTATTTTCCAAGTCATTAGAAAATTCGGGCCAAAAGATACACATTAGCAACTAAAGTAATTAGCTAAAAGAATGTAATTTGCTAGTTGGAAAGTTGTGTTATTAGTTTCAATTTCTGATTACATGATCTAGCTACTCCTTCATTGTTCTTCCAAATCATATACTATAATATATGATCAGTTCCGTCCAATATCTTTTTTCCATCTAATATAAGAATGTATAATTTGGCTAATTAATTTATTTCGAAGATTCTCAGAGCTACTAAATGCCCTTTTTTTTTCAATATACAATATGAAATGGTTTATATAAAATAAAATTATTGAACCTATAAGATATTAGTATTAGAATACTGTGTTAATTGCACTCTAGTTATGTTCTTAACTATTAAGGTTTTCACAAGTCTTGAACTATAACTAATTACACTCTATGTCTCAAACTATTTCGATAGTCAAATTTAGTCACTGATGTAGTTACCAATGATTTTGTGAAGAAGTGCGATTAAACCTAAATATTTTAACAAGTGTGGATTTTAGGATTGAGAATGAGAAAATACGATGTTTTGATACCCGTGTCAATCATTGAAATTCTGACTTTCAGAATAAATTTATTAATTTATCAATAGTTTAATTGACGAATGAGTTATGGATAATTGCATTTTGCTCCCCGAAAATATAATTTTTTTTTTTACTTTCTCATCTGATTAACATCTTCTTCACGAAATACAATATTTATAGATTTTTTATAATTTTAATCACTTTAATCTTGAAAAGCTTACAATATATCTAATTCAAATATAGTAAAAGGAGTATATGCTGTAACAAAAAAAAAATTGTGGGGTAAATTTCACTTTTTGTTCCATTAAAATAGGGTCAAAACACTTTTAATCTCAAAAGTTATTTTTTTGGCCCCAAATGATATTATTTCAATAATTTTGGTCCTATAAGATATTTTTCCGACAATTTTAGTCTCATAATACATTTTTCTGACAATTTTAGTCCCATATGCACGAGACACATCTAAGATTCACCAAAATTGTTAGTTTAAGACTAAAATTATCGGAAAAATTTTCTTATGGGATCAAAATTATCGAAAAAATATCATTTAGGGTCAAAAAAATAACTTTTGAGACTAAAAGTGTTTTGACCCTATTCCAGTAGAACTAAAAGTTAAATTTACCAAAAATATGTGTATGTTGTTACTAAAATGGGCCGTATCAATGACATAGGCGTACATCATCGAATCTTCCGGCGTACCGTATGCTACGTCACATTCAAAACATAAACGTTTTAACTGTAGAGAAAGCCCAAGCCCAAATCTTTGAAAAAAAAACCTGATAAGGGGCTCATAAATAAGTGGGATTTATTAGATCTTTTAAATGTTTAAATGTTGACTACTACAATTTGTTTCTATCTTAAATCTCAAATCTCATAATTACTTTTGTTTATTTAAGGGGGTGTATTGGATAGCGAGTCTGTAGAATTTTTTTGGACTTTTAAAATCCGGATATATTCAATTCAGACTTTTAAAAGTCTTAAAAAGTCTAGAAGTATTCAACACAGATTTTAAAATGTCTTAAAAAATCTAGATGTATTCAAAACTCCATAGATTTTAAAATATTAGTGATTCTATTGGATTTCACCTCAAAATCACCTAAAAAATACAAATGATCAAATCCGACCTTTGCCCATGAGATTTTAATGGATTCGTAAACCTCAGCGTCGGGTGTGACCCAGCGGCCGTTGAGGCGTTTAGCATTGAACATCCCAGCGCGCGGTGTACTTTCCGCGATCGCTGGGAATAAATATTTCAGCATCTCAGCCCCGGCTCTGCGTTTACTTATCCGCATAATAGTCAGCAGTCGTTGGGTTTTAGTAAAGGCCGCGACTGGATACCAGCGGTACTGGGTTACGCATCGATCGCTAGCTGTGTTTCAGCGAGCACTGGGAAGAAGGATTTCAAATCCGGTGAAATCGTCACAAATCCATTTACAAATCCAAAGAGACTCCATGTGGAGTCAATGGATTTTCTAAATCCATGGACTTTTTAAAGTCCAAAAAAACTAACAAAATCTGGATCCAATACACCCCCTAAATAAACATCCACGATGTGCTTAATTCCGTTCCGTATAATTTTATCAAAATTAGACTCGAGTTAACCGTGGTATTTAATTATCATAACCTATATATTCTAAAATTATTCATATTCGTATATATCCTCCTTATTATTTAAATTTTGGAGGAAATGAGTACCGAATTTAATTCCTAAACTTCATTCTTCAAGACCTTTACAAAGAAAATATTACACCGTCAAATGCAAGGATCATTTTGTTTTAAATAAGCCGCACCTTAATTATTTAGATATGATTATGTACTCTAACTTGTGTGTTAACTAATAATAATAATAATAATAATAATAATAATAATAATAATAAATAAATAAATAAATAAATAAATAAATAAATAAGCTGCACCTTATATCCCTGCCTAACTAAGTAGTGCTTTTATACCTAATTAAATACGGGTCTCCAAATACGGGTTGCTTACCTCTCCTCTAGTCCTACATGAATCTACGAGTTGAAAAACTGCCCTCTTATTTACTTAAGTTGCCCCTTAACTCTACACATCATGTCAACTTCATGAGACGAATTAAAAACCTTATTACTTTGCAAAGTAAAAAATCCTTTAAGTAACTAGAACTGTCAAGTTTATAAAAGTGACACTTTTATAACATGAGAAATATCATCTTTTTATTAAAATAATACCTTTTGAAGTAGGAATTGAACGTCGTTTTTATAATTATAAATATCATTTTTGTCCAAGTTCCAACCCAGGCGACCCAATCTTATACATACTCCCCCCATTCCATGTATATAAGCTCGTTGAATGTCCCAATATATAGACTAATTTCTATATTTATTTAGTTCATTTATTAATATACACATAAACAACAATATGTTGTTTACATTAAGCATCAATCCATCATCAAATGAAATAAATATGGACATATTAACAAATTTAATTACTTATTTAATCGTTCTTTCCAATAATTTTCTTAATCCAAGTGAAAAATTCTATCAATTTATATGAATGGAAAGGACGGAGTATATATAAACAAATTTCACAAGAAATTTAAACTCTCTACTGTATAATTAAATGGAATATATACACTATATAAAACTATTGATTAAAATCAGCAGCCTGGCCAATAAAACTAAAGTTAAAAAGTTACATATATTTGTCACACGCCCAGAATGCATTGCAGGTTGGGTGTCTTTCATTGAATCTTCAATATACAGTACATCGAAGTAACAATCGGATATGGTGTATGATTTTACAAGTAATTAAAGTGAAAGTCATGAATAAGCGTAGTGTCCTTTGAGTCAATTGCATGCAACAATTAATTATTATAAGAAGTTTGAAAGGGCCAAAGTAACTTCAAATTTAATTAATGCATGCGTTTTTATTGATTAAGTATTTAAGTATAATTTAATTAATTGATAGGTCGCCTAACTTAATGGGTACAAAAAAAGACTTAAAGTCAATTAGTCACATGGATTCTTTAATGGTATGCAATGGAGAGACATGTCAACAGTTTTTTGTACGTTAAGGATGCATGGACTCTCCACTTTTTATTAATTTTGATGAACCTCCCCCAAGGGCCAAGGGTACTCCTAGCTAGAGTCCTAATATATCCCTCTTTTAAGACTTATAAGAAAAGGTAAATCATGACATGTATCTTAATAGGTGGGTATTAAGATTTTGTTTTCACACTCGGCATTCACAAAAAAAATAAAATAAAAAACAAAACAAAAAGTCTATTCATACCATTGCCAACAGAATTTGATCTTCTACATATATATGAATTATCTCACATTTTGGCATCGCACCAACTGATCATATATATACACGGGAACAAATGGACTCTTCACTTAATTATAGCCTTATTATGGGTCTTTAAGTAGAGATATGAGAAAACCTTTTTGCCTCAAGGGACAATTAATTGTAAAAAAGAAGAAAATGAAAAACGTACATAAGCACACACGTACGTACATGACAGTAAATGAGCTTAAGCTATATTACTTAGTAGTATAAAAATTTGTTGGAACCTGTTTAGTAAAACTTGTTAACTTAAACGAGGAAACTTTAATTAGTTTGACAACACTTAGGCCATCCACAATAAGCTCAATTTTGTGGTACAAAATAAGTCATATGTACCAAAACATGGTACAAACTATAGTGAACGAATTTTTGAATAGTACAAAATTAAAAAATATTTCTACTGCATGTACCAAAATATTTAACTATTCACCCATTATTTTTCTGAAAATGGGGCCCACCAGCCACTATCTTCTTCACTTCACTTCAATTTTTTTTTTCCTTCTTTAATTATTTCTTATATTTTATGGATTATTTGCAATTTGAAATGGATATAGCATTGAAATCAAACTTGGCATTTTGGGATAGTATTAATTTTATTGTCTCAATATATTTTGTGTTTTTGAATTCAATTATTTGATTATTTATTTTAATATTTGAATCTAAAATAATATATAAATTCTAATTAATTTAATTATATATAAGATGAAAAATATAATTATTTTGAGTGGTATGACAAGTGGGATCCCCTAAAGTTATGTATGTATCATGATGGTTTGAATAAGAATTTGTATTTAAAAAAGTAGGTACATAACTATTGATGTGGCGATGATGTGGCACAGTTATATACCAAAAACATGATATAATATTGGAGATGGCCTTAGTCTCTTACTTCGTGATCAATCTTGTCAATATATTTGTGGGCTAATTCTCTTTCAACTTTTATCATGTACTATGATTTATACGAAACATATAATTATCTAATTAACATGCCTTAATTGTTATAAGAAAAAATGGATCTAGTACATATATTGTTTTTTTTAGAATTTAAAATATATTTTAAGTGTAGATGAATATTTGAATTATAAATATATTTAGAAGAGCAAGGCCTTTTCTTTTAAGCCTTATATATTAGTGCAGGTATTGTTATACAGGGAAGAAGAAGAAGAAGAAGAAGAAGAAGAAGAAGAAGAAGAAGAAGAAGAAGAAGAAGAAGAAGATGATGATGATGATGATGTAGTTGAAGTGGATAAATAAAAACTGATAAATAAGTAGAAGAAGAAGACGACGAAGACGATGATGTGGTTGAAGTGGATAAATAGAGAAGGATAAAGAAGTTGAAGTCAAAATGTAGGAAAAGAAAAAAAAATGGAAAATTATATAAAAAATAAAATAAAATTGAGGTGATCAAGTGACAAAAGAAGGAAAGAAATGACTTTTCAACGTTGCCAGAAGAAAAAAAGGTTACATGACATGTTCACTGCATGGAAATTTCCTTGCTAGATTCAAGCGTACCTATGGGCTAAGCGCCTATGCCCAACAAGTTACATGGTATGCCTGATAATACATGATTTTTGACGTCTTATATTAATAATTTTTATTTTTTAAATAATTAATTAATAATTTTCATCTTTCACATACTATATTGATATTACTCATCTTTTAAGTACTGAATAGATGATTCTTCTATTTGAAACAAGCCTACGAACTCTAAAACAACAATTAACTAGATCAGATGAGGATTATATTTTAGAAGCATATTAAAAATGGTTGTGAATTAGCTTTATAGGCTTTTGGAGCAATAAGAAGTTTGGGAATCTGTAAATTATAAATCATGTTAAAGTCTTAGATAATTTTTGGGTTAATTGCCTCTAAAATCATGATATTTATCTAATTTTTGGTTTGAAATATCATTTTTAAAATTTTACAATGTTAATATAAATTGAATTTTTTTATAAATTAAACATCCCCAATATTTTAAAGCTGACATGAAAGACAAATACTCTAAAGCGCCGAAATTAAAACTTACATGGCCTAAATCTATCTCATGTGGCTGACATATGTAAAATCTTAATAATAGTGGGATCAAATTGAAACTTAAAAAGAGTACACTTAAAGATACTAAAACTATCTAATTCTTATTTACACCCAAAGTTGCAGAATTCACTAGACACCAGTCGGGCGGTCGAGGGGGGACTAGAACCTCGACGGGGCTCGTGCAAAAGCTAGGCGGAGTCTAGACTTTTTATTTTTACTTATTTTTAACTTAGAAATTTTAAAATTTACATATATAAAAAATTCATAACATAGTAAACAATGTATTACATATTGCATGTATATCTCATATATATTCTTATACTATTAATATAGAATACATTTATAAAAATATACATAATATAATATAATATAATATTGTTATTTTGACATACATGCTGTTTACTTATTTATAATAAAAAGATGGTATAATAACACAACTTGATATCTCACAAAATGGTTAAGAATTTGGACTTATAGAGATATGTCCTTGACCTCATTAATTAATTAAAAATTTCAAAAAATAAAAGCATAAAATGAAATGAAAAATTAACGTTGGTGCCCAATTGGAAAAATTGGCGCCGATAGAACCGTGAACGCGGTTCGACTACCTAGAGTGTTTTACATCCTTTTTGACTGGGCCATGGGGTGCCTGGTGCTTAGGCAGTCCTAGCCCCTAGGCGATGAAGTCTACAACATAGTTTACACCCCAAACTAAATCTCACACTACCATACCATTAGTCCATCACCACCATACATACCCACGACCCTCGCCACCGGCGTACTTCAAACATTCACCATAAAGTTTTTTTTTTTACTAAAAATCTTGCAACTTTCCATGTTGGAGAGAGAGAGAGAGAGAGAGAGAGAATCTTCATTTATCAGAAAAAAATGGATCTACCGGTGAGTAAGGGGCAATGTGTGGCTCTGGTATGGAACTTAGGAGTAAAGCGAGGAATGTTTTTGGACAAGGGGAAATATGATGAGTCTAGTGTTGGAAATGGCAGGTGAGTTTTGACTTATTCTTTTATTCTAATTGGGATCGTGAGTTGGGCTGCGTTTTGTTATTTCTCTTCATTCTTTTCGGCTCTAGTTGCCTCTATTTTTGACTGAGTCTTGGAGAACTTGTTGGCCACGATTTAATCATGGAGTTTTTGGTAGAAGAAACGGTTCTACAGATGACTATATGTCTTCTGTTTTGGCTGGGAAAAATACAGCGAGGTTACACATAAATTATCCCTTCCTTGTTACTGCTTCTGCTATCTTTCATCTGAGCAAGTGTTCGAGTTCTCCATCTTGTTCTATCGTGAGTGTACACGAAAGAGCAGGAGCTATGTGAACCTTGGGAACGACCAACGAGAGGCTTCACACTGCGGGCGAGCCACAATCATTTTTAAGGCGATGGATTCTTCACCACGTCATAGCAATCATTTGCTTTCCTTATTATTGTTCTTCATTACAAGTGTATGTTGTTGTTCCGGTTCTCTTCGACAATAACAGTTTAAAAATGATTGATGGCTTCATCTTCACGGATTCTGCTTGATCTGTCGAAATTGGAACTGTTAGATTGTTTGAACTGCAAAAGGTGGTCACAGAAACTTCTAATTTTCTTTGAACAATTGAAAGTTAACTATGTGCTCTTCTCTGACCCTCCCGATGAATCTGAATCCATCGTTATCACTATTGATAGTGGTGACGTCGCTTAAGAAAAGAGTGATGTCGCTGCCGCTGCTAAAGAAAAACCTGATGTTGTTGTTGCTGCCAAGGAAATAGTCGACAGTTGAACAGCAAGAGGGGTGGCGGCAGGTGCTTCTGCGCTCGTCAAAAAATATGAGAAAGATAATAAAATTGTTCAGGGTCACTTACTTAACCACATGACCAACAGTCTCTTCGATATTTTCGTTAATACTCGATCGGCTAAACTGATTTGGGAGATGCTAGAGAAGAAGTATGGGACGATGACGTCGGAAAAAGAAAGTATGTGGTTGGAAAGTGGCTGTAATTCCGGATAGTTGATGATAAACTTGTAATGGATCAAAGATGAATATGAAAATTTGACAGCCGATGTTCTAACTGAAGGAATGAGGATGTGCAAAATCTTATAGGCGAATGTTCTTCTCAACACATTCCCCCTGTCCTGGACTGATTACCAAAACATGTTGAATCACAAAAAATATGATCTCACCCTGCAAGAACTAACCAGTCACATGCGCACAGAGGAGGTAAATTGAATGAAGGATAAATCCTTATCGATGTCGTCTAACTCTGTTAATGCTAATCTTGTCGAATCTGGTATAGGTAAAGGAAAATGCCATTTTGTCCCGAAAAAGGACAAGCTGAATTGGAAGAAAAAGAACCTATCTACTAACAAGAAGATAGCGAAGAAGTCGACATCCAAACTCACTTGTTGGGTGTGTAGAAACCCTGGCCACAAAGCTTACCAGTGCCCCAAGCACCAAGGACAATCCCAAAGGCCTAATCAAGCTCATTTAACTGAAACTGATGATATTGTTGCTAATGTTGTAGTTGAGGTGAACTTGGTAGAGAACAAAATGGACTGGGTGTTAGACACGGGAGCCTCAATACATTTCTGTAGCAATAAGGATCTATTTCACGAGTTTGAGGAAACTAGAAAAGTTGAATGCATCTACATGAGCAACTCTAGTGTCGTTGGAGTCCTAGATAAAGGAAAAATTCTCCTTAAATTGACTTTTGGACAAACCTTGAGTTTGAGCAATGCTTTGTATGTTCCTTCCATGCGTAGGAATTTAGTATTTGGTGCTTTATTTAAAAACTAGAGACAATTTACATTGGTCTCTAACATTAGAGATGGAATTGAGATAGGCATTTCCATCTCTACAAAATTGGTGACCAATTCTGTCGACTCAAACTTGAGACGGACAAATCCATCTCAAGTCCGTCTCTACATATTAGCGACTGAAATACATTCGTCACTACTGATTTAATGACCATATTATTAGAGACGGATTTTTCCATCTCTAATCATAATTAGAGATGGAATAAATCATATCAGAGATCGATTTTACAGTCACTGTTTCGAAGTTTTCTTGTAGTGTACCCATCGGAGACTGTAAGTGTGCGAAGTCAACCTATATGAGACAATAGTGTTGTAAGTCATTGTTACCAGGTTCAGCTCTTGTTTTCTACATAATATGTAAAGTTTAGCCTCAAGTTATATAGTGAATTTCTCTTCAAGTAAAAGGAAGACGTGAAGTAGAAGTTTTAGCTTCGAACCTCTATAAAATCCTTGTGTGTTATACATTGCTTTAAACTACCTTACTTATATCTGCCTACAACAAACTGTAGGATATTGGTGTATTTTTCTTTCTCAGGAACGGGAAAAAAATTAGGCTTAGTCGAGTCAAGAATTGGATTCTCTCTCCATAAGATGAGATTACCCCATAATTGTACACACGGGCTTCGACAATCGTCTCCAAGATAAAAACGACTAATAAAATTAGAATTATTGTACTCCAAAACTAATTTTCGGTGAACAACTCGATATCCGGAACAAGAGAAAAATATTCCTATGACACAATATATGATATAATATGTATTTGATGTTTGTGAATTCGAATCTATTCGAATGACTTGTTGTGGTGTGTTGTAGTCTTATTCGAATCTATTCGAATGACTTGTTGTGGTGTGTTGTAGTCTTGGTTCACCAAGCAGTGTATTGCTTCGCTGCACCATTTCATGTCTGCCACGTCATCGAGCCACCTATTTCATCGATAAAAAATCAACAAGTCCACCACATGTGCACCATAGAGAGGAGCACTTGATTGCTCTCTCTTTGTGCCTTTTTTCCTTATTAAATGCTTCCAACTTCAATCTTTTTCCAATGTGGGATGACATTTAATTCTATTTCCCCATTTCCATTTTATTCCAAGTTTCAAGTTCCAAGTAGTCAACTTTGAGCTATAATTACGTATTCTTCCTACCTCGAAAAAATTCAAGTAAATATACTACGTTACTCTACTCGAAATGAACTTTCCATATCTCTAATTTATTTCCACAAAAAACAAATCGAGCACTGCCAAATAAATTTGGTAAGTTGGGCACTTAATATTTTAATTTAATAATTTTTCCAACACACACCACGATATTTTGCACAACTATATCTTACTGCGACAACTGCCATAGTACAAACATATCAAACAATGAGTCAGTGCCCTTACTTATTTCGCACTATTAAGAACTTTTGAAAAGAATTTATTCACCCATACCCCCCTTTTAAACTCTATTAGACTCGTCTGAGACCAACAAGTGGTATCAGAACAGTTGATTCTAAGGATTAGCCATGTATGCAGATCAAGTGAATCATATCTATTTGTTTATACTAACATCTTAAGTTATGGGAAACTATAAGCTACCCTTATTTTCAGTTCAGAACTACGACAACTGGAGCAGAAGATTGAAAGCCCATCTCTGCTCAGTTCACGAGAACATGTGGGAAGTGATTGAAAAAGGACCAATTACAATCATGATGGCAAATGATGGACAAATCGTCATCATCAATCAACCACCACAAATTCCCAAACCAAGTCATGTACTCACAAGTGAAGAACAGAAGCTTAAAAAACCTAGAGTTCATAGCTCAAGCTGCACTATTCCAAACCCTAGATGAAGATCGGATGAAAGATTCGAAGAACTGTAAAATAGCCAAAGAAATTTAGGAACTGTTGGCAGATCTATGCCAAGAATCAAAATCCATAATGGGAAACAAGCTTCAACTCGGAGTAGACAAGTACGAGTCCTTCAAAATGCTATCCGATGAATCAATCTCAAATCTAGAAATCAGATTTCTGGGTATAATCGGTGAAATGACCAATCTCGGAAAGATTTATTCAAATTCCGAAATTAATTCAAAGATTCTGGATAATCTCAGTGAAGAATGGGACATGAAGGTCATAGAAAAAAGGAGCCAAGAGATTTAAACAAAACCTCTCATCAAAAATTGTGAAACAAAATTAAAGTGCTGGAATGAAACCTATTGTGAAACGGATGGAGTATTGGATTTCATTCAACCGAATATAAATGTGTTATTTTTTTTTAAATACATGTGTGATTAAAAAGTTTTTCCCACACTTATTAAATATCCATAGGTAAAGAAAGGTGTCTGGTTAATTTACCTACACATTTTCTAATTATGTGTAGCTAAATAACCACACATTTTATGTGTCGTAAATTTATTTGTGGTTAAAAATTCAATTTCTTGTAATGGAACTAATTATCATTCCAGACTAAGTTGTACCCTTTGGATATGATGGAATTTTATATATAATTCAACAAAATCCAAATAAAGATATGTAGTTGGATCATGTCACACTATATATCTCTAGAAGCCCATTAGAAATGATTGAATTAAAGGTTTTTGGAATCGGGAAAAAGAAAATCTGCAAAAGCAATTTTGTTTAAATCAAGATCTTAGAAGTTAGTATTACTTATGTTAGAATTTGTTGCCTTGACAAACGGGATTTTCACCCTAATTATGAGCATAATTTTGTTATCTAGGATGCATTTTTACCTTTATTTATCGTTTTAAATATCAAATTAGCTATAGTTAATAAATAAGCGCGTTTAACGTATTTGTTCATGTTTTAGGGACAAAACGAGCGGATCGAGCCTCCAAGTAGCACCAGGAGGCGCGACCCGGACACAGGGTGTGGCGCAAGTGCGCGTGCAAACAAAGGGCATAAAATCCTTTTGCACGACATGACCTGCGCCAGGGTGAAATGCCGCGACCAATAGGCGCAACCCGGGCAACACTTTGCAAGGCGCGACCCGCGCACAGAGCTGGCGCAATCGAGTGTTCAAACAGAGGCCTGAAAACCCCATTAAGTGGCGCGACCCGACTGAAGAGCATGAGGCGTGACCAACTCAATCGCGCCTCCCCCGTCTCGCGCCTCCCAAGTTTTGTTCCGAATTTTTTCATTTTATTTGTAGTTTCTCTTTAATTTTAATGCCCGAAATATATTGGGTATAAATAGTGACCATTGTTCAAATTCTAGGGCAAGCCCTCTCATTTTATCAAAAAATAGATACTTAGAAAGTTTTGGAGCATTTTGGAAGATTTTTGTGTCTTGAAAAAGTTTATGTACAAGAAGATTGAATTTGAGAAGTTTTATCTACATCATTCGGGTTTAAAACTTCTCAACTTCAATCTTTTTGTATATAAACTTCTTCAAGACACAAAAATATTCCAAAATGCTTCAAAATTTTCTAAGTATCTATTTTTGGGTAAAATGAGAGGGTTTGCCCTAGAATTTGAACAATGGTCACCATTTATACCCCATATTTTTTGGGCATTAAAATTAAAGAGAAATTGAAAATAAAATGAAAAAGTTCGGAATAGGACTTAGAAGGCGCGAGACGGGGCCGATCGCACCTCCACTTAGACGGTCTAATACAAGTTTTTATTTGACCCGTCTAACGCAAGAGACCCGTTAGACGGTCTAATACAAGTTTTTGTCTAATTTTATTGTTTTAAAAGCACATCAACGTATATTTTATTGTGTTAGGAAAATCTGAAAAGTATTGAATATTAATATCATATGGGAACCAATTAAATCAAATTTCAAAACATTTTAGAGGCTAGCATCACCTAACATAAGTATATAGTCAAATAAAATAATCAAATATATTTTACTCAATTACATCAACTGACACATAAAGCCAATCTTATAAGTCACATATAAAAGAACATTCAATTTCGAACTTCCGATAATAAATGCATACATGCTAATATCATGCCCATTAAAATTCTGCACAAATTTTGAATCTTTCACGAATTTGATACCGATTTACACCCTCTTCACAAATCATGTAAGCTATACTCTTTTTTTCTGTTTTCATATATTGGGTTACATAACTAAAAACCACTGTATCAAATTTGTCTCACGAAGTACTATGGATCGAATTTGACTATCTCAAATTGTACCTGCAACCTAAAAAAAAAAAAGAGTGCAACCTAAAAAAAAAAAAGAGTGCAACCTAAAAAAAATACATGAATCTAAAACATATGACACAATTGTACAATTTATCTACGGAGACTATAAGTGTAAGAAGTCAACCTAGATGAGACAATAGTGTCGTAAGTCATTGTTACCAGGTTCAGCTCTTGTTTTCTACATAATATGTAAAGTTTAACCTCAAGTTATATAGTGAATTTCTCTTCAAGAAAAAGGAAGACATGAAGTAGAAGTTTTAGCTTCGAACATCTATAAAATCCTTGTGTGTTGTACATTGCTTTAAACTACTTTACTTATATCTGCCTACAACAAACTGTAGGATATTGGTGTATTTTTCTTCTCAGGAACGGGACAAAAATTAGGCTTAGTCGAGTCAAGAATTGGATTCTCTCTCCATAAGACGAGATTACCCCATAATTGTACATACGGGCTTCGACAATCGTCTCCAAGATAAAAACGACTAATAAAATTAGAATTGTTGTACTCCAAAACTAATTTTCGGTGAATAACTCGATATCCGGAACATGAGAAAAATGTTCCTAGGACACAGTATATGATATGTATTTGATGTTTGTGAATTCGAATCTATTCGAATGATTTGTTGTGGTGTGTTGTATTATTAGTTCGCCAAGCAGTGCGTTGCTTCGCTGCATTATTTCACGCCTGCCACGTCATCGAGCCGCCTATTTCATCGATAAAAAATCAACAAGTCCACCACATGTGCACCATAGAGAGGAGCACTTGATTGCTCTCTCTTTATGCCTTTTTTCCTTATTAAATGCTTCCAACTTCAATCTTTTTCCAATGTGGGATGACATTTAATTTCATTTTCCCATTTCCATTTTATTCCAAGTTTCAAGTTCCAAGTAGTCTACTTTGAGCTATAATTACGTATTCTTCCTACCTCAAAAAAATTCAAGTAAATATACTACGTTACTCTACTCGAAACGAACTTTCCATATCTCAAATTTATTTCCACAAAAAACAAATCGAGCATTACCAAATAAATTTGGTAAGTTTGGCACTTAATATTTTAAGTTAATAATTTTTCCAACACACACCACGATATTTTGCACAACTATATCTTACTACGACAACTGCCATAGTACAAACATATCAAACAACGAGTCAGTGCCCTTACTTATTTCGCACTATTAAGAACTTTTGAAAAGAATTTATTCAACCATACCCCCCTTCTAAACTCTATTAGACTCGTCCGAGACCAACAAGTGGTATCAGAACAGTTGATTCTAAGGATCAGCCATGTATGCAGATCAAATGAATCATATCTATTTCTTTATACTAACATCTTAAGTTATGGGAAACTATAAGCTACCCTTATTTTCAGTTGAGAACTACGACAACTGGAGCAGAAGAATGAAAGCCCATCTCTGCTCAGTTCACGAGAACATGTGGGAAGTGATTGAAAAATGACCAATTACAATTATGATGGCAAATGATGGACACATCGTCAACATCAATCAACCACCACAGATTCCCAAACTAAGTCACGTACTCACAAGTGAAGAACATAAGCTTAAAAAACCTAGAGTTCATAGCTCAAGCTGCACTATTCCAAACCCTAGATGAAGATCGGATGAAAGATTCGAAGAACTGTAAAATAGCCAAAGAAATTTAGGAACTGTTGGCAGATCTATGCCAAGAATCCGAAGCCATAAAGGGAAACAAGCTTCAACTCGGAGTATACAAGTACGAGTCCTTCAAAATGCAATCCGATGAATCAATCTCAAATCTAGAAATTAGATTTATGGGTATAATCGGTGAAATGACCAATCTCGGAAAGATTTATCCAAATTCAGAAATCAATTCAAAGATTCTGGATAATCTCACTGAAGAATGGGACATGAAGGTCATAGAAAAAAGGAGTCAAGAGATTTAAACAAAACCTCTCATCGAGAATTGTGAAACAAAATTAAAGTGCTGGAATGAAACCTATTGTGAAACGGATGGAGTATTGGATTTCATTCAACCGAATATAAATGTGTTATTTTTTTTTAAATACATGTGTGATTAAAAAGTTTTTCCCACACTTATTAAATGTCCATAGGTAAAGAAAGGTGTTTGGTTAATTTACCTACACATTTTCTACTTTCTAATTATGTGTAGCTAAATAACCACACATTTTATGTGTCACAAATTTATTTGTGGTTAAAAATTCAATTTCTTGTAATGGAACTAATTATCATTCCAAACTAAGTTGTATCCTTTGGATATGATGGCATTCTATATATAATTCAACAAAATCCAAATAAAGATATGTGGTTGGATCATGTCACACTATATATCTCTAGAAGCCCATTAGAAATGATTGAATCAGTGGTTTTTGGAATTGGGAAAAAGAAAATTTTTAAAATCAATTTTGTTTAAATCAAGATCTTAGGAGTTAGTATTACTTATGTAAGAATTTGTTGTCTTGACAAACGGGATTTTCACCCTATTTCCGAGCGTAAATTTTGTTATCTAGGATGCATTTTTACCTTTACTTATCGTTTTAAATAGTGAATTAGCTATAGTTAATAAATAAGCGTGTTTGACGTATTTGTTCATGTTTTAGGGACAAAACGAGCGGATTGAGCCTCCAAGGAGCACCAGGAGACGTGACCCGGAAACAGGGTGTGGCGCAAGTGCGCGTGCAAACAAAGGGCATACAAGCCTCTTGCACAGCACGACCCGCGCCATGGTGAAATGCCGCGACTAATAGGCGCGACCCGGGCAACACTTTGCAAGGTGCGACCCATGCACAGAGCTAGCGCGATCGAGCGTTCAAACAGAGGCCTGAAAACCCCATTAAGTGGCGCGACCCGACTGAAGAGCATGAGGCGTGACCAACTCGGTCGCGCCTCTCCCGTCTCGCGCCTCCCAAGTTCTATTCCGAACTTTTTCATTTTATTTGTAGTTTCTCTTTAATTTTAATGCCCGGAATATACTGGGTATAAATAGTGACCATTGTTCAAATTCTAGGGCAATCCCTCTCATTTTATCCAAAAATAGATACTTAGAAAGTTTTGGAGCATTTTGGAAGATTTTTGTGTCTTGAAGAAGTTTATGTACAAGAAGATTGAAGTTTAGAAGTTTTATCTACATCATTCGGGTTAAAAACTTCTCAACTTCAATCTTTTTGTATATAAACTTCTTCAAGACACAAAAATCTTCCAAAATGCTTCAAAATTTTCTAAGTATCTATTTTTGGGTAAAATGAGAGGGTTTGCCCTAGAATTTGAACAATGGTCACTATTTATACCCCATATTTTTCGGGCGTTAAAATTAAAGAGAAACTGGAAATAAAATGAAAAAGTTCAGAACAGGAATTAGAAGGTGCGAGACAGGACCGACCGCGCCTCCATTTAGACGGTCTAATAAAGGTTTTTATTTGACCCGTCTAACGTAAGAGACCCGTTAGACGGTCTAATACAAGTTTTTGTCTAATTTTATTGTTTTAAAAACACATCAACATATATTTTATTGTATTAGAAAAATTTGAAAAGTATTGAATATTAATATCATATGGGAACCAATTAAATCGAATTTCAAAACATTTTAGAGGCTAGCATCACCTAACATAAGTATATAGCCAAATAAAATAATCAAATATATTTTACTCAATTACATCAACTGACACATAAAGCCAATTTTACGAGTCACATATAAAAGAACATTCAATTTCAAACTTCCGATAATAAATGCATATATGCTAATATCATGCCCATTAAAATTCTGCACAAATTTTGAATCTTCCACGAATTTGATACCGATTTGCACCCTCTTCACAAATCATGTAAGCTATATTCTTTTTTTTTCTGTTTTCATATATTGAGTTACATAACTAAAAACCACTGTATCAAATTTGTCTCATGAAGTACTATAGATCGAATTTGACTATCTTAAATTGTACCTGCAACTTAAAAAAAAAAAAAAAAAAAGAGTGCAACCTAAAAAAAATACATGAACCTAAAACATATGACACAATTGTACAATTTATCTAGTTTTTATGATGCATTTCATCTAAATTCGGGAATAATAATTAAGTTCTATTTCACATTTCCTCCATTCATAAATATTATACTATGATGGTACAATACACTTATGATGCAATCATTTCATCTAGTTTTGTTTCATATGATATCATGAAGAAATGATCACACCCAATTGAAAGACAATCAAAAGTTATCCGACATTAAAAGATTAATACCATCTTTATTTCATTTATTTAATATTTTTTTCTTACTTCTTTAAATTATACTTTATTTTTAAAATATAAATGTTAATCTTTTATTAAATTTTTTTAATTTCTTTAATTTTAATTATATTTTTAAAGATTGAATAAATGTATTCATTTTATTTATGTTCATTTGTCTATTATATATTATTTAGATATAATATATACACACACACACAAAAATAGTAATGTTTAATTGAACTTTTTGTTCCAAAATTAATAATTAGATTACTAATTTTTATAATTATGTTTTTTTAAAATTTTAATGTTATAGATTATTTTAAATATAATTATATTACTTGTTTATTATTTTTATGCTGTATTATATTAAAAGATTAATATGATCCTTGATTCATTTATTTCATATATTTTTTCTTACTTATTTAAATTATACTTTATTTTTATATGTAAATGTTAAATTATATATTTTTTATTTTTTAATTTCTTTTAATTTTAGTTATATTTTTAAAGATTGAATATATGTATACATTTTATTTATCTTTCGTTGTCTATCATATATTATTTATACATTTATCAATGAATACATGTATACAATATAAGGATATGATATTATATTCATTTCATATTATTGTCAATTAATAAAGTTTTAATTTTCAATAAAGAATAATTATTTTATATATTATATTTATAATAATAATAATAATAATTATTATTATTATTATTATTATTTTATAATGTTAATGTTAAACTGTGTCTCTAATTAAAAGTAAAAGTAAAAAAAATACAATTAGATATCTAGAGAATGAAAAAAATAAAGAAAAAATTATAAAAATGAAATTCAGTTTTAGCTTCGAATTTTCCGTAGCTAATTCTATAGCTAAAATTTAAAAAAATAAAAATAATAAATTTATTTTTAGCTAGAGAAAATTTTGTTGTTAATTTCGGAGTTAAAATTGAAAAAAAAATATAGCAACGGAATTTTTTGTCTCTAAATTAGAGATGGAAAATTCTATCGTTATTCTGTCGTTAATTATTTAAGAATTATTAAAAAAATAAAAATTGGACATTTAACGATGAATTTGTCCGTCTGTAAGCTAAAGATGAAAAAGTCTATCATTAATTTCTTGGTAATTTAAAGAATTATATTCCGTCTTTAAAACGCTTTTTTTGTAGTGTATATTATTCATGAGCAAAATTAAAAACAAAAAATATAAAACATAAAACATTCATGTTTTTTATTTTCCAAAATGATCTAATATAAACTAACTTGACATTTATATATATAGATAGGTTATAATGAGGACTACTCTCTATGTGTGAGAACTAGGAACAAATCATATCCTTTCAAATTATATGGATGAATGGTGGAGATTAAAATCATAATTATTAATTTAATAAATAAATTATAAATAAAATAATATTAATGTAATTTTATATCTATAATGATATGAAAATATCCGAATAAATCTCCATATCTCATTCTCTCTCTCTCTCTCTCTCTCTCTCTCTCTCAGTCGTCGTTGAGCCACTGTAGATCACCGTTTACATAACGGAACCGACATAGCACTAAATTTAAACATTCTAAGCTACACAATTTAACATCATAAGCAACAAATTCCCCATTGTTAGCAAGAACATTCGAAAACTCATGGAATACATTGATCAAAAATAAGAAATTTGATTGCATTTTATATAATGTTGCAATGCATGTTTTCAACAATTTTATTTATTTCTATGTATCATTTCAATGATTATAAATATTATAATTTCTTAAATTTTAGTCAGAAATAATTCATTGCTTGTTTTGTAACATTTTATTGCTTCTCAAATCCCATTTCATTGCATGATGCGTAACAATTCGATTTTTTTAAATAGTATATATGATGACAATTGATGCTTTGTTAAGTGTTGTTTGTTGCTTATTTATGAGAAAACCATCCTTACCCATATAATTTTTTAAAAATTATAATGACGAGATATCTAATCATTGCTTATGTAGAATCAATACATTGCTTGCAAAACACTAAATTATTGCTAAATTCATATTGATAGCCTTATGGATTAGGGATTTTTTTAAAACCGTAAATAGTTCATTGCTTCTATTGTAACATTTTATTGCTTCTCAAATACCAATATCATTACACAATGTGCAACTTTTTTATTTTAAAACAAATAATATATTATGACAGGTTTTGGTTCAGGTGAGAAATATTTATGGGTGTGAGAAATGAGAAAATGTTTTTCTCTTTGTAATTTACTGCTTAATAGGTACAATTTTATTGCACAATTATTTTATCCCAGGTGTGCAATGAAATTATAGCAATTAAGCAATAAATCATTTAAGCAATAAAATTCTGGCAATTAAGCAATAAAATACAATACGATAAGCATTGTTCTCATTTCTCACACGAAGATCTTTTCTCACCTGAACCCAACCCTATTATGACAATTTCTAAATTATTCATAACAATCAACAAATAAGAAAAATGAATTAATTAATCCCGAACACAAAAAATAACTCATTATTTTTAGCATAACAAAAAATACAAAAAATAACAAAAATTTATATTAAATGAGTCATAAAAGATAAAATATATATATATAAGCAGTGTTGGTATATGATAAAAATTGTGGTGAATGAAACCAAAAAATGAAAAACTTCGATAAAAACCGTAGAGAAGATAAAACAGATAAAAAAAATTCTACATAATAAACATAAAATCACGTTGTAGTGGGAGAGAGAAATAAGGAAATAAAATTAAATGCATATATGGTTTGACCTATTATCGTGGGATTGAATTATAAAAACACTATGACACCCATATCTAATTAAAAAAAATTATAATTAAAAAAATATTAAATCTCAATCTAAATCTGCACCATTAAATTTGATAGATCTAACGGTTATAAATAGTTCATATTTCTCACACAAAGATGCGTTCTCATTTGAACCAAATCATATGTGTGTGTGTGTGTGTGTGTGTGAACCCTTCCTTCATGTAAGAACTAGGAACCAATCTAATTTCTCCATAACTTAGATCTTAATGGCCACAATTCAGTCAATATTTGGTTAAATGAAAGGTTCTATAGTTGTAATTATTTACAACTTTAAGTAAAAATAAAGTATTATGGTAATTCAATAATTCTTATGTTTTGAAACATGACTCTCTCTTCTCTCTCCATTTATTTCTCTCAAACATCCACGTATTATTTTTCTCTCTCTCTCTCTCTCTCTCTCTCTCTCTCTCTCTCTCTCTCTCTATTTTTCACATATTTCCTCTCTCCCCTCGCACCTCTCTGTTTGTTTTTGTAAACCATTTACTAAATACAAATTGAAAAATTATGATAATTTTAATAATTTATTAAAATAATAAAATATTATACCTATAAATATATATAAGATTAAAAGGATGTTTTATGTTAAAAATCGAAATCGATATTGCCGGTTCAGACATGACTTTGAATTCTTGATTTTTTTTTTTACGTTCATAGGCACATTTTAAATTTTTAGGGTTTCTTGATTTATTTGTAGACACTATTATTTCTTTTGGATTAAATGCTATTTTTTGTCTAAATCATCTCAATTAAATTATTACATTATTTCATCTTTTTCATATAATGTTGTTGATTCACGTATTCATCCTTTTTAATTATCTCATACATTGTCTTCAATTCTGATTTAGGTATTTATTTTTACTTTTTCGTCGATGCAACTGTTATTAGTTATAGTTCGTGCTAAAATGATATATACATATATCATAGTTCATGCTAAAATGACATGAAATATATTGATATTGATAATATCATTCAAATTTATTTATGATATGTGTGATAAATGGTGCTGGTGTGAGTTACATGTTGGATGAATTTCACAATAAACTGAAAATCTTCAATTAAACAATAATAACTTCATCCATATTTAAACGTAATACTGATATGTAACGCCATGCTAAAATATCTTATACACTGTGCTAATATGAGAGTAGTTTAATATTAAAAATTCATAAACGCGATTTTTTTTCCATATAATATATCAAATTACAACTTTTTCATACTATTTCATTCAAGATCCCGCATGGCTTTCTTTATCCGACAAAATATGAAGAAAAATATAAAATATTCATTTTTAGGGTTTATTTATTCTAGTTAGGATTCATTATATCCCAATTAAGGTTTATATTATAATTTATATATTTTCTTATTCTCATGCAATTTCGTCAAATGAAAGCAATATGCTGTTAATATGAACATATTTGCATGCTATTATGAACATATATCCATACTAAAATGAACAAACAACAAAAATGTTTATTACGAGTATATTTACATGTTATTCTCATGCAATTTCGTCATGCTAAAATGAAAATAATATAATGCTAATATGAATATATCACAATGCTAAAATGAATGAACAACATATACAATTAATACTATGAGTAAATTTACATGTTATTCTTATGTAATTTTGTCATGATAAAATGAAAGGAATATAATATATCAAATTAAAGCTTTTTTATGTTCTTTTATTTATAAAGATCTTGAATACATATGTTTATCCAAAAAATATGGATGCAAAATACAAAACATTAATTTTTATGGTTTATATCATTTCAGTTATGGTTTATTCCATTCAATTAGTGTTTATTTCATCTAATTTGGGTTTATTCCCCCTCAATTTTTTTTTAATACAAGGCATAGAAATTGTACATGATAAACCTAGAATAGGGACAAAATATGCTAAGTATGGGACTATAGCTAGATACTCCAAAGGAGGAGAATAACAAAATAAATACAAGACCAAGTATAATAGACAAGAACATGGAAATATATCAAAGTGTCAGCGCCGGAACCTGAAGTTAGGATAGCCTAGCTGGTCCATCCTAACCAGGGAAGCAAGGGGCCTCAGGGCCGTCTGAGTATCAAAAATGTGTAAGCCGTCGACCTCATGACCGATTCTGGCAAGGAAATCAGCAGGGCGATTGCCCTCTCTGTGGATGTGTGTGACTCGAACATGACGGTCTCGGAGTAGAAGACGTAGTCTGGAGAAGACTTCCCTAAGCTTTCCCGAACCTTGAGCACCATATGTGATGACTGTGACCACAGTCGCTGCGTCAAGCTCGATCCAAACATGGGAAGCTGTCTGGGGAAGGAGGAGGAGCCCCTGGAGGAGAGACCGGAGCTCCGCCTCAAAACTGGAATTGGCCTGCAGCGGGAGACAATAGGAGGTGAGCAGCTCACCATGATGATCTCTAAGTAACCCGCCCCCCGCTGCAGTCTGCTTCGCACGGTCGAATGATCCATCGGAATTCAGCTTCACCCATGGCTCTGAAGGAGGCTGCCAAGCGACTGCACGGGACCTGAGGGGACGCCTGACAGTCTCGACAGTCGGTATGAAATGAACCTGTGGAAAGCAACCGGCCCACTGGGGAGGCAGGAGCTTGCCACTGAGCATGAGCTGATGAAGATGCCGAGTAACCTGAAAAATAATATGAGATGACTGAAAAAGACGACCTCTGTGCTTGCGGTCATTCCTCTCATTCCAAGTAAACCATAAAATCAGGCATGGGATCAGAAAACATATGTGACGGTGTGTGGCACGTGGAATGAGGTGCCTCCAGAAACTAAGTGCGTGTGAAATCTGTGTAAAGTGCGGTGGTGTGATGTGAAAACATGAAGAAAAGTGCATCCAAACTGCTTGTATAGATTCTCCCTGAAGAAAAAGGTGAGGAACGGACTCAGTACTAGGAACAGAACATCAGGGGCACCTAGAAACTAGGGGGATCTCCCTAGCCAGAAGCTTGGCGTCGACAGGTATGCGATCAAAGTACAGACGCCAAAGAAATATGGACATGGAAGGGGTCAGACCATCGCTCCAGAAATCAGCCAAGAGAGCCCGTCTCGGAGCCCGATGCCTGACACTCTCCCAAGCAGAAGTCAAAGAGAACTTCAGTTACATCCCAATTAGGTATTATATATGATAATTCAATAATTGTTGTGTTTTCTTATTCTCGTGTAATTTCATCATGCTAAAATGAAAACAATGTGATTCTAATATGAACATATAATCATGCTAAAATGAACAAACAAAACATGTTATTAAGAGTAAATTTACATGCTATTCTCATGTTAAAATGTCATATACACCATGTTAATAAGATAGTAGTTTCAGGCTAAAACGTTATGAACGCAATGTTTTTCATATAATAGATCAAATTAAAGTTTTTTCATGTTCTTTCATTTAAGATGTTGCATGCCTCTGGTGCTCCAAATAAAATATGGATGAAAAATATAAAATATTTATTTTTAGGGTTTATTTCAACCCAATTATGGTTAATTTTACCCCAATTAGGGTTTATTTCATTCCATTTAGGGTTTTAGATCTTCCATGAAAAAATCACTTTTAATTCTGAAAAATATCACTGTTAATATTATTCAGGTGCACATGAGACTTTCTGAAATGTCATATGCACCATACTAATATGAGAGCAGTTTAATATTAAATGTTGATATGAGTTATGGATTATTTTAAAATGTCATATATATCATGTTAATATGCGAGTAGTTCCATGCTAAAATATCATAAACGCAATTCTATGAGTTATAGTTGGTCATACTAAAATGTTATATATGTTTTGATAAAATATTATATACACCATGCTAATATAAATCTGGGGCTGCTCTGTATGAAAAATGTCTGAAAATTATTTTTTCTATTTTTCATTTATTCTTTTCAAATAAACATATGCAATATAGATCTTAAATGAAAGAGTATGAAAAGATCATTAACTTGATATATGATTTGCGTAAATCCGATTAAAAACGAGCAAGTTATGATTGTTTAAAGTTTCTATAATATTTGTATAAATATGTTGACATCAGCATCTAAATTTTAACGAAAAGAAAATAACCCATCACTTTTGAAGTTCAATGCATTTACTAATATGTCACCGTTTTTTTTTAAGTTCAACATATTTACAAGTTTTTAACCGCCTTTTTATGTTAAATCTGGACCATTGAGATCAAAATTTGCGTGATTTGGATGAGCTCTCAGTTCCCATATAGGGAGAGTTCTCACCAGATCAAACCATATATATATATATCTAGAGTAAATTTCACTTCTGGTCTCATTAGAATAGGGTCAAAACACTTTTAATCCCAAAAGTTACATTTTTGGTCCCAAATGATATTTTTTCGACAACTTTGGTCCCATGAGATATTTTTTCGATAATTTTAGTCCCATAAAATAGTTTTTCAACAATTTAGTCCCAAACTAATACAAAAGGTGAACTACTGTTAAAGCCAAGGTCAAAACACGTGAAATGATGATTTTATTGGTTATTTCTTTTGTATCTATTCATATGGTTTAGTATTATGTTGAAAACACTTTGCACTTTTTTCGTTGGTATTAATTTTGATATTGTTGATGTGCTTGAGAATGCCATTTTTTTACCTTGATTTTAACGGCTGCTAATTTTCTTTGTTAATTTGGGACTAAAATTATCGAAAAAATATCTTATGGGACTAAAATTGTCAAAAAAAAATCTTATGGGATCAAAATTGTCGAAAAAATATCTTATGGGACCAAACTTGTCGAAAAAATTTCATTTAGGACCAAAAAAGTAACTTTTGGGACTAAAAGTGTTTTGACCATATTCTAACGGGACCAAAAGTGAAATTTACTATATATATATATATATACATATATAGGGATGGGATCTGATGAGAACCAGTCACCAGGTGGGAACTAGGAACCAATCCCATCCCTCCATTCCACAATTTGGACGGTCCAGATCAATCCAGATTTTTCGGTGGTAATTGTGTAATTAAAACGAAAGTCTTCAATTCACGCGTCTCATTAAGGGCAAAATCGGAACTGAACTCAGAAATTGCCCAGATTCAATTTTAACCTCCGACTTCGCTCATTTTAGCCTCATGCATTTCTCATTTTAGCATGTGTTGATAAACAAAAACGGAATGATGATTTCATTGGAATGAAATGCAATACACCCTATTTGGGGACAGTGAACCATAATGGGAATCTCATAGTTACTAGTTGGGATCAGAGCCCTAATCGGAACGTAATAAACCCTAATTGGGAACGGTGAACCCTAGTGGAAAATGTCACATCAATTTTAGCCTCCTACTTCGATAATTTTAGCATCATGCGATTCTCATTTTAGCCTCACAACAAAAGGGAAGAATTATTAAATTACGATATTACCCCTCCGTCCACAAAGTGGATCCGGGAACCGATCCTAGCCCTTGTTTCACTCAATCTGGACGGCCCAGATTAAATCACATTTAAGTGGATGGGCGGTGGCATTACTGTAATTTTCAGCAACTTTTTTGGAGGGGGGGTAATATAGTAATTCAATAATTGTTTCCTTTTGTTCTGTTTTTGTTTCCATCTTCATCCTTCCGCCCATCTCGCTCGCGATAAATTTTCCTTAAATCTCATCTTCGATCGCGTTCGGTCTTCATCGTAACTAATTTTCGTTTGCATCGCGTTTTTTTATTTCTCAACATTCTTTTATTTCTGTAGTTATCTATTTCATCGTTCCTAATTTTTCGTGAAGTCTGTACATCTGTGATTCCATGGCGACTCCAGGTATGGTTTTTATTTTGCATTATTTGATTTAGTTTTAAAATTTTAATATCGATTAATTTCGCAATTCGTTGTATCTGCATTGATTTTACAGTTCATTCTATTGGAGTTCGTTCTATTGGAATTCGTTGTATCCATTCTCTAATAACTGGCACTGATCTTGGCACATATCGGTTGTACAAAACCACCCTATCAACATATAAAAGCTGTTGCATTTCCAATTATTGTTAGAATTTGAATTTCAGTAATATGAAACAATGCACAAAGAAGAAGTTAAAATCGGTATATAAATATGCTAAAATGATTGTAAATATATGCTAAAATGATAACATGACAATAGTTGTGAGGATTTTTACTGTGAGGAATAGTATTGGTCCTCTGAATTCCCTTGCTTTGTTTATTTGCCACCGTAGCGAAGTTTCCACCAGACATCAGATTACAAACTCACACCAATTTAGTTCTGACACGTTGTCAATATCTTCTAAATGGTGCATTATGTTAGGATATATGCATCCATTGCCGCCATTTTCAATCAAGCAACATGTCAGAAGCACAATGAATTGTCTTTTGAACCATTCTCCTCCTTCAACATCTTCAAGCATATCCTTCACAACATTTGATGGCACAATCCTATATTTGTGCTTATTAAATCTTTTCCTCCAAGTTTCAGTCAGTTCACATGTTCTGTTTCTAGTCTTTTTATTTATCAAGGTTCTGCCCTTCGGCAATCCAAGAACCAATGGGACATCATCTTCATCTAAGTGCAGTCTCCCTCCATTGTCAGCAAGTTCTATTTCACACCTTCTGGGATTGAAGTTGTTTAAAACCCAGTATGTCAGCTTGTGTAGTAACTCTTTAACTCGTAGGTTTAGGATTTCACCAAAACCCATATTCATTACTGCTTCTCTTTGTGCCTCATTCAAATTTTTGATTGCGTTAGTCAGTGCAGATGGGATTGCTCTACTTGTCAGAAGTGGGTAGCCATCTTCAACAAGCCTGTAGTCGTGTTCACATGTAGGTGTTTCTTTTTTAATATCTTGCTCATTCCTTGCATTTGTTATTCTTTCTTGATCTTCATCATCAACTTGCGATTTTCTTTTTCTTGTATCTGCATAATATGACATGCTAAGAAGTATTACACAAAATGCTAAAATTTATTACGATTTTAGCAACAGAGTCCTCAAAACAATGCTCAACCCCATCCCACTCAATTAAAACAATGCAAAAGTGTATTACACAGAATGCTAAAATGTATTACATGGAATGCTAAAATGTATTGCAGGGAATGCTAAAATACAATTTTGGCAACAGATTCCTCAAAACAATATTGAAGACCATTCCACTCAATTTAAACAGCGCTAAAATGTATTACACGGAATACTAAAATGTATTACACAGAAAGATAAAATGTATTACACAAAAGGCTAAAATGTGTTACACAAAAGGCTAAAATGTATTATACAAAAGGCTAAAATGAGGATTTTGGAAACACGTTTCGAAATCAAATACAGGAAAATCCGTGCTCTTTGTATGCTAAAATCATGATTCTTATACAATTTAAACAACATAAATGCTTCGAAATCACTTCACTGAATCTAACTACTACACATATTCATCTTATATCTTGTATTTTTATGGAAATCAATGAATCAGTCATGGAAAAATTTGTTTTTACAACTTTTTCTTACTTTGCAATTCAAGAGTAATGAAATCGACAAAAGCTAGGGTTGTTTTTTTTACCTTTTTTCAATTTTGAACTTGAATCGATCTTATTTTCCGCCACTGTTGCTTCGCTCGGTTCGATTTTGATGCAAAGCGTCGTCTTATTTCGATTTCTTCAGTTTGAATCGTGTTTTTTCGTTGGTGATTTCAGTTTTGAAGCTTGAAAATTGAATCTCGCAGTTTTTGAGTTCAGTTCTTCGCGAAATGATGCTACTGTTAACATAATTTTTTTTTCCGATTCTACCCTTAATGAGACGCGCGAATTGAAGATTTTCGTTTTAATTACAAAACTGCCACCGAAAATTTGAATTGATCTGGGGCGTCGATTTTGCAGGATGGACGGATGGGATCGGTTCCCACCTGGTGACTAGTTCTCATCAGATCTCATCCTTATATATATATATATATATATATATATATATCTACAAAAGAAATTAAAAACACTAGTTATAAAAAAAAAGTGTGTATATATAATTGTAATAGAATTTCACTAAATGAACCGGCCACTAATTAAAATTACACAAAATATTATATATTACAATAAGAGTGACTACAAATAAATCCACCTTAACCCTCAAAATAACGAAATTCTTATAAATTTGTAAATTTTGTGTTTCATCTTTTATATTTGGAAAATTCAAACAATTAGTTAAATATAAAATAAATGAAGTGATGATGAATTTTTGTAACTAAAAGTAGACAGCAATATGTTTTTCTAGCTTTAAAAAAAAAAAGACATGCTTTTAATTCACCCATCAACAGCCTTCTCATGTGCAGAAATGCACTATTTCTGCGTGGCTTAAAGAGCACAATTTTATTTTTTTACGAGAATAATATTTCACCATGCGCTTTTGGTCACTGCAACATTTTTCCCATAAAATAAAAACTCACACACAAATATAGGGTAATCCAAGCTCACTAATCATTAATCAATCATGGACATATTTAATGTACCAACTTTGATGTGGCAACCCCACATAATTTTGGAATTATTCAACGTAATTTTTCATTTTAGTAATCATAAAATCAAATTAAAATCTATAATCATTATAAAACCCCCATAATTTATAAAATAATCAACCATGAGCTCTACTAACTAATTAATATTAAAAACTAAAAAAAAATCAACGGTAATTAAGTAACTTCATCAAGTAAAAACTAAAAATAATTATAAATCATAACAATGAAATGATCAATTCTAATTAAAATTATTAGTAATAAAGTAAAATTAATTATAAAGTTAGCAATTAAATAACCAATCCCATTACAAAACGAAAGTAAATATGAACTGAAAAAGTACGATAAAAACTGCGTGACAATATGGCATGCCCAATGGACTTATCAATCAGTACCAACAATAATGGGTAAGTGAAGTATGCATTAGTGTAATATAGTATATTTTATAAGCCTTTCACGCAAACTAAATTTAAAATCAATTTATGTTAATTAAGCACTAATAAAATTATATCATCCACACCGTTAAACTCAAATTTGATTTCTTTCCATATCTCGAAACCTGAATCATCTTATATCATTTTAAAGGAGATGATAATTTCATAAATAATTTTAGAAAATACAATACTAAAATTCAATATTTATAGAACTAAAAATAAAATGCACGATTTATTTATCTAGAATTAAAAAATGACAGTGACAATATTACTGTAATATAGTCCTATAAATTTTAGAAAGTATAATATTAAAACTCAACACGCGTGCTAAAATACAACATTTGCGGTGCTACTTATCTCATAGAAACACAGGAAAATCTCATTATAATTTACACACTAAAATTATGTATTGCATATATAATTACATAAACCTATCATTTATATTCATATCTGATATAGGCAATACAATACACAGTAATATTATCATAATATGTCAAATCTTAGGTAAGTCTCATTTTTTATTTTTGATGACAAAGGAAACGGTAGCTACCATAGTGTATGAAAGTACACTTTTGATATACTCTACTCATGTGTAATAACTACACAGAAAGGTAAATTACATTAGAAAAATCTTGTGCACCATATCAAATGCGTGTTTATAGAATTCAAACTTGATATATTTTTGAATCACAAAAATCATCTGATATGCAAACAGCTCTTGAAATCTTCTGATCCCAACTTGTGTGTGTCAACCGTATATCAAAACTCAAAATTATTAATTTTTCTTTCATTTTTTTTCTTCAATTTTAATATTTTTAGGTTTAGCATAATTCTACAATTTTATTTAGGATTTATTCCACCCAATTTGAATTTATAATTATTTTTTCATATTTAATTTTTATTTTTTTAGTTAATATAATTGATTTCTGGAATTGATTATTCCTAAATTAAGTAATATAATTTTTAAAAATTTCATTTTTTAGCAATAAACATTAATTATGATTAGTTATAATATAATCAATTTTATTTTTACAAAAAACACACACGATTAACACATAAAATTGGAACTAGAGAATTTGTACCCATCAAAGAGCGGATGTGATCCTCTATTCCAGATTTTGTGTTTCAACCCGTATTCCACGATCAAATTTATGAAGTTTGATCCTCTATTCCAGCTTCTGTGTTTCAACCCGTATTCCACGATCAAATTTATCATTTTTTTTTCATTTTTTCGTCAATTTTAATTTATTATGTTTTAGTTTAATTTTATGATTGTTTTTAGGGTTCGCCCCACCCAGTTAGGATTTATAATTATTTTTTAGTATTTAATTTTCAAAGAAATGATTATTATGGTTGATTCTATTAAAAATATGATTTATAATTATTAAAATTTCAATATTTTGTTGAGAAGCGTGACTAGATCAATTATTTTATAATTAATTTTTATTTTTGTAATATCTATTATTAAACTTATAGATTTGATCATGAAATACGGATTGAAACACCAAATCTAAAATAGAGGAAAAAAGAGATCCTCCATGACAACATTTTATTTCATCCGGTGTTTTATCACAATATTTAATTTCATATCGCGTTACAAGTTATGAGTGTGAATTTAAGAATAGAGGAATGACGTGCATCGCTTGCTAAAAAAGCGGAATTAGTCTCACATGGTAAGTCAATCCTTGTCACGCAGAACGTAACCCGCCTTCACTCGTTTCTCCACCATATTACACGAATCCCCCGCTCTCCGCTCCCTATAAATCCCCTTCCACCGCCCCCTCCACTACTCCACCACTCTCTCTCTACTCTCTCAAATCTAGATCTCCACTCCTCAACCAAAAAAAATGTCGAAGCCAGCGACCCCGGTGTCGCCGCCGCTCAAAGACGAGCTCGACATAGTCATTCCAACCATCCGCAACCTTGACTTCCTCGAGATGTGGCGGCCGTTCTTCCAGCCGTACCATCTGATCATCGTTCAGGACGGAGACCCTTCGAAGACGGTCAAGGTGCCGGAGGGATTCGACTACGAGCTCTACAACCGCAACGACATCAATCGGATCTTGGGCCCCAAGGCCTCCTGCATCTCCTTCAAGGACTCCGCTTGCCGCTGCTTCGGCTTCCTCGTCTCAAAGAAGAAGTACATCTTCACCATTGACGACGATTGCTTCGTGAGTTTTTTGTTTTTTTTTTCTCTCATCCTCTTTCCGATCGCAATTTCTTCATCTTAGTTTTGTGTTGGATCTGAGTTAGTCCTCGGTTTGGGGATCGGGGATGTCAACGGTCATTCAGAATATGCGAAGAATTGAATATTTGTTGATTGCGAGAAAAAGTGTTGGGGGTTTGTGCTAAAATACATCGCGGTACGCTGAGATAGGGCGGTCCATGTCTCCGATCGCGACACGTGGATTTTTTATAAAAAACTATATTTCTGATTGCCTGATGTGACTGGGTTTTGCTCTGGTAGGGCAGGGCATATGCGAATTTTGTGGGTTTTGGCCCACAAGAGAGATTTGATTTTCTGTCGGTGATATAATTTTCTTGTTTTATTCTATTAAACTATAAATCTAAATGAATTATAAAAATATGTATTTGTTATGATTTTATTTATATTAGAATCCCGGTTGGTTATGTTTGAAAGTTGTTAGACGAGGCTGTAGTTTTGGAAGTAAAAATGATGAGTAGTATTTTGTATATTATTGAGTTGGAGTTGGTGATCCTAATTAGTTTGATATGTATACTTGTAGGTGGCGAAAGATCCAAGCGGGAAAGAGATTAATGCTTTGGGTCAACACATTCAGAATCTGTTAACTCCATCAACACCATTCTTTTTCAACACATTGTATGACCCCTACAGAGAAGGTGCTGATTTCGTCCGTGGCTACCCATTTAGCTTGAGGGAAGGAGTCCCAACTGCCGTCTCCCATGGACTCTGGCTCAACATCCCCGACTACGACGCCCCAACTCAGCTCGTCAAACCTCGAGAGCGCAACACTAGGTTCATATTCTTGTTACAAAAATCACGTCTTTAATATGATATAATAAGTAATAATAATAATAATAATAATAATAATAATGCTGGCCATCTTTTGACAGGTATGTCGATGCTGTCTTGACCATTCCTAAGGGGACCCTGTTCCCAATGTGTGGAATGAACCTTGCTTTCGACAGAGAGCTCATCGGCCCTGCCATGTATTTCGGGCTTATGGGCGATGGCCAGCCTATTGGAAGATACGACGACATGTGGGCTGGCTGGTGCACTAAGGTGCCCTGCCCTGCCCTGCTTATGTATAATTATTTTCTGTTGAGAGTGAGTTCCATGCTAAATGTATGAAGTCTTTGGACATTTTTGCAGGTTATCACTGACCACTTGGGTTTGGGAGTCAAGACAGGGCTGCCGTATCTCTGGCACAGCAAGGCCAGCAACCCTTTTGTCAATCTGAAGAAAGAGTACAAAGGAATATACTGGCAAGAGGACATTATCCCGTTCTTCCAATCTGTTGCTTTCCCCAAGGACTGCACAACCGTGCAGAAATGCTATATTGAGCTGTCCAAGATGGTGAAAGAGAAGCTCAGTCCTATTGATCCTTACTTTCAGAAGCTTGGTGATGCCATGGTCACCTGGATTGATGCCTGGGATGAGCTCAACTCAGCCGCCAAGAAGGATGCTTCTGCTTCTGCTTCTGCTGCTTCCAAAAAGAAATAGAGACTTGGTTCACTCACTCAATTATTTCACTAAGCACTCCACATTTTATTGCATCTAGTCATTTTACTTGTCAGTTTGTTTTTATTGTCATATTGTACTCTCTAGAAGCTGAGTTCTCTCTTTCTGACGGCTCACAGATCTTAAGTTATTACACCACCATCTGTTGGTTATTTGAGTTTATACTATACATGCATTTTGAGTGGGACCTTGTTATTTCCATGTTTTCTAAATAAAACTAAAGCTGCCTATAATTCCTCTTTTTGTGATTTTTCTACTTCTTTTTCTTCTTCCATCATTGATCATTTATTAGTCCCACTCACAAGGAGATTGAAATCAAATTGCTATGCTTTTTTCTTTCTTAACTAAACAAGCGTGCCACCCGCGAACTGCAGCTTCTGTAAAGATGAAGATACAAAACTCCAAAATTCATCAAAATACAAGAGAAATGTGCTTTTCTGGTTTTTTTTTTTTACACCCCGTTTCGATGGGATTGATCTCTAAAATTCTCCCATATTTCATTACACAAAGTTAAAACGTACGTGCTTGAGTTATTTGTCAATATTTGCAGCATCATATATATATAATATGTTTGAAGTCAAGATTATTTGATTATGTGAGATGAATAGAAGAAAAGGAAGATTAGATAAGCATGCATGAAAACACTAAAATAAAATTCATTGTTAATACGTGCAAGTAAATCAAACATATATAGGGAATTGAAAGAAAGCACGAAGCATATATAATTCTAAGTGGGGACTAGGACCAAGTGATCCTGTACATGATATTTGGCATTGCATCTCATGGAAAAGAAGACAAGTGCAAAAACAATCAAGACTAGAGCCAAACAAGCCGTTGCCGGCATGCAACCACCACCAGCCTTCTCCCTCCGCCCCCTCCCATCACCACCGGCTCTCTTCTCCACCGCATCAGCCACTTCCACGACGGTCTTTTCCTCCACCACCACTTTGTCCTCGGAGGATTCGCTAAAATCGAAAGGCGGCAACTCATCGTGTTGATCGTAGTTCATCATCATCACTTCTCTCTCTTGAATCCCATCGTCTTCCTCCTCCACAGTACTTGTCCTTTCCTCCGCCCCAAAAAGCTGCCTCCCTTTAAATCTTCCGCTGAGAATGGCAGCCCTTCTATCCATGAGTATTTCTTCAACTGCATTACTGCAATTCTTGAGACCAAAAGCAGGCTTTCTGTGCTGAAGAGAAGACATGAGCGTTCGTGGAGAATTTTGGAACAGATTCTCATCAAAAGAGGTGATGCTATTACTATTACTATAACTATAACGACTATGTGAAGAAGAAGATGTGCGTGGGCTTCGAGGCCTTGAATTTTGTATGGATTTCCAAATATATTCGAGCTCCTTCAACTGTTGGATTAATGCTAGGTTTTCTGCATCATCTTCGGATTCTTCTTTTTTCATGGTGGGGTTTCGGATGTTTCTTCTTCCTTCTTCTTTTCGTTTCATTAATGGTTTCATTGTGCGTGTGGGGTTCAACAACATGGGGAGGGGGGGAACTATTTGAAACTACCCACGCCCTTGGATTTCTCCTTTCAAATTTTAGCTTTAGATAACTAACTGTATCTCTCTCTCTCTCTCTCACGCACACACACATATCCTGATATTGGATCAAATAAAATCTAATTAAGCACAAATCAAATAAGTATGGGGAAAAAAAGATATAATATTGTTGTTGCCTTCGATTTTACTGCATCTTTATGTTTTTGGTGTAATTTAAAACCAAGGATTTTGGTGTATTAAATAAGCACGTTGTTGTGCAAAGAAGTTGATTGTAAAATTTTGTTGTTCATGAATTATCTCATTTAATTTTTCTTTCAATATTCCCTCTCTCGAGTTGGATTGCTGGAAGGAAATTATATTCGCGGAGGTACTTGTAATTATACAATTTATTAATTCACCAAGAAAATATAATATAATATAATAATTGCGATAATCTGGGTCCTCAAATCCCAGCATAACAACAATCTATTCGTTTGCTTTATCTTCTGAATGATTCTGTTTGTTTCTCTCATCATTTCTTTTTGAACTGATTAGCTACAATTTTGGACTCGATAAAAGAGAAAGTTGGTTTCCAAAATAATTCTTTCGAGGTAAAAATATTAAAATTCAAATAATGTTCTTTTAACCTACAATTAAAAGGTTTTTTCCTTTTCCCGCCCAAATATGTGCTCGCAAATTACCTAGCCTTGTAAATGTAGAGGGTTTTATTTGGGAATTGGATATGCGTTTTTTAATTCATGGTATTATGTTAGATAATTCTGGAAATCAATTTTACCGTTCACTTTCTAGATGTAATTTGACATCCAGTAAATATTTCGTACTCATGTATATACATATATATATATATATATAGTGGTTGACTATAATGAGCATTGTAATAGGGGTGAGAACTAGACACAACGCTTATTTACAATAATATTATTATTATTATTTATCTTAGTATATTTTAGTGTTAATTAGCACTAAATATAATTATTACTAAAACACAATAAGATAAGTAATGAAAAAATAACACTAAAATACAATTATCACATCAATCCCTAGTGTTCATTTGAACCAACTCTTGTATAGTCTTCCATGCATGACTTGATATATACAATTATGGTTGTGATTCCAACATTATACAGTTTCTCAAAAATCAAGTCTCTCAATTCACAAAGATTCTCAATCATACTTGAGGCAGATTGCCAAGGGATCCAACAACAGCTCAGCCATGAGAGTGAGGACCTCACCTATCTGCAAGTCCATTCGGAAGGGGTCTGCCTATTTTGATAAAGTAATCTATAGTTGGGCCAAGCAAAATGCGAATTCAATGGCACATTCGTTGGCATGTTTAATCATTAGTAATCCTATATTTTTCTCTTACATCGGTGATATCCCGGATTCATTTTGTCAAACATTCCCTCTGCAGATATGATTTTAGTTTAATATCATTTTGCTTGATTTTCCTCAAAAAAAAAACACCCTCATAGTTTCTAAATTTAGCTACTAACTTAGGAAGTAATAGCACGTTTCTTAATAACAGGGTAAACATATCCTCTAATTAGTGATTATATTAATTTAACAAAGCCATGGAAAAGTTTGAGCTACAAAAAAAGTTTGGCAGCCAAAAATCACATGTAACAATTAATCACTAACTAGTCAGTAATGGCTGAAAATAGGTTGCAATTTGGAAGATCTGTTTCAACTTCGGAAATGTCTTCTATTGTGCCTTTTCCATCCATCGCATTAAAGAAGAAGAAATTTTTCATAGGATCTCCTTTGCCTGATATTGCTTTAATAACTTCCTACAACCAGGATAACTTAATGAATCAGCAATTATAAAAAGATGGCACAACTCAGCTGACAGTCAGCATCGTGAATTTTTCAAGAGATGAACGATGGAAGTGAGTATCACCTGCCCAAGGATGCCTCCGATGATGGCACAAACAGGTGGAAATTCAGATCTACCTTCCAACAATCTCTCGAGCAGGGAATCCGGAATTCTAGATTCGTCATGTGACTACATAATTTGATGGGAGCATTGCTAAACAATTCAAAAGCAAGATATGCATGTTTATACTGGCTATTTGGATGGGATTTACCTGAGCATCACAAAGATCCTTCCTCAGCTTTTGAACTTTAGGCAAATCAGCAGCAGAAGTTTCCCCAGGTATACGGCCCTCAAGCTCCTCAAACTTCTCTATCACTGAAAGTCAAATTGTTCCAAGTGTCTTACAATTATGAACATACCAATACCTTACTCTGTCCATGCAGAAATTTTGATTCAAACTATTCCTAAGAAAAGGCTATTTTATGATAAATAAAGGATGGGGGAAGGAGAATGTATATGCAACAAAAACACATACCAAACTCAATTGTGCTTGTTGTAACAGACACATTTTAAGTCTCGCCAGAGACAATAATGCACCAGGACTATGAAAAGAGCATTAACCAATTACACGTCCATTTTTCTTAATCAATTGTATTAATTAATTTATATTCCATCATCTTTCAAACTACATATAGCTTCCACATGGTATTTCAACATGAGATAGGCATATAACTATGAGCACTTCTCCAAGGATGAATATTGATAATAAATGAGAATCCGCCTACTGAAGAAAGAATCGTATAATAAAAATGCTATATGAAAACAACTATTCTGGGCTCTGGGGTATCTCCATAAAAACATATCAAAAGCATATACCTCTCAAGGCTAAGTACAACTTAGAAACCCTCACTGGAAGAGATTTCCACGGGACAGAAATAGCTTCCTGAGATAGGAGAAAAATGACAAGCAATTTTATTAGAAGACAACGGACTGAATCTGAAACTTGATAAGCATGTAGTGACATGGGAGCATGTGCATGTTTAGTACAGAAGAAATTTCTGATCTTAATCCACTTTAATTCAAATACATGAAACTTATTTGCAGTGGATTTGTAATAATACTTATCACTTCTCAGTTGGCTCTTGTCATAAGTTTCTTTAGAATCAAATGTGTTTGTAAGACTTTCCAAATTATTCATCCAGTTTTTACCATCATTCACTCCTGACTCCACAATACAATACTAATTTGCAACGAGCTCTTGTATGATATAAGGCAGCTGATACTTCATTAGTAATATTTTCCTCAACTCCGACTTCATTAATCAACCTATCTAGGCACAATTAGTCATCCTCTAAAAGTACAATCTCGGAGCAAATTCAGTAGCAAAATTTCTTACTTTTATGGCTTCATCAATCCACCTATTTAATCATAAACATAATTTATAACAGAATAAAGTGAATAATTAAAGCATGCATGTCTCTTCATAAGCAGAGACCCACATCATGAATAGTGGACATTTCCCTGCAGTGGTTAATGTCAACAAGAAACTAATTTGATAAAGAAATTCAAGTTGATCCTGTAAAGTGAATATATTAAAGGAACAATATCACCCACTGCTAATGAAAGCTACAAAATGCTCTATATTTCTTATTGGAAATAGTTACCTCAAAAGTTGGATACTTTATATGGCATTCAAAGGCTCCATCCCCTTTTTTCTGTGAAGGAGAAGAAAAGCAGATCAATCTCCAAAAGTTCAAAATTCTGACAGCCTCATATACAGAAGAACAACCGTAATAACCAATTTAACATCTATAGCTCAATCTAAACAATTCAATTCATATGCAGAAAAGGCCTGGCTTTAGAAAAAGTTCAAAAAGAAAAGGAGAATCTGGGAAGACACAAAATATACCATGTAATAAACCCAAATGTCTAAAGCGTACAACAAAAAATAAGTTCCTAGCATATAACCTTAGAGTAGATGTAATTCTGCAAGTCAACAAATATTTCCCCACAGGAGTCTTTGCAATCCACCGTATAAAATGCAATACGTTTTAATGATTTGCGACACTTCTCATTAACTGATTTCTGCAGCAGATACATCGAAAGGACTTAGGATAAAAATAAAACAATACTCATCTACATTTACAAAAGCCAAGAAAATGAGCAGCCAAAATGAGAAGGTAGCTGTACTTTTGTCGAAAGAGAGCAGGAACTGATAACCACAGCATCAAACTTGCGAAAGAAGTCAACACTAAAGTTGGATAAATCACCTGCATTCATCTCACTGTCACTGCCTTCTTAATAGTAATAAAACCAAGACATAAATAAAGCAAAACAGATTGAGCTTCAGCCTTCAAAGTTCAGAACTTCCCCAGACACACCAGGCAAGTTTCCTCAAATGCATGTGAAATTAAGAATACTTAAAAGAAAATGGAGAAAACTCCACCAAGTAGAGTTAAGGTAACATTAACTTTGAGCTTTCTATAATTGGCAGAATTCAGAGCACATTCTTTATTCAGGCAGTCAAGTGTATTCGTAGCTGGAGAGAATATGGATATGTTTTTAAGACAATACAAAACTAACTGACTCAAGGTAATCCCTACAAGCATCTCCTGAATATTTCATCCTTAAATTACACTTACCACAGAAATATTACTCAAACCGGGTAACAGTACCAGCCTTACATTACTGATTACACTTGTGCTGAGCAAAGTTATAAGGAAAGCTAAAGCCAAAAGCCAGAATCCCATTCGAGGAATCCTTCTATATCAATTAATTAACAAAAAATAAAAATGTAAGGACACGGATGAAAGCAATAAAAAAGAGGACCACCTTCTTGAACAGAAACACGAACCATGCGGTTAAATTCCTTCAATGAATCACTACAGAGCTCAGCAAGAGATTTCCCCATGTATACATTCGGGTCGGCAGGAACCAAAAAATTAGCAGACAATATCTCTTCCGTCACCATTCGATCATCATTCAATGTCACACTACCTACCCCTGCTAGCACAATATTTTTGCAAAACTGCAAACGCACCACAACAGTGATTTCAGTCACGCAAACATGAATTTCTCAGTTGTACTACAAGAATGCAGATGTTTAAAATTTAAAAATGGGAACTTGGTGTCTAACAAGAGATGAATACCTCAATTACAGAGCCCTTCAGTCCACTAACGAGTATATGAGACTTGCTTAGCCTAACAACCAAAAATTGCCACGAATATTATATCAATAACTTACAAAAAAAAACCATACACAAACGCACGTTCAAGAGCCCGAATGTATATTACCTCCGTTGAGCATCGGCGCCCCAAACGCGAATTTGGCGATCATAAAGCGCGGTTTCTTGCTCAGTCAATTCCCCTCCGTCCATGTTCAATTGCAGCCTGATTTACCCGAATTTTAGAGAGAGAGAGAGAGATGAAAACCCTAGGCCTGAATGAACTCTACTCAAAGAAGCTCAGAACGGGCGGGCTTGAAATATGTTACTCAAGTCAACTACTTATTTATTTTATTTACAACTAAAAAAAAACATATTTTATTTTATTTGTTTAAACTGCACTATAAATTTATAAAATGAAAAATGTTACAGTAGCCAAAACAAAACAAAACAATAAAATATATTTTAGCAATTTCTAAATTTACTATTTTTATATATAGCAAATATGAGCGTGGCTTTAACGGGTTTATTTACTATTAAAAAAAAAGATTTTTTTTATTTAAATGTATTTTGCCATCTCATTTTAAAAACAAAGATCCACCACTACAAATTTATAACTTGAGTTCAACCGAATTGATTTTGACCCAGCAGAATAATACAAAAAGGTTATTAAATTACAAAGCCATATGATGACCAAACTTAAAGCACATGTTTTTATTGTTTTTTTAGGAATAAATCAATAATATTATTCATTCAAACTGACATACATCGGAGTATGATACATTTTAACAATAATATGTATCACTTTATTGAATTGTTTTGAGATATGTCTAAAAAATACATACATATATATAGGCTCTCGTGAGAAGGTACGTGTATTAGTATAATTCTAATTTATATAGGTTAACAACTTCTCTTTTCTCTTTTTCTTTTTTTTTTCTTTTTTTTTTTGTGTTCCTATTTGCAGTTATATTGCAAAGTGCATTCCGATATATAAATATTTATTGTAGGGCTAAAAAATGTATATAATTGAAAACGGATCGAAGGTAAATAAATAATCATTACATAAAAAAGTGGATTTTCATTAATAGAGTATACAGTATGTGGATAATAATCGTATGCTGAAAAAGGTCAAGCCCTTGTGTTTGTTTCTACAAAAATAGACCAAGTTCTGTAGAAAAGAGGATGAAAACGTACTTTTATTTGAATGTTCTAATCATCATCACGATCATGGCCATGTATAAATATAATTGATGAGTGTAATATATATATATATATATAGTGTACCCGAGCAACATGCGAACAAGATGCCTAGATATTATATACGGTTTTCCAGCTTCTTCAGCGTCGCATAATACCACTTTCAAACCTACAAATTCGGAAATAGCAATATAATTTAATTATCACACATGTTGTATACAACAGTGAACTGCATTTCAACATGGCAAACATCAACTACCAATTCTGCATCATTTAAAATATCAGGTCCCTTCTTTTCGTTTTCTTCTAACAAACGCCGAATATGAATATCGATCAAGAATTATAAATGAATGCATCAACAATTATATAATATAAAAATACCCCATACATTTACAATTATTTTACAAAGAGAATCTCCCTAAAAGTATATCGAGTTAATTTTTCTGAATTCCAAAGGAAAAAAAAAAAGAAGCTTACCTTTATTCTCCTGATCATCTTGTTTACAATTCCTTGAATCCATTCACGTACACACGTATATAATTGGCCTGTAGGACTACTACTTGAACAGCATAAAAAAAGTAGGACTATTTAAACTTGTTGAAAGTTGATACAGATTAATTAATTCAGTAAAAAATAGAGATTAATTGACCTGTCTGCCTAATGTGGTAAATCTGTTAAGTGATACACGAACTTTAATAATTAATATAATATTAATGAAGGAGAAAATGAGCAAAATTATAACGGCGGAATGTATTCACATATGAAATCTGCAATCATTATATAATAAATAAATGAAACAACTTTTGGAGATCCGAGTCTAACATACATACACAGGGTCACAACCCTTAAGATTCTGGTCTTCAATCTTCAATTGTGTGTGTGTGAGTTTCTTAAAATAATAGGTATTAATGATTTCTGTTTAAGAACTTAATTGAATGAATTAGGGAATGATTAATTCATGTTGGGTTTCCAGAGGATTTTATTTTGTTTTAGTTTATCAAAAAATCGTTGTTCGATAAAATATAAACGAGTGAATGTTGTAAGACTTATGCATATTTGCATTGAAACTAGGGATGTCAATTTAGCACGACACTGATGAATTGACCCGAATAAACCAAGAAAAATGCAGGATTAGGTCCAAAAAAATTCTTCCCGATTAAAAAATTAACTGAACAGGCCGAACTGGTCAGGTTGGCCCATCGTCCTGAACCTGGGCAACCTTCATTGTTTTGGTTATAACTTTTTCTAGAAAAATTCGATCCATGAACAGTTAGAGGTACTAGAAAGCTAACTCAATAATCTTTTCATTCATATATTAAGCATTTAAAGATTCTGAATATGCTAGGAGTTATGAATTTCAAAGTTACAATCAATAGTAAATGGGTTATATTAAATGATGCAATTTTTCGTTAAATGTTATATTTTCATCTACAACATTCATTCATGAATTTATTAATATTATAAGGACTATAAATGATCAGCATGATGTATAAAATATATATTAGAATATTTGATAATGTGTTATTAGAGTTTGAGTATACAAGTTGTTTATTCATTTGTTGCTACTTAAATGTCGAGACCCTTCACTTTAATCTGTTTATTATTTTATTTTATTTTTGTATTAGTAAAATTCTCTTTCATCTCATTATTCCTCTATTATTTGATATCATTGAAATTATAAAGTATTAAAATTATATTATTTACCATGTTTTAAATTATTTAATGACTTATTTTAATTATATATACATTATAATGTTATCATTTGTTTAATATATGTGAAAGAATACATATATATACATGATTATGTAGTTGAGTTCGAACTTCAAATGTCTTTAAACTATAAAACATAATGTAATTCAAATATTTAGATCGATGATTGAACATAATTGTTGTGATGCAATTTGAAATTATTATGTTTGAAAAAATAAATTAAGGTTGAACATTATTATCATGAAATTTACTTTTGATTTTTTCTTTATTACTCGAATGTTCTTAGTGTGCGATGTTAATTATATTATTTTTACCTTTTTTATTTTATTTTTATTATAATGTTGTTGTTTATTTTAATAAATGATGAAAACATTGAAATTGAAATTGAACGTGAAGTTAAAGGAGCTTCAAATATTATTGTTGAAGTAGAAGAACATTGTACTTCAAACTAGCTCGAAGATTAAACTATAGAAATGATTGTTTTTGGAAGAACAAATTATGATTCAAGATTATTGCTATTTGTCATATCATGTCTGGTTTATTTCTTTTATCTGATGCACTTTGATATTAATGAAATTTTATATTCATCATATCATTTTCATTTTATCTTGTTTTTTCGTTGTTTACTTATTTCAAGAACTAGTATTTCTGCTTCGTGATGCATAGTTAGTTTTTTTAAACCGTGATATTAATTTAAGTTGTACGTACATGGTCTCATTATAAAAATAATTTATTAATTATAGTTTCATAAGAAATAACGCATTTAAATTAAGTTATCAATACAAAAAAATGAAAATAAATCACAATAAATATGGTTGCCACCTAAACAAATAAAATAGCAATATTTAATCACGACAATAATCGAAAAATATTAAAATAACTATTAATTAATAATGATATTGAATAGAGTAGGCATATTGATCACCTCGTGTTTTACATGTGTTTTGAGGTTCATTTGAGTTGTATTTGATGGGCATTGCATGCATGAAGTGATAATTTTGTATAGTATCTATATTGTATACAATATCATGTGTTTGTTCATTGTGAATAGATTTAATGTCATTTTTTGTGTGAACTTCAAATGGGTTTTGGGAAGACTCTAGAAAGATAGGAAATTAAGTAAGGAATGCATTGCACAAAAAAAATCGGGTTAATCGGACGAGAAACGAGTAAGAACGTAGTAAAACAGCAGGTTGTCCCCACAAATCAACACGAGTCTTACTCGTTTCTCGTCCGATTGACCCCACAAATCAACATGAGTCACAAAAAATTTCTCATGGGGTCACCCATCCCACCAATCAACACGAGTCTTTCCAGCCAATCAACACGAGTCTTTCCAGCGTGCTTTGTCCTCACTTGCACGCTCCCTGAACTTCTCAGAGGTCACCCATACCACCATTGACCTAGGTCAAACACGCTTAACGACCCGACAACTGGACCAACGGCTCCCCACAAACCAACACGAGTCTTTCCAGCGTGCTTTGTCCTCACTTACACGCTCCTGAGAAAATTTCCTAGAGGATCACTCATCCCATCATTACCTATGTCAAGCACGCTTAACTTTGGAGTTCTGATGGAACGACCGCCAGAAAAGAAAATGCACCTTGTGGTATGAGTAGCACCAATCAAATTCTTTAAACTCTCCTCGACTATATAGTCTCATTCATGTATAGCCTCGAAATCCCTCTCTTTCGGGTTTATTAGGTTCATTCATATCTCCATTCGTTTAAAGCGCCAGCGCCCACATTTTGTGAGTCTGTCCACAATCACCCAAATTGCGTGATTTCCTTTTATGGTTTTTTGCAATCCTACCACAAAAACTATGGCGATATTCTCCCATTTCCATTCCGGAATCTTTCGTTGTTCATTTTTTTACCTTTTGTTTGCATTTCATAGTACGGTAGTGTCTTCTTATGGCCTGGTTTTGTCGGAAAGAAATAAATGAGAGAAGAGATATGGAGTTCTAAAAGTAGCTGAGTTGCTCTAGTAGAGAAAGAGAGAGTAATGTTTACTTTAATTTATGCCTTTCTTTTCTTTAATCCAAGGGGGCCCGAGAAGGGAAGAAGAGTAGTGTAGCCCACGAATAATTTTCCAAGGCATGGCATAGAATATATATATTTATATACGTGTAAATTTGTGTGTGCGTGTGTTGGGTGCATTAATAGTTATGAGCGGGTTTCAATCATAGAATAAAGAATTTATTATTTATCTTACACGGTATATTAGTGAGTATTTGGATTTATATTGTTTACGTGAAGTATTGGTTTCCTAAATTAGTTTTGGCATGCATTATACAGCCTTTTAATTTACTATATAATATAGGTGTGCTTCCATGCTCACGTATTCATTAATTTGGTCACAGTTATAATTAAAACCTTATAGCATGTATGACTTTCAAGAATTAAATACCAAAGAACTTGTTGGGTATAAGTTATTTCTTAGCATAGAAATAATTCACGTAAATAAGTGGTTGTATTGCTAAACTTGCATCAGGTTGTAATAGTTGTTTCTTGCATCATGTTATACTCTCTTTATTAATTTAAGATAATTATTTTTTTACAAAGCGCGCAGGGACTTAATCAATTAATTTCAAAGTCAATGTGAATGTGGGGTTTTTACGTGATTTTTGTCTTTATTATTCTTTTTATATACTCTTATCAAGTTATGTGATGTCACAGTATAGCATGGACCTTCAAGTTAAACAAAACAGAACCTACGGGTTATACAATTTGGCCGACGGGTCATTTAGTTTGGTCTACGGACTGAACACTTTTACTATTCGTATTTTCTCGTTTAATTGTATATAGTCTGGATATAAAATTGGATACTCCCCATTGAGTTTAAAGGTACTCACCTAAAACTTTCCCTTTTCAGATGAAGGCTCGGGTGATGTGTAACAGATAAGATGCAATGATGGTGGTCATGGTCTCGTGGAAGAATAAAGTTTTCAATAAAAAAATAGATTATTATTGTTAGGTTTTCGTTGTTATTTTTAAAAACTCTGAAATTTCTTAAGTTTCGGGATTTATCCTTTTTAATTGAATAAAATGGCATGGTTAATGTTTTAATTTTATTAAGTGTAAAATTTGGGCGTTATAGCTTTTAATATCATTTGGAAAAATAAATAAAGTACATAGACGATTGTTAATAGTTTCACTCTTTTCTAATAGACAAACAAACCTACACCATTTATAAATAACGGTATCCGATCATTGCCAATATCATAAATTATTTATCACAACGGATTTACACCGTTGTCTATCTAACAAATGGTTTAATATTTTTGACAATCCTTTATAGACAACAGATTTTAACCATTGTCTATTCAACAGATGAATTTGCTATATATATACACATGTATATATATATGGTAGGGTTAGTATGAGAACCAATTCCCATGTGGGAACTAAGAACTAATCTTAACCACATAATGCTTTGATCTCAATGGTCTAGATTTAATCAAAAAAATGTCACACTTGCCCTTAACGGGGCTTTCGGGACAACTATTGGTTTCGTACTGCCATCAGGCTCATCAGGGGAGCGGCATCAGCACCTAACCAGCGTGTTCCTCCGCCTTGTGCTTAATGCCCTCCTCGCAACTCATGTAGGCGTCCAGTATATTATCCGTCAATATCATATCAGAATACGCTCGCATGCGCTCCCGTGCGTCACGGCCGCACACCCTCGGCAATTCTTGGCGGTCCTCGCCAATCCCGGCTGAGGACGGATTGTGCATGATAAAGCAACATGCGACCTGTGACATTCTCTCCCACTTGATTTGTGGCCGTCCTCGAACACAGCGTGCACTCGCCTAAGGACTTACACTCGATCTGCCTGATGCCCCGAGGCACCTGCTTACTTGTCCATCCCCGCAAGGCTACATAATGGTAATATCATGAAGTCAAACTTACCCCCAGGTTAATGCTGACGTCAGCATCTTTATACAATTTTTTAAAAAACTTTAAACATCCATAACTTGCTCATTTTTCATTAGATTTACGCAAATTATATACCAAATTAAAGCTCTTTGCTATTTCATTTAAGATCTAATGTTCATATGTTTATCCGAAAATGTATTTTTTCATACATAATAGCATGATATTGTAATCATAATAGCATGATAAAATATTCATGATAGCATGGAAGTATAAGTATAATAGCATGAAAAAAATACTCATCAAACACGTAAATTTTACTCATAATAGCAGTAGTATTGTTCGTTAATAGTAGAATCATTATACGTTCATACTAGCATTTATATATATTCATATTAGCATGTATATATATATATATATATTCATACATAATAGCATGATATTGTAATCATAATAGCATGATAAAATATTCATGATAGCATGGAAGTATAAGTATAATAGCATGAAAAAAATACTCATCAAACACGTAAATTTTACTCATAATAGCAGTAGTATTGTTCGTTAATAGTAGAATCATTATACGTTCATACTAGCATTTATATATATTCATATTAGCATGTATATATATATATATTCATAATAGCATGATATTACTTTCAATTTAGCATAGCGAAATTTATAAGAATAGACAACATTTTTAAAGTGCTGTATATATGATTCTGAAAATTATGATTTATTAGGTTTCTCAAATATTACAAGTTTGCCACCGCCTTTGACTGAAAATTGACAAAATCTTAGCTATCTAAATCAAAGCAATGGATGGATTAAATGAGTTCCTAGTTCTCACATAAGGGATATATAGGTTCAAATAGGAATCAATCTCCACGTGAGAACCTAGAAACCAATCAAATTGATCCATCTTGATGACATGAAGGATAAAAGGAGGTGACATAATTGTAAATATGAAAATTTTAAAAACTAAGGGTATTTCCATATATTTTTGAAAATGGTGATGTCATCATATTTATAAAAATTCTTAAAATTTTTAAACAATCATAACTCATTCGTTTTGAATCCCATTAACTCGAATAATATATCATATTAGAGATTTTTCACGCTCTTTCATTTAAGATGCATATTGCATATATTTGTTTGAAAGAAAATTGATTAAAAATTACAAAAACTCATTTTATGTGTATAAGTTGGAACAATCATACATTGTTAACATTAGACCACATCATTGCTAACACTGTGTACTTATGTTGCTAATAAGAAACATGTTAATTTATACATGCTACCCAATTATGAATACACAACTAATGGTGGATCCAAGGGGGCTGGAGGAAAAGAAGAAAAAAGGACGGCGAATCTGCAACTATAGACACCTGTGCTAAAATGAAAAGGAGAAGAGGGTAGGAAGCCGTGAGGTTTCTTGATTTCTGGATGAAAACATATGTCGGTATGCGGTGTTGTGTTGGGTGAGAACGACTGAATAAGATAATACTAGTTGAGGAAGATAAACAAAAATAAAAGACATGGAGTTTGAGAGGTGTTTTCATTTTTTTGCAGCCCTTTGTATATAGATTTTTTTTTTATAGCTCATTATTTTGTTATTGAATTTATATTGGATATTTTATTTATGTAGAATATGGATAGTTTTTTCAAATGAATTCCAAGTGGTTTTATATATTTTTCAATTGGAATATTTTGAATTTTTGTATTTTGTTCATCAATATTTATTTTCTTACGTAAAAATGAGTTCCACTAATGCATTTAGTGTTCTAAATTTTATGTTGATTTAAATTATCTTTAGGAAAATTTACACTTTGATACCTACATTTTGGATACTTTTTTTAAAAATGACCCACTTTATTACTATTAGCAAAACAATACCCACTTTTTTAATTTTTTTGCAAACCTGACCTCGATCAAATTTTCAACCTAGAATATCTATGTGGCATGCCCAACAATTTTTTTTTTTAGTTCATAATTGACATGGAATATCCAGGTAATATTTTTTATTGGAGCAAAAAAACCACGCAAGAATTCCGGCATGCCACATAGATATTCTAGGATGGAAATTTGATCAAGGTCAGATTTGCAATAATTTTGAAAAAATGGGTATTGTTTTGCTAATAGTAATAAAGTGGGTCATTTTTTAAAAAGTGTCCAAAATATAGGTATCAAAGTGTAAATTTCCCTTATCTTTATTAGGTGTTGAATGACATTAATAATACGTCGTTTCATTACATGAAATAAGAAAAGAAAAAAATCGGAGTTAACGTTTCACTGAAGTGTCTATAAAAATGAAATTAAATGCAAAAAGTTGGAACCGTCCCTTACTCACTGTTCTCTCTATATCGTGCACATAAAATATGCAATATGAAAGAGACGTTAGTTCCATCACATAATAGTGCAACCCCCCAGATTTTTTTTTTTTCTGATTTCTCCACTGTACACAACTGTCATCATATGAAAATAAATAAAATATGAACTATATATGGTGGAAAATTAATTAGTTTAGTCTATTTTCAACAAACAAAGAATTTCAAAAAATATTAATCGTTGAAAAAGTTATGACCGTTTGATTGAAGGATGTTATTTCATCATGAAAACTTCAAAAAAAACTAACGACACTTAAAAATGATATTAACAAATCGTTATTTATATATTAGTAAATTATTATTTACACATTAGCAAATCATTGTTCACATATTAGTAATATGATATATCTATAAGTGTAAATATATAAATATAGATAAAATAAAATAGTAATTGGGAAAAAAAGATATAAAGATAGGGAGTTATTTAGGCAATTTGAAGTGTAAATGTCTAAAATACTCTTATGACACACTTGTCTCCATATCCCAAACATTTTATACTTGTCCCCACATCTCAATCATTGTGTAAGTGTACTATTTACATTTTTTAATAACTACTTAATAAATGCACACACACCTAACATATAAAAATCTGCGATGTCATGTATTTTAGGGTTAGAAAGGGTTGAAACCCTAAAGATTGTATAACGATTGATCTTTAGAAATTAATGTTATGATAATTGCATAACGATAATGTAACAATGTACAAAATTATTAGTGCATAAGGATAACTTAAAAAATTAGAAATCATCATAATTATAATATTATATTATAGAAAATAAGCATAATGATAGCGCAAGAATTAGCATAACGATCATCATTTGTTATGCTTTGTTTTTAATTAATAAATGCATAACGATTATCATTTGTTAACAATATAATAAATGCATAATGATTCCAATAAATGTGAATCTAATGCATAACGATTAATTTTTTTTGTCTAAACTACACCGATTAAGGGTATAGTTAACGATTAATTATTTTTTTGCCTAAATATGTCGATAGATATTAGTTGGCAAACATTAAATGAATTTTTATGCATTTTGCTTTCTTTCTTTTTTGTCAAAATTAGGTAGGTAAAATGTATAAATATATAGCTCGATACGTAGGTATTAGTTGCCTCAAATTAAATGAAATTTAATGTATTTAATTTTATGTAAGAGAGGTTGGTATAATGTATATTTACTACACCGATACACCAATTCATACCACACCCAAAAACAAAAAATAGTTTGAGAGTTCGATGAAGAAGGAAAAACGTCGAATTCCCTAAAAAAAATAAAAGAAATATATCGAGAATTTGATCCAGAACCAGAAGATTAATCAAGAAAGCAGCATCTTCTTCATCAACAAAAGAACATCGTGAAAGTGTGTAGAAAATTCCAAAAATTTGACAGGTACATTTCAATTTTTTTATACCCAAAATTGATAAGTTTTGTTATTTTGTTACGTTGTCAACTTAGAAAATTATTCTAGGGTTTATTTATCCAAATTTATGCACTAGTGTTATGGTTTCTACATTTTATTTATCTAACATTAGGGATAACGAAAATTCTACTCATAACGATAATAATTAATAGAAGGCATAACGATAACATTAAACAAAAGACATAACAGTAACATTAAATACTAAGCATGACGATTAAGGTGTGTTGCATTATGATAATGATATAAAAGGTATAACGATTTAATATAAGGAATAACGTTAGTGTATAATGTTGATAACGATTAAATATAAGACACAACGTTAGTGTATAATGTTGATAATGATTAAATATAAAGCATAACGTTAGTGTATAACGTTGATAACGATTAAGTATAATGCATAATGTTAGTGTATAATGTTGATAACGAAAGTTTAATTATCGTTTATATCATTTAAATATAATAACGATTATTAAAAAAGCCATAACGAAAGTTTAATTAATTATCGTTAGGCATTATCATTTTTCTTTTTTTAATTATCATTATTTAATTTAAATTATCGTTATTCTATTTTAATTATTGTTGTTATATTTAAATTATCATTATTTTTTTTGTGCTCTATCGTTATTATTTTTTTAATAATCGTTATTATCATTTAAATATAATAATGATTATTAAAAAAGCCATAACGAAATTTTAACGAATTATCGTTAGGCATTATCGTTATTATTTTTTTAACTATCGTTATTTTTTTAATAATCGTTAATATCATTTAAATATAATAACGATTATTATAAAAAACACAACGAAAGTTTAATGAATTATCATTAGGCATTATCATTTTTTTAATTATCGTTATTTAATTTAATTATTGTTATTCTTTTTTAATTATTGTTATTATATTTAAATTATCGTTATTCTTTTTTATAACCATCGTTATTCTTTTTTTAATAATCGTTATTATATTGATTTAACTATCATTATTATCATTCTTTAATTGCTACTTTAACTAGATTAACCCACGCGTGTTGCGCGACCAAATATGTTATTTGGTCCTCAAATGATATCTCGTGCGAGACCAATATGAAATTGTGTTATTTGGTCTAATTCAAATGATATCCCATTCTCCGTGTGATATACGTGAGTAATTAATAACAAATAATGAGAAATTAGTATTTAATAATCTAAAAAGGAAAGATAATTAATATAAATATATTCATTCCCTTTCGTAATTGTAGTACATTATTCCTTTTTGGGATGTCTAAAAATTATAGTCACATTTCTTAATTGGGATTTGTAACAGCCCGATCCCGAGATAGGGATTAACGAATGGGGATGGGGTGTTATTAAGGGATTAATGAATAAGGATGGGAGATTAACGAAAGAGTTTAGGAATAAAGGTACGCTTTGAAGGTAGACAATGATACTTGGGTTTACTTGATTAAGAAGGAAGCATGTTTTAACGAACTAAAACAGCTAACTAATCAGATACCATCAAACATAAGCCCTTTTATAGGCGAAAGGAAAACATATTCGGAAAGCGGAGTAAACTTGATATGCATCTTATATATATATATATATGAAGGATCAAATAGGAACCAATTCCCCCTGAAGGAACCTAGGAACCACTCTTACCCTTAGATTTGATTAGATCTAATGACCATAATTTAGTCAAAGTTTTAGTCAAAGTAAGATGGCAAACTTGTAATATTTGAGAACTTAATGAAAGCGGGGTTATTTTCATAATTTAGAAATTTTGTTATGTTTTTTCGGATTTTGGGCCCAATTCCCGGAATTAAATAGACAACACTTTAAAACAGTTGTCTTTTCTGGCGTTGTATTAATATGCTAACATGAAAGATGTGTATTGCTAACATCAATAAATTTTGTTGCTATCATGAGATAGACTCATATTGCTAACTTGACGATATCATAATATTAAATTGACACGTATTAAACACCACACATATAACATTGGACCACATTTAAAATAATACTGTGTAACATGTGTAACATCATTCATACATACAACATATTGCTAATATGTTAGAGAATATACACACTGCTAATATGTGACTATTAATTTGCTAATATGTTAGTAACACATTGCTAATATGTGAATAATGATATGCTAGCATGACTTAAATTCTCAAATATTACAAGTTTTCAAAATAATATTAAGCATTGATAAAGTTATAATTGTTTATGAACTTAACTATATATAGCTCATACTTTAACTATTTTCTCATGAAAGCAACTTAAAATTCAAAGTCGTGTATAAAAAATTTCATGTTAACAACATAAACACAAGATATGAGCAATATTGTGATATCATATTAGCAAATATCTGATAGTTACGAGTTGAATATACGTGAAAAATAGTCTTTTTTATATTTTTTATCAATTTTTGCTCAAATAAACATATGCATTATGGATCTTAAATGAAAGAGCATAAAAAAATCTTTAATTTGATATATTTTTTGCGTAAATTGGATAAAAAATGAATAAGTTATGATTATTTAAAGTTTTTAGAAATTTTTTAAAAGATGATGACATCACTTTATTAAAAAAATCTGGAATTACCCCTTATAATTCGAATTTTACATATTTACAACTATGCCACCGCTTTTTTATTCGTCATGTCATCAAAATCCTTAAATTTGATTAGTTCCTAGGTTCCTTCAGGGGGGGTTGGTTCCTATTTGAACCCACCCCTATATATATATATATATATAATCATGTCTGGGAATATTCTTAGAGTTTGACAATCATAATAGTACTTAAACGGAATTTAGAAAGAGTGTATCAGAGTAGCAGAAACATCATGGGATTTCGAAAGAGATTCAAATAAAAGCAAAACAATCTTGGCAGCCAACCCACATCCACAACCACCAACATCCTCAACATCTCAACCTGAAAATATTTGAAAAAGAGGGACGTGAGCACTAATGTACTCAGTGGGTTTTAGCAAAAACGCTTTAATAACTTCAAGATATCCAATAATTAACTGACGGTATATGGACAGCAAAACGCAAAAGCCCTCTCAATATCCGTAAAACATTTTTCTTTTCTTTTTGGCCCAACCTGGCTCAAACCTGATGTCAACTGCACCCTTAGGCATGCCATAGGATAGAAGAGGGGTTACCTCGAATATCCAAACGAGTTTGCGAGGCAAATAACCTAGCAGTGACTCCCTTAAAAGTTCTGAGCTCAAATCCTGCTTAAGTGAAATGCTAAGTTCCTTCCTTCATTAACCTTGCTATCAAAACCAATCCTAGGGCTCGTCTAGGTACTAATCCTTTGATATAACATGATCTCGGCCTATAAGGGATTTTACGCTACCTTAACAGGGCAATCCTTAATCCTTAACTATACGAGCTTTAACAAAGCATAAACATTCGAATACGAGAGATGAACGTAAATGAGTACGAATTGTAACCAAAGATAATTCTAAATATCTCATGCTAAGTATAAACAATACTTTAACATTTCTAGCATTTCTAAACATTCTAAACATGCTTGAGAACTCAATTATAACATAATATCTTCCTTTCCTTCCTTGTACAGAGATCAATCAGGCAGAGCAAAAATGCTTTATTGGACATCTCATTTGCCCTATATGCTTCTAGAGCTTATTAGCTCAAACTTTAGATGAGTATAGATTTACCCACCTCGATCACGGAGCAGAAGATGAGGCAATGAGTTGATTATCCCTCTTCGAATTCCCACGAGGCTCACTTCCTCCTACAAAAGTCGAATTATCGACTTAGCGGCCTACTTCGAAGTTTTATAACTAATAACGTGAAATTAAATAATACACATCTTAAATATCCCTAATTAGGACTTGAACATGGATAACACGACTTTATGACTTTATGAGGGTCCGAGAGAGATTTATTTTATTTAAGGAAATTCTCGTCTTGGTTTCTAAATTTTTAGACGGAAAATAACTTGAATAGCTTATTCGAATAAATCGAAAATAACTTGAATGCTTCTATAAAATTTAAACTTGAAAATAGCTTGGAAATAACACGATTTGAAAAGTTCGAAAAGCTCGGGAAGAAGGTACGAAAAATAGCCGGAAGAAAAAAAAATGGCGGAAAACAACACGGAAAATAGGGGGCGCCGCGGCGCACATAGGCGCCGGCGGGCACCCCCCGCCGTGGCGCAGGGGTGCTCCGGCGGGCTATGAGGGCCAAGGGGGGTCTGGCGCGGTGGCGCACCCCCTCTCCCCGCGGGGGTCTCTCCCTTTCTCTCTCTTCCACCCAGTTCTGAGAGATCTTCAACTGGGTTCTTCGTGTTCGTTGATTCTTTCGACGAACACAAAGAACACTTTACCAAAATTTCTTAAAAACAACATGCTTAAAATTAACATGCAATAGCATGCTTTAATTTAAAAAGAATTTTGGCATTATAACGGCATAAACATGATAATCCTCCTTAATAATTAGAATAACGACGAAATCTCTTGAATATAACTCAAACGGAATTTAACGGAACGAACGAGGCTAATCTCAAGAATAGTAATGACAGGAATAAAGCGAGAATGTAACGTAAACGTTATTAACTTGTAACTTCAATAAGAATCGAAATACAACTTATACGGAAGGTAAACGAACAATAATGAAGAACGTGAAGAACGTAAAGAACGGAAAGTAAATACGGAATTTAAAGCGCCCCGGTCCCGGAAGACCGTGGAAATGGACGCCACGGGGGTTGGAATTAAGAAGCGGGAAAGAAAGGGGTAACCTGATCAATGAGAACTCAACAGAAGACTCAGAACAACCAAACATGCTTTATAATATAACATATACTTATCCATAACACTAAGAGTAGAGTTCTTAGCGTTTAACAAAAGAATATTACAAGTGTAGAAGCTCCATTATTAATAGGATACTTAACAAAAAGAGACAACAAGAAAATACGTAAATAACAAAAGCCCGTCTCTCAACATCGTCACATCTATGCGCCAGCCTACTGACCTGAAAAATATTTGGAAATATTTGGGCTGAGTACTAATGCACTAAGTGGGCAAGTTTTTACAATTCAAGTTATGCAAATCATTTTGTTAAAGTAATCTATATGTGTCCATGCATGTAGTGAAGCTTAGGAGGTTTTAAAATTGAAAGCAACCTAAGCTCACCAAAACATTTTATCATGAAGCGCTTAAGAGTATAACCAGTCACTGCCCGCAATCCGTACTACATCACCAACGCGTAAAGTTGAGTATGGCCAAAGTATACCTAATGAGTGTAACCAATAAGTGTTTCATTTTAGTCTCACCGACAAGGAGTAGAGCATGACGAATAATGCATGCATACTGTAGCTACTCACATTGACACAGCGCTAGTTTATGAGACTCCGACAACATACAGTAACACATAAATATTTAACACAGATAGTCACATATGCAATTTTAGCAAAGCAGAGCTTAATAACTCGAAATATATAATTTGCAAAGATATAGTATAGCCCACCTAGATAGAAGATAAACTCTCAAATTCCGGATTGGTTCTGCTCAAATTCTGCTACTTCTTCTAGCCCTACAACAATCAGTCTTGGCTTAGTTAACTAAATGGTCCCTATTAAAACTCAATCTCTAATCTTCCTTTTAATATATATTTGATCAACTCTATTATTTGATTAGACATTCAAAATAATAATTATTTCACAGATAAAAACTTTAATTCACTAATTACTATTGGTATGTAATTAATTTCAAATACCTAATCTAGTAATTTTGGAAATCGTGCCAACTACTTAAATTATAATCGTCATTGGTTTAAATTTTCCTCTTTAAAAATTTTAGTAATTATAACAGTTATATTTAGATAAGAATAAAATTAAAATTGTTGTACCATTGTCTATCATCATTTTATTTTTGCAGAAGAATAATCTAAATACTTGGAAGATTATATGAATCGCATGCTATAATATTGAATTATAAATCTACAACTTTACAAACTAGTTCGGTTGAATTCAATACACCTGAATAAACAATATATACTTCTTTGCATTAATACAATTCATAGGGCTAAATCTCTATTTATTTAATGTGTTTTTAAGCTTATATGATACAATCTAATCATAGTTATTAATTAAATATCATTAATTTCGACAACTAACAATTCCTCATACTTGATTCAACTTAAAATATTATTTACATAGTAAAAGATTCATGCCAATAAGTTTGATGTGATAACTTATAACCAAGAAAATTCGAAATTAAAAAAAATATAATCTTACTAATTAAAAGGATGAATTGGAATTGCATACCTTCCCTCAATTAATACGTCTACTTCTGTTTCAACCAAATTTTGTATAATGTGGCATGCATATATCAATAAACAATGTATCCTTTAATTAGTTACACTAAGCAAACATAATATCATGCCACGTATATATACCTTTTTAATTGGTTACACTAAGCAACCTAATATCATGCCACATATGCTAAGCTTTATTAATTTTGTCCATACCCCCATTTTATTTATTTAATATTATCTTTATTGATTGTTATTAACATTTTTTTTCCTACTATATGCGTATATATGTGTATATATATTACGTCTTTTTGCATGTATCATATAAATATAATACACACACAAACAAACACACACACACACACACACATATAAACTTTAAGGTCCTGATATGAATATATCTGAGAAAATATATATATTTTTAACACCCGAGGTGATAATAACAAGCATTTTCTTTTAGGTTTTAAATACACTGGAGTCTCGTACTAAAAATATAAGAATGTCACGGGTATTGCTAACCCATTCAATGACACACTTTACCTAAAAAAATTCTAAGGGTATATTTTCTTCTCTAGCTTACCCTTAAGGTAATCATAAGCTATTATTTTAATACTAAAATTTTATGGATATTACACTTATTCTAACTACTAAATTTATATTTCTAATTAAATTCAGATAATAAAATTTTGGGTATTACAAATAATAATAATAATCGTTATTTATTATCATTTTCGTTATGGCCTATTTAACATAGTCATTATGCCCTATTTAATGTTAATAACATGAAATCATTAACGATAACCTTATCGTTATGCTCTATTATAATATAGCATTATTATCATGCCCTAATTATAATTTAATTTAATTATAGGTAAACATTAACGATAACCATAATATCTTAACGATACATTTAAGTTAATTATAATTGAACGATAACATTAGTTTAATTGTGCAAAAATTTAATAATAATATTAGTCTAAATAATACTATTAGTAAAAAAATAAAAATTAAATAAATAATTAATATAAATAATAATAATTTTGTATTAATATGATATAGGTTAATTAAACCATTTTAATTTACACAATAGATTAATAATAATAATAACACAAAATTTTAAATTTAAATTTAAGACTTGCCGTTATACCTTAATTAAATCTATACTATATATAATAATGAAGTAGTATCAATAGTGATTTGCATGAAATTTTCCCTCCAAGATCTCATGCAGTCCGCTCATTTCTGTAACATCAGCAGAAAAAATTCACAAAATGCACATGTAAAACAAATAAAAAAAAGTTGTGATAAAAACTTGGGACACGTCAATTTTTACAAAATGCATGAGCTTTTTTTAGTTTTAGGTGTGGCAGCTTTTTGAGTTATAGGCATCAGTTTTTCTTTTCTTTTGTTAAACTTTAAATTTAAAATATTTATTTCGATGCTACTAATCATCTATACCTATTTATGTATATTTATTCATTTAATTAGTCGCACATATCTCTGTATGCGTCTATAGATTCATAGATTGTAATAAAATTGCAACAAAAAAAATTGTATGAAAATTCATGGATAAATTACACATAATACTTATATTTTGAGTTCTTTTTAAAAAATAATCCACCTTTTCAAAATTAACAAAAAACCATTTTTTCAAAAATTTTACAAATTTAACATTTCGTCAAATTTTCAGGTCAAAAATCATATCTAATTGATTGTATTTTAATATTTCTTTACATTGCCCTTATTTTCTACTATGTGTTTTTCCTTCATATTAGATTTTAAAGAATATTAAATAGGATTATATTTGTAAAATAATGTTTAAATACAATCCTGTAACACCCCAGATTTTTTGGATAAGGTTTAAAATAATTGTTAATGTTAATTAATCAGTTAAGAAAGAAATTTAAATAAGGTTGGATGTCAGTCACTACTTTAAGAGTCAGTTTTCGTGAAAATCGTCTTTTCGAAAAATATGATCTTAATTCTTTTATGGCCATTTGTGGTCTCATTAGAAAGGTTTTTACTCAAGGAGTATGCCGGTGTTTTCGGATTTTAAATATGAAGTCATTTGAGTTCCCGGTGATGAAAAACATATTTAAAAGGCGAATGAATAGTAACTTTTGTGTGCGTTCGTGTTTTGAGAAATTTATGAAATCTTCCTCGTTGATCTGAGTCTAGTTCTGTCAGACCCCTCTTATGGGAAATGACTCAAGGATTCCGTTGGCGTTCACGGATTTCCATTCAGAGGTCAATCGAACGTTCGGGAGCAAAATCTGTCAGTATGAGTGAATAGTAAAAAAAAATTCCAAAAAGGGAATATTTGCTAGTCTTTCTTCTGACGACCCTGTCTTCTTCACGAATCAAGCTGGTTCACTAGTATTCGAGCCAACGAGTCTCCCAGTATTTTTAGATTTCGTGTCTGAAGTCATTTAGACCTCGACATCGAATAAAGCAGCTTTTAACCGAATCCGGGATAATTTCGCAGTATTCTCGCACTGCAATGGCTTCCAAGGGAAGACAAAGCTCCTCCTATAAATAAGGGATCACCCATTTGCATTCCTTTGCTCATTTACCATCTATTTCACTTCTAAATTGAGAGAGTGAGAATCTTTGAAAGCCGAGAAAGTTCTGTCGAAGTAAAAAGCGTTCTTCGTGAGTGTTCTGTAAGATGACGAGCGGAGTGGCGTGGAAGGGATGCAGTGAGGGAATGTGCTAGGGGCGCCGTTGGGTCGTAGCAGACGGCTCTGCCGCCGTTGCAACTCGACGAGACGCCGAGCTAGCCACCTTCCTTCGATGCACCTAACCCCGTCTATTCTTGTTCGTCGGTCTCGACTCTTTATTATTAACTTTACCTTTTTTTATTTTTTTACTAATAATATTATTTAGACTAATATTATTATTAATATTAGGCCATAACAAAAATAATAACAATTATTTTTTTTTTTAATAGGACATAACAAAAATAATAATAATAATAATAACGATTATTATTAATTTTTTTAAAATAAAACTAAAATATGCTTTGTGTGATAACGATTAATTTAATAATATAAGGCATAACGATTATATTATAATTTGTAACGAATTAATGATAGACATAACGATTAATTTAACGATAGGCATAATGATTATATTATAATTTGTAACGAATTACTTTAACGATAGGCGTAACGATTAATTTAACGATAGACATAACGATTATATTATAATTAAACCATAATGATAGGCATAACAATAGGAATACCGATAGACATAAAAATAGACATAACGATATATATTATAATTAAACCATAATGATATTTAAAAACAACAATATGGGCATAACGATATATATAAACGATTAAAGCACGTCACTATCGTTATATATTATTTTACTATCGTTATAGATTGTAAATTATCGTTATAACTAAAGCATAATGTTATTGCATCAAATAACCTAACATTAGAGTACAATTAAGCATATGTATACCAGATTTAATGATAAATCAACTATTTTTATAGATTATGAACTATCGTTATATCAAAATAATCTATCGTTACGGCATGAACTATATTATCGTTATGCAAGATCTGGGTTATCGTTCAACTATTGTTATATATTCATGCACCATCGTTATAGCTCTCCAACTAATCTATCGTTATGGAAGATCTCGACCTATCGTTCATCTGTTGTTACATATTTATTTCAATAATCGTTATAGCTCTTAAACAACCGTAACATTATCCTTCAATAGTTGTTATAACGTTAGCAAATCTAACCTCTCCCGATTTAGACGTTGGTCGTATATCTTCATGTTGTTCCTTCATTGTCTTCATGTCAAGTCCAACGATGTAGTTTTTTTTAACGGAACTTGCGAGAGAGAAAGACAGATGAATGTTATGGAGCCGATAATTATGTGTGAGAGAGAGAGAGTAGAGAGGGTAGTTATAAAAAAATCAATAGTGATATTAATGGAGCACACGGTAGTTTTGTTTTCAAACTAAAATTGAGTTTGGATAGACCAAGAGAGATTTTGTTCAAAATAAATCTTTTATTCTTTTTGTATGGAAAGTACAAATGTGTAAGGTACTTGTTAGAAAAGTGAAGGAATATTCAGATTTTGTTAGTCAAATGGTTTAAATATAGTACAAATTGCCCAAATAACTCCTATAGTGTTAAAACTTGCCCAACTACCCAAATTTTAAAATTAAATTGTCTAGATATACTTTTATCCTATAAGATAATGTTGCAACACATTGCACAATGTTATTTTAACTATGGTCCAATGTCATATGAACATTGTTTAACACGTATGATCAATTTATGAATATGATCTCGTCATGTTATAATATGAGTTTCTGATGTTAGCAATATAATTCATTAATATTAGCAACATATATATATATATATATATATATGTCATGTTAGCATATCAATACACATGTCTTGAAAAAAAATAGTTTTAAAGCGTCGCCTATTTAACTTTGAAAATTGAATTCAAAATCGAAAAAATATAACAAAATTTCTAAATTATGAAAATAACCCTCCTTCATTAAGATTCTCTAATATTACAAGTTTGCCACCTTACTTTGACTAAAATATTGACTTAATTATGACCCTTAGATCTAATAAAATCTAGAGCTTGAATTGGTTCCTAAGTTCTCATATGAGACTTGATTCCTATATATATATATATATATATATAAACATAATTTACAAATAGTTTTGCACTACCAAAAATACTCTTTGCACCACAAAATGATTTAATTCAAAAATAATTAATTATAAAATTACTTAAATATCCTTATTAAATAAAAAATCAAAATAATTAATAAATTAAATAAATTTAAAAAAAAGAAGAAAAAAACCCTCACACCACTTCTCCCCGTTCTTCTCCGCCGACTTGCTGGCAACAATGTCAGCCAAATTTCAACTGTCACCGCCCTCTCCCACTCCTTCGAACCAACCATAGCCCCCTCTGCCCATCCCTTCTTTTTCCCCAACATCCCCAATCACAGTGGTTAAGAAGACGAAGAAGACGAATTGGAGAAGAAGATGAAGCCATTCATGGCCGCCATGGCCGCCACCGCCAGGAACGAGATAAACATCTCTTATCTTCCTTCAAGTCCAAACCACGAGCTAGGAGTGGTTCGAATTCGAAGAGTGGACAGTGGTTTGAAAAATTATTTTCGAATCACCCTTGAGGAGGAGGAGGAGAGATAAGGACTAGGAACAGGGCGGGGCTAGCCTATCGGAGGCCCTGTGCAAAATTTAAAATTGGTCCCTTTATTAATAGAAGAATATGGGCAGGTCCTACTTATTAAAAAAGGAATTATGTCAAAGGGCCCCAAGCGCAAGCAGTAAAATGAATGTTACACTGAAGAATCGAACCCGCGCACTAAGAAACTTGAAGAAAGCGGTTTTCCACTGAGCTAAGTGATTAATTGATAATATTTTCTACTATTTATCTATACATACATATATGGACCTATATATATTCGGGGGCCCTCGATTTTTCGGGGCCCTGTGCGGTCGCCCACTCCGCACACCCTCAAAACCGCCCCTGACTAGGAAGGGTGGGAAGAAAAAGAGGTGACCGTAGGCAATAGCAGAAGGTTGGCTGAAGTGGCGGGGGCGGGGGCAGGGTGAGGTGTTCGATTCAGGTGAGGGTGATGAGACGAGGGTGTGACGGGAGAAGATGAGGGAAATGGGAGATGAATCAGACGGTGTTGAGGTGTCCAATTCAGATGAGGGTGATGCAGGGGTGAAGGGGTGAGCAGGGGCTGTGAGATGAGGGAGCAATTTTTGCGGCTCTGGCCCTAGTGATTGTACCAACAGGAAGCTGTGAACGGTGGGGTGGGTCTGAGATGGTTCAGTTGTTGAATTTGGGTTTGGAACATAGTGATTTCTTTGGTTGTTTGAAGGTTCTGGGATTGGAATGGTTTTGGTTGGCTAAAGTGGCGGCGACGACGGAAGGTTGGCTGAACGGGTGAGGAAGAAAAAGGGTGGTGTCGACGGCGGAAGGTTGAGGATGAACTGTTTTTTTTAATTAGATATTCTTTTTAATTATTAATTAGGTTAAATTAATTTAATTTAGAAAAGAAATTAATTTTAAATTTAAAATAAAAGGGTATTAATGTAAATGTGCGTGGTGTAAAGAGTAAAAATAATAATGTATTGAGCAAGTGAAATGCAAAGAGTAAATTAAATGGTACAATAAGCTCGAATCGAAATCAAAGAAGGCTGGCCGATTGACATCCTAAATTCCTAATTGAAGCGAATTGGTTGACGGCCTATGCGAATTCTACAAGGAAAGCGTTTATAGACCATGGTTACATGCCATTTCGAACGTGGTCTTAGTGACTGTCGGCAAAATGAAAAAAATAAAATAAAAAAATGCCTACTGTAAAAAATTAAAAAATAAAAAAAAAAATATTTAACGCGAGTCTGAAAGCTACCATCTCCAAATTCCCGAGTCAATCTGGAACCCTCAATTCTTAAATTCTGGCATGGACGAACAACAATCCCTCGGATCACTGAAGAAAATGCTGAAAGCGGAGGAGAAAATAGGTAGCGGCGCCCTAAATATTGACGATTTAGGGGACGATCTCATGCAAAACATTCTCACTCGGTTGCCGGCTCTATCCTTCGCATCGGCGGCGTGCGTTAGCCGCTCCTGGAACTCTCTCTGCCATCGCGTCCTCTCCTTTCCCAAACTCTGCTCCGCCGTATCTTTTAACCCTATGCTTGAGGTCCCAACTCCTTTTACTTTTTATTTTTTATTTATTTTTTATTTTTTATTTTTTATCTGAGTTTGATAATAATAATTGATAAATGCCCATAAATCTTTTTTTTTTTCTTTGCCATTTTCCCAATTCGAGTGCATGCGGTTTTATTTGTTAATTGTAGTCCGATTGGCGAACTAAAAAAAGTGATCTTGCAGTGCAGATTGTCTGATTCTTATGAATTATGGCAAACTGAAAGATTTTGCCCTCGGAATTTAGGTTTTAATCTCATATACATTTTGTGTTATGTGATAATTGGTCTAGATTTTACTTAAATTGTCTTGGTAATGCCATTTCATCCGACTTATTATCATTTAATGACTTAAACAAAGCTATAGTCACCAGATTAACACAACCCATATCAGCGTACGCTTGACACATTGTTGTTGTATCTCGGATTGGGCTATTTTCATAACTGCGGGCCTGCGGCCTTAACTATGTAAGAACAATGAGAGCTATGAGTAAAAGGAACTATGGTGTGGGAAGTATTTAGACTTTTAACTTTTGAGTGCCCATGAGATACAGTTGAAGGAACTAAACGCCTTTTGTTTTTCCATTTTTTTCTTCAGTTTTCAATATATGCTTAGACTAAGCACTAAGCAGCTTAGTTCATCTTGGTTCTCCACTACAATAATATATTTAGCTGTTGTGGCTTTAGAATGCTGTGAATGAGGTTGTGGAGAAGGTCTTACTTGAACCAATTCGCCCTCATTTTGTGATGGCCTCCATTGGCCCCCACTTTGGCTTGCAAGCAGCCTTCCAACTGGTATGATTCATCACTTTTGTAATAAATATGTGCATGTCTAGGGGAGTTATATTTGCCTATTTTTCCGACTAGATAGTTAGAAATGGTATATTTTTGCAGATTGAAGGGAAATTTGGTTCCAGGATTCCTGTCATTGTCAATGTGTGTGAGGGAGTTATTGGCAGGGATGTGCTCTCAGATCAGTTTGTAGAGGTAACAATCCATAAAAATGATTCTAATTGAAAATTTTCTTACACAACCATGAATTTCTAAAAAGTGGGCTTCTCCCCCCTTGAAATTGTTATTCCATGCGATATTGCTGCTTAACTGCACATAAGTATGATTTTAGTAGTTCAGATATCCTTCACATTCAAATTGGATATGGAGACAAATGGTTTTTCTTTTATTACTTTTTAGTTTTTAGGTCTTGGTTATACAGTGATGTGCAAGACTTAATGATCTAGGTTCAATGGGAAATAACAGAGGAGGAAGATCATGGTGCTGAATTGCTGGAGGAGAATGTTAAGGGGGGGATTTCATTGACAGTCGGATTTTTACCTGGACTAAAGGCCCATATAATTCCTCTGTTGAATAAGGTAAGCATGGTCATCTCCAACTACATCTTTTAGTGAAAATGGGATTTATTTTCATGTCTAAAATGAATATAGGGAAGAAACTTCACTGTGCTATCAGATTTGTAGCACATCATATTCTATATAATGGTCTTCCATTTGTTTGAGGTAAAAAGAAAAAAGAAAAAAGTAAAGCCGATTTCTTTTTGTGCTATTGATCGATTAATAGTTAAATGTTATACTATTCTACAAGTTTAAAGCTAAGCTATATGGAGATGCTTGCAAATGTCAGGAACCTCAGGGCATTCTTATTGAAGACTTTGTAATGAACATTAGAGAAGCTACATCAACTGTCTCTGATTCTGCATCTCCCGCTGGAATCATATTGTTTTCTGTGAGTTAAAGCTTGTAACTTTTTTTTGTTGTTCATCTATCTCCTTCAAAATGATGCTTTTAAATGATATACTTCTTCCTTGAACAAATATTGATGGTTGCTTCTTTCTTTTTATTTTTTTTAGCTTCGCACGAGATCAGGCTGTCATTTAATTTCCTTTAAATATTGTATCAGAAAAAAAGTTGTGTTCTTGGTATATGAAAAAACTTGGTAGCAACAACTTGTGCCTAAACAAAACTAGGCACTCTTAATAGTTTATTGATAAAAGGCAAATTGAGATATTGCATGTACAAGGCTGGAACTTTGACAACTTTATGAGGTGATACATTGTTATATACTTTGAAAGATCTCATAATGCAATATGTGTCTAACGTTAGAACTAAATGATGTGCCAGGACGGGGAACGAGACATCAACCCAGTTCTTCAAACACTTGGTGAGTAACCAATGATTGGACGTTCATGCCCATTACATTTTTCATAATATAAATCTGTATTTAATCCAAAAAGGCAACAAGTATACTAAAGTGGACTAAGTTTAAGGAAACTTGATTTTTGATGTTTCAATCTAATTAGAGTGGATAATTTACTCCTTTTTTGTTGGCTGTTGTTCTTAGAATATGCCTTCTCTGAGGACACCTTCGTTGTTGGTGATGGAGGCAGTCAATTCTCATATAGAAGTGATAGTATTACCAATTCGCCAAATTCCAGTTGTGTTGCAGTTGCCTTATTATTTGCAAGGGATAGGACCAAGCCTTTGGGTGAGTTCATCCTTCATTTTGGCCTTGTGAGAAAAATTACTTATCAAGAACCATGGACACAATATTAACAAAACTGTTGGTACTTGTTAAATTGCTACCATCAATATTGTCTTCTATTGCTAATTGTGTGTTTGTATTACTATTTGCAGATATTGGAGAAACTCAATTCCATGTCATGCTATCTACTGGCATATCACCAATCGGGCCCACGTACAAGGCAGCTTCAGTTAAATGTCGGAAAAGTTCTACTTGGCTCACTGCATCTAGAGAAACTGTTCGTGGGCACCTTGATGGCCAAGCTATTTTAGAGGAAATTTATGATGAGGTATCATGACCCATTAGTGTCCATCTAATTGGTTGTCAATGTTTTGCATGGTTGGTAAAGCTAGATAGACACTGGATAATTTTCCTTTTTTACATCTGGCTGGTGGTGGTTGTACATTTGCTTTGTAGATGGAGTTAACATTAGAAGCTCACCATTTTGTACTTCACATATGTACTGTGTAATTCTAGCATAGTTCATTGATTGAAGTTTCTAATTGACAACAATCAATCACTCTAAAGGATACAATATTGAGGCAATAATTTTTCTTTTCTTAGTTAACCGTCACTGTAACTATTACTAAAAAGACCATCGAGCCTTTCATCGTTCCTCACCTTTTTGCTGTTGTATGTTACACAGAAGTCAGAGTGTCTTGCTTTCTGTGGATCACGTTTTGGATTATATGATACTGCTACTGCTACTTTCTGCTTTTAAGGGAAATCATTTCTATATTAAAATCTTTCATAAATTCCTTTTAATTTCTTTCTTTTATATTATTGTGCAGCTTGGAGATCGTATACAGTATCCTGCTTTCTATGTTGGAGTAACGAAAAGAAGAAAATGCTCAGTTGGGATGGAAAGAGTAAGACGGATGCAATTTCTTGAATTCCATGAAGTTCGGGGGTAATATACAAGTCTATAATATCACTCCTCATCAGTTATAAATTGTCTCTTTCGATTGTAGATTCAACTTACATTGAGCAAAGTAAGATTATAACTAGAAATCTTAGGATTGTCGGATGAGTTATTTTATTTTTGGACACTAGTTACTTGTATGAATTAACTAAAGGCAAAGGTCTAAGTCACCTCTCCTGATTTGTTTATCTTCTGAAAGTATACCCTTGGTGCAAAAAAAGTTGTCTACAAAGACAAGAGTTGAATTAGCTGATCTAAGATATATGATCTTTATATCTTCAATCCTGGAAAGTCTATAGCATTCCTTGCATTTGTATATTAATTTAGTGAAGGGTGCTTGCCGTTCAATGAAGACTGCATCATCAACAACCTTTTGTTGATAATAATTTATGTAGTGGAACATATTAATAACATGGATTGATTGTATGGAAACATCTTAAAAATACTTGTTAAAAGCTAAAATGCATACTTCGGTCCATCTCATTAGCTCGTAGAGAATTGTGTGGCCATGTTTACTGCATTTATTTACGTAGTTTGTTAGATAGAAAGTTGAATCCTTTGTTACTCAAAAAAAAAAAAAAAAGAAAGAAAGAAAGTTGATTCCTTTGGAAACAAGTAACCTCTGAACTAAATTTCCTAAGTCCTATATCTTGTGAACTTATTAGCATGTATGTCCAGTGAGATTAAGCTATTAGATGAAGTGCATTCTTTGACTTGCTTGAAATATTACAAGTTTCTGGCCAAGAGCCCTGACTATTCTCTTGGCTTATTTCATAGTTGTCTTCAGTTGTAAACAAAATGAGTAGTGTTTTTTCTCTCTCTCTCTTCAGAGGGGATGAAGAATACCTGATGGTGAATTCTGTTGGTATTAAAACTGGAGACCCGTTCCGTTTCTACATCTCAGATTCAGGAGCTGCTTTGTCATCTTGCACCAGAGTCTCCAATAACATCATGCATCTGAAGCTAAATTGCGACAATAGTAACAACAATGTAAGCAATGTTGTTGATCATTGTGACAAAAGAAAAGTCTTTGGTGGCATTATCTTTTCTTGCTGTGGCCGTGGTGACTCTTTCTTTGGACTCCCTGGTATTGATAGCTCGCCTTTTCTGAAAAACTTTCCCGGGGTTGCTTTTGGGGGAACTTACTGTGCGGGGGAAATTTGTCGTGGGAATTTGAACTTGTATGACCAAGAAAATGAAGAAGGTGATCTTGTCCACTGCAGTCAGCATGTCTACAGTGCTGTTTACTTGGTCATGTCATACTGTCCGCCACCACAACATTAGATGTATATCATCTGGTGTCGGTGTAGTGGAAGGTTTCTTGTTGCTCTCCTGCAATGGAGATGAGCTTGCAAAGTAGATACATGTGGGAGGATGTAGAATTCCTAGAGATTTTAGCTTCAAGGCCCATAAATAATGTTTATGATCATTGTGCAGGAGCATTATGTTATGTGACATGCCTGCTATATGTAAAGTCTTTGCATTTAATCTTTTAATTTTGATGAAAATGGTGGCTGCATGTTGTTGATGAATTTCGAAATATTGCTTGATAGCAATGTCGAGGACACCAATTTTGTCGTAATAGAAAGAAATGTGTATATTTGATCTAATCTAACCGAACCAATTGAAGCAAACAATTGAGATGCACCCTATCCCTATGGCTAAGCCAACCATGTATGCAACCCATAGAACATCAAGAAACAGAATACTAGCTAATATGTGATTTCAGATATTATAGGAAGACTCGTGTAAAGCCAATCATCGGAGAAGATCATGAAAATCATTTCACAAATTTCAGATTGAAATCCCCACCACAGTGGTTGCTTCAACTTCCAAATATAGAGTTGAGTAATAGCTTCTGCTAAGGTCGTTTAGGGATAGAGTGTCAGCCCAATAATCAATCAATTGAAAGGATAAAGTAGATGAAATCTCAAGCACCAAACATAAATAGGCCAGCTATATATATGTGATCTTTTTGTTCGTATAGTTGCTCCCAAATCTTCTGCACATTTTTATTTTATGGAACAATCAAAGGTTTGTAAACTGAATCCTTTGCAGTGTGCAGAAACTTGAGAAGAGAAGCCAATCCGAGGGCTACTTTAATTCTTTGCAGCCAACTGAAACCATCTGTAGACAAAATTTAAGTTCTAAAGAATATTAAGTCGCTTCAATGTACATTGTACATTATATTGGACTGAAGAGTGTTTTGCTTATAGCTAATTAGGTTCAATCACATCATCAATAGATTAATGCAACATTCGTGCATCACCAACAAATCTTCAAACATGTTTTAGTCAACAAAACCACAAAATGCCTACACAGGGCCGGCCCTGAGATTTTAAAGGCCCGTTGCGAGCACTAAAAATGGTGCCCCTAATTTATTAAAATTAAAATTTAAAATTACATATAATGGGATAAATTACAATTTGATACCTACATTTTGAGTACTTTTTAAAAAATGATGCACTTTTTATAAAATAAAAAAAAATCGTACTTATATTTTCAAATTTTTTACAAATCTAATATTTAAGTAATTTTACGACTTGAAAATCATGTGTAATTGATTTTAATTTAATATTTCTTGATTGGATGAATTTTTTCCACATGACTGATAGGAATGTTAAATACAATCAATTAAAGTGCGATTTTATGGTCGTAAAATTGGTTAAATGCCAGGTTTGCAATTTTTTTGAAAAAATAGGTAATCCTTCCGTCCCATTTATATAGTCCACTTTATCCTCGCATGTAGATTAAAAATATTTATGAAAACAAGACATTAAAGCTTAATTTCCAATATTATCCTTATTTAAAATTTATGACTTTACAAAATTTAAATGGTTGATTTTTAATTTCCAATACTTAACAAGGGTATATTTGTAAATTACTATGAAAATTAATACTATTTATAGTTATGAGACTATATAATTGGGACACCTCAAAATAGTAATATGGACTATATAAATGGGACGAGGGAGTATTTTTTTTTTTTTGTTAATTTTGAAAAAGTGAGTCCTTTTTTGAAGCAAACTCATTTATAAATTTTTCGAAATCAATATTTTATAGCAAACTCTTGTTCAATAGACATCAAAGCAAGCCCATTCCATCTTTTTTGTGACATGGTCGATCGCAAGTAAAATTTTAATAAATAAATAGATAGCAACTTTGTAGATGCAACAATAACGGGTATGGTCAATAAAATTTTATAAACAATGTATGCATTGGGACAACTATTCAACCCCTTCAAGTAAGCCAATATATCTAATGTTTTATATTCTTTTGGTAAAAGATACCGCAAAGTTTTTAGTTTTTGAAAAAACTATTGACCATCAAAATCACTAACCACTCCATACTTTAGAATATTCTTAACATTTTCACAGATATTGATTGGGCTAGGCCTAGTATTATTTATAAAATATTGGGCTGATCTTTCCTATTGTTTTTTCAAAGGCCTGAATTAATTTTTATAAACTAAAAAACTATTTTTTTTATAAACTAACATATGTTAGTATAACTACTAGTATTAAAAATTTATAAAAATAGTGCCCCTAAATTTTTGAGGCCCCTGTGCGTCGCACCTCTCGCACAACCTCAAGACCGCCACTGTGTCTACATAGAGCATCTTGCATGGTATGCTGATATCTGATATACCCAAACAAATATAAAACTTCAAATACCTTTAGGGATGAGGTTATCAACTGATTCAAATGGCTTCAAGTCATAAGCAGTATCCACACAACTTTAACATTCCTGGATGATCACTCAATACATGATGGCATAGTAAAATGACTTCATCCTGTACAAGCACATATTTCAAATGTCAACTTCTCAAAAAGGGGGGAGAGAGAGAGAGAGAATATTTCGAATGACCAAAATGTGGTAACTGGTAAGAAATGACCATAAATGTGCTGTAAGCAAAACCGCGTACCATTAGTCTTTGTTCATTATCTCCAGGCACATAGTTATATCTTTCTGGAACTTCCTATATCTTCACCAACATGCATTGGGTCCATTCAGCTTGCTCAACCTTTCCATGATAAATTTTGCGAAACTGGAAATGACTCACGCAGTTTTTCTCACAAAAGTTATCAGTATAACTAGCCAGCTCCTGGTATGAAAGGTTGAATGCCTTTTCCAGCTCCATTCTAGCAAATTTTCAGAAGAACTAGAAATTGTAAACTTGTGCGTGCAGATAATTCAATACACTGTACAAACCAGTACATCAGACGAAAGAATAATTATGCAACATTATACTCATAGGACATTTTAAACTGAAGATTCGGTATCCAAATTTTCAAGGTTAATCTTGACCGATTTTACTACGGTTGCAGTTAAAAGACACATGAAGACGATTACCACTATGGGAAACACGATTACATGCAAAAATCCTGCTACTCAACATCAAACAGCCTAGAGAGGAAGTAATCTTTAGAATAACTCAAAGAAGTTAATTAACAAGATCCATCAAGAACAAAAACAAAAATGACATTCAAAGAAAGGCAACCAACTCTTAAACTGATAGCTTCAAGGGTAAAATATAAATTAGGGCTCCAAGATTGTTATTGAGCATGAATACTGGCTACTGTTAGAATGTTAGTTTTTTCTGGTTGGAGCAGAGCACATAAACCTATACGGAAAAAACAGAAAAAAAAAATGCAATCTTTCATGGTTATTAGTGCAAGGTACAAAAATTAATTTGGCACCATTATTGTGTGATTGTAAAGGAAGGTCCTAATTTGTAAGTTTCATACCACAAAGCTCAAGCTTCTCCGTATCAAGAGCATTCAATAATGAGGCAGATTACTGATTGCAGGTTGATAAATATCAATATAAACTAAATGATCTATTTTTTGGTTTAAACAGATTCTAAGACCATGAATTAAACTAAAAATTAGAAGGTTAAAAGGTCTGACTTGTAGAAATATTCAAGAAACAAAACATGTCTTCTAGAGAGAGAGACTCTATAGAAGGAAAGAGACAAAGAAACAAGCAAATCGTTGGCCAACAAAATCTTGAAGAATCGAAGCTATCGGCGTGAACATTGGCAAGACTTTTCTTGGAACCATATATTTTATGTTTTCATGCGACAGCAGTTCAGGGTAAGGCTCAGAATCAGGACACCATATATTTTAAACTGGGGATTAACTTTTCCAGAAATTTCACATACAATTCAACCAAGAAAACGTACAAGCAATTGAACTGTAAAGAACCACAATCATCATCATCATTAACAAAAATGTACAAACATCAATTAGTACTACAGCCGAAGAAGCTGACCTGTAGGAGAAGACGAAGAGGCGTGTATAACGCACATTGGAACAGAAGTCTTCTTAAGGTCGCCGCGCAGAATGGCGCCGTCGTAGACTGCGATCTTGGGCCCCAAAGGTATGATCTTTCTCTGCCCCATTTCACTCGATCGGAGAAAGCCCGGCCTGGGGAGAATGGCGGAGAGTGTGCGGGGCAACAGTCTTCTCCCCATCCTGGCTACAGTTGCCATTTTAGTTTACCCCGTTTCTTGAGAGAGAGAGAGCGCGCGAAATAATGTGGCAATGGAAATGGAGCTAGTGAGCTACAGAGTAAATTATTAAAATCTTATTAATTTAGAAAATTGTTTGTCAATCGATATATAAATGAATTATTAAGTTATTGGAAAGAATTAATTTAGCACTGGGATCACCATTTGCTGAATCACAATGAGATTTTACTTAACTTTGATTTGTGAACACAAAATTGATGACATCATCAAATAACAGTGGTTACAAGTTCAAAAAAATAAAGACATAAGTTGGGTGGCGGTGGTACATGCATTACAAATAGCTGGAGTTTTATTATCTTACAAAACCAAATCCAAACCAAATGAAGATATGCACCCAATAATAAACCATGAATCATGGAAAAACAGGTTATTATAGGTTTAAATAAAAAGCTACAGAACATTATATAAAGTCAATGATTGGAAAAGATGAAAGAACTCAAGAAACCATTTCATATCCCATTCAGTTAGCAAGGTAACCGAAACATAATAGGCAGGAATAGTTGAACGGTTCGTATCAGTCTCATGGTTGCTTATTTCTTCAAAAAAATAAAGAGGAGCAGAGCTCACACACTTCAGATCGAAATCCCAAAGGATTTCTTCAACTTCTCAACTTCCAAATATATAGTCGAATACGGCAAAAACTCGGGGCAGTAGCTTCTGCTCAGGTCATTTATTGCAACAGCAAGTTTAGGGATCTCGAGTGTCTCCTCATGAGTCAAAGCCCTCACAAACTTTGCAGGATTTCCAGCCCACAGCTCACCACTTGGTATTCTCCTTCCTGGAGGAACAACAGATCCCGCTTCGAGGATAGAATGGGTTTCAACCAAGGAACCTTCCATAAGAATGGAGTGCTGCCCGATGATGCACTCGGGTTCAATTGTGCAGGACCGTAAGAGACTGTACGCACCAACTGTTACAAACCTCTCAATCAATGTTTCAGCTGGCAACCCTGTCAAAGATTCAATATATCAGCTAGAGCCCTACTGTCATATGCTTCATTTAAGAAAGAAGTTAAGCATATAGAAATGAAAGCAACCACATTCAATATTACACTAATATATGAGGAAATAAGCAGTGCACCAAGTTGTCCTGTTACCAGCATTTAGTTATTTTCATTGAATTCACTTGTTTTAATCAAGGCATAAACTGGATCGGTAATGACCAGAAGGTACTATTCCAAAATTCGATTATTTTCAATTATAAAGCACCCTCAGCTTGTAAGGTTCTGTTGATGCTGCTTTGATGTTGTGGACCATAAGAAAACAATTGTAGTCCCTGAATGGAGAGCATTTCTACTCTTCACAGACAATTGAAGGTTTGAGATGCTCTTTTAATAATGATCAAGAGCAGTAGAGCATACTCGTGAAAGGAATCTAATTTGCCGAAAAAGGCTGTGCTAGAGAGTAAAATCAGCCCCTGGGGAACAAAAAGGCTAGGAAAAAGCAGCTATTACTCTAATGGAAATCTAAGCTAAAACTTATTGTGTCAGCTTAGGGCAGGATATTTCCAGCTGCATTTATATTTAAAAGGAATCAGATAACAAATGATTAAGCTCAAGATATTTAGCACTGCGGATGCAGATAGGTGCAATAATGACGAGATGAGGGGGCCCATCGGTCAAAACTATACAACATACCAACATGATCATATTCATTAGCAATTCCTCTATATAAGATGCAAGCATAATTTGTATCGAAATACAAATCCGTTTATTTTCTGTTTCTTGAGGCAACACTGGGGCTCCAAGCCTCAGAAGGTCTCTACCAGGTGATTCATTGGTAAAATTAGATGGAAATGTATGAAGTTACATATAGAAGAAAGGTAAGCACTAAGCAGTGATAGTTCTTTGCAACATAATAGTATGTGCTTGGCCCTTAAAGGATAAAAGAAGAAAATAAATAAATCTAAAAGAAGAATACAATATTCAAAGCATTAGGGAGAGTTCTCAAGATGTAAAGAAAACCTAGTCAAATGAAGAATATACTAAATTGTAGAAGCTAAAATCTTCTCTGAACCAGTAAAAACGGGCAGTAGGGATTTGATAATTAAATAAGAGACTAAATAAAACATTTGCTATGGGAGGGCATAGGAAAATCTTTTTTAAGTAGTAGTTTCAAGTTTCAACCTTCTCTTTGATGTTCCATTCAGACAATTCTTGGACATTTAGTTCTTTTCTTTATAGGCCATTTGGATTTTAATAAGCAGTAACGAAAAATGTTGTGGAATGTTGCCCGAAAAATTTGGATATACTGAGGTCAAATTTGACAACGTGTCTCATGCACAGAAGAAATCTATTTTTCTGAAAATGACATTACTACTATCAAACAAAGGCAAGCACTATAACTGCGAACCTATTCTAATTCCTCTAAATTTCCTGTCACATATATTTGGCTACATGAAGCATAAACCCATCATTTGGGGCTTTGTGCTTAGCTGAGGTACCAAACGACTGCAGCTCTGTGAGCTTACGAAGAGTAAAGAGGGGATTCAATGCCAAGTCTCATGCTAGATCTACTTTGGACTAAGGTATTGAAGCATACTAGTATGGCGAAAAATAAGGGAAAGTCAAAGTCGGTGATCATGCTCTAGTAAATTGAAGCTTGATCACAGTAGCAATTGAGCAGGGTAACCACCAACTGTGCTCTTAATATTATTAACCAGCTTGAAAAGGTTGTAAGTTCACTCCATTGATTCAGCCCCGGTACAAACAGCAATGAGAAATTCCATTGGTTGAACTATTGAAAATCAGCATCCCACATCCTGCATCCTATCCTAATCATAATACATGTAACTGATCCTCTAAAGCAAATGGTGAACACTTGTTTCCTACACTAACCAACTTCTCAACCTAATTGGATAAGCATGTGGAGAAGATGAATTCACAAGATTCAAGAATTTCTACAGCAAACACATTTACTTCAATATTCTCTGTCATCAAACATAAAATCTAACAAGTGAAACCATTGATGTTACACATCATATAATTTCTAAACTTCTGTTGAACAGAATTAGTAGCTTGAAATTGAGCCTATCTTGTTGGTTATTCATATGAAAAGTAGTGATAGGATCCTCAAATATCAGTTGTTCTTATTAGGAAGCCCTTCCAGGTAGCAGGCAAAACACATTTCCGTATAGAAACAATTACCATCCCAAAATGGAGATTCCTCGCTAAAGGCTTAAAGTTTGTAGTTTGTCTCCTCGACAGTAATACATCAATCACACCTAACAACTCCGCACATTGTAAGGCTAAAATATATGAGAAAAAAAAAGACTCGCCAAAATCAACAGGCACATACCAATCATTCTTGACATGCTAAAGATTTAGCTACCAGCAACCACAACAGAACAAAAAAAAAAGCTCAAAACTAGGATACGGTGTTTTAAATTGGAATTAAATTTTCCCCAAATGTCACATACAATTCAATTTTGTGCTACCACAAATCAAGAATTACCCAAAAAAAACCCATCAATCGCCACAATTTCGCCCGTTTACTGCATCTACTAATTGTGAACTATAAGAAGACAAAAGTAACAGGCAATTAAATCGTAAGCACCCACAATTTTTATCATAACTTAGAATGTAAAACCATCAATGCCCACAAGCTGACCTGTAGGAGAAGACCAAGCGGCGTGTACAACACACCGTTCCTGCACATTGGAGCAGAACCCAATAGAAATCTTGTTAAGGTCGCCGCGCAGAACGGCGCCGTTCCAGACGGAAGCGCCGTCGTAGACCACGACTTGGCCGGCCAAGACGACGTTGGGCGCCACGTAAGCGTCGACAGCGATCTTGGGAGCCCACTGCCCCAAAGGTATGATCTTTCTCTGACCCCTGTAGTCCCATTTCACTCGATCCGGCGACTCCCTGATGATCGGAGCCGGTGGGCTCGGGTTTTCGGCCGATTGAGCTGCTTCGGCGGAGAAAGCCCGGCCCGGAAGAGAGGTAGAGAGGGTGCGGGGCAACAGTCTTCTGGATAATCGGGCAATTGTTGCCATTTTCTTTTTCTATTTCTTAATTACTACTTGAGACTTGAGAGGGAGAGAGAGAGGTATGAAAATGGAAATGGAGAGTGAAGCTGCGGTTCTGTAGTGTAGGCCTATAGTGGGGGGGTGTCGGAAGCGGGTCGGGTCTGAGTCTAGATCCGGAATCTTGATCGGCTGTCACTGTGGTTTTTAAGTTGGGGAAAAAAAGTGTGTTGCATTTCGAATTCTAGATTTTTTTTTTGGGCAAAGGTGCAATTTGATTATATAACTATTTGCGCAGAGTATTTTAATTTTTATTTATTTTTTGATTCAAAATAATTTCATAATTATTTTAAAGATTTAATTTGATCCTTGTTTTGATCCTATTTATTTTTTTTAGTTCAAAATAATTTCATAACTATTTTAAAGATTTAATTTGGTCCCTATTTTGATCTTCCAACTGACAGAGACGGAGAGAAAGGACGTTAATAATACTCGTTAAAACACTATTAACACACATTTTTCTCTCATACTTAGATTATTTCACACATTAACACACATTTTTTACACACATATGGATTGAACACGAAAAGTCCTCCATTTTCATAAAGAATTCTCATATTGATTGAACGTGAAATTTCCTTCATTTTCATAAAGAAGCCTCCATTAATGTTAGGGTTTAATCATAAAATTCTCAAATCACTTCCACTAACCACAACCATCAAAATCCACAAGATTTTCATCATATGAATTCTCCGTGTCTATTTTCTTGAATTCACAGTATTACAGCTATATCTCTCTCTCTATCTACCTTTGTTGTCTCTACGTCTGTCTTTCTCAAGATCAAATTTTGAAATTTATGAAGAGTGAAGAAAAGGTCAAATACCTTTGGAATTTAGAGCTTATGTTAATTAGTAACGGAAAATTAGCATGCATAGAATTGATACAAAATCAGAAACTCCATAAAATTGTGAATGAAAGTGGTGAATTGAAGGCGTGAAGGATGTTGTTTTGGAAGAAAATGGGAATAGGAAAATGGATGAATATGCTGATGTGTAGATGAGAAGAAAACGTGTTTTATTTATGAAAATGGAGGAAATTTCATGTTCAATCCATATGTGTGTAAAAAGTATGTGTTAATGTGTGAAATAATCTAAGTATGTGAGAAAATGTGTATTAGTGTGTGTTTTAACAGGTATTGTTAATATCGTTTCGCTCCGTCTTTGCCTCGATCAGTTGGATGATCAAAACAGTGATCAAATTGAACAAAAAAGGTAAACAGTGATCAAAGCACTCATACGCAAATAGTTATAGGATTAAAATAAACATTCTCCTGTCCCTTTGGGGATGGCCTAGTGGTGGAGTGGTGTTTCTTGAGGCCAAAGGTCTCAAGTTCGACCCACCACCAACACCACTAGGTGTGAGCCTGTCACACCTGGCTTGCCAAGTGTGGTTTACCTCCCCTGTGTAGGTTTGCAGGCTATTACACAGGGGCTGGGTTTACCCAGTGCGCACTACGGTAGCGGCTGCGGGTTACCCTCGACATCCAAAAAAAAAAAAAAAAACATTCTCCTATCTTTTTTTTGATAAAAAAAAAAAAAAAACATTCTCCTATCTTCTTTTTGATAAAAATTTGTGTGAGGTCGTCTATCAAGTCTCTCATGTTAAGAGTTTAGATGCGTTACATGGAGAAAATAGGACCAAACCCACAAAAAAAAAAAAAAAAAAAAAAAAATCAACCCAAATTTCACGAAAATTTGGCCCAGAAAATCAACCCATAGCCCAACTAGCCACTTCCTATCTTTTTTTCATGATTTTTAGGCCTTTTTTTTTATTTTTTCCTCTTTTTTTTTTTTTTTTAAATCTTCATTCAGTATCGAGCCCAATGCATGAGCTCACGCGTTAGCGTTGGGCGAATGCACTGAGCGAGACTCCAGATAAAAAAATAAATTAATTCAATTTAATTTTAGGGTTCACTAATTTCATTTTAGGGTATATATTTCAAAAAATTAATTATCGAGTGTAGTGCACAAGTCCAAGCGTTAGAGTCGAGCGAGTGCACTATGCGAGATGCCAGATAAAATAATTATATTAAATTAATTTAATTTTAGTGTTCACTTATTATATTTTAGGGTATATATTTATTTTAAAAAACTAATTATCGAGCGCAGTGCATGCGTGGGACAAGTGCACTCGCGAGACGTCGAATAAAATAATTAAATCAATTCAATTTAATTTTAGGGTATATATATTTAAAAAAAAATACAAAGTCTCTTATCAGACTTAGAAAACCCAAACTACATAAAATCAGACGATCTGGTGGGTGGGGGCACACGGGTCAACCTTGACTTGACCCGTCCAGAAAAAAAAACCTCGCAAGCAACAATACCACCCTTGACACTAAAAAGTATCAATGCAAAGTTCAAAAGTATCACTCCCAACAATAAAAGTATCAGGCTTGCCAATTGTCGTATATGAGTTTATTTAATTCAAATTATGACTTATTTCATCCAAATTAATATTTAGAGCTTAGGGATGTAGGGTTTAAGGTATTTTAGGGTTTAGTATTTTTTGTAGAATTTTTTAGGTTTTTTTTGTTTAAATTATTTTAGGTTTTATTAATACCAATTAGGGGTTATATTTAAGTTGAAAAAAATTAATTGTCGAGCGTAATGCACTAGCCTGATGTGTTCGTGTGGCCGGCGTGGGCTCTTGCATTGCACGACTTGCCTAATTTCGAAAAAAAAAAACCACTTTCATTTGAGGGTTAACTAATTACATTTTAGGGTATATATTTATTTCAAAATTATTATTTTTTTAATTTTCAATTAGTGTTTATATTTGTTTTAAAAAAATAAATTAATTATCGAGCGCAACGCACGATCCCACGTGAAGCGTTGGGCGAGTAGCCAGATTTCAAAAAAAGTAAATTAATTCATTTTAATTTTAGGATTCATTAATTCTATCTTATGGTATATATTTATATTTATTTCAAACAAATTAAATCAATACGTTTTACTGATCATACAATCAAACAGGAAACCATAAATCATACCCTTTCATACATCGATCATCAGTTCATCACAAAAATTTACTGATCACCAATGTCGCACCATTGCAATTAACCCCTTAATTTAAATAAATACTAATTGCAATGTCTACAATTTTGATCACTACTAGCTCAACTAGCTTGCACCCAAAAGAGCAGAAACCGAACGATTCAAGGAGGCTGCGATGGTCACGCCTTTGCCTAACTCATCAATCAATCAATAGGAAATTAGGACACACAAATTAATTAAAAATGAACATTGTTCTTTCACCTGAATGAATATTACTAAACAAAATAAGCTATGGATTAGTGCTGACATTATAATGAAATCTGATAGAGTGAAGATGAACGAGAAAGATAGCTATTAATCAACTTAAGGAAAAACCCCAATAAGGCCGCAGCCTTACTTTCTGCCAAGCTAATAGCGCAAAATAATACTAATATCTCCAGAATTATTTTCCTAACTACTGAAAAGAGATTATAAATATGTAAACCATCCTAAGGCCCATGCAGAAGGCCCGAAGCCCGAACAAAACGAAACTAACAGACTAAGGTCCACGCAAAACTAAAAGAAATATAATGGAAATAAATATAATAGGAAAGTCAAAACAACTACTACTGCTGCGGCTGCCTCTTCCTACGAACATAAACACACCACTCTCTAACATAAACACGCCACTCTCTTGCTGCTCTATCAACTGCCTCCCCCGCCCATATAGCCTTGCCCGCAAGGCTGAAGTCAGGAAACTGACATATCATATCGGCCTCATCCTCCATCGAACCCTTTTGAGGACAGCCGGGATAATTGCAGCTGTTGTAATTCAGTCCCAAACTCCTCCTCCATCGAACCCTTTTGAGGACAGCCGGGATAATTGCAGCTGTTGTAATTCAGTCCCAAACTCCTCCACCTGCTCCGAGTCCAAATTCTCCGGTCCTTTGTCATTGGCTTCACCTTTGTCCTCCTCTTCGGCACTAATGATCACCGATAAATAATTGGAAGCACACTTGTGCAAAGGGGTGTAGGGACGATAATTATCAAATTGCTCTGGTATAAGATGTCGTGACCTGCAATACCCTTTCGACCATGAGGATCCTGTTTGGGGAAGTTGGGAGTGCCCCACCTTGACCAAGTGTGGCTGCTGTCCGCTATCCGTGACGGTAGGACTAGGGTTGCTCTGGAAAGTGATGTCTAAACGGCCTTGTCGAGAAGGTTGACCTCGGCTGCATTAATGACGGCTTGGCAGAACGGGCAATGCGGCGCGAAGCCCTGATGGCTGCAAATGCATTGGTTATCTCTGAATCAGGAATCCGCTCCCAAATAGCAGGTTGTAACCTTCCTAAAAAGGTACCCAAATAGTGCTCTGGAGGCAAGGATGGAAGTTGCGCCATCCGTTCCTCAAACAAGGACAAATAGTCTTCTAAAGATCCAGTTTGGCGAGTGAGATGCATAGCTTCATAAGCGTTGATGGCAGAGCTATCTCCAAATTGCTCGATAAGCACTTGCGCAAACTGACCCCAGGGTATGGTCGACGAGCGGCGAAGCACCCATTGGGCCCAAAACATAGATCGTCCGGTCATTGCGATCGGAGCTAACTGAGCCCTCTCACAAAGGGGTGTGCGGTGAACCATAAAATATTGCTTCGCCTGCGCAAGCCATGGTAGAGGATCATGACCATCAAACAAGACCCTGACCCATCGCCAGAACCCTCAATGTTTCCATTAGAGCCGCCGCGTGAGTCCTGCAGGGATTTGTTTCTTGTTTGAGATCCACTAGGAGAGGTCATGGGCGTCTTCTCCGACGAAGACCTCTCCTCTAACCTCGCCAGTATCGGTGCTATGGTTTTGTCCACTGACCTCAACGAAACTTCAACCACTGAAACTCGAGTAGACATAGTATCCATAGCCGATTGGATTTCATCGATCACCTTCTCCATCTTCGACGTGTTACGGGTCTTGGGCATGAACCAATCAGCAAGTCGAACCAATTTGATAAGAGTGAAGATGAACGAGAAAGATAGCTATTAATCAACTAAGGGAAAATCCCCAATAAAGCCACATAGTCACATTCACAGAACGACGTAAACCCGACTAAGGCCCATGCAGAGGGCATGAAGCCAAACAAAGCCAAACTAATAGACTAAGGCCCAGACAGAACTAAAAGAAATATAATGGAAATAAACATAATAGGAAAGTCAAAACAACCACTACTGCTGCGGCTGCCTCTTCTTGCGAACATAAACACGCCACTCTCTTGCTGCTCTATCAAAATCAGTCAATAATTATGCAACTGATATCTAGGGATCCAAATTGAGCTAGTGTTCCATATCCACATAATTGTTCAAACATACAATTCAATTTCCTCAATCAAACCCATTGTCATTCACCTTGAAACATTTTATCCAATCACTCCCACTTAGTTGCTTGATCAAGGTCTACATGAGATAGATTAGTAAGGAGAACTGGTCACATAAGCCAACTTTGCAAGAACAAAAAAAAAGGAAAAAAAAAAACTGATGCAACTAATGAGAAGCAACTACCAAAAGTTCTTAACAGATTCTATATATTAAGCCAAGTTTTGATTGTCCTGGCCCGGCCCAAAATTAATACTAATACACATGCTCTGAACAAAAGATTCAAACCAACACATTCTCAAATCCGCATTGTAACCATATATTTTTGTGAACATGTAAACATGCACACAAATTGCATTCATAAAGCTTTTTTCATCATTTAGTACATATATCTAAACTTAGTTAAAGCACATATAATGCACGACTTATGCACGAAGATATATCATATATATGATAACACAACTTGAGTTATATCTTATTTGGGGGTGGGGAGGATGTGCATTGCTAGCACCAGCTCCACACTGGCTGCATCTCTGAGTCAATTATATTAAGTTATAACATTACAGATTAGAGAACTGTAACAGACTAGAGTTCATATATAATATTCTAAAATAGATTCTTGTAGTAATCTAACAAAATTATAGATATTGTGGGCTTTAGGCTTCGGACACATTTGATTTCCAGATATAAAGGTTGACATATCACAATTTCAAACTTTGAGCTGGGCTTGAGCAATATTAAATGCAACTTAAAATGAGATTTTGCTTATCAGAGTGCAACAAATAGGGTGGTCTAGGATATTATTATACTAATATGTTCTAATTTGGGTGTTATTTTATTGAGAGTTTTTCAACTAGCTATTTATTAGGTTTTTGGGAGTTTCTGTTTGCACCCCCATATTTACTCTTTGCACCATAGCTTCTCCATGCACCCTCTTTTTTACTCTTTGCACCCCTAAAATTGACTATAATGCCCTTACTTAAAAAAAAACATAAAATCTGAAAATTAAAAGCATAAAAAAAAATCGCGTTCCGTTCGAAGTTGTGTATTCGAACATTCTGAATATGTTCGAAGTCTTCTGTTCGAGCATAATGGATATGTTCGAAGTCTTGTATTCGAACGGTACTTAAAAAAAATTCATGGAGTCCGTTCGGAAATTATATTTCGAACATGCCATGTTTGTTCGAAAATTAATTTCCGAACATGACTTATTTTAAAAATTATGTATGTTCGAAAATAAAATTTCGAAGAAACACGATGAGTTCGAAATTTCATTTTCGAACCACACTTAATTTTTTCTTTTTGAACAAAGGGCATTTAAGTAACTTCAAAACTCTTTTATTTTTTCTTTTTTTTCTTTTGGGGTGCAAAGAGTAAATATGGGGGTGCAAACAGAAACTCTCATTAGGTTTTCCATAAGAATAAAAAAATAACAACCAAACCTGATAGCATTCTAAAAGAGTCTGATCATCATACATATTTTGTAAGGTATCAAGTAAGAAACGGACCTTGAAGCAGCAACAAACAATAGACACTTCTTGACTCTCTTGCCTAAAGGACTCTTCTTGGTTTCCTGTATCAAGTAGTCCAACAAGCTGCAGAAATACTACTCTAGCATTTTCAGTAATAAACAGCACAAAATAGCAAGAAATACTTACCAATATACAGTCTTGAAGAACTGTATAAACTGATTCTGCAGAAAAGCTCAGAACTGAAACTTCTTCTGGTAGCCGATTAATAGAAAGCAAGTCCTCACCAGAGAGGAAAATCATTCAAGGCTATAACTATTATAATCATCCTTTCAAATTGTGGTGTTATTGGTACGAGCCTATGGTTGTCTAATGACGTGAGTAGCCCGAGAATTGGATGAATTGTATACTCAAAATTTCCTTTGTAAGTATTATTTCTAGTAGAGTTATTACTATATTTTTCTTCGCAAAGTCTTGTGAAAATTGATATTTATGGGAAATCATATCAAACACTAAATGGATGAAATTCCAACATGCCAAATATTGTGCCGAATACATCTAGATTCATAGAATTTTTGTAGACAATTCAGTTTCATTTTATTTAATAATAGGGAAATTTACACTTTAATACCTACATTTTGGACACTTTTTCAAAAATGACCCACTTTATTACTATTAGTAAAACTTTACCCACTTTTTCAAATTTTTTGCAAATCTAACCTCGATCAAATTTCCAGCCTAAAATATCTACGTGGCATGCCCAGCAATTTTATTTTATTTTTAGTTCATAATTGATATGTAAGAATACACGCAAAAAAATCACGCAATAATACAGGCGTGCCGCGTAGATATTTTAGGCTGGAAATTTGATCGAGGTCAGATTTGCAAAAAAATTGAAAAAGTGGGTACTGTTTTGCTAATAGTAATAAAGTGGGTCATTTTTGAAAAAGTGTCCAAAATGTAGTTATCAAAGTGTAAATTTCCCTTAATAATATCAAACTACATTGAATTAAAAATATTTTATTAAGTATATTTTTTAATTGAATTAGTAGCAAATAAGTCAATGAATTTTGATGCTTTTTGCAAATATATGACTTTTCAATTTTAGCAAAGAAAAACATGAACTTTACAGAAAAACAATCCAGCAACACAAATCACATCATTCCCCCTACCAATTCAAATCACAAAAACATTAACCCCCCTTACACTCTCAGTTACATCATTTTACCCGCCGTACACTCATTGTACATGACTTTACCTCCTAATTATGTTTGTAATTGTTATTGTCTCACTTTACCTCCTTACGCCTATTAAAACTCAACAGAATTTCCCTTAAGCCTATGGAAAAGATCATGAATATGATATGGGGTAGAATCAGTTGCATTTAATTTAAGAAATGACTGTTGTAGTGTTGTGGTTCAACCTCAGTTATAATTCAATGTCAGGTTTCTACTCGATTGGTGGCAAAAGGAAACTGTTGCTTATGCAGTGACCAACTGATAGGCTTATGAGTTAGATGCAGTTGGTTATGAAGAAAATATGACGCAGTTTTAGAATAGGGATGCAATGTACTATAGGAAGGAAGCCAGTTTTACGATTTTGCAAGGTGCGAGCAATAGAAAAAAGTTGAGAACATGTATACCATTAATAATGATTTTACCTCTTTGAACCTGCATCATTTAGTTCTCTTGCGATGTATTCTCCTTGAAGCTAGTTGCCTTCTGCTTCATTTCTATATTTGACACAGGGTACCATTTTAATCCTCAGAAAATATTAATCATTTCTTCGTTAAACATAAATATAAAATCATTTATATTTGCGCCCAACTAAATAAAACAAAACCAGGTCAATTTAATGTCAACAAAACTCTTAATTTCATGGAGGGAATGGAAGTGGACAAATGCCAGACAGATGAAGTGAAAAGATGAATAATGCATGTACGATGACATCCCCACAGACACACACACACAGAGGCAATCAAAGAAAATCATTCCAACGTACAAAAAGGTTCCATATGAATTGGAACTCTAAACTATTAAAACTAATAAACCTGAAAGAAGTCACAAATTCCAAGAGATCACAATATAAGACTAGATACAGATAAATGTAAGAGCATAGAATTCATTCAAGCAAAGTAACCTAAAAGAGCGACACACATGGGAATGCACAATACACGCACCAAACATATCAAATAAGATAGATGTGGATATAAGAAAGGACGGCTTAAATTAATGAAAGGAATGTATAATTTGAAATTATATTTAGTCCGCCCAATGCATCAAGAAATGATTTATCAGGGCGATCGGTACTAGTACTGAACATATATTTTGCCACATCACAGTTTCAGCCCTTTACACAGAGACTACAGTAGTTAGATGATCCGAGCAAAGTTTATTTATAATAGACTACCAAAAATCATTGGGATCAAAGAGCAACAGGAGCAACATCATAGAATTATTCATTACCATGAGAGAATAGCAACCCACAGCCACAGGGGCAGCAATCAGTAAGGCAGAAGTCCAATTGATAGATCACCATCCAAGCGCTCAGAGATTTTAGCCTAGCAAGTTGGATAAATGTGACTAGGAGAATCTGAAGGAGCTTCCCACTCACCCAAAGTCTGAACTTGATTCTGCACCATATGCTATAGTTGTTAGCCGAGATTTCACAATTTTTATACTAGCACTAAAACAAAACATGAGCCAAAATATTCTGGAATCATTTTTATATTCTTAGACCCCTCTAGCTGATAGTCTGTACTTCCCTTGCAAAAGTATACGTGGAAGACTTTAAATCATTAAACCTCAGCTTCTTTATATATATCTCAAATTTCAATTTAGTTATGTACACTGATCTGTCTTATATGTTTAACAAAACTGGTTCTGGATCTTTTCTAACAAATATATTAAATTCATCCACTCTCTCTGTATTACATTCAGAACTTGTTGACCCCTGCGGACCGCAAATCAACAACTCTACTTCATCCACAAACCATACATGAAGAGCTCCATATCATCATCAGCTCCTTAAATGATAGGATCTGGTCAACCATACAACACTCTAGTTATACCTGGAACAAAACAAGGTAGGTACCAATAAATATGAGAGAGATATAATACCTATAAAAAAAATGTGCCATGGTGAGAAACTTTTCTAACTCTTCTCCATTTACTTTTAAGTCAGTTACTGCAGCCTTTACTAAGTCCTGATCACATCAGCCAACTTCCCATATTATTAGCTGCTGCAGCCCATATTAGAACATCTTTGAAAAATGTATCAAAATCATATCAAGAAGCATATATAGGCCATCTTCAATTATTGACATTAAAAGAGTGTAGTTTCTGCACTAACTCTGCACTAAATGTTGCACTAAAAAGAATGTTCTCTAAAAAAGAATATCCTCTAAAATATTTTATTGTGTTTTATAATTGTAGCCATTGGATCTATGTACTCTCTCATCCCAACCATTGGATCTACCTAATTCATGGTAACCACCCACACTTAATTTAGTAAATAGTTCAGGATTTAGTGCAGGTTTGGAGTGACTTAGTCCAGCAACTGCACTAAATTTAGTGATATAGTGTAGGGTTGGAGTTGCCCCAAGAAGCAATTCTGATTTTATTAAAATTGAGTTAAAAAGCTTCCTAAATCATATTCCATGAGCCATGACATCATCACACATGTTCCTTAGCATATGTTAAGGTTCTAAGATGCGATTGTTTTGGCTGACATAGTAGGTAATTGAAAATTAGGTGGCTTCAAAGGAAGAGAACCAAGTATAACAAAAATCTTTGCACAATGTAGCATTCAAATTACAAATCAGTCAACTTGCACAAGATCTGCACAGCAGTTATGAGCTGAAACATTTTACCATTCTCAGTATGGATACACAGTTTCCTTAGAAAGATTTGTAATCTTAATCCTGGTGAGAACACTTGCTTCTATCTATCAAAAAATATAGCTCAGAAATTGGAAAAAGAACTACCTAAAATGCATCCGAGCTTGTTTAATGTTTTGATTGGCCAACATCCCCTTCTATCTTCTTTTCTTTGTTTCTTCTACAATATGTAAAAACATACTTGGGATCTTCGACCCTGCTCCTCTGATTTGCATTGGTTTTTGTTGAACAGGTTTCTGCCATTGTCTCATTTCCAAGGCCTGGTCGCATCTCAGGATCAACAACTATTCTCGCCGTTGATTCATCATCTGTAATCACGTTTAGAAGTTCCAAAGGGAGAGCAGCAGGATCCAGTTCATAGCAATTCTTAGGAGCATTTTCAGCTTCTAGCCCATTCAATAAGTAAAAAGGGACCTGATGAGAGAATCTAAACATCTCCTCCCTTGGAATGGTCCGGATTCCTCTATGATCTGAAAGCTGGTTAAACACTGATGTGAAGCCAGCCACTTTAACTAGAGGAACAACCAAAACACCTGTATCTTCATCATAGTCTTGAAGTACCACGACCAGATCATATTTATGTATTGTTTCATCTGCAGTGGTCTCATTCCAATCAGCAGACCAGTTCCTGTACAACGCCCAAACATCCCCCTTTTTTGGCAAAATCTGAATCACTCCTCTTGACCCCTTTTTCCACTTAACTGGATGAGAGAAGGAATTTAATCTTTCACTAACTACAAACTTACCGGGCCTAAAATTCCCAGTAGTCTTGGTGAAGCCAGAAGCTATCCAGTCAAGAGATCCAAATTCAGAACTGGATTTAGAATTCAACCAGTTTATTTGCATCTTGAAAGGGCTCCTGGATATGATACGGCGAACCATAGCATAATATCGAGGCATGCCATCATCATCATCATATGCAGCCCATACCTGGTTTTGAGTGAATGATTTCTCTATCCTGTCATCATCAAAATTGTGGAAATTTGCATCTGGAACACTCATCAACACAAATTCATCAGGATTTGCACCCACAACAGTCTCGTTCAAAGTGGAGGTTTCCCGAGGCTGTCGCTCTTTTGTTTGTGAACGATTTATGGAATTCTTGCCCAAAGCATGCACGATATTGCTCATATCCTGTCGATTCAAATGTGAAGCGTTCAGTTTCTTTTTCTCCCATTCATTTAGCTGGCGATGAATTTCTGTCTTAGCCTTTCTCATCAGCATAGCACGTATGTCGGTCTGAGATAATTCCTTCATACTTCTGGACTGCTCAGCGCCACTATTTTCCTTCATAGTTGCAGAAGCCTTCTTACTATATACCCCACTTCCTGCTGCCCCTTGGCTTCCTTCCTTGCTACCATCACACTTTTGGCTATCTTTACGCCTCCTTTTGACTGGCTTCTCTCTGTTTAGTCCAGGGGGAGCAGTATAAGAAGCTGAAGCTGCTTCCACATTTTCTGATACACTGCAGCTATTTTTCATTGGAGGATTATTTTCACTTCCATTGTTTATTGCCACTTCATGCCTTCTTTTGGTATGCTTCTTAGATGGCTGTGGCAAAGGAGCTTGAGAGGTTCTTGAAGCTGATGGTGGTGAAGCAGTGGGCATTTCTTGTTGTCGTTGATTGGGAAAGGGACAAGGGTGTGAGCTGCGACTCTTTACAGGTGGAGCAGGCATAGCTGTCGCCAAAAAGGGCTGCATACAACGACGACAAAGAAGATTCTGATTGAGAAAAATGTTCTGGTACTCATACTGTATTGCACACTTATTGCACAATGTCCAAAATGTCTCTGGTCTTGACAAGCAAGTGTTGGAGGCCATCTGGTTTCTAAAAGGAACATTCTGAGAAGCAAAGGCTGGGAGTGGAGGTCTTTGAAACTTGCGAATCAGACTAGGATTCCCAGATGGTCGGGTTGTATTCCTTGGATTGGGAGGAACAGCAAAGACTGGTGACTGCTTAAAATTTGGAACATTCATGTTCAGAGCAGGATTGTGTAGTAAACCTGTAGCAGCCGTGTGTTTGGTGCTGGTGCCAAATCTTGAGTTCCTTGAATGGTGAGGTGCTGGAGTGTAACTGGAGCTGACAACTGTAGCAGCTGCTGGAGTGCACTGAGGAGTTCGAATATGCTGGCTGCCAGAAGCTGTGTTCCTTTGGTGGTATGAGGCAGAAGAACATGATTGGCTGGTGGCAGTCTGACTTGAAGATCTTATGTTCACTGTCAGGTCGTATGCATTTCTCTTATCCTTATCTGACAATACGCTCCACGTCTGAGACATTATTTGGAATGCTCCATTAGCCCCAACTGACTTGTTTTTATCAGGATGAAGAGAGCGAGCCATTCTTTTGTATTGATCCCTTAAGGTTTTTTCATCAGCAAATGGATCTACCCCAAAAATGCCATAATAGTCTGTTACTCCATTAATTTTTTTCTCATGGGCAACGTGCACATTGATGATCTCAAGGAACTGAGACAGACCATCAAGCTCGGGGAAGAGGCTTTGAGCCTTTAAAGCAAACTTTTCAGCTCCAACATAATCTCTCTCTAGTAGCTTATTCTCTGCAATTCCTTTAGCCCTGACAGCTTCGTCTTTATTGCACTCCATTTTTAGATATACCAATCTTCAAGTCTGAAAACCTATAAATCAAAGAATATTTAAAAACAGCATCAGATGGAAGAGTATAGTAACAACATCAGTTAATAGGCAGAATCTAGAGATGTGCTTGACAGTAATACATCAATTAGCAGAAATGTGCAAACTGCATGCAGAACTGTGCAAACTGCGTGCAGAACTGTGCATATTGTATCCATGGAATGCACAGTTTTAAACATGTAATATTATTCTGAAAATTATGGAGGGAGCTATAAAATCTGAAAAGAAAGAAAGAAAGAAAGAAAGAAAGAAAGGGGGTTGGGGGGTTGGGGTCAATAGAACATCATAAAAAAGATACAAAATGTGCATCCTTCGACATAGTTAGTTGAAAAATTAATAGTCAAAAACTCAAATTTCCATTTTAAATATGTGGAATTTCTCTTGGAAACGGCTTACTCATTCATGCTTACATACCTCAAGAGATCACAAGAAAGACCAACACAAATGTCAAGGAAATAGCTAACATAGGAATTGCCGTAAATACCAGTGGATATGAATGTGACAAGACATACACATCAGTTTGCCAAGTGCTAAAAAATACAATAGAGAAAAAAAAGGGCAATACAGTTAATTAATGTGTCATGATATGGACTAAGCAGAGATCTATAGGAAGTCACTACAAAACTTTTACGAAATATCAGAATTTGGACAGAAGAATATTAGTATGAATGCATTCCGGAAGCAAAAAATCCAGGAATAAAGCTAAATTTCTAACTTTAGAAGTTAGTAAAGTCTACTTTTATACATATACAAAAAAATGATAGGACCTGGAGATTTTACTTATTAAGACTACATATATAATTAACTATCCAGTTACTTGAACACAGGCATGCTTAGTAGGATAAATGTCACAGAGAAAAGCAGACACATTTATTATTACTAAGGAATTCTTGTTAAGTTCATTGAAATTAGAGCAGAATCACAACCGTTAGATTAATTATTGATAAGCATGGTTATTATGGAGAACACACACACACACACACATATGGATACCTAAATTATTATTTGCAATATAGTAAGTGATTTCGTTAAAAGCTGTCAAAAGGATAGAAGGGAATAAAGTGCAGAAAAGGTAAGCTATTAATAACAAAATCCAAAGGAGCACCATAGATCTAGAAAATAAAGTCTGCTCTTCATTGCAAATCTGATACATGCCTAAGACATGACATGCACTCTAAGTCAGGAGAAAAACATAGCTGCAAATAAATGTTACCATCACTTAAGGATGTATTTTTATCAAGATTTGTAAATTCAAAATTTAATGTATCCGAACAAACAAGTATGTGGACCTTATAAAAACCGACAAAATACATAACGGTATTACCGAACTTTTTAAATCCGTAAAACCATCTTGGCATGAAAAACCCTTCTACTATCACATGCACATGAATTTAAAAGTAAAAACACCAGAAAAGATCAGGCGATGTTTTAAACAATTCTAACTGATCGACGTTGTCCTTTATCTTATTTTATTTTATTTTTTATTTAAACTGGCATTAAATAAAAATTAGACACCTTCATATGGACTCTGACTATTCTTTACTTTGTCTTTCCTTAATGAGATATCATTCAGGTTAAAACTACAGAACAGAACCAACCACAATTCATTTTTTTTTTTTAACAATTCAAAACAGATCTCAGCGATGCTGCAGATCTACAGACCCTCTATGCGTTTGCTTGAAAGGGATAGTCAACAACTCACAGCCTTGTCAGTACCGGTCTGATTTTCAACAAGAGTGCAAAAGTTTTTCAAATCTCTTCATTGACATTCAAGCAATAACATTAGAAGCCACTCACCTCATTACCAAAAACCAATAAGAGAAACAGAAGAAACAAACTCTCCAGAAAAAAAAAAAACATATATATATATATATATATATATATATATATATCAGATGGAACCAACATCAATCACTTTTGGACCCAAAAGGAAAAGGTAATGTAAATGGCAAATAGGTTTACACACAGAATTGGTAAACTGTGAATAAGTCAGGCAGAAAATATGCACACTCACGCACAAAATTCACAATTGCACATTATTATAATAAACTCACAAATTATCAGCAATGATCGGAACATGCAAACTCACCAATGCATTGATTTAAATAAAACCCCATTTATCCAAAATCATCAGCAACATGCAAATTATCTTGAACTCAAAACACACATATTTTATACAGATTATAACATGAAACGATCAAATAACCATTACTACAGAAAAATGGAGAATGTGTGCACGGCATTACCTTCTCTGTACGTAAAGCAATTTCCCGAGGGGCCGTTTGATGAATTTGCCACTGAAAAAGAACTAAACTAAATGGTTTCAAAAAAAAGGAGAGAAATAAAGAAAGAACTAAACAAATGGGGTTTTAAGGGTGTTTGAGCGCTTAGATCAACAGAGTACGCATTGAACAATTTTGAATTTTAAGAATTGAAGAACACTGAAATAGAAAAAAAATAATAATAAACGTTTTGAGAGAGAAATTGGAAATAAAAATTATAGATAGATTGTAAATAAAAAATAACTGGGAATTTCCTGTATTTAAGGTGGTGAGAGCCCACCTTTTTTTGGGGGGTGAGTTTTGGAGGTATCTGGTTAAAACCCTAATGATGGTTAAAATTTAAGCCTGGTTACAATGTTAACTGAATTTGGTATGTGTAATTCACACTGGAAATTTACTGACCATTTCAATTTAATAGAGTTTAGCTGATTTTGTTTGGATTGCATTTTAAATTTTTTGCTATTGATGCTTGATTTTCTCAATTTCATAATACATGATTTATTCAGTGCTACACCTAGTATGGCGTACGGCGCCATACGTCGCATATGACTTTCATTATTAATACACACGATATACATATTTTGGCACGTACTTTATACAAATCAGCGGAATATATTGTACGGCACATTTCACTTAGTATAACACCACGGCTCTATAATACTTACAAAAAGTATTTTTAAACTGCTTTTACGAATATTCATTATATTTTGTAATTTTATTTGACTCGAGCAATCTTCTGAATGGAAAAGTCATTGTATTATATTTTGCTGATAAAAACTTCTTTCCATTTTCTAGAAGGTCATTTGAAAATTTTCCATAATAGTCTATATTTAAGTAAATTCACCATTTTTAATTCATGGACTATAATAGCATTGATGGTATCCTATCTGCAGTCTATGAATGGGACTATGAATTAATGAAATCTAGTCATACAGATCATACTGATATTATGACAGTAATATCTCTGGTTGAAGGCACAAGATTCTCAAACTTCGGAGAGACCAAGAAGAGAAAATTGCATTTACTATACTATGTTTGGTTAGGCTTTGGCACAACGTTTTGAGTGTGCTTACGTCATGTCTGACACGCAAGCGACGTGGATGTCGTCATCAATCTTGGCTACCTGTCTGCTGGTGTTTCTCAGTAGAGTGAAATTTTATGGTCCTTTTGTAGCTTAGTTAGCAAAGGTGAGGTTAGCTTCCAACGGTGAAGTATCATGCTCTGTAGTCTGTAATGAGTTGTGGATGCTGAAATCTGGTGTGAGGATATACATTAATGAGATTTTAAAGGGATCTTAATCTGCACTCTCAGTTGCAAAGAGAATTCAGATTCTAACATCTTTGCATTAGCAAATCATAGCTGTATAAAAAAATGGCAAAATTTTGCATTGATGATATTGATACAGATACAGTGTTCACTGTGTTTGATCATGTTACAACATTCTTCAGAAAAAAAAAAAAGACAATTGGCCTTCTTGAATTTTTCACAAACAAAATTACTAGGATTTTCTTCTCTTCAAACTCGCTCCTGCTCACTGTGGTTTAGAATACACCAACCGACGAGCCAAGGAAGAAGGAAAGCCAGATTGGATACGTTGCCCAGTAAAGCACGTTAAACTTTACAAAATCTTTCCATCCATAGACTTCTATTCAATCCACCTGCAAAAGCTCACACATTCCTCACCTGATCCATGTCAGGGACTAGCATATGACATCATAACAATTAACAAGTAATTCTTTAAGGATTCTTACATAAAATCAAACTTAAGATGTAGCTCATAAAATAAATTTTGTGGCTCTTGGCCTCATAGTCGTCTGCATTGCTAGAGACAGCACAACAGCTTGGAGAAGCAAAATAACTAGCTGTAGCATACTGTGTAATGCACCAAAGCACTCGAAAGTTGAAACCAAAGATCTCAGAGATTGCAGCTTTTGCAAGTGAATTTGAATTTCCTTTAATGAGAATCATAAGCATACCTCTGGCTCCTTAGGCTTGTATTCGTCATATCTGACCGGGGTGGACTTCAGGACTTTGAAGATGAAGAGAAATGATAGTACTCTTAACCACAGTCAAGTGCTTCCGAACTGAGCTTCATGTTTTCGTTCTGCTGGATTCAAGCTTGCGAGAGAAGTTTTCTTGCCATTGTCATTGGAAGCAAAAATCACAATAGTTGTGATAACTTGAAAATGTTTCGTCAAAATCAAGTTTAGATTTCCTATATTATGACATTTGAGGAATTATCCAAACATTGTTGCAGCAAAGAGAAAGGAAATCCAATTGATGTGATTGAAATTCACAAAGTTAATAAGAAAAACTTCTTATAACATGGGAAAAGTTCCAGCAACCAATTATGTCTGACCATGCCTTCCTGCATATAGATGATGCATGGAGGCATATAATCAGCATCAACGTCATATCAGGGAAAAATAGTCTAAATAAGTAATTTTTTACGTCAGGATTCATCAACTGCTTACTTGAAAAGGAATGGCTCGATTTTTAAGCATTTGATTTGCATGCATCTGCATGTAACTGTGCAAACAAGGACTTTCTAAAAAGATCTACAACTAACGTGAATTCAACATTTTTTATAAGAAACAAAGAAGAAAATTTTATTAACAAAACAAGGAAGCACAAAAGGACGAAGAAGACACAACAAAAATGAGCTACAGAGCACTACTCCAAGGTTAAATGGTATCAAATACAAAGAAATCTTAAAATCACTATGGGTTGATACCAGCCATGCAACCCTAAATTTTACCCCATCCCACACTTCTGCACTCACATTTCTAAGGAAATCTCCTATTATAACTCTCTAGCCAACAGAGCAACACAAAGTGGGACAATCAACCCCCACAAAACTTTGCCTCATTTACTAGTGGATCTTCCAAGGTTTGACGAGAACAAAGAATAAGCAGACCCTGGGATAAACCTTTGATATAGCCAGCTTCTTCATAACAAAAAAAGATGATCCAACTCCTCAGTCACTGCTACACATAATTCACCAATTTAAGGACATGAGGGAAATGTCTCTGTAGGATGTTATATATGGTGAGTTTCGCAACACCATAACCATGAGAAAAACTGAACCTGCTTTGGACTTGAAACGAGTTTAATTATTATTAGCTCTTATTGTAAAGAAAATCTTATCTGATGAATTTATGACATACTTGCCAGCACTGGTAAATTGAATCAATCTCCTAATCATATTTACTTTTTAAGAGAACTAAAAGAGCGGTTCATCAATGGTTAACCCTTGGCAGCTGATAGAGATATTAGTATAGAAGCATGTTCAGCATAAGCACTATTAGAGAAACATGTGGAGTTTTGCAAAACAGAAAAACAAAAGGTCACTCCATAATAATATTTCAAGACATATGTAAGCAGTATCAACTTTGTAAATGACTAAATGTACAGGTCATATATCCGTATACATTTGTAAATATTTGAAATGAATGAAATTTACATCTCAACAAGAAACCAAGGGTGAAATTTTAGTTACTAATGCTTGTGTGTGTGTAAGTCTCTAAACACACGGGCTCACAAGCAAGCATCTATTAAATCCATCAACATTATGATTGAGTGACAAAGATAAATAGATAATGCATCAACTGGTCCAGGTTCAGTTTTTCAAAAATTTAGTATCTTACTATATGCGGGAAATACAAGTAGTTATTATCATTTAGGCACTTACCTTGATTGGTGAACAAATAACTAATTACTAGAATTGAATTCCACGAAAAACATGTTATCAGTAAAATTTTGCATACATCTTTGTGACATGTTTGTATAGATATGATGACATATCTAGAATCTCATCATTACCTTTTCCAGAGACTACATTTCAGCAAATATGTAAGTTTTACCAGCTCATCGGGTACTTGTGAAACTAAACTTGCATTTATGGACAGATCCAACCATCCAAATCACCATCAGTCCTTTCAGTTGCCATCCATGTTGCTTGGACTCAGGCACAAGTATACGGGTATGTATCTAAGAGTTTGACTTCTTGCTAGTTAAAATTTAGGTTACATGGATACATAAAGAAAGTATTCAAATTAAGACACCATTGGGGGATATGTCTATACATACACAGAAAACATGCCATGCCTAAGTAAGAAGTGCATAAGCTTGTTACAAATATCAATCCTACCACATTATGTAAAACGAAAGAATCTCTAATTTCTCATAGGGACAGGAACTTGACTGTATACATTTTAAAGGCAGTTCATCCATTCTTATATATTCAATTTTAATTCGACTGCGCCATCTATACATAGAAACATTGCCATATATATATGGAATCCCTTAATTATAACAAACGGAAATATCAAAATTCCAAATCAGTATATCCAGCGAAAGAGCTAGCCTATTCCCCCCAGTGCAATCTTTTTCAAGTACATAATCAAACCCCAGTTGAAAACAATCAACAGCACGCAAATAGAAGCAGTAATCTACACAAGGGGACGAAATCAAAATAAATAAATAAATAATCCCCAACTCCGAGAAAGCTGGGGCTAAACAAGATCATACCCAACAGCAAACAAATCATCCCAAATTTCTTCTGCGCCATCCGATTCCGATTCCCATCACACCAAATCGCCGAAAAAGGCTTGCATGTGCACGAATACTCATGGGTTTCATCCCAACAATCCTCATAATTCAAAATTTCAAATGAAACGTTTTGCCTCTCTCGCAAATTGGCGCGGTTTATTTGCCATCACCTTCTCTAAATTCTGATTTTTGGAACGTATGACACCTACGGCTAGATGTCTTTGATTTGAGGAATAGTTAAATACCATCGTTATTTTTCGAAGAAAGGGCAAAAAAAAAAAATTGGTGCAAAGTAAAAAAAAAAAAAAAAAAAAATTGAAGTTACTTAAATACTCTATACTTAAAAAGAAAAAAATTAAAAATGGTTTAAAAATGAAATTTTGAACTCATCATATTTATTCAAAATTTCATTTTCGAACTAACAGAATTTTTAAAATAAATCTTGTTCGAAAATATATTTTGGATTTTGGAACTGATTTCATGAATTTTTGCTCAAGTACCATTCAAACACATGACTTCGAACATATCAAGACTGTTCAAACACAAGACTTTGAATATATTCAGAATGCTCGAACACACAACTTCGAACATAATGCGATTTTTTTTAATAGTAATGATTTTTAGGTAAATTTATGACTAATAAAAATAAATAAATAAAATAATTTGTAGTGCAAATAGTAAAAATGGCGGTGTATTTAGCAACTCCTTTAATATATTAGGTATGAATATCATGTTTGTTTGAATGTATTAATATATTTGTAAAATATATACATATATATTTTACTGTTTGGTTGGAAGTATTAAATTTCTCATATAATTACAATTCCAAAAATATCATCTTATATTTGTAGATCCGAAAATCTGCAATTAATTGTATCAGTTCGGAGCAGCGGCCAATCTGTGAAACAAAACCAGAAAAAACGTAAGAGCCAGAGACCGTCGGGGGTGACGATCGTTGGCCTATGATGCTCAAGTCAGAAAAAGAAAAATAGTAAAAAGCGATAAGATATGGAATACTTGAATAATTAAGCCAGTTATTAGAAATTGAGAGAACGTGGTCCAAATCTAGAAAAACGTAGGGAAGAAGCTGAATGTTGAATCGCCTGAGCGGCTGAGTGGAATTAGGGTATGATGTGAAACTTGTGGGTATTTCCGCGTACCCCTCAAATGAGGAGGGAGGTCTCTTTTTATAGAGAGATGCAGCGTTAGAGTTCGCGTGAATTATGAGAGCGGTTGATGCATGATCTCATTCGTTTGATCACGTCAACCCTTCCAGGTAATGCGGACGGCTAATTCAATTTAATTCAAATTACCCGATCTTTATGAGGTTGCTCGGTTAAACGACAACGTTTAATCCTCATGGACCAGCATAATGGGCTGACGAAAAATAGCCAATGCAATATTAAGGAAGAGAGAGAGAGAGAATTTATTATTAGATACTTCATCCGTTTCGTTTTGTTTGTTATTTTAAAATTTTAATCTAGAATTAACAATTAATTATTTGGACTGATATATCCCTCCTTTTTATATTACATAAAATCCTATTCACTTATATTTTCCTAAAAAGTTGAAATTTGTTTCCCTCTCCGTATATTTGCAAGGTTAAATTTGAGAGAGAAGGTGTCAAAATATATAAAACAACAAACATTTTGACACAAAAGAAAAAATCTATCTAAAACAACAAACAAAACTAAACGGGGGGAGTATTAATTAATATGGCGTGGGGCAATTTAGCCCAATAATTATAATAATAAATTTTTGTATTACACATCCCATTTCTCAGGTGGGATACAAAATCCTACTGAATCCTGCTGATCTTTGTTAGGAATATTGGACCCTTACCTGATAAAGAGCTTTGAACTTTGAACCAAACAACATATTAAGTTGTCATAGATATCTATTAGCTCCTTATCACCCCTAGCAGACGAAAGGTCAAATGGACCGTAATCTTTCATCTTATCTTTAGGATCACTTAAGCTCTTGAAGTCGTTTTAGGTACAAATAAACCTTTAATGTTGGTAATTAGTAACATACATGTCCTCCATTACTATTACCATCTTAAAATAGTTTTGTGCCAAATTTTCATCTATTTATTTTTAATTTATAGTCATGCTTTCTTTATGTTTATAAAAGATGTCAAAATTATTTTTATATTATTATTATGATGATGAAAAACAATACACATTAGAATATTCCAGGCACTTTATTTTAGAAAGTTTATTTATTATCAATTAATTATTATAATTACTACTATAATGATACCCAAACACATCTATCATTAAAAAATTGATAAAAAAAGGAAGTATCAAATTAAACAATTATATTACTATTAATATTTGTATTTAATTAAAAGCATAGTTAGTTCGATTTAGTTCGATTTTAAAATACTTTCTCAACACATGATATTCTCAATTAAAATAGTTTAGTATTAATTTTTTTATTATTATTTTTGTCATGTCAAAAAAAGTTTACGATTATATTTCACTAGTACTTTTTATTGGTATAATTGTCTCGTTATTATTGATTGGATAACATGTCCTCACTAAATTTATTGAAGTCCAATATCAAGAATAATTACTTATTCTTTTATTGGGCTGTGGATGAAATTAATTATAATTTAATTTAAATAAAAATAAAAACATTGCAATAGTAATTATAACAATTAATTTAAAATAAAAAAAATGTATAAAATTTTGAAAAATAAAGTGCACAAAATATTTCACTATTCAGTATTTTTCATAATAATAATAATAATAATAATAATAATAATAATAATAATAATAATAATAATAATAATAATAATAAGAAGAAGAAGAAGAAGAAGAAGAAGAAGAAGAAGAAGAAGAAGAAGAAGATTTTGACACAATTTATAAACAAAATATAAAGAAATTGGAAAAAAGTTTAGTTATAAATTAAAATAAATAGAAGAATTTTGGCACAAATTACTTTTGGAGTGGTAATAGTAGGGAGGGACGTGTAGTTACTAATTACCAAAATTAAGGACATATATGTATCTAAAAAAATTCCAGGCTTAATTGATTCTAACAAGAAATGTTAGGAGTGTATTTGACTATTTTTCCTATATTAAAAGTAAAATCGCAGAGTCAAAATTGTAAATAAAAAAATATCAGAAAAAATGGGACAAAATAAAATTGGTGCTAAAAGTTCTCAAATTGATCCGCGTGGTGCACTTGGTAGCTTATTTAAAACATTTTATATTGTAATTTTTATTTGTATTTAATATGTTTTTTCTAATTTTTATTCACATCTAATAACTAGCCTTTCATAATTTCTTTCCATTTAAGTTTTTGTTTTTTTTTTTTAGTTTTTCCCCTCATTTTATCATCATATTTATTTCAATTTAAGATATTGCTAATGCTTATTTTAAAAATTTTATATTCTAATTTTTATTTGCATTTAAAATGTTTTATCTTCTAACTTTTATTCACATTTAATATCTAGCTTTTCATAGTTTCTTCCCATTATTTTTTTTTTTAGTTTTTTCCCCCTCATCTTATCATCATATTTATTTCAATTTAAGTAATATTGTAACTCAAGATCCTCTCCCCACAAAACACACACACACACCCACCCTATTCGAAGCTCACATAACCGGTGAAGATAGAACACTTAAGCCAACTTTTGATATTTTAAGGGTTTGTTTAGTTATGAATTATACCAATTGAAGCCCGCAAAGATGTTAAAGATCAAGAAACCAGGAAGAAGAGGGATAATTTCATTTTTTGTTCTATTAGAATAGGGTCAAAACACTTTTAGTCCCGTATCTGACTTGTTTGGACCCAATGTTTACTTACTCGGCATTTTGGTCTCATATTTTATTTTTTTGACTTTTTTGGTCCCAAACTTAACTACTTACCTTACAATTGTTCAGAAATGTTAATTTTGGAATAAAAAATGTCAAAAATAAAATTTGAGACTACGAAAGTCAAGAAAATAAAATTTAAGACAAAAATATAAAGATTGAGATCGAAAAACGTGTAGAGAATGAAGATATGATTGAATGTTATATTGGAAGAATAAAATCAACATTTAATAACTATATTATATCAAGCGATTACGATACACATAATATAATGTTCTCGATTTTTGTGGTCCCAATTTTTATTTTTATTTTTACTTTTTTGGTTCCAAAATTAACATCCCCAAATATTTGTGAAGTAAGTTGTTGGTTTTGGGACAAAAAAAGTCAAAAAATAAAATATGGGACAAAAAATGTTGAGTAATAAACATTGGAACCAAAAAAGTCAAATGCGGGACTAAAAGTGATTTTGTGGATATTTTTGTATATTGGGCAAATAGATTAAATGTTCCGGTGCAAAATTTGACTGTACAACTACAAGCCACATGAGCTCAATTAATTTATTTTGTGTAATTTATTTTATAACATTCTTATTATTTGCTCCAAGATTATATTAAATTATTTTTGTTTAAATAATTATGACAATTATTGTTTATATCTGTGAATATAAAATTTAGTTTCTTAATCTATTTAATATTTTTAGACGTTTGTTTCACACAAATATATATCTGTATTGCAAATATATATTTAACTGTGATTGAGTTTTACTTTTAGTTTTTCAATTGTTATAAAATAAAATAATATCAAGTATTGCTGATGAGATATACTAGTTTAATTTAAGCTTTACCCGAATGCGAATTTAATCCCTATGATCGGGAAAATTCTGAGTTCGGCCCTTGAAATATCGAAAATATCGGCTTTGATCCCATTGGAAATTTGGAAGTGTCCAAGTCTCCAAGAGTACTAAATTAAAAAAGGTCCTCCAACTAAGAATAAATTCATTAAAGGGTTCATATAAAAATTAGTAATAAATAATAAAAAAAGTAGAGAAAATTATGATAAACTCAATATGCTCATTAATAAGTAATAAGTTATAAATAATTATAATTTTATATTTTATTTAAGGGTAATAATGTAATCATTTAATATATATATATATATATATTATAATATTCTACAATTCTAATTAATCTATATAATTTAATATATTATTAAATTAATATTACATGCATGTATAGCTAATTAATGATAACAATATATTATTATAATTCTAAGTATTTATATCTTTTTTTACGCTAAATGCATGCATAATTTTTATTATAAATAAGAAATATAATTAAGTTGAAATCTATAGGAAGGAACAAATTTCTCACATGTGCTCCTATGTCACGAGTCAAAATAACTAATCATAATTAGTAACATTTGTGGGTCAAAAATATTAGTTGGTTGATTAAATAAAAAAAGAACTTGGTGATCATATGTTGTATAAATAGAATAAAAAATTGTTGTCCCCTTGGGGATGGCCAAGGATGAAAATATCGCTATCGCAACATATATCGCAACTTCAATTTTACGGATATATCGACGGATATATCGATATCGCATATCGATATCGCAGAAAATTGAAAAAAATAACGGAAATCATATTAAAATCTTGGAAATTTAGCATGAAATTTTAGGAACTATTATGACATATTATTATGCACATATTCCACTAATTTTTTTGATAGAATTGTATTTTGAAAGCAAATATATGAATAATACATTATATAAATACCGTCTGAGACAATACATTTGACAAAATAATACATAATACAACATAAAATGACTAAATAAACATTATAAAATACAACTAATACCAAAATGAGGATCTATGAGGTTCAAACATAGTAGATGGAATGTCATCTTGTTCTAAACAATATTTGTACCAACTTATCACGTTCGAGTAATTATGGATATAATTATGCACATGCGCTTGATATGTTTCTTGATTTCTTCCAACAGCTTCACCATGAGTTGGATAATGTCCACTGACCCAATTATTTTGTTGATACACATTTTGAGTAGTCCAATCAATTTGTGAACTCTCATATGTGTAAGAAGCATACATATTACTATGATCAGTGTCACCCATATTCATAGAATCAAGATTTGGCAAATAATTTATATTCAATCTTAGATTTCAATTTCGTGTGATATATGGGGAGAAAAATTTTAGTGATTTGTCCATCATGTCCTCTAACTGAAAAAATGAAAAAATAAAGTCGGTGCACGTGCATCTCACTTTTCTTTCTAAGACATCCGTTGATTTCCTGGTCTTCTTTCTCTTATATTTTTTTGCAAAGTGAATGTCTTTATAAAACAAAGAATATTGCAACTCAAATAATTACATTGAAGACCTAAAAAAGATCACAAAAATATATAGTATTAAATAAAAATAAAAATATATTATAGAAATATTAAAAAAATCGCGATATATTGCGATATGTTGCGATATTTTGCGATATGTTGCGATATATTGCGATATATTGCGATTTCTCGTCGATACTCGGGAAAAAAGATATTCCCCCCAATATCCGTATCGCAATGTCAATATCCGCGATATATCCGCGATATATCCGCGATATTTCGCGATATTTTCATCCTTGGATGGCCTAGTGGTGGAGTGGTGTTTCTTGAGGCCAAAGGTCTCAAGTTCGACCCACCACCAACACCACTAGGTGTGAGCCTGTCACACCTGACTTGCCAAGTGTGGTTTACCTCCGCTGTGTAGGTTTGCAGGCTAGTACACAGGGACGAGGTTTACACAGTGCGCACCACGGTAGCGGCTGCGGGTTACTTATTAAACTATAATTTCAATAAATTTAAATTTATGCTTCAATTAATTACTATATGTCATCTATTTAATAATAATAATAATATACTATTATTATAATATTATTACAACTCTAACTAGTTTATTAATTTCTAACTTTTAGGTTTAATGCATAAAGAATTTTGATTATAAATAACAAATATAATTACATCGAAATCTATTGGAAAGAACAGAGTTTTCACGTGCCTATATCTTGAGTCAAAATGACTATTAGTAACATCTATAGCTCGTGCCTATGGAATAATTAGTATCATCTATAGCTCGTGAATATTAGTCGGTTGATTAAATAAAAAAAAAAATGAATATTGTATAAAATAAAAAAAATAAAAAAATTGATAGTTTGGAGAATGATTGTAGACTTATATTAGAACTATATGATACATACATGAATACTTTATTATTATACATAACTAAGTATATGTTTATAAATACTTATTCGAATCCACAATTGTTAAACCAAATTACTTTTTGAACTACAATTTGAATTAATTTAATTTTATTTTTCAATTCATTACTATATGTCATATATATAATCACGCGTGAATGTAAAATTTGTGAAAAAGTTATTATGTCTTATAATTATTTTGTGCGACTAAAGAAATTCTATAATAATCTTCTAACATAAAATATTGAATCCATTATATTATTTCATTGTTTTTAATTGAACTTAAATTCATGTAATATATAACTATTTTCGATCATTGTAATTCTGGAAAAAAATATAACAATATATATAATGCGCATACATTTTATAACATGAATATATATATATATATATGAATATGAGTTTTAGATAAGAACATATCAAGTGTTAGTGTAAATTAAGTTTTTCTTAAATTTTTTCAACATAAATATCACAAGCATACATAAAATAATTAATATTAGAAGCTACTAATTTCATTATTATTTCAACTGTATATTAGGCGAAATTTTAGTTTATAATATATCATGTTAGAGTCTAATAATAAATTTACAATACTATGTACGAAAGTATAGAATTGAATGAGAACGTATATTTTAGTAATCAAATTTGAACATATAACAGTTTTTTTTTTTATCACATATAATAGTTTATGTTTTATTTACATTTATTGCATGGTTTAAATATTAATACTGTTATGAAAAAAAATGGTTTGACTAATTAAGGCTAATTTATTTCGGCCTAATGAAATTATCTATCTTCGAACAACCAACATATCCCGAAATACTATTAGGTTTGCTGCCAAAAAATAAGCCCTACTAAGTGAAGGTCAAAAATATGGAAATTAAATAAGCTTCCGAGAAAAAAAAGAAAAAAAGAAAAAAAATGGATGGACTCGATCACAAAGAAACAACATAGATCGAGTCAAAGGGGCAATAGAGTCTAGGTTGAGTGGCCTACAAAAGTAAGGAAAAATGGGCACTTCATCCGGGACTCCGATTTTTACAGAAAAATGGAAGATTTCTTCACCATTTCTTCTACTACAGTACTACTGTTCTTAGTCTTCGAATTTATTTTCAAATTTCCTTCTTAATCTCTATATATGACTTGATCATCAGAGTTTGAACGATCACCAACACCCCCGGTGATCTTTCGCTTCACGTTTCTTTATTTATCTATTCAGATCGTCGGTGTTCGAAATCTGAGACGAAATTGATTGTGGATTTTGCATCCACAAATACAAAACAAATTAAGAGTGCACTAATATTTTTTCCATTCTTTAATCTGTACACTTATTAATAATAATAATAATATGTAAAAATAGCAATATATATAATGGGCGTACCTTTATAATGTGAATAAAGGAGTCCTAGATATTAAAAAATGAATATATCTATAAACAATATTATTTTCAATAATTAACATTAGAAAATACATATCAAATGTCCGTATAAATTAAGTTTTTTTGTGGGTATAAAGTAAGTTTTCCTTAAAGTTTTGCAGCATGTATATCATGACAATATATAATAATTCATATTAGAAACTACTAATATTTTAGTTATTATTTTAACTACACATTATGGGAAAGTTTAGTTTAGAATATTATGTTAATAGTACTCTACTAATAATTTGATAATACCATGTACAAAAAAATTACAAATAGAATGTGTTGCTAAATTTGGACCTATAATAGTTTATTTATATTTTTCAGGACATTATAACTATCCTTAGGTTGGATGAATTAACGAAGATGGTTGTTTAAAATTCACAAAATCTTTAATATTTGTAATATTACTAAATATTAATAATAAACTTGGTTCTCGGGAATGCCGAAATTGTAGAGTCATCTATGTAGAAAGGAGACCCACATTGTTCCCCCTCTTTCCAACAACAACAACAACAATAATAATAATAATATTTCAAAGTAGGCAACGATAATTAATTTCATATATAGTAGACTAAAGATGAAATCATTATGCAGTTACTTCACCGATCAAATTTGTAATTTTTTTTATCGATCTAACATTTATCTTATCCCCATTTAGTACGTAATAGGTCTACTAAATTTATTGTATAATATTTCATTAGACATATAAGGATATATGAATACTGATTCAATTAAAATGTAGACACTCATTGTACTTTTTGGAAGATAAATACAAAACAAACAACAAGTATCATTTATAGTTAAATATTTTAGTTATTTTTGCTAGTTTATAAAATTATTGATAATAATCACATCACAAGTTTTTGCAAATATTCAGGTATTAATTTGATACAAAATATGCACACACAAAAAATTAATTTATCAAAATAATTATACTATCACATGATACTAGTCTATAAATTTGGCGAATTAGTTCGCAGTTTCTTCAAAAATTATAGCAAAAATAGGGTGTTTTTTTAACAATAAATAATACGCAATCTAATCTATACATATATTAAAGCAAAATCGTATGGTCAAAATTGTCATAAAAATAAATCAGTTAAAAAATTGTTAATAATAATTGTTTGCTGACAATTTACATGAAGAGCTGTGTAGTGTAGTTGGTTGTTGTGTCCCTTTACTACATCTTTGAGTGTGCGGGTTCGATGCATCCTCATACCTTTAAATTACTTCTTTTTTTTTTTAATTTGATTCAAACTGACACACATTCATTTGAATCTTCCGCCTCATTTAAATTTTTAACTTTTTAGATTTTTTAAATAAAAAATATTACCATAACATTCATAAATAATAATTAATAACCATTCATATCTTTAATTTTTAAAAATTTTTAAATAAAAAATATCATTAAAATTTAATAAAATATCCATCGAAAATATTTATATCTTTTTAATTATACTACTACTTAATTATGGTGTAAACATTCATATTTTTAACTTTTTACAATTTTTTAAAATAAAAAAATATCATTCAAACATGCATAGATAACAATTAATGACCATTCAAACCTTTAATTATTTAGATTTTCTAAATATAAAATATCACCGAAACATAATAAAATGTGCCGATAGAAAATATTTAAATTTTTATTTTTAAATTCTAATACTACCTATGATGTAAACATTCATATTTTTAACGTTTTAAATTAAATAAAGAACGCCGATCACCAAAACATGAATATATAACAATTAACAATCATTCTCATCTTCAATTTTTTAGATTTTCTAAAAACAAAATCACCAAACATAGCAAAATGCCCATCGAAATATTTAAATTTCTAAATTTTTAATTCTAATACTAATTTTGGTATAATTAAATGACTTATTATATAATTAATGGGCATTTTGAATGGAAACCATTTAATTTTTTTTAATTCTAATACTACTCATGGTGTTTATTTTCTAAATTGTAAATTTTAATATGCATCTTTCTTTAATTGTTCACAATTATAAATTGTTATTTATTAAAATCAAGTCAATTGAAATAGTTTAATTTTTTTTATAATATGTATTTTTATTTAGTTCCTAAATTTTATTTTTCTTTTTGTTTGTCCTCTATGCAAAATTTATCTTTTTATGTAATTGATGTGCATGTTGTTCTTTTAACTTGAATTGATATACTTTTTATGGTGCAAATGAAATTATCTGCTATATTTTGTGAACACTCCATGTTACACAATTAAAATTATTATTTTTTCACTAATTGTAGCTTATGATTCCATCTGATTATCACGTAATCAAATGGGCTTATAATTAATGAGAGTTTTTATTGACATACAAAAAAGTGAAAAAAAAACTCAAAAGAGAATAATAATAATAATAATAATAATAATAATAATAATAAATCAAATATGTATTTAATTGTTGACATATCTTTCAAATTCCCGAAAGATTTCAGCTAATTGAATTTTCTTTCATTACATTTTATTAATATATATACTATTAACATTATTATTTTTTAAGGGTTTGTAGATAATATTATTTTATTTTATAATTTATAATTGTTATGCATTTAATTTAACAATTAGAAAATAAAGCATGTCAAGAAGTTATACACATATGCTATATTATTGTTGATGTTGTTGTTGTTGTTGTTGTTGTTGTTGTTGTTGTTGTTGCATGAAATATATTTATTTAAATTTATGTATGGTCGTATAAAATATATTTAATATGTTAAATATATATATAAAACAGAGAAATTATTCAATTTTGTCTATCGAAAAATAACATTACTATGTGATATGTGTTCATATACAAAAAGCGTAAAGTGTATATAAATGTCCAATTGATTCAGTTTAAAACGTAAAAACATTCTAAACGTGTTTATGAATATATTTGAAAAATTACAAATATAATGTTATATATATTGTAAACTATGATTTGATAAAGTTATAATTTTTTCTTATTATATATTAATACTATTACAACCAACACTCCAACTATCATAAACTTTAAACTAAAAATATGTACATCGATTTTCGTACATCTTACGGGAGATATACTAGTACATCATAAGACATTTACTTTTAGCTGTTGATGTGTTAAATTATGTTGCGACGTGGTTTTGAATATGGAAATTAAACATTTTATTGAGAAGTTCTGTGAATAATTTATTTGGGTGATTCTATTTACACCACCAATTTTTCTTTTCACACCACAAAATAAAATTAATGCAAAAATAATAATTTTTAAAATTACTGAAATAACCTTTTTTTTTCATTCCACACACCACAAAAGAAATAATAAAATAAATGTTAAAAAAAAACAGAAAATAAAAATCTGCATCATCTTCTCCACGCCATTCTCCCCTCCCATCTGCTCCTTGAAAAAAATATGCAGATTCCGGCAACCGCCATCGACGGCCATCATCCATTTCTTCTCACCATCAGTTTCAACTCCCCTCCATAAGCTCTCAAATACTTTCAGATTTATCAAAATTGAAAAACCACTGACAAAATTACTTATTCGAAAAAATTTATTGTCGGAAATTGCTCCATCAAAAACCTATCGCTGGAAATGGATTCGAAATATTCAGTTCGAATCCCTTCACATAGATTCGAAAATTATTTTTCAAACGAACAATGCATGATTCGAATATTTGTTTTCGAATAATGATTCGAAAATTTATTTCCAAACATCCGTGACAGATTCGAAAACTATTTGTTGATTCACCAATGTGTCATTCGAAAAATAATTTTTGAACCTGTTTATGTAGGTTTGGAAATTCATTTTTCAAATCCCTAAGTTGCAGAGGTAGAAGATGGAAGAAGAAAGAACGAGAAGGTAACACTGTTAAGGAAAAAGAAAGGTTGGCGGTCATGGAAAAGGAAAGAATGAGGATGGAGAAGGAGGTGATAATGGTTTTGGTATTTTTGGAGAAAGGAGGTGCGGCGACGATAGGTTTTTTGGAAGAAGGGGCTGCAGCGGGAAGCTGTGGAGGTGGAGCAGCAAGTTGTGGGAGGAAGGAAAAGAATAGTTCTCTCTCCTTATTTTTTTTAATTATTTTTTGATGAATTTTTTTTGTTTTGTTTTAAAAACTAAAGTTAAATTCTGATTTTTTTAATTTTTTTTTAAGTTAAGGTGTATAATAGTCTTTTAGTGTGGTGTGCACTGTGCAAAGAAAAAATGAAAAAAAAAATTAAGAATTTTTGTGGTGTGTAAAGTAATTATGGTGTGAAAAGAAAAAATGGTGGTGTAAATAGAATCACCCAATTTATTTTCTGATTTTGCTAAAAAAAGAAATACATTTTCCGATTATTGTTTGAGAGACCATGGTGATAACCCGTAGAATCAAATCAAGATTGGGAATAAAGCATGAACATGCATAAATGCGTACTTGTGAGTCCCAATCCAAGATGAAATACATCTCTCTCTCTCTCTCTAGTCCATTGAGTCAAAACTTGGGGCATACCAGCCCAACTCATGGATGATCTGCTTCAATCTTGCCTCCTGACCCTTTGAGTCCCCTAAGGCTGTGGTGAAGGGGTACACGTACGTAACCTTGGTCGCCATAGCTCTAATTGAAACCACGTCTCCATTCACCAAGAACTCAAGAACATCTCGACCAAATCCTCCATCCACCTCCGCCTGCAGATATTGCCCTGCATTACATATATAATCATTAATTAATTAATCCCTTGTTTTTATTTTTTATTAGATTTAGATATATAACAAGAAGCTAGTGAGTAGTGAGTTACCGTTAGGTGTATCTTCGAGTAGCTGGATCTTGGCATTCTTCTGAGTTTTTAGAATTGCATCTTGCAATTGCTGATATTCATATGAGAGAGCAGCGCAGTCAAATTTATAACAGTAGACGATCTACTAATTTAATTTATTAATTACTGTAACTTTACCTGAATGGCAGCAGTGTTTGAAGAATACCCCAGTATCCTCCATGGAAATGAAAAGCTTGACGACTTGGGATTGCTCGACACACACCCTGGATTTATTGAGGGGCAAGCTCTGATTTTTCTGCAAAATCATTTTCTCATAAAACTCAATTAATAAATTTTATACAACTAAACTTCAGAGTTCATATCAAGAAAGACTGCATATATAACTCCATTAATTCATGAATTACTACTTCACTTCAAATTTGACTACTTGACTTTCAAGCTAAGTGAATTTGAGAATCCTAACCATACATTATCTATTCGACTTTGCTTCATAATAATATACAAAACATTATCATCTAATGAAATTCAAGGATTAAAGAAAGAAAAAAAGGCAGAGCAAAAATACCCATTTTCTAATCCGACAGGCAGATTCTGGGCCTGTGAGAAAGGAGTGGTGGTTGAAAAAGATTTGGAATTGAAAGAAGGGAAAGGGATTGCTGAAGATGGGAGTGGAGCAACAAGGGCCACAGCAATTGCAGCCGAAATTAGGTTATTGGACCAATTGATTGTGGGTTTTGGATATTCATTGTAATTGTTGATGCAATCAACACTTAATTTTGTAGTGGGTTTTGCAGGGGAAATGTGATGGAGAAGATGACCCAACATCATCATCTTTCACTTCCAATTTAATTATTACACAAAAGGAAAATGATATATATGGTTCCTTTTTCGGTTGATTAATTTCGACCTCTGCACACCAAGAAAAGGATACAAAATATTAAGTCATGAAGAAAGAATATTTCACTTACATAATGGAAGAACCAACTACTTCTGTGAAATGAAAGAAAATATATAATTAAAAATACATTATCCTCCATAAAACAGAAGACCAGTGGATGAGAGAGCTTTGAATTGGCTACAGAATAATATTTTGAAAGAAATAGGTTTTATTTATGTATTTGAATTATTTTATTTTATTTTTCTGAAAAAATTAATCGTTTATTTGTGTGACTACTTCATCGGTTTTAAATCGTAATCATGCACTAGATATACCATCTTTTAATATTCAATAACATGATTTTTGGATGATACATTAGATTAGTGCCCTGTACTTTTCTGTAAAAGCACTTTATCTTATGTTATATTGTCTTCTACGATTTTTTCTCTCAATTGAAGTATTATTATTATTATTATTATTATTATTATTATTATTATTATTATAATCTACTTTAGTGTATTCCTCTCTTGTAAGGATGAGAAACTCGGGTGGGTATAACCGTATGAATCTCACTTCTCCGAACTAAAAAAATGTTTATATATACACTACACACACGTATTTATTATTGATTATCCCTAAAGTACTATATATATATATATATAGTTGCATTCAATTATTTATCTTTATTTCATCGGGTCCTTTCTAGCTACGAATATGCTTACTAAAAACTATCATAGTAGATAAATTATTAACTACTTGCCCATAGAAAATCTCAATTTTGAAAATGAAAAGAAAATAAGAATAAAGCAAAGTAAATAATTGCAATTAACAAACAAGTTGAGCAATTAAAGAAATGAACGCTCTAGGGGGTTGGTTTTATTAGACTACTTAATACAAAATCTAATTATAATGGATGTTTAATTCTCAATTCAAACTTACCAAGATAATCACTAACCTATTCTAAATATCCTCTCGAGACATTTTGAATGTGGGGCACATGCCTAGGATTATTGTGTTCAATTAATGCCTAAGTGTGCTTACCAAGAGTACCAAGGATTTATACCTTAACAACTATCTCAAACCTCTCGATTTTGTTGATAATTGTTCTTTGAATTCTAGGTTCCTATGTTGAAGCTCATCTCTCGAATTTTGAATCAAAATACATAATACCCATACATGACAAGAATCCAAACCATAATCAAGAACTATTAAACATCCAAAATAAACTTCATTCATGTCTCATAATCTAAATAAAACAAACACCCAAGAGTATCAAAGATTTAGTTACTCATAATTACATGGGTAACTAAAATCTCTACAAAAATGAACATGATTTTAACAAAATTAAAGAACAAATGAATCCGGATGGATGTTTTGGCCTTCAAATCTCGCTTTAACTTTGTTCTTCTTGCCCAATCTTCAATTCCCTTTCTCCTCTCGTCTTCTCCAAGTATTTCTCTTTCTAAAAGTGGCTAAAGGTGGAATGGAATGACCTAATTTCAAATTGGGGTGGGTTTATATAGTAGAGGAATAAAAGGATTAAAAGGAAATAAAAAATGGGGGGAAAATGACGAAAAATTGGAAAATCAATGCACGGGGCGCGGCCACGAAGGTCGCACCAGAGGACTCACGCCCGCGAGTGAGAATGGATTGGTCACGCTGACAGCTCGCGCCTCAAAATGGGCAAAAACAAACTCGGTATTGTTGCACGGGTCGCGCCTACAGGTTGGCCCTCTGCCGCTGGTCCGACACCTTTCACGATTTTGCTTCGTTCTTTCTTGTTTTCATCCGATTGAGGTGATTCAACTTGCAGCGTGCTTCCAATTCGATCTTCTATCTTTCCATGATATTGAATCACTCAAAAATTCATTTATTCATCCACCATTTCATGTAAAACTCAAACAAGAAATAAAACTCCCAAGTCGGGAGATTGAAAACACAATTAGGGTTAAAGCACATGCAAAGCTCTTTAATTCACTTCATTTAAACATCAAAATGTTGTGCAAAAACACAACCCATCAGTATTTTAAATATATAAAGGATTAATCTATGTCTTCTGAATAAATTAAAGTTTATCATGTCTTAATCTTTAACAAATTATTTATTAACCCTAATTTATCTAACATTTGAAAAAACTTAGATATTAATAGATTTGATTTATTTTCAAAATTAAAGTATACGTTAATAGAACCCAGGACATAAAATTAAATATAAAATTATATATTGAGATATTATAGTATATAAATAAACATTTCTTTCCCATATATTACCTATGAGATATTATTGGATATGCTAATTATAGCAATGCCTTTTTTTGTTGAAGTAAGTTTTTAAGTTGAGTAATATGTCACAGTTTGGAATTTAAAACATTTAAAAGTAGTTTTATTGTTGATAAAATGAGAAATAATAAATGAATTTCTTTAAAACATATTAGTGTATTATCTTTTAAAAAAATATTTTACTTCTTATTTTGCCACGAGCCCCATATTAATTCACTTCATTTAAACCTCAAAATATTGTGCAAAAACACACTCATCAATATTTTAAATATATAAAGGATCAATCTATGTCTTCTAAATAAATTAAAATTTATCATGTCTTAATCTCTAACAAATTATTTATTGACCCTAATTTATCTAACATTTGAAAAATAAATAGATATTAATAGATTTGATTTATTTTCAAAATTAAAGTATACGTTAATAGAACCTAGAACATAAAATTAAATATAAAATTGTATATTGAGATATTATATTATATAAATAAACATTTCCTTCCCATATATTACCTATCAGATATTATTGGATATGCTAATTATAACAATTTTTTTTTTTGTTGAAGTAAGTTTTTAAGTTGAGTAATATATCACAGTTTGGGATTTAAAACATTTAAAAATAGTTTTATGTTGATAAAATGAGAAATAACAAATGAATTTCTTTAAAACATATTAGTGTATTATCTTAAAAAAAACATTTTACTTCTTATTTTGCCACGAGCCCCATATTGTGTCAAAGTGATCGTGACAACCTACCATGTATACAACAATTCATTTTAGAACATTACTAATTTTTTCAATACTATTTTAACTTGTAAAAGTTTAGCTTAATTACACTATTATATTAGAGCATAATACTACTTTTATAATAGCATGTAAAGATGTTATAATTAAAAATGTAGCTAGACTTTAGTTGCCAAAATTGGGCAAATATAACCATTTATTTTTTAAATATCATTTCTTGCACTACTTAACCAATTATTTATTTATTACATTACAATTATTCGGCTTCTCATTAGCTATCTATAAGTATACGAAGTAACTGTATTACAATGTTGAGCAAGATCGTATTCCACAGAGACTAAAAACTTAATCATAATGTGAAGACTGCAAAGGGAATCTTCTAAGTACTAGTTAGATAGCGCATTCAAAATTTTATCGTATATCTACTAACGATAAATAAATAAATAAATAAATAAATAAAGGCAAATAAATATAAATGCAGAAAATTAGAAACTGATATAATAGAAGAAGTGATAGCTGTATATTTTACACAATTTTTGTATATGAATGGATGCTATTTATTATATGAAGTTGTGCATTTTATATAGTTTTTGAGCTTACATTATTATCATTTGGAGTTTTTGAGGTGTTTGCTAGTTTTGCAGTAATTGTTGTGATTTCAATACATATTTGAAGCAAGACAAGTGAATATGGACAAGAGGAGTTGAAAAGGTGTTTTCTAACGCCCCAAAATCAAATTCGAGCCCAATCTTTTGTGTTAGGGCTCAATTATTATTGAGCGAGAATGAATAAACCCATTAGATGATAACTCTTATCGAAATTCAATTTTGGCCCAATTACCTGGCCCACTTCAAGATCAATGTGGAGTCCATTTTATTCTAATTAAAATCTATTTTTTTAAAGCCCAATTTATTTTATATTGAGGCCCAAATATAAGCCCATGACATCCCTCATTTCTCAAAGCCCAATACATATAATTTATATGTATGCGTGTGTGTGTGCGCGCGCACACACACACACATAAGCTATATATGTATATATATATGTATTTCCCCAATATGATATACATTAGAGAGGGAGAGAAGTCAAAGAAAAATAAAGAAAGATGAGAGAGAGAGAGAAGGGGACCGAGAGAAAAGAAAAAAGAGAGGAAATGGGGAAAGAAGAAAGAGAGAAAGAAGGCAGATCAAAGAAAAGAGAGAGAAAGAGAGAGTAGAATCGAGAGATAGAGCAGAATTGAGAGAGAGAAAGTAGAAAAGGAAAGATAGGAGAAAGGGAGAAGAGAGATGAGAGATCGAGAGAGAGGGGAAAGTGAGGCAGCTGCTGCCGCCGTCCGCCACCGCCGGCGCCGCCCCGTTGATATCTCTCTGGAACTAGTTTGGCGTAGACGAAAGTTGTTGGGTTATGGGAAACCATTTCAATAACACAATAGTCAAAACATTTTAACTTTAAAAATCTCACATGCCTACAATCACGTAGACATGCTCTGATACCACCTGTAATGCCCCAGTTCCACTAGGAGCAAAACGTCACAAAAAACATACGTACATGCTTATGTGATAAATACTTTAAACACAATAGTCAAAACATTTTAACTTTAAAAACCTCACATGTCTACAATCACGTAGACATGCTCTGATACCACCTGTAATGCACCAGTTCCACTAGGAGCAAAACGTCACCAAAAACATACGTACATGCTTACGTTATAAATACTTTTCAAAAAATAAGATTTAACTTTATAAATAATTTGTAAATGAGCAGCACTTCAACTTAAAAATGTTCAAAACACGCACTCATGCATTCTCAAAGTCAACCTCCAACAAGAATTTTAAAATCACTAACACACACATAAGCAAATCATGACCTGTCAATATACATAGTCAATCAGGCCACACGTTTAAAAGTTCAACGGTCAACCCTTCTATACATTCAAATATTTGTATATACAATCAAAAATTGACCATGGGGTTAGAAACTTTCAACTTAAAAGTTTTGCACGCAGAGTATCAACAGAAGCATTTCATATTTAACATACAAACATAAGTTTAAATATATCTTATAGCAAAAACAACATAAGGATTAAACATCAAAACCTAATCCAGCAACTCATCATCAACCAGCATGATCTCCAAAATTTGAAAATATTTAAAAATATTTGGGTTAAGTGCCAAAAAACACTCACTCAGTGGGCATTGATATTCGTCCAAGTCATTATTTCATGCTTTAAAATTGTTATGCTGCATAAATCATGGAAAATAACCATGAACATACTTTATAACAAAGTTTACTCTTCTTTATTGGATAAGAGACCCAATGTGATCACATGAATACTTTACGATTACTTATCTAGACATTTAGTCACAAAGTAAACCGCATATGCTTGAAAGTCAGAATTCCTCTGTGCATGAAGTCTCAAATTAAAATATTTAACATGCTTTTCATGGACAAATTTAAAAATATAGTGAGTTATAGAAAAACCCACCTTGTTGATCTCAAAGTGCAGTGCAATTTATACATGAAATGCTACTGTGCTTTCAGCTCGTCTCGACTTACGAAATTGGAATTTTAACTTGAATCCTACTATAGGCCAATAAAATATGACTTAGGCCATAACTAACTTAAATAAGAGTCTCCTATGACTTGGGATTATTTGGAATTGAAATGGACTCAAACGGGCGAATAATGCGCATTTGACGGACTAATTCAAATTATTGGCCCATTTGAAAATTTATCGGACCTTTCTGATCTAATTAAGTGATATAGAAGATAATATGTCATTTTAAATTTTTGGGATCTTAGTTTAACCCCAGAGACGAAGTGATGAAGTTTCAAAATTTAATGGAGTTAAATTAAGAGAATTCAAAAATTGAAGGACAAATTAGAACTTGGGGTACTTAATTGAAGAATTGGAATCAATTTAAGTGTTATGGACTTATAGCCCATCTCTGAAAAGAAATTATAAAATAATTTCAGCCCAATACAAATTTACACTTGTGTTTTCATCCTAAAATTAGATAAACTCATGACCATCATATTCTCTCACCTCTCGCCGTCCTTCGTCCGCGACCTCTCACCGCCGACAATCACCCTCACTCACACATAACACTTCCAACCGACCACACAACACAACCTCAATGCATAGCAGCCCAAGAGAAAACAGATGAAACAAAGAAAGAAAATCAGTTTTGAACATGATTTCCCGGCAGATTTTTTGATGAACTTTTGACAGATAAACGAGGGTTCAAATGATGTCGAATTGAAGATCCAAGTCCATATATTGAAAGCCTGATAAGAGAGGTTCGAAACGGTATAAAATACATCAAAATTCAATGGCCGGATCATCAGAAAAAGGCCGGACAAATTGCTGCGTCGCTGTGCTACGAGCTGCAAACAACAACCTTCAATGGCTTCTTCCCGATTTGCAGACCTCAAATAAAAAACTAAACAACACAAACATTATCTATACATGAAGGGGAATGTTATCCCATAATTTTATGAGATTTCACTAAGGTTTGAATAGGGAACCATATAAATTAAGAAAAGAATACACATAACTTACCTCCCAACGTTTCTTCTTTCTTTTCTCTTTTTTTTTTTCTCATTTTTCTTTTCGCTTTTTCTGATTTTCTCCAGCAAAGCTCCCAATTACATTTATAAAAAGTTGTGCATAAAGCCACACGTGTACACCTATGTACACTTGCTCAATCAAATCATTTCCCAAATGGTCACCTTGGCCAAAGTTTAGAATTCATCCACACGAATACTTTGATACATACATATAGATTTCCTCTTCTTTTTATTCTCTAAATGACTAGACCCATTAATATATATATATATATATATATATATGTGTGTGTGTGTTTGTATATATTTATAATAGAATGATTGGAAATTCATCCACACGAATACTTTGATACATACATATAGATTTCCTCTTCTTTTTATTCTCTAAATGACTAGACCCATTAATATATATATATATATATATGTGTGTGTGTGTTTGTATATATTTATAATAGAATGATTGGAAATAAGCTTGAATAAATGGGCTGAAAGTAATTGGGTTAATTGGATTTGAATTGAAATATTTTTGGGTTCAAATTACTAAATTGAATAAATTTCATTGAAAGGTTAAATGATATTCGAGTTGGATGATCTTGATGTCAAAACGATCCCATTGATGTCTATTTTAATAATATAAATTCTAATTTTATCTTAGATGCTCAACTAAGGTCAAAACTTTTTTTCGTCTTATAGCGCCTCTAAGACCATAATTTAACTAACCCAAAATAATTTGGATTCTAATTTCATGAAATTTCTTACTTTATAATAAATTTGAATACTGTATTTTTTTCCAGGGTGTTACACATACGTTCAACTAATTTTTTTCTAAGCTATTGATCTTAATGAGATGTATATAAATAAAAGAAAAAGACCCAAACCTAGAAGTCCCGGATATCATAAAGATGATAACTCAAAGGACTGGGACATCATTAAAACTCATATGGAAAATCCAGAAAGGAAAAAATCATATGAGAAAAAGAGTACCCCTCTAAGTAAAACGAAAATATCCAGAACCACAAAAATCCTATCTAACAACATCTATAATACAAAGTAAATTAGAAAGCCAAAAACCAGGAGAAACAAAAAGAGAGGCTAAAATATCTGCAATACAATTGCCCTCTCTATAAATATGAGAAACACAAAAGTGAATACCACTAAGAAAAAATATAGCACACGCCGCCAATGAGACTTGAGCATCCAAGGGACTTGCAAACTCCGGGAAGAAAGCAAAGATACCACATAAATGGAATCTGCCTCTAGCCAAATAAAGTTCAGAGCAGAGACTGCACCCATGTATGTTCAAAAATATATTTTCAAACATGCCTTGTATTTTTGAAAATAAATTTCGAACATAGCCTTGTATGAAAAATATATTAAAAAATGAATGGATATTTGAGTAATTTAGTATTTAATTAATTTTGAATTAGTGGGTATGGAGTAAATTATGTGGAGTATTTAGAAACGCACCTAACTATTAAGTATAAATATTGTAGTTTTACTCTATTTTCTTCAATTTTTACAAGGAATCTGCTCTATAATGAATTTTGTTTGATTCTTAATAGAATGCATAGAAAGTTCTTTGATCAATATAGGTTGGCCCAAATCATTAGTGAAAAAGCATTAACAAGATGCTCTATTTTCATATAAAAATAAATTCAAGAAGAAGTTCAAAGGAATGTTGATCGTAAATAAAAAAAAAAATTGATTATTATATTCACATGTATGAGAATCTATATCTGCCCAATATATATTATATGTTTTTTAAAATTTAGATCAATTTAAATATTATTTTTTTGTTATGCACACTTTTATTATATTTCACATATATGCTTAATTTGTACTTTAGAAGATATACATATAATATTCAACATAAAATTTAACACAATGATATATTACTCTTTTTTTTAGATAAAAGGAATTTATTTTAATGTTTTGAATATATTATTGCTATAATTATTTATTAGATATTTATTAATATTTTCTAATTATAATATAGCTTAACTTTTAAATTTTACACTTTCAAAAAACTTTAAATTTTACATATTTCAGTAAAAAATCATACAAATTACGTGCAACGCATGTGATGTCCGCTAGTTTTATAAGCGACTAAAGGATCCCATGGGCACATTAGGAGATCTTAAAAAGGGTAGAAAAAGAAAACCCATGTTCCATTTCGCACACCATACTAAACTCAAGAATCTCGAGTCCAACTAAAAATAAATAAAAAATTCTCTCTTGGTTACTATGTCTTGTAGTGTAGAATAACGTTATATATTTGATGGTTTTAGTACTTGTTGAGACTTGAGAGCTGTGGCTGTATACATAAGAATGGTCGATTTTACCATTACAAACAATTTTGCGTGTTACAATACATGTAGCAAGATTGGTAACAGACAACCCGTCGGTACAAAAGAAGCGTTCCATAATCGAATGGAATGAGACATGAGAGTAACATCTCTAGCATTTATGCAGAGAAACTATCCCAATTTATGAGATAGAACTCAAAAAAGGATGATAAATGCAAATGATGCTACCCCATGATCAGTTTTCTGACCTCAACTACACAGTCAAAAAGAATTACTTACATTCAATCCATCGACAGAAGTTAGTTGTGGGTCGATGATCGAGTCGTTAGAGATGAGCGCATGTCCACAATGGTGGATTTGTCTGCTCCCAACTTCGTAGCCTCTTTGCTTGCTCTTAAGAACCTTGAGACGGCACCTCTAACGTATTGATGAGCTTCCTTAACGTTCATCTTCTTCCCTATATCATCCGGGATGCTGCTCAAGAAATGATCACCGTTCAGAACAGCAGCTAGTTGCACGACCTCACTCTGGAACTCGGACAATCCCCTCTTCTCATCCGTTTGACTCCTCCTTAAAGGAGTCACGTCAGGCAGAACCTCTGCAGATCATTTTGATTCTCTATGGTTCAGTTATGAATATGTAGCTAATAATTGAGGTTGTATATATTCTAGTAAACAAATATTGCATGCCAACAAGTTGTAAAGTAGCAAATGACACATCAGAAAGCTCTGTTGCTGATGCTTGGAGCTTATTCCAACAAGTTCAATACTATAATATAATGCAGTTGCCCCAAAACTTTCCCATTAAAGATGAGTTACCTGGGCAATCAGTTCTTGGGGATTTAAGTTCACTGAAAACTTGCTCAAACGTGCCAGCCCAAGCGTCTCTATGAGTCAGGAAGTGGGACGAGAGGTTGAAAATCTTCCTTATGGTTGCTGGAATAGACGAGTGCTCATACTCAGAATTTTTGGCAGGGCCTTTTGGCCGGCTTATCACTACATACGAGAAAAAAAAAATAAGGTGTCATTGAGCCATTTATACGAGAGGGGGCAAAGCTAGAGAAAAATCTTGCACTGAGAGAACTAAATGGTTTAATTCAAGACTCAAGAGTGCTTTCTATTATTCACAAAACCATCTCCAATATCTCCAACCAATAAAGTTTTAACACTACAAATAACTAAACAACAAGGTAAATTAAACCATTCAACCCTGTTTCTTCAGGTTGCTAAACAAATATAAATTATTCGAAAACTCTACATTCCTGCAGGATCCAAATGAGGAGACATCAAATTCAAGATGTAACTATCATTGTTCAAAGACTAAATATTCTGATATATATCTAACAATGTCCAATGTGAAGTGACACTATCAAATATAAAGCCTCAAGACATAAATCAAAATCAGACGGAGAGCAGAAGCACACATACCAGACCCTTTCTTGATCCAAGGAGAGACCATAATAGTAGGCACACGAACACCAAGCCTATCAAACTTAAAGAAATACGGGGCAGGCCCCGTGTTTCCATCCGGATTGGGGATATCAACATAGGGAGTCTGGACATGATCATAGAATCCACCATGCTCATCATAAGTGATCACGAAAAGAGTCTCATTCCATTGAGGGCTTGCCCTCAACGATTCATAGACCTCCTTCACCAACTTCTGCCCATTGGCAACATCATGAGAGGGATGATCATCGTTGGCGGGAGATCCCACAATACCAAAGTATTTAGGCTCAATCACACACAAATTAGGCAACTTTCCATTCTTGGCATCTCTCTTGAACCTCAAATCATAGTCATGAAACTTAAACACATATTTCAACTTCCTCAAATTCCTATAGAACAATGTGGCTGGAATATTCTGAAAATAAATACCAAAATCTAATTTGTCGTCGTGCAACGAGTCAAAAATGGTCTGCTGCGGGTAACCCGTCGCCAGCTGCCGCTTCACATGGCTGGTCGAGCCGTGTGACGTTGCAGAGTAGGCGAAGAGCCGGTTCGGCTGCGTCGGACCGGGGATTGACGAGAACCACCGGTCGAAAACGGCGAATTCCTTAACTAATTCAGCATAAATTGGTACGTTTTCCGGCCTAAACCCTTTCATTACAGCTTGCGAAATGTTTTCGGACATGCTCGAAGCTTGCTCCACGAAGCCAGACATTGAAGGAATAGAGGCGGATCCGAATACCTGCTTCGCCACGTCCTCGAACGAGTGACCCGGGTCCGGATCCACGAACTCTGCGTCGTCGGAAAAGCAGATTTTTTGGGTCGAATTCGTTGAAACGGAGTTGCATTCTCTGCCGGTGACGCCGTCGATTGAGGGATTGATGGATTGCTTCATCCATCCCAGAATGTGATCGAATGACCTGTTCTCCAACACCAATACGACGATGGTTTTGATGGGCTGCTGCTGCTGCTGATGGGATTGTATGAAAACGGTTGAAAGTAGGAGGAAATTCAAGAAAAAGGCTCTCATTTCTCTTTGTTTGTTTGTGTTTTTCGAAATGGGGTTTCTTGAAAATAGCTTCAGCTGAAGTTGGATTCTTATATGTCTCTGTAGAGAATGTGAATGGCGGTGGTGGAAGAAGAATCAAGAAAGGAAGAAATCAATAACAAAAATGAATGCTTTTGTCTGCGTGTGTGTGGCGGAAATGCAGCTAAGTATAAAATGAATATATATATATATATATATATATATATATGATGAGTTCACAGGTTACAATTAAGAGCAGAGATACAGAATCTTGATAGTTATGGTCTGGCTTTACCATTATTTTATATATATATATATATATATAGAGAGAGAGAGAGAGAGAGAGAGAGAGGTGAGCTCTTTATTTGGTCTACTATCAAGTTTCTTAATTATTATATTTTTTTCGTATTAAATTTCTTATTATCAATTTTATTTGGTATATTGGCATGCATGACTAAAGTAGGAAGAACTTTAGGTCCATACACACTTCTATTATCAAAATATATGCTACTAGTATTTAGAATATATTTTTTTATAAGATCTAGTAAGAAAAAGATTGTGAATGAATGGGTGAAATGGGGTGAAACGTGTCCATAACTGTAAGCAACGTTGATGGTTTGTGTGAAATGTGATGCATAACGACACAATAATTACGTGGCATTTTTTGTAGCTTCCATGCACTTAGCTGTTCGAAAAATAGATTTCTTAATAAAATAAATATATATTGTTAATAGAAAATATTTTTCTTTTGCCACAATTTAATTTGGTTTTCTAATTCAAAGAACAAAATCTGGTTCTTGAATTTGACAGTACAGATTAGGATAGTATGGTTTAATTTCTGTAATACAATCTGATTTTGATGGTATAAATTGGGAAGTTACTATAATCTGTCTGGATTATCGTAATTTCTTTTTTAGTAAGAAGAAATAAGATGATATGTGCAAAATAAATTATAGTAATACCTAATGGTAATAACTAATAACACACCACGTGAAAATAGCCAAGTCTTCACTCAAAAATAAAATAAAAATAAAGCCAAGTCTCATGATACCTCAAAAAGGAACAAAATCAAGTAGAGGCGGTGACTTAATTAACTCTTAATTGTGATTTGTGATGTTACGCCGAATATTGTGAGTAGGAGTAATGTATTCACTTTACATTTTCATATTTTACTAATTAATTTAAGGCAAATACTTACATGCACCTTGTGCATATAAGGCTTATTTCAGACGGGCGAGTCAAAATCGCAGGTCAACCCGCTTTGACCCGGGTCAACATGGGTCAACCCGTAAAAAAAAATCCAGTAAAATTAGTATCAACAGTAACATTAAAAAGTATCACTCAAAATTTGAAAAGTATCACCTGTATCATTAAATAGTAAGGGGTCTGCCACTTATTTTAAGAGTTTTTGGGGGTGTTTTTAGGGGTTCATTTTGTGTGTTTTAGGGGTGCTTTTAGGGGTGCTTTTAGGGGTTTATTTTGTGTTTTTTGGGGGGTATTTTTAGGATTTTTTTTATTGTATTTTAAAGGGTTTTTTGGGGGGATTTTTTTTTAGGGTTTTTTTTTGTGTTTTTTTTAGATTTTTTGGGGGTGTTTTTAGGGTTTTATTTTGTGTTTTTTTAGAATTTATTAATTTTATTTTAGGGTATAAATTTATATTTATTTCAAATAAATTATATCAATTCGATTTAATTTTAGGGTTCACTAATTTTATTTTATGATATAAATTTTGTTGAGAAAAAATAAAAAAAACAAAGAAAGTCGAAAAAAATAAAAAATCCCAAAAAAATAAAATAAAAAAAAATTGACAGGCGAGTGGGCCGCGCGTGGACGCGCGAGTGTCCTGTCTGATATAAGCCAAGTGTTGCTCTTAATTTAAACGTTATGCGGCATCGTGGTAATAATAATTAATACTAAATTAATGTGCATTTTAAAACTAACAACAATACATAAGTAAAATATCTCATGTTAAACGCTTCTTTCTTTCTCTAGTGCCAAATAATTAACAAGTTCACTGGCAATGAATATTTTTTTTTCATATTTAATTTTCGTTTTTTTCGGTGGATAAATAAATAAATATACTCCTTTATTAGCATAAGCTTTTATTCTATATAAATAGATAATTTTCAACTCCGGAAGCTCTAGATAATGACATGTCAGACTGAAAATCCGACATTAAAATTAGAAGATCAATTCACCGACAGAAATATTCATTTACAAATACTAATTTAATGTTGGCCCCAACAAACCTAAGGTCACACAACTCATTCTATCGCAGTTGTTTTCGTTTTGCTTTAGTACAAACATATTTTATACATACGGATTGGAAATTAATTACGAAAAATATGAAGTGACTGCATGTATTTATATTAAAAACGATGCTTTATTTTATGGAGTATATATTTTTTTCTTTTTAGGTTCGACTAATTTATTATCTCATCGCTTTAGCTTAATTAGTACTAACCTGAATGAATTCAGTCTGAAACAGTATTTCCCCAGTGTTTAATCACTTTAATGATATCTACTCTTCCTGAAAAAATAATTGATGAGAGATGTTATATGAAATATGACAATTTTCGTATATTTATCAATTCGATTTTCTACTTCGAATTAATTAGGAAGAAAATATTGTTAACCGATTGGTTTGATTAGATTAACTCATATATAATCTATGTTCTCTTTATTTAATTTTGTCACGTAGGGTTTATCTATCTAAACTTTCAAGTTGAAGACCATATTTTAAAGCACGCCAATCTGAATAAAATCTAAAACTTAAATTAAAAGGAAAATGTTAGTAGTAGAAGTAGGTATATATATGTTGTGTAGGTTATATCGGAGTCGTGATTTATTTAATTGTGTTTCATCGATTAGTCAAATGTCATTATAATTTATTTATTATAGTTGAATCATTCTATGGAAAGTCAAATAGAAAGACTGTAGGGAATATTTGATCCGTGACCACAATAGATTCAATATATTTTTGTGGTGTATTTTAGTTTCTCCAATACCCCTCAATTATACAATTGTTGTTGCTTTGTCCCCAGGCGGATATATAGAGGGGCAGTCGGTGCAATTGTAACCGCCTCAATTTTCCATCTTCATAAAACTAAATTTACAACCCTGAAGTTTTGTTAAGTTTATACTACCTCCGTTTTAAAATATTTGTTATTTTGTTTTTTTTATCTGGAATTAAGAATTAATTTTGTGGACAAATATACCCATCCTTTATATATGTCATAAAATCTAATTCATCTATATTTTTCTAAAAAATAACAATATTTTCTCTCTCCATATATTTTTCTCTCTTCATATATTATAGGTAAGTTAGAATAAAAAAATCTTGTAGGATTTGAGAGGGTTAAAATTGAGAGAGAGGATGTCAAATTATATAAAACAACAAACATTTTGAAACTAAAAAAAAAACCTTAAACAACAAACATTTTGAAACGGAGGTAGTATAAGACAATAAATTGCCAAAAAAATATTGACAATAATTGTGGATATTTAATCCGTAATTAATATCGTAACGGAGTTCGGACAGTGAAGATCGGCGAAACAAACATAAAACATACAGAAAGCTTAAAGATGATTTGAGAGTTGACGATCGAGTGGATTCTGACGCTCAAATAAGAAAGAATTCAAGTTATAATAAAGAGAGATAATAAAAGAATCACGATAATGAGAAATAAAGAAAAATCTCTTGTACTCAAGCCACCTTTTTTTATAAATGTTCAAACCTAGAGGCGCTCTCTGATGTCCCTCTATGAGATCCGGTCAAAAATGTTTCCAAAGGAAAAGATCACTTCCTATAATTTGGGGATTTGGTTTGACACTCATTTACAAGGTGCTAGTTGCTGCTTGACCTAGTATGGTAATGGGTTTGGCCTCAATGGTACCTTGAAGGTGACTTAGATGGTGGCCTCAGAGGTGGGTTAAGTGGTGACCTTTAGTAGTGGCCTTCAAAGATGGGCCTCGCAACATTGGGCCTTCATGACTTACCCGGTGTAGCATCCTAGGCAGGCTAGATAGCCTTGTGCCCTTACAAGTGTGCTGTTATATGACCTTCCCTGAGACCTTGTCCAAGTGGTTGCTAAGACTATCATTATCGGTGACCATGTCTCCACCATGGTCATGCCACCTAGGTAATTAGGTATTAAAAAAAAAAAGTGAAACCAACCATTGCCACAAATTGATCAACCATCAACCGAGAGAGACCATGTGGTGTCCCTATTTTTTTATTCAAAAAAAGACACATGGCAGCTAATGATTGGCCGGTCTAATTTTAATTTGATATATTTTTAATTGATTTTTAATATTTTTTGGATTTTATGAAAATTAAAAATAATTATACCAAAATTTATCTTTTTTGCATCCTCTATAAATTGAGCTCATTTCGGCATAATTATACACACAAGAAAAATTTCTCATTTCTACACTTTATCAATTTTCAATCTCAAACCTCCATTTTTCTCCTATTTTTCATGGATTCCAACCAAAATTTTTACTCAAACTATCAAAATTTCTCATCCTCTCAAGATTATTATCCAAACCTTGAAAATATTCCAAATTCTGAAGAATTCATGCCATTCGAAACTCCCGAATATCACCAAAATGTTGAAAAAACCCCCCGAAGCTCAAACACTTCAACTGGTCCACAAAATTGGACAGATCAAGAAGACATAACATTAATGTCTTGTTATTGTCGAGTTAGTGATAATCCAATCACTGGCAAGAATCAAAAAGGTGAGAAGATGTGGCAACGCATCTTAGAAATGTATGAAAAAACTCGGACAGACAAACCGCATTTATCATTGGCTGAAAAAACTCGGGCAGACAAACCGCATTTATCATTGTTATTTATGTTCTTAATTATGTATTTTTCATTTCGTATTTCGATTATTGTTATTTATGTTCTCGGTTTGTCGTATTTCAAAATTTTATTTGTTTGTAATTTCATGAGTTTTTCCTTCTTCTTTGCGCTATTATTTATTTTAATTTTAACAAGTTGATATACTTCATAAAATTATATATAAAAATAATTATATATAATATTGTGGTTGGTTGGTTGGGTGGTCATTGATAAACTATCAAAATTAATGTGGTTGGGTTGTGATGAGTAACAGTGATGTGGAAGAGAGAGAAATGAATTAAATATTAAAAAAGTTGGATGGTTGGGTGGTTGTTGTGGTTGCTGATAAACATAGTCTAAGGAATAAGATTGTTTCTGATATCTCGAGGATTCAATTTGATCCTCTTCTTCATGGCAACGCCTCCTTTAAGTTGACTAGTCATAGGGCATGATGGTCTCGTTGGGTTGTCTACTACACATGGGATGGTTGTTCTTTACCCTCACGACTATCACAAATTTTGGATCGTCTAAACTCCGACTTCTAAGGAACCGGGCCCCAATCTCACAGGCTCAACCCTTATTCTTTCAGAATAGATGGTGATTTTTATTGAGAAAAATTTGTCTGGGTCACTCACCTACCTCTTTGTGGGCCTCTTTGAGTGGGCTATTATTAGGCAACTCTGATGGGCTTGGATAATTTTTCCTAAAAGAGCTTAACATTTTCTGTCCATTACAATATTAATTTTTTGAAGGTGTCACATATATCAAGATGTGCATAATTAAGCTTTACATACATTGAGGGCTGCATAACACACATTGAACTCATGATATTTTCAATGTTAGAAGTCATACTATTTAATATTATAAGTGATATTTTTTTCAATCCAAAATAATATCGTAATAATAACAAAAATATTTTGATTTTCCTTCTTATTTTTTATTTTAAATTTTAGCAGTAATTTTCAGCAAAATAAATGCGATACTTTTCAATGTTAGAAGTGATATTTTTCTATTTGTCGGATTGGGCTTGGGTTGATATCCACCCACCTGATATGAAATTTGTGTAGATATGATGTACATTAGAATTTATCATTAATTTTATTTATATTCCAAAGTATCAATAACTTGTTTAAGTAATATTGCCTGGAAAAATGATAGAATATCCACGAAGTGTTTGCCTATGTTTAATCATATTCAACATTTGTTTGGACCTTACGCGATATTTTCATTTATCTATTTAGAGGCAGACTTGTGTGAGATCAATGGTCTCTTACGTTAGACGGATCTTTATTTGACCCATTAGATGGCCTCTTTTTTTTTTTTTTTTTCTTTTTTAGTGGTCTCCCTTTCCCTGTCCATCCCATTTTTCTTTTCTTTTTTATTTGTTTTCACTTTTTAATTTTTTCATTTTTTATAAATATATATCTTTTTTTCTTGAATTAATTTAATTTTTTGAAATTAAATAAATATATACTCTAAAATAAAATTAGTGAATCCTAAAATTGAATTGAATTAATTTAATTTTTGTATCTGGCGTCTCGCTCAATGCCAGTGATACTTTACTACATACATAGTGGTACTTGTTGTCTTGAGCATCAACAAACATATTCCAAAAAAAAAGATAAAATGAATCAACTAAATTAAAAGTCCACATTATGATTTATGTAGGAAATAATTCATATTTTTTTCTTAGTATGTGAAAACACTTCTGATGCACTATTTATTATGCAATTATCTGCAACTAACACATGTCATGTAATATAGCAAGTGAATCGAGTATCGTATCCACAGAGACTGAATTATTGATCACACTGAGTACTAATCTAATAACTCTCTATTATCCAGACTACCTAATTTTTAGTTGAATTAATCCTAGGCAAATAATTAAAATTAAACTACTAAACTCAATTATCAAATAAAATGCAAATCGAATGAAATTAAAAACGTAAACTATCAATAATGCATACACATGAACTCATTATATATTAACTTAATTCCATCAACTTCTAATTTAATCCAATTATCGGTGGAGGATCAGAATTCTAATTGCCTATCTCCGCCAGGTCTCAAGGTAATAGTAGATTAATAATTTATCTATTACTTTCTTCTCTAGATTATTTGTTAACTCCCAATAGATCAACAAATTTAAAACCTCCTACATATCACAAATACATGTATCAAATCATTCAATTTAATCCCACTAATTAATTATCTCCATCAGGACTCAAATTAATTAGCTAGCATACAATGACTATGGCCTTAATCATGCATGAGAAATCTAAACTTGAATGTTTTAACCATATGATTGGAAGGAAAAATTGATGAAGAATTAAATCAATACATAATTTCATACAAGCTACAAACCTTAGAATTAATTATACGAATCACTCACACATAATGAAATCTAAAAGAAAGAAAGAATAAAGAAACATAATTAAATAACAAAGATTAGAAAAATCGTAGAGAAATTAAAGGCATAAAACTTCAATCTTGAATCTTCATATCTTGTCGCGGTGAAATCTAAAATAAAACTGAAAAGTAATGAATGGGAACCCCAAATTTCATTCCTAACAACCCTATATATAGTAGGTACTAAAAATATGGCCCAAAAGGTAAGTTCATGCGCCGAAAATAGACAATAGGTGAAAATCAGCACATCCGATGACCTGTAAAAAAACATATGCCGACCGGCGGCCAAATCCGCTGACCGATGGATGGGTCGCCGGTTTTCTCTGGATGATTTTAGCATATCCGCCAAGCCACCTCGCTACATCCGCCGAGCTGCGGTTATATCCGCCTAGTGGCGGCTGGCTCGATGGATTTGACACCCTCCACTGTTTTGCTTCGTTCTTGCTCGTTTCTCGTCCGATCGACCTGATTCAAGTTGGAGCACGACCCTCACTTGATTCTCTATCTTTCTAGCTTCTCTTTTCCTTGATTGAATCTTGAAAAAAATCCTCCTTTTTAGCTCGAATTTCAATAAAAATAGTAAAATGTGAAAGTGCACGAGAAAAACCGAAACAACAACTAAACTTAACTTAAACATGCATTAATCTTTAAATATCATCCAAATAGACACCCAAATGCTATGAAAAAGCCATATTTATCAACTTCATAGTTGATTATACTTCAATTCATATTAAATGATACTTCGACACATAATTAGTGATACTTTACTTCATACATAGTGATACGTGATGTTTGGAGAATCAACAAACATATCCAAAATGAAGAAGATAAATGAATTAACTAAATTAAAACCCCACATTATTATTTATGTAAATAATAATTCATTTATTTTCTTCTTAGCATGTAAAAATACTTCATAGTTGCTAATACTCTAATTTATATTAAGTGATCATTCGACATATAAGCAGTGATACTTTACTTCATATATAGTAATACTTGTTGGAAAATTAGATTTGATAAATTGAGTCATGGCTCATTTTATCCGATTTTTGGTGATCGGGTTGTTTAATTTTGGAAGAATTAAATAGCGTACGATTGATCTATGTTTGTAGTAGATAATCGTAGTATTTTTATTTTCTCAAATCTGATTTTTGGTGAGTGAGAAATAAATAGTTGAAGTCGGTCACACGATTGGGCATTTATGGTCTGTGGGATAATGTGTTTAAAGCACATTTAGTTATCCCACATTGATTTCTTAACTTAGTTAAGAGGTGTATTCAAGTGTATTAACACTTAAGTGTAATAACTAAGTGCACAAGGATATGGGTCATTAGCCCAAACGCGCGAGCCAGCCCGTGCCCGTGCTCGGCTCATCTCGTCTCATCCTTGGACTTGGATCTTGGTAATTGAACTTTAGGTGGACTTTGGGCGTACGTGGGCTTCTGGGGCCTAGCTGTTACGGTTAAAAGACTTCATGGGTGTAACTCCCACCTGGAGCTGGTGGAGTTAGTGGGGCTGGAGTGTAACCGCAAGTAATTCTTGATGGAGTCAAAGTCTGCAGCTATCTTGAACACGTGTCGGAATTCATGGGGACAAAGGACACCTGTCGGAATCTGCAGGAGCTGGAGGTTGTAACTCCTGGAGGGGCTTCATGACAGAGCTGTAACTCCTGGAGGTTACACCACCTGGTTTGAATGCCCTCAAACCCTAGTTGTCCCCTACAGTGGAAGTGTGCTTATAAATAGGACATTCCAGCATGCAAACCATGCTATATTCTACACAAGCTACAATTCATATTGCCTACATAAGTTCCTTTTAAGTCTTAAGCTCCCAGTTCTCGACATTAGCTAGTTCACCGGAACCTTACCGAATTTATGGTGCTACTGCCGGAAAAAAGAAGCTATTTCATCTTTGAGAGACAATCCGCCTAACTGTGAGCACTAGCCGGGGCGTATTTGTCTTGTGGAGAAAGGTCTCCTTAACTCGGCTTGCCGGAATCTGATTCTAGTTCCAGTTTGTTTACTTTGTTCTTTACAGTTTATTGTATCAATTCTGTTCTATTCTTCCTTTTTCTCATGTACTTCAGATTTAACAGTTCCAGAAGCCGTAATTATGTACTACATATAACAATCACAAGACAAATAACAATTCAACAATTACCTTAGCTGGAATGGCAACTTCATCGACTGTCGTTGCATCCATAAAGACCATTCCCCATGGCCAAGCTGAGAAGCCGGAGAAGTTCTCCGGTCTGGACTTTAAGAAGTGGCAGCAAAAGATGTTCTTCTACCTGACCACTTTGGGAGTTGCAAGCTACATCAAAGAAGATACTCCAGTGATTGCTGAAAATGAGTCGGACGTTAACAAACAAACGGCGTATGATCAATGGATCAATGGAGATTTCCTTTGTAAAAATTATGTTTTGAATGGTTTAGTAAATAGTTTATATTCTGTATACGAAAATGTAACTAGTGCTAAAGAACTGTGGGAAGCATTAGAAAAGAAATACAAAATGGAGAATGCCAAAACTAAAAAGTTCGTGGTGACAAAGTTCATCGACTACAAAATGGTGGACACCCGGTCAGTGATGGATCAAGTGCAAGAGCTTCAGGTCATTGTGCACGATGTTCATGCTGAAGGGATGGTCCTACTTGATGCCTTCACTGTTGCTACAGTGATTGAGAAGTTGCCACCATATTGGAAGGACTTCAAGAGCTATCTCAAGCACAAGAGAAAGGAGATGACTCTTGAAGACCTTGTGGTTAGGCTTCGAATTGAAGCTGATAATCGAAAGGCGGATCCGAGACCACGAGTCCTGATCGAGGCCAAGGCTAATTTGATGGAATATGGTAGACCATCAAATAGCAACAAAAGGAAGCGTCCGAGTCAAGTTAACAAAGGGAAGAAGCCAATGATGAAATTTAATGGCAACTGCTTCAATTGTGACAAGCCGGGGCACATGTCCAAATATTGTACGGCTCTGAAGAAGAAGCGTACCAATTATGATGCGCATATGGCGGAACACAACAACAAAGGCAAAGGCAAAGCACGTCAAGACGATTGGGATAATGATGATTTGGCTGCAGTTGTGTTTGAAGCCAACCATGTGGACAACCCGAGAGAGTGGTTCGTCAACACCGGGGCCACTTGTCATGTTTGCTCCGACAAGGGCTCGTTTGCTACCTACAAGGCTGTTGAAGGTAGAAAGTTACACATGGGAAATCAAGCCTCGTCTAAAGTGGCTGGTGTGGGCAACGTGATTTTGAAGTTGACTTCAAGTCAGAAGCTAACTCTGAAGGATGTGCTGCATGTCCCGAACATCCGTAAAAATTTATTTTCGGGCTCGTTGTTAGTCAATCATGGTTTTAGACTAGTGTTCGAGTCTGAAAAATTTATTTTGAGCGAGTACGGAAGGTTTCTTGGTCGGGGCTATCTCGCCAATGAATTTTTCAAAATGAATGTAATGGCTATGCACCGTGTTTGCAAAAGAAAGTGCTAATAAAGTTGATTCTTTTGCTTATTTACTTGTTGAGTGCTCAAATTTGTGGCATTGTAGATTTGGACATGTTAATCTAAATGCTATAAAACATTTAGTAAATTTAGATTTCCTAAAAGTAAACCAATTTGATACACAAAACAAATGTGAAGTTTGTGTCGAAGCAAAATTGGCCAAGTTACCGTTTCATTCAGTTGAACGGAGCACTAAACATCTAGACCTAATTCACATCGACATGTGTGGCTTAAAGTTTGTGCAAACTAGAGGCGGTAAAAAGTACTTTATTACTTTTATTGATGATTGCACGAAATACTATTATCTTTATCTTTTAAGAAGTAAATATGAGGCGATTGAAGCTTTTAAGAACTTCAAAAATGAAGCCAAAAATCAACTAAGTAGACGAATTAAAGCAATTCGAAGTGATAGATGTGGAGAATATGTTACCCTATTTGAATAATTATGCACAGAGGCGGGTATAATTCATCAAACTACGGCTCCCTATTTACCACAGTCTAATGGTGTTGTTGAACGCAAAAATCGTGCTCTAAAAGAGATGATGAATGCTTTATTGATAAGTTTAGGACTACCACAGAACTTGTGGGGGGTGTTGTGTTAATAGCTAACTATATCCTGAACAAGATTCAACTTAAGAGTAAGGATGTAACACTTTATCAGTTGTGGAAAGAACGTACGCCGTCTTTTAAATACCTCAAAGTGTGGGGGTGTTTGGCTAAGATTGAAGTGCCACTTCCTAAACAAGTTAAAATCGGCCCTAAAACAGTGGATTGTATCTTTGTTGGGTATGCACTTAACAGTAGCGCATATCGTTTTCTTATTCATAAATCGGAGATTCCCAAGTTCACTGAAGGAACGATGATAGAATCGAGAAATGATATATTCTTCGAGAATATCTATCCTTGTAGAGATAAGGATATGATAGAAGAGAGTTCTAAGAAACTAACTTCTGAAGCTGCTACTAGTTCTGATCATTTGGATGAAGAACCGAGACATAGCAAGCGAGCTAGGACGACAAAGATTTTTGGTCTGAATTTCATCACATATATGCCAGCTGATGAGCCAAAGTCGTTGAAAGAAGCTCTATCTAGTTCAGATGTTGCGTTCTGGATATAGTTTATTAATAGTGAAATTGATTCCATCATGCAAAATCACACTTGGGAGTTGACGGATCTCCCTAGTGGGTATAAGCCGTTAGGATGCAAGTGGATCCTAAAATGAAAGTATAAGGCAGATGGTACTGTTGATAAGTATAAAGCTCATTTGGTTGCCAAAGGCTATAGATAAAAAGAGGGGTATGATTTCTTCGATACATACTCACCAGTAACAAGGATTACTTCTATTCGGGTGCTTTTAGCGATTGTTGCCTTACACAATCTCGAAATTCATTAGATGGATGTGAAGACTACATTTCTGAATGGTGAGTTAGAAGATGAAATATACACGGAACAACCTGAAGGGTTTCTTGCACTAGAGCAAGAACGAAAGATGTGTAAACTTGTTAGGTCATTGTATGGTCTTAAACAAGCACCGATTCAGTAGTACTTGAAGTTTGATAACATGATGTTGTCAAACGGTTTCAAAATCAACGAGTGTGATAAATGTGTGTACATAAAGAGCAATTCTAATGGCTATGTCATAGTCTGTCTTTATGTAGACGACATGTTAATCATGGGCAGTAGCCACCAAGTGATCGTTGAAATGAAACAAATGTTGAAAGGAAATTTTAACATGAAAGATATGGGCTTAGCTGATGTGATTCTAGGAATCAAGATAGTTCGGACAAGTGGTGGAATTGTCTTAACACAATCTCATTATACTGAGAAAGTGCTTAAGAAATTCAACACTTTTGATAGTCCGCCGGCTAAGACCCCGTTGGAACTTAATGTGCACTTGAATAAAAACCGGAGAAAGCCGGTCGCTCAAGAAGAGTATGCAAGGGTCATCGGGAGTTTGATGTACATCACTGACTGCACTTGACCTGATCTTGTGTGTTCTGTGAATAAATTGAGTCGGTACACGAGCAATCCAAGCAAAGAGCATCGGAAAGCTCTAGTACGAATTCTAAGATACTTGAAGTATACTCTGAACTTCGGGCTGCACTATACAAGGTTTCCTCCTGTACTTGAAGGGTACAGTGATGCGAATTAGATATCAGATACAAAAGACTCATTCTCGACTAGTGGGTTTATTTTCACTATCGGCGGTGGAGCAGTGTCCTGGAAATCTATGAAACAGACTTGTATAGCTCGTTCCATCATGGAATCTAAGTTTATCGCTTTGGATAAAGCTTGTGAAGAAGCGGAATGACTTCACAACTTTCTAGAGGATATTCCATGCTGGAAAAAACCGGTGTCATCAGTGATGATTCACTGTGATAGTCAAGCGGCTATCGGGAGGGCACATAACGCTATGTATAATGGTAAGTCTCAACACATATGTCGGAGACATAATACCGTGAGGCATATAATCTCAAGTGGAGTTGTCTTAGTTGACTATGTGAAGTCAGAGACAATCTAGCAGATCCGCTAACCAAAGAGTTAAATTGAGATCAATTAACTAAGTTGCTAAAGGGAATGGGTTCAAAATCCACAATCTAAGAATCTAAGAATGCTTGTAGTGGTAACCCAACCATGATGACTGGACATCCCAAGAATTGGTTCAATAGAAAACTAAGCTACAAACGTTCGGGTTGGTGGCACTTTGAAAAGTTATATTTAACCGTTCCCTGTGAGGAAACCAAGTGTGCACCTGTCAAAGAGGTGACACTAAGTCTGGTGACTTTTAATGATTCCTAAAGCCTAAAGAGGTAGATTATGGCAGGATACTTGAGAAAAAGAGATCATCTATGTAAGTGAGAAGTGTAGGCCGCTTCTAAAAATACTTATGAATTCAAAAAAGTGATCCATGGCCCGAAAAGGACACACACGTGAGAACAGATAATGTTTGAGACATTGTTGTGTCAATCCTATTGTCTCGGTGTACACTAAGGATGAATAGTTCAAGGCATCACGTCCACTAATCAGCCGGTATGCCCAATAGTGTTGAAAGATGGAATGTTCAAAGTCACAAGCTACCTATCCTGTTGCAGCTGTGTCTCTTGAGGACTGGGTTGTTTGTCTGCATTCATGCATGCGCTATTTCCACTCATGTGGGGGATTGTTGGAAAATTGGGTTTAATAAATTGAACCGTAACTCATTCTATCTGATTTTTTGTGACCGGATTATTTAATTTTGGAGGAATTAAATAGCATACGATTGATCTATGTTTGTATTAGATAATCATAGTATTTTTATTTTCTCAAATCCGATTTTTGGTGAGTGAGAAATAAATAGTTGAAGTCGGTCACACGATTGGGCATTTATAGTGTGTGGGATAATGTGTTTAAAGTACATTTAATTATCCCACATTGATTTCTTAACTTAGTTAAGAGGTGTATTTAAGTGTATTAACACTTAAGTATAATAACTAAGTGCACAAGGATATAGGTCGTGAGCCCACAAACGCATACACGCGTGCGCTCATTCGTGCCCATGGCTCATCTTGTTCTCGGACTTGGATCTTGAAAATTAGACTTTGGACGCACGTGGGCTTCCAGAGCCTAGTCGTTACGGTTTTACAGTTCGAAAACTGACGGGTTGTGGAGCAGGTTGGCGGCGATTCTATGAGTTGGACACTCGATTCCCGGGTCGCGGGTGCACTTGGTGGTGCACGTCCAGCTTTAATTGTGTAACTCCCACCTGGAGCTGGTGGAGTTAAGAGACTTCATGGGTATAACTCCCACCTGGAGCCCCTGTCGGAATCTGCAGGAGCTGGAGGCTGTAACTCTTGGAGGGGCTTGATGACAGAGTTGTAACTCCTGGAGGTTACACCACCTGGTTTGAATGCCCTCAAACCCTAATTATCCCCTACACTACATTCTGCACAAGCTACAACTCATATTGCCTGCATAAGTTCCTTTCGAGTCTTAAGCTCCTACTTCTCGACGTTAGCTAGTTCGCCGGAACCTTGCCGAATTTGTGGTGCTATTGCCAGAAGGACGATGCCGTTTCATTTTTGAGAGACAATCCACCTAACCGTAAGCACTAGTCGGGGCGTATTTGTCTTGCGGAGAGAGATCCCCTCGACTCGGCTTGCCGGAATCCGATTCCAGTTCCAGTTTGTTTACTTTGTTCTTTACAGTTTATTGTATCAATTCTGTTCTACTCTTCCTTCTTCTCGTGTACTTCAGATTTAACAATTCCAGAAGCTGTAATTGTGTACAACATATAACAATACTTTACTTTATAATTAGTGATACGTGCGTGGGCGGGCACATGAGGCTCACGCAGTTGACTATTTTTGCGGGTTTGGATGGTTTTTTGGGTGGATTTGGATCATGTTTGACCCGTCTAATGCAAGTGACCCGTTAAACAGTTTCATACAAATTTTTGTCATCTACTCATGATTTATACGTGATTTTTAAATGTTTGATCATGTTACAACTTGAAATTTATTAAAATTAGTTATACGCATTCATGTTTATATGATAAGAAATGACACCTGCACGGTTGCACCACCGTCGGTGAGCAAATTGGAATGGCACAAATGCTCCCATGTATGCTTAAATAAAAATGATAAATACAAAATAGAAAATCTAATTATAATCATATAACTGAACATGTGGCTTTGTCTCGGCGCATCCATTCATATACAACTACATATTTATGAATATGATCCACGTTCGGACATCCAAATTAAAACTATTTCATCATTTTTTAACAAATTGGAGATAATAAAAGTATTCAGTAATTATTTTTGGTAAAATAAGCAATAATATTTTAATGATAAAAAATTATATAAGACCGTTTAATAGATCTCTTATATTAAGGTTAAATAAAATCCAAATCCACTCAAAATCCGTCCAAAAACCCGTGTCAGACGCGTCTTTCCCACGTGCCTAGCATGTATTAAAAAAAATGGTGTTTTGGCGTCGGCTGTATTGCAGTTTCTTCTCCTTTCCTTTTCCTCTTTTTTTTTTATTTCCTTTTTCTTCTTCTTTTTTTTTGTTTCTTATTTTCTCTTTTTTTTTTAATTTTTTTTTTGTATTGAGCGCAATACATGAGTCCATGCATTGCGCTGAACGAGTGCATTGCGTAAGATGTCAGATAAAAAAAATAAATTAATTTAGTTTAATTGTAGGGTCTTCATTAATTTCTTTAGAGTATATATTTATTTCAAATAAATTAATTATCGAGTGTAGTACACGAGCTCACGCATTAGCGTCGAACGAGTGCACTGTGCAAGATACTGAATAAAAAAAATAAATTAATTCAATTTAATTTCAGGGTTCACTAATTTCATTTTATGGTATATGTTTATTTAAAAAAAAATAATTATCGAGTGCAGTACAGAAGCTCACGCGTTAATGTCGAGCGAGTGCACTGCGCGAGACGCTAGATAAAAAAAATTAATTCAATTTAATTTTATGGTTCACTAATTCCATTTTAGGGAATATATTTATTTCAAATAAATAATTATTGAGTGCAATGTTGGCTCGCGCACTGCACGAGACGCTGAATAAAAAAAAATTAAATGAATTCCATTTATTTTTTTGACAAAAACCAAAAAAAAGGGAAGACAAAAAAGTGGAAAAATACTAAAAAGAAAACGAAAATGGGAAGGGGGAACTGAAAAATAAAAATAAAAAAGAAAGTTAAAGGGGATGAGATCACTTCATGGGTCAAATAGATAGATAGGGATGGAAATAGATCAGACTACCCGACAGAGGCCTATAACCGGACCTACGTTAGGCCTAAATAGGCCACAATGAGACCCTTTATGAAACCTCTTTACATAAATAGGTCAGGCCTAAGCCTTTGAAAAGCCCATCAAACCTAATAGGTCGGCCTATTTATTAAATTAATAAAAAAAGTGTTTTTTATAAAATTTATTAATACAATTTGTTATTTAAATAATTGAGTTAATAAATATTATATTCATATTTTAACAAGAAGAAATATTTATATTCGTAAATCATTAATTTGATTTATTGCTTGAATTTTTTAAAAGTGTATGTATGTAATATGTATGTATGTATGTATATATATATATATTTTATAAAAATATAAAATTTATTTTTAATAGGCTTAAACAGACTTATGGCTAGACTCATTTAGTTAAAAAAGACAGACCTAAGCCTACATAAAAATACTAAATAAATTTATTACCCACATCTTCTAAGTCAAAGCCTGGCCCGACCTACTAACATCCCTGCAAATAGAGATCCTGATTCGTGAGTTGATTTTAATTTTTAAGAATAAAAGACTAGCAATTGTGTTCCCCTATTTTAATTTTTAAGGATAAAAGAATAGCGAATGACGATAGTATAATGAGTTTGCTTTTTTTTTTCTTTCTTTCTTTTTTTTTTTTTTTTACATATGGTTTTGTTTAAATTTCTACATGATCATAATGTGTCCACTACAACTGGAAAAAAAAAAAAAGGGAACACGTTCACTAATAAATAGGTGAACATTATGAAAACCCGACCAAATCAGATCCTGTACACGCGCGCGCGGAAGAGAGATGGGGAAAAACTGGATACGATCACGACAAACATCCAAAGGCAAATTCAAGTTCAGATTACAAGGCATCCACTACTAGAGATGAATGGCAATATTGTTTTTTGAAACAGTAAGAAATCCATCATTTCGACAATCCACAGAATTGTATGCAGAAGCTCCAATTAGAACATTTCCATATCCAGTTCTCAATTCATATTCATACAATGAAGAAGATACACAGCATCACCTCCATATTACAGAAGCTGCAGATGCACCCCAAGCCAATTTTTCGTCATAATCAGTAATCACCACTGCTTATTTTCATATGGCGGCAAGACAAACCAATTTTTCTTGTTAAAGTTCATGTATATCCCACAAATCCAATTCAACCATAGCACAACCACAATCTCATCCACCACTTCCGTTTGCTCTTCAACCTTTTATAGCCTCTCCAAGCACAAGTGTAAATGGAATCAAATTCCATCAATTTCCCGATCGCCTCAAAAATGCCAAAACACCTAAACCTGCAACTAACGCAGCACCAGCTGCCACAGTATTGTATGCTGAAGCCCAAGCATCTGCTTGAGCATATTCCATACCTTTTGAGTTGGATCCCCTCCGCGGACGTCCTGCTCTGGAATAGTCTAGATGCAATCTCAATCCCTGTTCAGTTTACTTATCGAATTCATTATTTCCTTCTTTGTTTTTTGGCCAAATGTGTCAAAAGACTACACACAGCATATGTTTTGAAGAATACAAACTTAAAAGAGAACATCACAAACGGATGCAAATTCTTTGACAGATACAGATAGCAAAAGTTACTTTCAAGTTTCAAGTATAAAAAACTGTACCTTCCAACCAGCTAGCCTTGCATGGTCTACAGCTGCTTGAAGATCATTGTCGGATGCAAGAATAACCTTGTCCTTGTCTTCATCTTCATACTACAGAATGGTTGCCACCCAAAAGCATAAGAATTTGAAATAAATAAAACAAACAAGGCAGGCAGAGTCAAGGGCACATTCTACCAGAATTTGTGGAAGGTTGTTAGCATCAATTTCATCTCCTACTCTCTGAAGGATTGCCGCAATTAGGTCAGCCAAACTCTGTGTACCTAATACAGAGTGGCAACAGAAAGTGATGAATTCTTTTTTTTTTTTGCGCGCACCAGATAATCGAGATTATAAAAATACAAGATGCAATTTTCCTCATTTGAAATGATATAGCATTGTCGATACATAAAATATCCATACATACAAAACACCTATAAAATATTAAATATATAGATAAAATACACGTATAGGATGTTTCTCTGGAGCGCATAACTTGCACTCTTGCGAAATCAATTTGAAGTTGAGCATTTGTGCAGAACCTAAATCTGTACTAGGACACCTCCCCATACTACAAATGTTCACACCTAAAACAAGCAGGTTGAAAAGATACCAGATAAAAATCTATGCATCCTCCCTTTTCCATCTTGAATCTTGAAAGCAAACATGCTTGAGGTGGGAGAAGGATAAGCAATAGATCGACCAGTTTCTCCTGCATCAGAAGGCATCTTCAAGGAATTCTCACTGAAATATTATCAGAAATTGTAAGAAAATAGTAACAATCAAGAATTGTAAATCAACAGTTTAAGTGCACAACCTTCGGGTCTCATCCTCATCATCTGGAGTTAATTCCAATGCAGAATCCCAAAACCTCTGCAACATGTGGCTTGCGGCCTCACCATTGACTCCTGCAGTACTCCCAACCTGAAAAGGAAATAAATCAGAGCATGAAATCTTCAGAAAGAACATAATGCAATAGTACAGATTCCAAGTGTCAAAATTAAGCAAAGTAGCAAACACTTGTGAGATTCCGCATTATGTTTTTCCTTCTATAGAGATAGCTTCAGTAGGTCCAGCATATTTCTTAGTTCAAATCATTTGGTCTCTAATTAACATATCTGTTTTAAGGAAGGTTCAGATTGACTTACTGTGGCTATGGCAGCATGAGTTATATGAAGCACATCAACAACAGCTACAGCCACTCCTTCTGTATCATTGCCATAAAATATTAGGTCTCAAATCAATAGTCCTCAAATAACGACAAAAGCTTCCACAACATATTGTAGTGAAATATCCACCTTTATCAACAACTGGAAGGTGCAAAAATTTGCCATCATGCATGGTATGAAGAGCATCAACAATAGGTGTATCAACTGTAGCACATTCTGGGTTAGGTGTCATCACCTGGAGAATTGTTATAGGGGGAGGAAAAAACCAAACTATGTCAAAATACTATCTGATTTCCCCGGCCAACAGAAACTCGAGAAAAATTACTGAAAAAGTCTATTATGAATTATACGAAATGCAGAAACAATTCCGCCTAAACAACTCCCTAGATTGAGCAGCTCTAGTGATGGATATGGATGCAAAAACCAATGACGAGGAGAAAGAAGGGTGAACTCTACCTTCTCCACTAAAGTTGATCCTGGAGGAAGATCTTGAGCTATGACCCTCATCAGCATGTCTTTTGAACTAAAACAAGCATTGGACGTAAGTGAGTACTCAAAATTTAAGACACAAAATTTCACAGATGGTATATGTAGTGCTTGTCATTCAAGGATGCATTTTCTAAAAGAAGGGAAAGCTTACGTAAGTATTCCTCGTGGTTTGTTTTCTACAGTTACAATGGCAGAGCTTGCTTGAACTTCAAGCATCTTCTTTGCAGCCACTAGCACATTGTCACTAGGATCTACTGTAACAATCCTAACAAAGGACTGAGGTTAGTTGCAATATCCATGTCTGGTTATAGTTGAAAGATTCATATTATGAATACAGTTAATAGCAAAGTGAAGATATTACCTACTTTGAGTTCTCAGAGATTATAGTGGACAAGGAGGGTGTAAACATTCTCTCTCGAAGTGTCTCAACGAACGTGTTTGGGCCTACATATCAACATGTTAAAATTGAATCAGTAGCAATCACCAGATAATTGATCCTGATAACATACAAAATGGCCAGAGACTGATAATTACAACATGCAAGATAAAAAGGAAAGGAAAAACAAAGCCCAACAAATGCAAAAGCAAAATTTGCAAGAAAAATAATATATAAAAAAATAACAATAATGGAGAGTGCATGCACCAACCAGAAGCTGTTGTCCCCCAGTGTTTCTCAACACCTTCAACAGCAGCTGCAATGGCCTTTCCCTTCTCAGCTGCCCTCTCCAAACGAGCAATAGCATCATACAAACATTTTGCTATGTCAAGTAAAGCAATCACCTCTCCTTTTTCAACAACTGGTAAATGTCTAAACTTTCCTGTGGAAAATAATGTTATGCGAAAGCCACAACAATCTAGCTTATAAAATGAGATAGTGTGTTGAAGCATGGTATATGAGATGAAAGAGACCTTGAACCATTTTTTGTAAGGCTTCAACAGCAAGAGAATCAGAAAGCACAAATGTTGGGTTCCTTGTCATAACCTTAGATACAGGAGTTTCCTCAAAATTAACATCACAAGCAATGACTCTCATAGCAATATCCTTCAGTGCAAAAGATGGAGAATTCATTACTTTGAAGAAAAGAAACAAAACAAGCAATATACAGAAAGTTGTAAAAAGACTTGTACTAGCTTCTGGTCGCATGTATATCCCTCCAACAGTACCTTATCTGTCAGGATTCCACACAATAATGCATTTGAATCAGTTAGCAATAACGCATCAACCCTACGGGCAGCCATCCGACGACAAGCTTCAATTATTGTTGTAGATTCAGGTACTGTCAAGGCTTTTGATAGCCTCAATCGCTTGACTGTCCGTTCTCCTGTCAGTCCCCTGATGCAAATTTGAGGGAACATAATTTTCAAATATCATAGAAATACCTTGTGACATAAGATGAGTTGCAGACATCCATCTTTAATATGTCTTCCACAAATTAATTTAACTTCTGAAATATGAGCTTACACATAAAGAACATATCTATAATACAGAATGCACATTCCTTCCTCAGTGTAATAGAAAAAATTAGCTAACTTACTCAACAAACAGAAAACAGGATATCCTTCAGGAGGCATAATGAATATTTACAAACTATTATAATGTTTATGTTTAGAGTTACATTTTTAGATTTTTTTTTAACATAAATCTCAGTCAGTTTTCTTGTACTGCATTGGATGTTCTCAATTCATTAAGCATATGGTTTATACAGTTGTTAGAAACCCAAGGGAAGCTATTGCATACTTATTTGAGATTTGAATTCATGTGATATTAATTTTTATATTGTCATGACATAAATCAAACTGACTTGAAGTTGTACTTCAACTAATTTTCTCCAATATATTTCCCAAAATTTACACAATTCATAACATCAGCCTAAATGACCATAACCAGAGTTTGATAACGTAATAGAATATTTGGTGCCTCTCAATGCTTGTGTCCTAAAAATATAGGTATCAAATCTATCCCCAAATACATTTTAGGGTAAAAAATTACCTAATATTTCGGCTAAATAGTTGGGTCAACTTCTTGCGTTGTAGCCAAAATGATCAAGTCTATGACATAATATATTTATTCTAATTTTTTTAACTTATTTTTAGATCCAATTTTGGCCGAAAAATGTATCCGGGGACATATTTAATTTGTTTTTTAATAGTTTATATATTTAATTGATAAAAATGTTAGTTTGGGATAGATTTGAGAAAATGGAAATAGTTTGGGATATAAATGATGGTTTAGCGTATTTATTATTAAGAAGGCTTGATGCTTAGTGATTCAGATACCTGAATTTTCAAGTGCAATATTATAAATCTACGTTTTATTATATTAATTTACTTCCTTGTACTTTCTCTTGAGCAGGTTGCTCCAGGAAACAGCTGTTTCCAGAACTTCAGATTAAGCCGTCATTTATGGCAATATTGAGGAGTGCTTAACAAGAAGGTCATTATAGCTACAAAAGCCTGAGGGATTTCTGGAACTACTGTTGAAGCTGAAATAGAAGGATTTCAATTAAAAAAAAAAAATAGAGCAAATTCAAGCTCCCAAAAAAACTGTAGAAGTGACTCTGTTTCAGTTTTTGCAGAAAGCTTCACCCTAAATCCCTAATCACGTGAAGGAAGATTGAAACACGTTTTCAGTAGAAGGCAGAAACCTGTTGCTTTCAGCAATTATGAGCTGGTCAATAAATTACTTGTTCTTTACTTATCTGCAGGCAATAAATTTTCATATACTTTACGGCATTCACTTTAGATTCCGTTATATGACAAATTGATTCTACAGCAAAATAAACGAAAACTCAAGGACACAATAATCCATTTAACGTCATCCACACACCAGGAATCTGCATAAAACTTGGGTATCTATAATGGAAAATTAATTCGCACGATTACGGAATAGAAGCATTTCCTATTGATGCTTAGAAAGACAAGGATAGCGTACACGGAACGGGGAGCGGATATAGATTTGCGGTGGTGCAAGTTAGGAGGAATCCCAACTCCTCCTCCTCCTTCTCCGCCGCCGTTCTCGGCGGCAGATTTCTTCCTGGTCAACGTCACGCTTCTTCTAGAAGATGATCCTCCTTGAGCCGTCGCCATCTGCTCAATCAGAAACAGTTCGCCAACTACAAATCTTTCGCGAATCAATAACACATCGAAAATTGAATTAAAAAAATCATCCACGAAAAAAGCTCAAAGATTATAGTAGTCTCAATCAAGTTAAAACATCTAGCATAATAGTGAGTGCGTGATTAAAGCATACCAATCAGGAAAAACGGCAGTTGAATGAGCAAAAATGATTTATTGAGGATTTTTCGCGTGGATTTTGGGAGGAGAAGTGAAAGGAGAACACCCGCGTGAGAAACGGAAGGGTGAGGATTTTTGCTGTTTATTTTGTCCAAAATATTGCAAAGTAATGGCGTGGATGTAATAAATTGATGGGTCGGGTCGGGTTGTTATTGGGCTTCAGACACCAGATTAATTATATGAGGCCCAGTCACCCTGTTTGCAATTTCACCAGTTTGACTTGCGGATATATTCCATAAAATAATTCACCGCATTAATTTATGGGAGAGAAATTAGGACGGAGTAAAGAGATTTTGTTTTCTTTTTCTAATCAATAATCTAGATTAATTATTTTCTGACAGAAAGGATGTGTAAAACTCACTTTAATCTTTATTAAAACAATGCAAAGTCCATACCTTCTCTCTCTAATTTGGAATCGTGGTCATACGAACACTGTGTGGGTGAACCGTGTTCAAAAATTGCACATGTTTAAATTGTTTATACAATAATAATAATAATAATAATAATAATAATAATAATAATAATAATAATAATAATTTCCCTGTGTGCAAAATGCACCAGCATTATGAACACTTTTCGGGAAAACGTGTGCAAAATTCGCACGCCTTTTGTGTTATGCATAATGCATAATGTTAATTTTTTTTCTATTTTTTTCATTTCAGATTCTATTTCGAGCATATGTAAATCACTAGATCATAATATTTAAACGTATACCCATTAATTAATTAACTAAATGCATGCATAATAAATGATTAAATCATTCAAAAAATGAAAACAAATGCACAATGACGATAATGGATACGATGGTATTGGTTTTTAACCTATTGAATCTCTTCCTTTCGAGTGTGTATTGAATTGTCAGCGTTTTAGTTATATGGTAAGCGTGTGCATTTTTTTAGGGTTAGGCGTGTGTAATAACTAATAAGGTAGGAGTGTGTTGGACGGTCCCATTTTTGACTAATGGTATTATTGAGAATACAAAAATATTTGATTGGAAAAAGAGTTGTATACATTATTTGGTTAGAAATGAATTTTTCTACTTTGTCCTGATTAGAAATAACCATTGGCACTTAATTTATCTAATTAATTACTCCTTCCGTTTCACAATAACTGTTATTCTAGCACTTTAATTTTGTTTCACAAAAAATATCATTTCAAACAATCAATGTAAAAAAAATTCATATTTTTATCATATTTGTCATCATTTAATGGATTCAAATAACCATATTTAATTCATTTAATGTATTCACATAAGAGTGTATAAGGTAGTTTGATTATCTAATTAATATCTTTATTAATATGTATGTATTCATCCAGAATGACACTTATTCAAAAACAGAGGAAGTACTAAATGAGATCACTTGTTTGACGTCATGTTAGAAGGTATTATGTTAATATTTATTATTATATATAACCTGTAATTATATTAAACTAGTCTACAACCCATGCGATGCACGGCGATGGATGTATAACTAATTTAAAATAGGATTAAATAAAAAAATATTACGTGGCTAAATAAAAACATAAATTTTCAAAATATTATCTATAATCAAACATTCAAATCGCATATTTGAAGTCTCATTTCATTAGCACATATTAGTTTTTAGCATCGTTAATAGCAAATAACAACAACCGTGTTACCATCAAATATTCAAAAGCTTACCTTAGTCTGATAAACAAAACTCGTTGGAGATGTAAGTCTCAAAAAGGCAAAAATCAATATTAATTATAAATGTCCCAAATCATGATATAAATAAATATCATAAATTGAGAACATATTAATATTTCAAAGATTTTGGAAAATTTCTTTGTACACCACGTTTGTTATACATGAACTGGTGTTGTTGTCTTTATCACACACTAAGATCTTCAATCCACTACGACTTCTTACTCTGGAAACAACAACACAAAGTTAACCATGAGAGAAAACTGATTTCTTCAGAAAAATTCCCACATGGGACATCGACTGGCCCTCACTTTTGTTGATTGTCATGACATATGGAACAATCAAAGGAAACTGTCTTCGTTGAAACTTGAAAGGAATGCGTGGATCTGATGACGTATGTGACATTCTAGAAATGAAGACTTTTTGCCTGAGTTAGACCTGGTTAATATCTCAGACTCCAAAACATGGTGACCAAGATGGGTAACAACCAAACATGTTTTGTTGCATAACCCAAGGGAGTGGACAATGTTTCCCAATAACATGACTGATGTTCTAACCTTTAGGTTAAGTATGTGGTTTGGCAAACTAGAACACTTCAATCCATTGAGAAATTTAGGCGTGTGTACATTATTAAAAACATCAATAATTTCATATCGGAGTTGCACATGCTGTCTGAACTTAAATACACCCTACCATCAGACTGATTCATAGGAATTATGTAATGATTTACTGAATCAACAACATCAAGTGTTGGAGTTAGAATAGCCATTTCTTGCAGATAAGACAAATCATTTGGAGTAGAGACGATAAAGATGGATATGTACTGTTAATGATAGATGCAATAGGGTCACCTGAAAATCTGAGATGAATATCATTTGGTATTTCAATGATAGCCTATCCATCATTTTTATCACCAAGTAGACTGTCACCTATGGCAGCAACCCAATCTGAAAATCTTTGTAATTCATTTACTTTAACATCAGAATTCATAGACTGCAATCTCATGTTCTTAGTTAACCTCAATACTTTTACATATCACCATATATATGAAGAATTGATACTTACATGGACAACATCTTGTCAGCTACCTCTGGGTATGACTGGCAATATCTGTCTGAAGTCTACATCAAATATAGTGGTTTTACCTCCGAAAGGTAAATTATAATTGGATGTATTACTCAACTACATTATGTCTCTCAAAATTCTGTCCAAAGTTTCAAAACAATATTTGTGGGCTGTTAGAATTTGTTGCCTGAAACAATATGAATATGGATGTAAATTGCAAAGTTAAAAATAATGTTGAAGCTAGTGTTACCACACTGCCTTCAACTTGCAACGGAAACGTAAATAGAACTTTGGCACAAAACAAGTTTTAAATCACACTCCTTACGGTGTGTGATTGCTTCAAGGCGAAATTCACTATCACAAGTGAAACACAAAAACAATGCTGATGTTGTCTCGGTTCACTCCCTTGACAACACTACATAAAACATACAGAGGACTATCTCAGCTTCACTCACTCGAATAATCACTCAAAAAATAAACTTATCTAAACACATAGATAGATTACAACAAGTCACTCTAAATCCTAGACTTCTCAAAGTTGACTATCTAACCTACACACACAATTAGAATGAAAGTCTCCAGCTGATTAGGACGCTAGGCAGATGTCGAGGAAGATGTCTTGGATTTCAGAGATGACACTAGATGCAAGATTCAGAGCTTCTCACAAACCACGGTGATAACCTGCTTGCAAAATGATTTTAAGGCTTGGAAATGCCTTAAATACTTCCTCCATCTCGGCTGGGTAGTTTCTCCACGATCCTTGATGAGTTGGATGCAAAACTACCGCCTTCCACTACCCTTGCTGAACTGGACTCGAGATAACCGTCCTCTGCACTGCGTGGCACACGTTCTTCAACATCGTGTAACAATGGCGGTTACTCCAGCTACCCATGTTCTCTGCAACAGTTAGTGTAAAAGATGAAGTGGGGAACATCACGTTCCTAGAAACTCGGAACAGATTCTGACCTAGTCAAAATCAAGCATAATCCACGTTTTAATTCGAAATAAAATATCTAATAAATCCCTTAAATCGTGGAAAATGATATGTGACAAAAATCACAATTTATTAAGATTAATTTAAAATAAATTAATCCAAAATACTAGGAAATGATAAGGTTAGAGATCTGAGTGTTATACTCGGTGTGATGAGAATGACGGACAATATTAGATACGACATTGATCGCGATGTTATCAACGAAGTGATAACATCATCTGGAACACGTCATACTCAACAATCTCCCCCTTAAGCTTATCTTTTCTGCACAAAACATAAAGCTCAATATATACATGATTAGAGCCGCAGCGGAATACGATCAAAAATATTGGAGTTCAAAAACTCCCCCTTAAGGTCTGTTCCCCCTTAAGTTATTATCTGTAAAATAATATACAAGGTTAGTGGGTATAATCCCCTATACAGAACCAGCATTAGTGGGTATTTACCCCTGTACAGAACCAATGTTAAGAACATTCTCAACACAACAAACATCACACATTTTTTTAAAGAAACGTGCGAACACAGTCACAATGTTGAGACCATTCCCAATATAAAACATCACATACTATAAGTTATGTGAGAAGCAGAATAACAATGTTGAAAACATTCTCAACATAAAAACATCACATATTGTACAATATGCGAACAATAATACAACAATACTGAGATTATCACCAGATAAACAGTATGCAAAAATCAAGCATATATAGATCTCAAAATCATCAGACTAAACTGATGATTAAAATCAACTATTCACGGATATTCAGAACTTGAATACCCAAAACATCTAAACATTAAAAATAAAACATGTGTCCAGCACATAGAGCAAAAATATAGATGTGTCCAGCACATAACAGACCAACAAGGATGTAAACACATCCAAAATAAAATTGTGTCCAACACAATACATACCCAAAAAAAATAAATTGTTTTTGACAAGGAAAATTCATATTTTCTTCTTACCCTTTGCCTCAGCCACAGACTTTCCAGCCTTCTTTCCTTCAGCACCATCATCATCACCAACGGCGGCAACAGCATCTACTCCCTTTTTTTGTGTAGAAAGTGCACTTCGCAGAGCTTGGCGATGTTCAACCATAGCATTGGTGAGGACTGTGCTTTGATGGATCATAGAATCCATCTGCTTGATAAAAGAATTTAACACCTGCACAGAAAATGTCACCAAATGTGAGGATGCACTAGCCAATTAACTTTCAGATCGTGGGGGAGAGAGAGCAGTCTCTATTCCAACATCCTGATCAACATCTCTGGAGGCAGCCGTGGAACTTAGAACAAGGTTGTAAGGGAGATCCATCACTCGATCATCATTCCCTTTTGGTTTGACAATTGTGATAGTCGATGTTTCAGTGACTATCTTCTTCTTGTTTGGCTTCACGCCTTGCTCAACCATAACTGCATAGATGAGGCAGGGAAAAGGAGGGATGCTGGTGTTGTTGGTCTTTGTAGCAGCCTTCATCACATAATCAAAAATATAGTCTCCGAGGCTGAATGGAATCTTAGTGCCAAGCTTAAAGAGCAGAAATGATTGATCAACAGTGAGGACTCAGGTGTTAGTGGTAGGTAACCAATTACACACAGTAATCTTGTGTAAAATAGAGTATAAAAATGTAAGCTTAGAAGTGGAAATTTTGTTTGTCCACTTGGTTACCAATCCACCAGTTACAGTCGACACAACATCATTAATAAGATCTAGACTAACAACATCAGTGTCATTGCCTAGACCCAAGAACTTGTTGATCGCCATCGGATTAAACTTAAACACATGATCACACATATAAATTTCCCCATATTTGCTCCTTGTTTTATCACCCATATCAAGAGAAACATTGGCATAGAATTCAACAATCACATCAGGTTCAAAAGTCGACAGAGAAGAAACAGATTTCCACAGACCCCTTTCTTTCAAAAACACATCCATGCCATACTTCTTAAAGCTTAAGACATCAATTTGTTTCTCAACATGCACATGACAGTTGCACATAATTTTGTATTGAGCCTTAACATGTTTAGAGTAAAAAAGTTTTACTAAAAGCAGAAATAACGTCATGAGGGGAACCTGGTGGATAGACTGGTTCAGAATCTTCAGACTCATCATCATTTTTGACATTGCCTGACTGAGTAGGGGAGAGAACATCTCGAGTAGTGCCGGAAGAGACTAGATCATGAGAAGAGGTGGGAGAGGTTGCTTTCTTCACAGCCTCAGAAGAAACTTCTTTCTTGACAACTTCAGGAATCTCTGAAGCAGTTTCTTGTTCAGCATCCACTTCAACATCCACAGGGGCTTTAATGGGAGAGTTCTCGGGAAGATTTTCTTCATCATCAGACTCATCCTGTAAAGACCTCACCAGTTTGGTCTCCGTTTTCAAAGTTCTCCTAGCCTTCTTGCTAGTTTCTTCAATCTCTTCCTTTTCAGTGTCTTGAGAACTGTGAAGCCTCTTAGATTTATGGGTTGGCCTGACCTTCTTCTTCTTACTGGCAATAGCTTGAATGTGCACCCCAAGATCAGGATCTATGGGGTTTTCTTCTTCTCCTAAGAGTACTCGTTGAAGTGGTGTTGGATTTAACACTTGAACCCCTTCGGGAATTTCAGCTTCTTTCATCGGAGTATCAGTTTATTCGGTCGGAGGGGATGAGGGCTTTTCCGACTCAGATTTTGCACCTTCCTTACGCACTCTAGGTGTTACAGTGACTGTGGGGGTTGAAGTTGAAGTCCCAGTGGGAACTGAAGTTGAAGATGGAGTGCCCATGGTTTTCTCCAATATTTGTTTCATCATTTGAAACATAGCAGCTAAGTCATTAGGATCCGCCATGAATGTTCTGAAAAAGCTTGAGAGAAAACAAAAGAAAGAGAAATAGACAAGATGAAGGGAAACTGAAACGACTCGGTGGAGAGAGAATGAGTGAGAGATTTGAATTTTAATTCAAGATATGGATGTTAAGATCCCTTAATTCTCGGAACTCCCTAAAACCGTCACATCAAGAATAAAAAATTAAAAATTAAAAATGGATTAATGGATAGGGATAACCGAAGGTGTACTTATCACTAGAGTACAATTAGAGATATTCATGGGCCCCTAAATAAATCCGTCCTTTTTTTTGTTTTTTGTTTTTTTTTTAAATAAAATAATAAACAGACGGAATATAATTACATGACAAATATAATTTTAGGCATATAATTTCTGAAGATTATCGTTTCTTCTGCAATCTTGGTCACAACATCAGCTATAACACAGACAAACAGTGAACAAACCCAACTATAATTCACCTTATAGAATTACAGGTATTTCATTCACAAACATAGACAAAGAATTTCAAGTAGCTGATTTTGTTAAATAAATGCAGAAAGACAATAATTTCATTAAGTCAGCCTTGAATAATACTTAAAAGAAATGACTAACATAAATAAATGCAAACGAGGTAAACAACTGATGTTTGATAAAAAAAACTCACATCGAGTTCAACATCAGTAAACAAAATGAACTAATTAAATAGAACACATTCCAAGAGACTTTCTCAAGGCAGAAAATCTCTCAAAATCAAGAGGCTTGGTGAAAATATTCGCTGTTTCATTTTCAGTGGATATGTATTTGATGTTTATGATCTCCTTTTCTACCAAGTCTCTGATAAAGTGATGTCGAATGTCGATATGCTTAGTGCGTGAATGTTGAACGGGGTTCTTGGAAATTTCAATAGCACTAGCATTATCACACATCAGGGTTAGTGATGAGTTTGTCATGCTATAGTCCTTCAGTATTTGATTCAGCCATACCAACTGAGCACAACAACTAGCAGCTGCAACATATTCGGATTCAGCTATGGACAAAGAGATGCAATTTTGTTTTTTGCTTGACCAAGAAACAATATTGCTCCCGCTCCCCAAAAAGAAACAACCACCACTTGTGCTCTTCCTATCATCATCACCTGCCCAATCTGAATCACTGTATCCAATGAGGCTGGTGTTGGTGTCTTTACAATATCTGATTCCAAAGTCGACTGTGTCAGCAACATATCGAATTATTCTTTTGACAACCTTCAAGTGTGACTCCTTGGGTTGAGCTTGGTATCTAGCACAAACTCTAAAACTGAACATGATATCAGGTCTGCTGGCAGTCAAGTAGAGCAAGCTACCAATTATTCCTCTGTACATTGTTGGATCAACATTGACTCCAACATTGTCTTTGCTTAGTTTTTCAGAGGATCCCATTGGTGTTTTCATGGGCTTTGCAGCTTCAAGTCCATAGCGCTTGATCAAACTTTTGGCATACTTACTTTGAGATATGAAAATCCCATCTTTGTCTTGCTTGATTTGGAGACTAAGAAAGTAAACTAATTCGCCGACCATGCTCATCTCAAATGTGCTGCACATTGCATCAACAAACTCCCTAAGGAGATTAGAACAGGTGGATCCAAACACAATATCATCAACATAGATTTGTGCAACAGTGATGTGTTTGTGAATCCTTTTGATAAACAATGTTTTATCTACCACGCCTCTTGAAAAATCAAAGTCAATTAAAAACTCGGTAAGTCGAGCATACCAAGCTCTATGAGCTTGTTTAAGCCTATACAAGGCCTTGTGTAGTTTCAGCACATGGTTTGGTTTTTCATGGCATTCAAAGCCTTTTGGTTGTTCAACATAGGCTTCCTCATTCAAAATGCCATTCAGAAAGGCACTTTTAACATCCATTTGATGCAGTGTAAACCCGATGTGGCAAGCAATGGCAAGTAGGAGACGAATAGACTCTATTCTAGCAACAGGAGCGAATGTTTCATCATAGTCTATGCCTTCTACTTGAGTAACCTTGAGCCACTAGCCTGGATTTATTTTTGACCACATTACCAGATTCATCAGTCTTGTTCTTAAAAATCCATTTAGTTCCAATTACATTTTTATTTTCAGGCCTTGGAACTAACTCCCACACATTATTCCGAACAAACTGAATCAGCTCATCATGCATTGCTTCTACCCAGAATTCATCTTTTAATGCTTCTTTGACATTTTTAGGTTCAACACTGGATAGAAAGCATGAAATGGACACAAGGTTAATAACTGATGACATGCAAACCTGTTTGACCAATTCAGCAACATCGGTTGAGCTCTTTGTTCTGGTTTTGACTCCTTGAGATCCATCACCAATGATTTGGGAATTTGGGTGATCTCTTTTGATTCTCCTTGGAGGATCACGTCTTGGTTCATACTGAGCCAGTGGAAGATGGTCATCATCGCTTTCAGATGAGAATTCTGAGTCTGGTGTTCGAGGTGATGTTGATCCCTTTGCTGAGGGAGAAGAAGCATTGTATTTGACATCGGGACTTCTCGTAGGACTTTTGGTAGTTCCACTAGGCTCCTTATCAGCAACATCTGGTTCATAGAGGAGAAAAGACACATCATCTTCCTCAGATCTAGTTGTCAGGCCTGCAAGATCATCAAACACAACATTGACAGATTCTTGCACATCTTTGGTTCTTAGGTTAAGAACACGATATGCTCTGCTGTTTTGAGCATATCCCAAGAATAATCATTTATCACTTTTAGAGTCAAACTTTCTAATGTAGTCTATGTCGTTCAGGATGTAGCAGACACATCCAAACACATGGAAATATTTGAGATTTGGCTTTCTTTCTCTTAGAAGCTCATAAGGTGTCTCCTTTCTTCCTGGTCGAAGATAGACTCTGTTCCCGATGTGACAGGCTGTGTTGACAGCTTCAGCCCACAGCTTCTTCGAAAGCGCTTTAGCCTGTAACATTGCACATGACATTTCCTGCAGAGTTCGATTATTTCTCTCCACTACTCCATTTTGTTCAGGAGTTTTAGGAGCTGAATACTCATGGAGTATTCCTTTCCTTTCACAAAAGTCATTGAATACAGCATTCTCAAATTCTCTTCCATGATCTGTTCTGACGCATGCAATGTTGGTGTCAAATTGCAAACACATTGTGCGGCAGAATCTTTTGAAGACTTTGAATGTTTCAGATTTTTCCTGCTGGAATTCAACCCAAGTGTACCTTGAGAAATCATCAACAATGACAAGTATGAAACTCTTACCACCCATACTTTTTGTATCGACTGGTCCCATAATGTCCATGTGTAAGAGTTGAAAACATCTTGTTGTTTGACAACCACCCAGGCTTTTGTGAGGAATTCTGGTTTGTTTTCCTTTTTGGCAGGCACCACATACAACATCGTGATCAACATTCAGCTTTGGTAGGCCACAGATAGCATCCGACACAATCAGTTTCTTTAAATTTACCATGCTCATATGACCGAGCTTTTGATGAATCAACTTGGTTTCATCATTAACAGTCATGTTGCACGTTTCATCTTTGTCAGCATGGTAGCAATTATCAGATGCACGACTTCCAAACATTATACATTTGTCATGTTTGTCAAACACTTCACAAGTGTTTTTATCAAACTTGACATACATACCATCATCACAAAGCTGACTAATGCTGATCAAATTTGTTGTCAGTCCTTCAACATGTAGAACATTCTGAAGCTTAGGAAAATGTTTAACATTCAATATACCTTTTCCGACAATGTTTCCTTGAGCTCTTCCTCCGTAACTGACTTTGCCTTTGTTTGAAGTGGTATATTTTTCAAGAAACTCCTTATTACCGGTCATGTGTCGAGAACATCCACTATCGAAGTACCATGTTCCGGCAATGTTAGCCTTCAGTGATGTGTATATAACATTGCATGTAACCTTTATCTTTTTAGACTTCATCTGGTTCTTGTTCTTTGATGTGATCCCTGATGTTGTTCTCCCAGTCGCAACATCATCGTGAAACTTAAAGCAATGTGTTTTGATGTGACCCGGCTTCTAACAGTAATGGCACATATATTTTCGAACCTTTGAGCCCTTACATTTCTTCTAATCATCATTTTCAACATTGCTCCCTGTAGACATCTTTGGGTTGTTCTCCTTCACAAATTTCACAACATTGTGATTTGAGGAAGTCATGGAAACTTTGTTTGAGAATCCCAGTCCAGCCCTGTCTGTCTGTCCCAATGTTAAGGCTTCATTTAGGACATTCGTTCCTTGATTCCATTTCTGAAACGTTCTTGAGGTGCTCTCCACTTCCTTCTTTAGTTTAGTGATATCAGCATCACTCCTAGTGAGTCTAATTTCCAGTCCCACGATCTTCTTTCTAAGACACCGATTTTCTTCCATAAGAAATTTCAGTTCTTTTGATTGAGCTGTCCATTGACTGCAAACTTCATTCACAACATCATTGAGCTCTTCAAGAGAGGCAGATGGGCGTTCTTTCTGTGGATCAGCCTTACTGATCTCAGAAGTATGATTAAACTCATCCAGTAGAGTCATTTCATACCAATTAGTAGTGTTGGGAGAGATCTCAGTGGCTTTATCATCAACATCTAGGAGAAACTCATCTTCAGTTTCACATTCTTCAATGTCCAGAGCATCAAGTTCATCAATACCATTTAGGGCATCAATAATCTGGTCGTCTTCCTCCATGACATTAATGAACAACACTCTCTGATCTGAATCATTTTCAGTATCAGACTCATCACTGAGAACAACATTAAAATTATTTCTTTGTCTTCTTCGTGCTCTTGGACATTCATTTGAATAATGTCCATACCCAAAGCATGCTCTACATTGAACTGAATCAATATCTTTCTCAGTGTCAGCGACTTCCTTCTTGACATTTGATCTTCCAGAATTTGATGTTGAAGAGGATGGAGAGTCAAACAGCCGTCGAGGTTTGATATTTGGAGGGCTTTTCTTCATGGAACGAACCAGTGAGTTGAACTTCTTTGTCAGTAGTGCAACACTTAGATTCTCTTCCTCATTGATTTCCTGAAGACCATCAACATCATCATGAACATCAGATGACATAGTTGTTGTCTGGAGAGCAATTCCCTTTGAGGTTGAGTTTGCTTTCTGATTTTGCAGATTCATCTCAAATGTTAGCAAGATGATGACCGCTTCACTCATACTCATGGTTTCTACATCGTGTGCTTCTTTGATTGTAGAAATTTTCATATTGAATCTTTCAGGCAGAGTTCGAAGCAACTTGCTCACCATGTTCTCATTAGAAATTGGACTTCCAAGAGCGGTAGATTGGTTTGAGATCTCACATAATTTTTCAGCATAAGATGAAATAGTTTCATCTTCAAACATGCGCAAATTTTCAAATTTTGATGTGAGTAACCTCATTTTGGTCTTCCTTACACTGGCAGACCCTTCACAATGTTCCTGAAGAATGGTCCATGCTTGATATGCAGTAACACAATTGCAAATCATCTTGAAACATGGAACATCGACAGAAACAAAAATTGCATTCAGAGCGCGAGCATTAAAATTTGAGATAATTCTCTCATCATTTGTCCATTGAGATTCCGGAGTTAACACAAAATCTCCATTCGGACCTTCCATCCTAGGAGGGCTCCATTCTTCAATAACTGTCATTCATGCTCTTTCATCGATAGATTTGATGTAGATCTTCATTCGAGATTTCCACGTGACATAGTTACCACCATTGCTTTCTAGAGCAGGAGGACGACATTGATTGATTTGAATATCCATCACAGATTTCAAGCAACACGGGATCGAGTACTTAGTGTGTCAACTATCTGCTCTGATACCACTTGTTAGAATTTGTTGCCTGAAACAATGTGAATATGGATGTAAATTGCAAAGTTAAAAATAATGTTGAAGCTAGTGTTACCACACTGCCTTCAACTTGCAACGGAAACGTAAATAGAACTTTGCACAAAACAAGTTTTAAATCACACTCCTTACGGTGTGTGATTGCCTCAAGGCGAAATTCACTATCACAAGTGAAACACAAAAATAATGCTGATGTTGTCTCAGTTCACTCCCTTGACAACACTACATAAAACATACAGAGGACTATCCTAACTTCACTTACTCGAATAATCACTCAAAAAATAAACCTATCTAAACACATAGATAGATTACAACAAGTCACTCTAAATCCTAGACTTCTCAAAGTTGACTATCTAACCTACACACACAACTGGAATGAAAGTCTCCAGCTGATTGGGACGCTAGGCAGATGTCGAGGAAGATGTCTTGGATTTCAGAGATGACACTAGATGCAAGATTCAGAGCTTCTCACAAACCACGGTGATAACCTGCTTGCATAAATGATTTTAAGGCTTGGAAATGCCTTAAATACTTCCTCCATCTCGGATGTGTAGTTTCTCCACGATCCTTGATGAGTTGGATGCAAAACTACCGCCTTTCACTACCCTTGCTGAACTGGACTCGAGATAACCGTCATCTGCACTGCGTGGCACACGTTCTTCAACATTGTGTGACAATGGTGGTTACTCCAGCTACCCACGTTCTCTGCAACGGTTAGTGTAAAAGATGAAGTGGGGAACACCACGTTCCTAGAAACTCGGAACAGATTCTGACCTAGTCAAAATCAAGCATAATCCATGTTTTAATTTGAAATAAAATATCTAATAAATTCCTTAAATCGTGAAAAATGATATGTGACAAAAATCACAATTTATTAAGATTAATTTAAAATAAATTAATCCAAAATACTAGGAAAGGATAAGGTTAGAGATCCGAGTGTTATACTCGGTGTGACGAGAATGACGGACAACATTAGATACGACATTGATCGCGATGTTATCAGCGAAGTGATAACATCATCTGGAACACGTCATACTCAACATGGACCATAGGCGTTTCATCCATATTATAAGTTTACACATCACAAGAAGTTCGGTGAGGGGACTTTCTTGTTTTATGATGCACGTTGAATCTTCATTGGGACCTATCGGAATAGCAAATCGAGAATGTGCAGTTCTCTCACCAGGCAACAACAAAGATGCTATTCCACTTGAAGCAACATTCAATAATATGTCTCCTTTCGATCTTACTGCAGCAGGTAATGTCTTCCAAACAAAAGTTTTACATGTCATCCTTATAACCACAAACAAAAAACATGCCACCAGAATGTGATTGAGTGTCCACCGACTTCAGAAACTTTTCTCAAGCATCAACTGCGCGATAAGTAACACCATTTTTCTTTGGTGATAACATCGTCAATCTTTCCATATATCCAGTAGAACCCTCCCCATATTTATAATTAAAAAATTATGTAGTTGATATAAAAATATCACTATATCAAAATATTAACACATAATCAAATTACATGTAAATACTACACCGTGTTCATTCATAACATATACATACAGATGGACATAAATACTTAAAAATATAGACCATAAAGTATATATAGACTTAACCTGATTTGACCTCGTCTGCCAAAAAAATGAAACTATGTTAAGTAAATGTTTGATGACAAAGTAAATGATGATTATTTGTGAATTTTGTATCACCTCTATATACATTTCCGCAACATAATTGTAAAATAATTATTAAGGGATGCTCGATTTTATCTACAAATCTCATGGTTAATTCATTAACGACCTTGACACCCCGAAGGGTACAATTGATAACTTGACCATTATAAATGTTGAGAAAAAATAATATATGAAAAAGATTATGTAGTGGTAAGGAAAAATAAAATAAAAATAATATGTATACTCAATGTCTTGTAGTTGAAAGTCCACGAGTTGAGTGGGATTTTGGTTCCGTGTCATCTCTTTAGGTTGCGAATGTTGACTCGCAGTCGTTTCGCAGTCAGAATAAATCTCAGGAGAGACTTATCTTTATGTCCACTACAGGCGTAGCCAGCAACGTGAGTAAGGGGTCGATCCCATGAGGAGCTATGAACTCTATCTTCTAATGTCACCAATTCCAAAGTTTTGAGGGTTGTTGTAGTCTCCGTACTTCTTATATAAATACTGTAAAATAAAATAGCAAATCAAAAGAAAAGAAAAGAAAATATCAATAGTAAAGTATTCCGGATTTGAAAGTCAATTCGAACTTAACAAACATATGACCGCTCATGGGCACACTGATTACTTATGTGAATCTAATTATCTAGTTAAAGGCACTGAATCTCTCTCTGCGTGCCCAATCTATCATTTCAGTATAGACTAGAGGTGGTCTCTCATCCCCTAGCCCATAACCTATTGTCCAACCCCTATCTCTCTGCTAGAACGGATGTCAAGTAGTTGCTAGCGGAGCTCGTTGTGTCGTCATTTTATTACTGGCCTACCCCGTGGGTCTGGGGCGTTACAATCTCCGTACTCAGTGAGTGGATTCAATGGACGTCTTGCTTCTCTTTCAAACTTATTCTTACGTTTAGGTTTTGAATAAGTTTGGGAGAGGTTGATGTGTGGCTTGTTAAATCTTTTATTGCTTTCTAGTTTATTATTTATCTATTTGTGTTTTTTAGTGTGTTTTTATTATTTAAAGTTTTGGTCATTTTTAGTAAAATCTGAATAAATTTTGAAGTTTTTGAGCTTGTTTGCTTGAAATAATTTTTGAGTTAAGTTGATATATGCTTTATGAATCAAGCTTTGGTATTTATGATTTTGGAATTTTGATTAGAAGTTGTTGTGAGTGAGCATAATTTGATTTGAGATAGCATGTTATGTGAAATTTAATAGATCCATGCTTCGAACAATGATTGAGTTGTGAGCTTTTGATCCTAAGACATTGCTTTATCTTATTTCTTTTTGATGTGTTGGTCAAATATGCATGATTATCTCTAGAACTTGCATGAAGATCTTATTTGAGATTGTGTGTTGTGTTTAAAGATGAGAATATGATAGTAGGTCATCCGATCCTTAGTAGCCAAATATCCCAAACACTATCCCAATTTCATAACTTATCCTTTGGAAGCCCTTTTGGGCCTTAATTGTCCATTCTTTTTTTTAGCTATGCTCTGTTTTGAATTTCTGATTTTTAGGGAAGCATGGGGTAATGATGATGATGTGGTTGATAGGAAATAAATGATTAAGTTTTGTTGGTGATTTGGAATTTGGTGAAATTTTTGTTGGTATATTTGTGAATTTGTCAATTTACTTCAAAAGAAGTTGTAAAAAAGAGCACATGGAAAAAAAAAATTGAAAAGTGCCAATACAAGAGAAAAATTGAGGAAATAGACTTTTAGAGTCCATGAAATTTAATGAAAAACCTTTAGACACAAAGAGGCCAGTTTTTTATGATGAAAGATTGTTGTAGTTTGATGTTGGAAGAAATTCCGAAGGAATTTAATTGTGATGAGGAAAGAAGTGTTGGAAAGGTGATGGATTTATTTGTTAAGTTATAAGAATTGTTTTTATTCAACATATTTGAGTCACTTAGCCAGAATTTTCTACCTTAACCTAAAGCCTATATTACAATCTTTGAAAAGTCATATTTGATTCTCATCTTGAATGCATATTTTACAATGGAAAGTTTAGATTTCATGCAAGCCTATGATAAATAACATGTGTAGTTTGACATTTCGATGAGAGTATATACTTCCTATTTGGACACTTGAGTGTGAGAGTTTGAAATTTACACCGTGTGAGGATCATTGTTTGAAGGCATGAATTTATTAAGTTAAGCATATTATGTTATTGATTTGATATGAGTGCTTATTTACAAAGAGTTTTGGTTGAGTTCTTTAGGCCATGATTACCGGAGTTTGATTTTTTATTGCATATGTTGACTTGATTTTGAAATTTGTTTTGCTCTTGTTTGAGGACAAACAGTAAGGGTCCATCATGTATTAACCATATATATCATATTACATATCACACCTGTGATATGTAATAACTAAAATAACATTACACATATTTACTAAAATTTTATTGTAGAATATTCACACAATATATGGTAACTAATTAAAGGATATTTTAGGAATTGAAATTTTGTAGAGAATTTTAATACATATAACGGAACAATATATTATATATATATATATATATTTTTTTTAATACACAAGAACAAACATAATATTAATATCTTATGTGGTAAAAAATAACTCAATCAAACATGTCAAACCTTATACCATAATGTCTAGCAAACGTGCCCTAAGGGGATAGATTAGATTGATAAAAATAATATAGCCTATTCCACCACATACTTTGATAGATTAAACCATTTTAAAGATTGAATCTTTCAAACACTCGATCCCACACATTATCAATGTAATATATCTAATCTATCATCCAAAGTAAATGTCCGCTTAAAAGTGTCATCATAGACGATGATAAACCAAGAAACATTTACAACCTTTTACCATCTGCATTAAATTTTGTTTATGCAATGCATGACATATCGACATTGTTTGCAAGATAAACACAAAATAAAAGAACTTACAAAAATGAAGTTGTTAAAGAGTAAGTTTTATTTTTAAATTATTTTTCAACAACACCGGTATTCCAAATCATTTAACTTCATTGTAGTTAGGGATGTCAATTTAGCCCGAAATTGATGGGTTGACCCGAATAGACCGAGAAAAATATAGGGTTAGGGTCGAAAAAATCCAGCCTGAAAAAAAAAAAATAACCGGACGGACTGGCCCGGTTGGGTCGCGGGTTGGCCTGTCGGACTGGACCTGGTAGCTTTTGTTGTTTTGGTCATAACTTTTTCTAGAAATATCCGATTCACAAACGGTCGGGGGCGTTGGAAAGCTAACTCAATTATATTTTCATCTATATATTATGCATTCACATATTCCAAGTATGCTAAGAGTTATGAATTTTTAAAGTTACAACTAATAGTAAATAAGTCTCATTCAATGATATAATTTTTCATTAAATGCTATATTTTCATTTATGACATATATTATTGCATTTATCAATATTATAAGGACTATAAGTGATTAATATGATGTATAAAATATATTAAAATATTTGATAATTTGTTATTGGAGTTTGATGATACATGTTGTTTATTTATTTGTTGTTTCTTGAATGTCGAGACCCTTCACTATAATTTGTTTTATTATTTTATTTTATTTTATTTTTGTTGAGAAAATTATCTTTCACTCGTTATCCATCTCTTATTATATATCATTGAAGTTTTAAAGTATTAAACTTAAATTATTTATCATGTTTTCAATAATTTAATTGTATATACATTCTAATGTTATCGTTTGTTTAATATATGAGAAAGAATACAAAGATATACATAGTTTGAAGCACCAAATATCTTTAAATTAGAAAAATAATGTAATTCAAATATTTATATCGATGATTGGATCGAACATAGTTACTGTGATGTAATTTGAAATTATTATTTTTGAAAAAATAAAGTAAGGTTGAACATTATTATCGTGAAATGTACTTATTAAAAATGAATATATAAACATGAAGTTGAAGGAGCTTCAAATATTATTGTTGAAATAGAAGAAGATTGTATTTCAAATTAGATTGAAGATTGAGTTATAATTAGATTTATGATGTAGTTCGAAATTGTTATTTTTGAAAGAACAAGTTATGATTAAAGATTATTGTTATAAATCATTTCATGTACTATTGATTTCTTTATTTGATGCAATTTGATGCTAATGAAATTTTGTAATTGTCTTTTTTTTTTCATTTTATTTTATTTTTCGTGTATTTATTTATTTAAAAAATAATAGATGGTGATCATTTTTTAGAATTATCAAAATATAATTTATACATGTGAAAAAAATTTGTTAACATGCCGGTCCAACGGGCTAGCCAGAAAACCGAAGGATTAGGGTTAGGGCTAAGAATTTTCAATCCGAAATTTTTTTTAACCGAATAGGATTGGCCCGAAACCGAACGGATTAGCCCGATTGATATCCCTAATTTTAGTTCATGTACACATGGAAAAACAAATTATGTTTGATTTTTTATTGCTTAAAAAAATTAAAGGTGTCCGATTTGCAACAAATTGAGAGAGGGTGTTTTTTCTTTCTTTTTTATTTTATTTACACACTCAATTTGTGATATTTTTGATAATTGAGAGATGGTGTTATTATTTCAACATTTCAAAACTACTGTTGAAATTAGAAATTGGGGGGAGATTTGGTATTTTTTCTCAAAAAAAAAATGACATTTTCTACAGAGTTTGTTTCCACAAATTAAAAAGAAAAAAGATGGGTATCATGTGGGCCTGTATGTAATATCTACCATGTACAAATAACGTGGATAGGAATTAAATTGAGCAGGCGAACGACATGACCCAAGAAGATGATGAAGGCCCACGACGACGCCTGCGTGGTGAACAAGGCTAAGGGGGTGTATTGGTTATGGATTTTGATGGATTTCATTGAATTTTTAAAATTCGGGTGTATTCAATCTAGACTTTTAAAAGTCCAATGAAATTCTGGTGTATTCAATCCAGACTTTTAAAAGTCCAATGAAATCCTGATGTATTTAATCCAGACTTTTAAAAGTCCAATGAAATTCTGGTGTATTCAATTCAGACTTTTAAAAGTCCTTTAAAATTCTGAGGTATTCAACAATCCACGGACTTTAAAAAGTCATTGACTTCGATGGATTTCGGCTGGACTTCACGTGAAAATTACAAAGGATGAAATCCGACCTCCAGACACGAGATTTCGATGGGTTTGGAAAACCCGGCGAGCGCGGTGTCCCAGCGGCCGGTGAGGAGTTGAAATCGGACACCTCAGCCATCACCCGACCCCAGCGGCCGCTGGCCTTGCCGATGATGGCACTCCAGCGGCCGCTGGGTGCCAGCGGCCGTTGGGATCAAGGTCGCTCAATTCCAGCGGTCGCTGGGTTCAATTTTTCTTGCCGTGTACACCGATCGTTGTGTTCCAACGAGCGCTGGCGAGATGGATTTGAAATCCATTGAAATCGTTCAAAATCGGTCCGAAATCCATACGAAATCCGCCAGACTCTGCGTGGAGTTGGGAGACTTCATGTGGAGTTTTGGGAGACTTCATGTGGAGTTTATGGATTTATAAAATCCATAGAAATCCATGGACATTTTAAAGTCCAACAAAATCTATCAAAATCTCAATCCAATACACCCCTAATTCTATACACTATACTATTTTATTTCTGTTAAGAGTATATTTATGGGTTTGTATGATGAATGGAGTTGCGTGTAATTGTGAATGTTGTGATGGATCTGGATTAATATTTAACTAGTATTTTTCTTGTGCGACGCATAAATAATTATTATTTTTTAGATTTGTAATATTATAATTATTTTTGAATTCTATATGTTGTGTTCAATTTTTAAAAATTAATAAAATGGTATGCGCATGCGTTAATTAATTAGATAAGAAGATCAATTTTGTGTAGTTACGACAAATAAAAAGAAAATCAATTAATTTTAGGAATTAAATGAAAATCCATATTAGAAAGGGCCGAATTGGAATATTTCAAACGACACAATTTTATAAATAGAAATGTATAATTGTCCACGATCAAAGAATGTTTGATTTCTTTGAAATATATGATAGATAAAAAAAACACAATCTATTAATTATTTTAAATGATGAAATTGAAATAAAAAATAATAATAAACTATTGTAAATATATTATTATTATTATTATTATTATTATTATTATTATAGTGCAACACAAATGAAAACTATTTTTTTAAGCGACATATGTAGAGTACTAGTGTACTACAAATATCATTAAAAAAATAAAGTAAAAACTTTTACAAATCTCAAATTTCAAAGTAGTAGTAGTAGTAGTAATAATAATAATAATAATAAGATTGCAAAAATTGTTAAATACAACGGTCGTAATCTTAACCATCGTGGAAAATGCAAAAAAAAAAAAAAAAACTACAACAATAAATGTCATTACTGTTGTATATTAACTCAAAACTGTTGTGTATTATACACAAACGGTTGTCTAAAATATTATTGTTAAATCATGTGATAGACAACGGTTCTTATCAGAACCGTTGTATATCACACGATTTTGCTTTAACATATGTATAGATAGATTTGCTTGCAACAAATTGACGTCACTCATTCTCTGTAGTTTCCCCTCGTTCTTTTTACTGTTTAGTAACCTGATTGAAGTATAATCCCTTGTGAGATAAGAAACATAAGAGCTATTTAGTTAGGAAGCTATATTGCTACAAATATTTCCTGAAAAAAAGGAAAAATAACCTAGTATACAGTAAGTTTCATACTGATACTGATGCACAGAGATTCGATCATGATATATTGACTACAAACTGAAGTGGTAATCTTTGTAATGTGCTTTTGAACTGACAAGGATGCTTTTAAGAGGTCAAGTTACTTGTTGTTCAAGATTTATGAAATGGTATGTGATTTTTTATTTGGAATGGTTCATGTAACTTGATCAACTGAGAAACTATGGTAGGCATTAATGTGGAGATTGTTCTGTTATTATTTTAACAGGCGCTCAAATAAGTTCGATCTACTTGTTCGAAGAACCGGCCATATGCTGGCATCACTGACTGAAGGATTTTACGTGGTAATTTGTTTTTGGACTGCAGGAGAGCTCCTTGCATATGTATCCGTCAATGTTGGTCTAGCATAACGTCTTCATGCTTTCTGTAAAAGTACTTCATTTTTTGTGTGGGTTGCAGACATGCCCTTTTCTCTCATATCCATGTGCAGATCATGCTTCCTGTGCAGTGATTGTGTGAATTCAATTTATAATGTGTGTATTTGTTTCTTTGATTATGCATCCCTACATTTCATCCGATATGGTACATTGTAGTCTTATGTAATTGATTGATCCTTCTCAGCTAATTAATTTGGCTCTGTTGAGCATAGAGAGCGTGAAGGCTGTAAAAGAGTGTATAGTGCATGATGAAGATTCATTTTCTGGGAGAAACACCGTGTTAAGTATGCACCTATAATGCTGTGTGTCTGTTAAGCAAATGACAATTTCAAAAAATCCCAGGATTTCTAAGAGCCTACATGGGGGCATATGTGGTTAACGAATGTGGTGTGGTAATTGGTAAAGGTATGCTCCAATTTACACAGGCATGTTGCTGGATTACAGTTAAATATCACAAATCCTGAAAACTGTGGATGATGGATGTTTGTGAAAGAGACGAGCATGTTTATGGCGTGCAAAATGTGGTTGCATTAGCTACTTGTACTAATTGGAAATGCCAGAATCTGGCCTTGGATGAAACCAAGTTCTCCTCACACAAGAACTCCCATGAGAACCATTTTTCAATCATTCGATCAACATCATGTATTATAACATGAGTCGTACTGTTTACTCTTCTTGCAAGCATGCTAGCTGTGTAGATAGAGGCCATTCTACCTGGAGATTCAGGTGAACTCCCGCTCGGGCCATCCACCACCACAACATCCCACATTGTATCATACACTTCCTGTGGCAGGTTTGACAGTGCCAGATTGCATTTCGACAGATTAGGCAGGTAAAACTTTGGCGAACAGTGAGGATTCTGTCTTGCATCTCTGAGCAGCTGGTAAGCTTCTGATGCTATTGTGTTGTACATGATCTTGTGAACTTGTGTATTGTTGGCAGGCTTCACTGTGCTTGTGTTGTCGAGATAATAATCCTCAAGAAAGATGGTGACTCCACCAGCATTCAGAGACGCTATGCTCGAATACTGATGCGCACTTCCAAAAACTAGAAGATTGCACGGGACTCTATGGGAGAAGAGTTCCAAGATAAATCGCGATTCCTTCTCTGTTAGACTGGTGGCATTGGTGGATGGCCTACCTCTGGAGGGAGCTTGTGAATAAGAGGCATTCTTCCTACAAAGTGATGAAGCCAAGGAGCACTCATGCTGCTGGTGGATCAAGGGGTAAGCCGCGGAAGGTAGAGATACAGAGAAATTAGTAATCATATTGATATTCAGAAACCGGAAGATGGAAGCACCTAACAAAATGAAAACTAGAACAGGGATTGTCTTCTTTTTTGTGAATTTCATCCTCGGCCGTACCCCTTGACAATAGTTTTGATGAAGGATCCGCTTGAAACGCGACTTTGGTGAGACGCGAGGGAGCAGAGGAGTTCTGGGAGTGATGAGAGGATGATGGCAATAGGTTATTTCTGGTGGCATTGTGATCCTTTGGCACCACCACCACAGCTACCATGTCACACTCATTATAGTTTTCATGGATTTTTGATGGTCAATATATTGGTGGGTTGAGAAATTTTCTTGAGTGAGGAAGAAGGGATGCTTTTTATTTCCTTTGTTTTGAAGCATTTACAATTAACTTTGTTTAATTGGGAGATCTTAGGTGGATGCATGTTTGTCCTCATCATTTAATAATGTATGGTTGTGGTTTCTCTTCACAATTCCAAATTCCTATTGAAGATGCTATGTTGTTAAGGTTTGTTGCAATGTAACTATCAATCAGTTGAATCATGCCAAGTTTTCAAGCCTTTGTCATCCTTAAATTATTGGCTCGTATACTTATTTTGTACTTGACTTTCTTCATTCAAACAACACTAGACTTCTCCTATTCCCAATTTTTGTATGATCTATGTGTTATGTATATATGATGACATGTATTAATTATATTGTTTTGATATATAGTAGGTAAAATATTGTGTGGAATAGGATAACTGAATTGTTAAAAATATGGGTGTTGAATAATCATTTCGTATAATCTATTGGTATCATTGCTTGTGTTGGGAGAGGCTTCAAGTTTGAAATGGTATATTATTAGTCACATCTTTTTATTTTTATTTTTTTGTGCCGAGAATTAATTCCACTCGATTTCATCAAATAGAAAACCCAAACCCGGAACTTAATTGGGATACCAAGTTACCAACTGCGGACTCATCAAATAGACATTTTATTTTCCTAAGAGAGAGAGAGAGAGAGATTTTAAGAAGTTAGAAAGTCATTATCCCTAAATAACTGGCAGTATTCACAAATATTTTCTGAAAAGCTCATATTTGAAAAGGAAATTATATAATAATGATAATAATATCTGCTAAATTATCGAGAATATTATTATTGATGTTGTTCTTTTTATTGGGCAATAGACTGCAAATTACACAGAACGGTAGTGCGGTGGTGGTGGGTTCAAATTCAAAAAATTCAGTCTCAAGTTTACACCACTCGACGGTTATCTTCTCATTATTATTATAGTGGAATAAGATGGTCAACTGCTTAATTAATTAAAAAAAAAGTTGTGGAACGGTTGATCATTAATCGATGAGTAAAAATAAGATATAGTCCAAAAAGGGAGGATCGGATATGCGAAAGAATAATTGGTTGGTGGGCGGTGGGTAGTGAAGCCAATTTTCCTACCCTCACAATCTTGCATTCCATTTTTAAGTATGTTGTTTCCAAACGGTTCCTTCAAATAAAATATCATTTTTAAAATTAACCATTTTTTATTTTCATTTAGAAAAGTACAACCAAAAAATCTCTTTTATCAATGACCAAAAAAAAAAAAAAGTTATTTGGTATAGAGAGAGAGAATTGCAAACTATTAATCTGAGTTAATAATTACAAAAATCTCTTTAACATCTCCTTAATCTTCAATCAATCTCACTCCAGATTAATCAATCTCACTCCACCATTAGGCCATCCCCATCCATCTCTTTTATTCCACACAAATCTTCCTATTTAGCTGTTAACACCAAATTAATTGTTTTGCTACTTGATCGATCTCATGCACATTTCTTCAATGCATGCAAGCTTCATCTAACTTCTGTTCACGTAATTAATTTGTGCATGGCTTTAACCCCTCTGGCATATCTATTTCTATCACTGGGAACTAACCATTCCTCATTTTGATAGTATTAATTTGTTACATGGCTATATTGAAGAATATAATGGGCTGATGAGTGCTGTTTACTACGTCTCATGTCAAACATAACACACACAACAAGCGTCAAGTATGTGTGTGGCTTTTGCTTGCAAACATCAGTTCTTATAAAGAGTACCCTAGCCTATGTATGCATGATTGATTTTGTCTGATCGACTACAATATATATAGATGATATTGTGCCAGATGACTACATAAATGCTAGGTCAATATTGAGAGAGAGAGAGAGAGAGTAAATTAAGAATGTGAGCCTTGAAGAGATTAAACTTGATCTGACTTGGTCCAGATGATGTAAGGTCTACTTTGTTATTCAATTAGAAAGCAGAAACAAGTATTTGTATAATACTTTTCACACCTGAGACTACCAGTGCTGGAAATATTCCTACTTGTTTGGTGCTAACCACACATTAATTAATCACTCTCTCATAAATCTAACGCCCCCAATTAGCTCATCTATCCCAACTGGCCCTCCATCACTCCCTTTCTGCTCCACTTTTTTAAAACAATACCAACATTTAATATTGAATCAAACACAACATGTCCCTTTCTGATTCCAAACATTTTATGAGGAAAATTCCAGCGACCTTCTTGCCAATCCACGTCTGGGGGGCTTCTGCTTATTATTGTATGTATTCAATCACTTTCCAACAAATGAAAAGAAAAAAGAAAAACCAAGTGATGGAATCATGTTTGTTTGCAAGAAAATGATGCAATTCCAATGGTTCCTAACACAACAGAACATCGTTATTGTCGCTACCTTCTCTAGATTGCCTCTGCTCTCTTCTTTTAAAACTCTGATCCCCATCAGCACAACTACTACATTTTGTTGCCACTCTTCATACCCGCCTGTTGACTTCTTCTGCAACGCGATCAATCATATATCAGCACGCCAAGAATTACTGCATCTGCTATAGATAGAGTGATGATTTCATAAGAATCAATCAGTTTCTTCTGTATCCACTTTGGTTTCACCTAAAGAGATCCATCAGTTTATGGGCAGGGAGAGACCCTATCAATCACAACCATGGAAAAGAATAATGAGAAACATGCAGTTATAACTCCAGGAAAGAAGGTAAGAGAATATGATCATTCATGAAACTCAAAAGTCAAAATACCGGTAGTAGGATGTTTAATATTCTGACAAGTGATATTTTCTTGAATTTCAGGGAAACAAAGAAGAAGATATGAGAAAATCCTTATTCGGTCCAGCAAAATCACCAACTGAAAATGGCAGGCCAAGCAGCATGGTATTTAAGGTAAGAGCAACAAAAAAATTTACCTTCTTTATCAACAGAATTATCCCAGAAATACATCTGATTTCAGTTCTGTTTGGTGCACTTGTTGGAAATGAAACAGAAAGGCCATAGAGTAATCCCAGCTCACATAGTTGCTGAAGCCATATCGACGCTCCATGGCCTCGACCTTAGGTGGTCAGGGCCGATAACTCCTGCTGAAATGCAATATGTGGAACAGTATGTCCTGGCCAAGTACCCAGAGTACTCAAATGCCCTCGTGGAAGGAGGAGAGAAAACTGATCTGTATGATCTCTGTGTAACAGAACAACTCTCAGAACCCCAGCCAGACGACAACAAGCGAAAATCACCCAGAGGATTTACCAGAGATTCTTTCACCCCTTCCCATGGAAGCAGCCTCCCTGATCTTGAGAATACACAGCTGGAGCCATCAAGATTGCTTAGCATCCTCACCAAGAAATCCTCCTTCCTTGGGAGCTTCATCTCGATTCCTGAAATTCAAGCACGAAACAAGGTTCTGAAACACTGTGGACTGCCTGATGAGGAGTATCTTGTTCTCTTCACTCAAAACTATAAGGATGCAATGATGTTGGTGGGAGAAAGCTTCCCCTTTTTCAAGGGGAACTATTACCTGACCATTATTGGGGAAGAAGCGGATTATGTAAAAGAATTTGCAACCTACAAGGAATCAAGAGTGATTGTGGCACCAGGATCTTGGTTAGATTTGAGGATTAAGGGCTCACAACTTAGTCATTATTTCAGAAGGAAATGCAAGCACACTCCCAAAGGGCTGTTTTCCTACCCGGTTGAAGTAAATGGGACGCGATACTCTATGCATTGGATTTCAGAAGCCCATCGTAACTCATGGCATGTTCTGCTTGATGCTACAGCATTGGTTGTGGGAGAAGATCAGATGAATCTTGCACTCTATAAGCCAGATTTTGTGCTGTGCAGTCCTGATAATACGCATGCTCATTCCTCAAAGGTTACCTGCCTCTTGGTGAGAAGAAAATCCTTTGACATGTCAGCCTCCTCTGCAGCAGCGAGTGAGTGAACTTATGCTGTATAAACATTAAAGGTTAGCCACCAGGTCGAAGAATGTTGAGTAGAAACTTTCACGATCAAAATAATCCTCTTGACTTGCTCAAAGCAACATTCTCACTTTATGCAAAGATTAGAAATTCTCTTCAAGACAGGAATAAGATTCCCAGCTGTACAAAAGCTGGACTATTAAATGGATAGCATTCTTTGATCTCAAGAAATTCCATAGAGACCTTAATTCTCCCATACTCATATACGATAACTTTAGAAAATTACGCAACTAAATACGCAATTGTTGTAATCCCCCCAGCCAGAGCGCACCTGCATACGAGGCTGATTTTGGCTTTGAAGGTCCCTTCTGTGTATGTTTAGTCCCTTTCTCTGCATTCTTAGTCGTCTTTCTCCTCTTTCATAACTGATTTTGACCATTGAAAAGAGGAAATATGCATCTAAGAGTCATGTAAGGGTCTGTATCAAATGAGCAGGTCCAGCTAGAAATGCCTGTATTATCAGCCTAAAGTATAAGATATCCGTCGACAGCAGGAACTTTTCATGTATTATACATGCCGAAATTATTTTTGGACCTGAAAATCCTTCAGCCTAGGTTTATGTAGTGGTTTCTTGAATAACCAATCAATCCAATAAAGTATACCAAAAAGATCTCTGAAGCAGAGACGATTCGTACATTGGAGAAAACCTGCATTAAAATGTCCAGAAGCAGCGGTGAAATTGGCCTTTGCCAAAGGTTAGATATGTGATCATTTCCAATCTCTATTCAGTATTTTTCCCTTGATGAAGGATCTGCCCCAAGAATTCAACAGTGTTCTAAATCAAATGGTTACAGCAATAAATGACTTCTTATCAGAAGTACAGTAGAATCTTAGCATGCTTACTACTAGTATGAAACAAGTATATCCAGAATACTCTTCAAAATTAGTTCAGAAGGAGGACTGTCTCAGCTTATGTTCATAATCTAAATATAGCAAATGCATCAAATCGATCTACACAATTATCTAAAGCCATGAATAAAGCAAAGTATCACCAGCTGAACCTTTATTGCAATATTCAACGGAAGGAAGAAGGTGAAATCAAAACAATGGTATCCACTAGATAGTAGATACCAATAACTGCAAAAAGAAAACCTCATACAACTGAACCATCAATGTCAAACTCAAAATACAAACAACTAACTTACAAGCCAACTCATAAACTGGATCTCTTACTGACAACTAATTTTCACTACACAACTCTGGAACTAGGCATACTTCTCTTCAATATTTAGTTCTTCCATCACCCTCTGTTATAACATCTTTAAAAGCTCCACCACTAGGGATCATAGGCAATACATGCTCTTGATGCGGTACAATGACATCCAACAGATACGGCCCAGGAGTCTCCAACATTTTTTGTATTGCTGCCCTGACGTCTTCCTTCTTTGTCACACGAGCTGCAGGTATATCACAAGCCTCTGCAAACTTCAACATATCAGGGAAAATCTCTGACTCTTTAGAAGGGTTTCCAAGATAAGTATGCGCCCGGTTGGACTTGAAGAAGCGATCTTCCCACTGCACCACCATACCCAGATGCTGGTTATTCAACAACAAAATCTTAATGGGAAGGTTCTCCACCCGGATAGCAGCCAACTCTTGCACGTTCATTATAAAACTTCCATCACCATCTATGTCCACCACAACTGCATCTGGTCTTGCAACAGCAGCTCCCATTGCAGCAGGGAGTCCAAAACCCATCGCACCTAAACCACCCGATGTCAACCACTGTCGTGGTTTATTGTACTTATAGAATTGTGCAGCCCACATCTGATGCTGCCCAACACCGGTGCTAATAATTGCATTCCCCCCTGTGAGTTCATCAAGAACCTGAATTGCATACTGAGGAGGAATGGCATCGCCAAATGTCTTATAACTCAAAGGAAATTTCGTCTTCTGCTCTTTTAGCTCTTGCCTCCATGCTGAAAAGTCAGTTTTCCCTTTCTCTTCCAATATCAGGTTCAAGTCTTGCAAAGCCAACTTGATGTCAGCACACATGGACACATGTGGCTGCTTGTTCTTCCCAATCTCAGCAGAATCGATGTCAATGTGGACGATCTTCGCTCTACTTGCAAACGCTTCCAACTTACCAGTCACACGGTCATCAAACCTGACCCCAAAAGCAAGCAACAAATCACTCTTGTCCACTGAATAATTTGCATAGACAGTACCATGCATTCCCAACATTTGCAATGCGCATTCCTCATCCGAGCCAGGATATGCCCCAAGACCCATCAGGGTGCTAGCAACAGGAATTCCTGTGAGCTCCACAAACCTCCTCAGCTCATCACTCGAATTCAAGCACCCACCACCCACATAAAGAACAGGCCTTTTCGACTCAAATATCAATCTAACTATCTGCTCTAGCAACACCCCACTTGGCGGCTTAGGCAATCTAGATAAGTAACCACCCAACTTCATCGGCTGATCCCAATTCGGAACCACCATTTGCTGCTGAATATCCTTCGGAACATCAATCAAGACTGGACCAGGCCTACCCGACCGCGCAATGAAAAATGCTTCTTGCACAATTCTAGGAATATCTTCAACATCTAAAACGAGATAATTATGCTTGGTGATCGACCTAGTTACCTCAACAATAGGGGTTTCTTGGAAAGCATCAGTGCCGATCATGAACCGTGGCACTTGTCCTGTGATCGCAACCATCGGAACGCTGTCAAGGAGAGCGTCCGCCAGACCAGACACTAAATTGGTGGCCCCGGGGCCGGAGGTGGCGATGCACACGCCAGGGCGGCCGGAAGCACGAGCGTAGCCCTCTGCGGCGAAGACGCCGCCCTGTTCGTGGCGGGGGAGCACGTTCCGGATTGTGTTCGAGCGTGTGAGCGCTTGATGGATCTCCATAGACGCTCCGCCGGGGTAGGCGAATACGTCGGTGACCCCTTCTCGCTCTAGCGCCTCCACTAGAACATCGGAGCCCTTTCGAGGTTCATCCGGAGCGAATCGGGAAACGAACACCTCCTCGTGACTAACTTGTTTGTCGGGAGAACTTAACACATTTGAGATTGGGAGCGGCCGGCGGTAGCAAATGGCGGCGGCGGTTGGGTTATGGAAATTGTGAGGGAAAGGGATGGTGAGTCCAGACAGAAACTTGGGCGAATTGGAGAGAGAATGGCCCTTGGAGGCTATGAAGGACGTGGAGGTCGGAGCGTAGGCCGCCATTTCCGGCAGTGGGGAAGCGGCGGCGATGGCTGGTTTATTTGGGTTTAGGGTTTTCTGGGTGGAGTCGAAGGAGGGCCGTTTGATTTGCGAGGCAAATCTTATTCAGGCGCTAATTATATGAATGGCCGAAAATGCCCCTAATCAACTGCTAAAGTTTATATGGTGACGAATAATCGGAGATGGGAGATGATAGATGAGACTTGAGAGTGAGTTGACATTTCTACCCACGGAAAAACACTTTATTAGAAAGAAATGTTAGAGCAACACCAAAATCAAGTCATTTCCTCTAAGATAATTATAATATTGACCGAAATCATTTGAAGAATTTTTAAACTCATATCCTTCACCTTCAGATTAATTGAATTGTGAAAATTCTCTTTGATGAGGAGGCAATTGAGATTCACGAGTTTGGTTTCTTTTTTGTATGATTCTAAGTTGTTCACCACGGATGAATTCACGTGTAGTGGGATCGGAGATAGAATCCAAATTTTTGAATAAAATCCTATTTTCTTCTCTCAAGTTTGCAACAACATTTTCTTCACTCAATGTTGCAACCAATTCGTCATTCAACCGAATAAGGTTCGACATTTGCTCATCATTATTTCTCTTCGCTTTTGCTTTCTTCACTCCTATAGGTCGTTTATTTGAAGTAGCACCACTATTCTCACTTGTGATATTAGGATCAAATTCAATTTCGACTGGTTTAGATTGAGGCCAAAATATATGTATTTTCATAAGTGTTGTAGTCTTGTAATATTTTCACTAATTGTAAGAGTTTGATTATCATTTAAAGTACTTTTATTATTCCAAGCACATTATATGTTATAATTTTTTTAATAGTGCATAATTTTTTAATAGCATATTTTTTTTCTGAAAGTATATAATTAAAATTTATTAGTTTTGGACAATCAATCATTAAAAATAAAAATAAACCATTAAGCATATTCATATTTCAATTATAAAATAAAATGGAATCTTTAAGAGAATATTCTTATTTGGTGTAAAATTTGGTGCTAAGCATTGGAGCTGTAAAAAAATTTGGTGCTGAAAATGCACCTATTTGGTGCAGAATCTGCACCAAATAGGTGCTTAGCATTGGAGCTGCTATTAGGGATCGCAACGGGTAATCCACGTTTTAAAAAAATATTCATACTCGTTCTTATATTCGATGGGTAACAATTTTTTGGGTACTTAACTATTAATATTCGTACTCATTACCCACATTTTAGTTAAATAATATTTCTCTTATGTGATACACGAGAAAAATATTTTATAGTAATAAATTTTAAAATATTTGTATAAATTTAAATAAAAAATTGCAGTTATACATATTATGTGTATATTTTAACTATATGAAAAATATATTGAACACGGAATGTAATCTATAATTATTCAAACATACTTATATTTGTCTTTTTTGGTCGTAATACATTTTAATCAATATATATATATATATAATTGTATTTTATGTAAGATATACGTTTTATAAGCATTTATTTAACAAGTCTATAATGTATATAAGAATAAATAACATAAGTTACAAATTAATATTTCAAGTAGTTCAAATTTTATTCGTGTTCAATTATCATTTTATTTCTAACAAATGTCATAGTTTTAAAAAATTATATAAAAATATAAATTTATTTATCACAAACTATATATTGAATATTTAATTTAGTAATTATTATTTGTAGAAAATAAATCAAAATTACAATTAAATAGTTTATAATTTTAAAAATATTGATTAAAACTAAATCACAATTGGATTAAAATATAATATAAAAGAACATTCATGAAAATACAACACTACATAAAAAAACTACAAACATAACAATGATATGAAATCTTCAAAAATAATATCATATTATAATATAATTCAATTCATACAATGTAGTAATAATAATAATAATAATAATAATAATAATAATAATAATAATAATAATAATAATAATAATAATAATAATATGTAGCGGGTTGGGTACTAAGGAATCCGTATCCGTCAAAATTTACGAGTAATTAAAAACTCATCGTGGATAATTTTTACGGGTACCCAGAAGATCTGTTATCCATTATCATTCCTAAGAAATGTACTATATTCTTAAATTTATTGAGTGTCCTACATAAGTAATCGAATCTATATACAAAAGTAAATTTACAATAAAAAGATAAAAATACATCCTTCTAAATATGAATAAGGAAACTCTCATTTACAGTTTACGTGAAAAATATAAATAGTTTTAAAATTTTATTTTATTGAGAGCATATACTTACATCTAATTTATGTGGAGAAAAAATGGACAACAAAATTTGTATATTGTATATTATATTATTGGGACACACTTGTGTGAGACCGTCTAACGGGTCTCTTACGTTAGACGGATCTCCACCCGGCCCGGATCCGACCCGGCCACATATATACTAAAAAAAATCAGGCTTATATCTCTCTCTCTCAGTTGCCCTAATCGATCGCCTCTTCTCCAATCACCGATTCTTCTTCCTCTTCTCCACGGCCTTTCGTGAAACCATGCACTACAACTCTTACGATCTCTCGTCATGGCTCGAATCCATGATCTCCGGCCTCAATCCAATGCCAAATTTTGATGCCTTTTTCAAATCTTCCGCCAATCGAATGGTGTCGGATTCAGATCTCACCGCCATCCTTAGAGAAGCCGTGAGCAGAGCACCGCCGGCAAAGAAATTGAAACTCTCGCATTTTTGTGGGGTTGGATGGAGATGAAATCGCCTATGGAGAAGAAGCTGATGAAATTGGGACTGAACAAAGGCGAAGCAGAGGACGATTGGGATCACCATATTTCAGTGCATATTGATGGCTTAACTCAAGGTATGTCATGCCTAATTACTTTAGAAAAACATCTTGGTACTGCATTTTGTTTCCCTTTTATTTCTGAAGGACTAAGTTCAAATTGATTTGATACTTGTATTTGCTCATCTAGGTTCTGGGAACACCAACTCATGAGGAAATAAAATGCATGAATCCAAATTATACGGAGTTCAAGTTTCCTCAAATTAGGGCCCATCCATGGCATAAGGTTGTGATCTGAATCTGTAGATCACTGTGCTTGCAATGTTTTTACTTGCTATTATGCTGATTATATTTTTTTGTGTTTGCAATGTTTATAAAAATTAAAGAGAAGGTATTTCATGCAGCGGGCCTATTTCAGACTATTTATATACAGTAGTAATACTTCTATGGTATTCAGTAATACTTGCTATGATGATAGTAATCATTCACTAGCTATTATTCATATTTTGCAACTGTTTCACTTGAAAACATAATTATAACTCACTTGATAGTAATAATACTTCTATGATATATAGTGATACTTTCTAGCGTAATAGTAATCCTTCTCTTAAAACGTAACTATGATTCAATAGATAGTTATTTCTGCGTGAATAGATCAACAAAAGTACATATCACATGCATATATTGAATTTTGTAGACTAGTAATACTTCTATGGTATTATTTTATATTTACATGCAGTAGTAATACTTCTATGGTATTCAGTAATACTTGCTATGATGATAGTAATCCTTCACTAGCTATTATTCATATTTTGCAACTGTTTCACTTGAAAACATAATTATAACTCACTCGATAGTAATAATACAGTTGGAGCGTTGAGGTTGGCCTCTTGATGAGGAGCTCGACTCGATTCGTTTGCACCCTCAAATGGGACGCCATGAGGAAGAAGTTCGAGGCCTTTCGAGCCAGTCGGGACAGGTATAGGTGTGGTGTTGCCGCACAATGCCTTTGGCTCGTTAAAGAAAATGGCTTTTATTTCAGCAATAATGGGGCTCATTGGATTAAAGATTTTCCATGGTTGTCATAATAATATCTCTCTCTCTCTCTCTCTCTCTCTCTCTCTCTCTCTCTCTCTTTCTTTCTCTTTTTTTTTTTTGGAGATAATGAATGTGATCATAGGCTTGTTTGCCTATAAATATCAAATCTAGCTAGATGAATAAGAGGTTGGAGTTTCTTTCTTTTGCTTTTCTATTTTTCATTTTGCACTATATGCAAGTTAACTATGTTGTCTTCAACGAGTTCCAACCATTAGTCTTTGGTTTAATTTGATGACGAACTTCATTTTCTGAATTAAATTCTCGATTTCATTTTATGAAAAATAATTATAAAGCTTAATTGGATCACCATATATTTGCAATGAGTTTGACGATGATATCACTAAAGAATGTAAAAGTATCACTAAATAAACATAAAGTATCACTAAATAAGAATAAGTATCTCTAGCTAACATAAAAGTATCACTAAAAAAATACAGTATCACTAAAAGAATGTAAAGGTATAACTAAATAAGAATAATTATCACAAACTGATGTAAGTATCCCTAACATAAAAGTATCACTAAAAACCTGTCAAGTATCAATATTTCAAAAATGCAGTATCACTGAAGAATGTAAAAGTATCACTAAATAAATATAAAGTATCAATAAATAAGAATAAGTATCACAAACTGATGTAAGTATCTCTAACTAACATAAAAGTATCACTAAAAATCTGTCAAGTATCAATATTTCAAAAATACAGTATCACTAAAGAATGTTAGAGCATCACTAAAGAATGTAAAAGTATCACTAAATAAACATAAAATATCACTAAATAAGAATAAGTATCACAAACTGATATAAGTATCACTAACGAATATAAAAGTATCACTAAAAAACTGTCAAGTATCACTATTTTAAAAATACAGTATCACTAAAAAATGTTGACTATATATATATATATATACTACCTAACTACAATATCTTTATCCTTCTTGCCTCTGTTCTGGAACCTTTGTATTGCAAATGCAAAAGTAGATTGTCCGAGGGGCAGAGCTAATGCAATAAGAAAAGTTTTTAGACCATTCGCCAGCAGCAACGATAACAGAATAGGTGGAAGCATCCAACCGTAGGATCCAAAAACCTGCATAAGCAAAGTGTTTAGCCAAGCGAATCATACTTTTGAGTTTGCAAAATCAATGAGCAAAAGATTACAGAAAACACAGTCAAAATTGAGAAGAAAAGCAAAAATGATGAAATTGAGTGCCTCCATATTCAAGCAATTATGTACATTATATGATGAATATATGTGCCTAAATTTCCCTACAGCATGGACTACAAGTAATCAACTTTTAGATCAAATAAAACTAATTTTGGACTCACGTACATCCCATTCTAGCTCATGTTGGGAGCTTATACGAACAGAGCTCAACACCTCCATAAGTAATCATTCTCAGTTGTTTCAAATTCACTTCACTAAGCTAATGTATGAAGATGCTAACACAAAACCTCATATGAAGTCGACCAAAAGAAAAAAAAAGTAATGCAAAGATAGAGACAGGAGCTGCACAGATTTCGAATGCCTGCACAGGCTGCACCTTCTACAAAAACAGTCCACAGATGCATAATTAACTCATTGCCACCATATCTAGTCACAACATGATGCAGGCAAAAGCATAACAAAAGCACAAATTCATTGATTTCCCGAGAATACCGAATATTGCACATAAAAGAATGCAAGAGAAAGCATAACAAAAGCACAAACTCGTTGATTCTCCAAGAATACAGAATATTGCAAGTAAAATACCTTACTTATTATTTATGACAATAAACAAGAAATATTTATTATTCTAATATTTGAAACAGAGTTTTTCTAGATTTAATACTTGCTTTATGTATTCAAGTATTATATCTCTACACAAATCCACATACATTTATTCGACACAATGAAAAATGTGTATTTGTTGGTGAATATGTAACTTGTGACTCCAATCTTTTGGTTTCTACTAAAAAGCCCTTTTTCGTATTCCCAATAATCAAATCAAAGAAAATACAGTGGAACTGATATACATACACACTTTAATTTCCTATACATTTTCTCCCTAATTAATATGTCGAGTATTCTGCTATATTTATTTCAAATTCCCCTTCAAAACACCAAATATAATAATTAAACATATAGTCGTCATATCAAAAGATCATTCCTCAAGAACAAGAGTTAAATTCGGGCTAGAAAATAAAACTAAATTCATCATCAAAGCAATGGATCCATAAAACCCTAGATACACTTACAAATACTCGGTTGAAATTCTGCACCGGAGATGATGATATATCGCCGATTTCGGAGATGACTTCGGCGCTGGTGGTCGCGATAGTTGTTGGTGGTGGTCGCACTACTTGCTGCGGCAAACGTACTATTTGGTGCGGTGGCAGTGGAGAAGATGGGGAAAACAACGGTTGTGGGGTGGGAGATGGCGTCGTGAGAGAGGAATCGTGAAGATCGAAATCAAGAAATCGCGGTGGTGGATGAAAGAGGTGGAGAAACTGAGAAGCAGCGATGAGTTTTGTGTGTGTATGTGTGTGCGTTTTTTTTTTTAATATATACAGGCGGGTAGGGTTACTCCGGATCGGATCGGATGGAGATCCGTCTAACGTAAGAGACCCGTTAGACGGTCTCATACAAGTTTTTGTCTATATTATTATATTTCCCGACATAAATTATTAAATAAATCAAGCATTTAATTTCATGTATAAGTATATATTTTAAAAGAAACCTAATTACAACCCGACGAATTAGACATTCTGCGTTATGATCAATCAACAGTTATAATTATCTTAATATATATAAAGACAAATAAGTATACTTAAAATAGTAACTCTCATTTTCCCGCCTATTTGTACTTGCCACATACGGAAATTATAACTATCCCACATCAAATCTTAAAGAGAGTTGTTTTGTTTTCACATACTATAAATTTTAATGGCCAACAATGAATTTCTCACACATTTCTTGGTCTCTTATTTGAGAATGAGTACAGTGTTTGATTTTATTAGTTTAATATTTAAACATGTATTAAATTATTTGAATTAAATTTTGGCAATTAAATTTTTATTTTTGAAAATGCATTCAAGTTTAGTGGTCAGTAATTGATCTTATCATTATAAATTTAAAAAATTATTTTCGTTTTAAATTTTAAATTTTAAATATATTTTAATCAATTAAATTATATTTATTTTAATTTTAAAATTAAATATATCCTACATTGAACACAACAAATAGTAATTAATTTTTATTGACAATGTATTTTGTGATATTCTGAATTAATAATAATTATGAAATGTACCATCATATAATAATAATAATAATAATAATAATAATAATAATAATAATAATAATAATAATTTTAGAAGAGAAGTATAATTTACGAGATGTTCAACCGATTGACCCTCATTTCTACTAAAAGAGACAACAACTCTTATTTTGTTTATATTGAATTTTCTTGCCTCAATAAATTATACTAATAAACAAACAAGTCAATTTTGGAGTTTGCACCTTCAAATTCATATAATATATATTTTAAAAAGAAATAAATGAAATGCTATTGAAAATATATAACAAACCTTTTGTGAACTCTAGCAAACTTATATGCTATTTAATTTGAATTTTGGAAAAATCGAAAGAAAGTAGCAAGTAGTCAAATTGTTGTAAATGACAATTATCCCACATCGAACTTTGAAGATAATTATTCTACTTGAATGTACTATAAATTTTAATAATCAACAATGAAATTCTCACATCTCACACGTTTCTTGATCTTTCAATTGAGACTTGAGAAACCTATCAGTTTAATATGTAAATATGTATTTAAATATTTAAATTAAATTTTCAAATAAAATATGAATTTTTTAAAAATTAATTTCTTAGTATAACCTCTTTTTTTTTTTTTTTTTACATTTACATATACTAGCCTTGATTTGCAGTAGTTGTACTTTGTGAAACAAAGTGCAAATATTAACTTGATAAATACCTTAAATTAAAGAATTACTTCAAATCACAATTTAAGTTTAGATATTTTTAATCATCCACAATAATAAAGTTGATATTAGATATGTATGGATCATGGATGACACTCATAAGAACGTATTTCAACTCTAAACAAGACATATAGTTTCCTTTAGTATATATATGCAAATTAATTTTAAAAATGGTCTTGATAACGTGTAGAATTTTAAAAATCAAGACCCACATAATTTTTTTAAAATTAAATACATTTAAATTTTTAGAACACACACACACACATATATATATATATATATATATATTTGAGCTTATCAATGTGCTCAACTTTCTATATATCTTAAATACTTATAACTTGCATATATTAATTTTACATACTCAATTCTCTCACATATAAAAGAACTCACACAATTTTTATTTTTTTTAAATTTCTAACAAAATAGACACCCAAAAAATTTAAAAGATTAGAAAATTGACTTTGCATAGTAGAAATCCTCCATATTCGACAACCCAAAACAAATTAATCACTACATGTGGAAAAATATTGACACATCATAATTCTGATCATCGAAAAAATAGGAGCATTGATTATACTACAAATAAAAAAGGTAGTGATTCTTTTTAGCAATTAACCCTTAAATATATTTATTTTTTTCATACAAAATTCATCCCACAACAAAGACTCCACAGTGCTCATTCCACATTTCTCAGTCTTTCAGTTGCGATCAATTGTAATATTTTATTATATAATTTCAATATTTTGAAATTAAAATTTTGAATTAACAATAATAATTAAATATGTTTAAAATTTGAAATAAACGTATTAATTGTTTTTATTTATTGTTAAATATTTTAAATTTTTTGAAGGTAAAATATTTACGTTATCATTTTTATTATATTTTAAATAGTTAAAACTTATTTATTTTAATTTTTGAAACAAAATTTATCTCACACTGAAGAATTAACAAATATTGTTGTACATATAAAACACTATAAATTTTGAGACACAATAACAGTTTTTTCCATATTTCCTGATCTTTTTGTTGTGATTCAATGTAATATTTTGATACTTGATTTTATCCATTTAATATTAAATATTCAGTATCTTTTAAATATATAGAATTTAAATATTTTAAAATTATTCTTTTATTAAATCTATTAAAAGATTGGACTAAAATATTATATATATTAATTTATTTATTTTTTGGTTTTTAAGTTAATTAAATATTAAAAAAATTAAGACACACTTCAAAAGTTTTAAATTAAATATATTTAAATGTTCGAATTAAATGTATCAATTGATTTTTATCAATTTAATGTTAAATATATTTAAAATTTGAAGTTGACATCTTTAAGTTATCAACTTTAAATATATTTTATTTGTAATTTTATATAATTTAGTTTTTCAAACAAAATTTATCTCACATTTAAAAAGTAAAAATATTGTTGTGTATGGACAAACTATAAATTGTAGGGCTCAACTACGATCTTTCCATCTTTTGGTCTTTCAGTTAACATCAAGTATAATATTTAATATTTTATTTTATCAATTTAATATTGAACATATATAATTTAAATAATTAAAAATTATAAATTTGAATTTAAAGTTTGATACTTACATTTTGGGATCAATTTCAAAAATAACTAACTCAACGAAACACCACTACTTTTTCAAAACAATTGAAAATATAATATTTGATCAACTTTACGACTCAAATGACATACATAATTGATTATATTTCAAGATTTCTTGATTTAATAATTTTTTACACGGTTGAGAAAATAGAAATATTAAAATAAAATCAATTGCATAGGATTTTTGGACAGAAAATTGACCAAATGTTAGATTTGCAAAACATTTGAAGAAGCAGTTATTATTTTGTTAATTTTGATAAAATTTGATTTTTTTTTTAAAAAGAGCACAAAATATATATATCAAAGTGTAATTTTTCTTGAATTAATTATATTAAAAAGTTCAAATAAAATATTTTAAATATATAAATTTAAAATACTTTTTGTTTCTTGAGTTAATTAAATATATTAAAAATTCAAGATCCACTTCCAAAATCTTTTAATGAGTTCAAATCTTTAAAGACTATGTATTTGAATTTTTTTTATTAAAAATATATATAGATTTTTAAGTGTAATGTTTGATCCCATATCGAAAAATAATGAGTATTGTTCTGTTTGAACATACTATAAATTCCAATATTGAATAATGAAATATTATACATTTATTGGTCTTTTTTGTTGAGATCGAGTATAGTGTTTGATATTGTTAGTTTAATTTAATATTAAAATATTTAGTTTAAATATCTGTCAATTTCTTAATTATTGAATATAGATTTAAAATTTAATTTTTATTTTTATGTTTTTAAATTCAAAAATATAAATATAAAATAAATATATTTAATTTTTAAATTTTAAATTTATTTAAGTTTGTAAGTTTAAACGTATGAAAACTAAATCTCAAACTATAAAATATTATATATTTTAATTATTTTACTAAATTCGTCTCACATTGAATAATCAACAAATATTATTTTGAATGAACAAACTATAAATTGTTAAGCCGAAAAATAATATTCCTACAACTTTCTTTGAAATTCAGCAAAGATCAAGTGTAGTGTTTTATCCCACATTGAAAAATAAAGAACGTTCTTCTACTTGAACACACTATAAATTCTAACAGTCAATAATGAAATTTTGATACCTTTCTTGATCCTTTAAGTTCATTTTTTCTTATCAATTTAATATTAAAATACATATATTTTTTTAGTTTAAACATTTATCAACTTCTTATTAATTATATATTTAAAATGAATTTTAAGCTTTTATGTTGTAAATTCAAAAATAGTCATATAAAAAAATCCAAATAAAATATCTAATTTTGAAATATTTAATGTATATAAGTTTGTAATTTAAAATATTTAAAAATAAATCCAAAAAAATAATTTTTTTTATTTTAATTTTTTTACTAAATTTGTCTCACATCAAATAATTAATAAATATTGTTTTGAGTGAACAAATTAAAATCGTGAGACCCAAAAATAGTATACATACAAAATTTTCTATATTTCAACTAAGATCAAGTGTAGTATTTGATCCCGCATTAAAAAATAAAGAGTATTATTTTATTTGAACATAATATAACTTATAATAGTCAATAAAGAAATTTTCACACCTTTCTTGAGTTTTTAAATTGAGAGACGGTTCTAATTTATCTTATTTGTTTAATATTAAAATACATATATAAATTTTTTATTTTAAATATCTATATCATTTTTTGATTAAATATATATCTAAAATTAGATTTTTAATATTTTGTTTTTAAATTATAAAATTCAAATAAATAATTTTAATTTCTAATTTTTTTTATCAGTTTACACTTTAAATTTTTTAAAAAAAGCCTTAAGCAGTTAAATCTTATATAATTTTTTTACTAAAATTATCTCACATTGAAGAATTAAAAAAATTTATTTTAAATGAACAAACTATAAATATTGAGGTCCAACAATAGTATTCAAACTACTTTCTCCATATTTTATCTAAGTATAAATTGAGATTGAGTATAATATTTGATCTTATAAGTTTAATATTAAAATATATATTTAAAATTTTCCATTTAAACATCTATTAGATCTTATTAAATATATATTTAAACTTTAAATTCAAATTTTATATTTTAAATTCAAAAATATAAATATATATATAAAAAATTCACATAACATATTTAATTTTGAAATTTAAAATGTTTAAATATATGAAACCTAAACCTTAAACAATAAATCTAATGTGATAACTCTTTTAGTTGATCTTATCAATTTAATGTTAAATATCACTGATCTTTCAACCTTTCTCGGTATTTATGTTGAGATCACGTGTAATGACTAATGATTGATATTTGTTTTTAGGAAAAATGTGTAAATACACCCTTAATTTAAAATATTTTTAATTTTTAAATTATATTAAATATATTAAAAAAATTAAGATCCACATCCAAAATCTTTTAATGAGTACAAATCTTTAAAGATAGTGTACTTGATATATATATACATATATAATATGTATATATTACCACTTCTCATTTGTAGTTTTTTTTTTTTTTTGTATATTTGTGAAGTTCTAAAGTTGCATCTAAATCATTGAGATCATGATATTTTGTTTCTGTACAGGCAGGTTTGTAAAGTTACATGTAATAATATATAACAATCTGTATTTAGGTTGCCTAAGCGGAATTCAAGTGGTGTCTGTCACTTTTACTTTTTTATTATATATTATTGAGTATTACTATTTACTTATTAATTTTTCATTTACCCTATATCTATATCGGTTGTATAATAAAAATTGAGATGTAGGATGTTTATAAAAGTACCAATTATTTTTTCAACATTTCCTACATCCCACATCGCTTGTAGAGTGACAAATTTAAATGTGAGTTGTTGTATAAAAGAGTGGATAACTTTAAATTGAAATCTCAAATTATTTTTACAATTTCCATACATCCCACATTGATTGTAAATTGAAGAATTGAGATATAGGTTGCTGTATAAAAGAGTGAAAAATCTCAATTTTTTTTATTTAATCATATTTTGAACAAAACAATTCAAAAAAGAAAAAGAAAAAAATTGATTGGTTGTCTAGAGCGATTTCTCCAACCTTGAAAAATACATAAGTAATTTATAATTTAGTCGATCTAATTCATATATTTAGATACTAAATTTAAGATTAAATATAATTTTATTATTGTTCATAAATATTTTTTTAATAACATTCACTTCCTGTGCATCGCACAGGTGATATACTAGTATTCTACGTAGTTGTTAATCAACAACCTCAAATGGATTTGTAACCAAAAAAAATATAATATGCCCATAAATCATTATTTCATCCATACCTCATATCCACCATATCCACTGAAAAGATTTTTGGAATATGACAGATATGAGGAAACTTTAAATCTATTGCAATTGAAGTGATATCACATTAGTTAATTTACAATTAAAACTGATTTTCATCAGATTTTTGAAGTAGAGAAAAATGAAGAAAAGTCACAAACTACTGCTGCAATGGCCAATGAGAACAAAAATCCAGAGTCATATATTTCATTAGTTTTTTAAAGTAGAGAAAAAGCTCGATCGAAGCAAAGTGACGTTTCAAGACCAATCGGAATGGGATATCCTATCTTTTTTGGTTGTGGTTGTAATGAATACAAAAATTTATTAAAGAATACAAATTTAATTTTGAAGAAGCTAAAAATAAGAAGTTAGACGAGTCAATTTTGATAATGATGATGATTTTGAATTATGTCATGCCATAATTTTTGCATTACTATTCACGCCAGTAGAAATACACAATAATATATCAAAGCGTCAATCTAGGATATAAATCAATGTATCCATATTTCATTTAATAGCATTCGCAAAAAATACAATTTATACATCTTTTTATAAGAATCTATAATCGATCCATATAGATTAATCTAGACATATATGTTGGAAAATGTGAGGAAGGCTTGAAAATTGTGGTTGTCCCACGTCAATGTATGACATACCTTACTTTTTTTTGTCATACTTTATACCTTACCTTAATTTACGGTATGATTTTGTCGTACCTTTATTTCCGGTATACCTTAATTCGGTATACCTTAAGTTCAGTATGACACATAATGCATACCTTTACCATACCTTTATTTCGGTATACTTTACCGTAGCTTAGTTCGGTATACCTTATTGTACCCATATTTCAGTCTGTACCATAACTATATTTCACGGTATATGGAAATTATCGTTATGCTAAAAAATATTTAGTAAGATAATACATGCATAAAGAAACATTAATCAATAATACAGTTCATTTATTCTATTGAAATAATTTTATATCTTATAATTTACGTATACATTATTATATTTTAATTTTTATTGATTATTCATTTTAACTTTTAATTTAATTGATTGAAAAAATAGAAGATTATTATTTATTATATTTAATTTCAAATAGTTCAATTTTAGTTATGATTTAGGTATTAAATTAAATATCAAAACATAACTTTTATAATAAATTTATTAAATATTGTATTATAGATATGCACATATATATATATATATATTAAATTCGAAGTACAGTATGTACCGATGTGCTGGTATATACCGTTATACGGTATGACGTTATATACCGGCACATCGGTATATACCTTCACTTTGGCATATACCGTGGTACGGTATGACGGTATATACCGATATATGACGGTATACCAAACTTTCGATATACGCCGGTATACCTTAATTTTTGAAAATTCATACCGTTACCTTACCTTAAAATTCCGGTAAGGTATCATACCTTACCGAAAAGCCGGTATACCGTAAATATCGGTATTTTCGGTATTTTTTCAGTACGATATGGACGGTTATCCGGTATGATGATATTTTTTGTCAGCCTTAGTCGGTTGATCAAAGAAGTTTTCTCAAGTTTCTTTCTATAAATAATCTAGTTCCCTTTGTATTAAAGACAAAAAAGCAAAATGAATTTTCCTTTTTTTTGGAGGAAAGGGAAATTTTATACAAGTTAAGAGTTTCGTTCAACTATCCCAAACTATATTCGGCAAAATACCGGTATAATAACTGAAAGCGCCATTTGGTTAGCAGTTCTCCTAACTCAATTAAAGATTACATTCTCGAAATAGCATACTTTCATTCGGTTACATTTTCAAAAGCAGATGGATTAATTGACAGTCGGTTTTCCAAGATGATTTTGGGGCAACAATATTCCTTAGCCAACACAATCCCTTCTTGATAAGCTAACCCTCAGCAACCTCTAGAGTGAGTCACGACTGTAACTTCTTGCATCGTGACATAAGAACCTTACCTTCTGATCGTGACATTAGAACCTTACCTTCTGAGTCCCTAATAACCACTCCAACACCAACTCCACTTTGATCTTTACATGCAGAGCCCACATTCACTTTCCAGACACCCGCTAGAGGCTTCTGCCATTGGGCATTGTCCTTGTCTTTCGGCTGCAAGAGTGGTCTCTCTAAAGTCTCCTGAATTTCTTGAAACATGTTTGAGGCATTGTCCAGACACATCTGACGAGTCATGCTCTTTCTCTGAAAGACAAAGAGGTTGCAATATTTCCATATTACCCACATAATCACATCAAAAAGGGATTGATATCGAGGATCTTCCACTTTAGCTATTTTCCCGAACCATTCTCGTAGAGATCTTCCTTTCTTCGTCAATTCACCTCTAATGCACAGAGGGCTAATCTGGCACAAGAAAGAAACCTAAGGACAATCTCTAAGACAGTGTTCCATGTATTCCACTTCATCTCCACATCGTCGACATTTTGCATCACAATTAATGTGTCTTTTCTTCAACTCTACAGCCACTAGTCGGATTCCTTTGATACACTTCCACAAAAAATGGTGAGCTTTTGGTAAAGTTTTCATGTCATAAATCCATTTCTACAAAGATAAATCTCTTGTAGATGATTCAGAAACCGCACTTCAGAAATCCCGAATTTGGCTTGCAATATAAAACATTGTTCTCACAGAGTAAACTCTATTCTTAGACCTTAGTATACCTCCACATGCATCTGTCTTACCTCTTATGGATAGGCAGTGGTATGGATAAAATTTGGTTCCTTACCTCTGCTGGAAACATAACAACAACAAGCTTTTCCTCATTCCAGCCTTAATTATTTTCTCCTTGGAAATATAACAACAAGCTTTTCCTCATTCCACCTTCATTATTTTCTCCTTGGAAACATAACAACAAGCTTTTCCTCATTCCAGCCTTCATTATTTTCTCCAAAAATTCAGAGACTGTCATGTTCAATTGCTCCTCATCTCCCACAAAATGAAGCAATCGACTGGGCAGATTTGGAATCCACCAATCATTCCATACTCGAATCCTTGGACCATCCCCACACACCAGATAATTCCTTCTTTGATGATTTCTCGACCAACCATGATTTCCCTCTTTTCTCAATCTTCTTGATTTTGTTCAATTTTTTAGCTCATTTCGAGTCAATTTTAGTTTTAAATATTTTATAGTTCAAGTTTAAACATATCTCAGTTTCGATTTATTATTTTTAATAAGCTACTGTTGCATTTTTTTATTATTGTTCCAAGTGAACAAAATCACCAACAATATAATCAATCAAAACTTGTGGAAATCAATATATACAATATAGGTATATATTGTTGGTAATTGATTTATATATACATTTCTATATACTATATAGATATATAGAAATATATTGATATATTATTTGGAATATGAGTCATTTATATGACCTATATAAACGCGTGTGTATTAATTATGGCAATTAATAAGGATATCCGATTAATATAACATTCTACTATAAGTCAATTACCATATAATTATGTTTGTTCAGAAAACAAAAATACCATATAATTATGAATTTCATCAAATTTGGCACAATTATTCAAATATGATATTTGTCAATTGATTAAAATGTCCTTGGCAAATGAGGGGGAAAAGGATCGTTCCACAACTATGTTTACAATATACTCCCTTCATTTTATAATATATGTTATTTTAGAGTTTTATTTTTGTGCCAAAATATTTGTTATTTTAGATATTTTCACCCCATTTTGTGCCAAAATATTTGTAATATATATATATATATATGATATAGATCAAATAGGGACAAACCCTTGGTGTGAAAAGTAGGGACTAATTTCAGCCCTTAGATTTTGCTAAATGGACGGATGAGATCAAAAAATTGCCCTCATGTATATTTGGTAGTTTTTTACTATTCTAATGTGATAAGGGTAATGTAGTCATTTAACTAAAAGCTGAAGAGATATATTATTTTGCAATATTCATCCGTCCATTTTAATAGGAGTTATTTAAGGAGATTATTCTCTCTCCAACTTCTCACACAATTTGTACAGACAGTTTCTTCTTGTTCTTCTTCTTCTTCCAACTCATAGATCGATGATGGCGACGGTGCAGTACTCACACGGTGATTCTCACACGATTTGTACAGACGATTTCATCTTCTCCTTCTTCTTCTTCTTCTTCTTCTTCTTCTTCTTCTTCTTCTTCCAACTCATAGATCGATGATGGCGATGACGCGGCATTCACACGGCGATTCTAGCGGCGACGGCGGTTGTTGCGCGGCACTCACACGGTGATTCTGGGCAGCGGCTCGACTATGGTGATTCTGGACAGCGGCGGTAGTTTTTACCGATGTTTGTTCATAGAATTGTAGGCTATGATGTAAATGGTGAGATTTTCTAAATTTTTGTAATTTTTTTGTAATATGTTGTCTGGATTTGTTGTCAAAAATCCAAAATTATACATCGTTTATTTGGGGATTGGTTTTTTGATGGATTTATGTGGCTGTAGTTTGGGTAAATTGATGTTAACTCACGTTTCATTTTGATTAATTTATCAAATGCTTAGTATTTAATGTTGCATTTCATTGTTTTGTAAAGTGTTCAGTATTAATTCACGTTATAGAAAGCATTTAAATATACTATTCATCGGAAATTGGAATATTGTTAGATAGGAGAGTCATATTAGTTTCGAAGCAATACAATTTCTCATATGCAGCATTTAACTGGTCAATAACAAGCATCAACTAATGATCAGTTTCTAAAATGCAAAATAATAGCAACGGTATGTATTATTAACATACATCATATAAATCATTATCAATACAAATACAGAGCATTAACAAGTGCAATGCGAATTATTATCAAACTCATACTCACACCCCTGAATCTGAAGAATTCACTTGCTTGTACATCATAAGCACGGAATAAAATGATCTAACATATATGTTAATGTTTTGTGTCCAAAGTACAACTAGAAGTAATATGTTTTTCATCTGAAGCAATGAATTGTTAAAAAAATTTGCTAACACTCTATACCCAAAATACAATTCTAAGCAATACTGGTGAAATACGTAGCATTAATATGAAATGTATAAAGCACTGTTTAAAAGCTTAATAGTGAACGCTTAATGTTACTTATAAAGCATTAATACGAAATGTATAAAGCACTGTTTAGAAATGTATAACAGGTCCCCTGCTAGGTAATTGCCAATTATAATTTATCAAACAGGAGCGTAATTTATTACTATTATATGAAACCATATGAAGCATTAATTGGTAACATAAAAAACACTATGTACCAATAAATTTTAATTCATAATAAATGAGATTATTATTAAGCATTATGACTAAGCATATGAAACATTCAAAATAAGTAGAATATGAAGTTAAATATACGAATTGGAGGTAATTACGAATATCAATATACGAAGGATGATCATAATACATAGTACTAACATAAGCCATATCTAGCATTAACAGTCAATTCAATACAATTTTGTAGTTCCCGACCCTTTACAAATCCAAAAAATACAAGCTCCCAACCCATTGTATCAGCCAAATCGGCATCACTTTGGTCGTGCGATGCCATTTCATCCTCAAAATCAGATTCGTCAGAAACCACCTTAGAACTACCTGCAAAGCAACATAGAAAGCATGAAATTAGGTCATTTATAGCATTAAAATTTCAGACGATCCTAGTATATATATAACCATTTTTATGCAGCATTTAACTTCACTATCGTTAGCATTGAGGCACGATGCAATAAAGATTGAAAATGATACGGATGGGTCAATAATTGTACACAATACAAACATATAAAGTACAACATACTCGAACAGTATTCAATTTCTAAAAGAATTAAATTATAAATAACCGTTAAATTAAGCATGAATCATGTATTATTTGACAAACACATAGATTGATTAGCCGATTCACAAATACAAACATTCATTTCACGCTTTACATGAAATTCGCCAATATAACAAAATCAATCAACTTCAATTCCAAATTTAATGATTCATACTTATTTACCCCATAATACGATAAGCAACAAAATATCCATGAAGAATCTTGTAAAACATGTTAATTATTCATTCATAGCATTTACATTCTAGAAAAATGGAAGTTTTCACAAACCCATTATCATCTAGTATTTTAATACATGGTAATTAACATTGACATAGTATGTACGAAAATTAAAACATGATAAACCAATGGGTTAACATTACACAGTAATCAAATCTCACATGAATTGTATAAATGATAAAGATTGAAAGCATTAACAATTGTAAAATTAAGCATTAATCGTTCTTCATTTAACAAACACATACATTTACTTGGTGATTACCATATTATCTTCAAATTTATAAACCCACATTATGTTAATTAATCAATTAAAAATCACAAGCATTAACTGGACGTTTGTCATGAGATTCGCCCAATTACAAAATCAATTCACTAAATTTCTGGGTTTAATCATTCGTAAGAATTCATCCGATTATTACTAGGCCACAATTGTTTGAAGAATCACCGTTAAAACCATCTAAAAGTTCCCAAACTCACCTGATTTCTTTCGACCCATGTTCTTCTTGACCCCTGGTTCGAAGGCGCCGTCGTCGGAGAAAAAAAACGCCGCCGTCTGAGTTTATCATTGAATCTGCCGCGCTCGCGAAACCCGTCGGTCGCCCTTGCGTGGAGGCTAGGTTTTGTGATTTGGGAGGCGATACTCTTGATTTTTCTATGGAATTGCTCCTTTATTTTTTGATTTCGTGATCTCAGATTTGTAGGGATACCATATGAAATTATTGTACAAATTTACATTATTACCCATCCATGTTTTAATATATAATAAAAAATTATAAATTACCATTAAAAACCATTTAATCTGATCCATCCATCTTATATATTTGTAGGGATCAGATTTGTCCCTATTTTTCACACCAAGAGTTATCCTTATTATAACCATACCCTATATATATAGAGAGATGGGATCATGTGAGAACCACACCCCCCTATGAGAACTGAGAACCAATTTTAACCACAGATCTCGCTTATTTAGACGGCCAAGATCTGTTCCAAACTTAAAAAAAACCGTAGTGGCATTACTGTAATATTACTGACTTTTTAATGAAGCAAGGGTATTTTCGTAATTTAGAAATTTTATTATTTTTGGCATGAAATCTCTTCCCGACTCTTGAACCCTCATCTCCATCTCTCTCTCTCTCTCTCTCTCTCTCTCTCTCTCTCTCCTCCTTCCCACCGCTACACAACCCCATTCGCAGCCATCGTGTGGACGCCATGTCGAAGCACTACCGTCTCGCCGTAAGTTCGAATTTATCATCATTCACTGAAAGATTTCTTTGATTTCTCTTTGATTTTGTTGTGTTTATGTAATCTAGATTCCAGTCGATTCATCTTAATCGATCGTTGTTCATGCGATTTCCCCTAGAGTTTTGGTTGTTCGTTGTTCTTGGATGATGATGCCGGGTAAAAATATTTTTATTGTACTTTTTCTGTAATTTTTTCACGCGATTCTCTTCGGTTCTCTATGATTTTGTTATGTTTTAGATTTGTTCGATAATATTGATTAAGTTGAACTTTTGATTTTTGAGGATCAATATCTATTTTTAGCTCTGCAAATCGTGATTTCATATTTCTAAGTACTTGTGTCTCTTCAGATTTGTAATTACTATGTTCGTGAATCTTTGCATATTTGCTAGAATTACAAATTGTAAAAACAATTGAGATTTCAAAAAACATGTTTCCAGTAAATAGTTTAGCACTAGTATTAAAATGTTTAGCACTTCTGTAACCTATTTTAGCACTACTGTGAATAATTTTAGCATTATTAAGCACTAACCTGATTAGTTACGTGTTGATTAATATGCAGATTGTGTTTCTTCCACTTTGTAGATTTCACTTGTGTTTTCTGTAATTAGCTACATTCAGTTGCAAATCAGACATATTCCTCATAAATTACTGTCTTCCTCCGCGCGGTGAGTGTCTAAATCGAGGCCGCGCGATCGGCTTCTGTGCTGTTGCAGAACATCCTCCACCACTGACGTCACCAAAAATGACAATACGCCTTCAATCGCCGCCATTCCAACCTCTCTCTCTCTACAACTCAACAAACCTCCAATTTCAATTATCCAGTTCAGAACAAAATCATTCAATGAAATTTCAGATACAATTTACTCCTATGGAAAATCAGTACTGATTATTAGAGCTTCAACGTCAAGGAAGATAGATACATACACGCGATCATATATATAGAGAGAATAGTTAGCTTTTAGCACTGATAGTTTATATTTTAGCACCGGTAGTTTATATTTTAGCATTTCCATTTCCTTTTTTTTTAACACAGTTAGTTTAATTCTTGAATATTTTGGTAGGTGATATTGTTAGCATTTGTAGTTTGTTATTTACGATGAGAAAGACATAATAATAGACAATATTATGATCACTCTTCCAAGCAAGTTCAGCAGCTCGAAGCGTACGCATTCTACTTATTAATTTGCATCTAATTTATATCTTTATTAATTTGTGCATGTATTTTGCTTTCGCATGAAGCTTTGGAAATTAAACAATACACTTGGTGGTTTTACTGATTTATGAGATGAGATTATTTTTGGATTTATTTTGTATGTTGATGAATTGTATTAATGTTGTGGGATTTTATTTGAATGGATGAAGATTTTTTAAGGAACATCCACATCCTGATGAGGAGGATCAGAGACTACAACTGAGAAATGAATTAGGGCTTGACCCTAAAGATGCCGATGATATTTTTTTTATTGTAATGCTAAACAATTGTCATGTTAGTGCTAAAATAAATTATGACAGTGCTAAAATAGAGAATGGCAATGCTAAAACCCTAAATTGAAAAATATACGCATGAATAACATATACAATGTTAAACTTTTAAAATCATGTTCCATGTATCATCCAAATATTGATGTGACATAATTACTATCAAATAAATCGGACTCTATGATTCCAATTTTAATTTTAGATCAACTCAATCGTCATCATTATCTTATTTTAATGTTGGTGTGTTTTTTTCATCATGTAATTTAGTTCTTTATATTCATTTCCAAAAAAGATGTGAAGTTTTGCAATATTTATATCTTTTTTAATTGATTTACTCAAGTTCTTAGAAAGTTATCAACTTCCATTTGAAAAAAAAAAAGAACACAAGGAAATTGAAATGATGGCTTATGGCTTAAGCCTTAATTTATTTATTAAAGAAAAAGAAAAAAAAACAAGAAGTTACATTAGAGAGATATAGCTGGAGACGTACAAAATGTCTATCTAGCCAGTTTAACTCTTTTTGCAGTGTGAAGCTCTGTAAACAATAGTATTTTTTTATTGTAATGCTAAACAATTGTCATGCTAAACAAGGGCCATGTTAGTGCTAAAATAAGTCATGACAGTGCTAAAATAAGTCATAACAGTGCTAAAATAGGGAATGACAATGATAAAATCCTAAATTGAAAAATATACACGTAAATCACATATACAATGCTAAACTCTTAACTATAGTGCTAAAAATGGAAGATCATGAAGCATGAAAAGATGTCGATGATATTTTTTTATTGTAATGCTAAACAAGGGTCATGACAGTGATAAAATAAGTCATGACAGTGCTAAAATAAGTCATGACAGTGCTAAAAAAGACCATGACAGTGGTAAAATTAAGCTTTAATTAATTTATGTACAATGCTCGTATTATATGTACAAAATACAAACAAGTGTAGCAAGTCTACAGTCGACTATCATTGAATTAAGTACTTGGCGAAGCTATCTTCCTTACTGCAGTATGTGAACATAACTTTGTAGAGTTCAATCAATAGTAGACTAGCTAGGATCAAGAAATCTGAAAATCTGTTTAGAACTTGTTGTAGATAATATTGAGATCGACCAACATAAATGTCAATTGCATTATCTGTAATATAATTAGGATTTATCTGTGAAAAGGGGGTGAATATTAATTAAATATGTATCACATATACATTGAAATTTTCGATTTTACCCTTGCCGAGTTTCAGGGGCAGCGAAGTTCGAAGTTATTACAATTATGCCACCGCATTTTTTTAATTTTTGAACAGATCTTGGCCGTCCAGATAGGCGAGATCTATGGTTGAGATTGGTTCTCGGTTCTCATATGGGGTATGGTTCCTTCTGAAACCCGACCCTATATATATATATATATATATATCTATTACTATATATTAAAACAATGCAGTGCACAATTTTTAAGAAAAAAAATTTCCCGCTCAAGAATGTCAAATCAGAAGAAAAAAAAAAGCAATTGGACATGTTGTGACACTTTACCATATTAATTATTTATTTTGACACTTCACTATATATTTAATAATTATTTATTACCCATCATACACAATTTTAATAATTTTTAAATAGTGTATTACATGTTGGGTCACATGCCAATACGTAGGTAAGAATTTCCTCAGTTCATGATTTCAATGCATTTTCAACTTATTAAATATTAATTTGAGCAAGACAATAAATATTATTTTTAGATAGTTTAATTCGAAAACTTAAATAGTTTGAACCTGATCATAACACAATTCCTCTTACCATCCACGCATTACATGGCGGTATATAAAACAATCGTATTTTTTTAGCAATAAGGTTTAATATTTGAAATCTTATATGAGGAATTTTAGAAAAGTAAACTACATAAAAATAATATTTTATGTTTTATTGAAGTTAATATGTTAATCAATTGAAAAGTGCAAGTATTTATTTTATTTTATTTTATGATTTGACATTTTTGATCGGAAAAAATATTCTCGAAAATCGTGCACTACTTTGTTTTATATATAGTATAGAAGTATAGATATGTATATATACATATATAAATTTAATAATTTATCGAAACTAACTTTGTAAAAGAAAATATATATATATATATATATATATATATATTTTTCCGTAAGAGGAACAACTAAAATTCTCTCTACTGCATATTTGGTATTACATTTCCTATTGCACACTCTATTTCTTTAGTTTTTTTTTCAATTATTTTCTTTGATTTCAATTTCTTATGCTTTAATTTAATTTTACACTTATTATTTAAGAATCATCCTACTCAATTAGAATGCATTATAATTTTTTAGTATTTAATTTTTTTTTTTTAGATATTAATTGATTATTTAAAAAAAGTAAATACTAAAAAAACTATTAAACCTTAATTGAGTATGATTAACCATAAATAACAAATGTAAAATTAAACTGAAGTATAAGAAATTGAAATCAAAGAAAAAATTTTAAAAAAAATTGAGTGTGCAATATGGAATGCAACACTAAATGTGTAATAGGTGATTTCAAATGTGTGGAGATCATTTTTCGCAGGCCCAATGGTAGCAAGGTTGAACAATACGACCTCGAGAATGTGGTTGGAAGTGAGAAAGGCGAGATGATGAAGGTGTCAGATTAGCGGCTGACAAAAGAAGAGACTAGATCAAAACTCTGACAGTTGTAAGGAGGAAACCGATTTAAAATCATTTGGAAGATAATGGGAGAATAGATTCTGGGAGACCGTTGGCCACCTCCCTATAGATTTATAGGTAAAGACGTCGTCAGAAATAGAAGGGGCATGAAAAAACTCTAAGATCCTTCTTCAACCTTGAATTCTCTTTCAAATCTATTATTGTTTTAAATTTATGGCACTTACATTTATCATATTAGCTTACTTAAATCGTTATCTGACTTGGGCATCAGAGAGCGAACAAACGCCACCTCTCTGACATTCCTCACCCTAACACTCTTTTTATTTGTCTATGCAAATTATCTGTGTTCGAACTCCAAACAAATTTGATTGTAAATTTTTGTGATCTAAGACAAAATCTTTGACCATTTTATTCTATTTAGATCTTCTAATTACATATTTCATCCGTTTCATTTTGATTGTTGTTTTAGTTTTTTATCTAAAATTTACAATTAATTTTATGGACTAATATACCCATCCCTTATATAAAACATAAAATCTTATTCACTTATATTTTTTTAAAAATAAGACTATTTTCCATATATTTTTAAGAATTTGGGATGTGATTAAAATTGGAGGAGAGAGTGTGAAAATATATAAAACAACAAACATTTTGAAAATTCGATACTGCCAACATGGCACCGTGCTCGGATTTTGAAAATTTAATTAAAATACATATTTTAAAAATATTGTATTAAAAAATAATTTGAGGATCTATCTTACTTTTTAAGTAGATGTTAAATACATTAGTCTCAATTTTTTTCGCATCTTCTTATATTAACGACAAAGTTACGTTTTTCACATGATATCATTAAAGAAAAATACACCAATGTCGTTTACATAGCAGGAGGTGAGAAAAATCAAGACCAACATAATTAAAACCTACTTAATATCGTCATATATGTCCCCAAAATATTTTTTGGCAAAACATTTTTAAAAATGTGTGCATCTGAAATAAGACCCGAATTTGACCCGAGTCCACATGGATCAACCTACCAAAAAATTGTCAAAATCAATATCAAACTCAATACTAAAAAGTATCACCTAATTCTTAAAAATTAATGTGTCTCGTACTTATCTTATACAAATTTATTTAGTTTAAATTGTGATTTTTTCACATTCCAATTAATACTTAGAGTTCATGAGTTCATGATTTTTTTAGGATTTATGATTTTTTAAGGGTCTTTTTAGTGGTTTAAGATTTTTAGGGATCTATTTTTTAATATTTATTAATCTCAATTATGGGTTATATTTAAGTTGAAAAGATTAATTATCGAGCGCAATGCACGAGCTCACACGTTAGCGTCGAACGAATGCATTGTGCTGAGTTTCCATATTTCAAAAAAAATAAATTAATTCACTTTTATTTTATGGTTCATAAATTACATTTTAGGATATATATTTATTTCAGAATTGGATTTTTTATTTTCACTTACTGTTTATATTTATTTCGAAAAAATTAATTATCGAGCGCAATGCACGACCTCACGCGTTAGCATCGGGCAAGTGCATTGCGCGAGTTGTAAAATTTTTAAAAATTTAAATTAATTCACTATAATCTTAATGATATATATTTTTGACGTGGGTATAAACTACATGTGCGGTCTGAAATAGCGCTGTAAATAGTGTTGGACCACGGAAGTCTTTCTCTAGGTAGAAACAAGGTTATTCCAAAGTGTACAAAGAAAAAATGACTAGAAATCTATATATATATGTTGATACCGATTGATAGTGTATCATAGATTTAGGGATATTTGTTTATATTGTATATTTTGAGTTTTTGTCTTTCTTGCAGGATTAAATCTGTTGAGAAGAAATAGGAGCATGTGGGATTTGACCAAGTCCAACGATCTGCTGAAGCCACGGTTGTTCCGGAAGTTGCGCCGGAAATATAGGAATGCAGTTCATGGAGATCAAGGCTTAGTGGATCGGTTGCTTTGAGTAGGGATCAAGCAATGAGATGTGTATATATAGGGTTCAGATTGTTAGTGTTAGATAACGAGTTTTTAATATAGCTTTTCAGATATTGTTAAGTTTTGAGTTCTCGTATTTATCCGTTTCTACTAGATATAGTTAAGACAACTTTAGTCCCAACCTTCTGTGAAGGAAGAGATAAAGTGTCTTAATATTTAGTGAGAGTTTATCTGGTAGTGTTTTTGTAATTCACATATTTTATATAGTGAAGATTTCGCCCTGAGGCACTTTGCAAGATTATAGAAATATAATCTTGTGAAAATTCCAATCCATTGTTTCTGTTTTACATTTCCGCTGCGTATGCAAAGTTGTCTCAACTTTATACACAACTTTGTACACAACTCTTTCAGAACCGAGACTTCGGTTTCTACAATTGGCATCGAGAGTAGACACTTGATACACTAAGTGGTGATCCTATTTTCATAAGCACAATGGATTGCACGAACCCGCTGTTCAATAAACCTCCCGTTCTAGATGGTATGAACTATTCCTTTTGGAAAGTTCGGATGAGATCATGCATCAAGTCGATTGATGCAAGAGCATGGAATGTGGTTCAAAAAGGATGGACACACCCCAAGACCGTGGATGCTGAAGGAGATACATGCCGTACACCATAGTCAGAATGGACCAGAGAGTAAAATGAAGAAGCCACCTTTAATGACAAGGCGCTCAACGCGATTCAATCCTCCCTACACGTCCAGATGTTCAAACTTATAAGAAATTGTGAGACGGCTAAGGAAGCTTGGGATATACTCCAGCAGCATTGCGAAGGTGATGTTGGAATTAAAGAATCAAGGCATCGGATTCTCACCACAAAGTTTGAAAACATGAAGATGGAGGATGATGAGTCCGTAGGAGACTACTGCAACAAATTACTGGAAATTGCCAATGAGTGAAATGATTTGGGTGATCCAATTACCAATAAGAGGTTAGTTTCAAAAACTTTGAGGACTCTAACTTCTCGTTTTGACATGAAAGTGGTTGCAATTGATACTGCTACAACTACTGGAGCTCTGGATTTCACCAAACTGATGAATGATTTGAAGACATTCGAGATGGAACTAAATGAAAAGGGTGGACAGAAGAAGAAGGGAATCGCCTTGACTGTAGGGACAACTTCAAAGACAACTTCAAAGACAACTTCGGCTTACGTTGAAGAAGAATATGAAGATCTTGAAGAAATCACTGAGAAGGATCCAGATTATGCTCTTCTCACCCGAAGAGTTAATTCTCTCATTCGAGCCAACAAAGGAAAACAACAAATGGGAGGTAGAGAACAACGAAAGCCTCGAAGTGATGCCTCCGGATCTTTGGTTCTTTATGACAGGCTTATCTCACCAGGAAAGGAACCAAAAATCATTAGGCGTGTTGCATCTAATCACTTCCGACCTAAGGAAGTGACGGACTTCTCTACAGTTCAATGCTATGAATGCAAGGGCTTCGGACACTTTGCCAACGAGTGTCCCAACACATTTCGTAAACTGGAAAAGCATGTCAACTTTCTATCCCTTAGCGATAGTGAGCTTGACACCTCAGGAATTTATGTAGAGGAGATTCCTAATGATCCACCAACTGAGCAGGCAGCCTTAACTGCAGTATGTGTTGAAGAGGACAAGTCAAACTACACCGAAGTTGAGATAACTTCAGATAGGTATGATGAATCCTACTATAACACTCTTTTCTGTTTCAACACTGTTGTGTCCAATGCAGAAAATGAGGAAGAAGTTACGGAAGAGGAAACTCTGGAGTTACTGATAAAGATGAGGAACTTTACAAGGAACTGTACGTCAAATGGTCCAAACAGTGCAAAGTGGTGGATTCACTAACTAAGGAAGTTTCTGTGCAAAAGGCCTCACTACAAAAGCTGGAAGTCATGCTGATAAAGAAGGATGCTGAGTTGGACAACATGAGAATTAAACTCAATCGTGCTGATGAAACCTTTAAAAGACTCAACACGGGAACCTCAAAACTAGATGAAGTTCTGTCTCAAACTCAGATAACTTCACATGGCCTTGGGTATGATTTGAATGCAAGACCAGCCTTCACTCAGATTTTGTCGACTCATGGCAAACCATTTGTAAAAGCCAATGAAGTTCCCACAACTTCGTCAGCAAAGAAAAAACGTAGGAGGTACATTTGTCACTTCTGTTTTCTTCTTGGACACATTAAGCCCTTCTGCCATAAGTTTTTGCAGGAACACCATAAGGAGATGCATCTGAAGAACCAAGCATCAAATCCTGTCCTCTCAAACAAAGGTAACAAGTCCAAGAAACTGGTATGGAGACCCAAAGTTACGCCAACAGTTACCTGCCAAGTGGTTTTCACTGCATCAACAGATAATGACTCGACCACATGGTACTTTGATAGTGGATGCTCACGTCACATGACAGGCTCCAGATGTTATCTATCAAACTATCAAAGAATCAATGGCAGTGAAGTAACTTTTGGAGGAGGATCAAATGGCAAGATTGTTGGACGAGGAACCTTGGACAGTCCTGGACTCCCAAAGCTGGCCAATGTATCACATGTTGAAGGGCTGACTGCAAATCTCATTAGCATTAGTCAACTATGTGATGACAACTTCAGTGTCATCTTTGATAAAGAAAGGTGCACTGTGATGGACAACAACGGAAATCATGTGATCTTAGGGGTAAGGTCTTCCAATAATATTTATGAGACTAGCAAAAACAGTTGTCTAAGTGCGCAGGTAAATGAAGTGCAGCTTTGGCACCAAAAATTGGGACACACCAACTTCCGCAATATGAAGAATCTTCAAAGACTAAATGCTGTTCTAGGAGTTCCCAAGTTGAAAATTTCAAGTCCTAGCCTTTGTGGAGATTGTCAAAAAGGAAAACAAGTCAAAGCGTCGCACCCAGTTGTGACAACTTCTGAGAGACCTTTCATAACTCAAAGCTGCTTCGAACTACTTCATATGGATCTTATGGGACCAGCTGAAGTTGAAAGTATTGGAGGTAAATGGTATTCCTTTGTGATTGTAGATGATCTATCTAGGTATACTTGGGTAAAATTTTTAAGTAACAAGGGTGAAACATATAATTCCTTCTTGGAGTTGTATGCCACGATCAAAATTTTTTACCATGCTCGTGTCAAGAGACTAAGATCAGATCATGGGAGGGAGTTTGAGAATATTCAACTCCTCAACTTTTGCACGAAGGAAGGAATTCATCATGAGTACTCATCTCCAAAGACACCCCAGCAAAACGGTGTGGCCGAGCGAAAGAATAGAACCCTACAAGAGATGGCTACGGTGATGCTGCATTCAAAGATTGAGATACAGGGTAGAAGTAGAACAAGTGACACAGAAGTGGAAGAAAGAGTGTACCCTGAAGTTGAACCCACTTCAACGACAACCGAGGATACACCAACAAATGAACCTGAATCTGATTATGAGCAAGAAGATTCAGATATCCCTGTACAAGGCAGTGCAAGAAGGGACCCACCGAAAAGAATTCGCAAAGATCATCCAATAGACCAAGTCATTGGAGATGTTCACGAAGGGGTCCGAACTAGAGGTAACTCAGTTGTCAACCACAAGGAAATGGTGAGGATGGTGTGTTTGTCATGTGTCATCAATGAAGTTGGGATAATTGTGTTCCTGTCTTTGATTGAACCTAGGAATGTAACTGAAGCCTTAAAAGACGAGTTTTGGATTAGTGCAATGCAGGCCGAATTACTTGAATTTGTGAGAAACAAAGTCTGGACACTAGTGCCCAGACCGTCTGGAGTTAATGTCATCGGGACTAAGTGGATATTCAAAAATAAAACTGATGAGTTTGAAAACATCATTAGAAATAAGGCTCGCTTAGTTGCCCAAGGATACACTCAAGTAGAAGGCATAGACTATGATGAAACTTTTGCTCCAGTTGCACGAATAGAGTCAATCAGGCTTTTGTTTGCCATTGCATGTTATCTTAACATCACTCTTCACCAGATGGATGTTAAGGCAACTTTTCTCAATGGAATCTTGGAAGAGGAGGCATATGTGGAACAACCCAAAGGATTCGAAGATCCTTCAAAGCTCGATCATGTGTACAAACTACACAAGGCTTTATATGGACTAAAGCAAGCTCCTAGAGCTTGGTATAGTCGTTTGACCGAATTTTTGCTTAATTTTGGTTTTTACAGGGGACATGCGGATATGACACTTTTTATTAAAAAGGAAAACAACTTTCTAACCATAGCTCAAATTTATGTCGATGACATAGTGTTTGGGTCAACGAGTGAGAAAGCCTCGAAGGAATTTGTGGAAGCCATGTCAACCTCCTTCGAGATGAGCATGGTTGGGGAACTTAGCAACTTCCTCGGCCTTCAAGTCAAGCAAAAAGAAAATGGAGTTTTCGTCTCACAGACGAAATATGCAAAGAACCTTGTGAAGAAGTTTGGTCTAGAAAGTGCAAAACACATGAGAACCCCCATGAGCACAACGGAGAAACTGTCGAAGGATGCAGTTGGGCCTGAAGTTGACCCAACGTTGTACAGATCGATGATCGGAAGTCTTCTGTATTTGACTGCAAGCAGGCCAGATATAATGTACAGTGTTTGTGCATGTGCTCGATTCCAATCCTGTCCAAAGGAAGAGCACCTGAAAGCTGTCAAGAGGATCATTCGATATGTTGCTGGCACTTGTGAACTGGGAATTTGGTTCACAAAGGACACAACTTCAGATCTTGTGGGGTACAGTGATGCTGACTGGGCTGGAGAAACTGATGATCGAAGAAGCACAAGTGGAGGATGCTGTTACCTAGGCAATAATCTCATCTCCTGGCACAGCAAAAAGCAAAATTGCATTTCTTTATCCACAGCTGAGTCGGAGTATGTAGCAGTCGGAAGTTGTGCAACACAACTAATTTGGTTGAAGTCAATGTTGGATGACTATGGTTTGGAGAGCAATTCCCTAGTGATGCTTTGCGACAACACAAGCGCAATCAACCTTGCAAAGAACCCCGTCCACCACTCAAAGTCCAAACACATCCACTTAAGGTATCACTTTATTAGAGATTTAGTCGAAAAGAAGTTATTAAAGTTGGAGTACATTAGTACAGATTCTCAACTGGCTGACATTTTCACAAAAGCTCTTAGCTATGAGAGATTCTCATCTTTGAGAAAATCTCTTGGCTTATGTTCTATATGATTTCAAAAGTTAAATCAACTGTTGCCACAACTTTTGATATATCATAGTTAACTGTGAAGTTGAGCAGATTCGAGGGTGTAAAAGCCTGTAAAAGGTGAAATCATGATTGTTCTTAAAAAACCATATAACTGGGTCAAAGACCTCAGATAAGTGGTTTTTATGAGATTCTCTTAATTATACATCTATTCACCATCTGCTCTCTTCTTGAAAAGTCTTTTATGATGTGTCAAAAGTGTTCTGAATATTTCATTCTCTATGACAACAGTTGTTCAAATTAAAAAAAATAAAAAAATAAAAAATTTGAAAGTCAGTTGAGTGAATCCGGAAGTATATCCTACTCTATCTTTAATTTCATCTTTGACTATATCTTTAATTTATTTGATCCCTATTTTTGTGGCGGGACGAATCTGTTTGTTAGTATACTCATTTAAAATTCCCGTCTTTTTGCTAAGTCTGTTAAAAACAAATCCTTGCTCCACTTTTCACAAAACCCTCATTTCTCCATCCTTTCAACCGTTCATCTTCCAAAAACTCACGCTCTCTCTCTCGAACTTTCCCCAATATGACGCCGGAAAAGATGAAGCAATTACAGGAATTTATGGCGGATCCTGAAGCTTCCGCTTACCTCCGCCACCTCTCGACGTTTCCGCCGCATCCATCTCCTCCCCGCTTATTGGCACCTAATCCTTTCCGTCTTCTTTCACCGGAAACCACCCCTCTTCTCCGACCCAGCATCTTGCTCTCGTCTTCATGAGGGAATGCTCCGATGGAGATCTCTCCTGAGGTGGGAAGCTCGGAAATTCAGTCTCAGCCGCTTCCTCTCCCGGCACCGACTACAATGCCGCCAACTGTCCTGACGCCGACGGCCGAGCAGATGATTATCATCGCACCAAGTGGCATTGTGATGCCGTCGTTCGATTTCTCGGAGCTCGACACTCCAATTTTGGCCGAAGACCAAGAGGACCCAGCCCCTCCGTCTGAGGAAGCCGCTCTACAAGGCGGAAGTCCGATTGTCGTCCCATTCTCCTCTGCCGAGCCGGAGCCACAGCCGGAGGTCAACCCATCTCCGACCCCTTCTCCTCCGATGAAGAAAACCTCTAAAACTCCTAAGGGTCCTCCCTCTCGCCGTTCAAAGCGTATATCTCGAACAAGTCATCCCTCTCAAGCTCCCGAAGAACCCATCCACATCGACAGTGATGCCGAGGGTGAGGATCAATTAGGTGCTTCCTTTGACGAATCTGCTGAAAAATCGGCCTCTCACCAACCTTCAGAAGCCGAGGAGGACGAAGAGCTTGAAGAGGAGGTTGCTGCCTCTCGGAAAGGGAAGAGGAAATTACCTTCCTCATCGCCGTTGAAGTCGAAGGGCAAGTCAGTTAAAAAGGTCAAACGGGAAGCTACTCCGACCGAGGCTGACACCGACTCCGACTCCGAGCTTGAGGTACATAAAGCTTTGAATGAATGTTTTTACAATGAGGCTGCTAAGAAGAATTGGGATAGTTTTAGGAAAAGGGAGTTCATTCATGATAGGGCAGTGGATTTGAAGGATTTTGCACAATATAACTTGGTTGATTTTCTGCATAAAAGGAAAGTTTTTAAGAGTGTTATGTATGTGAAACCCTATGTTGCTGAGATTGTGAAGCAGTTTTATTCAAATTTGTCTGTTGATTTTGCTAACCCCTCCTCTAAGATGTTTGGGAAAGTCTATGTCCGTGGGAAAATTTACTCTTTCACTCCTTCTCGCATTAACAAATTTTTAGCCGCTCCAAATGTTGTTGAATCTGATGTTGAGACTGATGAGGAGCTAGAAGTTGAGATGGAGAATTTGCTTACGGGTGGCCGTGCAGATGTGTGGATAGTGAACAGAAGGCCTAACCGTATAGCTTCGGTTCTTACCTCTCTTTTTGCAACTTTGCACAAGATTTCAGTGTCAAATTGGATCCCTACATCCAATACAACAGTTGTGCCGTTTGAGCATGTGTGCCTGCTCTACAAAGTGTTCAAGGAAGAGAAATTCAATTTGGGCACTCACATTTTTAATGCCGTTGCTGAAGTTGCCGTGGCGAAGTCTACCAAAAAGTTGATCGTACCTTCTCTCATCTATAGTATGCTTGTTGAGCAAGGGTTGAAGCCAAAGAAGAAAGATGTTCTCACATCCAAGCTTCCTCTCCAAACTGTGCAACCTGCCTTCTTGAGTGAGAAGAGGCACAGAGATCTCCCGTGGATTGATGCCTCAACTAAAGAGGATCCCTCGGTCGAGTTAATGTGTTCTTTACCTGTCTTTGTTTTGCAGGAGCAAATAGCTTTCTTCTCCTCACAGATTGCTCTCCTTGAAGGGCAATGAAGGATTTTTCAACGAATCCTTTCTTCCCAAAAAGGGGGAGAAGGCCCTAGCCGTCGCCACGGATCAAGTGATGAGGGAGATGAAGATGAGGAGTGAGGGGGAGAAGCATGAAGAAGGAGAAGCATGAAGAAGAAGAAGACCGCAGTGTGTTGCAGTATTTTGATGTTGATTGGATGAAACAAACAAACAACTATTTTATTTGTTGCAGCACAACTTTCTGAACAACTTTTATTTTCTGCCTAACTCTTATATATTTTGGATTGCATGCAGATATGTATGCATTTGCTGTGAATATATTATGGTTATGGTTGTTTTATGTGTTGTGATGATTCTGTTAGTCTTGGTGACAGGGGGAGTAACTGTTTAGCTAACATTTCTCTAAACTTTTCATGGTTGTTGTGATTTGATTGTGTTGCTTCAGGAGGAGTAATTTTAACTCTTGATTTTTGTTTGGTTTTGGGAAGAAAGCCAAAAAAGGGGGAGATTGTTGATACCGATTGATAGTGTATCATAGATTTAGGGATATTTGTTTATATTGTATATTTGGAGTTTTTGTCTTTCTTGCAGGATTAAATCTGTTGAGAAGAAATAGGAGCATGTGGGATTTGACCAAGTCCAACGATCTGCTGAAGCCATGGTTGTTCCGGAAGTTGCGCTGGAAATATAGGAATGCAGTTCGTGGAGATCAAGGCTTAGTAGATCGGTTGCTTTGAGTAGGGATCAAGCAACGAGATGTGTATATATAGGGTTCAGATTGTTAGTGTTAGATAACAAGTTTTTAATATAGCTTTTCAGATATTGTTAAGTTTTGAGTTCTCGTATTTATCCGTTTCTACTAGATATAGTTAAGACAACTTTAGTCCTAACCTTCTGTGAAGGAAGAGATAAAGTGTCTTAATATTTAGTGAGAGTTTATTTGGTAGTGTTTTTGTAATTCACATATTTTATATAGTGAAGATTTCGCTCTGAGGCACTTTGCAAGATTATAGAAATATAATCTTGTGAAAATTCCAATCCATTGTTTCTGTTTTACATTTCCGCTGCGTATGCAAAGTTGTCTCAACTTTATACACAACTTTGTACACAACTCTTTCAGAACCGAGACTTCGGTTTCTACAATATATATTATAACAGACTTTTGTTTTCCCGTCAATTTACAAAAGGGCATTATAGACATTTTATTTAACATTATATGGCATTATAGTAATATATAGAATTATGCATCATCACATTTAATTTCATTTACTTTTGATACTTTCCATATACACATATAATGTATGCACATAAATAAATGATTGTACTAATCTACTTATTATCCCAATTTTTGACGGAGCAAACATATTTTTTTGAAGCAGCGTCTCATCTCTTAAATCATTTTTATTTGGTCTAATTACGCTTTCCTTTTTCTTTTTCATATTGTTTCTTGAATATTTATTTACTCTCATCACATTATTAGTTAGTTTAGATTTCTTCAAAAAGTTTAAATTTATATTTTTTGTCATCTTTCTATATAATTTTGATGTATATATATTTTTTTATTTAATCAAACATGAATCATTTTTTTTAATAAATAATAATGTCACAAATTGCAAATTAAACTATGTATCAATGCAAAAATAACAAATTCCATATACAATAAAATAAACATTGAAATTGATGAATTGAAAATATTTTCTTATTAATCTAAAAATAATTACAACAGCGTATCCATTCATTATGTTGAATAAAAATTTAAATTTAAGATATTTAAATTTACATAAAATTAAAAAACTAAAAAATTTAAAATCAACATGACAAAATATCTTATATTTTTTATAAAATTATAATGAAAAACTAAACATACAATAAAACTAATCATTTCCTTTTTGTTTTCGAATTGGGTAACGGGGAACCGGTAAATTTTGATTTGAGATGTCTCACTTTTACACATGATTTCTACTATTTGGGTTTTCACGAAGAGTCAGGAATAGTTGTGTTTGCTCGCATATATTTGAGATTCGCAGTTCTTTGAAGGTCATTATATAAATTTTAGTTTAAATATTTTGTATAATATTAATTTCATATTTATAATTTCTAATAAAATAATAATAACTGTAAATATATTATTCGTGAATGGCACGATGGGTCATTCTAGTTTCCAATGAAAGTTCAAATCTCAAATGATTCATTTATAAAAAAATAAAATAAAAAAATCAAATAGAAAAACATAGTTATTGAAAAATCAAACGAAAAAAGAAATGGAAAGTGGCAGGAGTAGCAATACCCATTATTTTCAGGGGGTATTTAAGGGATATCACATAGCGTCATAATTCATTGACTTCAACCAATCTGTAGTCCCCACACGTATGTATCTCTTGTGGAATTATATTTTTCCCTCTTTCCACAATATAAAAACCCTCATGTTTGCCCCTAATTCTTATCGATTTCGCATCTAGGCGAAGAAAGAAAGAAATCAAAATTGAAGAAGAAAATGGATGCTCTGGATTCAGTTTTCGACCCGCTGAGAGATTTCTCCAAGGACAGCATTCGTCTCGTCAAGCGATGCCACAAGCCTGATCGCAAAGGTAAATTCATATTCTTTCTATTTTGTTGTTTTTCCCCCTCTCTCTTGGGGTGTGATTAAAATTATTTTGGTTAAATGAGCACGAGAATTTATCTCATTTTCTAAAATTTGATATTTGCTTGTAGAGTTCACGAAGGTGGCTACTCGGACGGCCATCGGGTTCGTCGTGATGGGATTTGTTGGGTTTTTCGTGAAGCTAATTTTCATTCCCATCAACAATATTATTGTGGGCGCTTCTTGATTTTTTCGTAAGCATACTCCCTTTTTTTATGGTCACTTCATACTAATTTTGTTTAGACTGGCTTCAAATTTTGCTTTTAGTACTGCCAGCATCAATTCGTAAGCTGTTTTTGTTGATGTCGATTGTGTTATACGATGAACTAGGTCCAGAGTGTGATTGTTAGGAATAAATGAAAAATGAATACATAGTTTTCCAAAATCCTATGCGGAAGGAGTTCTATATATCAATCCATCTCCAGCTTTTTAGAATATATTTGCTGAAGTATGTTTAGTTCTAGTGCTTGCTATGAAACAGACAAATTACAAATGTAAAGAATAATACGAATGAAGTGGAAAATATCATGGTTTAGGTTAAAATAAATTCCATTTGTGGATTAGCATTGGTACGAGGTGCTAGAATGCTGGCAGAAGCATAATCCAAATCTTTGCCGTGGACCTGTTTTGACACACTTTCCCTTGGGAACCTTTCTCATCCTTTAAATGTTGAAAGTTTGTGTGTTTCTAACCGTACTTTATATAAAAATAATAATCAGATTGTAGTGTTCAGGAATGAGCTAATTATTACATTATGTTTATGTGCTCAATGCAGACATCACAATTCGAATTTCTTTTCTTGATTATGATGGTTCATGTGCACATATGGTTAACTTTGGTGATTTTTGTATCTATTTCATTTCACATGAGCAATACATGTCTTGAAGAGAAGGTTCTCTCTCTCTCTCTCTGTGTTTTTTTTTTCTTTTTTTAAGAAGACTAAATTGGTGTGGCCGGGGTGATGGATCTATCTTGCTTGATTTGGATGGAATAAGATGTGCTTAGTACATTATTGACAATTTCAATAAGCCAGAGATAAAACTTCAAAAGCCACTCTAGTGGAGAGTAAATGTATTTGAAGCTATTTTCACATCTCTTTTTCCTTGGCTTGCTGGATGCTGTATTTGGACTTTGGGTATCAGTGAAAAGGAAAATGACAGAAACGTAATTAAAGAAGACCCAGAAAATTGTATCTTGCTAAAAGTATATTTTTATTTTCACGTGCATCTTTTCTTCAGTCACAATACAAAAAGAACATGAACGTTGATAATAATGTCACTTTAGAGTTTAGTGTGATAAACTTATGTTATGTGGCAGGCTTTTGACTCGAAAGTTGTATGCAGTCACACAAGTAATGCATATTTTATATTGTTGTTGTATAACTATGTGCACTTGCAACAATTAGACTTGTTGTTCACGCATACTACTCCTCACCTCAAAACTTATGTTAGCTTTGCATTTATGATACTTTAGGCTGTGGATAAGATTAGTTTTACTAATGAAAACTATTATTTTGAAGTGCAGGCTTTTCGCTAGAATGAGAACCGGGATCACAACCAGATAGTGGGAAAGAGTGGTTGCTCGGAAGATTATTTGATCGATTTCATAATTTTGTAGAACTTCTCCTAATCAGATGGATGATGTGTATTTCTTTATTGTAAACACTTCCATACATGATTATATTTTTAAAGTTTTACTGTTTGTCTTTTCCTTACGTTTTGGTTTGCTTCTACATTCTGCCCTCTCTCTCTCTCTCTCTCTCTCTCTCTCTCTCTCTCTCATTAAGCTCAACTTTTAATTTGGCTTTAGTTTGAACTGGTTTGTATATGATGCCAATCCATCTATACGTGTTCAGTTCATTTATTTGTGAGTTAACTTGTCATATATGAATTTGGCATCATACTTATATTTTTGTATTTTTACTTATTGAGTGTTAATATGAAAAATACGTACTAATTAGACTTGGTTCATAAGAAGGAAATTATTGATTTAAAAAAAAATATATCAACTTGTTATAACTTTTTTACTTATGAAATAATATATGTTTATTAAAAAAATTGTTTAAATGAGTTCGTATGCTATGCGCATTTTTGCACATAATTCTTGTAAAGGAGATCGGGTTTGGAATCCATTGTTTTACTATCCACTGCCACCGGATGTCCGGATGAGATCCTCTATTCCATATTTGGTCAAATTTATGAAATTTTCTTCCATTTTTTTGTCAATTTTAATTTATTATGTTTTATTTTAATTTTATGATTGTTTTTAGGATTCACCCCATCCAATTAAGGTTTATAGTTATTTTTTAGTATTTAATTTTCAAAAAATTGATTATTATGGTCGTTTATTTTAAGAACATGATTTTAAATTTTTAAAATTTTAATATTTTGTTGATAGATGTGACTAGGTCGATTATGTTATAATTAATTTTTATTTTTATAATATCTATTATTAAACTTGTGAATTCGATTGCAGAATACTTATCGAAACACCAAATATAGAATTGAAAGTCTCATCCCCCCGGCCACAAGTCACAACTAAAAAAAAAACATAGAAATCATCATATTCTTGGAGCTTTATATTTTCAAAGCACATTGTTTACCCGGACGATTTTCTTGTACTTGTTTATTGTGGTAACGGACTTCATCATTTTCAGATTTCAGGTATGATTTACCACTAAACTTGATTGAGTGTTGACATATAAAACAAATTGGACAAATAGAATTTAGGCGTATCGTAGCAAATTGAAAAATAGAATTATTTTAAAAATAAACAGTATAATCGTGGAATTTAATAATTTCTAACGACCTATACCAATGTAACAAATCCATCAATTGAAACCATTTTTCAATGTATTGTTTAACAAAGTTGTTAACCATATATGAGATAAAAATTGAGAAAAAAATGACGAGACCCGCTTTTAATCAAGAGCATAAAGTGCAAAGTGCAAACTTTTCAACGATAGGTCAAAATCAAATCAAATCAAAATTAAAGGGAGTAGAATCGATTACTCAAAAGCTTAAAGGGCTAAATAGAAATAATCAGTTTTCCCTTCTCTGCTCCTCACCAGTATAGTTATAAAACCCTAGTCAGTCCACAGATCTTCTTCTCTCCCACTACGCCTTGTGCAGCCGCTCTCTGTAAGTCTTCCGCCAATAATCTCTTTCTCTGTATGCGAGTTCCGATTTCATAGATATTTGTTTCAACGCTTTAGTAATTTAGGCATACTGTAATTATTAAGATTTCAATTTTAAATATCCCCCCTTTTTTTTTGAACGCAGAAATCGAATAGATCAGTTAAGGACCCTGTTTTCATTGAGCAATGGCTGTCACTTTCCACGATCTGAGCTCGGCTGCTGGCCTCAAGAAGCTTGATGACTACCTTTTGTCGAGAAGCTACATTTCTGGGTCAGTTTTAAATTTATTTCAGCCTTCATTCTTATGTTTCTAGAGTATAAAAATATATGGTTAGAAAATCATTCATAGGCCTGCTCTGTTTTTTAGGATAATTGCTATACTGCAATGCGTCCAAGCATTAGTTTCTCTGATTTCATAATGTCGAGTTTTCATATTGATTGATTATTTTGTAAAGTAATGTGGGGTTTTGAATGGGTGAACGTTTTCTGTTAACATAAAAAGTGATAGGTGATGGATGATTTGCCCTTGATTACAAATATCTTACTAAGTGCATAGACTACACTTGTTTCCCTCCAAACTATCATATGATTTCTGCACATGGTTATTGTTTCTATGTGCCATCTAGTTTTGTCATGTCCAGGTTTATTTATTTTGTACATTGGTGGAGATCAATGGTTGCTGAATGTGGTTTGTTGTTGTGTAAGAGTGAGAAGTTAATAAATGCTTACTTTTGTTGGTTCCAGATTATGTGTTTGCATTCTCTGCTTAAATGTGGGTCGTTACAACTTGCAAAAGCCAATCTTGAGTTTTTGTTGAATATTTTTGCAATCCTGTTTCAGGTATCTTGCTTCCAAGGATGATCTTGTTGTTCAAGCTGCCCTCTCAAAGTCTGCAATCACCAACTATGTAAACGTATCACGTTGGTACAATCACATTGAAGCCTTGTTGAGGATTTCGTATGTACTCCCTTAAATGGGATCTTCTGAAATATTTTGGTTCAGTTTAAGTTTTCAGATTGTGATGGTTCTCTCATTTGTTCTTATTGGGCTGTTGCAGTGGAGTTTCTGGAGAAGGATGTGGTGTAAGTATTGAGGGATCAGCTCCAGTTGATGATGCTATTGCTACTCCTCCAGCTGCAGACATCAAGGCAAGAATGTGGAATATAAATCCTCTGCTGTTGTTTCATTTTTTGTTTTTGGAAAAAAATAGTCTCCTTTCCCTTTGATTTGCTATCTTTGGTCCCCCCTAGTATGGAAAATTGTTGAGTTGAACCACCATATTTATATTGTTCTGGTTGTGTTGAAATGTGATTTACAGGCCTCAGTTGCTGAGGACGACGATGATGATGATGATGTGGATTTGTTTGGAGAGGAGACTGAGGAAGAGAAGAAAGCTTCTGAAGCACGTGCAGCAGCCCAGAAGGCATCTGGAAAGAAGAAAGAGTGTAAGTTCTGTAATCATGCATAAGTGCAACTAATGTTGTCTCTGTCCATAAAATTATTTGAAATGCAATCTATTGGTATAGTTGTGAAGAATTGCAATTTATCCTCGATGTTGATTCTAACAATGTGAATGCATTTGCTTCCTCAGCTGGAAAATCATCAGTCTTGTTGGACATAAAACCATGGGATGATGAGACCGACATGAAAAAGCTCGAGGAAGCAGTTAGAGCTGTGCAGATGGAAGGTCTTCTTTGGGGAGCATGTATGTATTCCTCGTCACTATCAAATTGATAGGTTGAAGACTATGGTGATAATTTCATTTTTGGTGTTTTGTGAATTGAACATTATATCTTGTTTGCAGCTAAACTTATGCCTGTGGGATATGGCATCAAGAAGCTGCAGATCATGATGACCATTGTGGATGACTTGGTATCTGTTGATACACTCATAGAGGAGCAACTCACGGTTGAACCCATAAATGAATATGTCCAAAGTTGTGACATTGTGGCCTTCAACAAAATATGTAAGTTTATCCGACTTGCCTGTGCCAAGTGTTTTTATCCTATACCATTGCAAATACAACGGTATGCTGAATATCAGAAGCAAAATTGCACGTGATGTGCATTCCTTTATGTGGATAGTTTTTATCCTGACCTATATTTATGGAAGCTGAAAAACAAATACACAATACACGCTTAACTAGATATACATACGCGTTTGATGCTTGTTGAGTTTGTAACTCTGTTCCGTATGCTGGCCTTTTACTAACCACAATTATTAGGTTTTACATCTCACTGGTGACATCTTTTATTGCAGAATTTACCTGGTCCATTCATTGGCTATGGCAGTGAAGAAGATTTCCCATGTAGTTCCTCCATTAGTATATCGTGATACGTATGTTATCAGATTGTTTCAATTCCTCCATTAGTTGGATTATTTCAATTTTGGGCTGGTTACATCAGATGCTCTAATTTATGAATATTTTTAAATTTTAATTGACACTCCAAATAATTGCTGTTATATCTATTTTTGCAGTTTGCTACATGCTACTCTCACTTTTGAGCAAGACCCACCAACCTTTATTTTTTCTGTTTAATATTATGACACTGGATATTTATTAAGTAGGTAACAAAAACTAGTCATTTTTATATTTATAAAATTTGTGAATATTTGCTAGGGTTACATAACCTACAAAGTTTCTTGGTTCTTTTGTTGTAAATATGCTAAATGTTTAGAGTACAATTTTTCAGAAAATAGATTTATGATAATGTATGAGTCGAGCACAATCACTCCAACCTATTATAAAAAAGGAAAATTTTTTGTGGTGGACCGTTTATTTTGTGTTGAATAATGTTTTATTTTTCATTTATTTTCTGTCTTTAATTTTGTCTAGCAAATTTTCTCTGAATATTAAAATATGAATATTTAGATGTATTGATATGTGAATAAATGTTCAGGAAATTATAATCTTTTGTGCTTTTAAAAGTTAGTTAATAGTTAAATAAATTATTTAGAAAGATCGAGATGTGAATATTTAATTTATTAATCTACTTTACAATTTCTAATTAGAGATCATTCTTAACAATTAGGACATATAGTTATTTTTTAGTATTTAATTGTGATTGTTTGATATAATAATTTATTATAATGGTTGATTTTTTTCATTATTAGAATTACAAATTTTTAATTCAATTTTTGTTAATAAATGTTGATTAGGGTTAATTATGTTATAATTAATTTTTATTTGTCTAAAAACTAATATAAAATTATAATTTGAATAGTATAACACATACATATCACATCACTAGTGCAATAAATAATTTTACTCACCCATGTATACACTGCATGGTAAAAAAAAGCACTTGGGATCCTCTATGCCATTCCCTATGATATACCCAATGGCATAACTCATTTTTTTTAATTAATTTTAATTTATTGTGATTTAGTTTAATTTTAATTATGAGTTCTTTCCAATCAATGTATATTTAAAAAAATTATTTGTGGCATAGGGTGTGTATCAGGTAAGGACACGAAAAATCTGATATGTAAAAAGAGCTATATTAAAAAAACGAAGATGCTATATTAATTATAGATAAAGTTATGTTGGACGGTCAAACGCGTTACAATCGGTTAGATGAGCCAAATTCACCCAAACCAATCCACATTTACCTAGGCGCTTGTGTGCCACACCTAGTAGAATATATTTTTTTTTTCATTTTTAATTATTTTTTTCAAATTTTTATATTGTCTCAATTACAGTTTATTAATCTCTATTATGGTTTGTATTTAATTGTCAAGCATAGGGCACGAGCCCGATGCGAGTCACCGTATAAAAAAGTAAAATTAATTTACTTTAATTTTAGCATTCATTAATTTTATTCCATGATACATATTTATTTAGAAAAAAATAATTACAAGCGAGGAATATATTTCTAGGGGACAAAAAAAATACTGAAAATTAAAAAGAAAAAAAAATTAAACATATCAAACAAAATTATTGCATAATTTTGAATGATTGAAGAATGTAAACCTTTTGTGGATATAAACCTATCAAACCAAATTTATTATTTGAAGAATACAAATTTTTAGGCTCATTTTGTATGAATTTTTAATTTTTTTTGTTGAATCTAGCTCATGATTCAATGATTATCGAACATCAGAAGTATTCTTGATCAACGGCTTGTGATCAAGAGCTGCATGGAAGTTTCTTGCACATGCATGTATAGAGAAATTGCTTAAAATCAGTTTGGAGGATAACTGCCTAGCTAGTGAACAGTTGATGAGCTAGGCTTAGTTATTTGTGGTTACAACTGGTTTGCCACGTGGGAATTGCGGTTGAAGGCAGTTTTCTATAGTGAAGATTAAATAGCTTGATCAGCAGCAGAGATCAAGTAGTTAAGAAACGAGAGAAAAGAAGTAAGAAGAGAGAAAAGAAGCTTGTAGCGAGAGAGAAGATTCTGAGAGAAAATTCATGTGATACATCTCGGTTTCATAGTTTGTGTACTTTCATTCTTGTTCTTGAGTGAATTTATAGTGAAGCATTGTAATCTTTGAGTTACAAATCAATAAAGAAGCAAACTCTTTCTCGAGTGGACGTAGATCTTTCAAGATCGAACCACTATAATTCCATGTGTTCATAGTTCTTGTTTTGATTGTTCTTGATTGCTGCTGCGTGGAGTGTTGATTGAATCCAACACTTTTCAATTTACTAAATTAGGGACACTATTTATGATTTATCCTACCCATTTAGACATATTAAAAAAAAATTAGTTGTGGAATAGGAGTTATAAGAGGGAAAAAATTTATCTGTAATAAGAGTTATATTAAGAAAAAGGAAGCTTAATTTGCAAAACCTTAAAATTTAGTACAATACATAGGAGAATGTGATGCATAAAAGCAATTTAACCCTAGATTTTACCGAAATTTCTCATACAAAATAATTGCGTAGATTGCACGGTAAAGGTTATTAGATTTATTATATTATATTATACATATATATATAGGTTTGCCGAGAAAAGTAGAAAACCCTAAAAACTATACTACATACGAATTGCGCCCTAGATATTTTCTGATCAAAATTAGCCGGAGAAAAGATGACTGCCGTTCAGCCGCTGTGGTCGGTGCCGTCCGCCAGGCGTGGACCGACTGGGTACGGGTCGAGTATTGATCGGTACCAGATTTTCAATGTCATAAGCAACGGCTCGTACGGCGCTGTATACAGAGGCTGGGATAAGGAAAAGGAAGAATTGGTGGCGATGAAGCACGAGTTCGGAGGATTCTCTCAATCAACGTTGAGAGAAGTGAGCGTTCTGAAATCCCTCCGGCGGCACCGTTCGATCGTGGAGTTCAAAGAAGTAGTAGTCGATGAGAAGGAGGATCGCGTGTTCGTGGTGATGGAGTATTTGCCGACCGACCTAAAGCGTTTCACCGACGGCAAGGAGAAGCCGTGCACGATGCGAGAACTGAGGCGGACGATGAGGCAGATTCTGGAGGGCGTGGAATTCCTCCACAGAAACGGGGTTATGCACAGAGATTTGAAGCCCTCCAACATTGTGATGGACAGGGACGGGCGGCGACTCAAAATCTGCGACTTGGGATCGTCGAGGCGGTCGGGGAATGGCAAGTACACCCCCGGTAACGAAGTGGTTACGCTGTGGTACAGAGCGCCGGAACTTCTGTTGGGAGCGAATAGGTATACGAGTGCCGTAGACATGTGGTCGGTGGGGTGTATAATGGCGGTGAAGAAAGTTCTATTTGAGGGGAGATCGGAAATCGATCAGCTTGCGCGGGTGCAGGGAATAATGGAGCTACGATTGAGGCTGACGGTTGCAGCGTCGGAAGCAGGTGTGCCGTGGTTGGGGCCTCGTGGATTTGATCTGCTTGAACAGCTATTGGAAATGGATCCCAAACGGAGGATTACAGCAAGAGATGCTCTCCGTCACGGATGGTTTCGAGAACAATAATATAATTCTACTTCTTCTATCATCCATCTTGTGCTCTACATATATGCCTTAATTCATTTTGTATTATATATATAACAATTCTTAATTCACTCTCATTGTTCATTATATATATCCATAATTGTTTATTTGCAATGAATCATATAGCTAGGTAAGTATATCTACAGACTACACTACTACATTACAGACCAGACACACACACACACACATGCATATATATATATATTGTGTGCATTAATAGCTTAATTATTTTTGGATTTCTTTCTTAATCAAAATTGGTTTGGTTGTTAGCTAGCTAGGTTGAATTAATTGGATTATCATCACGTTCACGTACACACTGGGTCTGTAAAAAGTTGTTTTTGTCTTCCTTTGAATCGCATTTAGAGGTAATTAAGTTGGCATAATTATCAGACATTTCATTCTAAATTTCTTATCCGGTAAAAATTGGGATAACCGTATTATTACATTAGGCATGATGAGGGTATGAAAAACTGAGACATGTGTTACATTAGGCGTGATACATTGTGTAGAGTTAACATTATATAAATAGGTCTTCTTAATTGGAGGAATTTATATATATATTTCCTTATGTTTTCAAATTAAACATCACAAATGGTAAATGCTAGTTTCTGTTAGAGAAAGCTTACACGGATATAAATCTATGCTTCATTTACCTGATACTTTACTCGTTTATTTATATAATTATATTAGCATTAATTAGGTCATTGAACCCTTTCTTTTTTTTTTGGCTCGTGAGGGTAACCACTACGGCCTGGGTGTGTGGGCAATAACCTACAAACCAATTTAGAAAAATCAGGGGTGACCTGAAAACCAATTGTGACTTGGGTGTGACAGGCTAGGGTGCGTTAGGTAAATCCCGCGGGCGCTTGTGCAATAACCTTGCAAACCAACTTTATTTCGTCTAGTCAAGTAAACCTCATGCCTGTTGGGTAAATCTCACGCATGTGCAAGCGCTGTGCAATAGCTTGCAAATCAACTTGATTTTGTATGGTCAAGTAAACTCCACGCATGTACACTAACTTAATTGATTTAACTTGACAGACTCATAAATAACGATACTATTTGAACTTATCACCTTCGATTACATGATATCTCACTTCAACAATAACAGTCGCTAAACGACAATTAAACCAACCCTTCTCGTTTGCTTATGGTATGGTATAACTAAAAGGATGTTTCGGGGGTGAATTAATTTTTTTGGCACGTGTTAAATACTAACCATAAAATAATGCTACTATTTTGTCGTTTCTTGAATATTTAAATATTGTGGGTATGAGCCTTCTTATTAATTTAGAGTTTAGAATACTTATTACATATTTACTAGTCATCAGTATTTATGTCATATTACCAGGGTTCCTTAATCTTTTTTCTTTACCTCCGCATATTATATAAACTACATTTTAAAATCTTCAAATCTTCATTCACCAAGTGATTGAAATGTTATATTTTAACTATAAATTTATCTACGTTCTTCCCCAGTTTTTTGTTCTTCTTCATTGACATTATTATGTTCTTATTTATCTAGAGTGCTTAAAAATTAGTTCGAAAAGGGTAGTCACAACTCACAAGAAGTAGCCAGACTATAGGAGCTTAATTAGCAGCTATCACATTTGCACATAAAAATTTACAAATCTACATTATTAGATGGTTTAATTGAAGTTTCCAGTCGAAATTTAGGCAGTGCGAGATTTGGATCGATACGGTTTAATTGAAGTTGTATCACGATTCACGAGCATTAATCATCAATATCTCTGGCGGGCAAGGGCAATGCATTGTTTATTTAATTTTATTATAGTGTACACGTCAAGATTGCAATAATGATGCAATCAATTAAAACATGACATATCAAGAAGTCAAGATTACTAAAGAAAATATTCTTTTTTTTTTTTTTCCCAATAAAATATTCAACTTCGATCATATGCATTTTTTAGCATGGTTTTCTTTCTAAATCCAACATTCTCGGTGCTTTGTGTTCAATTAAGCTAGTATTCCGTCCCGTGCAATGCATGATTTGAGATATACGAATAATTTATAATAAATAGTTTTTACGAAAAAAAGTTATAGATATGTGAATAGTTTATAAAAAATAGTTTTTGCAAATAATAATTAAATTATGATTAAATAAGAAACAATCCTAAAATGTATTCAGAATATATAATGTTAATATAAGTTTTTCACTATTTTATCAGCAAATAATTCATATCAATTAATAAATTTTTATTCACTGTGCCCAATAAAAAAAATAACATAATTGGTCATCCCAAATTCCATTACAAACAAAATTGAGATCTTTTATAATTTTAGTCACAATGACAACAATTAAGAAAAAAGAGACACCCGTAAAACACATTTAAAAAAAATATTGTAATATATATATCTTCGTCATCCCTCTAAAACCTACAAAGTGAATAGGACATCATCGAGGGAGAGTTGTCATGGACAACGCTTTCTCAATTTATATTAATGTTTCATCGTCATCTCTTTTATTTGTAGAGAACACCCCAAATTTAATCTTTAGCATCATATCATTTTACGTCTCCTTATATAAGGCACTACAAAAAAATCGCTGATTTGCGACGGAATTATCCGTCGTTAATCCGTGATTTTCCGTCGTTATTTATAACTACCGACGGACCGTGTCCATCGTTATATCTTTAGTCGGCAAACCAACTTTACGATGGAAAAAGTCAGTCGTTGAACGTAACGACGGCCATAACGACGGATTATGGCCGTCGTTAACTCTTGTGTCGTCTACAGTCGTTATGATTTACGACGGAATTAACGACGGACTAGTTCCGTTGTTAATATTTAAAAAATAAAAAAAAATTAAATTAAAATATAACGACGGAACTCGTCCGTCGTTAATAAATTAAAAAAAAAAAATTAAAGTATTAAAAAAATATTAACGATGGATTATGTTCCGTCGTTAATAATTAAAAATAAATAAAAATAAAAATAACGACGACACTTGTCTGTCGTTAAAAAATTAAAAATAAATTAAAAAATCGGTTTAATTTTTTTTTATATTTTTTGATTTATTTTTATTTTTTTAATTTTGATTACTGTTTGTAAATAAATTATGGAAGAACTTTAATAAACATGTAAAATAATATATATAAATCTCCAATAAAATACATAAAATGTCATAGAATATAATAAATAGTAAATAAAATACAAATAATAATAGTAATGTCGAGATCAAGATGGAGGAGGGCCCCTAAATTGCGCCCGCATCAGCTCGAACATCTCGGCCTGCTGGCGTAGCATCGCCTCTTGCTGATCGAGCTTCTCCTGCTGGGCTTGGAGAAGCGCTGCCTGTGCGTCCATCTGCTGGCGAAGAGCCGCCTGCTGGGCCTCCATCTGCTCCTGGAGAGCCCTGATGGCAGCCTGAGTGTCGGGCTGTGGAGGAGCTGCAGATGAGACGCTAGGAGTTGAATAACTCCGTGATCGACTGTCGAGCCCAAACACTCGATTCTTCTTCGAGTGTCGGAGGGCAGCATCGACATATACATTGCTCATGTCCACTGGTGGTGGTACCTCATCTGTGCCAGGAGTCGGCTGGCTCAACTCCTCAACCCGAGCAAATACATCAGCCTATTCAAAAAATCAAATAAGAATGATTAAACATTTAATTTCTATGTTATTAATCAATTTATAAATATTGATAAATTAACTTACAGCTATACGAGCAGACTTCCCATCTGTGTGGGATCCATCAGGATTGTCGTGCAGCCTCTTGAATGTCTCCCACGCCACGTCATTGGGCTGCACACCCTTCTCCATAGCCTATTGGATAGACATGTTAGCACACACATATTAAAAAATAAATAAATAAACAATTTAATTGCATACCAAAGCCGCAGCATGTGCAACTGCACTCCGAGAGCCTCCTCGATGCTTCACAATGCCTGTGCCAGGACCATCGGGCTCACTCAGACGATTCTTCGATGCGATGGCTGACTTCTTCTTGAAGGCATCACTGTCCCAATGCGCCTTGAAGCCATCCCACATCTTAGGAGGCATGAATGAAGGGCAGCCCTTGGTCCTATCCTTCTTGAAGTAATGGACCATGTCCTTGTATCTCTGAGGAGCCCTGATCTCCCATGCTGCCCAAATGCCATCCTCCAAAGTGGGATCCCAAAACCACTCCTTCTGCAACATATTGAAAACATATGAAAATACTAAACTTATATAACATTTTAAAATAAAATATATTATAATAAGATACCCGAAACTCCTCTCTATATGCCTGCCTCCTCTCAGGGGGCACCATCTTCCAGGTGTAGCCTCCCGGATACAAATACTTCTTGAAGCTGGATGTGATGGTGGCTGAGGTAGGATAACTCGGCATCAACTCGCTTCCAAATGTAGAAAATAATAAAAATATTAGCATATATTAGAATAATATAAATAATAATCTGTAAAAAAATTCCACTATCTAAAGAAACATACCCATCCTGAAGCCAACAACGACGATGACCCTGCGCATCAACATCGGGCAATGACGATCCGGCTAGTGAGATATCGCCAACTGGACCGCTCAGGCCCACAGAGGACGATGATGAACCTCCAGCTGAAGTACTACCGCCTCCCTGCATCTGCAAAATCATATCGACATTAGTTTATGAAGTTAGCAAATTTCAACGGTACTAAGTACTTGAATAAGAAAACATCTATATATCAAATAAGACCAACCACACTAATCATCTATTTCATCGTCATCACTGATGCTGTCATCTGATAAATCGATCTCTGGTTCTATATCTTCTTCATCATCTTCTTGAATATCTATTACCCCACCATCTGGATGATTTGGTATAGGATCGTCATCTATTGTGAGGGTATTCAAACCATCAACTTCATCCTCTTGAAAGGCTGAGGTTATGATTGTATTATCATCCTCTGATGGTACTTCAACATTAGATCGAGCCTTTATTTTGCAGACTGCCCACCAATCACTTCGAGAGCGATTTAAACTTGGGTATTCACAGTAACACACTTGGATTGCTTGTTTAGCAAGCACAAATGGATCAGATCCTGAATACTTACGCTTATGATTTATAGAAACCATTTTGTAGTTAGGATGCACATTTGTTCCTTGTGTTGATGTATCAAACCACTCACATTTAAACAACATTGTCTTCTTAATAGGCAGACCAGCGTATTCCAACTCAATCACCTCCATCAATCGCCCGTAATATTCAGTGTGTGTCCCTTTAATGCAGACTCCACTATTCATTGTAGCTTGCTGTGAGCCGTGGGCAATTGTGTGAAATTTGTATCCATTAATAAAGTACACATGGTAGATATTAACAGAACGAGAAGGCCCACTTGAAAGATCACGCATGATCTTGTTGACATTATTAGTTGGATCTTGTGCCTGTTACAATAGAAAACTTTATATTATGTTACAGTTTGCTTAGGTATACTTACATTAAGGTTTTCGGATATCATATACTTACATATTTGGCGAACCAGCTCACAAATTCTTTATCCATTCATTTTTCAATATCTTCCATTGAGATATTCGGGCACGATACTTTCAATTGATCAACAAACACACTTCAAAAAATTAAGCATGGATTATAATTTGGTGGAAAAACAATAACACATTTTAAACAGTTCACATACTTACGTTGTGTATGGTTCAACTTCTGGACAATTAAGCAACACGTAAATCTGTGCTGCAGCATACTCGTTCTCTGTCAAATATCTTTTTGACATTCTTCCAGATGGTCGACCGTGCTGCTTGAAAATTGACAGATTTGTTGCACTGTCATCTTGTGCGTCTCCAAGACCTTTATAATTACGAGACATGTTTCTATGTCTCGTTTTTACAAAATCTTCAAAATAATACGAACAAAAGGTCGAAGCTTCTTCCACCAAGTAAGCATTGCAGATAGAGCCCTCAACTCTTGCTTTGTTTCGGATGTTGTTTTTCAACTTCCTCAAGTACCGTTCAAATGGATACATCCATCGATACTGTATCGGCCCAGTAAGTCTGGCTTCATCAGCCAAGTGGACAGGTAGATGCTCCATTGAGTCAAAGAAACTTGGTGGAAAAATGCGTTCAAGTTTACACAATATGATTGGAATACTTTCATGCAACCGACACACATCATCAACAGTGATATTTCTGGCTGTCAAATCCTTGAAGAATAAACTCAATTCTGTGATTTCCTTCCAAACATTGGAAGGAAGAAGTTTAGCAAATGCAATTGGGATAAGACGTTGCATGAACACGTGGCAGTCATGGCTTTTCATGCCAAACATTTTTAATTTTCTCATATCCACGCATCTGCTCATGTTGGACACATACCCATCTGGAAATTTCAACTCTCAAACCCATTCAAATAAGATGTTCTTCTCTTTCTTGTCCAACGTATAACAAGCCTTTGGATAATTGCCTGTGGACTCGTTCCATTTTAGCTCTGGTCTTGAACAATACATATTCAACTCTTCTCTAGATTTGGAGGTATTTTTTGTCTTCCCCTGCACATTCAACACAGTATTGAATAGATTATCAAACACATTCTTTTCAATGTACATGACATCCAGATTATGACGAATCAATAGTGAGCTCCAGTATGGAAGATCCAAAAGATACTTTTCTTTTTCCACCCGCAACCTTTGGAAATTGTCACATTATCATTATTCTCTGTGACTTTTTGAAGACCCAATGCTTCAATGCGAGCCAGAATTTCATGTCCTGATTTCATCTCTGGAGGTCCTCCATTCACCACTTTGTTTTTTAAGAATGCTTTTTTATTTTTTCGGAAAGGGTGGTTTGCAGGCAAGAATTTACGATGGTTATCAAACCATGATTGTTTACCACTGCATGATAAGGTGAAGGCGTCAGTGGACTCCATACAGTGTGGACATGCCAATCTTCCAGCAGTGCTCCAACCAGATAACATGGAGTAAGCGGGAAAATCACTAATTATCCATATCAATGCTGCTCGCATCTGAAAATTCTGTTTCAATGAAACATCATATGTAGGCACACCAACCTCCCACAATTGAATCAATTCAGATATCAAAGGTTGTAAAAATACATCCAACTTCTCTTTCGGATTACGTGGCTCTGGCACTAATACAGTTAGGAACATGTACTGCTCTTTCATACACATCCATAGGGGTAAATTATACGGTGTAATGATGATAGGCCACGAAGAATACTATTGTCCTGATTGCCCAAATGGTTGGAACCCATCAGTAGATAGACCCAACCTAACGTTACGTGCTTCAGAAGTAAATTGAGGAAAAATTGTGTTCAGATGTTTCTATGCAGGAGAGTCTGCTGGATGTCGCATTACTCCGTCATCAACAGATGATGCATGCCACCGCATATCCTTTGCTGTTGCATTAGATGCATACATCCTCTGTAACGTCGGAGTGAGTGAAAAATAATACATCTTCTTATGTGCAACAGTGGTCTTCTGTCTTTTTTGCGAACGGCGACTCGTTTCCTTGAAACGGGGATGACCACAGAATTTACATTCAGTCAATTCACTATCAGCAGCCTAATAGATCATACAGTTGTTGAAACAACAATCGATCTTCTCAACAGATAGCCCCATACCACGTAGTAATTTCTTTATGGTGTAGAAATTATCAGTTACCAAATTGTTCTCAGGAACAATCTCTTTCATTAATTGAGTTAGCTGATCAAAACATCTCTCTGACATGTTATTCTCAGATTTCATGTTCAGCAGACGAGCAACGAGTGACAATTGAGAATGATTCTGACAACCCGACCACAATTCTTTGTCTGCGGCCCTCAACATGTCATAAAATCGTTGCACTTCTGGATTTGGGGCCTCCTCGGTATGATCATGGACATTGATGTTGATATGCGGACCAGCAGCATCCATTACCATGTTCTGGTATGTATTCATTCCATCCTGACCACCCAAATTCTGATCGGTGTCCAGATGCACCTATTGTTCGCCTTGATAAATCCATACACGATAATTGTGCACAAATCCTTTCTTTACCACGTGTAGTCTAACGGTAGACGGCGTTTGGAATGGAATGTTCTTACACTTACGACATGGACACTTAATCTTGTCTACACTCATGAAGGACGGTTGATTGCAGGAAAACTCGATGAAAGCATTTAGTCCATTAAGGAAGTCCGAATTCAAAGCACCATTCTGAAGATATCGCCGGTACATCCATTCACAATCTAGACTCATTGTAGAAGGCTAATTTCTAAAAATTTTGATCGTAAAATACGCACTGATTATCGTTCAATAAAATATAAAAATAATTCATTAAAAAATCGCTAATTTTTTAAAAAAATTTGGCAGTACCTATGTGAATTTCCTAGTCCCAAGTTCTCGACTCTACGCTAATTGATCTATGTTCTTCTAATCGATTCAAAACAACAATACCAACAGAAACCAACAATTCAATAAAGAGGGATCCAGGGGCCCTCATCCCAAACAGAAACCAACAATTCAATAAAGAGGGATCCAGGGGCCCTCATCCCAAATAAAAACCAACAATTCAATAAAGAGGGATCCAGGGGCTCTCATCCCATTTAACATAATTGACATACTCAGCATAATAAATCCACACATAATATACTTAGTCTAAATTGCCCAAATAAATTTAACATAATTAATTGACATCTAGATGCATAAATAACATACTTAGCATGATAATTGCGTAAATAACAAACTTAATTAGCCTAAATTTGCCAAATAAATTTAACATAATTAAATGACATATAATTGCATAAAAAATATACTTAGCATGCTAATTGCGTAAATAACAAACTTAATTAGCCTAAATTTGCCAAATAAATTTAACATAATTAAATGACATATAATTGCATAAAAAACATACTTAGTACAATTTAAAATATAAACACCTAATCTAACCTAAACTAACAAATAACATATAATTAACCTAACCTAATCTAACATAACCTAAACAAACACATAATTAATCCAATTTAAAATATAAACACCTAATCTAACCTAACCTAAATAAACACATAATTAATCCAAATTAATTATCAAAAACACCAAAAATCACACACACACACACACAAATCTGAAATATATATGAAATATATATATATATATATACAGTATATATGAAATATATACTAAATATACAGTATATATATAAGTATATATACATATATATGTATATATATACAGAAATCGAGAGAGATAGAGTGCCTTACCTGTTCGTCGGGGTTGCCCGCTGCTCGCCGCCACCGCTGCTGCTCGTCGCCGTGGAGTTGAGGGAGAGGGAGAGGGTATATATATATATATATGTATACGGACAGAGGGAGAGGGAGAGGGAGAGGGTCCACCACTGCTGCTCGTCGCCGCCGCCGCCGCCGCGCTTGTCGCCGCCTTCACTATTCACCGTTCACCGTCGCCGATGGGTCAGGGGGTGGGGTGGGGTGGGGTTGATTAGAATTAGAGCTGTGAATTGAAATGAACATCTCGTGTTCAGATTCAATCTAATTAATCGATTATTAACGATGGCATTAACGACGGACTCTGTCCGTCGTTAATATTAAAAATTAAATAAAAAATAAAAATCTGAAAAAATTAACGACGGACTACGTCCGTCGTTAAATATTAAAATTAAAAGAAAAATATTAAACAAATATAACGACGAACACACTCCGTCGTTAACTTTCAAAAACTAAATAAAAAATAAAAATCTGTAAAATTAACGACGGAATCTGTCCGTCGTTAAATATTAAAATTAAAAGAAAAATATTTGAAAAAATATAATGACGGATATAATCTGTCGTTAATATTAAAAAATAAATAAAATATAAAATCTGTAAATGTAATGACGGAATCTGTCCGTCGTTACATATAACGACAATATTTACGTCGTAAGTCCGTCGTTAAATGACGACGGACATGTTTCGTCGTTACTCCGTCGCTAAATGACGACCCGAATTATGTCTGTCGGAAATTCCGTCGGTAAAACGTGTATTTTTTGTAGTGAGGGTATGGATATATTAAATTATACTATTATACAACGTTAGGCTATACGCAGTGTAAAATTAAAGATTAATCATTTTCTTATGTATAATATGTAAAACATACATGAAATCTAATAATTAAAGAAAACATTAAAATTTTTGAAATGTGTTGTCCAAATAATTTCTTGTATAAAATAAGGTAGCATATAAATAGGGAAAAGGGTCTCGCAGGCCCCTGAACTTTTTGGCGCGGACCTCGCAGGCCCCTGTATTTTTTTTTTTTGCTCAATTGAGCCCCTGAACTTTTTTTTTGGTCTATTGGGCCCCCTCCGTCAAGCCCCTCTTGATGGGGCCGTTAGTTTGACATAAAACGATGTCGTTTTAGGTTTTATTCGAAAAAAAAATTCTAAATTCAATTTAAATTTTACCCAACCCATTTTAAAAATATCCCGACCCGATTCTAAATAAACCCGACCCATTTAGGGTTTAAAATTAGGGAAATAGTTAAAATTGGAGGTTGTTGAGCTGGATGGTCTGGTTGGAGATGACACTGTGGGGATCAGAGAGCTCCGACCGCACGCGATAGAGGGAGGATTGGAGAGATGAAATGGAGGATCGGAGGGAAGAAAGAGAAGACTCGGTGGATTTAATGGAGGAGATCTGGTGGAGTAGATCGTGGTGGCGGGAGAGGACCTCATGGCGGAGCTGGGTGTCAAGGAGGCGTAGGCCATCTTGGAGTTTCTCGATTCAGGAGGTGACGGAGACGGAGGAGGAGAATTGAGTTGGGTTGAAGTCAGGAGAGAGAAAGGCGGACAAGATTGGGTCGGAGGAGAAAATGTCTAAGGGGGACGAAGCATTGGAGTGTGGGGTTGCAGTGGAGGCGTTGGGAGTGGAAGAAGCGGCGACGATGGTGGTATTTTAGAAGGTGGAGGAGCGCTGGAGTGGGGATCTGGAAATGGCCGGAGAAGCCAAGGGTCGGGTTTATCTAGAATCAGGTCGGGATATTTTTAAAATGGGTCGGGTGAAATTTAAATTGAATTTAGAATTTTTTTATTCTAATAAAACATAAAACGACGTCGTTTTATGTCGAACTAATGGCCCCGTCAAGAGGGGCTTGACGGAGGGGCCCAATAGACAAAAAAAAGGTTCAAGGGCTCAATTAAGCCAAAAAAAAGTACAGGGGCCTGCGAGGTCCCCGTCAAAAAGTTTAGGGGCCTGCGGACCCTTTTCCCCATATAAATATATCAAACATGTGCTCTTGTAAATTTGAAGCTCGTTATAATATAAATTTGATAACTAAAAAAAGTTCATTTTCGACATGATTTAGCATAATTTGATTGCTTAACAATCAAAATTCTAAAAATTAGGCTCGAGGTCTCACATTTAAGTGAAATTCAATCAGAATTTGAGAGTCATAAGCTACTTCACGAAATAATTCCAATAAATGAAATTATTTATCTGAAATGAATCATTGTTATACAATAAAAAGAGAAATAATAATAAAAAAATACTTTTTGCTAAATAAAATAAAGAAAAAATAAGATGAGCATTTCACACCAAAAAATAAAATAAAAATAAAAGAAAAGCGTAATTGAAAATGAGAAATTTTGCCTCTTAAAACAAAAACAAAAAAATGAGAGATTTTAGGCAGCATGATTTTCTAATCGATTTGATGTTAGAATTGCCTTACTATTAATTTTATGTCCCGCTATTCTATTTGACAATTAAAGACAATTCAACACTGTGAACAGTTGACTTAATGTTTTCTTCAATAATTTTCAATTGTGTTAGTCAGTTGCTAGTTCAATGTCCTTTTCACTAATTTTCAGTAGCTTGTGAATATTTGACTAAATGTCTACGTAGTTGATTTTCAGTCTCCATGTGAATGTTTGACTTAATTTAATTTATTCTAAACTAATTTTGATTTTCAGTTGATTTGTGAATGATTTTATCATGGTTTACTTTCTAAATCCAACATTCTCGGTGCTTTGTGTTCAATTAAATAAATGTCTATGAAACATGATATATTCACTATGTTTCATTATTAATTATATCTCATTTCAATTTTCACACTCATTAAGAAAATTCATTTAATGTATTTAGCAAGACATAATTAATACTCTCTCCGGACCATTCATATAGCTACGCTGATTGAATTTTTCACTGAATTTTAAAAAAAATTATTGGAAAAGACAATTAAGCAAACAAACTTCATATTCCTAATATGCCATATTTATTTAATGTTATAATGAATTAATATTTAATGTAAACATATTGAATGAACTATATATATTGATTGATTATAATAGGGACTGGGCTTCCCGTGTAAACGTGAAAACCGACTTGTTTACTGTAATTTTAGTGCTTTTCTTATTGTATTTTGTTGCTAAAATAATTAGCACCAAAATACAATAAAAAAAGCATTACAAAAAATTAGCACCAAAATACAGTAAGAAAAACATTAAAAATACAATAAACAAGCCTATTTTTACATTTACACACCAAGCACTAGTCCTTATTTGAACCAAATTATATATATATATATATATATCTATATATCTATATAGATATATATAGGGTGTGGTTATAATAGGGACTAGACTCTATGTGAGAAATAGAGACAAATCTGATCCCTTCAAATATTATTGATGGATGGATGAGATTAAATGTGTATAAAATGGAATTAATTTAATTTGAAATATCTATTAATTCCTTGAGGCTAATTCAGTAAATTTATATAAAAAATTCATATGGAATCATTCATTAAATATGGCGGTAGATACGGGTTTGTATGATTTCATATCTATCCCAAAACAAAACTCTCAAAATATAGGCAAAAGAAATCGAAGCAAAACACCAATCTAAGAAATCGAGAGCGGCAATTCACTCTCAAAACCTAGCATCCTAAAAAATACGGTGGTGGTGGGCTGAGGCGGCAACGACGGTACAACAACTATGGTGAATAACCGACAATGGTAATTGATGGTCTGGCGATTGTAGTTGGTGATTTGGCCTCTGGAGTCGGCGATGGTGAGCGATTCTCAGACGGTGGTTTTGGGCTTTGGGCAGTGACATCACCGTCTAACTAAACAATATAAGGGTTTTAACACAAAAACAACGATGGCACAACCAAAATCAGGTAACAATTTTGATAAGTTGGAATTTTTTATACGCTTTTGTCAATGCTTGTTCAGAATATTCATCGTAACAAATGATGCATCGTTTGAGTTGGAATTATTTATTCTATTGATTTATATGACTATAATTGGGGTTAGTTTGTTGTGAATCGTTTGAGTCTAAAGAAAATGTTTGATACTAGGGATCGTGTATTTTGGTGCTAAATATCATTCTATGTTAAAAATTTAATTAGTATTCGTGTTTGTTTTATGGTGAGATAGTAAATGCTAAATGATAATGTTTTTGGTTCTTTTGTTGTAACTTTGTAATTTAACAATTTTTGGTTGTTTTGTACTTGTTAATGCTTTGAATCGGTTGATTTAAGTCTTTTTTATGCAGTTGTAACAAATATTCATTTCTAATAATTAAAGCAGCTTATATAGCTATTATAAAATGTGTAGTTTATGTACCACACAATTTTTAGAATATTTCTTTCTTTTTCCGGCGATGTTTTTGACCTTTTGTCTTATATAATGCTTTGAATATATTATACATATTGACCGAGACTGCACAATATTGACATGGTAATGAAAATAATTACAACACAAATTATTTACTTAATTAGGTGTGAACAAAAATATAACAATGACTAATATTACTACAATTCTTTTTTCCTGTACTCGACCGAGACCACTACTACATCATATGCTTTGACATGAGAAATAGTGATGCATTGTTGATAGACAATTCGGACGAGTGCAAGAGAATGGATTTAAGGCCCAAGTATGGAGCAATGTTGTTTATACTGGTATTCATCTAATTTATTTATGATTTGCTTACGTGACTGTTAGTGCTTTATAATCACTAATTTGATGCTCTTGATAGATTGAGTCGGTGCCAGGTTAGAATCAATACTTACTTAATGCTTTGTATTTAACAATGTAATGCTTTATACGGACAATGTTCTTCACGCGGGTTTCATGTTTTTGGGTAAAATAGAATTATATCAATACACATATTTGGTGCCTTGTACAAATATGATGAGAAATACCGACTCAAATTGTATTTATTAGTACTTTGTATAGGTTATGCTACTTCTAAAAGACTGTATGCATTTAATGCTTTGTATTTGACCGTTAAATGCTTTACTTGGTAAATTTTTTCACACGGTGTCCATGTTTTTGGACAGAACAATCTAATGCGAATACACATATATGGTGACTTGTACAAATATGATATAAAACACTGTTTTGAATTTTATTTCTTAATTCTTGTATTTAGTTAATACTTTGTATTTTAATATTTAATGCTTTTTTATCGACAAGTTTCTTCACGTCGGGTCCATGTTTTGGCAGAAAACAAAATAATCGCAATACACATATATGGTGACCTGGACAAATATGATTAATGCATGTGATAGTTAATTAACTACTGTATACTGCATTCCGAATTGACAATAAGGGCATAAAAGACTAATTACTGATTCACAACCATGTAACAATTCTCGAAAACACAAAAATAAAATAAAATAACATAACAGTGTCTCCTTCCAACATAATTCAAAAATGCGTTGAAACATAGCAAACTATGCATTCGACAATACAATCAAATGAATTATTAAGTTGTCATGAATACATAGCATACTGCTTTAAAAAAAATGAAATCTAGTATCAATTTTTACTAGGACAATTCTTAGCATCGTGATTGTTTTTTTGCCCACAAAAACTGCATGTTCTTAATTGCTTCTCCCTCTTTTCCATATTCTTCTCCTCCCTTGATTTGAGACGACTGCCACTCCCTTTGATTTTCACAGAAACTGCCACCAGGTGATACTTGAACAACACCTTCACTTGAATCAATTACACCTGCGCATACACCTACATCATGTAGTGCTAGATAAATATATTTTGCAATGCATACTAAAATAGATATAAGTGCTTTGCATAGCACAAATAACATTAACACACAATTAAAAATGGAGACTCACATCCATTGTGTTGTGACAGAATAAGATTATAGAGCAATAAATGAACAGAAAACGTAAAGAAGACACAGATTTACATGGTTCACTAATTTGGCTATGTCCATGGGCAGAGAGAAGAACTGATTTTATTATGCTGTTAGGGTACATATTATAGATCTCAAAGACCATATATATAGCACTGAGATAAAACACCAAAATTGGGCTTAAAATCTCTACCTTGACTAGGAGTGGTACGGTAAGGTATACCTTACTTTTTTCACCATACCTTTACCTTACCTTACTTATACGGTATGAAGAAAATCCATACCGTTACCTTACCTTAACATTCGGTATACCTTCTAAGGGTATACCTTAAGTTCGGTATGAAAAAAATGGCATACCTTTACCATACCTTTATTTCAATATACCTTACCGACATCGGTATACCTTACCAATATCGGTATATCTTATTTTCCGGTATACCTTATCGACATCGGTATACCTTATCCCACTATCTTACGATATATATCATATATTTACTAAATATATGAAACACCCCTAATAACGATCAAAATTCAACAAAATAAAATAAATATTTTCATGCCACGATAATTAAACTCCAATAAAATAAAAGATTAATTATATCAATCATATAAAATTGTATAAACTCCAATAACATATTTACTAAGTTTTATATATCAATCATGTTTTTATAATTAATTGTTTACTTAGAAATTGTTTACTAAGTATTAATTAAGAACATATTTAGAATTACTAAACATTAAGTATAATATAAGATTAATTATAAGTGTCAGATATTGTAAATTTACTAGATATTTATAAATGTATAACATATTTACTAAGTATTATATATCAATCAAGTTTTTATAATTAATATAAATTTTATAAAATATTATAAACTTACTATATATTACAAATTTTAAATCGTTCACTTAGAAATCGTAATAATTATTTAATAAGTATTAATTAAGAACATATTTAGAATTACTATACATTAAGTATAACATAAGATTAATTATAAGTGTTAGATAGTGTAAATTTACAAGATATTTACAAATGTATAACATATTTACTAAGTATTATATATCAATCATGTTTTTATAATTAATATAAATTGTATAAAATATCATAAACTTACTATATATTACAAATTTTAAACTGTTTACTTAGAAATCGTAAGAATTATTTACTAAGTATTAATTAAGAATATATTTAGAATTACTATACATTAAGTATAATATAAGATTAATTATAAGTGTTAGATATTGTAAATTTTCAAGATATGTATAAATGTATAACATATTTACTAAGTATTATATATCAATCACATTTTTGTAATTAATATAAATTGTATAAAATATTATAAACTTACTATATATTACAAATTTTAAATCATTTACTTAGAAATTGTAATAATTATTTACTAAGTATTAATTAAGAACATATTTATAATTACTATACATTAAGTATAACACATGATTAATTATAAGTGTTAGATATTGTAAATTTACTAGATATTTATAAATGTATAACATATTTACTAAGTATTATATATCAAGTTCAAGTATCTATAATTCACACACACACACACACACACATATATATATATTATATAATATCACAAATATACCAATATATACCATTGGTGCGGTATATACCATACCAATGGCGTATACCTTTGGTGCGGTATATATCGGTATAACGGTATATGCTGAATTAACGGTATATACCTAAAAAATTCGGTAAATCGTCGGTATCGGTATACGCCGTTATACCTCGGTTTTTAAAATTCTATACCGTTACCTTACCGAAAAATCTCAGTACGGTATCATACCTTATCGAAAATACCAGTATACCTTAAAGTTCGGTATTCTGGTATTTTTTCCGGTACAGTAAGTACGGTATAACGGTATGACGGTATGTTTCCCCAACCCTAACCTTGACTTGAATCTTCCTTGCAGATGCATCATTACAATGCCAGATGAACAGACTCCTCCTTTCTGTCTCAGATTTTCCGTGCTTGGGAAACTAATAGCTTGTGACGTTTAGCAAGTCCAAACAATATCGAAACTTGCTATGTGGGACCAACTTGGTGAACATATCAACAGGATTATCAGTAGTACCTACTTTTATCACCTTGATTTTCTACTCATTCATCAGAAAATGATACCTCACATCAATATGCTTGGTCCTTTCATGATGGACCTGATCCTTGGTCAAACAAATTGCACTCAGACTATCACAAAACACAATAACGTGATCATGATGAAGGCCAAGATCACCTACAAGCCCTTTCAACCAAATTCCCTCTTTAGTAGCTTCTATCAATGCCATATACTCTGCTTCAGTTGTTGACAGAGTAACTGTAGCCTGCAAAGTTGCCTTCTAACTAACAACAGAACAACCAAAAGTGAAGACATAACCAGTCATAGATCTTCTACTATCAACATCTCTAGCATAGTCAGAATCAGAATAACTAGTCACAGAACAGTGAGCATCCCTCTATAAATGAGACCAACATCAGATGTACCTCTGAGATAATGAAAAATCATCTTCACAGCTTGCCAATGCTCCTTTCCAGGTCGTCCCATGAACCTGCTGACAACGCTAACATCATATGCAAGATCTGGACTAGTGCAGACCATAGCATACATCAAACTTCTTACTGCATTAGAGTATGAGACTCGAGACATGTACTCCTGCTCAGCTACAGATTTCGGTACATAATCAGCGGATAAATGAATATTTGTAGCACTTGGAGTATCAATAGGCTTGACGGTAGACATGCCAAATCTAGATAAGATCTTCTGAATGTAACTCTTCTGTGACAAGAAAAGCTTTTTCTTTTCTCTTTCTCTATGTATCTCCATGCCTAGATTTTCTTGGCAGCACCCAAATCCTTCATATCGAACTCAGCACTGAACAGATCCTTCAACTTCTTAATATCGGACTTAGACTTCGCAGCTATAAGTATATCATCTAGATATAGGACGAGATAGATCATGGAACCATCATCAGCTTTGTTGTGACACACACAACAATCATACGGACTCCTGTTGTATCCCAACTAGATCATGTAACTATCAAACCTCTTATACCACTGCCTTGGAGACTACTTTAGCCCATATAAGGACCTCTTCAACTTGCAAACATAATCTTCCTCCCCCGGAGCCTGGAACCCCTCTGGCTGAGTCATGTAGATATCGTCTTCGAGCATTCCATATAGAAAAGTTGTCTTCACATCCAGTTGCTCAAGTTCCAAATCCTGATGTGCAACCATTGCTAGTAACACTCTGATGGAAGTGTGTCTGACCACTAGTGAGAATATCTCATTATAGTCAACCCCCTCCTTCTGTGTGAACCCTCTTGTAACTAGCCGAACTTTGTACCTCACACCCTCACCAGGTGTGGTTTCTTTCTTCTTCTTGAATATCCATTTGCAAATAACAATCTTTCTCCCCTTAGGCCGTTTGAACAGCTCCCAAGTCAGATTCTTGGCAAATGATTCCATCTCTTTTCTCATTGCAGCAAGCCATTAGGCCGACTCACTACCTGAAATAGCCTCTCTGTATGTGGATGGTTCACCTACAGATGGTTCTTCCTCTTCCAGCTCGTCAGCGACTTGTAATGCATAAGTCACCATATTCTCAAAACCATACCTCATAGGAGGCTTCACGCCTGTTCTCCTAGCTCTATCAACAACTATGCTTGTCTGGTGAGCTTCTGGATGAACATCTAAACTTCTACTTTCAGTAGTAGTATGTTGATCTTCTCCACCTTGGAGTTGTGATTTACTCTCATCGAGAGCGACTTGCAGCTCCACCTTTTATCAACACTACTACAATTTTCTGCACCAATGGACTTCACAGCGGGGTTAAGCATAGAATTCTCATCAAAAATCACGTTCCTACTAAGTATAACTCTATCTTCTAAAGGTGACCAGATTCTATATCCCTTAACTCCATCCCCGAAACCAACAAATATATTCTTTTTAGCTCTTGGCTCTAATTTAGCCTCACTAACATGATAGTAAATAGTACAACAAAAAACCTTCAATAGTGAATAATCTGCAGGTTTAATAGACCATACCTCGTAAGGTGTCTTGCAATCAATGCCAGTGTGAGGACCACGGTTGATCAGATAGCACACCGTGTTTACTGCTTCTGCCCAGAACTTTCTAGCCAAACCAGCATTCGAGAGCACGTATCTCGCTCTCTCCAGCAATGTTTGATTCATGTGCTCTGTCACACTATTCTATTGCGGTCTATGTCGAATAGTGTGGTGTTGAGCAATTCCTTCATCCTTGCAGAACTCGTTCAACTCAGACGAAGATAACTCCAGGCCATTATCGGTTCGCAATCGCTTGATCTTCTTCCCAGTATGATTTTCTACCAACGCCTTCAACTACTTGAACCTCTTGAAAATGTCACTTTTATGTTTCATCATAATTACCTAAGTCATCCTTGAGTAGTCATCAATCATAGTCATAAAAAATCTGTGGCCTCCAATAGACTCAACATGTGACGGACCCCAACAATCCATATAAATGTAGTTAAGAGTCCCCTTAGTCTGATGAATGGCCTTCTTTGGGAAGTTGCTGCGATGAAGCTTCCCAAACACACAATGTTCGCATACTTCAAGACTCTGCACTTTATGCCCAGAAAGAAGATCCCGCTTTGACAAAATTTGCATCTCTTTTTCTCCCATATGACCGAGCCTTATATGCCATAGCCTGGTCATGTCCATGGTCTGAACCTCGGATGATGCAACACCAGCAGAACCTATCACAGTGGAACCTCACAGATAATATAAGGTACCACGTTTCAAGCCCGTCAGAACCACCTTTGAACCTTGGCAGACATACATAACTCCACCTTCACCTTTGAAACTGAAACCCTTGCTGTCAATGAGACTCAATGATATCAGATTCTTCGTCATCTGTGGAACATGCCTGACTTTATTCAAGGTACAGAATACCCCATCATGTGTCCGTATCCTGACTGAGCCAATTCTAACCACATTGCAGACAATACTGTTGGCCATGGAAACATTTCCTCCATCTATCTGCTCATAGGTCGAGAAGAACTCCATGTTAGGATAAATATGGTATGATGCCCTAGAATCAGGAACCCACATATCATTATGATGTGACTATCCAGCTGCAACCAAAGCTAGATTTTCTTCAGAATTCGTATCAGTTTCTGCCACAGCTGCAGAACTGCCGATACCCTCTTTCTTCTCCTGCTTCCTCATCTTCTTAGGACAATCATTTTTCCAATGCCCTAGTTCTTTACAGGAATTGCAGATGTCTTCAAGTTTAGGACCTTTTGAACCTTTATGGTTCGGCTTCCCAGTTTTCTTTCCAGATTTCTTTTATCCCTTACCCATGACCACAGCCCCGATGCCTGATTTTTTGTGGCTGAGCTAGTTGCCTGTTGATGATTTTCTCTGCTGTGGAGGGCAAATTGAACATCTTCTAGAGACAGAGTATCTTTTTCGGTAATAAATGATTTAACAAAATTCTCATACGATTCAGGCAAAGATACTAACAGAATTAAAGCAACGTCCTCATCTTCTACTTTAACATCAATATTACGCAAATCTAGCAAAATTTTGTTTAATTTGTCTAGATGATCCCGAAGTGGTGTACCTTCCTGCATGCGTAAATGGAACATACATTACTTCAGAAGCAACTTGTTGGTTAGAGACTTTGTCATGTAGAGACTCTCTAACTTCTTCCAGTGACCATCGATAGTTTTCTGATCAGAAACCTCAATGATAACATCGTCAGACAGACATAGCATGATAGTCGAGTGGGCCTTTTCTTCTCGGGTATTCCACTATTCTTCATCTACATCCTCAGATTTCAGTTTTCCTGATAGCGGCACCCACAAACCCTGCTGCTTCAGCAGAGATCGCATCTTGATCTGCCATAAGCTAAAACTATTTCCCCCGGTGAATTTGTTGACCTTTACATTGAAAGCAGACATTCTCGATTGGCTCAAAAAACCCTAACAGTACGGAAATACCCTGATCAAAATGACCAGGCTCTTGATACCAGTTTGTTGTGACAGAATAGGATTATAGAATAATAAATGAACAGAAAATGTAAAGAAGACACAAATTTATGCGGTTCACCAATTTGGCTACGTCCACGGGCAGAGAGGGGAACGTATTTTATTATGCAGTTAGGTTACAGATTACAGATCTCAAAGACCATATATATAGCACTGAGATAAAATTAAAGACATATCAACACACTGTAATGCTTAATTACAAACTTCCCAATGCTTCCATATTACACGCATAAGTTCATCACGACTGATGATAGTGTACGAACATTGAGGTATTTTCAAATTAAATCAACAAGTATGGGGTCCAAAATAAATTCTACGGAAAAATAAGAATACTCATACTAATTTTGCTAAAGTGTAATATGAATAAATAATTCTAAACGATATGAAAGAATAATGAAAAAACCTAATTCTTCCATTATCGATACGCCGAACAACATACAGAAACCGAGCAAAATCCTCTAACGTTGACTTCAACCCCAGTGCACTGCTACAGAAATGTCAAAATTTTAATTTTCACCATCAACTGTATGTTGCTTTTCTTAAGAAGAATACTGTAAAAGACACGTACAAATCGATTTCTCCAAATAAAAGTTACGCAATAATCGTGGGAGTAGTTGGCTAGTGGTTAATTCTCTTAATTAAAACTGCTTAAATCGGACGTTATAATATCTGCATATCAATATAACTCTACAGCTTTTGGTAAAATTACTCCATTAACCTTATCCCTTTAGAATAGACAAAAACTACCAAAAATACATAGAGACAATTATTCAATCTCATCCGTCCATTCAACAAGATCTAAGGGATGAAATTAATCCCCATTTCTCACACTAAATCATATTTGAACCAATGAAAAATAGGGATTAATTTGAACCATATACTATATATATATATATATTGTTTACAGAAAGAACCAACCTTGGTATAAAAACTAAGAATCAATCCACACCCTTCAATTTTAAAATTGAATGGTCTAGAATTGGTAAAAAAAGATGGCGACATAACTGTAAATAAAATAAACATAAGAAAAATGTGGTGCATTTTTATAATTTTCCTGGGCATTTGCTGACAGAGATAGAATCATATGCTAATAAAGACATTAATGATGCTAATATGGGCATTAATAATGCTAACATTAACATTGATGAAACTAACGTTATATGACTATTGTCATTTGCAATACCGAAAAATATCTAACTTTGAAGGCAAACTATTTTTATTAGTAAGTAATTAAATAACAACCTATATATGGTTGGAAAGCTAGTGAACTCTAGTTTTCAATAAAACAAATTCAAAAAAATATTAACCGTGGTCGAAGTTATATGAGTTTGATTAAAGATGGCCAGTTACATATGAATATATTTCAGATTTGATATTACTATAAATAAAAGGAGCATAAGAAAAATGTGGTAGCTGTCTGGCATGTTAGATTTTGGTGCTTGGGTGAATGTTATGTCTTACTCTATGTTTATGCAATTAGACTTAGCAGAATTAAAACCTTCTATGTTTGCTTTACAACTAGCTGATGAATTTATTAGATATCTGAAAGAAATCTTAGAAGATGTGTTAGTTAGTGTGGATGGGTTAGAAGTTTCTTCTAATTTCATTGTTGTTGACATGGGTAAGAGTCTTGTGCAAGGGGGACAACATGAATTGATTTTGTTTGAGGTGAGAAACATGATTTATTTACAATCCTTGAGATTTTTTATTGAAGTATTTTTCAAATAGGTGGTTTGATTGATATTTGGTCTTGTTGTGGGGCGAATCTCTTGCGAATTAATTGAAGTGATGATTTATGACATGTAATGAAGCATAATTCATGATCATTTCCTGTAAGTAAAAAAAAAAGAAAAAGAAAAAAAGGTGTGAATAAGTGTATAGTGTGGATTATGCTCCTCTAGTTTGTTGTTATTGACTTTCTATGAGCATGGGAAACCTCGTGAGGAGTCTTTGGAAAACCTTCAAAGTTTGAACCTTATGGAATTATCCTAAACTATTTCACTAAATAAAGTATTTCGGGCATGAACATGTTGAATTGTCGGGATTCTACTCCTTTTATTCGTAAACCTCTAATCTCTTGAGGCATGTATAATGAGTATGGGGAACCACGTTAGGAGTGTAACGATCTGAATCTTTTTAAAATTGATCGTTACCTTTTTATAAAATGTGGTTCGAAAATAATATTTCTTAGTGTTTGTTAATTTAAAATATTTTGTTACATGTCTATAAGTTGCGCCTATATTATGATGTTTTCATTCCCTATTATTATTATTATTATTATTATTATTATTATTATTATTAGTGGTAAATATTATTTTATGTATTTGATTTTATCCTCCAAAAACTTAAACTCCATATTTTATTTAGCACAATATTTATTTTGTTTAGCCCAAATCTGTATTCTTATAGCCCAAAAAATTATTTAATTCAATTTTGAGCCCAAATAGAATCATTTGAGACTGTCTTCCTTATGAAAATTAACGATTAGCAATTATTTAGAAGGTTGATTTTCTCTCCAAATTGAATTGCAAAATAAGTAACGTTTCTTTCATCTTTTCAAATATTTATTTGGTTAATTAGAGGGAGACCTTTCCATTGATCATAAGCTTAGTGTAAATAGGGCATTGTTTTCATTAGTTTAAACACACCAAAAGCAAGTTCAATTCTATATTTGGAAAGAGGTAAAATCTGCACACATGCATTATGTTAGGGAAGGGGTTTGAGTGAGTTGGAGAGAGAGAGAGAGAGAGAGAGAGAGAGAGAGAGAGAGAGAGAGAGAGATAAGTTTATTTATTTTTGTAGGAGATTAGTTGGGTTTGAAAATATAAAAGTCACACATCATTTTATTCATTTCATTAAAATCTTCATTTTATTTATTTATTTAAATAAATTTAATTTTATGTTAATTATTTATTATTTTATTTATATTAATTATTTATTATAATTAATATTATTGATAGGCGGCGTGCGTGGACCTAACTTGTTTCATATATTTTCAAAAGTCGAAAGTCCAAGTTCAAGTCAAGGTTAAGGTAGGGAATACGATGCGATGCACATTATTATTTATCCTTGTTATGCTCTTATGCAGGTTTACAATTATTAACCTACGAGTTACAACTATTATTATTGGCTGACGAGCTGCATATGTCCCGATATATTATTAGCTGCGTGCTACTCATATTATAATTTGTTATAATTGTATAACTTCAATAAATGTGTTCATCGCTGAGTCAATAGCACTCACACAAAGCTATTATTTATTTCAGGTTGATAATTTACTCGACGATGTTCGTGGTGACGTGTGAGGATGAATATTAAAGAGCTTTTATTGTTTAGCTTCCGTTGTATTGATGTCAAATATTTTATATTTTAATAAAACTGACGTCCTTTTTTATTATTGGTATTATTTTATTTTATGACAATTGGGGCGTGACAAGGAGACTCAGGTTTAAAACCCGATGGGTACACCTAATGATCAATATCTCGCGCTCAATCATGTAGTTCCAAGAAAAAAAAATAGAAAAGTGAGGTATGTTAATAAAGGCGGCTAACAATGTGTTGCTTCAATATTCGAGGGTGAGGGAATTCGAATCGGAAATTTTGTTTCAACCAAAAGTACACTTAGGTTGCTCACAAGAGAAAAAGATCCTCGTAGTGTGATAAGTTTTCCCAAGTCGTATTCTCAAGGAAGGCTTAACAGGGCGACAATTTTTGTGTTACAAATCACAAAAAATAAAATTCCTAAACATTCTAAATTCAATATTTGAGTTGATAAATAAGCTAGACGAAACAAAAAATAAATAATAGGTAACAAGAATTAATCACAATTAAAAACAATGATAAATTAAGGCTTTAGAGAGTTTAGGGTATAAGTTCATCTCCTCGGGTAAATCAATTAGTAAGTAAATTGCTCATGCTCTATCAACAATTCACAAATAACCAAATTAATACAGATAAATAAACTCTAGCTCTCGCATTCGATGATTATCCCTATATCGTTTCATTTGGTTTAGATTGTTGAATTATTAAATCACTCGTCTCTAGTAAGATTTAATCTTGATCAACCACAAACACGCAACAAATTCATCTCTCGATCTCATTCGTTGCAAGCATAATCCAACAATAGCCAGTTGTCAAATCACATGTAAATCAATTGATCAAGAATAAGCATCATCACAATTTACACATATAACAACCCGATTCGAATTCCCTCACTCTAGATTATGAATTTAGTTCATAATTGAAGATGATTCATCCATAAAAATCAAACAAGGAATCATCATTAACTAAATACACCAAGAAGAGAAAGTAGAAGGGTTCTCACAAATTCAAGAACCAGTCCTCAAGTTTACAATTCTCCAAGGTAATTGGAATTGAAAATCTTGCCAAGTAATTCTCCCAAGAGTTTAGTGAATGAGAGTTTGTGCCTAATCTCTCTCCGAAAGTCTACAAAAAAGTCTCCCCAAAAGTGTATCCAAAAAGTGTCTATGTCTATCTCCAATTATCCCCTTGAAACCCCTACAAGGTCTCATTATAAATGCAAAAACTGCATCGTCCAGCCACGGTTGGAAGTCAGCCGCGGCTGGGCGGGAATTCTAAAATCGAGAGGTGCATAGGCAGCCATGGCTGCGAATACGCCACGACTTAGTGAGAGAGCTGCCAGCTGACAACCTGGCTACCGTGGTTGTATTTCTTTAGCTCTTCAATCCGTTCCATTTTTTCATAATCTTGCTCCACTTACATCCCATTTTCTCTATGTATCCTGCACAACTTTTATGAACACCAATGACACAAAACACGCAATCATACTATATAAACAAATAAAAATAAACTAATAGACGAACATTAAGAACACATCAGTATGAAAAACAACACAAAACATGACGAAATAGTGGCATCTTTATAATTTTGTCATTGTTAAAGTAAAAAAAAACTTCTTGGGCGTGTTTTAACAGAGACAGAATTATATGCTAATGAAGACATTGGCGATGCTAATATAAGAATTGATAATGCTAATATTAATATTGACGATGTTAACGTTATGAGACTATTGTTGTATGCATTACGAAAAAATATCTAATGTTCAAAAATATATTTACATTCTTTCATGATGATTTAGCAGTTTATTTTGTTCTATTAGTATAATAAATACTTGTCGGAACATATAAAATCTAATCATGAATCAACATTGTCAATATTATTTCATGATGAATTAGCAGTTCTGTTTTGTTTTGTTAGCATCGAGAAACTTCCAAGAACATGTAAATCTTAGCCTATGATAATGATGTTGACACTGTTTGATTTAGTTGTAAATTTTGAATTATTAGCATTATTGTTCACCAGTTTCAACATTATCATAGCTCATTTTAACATTATCATAACTAATGTTAGCATTAGCAGAAAAGCTTATCAGGAACACTATAAATCAACCATGAACAACGATGTTAAAATTTTGTTGTATTAACATTATCATTCGATATTGTTGTTAATGATGTTCCAACTGATGTTATCACTTTATTTGATAACATCGGAGTCAATAGTCTATCTAATGTGTTCTGTCATTTTTGTAACATCGAGTTCAACTCATTGGAATATAATCTTATCATTTTCAGTTATTTAGGATTAATTTATTTTAAATTAATCTGATTATTTTGTGATTTTTGCCACGTATTTATTTCCATGTATTTAGAGATTTATTTGTGGATTAAATCAGTTTTAAATAATGGAATAACTAACTTTGAATCAGTCAAAGTCGGTTCCTATTTTCTAAGAACCATGATGTTCTTTTCCTATCTTATCACTAACCACTGCAGGTGAACATGAGCTGACTGGAGTAACTGCTACTATTGCACGATATTGAAGAATGTGTGAAATACATTGTGGGAATCAGTTATCTCAAGACCACTACAACAATAGGGAGTTGAAAGTGGTTGATTCAAGGTCACATTTGATTTGTTTGAGGGCAATTGCTGGAGCGGGATAGGAGGTGTATTTAAGGTCTCCTTAAACCTTGAAATCATTTATGCAAACAGAGTTTATCACCGTGGTTGTGAGAAAATCTAGAATTTGCATCTAGTGTTGTCTCGAAGATCCAAGATGTTCTCCTTAACATCTGCATTGTGTCCCAATCAGATAAAGTTTGATAGATTCAGTTGTGTATGTAGGTTAGATAGTTAAATTTGAGAGTCTTAGGATTTAAGTTGACGTATTGTATCTATCTATCTATCTATCTATCTATCTATCTATCTATCTATCTATCTATCTATCTATCTATCTATCTATATGTTTGGATAGTGATTGTTCGGGAGTTTATTCGAGTGAGTGAAACTAGAATAGATCTCTTGTATGTTGTGTGCAGTGTTGTTAAGGGAGTGAACCGAGACAACATTTGTATTATTTTTATTTTTAACTTGTAATAGTGAATTTCGCTCTGAGGTAATCACACACCTTGAGGAGTGTGATTTAAAACTTATTTTTTTGCAAAGTGATATCTACTCTTCCGCTGCAAGTTGAAAGGATAATGGAAACACTAGTTTTAATATCAAGTTCAACTTTGTTGTTTAATTCAAAATTTACAAATTTTCAGGCAATAAATTCTAACATATAGTGTTAATATTATCATTGCTCTTGTTAGCATTAGAAAAATATGATACACATAAGGTAAAAGTAATAACATGGGTGACATTATGGTTAACATTGACATATGCAAACTTTAGGATTCAGATTTTTAAATGATAGTATTATCATAATGTATCATTTATATATTGCTAAGTAAAGCATCAAAAGTATTCACTTTTCGTCATACTAACATAACCAGATGATATTGCTAATTTATCAATTAAAAGTGCTAACATCACATAATTGATTTATATGCATATGTATCTGCTTAAAAAAATACAATAACACTCTATTATAAATCATGCTAAAAAATACAATGACACTGTTAATATATCAATTAGCGATACTTAAACCATAATAATATAATGCTAATATGACCCAATTACAATACTAAAAAAATTCGATAATAATGTTAACAAATACATTCAAGAAAAGAGATTGCAATTAGAAAAAACAATAACATTCCATTATAAGTCATGCAAAATAATATTATATCAATTAGCAATGCTAAAACCATAATAACATAATATTAACATTAGCTAACTACGATGCTAATGAAATCCTATAATAATGTTAACAAATACATTCAATAAAAGAGATTGTAAAATGAAATAAATCATATATGTTGATAATAAATTCAACACAATCTAACAAATACAGTGAGGATTGATGAGAGAATTTTAATAGATCTTGCAACTACACTGACAACATCGTATAGACTCATCGCGGTGAGTTACTTGCTGCAATCGTCGCTGAAAACTAGGTTTGTGATACTTCAATAAGAAAGATGTACTCCTTTAAAATCAATTAAACAATAATCTTGTATTTTTGAAAAACATATCTCTGCCTTAATCATCATAAACACATTCAAAATATTAATCCTAAATATATATATATATATATATATAGAGCATATATCATGTGTAGGGTTATAAATGAGTCGAGTCGAGCCCGAACATACATATGTTCAAACTTGTTTGAATTGATATTGAACTTTAAAATTTATGTTTGAACTTGTTTGATTATCTATTGAGTCGAGCTCAAACGAGCCTTAATCGAGCCGGACACGAGTCAAGCTCGAGCAATTTGATATTTTTACACATGTTTACTCATTTTCACTTATCAAGCTCGAGTTCGAGCCGAGCTTTAAATCTTATCAAACATAAAATTATGTTCGAGTTTGTCCGATATGCTTATCGAATCGAGCTCAAACAAACTTTTAACGAATGGAATACAGGTCGAGTATCGAGCTATTTGATTTGAATTTCAACCCTAATCATGTGATCAAGTTTTCCTTACTCTGGTCTTGATGGTTATACTAGAATCGCAGAGATAGAAAAGAACATAGATATATAGAGAGGATTTTGAAACAATCTGGGCCTTCCAAATGAATATAATATATGGTTGAGAATTATTCCAGCTTGTTTCCATATATACATATAGTATATTGGGAGTTCCAAAATGGAAAATAATGCTATATGAATAGGCCACAGAGAGTTTTCAATATTCTTATTTTGCCCATATTTACCCCTCCATACATCAGTTGGACATGCAATATTAATTATGGGATTATATTTGTAAAAAAATTAATTTGATACAATTCCAATATATAAAAATTGGATTATATATAATTTTTGAAACATTTATATATAAGCTAGGAATAAGGTTGGACTACGTTATTGGGATTGGGTAGTATCTTATTATATGAGTCTATTACTTAAAGTGTTCTGGTTTAACTTCTTATCTAAGGAACACTAGTGTTGGTCCCGGTGCGAGTCAGAATCAGTTTAGAGAGGGGGGGGGTGAATAAACTAATTACAAAACTGAACTTAGATGCGGAATATTCAGGGCCCATTTTGACTCACAAATATTATCCGTGCTATGTAGAGATCAGTTGAGAAGATCTGCTAGCTCGGAGTGCTATGTGTGCTTATAGTGTGCAGTTAAAATATGCAACTGAACTAAAATTTAAAGCAGAGCACACAAGCAATTTATAGAGGTTTGAAGCTCAACTTCTACGTCCTCTCTTCCTTCCGCAGAAGGGCAATTCACTATGCAAGTGTAAAGTTTCTTTATTACAGTTACACAGTGAAGACAGTTGCTGTCCCGGAAGCTGCACTCTCAACTTCCTCAGCCGGTAGGTCGACAGCTCACACTTGCGATCCCCAACTGCTCGCTGGAGAAATAAGGTGCTATTTCCCATCTTTTCATGATTTTAGATCTCGCTCGATCTTCAAGAGTACAGTCTTGAAACTGGTATCAACTGGGTTGCTCCTTTGCGCGTCTGCGTCTGAGCTGGGGTAGTTGATCACTTAAACACGGTGACTAAGAGAACAGTTCTGGCTGGAAATCTTCAACAGCTAGCTCGAAGAACGTTAAGGCTCATTCTCATCAGTTGGAACTTTTGATTTTCTGAGTTCTTTGAGTGTGAGGCTTTAGTGCTTTGGCGAATGTCTTCGCGGAAAGACTTAACTAAAGTGCTATCCAAATTCTCAAAAGTCCTACGGTCTTCTCTGGGGTAGCTCACCTTTTAAAGTTAAGTGAGTTGGTGACCGCTGGTGATCACTGTTGGATCATAAATGATAAAGACAGTTGCAAGGCTTTCATTTAATGGGGCCATTGGGATGTCATTGCTCTTCTGACGAGCTTTTACTTCAAGATCTCGGTTGCATTAACTTCAAGATCTTCTTTGGCTTATTTGAATTTCAGTTGCGGCTCCCTTCTTGATCTTCAGTTCTGAGCTTTGTCTGGCAGTTGGAATCTTCAGTTCCTTTGTCTGTCAGTTCTGCGTGTCCCTTGGCAGTTTGGAAAGCTTTAGTTGAGATCATCTTCAGCTGGCATTTCTGGGCTTGGGCTTGATACCTTCTGAGCTCTAGTTTGCTTCTGCTTCAGCTGGCAGTTTGAACTAGTGTTCTTTAGCTGGTATTTTGGACTTGTGTCCCTTTAGCTTGAACTTTCATGGACTAGTCTTCTCTTCGGTTGCTGGCGCTTCATCAGTTGGACTTCAAAACTGATGCGTCTTCAGCAGGGGTTCTTTGAACTGGTGCGTCATCAGCTGGAACTTTATTCTTCAGCTGGTATTCTTTGAGCTGGTATTTTCCATCAGCTTGTACCTTAATCTTCTCTTCAGTTGGCATTTTCCTTCAACTGGAATATCCTAAACTAGTATTTCCTTCAACATGGATCTTTAGACTTGGTACATTTCTTCAGCTGGAATATCTTGAGCTGTTATTTTCTTCAGCTCATGATTGTCCTCTCTTCGGCTGGCAGTCTTCATCAGTTGATGTCATCGTAGACTGACATGTTCATCAGTTCAAACTGATGTGCTCTTCAACTGGTATTTCTTCAGTCGGAAATGATCTAGAACTGGTATGTCCCTCAGTTCTTCTCTTTCAGCTGGTATTCCCTTAAGCTAGGATCTTCCTTTGACTGGAACATTTCTTCAGCCGGTATTGGACTATAACTAGTATGTGCTTTAGTTCTCTTAAGCTGGGACTTCCCTTCAGCTGGTGGCGGCCTAGAACTGATATGTCCATCAGTTCTCTTTAGCTGGAACATCTCTTCAGCTGGTAGCGGCCTAGAACTGGTATGTGCTTCAGTTCTCTTCAGCTGGAACATCTCTTCAGCTGGTGACTGTCTAGAACTGGTATGTCCATCAGTTCTCTTCAGCTAGTGGCAGCCTTGAACTGGTATGTCCATCAGTTCATCATTGTAGACTGGTGGCAGTTGATACTTTCTCTCTCGGGTACCTGCAACTTCCAGTTTTTCTTTGCTAATTACTCTAGCAAGCTACAGTCTTCTTTTTCTCTCTATTCTTCTATAATACCCCGTATTTTTGAATTTCAGATAAAGAAGTTTTCTAATTATATTAGAAGACTAAAGAATTATTTTGGAGCTAAATAAAGTAAAATCGATGTAAGACGCAACTCTAGGTGTCGTTTTCATAAAAATACGATCAAACAAAATTCGGGTTATGGTCAATATTGGACTCCGTTGAAAGGGGTCGACCCGAGGAATCCGCCGGTACTCCCGGAATTTTAATCCGAGGTAAATCGAGTTCCCGGCGGTTAAAAAGGTAAAAAGTAAAAAGGATGAATAGTGATTTTTGACTCGTTTTAATTTCGATCTTTTTCAAAATTCCGATCGTTATCCCGAGAAATTGTTCGGCAAGGTTCCTCAATAGGAAACGAGCCAACGAATCCGCCGGTGTTCCCGGATTTTTAATCTGAGGTCAAATGAGCAAACGGTAGTGTCCGGAGCGTTGTGAATAGTGATTTCCAAATGGCCGGAAAAAGGAATCTTTCTTCGTTCGTATATCGAACGACCATATCGGCCGACCGTTTTTGGTCGACTTGATAGGAAATAAATCAAGGAATCTCCTGGTGTCCTTACTTTTTGTGTACGAGGTCAAATGAACTTTCCTTGCAATAAAACAACTTATGAATAGTGTTTTTGAAAAAGTAATCGCGTTCAAACTAACTTTATCAGTATTTTATATCCGAAAAAGCAATACCCGACCCCCCAAGCTTTTCCTATAAAAGGGGCAGCCCCCTTTCATTATTTTCCATCCCAAATCGAGTTAGCAACTCTAATTAGAAAGTGAGTCGAGCGTTCTTCGAGTTCTTCGTGTTCTTCGAGTGTTCTTGAGCGGAGTCGAGGTTCGAGTAGAGTTTTGAGGTACGAATCGAGTTGGGAAGGAGCCGGGGAGGAGGGACTGCCGGCAGGGGGCAGCCACCAGTAGTTGGCCGCCGGCGCCGCCGCCGGAAATCACCGTCGCCGCCGGAAATCGCCGCCGCCGCTGGGGTCGCCGCCAGCTGCCACCTTCCAGGAGCTCGTTTCGGTCCATTTCTCGTCCTTTTAATCTGAAATTTTAGTATGTCGTGTATTTAAGTGTGCTCTACGTTTCGTCTTTTGAGGTCGTCTCCATCCGGAGACCGGAAACCGGCGAAATCTCCGGAAAACGTGACTGGGTCATAAAAAACCGGCCAGAATCTGTTTTTCGCCGTTTTCACCAATTTTTGCTCGTCGAATCGAAAAAGTTTGAACATGAAAGTTGCTCGAAAAATTATTCTGTATAAAACTGCCAAGTTTCGTAATTTTTCGACGAGTTTTGATGAATCTCGATTTTTAAAAGTAGACAGTTATTTTTATTGCGGAAGCATGTGTTATCAAAAAATTCTAAAACTTCTCAACTATTGTCTTGGCATGTGTAGGATCATCCTAGATTAATTTCATAATTTTTGAATGGTTAAAAAGTGTCCTGGCGGAATCTCGAAGTTAATTGAGTAAAATGGCAAATTTTGGAAAGAGACCTCTGTCAAATATTTTTAGTCCAATAAATCAAGAATATTATTTTGGAATTTTCATCCTTGTGTGTCGAGTTTATTCGAGGTCGTTAGAGTCGCGCAATCTATTTTTGAATAGAATAATATTAAATATATATAGATAAATGCTCCAAATATAGTAGATAAATTTCGAAAATTATAGTAGTTATTCTAAGGCATGCACCAACATTGTAGGACCCGTGGAGCCCGTTGGAAGGAAGGAAGCAAACCCGGAAGTTGTCATACCGCCGCCTGCTCGTCAGCAATGTGGGTTTATTTTAAAGAATAAATACAATTTAAGAGTAATAACTCTTTAGAAGCATGATAGACAACTTAGAAATATCCAAATAAATATTTTATGCTCTATCTGTTTAACATCGCTGTTATAGGAGGAATTATAGAATATTGTTACGCTATGAGATAGGATATTATTGAAATACTGTTGAAATATTGTTAGAATATTATTGGAATATTGTTGGGATACTGTGACTAGGATATGAGAATACTTGTGGAATAGTTGTATAAGCATGATTAAGCTATGATTTAATTGTTAAGTTTTATGAGGTATTATTGGATGAGGTTGAACTTAGCTGAGATAGGCTTGTGCTAGAATCTTGAATTTTTAGTGCAAGTAATGATTAAACATAGGCAGGACTATATACCCTTGCAGCTGTGATATTATCACTGTGACCGGATGTCACTATAAGGAGTCACTGCTAGGCGATCCCTAGCATACTCAGGGTCAATGCTAGGTAGCCCCTGGTATACTCTCCTCGGATTAGCGAGGTAACCCCTCCCTTTTCCTACCAGCAGCATGCTACATAGTGCAGTAGACGACAGACTGAGCAAAAGGGATCCCAAAGGAGAAGAAAAGGTTTGCAGATATGGGAAGGGTTTTTGCGTTTTGCTTCTTATATGCTGTGTATTACTTTTGGATATTTCATATTGTAAATTGAGTTCGAAACTTACCCACTGAGTGCATTAGTACTCATACCCAACTCTTTTCAAAATGTTTTCAGGTTGAGATGCTGAGGTTGGTGATGTGAGCTGATGGCGGGGTTGACTGAGATGCCTCTTATCTGGTTGTCTGAATAAATTACTTCCGCTATGTTTTCTGCTGAATACTCTGATAATCGTATTTAGTACTTGAAATTCGAACTTGATTATAGCATGTCCAGAAACTACTAGTACAATGATGCCTATTCTAAAATAAATAAATTGCTTAAGGGATGAAGCCCTTTTATTGAAATACCAACTGTTCCTTTATTCGCTTTGACCTATGAAGAGGTCCCATTGAATCGCATATTGGTATCTGTTTACTTTTCTGTCGACCTATGAATGGGTCTTACGTGTTTTTGACTCCGTCCTATGAAAAGGACATTCCTAATCAACTCTGATAAATAGATCTTTACTTGTTGGTATCTGTTTATTGCTTTACTCTGTCCATGTACGGACTATTGAATGTCCTGTCATCTTAAAATACACTCTTATAAACCGTTATTAAACGGGGATTTGCTCTAGTTACAGAGGTTATGCTACCCAAATTTCTGGGGAATATATCCTATTCTTGCTTTCAATAACTATTTTATTTAACTAATAATTATTCCAAATCCTATTCTTTTTAAGTGACACCCCCGTCCTCCATTTATTATCCTTTTCGGGACCGGAGCGTTACAAAATGGTATCAGAGCAGGCTTGCAACTCTGCAGACCTATCTCTTTGTTTGACTATATGACTATGTTTTTATTTGAGTTCGACTTTGTTTTAAAGAACCCACTCAGCAACCCACAGCTCATCATCACCTCGCATCTTCAACAAAGTTCAAAGGTATGGCAAAGTAAATTATTTGATTATATTGTTATAAAATTTTGAAATACATGTTGACAAGGAAAAAAAAAGGGCAAAGTAAAGGTAGTCAATTTAAAAAAAAATGATGATTGAACGTCATTTATTGCGAAAATTTTATAGACCTACGAAAAATCTTTTGGATAAGATATAGGTCAAATGCTTATAAAATTGAAGTCGTTATGGATCCGTCCAAACAACAAGTGAAAATCAGAGTTTTCTCAAAATATTATTTCCTATAGACTCCGAAAACTTTGGTGTATAAAAAAAAAGAGAAGGAAAACAAATGTGGTTAATATTAAAGTCTAAATGATGATTTATAAACCTTCTCTTTGGGAAAGAATTGGTCTACTGCTCTTAATTGTCGAATTAGTAAAATGCCTTGAGAATTTGCTGAGGATAGGTTAATTATAGATAGAAGAAAGTAGTGAAAACATAGACTATAGTGAGCTTGAACTAAGGAGAATTTTAGGTCTCCCATTTAGGTTCTGAAGAACTTAGATTGATTAAGATATCCGCTACAATGGCTAAGCCTAGAGGATTATCCAAATGACGAACTTGCCATGAGGCTCTTTTGAGAAGGTTGATGCGTTCTACAATCTCAGCAAATTGGAAATGAAGAGATGCTATTGCAAATGCCAATTTTTCAAATGTTGGTCTCAAGCCATAAATGATTGAAGAATAATTAATTTAAAGGACAATTACCAGACGTGGGATCTACTGCAGTATGGAAAATCTAACATCAACTTTTTCGGATAAAATATATCTTGTGATCCAGCCACATCAGCAAAGGATAAAAATTTATTCCACATTAAGAAAGCTCTCACGACATATTGGATGACCTAGCAAGTCAAGATATGACACATATTCAAAAGATAGATGTTTGTGGACAGAGGAAGAGATAACCACCTCGACTGCAACTCGACCATATGTACCTTTAAAGGCCCTTCGCCAAGTAAATCCTTTGAGTCCCGGGAAAATGCTAAAGTTAGACTCTTTCGAGTCCATTTAGGTCCTTCTTCCACATCGCTCTTGTGGTTAAGAAGCAATCTCCAGTTTATTGTATCCTTTGCTCAGAGAAGCTAGTAACAGTTCAGTCGACCCATGATATTTCGTTCTTTGATAGCAGTGTACTTAGGAAAAGAGTGGACGACTTTTTGATAAAGAAGTAGGAGTCGTGTGAGATTATTAGACCTAGTTGTCGATAGGTTAAGCCATCAAGAATAGTAAGCTGTCAGAATATTTTGAATATCCGTTAACCCATCGATCTATCCACTCAATTGTTCATATATTCCTTGATTATTCCTCATTAAAAAAAAAACTATCATCCCTTACTTGAGATCCTTCATCTGTTAATGGTCAGTAATGACATTGTTTGGTCATACCATATTGACACCTTTTTCTGGAAACTATCAGTGTGGTTTTCATTCACTATGTGTTGATTCCATTTGTTATTCCTGTAAAGACTTCCTAGTTGTGGAAGCTTCTTGTGATTAAAAGCCTTCGTAAAGAGGAAAATTCTTTCATTACGATTTATGTCCTTTTCTACAGCCCTCTATTTTGAGAATATCTTGTGGGCATAAATCCAAGATCTCCATACTTGGATAAATTTTATTCGTCCCAAAATGTGCTCCAAATTGGTAAATCAATTCGTGAATTACGCTTGAAAATTTCTAAAATTAGTCCTTTCCAATAATGATTCCTTATTCAAAATGGCACTTGCAAAATGGCTCGTTAATTGTTCTTTCTAGACGCGCCTTGACTTTTCTTGGCCTTTTAGCACATTTGTTCATCTTCACTTCTAAGGTAATAAATGTCTTAATTATGATTACAAAGCCTAATAATTATTCAATTCCATGACTTCTTAAATTACCCCATGAGAAGTTATGATTTAGCTAAAGTCCTCATTTGGAGGCATTCGTTTCTCTTTTACCTGTGTATCTAAAATATGAGTGTTTAAGCCTTTGAATAGGAAAAGTAATAGAAATGATCTTCCTGTATGTTTTCCTGAAAATAGGTAGTCGAAATTTTTATTGAAGGAACAAGGTTTGAACCGATGCTGGTAATGTTATTTAAGATCGAAACCCTCCCATTTTAGTGGACTAGGCGATGCAATGAATGCCAGAAAGTGGGTTCATTCCCTAAAGAGAATCTTTACGTTATAGCTGAATAGACAAAGATAAGCGCAATATATCTTCTTCATGCTTTCAGACGATGTTGGCCACCAATGAGAGACAGTTAGATGAGCAATAATCATGAAGAGATAAGAAAAGTTCAATAGGGGATGTTTCGAAGATGAGTTATTCCAGGAATGCATTCGTGATTTCGAGAGCAATAACTGAGCTTGATCATACGATTACCAAGACTCGCTTCACCGGATGTGAGTAGCAAGAAGGCTAGTGAAATTTGGAAGACACTTAAAATCTTTTATTGCGATGACTTATAGAGTAAGAAGAAGATGTGAAGGAGCTGTGGTCACGACCACGCTGGAAATCGAGGTCACCTTCAGTAGCTGGGATTAAAAACAGGATAAAGCTAAGAATGCCTAGGGATAAGTGATTCCTTAGGATCAAGATGAATTGCTTAAATCTGGAAATAAGATATATGATGAAACCTTTAGGGCAGACTCATTCATAGCAAGGATGCGAAAGGAGATGCAAGAGCAAATTACAACTTCAAAAGTTGTTGGACTTAGGAACCCAGTGTGTCGTCATAGAGAACCCCGATCTTATTCGTGAAGCAGAAGGATGGCACATCAAGGATGTACATTAATTACATGGAGGTGAATGAGTTAATTATTAAGGACCAATATCCTCTCATAAGAATAGATGATCTCATTGATCAACGAAGGGAAGTAAGTGTACTCTCGAAGATAGACTTGATTTTAGGCTACCATCAATTAAAGATAAGCGATGATGTTATTCCGAAGACTCCAGTTTGAACTTGTTATGGTCACTATGAGTTCATGGTAATGCCATGTGGATTAATAAATGCTCCAACAATGTTTATAGTCTAATGGACAAGGTGTTCTATCTCTATTTGGATATAAGGTTTTGATGGAGTTCATAAATGATACTCTAGTATATGTAAGGAATGAAGAAGAGCATCAAGAATATTTAAGGACAGTGTTGGAAACATTAAGATGAAAAAATTAATGTATGCTAAATTCAGCAAGTGTGAATTTTGGCTAGAGGAAGAAACATTTTTAGGACATATAGTCCCGGCTGAAGAAATTAAGGTAGACCCGATTAAGATGAAGATTGTGAGAAATTGGAAATCACCAAGGAACATGAGGAGATAAGAAGATTTTAGGATTATTGAAGATTCATAGATGGATTATCAAAGATATCCAAGCCCATGACATCCCTACTCAAGAAAGGAACCAAGTACATGGTCAAAGAAATTAGAAGAGAGTTTTCAAACTCTAGAAGAGAAGTCAACCACAGCCTCGGTGTGGGAAACTCCCAAAGGAAACAAGGACTCTGTGGTTTACACTGATGCGTCGAGAATGGGATTGGGATGCGTACTGATGCAAAGAGGGAAAGTGATCGCCTATGCATTACGCCAGCTAAAAGTTTATGAGCAAAACTACCCTACCCATGACTTGGAGCTCGCTGCAGTCGTGCATGCATTAAAAATTTGGAGACATTACCTGTATGGAGCAAAGTGTGAGATATATTCAGATCACAAGAGTCTCAAATATTTCTTTAAGCAAAAAGATCTGAATATGAGGCAAAGAAGATGGTTGGAATTAGTCAAAGACTATGATTGCTCCACTCACTACCACCCCGACAAGGCTAATGTGGTAGCTGATGCTCTAAGTCGTAAGAATAGAGCCGAGTTGGGTTATGTTCTAACCCAAAAGGAGGAACTCCTTAGGGAATTCAAGAAATTAAGGATTGAAGTGTTAGAACCACCCAACACTATTGAAGGACAAATCATGGCTCTGGTAGCCAAACCAGACTTAAGAAAGAGGATCATCGAGGTACAAAGGGGAGATGCACATCTCGAGAAGATGAGAGTGACAGCTCGATCTGAAGATCCAAAGGACTTCACTGAGGCACCAGATAATGCATTACTCTTCAAGGGGAGAGTGTGTGTGCCCAGCAATGAGGAATTGAAAGAAGAAATCATGAGTGAAGCTCATGATACTCCATACACAGCCCATCCAGAAAGTACTAAGATGTACAAGGATCTAAAAGGAAACTTCTGGTGGAGTAACATGAAAAGAGAGATAGCAGCATTTGTGGAACGATTTTTGAGTTGCCAGCAAGTTAAGGCACTACACCAGAAACCTTCAGGGTTGTTACAACCTTTGGAAATCCCAGAATGGAAATAGGATCACATCAACATGGATTTTGTGATTGGATTGCCAAGGTCAACTCGTGGGAACACAACGATATGGGTAATCGTGGATCGGTTATCCAAGGTGGCACATTTCATAGCAGTAAAGATGACTTCGGGACTAAACCAGCTTGCCCAAAGCTATGTAAAGGAGATAGTACGATTGCATGGAGTTCCTGTCTCGATCACTTCTGATCGAGATACCCAGTTTACCTCCCGATTTTGGAGAAGCTTGCAAGAAGCCATGGGTACTAAGTTAAATTTTAGTACGGCTTTTCATCCCCAGACAGACGGACAGTCCGAAAGGACCATTCAAATTCTAGAAGGCATGCTTAGGGGAGTAGTTGCCGATCATGGATGGAGTTGGGAGGAACTACTACCTTTGGTAGAATTCGCCTACAACAATAGTTACCAATCATCGATTGGAATGGCCCCATATGAAGCATTGTACGGAAAGAAATGTAGATCACCCCTGTATTGGGATGAGGTAGGAGAAAGAAAGATGCTTGGGCCAGAAATCGTGCAGCAAACAGTCGAGAAGATTGAGCAAATCAGAGGACGGATAAAAGAAGCTCAAGATAGACAAAAGTCCTATGCAGACAACAGAAGGAGTGAATTGAGCTTTGAGATAGGCGAAAAGGTCTTCCTGAAGGTATCCCGAACCAGGGGAGTCGTTCGTTTTGGCAAACGAAACAAGCTAAGGCCTAGGTTCATTGGACCCTTTGAAATCCTCGAAAGAATAAATGAAGTGGCTTATAGGTTGGCCTTACCACCCAACCTGAATGACGTACATGACGTGTTTCATGTCTCAATGCTAAGGAAGTACGTGTTTGATCCCAAACACGTGATCAGAAAGGAAGACATTGTGCTGAACAAAGATCTAGTATACGAAGAAAAGCCCCAGGCCATCCTTGATCGAAAAATTCAAAAGCTCAGAAATAAGGAAATTAGCATAGTAAAGGTTTTGTGGAATCATCATGGATCAGAAGAAGCCACGTGGGAGCAAGAATCTGAGCTACTCAAGAGATACCCTGATACTCCTTATCAAGGTAAGTAAATTTCGAGACGAAATTTTTTTTAAGGGTGGTAGGATGTAACACCCCGTATTTTTGAATTTCAGATAAAGAAGTTTTCTAATTATATTAGAAGACTAAAGAATTATTTTGGAGCTAAATAAAGTAAAATCGATGTAAGACGCAACTCTAGGTGTCGTTTTCATGAAAATACGATCAAACAAAATTCGGGTTATGGTCAATATTGGACTCCGTTGAAAGGGGTCAACCCGAGGAATCCGCCGGTACTCCCGGAATTTTAATCCGAGGTAAATCGAGTTCCCGGCGGTTAAAAAGGTAAAAAGTAAAAAGGATGAATAGTGATTTTTGACTCGTTTTAATTTCGATCTTTTTCAAAATTCCGATCGTTATCTCGAGAAATTGTTCGGCAAAGTTCCTCAATAGGAAACGAGCCAACGAATCCGCCGGTGTTCCCGGATTTTTAATCTGAGGTCAAATGAGCAAACGGTAGTGCCCGGAGCGTTGTGAATAGTGATTTCCAGATGGCCGGAAAAAGGAATCTTTCTTTGTTCGTATATCGAACGACCATATCGGCCGACCGTTTTTGGTCGACTTGATAGGAAATAAATCAAGGAATCTCCTGGTGTCCTTACTTTTGGTGTACGAGGTCAAATGAACTTTCCTTGCAATAAAGCAACTTATGAATAGTGTTTTTGAAAAAGTAATCACGTTCAAACTAACTTTATCAGTATTTTATATCCGAAAAAGCAATACCCGACCCCCCAAGCTTTTCCTATAAAAGGGGCAGCCCCCTTTCATTAATTTCCATCCCAAATCGAGTTAGCAACTCTAATTAGAAAGTGAGTCGAGCGTTCTTCGAGTTCTTCGTGTTCTTGAGCGGAGTCGAGGTTCGAGTAGAGTTTTGAGGTACGAATCGAGTGGGGAAGGAGCCGGGGAGGAGGGGCTGCCGGCAGGGGCAGCCACCAGTCACCGGCCGCCGGGGCCACCGCCGGAAATCGCCGCCGCCGCCAGCTGCCACCTTCCAGGAGCTCGTTTCGGTCCATTTCTCCTCCTTTTATTCTGAAATTTTAGTATGTCGTGTATTTAAGTGTGCTCTACGTTTCGTCTTTTGATGTCGTCTCCATCCAGTGGCCGGAAACTGGTGAAATCGCCAGAAAACGTGACTGGGTCATAAAAAACCGACTAGAATATGTTTTTCGCCGTTTTCACCCATTTTCGCTCATCGAATTGAAAAAGTTTAACATGAAAGTTGCTCGACAAATTATTCTCTATAAAACTGCCAAATTTCGTAATTTTTCGACGAGTTTTGATGAATCTCGATTTTTAAAAATAGACAGTTATTTTTATTTCAGAAGCATGTGTTATCAAGAAATTCTAAAACTTCTCAACTATAGTCTTGGCATGTGTAGGATCATCCCAGATTAATTTCATAATTTTTGAACGGTTAAAAAGTGTCCTGGCAAAATCTCGAAGTTAATTGAGTAAAATGGCAAATTTTGGAAAAAGACCTCTGTCAAATATTTTTAGTCCAATAAATCAAGAATATTATTTTGGAATTTTCATCCTTGTGTGTCGAGTTTATTCGAGGTCGTTAGAGTCGCGCAATCTATTTTTGAATAGAATAATATTAAATATATATAGATAAATGCTCCAAATATAGTAGATAAATTCTGAAAATTATAGTAGTTATTCTAAGGCATGCACCAACATTGTAGGACCCGTGGAGCCTGTTGGAACGAAGGAAGCAAACCCGGAAGTTGTCATACCGCCGCCTACTCGTCAGCAAGGTGGGTTTATTTTAAAGAATAAATACAATTTAAGAGTAATAACTCTTTAGAAGCATGATAGACAACTTAGAAATATCCAAATAAATATTTTATGCTCTATCTATTTAACGTCGCTGTTATAGGAGGAATTATAGAATATTATTACGCTATGAGATAGGATATTATTGAAATACTGTTGAAATATTGTTAGAATATTATTGGAATATTGTTGGGATACTGTGACTAGGATATGAGAATACTTGTGAAATAGTTGTATAAGCATGATTAAGCTATGATTTAATTGTTAAGTTTTATGAGGTATTATTGGATGAGGTTGAACTTAGCTGAGATAGGCTTGTGCTAGAATCTTGGATTTTTAGTGCAAGTAATTATTAAACATAGGCAGGACTGTATACCCTTGCAGCTGTGATATTATCACTAAAGGTGTCACTGTGAGGTAACCTCGCACATACACTGTGACCGGATGTCACTATAAGGAGTCACTGCTAGGCGATCCCTAGCATACTCAGGGTCAATGCTAGGTAGCCCCAGGTATACTCTCCTCGGATTAGCGAGGTAACCCCTCCCTTTTCCTACCAGCAGCATGCTACATAGTGCAGTAGACGACAGACTGAGCAAAAGGGATCCCAAAGGAGAAGAAAAGGTTTGCAGATATGGGAAGGGCTTTTGCGTTTTGCTTCCTATATGCTGTGTATTACTTTTGGATATTTCATATTGTAAATTGAATTCGAAACTTACCCACTGAGTGCATTAGTACTCATACCCAACTCTTTTCAAAATGTTTTCAGGTTGAGATGCTGAGGTTGGTGATGTGAGCTGATGGCGGGGTTGACTGAGATGCCTCTTATCTGGTTATCTGAATAAATTACTTCCGCTATGTTTTCTGCTGAATACTCTGATAATCGTATTTAGTACTTGAAATTCGAACTTGATTATAGCATGTCCAGAAACTACTAGTACAATGATGCCTATTCTAAACTAAATAAATTGCTTAAGGGATGAAGCCCTTTTTATTGAAATACCAACTGTTCATTTATTCGCTTTGACTTATGAAGAGGTCCCATTGAATCGCATATTGGTATCTGTTTACTTTTCTGTCGACCTATGAATGGGTCTTACGTGTTTTTGACTCCGTCCTATGAAAAGGACATTCCTAGTCAACTCTGATAAATAGATCTTTACTTGTTGGTATCTGTTTATTGCTTTACTCTGTCCATGTACGGACTATTGAATGTCCTGTCATCTTAAAATACACTCTTATAAACCGTTATTAAACGGGGATTTGCTCTAGTTACAGAGGTTATGCTACCCAAATTTCTGGGGAATATATCCTATTCTTGCTTCCAATAACTATTTTATTTAACTAATAATTATGCCAAATCCTATTCTTTTTAAGTGACACCCCCGTCCTCCATTTATTATCCTTTTCGGGACCGGGGCGTTACATCTTCTTTCTTCTTTCACACGAATTGATCATATCTGTTGGCTTTGACAACTTTGGCTCTGTATGATCATCTTTAGTTTTCTGCTTGATTTCTTTTCAGTTCTTTCAAGACTCTTTTCATATTTTGACATCTCATCAAAACCCCTTGTAAGAAAAACCTTGATAGTTTTTCCTAACAATTTCCCCCTTTTTGATGATGTCCAAAACATGGCAAAATTGAGCAATGGTGGAAGAACTGATTGAGAAATTTTTGAGATGTGTAGCAAGGACACAATCAAGCAAGAAAACTTGTAGCTAAGAAACTGCTTATGTAAACTGATTAGATATCTTTCAATCTACAACAATTTGTTTTTCTTTTATTTTTTTGAGTTTCTAGCTCTTCAGCTGCTGCGCTTCTTCAGCTTGTATCTCATCTCCTTCTTCACCTATTCCACCAATTGCTAGGCTCTCCTCTTTCTCTGGCACTAGCATTTCTCCAGACTTCTCCCCAAACTTCCTCCTGAGATAAATGTCCCTGGACAGCTCTCCATTCTTCCCCCTGAGGCTGATGTCTCTCTTCTCGAGCAGTTCCTACAGTTCTCGCTACTTTCCCCTAAGGCTGTACTTTCTCTTGAAACTAAGAGGGTTCCCTTTGAATCTCATCCCAGAGACTCAAAAACTGTCTTCCATCAATTTTCTCCTCAATTTCTTCAATCTCTTCTCCATTTTTGACATTATCTAAAAGGGTGTGCATGTGTAGATCGAAGAATGGAATGAGAACATGTGGTAACAAGCTGAAGGTTGTAGATAAGTTACCTTCAAATAGGGAAGGGAATGAATGTTCTTTTGGTGGTGAGGGTAGCCAGTTTGAGGCTTCTTCAGTTGGTATGAACTGCAGTAGATCTGGCAGTGGAGACTAAACTGGATGTTTAGTTGTCGTCATGGTCAACCTTGGGAGTAGTTCTTCAGTTGGAGGTAGGTGATTGAACATCATAGGTGTAGATGATGAGTTGGACGGATTTGCAAATGGCAGAGGAGCTGCGGCAGGTACTCCATTTCAGATTCTGTTGATCATTGAATCCATAATCTACGAGAGAGTGGGAGTGGCCATTGATGGATGATTCATCCAGTTTCTGCTCCAATATCCTTCTTGACTCCAGAAAAATCATCCCTTCATGTCAAGCAGTGTAAACATAATTGCTTCATCAACATGATATCTCCAGAGTGACCATCTGAGATATCTTCTCAGTTGATTGAAGAGATCGGAATCGCATCTCTCAATAAGCTGAAAACTGCTGAGCAGATCAGCGAGAGATTTGTTGAAGCTTTCTTCAACACCATCCATGTAGTTGGTTTTAGCTGGTGTAGACTCAGCTGGCGCAGTTGATTCTGTTGCATGTCTTCATCTGACATGAGCTGCTTTCCTCGACTATTTGAAGTCAGTTCAGTCTAAGTGGAGGGGCCTTTTTCTGCAGTGCGCTGTCTTCTTGATTGCGGGCTAAAAGGTTTGAGATTCTTTCTCCTTTTGACAAAGATTGTGGAGAGAAAATCTCTCCTGTTCAGCAATTCGCCTCTCTGGTTGAGAAATTAGATCTGATCAGTGATGATCATGCTGATCCTATTGAGAAACCCCAGTTTCTCTGTGAATTTTCTAGTTTGGTCATCAGACTTGAACCTACGAACATTTTGGCGTAGTTGTGATAGCACATACGATTCCCAGTCAACTTTGCGTCCGTTGAAGATGAGTGCCATCAGGTGGGCATTGTTGGCGCTGAAGCGAGTATAGTCCAGATTGCCTCTCAAGAAATGGATGACTATATCTTAGAGTTGAATGAACTCTGGCCGAAGACTATCCTTCAGCCTGTGAGAGTAGTCATTATGCTTAACTCCTAGATTCATCCATTGACGCCACGATTCTACATGGTTTGGCATGACTATGGCGTCTGCCTGTTCACCTGTTCCAGGAAGATGGAGTGACTCCATCACAACTTCCTTGGTGATCACGATCGGATTTCTTCTGACTGTTAAGATTATGTTGCCATCTTCTACGATATCGGAAAACATATAGAATTCGGCAACTGCCTCAGAAAAGCATCGTCCAAATCTTGGACCTCGTGTGAGAAACTGAAAGAGTCCAGTTTCCTCCACTGCTGAGATTAAGCGATGGAACAAATCAGGCTTAAGTCTCTCCATCATGTAGTCCAGTTCTATGAACTTGTCTCTTTTGAGGTTGAGAGCAAGTCTAGCTGGGTCGATGTATTGAGCGGGCAATTCCATTTAATAGAGTGTTTGAGAGAGAGAATGAATGGAGTAGAGAGAAAGATGCAAAGCAAATGCAGTGAGGGTTTGAGTTTGATTTGAAGCTTGAATTAATATCCCCTTGGCATTTAAAGAGGCTTTGCATGCATGTACTTCGAATTATACTCGAGTACACATCAGTTGATCAGTTTAAATAGATTTGACTGATTTGCAGCTGGCATAAATGAGATGAGTATCTCAGCCATCAACAAGTTTAGCTTCAACTTGTAGATCAGCGGTTGAGATTTCATCCATTTGGAAATGAGATAGTTGCCATAAATAGCAAATATTTTATGCAGGATTTTGCTATTTATATCCCTCAGGCTATCAACTCACTTTCCACTTTAGTGATTGATTTTGCTCAGTAGCATTTAAGGCTTGCTATCTTGAGAGATCTCCTATTTGAAAATAATTCCCATTAGATCACGATGACATTAATGTGATGAGGAATAAGTTTAAAGATTTTAATCAATTTAAACTTTTCCGTGGCAATTGGGCTACCCGTTCAACTGATGAATTTTTGGTGAACTGATGATGTGGGCATGTGGCAACTGATCGATCAGTTCTAGTCATTTCTTCTTCTTGGCCCTTGGGACTGATTCATCACTGAACTGATGAGATCAGTTGTTAAACTGTTGGATTATATCTCAGTCAGTTTTCTCTTCTTGAGGGGCCGAACTGGATACTCTTCACTGCTCTCGTTAGGGCAGTTTGACCTCTTTGTTTTGGAGGCAGATCCAGCTCCTTCAGCAGGCTTCTCTGGCCTTGCTTTCTTCATGGATTGACTCTGGTGCTTAGTTTCAGCAGATGTGACCCTTCGCCTTTTGTTCAAGTTTCTTCTTGAGGATGACTTGTGCTAAACTTCCTGCAAGTTCAGTTGGACTGCTGTCTTGTGGCTTGAAGCAATAAGTGGGGTGACATATCTCTTTGATAAGAGATTGGGTAATGTGGCAGTGTCTTCATCATCACATAGTCGACTCATTGCAATTAAGGTGAGAGGTGACTCTCGCTGCTCCTGCGCAGTTGCAGGTTCAGTTGGTCGATTAGGCTCAGCTAGCTGATTTGGCAGACTTCTAAATTCAGTTTTCTGTAGTCAGGGCTGATTGCACAGGTCTCTTGCTGCTTGGCTCTTGCTTCTTCATGAGCCTTGATGTCACTTCCTAATTCGGAAAGTAGGGCAGTTGGAGGAATTTTCTTGGTCAATCTATGACTCATAATCCTTTGTACTTGCACGATAGTTGAAGGGAATAGATTTGCAGACCCTATCCACTTCAAACTCCAAACTTCTTTTCTTTGCTAAAAACTCATGCCGTGATAAGCAGTGATCAAGAAATGAGACTGGATGGACATTGAGTGTCTCCAGTTGTACCGATAGAAGTACCGGTTTAGCAGCTTAAAAAGCTCTTGATCTTGCTTGGCCATAAATACAAATTGATTAAGAAGTAAATTTGTTACCTCTTTTTGTGCATTCTTAGCTGCATATTCACCACTATAGAAAGTGTGAATATCTTCTTCCATCAATTGGAGAGGGGGATGAGTTCTCCTGAAGTAGTTAGCTCTATAGTTTGAATGAGAAATTTCGATGAATAGAATAAGCTCATCTGGATCGGAACAGTCTTGGAAGTCCGCTGTTGATCCATTCTTGGAGATTGATGATGGGACGGCATTGGCAGTTGAGGTATTTGAGGCTGTGGTATTTGTGTTGCCAATTTCTAGCATTTTCTTCTTAAGTGAGTGCAGATGAATGCTTCATCTCTTGGGAATCCAGTCTGAGATGAGGACTGGTAATACATCATCATTTGGCAGCTTCAAGATGTCTTTAATCATCTTGCTCATTCTGAGAACAAGTCCTACTATGGACTTAAACTTTCGTGTTCTCTTTGAGTTGAAAGCCTTGAGAACTTGACGTTTGAGTTGTGAGAATACAAACTCTGCCCAGTTTGTCTCAGGTCCTTCAGCTAGGTATATCATCACCTTGTACCTCTCCTGGGTAAGCTGGCTTAGGCTTCCAATTGCTACAAACATCATCTTGTTTGTGATGTCGAGCGAACTCCATACTCTGGTCTTAGATCAGTTTTAGCTGTGGAAAAACTGAATGCCTTTCTGCAGGTGGGGGTCTTCCACCTTCTCCAGTATGGTTCAGCCGCTTCAATCAACTCTTGAACGGTTGCACCTTGCCTTGAAAGTTGAAAAACATCAGCAACTGCTCTTTCAGTTATCTTGATTGGTCAGCCGTGGATAACTGATGTAATCTCCTTGCCATCAACATTGATTTGTGCTTAGAGAAGAAATTCACACACCTGACTTTGTCTGAAGAATCTAGGTGGTGTTTCCAGGTAGTGAAGAATCCCTGTCTTGTGAAGAGAAACAATCAGGTTTTGGCCGTTTGAATTTTGAAGAATATCCTGGAATTTCTTCTTTTCAAGAAATTTGTCTCTCATCATTTGTTTCTTGAAAGAGTTGGGGGAACTAAGTAATTCTGCCATTGAAGAAAATTTGGCTAGAATTCTTGAGATAGATGAGAGAGAGAGAGAGAGAGAGAGAGAGACTCTTTGAAAAAGATTGGGAAATGAGTATGTCTCTTCTCTTTTTGCAAGGGAGGGAGACTAGATCTGAATTGATTTATGAGTAATGAATGAATACTCATATATCTTTGAAAAATTTGTGTCCCTTGCTTTGTTTGTTTGTTTTAAATGCCTTTGTCAGACTTGCGACGGGGGGAAGGTACGAAGTAAATGCTTGACAAGACATTTGCAATTTCAAGGCAAAATAGCTTTATTTGGAAAGATACGAAAATGGAATTACAAGAGGTCCTATTCCTAGAGATTCTCATCAGTTTGATGGCCTCTAGTCCTTCTTGTCATCAGTTCTCATTTTCTTTCTCTTTCTGGAACTGTCCGATGTATCCTCACTGCTGGAGGAGTCTTCCTCAGAGTCATCTGTTCCAGGAAATATCTCCAGTTGCAGTATTAACTCAGAGAGCAGTTTTACCTGATCTTTCATGTTCTTGATCAGTTTTCTGTACAGCTTTGGAGCCTTGCCATGTTGCTGCCTCTTCTTTTATTGATCGGCTCGTTGAGTCTTCATTCCACTCAGCGGATGCTCTCCTGTCTCTTTTCTAGTCTCCAGCTGATGCTCTGCAGTTTGGTGCTTAGCAGTTGGTTTTTCAACCGTCTCAGAGTGAGTCAGTGATGCTGCTCTCCATTCAATTGGACCCTTTTTAGAGTCCTTTTTTTCCTCATCATGTTCTGTAGGGAGTTGATATCTATGAAAGATATCATCTGAGTCGGTGTTGGATTGGACCTCTAATTTCACCATCTTGTCCTTTTCTTTCCATCCTGCTGGGGGGGTTGGAATTAGCTTTTCCCTCAATCGTGGTTGCGGCTCTTTGATCACTAATGGAGGTAGTGTTGTTCTTTCCATTGTTGGGATGAAATCATTAGGATCAACTGGCTGATGAATGATTTCCTCATCCATTAAGTCCGGAATCAGCTTTTCTAGAATGAAGTTGATTCGATTAATATAGCACATCTTATGTGGGAAACACAACTCGTTGTTTTTTTTCTTTCCACGATGTCTACAAACTTCCTCAACTGCTTGAAGATGAATAAGGACCAGTTTATTCCTCTACTTTCCCAGATGGCATTGCAAATCTTGTACTTTATTTCTAACATTTCATTGTGACATTCACATGATCCTACCATTATTTGTGTAGCCACGACGGCTAACACTTGAAATTCCTTCTGAAATCTGGATATGTGATGGTTGATATGAAAGTGTTCTGAAGCAAAGATTGTTGTCCATCTATTATAGCAGTGTCTGATGTTCACTTCAGTTTCTTCTAGGTTGTCTCCTTCATCTGACAACCCAAAGATCATTTGAAATACGGAAGGAGTAATCAGGATTTAAATGCTCCTTACTTCACTTCTGATGATCCTGGAACCTTCCTCACTGAAGGAGTTAAGGAAGAATTCTGCAACGGCCTCTGGATATACTTTAGAGGGAGTGCTTTCAGTGAATTTTTTCAGCCCTGTAATTTCAATCAAGGTGAGAATCGATTCTCTCAATAATGAGAAATTGGTGAATTGCCTGCTGTTGGCTAGACTGAGTATTTTGTCATGTCTTAGGTCTATGTGAAAAACTCCTGAGTTTTTACCAGAAAATCTAAAGTTGTGAAGTCTTCGATGAAGGTTGGCAGAGAATTGAGCCATTTGAGAGTTTGAAAAGAGAGTTTTCTGAGGCTTTTGAGGGGAATGAAAACTCTGTATGTTAGGCTCTTTGAGTGAATTCTTGAAGGCTTTTGAGTGGGATGAAAAGAAGTTCGGCTAATATATTTATAACCTTCAAAATTAATGGTAAATCCAATAGTAACAAGAATTTAAGGGGAGCTAATTCTGAACGGCTCCGATTAATCTGTTGATTAATTCTCAAATTTATCCATTGTGATTTAATTAAAGAGAGGTAGTGGGTCCAACGGTAACAACACGTCATTTTACCATTCCACTAATGAAAAGTAAATTCAAACTTATCTATTTGAAGCTCTCTCTTCTGGTGCTTCCGCGTGGCTTTGAGCTGCTGACGTTATCAGATGATTTGGCTACATCTGGAAATCTCCAGTTGGCATGACCGGCTTCAACTGAGATACTTTCGGTTTAGCTCTTCCTTTTGCTGAGTTGGCTTTCAGCTCTCCTTCTGGTGCAGCCGCTTGCTTCAGCTGACCACGAGCTGTTTTCTCCATCGCAAATTGACTGATCATCTGATCAGTTCTTGCCTTTTGATTTCTCAGCTTCCATCCTTTTCACCAGTTTGCAGACTTTTTAGCTTGTTTTTTAACTGATGATATGAGCAGTTTTGACATCTCTTGCTGACTGAACTGATGCACCTTCAGTTTCAGTTTCTACTCTCTTTTTTTCATCTGTTGGGATTGCTCTTTGCATTCTCCCATTTCGATCATCTTCATCTTCTAATGCTAGTTCCAATAGCCCCAATTAGATACATAACTCCATAAATCTTGCCTCTGGCAAAGGTTTTGTGAAGATGTCAGCAATTTGCTTCTCTGTATTGACATATTGGATGCATATGTCCTTCTTTTCAATGTGATATCTGATGAAGTGGTGCCTGATGTCAATGTGCTTTGTTCTCGAATGCAAAACTGGATTTTGAGAAATAGCAATGGCACTGTTGTTATCGCAGAAGACAGATACTTCATTTGTTTCGACCTTGTAGTCCTTCAACTGCTACTTCATCCAGAGTATCTGTGCACAACAGCTACCAGCAGCTACATATTCTGCTTTAGTTGTCGATGCTGCAACTGAGTGCTACTTTTTGCTGAACCAGGATATCAGTTTGTGACCAAGAAACTGACATGTTCTACTGGTACTCTTCCGATCAATATTGCACCCACCGAAGTCTTAGTCTGAATAGCCGGTTAGACTCAAGCTGTCATCCTTGGGATACCATAATTCGAGATTTATGGTTCTTTTGAGGTATTTGATAATCCTCTTTGCTGCTTCAAGATGACTTTTCTTCGGATTGGCTTGGAAGAGTGCACATAAGCCGACTGAATATGAAATGTTTGGTCAACTTGCAGTTAGGTAGATAAGCGAACCGATGATGCCTCTGTATTGAGTTTGGCTAACTGATTCTCCTTCTTCATCGAGAGTCAGTTGAACTGATGTGTTCATGGGAATCATGATAGTTTTTCCCTTATTAGTTCCAAACTTCTTGACCAGCTCATTTTTGTATTTGGCTTGACTGATAAATATCCCATTTTTGAGCTGCTTCACTTGGAGTCCTAGGAAGAAGGTCATTTCTCCCATCATGCTCATCTGGAATTAACTTTGCATCAGTTGTGCGAATCGAGTGCAGAGATCCTTACTCTTTGATCCAAATATTATATCATCCATATAGATTTGAACCATTAAGATCTTCGATGATCGCTCTATTCTGAATAGAGTGCGATCAATAACTCCTTTTTGAAACCCATTCTTGAGCAAGAATGTAGTGATGGTTTCATACCAGGCTCTGGGCGCTTGCTTCAGCCCATATAGTGCTTTCTTTAGTTTGAAGACTTGGTCTCCAATCTCGAATCCTGGTGGTTACTCGACGTACACATCTTCCTTAAGCATCCCTTGATGAAAAGCACTTTTCACGTCCATTTGATAGACGGTGAAATTGTTGTGAGCCGCATAGGTGAGGAACAGTCTGATAGCCTCCAATCTTGCAACTGGTGCAAATGTCTCATCAAAATCAATTCCTTCACTTTAAGAGTATCCCTTGGCTACCAATCTTGCCCTGCTCCTTGTGATGACGCCTTGTTCGTCCAATTTGTTGTGAAAAACCCACTTGGTTCTGATGACTTTTTGGGTTTTTGGCCTATCTACAAGGAACCACACATCGTTTCTTGTAAACTGGTTAAGCTCTTCTTGCATGGCAATTATCCAATCTGCATCTTCAAGAGCTTCATTGATGTTTGTCGGTTCAGTTTGGTATATAAAGCATGTGAAGAGAGCATGCTCAGTTGAACTTCTGGTCTGAACCTAACTTCATGGATCTCCAACTATTCTGTCAGCTGGGTGACTTCTGAGCCATTTGGGTAGGCTCTCCTCAGCTGGATGTTCAGTTGGGTCCTCTTTATTGACATCTTCTGATGTCTTGTCTTCAGTTTGCCCTTCTATCTCATTAGTTCTTCCCTCTGCTTCAGTTGTGGGGTTGAAGGTCTCAGCATGATCATTCTCTCCATTGGTTTGATCGCCTTCAGCTGTGCTTTCAGCTGGTCTGATGCTGGATTTATTTTCTTCATCTTCAAGCCCAACTTCAAACTCTTCTGGAACTGTGTGATTCACATAGTCCTGTGAGTTATCGGGTTTGCTTATTTGAACTGATGGATTGAGTACCTCCTTACTCCTGTACTCGTTGGCAAACTCATCAAAAACAACATGACAGGTTATTTCCACAACTAGTGTTCGTTTGTTGAACACTCTGTAAGCTTGACCGTGTGGAGAATTGTAACCAAGAAATATTTCCTCATCAGCTTTGGCACTGAAAGTCTTCAATTGACTTTTGCCATTGTTGTGAATATAACATTTACAGTCAAATACTTTGAAGTATGAGATAGATGGCTTACGACCCTTTTATAGCTCATATGTTATTTTGTCATGTGCGCAGACAATGGCGCTTCTGTTTTGAGTGTGGCACGCAGTGTTGACTGCCTCGGTCCAGTATCCTTCTGCTATGTTGGCATCAGCTATCATTGCTCGAGCTGCTTCCTTGAGTGTGCAATTTTTCCTTTCAGCAACACCATTTTGCTGTGGAGTTCTGGCAGCTGAGTGCTCATGAGTTATTCCCAGGTCACTGAGAAAACTGATGATCTGCTGGTTAACGAATTCAGTTCCATTGTCTGAATGAATTCATTGAACTAATTTCTCTTTTTTTTTCAGTTTGTAGTCTCCTGATCATCGTTGATAGCTTGGCGTAGGTTTCATCCTCGCTTCTGAGAAATTCTATCCATGTGTATCTTGAGAAGTCATCGACTACTACCAAAGTGAATCTTTTTTCTTTGGGTGTTGGTGGTCTGACTGGCCCAAATAGATCCATGTGTAGTAGCTGGAGGGGAGCAGTTGTTCCTGGAGGATGACTTCTATTTTTGAATGACGATCTCACTTGCTTCCCTTTCTGGCATGATCCACAGACACCAGATTTCTTAAAAATTTCCATAAGAAGCCCATCTACTAGTTCTTTCTTGGCTAGATGATTGATGGTTCTGAAGTTGAGATGGTTGAGTCGTTGATGTCATAGCCAGCTTACTTCTATTGAGCCCTTTGATAGGAAGCAAGCTTCTTCATATCTAGTTGACCAGTCAATAACATACATGTTGCCTCTCCTTACTCCAGTTAGGAGGATTGCTCCAGTTCACTTATCCTTGATGTCACACGAGCTTCGACTGAAATCAACATTATATCTATTGTCAAATAATTAACTAATGTTGAGCAGTTTGTGCTTCAGTCCTTCCACGTGGGAGACTCCATTGACTATCACCATTCCTTTGACCACGAACCCTTCTCCAATGGTTTGGCTTTTGGAGTTATCTCCAAATGTGACTAATGGGCCTTTCTTCTCCTTGTATCCTTCTAGATCCTCCTTGTCTCCCGTTATATGTTTTGAGCTCCTGCTATCTAGGTACCAAACCTCTTTGGTCCTCTTCTTTGATAGGATGCCCTTTTCCTGCAAGAGAGATGATTAGTTTTTAGGAACCCGTATAACATCGGGTCCTTCTTTGCTAATCAGATGTTTTGGGATCCAGATTTGCCAAACTTTTGGCTTTGTGGCAGGTAAAGAGTTTTCAGACTTTGATCGTCTGATTAGTTTCACTCTCTTTTCAGCTCTCCTTCTTTGAGCTGAGTCATTTGACTTGTATCTACGTCGAGAGTTATCAGGATAGATCACTTCGATCACAGCTCTCTAATTTCGAGCTTGTCTAGCTTTTCTTTGTGGCCAATTTCTTTTTGGATCAACTTCTCTTCCAGGTTGACTTCTTGGATGTCTTCGAGGATGGGCTAGCTAACCAGTTCTCTCCTGAACTGATGCCCTATCCTGATGAGACTTCAGTCCAAACTGAGTATTTCTTCTTACTTCAGTTGGCCGATCAGTTCTGTTCACCATAGGCCGGTTTTGAGGTTTGGGCCTTTGATGGTTTGGTGATCTTTGTTGAACTGACTTTCTCTGATGAGCTGGAGGTCTTAGCTGAATTGATGACCTCTGTTGATAGGCTGGATGCCTTTGCTGAGCTGTTGGCCTTTGCTGATAGGTGAACTGCCTATTTTTATCCTTTGGCCTTCTTTGATATGGCTTCCTCTGCTAAATTGATGGCTGGACTGCATCTTTCAGTTAGGAGGATTGGCTGGACCTTTTAGACGGATCTGTAGGGATATCTTCAGTTCCCTCACCTTCAATCTCTTCAACTGGTTGGGTTGGTGCAGGTCTGACAAAACCAGGAAGTGTTTCTTCTTGACTGGTATGGATGATTGCTTTTCCTTTCTCCGAGGCAGTGTACCTGTTGTATCGTAACCCTGTAGTACCAGTTTTAACTCTTTGATGGCTTAGAATCTCATCAAGAGTTTGAGATCCCTTTTTGAATTTGAGAGAAATCCTCTCTTTCTCATGGAACTCTTGCCATAGCTTATTATTCTCAGCTCTTAGCTCATCAAAACTAAGCTGCAACTTATCACATTCAGGTGACTGAGCCTCAAGTGATTCAGTTCTGTCACGATCACTTCTCAGTCTTTTGACCTCATCTTTTAGGTCATCATTTTCTTCCCTCAGTTGTAAATGCATGCTTGTAATAGCAGCTAACTAGTCCTCTCAGTTGTAAATTCATGAATGTTATAAAAAGAGGTTAAGGAGTTACTGGTGCTAACCTCTTCTTCGTTGTCAGCCATGAGGCAGAACAATGCCTCTTCTTCAAAGCTATAGCCATCGGAGTCAATTCCTGATGGATAATCTAAGTCATCCAGGATGGCATTCTCTGAGTTGGCCATCATAGCTTTTCTTTTGAAAAAGCTTCTCTTCACCTTGGCCTTCTTATCTTCAGGGAGCTCTGGACACTCATATCTGTAGTATCCTTGCTTGTGGCAATGGAAGCATTCTCCTATGCTTCTGTTGGCTGCCCTGGGTTGTTCACTAGGCGGTTGATTTCTCTCGCCTCTGGGCTCATCATCAGTTTGGAGCATAACTGATGGTTGATCTCTGATCTGCTTGAGGATTGTTGTGGTCTCCGTACTTGTATTTAAAGACTGTAAAATAAAATAACAAAACAAAACAAAACAGGAAAGGAAAATATTAGTAGTAACGTATTCCGGATTAGAACTCAGATTCAAACTTAACAAACACTTGACCAATCATGGGCACGCTGATTACTTATGCAAACCTAATTATTCTGTTAAAGGTACCAGATCTCTCTCAACGTACCCAAACTATCCTTTCAGTTTAGCTTAGAGGTAATCTCTCATTCCTAAACCCTAACTTGTTGCCCAACCCCGATCTCTCATATGATTGTAAGCAACAAAGCAACATCCCTTTATGACCAACACACAACTATGATTCATTGACCATTTATAGAGGTAGTGAACACAATTCTAATTAACGAGTTGTTGGGTATCAGGCCCGGCTAGGGTTCACCACTTGCTTCCCTGACCTCGGCGGTCTACCTCACTAGCTGCTCGGGCAGCCGTGAGAGTATCACTTAGGAATTTTTGTCACAGAGCAGCCTCAGACGCTAGATCAAACTGATCTAGGGCTTCTTCTTCACAGGATTGCTAAGTCAAGTGTAGATCTGTAAGAACAAGGACAAAGGCAGGAGTTATATTGAGTCAAAATAAGAGATAAACCCACACTGAGACAGACAGAGTATAGATATAGATAAAGTAGAGAGAGATTTGTGAAGAAAAAGTGCCCAAAGTCACTGGTGGGCTCAGATTCTCCCAGGTACGGCGGCAAAAGGCAACTCCGGTGACTGATCGGACCCAGACCAGGAGGGGAGGGTGAGAAAGAAGGCTTCGATGCTCTCACAGGCTCCCTCAACCCAAAACTAACCCACAACCTCAACTCACAGGCCACACAGGAACCCGCAGACAGGATTCCGGCCAGAGAAACAGAGGATCACGGTGGATTAGCTCGGAGTAGAAGGATTAAGGCTAGGTTTTCTTGCGTGAGGCATGAGTGAGAAGAGAGGGGGCGCCGCATTTTGAAAGGGAGAGTGAGAGATGAATAAGGAAAATTAGGGTTGAGAGGATTATATATGGAAGGGATACGGGTGTCGGGTAGTGGGCTACGGTTATTGGTGTTGGGCATGCAGCTGGGTCAAGGAAAAATAAAAGAATTGGGCCAGAGCAAATTGGGCCAACTACTCACATATCCACCTTTGGCCCTATTTGGTCTGTCACAGTCACCAAGGAAATTGCTTGCCAAGAACTAGGGAATCTTCATCACTGCCCTTATTTTTACTCATTACTTATCTTTGACAAGATAAGATCATAGAGAGAGAGATATAATGCTATGCGCATCATTCTCAGTCTCACACAACTTGCGACCAACCCCAAGTACACTGACTCCAGTCAGATTTTGACCTTCCCAGTCCAGAGTACTTATATAGCCAGATACCAAGAAGAGAGTGAGGGAGAGAAGAGAGAGAGAGAGAGAGAGAGAGAGAGAGAGAGAGAGAGAGAGAGAGAGCCCTTTTGGGCTGATCAGGATCCCACAGTAGTGGTCAGGGGATCCACCATTTTCAGATCTTCAAGTCACCATGTTTAGAGCCTTTTTACAGGCTTCTAATTTTGCCATAGGTAGAACTTTGGTTCCCATGTCTGAGGGATTGTACTCAGATGGGATTTTATCCAAGAGAATTTCTTCTTTTTCCACAACATCACGGATAAAGTGGAACCTCACATCAATATGTTTTGTCCTATCATGAAAAACAGGGTTTTTGCACAGCTGAATAGCAGACTGGCTGTCAGAGTACAAGCAAGGTATATCATCAATATATTTAATCTCAGATAGGACACCCTTTAGACAAATGGCTTCTTTCATAGCCTCAGTTGCAGCAATATATTCAGATTCAGTAGAGGACAATGCAACAATGCTCTGCAATTGAGATTTCCAGCTAATGCATGCATCACATAAAGTAAAAGCATAGGAGGTTGTAGATTTTCTTTGGTCCCTATCATTGGCATAATTAGAGTCCACATATCCCACACATTTAACACCATCAGAAGATTTATAAAACAATAAGCCATGAGACACAGTGTATTTTAAATATCTTAGAAGCCATTTCAAAGCTTCCCAATGGGGCATTCCAGGATTAGCCATGAATCTACTTAAACAAGACACAGCATAAGCAATATCCGGCCTTGTGCTAATCATCAAATACGTCACAGATCCAATAGCATTGGCATAAGGAACAACTTGCATCTCTTTCATTTCAGAATCAGATTTGGGGCATTGGTCTTTACTTAAAATAAAGTGAGAGGCAAGAGGCACAGATACAGCTTTACTGCTTTCCATATTAAATTTTTTCAAGACTTGTTCAGTGTAAGCAGTTTGATGCAATTTGAGAGTGTGATTTGCTCTATCTCTATCTATGTTCATGCCAAGGATTTTCTTTGCATTACCAAGATCCTTCATATCAAAATTAGCACACAAACAAGATTGAATATGCTTCACAGTATTCAGGCAAGGGCTAATCAACAACATGTCATCAACATAAAGAAGAAGGAACACAGGCACTCCAGATTTCATGTAATATAAGCAATGATCAAATTTACTTCTAGTGAAGTTCAAACTTTGCATGCACTTGTCAAATTTGATATTCCATTGTCTTGGGGATTGTTTTAAACCATACAAGGATTTTTTCAATAAGCATACATGGTTTGGATGTTCTTTATCAATGTAGCCTTCAGGTTGATGCATATATATGTTGTTTTCAAGCTCACCATGCAAAAGGCAGTTCTAACATCCATTTGTTTTAATTCCCAATCAAAATGAGCAGTTAATGAAAGCATTATTCTCACAGTTGTAAATTTAACCACGGGAGCAAAGATCTCATTATAATCAATCCCTTCTTTTTGTGTAAATCCTTTAGCTACAAGCCTTGCTTTGTATCTAACATTGTTTATTTCTTGTTTAATTTTAAAGAGCCACTTGCATTCAACAACAGAACATGATTCAGGTCTTTCAACTAATATCCAAGTGTTGTTCTCATGCAAGGATTTTATTTCATAATTCATTGCATTGATCCATTTATCAGAATCCACAGAATTAACAGCTTCCTTATAAGATTTGGGCTCAGATTGATCCACATTACTGAACACATTAAAGGCATACATAGATAAATTATAATCATCATACTTGGCAGGTAATTTAACATTTCTTCTAGGTCTATCCCTAGCAAGTTGATAATTACTCAAGTTATTCATAGTAGGCACAGATTCAGATGTTTTTCCAGATTCATTTGAGCTAGTTTCAGAATCAGATACAGCCATATTATATGTGGGATCAGTTTCATTATTAGAGGCAGAGTCATCAGGGTTAATATCATCAATTGAGACATCATTAACAATAGGTTCAGGTAGAGAGGGGGAGGGATCATTCATCTTATTATCATCATTAGAAGGAAACAAGTAGTCATCAAATTTTTGATTCAAGTCTTGCAATTTCTCCACATGTTCTAGTGTAGCAGAGGGTAAAACTTCAGGTAGGCAAGGAAAATCAAGTTCATTAAACATCACATCTCTGCTTATACAAGTTTTAATGCCAGGAACACTCTTATCCCATAATCTGTAACCTTTAACACCTTCAGGATAACCAAGGAAGACACATTTTCTTGCTCTAGGGTCAAGTTTGCTCAATTTTTGATGCATATAAGCAGCACAACCAAATATTTTCAGATTATTCAAGCAAACAGATTTATTATAGAACACAGATTCTGGAAGTTTGCCATGCAAAGGAACAGAAGGGGATCTATTTATCAAGTAGTCATTAAAGCTTCACCCCAAAAAGGTTTTTCAAGACCAGAGGCAATTAACAAGCTTCTTACTTTATCAAGCAAGGTCCTATTCATTCTTTCAGCCACTCCATTTTGCTGTGGAGTATAAGGAACAGTTTTATGTCTTTTGATTACAAGGAAAAATAAAAGAATTGGGCCAGAGCAAATTGGGCCAACTACTCACACGAGTGATCAGCCATGATTAACTAGCTTAGCCCACTGTATAATGCAACAAAGAAAATGACTACACGACGGAACCAGATTCACACAGTTTATGCCCATAAGCCTCACAGTTCTTATGTGTTCATTAAGTTCTTATCTTTGTTCAATCCGGAATAACGAGTCTAGCCACTCATGCTAGACTTAGAACAATAATAATAAGTAAAATGAATAAAATAAAACATAATATAAATGAAAAACTTACTTATATTAAACTGCAAAATAAATACAACTCCAACGCTGGATTGAATAACAAACTAGTGCGGAAAAATAAATTATTTGTGCGTAAAAAAGAAAAAACGGTAAAGAGAGTTGTTAAGAGTTGTTTATTTGCTGCCATGAGATCTACTTATATAGGAGTACAAAGACACTAGGTAAACTTCCAACAGGCCGGGGATCTTCAGCCCAACACGCAGCTGTCATGCCCAAAGCTTTCAATATCTGGCAGATTCTTCCCTTATTTAGAAGATTCTGAGTCGCAGATTCTGTACTTGCCGTGCCCTAGTTGCGCCGACATAGCAACTTTTCTTGTAGAGCCCAGCATCCTTCTGGAAGCGTCAACTTGCCTTCTGCGGTTCCTCTTTCCTTCGGCGGCTATGGTGCATTGCTCCTGTTGTAGCTGGCATTAGTTTTCCTTGTGCCCAGTCTCCTCTCCTTTTCCTCTCAATCACTATGGGTTGTTGTGGGCACGATCACAAACTTCTCCTTCAGCTTTTGCTGGAATGGTGGGCAATTTTCACCAGGCTCGAGAGAGCTTTCCGCTGAGAAGTTGTTGCCCATATTGGTATCATTAGCACCCTTGTGCTCTCCAGAAGTGATTCTCCTACCTCCTGCTGCCCCTTGTGCCCATGCTGGCTTTTTCTGACTAAAAAAAATAGAAAAAACAAATGACAAAAGAACGAGAAAAAGACACAAAAACACGAGAGAATTTGGACTTGTCATACCCACCCACTTTAGTCATACTTGCCCTCAAGTATGTGGGTACAACGTGCCCAAAAGAAAAAAATAGAAAATAAAAGGAGGAAAAGACAGACTCAAGACAGAGACATGACAAGTCAAGCATGTAAAAGTAAATCCCTTGCGGGCACAGAGACCTCGGTACCTGATCTTACTCAACAACATATAAATAGTAAAAAATACATAATGCCCACTGCAAATCAAAATGACTAAGTTATTAGTTCGCTCATGCTTTCCTCACTCAAGTGTTTGGCTAAGTGTTTACGCTGAAAGAAAAAACACAATTGAACCGAGAGTCACTATAGGCTTGCAATTGCTCTTGTTATTCCACCACTGTTGGTATAATGGGCATACTTATGCTAAGGTCTTTAAAGGTTTCAATGGAGCTTTGGGTTTAAGTTAAGAAATATTTGGATCTGGCTCAGTTTGTAGTTGAATTTTCCTTTTCAGAGACTCATTCTGACTCTTACTGGCCTTTGCCACCGTGCCCATTTTATTTAAGCACATGCCCAGATTTTTTATCTTGTGGGATTTTTGTACTTTAATTTTCTTGGGGTTTGTTTTTCATTTTTTTTCCATTTTAATTTGACCCCTTTTCTTTTTTCTTTTTCTTCGCTTTTTCTTGGCATTTTATGCCTTATAACACACCAGATTTATCCTCCTCTCATTTCCATGGTTTTTTTGTGGTTTTCAAGAAAGAACTTGACCAGGGTATTATTCATTTTTCGGCTCAAAAGGGCTGCAAGGGATAATATCAGGGTAGTTTTATTTGGCTTTGTGGGCTCAGAAAGAAAATTTGCCTAAGCATTTCAGTAGCATACCCAAAATTCCTTGTGATCTCAGAATAGAGCAAAAGCAAGTTCTAGTTTACCTAAATTCAAAAATGCAGAAATCACATAAGAAAGAAATAGCACATGCATTGCGAATTCAGGCTCAATTCCTCACAAGGTACTTAGTTCATTCATCATATAAGCAGTAGCATGGGCATGCTGAAATGAAAATATAGTAAAATATGCTGCCTTATGGTCACAAGACCCTAGACTCCATGCTTTTAAGTTCAAATATTTACACATGCTTGACACTTAAAAAAATGCAAAGAAAGCAGAGTAACCCCCACCCACACACTTTACCTTCGGCAAAGTGGGTGCGAGAAGGTTATCCTACGAACCGCAAACTCAACGAAACATTAGAGGGACCCTACCCACACACTTTGCCTTAAGCAAAGTGGGTCAGTACGGAGGTCATCTAATTACAAAACAAGAAATATAAAAACAAAAGACTCCTAATGCCCACACCCACACACTTTGCCTTAAGCAAAGTGTGGGAAATGGGCGACACCTAAACAGACATTAAAAAAAAAACAAAAACCTAACCTAAGGGAAAGAGTACCAGTTTAGGCATCAGAGGGAGTCGGATAATTGAATCTGATGTGCTTGAAATAGGCGAACATGGTGGTCTCCAATCGGTCTAGTCTGGCAATGATGGTGGTGGCTGCTGGCTCTTGCTGTTGTACCCTCGGGGGCCTCTTGCTGGGACCTGCATTCAAAGAAAAACTAAGGTTACTCGACGTTTCAAGCTTCGGTATGCCAAATACAGGTTTCCCCTCCTCATCGTCAAAAACATCCAACATACGTTTTAGCAGTTCAAATCAAACAACTCAACATGCTTGCAACAACACAATTCCCAGACCCATGTTTAATTCATCAGCAGAAAGATTGAAATTTTTACCAAAAATTTTAAATTTGAAAATTTTTGCAGAAGTGCCTCCCTTCCCCATACTTTTCATAGACAGATCAGGGAAAAACTCATAGACCAACTTAGAAAAAATCAGACAATCCCATTTAATGAAAAATGACCAACCAATGTTAGAGAAGAGTTCCCTTACCTCTCGCTCGATGCCCAAGACAGCAAGCAAGGTGAAGTGGATGGTCTTGCTATGCACGATCTCCCTTGTGGGCAATACGCCTTCTCCTTTTGGCATGACTTTTCCAGAAGTTGGGCTAACCACAGTTTTGCCTTTCTTTGCAGATGGCTTGGCAGAAGCTTTCCCTTTCCCTTTGGCAAACACAGAGGACGCATCCGTTGTGCCCTCAGTGGGTTCCTTCAGAGATAGAGACTGGTTATCCTGACTCTTGTGGGCTCGTGAATCCCTACCGCTTTCAGCTTTTTCTTTCTCGGCTTCCTCGTCCTCCGACAACGTCGGTGATGGCTGTTTCTTCCCCTTCAAGGTCTGCGACTTAGCTTTCACAGTGGCTACCTTCTCCTTCTTCACCTTCTTCAATTTTTCAGTTGCAGATGGCTCAAGAGTGTGCTCCGATGTTGGCTCAGGGGTCACATCTTGTTACATGCTGGCCTCCTCTTAGTCATCGATCTCATTGGAGGTCTTCTCCATAATTTTTAGAGAGGGCTCATCAGCTTTCTTGGATTATCAAGTGGAGACAGGTGAAGATGGTGGTTCGACAGTGGAGAGAGGTTGGATATTCATGGCGGCAGTACTCGACGGCTTTGTTGGTGCAGCGGCGTCGGTGGTGGTATCCCTGGAGTTTTCCGGCGAAGTAAAAGTGGTGAACTCCACTTTCTTCTTTGTGGACTTGGCAGTGCGAGTTTTGGGGGCCATGGTGATTGTGGGTATGGCGGTTTGAGAGAGGGTGTTTTTAGAGAGAGAGAGAAGAGGCTGTACTTTTTTGAAAATTTTGGGTAAAACTGGCGAGTGAATTTTGGTGAGGGGGGATTGGGGTTTAATACTTGGATTCACCCTAGCCACTCAATTTGAATTGATGTCACAGGCCCGTCAGACGACTTTTGGGCTTCTAGGGTTTCCTTGTACGAAATCTTGTGCTGTGCCCACGGGGGCAGAGAGATCCCGAATTTCCCAAAATTGCCTTTGCTGGTGCTCTCCATGCTGGAAGCATCCAATTTGGCTAGATTCTTTCATTCCATGAAAAATTTACCTGAATTTGTTTTCTAAAATACTCCAAAAACAAAATACAGCCGTAAAATTCGACTCCTAGTCTAACATGCCAAGAAATAAACACTCAAAAGGAAATAAATAAATTACGAAAAACATAAAAAAGAAAATAAAAAAAATAAAAAAAACCTGGGTTGCCTCCCTGTCAATGCCTCAGTTATTGTCATAGGCACGACGCTCCTTAGGTTTACATGTATATAGGCTCAACGAGCTGGAGCCCGAGATCCTTTATAGATGAAACCATTGATTCCTTGAGATGCTTTAGCCGTTGGCCATTGACCTTGAACGTCTCTCTAGTACTTGAATCAAATAATTCCACTGCTCCATTTGGGCACACGGTCTGGATCTCATAAGGTCCTGACCATTTGGATTTGAGTCCTCCTCCTAATAGTTTCAGTCTAGAATTATATAGCAGAACCTTTTGCCCACGCTCAAACGGCTTGTGGCGAATGAGTTGGTCATGGGTTCTTTTCATTCTTTCCTTGTAGAGAACAACATCGTCATAGGCTTCCAGCCTTATCTCTTCTAACTCTTGATCCTTGAAGGGCAATGGGAAGTGATCCTTCCTTGTGACTATGTTGAGCTTTTGGTAGTCTATGCAGACTCTCCATCCAGTTTGTAGCCTTGTGGGCACAAGCTTGTTTTTCTCATTTTTCAACACCTAGATTCCTGACTTCTTGGGCACGACATGAATCGAGCTCACCCATTTGCTGTTTGAAATGGGGTAGATGATCCCCGTGTCCAGTAACTTGAGTATCTCCTTTAGTACGACCTCCTTCATTGCGGGGTTCAGTTTGCGTTGGGCATCCCGCACTGGTTAGGCATCATCCTCTAAGAGAATTTTGTGCATGCATATTGCAGGGCTTATGCCCTTGATGTCGGCCAGAGTCTATCTTATTGCTTCTTTGTATATTTGTAACAATCTCAACAGCCGGTTTTCTTCAACAAGATTCAGTCCCTTACTTATGATAACCGGCAATGTCTCATTCTTCCCAAGATAGGCATACTTTAATTGGTCAGAGAGATTCTTCAATTCTAGCTTTGGTACCCTCTGCACTGATGGAAGCATCCGGTCTGTCTGCGTTATTGTGGGCAAATTAAAATCCAACACTCCATGCGGTAATTCTTCCAGAGAGTATAGCATCATGATGGCATTTTTCTGATATCCTCATCTTTGTCGAGGGCATCGTAGTCAGTTAACCCAGCTTGCAATGCCCATTCCAGGGGTTCTTGGTTGTTTATGCGACCTAGAATGGCGTGAGATTGGGCATAGCAATGGTTCACAAGGTGGACTGACTCCGGATCTTGTGGGCACTTCATGGCTTCATAAATGTTGAACACAACTACCTGGCCATCGAACTCACATGTTAGCGTGCCCACATCGACATTGATCTTGGTGCGAGCAGTTTTTATGAAAGGCCTCTCTAACAGTAGAATGGATGTAGATGGTGTCATATTGCCCATGTCCAAGACATAAAAATCTGCTGGGAAAATTAATTCCCTCACTTTCACCAAGACATCTTCTATTAGACCTTCGGGGTAGACATTTGATCTATCTGCCAACTGGATTATCATCTTTATCTCCTTGAGTGGTCCTAGATTCAATTCCTCATAAATCGTCATGGGCATGACGTTTATGGATGCACCGAGATCAAGCATCGCCTTTTCAATCTTTTTACTCCCAATTATGCATGGTATAACAAACATGTCAGGATCTTCACACTTCTTTGCCATCTTTTGTAGCACTGCAGAGACATTTTCTCCCATAAAAAGTCTCGCATCATCTTCAAATCGTTCTTTCTTGGTACACAACTCTTTTAGGAAATGGGCATAACGAGAAACCTGACTTATTATATCCAGTAGTGGAATATTGATTTCCACCTTTCGAAAGACCTTGAGAAGTTCCTTCATCTCCTTGTCTTTCTTGTCGTGGGTAAGACGCTCAGGAAAGGGAGGCTTCTTCTTTGTTTCTTGCCTTGTGGGCTCAGCAACCTCTTCCTGTGCCCGCTCTTCTTTTTTTGTTATGCCTTCAGTGTCTCCTTTCAGTTCAGCTTTCATCACTTCTTCTTCACTCTTTGTGGTCACAGCGTTCACTTATTCTCGAGGATTTACCACCTGAGATGGTAATTGCCCGTTCTTTTCCTTCAGTTGGGTAAGGTCTTGAGCTAGTTGGGAAATTTGTTTGCTCACATGTTGCAAACCAGCCCTTGTCTCTTGTTTGAACCTTTCATTCTCCTGCTGTGACTTCACATTCTCTTTGGCCATGTCATGGACTAGTTCGGCCAGACTGGGTTCTTTGCGTGCCCTCGGCGGTGGTGGTGGCAAATCTGGTTGGTGGACATCATTCCTCTTCCATCTAAAATTCTCATGATCCCTCCATCCAGGATTGTATGTTTGAGAGTGGGGATCATATCATCTGTTATTGTTGTTATGCCCACCAAGAGAGTTGACTTCAATGACGTCCTCCTCTTGCAGTGTTAGGCATTCATCAGTGAAATGGGCCACGCTCTTACACACTCCACACACTCTTTTCTTTGGTGCTCGAGTATGGTCCATCACTTTCTCTATCTGGTCCAAAATCCTTTCTAGTTTGACCTCGAGGTGCGTTGATTTCCCAGTGTCTGGAACTGTCCTTGCGCCCTTGGAACTTTCATCTCGGTTTTCATCAGCCATTTCTGCTAGAATTCAGAAGGCTTCAGTTAGTAATTTGTTCAGGATAAATCCTCCACATGAAGAATTGACAATGATTTTGTACTGTGGTCTCAACCTAGACACAAAGTATTGGATCAGATCGTGATCTGTGATCTGGTGTTGTGGGCATTTTGTCAACATGCTCTGAAATCGACACCAATAGTCATAGAAACTCTTATTTATGCCCATCTTCAGACTTCCAGATCACATATCACGATCTGATCTAATACTTTGTGTCTAGGTTGAGACCACATGACAAAGTCATTGTCAATTCTTCATGTGGAGGATCTATCCTGAACACATTACCAACTAAAGCCTTCCGAATTCTAGCAGAAATGACTGATGAAAACTGAGATGTAAGTGCCGAGGGCACAAGGACAGTTCCAAACCCTGGGAAATCAACGTACCTTGAGGTTAAACTAGAAAGGATTTTGGACCAGATGGAGAAAGTGATGAACCATACTGGAGTACCAAAGAAAAGATTGTATGGAGTATGCAAGAGCGTAGCCCATTTCACTGATGAATGCCCAACACTGCAAAAGGAGGAAGTCACTGAAGTTAACTCTCTCGGTGGGCATAACAACAACAGGCGATACGATCCCCACTCTCAAACATACAATCCTGGATGGAGGGATCATGACAATTTCAGATAGAAGAGGAAAGATGCCCACCAACAAGATTTGCCACCACCACCGCCGAGGGCACGAGAAGAACCCAACCTAGCCGAACTAGTTCATGCCATGGCCAAAGAGAATGTGAAGTCACATCAGGAGAATGAAAGGTTCAAACAAGAGACAAGGGCTGGTCTGCAACATGTGAGCAAGCAAATTTCCCAACTAGCTCAAGACCTTGCCCAACTGAAGGAAAGAAACGGACAATCACCATCCCAAGTGGTAAATCCTCGAGAGCAAGTAAACGCTGTGACCACAAAGAGTGAAGAAGAAGTGATGAAAGCTGAACTGAAAGGAGACACTGAAGGCATAACGAAAGAAGAAGAGCGGACACAGGAAGAGGTTGCTGAGCCCACAAGGCAAGAAACAAAGAAGAAGCCTCCCTTTTCTGAACATCTTGCCCAAGACAGAAAAGAAGAGGAGATAAAGGAACTTCTCAAGGTTTTTCAAAAAGTGGAAATCAATATTCCACTACTGGATGTAATAAGGCAAGTTCCTCATTATGCCCATTTTCTGAAAGAGCTGTGTACTAAGAAGGTACGATTTGAAGATGATGCGAGACTTTTCATGGGAGAAAATTTCTCTGCAGTGCTACAAAAATGCCAAAGAAGTGTGAAGATCCTGGCATGTTTGTCATACCATGCATAATTTAGAGCAAAAAGATTGAAAAGGCGATGCTTGATCTCGGTGCATCTATAAACGTCATGCCTATGACGATTTATGAAGAATTAAATATGGGACCACTCAAGGAAACAAGGGTGATCATCCAGTTGGCAGATAGATCAAATTTCTACCCGAAGGTCTAATAGAAGATATCTTGGTGAAAGTGGGGAAATTAATTTTCCCAGCAGATTTCTATGTTTTGGACATGGGCAACACGATACCGTCTACATCCGTTCTACTGTTAGGGAGACCTTTCATGAAAAATGCTCGCACCAAGATCAATTTCGACGAGGACACGCTGACATGTGAGTTCGATGGTCAGGTAGTTGTGTTCAACATTTATGAAGCCATGAAGTACCCACGAGATCCGGAGTCAGTCCACTTTGTGAACCATTGCTATGCCCAATCTCAAGCCATTTTGGGTCACATGAACAACCAAGAACCTCTGGAATGGGCATTGCAAGCTGGGTTAACTGACTACGATGCCCTCAATGAATATAAGAATACCAGAGACGCCATCATGATGTTGTACTCTCTGGAAGAATTACCGCATGGAGTGGTGGATTTCAATTTTCCCACAATGACGCAGACAGACAGGATGCTTCCATCAGTGCAGAGGGCACCAAAGCTAAAATTGAAGAATCTCCTTGACCACCTAAATTATGCCTATCTTGGGGAGAATGAGACATTGCCGGTTATCATAAACAAAGGACTGAACCTTGTTGAAGAAAACCGGCTATTAAGGTTGCTACGAATATACAAAGAAGTAATGGGATGGACTTTGGCCGATATCAAGGGCATAAGCCCTGCAGTATACATGCACAGAATTCTTCTCGAGGACGATGCCAAACCTGTGTGGGATGCTCAATGCAAATTGAACCCCGCAATGAAGGAAGTCATGCTGAAAGAGATACTCAAGTTGCTAGATATGGGGATCATCTACCCCATTTCCGACAGCAAGTGGGTAAGCCCAATTCATGTCGTGCCCAAGAAGTCAGGGATCCAGGTGGTGAAAAATGAGAAAAATGAGCTTGTGCCCACGAGGCTACAAACTGGATGGAGAGTCTGCATAGACTACCGGAAGCTCAACACCGTCACAAGGAATGATCACTTCCCGTTACCCTTCATAGACCAGATGCTGGAGAGATTGGCTAGAAACAAATTCTTTTATTTCCTTGATGGATATTCAGGCTACATGCAAATTTTAGTGGATCAAGAAGACCAGAAGAAGACTACCTTCACGTGCCCATTCGACACATTTGCTTACCGGAGAATGCCTTTTGGGCTCTGCAATGCCCCTGGAACTTTTCAACGATGTATGATGAGTATTTTCTCGGATCTTTTAGAGAATTGTATCGAGGTATTCATGGACAACTTTACAGTCTATGGAAATTCATTCGACGCATGCCTCGACAACCTTGAAAAGGTACTAAAAAGATGTGTGGATAAATGCTTGGTGCTAAACTATGAAAAATGCCATTTCATGGTTCGTGAGGGGATTGTTCTTGGGCATGTCGTTTCAGTGAGAGACATAGAGGTGGATAAAGCTAAGGTGGACATCATCGAAAAGCTACCCTATCCCACTACGGTGAAGCAAGTTTGTGGTTTTCTTGGGCACGCTGGGTTCTACCAATGATTCATCAAGGATTTTGCAAAGATTGCTCAACCAATCACGTATCTTTTGCAAAATGATGTGCCATTTGTCTTCGACGATGCATGCAAGGAAGCCTTCAACACTCTAAAGAAGAGGCTAGTCACAACACCCATCATTCAACCTCCAGACTGGGGCATGCCATTTGAAATAATGTGTGATACCAGTGGATACGCTGTAGGCGCAGTGCTTGGACAAAAATGGGGCAAAGAATGCCATGTGATTTACTATGCTTCCAAGATATTGAATCATGCCCAAGCCAACTACACTACAACTGAAAAGGAATTGTTGGCAGTAGTCTTTGCCTTTGAAAAATTTTGATCCTATTTGCTCGGGGCTAAGAGTGTTGTTTACACTGATCACTCTGCATTGAAGCACCTACTTGCAAAAAAGGAATCGAAACCAAGGCTCATTCGGTGGATACTACTGCTGTAAGAATTCGATTGAGATATCAAAGACAAGAATGGAGTTCAAAACCAGGTGGCAGATCATCTTAGTAGAGTACTTAATGAGGAGAAGGATGTGGTGCCCATCGAGGAGGCTTTTCCAAATGAGTATCTGTTCAATCTCAAGGGCACAACACCTTGGTACGCTGACTTAGTCAATTTCATGATCTCTGGAGAATTGCCAACCAGACTCTCGACCTACCAAAGGAACAAAATCCGAAGTGAGAGTCAATACTATGTATGGGATGAGCCCATACTATGGAAAATGTACGCAGACCAAATCATCAAACGATGCATGCCCATAGATGAAGCTAAGAGCATTCTAGATCACTGCCACTTTGAAGCATGTGGAGGGCATTTCGGTGTAAAAAGAACTGCAAAAAAGATCCTTGATTGCAGGTTCTTTTGGCCATCACTTCACAAAGATGCTTATGAAGTATGTCGACGATGCCCACGCTACCAGATGACTGGAAACATCTTCAAACGCAATGAAATACCCATGGTGCCTATCATGCTGGTAGAAGTCTTTGACGTTTGGGGAATTGATTTTATGGGACCTTTAACAAAATCCAATGGACATCAATACATAGTTCTGGCTATGGAATATGTATCCAAGTGGGTGGAAGCAAAAGCAACTACCACAAATGATGCCTGTGGTCAAAAAGTTCCTAAAGTCTAATGTGTTCAGCAGATTTGGTGTGCCCAAGGCACTGATAAGTGACCAAGGATCCCACTTCTGCAACATGATCATCAAGAATTTGCTCAAGAAATACGGAGTGAGACATAAGGTAACTATTGCATATCACCCACAAGTGAATGGACAAACTGAGGTTTCAAACCGTGAAGTCAAGTCCATACTTCAAAAGGTCGTGAACCCCAATAGCAAGAATTGGAGTTTCAAGCTGGATGATGCCTTGTGGGCATATCGTACTGCCTACAAAACACCCATTGGGATATCTCCGTTCTGCTTAATCTATGGGAAGAATTGTCATCTTCCAGTTGAGATTGAGCACAAGGCCTTTTGGGAATTCAGAAGCTGAACATAAAGCTTGATAGAGCAGGGATCAAAAGAAAGCTCCAACTTCAAGAATTGGAAGAGATGAGGCTGGAAGCCTATAACAATGCTGTTCTCTACAAGGAAAGAATGAAAAAAACCATGACCAACTCATTTGCCACAAGCCGTTTGAGCGTGGGCAAAAGGTTTTGCTATATAATTCCAGACTGAAACTATTAGGAGGAGGACTCAAGTCCAAATGGTCAGGACCTTATGAGATCCAGACCGTGTGCCCAAATGGAGCAGTGGAATTATTTGATTTAAGTACTGGAGAGACTTTCAAGGTCAATGGACAGCGGCTAAAGCATCTCAAGGAACCAATGGTTTCATCTATAGAGGCTCTCGGGCTCCAGCTCGTTGAGCCTATGTACATGTAAACCGAAGGAGTGTTGTGCCCACGACAATAACTAGGGCGCTGACTGGGAGGCAACCCAGGTTTATTTTTTTTATTTATTTATTTCCTTTTCTATGTTTTTCGTATTTTATTTATTTATTTTTGAGAGTTTATTTTTGCCATGTTAGTCTAGAAATTAGATTTCACGGCTGTATTTTTCTTTTTGAGTATTTTAGGAAACAAATTCAGGTGAATTTTTCATGGAAGGAAAGAATCTGGCCAATTTGGATGCTTCCAGCATGGAGGGCACCAGCAAAGGCAATTCTAAACAATTCGGGATCTCTGTACCCCTGTGGGCACAGCTCAAAATTCCGTACAAGGAAACCCTAGAAGCTCAAAAGTCATCTGACGGGCCTGTCACATCAATCCAAATTGAGTGGCTAGGGTGAATCCAAGTATTAAACCCCAACCCTTCCTCACTAAAATTCACTCGCCTATTTTCACTCCGAAAATTTCAGAAAATTACAGCCTCTTCTCTCTCTCTACAAACTCCCTCTCTCAGCCGCCATAACCACGATCACGATGGCCCCCAAAACTCGCGCTGCTAAGTCCACAAAGAAGAAGGTGGAGTTCACCCCTTCCACTTCACCGAAAAATTCCAGGGAAACCACCACCGACGCTGCTGCACCAACCAAGTCGTCGAGCACTGCTACCATGAACATTCAACCTCTCACCACCATCGAACCACTGCCTTCACCCATTTCCATTCGTGAGTCCGAGAAGGTTGATGAACCCTCTCTAAAAATTGTGGAGAAAATTACCAACGAGATCGACGACCAAGAGAAGGCCAGCATGCAGTAAGATGTGATTCCTGAGCCGACGCCGGAGCACACTCCTGAGCCCTCTGCAACTAAAAAGTTAAAGAAGGTGAATAAGGAGAAGGTTGCCGCCGCGAAAGCTAAGTCACAGATCTTGAAGAGGAAAAAGCAGCCATCGCCGACGCTGTCGGAGGATGAGGAAGCTGATGAGGAGGCCGATGAAGAAAAAGATGAAAGCTGTGGGGAGTCACGAGCCCATAAGATTCAGGATGACTAGTCTTTATCTCTGAAGGAAGTTGCTGAGGGCACAACAGATGCGCCCTCTGTATCTGCCAAAGGGAAAGGGAAAGCTGCTGCCAAACCGTCTGCAAAGAAGGGCAAAATTGTGGTTAGCCCAACCTCTGGAAAAGTCAAGCCAAAAGGAGAAGGCGTCTTACCCACAAGGGAGATCGTGCATAGTAAGACCATCCACTTTGCCTCACTTGCTGTCTTGGGCATTAAGCGAGAGGTAAGAGAACTCTTTTCTAACATTGGATGGTCTTTTTTATTGAATGGGACTGTTTGATTTTTCCTAAGTTAGTCTATGAGTTTTTCCATGATCTATCTGTGAAGAGTGTGGGGAAGGGAGGTACTTCAGCAAAAATTTTCAAGTTTAAAATTATTAGTAAAAATTTCAATCTTTCTGCTGATGAATTGAACATGGGTCTGGGAATTGTTTCGTTTTTGGATCTGAATGATGATGAATATAAATCTGCTATTGTTGTGGTGCCCATGGATGATAATATGTAGGAGAAGTGGGTTGAGTTAGGTGACGGTTCTAAATTCAAGTCTGGAACCAGCAAGGGATACATGCTTAAAAGCAATGCCCTTCGCTTTTGTCACCGAATGCTCGCCTACAACTTCTTTGGCTGGAAAGATAGCTCCAACTCCATTACCAATCAGGAGTTGTTTATCCTCTGGTGCATGGTACACAAGAAGAGGATAAACTTTGGAGCTGTGGCCATCGCCCACTTCAAGGACACTGTAGCCCATTCTAAGAATCGCATCTCCTGTGCCCAACTGATTACACATCTTGCTGAAAAACTGCATCTATTTGATCCTTCATCCACTAACCTGTATTGCAAGCATGTTGAGTTTTTTGATTTAAACTGCTTGAAACGTATGTTGGATGTTTTTGACGATGAGGAGGGAAAACCCGTGTTTGGCATACCGAAGCTAAAAACTTCGAGTAGCCTTAGTTTTTCTTTGAATGCACGTCCCAGCAAGAGGCCCCCGAGGGCACAACAGTAAGAGCCAGCAGCCACCACTACCATAGCCAGACTAGACCGATTGGAGACCGCCATATCTGCTTACTTCAAGCACGTCGGATTTAATTATCCGACCCCCTCTAATGCCTGAACTGGTACTCTTTCCTATAGATTAGGTTTTTGTTTTTTGTTTTGTTTTGTGTCTGTTTAGGTATCGTCCATTTCCCACACTTTGCTTAAGGCAAAGTGTGTGGGTGTGGGCACTAGGAGTTTCTATCTTTTGTCTTTGTTGTTTTTTTTTTGTTGTTTTTGTGTTTTTTTAATTAGAAGACCCCCCGTACTGACACACTTTGCTTAAGGAAAAGTGTGTGGGTAGGGGGGCCCTCTAATATTTCGTTGAGTTTGCGATTAGTAGGATAACCTTCTCGTACCCACTTTGCCGAAGGCAAAGTGTGTGGGTGGGGTTTACTCTGCCTTCTTTGCGTTTTTTTATTGCCAAGCATGTGTAAATATTTGAACTTAAAAGCATGGAGTCTAGGGTCTTGTGACCATAATGCAACATATTTTACTGTATTGTCATTTCAGCATGCCCATGTTACTACTTATATGATGAATGAACTAAGTATCTTGTGAGGAATTGAGTCTGAATTCACAATGCATGTGCTACTTCTTTCTTGTATGATTTCTGCATTTTTGAATTTAGGTGAACTAGAACTTGCTTTTGCTCTACTCCGAGGTCACAAGGAATTTTGGGTATGCTACTAAAATTCTTAGGCAAATTTTCTTTCTGAGCCCACAAAGCCAAATAAAACCACCTTGAATATTATCCCTTGCAGCCATTTTTTAGCCAAAAATGAATAAAGCCCTGGTCATATTCTATCTTGGAAACCACACAAAAAAAGACCATGGGCATAAGGGGAGGATAAATCTGGTGTGTTACAAGGCATGAAATGCCAAGAGAAAGAAAGAAAAAGAAAAAGAAAAAAAAGGGTCAAAATGAAAAGAAAAATGAACAAAAAAAAAAGAAAACCCCAAGAAAATAAAAGTACAAAAATCCCACAAAGTTAAAAAAATCTGGGCATGTGCTTAAACAAAATGGGCACGGTGGCAAAGGCCAGTAAGAGTCAAAATGAGTCTCCCAAAGGGAAAATTCGACTAAATTCTGAGCCAGATCCAAATATTTCCTACCTTGAACCCGTAGCCTCATTACAACCTTAAAGAACTTAGCATAAGTATGCCCATTACACCAACAGTGGTGGAGGAACAAGAGCAATTGCAAGCCTATGGTGACCCTCGGTTCAATTATGTCTGTCCTTGAGCGTAAACACTTAGCCAAAAAACTTGAGTGAGGAAAGCATGAGCGAACCAATAACTTAGTCATTTTGATTTGCAGTGAGCATTATGTATGTTTCTACTATTTTTATGCTATTTAGTGTGATCAGGTACCTAGGTCTCTGTGCCCGCAAGGGATTTGCTTTTACATACCTGATATATCGTGTCTTTGTCTTAAGTCTGTCTTTTCCTCCTTTTGTTTTCTATTTGTTTTTCTTTTGGGCACGTTATACCTACATACTTGAGGGCAAGTATGACTAAAGTGGGTGGGTGTGACAAGTCCAAAATCTCTCATGTTTTTGTGTATTTTTCTCGTTCTTTTGTCCTTTGTTTTTTTCTATTTTTTGAGTCGGAAAGAGCCAGAATGGGCACAAGGGGCAGCAGAAGGCAGGAGAATCACTTCTGGAGGGCACAAGGGTGCTAATGATACCAAGATTGGCAACAACTTCTCAACAAAAAGCTCTCTCTCGAGCCTGGCGGAAATCGCCCACCATTCCAGCAAAAGCTGAAGGAGAAGTTTGTGATCGTGCCCACAACAACCCCAGAGTGATTGAGAGGAGAAGTAGAAGAGACTGGGCACAAGGGAAACTAATGTCAGCTACAGCAGGAGCAATGCACCCTAGCCACCGAAGGAAAGAGGAGCCGCGGAAGGCAAGTTGACGCTTCCAAAAGGATGCTCGGCTCTACAAGGAAAGTTGCTATGTCGGCGCAACTAGGGCACGACAAGTACAGAATCTGCGACTTAGAACCTTCTAAATAAGGGAAGAATCTTCCAGATATGGAAAGTCTTGGGCATGGCGGCTGCGTGTTAGGCTGAAGATCCCCGGCCTGTTGGGGAGTTTACCTAGTGTCTTTGTACTCCTATATAAGTAGATTTGATGGCAGAAAACGAAAAAAAAGCTCTGGATATTTGACGCACCAAACAATTTTATTTAGTTTTATTTTATTTTCTGCAATAGGTCTCGGGCCTTATGCCCGCAGATACTTAGGATTTACTGTTTTATGTTCTTCAATCCAGCGTTGGTTTTGGATTCTTTTGTTAATTAATATAAGTAAGTTTTTCATTTATATTATGTTTTGTTTTGTTTCTTTTACTCATTATTATTGTTCTAAGTCTAGCATGAGTGGCTAGACTCGTTATTCCGGATTGAACAAGGATAAGAACTTAATGAACACGTAAGAACCGTGAGGCTTATAGGCATAAACTGTGTGAATCTGGTTCCGTCGTGTAGTCATTTTCTTTGTTGCATTATACAGTGGGCTAAACTAGTTAATCGTGGCTGATCACTCGTTAATTAGAATTGTGTTCACTACCTCTATAAATTGTCAATGAATCGTAGTTGTGTGTTGGTCATAAAGGGATGGGATACATCACGGGTACTGAGGGCATACAAGAGATCTTCGTCTAGGTAAATCTGGATCTGTCTAGATCATAATGTTGTTTTGTTGCTTACAATCATATGAGAGATCGGGGTTGGGTAACAAGTTAGGGTTTAGGGGACGAGAGATCACCTCTAAGCTAAACTGAAAGGATAGATTGGGTACGTTGAGAGAGATCCGGTACCTTTAACCAAATAATTGGGTTTGTATAAGTAATCAGCGTGCTCATGATCGGTCAAGTGTTTATTAAGTTCGACATCTAAGTTCTAATTCGGAATACGTTACTACTAATATTTTCTTTCCTGTTTTGTTTTGTTTTGTTATTTTATTTTACAGTCTTTAAATATAAGTACGGAGACCACAACAGTCCTCAAACCTTTTGGAAAAGTGACATTGGAAGATAGAACTCGCAGCTCCTCGTGGGATCGACCCTTACTCACATAAGCTTGCTACGTCTTGCTGTGGGCATAAGGATAACTCTCTCTTGAGGATTATTCTGACCGCGAAATGACCGCGCGTCACACCTCTCTCCCTATTTGATGACTACGCTAAAATACCCACAAGTTTCACATCATACCCTAGACAAATTGAGTTTATCATTTTCTATGTTCATTCCACTCTGGCGATTCAACATCTGGGCATCTTTCTTATGATCTTTTCGGATTGAATGAAGATTCCCTAAATTCCTAGACACGTTCTGGTTAGAGATTACTATTATTAAGCTCTTTAATTATTCAATTATTTCATATTTTATCTCTTTCTAGTCTTCTTCTTTTCCTGACTTGAGCATCGGAGGCCCAACGATCATCACCCCCCCCCACGGTCTTTGGCTCTTATGGTATTTTCTATTTTTGTTTCACAAATTGGCCACTACTCCGGACTGATACAATTAATTGCAGATTTTCAGATCTATAATTTGGCGTCCATTGTGGGGCAGCGATCTGTTCGTGAAATAAAATGACAACACCTAATGAGAGTTGCAGAGATGGAAAAGGACCCCAGCAAGATAGGATAACCACTACGCCTTCGCCTGATGTTAATCTGTCGCTGACTGATGTTCTGAGGAATATACAGCATCAAATGGCAAACACCATGGGGGAGTTAGCGCTTCTGAGATCAGAGAACGCTTCACTCCGCAGTAAACTTGATGATCTGAACATCAATAACAGCGCACACCATTTGAACTACATCAAATCCACCAATTTGTTTGGTGAACCAAATTCGGTATACTCTAAGTGTCGTCATTCTGTTACTTTTACTGATCCATTTAATCCAGGTACTAGTGCGTCAGCACAGAAGGTGGACGCTAGACAACAAATGGAGGAGATCCCGCTAAGGCCACCTCCAGGGTTGGAGTATCGTGCTTCTGAGCAAGAAAGGTTCCAACACCAGACCTTCGAGCAAGAAATGGTTGAATAGCAGCGCAGATTGAACCAGGGATTTGATCAGAGAAGGATCAATCACCCAAGTGAATTGGAGCAACGACTGGCTGGTATCGAGACAATGATAATGCGAATTCCCGGTGTACGTCTACCAATCCGCAAGGCTGCACCAAATATCTTTGCTGACTCACCATTTGTGGATGAAATTGGGTTAACAAAGATGCCTTCGAAGTTCACCCTACCATCTATGAAGCTATTTAACGGAACCTCAGATCCGGATGACCATATCGCACAGTATAAACAGAAAATGTTCATCGCAGAAATAACAAAGTACCTCAGAGAAGCCTGCATGTGCAAAGGTTTTGGATCAAGCCTATCAGGAGCTGCACTGCAGTGGTTCACAAACCTTCCTAACTCTTCGATCGGATCATTTGCACAACTCCCAGATCTTTTCGTAAAACAGTTCACCAACAGCCGGAAAATTGAGAAACATTCCGATGACCTCTACGCCATTATCCAGTATCCAAATGAAACACTTAGAAATTATGTTGCAAGGTTCAATAGAGAGAAGGTAGAGATACCAGGCTGCAACGCTGACACTGCCATATCAGCCTTCAGAAAGGGGCTTAAGAGGGATTCAGACCTCTACAAAGAACTCACAAAGTACCCGTGCAAGATAATGGATGACATTTTAGCAAAGGCATGGGCACAAATCAAGTTGGAGAAAGATGAGGATCAGTACTATCGACCCGAGCCGAGAGGTCGAGATGAAAGAAGGGACTTCCGCAGAAATGATAGAAGGAGAGCTGACCCTTACCCTCGCAATGATCGCTACAAACCTCGAGGTTGAGAGGATAATTCAGATCCATATAACCGACACTTGTCAGGATACAACATGTGCCTCACACCTTCAAAATCCGTCAACGCCTTGAAGGAACTTGGTAGTACAGTGAAGTGGCTGCACACGATGAGGAGCCCAGATCATGAATGTGACAGAACAAAGTACTGCGAATTCCACAAAGACCACGGCCATAGGACAGATGACTGTATTGCATTGCGTCTCGAAGTCATCGACCTACTCAAGCAAGGCCATTTGAAAGATTTGCTAACTAATAAGGGAAAACAGACCTTCAGCAAAAATGATGAAAACTCGAGGGATCCGCCAAAGCCTCCACCAATCGAGCATGTAGTTAATTGCATAACTGGAGGATCCGAGGTCAGTGAAGTGTCCCAGGTACCAGCAAAACGGCATTTCAGATCTCTCAAATACAATTCTATGATACCAAAGCCCAACACTGAAATGGAACTCATAAGTTTGAGTTTCACCAACAGCGAAGCTTCTGAACTCTCACACCTGGACCACGACGCACTTGTTATTTATGTCCTTATTTCTAACTGTATGATCAAGAGGACTCTCATCGATGGTGGGAGTTCGACTAATGTTATTTTCTTATCTACTTTGAAGGAAATGCAAGTCCCCGAGGCTCACATCGTCAAAAAATCAATGACCTTAATTGGATTCAGTGGCGAGCACAAGCCACCATAGGTGAAATTACACTACATGTATATATGAAAGGGGTTAATCTGCACACCAAGTTTTAAATTATCGATGCACCCTCAGCATACAACATCATCCTTGGGAGACCTTGGATTCATGAACTAAGAATTGTACATTCGACCTACCACCAAGTCATACGTTTCCCAACCCTGTGGGAAATTAAGTAGATCCGTGAAGAGCAAATTACGTCAAAGGATTGCTACAGATCGGCTTTCAAGACTAACTACGTGCAGGTACAAGAAGTAAACCAAGTCGATGAGGCATCGATATCAAACTCAAAGTATGAGCATGGAGAAAGTTCAAGGTCGACCTCCTATGTCGAACCCGAGATGGAAGATCTTGAGATGAAGTACAGATTCACCCCGACTACTCAGACCACGTCATTCAAATTGGGTCGAGGTTACAGGTCGATCCTGATCACTAAGGTAGTAGAAAATGAGGCTTACAAGCTGCAAACTGTTGAAGACAGAGAAAGTGCAAATAGCTGGAATGCAGTTCACCTCAAGCAGTATCATTTCTAAACTCTTGGCTAAATCTCTCAAGTTTTGTCTTGTTTATTTTCTAAACTCACCACTGACTTGAGCGTCGTCGCCATCGACCATCTAGTCATGCCACGCGCAGGTTGAAATTCAACCCTGACAATCGAGGTTCAATAGAAAAGCCCCTTAAGGTCGACCCTGCAGCCCTTATGGTGGACATCGATCCTGAAAAAAATGAGTTTGTGTTTCTATTTATTTTCTTTTACTGCTTTCAATTATTCTCAAATTTATTCCCTACTTCAGTTACTAACTTGAGTGTCGTCTACATGTTGAAAATCAATGTTGACATCTCAAATAAGAACGATCATGTTGAAAATCAATGTTGACATCTCAAATCAAATAAGAACGATCGTGTAGATCCCGAATGCACGCTAGGGTCAGCACCGAGTATAACAAAGAGCAAAAATGGCTTTACACTCCGAAGATGAGAAAGATCATTGATACCAACCTTGACACGACTTTAGAGATAAAATTCTCAAACGATATTCGATACCACGTCTCTCAGGCATGATTCAACCCGAATGCAAATTCAACCTTGAGTCAAGACATATTGTATTTTAAACTGCGTGCCTATTTGTATATGTTAGCCTTATTATGTCGACCTTGGAGTCAATTATCTACAACGTCATTTATGCTTCAGGATTGATCAAAATTTGAGACTCTGATAAGCAATAAATAGACCTTAAATTTGATCTTCTACAATGGTAAATCTCATCATGTTGATCAACCTTTGTCATTGTCAAAATGATCGACCCTAGGGTCTATTAAATTAAAAGTCAACCTCTATGCAATTTTCTCCGCAAATTATCGATCCCAGGGTCGACAACTCTTATATCTCCAAGTAGACCCTTTTCACGTGATGGTCTTATACAGTTGATCTCGACCTTTAAAAAAGGGGGGGAGTCGACCCTAGGGTCGATCCCTAAAAAAAATCCCTCCAAAAAAAAATCAACCCTAGTGTCTACTATGTACCCTGGGGTCTATTACGCCAAAAATCAACCCTAGGGTCTACTACGCCAAATATTGACCCTAGGGTCTACTACGTACCCTAGGGTCTGCTATGTCAAAAATCGACCCTATGGTCTACTACGCTAAATATCGAACCTTGGGTCTACTACGCCAAATACCGACCCTAGGGTCTACTACGTCAAAAATTGACCCTAGGATCTATTACGCCAAATATTGACTATATGGTCTTAAAAGCATCAAGGTTAATCCCCATGTGCGTTTAGCAAACAATAGTGACTTGTGGCAAACAATATTAGATTTATGGTGTTCAACCTTACGGTTTGCATTCAAAGCCTCGATCATCCTACCTTGTAGCTTGCACTCAAAGCTTAGGCGTTCAATCTCTAGGTTATTTTATAACTTGGGTCGTTCAGCTTCATATTCCATACTCGGGGCTACAGTGTTCTATCTTACAGTTTGCTTTCAAAGCCTCTATCGTCCTACCTTACAGCTTATGCTCAAAGCTTAGGCGTTCGACCTTCAGGTTATTTTATAACTTGGGTCATTTAGCTTCATAGCCCGTAATCGGGGATTCGGTGTTTGATCTTGCAACTTGTGCTCAAAACTTTGGCACTTGACCTCTAGGGTCATTCTCATGTATTGGGCGCTCGTTTCTAACCTTTGCTTAGGATCGATGTTCGGCCTCACGATAGACGTCTTATTCCTTACTTGTTTATTTGCATTATGATTCATTGTCCAACTTCCATGCTAGAACCTAGACAATGAGGGGCTAACTGTAGTGGTCATTTTTCGTCAACCCGATACGCTGGCCCAAAAGGATTGAACGATGTCATTCAATTGATTTTCCAATAGATAGCAGTCCAATTTTAAATTTGCATTAATATTGCAGTTTCGTCTTATCCAGAAAGGATTGACGGGTTCAAAGAATAGACATGTTCTTCAACTGCCTCCGTGATCTGAGTGAATCCTAGCTACTACCTCCATCTATAAAAGGAGACCTCCCTCCCCATTTGACGACTACGCTGAAATATCCACAAGTTTCACATCATACCCTAGACACATTGAGTTTATCATTTTCTAAGTTCATTCCACTCCGGCGATTCAACATCTGGGCATCTTTCTTGCGATCTTTTCGGATTGAACGAAGATTCCCTCAATTCCTAGTCACGTTCTAGTTAGAGATTACTATTATTAAGCTCTTTAATTATTCAATTATTTCGTATTTTATCTCTTTCTACTCTTCTTCTTTTCCTAACTTGAGCGTTGGAGGCCCAACGATCGTCATCCCCCGACAGTCTTTGGCTCTTACGATATTTTCTATTTTTGTTTCACAGATTGGCCGCTGCTCCGGACTGATACGATTAATTGCAGATTTTCGGATCTATAATACTTCCCTGTTTCTGAATAAGTATCATTCTAGCATTTAAATATTGTTTAAAAAAAATGTCATTCTACAAATTTGAGACAGAAAATTCACATTTTCACACATTTGCCCTCATTTAATTATTCATACATCTATATTTAACTTATTTAATGTATCACACAATAGTGTATTAGGTAACTTAATTAATTTATTAATCTGTGTGCATTCATCCAAAATGACACTTAATTGAAAACGGATGGAGTAATAATTAATTATTAGCTAAAATATCAAAATTAAATACTAAAAAATAATTATAAATCCTAATTGGGTATAATCAACTCTAATTAATAATTATAAAATTAAATTAAATCACAATAAATTTAAATTTTAAATAAAAAAAAAAATTAGACAATAAAATGAATTAGAATTTAGAGATTCTCATGCGGTTATTGTTTGGTGTGGTTGAATGTGTGAAATGACTAGATCAAGAATCTATCTATATAAAAATTGGGCTGGGTTTATGAGCCCTCTACTTGAAATAAAAAAAAATGTAAATTCAAATTGCAAAATAATCAATCATAATAATTATTTATTAGCTAAAATATGAAAAATAAATACTAAAAATAATAATTATAAATTCTGATTGGATATAATCAATTATAATTAATAATTAAACTAATTATTAAGATTGGGTTTGCCCCAAGTAATTGGACTATACACAATTCTATTTGAAGATTTATATGGTTAATACATAATTTCTTTTGATCCTAATACCCATCCCGAACTCCGAAATAAAATAAAATAAATAAAAATACACAATTTCTTACTCAAACTGCAACCTAGCCCAAGGTCTGGACAAACTAAAAAAAAAATTAAATATAATAATAGTAAATATTCTAACAAGAAATATTCTCCCATATTAATTAGGGTTGAACCGACTCGAGTCGAATATCTTCAAGTTTGAATTTGAATTTGTTTATTCATATTGGGATCGAGTTTGAGTTTGAGTCCAACTCGAGCTTTGGTTTCATGTTCAAGTTCGATTCGAATAAAAAAAATTATAGTCAAGTTCAATTCGATCTCGGATCGAGATCTCTCGATAAAGGCTTCCATTAAAGTTCGATAATTAATTCGACAAACAATTCGATAAAAGCTTGACAAATAATTCAATAAAAGCTCAATATAATTTGTTACACAAATAGTTCGATAAATGTTCGTTGATACTTGAACCGACGCCAATGTATTTTGAAGAAACGTCTAAATATTGAAACATATATCAAAAAATTAATTGCAAATTCCATGTGTTTTGATTTTTTTCTAAGGTAACCCTCTCTACCTCTCTCGAAACAAACCACAAAGTGTGTTGAACTTACACTAGAAGCCGAATAATCTATGTGGAATGTATATTCAAATTTAAGATGATAAAAAAAAATTGTAAATTGTATTTTAAACTTGGATATTCAAATTTTGGTACATATATATTAAAGTTTTGAAGATTAATTTTTATTATATTTCTTTTTATTGAGAATTCTATTTACATTTATTCTTATAGCAAATTTACTCATAAGTCTAACTCAATCTTGATAAATATAATTTTTTATGATAATCTTAATTTTTTTAGTTCATATAGATTATTATTTTTGGCCGAATAAATTTATTTTATGAATCATGACTAATAACTAATAAGTAGTAAATATATTAAATGAGCTAATAAAGTTATATATTAAACACAATTAATCATATTGCTTAATATTGGTGTTGTTTAATTTTTCTTGATTACCAACTATATCATAGCTACATAATATATATATATATATATATTATCAATTATTGAGTTATTTTTAGGTGTGTATATATATATATATATCATGTTTTGTTTATATAATTTTTTTATTGAGAATATATATATATATTGATCAAGATTATAAAGCAATAAACGAATTCAATATTACTAAAATTGTGATCTAGTCTAGTAGCTAGCGGTTAGGAGAGTTATTAAATATAATTTATTTTTGACTATGTTTTATCCTTGATGTCAACAAAAAATTACTTTTTTAGCTTTTCAACATAAGCTCGATTATAGGTTTTGATTAGAGATTCGATTATAAGTTCGCGAACAGATTCATGAGCAAGTTCGTGAACGGGCTCGTTTATTTTTGAATTCAAGCTATTCGCGAACTTGACGAGCCGAATACCCTCAAGTTCGAGTTCGACTCATTTATTTAGTCGAGCTCGAAAAAAAGTCCGAGTTCGGTTTGTTTACTAAATAATCGAATTTTGATCGAGCTTTTTTGGAGACGATACCCAAGTAGCTCACGAACCGTTTGATTCATTTACAACCCTAATATTAATAATACGTAATATAAATAAAAAGTATTTTCACAAAAAAGTAACGGGCACTACAACAATGTATGAGAGCAACTTCAAAAATATCTATTTAGTACAGATTCCGCACCAAATAGATGCAATTTCACTACCAAATTTTTTGCACCAAATATTACACTAAATAAGAATATTCTCTTAAAGATTCCATTTTGTCTTATAATTAAAATATGAATATGTTTAATGATTTAGTATTTTATAAAATGATAATTATTCAAAATTAATAACTATTAATTATATACTTTAAAAAATATAATATTAAAAATATCATATATTTTTAAAAAATTATAACATATGATGTACTTGGGATAATTAAAAATACTTTAAATATGATCATCAAACTCTTACAATTAGCTAGTGAAAAAACTACGAGGCTACAACACTTATGAAATATTCATATATTTTGATCTCAATGCTCAAAATTAGTATATTTTTGCTACATATGTTCCACTAATGCATTTCGAAGCGCAATGTGAGTATTTTTGTTCTTGATTTCTCTATATCAAGTAAGATATTCATTGAGTCGGACACTAAATTAAGTGTGCTTTTATTTAAATTATTTATTTATTTATTTTCTTAGATGATTTATAATTTAAATTAAGTGAAAATATAATTTATAAATTAAATTAAATTTATTAGATAATTCATTTAATAACGACTTTAAATAATAAAATAGTTCATTAAATGCCATGAGATTCATTGGCACCTATTTGGTATAACATCAAATTCTGCCCCAAATTTGGGGTAGGATTTTGTACCCCACCAATTTAGGGCAGAATTTGAGACGGCATTGGAGTTAATTCTTGTCCCAAATTGGTATTTTATTCCAACATTGAAATTGCTCTGATTAAAACAATATTCTACAAAAAAGTAACGGGCACTAAAACAGTGAGGATATAGGGTCCAAAAGTAGGGATGAAATTATCGCACTAATGGTATGATATCTCTGTGTTGCGCATTTAAAATAATAATTTTATAATAATTGTTGTAAAAATAAAAATTAATTATAAAATACTAAACCCTAATCAACATTTATTAACAAAAAAAATGAATTAAAAATTATAATTCTAATTATAAATAAATCAACCATAATAATAAATTATTAATTCAAAAAATGACAATTAAATGTTAAAAAATAATTATATGCCATAATTGAGAATGATGAAACCTAAATAAAAATTGTAAAATTAAATATTTTTTATTTTTATTGAAACTATTATAAAATCATAAATAAAATAGTATAACATGGAGATGTCACACGACAAGTGCAATAGAGGATTTCATGTGCCAAAAATACAGTATTATTGATAGATGATATATATATATATATATATATATGTATGTTAATTTTTTTAGAAAGATGAAAGATATTTTACACACACACACACACACACATATTATATCGAGAGTAAAGTGTGACAGACTCACATCTAGCAATGGTAGTGAGATTCAAACTGAAGACTTAAAATTTATCCCACTCCATCACTAGCTACGCGATCAATAGATGAGAATTTATATCTGATGCGAATCGAAACCCCATGATGTGTTAGGTTACAAGACGGATCCCTCGACCTGAATCTTACAACGCAGACGGACCGTAGATATATGAAATCACAACCCCACTTTGATTGAAGACAAGAACCTTTGAATGATTGTGAAAACGCCACAAACGGGGATGATGAATCCGTTTGATAAGTCAATTTGAATTCAAACAGAATTCAGATTAAAATTCTCCACAGAAATGACCCCCTCTTCAGTAGCGAGTTTCCAGAAATTGGTCCTCAGTCTGATTCGCGACCAAACTCGCGACCGCCACGTAGCTCGCGAATCATAAGCTCGACTTCTTCTCTCCGTTCACGACCTTTGATGGTTTCAAACCCTTTTTTGCATATACTTCTTGAACACTCGAACTTGAATCTCGCCACCCAACCTAAGCTCGTATCAATATCATTATAAAGAATGGTATAAATAGGGGAAAATGATCAAACACACTCCTAAAGTTTCCTATTATGATTAATTAAGCCCTTGAAGATTTTTTAGGTACAAATAGGCCCTTAATGTTTGTAATTAGTAACATGCATACTCATTCCTAGTATTACCACTCCAAAATAGTTTATTATTATTATTATTATTATTATTATTATTATTATTATTATTATTATTATTATGAAAAATACTAAATAGTGAAATATTTTGGGCACTTTAATTTTCAAAATTTTATAAATTTTTTTTATTTTAAATTAATTGTTATAACTACTACTGCAATGTTTTTATTTTTATTTTTATTTAAATTTAATTATAATTTCATCTACTATCCAATAAAAATAAGTAATTATCCTTGATATTGGACTTTAATAAATTAAATCAGGACATGCTATCCAATCAATAACAACGAGACAATCATACCTATTGAGTACTGTCTGACATTGATGATTCAATATTGAAAGCAATGTCATACAGACTCCCTACGACATTGTCTGTGACATAGAAGCATAATTTCGCCATATGGCAATCATATACATGTTATGTGTGATTTAAATTTTATCTTTGTGTTATTGAGTTTAAATTTCAGCATTTTATGTTACAAATAGTGAATCAACTATCTGCAACATTGAATTTGACATTACGTTTCTGTGTCTATTTTCAGTGTTTACGGCAACTAATTATAACAATACCAATAAAAAGTACTAGTAAAAAATATAATATTAAACATTTTCTGGCATGACAAAAATAATAATAAAAAAATTAATACTAAACCATTTTATCTGAGAATATCATGTGTCGAGAAAGTATTAATTTATTTAGTTTAGATTCATTGTTTTTAAAAATGCCCTAACTATTTTAATTAACTACAAATATTAATAGTAATATAATTGTTTAATTTGATACTTCATTTTTTACCAATTTTTTTAATGATAGGCATGTTTGGGAGTCAACAAGTTTTAATGGCATAATTTTTGTAGGGTTTAAAAATTGAACCGATAAAATATTATAATAGTAATTATAATAATTAATTTATAATAAATAAACTTTCTAAAATAAAGTCTTTGGAATATTCTGTGTAATGTTTTTCATAATAATAGTAATAATGATGATTATGATGATGATTTTGACATTTTTTATAAATATAGAGAAATTCGAGAAAGTATGAATTTAAATTAAAAATAAATATAAGAAAATTTGGCATAAAACTATTTTAGAACGGTAATAATAGTGAAAAATATGTATATTATAAATTACAACATTATGGGACACACTTGTGTGAGACTGTCTAATGGGTCTCTTACGTTAGACGGATCTCCACCCGACCCGGATCCGACCCGGCCACATATATACTAAAAAAATCAGGCTTATTTCTCTTTCTCTCTCAGTTGCCCTAATCGATCGCCTCTTCTCCAATCACCGATTCTTCTTCCTCTTCTCCACGGCCTCTCGCAAAACCATGCACTACAACCGATCTCTCATCGTGGCTCGAATCCATGATCTCCGGCCTCAATCCAATGCCAAATTTTGATGCCTTCCTCGAATCGTCCGTCAATTGAATGATGTCGGATTCGGATCTCACCACCATCCTCAGAGAAGCCGTGAGCAGAGTGCCCCCGGTGAAGAAATTGAACTCTCGCATTTGTGTGGGGTCGGACGGAGATGAAATCACCTCTGGGGAAGAAGCTGATGAAATTGGAGCTGAACAAGGGTGAAGCAGAGGACGATTAGGATCACCATATTTCGGTGCATATTGATGGCTTAACTCAAGGTAAGCCATGCCTAATTACTTTAGAAGAACATCTTGGTACTGCGTTTTGTTTCCTTTTGATTTCCGAAGGACTAAGTTCAAATTGATTTGATACTTGTATCTGTTCACCTAGGTTCTGGGAACACCAACTCATGAGAAAATAAAATGCATGAATCCAAATTATACGGAGTTCAAGTTTCCTCAAATTAGGGCCCATCCATCGCACAAGGTTGTGATCTGAATCTGTAGATCACTGTGCTTGCAATGTTTTTACTTGCTATTATGCTGATTATATTTTTTTTGTTCTTGCAGATATTTCACAAGCGAACGCCCCCTGAAGCTGTGGATCACGTATCTAGGCTTCTTCAGCACTCTCCGAACTGAAGATACTCTGCTGTGAGTGTTCCATTTTCTAATCTAGTATCTAGTCTGAAATTTAGTTTTAATCTGACCAACAAATAGAGTTAACTGCATTTGTTTTAGCCACATATGAAGAATTTCTGCATTTCTTGTAATGATTTCAGTTGGAAGCTTGCATACACCCGTTCTTCGATGAACTCTGCGATCCTAATAGTCGGCTTCCTAATGGGCGTCCACTGTCTCCTCTTTTTAACTTCAAACCTCCAGGTAGTACTCTCTTGTCTATTTGTTCTCCCCCTCCTTGCGAATTTTCAGGTCGTTACTTTCAAGCTGACTCGACTCGTGCATTTTCAGAGTTGAAGAGAGCTTCATTGGAGCTACTCTCTAAATTGATACCAAAGCAGCTAGGAAGCAGGTCCCTCAGCGGTTGCATAATTTTTTGTGAAAATCTTTGTAGAGAGAGAGAGAGAGAGAGAGAGAGAGACGAATCTGTGTATTGTGATAAACTTGTATGCTTTATTGTTACTTTGATGATGCACCATATATCGGTGCATCTTGTTTGCCCCCTTTGGTTTTTCCGCTAGGTAAAAATAAGTATCGCAAACTCATGTAAGTATCACTAACTAACATAAAAGTATCACTAAATACCTGTCAAGTATCACTATTTCAAAAATACAGTATCACCATCCAATGAATGTAAAAAAAAGTAATAGTAAATAAAATAGTATCACTAAGTAACAACAAAGTATTACTAATTAACATCAAAGTATCACTATTTAAAAAATAAGCATCCCTACTTATAAAAGTCAGGAATCACTAAGTCATAAGTAAAGGTAAACCTGAATAATGTAAAAGTATCACTAAATAAACATAAATGATCACTAGGTAAAAATAAGTATCACAAACTGATGTAAGTATCACTAACTAACATAAAAGTATCACTAAAAACCTGTCAAGTATCACCATTTCAAAAATATAGTATGACCATCCAATGAATGTAAAAATAAGTAATAAGTAAAATAGTATCACTAAGTAACAACAAAGTATTACTAATTAACATCAAAGTATCACTATTTAGAAAAATAATCATCCCTACTTATAAAAGTAAAAAATCACTAAGTCATAAAGTAAAGATAACCCTGAAGAATGTAAAAGTATCACTAAATAAACATAAACGATCACTAGGTAAAAATAAGTATCACAAAATGATATAAGTATCACTAACTAAGATAAAAGTATCATTAAAAAACTGTCAAGTATCACTATTTTAAAAATACAGTATCACCATCCAATGAATGTAAAAAAAAGTAACAATAAGTAAAATAGTATCACTAAATAAACATAAAGGATCACTAGGTAAAAATAAGTATCACAAAATGATGTAAGTATCACTAACTAACATAAACGTATCACTAAAAAACTGTCAAGTATCACTATTTTAAAAATACAGTATCACCATCCAATGAATGTAAAAAAAAGTAACAATAAGTAAAATAGTATCACTAAATAACATAAAGGATCACTAGGTAAAAATAAGTATCAGTAAATAAACATAAATGATCACTAGATAAAAATAAGTATCACAAAATGATGTGAGTATCACTAACTAACATAAAAGCATCACTAAAAAACTGTCAAGTATCACTATTTTAAAAATACAGTATCACTAAAAATGTTGACTGCATATATATACTACCTAACTACAACATCTTTATCCTTCTGTTCCGTAACAGATTGATTACGCCTCTTATATGTCCTTACAACGTCAACATTTGTTTCTGTATGCTCACTGCAATAAAAATGACATGATTTAGAAAAATTAACACTACTAACATAAATAATTTGTAACACAAAAGATACAACATATTCATTAAAAAACTAATAACATGATAATCTAAAACACCAAAATTCATACCTGGTAGCATCATCTTTCTTCTCCTCAGATAATGACTTCCTAGGTCGCAGCAGTCTCTTCTTAATTCGTTCCATCACTAAAATATTTGTTAAAAAGTCCAACTGCAAAGCATAGAATAAAAGCATCACAGTCAGCAACTAAAATAAAAAAACTATGATCGAATAATGCACTGCAGCTCAACAATCAGGTCCCTTGCATGCATATTTCTATATTAATTAGATCAATTGACCTTGTTAACGGAACAACACGTCATTAGAAACTACAATCTGAACTATATATATATATATTTATATGTATGTATGTATGTATGTATGTAATATGTATAATGCTGAGACGGGGGCCATAATGTCTGTAAAGAACAACACATCTGAAAACAAATCTAAGCATGCACATATTATAGCCTTCTTAGCCTTTATTTAATACACAAAATAAAATCCAATCACACAAGGATAACTAGAAACTGTAAAGCATGCATTTTAGAAGCTATTATGATCTAATATATTATAAAGGCTAAGATCTAAACATAGGGTGTTCAGAGACACAATTAGTCAGGAGCAAATGCTACAGCCTCAAATTTAGGTCTTCTCTTTGAGTTTGTTCACAGCGAAAACATAAAAAAGAAAAAAACAAAGCATAATAAGTTTCAGGCGGAATGAGGCGCTCGCCTCACATAAACTACCTCGCCTCAGATAGAACGAGGCTCACACCTCACCTGGCAGCAGCAAGGTGGCGCTGTAGAGGCATTTTTCAGCCAACTGAGGCACCTCAAAAATACCTTTTTAAACCATGGCCACAACTAACTTTAAGTTAATGAAAATCACACAAGTTACTCTAGCATCTCCAGGTTCAACGAAGATAACATGCAATGAGGAGTCAACGTTGCATAAAAACAGAGGTAATTAGTCAAGACAGAAAAGTCTAGTGCTGTATGAACTTTTAACCATAATAAGCTACTCAGATCATTTGGCTTACAACATACTTTCAATGAGGAAGATTATGTGAAAAGTAAAAGGTTGAAAATATAAACGCAAGGAAAATAAAAAAGAGAGAGAAACCGGTGGGAAAATTCTGAAGAAGCGGTGTGGCCGAATTCAAGAACTCATGAGTATATACTAAAATTAAATTTTACTTTCCCTATCTATAATCTTTCGTAGAATAGAGAGAGCCAAAAACCCCAGCAGAGATTCAAGAATTCAAGATAGTGCAAAATGAAGAAGAATAGCGTTAACGACAGCAAGAATCTTTAAATCCAAACCTTATTTTTGAAGATCTTAATTCCAGTTCCGATGCGAATTCTGCAGCAAAACCGTTGCACGAAGGCAAATTTCTCGGAAACGACGGCCTATCTGAAAAGAAAACCACGATTAATGAAATGCACTAAAACTCTAAAATCAAAAACATCCCTCACATCAAAGGGCAGAAATCAAAATTCATAGCAACCACAATCAAAAATCAGTATTATAACATAATAAAATGCCCTAAAACTCTAAAATCAAAAACCCTAAATTACACTGCCCTAATTATTTTGATTCGGTTGTTGGGGAAAAAATGAAAAAGATATATACTCACTGAGAATCGTGGTTGGTGCGGTTTGAAGAGAAGCTGCAGTTGTGGGGGGAGATTCGCCGGCGCTTGTGGGGAAGAGACGGCCGAGAGAATCACGGGAGAGAGGGGACCGAGCGAGCGAGCGGTTTCAAATTTTTTTTAATATATATATGAACGGGTCAGGTCGGAGCCGGGTCGGGTCGGGGAGATCCGTCTAACGTAAGAGACCCGTTAGACGGTCTCATACAAATTTTTGTCTTAATAATTTATTTGTATCTAAGAAGTCTTCAGAGACTTAATTAATTATAGGGGAAAACATTAGGGGGTACATTTGACTTTTTACCGTAAATAATGTTCCAGGTCATGTATCACGGTTACTTTGGCCATTAGTTGTACAATGTTTCCTCAATAACTGTAATTAATACGGTCGAGCTCGAGAATGATGAGTTTGATGGGATCGACGCAGTTCTATTATCTTTTTAAATAATCTGATTTATTTTTTTAAAAAGCAAAGCAGTGCTTTTGTTAGATATATTTGCTAAATGCTAGTATAATAGTTAGAAATGACATTAATTATGAAATAGGAGAGACGGAAAGAAAAAAGTATGTATAAAGATGACTGGATTAATATAATTAATTAACATGAAATGAGAACAGCTCTCTCCCCAAATTTGTCTATGTTCTGCCCTTATTAAATTCAATTTTAAATTATTATTTTATTGATAAATTCCTATTAAATTCGCTTCAATCCGTGAATATTAAATACCGTTCTAATAAATATTATTAAAATTATAAATTTAATAGTTAAATACGAAAAGATGCATTAGAAAATTTGAACGGTAAGCCCCGTTGAACTTGAGTTATTTTCTCTAACATTAAATAATAGGGAATTAAATGAATGATAGAATTGCCTATACTATATGAAAGAGCGAGGGGGGAGGGTATAATGGGAATGCAGGAATTTGTCAAGCCCTTTTCACCTTAACTACTCAAAGGCGAACAGTGAATTAGCTACCATCGTAAATAAAAGAGTCGAAAATAAGTTGCGGGGTGGGGATAATGACAGCAGTAAAAGAAAGAAAAAAGACCACCACGTGCACATCTTCTAACCACCGTTAAATCTGTCATTTATCATCAAAGATTTATTTACCAACCCATCTAATTATATACAAAGCTAGCTGCACATGCTTTTCATCCATCACAACTTATTCCTTCACCCCGAAGACCCTACACAGTCTCTGTTTCTCTCTCTACAACTCCTCCATCTCTCTCTCTCTCTCACACACACACACACACACACACACACACACAAATCCTCCATTTCTTCATCTCTCTCTCTCTCTCTGCATATATATCGCACGCTTCTCGGAACTGATTGTTCATCTCTCTCCCTCTCTATATATATCTCCCTCTCCACAAAAATTCCAAAATCAAAGGTAAAAAGACAGAGATATCAGATTTCACTTTTGCTGTTTTATCATTGATTTTCTGAAAGAAATTTTACTTTCTGAATCTGTATTTTGTTTTGTGGTTGCATTAATTGGGAATCGGATAGCTGTGTTTGGCAAAAAAATTCGGCTGTGGGGCTCTTTTCCCGGGATTATCTTAAAAGCATGTCGGGAAACTTTCCTTTATTGATGCTTAAATTCTGAGAAAAATTCCATCAACTTTCCTCAGATTACCCATTCTTCTCATTCTACATGTTTTCAAAGTCAAAACCCTAGCTAGCCACCTCTTCTTTTCGAGTAAGTACACTAGTTATTAATTGTAATTTTGAACAAAAAAATTCATTCGTTTTCAAATTTTGGATTTATTCGTGTGCATGTATGTGTATGTACATGTGGTGCTGCGAGATTTTTGCAGTAATGGTTTGATGAAATCGTTTTTTTCCTGGATTTTTTTAGTCGTGAAATCAAAGCTGTCAAGTCATATCAAAGCTTTTTTTCCCCTTCACTCTCTGCGTTTTCCAGTCAAAGATGAATCGAAGCGTATAAGTAAAGCTGATATGGTTTTCGTCCGTGCATATTTTTACAGTTTCCCCTTGTGGCGGTGATTTGCTAGCTCCCTGCTGTTGTTAGGCTAGCCCATTAGCTAGTACCTCCGAGTCGACTCAGTCAGACTCGGCAGCTAACGAAGCTTTCCTCTCAAGTCGACTCAATAGAAAACACAGCTCCCAGATTTAAGATTTTGGTGATCATAGAAAAATGATACGCGAATCATTATCATCATTGCGGCAGCGAAGTCTTGCTTCATTTACGGCGGTGTTCGCAGTCACACTCTTGCTTCTAATCATTGGAATCTATACAGGTCAGTATTTATATGTATATATTTTAATAAAGACATACATTTGAGTATGAGTGTATCTGTATGCGTGTTTATGGGTGGAGTATGATATTCGAAACTGTATAATTGTGGTAGGTGGAACTTGTGTTTTGCTGATTTATTAAAAGTTTGGCCTCTCTTTCGGCGACAACGCTCTCGCTCGCGATGGTTTTTTTTTTTTTTTTTTTGTTAATTATTTACTGCTACTTTCTGTCTTGTTGTTGTCTTTTAATTTTAGTTGGTTTTTCTTTAATACATGATATCCAACCAACATTTTTCTGGGTAATATTGCAATTTTGCAAGGACGTGTTGTATTTGAGTTTTTTTTTTTTTTTGCTGAATCTGGTAGTGATATGATATCATATATGGTCCCCAAAATGTGAATATATTGGTTTTTCTGTATTGTTTCTCTTTATTGGTGTGTATTTGCTTTTTAACTCCAAATAATCAGTTCGTACTCGTCGGAATACTGCGTTTCAGATGGCGGTTTCCTGGAGTTCAGCGCAGTTGTATCCGAGAAGAACAAGATGCTCTTTCTCACTCATCGCAAGCTGCTTAATGATGGTAATTTAAAATTTGATTACCCTCCCTAACTATATATATATTACTCAAATTCTTGTAGTGGAATATTAATTAGTTGTTAGAAAAAGGCGTACGTACATTGTTGGGAGCTCCTGCAAGGAATGGAATTTGGATTTATGTGTGAAGAGAGAGAAGGACTAGGAAGGGGATGAATATCTGGTATACCCAGTGAATATTATTGTGATATGATAATACATGAAATATGCTTGGCATATGTGCATGTATATATATTTATATATGCTAATTCTGCCATGGTTTCTGCTTTGTGCATTCATTGTCCCTTGCATGTTTACATGCATAACACACACAGACACACACTGAGAGTCCTGTCCCACTGTGTGCACTGCACAGCACTGGACTGCACCACCAAGACTCAAGCGTTTTGCTACAGCCTTAGCCTCCTCTTTTTTCTCTCAGTTGTCGCGTACGGTTTTGCCCCCATTTACATGGCGCCACTTTCAGCTTTTTTTCCCTATACGTGTCGTTTTTCCCAATCCGCTTTAATCAGCCTACACACACCCCTACCAATACTATGACAGTCTTAGGTACGTACGAGTATAGCTATCTGATTTTCTACTTATATATATATATATATATATATATATATATTGTTGCCCACATACCATAATTCTTGTGCAATAATATCATCCTAATTATCTAATCTACTAGGGCGGTTAATTATTTTTGGGGTGCATTAAGTTGCTATGATGAACAAGAATTTACTTGCACGTGTGCCTGAAGTTGCATGTGTGATATATACTGAAATTTAATGCGCCACGTTCTGGGCCTTAAAATAGGAGGTAGGTGGATAGATAGATAGATTGAAGTAGTAAAGGATTTTTGAAATCCCTGTTCAATGCTGTGGAAATTTATTTTGTTGTAATGTTTTATAACACAATCTATTAAGGAAAAAACTCTATTCTCTATGCACGATCTTTTTTCTTTCAAATGTCCCTTTCTCGCATATATTCCAACAGTGACATTTCAAAAAGGGTCTTTTTTTTTTTTGGTTTGATGGTATTAGTCATCTACATAGTAAGGCCAAGGAAAGGAAACATGTGGATGTAGTAGTAGGAGTAGTAGGTCAATTTGTTGTTTGGTTTACACTTTACGCAGATTTAATCTTTGTTTGCAGGAAAGCGAAAGGGAGATAAGAATGAAAATGAAAATGGGGTGGAGCCAAACAGAATATGGAGCGACAAATGCTCGAAATCAGACATAGTGATCAGCCAAGGCGCGACGGAGCCGCTGCCCAACGGGATTCCGACATACACGGTGGAGATCATGAACACCTGCGTCTCCGGCTGCGACATCACCGCCATCCACCTCAGCTGCGGTTGGTTCAGCTCCGCCCGCCTTGTCAACCCCCACGTCTTCAAGCGCCTCCGCGTCGGTGACTGCCTCGTCAACGACGGAAAGCCGCTTCTTAACGGCCGAACACTCTCTTTCAAATACGCCAACACCTTCCGCTACCCCCTCTCCGTCTCCTCCGTTAGCTGCTGATCATTCTACCACTACTACTTACTATTTAGTTACTTAGTTACTACTTAGCACTAATATATGTACATACAGCTAGAGAGAGCAACGGCGGCAGATCAAACAGGAAAAAGTAGGTGCATTTTTGTGGGCATATATTCTCGAGTGGCCGGATTTTGGTTTACGCTACGGAAAAAACAAACTCCTTTTTTGTGTAAATTATAAATGGGATTTTGTTTGGTTCGAGATGGATTAGTTTTTGGAAGATGGGAAGAGATATCAAGAATTTAGATGGATTTTTGTTGACTGGGAGTGAGAGGTGACGATTGTGGATTAATTTCCATGTTTTTGAAGATGTATATGGGAATATCATATCTAAACTTTGGAATATTGAACCAGAGATTTAGTGCCTCTTTTTCCTTAATAATTATTGTATTTTTTATTTTGTGTTGCTCTCTTTCCTTGGAAAAAAAAAGTTCATAGTTTCTTTTCGCTCATATATCGCAAAAGGGAAGGTGACAGCATCTTATGTTTCAATTGCTTCTGAATTAAACCTTTTTCTATGCAAAGAAAATTAATGTATTTCACAGTTAAACGTATTTATCAAATATATTTGTATAAAATGAGAGGTGAAATGAAATTTTAAAGATTATTGTGTAATATAGTAACGGACTCGATCAGAGATAGGAAGACTTTAGGTGCTCAAATCTGCAGAATTTCTTGTGGGATGTTTAGTTAGAAGGCAGAAACACCATTCAATTCTACAGAATGACTTATTTAGCATCTTTTGGTATTAAAAGTGATAATGTTTACAGCTGGACATAATATTTTCTTCAGAAAATAAAATGTATTTTTCTTATGCATTAATTATGCAGTTACACAAACGTTATGACACGTTTATATCTTCTTCAAATTACTTAAAATGATAAATAATTGATCTATCAACGTACACGCGTATTAAATTATGATTACTAATTCCAAAAAATATATTTATTATTGGATTATTGAATATGTATTAATTATTTTATTTCATACATTGATGTATATAGACATCCCTTATTGGTTTGTAAGTTACATTAATGGATAAAACTTACATTTGCACAATAATGGATTTCGCAATATATTTATTCATGTTAATAGAGCTTTAGGGATTGTTTCTGCCAGCTGATTACAATTAACTAATGCCTTTTTTTTTTTTTTGAAGTGTGATTTTTCAGTTTTAGTGCACAAAATTCACCGATTTCTCGAATAGGGCACTGGAAATCACACAATCAAAATAAGGTTTTTGGTTGGAATTTGCAGTTATTGTCATATTTCATACGATTAAATCCGAAAATCCAGTTTGATTGTCAACTGTAGATTCAATGGCTCAATTTGATCAAACTAGACTTACACTATGGGGTTTTTACAACCAAAACCGAGGGGAGAGGACATAATATGCAATGGTGTATCCAAGTTGAAACATTTCCTTAATTCTCAAACTCAAATATTTTCTCAACTAACTAAATTCTTACACAACCAAATCCCTATTTTTTAATTTTTATTAGAAGAATCAACTCCCTAAATTTTACTTTTTAATGATATCGATTTTTTTTAATCCTTAATCAGCTAACATGGATTTTTTTTTTGTCTCTAGCTTTCAGTAATATATATCGACCAATTTTGGCAAAATTGTGAAGCTAGTTCAAAATTGAGTCATTAAACGATCCATGACATTAATTTTCGTCGAGTTCCGGTTGTACTTACTGTAGTCAATTATTAAGGAATTCTAATTGATTTTCTATTCAGGCTTTGTAGTTGCATTCTTATTTTTAATTTATTGCCATGATAATATTCAAATCAACGAAAAATATTTCAAAAAATTCAACAATTACATATCCTATGAGTCGAGAGTTATGTAAAATCACCTAGCAAAATTTTTATACTACTTGAAATTTGTATATAATTCCAAACCGGCTAAGGGTTTTATTTGTTTGGTTTCCATACAACAATGCAATTTGGAAGTGTTGGGGCCCTCTAGTACCGATAGATACGGGATGGATACCCAGATTTCAAATGTACGGTTTCTCTCTCACACACACACACACACTCTCTCCCTCTCTCTCTCAATAGTTTCCACAAAAAGCCAAAAAGTAAAAAAAAAAAAAAAAAAATTCCTAACGAAAATTAGGGAAAATTCTACCCGTCTTGCCTAGTACGGTACCCAACAATTTATACATTTTAATAATTTTTATTATTATTTATCATATATAATTTTATTAATTTTCAAATAGTGTATTATTGGTTGATGAGTAGGATAGAATTTCATCGAAAATTACTTCATAAATATGACATTATAACACTTTAATGTAATGTTACTTTGTTGGCATGTGTCCATATTTGATTTGAAATTGAGATTTTGACTGGTTAATTTATGCCATAAAAATAAATTTTGAAACTTAATTGCACGTTAAAACTTTTTAGGACTTATTTACGAAAAAAAAAAATCATATTAGAGTGTATCCATACCTGCAAGTAAACTTAAGGGTCTTTTTGTACATTTACACGAGCTGAATCAGTAGGTGGCCTATATCAGTAAAATCCCATTTTGTGACAACCAACATTACCATTGCTGTTATTTATGGGCCCATGAATTTTTCCTGGATCATAATATGATATAGTTGTTAACTTACAATCTATTCAACATTTTTTTCTCTCTCTCCATAATTTGTGATGCTTTTATTTGATTTGCTATTGTTAAATTTTACTTCTTATTGTTTAACTAAAATTCCTAAATCAATTCTTATTGTATTCTTATTGCAATTTGCAAAACTATATTTCGTCCATTACATAAATAAAAATTAAAAATAAATAAAACGAGACATTTGTCCAGTATTTATGCTCTAGTATTCTCTTATACTAAAATTATTGTTGGTTTGGTCCAAATTGTTAAAGTGAAGAAGATTTGCAGAATTTACCGAAACTGATTTGAGAGAATTTGATTGTATTTCTATATCTATAAAACTGATTACAAAAAAGAAGAGATTACAGTTTTTATAGACTACAAAAATATCTAGAGATGAACCAACTAATCACCTAACTAATTCCACACTTTATGAAACTAATGACACGTGGATAACTCCTAACTACCAACAGAATCTAACCTTAACTGACATGCAAACGTGAAGATATAAATATCATAACACTCCCCCGTTGAAACTGAAGATCATTGCTGTAGTTTAAGTCGATCTCGCAGACATTGAAACATTGTTTCAGACAAAGCTTTTGTAAACAAATCAGCCACTTGGTCTGCAGATGGGACATGTCCAATTTCTATAAGTTTGTCTTGAACTTTATCACGCACAAAATGTACATCAACTTCAATATGTTTTGTCCGAGCGTGGAACACTGGATTGGAGGCAAGGGAGATGGTGCTGCAATTGTCACACCATACCTTGGCTGGATTAGCAACTAGAAACCCCAACTCTTTACATAAAGCATGTAACCAAACAATATCAGCTGTGATATTTGCTAAAGATTTGTACTCTGATTTTGTACTCTGATTCTGCACTGCTTCGAGATACTACTTCCTAATTTATAGAACTCCAAGTAATGAGATATTGCCCAGGAACACACAATGTACCCCAGTAGAACACCGGTCATCAATGCAGCTGGCTCAGTCTGCATCAGAGAAGGCTTCAAAACTTACTGAGGAAGTGGGACTGAAACAAAGAGAAAAATGTTTAGTGTCTTTCAAATATCTGAGAAGATGTTTACAAGCCACCCAATGACTATCCAAAGGTTGTTGCAAGAACTGGCTGAGCTTATTGACATGAAAATCAATGTCTGGCCTTGTCAATGTTAGATATTGAAGAACAGCTACTATGCTCCTGTAGAGAGTAGGATGATCAAATGGAGTGCCTTTGAGCAGAAATCCTAAAAAATAATGAGAAATCTGACTGAGATCTCACAAACCCTGCTGTACTAAGATAGGATTTGAAAGTGTTGTACCAAGCCCTTGGAGCTTGTTTGAGACCATATATTGCCTTAGATAATTTGCAGACATGCTGAGGAAATTGCTTGTCTTCAAAACCTTTAGGTTGAGTCATGTAGATGGTCTCTTCAAGCTCTCCATTCAGGAATGCATTGTTGATGTCGATCTGTCTAACAGTCCACCCTTTCATGGAAGCCATAGCAAACACCAACCTGATAGTAGAAAATTTAAACACTGGACTGAAAGTCTCATTAAAATCCACACCAGCAAATTTCTCAAACCTCCTAGCCACCAGTTCGGCTTTTATTTTATTAAGAGTACCATCAGACTTAGTCTTCACCTTAAAACCCCATTTATTAGAGATTAACTTCTGATCAGGAGAAGGTGGGACTAGAACCCAAGTACCTTTGTCTTGTAAGGCTGAGAACTCAGCATGCATAGTTCCAAGCCATCCTGAATCAGCAAGAGCTTGCTTAACAAAAGAGAGTTCAACAGGTAGATGAGTTTCAACAAGCCTGACTTTTAGTTTGAATATTTCATTTTTTGATCTCGTAATCATACCATGATGAATAGAAGGAGAAGAAGAAGAAGATACATGAGGAACATGAGGAGTAGGAAGTGAGTCGGGTACTGAGTCAGATGAGAAAGAAGACATAGAATGAGAAGAGTTAGAGATAGGAGAAGCAGACTCTGATTGAGATAATGGCTGCGGAAAGAGAGAAATATGAAAGATATCAGAAGAAGAAGAGGATTGATTTGGCTGAGTGGAGGAAGAGAAAAGGAAAGAATAGGGAAAATCAATTTCATTAAAGGCTACAGAATCAGATATGTAGATCCTATCTGAAGAATGAAGACACTTGTACCCCTTATGAGAAGAACTATATCCCAGAAACACATACTTGGAGGATTTGAACTGTAACTTATGAGTGTTGTAAGGAGTAAGAAAATGGTAGCAGACACATCCAAAGGTATGCAAGAAAGAATAATCTAGAAGAACATTGTATATAATCTGAAAATGGGATATACCTTGGGTTGTGACAGAAGGAAGTCTATTTATAAGATAGACTGCAGAAGAAAAGGCATCCTACCAATATTTAAGAGGAAGATGAGCTTGAACTAGAAAAACCAGACCTGTTTGGAAGATATGTTGGTGTTTCCTTTCTGCTTTGCCATTTTGAGCATGAATATGAGAACAAGAATGTTGAAAGTGAATACCCATAGTGGCAAGATAAGATTCTAAGGGTCTAAACTCACCACCTCAGTCAGTTTGAAGGCATTTAATAGTAGTTGAGAACTGAACTTGAATCATAGTTATAAACCTCTTTACAGTGTCTATGGCATCAGATTTAGTATGAAGAGGAAAGATCCAAGTGAACCTACTATAATCATCAATGAAGTGTATATAAAACTTGTATCCTGTAGAACTAGGGGTGGCAACAGAGCCCCAGAGGTCAGAATGGATTATTTGGAAATGAGCAGTGGTTTTGAGGGGAAGAGAAACATGAGGGGATTGATGAAGTGTGCCTATTTTACATGCTTCACAGAAAAGAAGAGAAGATGCATTGTATTTGATATTAAGAGCATTACAAACTTGATGCAGAATAGAAGAATTGGGATGTCCCAACTTTCTGTGCCACTCATTTATATCAGTATTACAAGAAACCAAACACTTAGGTAATCTATCAGACTTATTGGAAGGGAGATGAAGATGTCTGATAAGCTACATTAGTATCACAGCTAGGTTGCTTCCTAAGTGTTGGCATGGCAGTTAGGGTTAGATTCTGTTGGTAGTTAGCAGTTATCCATGTTAAAGTGAAGAAGATTTGAAGAATTTAACAAAACTGATTTGAGAGAATTTGATTGCATTTCTATATTTGTAAAACTGATTACAAAAGAGAAGAGATTAAAGTTTTTATAGACTACAAAAATATCTAGAGATGAACTAACTAATCACCTAACTAAATCCACACTTTACGGAACTAATGCCACGTGGATAATTGGTAACTGCCAACAGAATCTAACTCTAAATGCCATGCAAATGTGAAGATATATATATCATAATACTCCCTCGTCGAAACTGAAGATCATTGCTGTAGTTTAAGTCGATCTCGCAGACATTGAAACATTGTTTCAGACAAAGCTTTTGTAAACAAATCAGCCACTTGGTCTGAAGATGGGACATGTCCAATTTCTATAAGTTTGTCTTGAACTTTATCACGCACAAAATGTACATCAACTTTAATATATTTTGTCCGAGAGTGGAACACTGGATTGGAGTCATGGGAGATGGTGCTGCAATTGTCACACCATACCTTGGTTGGATTATCAACTAGAAAACCCAACTCTTTACATAAAGCTTGTAACCAAACAATATCAGCTGTGATATTTGCTAAAGATTTGTACTCTGATTCTGCACTTCGAGATACTACTTCCTAATTTATGGAACTCCAAGTAATGAGATTATTGCCCATGAACACACAATGTATCCCAGTAGAATGCCGATCATCAATGCAGCTGGCCTAGTCTGCATCAGAGAAGGCTTCAAAACTTACTGAGGAAATGGGACTGAAACAAAGAGAAAAATGTTTAGTGCCTTTCAAATATCTGAGAAGATGTTTACAGGCTGCCCAATGACTATCCAAAGGTTGTTGCAAGAACTGGCTGAGCTTATTCACATGAAAATCAATGTCTGGCCTTGTCAATGTTAGATATTGAAGAACACCTACTATGCTCCTATAGAGAGTAGGATGATTAAATGGAGTGCCTTGATGTTTGGACAGTTTAACAGCAGGAATCATGGGAATTGAGCATGGCTTACAATAAGATAGATTGGTTCGGTCAAGAATATCCTCAATGTACTTGCTTTGAGATAATTTAAAAACACCAAGATTGTGAGTTACTTCTATTCCCAGAAAATAATTGACAGCTCCAAGATCTTTCAAGGCAAATGTGTTATTCAATTCTAGTATAACAGATGTTATTTCATCAGGATGACTACCAGTGACTAGGATATCATCTACATAAACTAGCATGAGAACAACACTTTGAGCAGAAATCCTAAAAAATAATGAGAAATCTGACTGAGATCTCACAAACCCTGCTGTACTAAGATAGGATTTGAAAGTGATGTACCAAGCCCTTGGAGCTTGCTTGTGACCATATATTGTCTTAGATAATTTGCAGACATGCTGAGGAAATTGTTTGTCTTCAAAATCTTTAGGTTGAGTCATGTAGATGGTCTCTTCAAGCTCTCCATTCAAAAATGCATTGTTGATGTCGATTTGTTTAACCGCCCACCCTTTCATGGCAGCCATAGCAAACACCAACCTGATAGTAGAAAATTTAACCACTGGACTGAAGTCTCATTAAAATCCACATCAGCAAATTTCTCAAACTTCCTAGCCACCAGTCTGGCTTTCATTTTATCAAGAGTACCATCAGACTTAGTTTTCACCTTAAAACCCTATTTATTAGAGATTAACTTCTGATCAGGAGAAGGTGGGACTAGAACCCAAGTGACTCTGTCTTTTAAGGCTGAGAACTCAGCTTGCATAGCTTCAAGCCATCCTGAATCAGCAAGAGCTTGCTTCACAGAAGAGGGTTCAACAGGTAGATAAGTTTTAGCAAGCCAGACTTTTGGTTTGAATATACCATTTTTTGATTTCGTAATCATACCATGAGGAATAGATGGAGAAGAAGAGACAGGAGGAACATGAGCAGTAGGAGGTGAGTCAGGTACTGAGTCAGATGAGGAAGAAGACATAGAATGAGAAGAGTTAGAGATAGGAGAAGCAGACTCTAATTGAGATAATGGCTGCAGAAAGAGAGGAATATGAAAGAGATCAGGAGAAGAAGAGGATTGATTTGGCTGAGTGGAGGAAGAAAAAGGGGAAGAATAGGGAAAATCAATTTCATTAAAGGCTACAGAATCAGATATGTAGATCCTATCTGAAGAATAAAGACACTTGTACCCCTTATGAGAAGAACTATATCCCAGAAACACACACTTGGAGGATTTAAACTGTAACTTATGAGTGTTGTAAGGAGTAAGAAAATGGTAGCAGACACATCTAAAGGTATGCAAGAATGAATAATCTGGAAGAACATTGTATATGATCTGGAAATGGGATATACCTTGGGTTGTGACAGAAGGAAGTCTATTTATAAAATAGACTGCAGCAGAGAAGGCATCCTACCAATATTTAAGAGGAAGATGAGCTTGAGCTAGAAGAGCCAGACCTGTTTGGAAGATATGTTGGTGTTTCCTTCTGCTTTGCCATTTTGAGCATGAATATGGGGACAAGAATGTTGGAAGTGAATACCTATAGTGGCAAGATAAGATTCTAATGGTCTAAACTCACCACCCTAGTCAGTTTGAAGGCATTTAACTGTAGTTGAGAAGTGAACTTGAATCATAGTTATAAACCTCGTTACAATGTCCGTGGCTTCAGATTTAGTATGAAGAGAAAAGATCCAAGTGAACCTACTGTAATCATCAATGAAGTGTATATAAAACTTGTATCCTGTAGAACTAGGGGTGGCAACAGGGCCATAGATATCAGAATGGATTATTTGGAAATGAGCAGTGGTTTTGAGGGGAAGAGAAACATGAGGGGATTGATGAAGTTTGCCTATTTTATATGCTTCACAGAAAAGAAGAGAAGATGTATTGTATTTGATATTAAGAGCATTACAAACTTGCTACAGAACAAAAGAATTGGGATGTCCCAACTTTCTGTGCCACTCATTTATATCAGTATTACAAGAAACCAAACACTTAGGTAATCTATTAGAATTATTGGAATGGAGAACAGTAGATGAGTCTGTAGAAGATGAAGATGTCTGATAAACTACATTAGTATCATAGCTAGGTTGTTTCCTAAGTGTTGGCATGGCAGTTAGGGTTAGATTCTGTTGGTAGTTAGTAGTTATCCATGTTAAAGTGAAGAAGATTTGCAGAATTTAACAAAATTGATTTGAGAGAATTTGATTGTATTTCTATATCTATAAAACTGATGACAAAAGAGAAGAGATTACAGCTTTAATAGACTACAAAAATATCTAGAGATAAACTAACTAATCACCTAACTAATTCCACACTTTATGGAACTAATGCCACGTGGATAACTGCTAACTACCAACATAATCTAACCCTAACTTCTATGCAAACGTGAAGATATAAATATCATAACACACATAAATAAATATGAAAATAAAATATCAAATATATATGATGATTCCAAATGTGTTAGACATCTTCATCTGAGACTGGTGACTAGTGACAAACAATTTCAGTTCGAAAGTGCTAGAGATAAATACTGATTATTAAAATTTGAGAAGCATTGGTGCACCATCAGACGCTTTGACCGGCTCAACTAACAAAAAAAGCTTTGAAATCAGCATTAACTGTAACACTAAAAAGTATCACTCAAAAGCCCAAAAGTATCACTTGTATCCTTAAAAAGTATCGTTCAAAATAAATAAATAAAAAAAAACCCTCAAAATCAGTATCACCTGTAGCACTAAAAAATATCACTCAAAATTCAAAAAGTATCATATGTATCCTTAAAAAGTATCACCTATTTTACCATTTTTCTTTTTTACATGTTGATCGAGTCAACGCGTGTTGACCCATGTTTGACCCGGTCAAACACGTTAACCGTCTGATATAAGCTTATATGCATCTAGTGCATGCAAGTTTTTGCCTTAAAATTTAAATATTAGTTTGTTTGACATTTTTATCCTTACAATGCAACTCCATACTTAACCCCTAATAAATAAAAATAAAACTCCCCTAAAATATACCCTCACCCTCTTTTTCCTAGCAAAAAAAAATAAAAATTAAATTGATAACAAAATAAAGTATGTATTTCGAAGAAACTTAATTACGTTTCTGTGGATACTTTAATTATTCTTTCCTTTTCTCTCTAACCACAGTAGTTGATGCATCATTTGCTTTTTGAAAATATCTCTTATAATTTATTTTTGATGCAAACAAATTCAATGACTCAGACTTATCCAAAAAGAAAAAAATGCTGGAAAACTAGCAAAAGAATAAATTTCAATTCTTACAAATTTGGGCATTTGCTTCAATTTTCACATGTAGATTTGGTCTACTAGCACTTTTATGCATTTTTTTGTACACCCATCTATATTTTATTCAAGCTATAGTTACCAAGTCCAAAACCGAAACAAGAAAACATGAAATAACTCGAAACAAAAAATTGACATGATTCGAGTATATGAGGTTTAATCATGAATGTTGAAGTGCCCTCGGTGCCTGGGGCATTTTGAAACTAGTCTTGGAAGTTGGAACCCACACTTGAATTTGAAAGACTTCCAATGTATATTTATTAGATTTTGGGTACATTAATGCATAAAGTTTTGGGCTCAAGGTGATCATAACTATTCAGTCACATTGGGTTGGAATTGTAGGAATTCTTCGCCCAAGTGTGGAGGAAGATTCGATAGTTACGGCCACCAAACTCCGATTCTTACTTTTAATTAAAAAAATATTTTTGTAAATATTTTTTTAGAAACATTAATGACGACAATAGTAGTTATTAGTTATGATGGTCTTGAATTTTTTTCGCCTTCTGACTTCTGCTATATAAACGACAACAATAACAATATCGTGTAAAAAACAACAATATTATCGTTAACAAAAAATTTAATTTAGGAGTAAATATTAAAGTGGTGATATAATAATTTGTTGAGTTTTTATGGGCTTGTTTGGTTTTAGTTCCATGTAGAAATTATAACTTCTTACTATTCAACGCTAAAAACATGTTTGTTTTACTCATTTTCAATTTCAGTTTTCACTTTTTCCAATGCTATACAGTCTATTCAATTATATAAATATTATTACAGTGAGACCCATCATTTAAATATTCATCAATCCATCTCAACCATACAAATATTTATCTTTTCATCTCAACCACAAATTTAAATTGAAAACAATATTCAAATAAGCATATTTCCATTTTTCAAACAGATAACTCTAAATATTAAATCATTTATCATAACAAAATCATTACATTTTTTCAAAATTCAATACACCTCGTAAATTGAACTGAAAGTACTAAAAACTGAAAATTGATATTGGAAATAAAACCAAACAAGCTCTAAATTTTGAAAAATTCTATACTACTCCCTGGCACTACCCGAGCCCGTTGAGATGCGCCCACATGTCCCTGGAGCTATAAGTATGTTGAATTAAAATAATTCAACGTAAATGAGGAAAATACACCGTATATTTGCAGGGATGCTAACTTTTTAGCTATTGTGACACTTCATTTTCTCATTACTTGCACAGTTTCCAATTTCAGACTTTTTCCCTTACCGATAGATTTTTTTTATCTCTAAAAATAGCACATTTTATTTTATTTATGTACATTTTGAATTGTATAGTTATTTTAGGATTATGAACTACAATTTTAAAAAATTTGATGCGCATAATTCTTGTTGTTTAATTATTTATTTTAATAAAATTGATGCAAACATTATAAGATAAATAATTTTAAATTTAAAATAGTTTACCATAATGTGAATGGAATAAATAATTTATATTATTACGTAGAAATATGCGTAATTTTGTAAGTTTATTGGCAATTGCATCGGCAAGTTTATTTTTACTATTTAAATGAAATATTATGTGTAGGCAATATTTTAATTGTTGATATTAATTTATGTAATGGGGAAAATGACATCGTTAGTAAAATGTGTTTTTTTAAATATAAATATTTTGCTCTGTGACAATATTTTGCGAGAATATGAATTCAATGAAGTACTTGTTTTATTTTGTTACGTAAAAATAGACGCAATTTTCTTAAATGTAATTATGTTTAAATATTTTAATAAGTTAAAATGTGCATAACCGTGAACATTTTCAAATAGGCGTTTGATAAATAATTTTCATATATCGGCACATACGTCGACAAGTTATTTTTTGGTATTTATCTGAAATATTATGTATAGGAATTTTTTTTATTATTGTTATTAATTTATTTTATGGGTGAAATTGACATCATTAATGAAATATTTGAGTTTTATAATATGATGATATATTTATTTGAACAATTTCATCCTAATTGATATTAAATTAAATTAAATAATACTTAAAAAAATAAGTTGTGTAAAAGTTAAACCACTTTCATTGGTACTTGCGCGTGAATTAGTTAAACTATTTCTGAATTAGAAATAGAAAAAACGGACAACATTTTTCCAAAATTCTTTGCCGGAGCTCCAGCACCAACCGGCGTCTGGAAATTTGGGATTCAAGAGTTGCGTCGGTTGAAAGTGGTAAGATTATCTTTATATTATGACTAAACATTCATTTTCTGTCTTTTTCGAACGTTTTACATTTTAGAGAGTAAAATTAAAATTTTATTTAATCATTCTTCATCTAGCCAAGAAAATAGCACGTGAAGATGTCTTCCAATAGTCGGAGTTTTTTTAGAGCGTTGTCGGAGGGGGAACCGTCATCTCCAGAGCGAGGAATGGGCAATAGATGCGGTGTTCAAGGTTATTCCGTTTATGTATTTTTTTTATGGAGTTCGAAACTTGAAGCATGAGTAAATTTTAAATTTTCGAATAGTTTTCAATTTATTGTGTTGATAATGACGATCTATAATTTTGAGTTCAGAAATGATTTTGTTCATATGTTTAGATATATTGATTTGAAGTTGTGGTTCATTGCTGAGATTATGAAATTAGTTGAAATATGTAGTATTTTTGAAGTTGTAGTATAACTGGAATTCATCAATCTTCATATTATGTGGTCTCTCTGATTTTGTTTTAATTGATTTATCAGAATTACTTATTGATATGTTCTTACTTTCATTGAGTATATTATTAGGCTTTTGTGTAATTGATTTAGGGTATTCTAGTTTAATATGATGTGAAGCCTTTAAATTTTCACTTACATGTTTGAATTTTAATTGGTAATATGTAGTTGGTGGACAAATATCTGTTCAGGTACAGTTTAATGTGATTATTAACCAAGTTCGTGGCCGGTTGAGTTGGAGAAATCTCGATGAATTATGCCGTACCTATTTTGTCCATCTCATCGATGTGCCCGATATCCAATATCAAGGGCAACTCATTTTTCTGTTATTGAATGTGCTTGAACCTGAATTAGAAGTAATGAATCGATTGTGTTTTTCTATTAATGACAATCGAATGGAATTAGGGCCATAAGATTTCTTCTGCATGACCGGTTTGAAATTTAATGAAGCTAAGGATGAGGATTTACTAATGACCTCATCTATGCACACTGACATATTTGGAGATAATCACAACCTCAAAGCCTAACATATCGAGGAAGCATTTGAGAACTACAACGCCTTACACAGGGGTAATGGTAGCTTGATTTTGAAATTGACGCTACTCCATGTTGTGTACGATTTACTATTGAATAGAGACCAACTATCTAAGAAGATCAATGTGGAGTACATGCATCTTATTGATGACTTGGATATATTTAACAATTACCCTTGGGGAAAAGTTGCATACCGGTTCCCAGTACGTTGGACACATGCTGTCCGTAGTAATATCGCTCGATTAAGGCATGACAACTGTGTATTTTACACAATTTTTGGACATGAATTGATATATTTTATTTTGATAAGTTGTGTATTTTGCTAGCTTTTGTGATTAATTTCCTATCATTTGGTGTTTTTGATGTGTTTGTCAGTTTTGCAGCTAATTATATAAAGTGATTAATATGTTGAATAATCGGCGCAAAATGATCAATTAAAAATGTGGAGAGCTAAATAATGGTTTAATTAGGCTTTGGGCTTAATTAATCACTTGATTAAAAACGTGATGGACTGAATTAAATGATCAAAGCCTGTTGAAATCTGAAGTCCAGCTCGAAAAGAGAGTGGGCCGACCTGGAAAGTTTCCGTCGACCCACCCATGAACAAATTGTGAAAGCCTGGGTCGATCCTATGTAAAAATAGCCATCTGGGTGGACTGAAACAACCCACTCGACCAAGCTGATTGCTTCGCGGATTGACGAGTTTTTCATCTATAATTAGGGTTCCAAATCTAAAAATATAGATACACACGAAGAAGAGAAGAGAAGAGATGCCACACACATCTAGAACCACTCCCAATACATTATTTACACCATTGATACACTTCTACACACCCCGAGGAGATGGAGGAGGCTGACAACACCATCTATACTCGGGGAAAGCATTAAACCATTGGAAAGGAGGATTCCAACGATGTTGGATAGAGAGTTCATCACAGAAGATGATTGGATGCTGAGGATTATCGGTGTCATCTATATTTATTTTATGATGTTTCAAACTCTGTTTTATTTATTTTATTTATGTCCAACTAAATTACTTTAGGGATTATAGGGTTTGTAAGTACCACAGATTGATGATTTAATTTATTAAATTATGTTTTTCGTACATTATTAGGCATTTGATTACCTAGTTTGGATTTCTCATATGTATGTTGATGACCACAACATGTGTATGCAAGCTAATTAATTAGAAGATTCTCAACTGTGACTGATTAATTAGTGGGATAAAATAGGTTAATCAATTCATGCGATGCTTGGAAGAACCGACCAAGTGAACAAGTGTCGCATAGGAATTTTAAGTCCAAGGAATGTGATTGTGAGTAATAACGTGTGCGAAGAACAGATCTAGTAAAGTGTATATTTATTATTTCTATGTTACGGGATGTGTTCCAAGAACAATCTGATAACAAATCAATGATTTTCCACCTTTAATGAATTAAAGAATGTTAAATAATCAATCAATCGATCTGAAATCCATTATATGGACATTTTCCATGGAATCCCCCGTTCCTATTAATTGTTGAGTATTTGTCTCTATTTATTGAATTTTATGCTATTGTTCTATTTTACATTTTATCACCTCTTTTCTACTTTAAATCAAGGTTGCAGAATTCGTTAGGTGTCTAAGCGGGGCCTAGACAGAGTCTAGGCAGAACCTGGGCAGTTTTTTATATAATTTTATTTATTAATTTTTAACCATCCAATTTTGAAATTTTAATTTATAATTTCTTATATCATAATTCATGACATTTCAACTAATCACAAATATTAAAATCAATGTATAATTAAAATAAAGAAAGAAAATTTATTAAAGAAAGAATAAAAAAAATTGACTTCAAAAACCTCTTATCTTAAAATAATTAATTAGGAACTTGAAAAATTATTATTAATATATATTTAGCTTTAAAATAAATTTATTTAAAATGTTGGCAACTGATTTCTTAATTATTAGTCTCTGGAATAATAAATCATAATCATAATAAAATTAAGAAACTTTAAATGCTAATCTAAGGACTTGTGGTACAATTTTGAAATTTTAAAAAAATACTATTTTAATATTAGAAAGAGACAAATAACATTGAGTGTGTCACGAGCTCTCTCTTTCCCTCTTCCATTTTTTCGTTCCCATCTGAACTAAACCAGAACTTCTATTTTTCTCGTTCCTTGAACCAAATTAGGACCAGAAATCGAAGGCCATTCTGAATCTGAAATCCTCTTCCATTTAATTCTTCGTCGCCACCGTTGGAGTTAGATGCAGCGTCTTTCTTCTTTTCCTTCCGCTGCCGCTAGAAGGCTGTGTCCAATAGAAAAAAAAGTTAACACCGATTAATCGGTGCCTTGGCCATCTAGGCAGAGTTTGGCGGCCGCACCAATTTCACACAGCGATTATAGGATTTTCCCACGACCAATGGTTGCCTAGCGCCTAGGAGCCACTTAATCGGCCCTAGGCGCTGAATTCTACAATACTACTTTAAATTCAGAGTCTAGATATTGATAAGGTATATGTGTTTTAGTTTGGTGATTTATTTGAATTCTAGTTCTTGTGGATATGATACTCTTTCTCATCAATGTATTTGCAGTAACACCGTGCACTTGCGATTGATTATTTGTTAATAAATAGCGTGTCAAGACATTTCTCACCGAGGCCATCTATGGATGTATGTAGATTTTCATTGATCTTACAGATATTTGCCTTTGAGGTTGTGATCGGTAATTACTTAACCTAATCGCAAGTGTACAACGAGATTAATAGTAAACCGGATAACAACGAGATATTTGCCTTTGAGGATTTCATGAGTATATATTCTCACAAAATATATAAGTTTTGTTTGATAATTGGTCGTGCTTGCATTTTTTATGTGATAATTAATTCTTCTTCTCAATCTCTGATGAATTTCCAGCATATACATATCTATAGCATGACAAATTAGTTTAAAAAATTAATTATATTTGTTCATATTTTTTCATTATTTATTGATAAATTTTTATCTATTGTTTAAAAAATAACATTCTTGGGTGTGGAGAATAGAGACTTTATAGAACATCAGTTGCGCGATCAATTTATATTGGAAGGATAATATGAGTGTAATTAACGAAGTATTACAAGTGATCTATAGCGGACTCGAATTAATAGAACATTTTAAGAGAGATTAGTGTTTTGGTCATTTGATGGATTTTGTGGGTGGAAACAGTTGTAACAATATTTTACACGTATTGTTGAGTAGGGAGGTGATCATTGATGGTGCACGGAAGCACGCCATTTGGTTTCGTATTGGAGCTACCAACATTAGGTTTTTCCCTAGTGAGTTTGCATTAGTGACTGGACTGTAGTTCGGGAGAATCCGATTTTGATCCATCTTCATCATATGAGATTCCTAAGACCTCATTTTATTATCGTGTATTGTTGAAGACACATCTGAGAGTGAAGGACCTACTTGAGAGGTTTAAGACGTATTCCCTAGCAGATGTTGTTATGGATTTTGTGATAGCCGCTAATGTGTTGTTCCTGCACAACATGATATTTGGATATGATCAAACACATATGATAGATGACTAGGTATGGGTCTTAGTTGAGGATCGGGATCAATGGAACTCATTTCCATGGGGTGCTTATGCATTTAGTCTTTTAGAGCATTATATGAGTTTGGTACCGTCTACAGTGGTAGAACTGTAACACCCCATATTTTCGATTAAGGTTTAGAGGATTCTTAATGATAATTAAGAAGTTAAGGAAGAAATTTAATTAAGGTTAAGAAAGGTCAGATGTCAGTCACGACTTTAGGGGTCAGTTTTCGTGAAAATCGTCTTTTCAGAAAATTTGATCTCAACTCTGTTATGGACAATTTTCATCTTTTTAGAAAGGTTTTAACTCAAGGAGTATGCCGGTGTTTTCGGATTTTAAATCTGATATCGCTTGAGGTTTCGGTGATGAAAAACATATTTTAAGGATGAATGAATAGTAACTTTTGCGTGCGTTCGTGTTTTGAGAAATTTACAAAATCCTCCTCATTAATCCAAGTCTTTTTCTGTCAAGCCCCTCTTATGGGAAACGACTTAAGGATTCCGTTGGCATTCACGGATTTCCATTTTGAGGTCAATCGAACGCTCGGGAGCAAAATCTATCAGTCTGAGTGAATAGTAAAAAGTAATTCCAAAAAGGGAATCTTTGCTCGTCTTTCTTCTGACGACCTCGTCTTCATCATGAATCAAGTTGGTTCACTAGTATTCGAGCCAACGAGTCTTTTGGTATTTTTAGATTTCGTGTCTGAGGTCATTTGGACCTCGACATTGAATAAAGCAGCTTTTAACCGAACCCGGGATAACTTTTGCAGTATTCTTGCACTAAAATGGCTTCCCTTGGAAGCCAAAGCTTTTCCTATAAATACAAGGCCACCCCTCCATTGATTTTGCTCATTTCCAATTCATTCACTTCCAAGTTGAGAGAGTGAGAAAACTTTGAGAGCCGAGAAAGTTCTTGTAATAGCCCGGTCCCCAGATAGGGATTAACTAGTGGGGACGGGGTGTTATTACGGGATTAATTGGATAAAATGGGAGATTAATAAGTTGGTTTTACCAACGAGATATGCTTTTGGAGGTTAGACGGGGATACTCGGGTTCACTTTTGCTAGACGGTAAATTAAACGAATAAATGGATACTATAGATGATGACGGTTAATAACGCATGCGAGCCCCTCGTATAGACGAAAAGGAGATTATACTCGGGTAGTAGAAATAGAACTTAGTTTGCATCTTATATTCAAATAGTACTTGTCTGGGGAGATTATTCATAGAGTCTTGCTAATCATAATAGGACTTAAAACAGAATTGGAATGAGTGTATCAGAGTAGCAGATCACATAGTGGGATTCCAAGGAAACATTAGATAACAACAAAACAGTCTTGGCAGCCAACCCACATCCACAGCCACCAGCATCCTCAGCATCTCAACCGGAAAACATTTGAAAAGAGGGGGCGTGAGCACTAATGTACTCAGTGGGTTTTAGCGAAAATGCTTTAATAACTTCAAGATATCCAATAGTTAAAAGACGGTATACGGAGAGCAAAACGCAAAAGCCCTCTCCGTATCCGTAAAACCTTTTCTTTTCTTTTTGGGCCCAACTTGGCTCAAACCTGTCGTCAACTGTACCCTTAGGCATGCCATGGGATAGAAGAGGGGTTCCTCAAATATCCGAACGAGTTTGCGAGGGAGAAACCCAGCAGTGACTCCCTTAATGATTCCGAGCTCATATCCTGCTTAAGTGAAAAGCTAAGTTCCTTCCTTTCCTACCCTTGCTAGCAATACCAAGATTAGAACAATGTCTAATGCTAATCCTTTAATACTACTTGATCTCGGCCTACAAAGGGTTAATGCTACCCTAACAAGGTAAACCTTAACTCTTAATTCTGCGAACTTAACAAGCATAACATTAAATTACAGGGGAAGCACGTAAACAGGTACGAATCGGAGCTAAAGATAATTCAAACATCTCATGCTAAGCACAAACTATATTTTATTAGTCCTATTATTTCTAACATGCTTGAGAGATCAAGTAAAGCATAATATCTTCCTTTCTTCCTTTCTTGTACAGAGATCAATCAGGCTGAGCAAAAACACTTTATTGGATATCTCATTTACCCTAACATGCTTCTAGAGCTTATTAGCTCAAACTTTAGATGAGTATAGATTTACCCACCTTAGTTACGGAACGGAAGATGAGGCAATGAGCTGGTGATCTCCCTTAATATCCCTCTGAGGCTCGATTCCTCCTACAAAAGTCGAATCGTCGACTTAGAAGCCTCCTTTGAAGATTTCTAATAACATGATATTAAATAACACCCAACTAATATTCTCTTAGCTAGGACTTAACATGGATAGCACGACTTTGACTTAATAAGGGTCCGAAAAGGATTTATTTTATTTTAAGGAACTTCTCGACTTGATTTCTCAATTTTTAGACGGAAAAGAACTTGAATGATTTTCTTGAAATAAATCGGAGAAAGCTTGAAAATCTTCTTAATTTAAACTTCGAGAATTACTCGGAAAAACATGACTCGAAGAAAAACTCGAAAAGATGGAAGGACCAGCGTCAGACGACACGGAGGAGTATCGCGCACCGGCAGCACCCCGCGCGCCCGCGGGGTTCTGGGCCGAGGGGGATGTCGCGCGGCCGCACACCCCCCCGCGGTTGCGGGACCTGGTTTCTCTCTCTTCCTGGGCGATCTTCAACTGGGTTCTTCGTGTTCGTTGATTCTTTCGACGAACACGAAGAACACTATACCCGAAATTTCTCAAAAACAACGTGCTTGAATTTATCATGCAACAACATGTTTTAACTTAAAAAGAATTTTGGCATTATAACGACATAAACACGATAATCCTCCTTAAATGATGAAATAGTTAAATATGGCTTGAACGGATTTTAATGGAATAGACGAGGCTAATTCTCCAGAATAATAACGGAAGTAAAACGAGAAGTATAACGTAAACGTTATTATCTTGGAACTTCAATAAAAATCGAAATACTACTTTAGACGAGCAATAATGAAGAACGCGAATAATGGAAAGTAAATGCGGAATTTAAAGACGGAAAAAGAAATGGAGATCGAGACCGATGAACAAGAATGGATGGGGTTAGGTGCGTCGAAAGAAGGTGGCTAGCTCGGCGTCTCGTCAAGTTGCAACGGCGGCAGAGCCGCCCGCTACAACCCAACGGCGCCCCTAGCACCTTCCCTCACTGCATCCCTTCCACGCCACTCCGCTCGTCGTCTTGCAGAACACTCACGAAGAACGCTTTTTTACTTCGACAGGACTTTCTCGGCTCTCACAAGATTTCCAACTCTCTAGAAATGAGGAATGGGTGAAATTGGTGTGGAAAAAGTGAAATGGGTGATGCTTTATTTATAGGAAAAGCTTTGGCTTCCAAGGGAAGCCACTTCAGTGCAAGAATACTGCAAAAGTTACCCCGGGTTCGGTTAAAAGCTGCTTTATTCGATGTCGAGGTCCAAATGACTTCAGACACGAAATCTAAAAATACCGGGGAACTCATTGACTCGAATACTAGTGAACCAACTTGATTCGTGAAGAAGACAGGGTCGTTTGCAGAGAGACGAGCAAAGATTCCCTTTTTGGAATTACTTTTTACTATTCACTAAGACTGACAGATTTAGCTCCCGAGCGTTCGATTCACCTCAGAATGACAATCCGTGAACGCCAACGGAATCCTTGAGTCATTTCCCATAAGAGGAGCCTAACAGAACTGGACTCGGATCAACGAGGAGGATTTCATAAATTTCCCAAAACACGAACGCACGCAAAAGTTACTATTCATTCTTCTTTTAAATGCGTTTTTCATCACCGGGAACTCGAATGACTTCAGAATTAAAATCTGAAAACACCGGCATACTTCTTGAGTTAAAACCTTTCTAACGAGACCACAGATGGTCATAAGATAGTTAAAATCACATTTCTCGAAAAGACGATCTTCACGAAAACTGACTCCTAAAGTCGTGACTAACATCCAATCATAGCTAACCTTAATTGAATTCCTTCTTTAATTAATTAACTAATATTAACAATTCTCTAAACCTTATTCAAAAATCTGGGGTGTTACAGTTCTGTCAAAGTAAAAAGCGTTCTTCGTGAGTGTTCTGCAAGACGACGAGCGGAGTGGCGTGGAAGGGATGCGGTGAGGGAAGGTGCTAGGGGCGCTATTGGGTTATAGCGGGCGGCTCTGTCATCGTTGCAACTCGACGAGATGCCGAGCTAGCCACCTTCCTTCAACGCACCTAACCCCGTCCATTCTTGTTCGTCGGTCTTGATTTCCATTTCTTTTCTGTCTTTCAATCCCGCATTTACTTTTCGTTCTTCGCGTTCTTCATGTTCTTCGTTATTATTCATTTATTTCCGTCTAAAGTTAGTATTTCAATTTTTATTGAAGTTCCAAGTTAATAACGTTTACGTTATATTGCTCGCTTTATTCCTGTCATTATGATTCTCGTTATTAATTCTTGTAATTAGTCTCGTTTATTCCATTTAAGTCCCGTTCAAGTTATATTTAAAGATTTCGTTGTTATTCTAAATGTTTAAAGAGGATTGTCATGTTTATGCCGTTATAATGCCGATTTTTTTTAAGTTAAAGCATGCCGTTTTATGTTAATTTAAATTATTGAAGCATGCTTTTAAAATTTTATAAGTGTTCTTCATGTTCGTCAAAGGAATCGATGAACACCGAAGAAACCCAGAAGAAATGAAGTTTGCCCAGAAAAGATTGCCCAGAAATTGGGCGTAGAGAGAGGCCACCGAGGCGCGGGGGTACGCCGCCGCGCAACACCCCCCGCGGCCAAAGCCTGTCCGCCAGTGCAAGGGGGCGCCGCGGCGGAGGGGGGGGTGCCCACCGGTACAGGGGTGCGCTGCGGCGGAGGCTGCCCGCCGGCATCGGTGTGCGCCGCGGCAGTGCCTTCCCCCGTGTCATCCAACGCTGATTTTTTTTCGGCTATTTTTGTACCCTCTTTTCGAGCTTTTCGAGTCATGTTTTTCCCGAGTTATTTTCAAGTTTAATTTAAGAAGATTTTCAAGCTATCTCCGAGTTATTTTGAGTACACTTCTTAAGTTATTTTCGTCTAAAATTCGAGTATCAAAGTATGATTCCTCCAAATAAATTCTTCTCGAATTTTATTAAGTCATTAAGTCTTGCAATCTGTATTTAAGTAAATTATGGTCTCTGGGTTAGTTATTGCTATTTCTCGTTCTAGATGTTCGATTTCTTCGAAAGGGGTCGCTAAGCCGATGATTCGACTTTTGTAGGAGGAAGTGAGCCCCGTGAAAATCTGGAGAAGGATCGTTAGCTCATTGCTTTACATTCTTTCCAGTAGTCGAGGTGGGTAAATCTATACTCATCTAAAGTTTGAGCTAATAAGCTCTAGAAGCATATAGGGCAAATGAGATATCCAATAAAATATTTTTCTCTACCTGATTGATCTCTGTACAAGGAAGAAAGGAAAGGAAAAATATTATATGTTGATTGAGCTCTCGAGCATGTTTAGAAATGCTAGAAATGTTAAAGTATTGTTTATGCTTAGCATGAGATATTTGAAATTGTCTTTAGTTGCAATTCGTATTTATGTACGTTTATTTCCTCGTATTTGAATGTTGGATTTTGCTAAAGTTTATTTAGCTAATTAAACATTGCCTTTAGGGTAGTGATAAATCCTTTATAGACCAAAGTCATGCTTAAGTAAAGGATTAGCCTTAGACGTTGCTCTAAGCTTGATAATTTTAGTAAGGCTAAGGAAGCTAACGAATTAAGGATTAAGGTTGAGAAAGGAAGACTAAGTTAAAAAAGAAAGAATATAGCTTTTATAACTAGGATTGAGCTCAGAATTCATGATCTTTGATCATTAAAGTGAGTCACTGCTGGGTTAATTCCCTCGCAAACTTGTTTGGATATTTGAGGTAACCCCTCTTCTATCCTATGACATGTCTAAGGGTGCAATTGACATCATGTTTGAGCCAGGTTGGGCCTAAAAGTAAAGAAAATGTTGTGCAGATATGGATAGGGCTTTTGCGTTTTGCTCTCTATACACCGCCAGTTGATTATTGGATATTTCTCAAGTTATTAAAGAAGCTTTTATTAAAACCCACTGAGTACATTAGTGCTCACGCCCTCTTTTTCAAATGTTTTTAGGTTGAGATGCTGAGGATGATGGTGGCTGTGGATGTGGGTTGGCTGCCAAGATTGTTTTGCTATTATATAAGTTTCTTTGAAATCCCATGATGTGTTCTGCTACTCTGATACACTCTTTATAATCCCGTTCAAATTCTATTATGATTATCGAGATTCTATAAATATTTTCCCAGACATGGTTATCTATATATAAAGATGCATTATAAGTTTTATTCCTGCTTCTCGAGTATATTTTCCTTTCGCCTATGAAGAGGCTTGTTCATGTTGGTATCTGTTTATCCGCTTTGACCTATGAATGGGTCTATGCTTGTTGGTATCTGATTAGTTAGCCGTTTTATTCTGCTAAAGCATGTTTCGTTCTTAGTTAAGTAAATCCAAGTATCATCGCCTATCTTTCAAAAGTATATCTTTATTCTCAAACCTTCTTTGTTAATCTTCCGTCTTATTCGTTAATCCCTTAATAACACCCCATCCCCATTCGTTAATCCCTATCTCGGGACCGGGCTGTTACAAGAACTGACAAGAAAATTCAAGAAGACAGAGAAAAAGCAAAGAATGTCTTATCATTTCTATGGACCAGTGTGGGCTTTACTGGTATTATTTTTTAGTTTGCTATTCTTATAAATGTAATCTTATTTAATTGAATATAATTTGATCAATAATTTATTTTATAGGTATGGACATACAAGGCTATACCTTGACTCGGTGTACATTGTGCACAAGTTTCATCAGTAGGTGCATTGCCCACGTGTTTGAGGTGGACTTTTAAGACGAAGACTACACGTTTGGGTGGATTGTTTTCTGAGGAGATAAGCATTTGTTTTAAAGAATATGTGTTGTATTGATTATCTTTGTATTTCTAATCAATCTTTATCATTTGCAGCAATTATGTTTCATATATTTAGAGCCGAGTGAGCATGAGATGGCCACGTCATATTATAGAAGTGTCTTGCTCGGTGATTGTATGGACGTGACATATGAGGCGCGGCGCAATAAGAGGATAAAGCCCACTTATCATGAGCTAGCTAGAACTCATAAGTCGAGAGCTCCCTCTCCTCCCAAGAGCTCCCTACCAGTTCAAGAGATCTGGCAGTTGGCAGTTGCATTCCTCATACTTGTATAGATACGGGTGCAGTTGATTCAACTAGGAGACGACAGATTCGCCCTAGAGACAAGCATCCTAGACTGTCCACTCCACGTCTAGTACTAGTGAGGATCACCATTATTGCAAACACATTAGGCGGATGCGAGATGTGGTGTATCAAATAGGTCTAGAGATGTATGATTATCTTCTAATTTTTCACCATCCACAAGCCACCCTTAGCAGCTACCACTAATTTAAAAGGGCAGGTCTCATTCTGTTTGCAAATAACTGTTAGTCGACTTTTGCTAGAACGTGACACCGAATATTCCACTTAACGCTGCATATGCCACTTTTCCATAGCAAGTACCAAATATTTCTTCTCCAAGAATGTCTTTCCCATTACTAGTGCATCAATATTTGTCGGGAATGGGTAATCTTGTACCACTGCTAGTGCATTGTCAACATGGGCCACATGAATCAATCAATGTCTGAGGGGAGGAAACTCCACATTTTGAGCTTCAACATCAGGAGCAACATCCTCGGATGAGAAGTTATGAGGCCTACCATGCTGGAGAGTATTTATAAACTCATCGAGACGCTCTAGCTTCCGAATCCATTCACAAAATTCAGCAATTTGCTTACGTCGAACTTCACTCTCATAGTTCTCATCATCATCATCATCGTAAGACAGATCATAAAGACTGTCATCTCCAATTAGGTAGTTGTTATTATCATTTGACAGCATTACTATTTGAGTTTGCTGAATTGATTTTTCGGTGACGTATACAACGGGCTCATCTTGCTCCTGAACTAAACTAGCTAAATCAACATCCATTTTTCGGAGTCCTTTCAGTGTCCTCCCTAACAATGACCTCGTCAAATAACTCAATGTATATCTTACACTTGTTGGAGATGTTTCCATAAAATTGTGAATCTTGTTTATCAATTTATCACGAGATAACATATCAAATGGAAGGTAAACGAGCTGATCTTCACCATCCACATACTCAAATCTCTCCTATCTACCACTATGTCAGATAACAATACGTTGCCAAGCCATATGCAAATCAACAATAAAAAGTAATTAAAGTAATTTAAAAAATAAATAATATCGTGAGAATATTATCACATGAGCACAAAACTCATGACAATATTGTCACAAAATCGAAATATGCAATGGAATAAAATTAATGTGAAATTGAAAGGGTTGGAGATTTTAAATCTACTCTTTTTCGTGACAATATTGGAGATTTTTTAAATATTGTCATGAAAAGCATACAATTCATGACAATATATTGTCACGAATGAATTTAATTTGTGACAATATCTTCGAGAAAATATTATTGTCACGGCACAACAAATTCATCACAATATTGTCACGAAAATGCTGAATATCCAAAAAAATTTATGACGATGCTAATCTTCACAAAACATTTAAATCTACAAATTCACGTTAATCTACCACAAAATATCTAAATCTACAACAATCTATGCATATATGATCTTTAAATATTACAAAAATAAAGATCTTATAACTTCAATAACTATTAAACACAAATATTATGAAATTAACATAAATTATGGATAAATTGCTTAAAATTTTAAAAGGACCTTAAACCCGACTAATTCGAACAGCTTCACAGTTAGAAAAATAAAAAAACTCATCTTAAATTTCTTGGGTATGTGTTTTTGTTTCTCCAACAAAATGGCGTGACTCTTTTTTTGTTTAACATGGGTTATAGATTTTAATGCGTGCAACTACAACCCAACTACCAAAATGTGCCATGTTGGAAACAAATTTAATCTCCCAAATTTTCCTTTTTTTAAAAAAAAACTGCCACATATGCACTTGTGGTAATAAATGATAAAAAAATGGGATTCACTTTCAAATGAGACAAAAAGGGCATATAAGACTTTTACACTACTTTTTGAATAGAAAATAATGGGTTATGAACCTTGGTTAGAAAAGAATTTATTATCCTAACTTTGACTACTTTAAAACTTCTCTATATATATATATATATGATACAGACTAAATTTCGTGTTGTTTTACTTGTGTTTAGTACTTTTAGTCGTATATAGAGTCTTGTTAGGGATAAAGAATGACATGGGAGAGAAGAAGCACGATTGGATCCATTAACATGGGAGAGAAGAAGCATGATTGGATCCATTATGAGCATAACCGAGACGCCGACTTGATCGAGGGCATAAAGAGGATTAAATGTTGAAGCTTTGACAGTCTGTTGTGAATTAAGTGCGGAAGTTCAGCAACAACCTCTACTCATATGACGTGGATCCACGTGTCCAGTAGTTTCGAAGCCTATGGAGGTCAATTCGAAGTAGAGAGAGAAGACGAGGGAAGAGGAGAAAATAGAAGAGAAGGAAGTGGAGCATATCCCTACAATCTAAGAAACATTACCGTTGGTTGTGAAGTGGACTCCTTCAAATTGATTCACACCCCTACGTGAGCCTAGGCTGGCCGGATTGTGGCTATTCCAAATAATTATAAATACTTGTTAGTTTCATTTGCATATGATAGCTGAATAGTCTCGCATTTTATTTCTCTTACCGCAAGATACAGTTTAATTTTCTGCATTTAAGTTTTGGATAATCTGCACAGCAGTTGGTGGTTTGCCTTCAGCTGATGCAAGTACTTATTTTTGCCCAAACTGGAGTTGGATCCAGTCCTTAATTTAGTACATTTTCCTTTTATCATGAGCTATTTATTTACTTTTGCTTTATTTATTAATATGTTTTCTAGCTAAGTATCCAGTGCTCAAGTTGAATGTGAATAGGTTAAAGTAGATAATATGCATGAAGCTTAGTGTTCTGAATTTACCTTGAAATGGTTCCAAACTTCATTCTGGGTAGAACATAGACATGAGTAGTAGCATGATTAGGTTGTTGGACACTCTTAATTAAGCTATTATTTATGTAAGTCAAGTGGAAGTAGGGATGTCCGTGTCCTGATAAGCCACTAAGTGATAAAATAAGAACCGAATCTTGGAGAATGAAGTATGGGTAGATCTTGTGGGCACACTGAGGATGTGTTCATGTTCTAGTGTTGGGTCTCTCCGATTAAATGCTGCTGCCCTAGTAACACCTCTGTATGACTCTCTTCCTTGGTGCTTGGGTAGTTAGCAACTAAGGGTTGCCGCCCGTATCACTCGCCCGTAACTGCTTTCTATACTAACCGATCAAATCAAGGTACCTGCTTAATTGTGCTCGGGATTGCATGTATCTACCAAGATTGAATTTACATTTGACTTGAACATTTATTTAATATTGATTATTATCGCCTTGTGTTATTTTATTGTTTGTTTAGTTTCGAATAGTTATGGGAAGAATTAGTGACAATAATTCTACAAAACTCCCAAAAGTTACCAACAAGATAGAAATGTTAATCACTCCTCCTGGGACGATATCTGCCTTAGGGCGTTATACTAACCTCTAAGGGTAAATTAAAACATCTGTAGGGATTTGCCTACAAGTGTAATTTTACATACAAAATGACGGTGTGTCAATATATATATATATATATCTATAGTTTTTGGTTCAAATGTTAACACTCTTCCCTTGTAGAAGTTAGGATCCAATCTTAGCCATTCATTTATTTTAATTTCATAATCATATTAATCTAAAACTATTGGGGTCAAACATGTAATTATCTCTAAATGTTTTTTTCAAAATCATATTGGTTATTCATTTCACATTCATAAGAATGATGTGCTAATATAATATATAAATATTGTTTATAACATGAAATTGTATGTGGAAAATATTGTTCAAATAAAAATATGTGCTAATATTATAATAAGATATGCTAGTATGATATATAAATATTGCTAATAACATGAAATTGAGTGTGGAAAAGATTGGCCAAATAAAAATGTGTTAATATTGCTGTTAATATTATAATACTAATGCGTTAATATGATATATAGATATTGTTAATATTATAATATTTCGCCATCTTCAATCTTCATCGACAATCTCCATCTTCCCCATAACACCTCATCCCAACCTACCTCTTCTTAATAAAAATATTCTTGGAATATAGTTCTCGTCATAGTTTCGGCCATGCTGAGGTAGTGTAGTGAGTGAGCAACCAGGTTCAACTTTTACAAATAAAAATAGTGATTTTGTTCTTAACTTCGCGCTGAAACTACGCTTAAGACTCGGTGCGCACAAGGCGTGCACAAGAAAATATCGGTTGGCAATTTGGCCTTGGGTGTACGCGTGCGGGCACAAAGAGTGCACACACAAGGCATGCACGTGATTTTGTTCTTAACTGTGCACTGAATTGTTCTTAACTGTGCTCAAGACCTGGCATGCACAAGGCCTGTGTGCGTGCAACAACAAACATCAGCTGACAATTTGGCCTCAGGTGTGCACGTGCGGGCACAAAGGGTGCACACACAAGGCATGTAAATGATTTTGTTCTTAACTGCGCATTCAATTGTTCTTAACTGCGCTCAAGACCCGGCACGCAAAATGCGTGCATGCGTGCAACAACAAACATTAGCAAAATATCGACTAACAATTTGGCCTCAGGTGCGCGCGTGCGGGCACAAAGCGTGCACACACAAGGCATGCGCATGATTTTGTTCACTGCGCTCAAGAGTCGGCACGCACAAGGCGTGCGAGCGTGTAACAACAAATATCGGCTGGCAATTACCGAACATCACCAGAATATCGGCTAACAATTTAGCCTCGGGTACGCGCGTGCGAGCACAAAGTGTGCGCACACAAGGCATGCACGCACAAGACATGCGCACATAAGATGTACGTGCGCGCATATTTCTACACACGCAACAACAAACATCGACATAACATCACTTGATAATTTGGCCTCGGGTGCGCGCGTGTGCGCACGAGATGGCTTCGCACGCAACAACAAACATCAACAAACATCGGCTGGCAATTTGACCTGTGCATGCGCGCACAACAACAAACATCAACAGCTATTGGTATACATCAACGCAGACACATCGATCTCGCACTGGTAACTGCGTACTAGGCTCGGCGAGCAGGTTCAATTGCACGCAATTAAGAACTTCACTTTTTTAGATTTTTTGAAGGTTACAAATTTAAAAAAAAAATAGATTTTCATTAATGAATTATATTACGGATGATTTTTAAGTACCTCTAATGTCATAACATGTCTATTATGTTTAGAAAATTTTTCGACTCAAAACTTTCCCCCAAATCAAACTTTAAAACCAAACAACACCCAACAATTTAATAATATTAATAATTAGATCTGAAAGCGTGGAAGAACTTTTGTCAAAAAAAATATTTAAAAATTTGTGACTAAAACAAGTTTTAAAAAAATTTGAGTGACTACTTTCCAACATTTGATCTATTTTCTTTGGTTTTGTTTTGAGAAGAAAACAATAAAATTATTGGAGTGAAGACCAATTGGGCGGAGTATGTAAAGGCTAATATCAAGTGGGCATGGAAACATGGCGAATTTGTTTGAAATTCCGGCGATGACTAAGTTGTATGTGTTCTTGTTTGTGATTATTTCTGGCGATTTTTTTTCTTAGTCTGCTGATTTTTCCCCCCTGTACAAGAAGTTTTGATATTGGGTGCGGTTTTGTTATGTAAACAACTACTTGATCAATTTTTGATGATTTGTATATTTTTCACAAGGTGTTGCTGTAGTTAACACTAATAGTGGTGTAGCTGCTGAGTCAGAAGAATTGGTAAGTTCTTTGACGAAGCAATGACAATAGGAGGTAGTATTTGTGGAGCATGGGTAATTGCGTCCACTAAATCTAGCTACTTGAGCTGTTGTGTTGTTGTGCTCTTGTATTGTAATTTTGTGCAATTTAGGCAGACAACTAGGATATAATCTTACCTGTTGAATTGATTTTGTGTTTGCATTGCCTCTGGTAGACTATTTTATCCTTGGATAAGTTGCCCAAAGGGCTTGGGTTTCGACCGGCTTTATTTAGAGTTAAAAGTCATGTATCTGATCAAAGGAAAGAAAATGATCCCCCGCATTGCTTTAGATGTATCAAGGAAGCTATAGCAAATATATCAAAATGGAGCCTACTTTGTCTTGTAACTTTTGGTCTTGCTCTAGGACTTTAGAAAATGGATATTTCAAGAATGCAAAAGTATACGAAAAATTAATTGTTTTCCAAGAATTGCAGCCTTTTTAAGTGCAACTTATTAAATGGTATGTATAAATTGAACAATTAGGAAAGATGAGGTTATGGATGATACTAATGGTAGTATGATTGAGCATAAGAGGAGTGGGGTTGGCTTCTGTTGTTAGTATTGTTCAGTTTCTGAAGAATGGTGACAGGATCTCCAGATTATACTAAACTGTCAACACCAGAGCACAAATCTTAACTAAATTCAACCAGGAGACAGTTCTCAAAGATAACAGAATTTGTGTTTTTAGATTTTGCACAAATTATCAGCAAGTCCTTGATCATATACCTCTACTTGAGAGTACTTATCCGAGCGTTAAGTGGCAAATATTTTTCATTTGAATCTTGACCAAATGACAAGAGGTGAAAATGTTGCATGAATGTTAAATATCAAGAAATTACTTTGTCAGCCTTTCTACATAATCTGCTTATTCATGTTCTAGAGCCACACTAGTAATGGGTGATAAATCTTTATAAAAGGCCTTTTTTTTTAAAAAAAAAAAAATCTTGGCGTTGCAAGCAGTTTTGAGTTCCTTGTTATAGATGTAATTGTGGGAGATCAAGGACCAGGATATTGTGAGGGTGAATGAGTATATGTGGGAATCAATTATTTTTTGTTTTGTTCTGTAAACTTACATTTTCCTAGCAATTTTCTTTTAGCCACAAACCATTTAAATGTCATTCCATTTGCTTTCAAAGAAACCTTGACCTTGCACGTAATTCATTTCAGAATGTTTGCTTGACAAGTAGTTGGTAATGCAAATGTCTACTATATTTGATTCAAATGAGATCATTTAAATATAAATATTCAGGTGTTGTCTCATCTCCTGTGTGGCTGATTCTGTATCCTGCTCTGTTGACTCTATTTCACTATCAACCAAATTATTTTGACAGTGAACTTAATTTTCTTTCTATTCAGCGAATTGAGCCTTTTCTTTCTACACTAGTTACGAAAGCTATATCTGCAATCTGGTCACTGGTACAATACTCTCCAGGTGTTAAGTCATTTTTATCAGGCTAGATCATCATTTACCCTGCCATCTTTCTTAGCATTTCTAAGAAACCAATTACTTTGGTCATCCTCCTTCCTGTTTCCAGTGATAAAATAACTAACAACCTCCAATCGGAGTGTATGAACGGAACCTACACATGTAGGCCTTAGACCCCATGAACAAATGTGTTGCAATTTACGGTTATTTGAACAATATATTGATGAGGCTCATGAAGATTGTTTTACCGTCTGTTATCCTTCGAAAACTATCATGTTCCTTTCTGAAATGTTTGTTAGACGAATCAGTTAATTGAATAAACCAGCTGATATCAGTATCTGGCATTTCTAGACTGCCAAATTAATGTTTTCCTGCTAATCTATTGCGAGTTAGTTTATTTCACCAACGTGTTAAACTTGTTTCTTTTGCATATTAATTAGAAGATGATATTTAACGATGTTAATACATCAGTCTACAGTTTTGCCTTGCCATGTGAAACAAAAAGGAAACTAATGAGCTAACAGGTTTGCTCTTCACCATTTGTACCATGACACTTAATTTAGAATCCACTTACTGTTATATCCGAATATTCTGGCTCGGGATCTATGGTGATATTCTTCTAAGATATAATGCATACTTGTAGCAAAAGAAACCACTAAAAACTTCTATTCATGAAGATGTCTTAGGTATAAACAGAAAGAATCAGAATATATAAGCAGAAGTCATGACAGTCTCCAATAGGAAATCTTGCATTCTTATGTAGAAATGCCATTGTTCACTTGGTTTGCTGATGTATTAACTTTGCTTATTTCAGTAACAAAATCAAGTTCATAATAGTTCATTGAATTTAAGTGCAGTCAGTCGACAAGAGCTAATAACATATGGTAGCAAGTAGCAACACTAACTATACGATTCCTCTGAAGATAAATGATTATATATAATGCTCATTGCCATTCACCACGAGTGGAAGTTGCTTCTTCTCAAAGGAAATATTGAACTGAAAAGAGCCGGCTCAGTCATATAAGCTGCTGTGGTTAAAATAGAAACCATCTTCTTAGCTAGCTGGATACATTATTTTGCTGACCTTTACTATGTGTAATAGCTCACATTTTCTTTGGATGCAGTAGTCGTTTCGAGCCAATAGAGAGTGAGGTGGTGGGCCATGACGAAGTTGAATTATTTCTACTTTCTAGTCATTCAACACTAAACAGAATCTCCATATCTTTTAGATTTCATATATCCCTTTTTTTTTTTGGCTGGTGATATTGTTTTTGACCTGCAGAAATGCATAAGACGACCACTTGATTAATGGCATGGAGAGCTGCTTCTATATTTGCTCACCCAAGATAGAGGGGCAAGTGGATAACCTACATAAAAAGTAATTGATGCAGCCCTCTCTATTTTCATTTTTATGTCACTCATAGAGAGTCTTAATTGGCACACATATTTAACACCTATATATATATATATATATATATATATATATATATATATATGCTTTTATTTGGAAATGATTGTTGCATATTGCTGAAAGAAGCGTGCCTAGCTACCTATTTTTGTATAATTTCAAATTCAAATAGAGGTTAATTACTCGCAAAAGCAGGTTAGATGCTGTGTTGATGCTTATACATACATATGTAATATCAGAATTAATACAGATAATTGATGTGATGATGTATATATAGGGGTAAGTTTGTATACAATATGTACAAATATGAAATAATTGAGTATATATGATAAGAAGAAACCCGAAACCATTTCCATGGTGCACTCTAGGTAAACGGATGAGCTATATATTATGGGTATATGGAGATAAAACAGGTGCACAATATAATAGCAGCTAAACAAATTGTGATATTGGATGAAGCCAGAATTGATAGAGTAGTACGTGCATGCTTAGACCATCCACCTGCATCTTCCTTAAATAATAGTAGTAAATTAAATATATATAGAACCTGCCAAAGTTTCCATCATTATTGGATTTAGGTATTATATTCCCTGCTTACCTCAAATATTTTCACTTGAGATTTCCTATTGGCTATTACACTATTTATGTTACACTCTGTGTTACACTTTTAAATTATGTGTTATTTTATATATTTTTTTCTTCAATTATATTTTTTTGTGATTTAGTTTATATTAATTTTAAGATTGTTTTTTAGGGTTGTTCACTCCATTCAATTAGGGTTATAATTATTTTTTAGTATTTATTTTTTAATTTTCAATTAATAATTTATTATTATGGTTGATTAATTAATTCAAAATTAAATTTTATAACTTTTTTTTAATTCATTTTTTTGTTGATAAATGTTGACTATGATCATTTATGTTAGAATTGATTTTTATTTTACAATAATTATTATTAAAATCATAAATTTTATAGTAAAATACGGAGTAAAACACAAACACTTAGGAGTGTAACAGGAAATTTGAATCCAAATATTTTGGTTTGAAATTTCCTGTTACACTTTTTCGTATTTCATTATCAAATTTATGATTTTAATAATAAATTAATTATAACATAAATAATCATAGTCAACATTTATCAACAAAAAAATTGAATTAAAAATTATAAAACATAATTTTGAAAAAAAAATCAACTATAATAATGAATAATTAATTGAAAATTGAAAATGAAATGTTAAAAAATAATTATAAATTCTAATTGAGTGGGTAAACCCTAAAAACAATCATAAAATTAAACTAAATCACAAAAAAAAAATGAAGAAAAAAAATACAAGAAAACTCATAATTTGAAAGTGTAACATAGAATGTAATACAAAGAGTGTAATAAGGAATTCCATATGAAGTATTTTGATATCAATAAAGTTTAAATTTGTTTATCGACATTTTTTGTAATGCTGCCCAAATGAAATCCCCTATCCCATTTTGATTTTTATTCAATTTTCATCAATTTTTTTCTTCAATTTCAATTTGTCATGGCTTAGTTTAATTTTATAATTATTATTTAGGGTTCATACCACCCAATTAGGGTTTATATTTATTTTTTAATATTTATTTCTTGTTGTTTAGTTAACATAATTGATTAATATGGTTGATTATTCCAAAAGTAGGGTATATAATTTTTGGCAATAAATGTCGATTATGATTTGTAATACTATAATAAAATTTATTTTTATAATAAATATTTTTAAAATATTAAATTTCATAGTGGAACATGAAAAATGGATTATAGGATTTTATCCTAATGCTACCACCACAATCGTTCTGGAAGCAGCAAATTGATACATGTTATTGATAGGTATCCAATTTTACATTAAACGCTCCAAAAAATATAATGATCGTGCTCGATTATTCATGATTTAATAATGATTAATTATTACCATTGATGGTACTGCTGAAAACAATTTTCTACTAATGTTAATCTTGGCAGACAGCACTATGAAAACGACGTACTGTTAATTAATGACATTTTTCTTCATGTCTATTGTTAATTGTACGTAAATGACTAATTTAACTTGGGCGAAAAAATAAATTATATAATATAATTGGTTAAGTTTATTTTAAAATTATTTCAAGAAGAAAAACATAGTAATGGATTCACTTTTGAAGGAGAAATCGTAATCGTAATTACTTTTTGTTTGAATGACTGGTAAATTTCGTTCCTATAGTATAACTCGCAAATAATATGTACTACAAAAACAAATTAATGCAGCCGGAATCATTCATTGATTATTGTAAAAATTGTACTCCCTCCGTTCCGATTACATAGTTCTCATTACTATTTTGGGATGTCTGATCAATTATATAGTCTCATTACTATAAGTAGCATTAATTTTCATAGTAATGTACAAATGTACCCTTGTTAATTAGTGAAAATTAAAAACCTAACAACTTAAATTTTGAAAGTCATAAATATTAAATAAGGGTATTATTGAAAATTTAGCTTTAATATTTTGTTTTCATAAATATTTTTAATCTACGTGCGAGGTGAAATAAGACATTATAATTGGGACAGAGGGAGAATTTAAAAATGTCGTCCCCTCTCCTTATCATTCATTAGCATATAATAAATGTTGTTGTATATGAAGTTAATTAATAACTCTTGGTCCATTTTTTTCTTTTTTTTTTTCACTATAATTAATAAGGATAAAAAAAAAAGATTCTTAGAAATTGATTAATAAGTACCCTCGAAGACTTGATTTTTTTTCTTTTTTTTTCTGAACAATTTTGGCATTTCATTGTGCATGGTCATATATTGTTTATTTATTTGTATCTTAAAACATTAAGAGCCAAAGAAACAAGTGCATTAATTAAACATAAACATACATAGACTTAATTAATATATTACGCAGTTCGTACATCCCAAACTGAAGAATTAAGCGCAGCATGCAGCTGTCAGCTGACCTTGAAATTAAAGTAGTTAATTTAAACTATATATATATATATATATATATATATATATATATATATATATATAGTTAAACGATCGAAAAGATAGCTAGATAGCTAAACCGTAGCATGAATTAGTTTGTTAATTTAATTACCTACTAATTAAGAGAGATATGATGAAGAATTAAATTGGTTGGATGAGGATGCATGCATGCATTTGATCATGTGTTTGAGGCAACTGAAGTAGTGGTTTGATGATTGAGGTCGGAATTGTCATCGTCTCCGACGAGTTTGGGAAGAACGGGAACGATCTCCGGGCAAACAAGGGCAGTGAGGGTGACAACATCGATGATTTGGTCTCTAATTTCAGGAGTTAGCTGCTGCTTTTGGGCAGAAGCAGCAGCAGCAGCAGCAGCTTCCAGTTGTATCTCAGGAAGCTTTTCTTTCACCACCTCTTTTGCCCCTTTGTATATTACATACAGCACCATTTGGATCACTCCGAAGCTGAATCCCAGAACATTTGGAATCTAATGTTTATACATATAAGTGATAAAATAATTAATTAATTCAGTTGATATATGATATGATATGATTGTGATCGTGTATCTATATATATATATATAAATATATATAAATGTAGAGTAGGTAGCTTACAGCAATGTTGTAGTCCCTGCGGAGTAAGCCGTAGAAGAACCACATAACAGCACTTAGGGTGAGGAAAAATGAAAGGAGAAACGGCATGTACTCCACACTCTTGGTTCGTATGACTTGTCTCTGAACAAATATATATATAATTAAAAATAAAGTGTTTAATTGAGCTGAGGAGTGTTACGTTGCAATATAATATATATAAGTATGAAGAAGTTGGTATTAACTGATGAACTTACCAAGACAAATAAAGGGGCGACGAAGACACACAAGGAGAAAACGAGGCAGATCCATCCAACAATATTGGCACGGGTCGACCCGTTTGCAAGAAAATAAGTGAGCGCAACAATTAGGCCCATGCCAACCACGTTTAGCACAAGAAGAAGCATCCCAGTATGCAACTGCATGTGTGTGTATATATATATAAATCATTGAATTGATATTAATTAATTAATTATGTAAACATACATACATACCCTTGCAGATTTGGGAGCATAATAGAGATAGAAAGAAATATAGGTGGTCTGAATGAAACAGCCAAGGGAGTTGATGGTGATAAGGAGGGTGGTATCTGGCTTCAGGAAAGCGTAGTATATCCACAACATGGCGCTGAACAACCCAACTACATACGGTACACATTGGAATCCTTCCGTCGATTTTTTCTTATATATCTGATAGAATGTTGGTCTGCACACACACATTAATATCTATTACTTAACTATCTTCAATTTCTTTCTCATCAATATAAATTATCATCTTCAATCTTCATGCAACGCAACATGCATAGTTGGAAAATCTTACGCTGGTGCAAGGAAAACCATAAAGGAGACAAGGTTGCCTGCAAATAATTAACGCCATGTTAACATATAATAATATAATAATGATGATGGTTATATATATTTATATTGAAATGATAAGGAGGCGATGATGATATTAATATATTGATATATGCTTATGCCATCTGCATGCAACTTTACGTAGAAATATTATGATGCAAGAATATATTTAATTAGAATACATACATACATATATTTGTTCTATATATGCATGTGTGGCTAGCCTTTTTTGTCTGTAGCTACTACCTACTTGATATTTCTATGTAGCATGAATTAATATCTGAAAAAGGAAAATATGATTATATGCAACGACAAATTAATATCACAAGATATTGTTAAATCATTAATGAAAAACGAAATGAAGATGATATATGTATACATACATACATACCTAGAAGGCCAAAGATAAAATCCAGGTAACTCTGCATGTTGAATTTCGAAAATAAAGAATCTTAATTAATTTGTATATACTATACGATCGATCGAGTAGCTCTAGATATCTCACACTCAACTTAAAACACGAAAGACTAAAGAGTTGCGAAGATGCCTTCAAGCAGGAGTAAGAAACATCATATAGTCATCCATTTATATAGAGGAAGTGACCCGGGGCATTGAATTATTAATTAATATTTGTTTGTTTGTTTGTTTTTTTTTTTTCAATTTTTGAATTTGCGAAAAGGAGTGGTGTGGGAGGGTTGAAATCCTCTTGTTTCATTCTTTACAGTTGTTTAAGACTCAAAAGAGTGGCTATTTTATCACAATCCATATTAACTATTGCTTTTTCTTACTCTTCTTAAAGCTCCATATAACCTAATTTGGGTAAATTTATTCTTTTACCATTATCAACTTAAATTGGGTTCATGTATTGTTCCTCAAAATAAAAATAAAGAATATAAAATAAAAATGGAGGGGGCCCACAGAAGCTATTTCCGACGTGTCACCCACCCATCCAATTGGGTTTAAGGGTTACAACTCATAGTTAGAGTTTGTGGTAGTGTTTAATTTGATGGTTGGATGCCAGAATTCGGGCGTGATTTTCTATTCTAATTTTCTAATTTGGTAGTTCATCTCGTAGTTTAGGTATTGTATGTATGATATGTGTATTTAGAAAATTAAATAATTATGTACTAAATAAAAATTAAATACACATACTATAAATTCAATAATTAAAATATAACACCACATTGAAATAGAGGATCTCGTCCGGAGTGAATTGACCCTTACTAGCTAGTTGTGCTCCTATTCAGCAAAACCCAATTCTACTACAACCAATCATTTCCTGCCAAACCAGCACCATTAATACGTATATATGTCAAATTCATTTGGTTTCTGTACTTTTGTGCATTGTCTAATGTTCTTCAAATTTCCCTTTTCTGTCAAACAAATTAAATCATTCTTCATAGTCGATTATATATCCTAGCGGCCTGCAATAATTAACCTAATCGTGATCCATCTCACAATACCTTTAATCTTAATTGCTACTTAATTTCTTTCTAATTTTTAATGTATATATTGCAAATTTGATATCAACTTGCAAAAAATATTTGTGGAATATATATATATATATATATATATATATATATATATATATATATATATATATAATCCTCACGTAGAAATTTAGGAACTAATCAAATTCACCCATCTTGATGACATGGAGGATAAAAAGGTGACATAATTGTAAATATGTGAAATTTAAAAAAAAAAAAGGGTATTACCATATATTTTTTAAAATAATGATATCATCATATTTATAAAAATTCTTAAAAACTTTAAACAATCATAACTCATTTGTTTTAAATTCAATTAACGCGAATAATATATCAAATTAAAACTTTTTTCACGATCTTTCATTTAAGATACATATTGCATATGTTTGTTCAAAAGGAAATTGATGAAAAATACAAAAACCGTTTACAAAAACTTTTTTCACACATTGCTAACATGGTACCGCATAATTGCTAATTTTGTCTATTTATGTTGCTAATAGGAAACATGTTAATTTATAAACGATACCCGACTTCGAATACAATTGCTATCATATGAAAATAATTAAAGCAGGAATTATATATAGTTGAAAAGTTAATCTAGTCTAGCTATTTTTCAACCAAAAAAGAATTTCAAAAAATATTAACCGTTGAGAAAGTTACGACCGTTTGATCGAATAATGTTAATTCATTATGGAAAGTGTAAAAACTACAAACACTTATAAATTATATTAGCAAATCGTTATTCACATATTAGCAAAGTATTGTCAACATATTAACAAATCATTGTTCACGTATTAGCAATATATGTTAGTAACATATTAATTATAGCAATATGACGTATATTACAACATATTACATAATGTTATTTTAATTGTAGTCCAATGTCATATGAACATTGTTTAACACGTATCAATTTATCAATATGATCTTGTCATGCTATTAATATGAGTTTCTCATGTTAGCAACATAATTTATTAATATTAGCAACATATATGTCATGTCAGCTTAGCAATACATATACCTAGAAAGACAACTTTTAAAACTAAAAATTGAACCCAAAATCCGAAAAATATAACAATATTTCTAAATTATGAAAATAACCATCCTTTATTAAAATTCTCTACTATTACAAGTTTGTCACATTTCTTTAACTAAAACATTAACTAAATTAGGGCCCTTAAATCTAATCAAATCTAGGATTTGGAATATTGATTGCTAGGTTGGTATGTAGAAACTTGGTTCCCATTTGAATCTCTCCCTCTCTCTTATAGATATATATATTATATCATTGTCGGAGGAACTACATTATAAGTTTTATTTAAAACCTTAATGATCACGTTTTACATACTCTCTCTGCATAAGCGGCTTTTGAGTTCGTAAGTCCAATTTTGGCGAAATGGGATCACCTAATTGATACAATTCCTGTTGTATTTTTTGTTTTAACTCTTTATTTTTTTTTCAAAAAAATTTATTTTTTTAAAAAATTTATTTAATGTAATTTATTTTAATTTAAATTTTCTATTTATGGTTCATCCTTCCCAATTAGGGTATATTAAAAAATTTAAAAATACTAAATTATGAAACACGGAATTAATACGGATGAGAATAGGGGATCTGATATGAATTTTGGCCTCTACCGTTATCTTCTAACATATGGAACCGTTAGTTTACGATAGTTCCACAGCTTGATCTTTGTATTTTATATTTCTTTTTTTTTCTTTGTTATATAATAATTAATATCATAAAAATAATACATATAGATACATTCATTACAAAAAAAAAATCATGAAAACTGCATTTAAATTTTCACGATTCTTAATTTTTCTCATATCTAGCTGAATTTTATTTTTTTAGTGAATTTCATATAAAAAATTGTCGTACGTGTTTTTAAAATTCTTATCAAAATATTTATTAGTAATATTGATCTCTTATAGTTTTTCATTTGTAGTTTCTACACATAGTAGTACTTGGGGGTTATTATTTTTTTTGTCATTCCTTTACGATTTTGTGAACTGTTTTGATGTTTTTTGAGTTTTTTTTGAGGGATTAGAAACAGAGATGCATGTAGGAATTTTAATTTGGGAGGCGAAATGTAATAATCTTAATTTTGGGGGATTTGGGTGGCGGCGAAAAATAATATTACAATACAAATAATATTAAATTTATATAATAAATTATATATGCACATATATAAAAAAAATTGGACAAAATTTGAGGAGGGCGGGTGCCCCCAATAGCCCCCCTAAGTCCGTCCCTGATTAGAAATGTCTTTCGTATTATTTTATATACTTGAAAAAAAAATTGAATTTATAAATTATTAATTCAGAGTCACATCTTGTATCAATTTTTGTTATTTACAAAAACTAGTGTATTACCCGTGCATTGCACGGAAAATATATTATAAATTTAATTTTTTTAACAAAAATGAACATAAAAATATTCAAAACTTTTGGGAATTGTAAATAAAATTTTCTTTTCATATATATTAAATTTCTATTTTATAATAATTCCTATTTTTAAACGAAATAAATTAATTTTGACTTTAATTGTTTATAAATTTACAAAATTTAATTTGTTACTTCCTTAATTATAATTCATATAAGCTGGATTAAAAAAAGTACATTGAAAAATAACATACTTCCAAATATATATATATATATATATTATAAATTTTGAATAACTTCCTTGTATACAACATTTGTAGTGGATGATGTGCTATCAACATCATTATTTTTACATACTAAAATTTTTAGACCTGCACGACTTGTGACTCATGATACAGCAACATAGAGTTGCCCATGAGTAAAGACTGAATTTTTAAAAAATAATCCAACATGGGAAAGTGATTGACCTTGACTTTTATTTATCGTCATAGCATAAGAGATAATAATAGGAAATTGTCGTCGTTGGAATTTAAAAGGCAACCTTGGATCTGATGGTGTGAGCGACATCCTTGGAATCAAAATTTTATTTCCTGCATTATCACCAGTAAGCACTTTCGCTTCCAAAACATGACTACCAAATCTTGTAATCACCAATCTAGTGCCATTGCATAATCTATTTGCATGATCTATGTTTCTTAATAACATGATCGGAGTTCCCACCTTCAAATATAGTTTATGATTGGGCACCCCAGAACATCTAAGACTATTCAAGAATTCTGGTGTGTGTACCTCATTGAGTAAGTCATCATTTGAATCTGATTTGCAAGTGCTATAAGAACTTAGATATACTTGGCCCTCAGCAACATTCAATGATGTCATGTGCTGATTTATGGACTCAACCACCTCAAGAGTTGGAGCAAGAATGGCTCGTTTTTGTAAATAACTCGACTCATCAATGACATCATGACACATAGGATATGCGCTTTCAACAATGGCTGCAATGGGATCTTCAGAATATTTAATCAATATATCATCGGGCAAATCAATGGTTGCTTCTCCATCATTGGGTCCTCCTATTGTGCCGTCTCCTCTACTTGCAATCCATTTTGAAAATTCATTTAACCGAAGTGCTTCATCATTTGAATCCACATTTTGAAGTCTCATGTTCTTTGTTAGCTTCAAAATCGTGCAACTACTCCATAAATACGATGAGTTGATTGTTGCATGCACAACATCTTGTCTATTCCCCTTAGGAATAACTGGTAGAATTTGCCTAAAATCTCCTCCAAGCACAACAGTCTTACCTCCAAATGGCATATCAAAGCTCATTGGATTGCAAAAACGCATTATATCACGTAAACTTCGATCCAAAGCTTCAAAATAGTATTTATGCATCATTGGAGCCTCATCCCAAATTATAAGTTTGGCTCGTATAATCAATTCAGCCAATGGACTTCCTTGCTTGATATTGCTTATAGAGTCTTTATTAAGATTGATTGGAATTTTGAAGCGAGAATGAGCAGTTCTTCCACCAGGCAACAAAAGAGATGCTATACCACTGGAAGCCACATTCACTACAATTTCCCCTTTTGAACGTACAACAGCAGATAATGTTCTCCAGACAAATGTTTTACCAGTGCCACCATATCCATAAACAAAGAACATTCCTCCTTTGTTTGATACTACTGCATTCATTATTGAATCATAAACATGGCGTTGCTCATCCGTACACTTGCTTAACAATTCTTTGAGCTCCTCTTCAAGAAGTTTACGATCATATCGTAGCTCATCATTTATCAATCTATTTTGATTTGGTTGGAAGAATTCTGCACTTGGAAACTGTTGGGGATTGTGCCCTTAAAGCAATTGTGAATTGTTTTTATCTTATTTATAAAAGCGACATTTATTTTCGAACTTATATGCTTCTTGTATGCATTTATTTTACATCACAGAAAATCCCTAGTTTATTTAATGTTACCATAATCTTAGTATATAAGTGTTATATACAAGATGATTAAGATTATGGAAAATAAACTAAAAATGAAGTCCGTGACGAATTTAATTAAAGTATGAAATCTTTAATTAAAATGTCACTAATGCAGCCCAATGACATTATGAATATGACTGTTTTGTCCAGACCGTTGATGTGGAGACATCCAGTTGGGTGAATTTATATATGATATGATCATATAGGACTTGGACCGATTTAATTTAATTATTCCTTCAAATTCCGTTAAAGAAAAGGAATATTAAATTAAATCACAAGATGATCATATATGAATAATATTAATCCTGAGTGATTATAGACTCCTGTTTATTTCAATGTGATTCTTGATTTGCTCGTTAAAGTTTGTTTGCCAACATTCTCTAAACTTGCATTTTAGATTCGCGTTTGAATTAAATAGATGGGAATGTAATTTATAGATATGGAATCCATTCCTTCTTTTGAGAAGCAAAAAGATAATTCTCTCATTTGTTAATTCTGAAACTGAGTGATTAGAGATCTCTAATTTATAAATCAGTTATAAATTAATCACTCACTGGTGAATTAATGGTAAATGAGGATAAGAAATAATTGAAGAGGTTAACGGATATTACCTGTCTTCAATTATGAATTATCTATGGAGGATTAATTCATATGAAATGATTAAATCAATGGACTGCTCAAATTCGTAGAGTAAATATGTTCTATAATTAAAGAGAGTGCAATTCTGAATTTTTAGTGGAATAATATCGGAATTAATAAGTTGAATAAATCAATTAAAGAGTTTAATTATTTATTCGATTTATTGAAGCTCTTGATTATAGGTCCATGGTCCCTGATTCGCCTTCCTATATTATTGACGGGTTGATAATAATATTTAAGTTCCTAAAGTGTTATGAAAAATAAGTTTTCATAAAGTTTGGGCTTATGTGTAACTATTAGTTAATTCCGGGAATATATGATATTCCACAGTTTGACTGTGTTAGGAATTAAATAAATATAAGATATTTATAATATTTACATATTAGTAATAATTAATAATAGTCACAGTTAGAGATAATTATTAATTTGTTTCCTTATCTTTTATGATTCTGAATCTGTTTAAGATAGGAAACTGATATGTATTGGGATTTAACCTAATTGTGATTATAAATATAAGAACATCATAGAACCATTATTCCTTACGCTTGATACACATCACGTGAGACGTGAATTAGTAAGGGAATTGGGAGAGAAATACATAAGAATTGATAAAATCAATTCATGCCTATTTGGTTGAGACATTCACGTGTGACGTGAATAATTTGGGAATTCAAAGGCTATTTCTCTTTTATCTCTTCTTCTACTGTTCATATTTTAATTCAGATTAAATATCATCCCAATACTATAGCCTAATTCTACGATTTCATGTGTTGAAATAATCATGAAAAAATTAAGTTAGGAACTTAATAGATTTATTTCGGTGCCCACTCACTACCGTTCAAAGGGAGGATCAAATCAGAAGATCGTGGTGTTTACGAGCTTCAAGATTCAAAGGAGAAATTAATAGAAAAAGGTATTTTCTTTATCTCTTCTTTAGTTTTAAATAAATTTAATTCGCATGGATATTATATTTTTATATCACGATCTATTGTCTGATTTATACCGCTTCCGCTCCAGTTCGATTTGATCGAAAAGATGGATTTTATTCGATCCGAAATCATTTCGGACCGGTTTAATTTCCAACAAATGGTATCAGAGCATATGGTTGTTTTGATATAAGAATATAATTTCATGGAATTAAATTTATTTAGGAGTGGGCTATAGGATTTGATCTTATTGTTTTGTGATGAATGGATGAATGGATGCATGGATGTTTTTGGATTGATGCCTTAAATTGTTTTTGATAGGATCATGATGTACACCCTAAGTTTAAATGGTATAGAAGTTGTAATTTTTATATAGTTTGGTTTTCCCTCCCCGGTTACCCCGCTTTGTAATTTACTTTTTCTGTTTAGATTTAGGGGTGTAATTTAAGGCATCGATCCAATTCATCGTTTATAATTTCTTGCAAATTATTTTATGTATATGTGATATATGTGCCATGCATTATTATGTCATTCATGAAACCCACTCCGAGCATGTTCATAATTTTAAAGAGTTTAATATTATGATTGATCTATAAGATAGATTATTATTATTTTTTTTTGTGATGGATGATTTAAATTTGATTTTTATGAAAAATTAGATTTTCACAAAAAAAAAATGAAAATAAAATAAAAATACGGGCACGGTCCATCGGGGGAAACAATCGAATTGTTCGAATTTTAAGATGGACTAATTCTGTATTTTTCTTGTGTTTATTTTTGTTCTTTTTGGATCATCCTAATTCCTTAATTATTTTGATAATTTAAGGATTTGATTAAAAATTTAATTTTTGTACTCTAAAAGTTAGATTGTGGAAAATTAATTTTAATCAAATAATCAATAAGATTGGTTTTTGTTAAAACATATGATGTTTTATAACTTAAAAGTTTATGAAACTTTTATTATAAAATTTTGGTTAGATAATTTATTTTAATCTAATTGTTAGATTGAAATATAATTATTTTTAATCAAGTAAACCAATAAGATTGTATTTTATTAAAACATATGATGTTTTATAACTTAAAAGTTTTTTGAAACTTTTATTATAAAATAATGAGTGGGAGAAGGTTTTATGACAATAATACCTACAGTCTCCACTATTGATAAAAGCAAGGTGAGATTTTAGTGACGCCTCGCGACGACTAGCTTTCGTCCCCCTACGGAAGGCTTTCACTAAAAATCAATAATCAAGGCTTTGTCTCCGAAAGGATAAGTTTTTGAAATTTAATTCTTAATCTTCCTACCCTACGGCGGCGATTATGAATTAGTTTTAAAAGACTGAAATAGTGGGTCACACTCATAAAAATATTAATAAATTGTTTGTTAATATTTTTGACTAAAATAAAAGGTGATTAATAAAATAAACGAAGATATGAGATGTCTTGATTATTTATTTTATTAATGGAGATTGTCTCTATTTAATTATCTTTTGATTTGACCTACCCTACGGTGGCATATCAATTGTGAGATTAAATTACCTTGGAATTGGTAGGATAAATTGTTATTGCATCATGCATCACATTTATGATTCCTAAAGTACATGTTATGTGATGTTTGTTCTTAAATTTATGTCGCTTTATTTATTTTTCAGCAATATGTCTAGTCCAATGCTTGCACTGCTTCATGAAAAATTATCTGGTGACAACTTTATCAAGTGGAAAAGTAACATTAATATTGCACTCGCATGTGAGAACCTGAAATTTGTTTTGACTGAGAACGTTCCGCCTGAACCCCCTGCAAACGCTGCTCGTAATGTACGAGATAATTATGAAAGATGGGTTATGGCAAACAATAAGGCTCGTGCCTATATGCTTGCCGGTATGAATGATGTGCTTAAACTTAAACATGAGAATACAGAGACTGCTTGTGGTATGATGGAGTCTCTAAATGAGATGTTTGGTCAACCTTCTGCTCAATCAAAGCATGAGGCTATTAAGATGGCCATGAATGCTAAGATGAAGAAGGGACAGTCAGTGGGAGAACATGTTTTGAACATGATCAACTACTTCACTGAAGCCGAAACCCATGGTGCAACTATTGATGATGGCACCCAAGTGAGTATGATTTTGGAATCACTCTCACCTGCTTTTCCTGCAATTCAAAAGCAACTATGTGATGAATAAGTTGAGTTGCTGAATGAATTGTAAACTTTTGAGGCCATTAACTAAGATGGCCATTAACTTAGTTGCTGAATGAATTGTAAACTTTTGAGGCCATTTCAATTGGAAAGGTCAAAGAAGGGGAGACAAATGTTGCTAAGAATAAACAATCTTCTTCTAAGAAGAGAAAAGGCAAAGGTCAAGGTGGACAATCAAAACAAAAGAAAAGGAAAGTTTCTTATGAAAAGAAGAACAATTCTTCAAAGAAACCAAAGGGAAAATGTTTCCATTGCAGTGAGGATGGACATTGGAAAAGAAATTGTCCCAAGTACCTTGCTCAGTTAAAGGAGAAAAAGTAAGGTAAATTTGATTTACTTGTTCTTGAATCTTGTTTAGTGGCTAAAAATTCTTCTACTTGGGTAGTTGACTCGGGCGCTACTAATCACGTTTGTTCTTCTTTGCAGATGCTTAACTCTTATGAAGAGCTAGCAGATGGTTCTTTCACTATGCGAGTAGGCAATGGTGCAGTCGTTTCGGTAAGAGCAATGGGAGTTGTTAAACTTGATTTCATAGATAGGAATTTGGTTTTGAACAATATGTATTACATTTCTAGTTTTCGTAGAAATTTGATTTATGTTTCAAAGTTGCATGAACAATTATTTTCCTTTTCTTTCAGTAATAATGAGATTATTATTTCCAAGAATGGGCGTAATATTTGTAGTGCAAAAGTTGAAAACGGACTCTATTTAATTAAGCCAAACGAACAACCACTGCTAAATGCCGAAATGTTTAGAGTAGAACATCCTAAAAGGTAAAAGGTTTTTCATGATAATGATACATATCTTTGGCATCTAAGATTAGGTCATATTTCATTAGATAGGATAAATAGGCTAGTAAAGGATGGTCCTTTAAGAGAGCTAAATGTTAGCACTCTCCCTATTTGTGAATCCTGTCTAGAAGGAAAAATAACTAAGAGAGCTTTCACGGCAAAGGGATCTAGAGCCAAAGAACCACTTGAGCTTGTATATAGTGATGTTTGTGGTCCTTTATCCATACAAGCTAGAGGTAGTTTTGAGTACTTTGTCACTTTTACTGATGATTACTCTAGATATGGATATCTTTATCTTATGCATAGGAAATCTGAAACTTTTGACAAGTTTAAGGAATTTCATGCAGAAGTTGAAAAGCAGCTAGGTAAATCTTTGAAGTGTCTTCAATCTGATCGAGGAGGCGAGTATATTGATACCAAGTTCAAAGATTATTTGATAGAGTATGGTATTTTACACCAAATCACAACACCTGGCACCCCTCAGCAAAATGATGTTGCTGAAAGGAGAAACCGGACTTTGCTTGATATGGTTAGATCCATGATGAGCTACTCTACACTGCTCGATATGTTCTGGGGATATGCGTTGCAAACAGCGGTATACATTTTGAATGTAGTTCCGTCTAAGTCAATCCTAAAGACATCTCTAGAGTTGTGGAAAGGAAGTAAACCTAGTTTATGCCATTTTCGCATATGGGGGTGTCCAGCACATGTGCTTAAAGGAAAGACTGGAAAATTGCATCCACGATCAGAAGTGTGTCTGTTCATAGGATATCCCACAGGAACAAGAGGAGGTTTGTTTTATGATCCACAAGAAAAGAAAGTAATAGTTTCGACTAATGCTATCTTTCTTGAAAATGATTATATGCAAAACTTTCGACCTCGTAGTAAAGTTGTACTCGAGGAGTTACTTAATGATAAGATGAAACCACAGTCCACGAAAGTTTTTGGTGAAACCACTAATGATACCACTGAACTAAATCAGAATATCATGGCACCTAGACGCAGTGGGAGGGTGATTGTTCCACCAATCCGCTATCGTCAAGATGAAGAGGCAAATGTTGCCATTTTTGATGGAGTCGATGATGATCCATTGACATTTAGATATGCGATGGAAGATTCTGATAAAGAGAGATGGCTTGAGGCTATGAACCAAGAAATGGAGTCTATGTATTCCAATTCTGTCTGGGCTCTTGTAGATCTACCTGAAGGTGTCAGACCAATAGGGTGCAAATGGATCTATAAGAGAAAGAGAGGTGTGGATGGGAAAGTAGAGACTTTCAAAGCAAGGCTTGTGGCTAAGGGTTATACCCAAAAAGAAGGAGTCGACTATGAGGAGACTTTCTCTCCTGTAGGCATGCTTAAATCCATTCGTATACTTCTTTCAATTGTTGCATGTCTTGACTATTAGATATGGCAGATGGATGTCAAGACGGCCTTTTTGAATGGCTATCTAGATGAAGATATCTACATGCAGCAACCAGAGGGTTTTGTAGCTGAAGGGCAAGAGCAGAAAGTCTGCAAATTGCTTAGATCCATTTATGGACTAAAGCAAGCCTCTCGATCTTGGAACCATAGATTTGATGAGACCGTTAAATCATATGGTTTTGACCAAAACATTGATGAACCTTGTGTCTACAAGAGAATCAAGGATGGTAAAGTGACATTTTTAGTGCTTTATGTGGATGATATTCTACTCATTGGGAATGATGTGAAAACGTTATCTGCAATTAAAGATTGGCTGGCCAAGCAATTCCAAATGAAAGATTTGGGAGAAGCAAATTATATTCTTGGAATTCGAATTGTTCGAGATCGCAAGAGTAAATTATTGGCACTGTCTCAAGCATCTTATATTGATAAGATGATGTTGCGTTATAGAATGCAAGATTCCAAAAAGGGTTACCTACCAACTCGACATGGAGTCGTTCTCTCCAAGGAACAGTGTCCTAAGACACCTGAAGAGGAAGAGAACATGAGACACATACCCTATGCCTCTGCAGTAGGCAGCCTAATGTATGCCATGTTGTGTACTAGGCCCAACATTTGTTATTCGGTGGGTATAGTCAGTCGTTTTCAATCAAATCCAGGAATTGATCATTGGATAATAGTGAAGAATATTCTCAAGTATCTTCGGAGAACGAGAAACTATATGCTTATCTATTCGGGTGATGACCTTCAAATAGATGGATACACTGATTCTGATTTTCAATCAGACAAGGATAGTCGAAAGTCGATATCTGGGTCAGTGTTTACCCTTGGTGGCGGTGCCATAGTCTGGAGAAGTATCAAGCAATCCAGTACTGCAGACTCCACTATGAAGGCTGAATATATAGCAGCTTCTGAAGCAGCTAAAGAAGCAGTATGGCTGAAGAAGTTCCTTACTGATTTGGAAGTTGTTCCAAATTTGGATAGACCAATCACCTTATTTTGTGACAATAGTGGTGCAGTGGCCAATTCAAAGGAACCTCGAAGTCACAAGAGGTCAAAGCATATAGAGAGGAAGTATCATCTGATCCGAGAGATAGTACAAAGAGAAGATGCAGCAATTCTCAAGATTGCGTCTGCTGACAACCTTGTTGATCATTTCACCAAGACTCTGCCTGCAAAAGTGTTTGAGAGGCATATTCATAATTTTGGACTAAGAGACATGTCCCATATGCTTTAGGGCAAGTGGGAGATTGTTGGGGATTGTGCCCTTAAAGCAATTGTGAATTGTTTTTATCTTATTTATAAAAGCGACATTTATTTTCGAACTTATATGCTTCTTGTATGCATTTATTTTACATCACAGAAAATCCCTAGTTTATTTAATGTTACCATAATCTTAGTATATAAGTGTTATATACAAGATGATTAAGATTATGGAAAATAAACTAAAAATGAAGTCCGTGACGAATTTAATTAAAGTATGAGATCTTTAATTAAAATGTCACTAATGCAGCCCAATAACATTATGAATGTGACTGTTTTATCCAGACCGTTGATGTGGAGACATCCAGTTGGGTGAATTTATATATGATATGATCATATAGGACTTGGACCGATTTAATTTAATTATTCCTTCAAATTCCGTTAAAGAAAAGGAATATTAAATTAAATCACAAGATGATCATATATGAATAATCTTAATCCTGAGTGATTATAGACTCCTGTTTATTTCAATGTGATTCTTGATTTGCTCGTTAAAGTTTGTTTGCCAACATTCTCTAAACTTGCATTTTAGATTCACGTTTGAATTAAATAGCTGGGAATGTAATTTATAGATATGGAATCCATTCCTTCTTTTGAGAAGCAGAAAGATAATTCTCTCATTTGTTAATTTTGGAACTGAGTGATTAGAGATCTCTAATTTATAAATCAGTTATAAATTAATCGCTCAATGGTGAATTAATGGTAAATGAGGATAAGAAATAATTGAAGAGGTTAACGGATATTACCTGTCTTCAATTATGAATTATCTATGGAGGATTAATTCATATGAAATGATTAAATCAATGGACTGCTCAAATTCGTAGAGTAAATATGTTCTATAATTAAAGAGAGTGCAATTCTGAATTTTTAGTGGAATAGTATCGGAATTAATAAGTTGAATAAATCAATTAAAGAGTTTAATTATTTATTCGATTTATTGAAGCTCTTGATTATAGGTCCATGGTCCCCGATTCGCCTTCCTATATTATTGACGGGTTGATAATAATATTTAAGTTCCTAAAGTGTTATGAAAAATAAGTTTTCATAAAGTTTGGGCTTATGTGTAACTATTAGTTAATTCCGGGAATATATGATATTCCACAGTTTGACTGTGCTAGGAATTAAATAAATATAAGATATTTATAATATTTACATATTAGTAATAATTAATAATATTCACAGTTAGAGATAATTATTAATTTGTTTCCTTATCTTTTATGATTCTGAATCTGTTTAAGATAGGAAACTGATATGTATTGGAATTTAACCTAATTGTGATTATAAATATAAGAAGATCATAGAACCATTATTCCTTACGCCTGATACACATCACGTGAGACGTGAATTAGTAAGGGAATTGGGAGAGAAATACATAAGAATTGATAAAATCAATTCATGCCTATTTGGTTGAGACATTCACGTGTGACGTGAATAATTTGGGAATTCAAAGGCTATTTCTCTTTTATCTCTTCTTCTACTGTTCATATTTTAATTCAGATTAAATATCATCCCAATACTATGGCCTAATTCTATGATTTCATGTGTTGAAATAATCGTAGAAAAATTAAGTTAGGAACTTAATAGATTTATTTCGGTGCCCACTCACTACCGTTCAAATGGAGGATCGAATCGGAAGATCGTGGTGTTTACAAGCTTCAAGATTCAAAGGAGAAATTAATAGAAAAAGGTATTTTCTTTATCTCTTCTTTAGTTTTAAATAAATTTAATTCGCATGGATATTATATTTTTATATCACGATCTATTGTCTGATTTATACCGCTTTCGCTCCAATTCGATTTGATCGAAAAGACGGATTTTATTCGATCTGAAATCATTTCAGACCGGTTTAATTTCCAACAGAAACGGCATACCAACAAAGTCGTGTAAACTTCTCCCAAAACTTCTCAATAATTTCTCAATCTCCACCAAACAATAATTTTTTATCTGTTCTTCATTCAACATTAACTCTGAAAAATAATATAATATATTATATATTATATTTTGAATCATATATTATATTGAAATGTAAAATTGATAGATGATGTATATGCTCTAGTAAATTATGTCGTACCTGGATGTTGAAACAATGTTCTTTGATTGAACAGGATATCGTTTGAGATGTAACTCCAGCAATTGTCCCAAACTATTTCTAGACGAGATAGAGAATCTGATGACAATAATGTAACGAACAAATTTCTCAATGAGTGTGCAGAAGCCCACTGACTTGCTTCTATAATTCCATCAATATATTCTTTATCATCATCCAATAGTCCTAAAGCATAACACGCATCTCTAAACGTAGCATATTGAATCCCATTGATGCATCTTATGTCTTCATAACATGTTGGTCCACGAACTACATTTAACAGACATCTCAGATAGTACATCTCCCCAGAACCCGGAGGTACATAAAATATCCTTCCAATAGCATATCTCTTTTTTCTTGGCACCCATTCTCTAGTTGTCGATTTCCAAACAAACTTTGTTAGGAATTCAACATAAGTTCTCTCGCTTCAGGGTATTTCTTATTTGCTTCCATCCAAGCTAAAAACATACTTTGCTTAGCAGCTGGTTGATCAAGCACAACATCTATTGGATCAACATCGGAGAATATTACACTTTGTTCATTAGGCAAATGAAAACTCAATCTTTCAACTGCATGATCTCTGTATTGAATGTCAAAACCTAATATTCTCCATGCTGCCTCACATGGCAAGATATATCTGCAGTCATAATACATGTTAACTTCATCAACGTCTTTTCCAGCTTGCTCATTTGCAATGCTTTGACAAAAAGATGCAGTAACACGATCATGCCCTTTGTTTATGTACTTGAATAGATATTTGATCGATCGAGACTGATTACACCATTCAACATTTATGTGTCCTCCATAGTTCAATAACAGATAACGATTGTGTGGAACCACGTATCTGTTATCCAAAGTGATTTCATTCTTAACAACAACTCTACCATTATCTCTACATTTGTATACCGGATATCCATCTTCATCTGTAGTTGTTGTTTCGATAAATTTCTTTGGAAAGTACTTGGTGCATCGACCACTGGACATGCATGGAGAGTCTTTTTTGGCATTACCACATGGACCATGTATCATGAAATCTTGGACTGCTTTATAATATTCTGGATCTACTTGTTCATCGGGGATTTCAGCTGAAATCATCTTGTCAATATCTTGCCCAGTTGGATACTTATCTTCTTTACACAAGAAGAGCAAGATATGTGTATGAGGTAGCCCACACTTTTGAAACTCGATAGTGTATACAACTACATTAATAGAATTAAATCTGAGATGTTAGTAAATAATTTTTCAAAAATTAATTATGCAATCATTTTCATATGTATCGAATTTACCTGCTCTCACATTACCAAATCTTTTATTCTTTCGTAGATCTTTAATCAAATTATCCAACTTGATCTTAAAAATACGACAAATGATGTCCGGGCGATCTTCAGGCTTTAAACCTCTACTCTCAACATATCTGAGTATTTCAGACCATTTTGGATTGCAAGTAAATGTGATGAACAAACTTGGATAACCGGCCCATCTACAAATAGCCATTGCATCTTGATAATTCTGAATCATATAGCGAGCACCTCCTGTGAAAGAAAAAGGCAATATGATCATTTTTCCATGTCTAGATGGATTTGTTTCACCTCTTAACAATGCATCTTCAAGACCTTTATATATCTCAGCTCGCAGTTGTTTCTGATGTGTGCGAACAAATAACAACCTTGATGATTCAACCATTGTATATGCATCAACAACAAATTGTTGGTACAATTGTCTTGATGATAAAATGGTTGTAGGTTCATTTTGTCTCTCATGCAACCGAAAGGCAAAGAATTCTCTAATACTTATTCTCTTTCTACCACCACTTGTAGATGACACTGATTCTGCGAAAGAGATATCTTCTCTATATCCATCCTCACCATAAGGAAATAGTAGTGGATATTGGAAAGGAAGATATGATGCATGCAATCCATTTATGCGTTGCAATTGTCCAGTTTGTGTTTCCACTCTTATATCTCTATCTCCCAAAGATTCATCAAGATCCCCAACCACTAAAGCAGCAACCTCTGACACTGTTGGTAAATTGTATCTTCTACCATCTTTACCTCTTCTGCCAATGAGTTTTAACTTTATATCGGATTTTCCATCATCAACCTTTTCTTTTGCCATTCTAAAATATTTGACCAAAACATTGCTCTCATCTAACATACTCTTTATTTCGGATACAATCTCAGCATGAAGATTATTCATCTTATCATTCTTCCTATATTACATCACAATAATAATAGAAGTAAAAAATAGTTTTGTAGTTATAAAAATTAATACATAAATATGGAACAAAGAACAAACTAACCTGACAGAATGAATTCGATTTTCAATTTCATTCTCTATGTCGTAAATATACAACTGGGCAAATTTAGGTTGACCGCCTTCTGGTGGTATTAAACTCCCTATCAAGTGATAGTTTTGGCCATGCATTCGGAACACGGGTGGTGACTTACCATTATTTAGGTTTGCATCAATCTTTCCATCCATTGAAGTGAAAGAGAACATATTGTTATAAAAATGAATGTTTTCAAGAAAATGTTTGCTCTTTGCACCATTTCCAAAAAATAAGTCTTCCAATACTTTTGGGAGCCTTCTCATACGTGGAAGTTCAATTTTACCACTCATGCAACACAATGAATACTTCGAATTTTTTGCTTTGTAACTTTTTGACAACCTTTCTTCATACCAAAAGAATGATTGACAAAATTGACATGTGTATGTTGGATCTCCAATATCCCAGTATTCTACAATAAAAAGTAGTGTATATCAATACAATAATTTAGAACTAAATATTTTTATACAAATAGACTAAAATGATATAATACATAACACATTGTTTTTATATTTAAGTAGTTTATTTTCGGTAAATACATGTATTGAATATGGATTGATAAAAAATGAACATAGTAAAAATTTCCCATATTATATATTTGTAAAATAAAGTTAAAAATGAAAATATAACATTAATTTAATTTAAAGATTAACATAATTTTTAAATTCAAATTTAAATTCAAAATACAAAAAAATAAAACCATATTACTCTTATTTAATGAATTAGAGGGAAAAAATTATAAAATAAACTCAAATAATATGACATTTATTAATGTTAAGAATGTATAACAAATAATAATGAAAGTACGTATCTTATCGAAAGATAGATAAATTATGTAAGTATACCTGATGTCGCCTTGCTAGTAATAAATTCCAATTCATCACAATCTAGAAACAAAAACCCGAAATACTCAATGACTTTAACCCTAAACGATAAACAAATAAAGTACAATAACAATTGAATATATTTCTGCTCAAATAGAATGAAAGTACCTTCAACTCACCATTGTCTAAATTAATATTTGGTACATCAACATCAGAGGTCATGGCATTACAATCAATATTAAAAATATGTTCTGTAATTGAAGAAGTTTGCGCAAACATGTTGATGGGCTCATCGTCTGTCAAGTCAATAACGCAAGACATGTTATTTTTGCTTGAGTTGTCAAGGTTTTTACATGCACATGTAAATCTGTCATTTGGAATTGATGGAATGCTTCCATTGGCTGCAAACATAAATGTTGAAAATTAATTATTTAAAAATATTTAAAACTATCTGAATTAATCACAATGTTGTAATACTGAGTGAACAAACCATTTGTAATGTTAGTAAAAGGTAATCTGGATGGATGATTTGGTTGACTTTGAAAAGATGAATCAATCTTTTATTGATCAACCCACATTCTGGTACGTGGAATTTTTGGTGGAAGCATATGCAAATTATCTGTTGATAATCAAATTGTTACACAGATTATTAAAAAATACAGACATAAATATAACTAATGAGAAGCATTAATTACTATCAATTTAAATTATATATATATATATAAATATATATATATATATATAGGATATTGTCTAAACTTCTATGAAAGTAAATTAGGATAAAAACACACAACTTTATCTTGTTTATAAAAATCTAATCAATACGTTAACTTGTAATAAAATTTTATTGCAAACTTTTGCAGTCACTATAATATATATATATATATATGGTATCTTGTTTATAATTTATAATAAAATATATGATGAAACATTAAAACTGATATAATAAAATATATTATTTTACAATATATTGTAACTATATATACGCACTATCCATGTAAAATCTAGAAATGTATGACCTAGCTAGTTTTCAGTTTGAGAAATATAAAAGTTCAATTAAATATTCTCTCTTTTTTTTAGAGATCAATTCAAATATTCTTAAAAACAGATAAGAGGGACAATTATAATTAAAATCTATATAATATTTATATTAATCTAAAAATCAACAAATAAATCTTAAAAATTATGATCTAAACTAAGAAGAAGCCCACTATTTTTTGAGAAGAAGCCCACTATTTTTTTTTTAAAAATAATCCAATAACTTAAAATCCTTCTAGGGTTTCAGCTTTCCATTATTTCACACCCTTCCGCCGCTTCCTTCTCTTCCTTGTTGTTTCGTCCCGGTTAAACGTCGAGTTCACCATCAATCACATTTTTATCCTTGCAAAAAATGAAATACTTTTCACAATATCCTTTTTTTAAATGGGAAACCATCTCACAGTTCTCAAGGAAGTTACGTTTCGCAGCTATTTCTCAACTTCAGTTAACCTAAGCTAAAAGTTTTCAACAGATCTATCCAAAAATTTTGAACACTTGTATCGAAAGTGTAGATCCGACAGTTTTATGTCAATATTATACTCAGACCACCCTCGGATCAGCACACCGTCGGTCATCTGCTTCAAAAAGGTATCAAACCATGAAAACTTTGAATTATTAACTTCTAGTTAGTATATAAGAGTTTGCTCAAAAGATATCCTTTTTGAAACCCTTAGATCTAGGACTTTATAAGTCTGAGAAAGTGAAAAAAAATGTAATAAATCTTTGTTTTGTGATGCAGGATTTCTAGCATAATCACAGAGAGGTGAAGTTGCTACAGATACATTTCGCAGCTTCAGTTAACCTAAGCTAAAAGTTTTCAGCAGATCTATCCCAACATTTTCAACACTTGTATCGAAACTGCAGATCCTACAGTTGTATGTCAATACCATACTCAGACCACCCTCGGATCAGAACACCGTCGGTCATCTGCTTCAAAAGGTATCAAACCATGAAATTTTTGAATTATTAACTTCTAGTTAGTATATAAGAGTTTGCTCCAAATATATCCTTTTTGAAACCCATAGATCTACGACTTTATAAGTCCGAGAAAGTGAAAAAATGTAATAAATCTTTGTTGTGTGATGTAGGATTTCTTAGCATAATCACAACGAGGTGAAGTTGCTACAAATCCAAGTACCCGACATAATGATAAATTCTCTATTTTAGATTATATGTATTTTTGTCATTTTTTATGTATTTATGAAATAAACCATATTGCAATATATTTTGGTACTGTTATGAAAAACCAGAATATGGAAATTTTAGTTTAAAATTTTGAAATTTTGGGAAAATAGTATATAAACTCTATATAATATTCCTACTAAAATATTAATGTATTTTTGGAGAAATATTGCTAACTTAAATGTCTTTAGAAAAAAAAAAATTTCAGCAAGTTTTGGTATGATTATGATGTATTCCATTATAAGTAAAAAATATCCCTAAAAAAATTATAAGTGAATATATATATATATATACATTAATACCTAAAATGATATATTTAAAAAAATTAATATTTCTGAAAAAATGGAATATGGAAATTTTAGTTTAAAATTTTGAAATTTTGGAAAAATAGTATATAAACTCTATATAATATTTCTACTAAAATATTAATGTATTTTTGGAGAAATATTGCTAACTGAATTGTCTTTATAAAAAAAATCAAATTTCAGCAAGTTTCGGCATGATTCCCTAAAAAAAATTATAAGTAAAAATATATATATTAATACCTAAAATGATATATTTAAAAAAATTAATATTTCTAAAAAAATGGAATATAGAAATTTTAGTTTAGAATTTCGAAATTTTGGAAAAATAGTATATAAACTCTATATAATATTCCTACTAAAATATTAATGTATTTTTGGAGAAATATTGCTATTTTAAATGTCTTTAGAAAAAAAAAAATCAAATTTCAGCAAGTTTCGGCATGATTATGATGTATTCCATTATAAGTAAAATATCCCTAAAAACATTATTAGGAAAAATATATTTTGTACCAAAAAGTCTATTAATATATTAAATATATTAATACCTAAAACGATATATTTAAAAAAATCAATATTTCTGAAAAACGGAATATGAAAATTTTAGTTTAAAATTTTGAAATTTTGGGAAATTAATATATAATATTCCTACTAAAATATTAATGTATTTTTGGAGAAATATTGCTTACTTAAATGTCTCTAGAAAAAAAAAATTCAAATTTCAGCAAGTTTCGGCATGATTATAATGTATTCCATTATAAGTAAAAATATCCCTAAAAAAATTATAAGTAAAAATATATTTTGTACCAAAAAGTCGATTAATATTTCTTAAAAAGCAATATGAAAAAGTTTAGTTCAATAATTTTGAAATTCTGAGGTAGCGTTATATAAACTTGTTATAATATTCTTTCTTAAATATTAATTTATTTTTAGACATATATTTAAATTTTAATATGTTTAGAAAACATTCAGTTGTAAGCAAGTTTTTGTGTGATTATGGTGGATTCAATTATATGTAAAAAGATATTTGTAAAAAGAAATCAATTGATATATCTAGAAAAAGAAATATGGAAAATTTTAGATCAAATTTTTGAAATTCTAGGAAAATAGTTAAAACTCTATAATATTCCTGCATAACTATTAAGGGTTGAAGTTATATATTGTTCTTTTGCTACAGATATGTTTTGTTATTATGATATGAATTTGAGATCTGTTACTTATTTTAGACTCCACAGCGAGATATTTAATTTGTTTTTCTAGCAAGCTATAAGTAATATTCTTGTGTTGATTTTTTCTGGCAGGTTGGGCATCCCAATTAAACAAACTATCGAAGTGACAACATAGTTACATATTGTAAGCAAAAAATCTAAGATATATATAAAGGTTAGCAATCCTACCTCTTATTCAGTACATGAATCATATTTAGTATTATTTGCTAAGTAGAAGAAAATATTATATAACATTTTGTTATGATCAAAATGAAAAAATACCCGAGGCTTTCTTCTTTCCAAGAGTAATGTTTTGTGTTAGTTTCCTCATGATTGGCAGTCTTGTACATATGAGTTACCTGTGGTGTGAAGAAAACTGAGTTTATATCACAAATATTTTGGTATAATAAAATAAACATGAACTGAAATAAGCCAATTTCTTAGTTCATCTCCAATATGGAACCTTGAAATTTAAAAAACTTCACCAGCTTCTTTTTTATTGTGAGCAGGCCGAATGCAATGTAGGCAACAATATTGTTATGTTCTTGAATGCTGAACAATGATGGAGATAATATTTGTTTGGTTTTTGAATGATGAAAGCATTGTAACACAAATTTTCGTGTATTTGAATAAATAACGCGAAAAGTGTACAATCATATTTCTTCTTTGAATTTAAAATGCGATTGTGGTATAATCTCTGTCTTGATCCTCTGATTCTTCTCTTCAAAACTTGATCTTCAAACACTTCTTTGAGATTTTCTCTTCAAAACATGATTTTCAAACGGTTCTTGAAATCTTCAGAGTGAATTTGCCTCTTCGATCTTCTTGAACTTGTTGTTTGAATTTGATGACGTTATCCGGAGGGCCGACAACCTTGATTCTAGATTGAACGCTGAACTTGAGGTGGCTCTGGCGAAGAACGTGTTGCTTCTATGAAGAAGGTCTTGAATCTTCCTTGATCACTTTGACTTTATAACGCTGTCTGGAGGGTTGAAAACCTTGATTCCGGATCAGACGCTGGATTTGAGATGATTCCGGTGAAGAACGCGTTGCTTTCCACGAAGAACGGCTTGAATCTCGCTAGAATGCCTTGAATGCTGGAGAGAATTTCGTAGAGAATTTTCCTCCAACTTCTTGAGCTCTTCAATTATGATTTCTGGTGTGTTTTCTATATGATATGGAGGCCCCTATTTATAGTTGCAGGATGATTTAATTTAGGAAATTTAGGGTTGGGCTTTTAGGGCTTAGATGGAGTGGCCATGGACCTAGGGCTTATGTGGCGCAATTCTATTGGTTTGGATGATCTCCATATTAAATATTTTATTTTCTGTGTAGATTTGACACATGTCAGCTTCTCATTAGTCAGTAAAATCCATGTAATAAATATTAATTATATATTTATTTAATTTTGGAATCATATTTAATTTAATCCCAAAATATAAATAAAATATAATAAAATATTTAATTCCTTATTTTACACATGACATAATTTAATAGGCAATAAATTTAATTTGCCTACAAATGCCCCCTTGAGACTCGTTCATTGGTGACTTGTCATGAAAATGGACGGGTCTCAAAAATTTATTAGATAGTTTAATCTCATATCTAGGAGTTCTTGAATTTAAAATTGTGAATAATTTATACTCGTATTCAAGAGTTCTTGCATTTAAAATTTGAAATTTATTAGATAGTTTATATTCATATCAAGGAGTTCTTGGAATTTAATTTGGAATTTGAATTTATCAGATAGTTTATACTCGTATCAAAGAGTTCTTGGATTTGAATTTGGAATTTAAATTTATCAGATAGTTTATACTCGTATCAAGGAGTTCTTGAATTTTAAATTTATTAGATAGTTTATACTCGTATCAAGGAGTTTTTTTATTTTTTTCCGATTTAAAATTTTATCCCTCGATTTTGAGTTAGTAAGAGTGGGCCGGAATTTATTTAAACTTTGAAAGATCACCTCATTCCTTGGCAACAAAAATCGAGACTTACGAATGGGCCCATATATATATTTTTAGAAAACTTGGTAGCCCAATCCACAAGAGAATTTGTAGCTCTATGTTTTTAGCAGCAAATGTTATACCAAAAGCTTTGATGGTTGGTCAAAAGAGGGGTGCTCGAGGAAGTATGTACTTGAATGGCAATGCTTCATGATCGTAGGAACACATGGGCCCACCATGGAATAACTTTGTGAGCATCCTTTGAATTTTTTTTTTAATTCTTGTTCCCTCGCCCGTATTACGCAGAAGAGTATACAGAAAGTTTCCTTCTCTCGTGGGGATTTTACAGCATGTAATTGATGCAATTCATTTTTTTCCTTCTTACTCTGCTGCAAAATTAGAACATTACCCCTTGCATTCATGTCCTCATGCAACTACGTAAGGAAATTCCCTTCCATAGCTAGCGATTAACACTATATAAATATGTGTTGTTGCATCACTTTTTATCACCACTCGAAGCTTACAGAAGTTCGCACGACTTCTCTCTCACGTTCTTCTTTTTTTCTCTGTTGGAATTTGTCGATCGTTGGTGAGTCTCTGCCCCCATGTGCTTCAAATTCAGTTTGTATTATTCGGCCCACCACGTGCTTGACAAGTTGCCTGAAAGAGAATAATTATCTTATTTTCACAATAACCTGCTCTATAGAATTTGACACGACCCCTTTTTTGTTGCAGGTCCATCGTCGAATTTGCAGAAGGCATTGAGGTAAGATATTCTCCTTCAAGTTTCTTCATTATTTGGCTTTGCTGCGAAAGCATAACTCGAAATTAATGCATTTAAGTTTGATGGGTTGTCTGAAAGAAGATTTTTACCCTTTTTTTGTTCGCAGAGGCAACACTAACTTTCTGAAACTGAGTTTGGACGAAATTCAAGGGCTTCTCACGACAGAGAGTTTAAGATTTGTTGCTGCAATTTTGAGAATACCATGTCTATGCTTTTGTGTCTTGCTCTTTTATGCAAAATTGTGCTTTTTTTAATGCATGTACATATATATAGATATATACATATACACACAACATTTTTTTTAGCTGATTATTTGTTGTTTTGCATTAAATCCGATATTCTTTCCACGACTCCAACTTTATTCAAAGAGCTTCAAATCAAGATGTGGCTTCTCTAAGTGAATGATCCATTTTGATTTCGATCAAAAGGTGATTTCTCTAGAGAACGATCCATCTGTGATTTCGACTTGATTTCAACTTCGACCGAGAGGCTACAAATCAAGAGATGAGTTTTCTAAGTGAATGATCCATTTTGATTTCGATCAAAAGGTGATTTCTCTAGAGAACGATTCATCTGTGATTTCGACTTGACTTCAACTTCGACCGAGAGACTACAAATCAAGAGGTGAGTTCTCTAAGTGAATGATCCATTTTGATTATGATCAAAAGGTGATTTCTCTAGAGAACGATCCATCTGCGATTTCAACTTGACTTCAACTTCGATCGAGAGGCTACAAATCAAGAGGTGAGTTCTCTAAGCGAATAATCCATTTTGATTTCGATCAAAAGGTGATTTCTCTAGAGAACGATCCATCTGTGATTTTGCCTTGACTTTGACATGCTGATGCTAACATTGAATCAAACTACCTGGATATGCAGTTTCAACTTCAACTTTGCAAGATCAACATGACGAAGATTTCAACTTCAACTTGAAGCTTTCAACCTCTACAAGTAGCTTCCATCTTCATCCTTGCAGGTGAAGACTTCAATCTTGACGTGAAGCTTTCAACTTCGATTTCAACCTTGTGGCTTCAACATAAAGATTTCAACTTTGCGGCCACAATCAGAAGATTTTTAACTTTGACTTGAAGCTTCCCACTTCGATTTCAACGTTGCGGCATCAGCCTGAAGATTTCAACCTAGCCTCCAACCTCAATAAGTAGATGTCATCTTCGTAGCATCGACTAGATGAAGATTTCAACCTCCACATCCAGCTTTATCTTCAATTTCAATGTTGACCAGATGGTGGTTTTGACTTCAAGCAATTTCAACCGGATGAAGATTTCAACTTTGAATAGTGGAGACTTCCACTTCAAAAATGTTCATAAGCCTTGTTCCACTTATTACTTATTATGTATTCCCTGAGTTGCCTTTTGTTATGAACATCTATGAAGTGACATGTTTTAGTGCCTTGTTGAAATCTATGTGTTGCTTCTCTTTTGCTTTGGTTATCTATGTGCTCCAACTGTAACAATTCAACACAAATCATGACTGAACTTAGACAACATCTAAGCTGCCAACGTACCCTTGAGAGGGATCAAGTCAAAACGTAGTTTGAAAGATTGATTTGTTTTTTAGAGAGGGTGCCGTACGCAGTTTAAACTCATACGGGCCAGGAGTGACTATTCTTTAACCACTATAGACAAAGTGGGTGTTTAATACTTTAACCACATAAAACACATTTGGTGGGATAAATAACGGTTTAACCACATATATTTAACTTTGGTGGGGTAAATTAGCATTTTAACCACATGCATTTCCTTTTGGTGGTTACCGTACACAGTTTATACTCGTGCGGGTCAGGAGTTTCTTTTTTTTTTTTTCTTTTTTTTTGTCTTTTTCTTTTTTTGCTTTTTTTCTTCATTTTTTTTCATTTTTCTTTTTTTTTGCTCTTTTTTTTTCATGGACAGTAGCGCTTCAAGAACTTCCCATTGATCGGCCCATCTTTTACACGATCTTCAGAAATAAAATGATAAGTTTCATTTGTGTAGAGTTTTTTGGTTCATCAATGGTGGCCTTAACACCTTCTTCAAATTGTGGATAGGTCTTTTTGGCATCTTTTTCAGCAGCGCCTTCACTTACAGTGATATGATGTGATGATGCAACTTCTTGACTGTCCTCTTTAACACTTTTGAGCTCGATGCATGTCCTCATCCTTCCATCTTTTGTCGCACACGGACTATTTGTATTCTGACTTGCATCTCATCAATGAGACCACTTGTGACAAAACGGTCAATCTTTTGACGTATGGGACTTGGAATGGTGTATGGTGTTGGGTTTTGAACACTGCTAACGGCATGATAGGATGATGCCACACTCTCTCTGTCATCTTCAATATCTGCAGTTTGTGTTAAGATGACAGTTTGCATTTTAGCTTGCAATTCTCTTCCGCATGATATGGTTAGTGTAGTCCGTCTCTTCTTGCGGGATGGGACTAAGCTCTTCATTTGTTGTTTGCCCATGATTTTAGAGCAATTTTCTCCTCGATAGCATGTTCTTCTATCCTTTATTTTACCGCCGAGCCTATCAAACACAGACACTCGTGCTCTTTTTCTTCCATTCTTGGGCTGTCTGCTAAGTCTTTCAAATATAGACACTCGGGTCTTCTTTTTTGCACTCCCATTGACTATGTTTTCTGTTGATAGAGCTTCTTCTTCAGAGAATGAAGCAATCTTGTATAGCATGTCCAACCAACCGGTGATACTTGCAATATTTTGGGTCGTCAGTCCGTCCCGCTTCTTCTGGTCACTTCATCTCTGGCAATTCAATGAGCTTTACTTTGATCAAATCGTCAAAGATTCCAGAAACGTCCGAGTCCAAGAAAGGGTACTCTCTGTGCTGCATTTCTTTCAAGGTCAACTTCCTTCTCTCTTTATCTTGAGGAACACTCTGATTTTCATTTTTTTCTGCATCTTTCATTAGAAACTTCACAGGTACCGCTTTCACAGACATAACTTCTTTCTTCAGAGTTCTATCAAATGGTTTGCCCCCTTTCTTGAATTCTTATTTTTCTTTGAATTTGCGGGGCTCTTGGATTGGTGGTCCCTTGACTCCACTAGCTGCCATACTCAACTCCATATCATGAGCTCTTGTAGCTAAGTCTTCAAATGTACGTGGCTGGATCCCTTTCGGAATGTATTGAAGGCCCCAATGCATCCCTTGAATACACATTTCTATAGCAGAAGTTTCTGACAGTCGATCTCTACAATTGAGGCAGAGATTCCTCCATCTATTGATGTAGTTAATCACAGGCTCCTCATCCCATTGGTGTGTGTTCGTGAGCTCCACCATGCTAACAATTCTTCTAGTACTATAAAAGCGATTAAGGAATTCATGCTCCAATTGCCCCCAACTATCAATCATATTTGGTTCCAGATCAGTGTACCAATCAAAAGCATTGCTCTTGAGTGAACGAACAAACTGTTTTACTAGGTAGTCACCATAAGTTCCAACATTATTGCATGTCTCGATGAAATGGGCGATGTGCTGTCTTGGATTGCCTTTTCCATCGAACTGTTGGAATTTGGGAGGTTGGTAACCCGGATGCATCTTCAGATTGTCAATCCTCAGGCTATAGGGTTTGGAGTAAGCTAAAGATGACTTGGTGCTTCCTTCAAACTTGGTCTTGATGGTTCCCTCGATAAACTCCTTGAGCTGATCAATTTGGATGAAACCATCTGAGGAGATTTCCAGATTCTTAGCATATGGCTTTCTTTCTTCATTTGTCTGTCGTTTTGAAGATGCTTTATCATTATTATCCTCGTCTTCTTTTTCTTCTTTGATGACATGATCGGCTGGACCCTTACCCTTCCGGAGTCTTGAGATCTCTGCATCTTGATTTTGTATGTGCTTTTGCATTTCCTCAAACAACTTCGTCAAGTTTGCAAGTTGTTCTTCCGTGGTTAACGCATCTGCCATCAAGACTGGTGCTTCGGGTGAGTAGCTTGCCCATGATGTAGAATCGTCTATCAACTGCTCACCATTTTCTTCTATGCCAGCGATATGCGATTCTTCTTTCACCATAATAGTTAATTTGGAGGCCTCCAAAGCCTGTTTGGCCATACTTCGTGTAACTACCCCAACGTTCTTCATAGCAGCTTCAGAAGCAGTTGAGTTTCTGGACATCTTTGGATTTGGAGAAGAGGAGAGATGAGAGGTAGAGACTGTCCCACTGGGCGAGCCAAAATTTGTAACACAAATTTTCGTGTATTTAAATAAATAACGCGAAAAGTGTACAATCAGATTTCTTCTTTGAATTTAAAATACGATTGTGGTATAATCTCTGTCTTGATCCTCTGATTCTTCTCTTTAAAACTTGATCTTCAAACACTTCTTCGAGATTTTCTCTTCAAAACTTGATTTTCAAACGGTTCTTGAAATCTTCAGAGTGAATTTGCCTCTTCGATCTTCTTGAACTTGTTGTTTGAATTTGATGACGTTATCCGGAGGGCCGACGACCTTGATTCCAGATTGAACGCTGAACTTGAGGTGGCTCTGGCGAAGAACGTGTTGCTTCTATGAAGAAGGTCTTGAATCTTCCTTGATCACTTTGACTTTATAACGCTGTCTGGAGGGTTGAAAACCTTGATTCCGAATCAGACGCTGGATTTGAGATGATTCCGGCGAAGAACGCATTGCTTTCCACGAAGAACGGCTTGAATCTCGCTAGAATGCCTTGAATGCTGGAGAGAATTTCGTAGAGAATTTTCCTCCAACTTCTTGAGCTCTTCAATTATGATTTCTGGTGTGTTTTCCATATGATATGGAGGCCCCTATTTATAGTTGCAGGATGATTTAATTTAGAAAATTTAGGGTTGGGCTTTTAGGGCTTAGATGGAGTGGCCATGGGCCTAGGGCTTATGTGGCGCAATTCTATTGGTTTGGATGATCTCCATATTAAATATTTTATTTTCTGTGTAGATTTGACACATGTCAGCTTCTCATTAGTCAGTAAAATCCATGTAATAAATATTAATTATATATTTATTTAATCTTGGAATCATATTTAATTTAATCCCAAAATATAAATAAAATATAATAAAATATTTAATTCATTATTTTACACATGACATAATTTAATAGGTAATAAATTTAATTTTCCTACAAGCATACTACCAAAAAATGTGGTATTAAAAATGATCCATATATTTATAAGCTTGTAATCACTTGTATCATTTATATTAAAAAAATATATCATCATTGACAAACTTTGATTGATGGCGGCTGAGTGCTAAATTTACATTAAATGCTCTACAGTAGTCCTCATGTGACGTTGACTAGGATCCACATTTTATGTTTGTATATCACTTATATTAAAAAGATTGGTCATTGTAAAGTTTTGATTGATGGCGGCTGAGTGCTGGAGCAAAAGCTTTACATTAAATGCTCTAGAGTAGTACTCGCGTACTACTTACAGATTTCCTTCAAAAATAAAATAAAGATAGATTTTCTGGAACAAATGCAATGATGTTTCAAACTTGCCTTTTGAACAATGAGAATATCTTTTATATTTTATATTTTATATTGATTCGAATTTATATATTCATGCTATAATTTAAATAATATTATTATATATTTTATATTATATTAATACTATATAAATTAATATTTTTTATATTTAAAGTTAAAAAAATATTTTTTACATTTAAGTATGTTATTATATTTGAACAATGTATAAAAATGAAAATCTATCGTAGAAACTGAGCAATTAAATTAATATATTGAAGCAATTAAAATCTATATGATATTATATATATATATATATTATATTTTAGTAATATATTGAGCAATTAAAGTAATTTATATAATTGAATTAACAATTTAATTATTTAGTATTGTTTATTTCAGTTTTTTTATAGAAAAGTAAATTAATGCTACATTTATTCTTTTTTTATACATTTAATTATGTTATTATATTTGAACAATGGATAAAAAATCATATAAGCATTTGTGGGTGCCTAATTATTTCTTTCAACCAAAATTTTTGCTATGTCTATTGTGTCCGCGTGTTATATATATATATATATATATAATTTGTGTGTGTGTTTTATATATTTAGTGATATGTTAAATATCATATATAATTAATTATTTGTTAGTATTGAAGGTACATTTTATTCTTAAATTTTAGATAAGCTTAACCTGGATAAATACATTGATATTGATGATACATAAATTGAACAGATGAATTGTGTGTAATCCTAAATACATGGATAGTATTACATAACTTTGCAGAAAAGCATCAGTTGTATGCCTTTGTTTTTTTAAAAACTATTTATCAATACTTGAATTAGATGGTTCCATGTTAAAAATCACTCGTAATAAATATCTTTATATGTTTATACTTGCAAATTATCTGATTGTTAAAATTTAAATTTAACAATTTTTTATTATTAAGAGATATATTTATATATGAAAGATGAATATTATCAACAAATAAATAAAGCCACAAATTGAAATACTTCTTGATAGCATATAACATTAGACTCCAAGACTAAACTACATCGATCAAGTCCTAATAATTAGTACACATGCCCTCCTGTGTGAGGTAATATATGCTCCAAAACTAAACACTACATAGATAATGTTCAGTAATTAGTACACGTGCCCTCATGTGTGATACAAAAGTTCAAAATAGGAGCTCTCACACACACAACATATATATATATATATATATATGCATCATATTAATACAAAAAAACCCAAAGGGCCCAAAAGTCTAGATTAAATATTCAATCTACTCTTTCTCTTTCTTGATAAAGCCCTTAGTCTTCTTTGATGCATCTGTAGATGAAAATGAATCTGCTAAACATCTTTTGACTGATCCAATTTCCTTAGAGTTGCTACAAGGTGTCTCACCTACCAAATTCTGGGTAATATTTCACCAAAATAAACAACACAACATAATATCAATGCTAGTTCATGTGACAAAAGATAAATTGTAATTTAGTGTTCAGAATGTGTATAACCTTGTCCTCATCCCTTGAGCTAGAAGGGGGCTCAATGGGTGTATCCTGTTCAAGCTGTCCAAAAAGAGCCTACACAAAACACTATTGATATTAGTAAAGTTTAAGCAAATGACTTTAAAATATTGTAATTTATCATGAACTTCAATTCAACCTTCTCATCATTCACATTTGATGTCTCAAGATTAGAGATACAGTCTCAAGATTAGAGATACAGTTTGATTCCTGACTATCCAAAAGATGGCCAAAATAAGTGTTTACAATGATGGGGTCAGTTATAATCTTTGCAACAGTATATGCACCCATACACTCTTCACCCCTTACATTGACCTTAAATATCATCTTTTTATCTACCAAAGCCTCAATTTCTGAAAGAATATCAACTTCTTCCTCTCCCTAGACAACATCAGATTAAGTAATCATAATAATGAATACATTAAACATCAAAAATAGAATTCAAATATGATCTTTAAAGCAAACAGACATAATTACCACAACATTTTTAGTGTTCAACTCTCCAGTACTTCTTCCAATTAACTGCAAACACTCCTTATCCCATAACAGAAACAGTGCACTTCCGGTTTCATCAACTACATGAACCTTCAATTTATATCTAAGATTGCCAGACAGATCGTATATGTTGCATTTCCCACAGAAAAAACGATTTTCAATTTTCTGAAGCTTCTTAGGGCACTTCTTACATGAAATGTAGTACCAGCCACTATCACCATCAACCGCAACTATAGTCCCACATAACCAAAAACTTCCATTCTACATATGAGAACCAATTAGATTATTTACCAACAAAATAAAAATAATATATTGTATTGCATTCTAATGACTAACCTCAGTACCATCAAAGAGTTGTGCTATAGTTTTGAGAACATTCTGCCCTGCACACAGTTCATTACTGATGGTAGAGGATGATCCATTTGAAATACTACCAATAACAATAGTATCCAATAAGCTGCAGTCAGCTCCAAGTCTACCAAAATGGATTTAATGATATTATTAGATAAATCAAAAAAACTATTAACATTTGATGACAAACTGCAGTCTCCAAAATGGAATTACCTCTCCTTGAAAGATCTGATTTCTGGAACCTCAGAATCCATCACTACTTTGGTAACATAGTATGTATTGACAACTTTAATCTCCCCTATTGTACAAACATCATATGGGTAAGCAAACATAAATTCATTAACATTAAAAATAAGATTAGTTATTGCAACAACTAAGCTCTGTACATGTTTAGTTTTACCATTTGCAATATCATTATCTTCAGTGCCCCACAAGTTTTTCCACAATATTTCAGGAATTGGTCCACATACTCTTCCCACAGTGTACATGGCAGCCTGTTCCCCCCTAAATAAATTTACAAATATGTTTAGTTTTCATTTAATCCACTACTATAATAAGAATAAACAGCATACTTCTAGTCATATTTCTTACTCAATGTCTTCCAACATCAACTCAACGAGTTTTGATTGCTTTCCATTTGAAGACACACGATTTTCTGGTTGTCTCATCTCTTTCACTACTCCCACAACATCTACAAAATGAAAAAATTATGTTAGAAATATATATTATCCTGTGGTACTGATAAAAGGAAATTTAATAATACAAAATATATAGTAACATTACCAAACAACCCTGCATCATAGATGTTTTCCATAGATTTAATCACTTCAAAGGATTTGAATGTGTACACGCATCTTGGATATGCATCGTCAAACAACTTACACACCCGGGTCCTCTTAAGAAATATGATCCTATACTTGTTTTCAGTTGTCTTATATTTATTGGCATTTTGAGTGACGATAAAATTTTTAATTCCATACAAGCATCCTTCTTCCAACAGTGGCTTGAAAGTTGGGATTAAAGTATTTTGAATGGTTCCATGAATGCGATCGCCCTGTTAAAAAAATGTAACATTAACGATATAAACAGTACCAGGAGATACAATATTTACATACAATGCAGTTTATTTTTGCTTTGTCATGCACATCATACCTCATAATCATGAAAAAAACACTCATATGTCTTTGTTTCTCTTATGTTTCCAGGCACCGGAACTACAAAAGCACGCACCAATCGAACCTTCAATGCCGACGTCACACTTGCTAGATTTAAATCTCTAATGAGGCAAGCCACTGGTGCCATTGTTGCTTAGATTCAGATTGGATTTTGCAAAACCAAAGTGACACACTTGACAGCAACAGCTGATAGAGAATAGGTGAGAATTGTATGCAACAATTGTGGGTATGAGCACACAATATATAGAATGCAAAATGGCTCCAAATACAGATTTATTTAGCGGCATTTTTTTAGTTTAAATTAGAGCTACAATTGTATAGGGTAATAGATAGCTTCAACCTAAAAAAATTCTGTCTAATGCTAATACCTTATTACTGCATAATCTCGGCCTACAAAGGGTTAAAGCTACCCTAACAAGGCAAATCCTTAATCCTTAACTATATGAGCTTTAACAAAGCATAAACATTCAAATACGAGAAAATGAACGCGGATAGACATCGATTGCAATAAAGCAATTCTAAACACTTCATGCTATCATAGATTGTAAATAAACAATTCTAGCATATCTAAACATACTTGAGAGCTCACTTAACTTATACTAATCTTCCTTTACTTTATCTAACTCAAATAACAATTCAACGTAATCATGCATATAACTTCTTTTATTCCTTTCCTTTCCTTGTACAGAGATCAAACAGGCTGAGCAAAAATACTTTATTGGATATCTCATTTTGCCCTAACATGCTTCTAGAGCTTATTAGCTCAAACTTTAGATGAGTATAGATTTACCAACCTCGATTACTTGACAGAAGATGAAGCAACGAGTTGATGATCCTTCTCCGAATTCCTACGAGACTCACTTCCTCCTACAAAAGTTGAATCATCGACTTAGCGACCTTCTTCGAAGAAGTTAACTATCTAAATCGAGAAATAATGACATTTTACTCGAAGACTAAAATCTAAGACTTATTTACAGATTGCACGACTTTATGACTTTATGAATTTCGAGAAGAATTTATTTAAAGGACATCTCGACTCGATTTCCCAATTTTTAGACAAAGAATAACTTGAATCGATTACTCGAAATAAATTGAGAATATCTTGATTGCTTCTCTAAAATTTAACTTGAAAATAACTTGGAAAAACTTGACTCGAAGAAAACTCGAAAAGTTGGAAGGACGAGCGTCGGACAACGGGGGGGAAAATGTCGCGCGCCGGCGGCACCCCGCGCGTCCGCGCAGCCCTGCGCCCGCGCACACCCCACGGTCGCGGGACCCAATTTCTCTCTCTCCTGGGCGATCTTCAACTGGGTTCTTCGACTGTTCTTCGTGTTCGTTGATTTCTTCGACGAACACGAAGAACACGAAGAACAATTAACCCGGATTTTTATAAAAACAATGTGTTTGGATTTATCATGCAATAACATGCTTTAACTTAAGAATAATTTTGACATTATAACGGCATAAACACGAAAATCTTCCGAAAATAATTAAATATGGCTTGAACAGAATTTAAACGGAATAAACGGGGCTAATCTCAAGAATAATAACGACATGAATGAAGCGAGAAATATAACGTAAACGCTATTAACTTGGAACTTCAATAAAAACTGAAATATAACTTAGACGGAAGGTAAACGAGCAATAATGAAGAACGCGAAGAACGTAAAGAACGGAAAATAAATGCGGAATTTAAAGATGGAAAAAGAAATGGAGATTGAGACCGACGAACAAGAATGGACGGGGTTAGGTGCGTCGAAGGAAGGTGGCTAGCTCGGCGTCTCGTCGAGTTGCAACGGCGGCAGAGCCGCTCGCTACAACCCAACGGCGCCCCTAGCACCTTCCCTCACCGCATCCCTTCCACGCCACTCCGCTCGTCGTCTTGAAGAACACTCACGAAGAACACTTTTTACTTTGACAGAACCTTCTCGGCTTTCAAAGCTTCTCACCCTCTCGATTTAGAAGTGAAATAGATGACAAATGAGCAATGAAAGCTAAAGGGGTGGCCTTGTATTTATAGGAAAAGCTTTGGCTTCCAAGGGAAGCCACTTCAGTGCAAGAATACTGCAAAAGTTACCCCGGGTTCGGTTAAAAGCTGCTTTATTCGATGTCGAGGTCCAAATGACCTCAGACACGAAATCTAAAAATACCGGGAGACTCGTTGGCTCAAATACTAGTGAACCAATTTGATTTGTGAAAAAGACGGGGTCGTCTGAAGAAAGACGAGCAAAGATTCCCTTTTTGGAATTACTTTTTACTATTCACTCAAACTGACAGATTTTGCTCCCGAGCGTTCGATTGACCTCAGAATGTCAATCCGTGAACGCCAACAGAATCCTTGGGTCATTTCCCATAAGAGGGGCCTGACAGAACTAGACTTGGATCAACGAGGAGGATTTCGTAAATTTCTCAAAACACGAACGCACGCAAAAGTTACTATTCATTCATCCTTTAAATACGTTTTTCATCACTGGGAACTCAATTGACTTCAGAATTAAAATCCGAAAACATCGGCACACTCCTTGAGTTAAAACCTTTCTAACGAGACCATGAATGGTCATAAAAGAATTAAGATCAATTTTCTGAAAAGATGATTTTCACGAAAACTGACCCTTAAAGTCGTGACTGACATCTGACCTTAATTAACCTGAATTAATTTTATTCCTTAACTTCTTAATTATCATTGAGAATCCTCTAAACTTTAATCGAAAATCTGGGGCGTTACATCCTACCCCCCTAAAAAAAAATTTCGTCCCGAAATTTACTAATCATGATAAACGATATCAGGGTACTTTTTGAGTAGCTCGGATTCGAGCTCCCATGTTGCTTCCTCTGAACCATGAAGGTTCCAGATCATCTTTACGAGATTGATCTCCTAGTCCCTTAACTTCTGGATCTTTTGACTCACAAAGGCCTGGGGCTTCTCTTCATAGGCTAAGTCCTCATTTAGGAATATCTCTTCCTTGCAAATCACGTGCTTTGGATCGAACACGTACTTTCTCAACATTGAGACATGAAAAGACGTCATGAACGTCACTCAGGTTAGGTGGTAAGGCCAACCTGTAGGCTACTTCATTCACCTTTTCTAATATTTCGAAAGGTCCAATAAATATGGGCCTTAACTTGTTTCGTTTGGCAGAACGAACCACTCCTTGACGGAGACATTTACAAGAATACTATCTTTCATGTCGAATCTTAGTTCCATTCTTCTTTCGTCCGTGTAAGTATCCTTCTCTTTCTAACTTCGTCCCAATACAAGGGCGATTTACACTTTCTTCTGAACAGGGCTTCATAAGGGCCATATTGATCGATGACTGGTAGCTTTTGTTGTACGCAATCTTTACCAATTGCAGTAGCTCCTCCCAGCTGCTTCTTTGATCGATGACTACTCCTCTAGGCATGTCTTCTAGAATCTGAATAGTCCTCTCGGACTGGCCATTCATCTGAGGATGAAATGCCGTGCTGAAATTGAGCTTTGATCTCATTGCCTCTTGTAAACTCCTCCAAAATCTTAACATAAATCTCGTATCACGATCCGATACAATCGAGACTGGCACATCGTGCAATATGCACAAATTTCCTATCATACATCTGGGCTAATTGATCTAGCCCATGATAACAACAATGAGAGGTGCTGCTTTCGATAATCGATTCACGATTACCCAACTAGCGGTATTCCACCACTTAGACTTTGGTAGTCCTACCACAAAGCCTATACTACTATGATTCTACTTCCATTCAGGAATTTCTATGGGTTGGAGCAACCAGAAGGTTTTGATGCAAGGCTCCACTTGTTGATAGATCAACACCTTTCTACGAAGGTGGCTACTTTTCTTTTCATGTTATTCTGCTAGAAGTTCTTTTTGAGGTCCTGATACATCTTGGTGCTTCCGGGATGTGCTGTATGTGGCGTGTCATGTGCCTTGCACATGATTTCCTCCTTTTAGCTCCTTCTTGCTTGGCACACAAAGCTTTCCTTTGAATAAGAGCGTTTTATCGGCGGCTTCTGCGAAGTCTTGCGTGCTATCTAATCGTGCTTCTAGTCTTTTCTTCTCGAGAAACTCATTTCATTTCCAAACCTTAACTTTTCTTTGTCTCGGGTCGGGATGAGCGACTATCGCGGCGATTTGTGCTTAATTGATTGCAGGTGGTGTTAGCACCTTGATTCTTAACTTCTTGAATTCCTATTAAAGTTTCTTCTTAACTTGAGCGAGTCCTAACTCTCCCTTCTCCTTCCTACTTAGGGCATCAACTTACCACATTTGCCTTTCCTGGGTGGTAGCGAGTCGTGCAGTCGTAATCCTTTACAAGTCCTAGCCATCTTCTCTGCCTTATGCTAAGATCCTCTTGCTTGAAGAAATACTTTAGGCTCTTGTGATCTTGAGAAGAGTCTTACACTTGGCTCCGTAGAGATAGTGCCTTCAGATCTTTATCGTAAAAACAACCACTGCTAGTTCTAAATCATGCGTGAGGTAGTTCTACTTGTGATTCTTAAGCTGCCTTGAAGCATAAGCGATCACCTTTCTTTTCTTCTTTAGTATGCATCCTGATCCTTTTCTCGACGCATAAGCATAAACCACGGAATCTTCATTTTCTTCCGAAATGGCCAATCATCGGGCTTGTGGTTAACATCTTCTTTCTTGAAATTTTCCTCGCACTCGGGTGTTTACCTAAACTTGAAGTCCTTCCTTGACACTCGCGCCATAGCCTTAGTTGTTGACGAGAATCCTTCGATGAATCTTCGATCGAATCCCGCAAGTCTTAGAAAACTTTATATCTCATTCACGTTCCTTGGAGACTTCGAGTTGCTTGCAGCTTCAATCTTAGCTGGATCTACTTTGATTCCTTCTACCGAAACCATATGACCTAGAAACATAACTTCTTTAAGCCAAACTCACACTTACTAAACTTAGCGTAAAGCCTCTCTCCTCTTTAACTTCTCCAGCACCACTCTTAGGTGCTCTTGATGCTCCTCTTGTCCTTCAAATAGATGAGAATATCATCTATAAAAACTAGCGCAAACTTATCTTAATACGGGTAAGAACCTGGTTCATTAAATCCATGAACACTGCTGGGGCGTTGGTCAATCCGAACGGCATTACCACAGACTCGTAATGCCCAAAGCGAGTCCTAAAAGAAGTATTAGGAATATCCTCCTTTCAGATCTTCAACTGATGATACCCAGATTTTAAGTCTATCCTTGAGAAGACACTTGCTCCCTTAAGCTTGATCAAAGAGATCATCTATTCTTGGGTGAGGGTATCGATTCCGATGGTCGGCTTATAGTCGATGCACATTCTCAATGTGCCATCCTTCTTCTTCACAAACAAGATTGGAACTTTTCGAGGCGACACACTAAGTTGGATAAAACCTAGGTCTAATAACTCTTGCAGTTGGACCTTGAGTTCTTGTGACTCCTTAGGCGCCACTCTGTAAGGGGCTTTTGACTGGTGCAGCTCCTGGTTCTAAACCGATAGTGGATTCCACTTGCCTATATGGTGGTAGTTCTGATAGGTCCTTTGGAAATACGTCTTCAAAATTTTCTTGTGCCTGAAACACCTTCTATAGCAAACTCTCCTTCCTCTTTCTTCGTTGCAACCACTTTTCGATGGTATTCTGACTTTATAACCTCTGATGGGGATCACCGTCACTTGCAGGCGTAAAGATCGCATGACTGGACCTTGAACGTAAGCTCATAACTTATCTAATGTCATTCTTCAGATTGTCTCTTAATACTGGACGAGCTGAAAGATTACTTTTAGAGATTCGCGTCCTACTAGAAGGACGCTAACTATCATACTTAGATTCTTCTTCCTATTTGGGACCACTCCCTCTCATTTTTCCTAAGGAATATTGCTTTATACTCTCTGCTCTAATCAAGGATCCACACTCGAGCTCTATGAGTGGGAGAAAAACAAAATGATTGCCTCTGAGTGAGGGCTTTATCTTGATCAATAATTCTTTAACAAGTTCCAAAAGCTGGAAGAGATATAGCATTGGGTTATTTATACTAGAAACATTACCTTTTCAGAGGACTTATAAACTCAAAAGGGGGTTTTTTGCGTGTAGCAAACGTATGGGAGACAATCGATGATTAACTACTGAGAACTGTACTGAATATTTGCAAAGGCGTCAGTATAACTTTGACAAGGGAATGCTATCACTGATTCTGGATGATTAAAGAAGTAGCATTAAAAGATTATAATTTGTCCAAAACGATATTGAAGAAATTCAAATGATATAAATGAAGAATTTCAATTAATGTGAAGCTGTTGAAAGGTGGTTGTTTTAATTGATGCGAGAATGGATGAATAGACTCATCAAAACTTCTTATCTTACCGAAACTTTTAATCTACCACTTCTAGGTCTATCTGCTTTAACGATCTTCTTCAGGTTCTTTCTCTTTCTTTCCTTGATCTTCACGCATATTCTTCTTTACTAGGTTGCTATGAAATATCATGAGTCGGTAGGCCTTCAATTAGTTATACTTGACTGGAAAAGGTGACATACAGGAATCACTTTCACCTATTAGAAGGGATACAACAATCGACCTGATCTATACGCGTCTTCTTCTCGTCTGAAACCACCAATGCGGGTTATGTCTTGATAACTGGTTGAACTTTTTGATCGTACGTTGGCAACGTCTTCTTTCCTTCCTTCTAGCTCCAGATCTCAACCTCCTTTACCTTATGAACAATTTGGGATATACTTTTGTTATAACTCGTACTTGAAATCTTCTCAATCATACTACGCTTACTGCCTCAAATTTCATCCTTCAAACGGACTCCTACCCGAAGTTCGTATTCATAAAAGAGCACAACCTAATTCTTCATCCTCCGATCAGACTATAAAATTGAAAATTCACTTCTAAGGAATAACCCATTTCTCGACTCCCATCGGGTCCCCTAGACTATTAGAACGGAAAGGTTGTGTTTGAAAAATACATTCTTGGCTCTTGAGTCACGGTTCAGGACTTGCTTGTTTGCAGCCTCGTTCTCTCGGTGTGATGTCTTCTCGACGACATTCTAAAGAATCCTACATATTAGCGATGCTCGCTTGAATTGCACGAAGCAAAATAAAATGCCTTTCGATAAGGTCTTTAGATTACGCAGGATAGATCAAGCAAAGCGGGAAAATTGCCTCATAAGAGGACTTTTAGCATAAATAAGAAAGAGGTTCTTGGTTACATCCAAAAATAGGGCTACCTTTTGGAGAATTACTGATGCTGTCAAAAATCTAAATGGTTGGTTAATACATTTTCGGAATAAGATCTGGATTAAAGCGGATAAACGGACAACATGTCAGCAAGGTGTTCTAACACCTCCTTTGCCTACTTCTAAAGCTTAACTATATGCTGGGTTCCCTTCTTCCTCATCTTCATCTGTCTCTAGTACCTCGAACTTGAATTTCCTTAAGCTTCCTTTAGGGAACTGATGGGGCATTTACGTGGCCATATTTTAACTCCCAAAGAGTCATCAAGGCTGAAGAGAATTCTGTCAGGTTCCCGATTACAGCATGCGTCTCGAGATCACGGGTGATGGTGCTTTGCAGAATGCGATACATTGCTGACCTCTCAGCGGTCGGTGCTTGCTCACACATGCGGATGCATGTTTCCAAGTCGGATACCCTTCCTGGCGTTCCTCCAAAGTCGTTCATTTCTTGAACAGGGCGGAAAAGAGGCACATTATTCCTAGCAATCGAACGACGCTTAACCATTCTAGAAATATGAAGCTTAATCAGTCTAGATTATAAAAGGGAGACCTATGGTTCTCCTGAGATCATGCTATCATTTAGATTCAGACTACTTATCTTGCATGCATAGATCCTTTTTGCAGTTGACTTTTACAAGAATTTTGGTGCCCAATTCTTTGATCATAAACTTTACCTTTTCCTTTAAAACAAAAATTCGAGAATGAATCAACCCTTTTCTTTTAAATCTAGAACTCTTCTTCGAAACTTTTATCTTTTGTTAAGACATATGTTTAAAAATAAGTTTTTAAACACTTTTCTTTGTGATCAAGAGCTTCTTTCACAACCCTTTTTCCTCAAGAAATCATTTTACCCTAATACTTTTTACTTGGAATTTCATTATCAAGGTTTTCCCCTTATCAATAAAAGAGGCATGCTTGCTCAAATCTCTTCATTTTCGATAGTCAAAATTTATGAATTCAAAATCTAAAATCTCTATACTATCATACCTCGACTTTTGTTGAAGATACGAGGGTGATGGCGAGCTGTGGGTTGCTGCTGTAACTTATTACGAAGCAATTCTTATGCAAATAAACACTTAGCTTTAACTTAAACGAAGAGACAGGTCTGCAGAGTTGCAAGCCTGCTCTGATACCAACTGTAACAGCCCGGTCCCGAGATAGGGATTAACGAATGGGGACGGGGTGTTATTAAGGGATTTAACGAGTAATTTCAGAAGATTAACGAAGAAGTTTAAGAATAAAGGTACGCTTTGAAGATAGTTGATGATACTCGGGTTTACTTGATTGAGAAGGACACATGCTTTAGTGAAATAAAACGGCTAACTAATCAGATACCAACAAGCATAGGCTCTTTTATAGGTGAAAGGAAATCATACTCGAAAAGCGGAAATAAACTTAATATGCATCTTATATATATATATGTAATCGTCTGGGAATATACTTGGAATCTCGAATAATCATAATAGACTTTGAACGGAATTTAGAAAGAGTTAATCAGAGTAGCAGAACACATAATGGGATTTCAAAGAAACTTATATAATCGCAAAACAATCTTGGCAGCCAACCCACATCCACAGCCACCATCATCCTCGACATCTCAACCTGAAAATATTTAAAAAAGAGGGCGTGAGCACTAATGTACTCAGTGGGTTTTTAATGAAAGCTTCTTTAATAACTTGAGAAATATCCAACATTAAACTGGCGGTATATGGAGAGCAAAACGCAAAAGCCCTCTCCATATCCGCAAAACCTTTTCTTTACTTTTGGGCCCAACCTTGGCTCAAACCTGTCATCAACTGTACTCTTAGGCATGCCATAGGATAGTAGAGTGATTACCTCAAATATACGAACGAGTTTGTGTGGGAAAAACCCAGCAGTGACTCCCTTAATGATTCTGAGCTCATATCCTGCTTAAATGAAAAGCTAAGTTCCTTCTCTTCCTATTCTTGCTAGCAATACCAAGCTTAGAACAATGTCTAATGCTAATACCTTATTACTGCATAATCTCGGCCTACAAAGGGTTAAAGCTACCCTAACAAGGCAAATCCTTAATCCTTAACTATATGAGCTTTAACAAAGCATAAACATTCAAATACGAGGAAATGAACGCGGATAGACATCGATTGCAATAAAGCAATTCTAAACACTTCATGCTATCATAGATTGTAAATAAATAATTCTAGCATATCTAAACATACTTGAGAGCTCACTTAACTTATACTAATCTTCCTTTACTTTATCTAACTCAAATAACAATTCAACATAATCATGCATATAACTTCTTTTATTCCTTTCCTTTCCTTGTACAGAGATCAAACAGGCTGAGCAAAAATATTTTATTGGATATCTCATTTTGCCCTAACATGCTTCTAGAGCTTATTAGCTCAAACTTTAGATGAGTATAGATTTACCAACCTCGATTACTTGACAGAAGATGAAGCAACGAGTTGATGATCCTTCTCCGAATTCCTACGAGACTCACTTCCTCCTACAAAAGTCGAATCATCGACTTAGCGACCTTCTTCGAAGAAGTTAACTATCTAAATCAAGAAATAATGACATTTTACTCGAAGACTAAAATCTAAGACTTATTTACAGATTGCACGACTTTACGACTTTATGAATTTCGAGAAGAATTTATTTAAAGGACATCTCGACTCGATTTCCCAATTTTTAGACAAAGAATAACTTGAATCGATTACTCGAAATAAATTGAGAATATCTTGATTGCTTCTCTAAAATTTAACTTGAAAATAACTTGGAAAAACTTGACTCGAAGAAAACTCGAAAAGTTGGAAGGACGAGCGTCGGACAACGGGGGGGAAAAACGTCGCGCGCCGGCGGCACCCCGCGCGTCCGCGCAGCCCCGCGCCCGCGGGGTCCTGGGCCGAGGGAGGCGTCGCGCGGCCGCGCACCCCCCGCGGTCGCGGGACCCAATTTCTCTTTCTCCTGGGTGATCTTCAACTGGGTTCTTCGACTGTTCTTCGTGTTCGTTGATTTCTTCGACGAACACGAAGAACACGAAGAACAATTAACCCAAATTTTTATAAAAACAATGTGTTTGGATTTATCATGCAACAACATGCTTTAACTTAAAAATAATTTTGATATTATAACGGCATAAACACGAAAATCTTCCGAAAATAATTAAATATGGCTTGAACGGAATTTAAACGGAATAAACGGGGCTAATCTCAAGAATAATAACGACAGGAATGAAGCGAGAAATATAACGTAAACGCTATTAACTTGGAACTTCAATAAAAATTGAAATATAACTTAGACGGAAGGTAAACGAGCAATAATGAAGAACGCGAAGAACGTAAAGAATGGAAAATAAATGCGGAATTTAAAGATGGAAAAAGAAATGGAGATTGAGACCGACGAACAAGAATGGACGGGGTTAGGTGCGTCGAAGGAAGGTGGCTAGCTCGGTGTCTCGTCGAGTTGCAACGGCGGCAGAGCCGCTCGCTACAACCCAACGGCGCCCCTAGCACCTTCCCTCACCGCATCCCTTCCACGCCACTCCGCTCGTCGTCTTGAAGAACACTCACGAAGAACACTTTTTACTTTGACAGAACCTTCTCGGCTTTAAAAACTTCTCACCATCTCAATTTAGAAGTGAAATAGATGACAAATGAGCAATGAAAGCTAAAGGGGTGGCCTTGTATTTATAGGAAAAGCTTTGGCTTCCAAGGGAAGCCACTTCAGTGCAAGAATACTGCAAAAGTTACCCCGGGTTCGGTTAAAAGCTGCTTTATTCGATGTCGAGGTCCAAATGACCTCAAACACGAAATCTAAAAATACCGGGAGACTCGTTGGCTCCAATACTAGTGAACCAACTTGATTTGTGAAAAAGACGGGGTCGTCTGAAGAAAGACGAGCAAAGATTCCCTTTTTGGAATTACTTTTTACTATTCACTCAGACTGACAGATTTTGCTCCCGAGCGTTCGATTGACCTCAGAATGTCAATCCGTGAACGCCAACAGAATCCTTGGGTCATTTTCCATAAGAGGGGCCTGACAGAACTATACTCGGATCAACGAGGAGGATTTCGTAAATTTCTCAAAACATGAACGCACGCAAAAGTTACTATTCATTCATTCTTTAAATACGTTTTTCATCACCGGGAACTCAATTGACTTCAGAATTAAAATCCGAAAACACCGGCACACTCCTTGAGTTAAAACCTTTCTAACGAGACCATGAATGGTCATAAAAGAATTAAGATCAATTTTCCGAAAAGATGATTTTCACGAAAACTGACCCTTAAAGTCGTGACTGACATCTGACCTTAATTAACCTTAATTAATTTTATTCCTTAACTTCTTAATTATCATTGAGAATCTTCTAAACCTTAATCGAAAATCTGGGGCGTTACAAAACCTAGTCTAATTGTATACTATATGCTTCAAACTTGAAATCTTTCTAGACTCTCTAGCTCTTGTGTATAAATAAAATCTCAACATAAAACTAGTATGATTCCTAGGCTATTTATAAGAACAAGTTATAGCCTAAATAACGTAATCAGATTTGTCCTAAATTGAATCAAACTTTAATAAGGAATTTTCCTGGTTTGATTCAGACTTCTCTAGTTAGAGTCCTTCATTGAATAGAACTATCCTTCTTCCATCATGATCTTCATCTTGAATAAGGCATCTTCTATTCTGAAACATCCATCTTTAATAGGAACTTCAACTCCTTGAATCCAGCTTAACACGTCTCTTGAAAACTTTCTGAACAACCATGTACATGATTGTTTGAGTGGCCTTCATTTGGCATCAATTGTTACGATTTACATTGCTTGAGAGAATGTGATCATGTGAATATTTAGGATCCAAATCCATGTTCTTGTGTCTTTAAGAATAGATTGAATATGTGGATGAAATCGTTGACCTTTTCGTACTTTTGAAAAATGTAATCTAGGAATGTATTAAAGATAATCATCCATATCGCATCCTAATTTAGGTGAGATCGAGAGATGAGCCTATGTACTTTCGTGGTCTTTCTAGCTTGAGTAATTGATAAATATAGTGTTAACCTTAGATTTGAGCATTTGGAGCAAGGTGTCCATACCCTAGAGTCTTTCTCATTCCCTTGTTTCACTTTAAGTTCTCCAGGCAATATACACATCTCTAACAACCCAAATAACAATACCAAAAGTAATGAAAATTGTAGCGCCCCGATCCCAAAACACCGTGGAAATGGACGCCACGGGGGTGGAAATTAAGAAACGGGAAAGAAATGGGGTAATTTAATTAACAAAACCTCAACAGAAGACCCAAAATATCCAAGCATACTTTTTAATACATATATAGATCCAATACACCAAGATCGGGATTCTTAGTGTTTTAACAAAAGAGTAGCATAAGTGCGGAAGTTTAATTCGCAACATAACATTTAACAAAAAGAGATAATGGGAATAGGTAAATAACAAAAGCCCATCTCTCAGCCTCGTTACCTCCACGCTCCAGCCTACTAACCTGAAAATGTTTGAAAAGATTTGGGCTGAGTACTAATGCACTTAGTGGGTAAGTTTTCACAATTTAAGTTATGTAAATTATTTTTCTAAAAGTAATCTATCTGTGTCCATGCAGGTAGTAAAGCTTAGGAGGTTTTAAAGTTGAAAGCAACCTAAGTTCACCAAAACATTTTATCGTGAAGTGCTAATGAGTATAACAAGTCACTGCCCGCAACCCGTACTACATCACCAACGCGTAAAGTTGAGTATGGCCAAAGTATACCCAATGAGTGTAACCAATAAGTGTTTCATTTTAGTCTCACCGACAAGGAGTAAGACATGACAAATAATGCATGCGTACTGTAGCTACTCACATTAACACAACGCTGGTTTATGAGACTCCAACAACATACAGTAACACGTAAATATTTAACACAGATAGTCACATATGCAATTTTAGCAAAGCAGAGCTTAATAACTCGACAGATACAATTTACAAAGATATAATATAGCCCACCTTATACATACAGAAGTCCTAACAAGGATCCAACACTCGAATACGGTACTGGAGACAGAGCAATGGTCCGGAGTTCCTTCTCGGGTTCCCCTAGGGCTAAGCTGCTCTAACCATCACAAGATTCAACCCTTCACCTTCCTCGTAAGTCAAGCAAGTCCTACAAGGATCAATCTTGCTTTAGGATCAATAACTACTTCCAGAATTAATCTAATATTCGCTTTAATTTAGTTAGAGCTTTATTAGTTTTACTTCGATTGGGCATGCGCAATACTTGGGTTTTAAATCCAACATTAATCGATGATAGGTTCTTACGATACTCTTCAATTAACTTGAAACAAAATTGACGTAAAATGGAACAACTTAAAACAGGATAGAAACTTCAAAAAATCATAGAAAATTCAATTCAAATCGGATTGAGACACGGTCAGCGGCCACGCATCTGTCACGATGAGACCTACAATCGGTCAGAAGGAGTCGGAGACAAATTCCGGTCATCCTCACCTGAAATCAGCCGGAAAAGATACTGTTAACTATTCCTGGAACATATTTTTCGTCAAAATGTTTGAGGCTCAAACAAGCTCGATACTCAACGGATGTTCGCTCAAAAATACAATTTTTGATACTAGAGAAAACAAATATTTCAATGCAGCAAACGAATTTAGATTTTATAATGTATAACAACTGTAAATGAGCATGAAATTCAGCATTATTAACATAAGACATAATTGGTCGGAAACAAGTTGGTTTTCGGGAAACTTACGACTCGATTTCGGAAGAACAAATGACATCAGATCATGGATTGGAAAATATGTCTGGAAAGATTGATATGAAAAGATTGTGCAGCCCAAAAATTAAGTCAAGATGATGGAGGAATCGATGTAAAATAGCCTCCGAAGTTGCACTCGCAACACAACGATTTCTGCGGCAGATTTGACATGTGGATTTGCGACATATCTTTGATAGACCAAATGATATCATATAAATGAACCGAGACCTATTCTGGAAACCTTGAAGTGTTAGGTTTATAATGATGTAGATCTCATAGAAATATAATGACTGGATCTATGGGAAAAAGATGTTGGAAATGGGTTTGGTGAGTTATGAAAATTAAACCACCAAGAAAAGAGTCGAGCTTCGTTTAGGAGTTTCAGAGATGTGAATTGAGGAATTCTTGAGCCTAAAATCAACTACATAATTATAGGAAAAACATAATAAAATTTCAGAATTTATGGATGAGATTTAAGGGATGAAATGGTAAAATACGACTGCTACACTAATGATAAAACTTACAGCTAGAAACCCCAATTTTGCATGTCTTCGTTTCTGACTTTCTGCACACCAAATCGAGTTATTCCAGTGGCCAACATCAACTATGTGAAGAGAGAAAAAACATATCAAAATTTCAGCTATGTTGGTGGAGATTTGAAGGTCGAAATATACAGAATACCATCATTGCTGCAGCTTGGCGGAAAACAGCGACCACTGCAATGTTTGCCTTCGTTCTTGACCATATGAGAACCAAATTGGATGATTTCTTCGGCTATCATCATCTCCATTAAATTGGGAAGCTCTCTGTAAAATTTCATAATTGTTGGTTAAGGTTTTGAGGGTCGAAAATAGAAGAGAAAGAAAGGTCGCTGCTGTTGGGAAGGGAAGAGAGAAGCCAAATGTGAGTAGAATGTGGGAGAAAGTTGTGTTTTTGCTCATCCTCCTCTACTTGATTCAACCAATAATTATGATAAAACATGTGTAAGGCATGCATCCAACTAGTTGGAATAGATGGTGACACATGGAGCACTCTTGTCATATATGGTGACATTTGGAGCAATGCAAGGTGACATTTGGAACAAGGTGAGGTTGACACTTGGAGCAATGCAAGGTTGAATGGTGGCAATCAATTTGTGATGTATTTTAATATATGGTATTTGGTTGAAATAGAAAATGAATAAGATTAGATTGGAAGGTCAAACGAACTCCATTTTTAATGAAATTAACAATCACACGATTATGAAAAGATTTGTAACTCCTAGTCAAAGACGAAACCAATTTTCGGAGTTAGACATAAAGTGGTAGGATTATATTTTAGGAATAAAAATACGGTCTTTCAATAATTAGGATACCCATGATTTAATAAGCGTCCAAATGACAAATGAAAAAAGCTCATGGAAATGTCTCGTCATGAGGAACAAAATATGTGATCGAGAATTAGAGTGCAACATGATTTTAAGAATAGAATTGAGCCAACTTTGGGAGTCATTTTCTCTATATTTGGAATTTTCTAAAATCATTTCAAAGCATCATATAATCAACACATACTTCTATACGGTTGAAGTAATTCATAGATTTATTTTGGGACGGGATGTTACATTCCATCCCCCTTAAAGAAAATTTCATCCTCGAAATTTCACTTATCCGAAAACACTCAAGTTTATTTTTGTCTCACATGTTTTCAAGTTTTGATGTTTCTTTTCCTTTACGGTTCTATCTAGCGAAGCTCCTATCGTATGTTATATATGCATGCAAGATCAATTTGTTGTCCTTGAGCACGTGGTCCGGGCCAAACACATACTTCCTTATGATCGATATATTTAACACACCATCCACACCTTGTTTCCACTGAGCTTCTCTCATTGCCGATATATTTTTGTAGGATGTTTTTCTAACTTGTATTCTCATCTAAGAAAACTCTTTGAAGCATGCTCCTCTTATTTTGTATCGTTCATTCAATTTAGCCCTTCGTTTGTATGTGAAGTTCAATTTCGTATCCATAGCTTCCTGACTGAATGACAATGTGAATTACATTTCGCGATCTGATGTGATTGAGATAAGAATTCCACATAGATGCACCATAAATCGTACATATCGCTAAGCTAGCTTGTTTGACTCCATCTCTATCTTGATTTGTATGATATATTGTTGCCTACGAAAATCTCTTGTTCCACCATAAAATCTTCGAGTATTTCTTGCCCTTTTTCTTATCATAGCACACATTATCTTATTAGCTTCCCAGGGTGGTAGATTCCGATCTTCTTCTTGCACATAACATCGGGATAGATTTATCAAAATAGATCTACAAAAAAAAATACCAAGTTGACCTAACATAAAATTATCAAACTTGACCGGACATCATCGCATAATCGTCTATGGCAATCGCACATTCAACATCGTCTATCTACTCATGGCTCAGTGGCTTCTAATGATAAAGTTCGAACATAACTCATGCAAAATACATCAGCAACAACTTCAAATGATGGCGCCAAAGTCTTCCATTAACTCGTTATTGCTTGTTAAGTAAACTTTATAATCTCATCTCTACGGGTAGGTATAAAGGTGGTGATCGGTCTATCTCGATATCTTGCTCAGGTGATAATTCTGATTTTGAACCTTGTTTGTAGCGGCTATCATCGTCTAGTATATCTACCCACTAAAATTTCCAGTCGCCACATAGATCGTTGAGCTACGTTTTTTTTTTAATATTTCATTGCTTAATATGTCCATCTTTCTAGTACCATGGAAAACTCTTGGTCAGCCTTAACACAACCTCAATCTCGACTCCCATAGAGTAAGTTATTTCTCTAATAAACTCAAACATCAAATCGATCTCTTTCTCGGTATACGTATGAAATCTCGTAATCCGTTAATCAATCATGATGTACGTGTGGGGGTTTCTCTGAGCCATAAGTTTATGTTCATTCGTGAAAATGAAATATTTTCTCAGTCAAACTATGTTCTTAGCAGTCTCATAAGTGTTTACAAGTCCAGCCTAAGTTCAGCAACTATAGGCTAAGTTGATCTTACGTTATCAAGCTTTCAAGTTCTCATTCTCATTCCAGAGTATATATAATAAACACGTTTCGGCTATCACAGTTCACAGTATGCATTCTGCACATTCCCAACATCACAAGTATGCACAAGGCATAGATAAACAAGTTCGTACAATTATGTAATCAACATAGTTTTTAGATAGAAACCAATATGCTCATAGACATATTTCAAAACCAGTATGCTATCAAAATAGCAACAGAGTACGCAATCAGCGCAGTTAATCAGAGTATGCAATCAGCATAAAAATCAATCTTTTGAGGAATTTCCATCACTATGGCGAATCATAATCTTTCGTTTTCAGACAAACTTAACATTTCAAGAAATAATGTAAACTTTTAAAAATAAAAACCCGCACAAAAACATGCGTACCTTTTAGGTTGTTGCGTGAGTGACGAGCTGAGGGCTTATATAATATCACACGGGAATTTAATGAAAAATGAAATAAATTGACCCAGCAGGTCTGCAGAGTTGTAAACCTGTTCTGATACCACTTTATAGCGCCCCGATCCTGAAAGACCGTGGAAATGGACGCCACGGGGGTGGGAATTAAGAAGCGGGAAAGAAATGGGGTAATTTAATTAATGAAATCTCAATAGAAGACTCAAAATATCCAAACATATTTTTTAATACATATATAGATCCAATACACCAAGATCGGGATTCTTAGTGTTTTAACAAAAGAGTAGCATAAGTGCGGAAGCTTAATTCGCAACATAACATTTAACAAAAAAAGATAATGGGAGTAAGTAAATAACAAAAGCCCATCTCCCAGCCTCGTAACTTCCACGCTCCAGCCTACTGACCTGAAAATATTTGAAAAGATTTGGGCTGAGTACTAATGCACTCAGTGGGTAAGTTTTCACAATTTAAGTTATCAAATTATTTTTCTAAAAGTAATCTATCTGTGTCCATGCAGGTAGTGAAGCTTAGGAGGTTATAAATTTGAAAGCAACCTAAGTTCACCAAAACATTTTATCGTGAAGCACTTAAGAGTATAAACAGTCACTGCCCGCAACCCGTACTACATCACCAACGCGTAAAGTTGAGTATGGCCAAAGTATACCCAATGAGTGTAACCAAAGAGTGTGACCAATAAGTGTTTCATTATAGTCTCACCGATAAGGAGTAGGGCATGACGAATAATGCATGTGTACTGTAGCTACTCACATTGAAACAGCGCTGGTTTATGAGACTCCAACAACATACAGTAGCACGTAAATATTTAACACAGATAGTCACATATGCAATTTTAGCAAAGCAGAGCTTAATAACTCGAAAGATACAATTTGCAAAGATATAGTATAGCCCACCTTATACATACAGAAGTCCTAACAAGGATCCAACACTCGAATACGGTACTGGAGACAGAGCAACGGTCTGAAGTACATTCTCGGGTTCCCCTAGGGCTAAGCTGCTCTAACCATCTCAAGATTCAACCCTTCACCTTCCTCGTAAGTCAAGCAAGTCCTACAAGGATCAATCTTGCTTTAGGATCAATAACTACTTCCAGAATTAATCTAATATTCGTTTTAATTTAGTTAGAGCTTTATTAGTTTTACTTCGACTGGGCATGCGCAATACTTGGGTTTTAAATCCAACATGAATCGATGATAGGTTCTTACGATACTCTTCAATTAACTTGAAACAAAATCGACGTGAAATGGAACAACTTAAAACAAGACAGAAACTTCGAAAAATCATAGAAAATTCAATTCAAATCGGATTGAGACACGGTCAGCGGCCACGCGTCCGTCACGATGAGACCTACAATCGGTCAGAAGGAGTCGGAGACAAATTTCTGTCATCATGGCCTGAAATCGGCCGGAAAAGATATTATTTACTATTCTCGGAATAGATTTTTCGTCAAAATGTTTGAAGCTCAAACAAGCTCGATACTCAATGGATTTTCACTCAAAAATACAATTTTTGATACTAGAGGAAACAAATATTTCTATGCAGCAAACGAATTTAGATTTTATAATGTATAACGACTGTAAATGATCATGAAATTCAGCATTATAAACATAAGACATAATCTGTCAGAAACAAGTAAGTTTTCGGGAAACTTATGACTCGATTTCGGAAGAACAAATGACATCGAATCATGGATTGGAAAATATATCTGGAAAGATTGATATGAAAAGATTGTGTAGTCCAAAAATTAAGTCAAGATGTTGGAGGAATCGACGGAAAATAGCCTCCGAAGTTGCATTCGCAACACAAAGATTTCTGCGGCATATTTGACATGTCAATTTGCAACGTATCTTTGTTAGACCAAATGATATCATATCAACGAACTGAGACCTATTCTAGAAACCTTGAAGAGTTAGTTTTATAATGATTTAGATCTCATAGAAATATAATGACTGGATCTATGGGAAAAATATGTCGGAAATGGGTTTGGTGAGTTATGAAAATTAAACCACCAAGAAAAGTGTTGAGCTTCGTTTAGGAGTTTCAAAGATGCGAATTGAGAAATTCTTGAGCTTAAAATCAACTACATAATTATAGGAAAAACATACTAAAAATTCAGAATTTAGAGATGAGATTTAAGGGATGAAAATATATTTAAACTAAAATCTATACAATAACTTTCAAAGAACTGTGAATCTCAAAGATATGCGAGCTTTGGTCGTCCCGACTCTTCACGAAGACTCAAATAGTAAAAATCATGTGTAAAAGTGAGATATCTCAAATCAAAATTTACCGGTTCCCAAAAACAAAAAGGAAATGATTGGTTTTATTGTATGATTATTTTTTCATTATAATTTTATAAAAAATATAAGATATTCTGTGATGTTGATTTTAAATTATTTAGTTTTTAAATTTTATGTAAATTTAAATATCTTAAATTTATATATTTCTTCAACTTAATGAATGGATACACTGTTATAATTATTTTTAGATTAATAAGAAAATATTTTCAATTCATCAATTTCAAGGTTCATTTTATTGTATATGGAATTTCAAGGTTCTCCTCTCTGTCTCTCTCGCGTTTCTCATCTTTTCCGTTTTTCTGTTTTTTTTTTAATTTGGGCTTAATTTGTTGAGCTGAGCTTATTCGGGTGATGGGCCGACCCGTCTGATGGGCCGGCCCATCAGTCTTCTGCACAGGAGACCAACCCATAATATATATATAGATGGGGAAAAATCAAAGCCCGTCTATTTGCACTCAACTCCTTTTTTGGACATTGCGTGCATAATGAATAGATAAATTATAGTTTTAGTCGTCCCGGTGGAGATGACCTAGTGGTGGAGTGAGGTTGCTTGAAGACCAAATGTTATGGGTTCGAATTTTCTCAATACCACAAATCGGGTGTGTGAGTAAAAAAATAAAATAAAATAAAAATTAGAGTTTTATTAGTCACCCAGTTAAGTATTTTCTATAACAAATTAATATGTGCCCAATCTTTTAATAATGACAAAAACTTGTATGAGACGGTCTCATATATGAGACGGATCAATACATGTGAGTTAATGATACTTCATCCATAAATAATGATACTTCACCCATAAATAATGATACATGTGAGTTAATGATACTTCACCCATAAATAATGATACTCACATGCGGGTATAAATAATGATACTCACATGTGAGTTAATGATACTTCACCCATAAATAATGATCCCCGCATGTGAGTATTGACCCGTCTCATGTATGAGACGGTCTCACCCAAGTCTGCCCCTTTAATAATTAAATTAAGCGGGTATGTGTGTGTGTGTGACTAAAATAATATCAAACCAAATTCCCCATGCCAATTTATTAAAAATTCTAACGTGTAGCTGACCATAAATATGATTTAATTAGTTGATGGGCATGCATGCATCTATATCTTAGAATTAATTTGAAGTTAAAATAATAAAATCAAAAGCTAGATACTTATAAATTGTTACACAGTACACACTACTAAAAAAATGGTCTTTAGCGATAATATTATTAGCGACGACAAATGTCGTCACTAATAATAAACTTAAGTAATGACATGTCGTCTCTAATAATTATATGTCATTTCTAATGACATTTTTTGTGACGACAATATTGTCACTTAAAATAATTTTTAATTTATTTGGGACAAACTTTTAGGGACGCTCTATTTGCGACGACATGATGTCCTCGCAAAAAATATTTTTAAGCGACAACAATGTTATCATAAAAATTTTATTAGAGATGACATTTGATGATTATAAACGACATGTCGTTACTAAAAATCTAGTATTAGTGATGACAATTGTCGTCTCTAATAATTTTGTCTCTAAAGACCATTTTTTTTGTAGTTACAAATGTAGAAACTGAAAATTAATGTAATTTGAACTAATTGAGTACGTACATGAATGATTGGCAGAGAGTTTAATAGCCACATTTAAAATAGGAGGCTAATAGTGATTAACATCATATATAGTGCGTCGGGCAAGCAATAGTTTGGTATCTGTGTCATCATTCTTGACGTGAAGAAAATTCTAATTTACCTAAACATTTTAAATATTTGTGTTCATCATTTATATATATATTATAATAAGATAATTAATTTAGTCGATCGTGCACTTTAAACTTTTTATCGATATTACATAGGGGAAAATAACACTATTATTTCATTTCTTATTTAATTAAACCGACAACTTTATATGTAGGGAAATTTTAATTTTCGTCCAATAAGAATTTTTCATTTGCAATTTTGATCCCTACGTGTGGTACCTGCAAAGTTGAGCCTGAAACTTGTATTTTGGATTAATTCCGTTAAGATTATGGATTTTTTTAAAGTTGTCTTCATGTTCTTTATTATTCATTATTCTTTTTAAAAAAATTAATTTAATATGTATTTTACTCATAGAATCTATCTAATATATTAAAACACAATCTTCTGCTATTGTTCATTGCCTAATATTCCCGCTCAAATGTGCATGTCCCATGCATCAATAACTTTGCTAGCTACAATAGGGGTCCATTTTTAATACTTTATGCTATTTTTAATTTATAAACAATCCAAAATGTTACAGCTTTAAAACAAAGTCAGAAAGGTGCCAAAATTTTGCTTACTTTTCTAGCACACTTCCACATAAATATAGTACATCTATGTGTGTATAGTCTGTATATTTAATAGGATATGCTTACAGAATTGTGGATATGCAAACTTCCACACAAATATTTGACAGGATATGCTTATAGAACTTGGGCGCCCAAAATTGAAACTAAAAATATATAACACAAATTGAGCGCCCAAAATTGAAACTAAATATTAATTTCATATTTACAATTTCTAATAAAATAATAATAACTGTAAAATATTATTCGTGCATCGCACGAAGGGTCATTCTAGTATATATATATATATATGAGAGCTATTCTTTGTTTGCTTCTTTAGCTTTATTGATCTCTATAATGTCTTTGATATTATTTGTAACGTTTCATCAGGCTCATGTGATAGTATATGCAGTGGCGGCCCTGAGGACGTGCGAGAGGTGCGCTGCACAGGTGTTTCAAAATTTTAGGGCACTATTTTTATAATATTTTAATACTAGTAGTTATATTAATATATATATATGTTAGTTTATTAAAAAAAAATAGGCTTTTAGTTTATAAAAATTAATTCAGACCTTTTAAACAATTATAGGAAAGACCAGCCCAATATTTACCCAAAATGACAATAGTTTGAGGTGTCATGCAAATGCTTTAGCATCTCTTCGTGTATGAAAGTTTGAGTTTTTGGTCTCCATAATAATATGGTATGAGACATTGTTTACTGTTAATTTAGTCAGTAAGAACTTGCAATCTGATGATATGCTTATTGATGTTGCTATTAAGGAAGTGAAATGATTGATTGCATTCTTTGAAAAATATAGAGAAACTAGGTTCCTTGATGCAATCAATATTGATAAAAAAAATTAATAATGAAATGAAAATTGATCCTCTATTTCAAGGAAAACGTGTGTGTAACACAATTTTTTATATTTAATTTAGTAAAACACAAAATATGTACAATTCAAATGATTTTCGGATCAAAATATATTTACATGAATCCAATTTCTACTTTTTCTCTAATTCTTCTCTTCAAAACTTGATATTCAAACGGTCTTGAAATCTTCAGAGTAAATTTGTCTCTTTGATTTTCTCAAAATTTGTAACATAAATTTTTATATTTAATTTAGTAAAACACAAAACATGTAGCAACACACTTCTACGTGATTTAAATTATTTCAATTATTTAATTGCTTTAAATTTGAGTTTTAATTTATTTGATAATGCTCGTTAAATATTAGATGAACATGAAGGAGTTCGAAGTTGCGCCCTAGTATTATAAATATTTGGAATTAATATTTGGGCTTTAAAAGTTTACTTTTGAGACTTATAATTTTTTTTTTAGTCTTGTTTATTTAGATAAAATTTATTTATTATTATTTTTTTTCCATAATTAAAATAATAATAATAATAATAATAATAATAATAATAATAATAATAATAATAATAATAATAAAATGAATAGGATAGCAATGAGTTTTCTTCTTTTCTTCCTAACTAAACACGTAGCCATGCTCAATTTCTTCCAAGTAGCTATGCTCGATTTCTTCCAAGTAAGAATATATTTGTCCTCCTTTTTCTTTAATCAAATCCTTAAGTTCTTATCCTTTACCAAATTGCATTCAAAACCTTCTATTGAAAAGCTTCCACAGTTGACATAAATCAAAGAGTTTGCTGGCTCAAGATTTCAACAACAAATCTCTACTCAAGTTCTTGTCTTCCCTTGCGGTAAACTCTTGAATCATGCTCACTACTAAATACAAATTCAAATTATTAGTTTAGTATCAAACTCGGTTAAATTCTCTTTGCAATTTTGTAAACCATATATAATTCTTGATACTTTGCCTACTATTCACTAATCAGCACCACCATCTATTCATTTTGTTCTTATTCTCTCATATCTATACAAAAATCACAAAAAAATTAGTATCAAAATCCCTAAAGCATGTTGAGGAATTAAATTTCTATTTCCTTCAAAAATCAATTTTCACCTATTCACGCATAAGAATAATTATTATTATTATTAATATTATATATTTTTTTTAAAAACTCACACATAGTAATTCTTAGTTGATTATTGAGTCTAAATAGAATTTCATAATTTCTTTGATAAGATGCAGCTGGGTTAGTCATACCTTTGTTGTTGGCGGGAGTGATCTCGCCGGAAGTGGAAAGAAGTTGAAGGAGAGAAGGAGATTTTGGCTGGGGGTTTCAATTTGTCAAAATGGGGAATTGTTTTCTTTCTAAAGTTTGGACGTGTTTTGCAAATAAGAATGGGTGGATTTACTTGTAATTTAGATTATTTTAATGGAGGACCATATTTCCATTAATTATCCTTAATCTGGTGTCAATTTCGGAAGTGGTTGGCTAGTTGATAACAAATTATTTATATTTGAAAACTTAAGCGAGAAAAACCTTTTAAGAATTTAGAAATTTGTGTCATCCACTTTTATGAACTGAGAAGTTAGCCCAATATTTTGTAAATTAATTATATAGACATATACTTTTATGTGGTTCTATTTTCTTCTTAGAATTTCTAGCAAGATTAATTATAAAAAAAAATTATTCGAACTGCTATTAATTTTCCGCTTTAAAGAATAGAAGGATTAACATTTTAAATGATAGAATTTAGGGTGTTACATTTAGTGGTATCAGAGCGGGTCTACTTTCCTGTAGACTCAATGTGTTTGAAAGAATTTTTTTATTTTATTGTTTGATTTTATGGTACGCCACCTATTTCTGCCACGTGCTCCTGCTCCAAGGTACTTTGCTTGATTTATTTATTTTGCAAAGTTGTTTAATATGGTGAGCATTAAGAAAATCTTGGATAATATGTGAATGATGAGAAATATTGAGAAGTAATTATGCAGAAAAGTTTTATTATGTTTAAATGCATTTGATGAATGAGAAAGAAATCATTTTCGTCCTTGAAATTTAGAGTGAACATAGAAACATTTTCCATAGATGGTTTTCCTATTTAGATTCAAAATATTCAGATACTTATCATTTGTCTTGAACTTAGTAGTATGTGTTTTTTCATTTACTTATGCGTATTACAGAAGTATGAGACGTAGATGATCGCCTCTTAATCGTAATCCACCACGAAATCCTGAGGCCAATCAACCACCAAATGCAGATGGTGGTAACTTTGTGCCAGAATTGATTAGAGCACTACAGGGATTCGTACAACAACAAACACATGCTACAGTGAACCAAAATGCAGCACCTAATGCACATATCCCGCCAACCACTAATCAGGTGATCGAGCAATTTCATCGCTACACTCCACCTAGATTCAATGGTAGAAGTGGACCACTCATTCTCAAAGAATGGATAATGGAGCTCAAGCAAATCTTTGAACACATAGAGTGCGATGATGTACACAAGGTCTCGTGTGCAGTCTTTCAATTCACTTAGGATGTTGGCCATTGGTGGAAGTCATATAGGACTGGCATGATTGCAGAAGAGCAACAAGGTCTAACCTGGGAAAGGTTTAAAGAGATTGTTATGGACAAGTACTTTTCTCGGGCTTTTCGTATGCAGAAGCAAACTAAATTTCTAGAGCTGAAGCAAGGAAATATGTCTGTGATAGAGTATGAGCGAAGGTTTAATCAACTCTCACGTTACGCAGCACGTCTACTAGATGCTGAGGATCAAAAAGCAGACTGGTTTATGAGAGGCCTTCGACCAGAGATACGTGGAATTCTAGCGGCACAAAGGATCGCTGACTACGGGCAAGCTGTTAAACAAGCTCATGAAGTAGCTACCGAACTAGAAGTAGATAAAGCTCTTCCAAGAAATGCAGATCATCGTGGTAAAATAAAATAGGATAGTCGCAATAGGGAAAATGAGAATTTTTCTATAAAGAAGGAGAGAACTGAAGTACGTCCCGCAAATAGAGCACCTACAGGAGTTCCTCCATGTCCAGAATGCAAGAAGCCACATACAAGACCCTGTTTTTGGGGTAAAGGAGTTTGTTATACCTGCCATGAGCCGGGGCACATCTCAACAAATTGTCCTAAAAAATGATGTGAAGAGCTAAAGAAAGATGGTAACGCCCGACTTTTTGCCTTCACACAACAAGAAGCTAGCGAAAATAGTGGCACGATGTCAGGTATGATATCAATTCTTGGAATGCCAGCTTTAGCTCTGTTTGATTCTGGTGCTTCACACTCTTTTATTTCAACTTAGCTTTGTGCTAAGATAGGACTAAGTTTAGAAGTAGAAAACTTAGCCCTCAATGTTAGAATCCCTGCTGGAGAAACATTAAGAACTGATAGGATTGCTAAAGATGTTAAATTGAATTTTGGGGGAAAAGAGCATGTAGCTGATTTACATGCTCTCAAGATGCAAGAATTTGATTTAATCTTGGGAATAGACTGGTTAAGTAAAAGTTTTGCGACTATATGTTGTCGTGAACGAGAAGTAGTATTTCAAAAACCAGACGAGGAAAAGTTTATCTTCCATGGAGCTAAGTTAGGTGGAAGACCAAGAATCATATCAGCAATAAAAGCTATGAAGATGTTGAAGAAAAGTGGGTGTCAAGGATTCTTGGTAAATATTTTTGGGACTACGCCAACTAACCCAACATTGGATGATTTGCCAATAGTTAGAAATTTTGTGGATGTATTTCCCGAGGAGATACCCGGATTACCGCCAAATCGACAAGTGGAGTTCACGATTGACTTAATGTCAGAAGCAGCACCAATGTCTAAGGCACCATATCGAATGGAACCATCGGAGCTACAAGAGTTAAAGGTCCAACTTCAAGAGCTACTTGACAAATGGTATATTTGTCACGCCCCAAATTTTGGGTCGCTACAATATTCGGCCAAGTGTTTCGCCATGGGGAGCACCGGTTCTATTTGTGTCGAAGAAAGATGGTAGTATGAGAATGTGTATAGATTATCGGGACCTAAATCATCTCACAATAAAGAATAAGTACCCTTTGCCTAGAATTGATGATTTATTCGATCAACTTAGAGGGGCAAGCGTGTTCTCAAAGATAGATTTGAGATCGGGATACCATCAGTTGAAGGTTAAGGAAGATGATATTCCTAAGACGGCCTTCAGGACAAGATATGGTCATTACGAGTTTGTAGTGATGCCTTTTGGATTGTCTAATGCACCAGGAGTGTTCATGGATCTAATGAATCGGGTATTTCATCCATATTTAGATCAATTCATCATTGTGTTCATTGATGACATCCTGATTTATTTAAAAGATAAGGAGCCAATTTTGCATGTCTTCGTTTTTGACTTTCTGCACACCAAATTAAGTGATTTCAGTTGCCAACATCAACTATGTGAAGAGTGGAAAAACATATCAAAATTTCAGCTATGTTGGTGGAGATTTGAAGGTCGAAATATACAGAATACCATCATTGTTGCAGCTTGGTGGAAAACAGCGACCACTGCAATGTTTGCCTTCATTTTTGACCATATGAGAACCAAATTGGATGATTTCTTCGGCTAACATCATCTACATCAAAGTGGGAAGCTCTTTGTAAAATTTTATAATTGTTGGTTAAGGTTTGAGGGTCGAAAATAGAAGAGAAAGAAAGGTTGCTGCTGTTGGGAGGGGATGAGAGAAGCCAAAGGTGAGTAGAATATGGGAGAAAGTTGTGCTTTTGCTCATCCCCCCTCTACTTGATTCAACCAATAATTATGATAAAACATGTGTAAGGCATGCATCCAACTAATTGGAATAGATGGTGACACATGGAGCACTCTTGTCATGCATGGTGACATTTGGAGCAATGCAAGGTGACATTTGGAACAAGGTAAGATTGACACTTGGAGCAATGCAAGGTTGAATGGTGGCAATCAATTTGTGATGTATTTTAATATATAGTATTGGGTTGAAATAGAAAACGAATAAGATTGGGTTGGAAGGTCAAACGAACTCCATTTTTAATGAAATTAACAACCACACGATTATGAAAAGATTTGTAACGCCTAGTCAAAGACGAAACCAATTTTCAGAGTTAGACATAAAGTGGTAGGATTTTATTTTAGGAATAAAATACGGTCTTTCAATAATTAGGATACTCATGATTTAATAAGCGTCTAAATGACAAATGAAAAAGGCTCATGGAAATGTCTCATCACGAGGAACAAAATATGTGATCGAGAATTAGAGTGCAACATGATTTTAAGAATAGAATTGAGCCAACTTTGGGAGTCCTTTTCTCTATATTTGGAATTTTCTAAAATCATTTCAAAGTATCATATAAGCAACACATACTTCTATACGGTTGAAGTAATTCGTAGATTTATTTTGGGACGGGATGTTACAAAAACACTAAAAATTTTCCCACCTTTTTACTTATTGATTTTTTGTTACTATTCAGCGTCTTTTTCCTTTTTTTTTGCTGAATTCGACTCTTTTTTTTTAATTGGTGAGAAGAATGAAATTAAATCAAATAAGAACTAAAAATATAGATAGATGGAACCTGATACAAAGCCGGGCTTTGGTATCACTTGATGCGATCCTCGCCGACACAACGACAAAGACATCAGTTATTTTTCCAGGAGTATCAGGTGACACGAACAGATTGGATGAAGGCTTCAAACCCTAGCCTCACAACGATGTTGAACCACGAATTGTTGGAATCCGTAACCCGCTATCGAATGGAAACACGAACTTGGACTGATGTGAAGATGCCACAAACGGGGATGTGAATCCGTTTGATAAGTCAGTTTGAATCTCACGTTGTATTGTGAAACTCGGATAAATCTCTCAGAGAGAAAAAGTGAAAACTCACATTCAAATTATTAATATCAAAGTTGTTTCAATAATGAAAATACAAGCCTTATATAGTTGGTCAAAATAAATTAAGCCCCAATTTAATATCCCAAGTAAAATAGGAAATAAAACAAGGTAAAATTCGAGAATTCAGAACTGTCCGTACAGGCGCGACACGGGATTGGTCGCGCCGCCACTTAGGTCGCGTCTCGAGGCGCGAGTGGGTTGGTCGTGTCGTGCAAGATCCACACGGGTCGCGCCTCCCTTAGTGCTTTTCACCCCTCTGAGTTAATGCACAGTCGCGCCTCGTCTGTGCGTCAGTCGCGCCCGAGTCGTATCTCGCCTGTACTCGGGTCGCGTCTTCTAGCCGTCTCACATGTGATCTTCATCCTCTAACTGGGCTCAGCTTCAGTACCTTCGACGGGTCTTCTTGATACCTCTTGGTTCCAGATCCCTTGTATAAATCCGCTGAAACTCTCCTTAAACCTCTTAGCTCGTGCTCTTGTTACAGGCTCTTTCGGTACTTTGATTGGATCAGACACTTTCCAGCTCAGGTCGTATCAGAAACTCGACCCCAACACGTAACAACCTAGGTTCGTGCCCTGAAAGGAAGCCAAATGTGACCATAAAATACGAGTTCTACCGATCGCGTCCCAGACACAGGCGACACGCGACCGGAAAACTCGATCTTGGCCGCATTCTGGTGTTTGATTGCACAGTTTCACGAGTTTATAACATTTTCCTTTTCATTTTTTTCACTCACAACACTTTCACTTCACCCTCACTCATGAGTTTCACACTCTCACCCACAATTCCTCGTAATTTCTTCAAGATTCAAGGTAAAATCCCCATCTTTACTCCTCTAGCATTGTGCATTACATGAAGATTATGGTTTGCTTTTCTTTATGGTTGAAATTTTGGAGTAATTAAGATGTTGTGTGCCCTAGAATTATCAATGTAGGTGTCATCCATGTTAATCTATCAATTTGGTACTTTTGTTTCCTAATTTGTATGTTCTTAACATGAAATTAACATGAACTTCTGTAATTAAGGACTAATTTTGGTATAGCACTTCTAGGGTTCTTAATGAATTTGGAGAAAAAGTTGGGCAAAGAAATTATATGCTAAGTTCAAAAATTGTGAGTTTTGGTTAGATCGGATAGCATTCCTTGGGCACGTAGTTAGTGCTGAAAGTATTGAGGTTGATCCAACAAAAGTAGAGGCTGTCAAAAATTGGAGTCCACCAACAAATGTGGGAGAAGTGAGGAGTTTCCTGGGAATGGCTGGATACTACCGGAGGTTTATTGAAGGATTCTCTAAGATAGCCGGACCACTCACGCAACTGACACGAAAATGGGTATCTTTTGAATGGACAGAAAAATGTGAGAAAAGTTTTCAGGAGCTTAAACGAAGACTAGTAACGGCCCCAGTATTGACCATTCCTGATGGATCAAGGGGATTTGTGATTTACAGTGATGCATCAAAACAAGGACTAGGATGCGTCTTGATGCAACATGGAAAGGTAGTTGCTTATGCTTCTAGGCAATTGAAGCCTCATGAGTTGAATTATCCCACTCATGATCTAGAATTGGCCGCTGTTGTGCATGCATTGAAGATTTGGAGACATTATCTCTATGGAGGTAAGTGTGAGATCTATACGGATCATAAAAGTCTTAAATACTTCTTCACTCAGAAGGAATTGAATATGAGACAAAGAAGGTGGCTGGAATTAGTTAAAGACTATGACTACACGATCATGTATCACTCCGGAAAAGCTAACATTGTGGCTGATGCACTTAGTCGAAAGAAAGTGAATCTCATTAAGGGAATCACGCAACAAGAAGAGTTGATTAAGGATTTTGAGAAGTTGAGTCTCGAGGTTGTGTCCACACCAGAAGAAGCTAATGCTATAATTGTAGCATTAGTAATTCAACCGACGCTACGAGATAGAATTAGAGTCGCACAAAGGGAAGATGGTTTTCTAGAAAAGATACGAGCAAGAGAAGTGTCGGACGATTCTAAGGGATTCACGATATCATCAGATGGGGCTCTATTCTTTAAGGGCAGAATTTATGTGCAGAACAATGAGATAATGAGAGAAATTTTGGATGAGACACATCGAACGCCTTACACAGGACATCCTGGAAGTTCTAAGATGTATCAAGACTTAAAAAGAAGTTTTTGGTGGTATGGCATGAAGAAATCAATTGCTGATTACGTTGCACGATGTTTGGCCAGTCAACAAGTAAAAACGGAGCACCAAAGACCATCAGGACTGTTGCATCCTCTGGAAATACCAGAATGGAAATGGGAGCATATTACAATGGATTTTGTGGTTAGACTTCCCAAGACCGTGAAGAATCATGATGCGATTTGGGTTATAGTTGATCGACTGACAAAATCAGCTCACTTTTTGCCTATAAGAATGACGTTCACCATGGATCAACTCGCTCAACTATATATTCGAGAAGTAGTCCGACTACATGGAGTCCCAGTGTCCATAATATCAGATCAAGATCCCCGTTTCACATCAAGATTCTGGAAGAGTTTACATGCAGCTTTGGGCACGAAGTTAAAGTTCTGAACTGCATATCATCCTCAGACAGATGGCCAATCAGAAAGAACTATACAAACATTGGAAGATATGTTACGAACTTGCGTTGTGGATTTAGGAGGCAGCTGGGAATCGCATTTACCGTTAGTGGAATTTGCTTATCACAATAGTTTCCACTCTAGCATTGGCATGGCTACATATGAAGCGCTATACGGACGGAAATATAGATCACCGGTATATTGGGATGAAGTTGGAGAGAGAAAAATTTTAGGTCCCGAAATAGTTGAAAGAACGGTGGAAGCAGTGGAGAAGATTCGAGGTAACATTAAAGTTGCTCAAGATCGATAAAGATCATACGCCAACAAAAGAAGAAAAGATTTGCATTTTGAGGTAGCTGACAAAGTATTTTTGAAAGTCGCTCCTATGAAGGGGGTATTTAGATTTGGGAAGAAAAGAAAATTGAGACCTCGTTTTATCAGACCTTTTGAAATTTTAGAACGAATTGGTGATGTGGCTTATCGCCTAGCTTTACTACCCGGATTGTCATTAGTGCACGATGTCTTTCATGTTTCCATGCTAAGAAAGTATTTGCATGAGCCAAGTCACACCATCAACTATGAAGACATACAACTCAACAAAGACTTGACCTATGAAGAGGAGTCTGTTGCTGTTCTCGATAGGAAGATACATGAGTTAAGAAATAGACAAGTTTCACTAATTAGAGTACAGTGGAGTAGGCACGAGAAAGAAGAAGCAACATGGGAACGCGAGGAGGAGATCCTAGCTAAATATCCATCCTTAGGACAACCTGGTAAGATAAATTTCGAGGACGAAATTTTTTTTTTAAGTGGGTAGGATTGTAGCAACCCACTTCTACGTGATTTAAATTATTTAAATTATTTAATTGCTTTAAATTTGAGTTTTAATTTATTTGATAATGCTCGTTAAATATTAAATGAACATTAAGGAGTTCGAAGTTGCGGCCTAGTATTATAAATATTTGAAATTAATATTTCGGCTTTAAAAGTTTACTTTTGAGACTTATAATTTTTTTTTAGTCTTGTTTATTTAGATAAAATTTATTTATTAATATTTTTTTCCATAATTAAAATAATAATAATAATAATAATAATAATAATAATAATAATAATAATAATAATAATAATAAAATGAATAGGATAGCAATGAGTTATCTTCTTTTCTTCCTAACTAAACACGTAGCCATGCTCAATTTCTTCCAAGTAGCTATGCTCAATTTCTTCCAAGTAAGAATATATTTGTCCTCCTTTTTCTTTAATCAAATCCTTAAGTTCTTATCCTTTACCAAATTGCATTCAAAACCTTCTATTGAAAAGCTTCCACAGTTGACATAAATCAAAGAGTTTGCTGGATCAAGATTTCAACAACAAATCTCTACTCAAGTTCTTGTCTTCCCTTGCGGTGAACTCTTGAACCATGCTCACTACTAAATACAAATTCAAATTATTAGTTTAGTATCAAACTCGATTAAATTCTCTTTGCAATTTTGTGAACCATATATAATTCTTGATACTTTGCCTACTATTCACTAATCAGCACCACCATCTATTCATTTTGTTCTTATTCTCTCATATCTATACAAAAATCACAAGAAAATTAGTATCAAAATCCCTAAAGCATGTTGAGGAATTAAATTTCTATTTTCCTTCAAAAATCAATTTTCACCTATTCACGCATAAGAACAATTATTATTATTAATATTATATATTTTTTTTAAAAACTCACACATAGTAATTCTTAGTTGATTATTGAGTCTAAATAGAATTTCATAATTTCTTTGATAAGATGCAGCTGGGTTAGTCATACCTCTGTTGTTGGCGGGAGTGATCTCGCCGGAAGTGGAAAGAAGTTGAAGGAGAGAAGGAGATTTTGGCTGGGGGTTTCAATTTGTCAAAATGGGGAATTGTTTTCTTTGTAAAGTTTGGACGTGTTTTGCAAAGAAGAATGGGTGGATTTACTTGTAATTTAGATTATTTTAATGGAGGACCATATTTCCATTAATTATCCTTAATCTGGTGTCAATTTCGGAAGTGGTTGGCTAGTTGATAACAAATTATTTATATTTGAAAACTTAAGCGAGAAAAACCTTTTAAGAATTTAGAAATTTGTCTCATCCACTTTTATGAACTGAGAAGTTAGCCCAATATTTTGTAAATTAATTATATAGACATATAATTTATGATCTTCAGATTTATTAAAATTTAGAATTAGCAGAAGTGAATATTAAGATTTTCATTTTGATACTAGGTACGGCGCAATTAGAACCCTCGACCACTTTGTGATTCTCAGCTCAATTATTACGTGCTCATTATTCTCAGGTGGGTGAAATTATTATATTTGAAATAAAAGTATATGATATATGAATTTTTGAGACAGAAATATTTTTAATCCAACTTGAATTACCGTGGATGGATGTGGATAGTGTTTTATACGCATAGAATAGCGTTTCGTATGCACAGAAACGTTTTGTACGCACCAGAATATGTCCTATGCATAGTTTAAGATGTATTCTAGATCAGAAGAAAAGTATCCTAAATCCAGTATTCCCGCGATTTATTTCAGTTGGATAAATAGAAAGAAATACCCACATTTCCCACCACTGAGTACATTTTAAGAGTGCTCACCCCATATTTTTAAATGTTTTCAGGTCAGTGAGCTTGGAGCCGCGTGAAGGAAATAGGGTGGGCATGCTCAAGATGTTTAGATTACTCGACCTGATTTTTTGGGCTTGTTGTTTAGAGTCTACTATTTTGAACTTGATATTATGTGTGTTGTTAGTGTTTTTTTTTAACTAACCTAAACTAATAGTTTGCTAATATGGTTTTATTAATATTAGGAGTTTGAATTTTATATTTTAGAACCTGTGAGTTCTTTTTCTGAAATGAACTTGGTGTTTATGAAATGCAGGTATTTTGATCTAAGTACATATATTTTTGAAAATATATGTGGTTCTATTTTCTTCTTAGAATTTCTAGCAAGATTAATTATAAAAAAAATTATTCGAACTGCTATTAACTTTCCGCTTTAAAGAATAGAAAGAGTAACATTTTAAATGATAGAATTTAGGGTGTTACAAAACGTGTACAATTCAGATGATTTTCGGATCAAAATATATTTATACAGATCCAATCTCTATTTTTCCCTAATTCTTCTCTTCAAAACTTGATCTTCAAACGGTCTTTGAAATCTTCAGAGTAAATTTATCTCTTTGATTTTCTTAGACTTATTATTTGAACTTGACCTGTGAAATTTTCGGGGAAGATTTATATCATCGATCTTCTTTGATTTGGTCTTTAGTTTTGATAACTTTAATTCGGAGGGCCGACGCTTTGTTTTCAGATCAAACACCAATTTTCAAGATGATTTTGATGAAAAACACCTTTACTACATTGCTTATGGATCAAATACCGTCTTCGGGGTGAATTTGGTGAAAAACGCTTTGATTGTTTGAGAGAATTTCACTTATGTAATTTCTTCTCAAATTCTTGAACCCTTCAAATGACTTCTGGGGTGATTTTCAACTGATATGGAGGCTCCTATTTATAGTTATAGGTAGGAGTATTTAGGGCTGATGTGGCGCGATCTCATTGGCTCTTGAATATTAATATATATCTCTACAAAGATATTTACTTGTTGCCAAAGACTCTTGATGTTTATCATATAATAATATATTTATTATCTAAATATTTTATCTAATTTTGGATTACATATGAATCCAAAACTAAATAAATATACAAAAATTAATAAAAATATTATATGTAATATTAAAATTTCGTTATCTACAAATGCTCCCTCGAGACTAGTTCATGGACAACTTGTCGTTTGAAATGAACGAGTCTCGAAAACTGATTAGATAGTTTAAACTAGTATCAAGGTGTCTTGAACTTGAATTTATTAGATAGTTTATACTCATATTCAAGAGTTCTTTAATTTGACTTTATTAGATAGTTTATACTCATATCAAGGAGTCTTCAATTTGAATTTGAATTTAGATAGTTTATGCTCGTATCAGGGAGCTTTCTTGAACTTGGATAGTTTATGCTCATATCGAGGAGCCTTTAACTTGAATTTGAAATTTGTAGACCATTTATACTCGTGTTCGTGAGTACTTGGATTTGATTTTGGATTTGTGGACATTTTATACTCTTGTAAAGGAGTCTTGGATTTGATTTTGAATATGTAGACATTTTATACTCGTATCAAGGAATCTTGGATTTGTAAACCTTTTATACTCATGTCAATGAGTCTTGGCTTTGAATTTGACTTTGTAGACATATTATACTCGTGTCAAGAAGTTTTGGTATTTCTTGAAGAGTTTAGATAGTTTTGCCTCTTATCAAGGAGCTTTGGAAGATAGTTTAGGCTCTTTTCAAGGAGCATTGCCCTTTTTCTTTTCATAGATTATGACATGTATTAAAAGACTTGAATGAGCTAATGGTGAGATTTGTAGCCGTTTCTTCATGTCCATCATCATCATCATCATCATCATCATCATCATAATCGTCGTCATCATCATCATCATAATCATCATCATCTTCTTCTTCTTCTTCTTCTTCTTCTTCTTCTTCTTCTTCTTCTTCTTCTTTACTTGGAGATTCTTTCAAAAGGTTTGCCCCCATCATTTGTTTCTTGCTCTTCTTCAAAGTTGTTGGGCTCTTGTGTTGGTAGTCCTTCAATTCCATTTACAACCATGCTCAGCTCCATGTTGTGAGCTTTAGTAGCCAATTCCTCGAAGGTCTTTGCTTGAATCCCTTTCAAAATATATTGAAGACCTCAATTTATGTCTTGGATGCACATCTCAATTGCTGAAGTTTTTGACAACCGATCTTTACAATTTAGGCTCAAGTTTCTCCAATGGTTGATGTAGTCGATGACATACTCTTCTTTTTGTTGATTTGTATTTGTGAGCTCAACCAAGTTGACTATTCTTCGAGTGCTGTAGAAACGGTTGAGGAATTCTTTCTCCAATTACCCCCCAACTATCAATCGAATTTGGCTCCAAATCGGTATACCAATTAAACGCGTTATCTTTTAAAGAGAAAATGAATTATTTCACCAAGTGATCTTCGTATGTCCCACCATCATTGCGGGTCTCCACAAAGTGAGCCATGTGTTGTCTTAGATTGCCCTTGCCATCAAATTATTGGAATTTTGGCAGTTGGTAGCCATTTGGAATCTTCAAGTTTTCAATTCTTGGGGTATATAGCTTGTTGAAAGTCCATGGTGATTTACGGCTCTCTCTAGACTTGTCTTTGATTATTTCAGTATGAAATCTTTGAATTGATCAACTTGTAAAGAGCCATCAGACGATACTTTCAACTTCTTTGGCTGTAGATTTGCCATTGTTGTTGGCATGTAGCTTTGTAGATATCTCAGCTTCACTATCTTCATCCGTTTGCTTGCCACAAGTATCAACAATCATTTATTTTTTCAGCTTCAAGATTTGAGCATCTCGTTCTTGTATCCGCTTGGCAAGTCCTTCGGCAAGCTTCGTCAAATTTGCAATTTTCTCTTCCAGAATTGTAGATATCTTGATGCGTGAGAAATTGGTGAAGAGAAAAAATGAGAGGTAGAGATGGTCGCACCAGGCATGCCAAAATTTATAACACAAATTTTTGTATTTAATTTAGTAAAACACAAAATGTGTACAATTCAAATGATTTTCGGATCAAAATATATTTATACAGATCCAATCTCTATTTTTTCTCTGATTCTTCTCTTCAAAACTTGATCTTCAAACGGTCTTTGAAATCTTCAGAATAAATTTATCTCTTTGATTTTCTTGGACTTGTTGTTTGAACTTAGCCTTTGAAGTTTTCGGGAAAGATTTGTATCATCGATCTTCTTTGACTTGGTCTTTAGTCTTGATAACGTTAATTCGGAGGACCGACACCTTATTTCCAGATCAAACGCCAATTTTCGGGATGAATTTGATGAAGAACACCTTTGACTGCATTGCTTATGGATCAAATGCCGTCTTCGGGATGAATTTGGTGAAGAACGCCTTGATTATTTGAGAGAATTTCACTTATAGAATTTCTTCTCAAATTCTTGAACTCTTCAAATGATTTCTGGGATGATTTTCAACTGATATGGAGGCTCATATTTATAGTTATAGGTAGGAGTATCTAGGGCTGACGTGACGCGATCTCATTGACTCTTGAATATCGATATATATCTTTACAAAGATATTTACATGTTGGCAAAGACTTTTGATGTTTATCATATAATAATATCTTTATTATTTAAATATTTTATCTAATTTTGGATTAAATAAATACAAAACTAAATAAATATATAAAAATCAATAAAAATATTATATATAATATTAAAATTTCGTTATCTACAGTGTAATTCACAAGAAGAAACATTTTGGTGAAAGTGAAATGATAGAAAATAAATAATCACCTGAAGAATCTTTTAGAATCAATTATTTTTCTATATGGTACATCAAGTCATTGAATCACTACAAAAAAGATTTTGATATTTTCACCTCATATCAAAAGAATTTTGAGTTTTTATTTTCTTCTAAGAAATTGAATTTATTGGATGATGCTACTTTAAAAATAAGTTGTGAAAATCTTGAGAATATTCTAACACATGGAGAGCTTAGTGATTTTGATGGTCAAGAATTGTTTCAATAATTAAAAACTTTGTGGCATCTTTTACCAAAAGAACATAAAATTTTAGATGTATTGGCTTACTTGAAGATCAAGGTTGAATGAATAATCGTCACAATGCATACATTCTTTATAGAATTTTATTGACCAGTTGCATCTGGAGAAAGAAGTTTTTCAAAATTGAAACTATTAAAATTTTACTTGCGAGTTGCGATCAATCATGTCACAAAAAAGATTGAATATGCTTGCTTTGATATCTATTGAATAAGAGTTGCTAGAAAATATTGATTTTGAAAAATTTATAAATGATTTTGCTTCAAAATATGCTAGGAGAAGTATATCTAAATAATATTTTGTAGTTTATGTTTTGTACATGATACTGTTTAAACTGTTTTTCTTTTGTTTTAGGTTTATTTAAGTATTCATGAACGCGGACGAGTCACATGATTTTAATATTTTCAAAAATGCAAATTTTTAATAATTTGAACATATATAGCAAACAAATATATTGGGGGTTTCTAAATGCACCCCCAATTTTACTCTTTGCACCACAAATGAAAAAATGAAAAAATAAAATAATTTTAAAATTACTTAAATACCCTTTAATAACTTTCATATAGACCATTTACTCTCTTCGTCTCCAAATTCTTCGGCCGCAGCGACCTCGTGTCCTTCATCTCTGTCGTCGCCGAAAACAAACGCCCCGATACCAATTCAATTCAACCCAAATCAGAATCACATCTCCCTTTTTTTTCCAATTTCGGAACGGTCTTCCTAAATATGTGGAGGGAAACAACAATCAAAATAACCAAATACATTACATGATGCATTTCATTTCATTCTTCCCCGGATTTTCACACCCAGATTTCTTGATGCCAACAAATCTCATGAACAGCAGCCAACGCAATTACATGTAATTAGGGCATTAATTAATTTCCATATGTAGCATTGCCTGTGAGAGAGAACGGCGCGGTGGGGCTTCTTTCCATCTGCTAGGCGGTGGTGGAGACTGTGCTCGCCGGCGGCGTGCCGCGGCCCGTCACTGTGGGGATTTTGCCACCCGCCTCCGATGAAGCGGCGGAGACTATTGCATGGGGAAGTCTTCGGCAGAGCTTATCGATGCAGAGGGGCGACATGCAGGGATGGTTGGGCTACTTCATCGGAGAGTCACTATCGTCTTCGGGCGGCGAAACTGTGAATTGCGTGGAGAATACGGCGGCGTCGTTGGGGTCGGGGTTATCAGAAGTGTCGCCGGAGTTGGTAAATGGTAAAAGTGTGGCTAAACAAGTTGGTAGCAAAAGGCCAAAGCTGCTCAACCTTTTAATTTTTCTGAATTTAAGTTTTTTTTTATGTAAAAAGGGTGTTTTTAAATACACCACTAATTTTACTTTATACCCCACAATTAAAATTAATTCAAAAGTATATAATTACTAAATTACTTAAATATCCTTTAAAACTTAAAAATAAAATAAATTTGGTCTCTTTCCTCAACTTCATCGGCGATCATCCAAGCTTGGAGATTTACAGATTTGAAACAACAATTTTATGCTGGGATTGACGAACGGCAGGCTCCGCCTACTCACATCATGAAAAATCATCTCAAGAGAGCAATACCAAGGACTTATTGTAATACCCCGAAATATTTTAGAAGGTCTAATTCAACTTATGTTACCCTCTGGTAAGTTAAAAAATAAGTTGGGTCCTTAAAGGACTCAAATAAAGGAAAATCGCAGCCAGGGAAATCTGTTAAATCTAATTTGGTCAAAAATTGCCTTAAAAATATGTTATGATATTTTTCTCAGGTTGATAGAAAATATTTCAAGAATCGTGCCAACCTTTGAAATTTCAAATTTCGAGTTCAAATGAACTCTTAGCACAACTTTAAGTTGAAAAATAATAAATTTAATAGAAAAAGGCACATCCGTCATTATCCAATTTTTTTTCAAAAGATTATCTTATTCGTAATTATCCTATTCTTTTTCCATCATTATCCTCTTTCTTTTATTCATTATTATCCTATTTATTTTTCCTCTATAAATAGGAACTTAAGGTTTCATTTTTCATTCATTTTCAAAATCGAAACGCCGAGCAGCTTCCAGAGAATGTACAACTCTAGTTTCCTATTTCAATTCTGAAATAGTCATTTTGAAGGTGTCAACGCGTAGATCACGAATACATGATTGAAATGATGACACGAAGGATGATCACGATGGAAAATCATCGTGACCGCCGCCAATTCTTCGGAGAAAGTACTTTCTCCGATTCTGGTCATTCGGACCGATGAATTTAGAAATTTCAATTTCTAAATATGCTTATATTTCGATTATCTTTAATTCTACCGATTCCGATTTTTGATGTTGTGAGTTTTCGGTATTTTTCCCCGTTTTCAATTTATGTAAATCTCAGATCTATTCTTCCTGGATAGTCGTATTAGAAATCTTCTTTTTATAAATAGTCTTTGATCATTTGGATCTTGTAGTTAACCGGAATAGATTTTTGATTTCTCGTCGTTTGAAATCCGGATCCGAATATTATATTATAAATCTGCCCAGTTCGAATTTATGCTCTAGCCATCCGATCTTTGATCTGATTACACCATTAAATTCCTTATTTTTTGCACTATCAAAAATTGTACTTTTGAGCGAAAATCCAATGAGTATCGAGCTCGATCGAGACCGATACATTTTCAGCTAAAATTTGTGGCGGGAATTTCCGCCAGCCAGCTTTTCGGCCGGTGTGGCCGGAATTAGCCTTTGATCCCTTTTGACCGATTATGGTACCCGTCGAGATTGACGTGTGGCCGCAGACGGTGCTCCGTTTCGTGTTGAAATGAATTTAATATGATTTTTCAAAGTTAATGTCTCATTTTCAAAAATTGCATTTTAGTTAGAATTGCTTCAAAATGTTTGTTAGATCTGTCCTAGCAAAAAGGTTCCTTCAGCATTTATTCCCTATGGTGGATTCTCTACTTAGCTATAGATTCCATTTTTGTTCAGGCGGATTTTTGAGTTTACCCAATTATTCAAATCGTGTATTTAAATTCGTATATTTTTCATGTGTCGTCTGAAAATTATGAAATTTTCACACTTGCATTGTTATATGTGAAGTATGTTATCAATTAAATTTGATAATTTTCTGAAAGCCAGAAAGACTCGTAGATTAAATTTGATCAGAATCGAGTAAAATGGCAAGTGATCGACCTCCACCTTTTCCAAATGTTTTTGGACGGCTTTACTCGAAAATATTCGCTGAATTTAATTCCCTAAAGTGTTGAGTTGAGAATGAAATCCTAATGTTGCGCATTGTAGTCTGAAGCCGTTTTATTAGTTTAGAATATTCGTATTACATTTAGTCTAGCTTAGAAAAAAATCATTTATCTATCCTAAGTTGAAGCTTACCTTATGTTATAGTTTCAAGGCCTAGCATGATACTAATAGGTAGTTTCTCCTTTGTAGGTCCGAACCCGAGACCCATATTTAATTAGGATTTGCAAGACACGTGTAAAGCTTCAGCTACTATTAGCTAACCAGGTGGGTTATACTATACTATCTTTGCAAATTGTATCTTTCGAGTTATTAAGCTTTGCTTTGCTAAATTGCATATGTGACTATCTGTGTTGAATATTTACATGCTACTATATGTTGTCGGAGTCTCATAAACCAGCGCTGTGTCAATGTGAGTAGCTACAGTATGCATGCATTGTTTGTCCTGCCCTACTCCTTGTCGGTGAGACTAAAATGAAACACTTATTGGTTATACTCTTTGGGTATACTATGGCCATACTCACGTTATGCGCTGGTGATGTAGTTTGGGTTGCGGGCAGTGACGGGTTATACTCTTAAGCGCTTCACGATAAAATATTTTGGTGAACTTAGGTTGCTTCCAACTTTTAAACCTCCTAAGCTTCACTACCTGCATGAACACAGATAGATTACTTTAACAAAATGATTTGCATAACTTGAACTGTCAAAACTTGCCCACTAAGTGCATTAGTACTCAGCCCAAATATTTCCAAATATTTTCAAGTTAGTAGGCTGGCGCGTGGAGCTGATGAGGCTGAGATATGTGCTATTATGATTTATATATTTTTCCGTTGCCCCTTTTTGTTAGTATTCTGTTAAGAATTGAGCTTTCGCACTTATGGTATTCTTTTGCTAAATGCTAAGAACTCTGATCTTGGTATTTTGTTGATATGATTCTGCTTCTCTGATTCTGAACATTTGTTGACTTCCTAGTTAACATGTATCATATGCTTAGCTACATAATTATTCCAAATGGAGGAAGCCCGTCTTTCATTATGTCTATTTGATCATTTATTTTGGACTATGGAAGGGCTTCATTTGTTCAACATATTGGTGTCTGTTTCTTTTGTCGACCTATGAATGGGTCTATTGATTGTTGGTATTTGGTTATTTGTTTTCGTTTGGCCCATGAAAGGGCTTATTGAATTGTTACAGTTTTCATTCTTTTCTTATAAGCCGTTATAAACGGGGATTCGCTCTAGTTACAGAGGTTATGCTGTCTAATTTTTCGGAAGGCATAACCTATCTTTGGCATACTCGGTTGTTAAATTTTATTCTAAACATTAATTTTTTTAGCACCCCGTTGTTAATTAAACTACCCCATTTCTTTCCCACTTCTTAATTCCCACCCCCGTGGCGTCCATTTCCACGATCTTTTGGGACCGAGGCGCTACACTTATGTTGAGGAGAGAGATTGAAAACATCGATATTGATGGAGAATTATTTCCATGGCCCTCTCTGCCTCGAGTTAGGGGAGTGGAAAGTGCTCAAGAAGATAAAAAATTCACTTTGAACTCAATGGATTCGGATTTGCAAAATCCATGTTCAAGAAATATTCTAACAACACTATTTCCAGACACCAGAGAGTGGTTTGAACAAAGCTTTTTCTACCATTGCTACTCTGATTCGAACAAAGCTCTTCGACTATGGTTAATTCGATTCGCAAAATATTTTTCGATCCAAAATCGAACGTTCGAAAAATCTAGTTCGGTTTATAAATGATGATGACCGCTGATTTTGATGAAGCGGAAAAAGGTGATGGTAATAAATTTGTCCATTGGAAGAGAGGGAGAATACAACGTGGAGAGGAGGAAGATGATGGTTGGCATGTTTCTCATTTGAGCGAGGAAAAAAATGACGTCAAACCTCTTCTTCTCTTTTCTTTTTTTATTAGTTTAAATTGATTTTTAAATTGAAGGTTGATATTGGAAAAGTTTGTGGTGTATTAAGTAAAAATAATTATATTTTTTTTAAGATGGTTGTGTATTTAGTAAATGTGGTGTATTTAAAAAATTTTGTGGTGTATATAGCAACACCCATGTAAAAAACATAGTTTAGATGGGAGGCCATTATTGTCAATATTGATGGTGCAAAGAGTAAAAATAGTAGTACATAGAGTAGATGTGGTATAAATAATAAATTTAGTGGTGCAAATAAAATCTCCCAATATATTTTTGCCTCATTTTATACGTACTTTCAAATTTTAATAAATTAGGGATATCATTTTTAATGTTCACACAGAGCTATTGAAATCTCAGGGTGGCCGTGTGTATATATAATGGCCTAATGACAATCGATAATTCTAATAATCAACTACTCGATCGACACTCGGTTTGTCATTAATTTAACAAAATGATTAATCAAGTTAAGAGTCAATGAAACCGATTTGTAAACCTTTCAAGCATTGATTTCTGATTTTGTATACAATATATATTTGAAAATTTTAACAATAAGTTAACAAATGACTATTAGCTACATATATGAACATAACCACCTAATTCAAGAGTATAAAGTATTGGTACATTAATTAATCTATAAATATTATCTGGCATACAAAAATGGCTAATATTTTTAAAATTTATTGACCTAATAAAATAATATCTGTATTCTCAGTGACAGAATATTTAAAATCGACGTATATACAAACTTAATTTATCAAATTGTAAGGGATCGAAGAAACTAACACAGAATATTTTGAAGACAATTGACGTACGGAGAAGAAATTAAAGCATTAATAAAGATTGGAGAGTATTGTTAGGGATTTAGAGATAGAATTTTAGAAAAGATTTAAGGATTATATTCTTATATTATATTCGTGCAGAGAGATTATTAGGAAAAGTTAGAAAAAAGTATATATTCAACATCTGTCGCTCTATATTTCTGGTGGCCCCATTATAGGTGTAAAATTTACACGCATCCGAAATTCTATAACTCTACTATTTGCAACTCTTTTTTTATTTTCAATCTTTATCGGCCGATTAATAAAATAATTTTAATTTTGAACTGTCATAATAAATAATTAAGTATCATAATAAGTAGTTAAAATGTTACGATATGTTAATTAAAATGTCACGAAAATTTTTTCGGCCGGTCGAAATTCTCGTTTTTGAAAAAATAAAAAGGGCGACAAATAGCCCAAAAATGATGGGTTATGAACACTTGGCACCAGCAGCAAAAGGAGGAGATTGCATCCCCTCCAGGATAGAATTATTTACCCGCATCTATATGACTGTATCTGATTGATCGATATGACCACCATATATTTAATTCAGCCATTTTTATTTTTAATTATTTAATTATATATATTACATATATGAATGATCTACTGAAATTCTATAGAAACAATTATTAAAAATAAATAGAGAATCAATGTACAAGACTTATTTTTTAGCTATAGGTTGATATTTTCAATCATTTAGTCCCCCAACTCCCGGGTGGTAATAACTTTTATGTTTCAGTTCATGTATTAATAAATTGATGTTTTTTGGGAAATTGATAAACGTCATATCCAAGATAACTTTTATTTTAAAAAATAAAATAAAATAAACCCTCTCCTAAGATAATGCAAAAATAGAATAAAACGTGAAAGATATAATTTATTATATTAGCTTAAGAATTAATGGAATTAGTTAAAATTAAGGGTGTTTTTAAATACACCACTAATTTTTCATTATACATCACCATTAAATTTAATTTAAAAGTAAATAATTGATAAATGATTTAAATATCCGTACTAATTAGAAAAAAAAATTCGGCAACTCAAACAAGGAATCAAGGATCAAGATTCGCGCAATCTGAAATCATCTCCCAATTAACATTATGAAATCTTCTTTACATGTGTCTCTTCTTCGATACTAACCATCTCATCTAGTTCAAATCACTGAATCAGAATAAATTTATGAATGTATTGTTTTCTTATAGTGTCTCAACATTTTTTCCCCTCTCTTCTTCTTCTTCTTCTTCTTCTTCTTCTTCTTCTTCTTCTTCTATACTCACCATCTTTTCCGCTTCAGTCAAAACAAAATTATGTATGTATTGTTTTCTTGTAGTGTCGTTTCTACATTTCTTCACCCTCTCTCTTTCACATAAATGTCGTGCGCCACGCCTTTTCCATCACAACTACCCCACCTTCAAAATCTGAATCGAGAGACGGCTTTGGAAACAAAGTGCACCGTTTTAAAATTCTAGTTAGATGCTCGCCATTGAATCTCGAAAATATTTTTCTGAGTGTACTATGTTTGGGCGAAAAAATATGTTCGAAGCTTTCAAGGATGGTAAATTTGAAAAATTATTTTCAAATCCCACTGTGTTCTTCGAAAAACATTTCCCAACTCGATATTTATATGACTGCATTTAAGGTGAGAAAATGTGTTATTTTTTAAGATGAACACGCAGGGTGACGAAGATGGCGGTGATTGGAATATGGAGAATTGCTATGGTTACTGTGAAGAATCCTCAACTTAATTTTGACGATTTGGCTATGGAGAAGCCATGTGATTGAATCTATCTCTCGTTTTTTTTTATAATATATTGAGGGAAAAAGTGAAAAAATATTGGTGTATAAAATAAAAATAATGATTTTTTTATAATGATGATGTATATAGTAATGTGGTGTATATTGAAAAAATAGTGGTACAAATAGAAACACCCAAAATTAAATGCCAAAATTAGAACTGTTGAAAGCTATTTTCTTAAGTGAAAAATAAAAAATTAAACAAAGCAAACGAGTCCATATATGCTATACTTTGTGCAACACTAGCTAGCTCAATGGTACACAGTTAAAAGTATTAATTTTTATTCTCCTTTTTATTCGATCAATTTCTTGTGCTAGCTATAATTTAATTTTACACTTATTAATTAGGATTCATTCTACCCAATTAGGGCATATAATTATTTTTAAGAAAATAATCCATTATTAACTTTGAACATTAAATACTAAATAATAATTATAGTATATCTTAATTAGACAATCCTAATAAATAATTGTAAAATTAAACTTAAACGCATGAAATTGGAAGTAAAGAAAAAAAATTAATAATTTGAAATGTGTATCAATTATCATGAATAATATAATATTGTATATAGTGTAGCAGATGATTTAATATATAGCTAGTCATCTCTCGTCTTCACGTTTGTTTGGAGCTCCTTTGTAAAAAAGAGGCTGGACTCAGGGCGCAGCAGGTCAGAGTAATGCAAATTATGTACATATATAAAATCTAAATGTATTCATAACTTAATCTCATGCATTATTCGTGAGATGAAATGCATGATTTTAAATTTTAAATTAAACATGGTGCCACCTTAATAATTGATTTACGTGAAAACCTTGATTGACTTGACAATCAAGCTAGAGCACTGTAGGTAATTTATTTACTTATTAATTAATTAATTAGATTAAAGCTCAACGAAATATATAAATAATTTAATAAAAGAACTCATCATGTTTAAACAATGTAAGATTAGATTATTACGTTCACAGCCCCCATTTTTTATAGCCCCCTTTTATTTAAATAGAAATATTATTTTAATATACTATTTTGTACTAAGTTGTAATTAAGTTTGTAGCCCTAATACAACTCAAAATCAAATTACTATTAAGTCGATCCCATCTTTTGTAAAGCCTCAAAATAGACTAAAACTGAATTACGACTCATTTATTAACTTAACAATGCATTAAATAATTAATGAGATTAAATATAAAAGAAAAAAAAGGATCATATGAGTACGAAGAGATCGTATAGCATGAGCTAGCTGAAAGAGTAGCAACACTAGCTAGCTAGAAAGAGACGGCGAAATGAAATATGTAAAATTCAGCTGGCAAATCATTCTCGGCCACTACATGTACGCTAAACCATAGAATTATATTGGGAGAGAGAGAGAGAGAGAGAGAGAGAGAGAGAGAGAGAGAGAGAGAGAGAGAGAGAGAGAGAGAGAGAGTTGATCATGATTAAACTGAAAGTAGAAGACATGGAAGACGGATTTGAAGAATTTGGTTTTATAAAATAAAAATTAAAAAATTCCATATATCCTTAGATGCTAGCGTAATATATATTAAATATTTTTATATATGGATCGATCCTAGCTAGCTAGTATATATGATCATTAGAAAAAATTATGAAAAAAAAGAGTAATTAAGAGGATTTAATGGGAAAGAGAAGAGAAAGGGGTAGTATGAAAAAGAAGAGGGCATGAAGTAACCAAGATGACTGCCCGAAATCCATTAATCCTTAATTGAAATTAATTGAATCCAGGCAAATCATTCTTGGCTACTACAATATTATAATGTTAATTAATAATCAAACCTCTTTCTCTTCATGCAACCCCTCTCTTCCTACCTCAATTACATCTGATGATAAATGTGCTTCTCATCATCTCTATTTATACACCTCGCTCGAATATATTCCTCTATGGAATGTCAAACCTTCAAATTAACCTCATCAAATTCAAACTTCATTAATTCTGTTTTGGCACCAATTGTCCACCTGCAACACCTAGCTAGCTAGGGATATATACATTTATTCAACTTGGAAGGGAATACCACATTATTATACTTATACACGTTAACTTAATTAGGCACATTTTCTGTTTTTAATTTTTTATAGGTGTGACATGCATGTACTAGTAAAATATAATAATTACGAATTATATATATATATATATATATTAATTTATTATTGGACTATACACTTAGTTTTTTCTTTTTCAGTTATATGTTTTGAATTCAATATCTCTTCCTTCTACACATAAATTTCCCAACGAAGAAAGCTAACTCCTAGCTAGTTTTGAGTAAGTCCTCGTGAACTCATGATTGATCACCAATGGTTCGTTTTTTACATTGTTTTCTATCAAACAGGTCACTTATTATTATTATTATTATTATTATTATTATTATTATTATTATTATTATTATTATTATTATTATTATTATTATTATTATTTATCTCTACACTGGCCAATTATAGGGCGGCCTTAGTTATATCGACACGTGCAAGTTATTAATGATATCTACAGTTGATCAAGTTGATAGTGAATGTGGGTAGTGGTGCAGACAATTAAGAGGGATATATTCCTCCAAAAAATTATAGTTGGAGATGGAATGTCAACATTATATATGATCAATGAATTTATCATGAAGCAAATATTGATGGAAAATTGGAAGATATATAAATCATGAATATCGAATAACAAGCTACTACTAGATTAGGACTTCAAGTTGTTTCACTTTTTAATTCGCCAAACTTTAAGATATACATCGTCGAAGGCCAACACGTACCGGGAATAGGGAATCGGGATCACGTCGATCATAAATTTTACACTACAAATATTGAAAAGTCTCGTGTGCACTATGTGCACATTAGATTGTCAACGAGTAGACTAAAAAAACCGTCAAAATTGTTAGAATAATTGGTGTGCACTAGCTAAAGTGTCATTTATTTCGGCAAATCATAAGTTGTGCTATTCGTGGTTCTTGCAGAGTGCCAATCCACGGTCCTTATCAGTTGTGATACTCAAGGAACATTTCGAATGAAAGGTGTCAAACTTGAAGAGAATAATGTTCTTCAGGATGTTCATGACGATGGTCTTGACGACTATTTATGGTAGTTTCCTTCTGGAGAAACAGATCTTAGGCTTCAATTTCTAATGGATCAAGCTAGGTTTTTGATTATCGTCTTCATGGAGATTACTTTGAAGATTCACTCTAATCATCAAAGAAAGACTCCCGCTCAAGAAAGTAAGAAATCCTATGAACATGTAAATAAAGTTCATAAGGCAAGACTCGAAGAAGGAATGCGGTTTAAGCTCCTATATGAAGATCATTTGATCCAAATTGAATGGTGGACGTGTTGAATATTATTTTATCAACTCTATATATTTTCAGTTGAATTTTCCATAGGATTTATTGTGTCTACTAGTGTTGTTCCTCATAGTGTTCAACGTAAAGTTCTAATAGTTTAGTTTGTCTAGTACAAACAACTTTTGGGTACAAAGCTGCTACTGAAGATCGTGATCTCATGGAGGTTAAAAGAGAGACCAACTGTGGGCAATTGGGACGTAGGTGAGTCTTACGTTGTCAATTCATTGAAGAAGGTGTAGTGTTCAAAAAGGAGATCAAGTAGGTGGTCCTACGGTGTGAGTCCTTTGTCGAAACTAACTTTGAAGGAGTGGATTGATTCTCTATTGGGAGTGGCCCCTAGAATAGGTGAATTCACCAAACTGGGTCAACATATCGTGTGTCGTTTATGTTATCTTTACTTATGTTCTTCACTATCACTGGATCGCATAACTTAACATCCTAAAGAACAACACGATACACGAATAACACAAATTACAATTTATCAAAAACTAGTGTCAACCATAATATTAAAAAGTATCACTCAAAAGTCTAAAAGTATCAAATGTATCCTTAAAAAATATTCACCATAAAAAAAATGGACAAAATCAATATCAACTACAAGTCCGCAACACTAAAAAGTATCACTTAAAATTCTAAAAATATCACCTGTATCCCCAAAAGGTATCACCTATTTTGATGATTTTTTTATCAACGCGCATTGATCATCTGCTGTGCACCAGTGCAAAAGACAATTGATGTACACACACATTAAGTAAAAAATAAATAGGAGAAGACAAATATATATATATATATGTGTGTGTGTGTGTGTGTGTGTGTGTGTATGATAAAATCTTGTATGAGACTGTTTAACAGGTCTCTACGTGCTTAACTATTCCGATTTTTATTTTAATTTTTCATTTTTTCTTATTTTTTCAATTTTTTTCAAATCTCATTTTGTATCGAGTGCAGTTGCACGGGCCCGATGATAACTCCAGTTTAGGGTATATAATTATTAGAAAAAAAATTATTGAGTGCAGTGTACGAGCCCACGCGTTAGCATTGAACGAGTACATTGCGCGAGACATTGGATAAAAAAAATTAAATGAATTCAATTTAATTTTAGGGTTCATTAATTCCATTTCTGGATGTATATTTGACACGCTATTTATTAATAAATAAGTGACCGCAAGTGCACTGTGTTATTGCAATATGTAATGAGCAAGAGTATCGTATGCACAATGACTGAAGCTCGAATAAATCACCAAACTAAAATGCAAATATATTATGAATATCTAGACTCTGAATTCAAAGTAGGAAATAGGTAATAAAATGTAAAACAAAACAATAACATAAAACTCAATAAATAAAGTTGAACACTTAACAAATAATAAAACGGAGGATTCCAGGGACAACGCTCATACAATAGATTTCTGATTGATTTATTATTTACTTAACCCTTTTTACTTCATTAAAGGTGGAAAATCACTAATTCTTTATTAGACTGTTCATGGAACACATGTTATAACATAGAAATAATAATCATGCACTTCAGTGGGTCAGTTCTTCGCACAAGTTATTACTCACAATCATGTCTCTTAGACTTAAATTCCTATGCAACACTTGTTCACTAGGTCAGTTCTTCCAAGCATAACATAAAATGATTCACTTATTTTATCCCACTAATTAATCAGTCACGACTAGAATCTTCCAATTATTTCGCTTGTATACACATATTGTGGCCATCAACATATATATGAGAAATCCAAACTAGGTAATCAAATGCACAATAATGAATGAAAAACATAATTCAATAAATTAAATCATTCAATCCAAAGTATTTGCAAACCCTAGAATCCCTAAATTAATATAGCTAGACATGAATGAAATGAAATAAAATGGAATTTAAAACATCATAAAATAAATATAGATGACACCGGTAATCCTCTGTGGCATTGTTCGATTTTTATTTTACCTACTGCAAGTGTACGGTGAGTAATATATTTTAGTAGTGAACAAGATCGTATCCACATAGATTTAAATAAATAACTGCTAAATATCAAAACTCTAATTCATAAATATTATCCAGATGATGGAACTTAAGGATGCATTGATTCTAAACTAATAATTGCCAAATGAAATGTATTAAATTCAATCCATAAGATAGACAAAAATGGAGAAACTAACAACTCGCACAAGATAAAGAAATGCTATCTAGGATTGATTAATCATCAACTCTTTCATTCTCTTAATCATTTTATCGAACACTTATGTTGGGATTTGAATTATACTAGAACAACCACTTTATTATCTTAAACCTTCTCTCAAAGTGTATAAGTTGTTGATTACATAGCATAATCTAACGTCTGCATTAAGTTTCTATCATGCAACTCCTAAATGCACAAAAGGGTTCTTTGTTCTATCTAATAATCGCAACTCTCTCATGTGATATTGACTATTGAGTTATCGATTCTTAATCTAGTGACAAAACGCATCTCTCGATTTATGAATTATCGGAATCAATTGCATTATCTAGTGACCAATTAAACAGTGCTCAATCAAGCTCAAGAATAAATAAAACATAATCAAATCATAGGTGATCAACATCATGAATCAAAAGAACATCAAAGCTCAGTCATAATCAACCCTAGAAAGCTAGGGTTTAGCTATCCATATCAATACAATTATTTGAAATAATCCAACAACAAACCATTGTTCAATATGAAATAACTAAAATAAAACTCGGAATGTCAATTCTATTATTGATTTGATGATTGATCTTGATCTTGTGCTTATTTTCCAATTATTTAGCTCTCTACTTCCAATGCCTCTTTTGGGATATGAAGTGATAATCCTCAAATTCGGCCACCTTTCAACATTTATACTTAGCTCAAGTATGGAAAAAATTGGACAAAAATGAGCAGTTCGTGAGTTTGCTCATGACCACGTGGGTTGCGATTGAGCTTGTGAATCCTACGTGGCATCCTGTTTGTATCCATTCAGCAGTCGCAAATGGGGTCACGAATGAGCCAAATGAGACACCCCCTAGCAGTCGCGACGTTTATAGAAAATTGGCAAAAAATGGTCATTCAATTCGCGACCCTGGTTGCGAATGAGGTCGCAAGTCCGCCATGTGTCCCGCCAACCTTTCATTGTTTCACTTCGTTCTCACTCATTTCTTGTCCAATTAATCCGATTCTTTTTGCAATGCATTCCTTACTTGATTTTCCATATTTATAAGCTCTTCCCAAGCTCATGTGTAACTCACAAAAAAATGGCACTAACAACCTTCACAACAAGCAAGCACGCGACATTGCACAAAATATAGAAAATCAAACGAAACTTGTCACTTCATGCATGCAATACCCATCATATGTCATTTAAATGAACTTCAAAGTAGATGCAAAACATGATGTTATCAACTCCCCCAAACTTAAAAGTTTGTTTGTCCCTAAAAGACCAACCATGGAATTCAAATAACATAAGCAATTTACAATTCATGACCTAGTACATAGAATCTCAAGAAATTAATTAAGAATTGAAAAGAACAAGTAATTTATATCAAATCCAAAAACTTATACTATAAATTTTTACAAGCCTACCAAACCAATGTTCCTTATAGGCACATGCTCCACTCAAACACTCAAAGTGTAATTCTTAAAGGTAAACACTCATCGAAATATTAAATTACATACATGCTCTACCATATGCTTGCATACAATCTACACTCTCCAAAGAACATGTATTTGAGATGAAGATCAATTAGGACTTTTCAAGACTATAATGTTGGCTTCGGGTTAAGGTAGGAAAAAATATGGTCAAAGTGACTCCAAATATTTAAAACTCAAATACTTCTACCCAACCACAGTAGAACTAATCACATCTTCTAACATTTTTTTTTTCAAATCATAGACCTTTGGTCTCTTTACTCAATCTTTTCTTTCTTATTAGTACTTTTCCACCATTTTTATGTGCTCTTTTCTTTTCTTTTTCTACTTGAGTTTGAAGTATATTTCAACACTAGTACAATTCGCCAATAAAATATCACCACAATCTTTATTACAATGATATTTTTTTCATTCTTCTCTCCATCTCATCTCCAATATCTCCCTAGCCTTCACATACTTCATCACATAATCCAATTTTTTTTCTTTTATAAACTAAGTATGGATACAAATAATAGGCAAATTAGGTTCAAATGGGCTATAAGGATCATAATAAATTTAGGAACAGTTGATAAATCCATTTATTTCGTATTTTTATGGGTAATTTATTTGCTATAAATGTCCTTTCAGTCTGTTTTTGAGTCCAAAAGAACTAGGTTGTGGTCAAGGGTATTTTAGAGGTTGAGTCTGGCGAAAGAGGTATTTTATGCCTAATTATTCAGGCTAATGCCATAAACAACACTTAGAGGCACAGTGAACTTCTTCCGCATTCATCCAATATTCGAAAAGCAGAATGGGCACAACGTCAAGGATGAAGCTCACTAGATGATGTCGTGCCCATACTACTCGTGCAGACTCAACCAAAGGCCTGAAATGGGCACATGTAGATTTTTCAGGAATCAGTTAAGTCAAAAGAGGTGTTAGAGATAGATACAAATCCGAGAAGAGATGGTGCAAAGTTGGACTGCTGGGAGGCGTGAAATGAAGAGATAAAGTCAATCCCTGAAAAATAGGAATTTGATCAACCACCACTGGATAAGGCTTATCCAGTAAAGTGCAGAGGGCACGCCACCCCCGGAATGTAGTTGAAGGCCTCCGCTTGTGAGGGAATTTGAATTCGGAAATGTATCTATTTAAACAAGTTTCATTTTATGGAAATAGAGTTCGAAAACACTGATACAATATTTCATTTTCTGCATTTTAAATTCTTATTTTATTTTTGAAGCTGCCAAGGCAGCAAGAACAATCCGTGAGACCTTATGCCCTCAGAATTAGGATCTGTTTTATGTTCTCAAAGTTGGAGTTGAGTCCTTTTGCTTATTAATTCAGTAAGTTTTTCTTTAATTATGTCTTTTATTATTATTGCAAGTTTAGTTTCATCTAGCATGCGTGGCTAGATCTTTAATTCCGGTGTTTGAACAATAGAAAATGGTTTAAGTAAAAATTGGACTCGTGAGGCCAAATGGGCATATTAATGCATGAAATGTTTCTGTCGATTCTTGACTTTGTTCCATGTGAGTGTATGTCGGAAATGTCCAATGTGGCTGATCACTCGTTAGACATAGAAGACACACCACTATTAATTGAATTGGTGAATCGTGACTATGTGTTGATTCATATAGTAATTAGGGAATCAGTGGGTTGTTGTGGGCATATGAGGAATCAGTAAACACAATAAATTTGGGTTCGTCTAGGGAACACTGTTGTCTATTCACTTACATCTCTTTGAGGAACCGGGGGATGGATGATAGGTTAGGGGTTTACTTGACGATGAATCGCTTTTAAACCCAAAATGAAAGGATGAATAAGGAGACGCAGAGAGGAATCTAGTCTCTATAGCTAGATGACTTAGTAATGCATGAAAATCGGTGTGCCCATGATCGAGTAGTTTAGACTTAAACCAGAATCTAGTTCAAATGTCGAAACCTTTATTATTTGATATTTTCTTTAGTTTTATTTTGCATATTTAAATTTCAGTAAGGTGACAACACAACCAACCCCCTTTTGTGATTGGTTACTCGAAGGTGGAATCACATAAGCTCTCTGCGGGATCAACCCGTACTCATGAGCTAGCTACGCTCGTTGTGGGCACAAGAGCATTACAAATTTATTTTGAGTGAGAAACGACCGCACGTCAATAGTGTATGGGATCATATGGCTTAAAAAACAATGGCCTAATCTCATTTATTCCATCTCAAACACACAATTAAATTTCAAGTAAGCTTTGAAACAAGTTCTAGAGATACATATACATAATCAACCAATCCTACCCAAAGAAAGAAGATAATTCATTATCTTATAGCCTCGAATCTTCACAGGTCAACATTGAACATGACAAAGCTCGAAAATCTCTAACACATGTTCTTTTCAAATAATAATATATTTTTTCAAACAATTCTAATTGCATTCTCTCAATTATAAATACATAATCATGATCCAAAAAATGCACACATCATTCAAATTCTATGCACATCTAAAAAATACCAATAATTTCAATTCCAATTCAAAATTTAAAACAAAAATACAAAATAAATAACCTAAAAACAACTAACACAACTAAAAAAACGTAGGTAAATAAGCAGAAGTCTAGACACTCAAGCATTACATCCCCCCAAACTTATTCAAAACCCATGGGTAGAATAAGTTTGAAAAGATGTATTGAATTATCATCAACCACTCACATAACACTCAAGATGATGGCAGAGAGCAATAGTTGTAGTCAATACTATGGCAGTGCTTGATTGAATGATATTCAACTCTGCTTCAAAACCTCCTTGATCCACCATAATGTAAAATTTATGTACATATACCTGCAAACTACAACAACATGAAAACAACACAAATTAACTAAAGAAAATGAAATAAAAATAAAATATATTGGGTTGCCTCCCAACAAGCACTACATTTAATGTCGACAACCTGACAACTTCTACAACTCATGTACCCAAAATTGGAGGAATGGATATCACCCATTCTCTCTGTCGGTTCTTCTTCCAATTTCTTTCTTTATTTCGATCATCCGCTAAATTTATATCAACTCCACGCATTGAATTCACCGGCCAACTCTCCACTTCATCACTAGTACAATCTGGTTCTTTAGTATCAACATAGTTGCACTCTACTCCTGTCTTATTCTTTTTATCATAAAAAAAAATCATATTTTCTCACCATCTAGGTGAAGAATTAATATCCATGTGTCCAAATCAATGTTGGCCATTTCGGTGCGTAAAAAGGAGCGTCCCAAAATGAGTGGCATGTTTATATCATCTTCCATATCCAACACTACAAAATACACCGGAAAATTAAAATCTTTCACCTTTACCAACACATCCTCCAGAATTCCCTTAGGGCATACAACAGAATGATCCACCATCTGTAAGCACTTTATCATGGGTTTGAGTTGCCCACTGTTCATCTTCTTGAAAAATGAAAGTGGCATCAGATTTATGCTAGTCCCTAAATCACATAGTGCTTGACCACCAATATTATCCCCAATAGTGATGGGAATTGTGAAGCTTCCCGGGTCTTTCATCTTTGCTGGAAGTTTTCTTTGGATTATTGCACTGTAATTCTCCGGAAGGTACACTGTCTCAAATTACTCAACCTTCTTCTTCTTAGAAACAACTTCTTTGAGAAATCTTGCATACTTATGCCTTTGCTACAATGCCTCAACCAATGGAATGTTAACTTGCACCTTCTTGAAAATTTCTAGAAATTACGAGAACTATGCATCAACTTTTTACTTCTTGACTCTTGGTGAAAATAAGATAGTCACTGTAGGCAAAACTGTAGGTCCCAACATTGACTTATTATTGAATAACTCTAAATATTTAGAATTTTTCTCAAGAGAAGCTTCCTCCACTGCACATCTTCATTTGCTAATTTGGGATTCTCATAGTTAGTTCCATTTCGAAGATAAATGGCATCACACTGTTCTTTAGGATTTACCATAGTGTTACTTGAAAACTAGCTTAGTTGATGCTGATTCCCAACAACTGTAGCTAGCTACCCTAGTTGTTTCTTAGACATCTTCATTTGCACCCCCATCACATTAACAACATTCTCTAGTTTTTCAACTCTGACTTGGGATTCCTTCATGTACTTATCTGTCTTACTCATAAATGTTATGATCAAATCATCCATCTTCCGTTTTTCCCCTCATTTATCACACCATTCGTCACAGAAAAACCAGGTGGAGGCTGCAGTGCATTATGAGGATTCCCATAGAATAAGTTTGCATGATTACCTTGGTAGAACTTATTTTCATCTCGATAATTATTATTATCATAACCCCTCTGATTAATGTAGTTTATATCCTCGAATGTTGGACTCATAGATGGCTCTGGCATGGACCTTGACATGCCCTTAAACCTACTATTGATAGTAGTGTTCAAAGTTGATAGTTGTGCAGCTAACATGGAAATTGGATCACTATCATCAACAACAGTTGTTCTCTTCATAAGCTTCACTTGCCTCTCACTGGACCACCAATAACTATTGGTAGCCATATTTTCAGTGATTCTCTCGGCTACATCAAATTCTTTATTAAGCAATGAGCCCCCAATGGAAGCATCTAGAAGTCTTTTTTATTAGTTTTATATACTGAAAGACATGTCTTGTATACTTTTCTGATGATATGATGATATGGATTGAAAGTTATTGCAGTCACTGTTTGTATTTAGATTATTTTATATAATTATTTTATGCAATGTTCAATATACTCACATTGTAAATGATATGGTGTGGGGAGACACACGGTAAGATCATATCATCAGAACCTTGTATTGTATTAAAGAGCTCACGGCTTAGATGGTCCTGAACATACCATCGGTACACCGTAGAATAATCTGATAAGTTAGTTTATCTTGACTAACTGATTATTCTAGTACACTTGTTAGTGTATTGAGGAGGATCACGATAGGTTACTATTCTCTACTCTGACCCTGATAATGAGATAATAAAGATCCATAGGGTTCGGGTTCCGAACTCATGTTTATTGGTGAGCATATGTGTGCATTGTTTATTACTTTGATTTATCAATGGGTGAGATCCTTTCGTAGATCAATAAACTTGATATCTTAGGTAATAATAATGTGCACATGATGTGTCGTGCAATATGCATGAGCATCGTGTCTTTGTGTGCCAGGTTGATGATGTTCCCTTGAGGAAACACAAGTTCATGTTGAAACCCTGCAGGTGGAATTTATTCCATACATGATAAAGCTTGTGCGGTACTACTCAAGATTCTAGATGTTAATTAATTATAGCTGTCAGAGGCTAACATAATTAATTAACAAACATTATATCTTAAACACGAAAAATGGCTGAACTAAAGGAGAAAGAAAATTCACAAATATGTATTAAATTGGTAGGTCAGTACTACTTCTTTAGTGGAATAAAAGTAATACTTAATTTATTTAATTATATCCTAAGTTTATTGGATATTGAAAATTAAATAAATTAGTAGGCCAGTTTAATATTCTTCTAGATCCCTGTTGTAGCCCAACTTGACTAAAAATGGACTGGAGATAGGAATTGAGATAGAGGCCCAAACCCAGTAGGTTAGGGAGTTAATTTTCAGCCACCCCCCTATTTAATCATAGAGAGAGGGACGAAAATAATATAGTTATTATTTAGCCCCTCTTTGTCTCTCAAGATCTCTACAGAATCCACAACCCTATCAGTAGTATACAGCCCACTATGTATCTGATACTCAATCCGGGAATACAACAGAAAATTTCAAAGTGGAATATCAAGCCAGTGGCCGCTGATCACAGTGAGAGAAGGGGCAGATCTTTAATCTTGTCCTCAGACCGTCTGTCAATTGTAAGTAATTTCGATTCTATGTATTCCGCTTTATTAGATTTGAATTTGCTTTGCATGGTTTTGTGCTAGGCGTGTATTATTCATACTGTTACATAAAAATATGATTTGCATTAACATGTGTTAATGAACATCCAATAGATCATGCGGTGGTTTAATTCGAAAAAACCCCAACATCTTTAACTCATTGTTGCATCCATTGTAAAAGATGCATATTTAATTGACGGAATCATGCGGAAAGGAGAAGAAGAATGGCTGCTGCAAATAACAACAATGACAATAATACAGACCTCATTCAATAACTCCAACAACAATTGGAGGAAATGCGGAGAAGAGTAGAAGAAGAATTAAGATAATGCAAGAGCTCTCAACCCCCTTTAATCAAGAGCTGCATGATATCACTATGCAGTTTTGTCATGCTAAAATGAAAGTAATACAATGCTCATATGAATATATAACCATGCTAAAATGAAAGAACGATACATGCTATTACGAGTAAATTTACATGTTATTCTCATGTAATTTCATCGTCATGCTAAAATGAAAACAATACAATGGTCATATCAACATATAACCATGCTAAAATAAAAGAACGATACATGTGATTACAAGTAAATATACATGTTATTCTCATTCAATTTTGTCATTCTAAAATAAGATTAATATAATACTAATATGAACATATGTCGCCAAAAAATTATGAACATGTAACTATGTTAAAAACAAATAACACATATATTATCACGAGTAAATTTACATGTTTTAAGAAAAAAATTCATCGCGATAAGTATTTTTCCATGTTATAATGAGTATGTTTCATGCTATAATTAGTATTTTGTCAAGCTATTACGAATATTGTTTCATGTTATTATAGACATTTTTTTTCAAATAAGCATATGGAATATGGATCTTAAACAGTGTTGTAAAAAGTGGCTCAGGCGGCCGCCTAGGCACGCGTCGGCACTTATCCACCGCGAAAAGGAGCTAAGCGGCACTGTTATGCGGGCGACCCAGCTAGGCGGATTTGTTCGGCGCCTAGACGGCCGATTTCCAACTAGGCGGCCACCTATTCTATTTTTTAAAAAAAAATCTGAAGGGTTTAGAATTAAAATTAAAACTGGGATTAATTAGAAGACATAAATTAATATAAAAGAAAGAGAAAAAAAGACGAGAGAAACTGAGAAAGGAACGACGCTGACTCGCCACTTCCCTGCTACTCTGCGTCTCTGCACAATCGCCGCCGATCGCGGCTGTGCTGCGCCGCCGTCGCCTATGGCCACACACCTGGTGGTAAGTTTTCTTTCTCTCTTCTTCATCTACACTTATTAATTTAGGAATTAGGGTAGAGTAATTTTAGTTGTTGAATTGGACAAAAATTTGTTGAATAACTTGAATCTGCATGTTTCATGGTGGTATGCGTGATGTTGTGAGCCATTTTTTTGATTGATTATAGTCTGTAATTTACAAATTAGCTTATATTTAGAATTGTTGCAATTTTGATTGTGTGAACTAGTGTGGAAGGGTGATAAAGTTTAAAATTTGGAGAGGCTGAAACTGTGATATATTGATATGCTAACTAGCTATATTTTACCAACTAAACATTTAACATTGGGTGCAGAGCAGATAAAGCAAGTGAGTTTTAATGATTAAACAACTATATTGATATGCTAACCAACTATAGTCCAATACATGTTTTCCTATGTATTATATATTTGTTGCATTCTAAATTAAACAAGTGAGCTTTAATGATTTAGAATCAGAAGATATATATGCATGTCATGTATTAATTATTTTGTATTTTTGTTTTTGAATTGTTTCTAAATTAAACAAGTGAGCTTTACTGATTTTGTTTTTTATGTATTGAATTGTTTCCAAACAGTTTGTTGATATTTGTTGGCAGATTGATATGTAGAAATTTGGCAGATTGAAATGAATTAATCATTTTGTATTTTTGTTTTTTGCTTATACGTTTGTATAGAGTTGTTGATATTTGAGATGGACCCTCCAAATACCGCATCCGCCAGTGATTCTAGAGTGTTGAATTGACACTTAAACGAAAATCAAATGATATTGCATGGACTTATTGCAACCTAGTTGATCCCTCAAATTTGGATAAAGTCCAATGCATCAAGTGTGGAAAGAAAATATCTGGTGGAATTTACAGACTTAAGGCACATATTGCTCGAATAAGAGGGAATGTTGCTTCTTGTACAAAAGCTTCAAAAGAGGAAAGAGAGTTATATAAAAATGCGATAAATGAAGCAAAGCTTAAGAAGAAACAAAAGATGGATGAAGATAAAGAGTTGAGATCATGGGTGAATATCAACAATGATGGTCGAGAAGACACTATTGATGTTGATCAATTACAAGAATCTTTTGGTTCTATGAAATCACCACGCAATCTTGGCCCCATGGACAAGTTTACAAGTCAGATATCTCCTGAGATTACTTTGAATTCAGAAAAAAGCAAACTACGAGATCAAAGCATCAATGACGTGCTTTTCAAGCAAAGAACAGATGCTGCAAAAGAATACATTTGTAGATGGGCTTATGATATAGGTGTTTCTTTTCACTCGTTGGAGTTAGATAGTTTCAAGATGATGTTGGATGCGGTAGGTCAATTTGGACCTGGACTTATGCCTCCTACAAGATATGAGATATCTGACCCATTCTTGAAGAAAGAAGTTGATAGAACTAAAAGTTTGCTGAAGTCACATGAAGAAGAGTGGAAAGAGAAGGGATGCTCGATCATGACAGATGGATGGAGTGATAGAAAGAGAAGAAGTTTCATGAATTTGTGCGTTAATTCTCGATTGGGTACTGTTTTTATTTCTTCTAAGGAGTTTTCAGACGTTTCACACACAAGTGAAGTGATATTTGAGTATGTTGATCAGTGCATAGAAGAAGTTGGCCCAGACAATGTGGTTCAGATTGTAACAGACAATGCAGCAAACAATATAGGAGCTACAAAGCTATTGAAAGAGAAGAGGTCAACAATATTTTGGACTTCGTGTGGTGCTCATACCATAGATCTTATGCTGGAAAGCATTGCAAAACAAGAAAGATTCGAGAAAGTCACTGATCAAGCCAAATCAATCACTATCTTTCTCTATGCACACCACCAAGTCTTGTCAATGATGAGAGCATTTACAAAGAAGGATATAGTGAGACCAGGGGTGACTCGATTTGCTTCGGCATTCCTTACTTTGCAAAGTTTAAATGATAGCGGAACTGAACTAAAAACAATGTTTGGAAGTCCCGAGTGGGAACTTTGCAAGTATTCCAAGAGTAAGAAATGAAAAGATATTTATGGAATAGTGATGAGTTTGGGATTCTGGAGTGGTGTGGGATTATGCTTGCAGGTGTTTACCCCTTTGATTAAGGTGCTTCAGATTGTGGATGGTGATACAAAGCCTTCGATGGGCTTTTTATATGGAGAGCTTATTCAAGTAAAAGAAGATATCAAAATTTCTCTGAGCAACCTTCCAAAAAATTATGAGCCAATAATTGAAGTCATAGATGGGCGGATAAAAGGCAGGCTTGATAGCTCGTTACATTTGACGGCTTATTTGTTGAACCCATTTTATCATTACAATAATCCACTTATTCAATTGGATAAAGATGTGGTTCTTGGTATGATGGATTGCATAGATGTCATGTATCCGGGAGATATTAGTGTACAAGATAAGATCTTGAATGAAGAATTTCCCATTTATAGAGAGAAAATGTTGATATTTGGGAAGCCACTTGTCGTGAAAGCATGCTCTTTCAATGATGCCAAGTTTGATCCAGGTAAATTAAATAAATTAAGTTTTAATTTTTTCTTCAATTTTAAACTTTAATTTTTGAAACATATGATTAATTTTTTGATTTGTTTATGATTTTGTGCAGTATCTTGGTGGTTGACATTTGGAATAATAACTCCTACTTTACAAAGATTGACCGTAAGAATCCTTTCATTGACGACTAGTTCATCCGGTTGTGAAAGGAATTGGAGTGCATTTGAAGGGGTTAGTTTATTTAATATTTATCTTTTCAAACATTATGTTCTTACTTTTTTATTAGCTAATATTTTTGCAAATTATTTGTTGTAGGTCCATACAAAAAAAGGAATAGACTTGGTACAAAGTTAGTCAACAATCTTGTATTTGTCCAATTCAATACAAGATTGTTGAACAAACAAAAGAAAGAAAAAGATAAAAGTGGACCAAGTGATGCGATCCATTTGGACATGCTTATGTCCAATGATTCAAGTCATGTGCAAGGGTGAGTTGTTGATGGAGTTGATGATGATATTGAGGATGGTGATTGTGAGACCATAAGAGACCTATATGATGATGATTTTGAGTCCGAGGAGGATGAGGAGATTGATTTAGTTAATGAAGTTGGAGATGAATAGGATGGTTATTACTTATTATGTTATGGAATATTTTTACTCTTGATATGCTTGTTTATTTTGGATCTTAGATGATTTATGTTTGTTTTATTTTGGATCTTGGATTATTTATGTTTGTTTTATGTTGGATCTTGGATGATTTGTGTTTGTTTTATTTTGGCTCTTGATATTATGTTAATGAACTTTGAATAATTTGATCTTGATATGTTTGTTTTATTTTGGATTTCGGATGATTTAAATTTTAATTGATATTATTTGGAATGTTAAGATTTATGAATATATATATATATATGATTTTTTTTTATATTTGTTAAGAAATATATAAAATAATAAATTAAAAAAACGCCTAGAATCCGCCTAGGCCTTGCCTAGGCGCTTCAGGCGCTAGGCCCCCATCGGCCGCCCGACTGGCGCATAGCGCCTTCTGCAACCATGATCTTAAATGAAAGAGTATGAAAAGAGCTTTAATTTAATATATGATTTACATAAATTCGTTTAAAAACAAACAAGTTATAATTATTTAAAGTTTATACAATATTTTTATAAATATGCTGACAGCATCATCAAAATTTTGACAGAAATAAAAAAGTCTCTCACTTTTGAAGTTCAATATATTTACCAATGTACCACCGTTTTTCTTTAAAATTCAACATAGTTAGAAGTTTGTCACCGTCTTTTTGTGTTAAATATGGACAAATTGAGATCAAAATTGGTGTGATTTTGACGGTTCCAGTTCCCATATGAAGAAGGGTTCTCACTAGATCCACTCCCTATATATATGTGGGGGGAGGGGGGTACATTAGTATGTGAACATAAGTGTTGTGTGTAAATCGTGGATGAATCATACCCTTTAATTTGTTAAAATCAATAATCATTATTAGTGTTGAGGGATTTAAGGAAAATGCTATTATTTTCATTGTAGATGTCCCTGAGGTCAAATATCTCAAATTGTCATTTTTTTCCTATTAGCATCTTCAATGTGAAAAAAACATTACGAAATAACAAATTACGCATTTTGAAATATAAAAATAACATAACAATATATTTTGTCACTCTTCTTTCCTAATTAAATTACAAGTATCGTAGATGTGAAAAAAAGACATTAAAAAATAGCAATTAAGCAGTAATATTCACAAATGAATAGTTCTCTCTCTCTCTCTCTCTCTCTATATATATATATATATATATATATCATAAAAAGAAAAGATCTTGATGTTCAAATAAGTCTTCATTCTTTCTCAAAAAAAAAAAGAAAAAGAAAAAAAAAACACAAAGTCTTCATTCGACTAGGCATGCAAAATTCGGTTGAGGTTTTGTTTGAGAGTTAGATCATTAATAGTTTTTTCTTTCTTGTTTCTCATTTAAAGAATTAAAACATTTCCCTAAAAAAACATTTCTTAGCCCTTGCTTACTTTGATTGATAAATGTGGATTGATAAGTTATCCAACTATATATTATATTTAGCTTACATGATATTAAAATGATGAATAACACAAAGTCCGTGATAAATGAGTTTTTAATGCTTATATGTGAAATATGTATCCCGCCTAAAGAGGAAGTGAGATATAATTTATCTTTCTTTGTATCTACTAAACTATCTATCCACCCAATTGTATATCCTCAAAGTAAACAAGCCCTCATTATATTTGACCTATAGGAAATAATTACGATGAAAATACATTGCTCCACTTATCATATCCTCTCCGTTTCCACTATCAAATTTATAATTTTATTAATAATTATTATTAAATTAAAAAATAATTATAACATAATCAACTCTAGACTATTGTAAATTCTTGACCTCAAATTGTTGTTGATTGAGACCAACGTAAGCCCAAAATAACCGGGCCTTATATAGCAGCCCGATGGTATGGGCTAGGACTGGCTTGGCCCGGTCCGACCCGTTTGTGCTCTGTTTTGCGCTGTCAGGTAATGATGAGCAGCCTAGGTTCAACATTACTCCTCCCGCAATGGACAAAGCCTCCGCCGCCTGCCGCCGTCTCCGCCACATTATTCTAAACAAACCCACACCCATAGCCACCGTCGCGGTCGCCACCTCCAACACCCAAGGAAAATTCGAAAACCTTGTCGACAAATTCAAGAAAAAATCAACCTCTGCCGGATTCCGGAGGAAACGCTTGGCATTCAAGACGACCGTCCGCCTCCTAGCGGAATCCGGCCAATGCTCTCACATCGATGACATCCTCCAACATCAAAAGCAGTACCCAGATGTCAAAGATGAAAAATTCACCGCCCGCCTCATCAGCCTCTACGGCGGAGCCAAGATGCTCGATCAAGCACTCCAACTGTTCGACGAAATGCCCGATCTAAATTGCCCTCGCACAGTTTTCTCCTTCAATGCCCTCCTCGGCGCCTGCCTCTCTTCCGAGAACTTTGATAAATTAATAGAGCTTTTCCAAGAACTACCTGCAAAACTATCGATAGAGCCCAACGCCTTGTCCTACACTTCAGCAATCAAAGCGTTCTGCAAAAAGGAATTGTTCGACAATGCCGTTTCGATGCTGGACGAGATGGCGGCGAACGGCGTAGATCCCGACGCCGTGACGTTCGGCGTTCTCTTGGGTGGGCTTTACCACACGGGTAGATTTTCGGAGGGGGAAAAGACGTGGAATTTGATGAGAGAGAAGAACGTGGTTCCTGATTTGAGGTGTTACAACTCGAGGATTTATGGTATGATGAGCGAGAAACGTTTCTCGGAAGCGATAGAATTGTTGAAGGAGTTGGAGCAGAAGGGATTGTATCCCGACGCCTACACTTACAATTTGGTGATCAAAGGGTTCATAAATGAAGGCAGTGTTGATGAGGTGAAGAAATGGCACGCAGCGTTGCGAGAGAGCAAAACTGCTGCTCCCAACATTTTCACGTACGTGACAGTAATTCCGTTTGCATTGGACCACGGCGACATTGATTTGGCATTGGAGTTGTGCAAGAATGCTGTTGCTGCGAAGGGAAGAAAACTCTCAAATAAGATTGTTGGGAAAGTGATTGATGAGCTGCTGAAGCAATCCAAAGGTGAAGAGGCCAAGGAACTCCAAGACTTGTACAATTTATCTCACCACTAAATTTGCTGCTTTTCTTATTCTCCCAGTTACTACAACTTACTTCACTTCATCAATATTGTAGTAACATAATTTTGATGTTTTATGTGAGCAACAGAATCAGCTAGAGATCTAGGTTCTTCATGCTTCATTATCAAAAGTTAGAAAATCTGATTTGTTTTTTCGTAAGATTCTAAATGTCTTTTTCATTTTGGGAGGAGAGTCATGCATTTGCCAAGTGGAATCATACTACTTAGGTGTCTTTAAAAATCATGAGCAAGGAAAATTGCAAATCATGGACAATTTAGAACCACATCCATATCCAAATCTCTTCAAAAAATTGTTTTAACCCTCAACATTATGTACCTGACAAAAATTGTGAAACACCCCGTGTATTTTATGGATTATAGAAACATGACGATATATAGTGAAAAATAATAGATTAAAACAAATTGGTTCTATGGTGTAGTGGTTAGCACTCTGGACTTTGAATCCAGCGACCTGGGTTCGACTCCCGGTAGGACCTCTTTTTTTTTATCTATTTTTTTTTTTACCTTTGCGGTAAATCATGTAATTATTGACTACTTACTAGCTTCTTAGATTCATATTTGATTTATATATTGTGTTTTGTTAAGTGGTATTGCATTGTTATAGCTAAAGTACACTAACGAAATGGGATACTGGGATCGGCTCTGTTTTGGTGAAGATGAATGAGTTTTGTGTTTTGGCTTATCAAACTCTTGGACGAAGATCAATTGAATTGAGAATTGGATTCTTTTGTTTTGCCTTTTTGGAAGGAATAAATTTTGCATTTCGGTGTAGCATATATATAATCTTATTGTTTATTTATTGTTAAATTGGTAGGGAAGTTTCAAGTTTCAAGCTCATCTCTAATTATAGACTCTCTTTATATCATGAGAATATCGTCTTTATTCTCTTACGGCTTCGTTTATTTGGTGAGTGGTATCTCCTACATTTTGCATATTGATCTTCATGTGCTAGAAGAAAAAAAAATATTTAAAAATGTATATCCATACACTATTTAGATCATGGCAACAAGTTCATTTTCTCCGTCATAGGCTTGAGAATTTTGATAAATATTTGCAATAATTAAACGTAGAGGTTTGCTGCTGCGGCAAATCAGAGATAATGCATAATTCATGAAAGTTTTGGCTACTAAAAAATAGAATTGTTAGATTGAGAATTTCTGGTGAAACAAAAAAATATATTGTGTTTAATTTTTGTCAACTACCAAGGTGGGGTTATATATGCTATTTTTTTGGGAGGGGGGGGGGGGGGGGTAAGGGTTAGACATACATTGAGGTCTTTTATTTTATTTTATTTTATGGATTTTTTTAAATAGTGGGGGTTATAAGGACAAAATTGTCTAAAAAATATTAATTGTATTTTAAATCATTTTGGGGGCTATGAAAAAAAAAAAAGAGATTGTGTTTTCTAAAATGATGAGATTCCTCAGCGGGCACAAAATGAAATAATGGGCCGGACAACAACCAGCTCAACAGCATAATTACTGGAATCGCCACCCCTAAATGCATGCTTTCAAATGAGCCATGAATGTACTGCACTCATTTGCAATCTGTATATCAAACAAACAACTCAAAATCATACCTAAAAGTTACTGCTCGGTCACTGGATCGTTGAAACTGAACGTTCTGTTCACAATGAAGAGTCAGGAACACAAACACTGTCGATGGTAGAAAAGACCCGAACTAGAAACAGACTACTCAAAACTGACAGTAACTAAAGTATAATTGTTGAAGGTACACACCATCGAGATAAGTAACTCACAAAAAGACTCCTTCGTATTGAAATGGAAGATTTGACATAATTTCACTGTTGGAGACGCTTCATGATGATGAGACTCATATCCATGTAACGTTGAGCACAGTTTGTGAGACAATTAGTTTCACTGGAACTTAACTTGCTTCCGGGAGTGCCTGTCATGCATTTGTCCCAGCAAGCAGATGTGAGCTTTCCTATCATTTCACTAATCATGGCTCTTTCTTTTTCTTGCTGAAAAGATTCAAGAATAGAATTTAGATGTCTTAAAAAGGAATTAAAACATCAGTCAAACTCAAGCAGGACTAGCCCATATGCTTTTTCAGGGATGCTTAGAACAATACTAGATTGTACTCTGTAAAGAGACATAAAGATAAAGGGTGTATACCGTAATATTTGCAAGTAAAAAACTACTTGCATACTATTGCAGTTGATATGTAAGCACAAAATAAATATGCTGTGCTCATTTATACACAGAAAACCCTATGCACATTACTGTGAAAATAATTAGAACAGCAATGGGTTTTACAGTAGTGCATATAAATGATACCTTAATTTCAAAAAATCTATATTGCAACAGTGTTGCCACAGTAACGCTACTTGACCTTAGACTAATTTGCAATCCCACACCATAAGTTGAATTTGCCTCGAATTTGTGTCATAAAAAGTTTCCCTTGGAGGATTACTTCAGAATAATGAATTGCTGTACTAGTGGCTTCAATCCGAATTGGATGAAGTTTCTGAAGCAGTTATTGGTATTGAATCATGTTCCAGTAGGCACTGAAACATGTTGACTAATTTAAAATGTATGGAGCATCTAACAATATTTTGCTTGCAACGTTATCTTCTCTTCTTGTACATGCATGCAGTTCAAATTATAACAAAAGAAAAGGTATTTCTCTTGGAGGAAATTATAACTGAAAGGAGAAAAAAAAGAATCTGATAGGCAAAACTTTATACCTTTAACAGAAGTACAGTTCCCATTAAATGTTGATTTATTGAGCATATGCATCAATAACAAAGAAATTAAAATGGGAAAGTAGATAAGTAGATACTATAGAAGGCCTAAAATTCTATTGCTGCTATGAGAGTCTTAAATGAATAATAAAGCAATGCCTAGCTCGTATGAACAAGCAAGAAAATTCTAAGCAAAGCTGTAAGGAAGTTGCAACATTCTCATCAGAATAATAAGCTCGTGAGCAGCCTATCCAGAATCTAAGAACCATAAGGGCTGAAAAGATTATTGGAGTTACAAAAGGTTAAAAGTATATCAGAAGAGAAAAAGGATAGGATAAAGCCAATCTGTTGAACTTAAGACCACTGATGACAACATTATTAGCAGGAGTATGTAGGGTATGTTAGTCATGTTTTGAAGTGTCTGGGGAAGAGTTTTTCGGTGAAAACTTTATGTTTATGTATAGATAAGTATAATATATGAGTTGGAAAATATGCATTGTGCATCTTGTTGTATTTCGGGGATGGAAAGGAAAGAAAAAAAATAGGTTGTAGAGCAAACATAACCTCAGTGAACAGAGGTATTGTCTTCAAAAGTTTCAAAGGCCTAGAAAGATGACTCCCAAGGATCATCTGCCTCTCATTAACCCAAGAGGAACAACCATATTTTGAAGAAAGGCGACAAGTGAGCTCACTTACACCCCCCCCCCCCCCATGGCTCCTAAACACTTAAACCCCATGGAAAACCTAAACTTGATCAAAGATAAATCGAGGATCACGGACCAATCATGCAAGCCATGGGTCTAAACTCACACCATTACGTTCTATAGCACCTAATCCTCGTCAAATTAAACTAGTACAAAAGGCAAAAAAGAAAGGAAAAAATGCCACCTTCACCCCTTATACATTAACACACATGCAATGATTTAACTCGAAACTAGTAGATACACTAGCACGTACAATTAAAGAACTAAAGTGGCTTCACATAAGGTATGAGGACTCAAATTCACTAAAAACTACCCAATCGTTCTGAAACTAAATTCCCCTCATATAAAGCCATCAGTTAACTATCCCTAAAATTAATTCTTGATAAACTAAAACACCACATTGTGAATTTAAACAAAAATAATGCAGTCATTAAAATCAAAAGAGGGTCCCAAAAATAGGAAAATCCATGTTCCAATTTCTCCAAAACGCAGCAAAATATATAATATTGAATTTAGAATTGGTGGTTAAAAAAAAAACCCACACACAACAATTTGAAGAGACTTACGTTCAGAAGTTGCTGCAACTCTGGGGCGTTAAACGATGAAGGATCCATCGAGAAATTACTCGGCTTTTGATTTGGGAAAGGTGAAAGCTTGATGTAAGTTGAATCCTGGGAATTTGAATGCTAAATAAATGAGAATCAAAACCCTAGCAAAGCTAAAACCCTTCTTCGACACCAGAAACATTAAATTTGGGCTTTAATATGTGGGCCTTGGCCCATATGACATACGGAATTCAGACCTGTATTTTTTATTTTTATTTTATTTAAAGTGCCATCTTTTTAAATGAATATTATTATTTCACAATTTCATTAGATGGATATTTATATAATTATTCACGCCTCCTTTTTCTTGCTGTGTAGCCTGTAACAAATCTGTATCATGTGGTAAACGTAGTCTAATTCGTATTTAAATAATTATAGGATAGTTCTATAGTGCATCAATGGTTAGTTTAATTTCTCTCCCTATTTAATTTATATGTTTTAAAAAGAAGTAATTAAAATGAGAAAATGGGGCAAAATATATCTCCATTTTGGGGGATGTTAATTATTAGTATAAACTTAAGGTGTAGATTTGCTTTTTTTGTCACTCGTGAGCTGACTTTATGACTTTTAGGAACATTAGAAAATGAAGCAAACAAAAGCAACATCTTCATCATGAAGCAAAGCACATATCCAATATATACCATTTCAATTTTCAAGTCAATCCTAATAGTTTTCAACTATCTCATCTTTTTAGGTTTTCTTACCTTTTCCTAAAAAAAAGTAGCGAACTTTTATCTTCTTTTCTCTTTCAACCCTAATAATTTTCAAAATAAACCAACAAAATTAGAAATCAGAAATGTCCCTCTTTAAGTGGATCTGATCACCTAATTAAAGAGGTTCATCATTCAACTTTAGATGTCAGACATCCATAATCATCAAAGTGATTGAAAATAAAGCTATATATATATATATATATATATATATATATATATATATATATATATATATATATATATATTGATCGACTAGCCTAGAAAATTAAAAATAATAGTGGAGCGCAAAACTAATCATATGAAATTAAAAAACAAATAGTGCAAATCTGCTAAAGCAGATTAAATTTTCTATACATGTATATTAATTAACTTTATCTTCTATACGCTTAAATATTTTTTGATAATATCGGGAATTTAATTAATTAATTGATTGATGAAATTCTTTGCAATTTAGAAATGAAGTCCGAGATACTTGTGAGTTGTGACCATGCAAAGAAAATTAGTCTATATATAACATAGGCTTGATTGGCCACATGGTCTCTTTGTAATAAGCTAAACAAATACACATATTTATGCGTGGAGTATTCTTCTTGGCGAATAAAACAGTGTGGAAAAAAATTAAACGTAACATTAAATTTTCTAGAAGGGTATTTTATATATATAGGAGAGTTATTAGGTGAAAATCAATCCTGGGAATTGGGATCACATCTCGCACCGTACAATCCTTAAAAATCAAAGACATAGATTTGATTGAAAGGGCGGTGGTAATTCTGTAATATTTGAAAAGTTTTTCGAACGAGGGTATAAACGTAATTCGATAATTCTTATAAAAATCGTGAAGTATTTGATAACAGATCGTCATGCTAATGAAGTATTATCATCATGCTAAAGAAGCGTTACAGTTATGCTAATTAAAGTTTTCTAGTTATAAATCGATCTAATTTGATTTAATAAAAATCCTAACTGGATGGAAGAAATCATAATTGGATCAAATAAACCTTGATTGGATGTAATAAACTCTAAATGAGTAGGAACAAATCATAAAAATAATATATATCATGTACTAAGTTAGCATTATGATTTCATTTCGTCAGCACTGTGAAACACTATGTTAGCATACGACAATACTATGTCAACATACGTTATAAATCATAATAAGATGGAATAAGGCATAATAATTAATTTGGAACTAAAAAGGAAAAATAAATTCAAAAAAGGTAATTTTAATCATAATTAGATGGAATGAACCATAATTGAAATGGAATAAATCCCAATTGAGATGAAATAAACCATAATTGAGATTGAATAAACCCTAATAAATCTGTACTATGCTAGCATTATGATAATTCTTTGTTAGCACAGTGAATACATTATGTTAGTATATAAAAAATTCTTCATTAGCATACGTTATCATAATACTGATTGATCGATAAAATATTGACTACCCGCAAGTGCACGATGTAGCTATGTACAATGATGAACAAGGTCATATTCCACAGAGACTAATGATTAATTTATGCGTGAGTATTGCAATGTTAATTTCCTAACACTATTTAGGAAACACATCAAAATATTGAATTTAATTAACTAATTAAACAAGAAACGTAAATAAAGTAAATAAAAGACGAACAGATGAAAAAATCATGTCTAAACTCAGAGAGAAAGAAATATTTTAGGGTTTTGATTTCATTGATTTATCTATACAATATCAATCCAATTATATGATCTATTCACGATTCAACTTTGATTAGGACAATCACTCATTTAATTTAAACCTTCTGTCGAAGTGCTTAAATCGTAGATTACATGCTAGAATTAATGTATTCATTCAATTACTAACATGCAACTCCTAAAAGCTCCAAGGATTTATTGTCCTTACAATTAACCTCAAATCTCTCGATTGTTATTGATTAATGTGCTCTGTGTTCTTGTGTTCAAGTGTTAAAACTCATCTCTCGATTTATGAATTAACACAACAAATCATGCTATCATGGTGATCAATCAATCAAACAAATAAGGCTAAGAACACAAAGAATAAAAGAAGAATAAAAAACATATAATTAAATATCTATCATACTTCAAAACACAACTACTATCAAACCCTAGAATACTAGAGAATTAGTTACTCATAATTAAATAAATAGTTAATAACAATCCAAGAGAAAACATAAATTAAATAACAAGAACACGATAAACCCGGAGGATGAATCTTGATCTTGATCTTCATCTTGTTCTTCTCATGCTCTTCAATCTCTGTCTTTAGGGGATGAATATGACATGTGTTGTTGTGGTTTTTTATATTATGGTAGGGTTTATGATACCTAATTTTCGTGCTTGAAAAGATATATATAGTGTAGGAAGTATCCCAGTCGAAAAAGAAAATAAAATGGGCCAAAATAGGCCAAAATCGGACTCCCATGGCTCGTTCGCAACTTCGCTCGTGACCAGGTCAGTCGCGGGTGCGGTTGTGGATTCCACTCTAGCCACTCTTCTGTTAGCTCGCTACTAAGGGGGATCTGTCTTTGTATTACCCGTGATGTACCCCACTCGAGGGTCCACGTGGCAATTGCTTTGTTCTCACTCATTTCTCGTCCGATTGACCCAATTCTTTTTGCAACATGTTCCTTACTTGATTTACTATCTTTCTAGGGTCTTCCCAAGCTCATTTGAAGTTCACACAAAAAATGACATTAAATCCTTTCACAACGTACAAACACATGATATTGCACAAAATATAGAAAACCATGCAAAACTTATCACTTTATGCATGCAATGTCCATCAAATACCACTCAAATGAACCTCAAAACACTTGTAAAACGCGAGGTTATCACTGACGAAGCATTATTACAAGCTAATGAAAATATTTACAACCTGGGTATGCGTAGAAATTTATTTTTTGTATTTTTCGTCAATATTTTTCATCTAAACATGGCCTTCTGACATCTTAAATGAAAGAGCACGAAGAGAGCTTTAGTTTGATATATTTTTTGCATGCATTGAATTAAAAAGAGCAAGTTATGGTTGTTTAAATTTTTTAAGATTTTTTTAAACAGCTGACATCATCAATTTTAAAGATTTGGACGAAAATAGTCCTTCTTTATTTATTTTTTGACTTATTATTTATAAAATTGTCATCATTTTTCTATTAAATCACAATCATTACATCATTATATTGGAGATGTGGTCTTAGTTCATACATTAGGAAAATGGTCTTATTTGATCAACTTTCTCTCTCTCTTTATATATATATATATATATATATATATATATATATATATATATATGAGAAGCACTTGTGTACACTAGGTGAACCATCAGACGCATTGACCGGGTCAACGCGTTGATCGGTCAACACCGAAAAATGTGTGTTAATCCGGTCAACTAAAAAAATTCTTCAAAATCAGTATCAATTGTAACACTAAAAAATATCACTCAAAAGTCCAAAAGTATCATTTTTATTCTTAAAAAGTATCGGCCAAAATAAATAAATAAAAAAATGTCAAAATCAGTATCAACTATAACACTAAAAAGTATCACTCAAAATTCAAAAAGTATCATCTGTATCCTTAAAAAGTATCACCTATTTTATCATTTTTCTTTTTTGTGGGTTGACCGAGTCAACATGCGTTGACTGTCTAATATAAATTTATATACATCTAGTGCATGTAAATTTTTACCTGTGTGTGTGTGTGTGTGTGTGTGTGTATCCTCTAGTACAAATTCCAGTTTTGAAGAACAATGTATATAACAAACATCATATATATCTTCTTAAATTTGAAAATACATATAAAGAAAGTGTATGTAAAATTGAATATCTAATTAATTCAGTGCAGAATACTAAATACACACCGAATAAGAAAACTTAATTATCAAGCCATACATAAATGTAATCATCAGAAATAAACAAGGCTTTAATGAAAAAGAGATGTGTTATTAATAAAGGGAGGGAACCGCATAATTTCATAAAAAGGAAAAGAGAAAGAGCAGAAAAAGCTAGCAGTCATTCCATCTATAAAAACCCTCCATGCAATGCAAGTCAACAGCCTAGCTAGCTCACTCCGTGCGTGCAAATAAATCACATATATATGAATATGATGAAGAAATTCAATTTCATCAGAGATGGAGAAACCTGCGAGCTCCCTCCTGGGTTCAGATTCCAGCCCACCGATGAAGAGATCGTGTTCCAATACTTGGCCCGCAAGATTTTTTCCTGCCCTCTCCCTGCTTCTATCATCCCAGAATTCGACGTTTTCGCCTTTCATCCATCCAGCCTTCCAGGTGATCCCCCCACAGTTCACCATTTTTGGGTCGTTTAAGTTTCTTAATTGAGGATCCGGATTTTATATATATATTTTTATTGTACATGCAGGTGATTCGGACCGGGACAGATACTTCTTCACCAACAGAGAACTGAATATTCGGAATGTGATGAACCGAAGCAGCAGAGGAAGCGGCTCTGATGGTTTCTGGAAGGTGACAGGTTCGGACAAGAGAATCGTTTGCTCGAAAAGGATGCCTATAGTTGGGATCAGAAGGACCCTGGTGCTCTACAAAGGGAAGCATCCTTGTGCTGTTAGGACTGATTGGTTCATGCATGTTTACTGCATTGCCCTTTCAGGGAACGCTGGATGCATTATCCACCACAAACGGCATTCTCAGGTGATGACCATTTATTGATTCATTATGTCATATATACATTTTTAACGAATTTAAAGTATTGTATTGTATATTTTGTATGTATCCTCACATTTTCACTTAATTGTGTTGCAGAGTGGAATGATTCAAGTAGGAAAATGGGTTTTGTGCCATGTGTTTATGAAGAAAAGGAGTGTGAGAGATCTTGATGATGAAGTCTGTAGCATTAATGGTAGGCTGCAGCAGAGTTATGATCATTTTTTGACAGCAGAGATGAGTGACGCGGATTCTTGTTCATCGTCGTCTGACTCTGATTCTAGTGTTCTTAGTGAGGTCTCTTCAACTGCTGGTGCCAGCAGCCACACCAACGCCACCTGAATTGTTAATTTAATTATTTTATTTCATAGCTAGTACGTATTAATTATTTGTACGATCGACCTCATCGATCAAATGAGTGTTTTGAGGTATAGTAGTTGTATTCGTTGTATGCATCGAAATAAATGGATCGATCGCTTTGTTGAAGCTAGCCTACTTCTACTAATTCTATTGTTATATTGTCTCAAATTAACCAAAAGAAATGAATAAAACAATTCAGGAATGAAAAAGTACGTAATTTTCTGGTAACTTTAATTAAGCTTGCAAAAAAAAAAAAAACAATTAATTAAGAAAGTCAACTTTGTACGTGAACTAAGAAGCAGAACATAATGGTTTAAGTATGATAAATCCACGGCGCTAGCTAGCTTTTGGATGAAAAGTGTAGAGATTTTTGTTAGCTAGGAGGTTGTATAAGCAGCAAGCAAGGCATATGCTTCTCTCTCTAGCTTTATGTAAAGAAAATATCTTTTGATCGAAGAGCGCATGAACTAGAGCATGCAAGAACATTTCCACATGCATGCGCGGCGCCTTAATTATATTCTTTAATTAAACTTATATATTAATCTAGCTAATTACGTACTACTCAAAAGCTAGCTAGCTACCTATTCCGATCCATACAGAAAATCAACCGTCGTATATATGCGTATTTAATTATATATTTTATTTTTTTGAATTTTCCGAAAGGCGATAGAGCTTTCTAAGTTTACTATATATTTTTGAAATTCAAGAAATTAATTTCGGTATAACCTTCTGTCTTAGCAGAACATTAGCCATTTACTAGCTAATCGTAATTCGAAAATTTTTTAGCCTTAATTAGTAATGAATTAAATGCATTAATATATGACAAAGTTTTCTATGCATGTGGTGCAAATAAGCCTTATTTCAGACGGGCGGGTCAAATTCGCGGGTCAACCCGCTTTGACAACCCGCGTTGACCGGGTCAACCCATAAAAAAAAATTCTGTAAAAGCAGTATCAACAGTAACATTAAAAGGTATCATTCAAAATTCGAAAAGTATCACCTGTATCATTAAAAAGTAAGGTCTCTGCTACTTATTTTGGGGGTGTTTTTAGGGGTTTATTTTGTATGTTTTAGGATTTTTGGGGGTGTTTTTAGGGGTTTATTTTGTGTTTGTAGGGGGGTGTTTTTAGGGTTTTTTATTGTATTTTTTAGGGTTTTATTTTGTGTTTTTAGGGTTTTTTATTGTATTTTTTGGGGTTTTATTTTGTGTTTTTAGGGTTTTTTGGGGGGTGTTTTTAGGGGTTTATTTTGTATTTTTAGGGGGGTGTTTTTAGGGTTTTTTTATTATATTTTTTAGGATTTTATTTTGTGTTTTTAGGGTTTTTTTGGGGGGGAGTGTTTTTAGGGTTTAATTTTATTTTTTTAGGATTTATTAATTTTATTTTATGGTATAAATTTATATTTATTTCAAACAAACTATATCAATTAGCTTTAATTTTAGGCTTCACTAATTTAATTTTATGGTATAAATTTTGTTAGAAAAAAAAAAAAAACAAAGAAAATCGAAAAAAAAAATAGAAAAAAGCCAGAGAAAAAAAAAAAAGACAGGCGCGTGGGCCCCACGCGCCTGCCTGATGGCTGCCACATGGGAGGGGTGGTGCACCGAAAACCTCCCCAATATATATATACTCTCGACTCTCGTACGTTCTATATATGTTTTTAAAAAAATAAAATATATATGTATATATATATATATATTAGTGATAAGATGTAGCTATAGCTAGCTAGCTTTGGGGACAAGTTGAATTTTAGAAAATGATAAAATAAAATAAAACAGAAAATATACATATATCTGCATGCATGCTTCTTGACTTGAAGCTTGAGAAGAGGTGATTTGTCCTACAGTTATGGAAGATTTGAGGATCATGGCCTTTAGGCATCCCTGGATTGGCTGAGTTGATCCAAAAATATATTAATTTCCGAGCAAGCTAGTTACTCGATCTTTGTACCATTATATACGATGAGATGATGATCTCCCCGGTGGCCATCTCATCCAAAATATATACCAATTAATTTATAAAGTCTACGTATGTAGTATACGTACGTTAACCTTACCTGTTCAACACCAAACTATTACCAAATTCGGTGAGTTGATCCAAACTTTGTGTCAGCTCCTAGCTTGTCCTAAATCGTAGCTACCTGATATATCGATCGAATTTATAAGTAATATAATGGTTCCATCCCTGATCATCTTATTTATCATCCAATCAGATTCTCCCCGACGGCCGCATCATTATAGTCGGCGGCAGAGCCCAGTTCAACTACGAATTTTACCCTGGGAATTCCAAATCCATTAGGCTTAACTTTCTCCGTGAAACCAAAGATGGATACGAGAACAATCTCTATCCATTTCTGCACCTTCTACCCGATGGAAACTTGTTCATCTTCGCCAACAAACGATCCATCGTCTTCGACTACAACCAAGATCGTGTAGTCAGGGAGTTCCCCCCCATCCCCGGAGGCGATTCTCGAAACTACCCGAGCTCGGGATCCTCCGTTTTGCTCCCAATCGACGAGAACACCATCCCGGTCACACCCGAGGTCATGATCTGCGGTGGCGCCTCGCACAATGCGTTCCAGCTGGCGTCCAAGGGGACGTTCCTCCGCGCCAGCAAAACCTGCGGCCGCCTGAGAATCACCCACGACGATCAGGCCAACTGGAAAATGGAGAAAATGCCGATGGCGCGGGTGATGAGCGATATGCTGCTGCTCCCCACCGGAGACGTGATCATAATCAACGGAGCGGGCTCCGGCTCGGCCGGATGGGAGGCTGCGAGGAATCCCGTCACGACTCCGCACATTTACAAACCTAACCGCACCCATAAGAGATTCTTGATCATGACCGCCTCCCCACGGCCGCGGATGTACCACTCCTCCGCCCTACTACTCACCGACGGCCGAGTACTGGTCGGCGGCAGCAACCCTCACATATACTACAACTTTACCGGCGTAGATTTCCCGACCGATTTGAGCCTGGAGTCGTTCTCCCCGCCCTACTTATCGCGGCAGTACGATCCCCTGAGGCCGAAAATATTGAAAATCCACGGCGCAGTAAGCTACAACAAGACGTTCTCGGTGACGTTCGGGGTGGCGGAATTGGTGGAAGCTGGAGCCGTTTCGGTGAGGATAATGGCGGCGCCGTTCAACACACATTCATTCTCGATGAATCAGAGGATGGTGGTGCTGAGGGGGATTGAGGTTTCGTGCGTCGCCTCCGAAATCTATAAGCTTGGAGCGTTGGGGCCGTCGACGCTTCAGATCGCGCCTCCGGGGTATTATATATTGTTCATTGTACACGCCGACGTTCCCAGTTCGGGAATGTGGGTCCAGATTCGATGATATATATACACACACACACACCATCGATCGGATCACTAAACTGTAACATATGATTTTCATGTTAGAAAAATGGATGTATAATTCAAATAATGTTAGCTAGCTATGGCCCAAATGAGATACCTCAGCTCTTATATATATAAAACGCCTAGGAAATAGATTGATATGCTTTCACAAATTTTGACTTGTACAAAAACATGATTGTCCAGTGTATGTATGAGACAACGAAAAGAAGATCAATTGTATCAATTTGAGGTCTGAAATATCAATTTTGATCTGATAAAAACTATTAATTTAGAACATCAATTGTTTAAATTATCAATTTAATTAAGATCTGCAAAATTATAAGGTCTTATTCAATTATTCATATCATAATTAATTAATGATTATCATCATTCAAATCACACATTGCTAACATATCTTTCGGACTCTAAATTGATAAAACTCCCAAAAATATATCATATAATTAGTTTGATTTTTCACTTTTGTTGTGATTGTTATGAAAAATCATGTCTTTGACATGGTCTTGACAAACTTTAGAACTGAACCTACCACAAGAAATGAAAAGACCAATTACAAACGAATTTAAACAGAAAACAAAATACATAATGTAACTCAAACTGGACTATTTATGTGTTCCTAGATTCGTTTCGAACAGTTTCAAGAACTATAACATCCAAACTCGTCTTGAACAGTTATGAATTCATCATTAATGAACTCAAACCGCTTCAGGTTCACCTTTGTCGAACTTGAACATCCAAACTGGAATCGTGTTCTTTGACATCGTTTTTGTTCCTAGATCCGTCTCGAACAGATTCTCATCTTTGATTGTAATTACACATTACAATGCTCCAGTCCTTAAATGTTTTTAACTGAAACACAAAATAAGCAGAAGAGGAGAAAACCACAAGATAAACAGAAACATAAATTCAAACACGAGAACAAACTCACCTTGTCTGAAATAGATTATGGATCAAACAAATTTTCTCTAGAACAACTTCTAACACATACTGAATCACTGAATCCATATGCATGAATGGAAATGGGCATTCAACTTTCTGTTCTTGGACATGAAACGTCTTGTACAGGTTCTGGAACACACAACAAACGCCTTGTACAAAATCTGAACAAACAGCAAACTAGGTTGGGAGTGGAATTTAGCATAGTTGAGGAGACTTCTTTCCGCAAGATAACTACGTCCTGACTAGTGCTCATGGTATTGACGTTTGTCCCTAAAGATAAAAGAACTTTGTCCTACCCGGTAGTAGTACCATAAACCGGTAGGCTCTATCGAACTAGATAATGGGAGAACTGAGAAGCTATGTGTAACACCTCAAATCCAATTATAGAGGCCCGATTCATTTTCTAAAGCCCAAATGTTAAGTTATATTCATTTTTAATAAAAAAACCCAAATGATGGATTTTCAGGCCCAATTACAATTTTAATTATTTACGGTCTAATTATTATCGAATTGAGATGATCAAACACATTCAACGATAGTTCTCATCGATACGAATCCATAGAACTTGATTTTACTAAAATAGGAATTCAATTGACCAAGATATGATTTAATTTCTAAATTAAGTCACAATTTGGGTTAATGTGAGGAGTGGTATAAATACCCTCTTATTTCTATTTTAGGTCATTTGTTGGAAAACAATTCTAGGTCAGCCCTCATACCTCCTTCCTCCTCTCTCTCTCTCTCTCTCTCTCTCTCTCTCTCTCTCTCGCCTCCCCTCCTCTCCACCGTCATCGTCGGAACTGCCGGCTGGAATATTTTTCGGCGAGGTCCATTTTAACATGCAACTACATTTTTAGATTCCCCTTCTTCCTCTCTTTCCTATTCTCCTATTATTTTTGAGAGATTTTGAGGTTTGAGCATCCGATTTTCAAATTTTAGAGTGAGTTAAACTCTAGCATTTTAGAACCTCATTTCTTTCTTTATTTTACAATTACTACTTTGATTCTTATGGTTATAAATATTGAATTACGAGCTATTTTGATTATTTATGTTTAAATATTATTTTGATCTTGATTTTGAGTGTTCTTGGTGTTCTTGAGTGCTTTACAAGTTGAATGGATGGATGAAGAAATGAATGGAATTGAATGTAATTTGTGTGTGTGTTTAGTGTGCAGGGGTGTGCATGTGTGCGTGAGTTTTCTTCCTGTTTTCTTTTAATTTTTTAATTATTTTATGCTATTTATTATATAGATTGATAAACCTAGGGTTTATATGCATTTTAGAGTTATTTAGATATTTATTTTGTGCGATTGTGTAATCCTTCGTGACGTTTATTATTGATTTCTATAAATGTTGACATGTCGGAGTTTATTGAATTTTGACAAAAAAAATATATGAGTTTTGGATGTGTTTAGAGCTACAACAGAGGTAGAAGAAGATTCGGGTGCTAAGTGATCATTAATGGCTTTAAAATTGGTTTAGCCAACCATGTATTAAAGTGGAATTCAACATCAATGATGTTGGTGATGATTGTTGTTGACCGTACACTTGGTCAAATGTGGTTATTGGTCGGAATTAATCAAGCACTGTCCGTTCTTGGCATTGCACGGACCGTTCCCCTTTGATGATTCAATATAGTGATTTTCATTTAAATAGCACGGCCCATAATATCTTTCGGTGATGACTTTTTTAGCTTTTTGGGTTTGGTTCTTTTCATCTTGGACTTGGACTATTTCCTAACTATTTTAGTGCAGATTCCACTAAAAAATTCAACAGATTTTACCCTATAGAGAGAGTAGAGAACACCGTAGAGAAGATGGAGAACAAACTGTAGAGAGATTGAAGAAGCACACCATAGACTAAGTTTTATTTTATGCTATAATCATTTAAGATTACTATGTTCACTATTTATCTGTGTTTATTGTCTTCGGATTTTGAGCACGATATGAGTAGCTAAATTCTTAGAGATCCTAAGGTTGTTGAATGTTGATGGATTTTAAGATTTGAAGTAATTTATTATTCCTTTCTATTTCTTGTTTGTGCATCCTTGGTTATTATTGTCTTATGTAATTGAACTGATCAACTTCCACATTTGTGTAGTTAATTTGTTATTCACTCGAGAAAGATTAATAGATTAATAGATTAATGGATTAGGCACGAGTCTACTAGATTGAGAGGTTGGTAGGTGTCGTGAGGAGAATAAATTTGAGGTTCTAATTGGAGTTAGATAATAATTCGAGATCGAAAGTGTAACGCCCCAATTTCACTATTAATAGAAAATGGCACGTCACTCATTCTTTTTGAAATTACATGAACTAGGCAGACATGTTCAACGTCATGTACACGTACATTATAATGAACATGTAAGGTCAGAAAGATAAACTGAAAGAAAGTCAATGGCACGAGGTTGATAACCCTGTTCGATCAACTGATCTACGTCAGTGGGGACTTCACAAGTCCATGAGAAATAATCCACGAGAACAACCTCATTCGATGGACTGAATTGTAAGATCCCCTTAAAACCTAGACTCCCTCTAGTTCCCATAGAAAATCTCTCCCGAGACTCCTTTAAAGGTGTGAATGAAAGAATTTCAAATACATACTAGACACATAATGATCACAAGATCAAACCTAGTCTACCCGAATACTATATGCTTCAAAGATGAAGCCTTTTAGACTCTCTACCCTTTGTGTATTCGTAAACTTTGTGATGACTAAACTAGTCTGATTCCCAGACTATTTATAAACACAAGACATAGTCTAAACAAGGTAATCAGATTTGTCCTAATTTGACACAAACTCAACAAGGAAACTTTCTTTGTTTAAATCAGACAACTCCTAGTTTAGAATCCTTCCTTGAATAGAACTCGTCTCTTTCCTTCTTGATCTTTATCTTCGAACAAGGCAACTTCTATTCTGAAAAGTCCATCTTAAAAAGACAGCTTCAACTCCTTGAAATCAGCTTAGCACGTCTCTTGGAAACTCTCAAGACAACCATGTACATGATCATGTTCACGAACACACTCAAGTTCATTCTTTGATCTTCAATCAAATTGACAGTGGAATGTTCATATCATAATGTCCAAAACATGGTCTTCAAACTTGAAAAACCAAAACCTTTATGTTCTTTGAATTGCTATAAAGATCATGACAATCTCAAACACTTTAGTGCAGATGGCACTAACAATCTCCTCTTTTGTCTTTATCTGTTGGCAAATCAGCTCCATGTTTTTAAAGAACACAACATTTAATCTGAAGGATCATGTACCTTAAAACATTCTTGAATATTCTTGTGAACATCATATGATCTTGTTGTTTTTCACTTTTTTATCAACTTGTATTTGGTCTGCTGTATTGCGTTTTTTATCATATTATTTTTCTTCATCAGCAGTTTCAATTTTTTAGTAGATTAGGATCATAGTTAACCAGATAAAAAAATATGTTCAATATATAATATCAATGAATTGATATTACATTAAATCAACACAAAAATATCTTGCAAAAACATGGATGCAAGATAATAAACATGAACATGAACAGAAGAAATTAAAAATTATCTAAGCATTTACTCCCCTTATTTGCCACCGAGAAAGGTAAATGAGTAAAAAGAAATCTACTTGCATTTGTCAGATGCAGGCTCTTCCTCTTCTTCTTCAGATCCTCTTTCATCAGCATCATCATCATCATCTTCTTCTTCTGTCTCTTCAGCCTCTTCTTTTTCTTCTGTCCCTTGCTCCTCTTCTCCTGCAACTTTCTCTTCTACTGCTTCTTCTTATGTAGGTTGATCATAATGATCTTCACCTTTTAATGCAGTCGATGGAGACCCCTTCTGAGTTGTAGCTACAACAGTACTTGCAAGCAAGTTGTGAACATGTTCAGGAACATCAACTGCTGGGGAGGCAAACTCTTCTCCAGATGAAAGTTCAGCTATCAGGGCTTGAATCTTCATTTTCTCAGAAGCATTCTCAGATATTAATCGAGCATGGAACTCCAGACTGTGCTCTAGAAATTTCAGCACAAGATTTTTCTATGAAGACTTCTCTGCAGATGCATCACTTCATCTTTGTGAAGCAATGAACTTCTTGAACTGCATACGCAGATGATGATCACCAATCTCAGGAGAAACTTTGATCACCAGAGACTTCTTGGGAGATATAACCCTATCATTCTTTGTAGAGACATTCTTCTTCTGCTTCTTGATAATGCTATAGATCAGAGATGGATAGCATAGAGGACCTTTCACCATGGTAGACTCTGCACTGCTCACAAGCTTCCCAAACATGAAATCACCATAATTAAACTTCTTGCTAGTTCCTAGGTGATACAATAATCTTCCTTGCGCTTGTGTGACTACAGTTCTGTGCTTTGTTGGCATCCAGTTGTGGACCATGATGCGGAACAATGCACCATACTTCTGTGACAGCTTTGATGAGGAAATCGTCTGAGGATTAGAGGACCACTTGGTATAGATGTCCTGGGTCAGTTCTTCAGCAACCACCCCCAGTCATCTATCTCTTCTAACTCCCTCTCAACAGTACATCCCAGAAACTCATTGATGAGTTCTGGTGAGAAATTCAGCATCTTCCCTCAGACAAAAACTTTACGAAAGTCTTCAGATTCAGGATCATCAATCTACCTGGTCAGGTTGCAATAAAATTCTGATACAACCAAATGAACAAACTCATACACCCTCTGTACAGTTCCTAGCAAACCTCATTTCTCTAGTAAAGAATATACCCCAGTAGCTGTGAGTGTATCCTTATCCAGCTTCTTTTCAGAGATTAATGACCTCTTCTTCACCTTATCTCATAACTCAGCATGCTTTGTTGATCAAAATAAAGCATGTTTAGAGATACCTAGAAAATTGATGATCTGTTTATGAATATCAGCATCATGTTCACTTGACTCAGAGTGAATATCTTCAGGTACATGCTTGGGATGAACAACTTTCTTTACCTTCTTGAATAGATCGATAGTTGTAGTAGCTTTCAACTTCTTTGTAGTTGGTGTTGTGGATGGTGGAGTGGCTGAGGCTCTGCTTCTTATCGCAGGGGTTCTCTGAACAATCTAGAAAATGGTAGCAGAAGACTTCTTCCTTGGTGTCTTTTTCTTCATGGTTGATCTGTTAAATAGATCATACTGTGCTGATGTCGATAATTTCTCTTGCTGTGGAATAGGAGTCTTTTCAGCAGATTCAGAAGATGAACTATGTACATCTTCTATTTCAGCAGGGTTAGCAACTAAAGGCCTTTTGATGACATTTTTCTTTCCCTTTGCAGCACCAACAACGATGGCCTTCATCTTGATACTCAGATGAATATCGTCCTCCTCTGAAATAATTTCTCCTTCACTAGTAGGCGGTTGTTCTGAAATCACCTTCTCCGAAATGGCTTTGACAGGTGATGAGATCGAGACAAGCACTGAGGAATCAAACTCAGAATTGCAGCTTAGAGGCCTAGTGATGCATTTACGTGCCAAGAAGCTGCAAGGATATCTGCAATGCTATGTTGGAAAGAAACTAGAAGATGATGGAACTGATTTCAAGCAGTCCAAGTCAGTGATGCTATTGAGCATCGATGAGCTTGATTGAAATTGAAGAGAGCCACGGCAAAGTGGACATTCCTTGCTATTTTTAATTAATTATTTTATTTATTTGGGTTATTATTTTTAGTTATGGATTTATTTAATTAGCAAGTCCAATTTATCACAACTTGTTTAGATGATATTGGACCTTGTAGTTTTATTTCAGCCCAATTCATTTTTCTAAGCCCAAGACATATGGGATTTTGTTCCTTAGGTTTATTATTTAGTGGATTTTTGTTCATTGTGAAGATCAGACATGTTTTGAATAAAATACAGCGCAAAGCTTTTCAACTTGTCTCAAAAATCAGTAATTCTTTGGTAGAGTTTGTTTCTGGAAAATTCAAGCTTAAAATCAATTGATTCATTCATGCATCAAGTAGTGTACGAGTTAATCAAGCCATCGAAGATTGCTCCATAGGCGCGTTTTGGATTCTCGTCAATCCGGGGTTCGTTTCGGGTAAGATTTACTTCTATCTTTCATTTTCATCGTTCCACTTCGTTCCAGACACCACCACGCCTCCAAACATATTCCATACTCATCCATAACCATTCTAGCATCACCAATTTTGTCCATAGAGTCGCCCAAGTCCAGAAATAATTTATATAAGTCGTTCAAGCCCTAAATAAGCCCTAGAAGTCAGAAATTTCACCTCCGAGCCAAATCAAAAACCACTCGTGCGTTTTTTCTGAATTTTGGATATGTTTTTCATTAATTCTGGTTGTACCTTGTGTTAAAATTTGAGCTTAATCCGACTTCATTTTCTTAGGTTTTCAGTCACGTCAATATTAGGGTTTTTCGGGATAATTTGTGTTGTTCTTGTGTTAGTTCTTGTTCAATTCATTTTATAACTAATTTGTGTGTTTAGAACAGTTTATTTGATCATATTTAGGTGTTATTACAGTAGGTATTTTGGGTTGAATCATATTCATAAGTTGACGTGTGTCTTTGCTTCCGCGTTGTGTTGGTCGTATCAACAGGTGATGTCTTCTTTGCAGTAACATGTTCCTCTTTATGTGTAGGAACATCTTCAGGTACAACATCTTCATAAGCAGTAGATCCCTTCTCTTTCTGAAGGGCTTGTTCAGCAGGTGCTGCGATGATCTTCTCTGTGACAGGGGTTGTAGTCTTCTTTGATTTCTTGGCTACAACACTCTTTGTTCTGTCCTTCTTCGCAACAACTTTCTTGTTGATGTTGTATGATCTTGTTGTTTCTTTTAAAAGATCTTGGAGTGTAAGATTCTGAGTCTTTGATTTCTTTGCAGAAGATGCAACTTCTGGTTATTCTTCCTCCAAGTCTTCTTCTTCTTCTTCTCCATGGAATGTCTCAATGTATTCTTCAGTGTCCTTGCTAGAGGATTCATCCCGTAGTTCCCTCTGAGTAGGTTTCTTGTATGAAGATTCTCCACGAACTTGTCTATCAAATTCATTTTTTTCATAGAACTGATCATGATGTTTGGAATAAGTCACATTTCCATACCTCATTCTTAGTTTAACAACATTCTTTGGACGATCAATTTTTTTTTTGGGTGCCATTGAAAAAGAATAGAGAATATTTCTGTGTATGATCAAGGGGATGACAATGCCAGAAAGAAGAGAAGAACACAAGAAAAAAGAGATATCAGAATATTTGAGGGAAAACTCAATATTTGGAATTCTGAAGTGAATGATGAAATCTCAAAATGGCTTAACGTATATATAAGAGAGAACTCTGTTCTATACGTATTCCAAGTATCCGTTAGATAGAGAATTTGGAGAGAAATCCTGAAAAACTAGTGATGACGATTGTGAGTCAAAACTAGCCATTGATAAGAATGTACACAAGAATTTGAAAATAGTTCATATACATGCTGATGAACATTTATGGAAATGTTCAGTCCTTTTGTGCAGGAATGGTTCTTTCCTGCTAAGTGTGAAATAAACACACTCATACCCCTCATCTTGGTTTACTGAACCAAGCAAACCCCAAGGAATACTCTGAATTTCTCAAATCGAGCAGCATTCAATCCCTTGGTAAATAAATCAGCTAGTTGGTCTTCTGTTTTCACATGCTCAATCTTCAGAACTTCTTCCTCAACTAACTCTCTGATGAAGTGATGTCTGATGTCGATATGCTTTGTCCTTGAATGATGAACTAGATTCTTGGATATATTGATAGCACTCATATTGTCACAATATAGAATAGGTGTATCATGAGCAACTTCATAGTCCTTCATCATCTGCATCATCCATATGATCTATGTAGAGCTGCTTCCAGCTGCAATGTATTCAGCTTCTGTGATTGATAATGAGACGCTATTCTGTTTCTTGCTGAACCAGGAAACAACATTGTTTCCTAAAAAGAAATAAGCACATGATGTGCTTTTTCTATCATCTGGTGATCCTGCCCAATCAGCATCACAGTAGGCAATAAAACTAGAATTTGTATCTGAAGTGTACCATAGTCCATAGTCTGCAGTTCCGCTGATGTACTTGATGATGTTCTTAACAGTCTTCAAGTGACTTTCTTTAGGGCATGACTGATACCTGGCACATACACCCACATTGTAAGATATATCAGGTCTGGTTGTTGTATGGTAGAGAAGACTTCCAATTATGCTTCTGTAAAGTGTCTGATCCACTTCTTCTCCAGTATCAGTCTTACCAATCTTGACAGTGGTGCTGATAGGAATTCTTTTGTGTTTAGAATTCTCTAACTTGAACTTCTTGACTAAGTTTCTAGCATACTTAGATTGTGAGATGAAAATTCCTTCTTCTGACTGTTTCACCTGAAGTCCAAGAAAATACTTCAAATCTCCAACCAGGCTTATCTCAAACTCAATTTCCATGTCCCTGACAAAGTCCTTGATCATCTTTTCAGACACTGAGCCAAACACTATATAATCTACATATACTTGAACCACAATCACTTGTGATTTGTCATTTCTGATGAATAATGTTCTGTCCTCTCTTCCTCTGTTGTATCCTTTGCTAACTAGGTATGTAGCCAGTCTTTCATACCATGCTCGAGGTGCCTACTTCAAACCATATAAATCCTTTTTGAGTTTGAAAACATACTCTGGATGATGTGGATCTTCAAACACATCCTTCTTCAAAAATCCATTCAAGAATGCACTCTTGACATCCATCTGATACAGCTTGAACTTCATCATACAGGCCATTGCTAGGAGTAGTCTGACTGATTCTATCCTTGTGACTGGAGCAAAAGTTTCATCAAAATCTATTCCTTCAATCTATGAATACCCTTGCGCAACCAGTCTGGCTTTATTTCTTGTGATATTCCCAGATTCATCAGTCTTACTTGAATATCCACTTAGTCCCAACTATTCACTCCTTCAGGTTTCTGCACTAGATCCTAGACATCATTCTTCTTGAATTGCAGAAGCTCTTCATGCATAGCTTCAATACAGTAGACATCTTTGAGAGCTTCCTGAACATTTTTGGGCTCTATCTGGGATGTGAAGCAGACATTGGATATTTTCTCATGAAGTCTCTTTCTCAGTCTGCTTCTGGTCATTCTTCATTCATGGATCTCTCCTATAACTTCTATGGTAGGATGATCTTCGATAATCTGCCTTGAGGGTTTCCTTTGCTTCACTCCCTGATCTTCAGATTCTCTATCTGTATCATCATGTACATCAGAATGTCCAAATACATCTGAGTGTACATCTTCTTCTGTGGGATTGACCACATCATTTTGATCATCAAATCTGACATTGACTGATTCTACTACAGCCTTTGTCTCATTATTATTAATCATGTATGATTTACTATTTCTAGAGTATCCAACAAACATCTATTCTACTCCTTTGTTGTTCATCTTGCTGAGATACTTTCTATCATTGAGTATGTAGCAGGTAGTACCAAACACATGGAAGTACTTCACTATAGGTTTCTTTTCATTCCAAAACTTATATGGTGTAGTGAAAGTACCTGGTCTGAGATGAACTCTATTGTTGATATAGCATGCAGTATTGATGGCTTCTGCCCAGAACATAGCAGTAACTTCTTTGGCAGTAATCATAGTTCTAACCATCTCCTGAAGAGTTCTATTCTTCCTTTCAACAATTCCATTCTACTGAGGAGTGTTGGGAGCTGAGTACTCATGGCTGATCCCATTCTCATGGCAGAAATTATCAAAGTACTGATTTTCAAACTCCTTGCCATGATCACTTCTGATTCTAATAATATGCTGATCCTTCTCAACTGTGATTTTGCAGGATAGCTTCTTGAATGCCATGAATGCTTCACTCTTGTCTTTGAGAAAGTCTGCCCATGTAAATCTTGAGAAGTCATCTATGCACACAAGAACATACTTCTTTCCTTCGTAGCTCTCCACTACCATTGACCCCTTTAGATCCATATGGATAAGATCTAAAATTCTTTTAAAAGTTCTGTCTTGCACTTCTTTATGCTGAGATATTGACTGCTTCCCAATCTGACATGGACCACATATTTTATCTCTGTCAATCTTTATCTGGGGAAGTCCTCTGACAATATTCTTGCTAATGATCTTCTGGAGATTACTGAAGTTGATGTGTCCAAGCTTCTGATACCGATCTCTGACTCTTCTACAAATATTCTTTGACATGTTAAAGAACATTGTGCAGATACATATAGCTGATAGTAATTGTTAACTGATCTTCTTCCTTCCATGAATAAATCATTGTTCTTATTCATTACCCTGCAATTTTTTTTGGTAAAGACTATTGTCATGTCATCATCACATAGCTGACCGATACTAATAATATTGGATTTGAGTCCATCAACAAGCATAACCTTCTTCAATTTAGGCATTCCTTCAATAACCAGCTCTCTTTTACCAATTATTTTTCCCATTTTTCCATCTCCAATGGTGACAAAGTCAGATGAGCAAGCTTTTAAATTCTGCACAACTGAGCAATCTCCAGTCATGTGTCTTGAACAACCACTGTTAAAATACTAGTTGCTCTTGTCTTCTACTCTTAAGGATGTGTGAGCAATCAGACTGGTCTGCTTGACAACTCATTATTTCTTCTGTGTATACTTCTTCTTCTCTGTGCAGCTGGTCTTCTGTTCCTGTTGCTAGAACGCTAAACTACAAATCTCCTTCTCATTCTTTTAAGATTGTTAGAATTAGTTGCCCAAATCACTGAAAATAGAAAATAGATTTGTAATGTTAAACTCAATATTTCAGATAGTATTTTCACTATCTTAACAAAAATACAGCAAATAAAACACAAGTTTGCACAACAAGAATGATTTTAAATCACACACCTTAGGTATGTGATTGCCATAGGGTGAAATTAATCTTTCACAAGCAAAAATAAAACAGTTGACAATGGTAGAACCAATGTTCACGACATTTCAACAAAAGTACATGAACCTTAATCTAGTTTACAACTAAATCAAATTCAAAACTTCAAATTAACCTACCAGTTAATTTGATTACAATTCAGCAACGATTCCTAAGCTTAGATGTATTCTATCTAATCTAACTTGAACAACATTTTTACATGAATTGGTTGAATAATGAAAAACACAAAAAGATGAAGATGCAATAGATAGAAATCTAATTGCTAAATTTGTGATTCGAGCTCTTGATCTTCTCACTCACAGCGGTGATATCTTCTTTGCTCGAATAAACTCTTCAATTGTGAATTATACTCCTTAAAAACACTTTTTACTTGAATCGGTCGAAGGCCATGTCATCCTCTTGATCGTAGGTTGAAAATAACCACCACCACTTATATGGTTTGGAAGAAAACTGCCCATTGTTTTGTCTAGGAGAAAAGCCCATGTCCTACACCATTTCTCTAGTGTTCTAGCAAGTTATTTACTGAAAAGAAAAATGGTTAAATAAAAGATAACATAACTTCTAAAAAAATGAGATAAAATTTGACTAAATCAACTTTATTTAAATATTCAATATCTCAATCATATATATCCATTATTTGAAATATAAATTTCGTGGATATATATGATTTAAGATATACAAATTAATTAGAATAAATTAAAAATAATAAATCCTAAAATCTAGGAAAGGATAATATTAAAAAACTTAAATGTCACAGACAATATTATAGGAGTTCAGTATGACATCAGATTCCACATTGAACTCGATGTCATATACCTCCTCACAATCTCCCCCTTAATCTTAGCCTTTATGCACAAAACACACAACTCAATATATACAATTAGAGACGCAGCGGAAAATAAAAATAAAAGATGCACTAAGCTATCATCTAAACAGTGGGTAATTATCCACTATACAAAAACAATATTGGATGAAATTTCAACACAAAACAATTAAAGTAAATCAAGTGACTAGTCCAAACCAGTCATTTAACATACCAAACATTACGATGCTCATAGGTATATTAAAAAAAATACCAAACTAAAGAACATCTAAAAATAAACACTTAAACAAAGATGCACCAAGCATCTTAAAAAGACTTGTGTTCATCACAAACAATAAAAATAAAGATGCACTAAGCATCTTAAAGTTAAATGTGTCTAGCACATATAAATTAAACAAATAAAAATATTGTTTAAACAAAGATAAACATTGTTTATAAAACAGAAGCTAAAAAATGAAGCTTCAGATCAGCTTCATCTTCCTCTTGGCTGCACTCTTTCCCCCTCTTATTTTAACAGCAACATCAGCATCTACTCCAGCATCACCATCTTCATCATCAACATGAACTCCCCCTTTTTGTGTAGAAAGGAGAGTGAGAAAAGTATCACGAACTGAAGTTAGGTGAATGCTGGCTTTATCCAAATTCATAACCTGATGTTGAAGATATTCCAGTAGCAACATTACAATGGGAATGTTGGGTGTGGAAGTAGCATCAGGAGCCATATCAGAGTGAGAGGGTGCATGTGTAGCCTCTGAAGACACATTTTCGGCATGGACATCAGCATAGGGATAAGGAAGGTCAACGACCCTGTCGTCATTCAACTTGGGCTTCATAATGGAGATTGTGAACTGCTCAACTATCAATTTCTTCTTGCTCTCCTTCAGACCTTGGCTCTTGCTCCAGATTGGCAGGATTAGTGGTGTGAGCAACATCTTGTTTAACATCAACAACACTGGAAACAACGTCTTTTGGAGAAGAGGGAATTTCTAATCTAGACTATCACTAAGATATTAGGATAAGTATTTCTAATCTAGACTATCACTAAAAAGAACTAAAACATATAAATTGACATGCCGTCAATTCATATACAAACAACAACATACAAATTGACATCCCGTCAATTCATACATAAACTAAATCATACAAGTTGACATCCCATCGACTTGTATACAAACTAAAACATACAAATTGACATCCCGTAAACTTGTATACAAACTAGTAAAGATTTCACAACCTTGCTATCTATCCTAATTCGTACAATCTATTCCGTGAAAGGATTGAACAACAATAAACATTAAGATAGAAGAAGGAACGAAGAATGAAACCTATACTACGTTTGTGACTCAAGCTTTCTTCAATCTTCACATAGCAAAAAATGGATTGAGCTTGAATAAATCTTCAAGTGTCGAACACATCCCTTATATGCTTCTTCACCTGAATAGACAAGGCTCAAGTCTTCTCTCTCTTGATTGTGGGTTGGAGATAACCGCTCATCATCACTACTCCATCGTGTGTGAGAAGAGAACCGTCTTCTTGGCATGGTTGAAGCCATCTCCACGTTCTCACCTATTTTCCAAATATTCCAGCAATAAAAAAACTGAAAAAGAAAAGAGGTTAAATAAGAGAAAACAAGAAACCTTAAAAATAGGAGATAGAGTTTTGACTTTGTCAAACTCTATTTTAAATAATATATCTAATATGTATATATCTATATATTTGAAATATTAATTTCGTGGATATACACATATATTTTAAGATATATAAAGTTATTTTATTTATTAAAATAATAAATAAAACTAGGAAAGGATAAGATTAGTTACGACTATGTCACAGACGATGTCGCAGGGAGTCTGGCTGACATCGAGTGCAACATTGAACCTCAATGTCATACAACACTCAACAATCTCCCCCTTAATCTTAGCCTTTCTGCACAAAACATACAACTCAATGTATTTTGTACAATTAGAGTCGCAGCGGAAAATGGAGATCTTAAAATCTCCCCCTTAAGGGTTACTCCCCCTTAATTAGATCATCATATGATAGGAACTTGTCCTATTATAAAATCAATGTTGAACAGAAAGTACAACACAACAATATCAATGTTGAACTGAACATTCAACACATAATATCAATGTTGAACTCAACATTCAACACACACAAATCAAGACATATTGATCATTCAATATCTCAAAACAAACTCAATATGCCTAATCATAATGATATGTCACGAATATCAGAAACTGAATAAGCATATAGAATCAAGAACACAATCATAAATTGCATTCAACAAACAAAAACAAGATATACATAAAATGCATACCAAAACCCGTGTGTCCAGCACACATAACAACATAAAACATTAAACATTGTTTTTAACAAAAAAGTTTTAAATTTCAGAAGCTTAAACACTAAGCTTCACATCATCTTCCTCTTCCCTTTGGCTACACCTTTTCTTCCCTTTGCTTTACCAGCAACACTCGGTCCAGCATCTGTGTCTTCAGCATCCACATCATCACCATCAGCATCATCATCTCCCCCTTTTTGTGTAGAAAGGAGAGTCAGAAAAGAATCTCGAGCCGTGGTGAGTTGACCAATCACATGATCAAGCATGGTAATTTGATGTTGAAGAGACTCCAGCGGCATCATGACAATTGGAATAGAAGGCGTGGAGGTAACATCAGGATAGACATCAGATTGGGAAGGAGCAGGGGTACGTTCGGCAGAAGGAGGCACTGGATTTGCAGCATCATGAGGATAAGAAAGATCAATGATCCTGTCATCATTCCCCTTGGGCTTTATTATGGAGAAGGTGGATTGCTCAGACAGCACACTCTTCTTGCGTTCCTTTAACCCTTGGCTCTTAAGGATCCCATAGATCAAACATGGGAAATGAAGCAACTTTGAGGAACTTGACTTAGAGGCAGCCTTCAAAGTAGCATAAAAAATGTATGCACCAAGGTTGAAAGGGAGCTGGTTCTCTATCTTATACAGGAGAATGGCCTGATTAACTGTGATGACAAAGGCATTTGATGTGGACAGCCAATTGCACACTGCAAGCTTGTATAACACTGCGTAAAAGAATGTTAACTTGGAAGTAGGCACTTTATTGAGCCATTTTGGAACCAAATCTCCAGTAATAACATTCACCACATCATCAATCAAATCCAAAGACATGATTGTATCCTCATTGCCCAACTCAAGAAACGTGTTAATAACATTAGGGGAAAACTTATAGATTTTATCCCTAACAAACACAGTTCCAAAACACAGTTTAGAGGGATCTCCCATATAAGAAATGATGTTAGCATAAAATTCATGAATAACATCAGGATCATATGACACTAGCGACATAACAGATTTCCATAAACATCTCTCCTTAAGAAACACATCCATCCCATATTTCTCAAAGCTAAGAACATCTATCATTTTCTCAACCTTAAGAGTTCTCTTAATATAAAGAGCATGAGATTTCTTAGCCTCTTCAGAATAGAAAATCTTACTAAAGGCTTGCGTGACATCAAGATGAGAGTCCTCATTTGTGCCGGAATCCCTGTCCACAGGCTAAGCGGTAGGATTGACACTCTGTGTGACATCAGCAGGAGGAGAAGTAGGAACTTGTTCACTAGTGGAGTCGGATTCATCTCTCAGTGACTTGGAGGCAGCCTTAGACCCTTCCTTCTTCACCTTCTTGGAGGAAACGACCTCAGGTTTGTCAGTGTCATCACTGTGAAATCGCTTCGATTTCCTCATTGGTGGAGAAGTCTTCACCATTTTTGACAAAGACTGCAGGTGAGAAGTGGCTTCAGGGTCGATTGGATTTGTGGAATCTCCAAGCACATTCATCCTAATCGGCTTAGGGTTAAGGATCTCGGTTCCAGGAGGAATAATGAGATCTGGATGAACTTCAACTTCAGTTGGCATCGCCTTTGATGTTGAAGGCTCAATGACATTCATTGGAGTTGGTTCAGTGTGAGCAGTTGGTGGAGCGATGTCAGGAGTCTGAGTTGATATTGCAGAGAGTGGGGGTTGTATTGCAGCAGCCGGTGTTGAGGCTGATGATGGGGATCCTTTTGTGAGCTCCATCATTTGCTGCAACATCATCATCATGGCTTGTAGGTGATTAGGGTTTTGGTCCGCCATGGATGAAAACGAAAGAGAGACGTTTTGGAGAAGCGGAGAAGATGAATCGTTTAGAGAGAGAAAAGTGAATCAGATATGGAGAGAGAGAGAAGGGGTTTTGAATTGAAAAAGAGATAAAGAAAAACCACTTTATTATATTAAAATAATGAAAGCGATATCTCTTATTCTCTCTCTCTCTTATCATATCAAAAGATATGCAGATAAGTATATTTGCTTATCAACAATAATTCAATTACTTATTATTTAAACATTAAATAATAAATAAAAAATGATAATAATAAAAAAAATTCTGAAAATAAATAAAAATAATGGAGACGAGTCATGATTGAATAAATTCTCATGAATTAATTCATAAAAAATCATATCATCGTACCTTAGCATTTACTAATTTCAGAATTACAGAATCTGATGTCAAAAAAATCATAACATTAACTTTAACATCAGAATGTCAATATTGACTAAAAAACACACATTCCAAGAGATTTCCTTAGAGAAGAAAATCTCTCAAAATCCAAAAGTTTAGTAAAAATATCAGCAATTTGATTCTCTGTAGGAATGTATTCCAATTTAATGATATCTCGTTCCACAAGATCACGAATAAAGTGATGTCTGATGTCAATGTGTTTGGTGCGAGAATGTTGGACTGGGTTCTTCGAAATTTCAATTGCACTAACATTGTCACATAACAATGTCAAAGAAGGACTATCCAGACCATAATCTAACACCATTTGATTTAACCACAACAGTTGAGAGCAACAACTAGCGGCATCAACATACTCTGATTCGGCCGTGGATAGTGAGATACAATTTTGTTTCTTACTTGACCAAGAAATCAGATTGTTGCCAAAATAAAAATATCCTCCGCTAGTGCTTTTTCTATCATCGACATCACCTGCCCAATCGGAATCACTATAACCTACAAGATGAATGTTAGAACTCTTGCAATATTTAACACCAAACCCAATTGTGCCTGAAACATAGCGAATGATACATTTAACAGCTTTAAGGTGAGATTCTTTAGGCTGAGATTGATATCTCGCACAAACACCAACTAAACATAATATCAGGACGACTAGCTGTTAAGTACAATAAGCTACTTATCATTCCTTTATACATGGTAGAATCAACATTGCTACCGACATCATCTCTGCTCAACTTTTCAGAGGATCCTATGGGTGTCTTCATAGGTTTAGCATTCTCTAATCCGAAACACTTGACCAATCCTCTAGCATATTTGCTTTGAGAGATGAAGATTCCATCTTTATCTTGATTGATTTGTAGACCAAGGAAATAGTTGAGCTCTCCAACCATGCTCATTTCAAATGTGTTGCACATTGAGTCTACAAAATCTTTGAGCAGATTAGTACACGTCGAACCAAAAACAATGTCATTAATATATATTTGAGCAACAGTAATATGTTTTTGATTCTTCTTAATAAACAATGTTTTATCGACTTGACCTCTTTCAAAACCAAATTGGAGTAAGAATTCAGTTAGTCTAGCATACCATGCTCTAGGGGCTTGTTTGAGACCATACAAAGCCTTTTTGAGCTTAAACACGTGCAATGGTTTCTCATGACATTTAAACCCCTTAGGTTGTTCGACATATGCTTCTTCATTGAGAAAACCATTCAAAAAAGCACTTTTAACATCCATTTGATATAAAGTAAAACCCACATAACATGCAATTGCACATAAAAGACGAATGGATTCAATCCTTGCAACAGGAACACATGTTTTGTCAAAGTCTACCCCTTCAACTTGGGTGTAGCCTTAAGCGACTAGATGAGCTTTATTTCTGACAACATTGCCAGACTCATCTGTTTTATTTTTGAAAATCCATTTTGTCCCAATCACATTTTTATCTTTGGGGCGTGGAACTAATTCCCATACATTATTTCTTACAAACTAGTTTAGTTCCTCATGCATAGCATTTATCCAAAAATCATCATTAAGTGCATCCTTAATGTTTTTCGGTTCAATGTTAGACAGAAAACAATTGTTTGATATACAAATATTTAAAGAAGACATGCATACCAGTTTCAGCATTTCTTTGTATTCCTCTGAGTTCTTGCTTCTAGTTTGAACTCCTTCGGATTGTTCACCAATGATTGGTGAATCTAGATGATTCTTCTGAATTCTACTTGGAGGATCCCTTCTTGGTTCATCTTCGGCAGTCACTACCTGATCATCTTCACTGTCTGAGGTGAATGTTGGTGTTGATGTTTTGTCTGAAGCTTCATCACTCTGTGGAACATTGACTTTGACATTCTTAGTAGATGTCCTGTTCTCACACTCACTTTCAGCCTGATCACTTGACATTTCACCTGTGTCAATGAGATCAATTACATCATCCTCTTCAGATTTTGAAGCAATACCTGTGTGGTCATAAAAAACAATGTTAATTGATTCTTGGACTGTTTTTGTCTGAAGATTAAGCACACGGTAAGCACGACTGTCAGGTGTGTAACCTAAGAAAATCCCTTTGTCGCTTTTGGAATCAAATTTTCCCAGATGATCCCTGTCATTCAGGATATAACATACATATCCAAACACATGAAAGTACTTCAAATTAGGCATCTTTCCCTTCAGAAGTTCATACGGTGTCACAGTTCTGCCTGGGCAAAGAATCACTCTATTCCCGATGTGACAAGCAGTGTTAACTGCTTCAGCCCACAGCTTCTTGGACAAACGTTGAGCTTGTAACATTGCTCTTAACATCTCCTGAAGAGTTCGATTTTTTCTCTCAACCACCCCATTTTGTTGAGGTGTCTTCGGAGCAGAAAACTCATGAATGATGCCTCGTTTTTCACAAAACTCTTCAAATATTGAGTTTTCAAATTCGAGCCAATGATCTGTTCAAATGCATTTGATGTTGGACTCATGTTGTCTTGACACCAACCTGTAAAACTTCTTGAACATCCTGAAAGCTTCAGATTTTTCTTGAAGAAATTCAACCCATATGAATCTCGAAAAATCATCAACTATCACCAGAATGAATCTTTTTCCACTCATGCTTTTGGTGTCAACCGGACCCATGATGTCCATGTGAATCAGATCGAAGCACTTCATGGTTTGACAAGCTGAGGAACTTTTGTGTGAAGCTCTTACTTGTTTACCTTTTTGACATGCACTGCAAACAACATCGAGATTGATCTTCACATGTGGAATCCCCCAAACAGCATCAGCTTCAATTAGTTTCTTCAAACTTCGAAAGCTGAGATGACCCAGTTTTTGATGTACGAGTTGAGTGTCAACATTGACTGTAACATTGCATTTTTTTTGTTCTTGTCAGCATGATAGCAATTATCCAATGCCCGACTTCCGAACATAATGCATTTATTCTCGCTATCAAAAACCTCACAGGTGTTCTTATTGAATCTGACATGCATACCGTCATCACATAGCTGACTTATACTAATCAGATTTGCTGTTAAACCTTCGACATAAAGCACATTGCGTAACTTGGGAAAGTTCTTGACATTCAAGGTTCATTTTCCTACTATTTTACCTTGTGCTCCTCCACCATAACTAACTTTTCCTTTGCTTGTCGTGGTATAGTCATCGAGAAACTTAGAATTTCTTGTCATGTGCCGTGAGCACCCACTGTCAAAGTACCACGTACCAGTAATGTTGTCTTTCAAAGATGTGTAGACAACATTACACGAGATCTTTGCCTTCTTTGAACGTTTCTTCTTTTTGGTAGTTTTAGAAGAATTTTCCACGACAATCTCACCTGTTACTATATCATCATGATATTTGAAGCAATAAGGTTTGATGTGTCTAGGCTCTTGGCAATAATGACAAACAAATTTCTTCTCCTTGGACTTGTCATTGACATTCGGTTTGACATTTCCGTCAACATTGACTGGAACATCCTTGGAGCTTTCTCCTTTGACAAACTTGATAGGATTTGAGATAGACATTGTTGAACTCGATGTATGTCCCAAGCCTGCTTTTGTGGTCTGTCCTAGTGTCAGAACCTCGTTCAGAGTAGATGTTCCTTGATTGAGTTGTCGAAAAGTTTTCGAAGCAGCTTCTACTTCCTTTCTCAACTTGTTCAGCTCAAGATCACTTCTAGTGAGTCAAATCTCAAGGTCCAGTACTCGTTGCTTTAGAGTTTGGTTTTCTTCCACTAGAATCCCAAATTCTTTTGATTGTTCAGTCCATTGGACACTAACTTCATCTACAACTTTGTGTAATTGTTGTAGAGCTTCCTGGTGGCTGACCTCAGACTTGTCTTCTTCCACCTGAGACACTTCAGAAGTGTTGCAAAACTCATCCAACAATGTCATTTCATACCAGTTAGTGGTATTTGGAGGAATGTCAGAGAGTTCTTGTGTAATATTCTCCATAACACAGCTTGGAACATCTGGAGTCACATGATCAAGACTAGCATCATAGTCATAATCAACACTCTTCATGTCAGTTAAAGCGCTAATCATTCCATCTAAGTCATCATCGACTTTTACAAACAGAACAGTTTGTTTTTCAGCTTCTTCATCACCGGATTCATCGCTTAACATGGCAGCACTGTAATTTCTTCTCTGCTTCCTTTGGACAGTAGGACATTTATTGGCATAGTGTCCAAAACCAGAACATCTCCTACATTGAACTGAGTCAATGTCCTTTACTGCAACATCTAGAGACTTTGAAGATTTTGTCGATCCAGATGATGTTGATGAGGGAGAATCAAACAATCTTCGTGGTTTGAAGTTTGGGGAATCTTTCTTTATTGACCGCACAAGGGTATTGAACTTCTTGGTAAGCAGTGCAACACTCAGGGGTTTATCTTCAGTAATCTCCTGAATGTTCTTGACATCAAGTTCAACATTTGAACTTGATGTTACTGATTGAAGTGCAATTCCTTTGGAGGAGGTGTTTGATTTCTGGTGTTCAAGATTCATCTCAAACGTAAGTAGAATGTTCACTGCTTCACTCAAACTCATGTTTGATACATTGTGAGCTTCTTCAATTGCTGAGATTTTCATGTTGAATCTCTCTGGAAGTGTGCGAAGAAGTTTGCTAACCATGTTTTCGTTCGAGATCGGACATCCGAGAGCTATGGATTCGTTTGACAGTTCACACAATCATTCAATGTACATTGAGATAGTCTCATCTTCTAACATTCGCAGAGTTTCGAATTTGGAAGTGAGTAGCCTAAGCTATGTTTGTCGTACATTGGTCGATCCTTCACAATGTTCCTGTAGTATGCTCCATGCTTGATATGTCGTGGTGCAATTACACACCATTTTAAAGCATGGAACATCAATCGAAACAAAAATAGCATTGAGTGCCCTCGAATTGAAGTTGGAAATGATTCGATCATCATTAGTCCATTGTGTCTCCGGAGTAAGAATGTACACTCCATTTGGTCCTTCCATCCTCGGTGGAGACCATTCTTCAATTACAGCCAACCAAGCCCTCTCATCGATGGACTTGATATACATCTTCATGCGCGATTTCCATATAGCATAATTCATGCCATTACTATCCAATGCCGGAGGATGGCACTGGTTGATACGATCCTGGATGGGGTGCCGATGATCGAGTTCGAACATTCGGGGAGGCTGGCGCGAGTGGCAGCGCGAGACCTGGCGCGAGTGAACCAGTCGCGCCAGAGACGTGTTTGGCTTTGGGCTGAGCGCGAGTGGTGGCGCAGGCGAGCAGGTCACACCCTCGACGTGACCTGTACTGAGTCTGGCGCGAGCTACAGCGCGACCAGAGGCGCGAGTGGGCCCGAGTTGCGCCTATTTGGACTGTGGCGGATTTATCCGATTTCTATTTCTTTATTTCCTTTTTAGATTAGGTTTTGACTTTTAGGGTTGTTTTATTTTACCCACCTATATAAGGGCTTGCATTATATTTCATTAGACAGTTTTTGATATATTAAATTTGAGAATTCTCTCTGGAGATTTTATTAAACTGTGTGTCGTGTTCATCCGACTTATCAAACAGTAGATCACAACTGTTTGTGGCATCTTCGATTTTCATCCAAGGTTCTTATTTCCAATCATAGTTGGGTTATAGGTTTCATATACCTATAGTTCGTCCGTGTTGAGAAGTTCGGGTCAAGGATTCCGTGTTGAGAAGTTCGGGTTGCAGAATCACATCAAGTGGTATCAAAGCTTCGGCTTTGTATCAGGTTCCATCTATCCGTAATTTTAATTCTTTTATTAGATTTGATTTTTGTCCTGTAATTTCTCGCATATAAAAAAAACAGCGACGCTGATTAAAAAAAAATAGAGTAAAAAAGCGGGAAAATTTTCTGCATTTTTGTTACGTTTTATTTGGTTGTCTAGGTTCTCGAGAGCTTCTATATCATCCGTAGAAAAGTCGAAAATTTTCCGTGAAATTTTAAAAATTTTCGAATTTTCGATAGTGAATTTTGGGCAATTTTGTGTTGTTGATATACATTGTTTGGCAAGCCATATTTTGGTGTTTGGAGTAGATTGAGCATTGTTGGTGGAAGTGTTTAAAAAAAAGGACGAAAAAAAAATCTCCAAAACTGCAGGAACGGGAGGTGATGTAGACAAGGAAATTGATCCTAAAAACATGATGGAGGCCATACAACAACAACTGGGAAAGCTATTTAAGACCGAGATGGCTGCATTGACAAAAAGGCTTGACAACATGGAAGCTTCAATACAAGAGCAGACTGACCGTGGTGATAGAGGAGGAGGAGGTCGATGAGCTCGAGTGGAGGCTAGACGTTATCCGCATGTAGAGAGGGAGAGAAGGAAGTACTATGAAACCGAGTCTGAATATTATGATGAAGATGATCGATACTCGGCTAGTGGGGGATGGAGAGATAGGAGGAAGCAGAATCGGGCGGATAATCATCTTGGCAATATCAAGATGAACATTCTTTCCTTTCAGGGGAAGAATGATCCAGCCCTATACTTAGAGTGGGAGCAGAGAGTCGAGATGATATTTGACTGCCATGAATATTCCGAGCTGAAAAAGGTCTAGTTAGCAGCTGTTGAGTTCTCTGATTATGCTATCGTGTGGTGGGATCAGTTGAGAGTCACTAGGCGGCGTAATGGAGAGCGGCCAATAGAGTATTGGGAAGACATGAAGGCAATTATGAGGTGATGTTTTGTGCCTAGCTATTATTATCGGGAGTTGTACAACAAGTTGCAAAGCTTAAGGCAAGGTGCAAGCAGCGTTGATGAGTATTTTAAAGAGATGGAGATATCAATGATCCGAGCAAATGTGGAGGAAGATAGGGAGGCCACAATGGCTCGCTTTCTAGCCGGTCTACATAGAGAGATCTGAGAAGTAGTAGAATTGCATCACTATGTGGAGTTGGAGGATATGGTACACATGGCCATCAAGGTAGAAGACCAAATTAAGAGAAGGGGCAGCTATAGCCGTTCAAATTCCTCAACCTGGAAATCAAATCCTAACACTGGTACTTCATCCTGGAAATTGAACCAAGGGAGTAAGGAAGATTGGAGGCTACCGACTAAGCCAAATGTTGAAACACCCACCAATGAGTCCAGTTCCAGAAATCAGGATATCAAGTGCTTCAAGTGTCAAGGAAGAGGACACATAGCCAATCAGTGTCCGAATCAAATGGTGTTGTTGCTGCGGGATAATGGTAAAATTGTGACTGATGAGGAAGAAGTTGATCCTGAGATGCCGGTGTTGGAGGAAGAAAGTGGCGAAGAGTATGTGGCACCACCAGCACTCACGTTGGTCACAAGGAAGTCACTGAGTCTGCACACCAAATGTGTGGAGGAAGAGCAGCGGGAGAATCTGTTTCATACTAGATGCCACATCCATGATAAGGTATGTAGTGTGATAATAGATGGCGGAAGTTGTACTAATGTGGCTAGTGTGGTTTTGGTGATGAAGTTAGGTCTACCTGTCCTAAAGTATCTGAAGCCATATAAGTTACAATGGTTGAATGACAGTGGGGAAACCAAGGTGAACAAGCAAGTGAGGGTGCCGTTCCGGATTGGAAAATACGAAGATGAGGTATTGTGTGATGTGGTACCAATGCAGGCGGGGCATTTATTGTTGGGACGTCCGTGGCAGTATGACAGACGTGTGGAGCATGATGGTTTCTCAAACAAATATTCCTTTGTGTACAAGCAGCGGACATTGACACTTGTTCCTTTGACACCATCTCAAGTATTTGAGGATCAAGTAGCACTGCAAAAAGAGGCGGACCAAATGAAGACAAAAGGGGAACAAGCGAAGGGAGAAAGGAGTGGGCGAGAGTTCATACACCATTCATGTTTTGTCCGACCAAGCCAATTCCAAGGGAATCAAGAGACCGAGATGCATACTAATCTTACACATCCTGTTTTCTGTAATATTGTGTCTTTACAGGTTGAAAAGGGAGTTTTCCTTGATTTGTCACTAAAGGAATTGTTGGAACTTTCAAAACAATCAAGGATACCGATGGCGGATGTATGGTCGAGAAAGGTGAAGTGGCGAGCTCGTGTTGATGAAGATTCGGATTTGAGGACAAATCCTTTTCAAAAGAAGGGGAATGATACGATCCTGGATGGGGTACCGATGATCGAGTTCGAGCGTTCGGGGAGGCTGGCGCGAGTGGCAGCGCGAGACCTGGCGCGAGTGAACCAGTCGCGCCAGAGACGTGTTTGGCTTTGGGCTGAGCGCGAGTCACAGGGCAAGTGGTGGCGCGGGCGAGCAGATCGCGCCCTCGACGTGACCTGCACTGAGTCTGGCGCGAGCTACAGCGCGACCAGGGGCGCAAGTGGGCCCGAGTCGCGCCTATTTGGACTGTGGCAGATTTATCCGATTTCTATTTATTTATTTCCTTTTTAGATTAGTTTTTTACTTTTAGGGTTGTTTTATTTTGCCCACCTATATAAGGGCTTGCATTATATTTCATTAGACAGTTTTTGATATATTAAATTTGAGAATTCTCTCTGGAGATTTTATTGAACCGTGTGTCGTGTTCATCCGACTTATCCAACAGTAGATCACAACTGTTTGTGGCGTCTTCGATTTTCATCCAAGGTTCTTATTTCCAATCATAGATGGGTTATAAGTTTCATATACCTATAGTTCGTCCGTGTTGAGAAGTTCGGGTCGAGGATTCCGTCTCTGACAATCTGATATAAGTCATGGGGTTGCAGAATCGCATCACTGGTTGATCTGAATATCCATCTTTCAGTGAGTTAACAAACCAAGGATCGAATACTTAGTGTGTTAAGTACCGGCTCTGATACCACTTGTTGGAATTTGTTGCCACAAACACTGAAATTAGACACAGATTCGTAATGTCAAACTCAATATTAAAGACAGTTAACACAACTTATCTTAACACAAATATGCTGAAAATAAAATGCACAAGAATACACGATATAATTTTAAATCATACACAACATGTGTATGATTGCCACAGGGCGAAATTATACTATTATGAGTACAAAATTTTCAAGCTGTTAATGTTGGACGCAAAGACTCTCAACACTACAGCAACATTACAAGTTCTAATCTAGACTATCACTAAAAAGAACTAAAACATATAAATTGACATCCCGTCAATTCATATACAAACAACAACATACAAATTGACATCCCGTCAATTCATACATAAACTAAATCATACAAGTTGACATCCCGTCGACTTGTATACAAACTAAAACATATAAATTGACATCCCATCAACTTGTATATAAACTAGTAAAGGTTTCACAACCTTGCTATCTATCCTAATTCGTACAATCTATTCCGTGAAAGGATTGAACAACAATAAACATTAAGATACAAAAAGGAACGAAGAACAAAACCTATACTACGTTTGTGACACAAGCTTTCTTCAATCTTCACACAGCGGAAAATAGATTGAGCTTGAATAAATCTTCAAGTGTCGAACACATCCCTTATATGCTTCTTCACTTGAATAGACAAGGCTCAAGTCTTCTCTCTCTTGATCGTTGGTTGGAGATAACCTCTCTTCATCACTACTCTATCATGTGTGAGAAGAGAACCGTCTCCTTGGCATGGTTGAAGCCATCTCCACGTTCTCACCTATTTTCCAAATATTCCAGCAATAAAAAAACTGAAAAAGAAAAGAGGTTAAATAAGAGAAAACAAGAAACCTTAAAAATAGGAGATAGAGTTTTGACTTTGTCAAACTCTATTTTAAATAATATATCTAATATGTATATATCCATTTATTTGAAATATTAATTTCGTGGATATACACATATATTTTAAGATATATAAAGTTATTTTATTTATTAAAATAATAAATAAAACTAGGAAAGGATAAGATTAGTTACGACTATGTCACAGACGATGTCGCAGGAAGTCTGTCTGACATCGAGTGCAATATTGAACCTCAATGTCATACAACACTCAACAATATGTATTCCAACTTGATGATTTCTTGTTCCACAAGATCTCGGATGAAATGATGTCGAATGTCAATATGTTTGGTCCGAGAATGTTGAACTGGATTCTTTGAAATCTCAATGGCAATAACATTGTCACATAGTAATATCAGTGATGGACTTGCCATACCATAATCAAGCACCATTTGATTCAACCATAAGAGTTGAGCACAACAACTAGCGGCAGAAACATATTCTAATTCGGTCGTGAAAAGTGAGATATAATTTTATTTCTTACTTGACCATGAAACCAGATTATTGCCAAAATAAAAACATCCACCACTAGTGCCTTTTCTGTCATCGACATCACCTGCCCAGTCAAAATCACTAAAGCCTACAAGATGAATGTTAGTGTCTTTGCAATAACGTATACCGAAGCCAACAGTGCCTGAAACATAACGGATAATTCTTTTAACATCTTTGAGATGTGCTTCCTTAGGTTGAGATTGATATCTCGCACATACATCAACACTAAACATAATGTCAGGACGACTAGCTGTTAAATACAGTAAACTGCCACTCATTCCTCTATACATGGTAGAGTCAACATCAACACCAACATCATCTCTACTCAACTTTTCTAAGGATCCCATATGAGTCTTCATTGGTTTAGCATCCTCTAGTCCGAAGCGCTTAACCAACCCTTTTGCATATTTGGTTTGTGAAATGAAGATCCCATCCTTGTCTTGTTTAATTTGTAGACCAAGAAAGTGTTGGGGTTTTTTCGAATTAAACCACCGCAGGATCATTTGGTTGTTCATTAATCCGTGTTCATGCAAATCATAATTTTATGTAACATGCATGTTTATCACAGTCTAACCAAAAAACATACAAAGCAGATTCGAATCTAATAAAGCGGAAGACATAGAAAACGAATCTACTTACAAATCGGTAGACGGTCTGTGGACAAGATTAAAGATCTAATCTTGCTGTTGAATGAACTGTAGTTGGCGCCACCTAGCACTCAAAAATTCGACCACCACTGTATTCCACTCCAAGATCTTCTGTTGTATTCCCGGACTGTATCTAGATTCAGAGTGGGCTGAAATCTACTAGATAGAGTTGTGAAATCTATGGATAACTTTGAGAGACTAAGAGGGGCTGATTTCCAATGAATAAATTCATGAAAATTTCGTGCCCCCCTCCCCTTATATATAGGGAGGGGCGAAATTTCATGTTCCAGCTCTATTGGGCTGGGCCTCTATCTCAAGTTCAATATCCAGTCCACTTTCAGTCAATTGGGCTACAACAGGGATCTAGAAGAATATTAAATTGGCCCACTAATTTATTTAATATCCAATATCCAATAAACCTAGGATATAATTAAATAAATTAAGTTTTACTTTTATTCCACTAAAGAAGCAAAACTGACCTACCAATTTAATACATATTTACGAATATGCTTTCTCCTTTAGTCCAGCCATTCCCCGTGTTTAAGATATAATGTTCATTAATTAATTATGTAAGCCTCTGACAGCTATAATTAATTAACATCTAAAACCTTGAGTAGTACCACACAAGTTTTATTCATGTACGGAATAAATTCCACCTGCAGGGTTTCAACATGAACTTGTGCTTCCTCAAGAGAACATCATCAACCTGGCGCACCAGGACACAGTGCTCATGCATACTGCTCGAGACATCATGTATACATTGTTATTACCCAAGATATCGAATTCGATCTACGAAAAGATCTCACCCATTGATAAATCAAAGTAATAAACAACACACACATATGCTCGCCAATATCACATGAGTTCAGAACCCGAACTCTGTGGATCTTTATTCTCTCAGTAACTGGGTCAGAGACAGAGAATAGTATCCTATCGTGATCCTCCTCAATACACGAACTAGTATACTAGAATAATCAGTTAGCCAAGATAAACTAACTTATCAGATTATTCTACGGTGTACCGATGGTGTGTTCAGGACCATCTAAGCCGTGAGCTCTTTAATACATTACAAGGTTCTAATGATATGATCTTTACCGTGTGACTCCCCACACCATATCATCTACAATGTAAGTATATGGAACATTGCATAAAACAATTATAGAACATAATCTAAATGCAAACAGTGACTGCAATAACTTTCATTTCATATCATCATATCATCAGAAAAGTATACAAAGACAAGTCTTCTAGTATACAAAACTAACAATCTCCCACTTATACTTAAAGCATGTCTTTCAAGCATAATAACTAACTGGCAAACTCTCCAATCTAAAACTATCAACTCAAACTGCGCTACCGGGTCTGCATCTTACTCCCATTTTCTCCACGTGACCATCAAAGGTCTTAGCCGCCAGGCTCTTCGTGAATGGATCAGCCAGGTTGTCCTCAGATGCAATCTTGACCACCGCCACGTCTCCTCTCTTAACGATTTCTCGTATAAGATGGTACTTTCTCTCTATATGTTTACTTGCTTTGTGAGCTCTGGGTTCCTTCGAATTTGCCACTGCACCAGAATTATCACAGTATATCGTGATAGTCTTAGGCAAATCAGGAACCACACCCAAGCCCACTAGGAACCCGCGGAGCCAGACAACCTCTTTTGCAGCCTCAGAGGCAGCTACATACTCAGCTTCCATGGTGGAATCCGCAATGCATTTCTGCTTAATGCTCCTCCATGCGATGGCTCCACCTCCTAGTGTAAACACATAGCCCGAGGTAGACTTACTCTGATCTTTGTCGGATTGAAAATCTGAGTCCGTGTAACCCAAAGGTACTAGACTATCAGAGCGGAAAACCAACATATAATCTCGAGTCCTTTTAAGGTACTTGAGAATGTTTTTGACCGCAGTCCAGTGACCTTGTCCAGGGTTAGACTGATATCTGCTTACCATGCCAACGACATAGCATATATCAGGCCTAGTGCATAGCATAGCATACATCAAACTTCCCACAGCTGAAGCATATGGTACTTTCTTCATTTCCTCTATCTCAGACTGTGTTTGGGGACACATTTTCTTGGATAGATGAATTCCATGCCTGTAAGGTATAAAACCTTTCTTGGAATCTTGCATGCCAAATCTAGCTAGCACTGTATCGATATAAGTCGTCTGGGACAGACATAACATCCTTTTCTGGCGATCACGAATGATCTTGATGCCAAGGACATGTCCGGCTTCTCCCAGATCCTTCATATCAAACTGCTTGGACAGCCACACCCTAATGTTCGATAACGCTTTCTTATTGTTTCTAATAAGCAAGATGTCATCAACATAAAGTACGAGGAATGCCACCACGTTTCCATCACATTTCTTGTACACACAGCTCTCATCCGGACTTTGCACGAATCCATATGACTGGATAACCTCGTCAAATCGGATGTTCCAAGATCTCAATGCCTGTTTAAGTCCATAAATGGATCTCTTAAGCTTACACACCAAGTGCTCTTGGCTTTTAGCAATGAATCCCTCTGGTTGTTTCATGTGAATGTTTTCCTCAAGACTTCCGTTTAGGAAATCTGTCTTGACATCCATCTGCCAGATCTCATAATCCAAATGAGCGGCAATAGACAAGAGAATCCGGATTGACTTAAGCATGGCTACCGGTGAAAAGGTTTCCTCATAATCGATCCCTTCTTTCTGAGTATACCCTTTTGCCACCAATCTAGCTTTGAAGGTTTCAACCTTCCCATCAGATCCTCTCTTGCGCTTGTAGACCCACTTACAGCCAATAGGTTTTACCCTATCTAGTGGTTCTACAAGTTCCCAGACTTGATTGTGATCCATAGATCCAATCTCAGACTCCATTGCAGTTTTCCAAGAATCTGCATCTTTATCTCGAATTGCCTCGTCATAGGTCCTGGGATCCAATTCATTGAGACCCTCTGGGAAATCTGAAGCCTCTCCCAGACCAATGAATCTATCAGGTTGGCGTACAACCCTCCCACTGCGACGAGGCAGTTTCTGTACTTCTGTGACACGTTGTGCAGTGTTTGGTGGTTCCTCTTCTTGTACAACTGGTGTAGGATTCGATCCTCCCCTTAACTCCTCAAGGATGATGTGACTCCTTGGTTTGTGGTTTATGACATAGTCTTCCTCTAAGAATCGAGCATTAGTGCTAACAATGATCTTCTGATCCTTAGGACTATAAAACAAACCACCTTTCGTTCCTCTAGGATATCCAACGAACAGCCTTACATCAGTACGAGGAGCCAGCTTATTAGCTTCCTTGTCTAATACGTGTGCTGGGCTACCCCAAATCCGAATAAGGTTCAAACTGGGCTTTCGTCCAGTCCATAGTTCTGTAGGTGTAGCAGAAACTGATTTCGATGGAACCAAGTTAAGAATATGGGCTGCTGTTTCCAGGGCATATCCCCAGAACGAAATAGGCAACTCAGAATAACTCATCATCAATCTAACCATCTCTAACAATGTACGATTCTTTCTTTCCGCCACGCCATTCTGTTGTGGCGTTCCAGGCGCAGTCAACTGAGATGTAATCCCACTCTCTGCCATGTAATCCCTAAATTCGCTTGAGAGGTACTCGCCACCACGATCAGAATGTAGTGACTTGATACTTCTGCCCATTCGTTTCTCCGCTTCCGCCTTAAACTCTTTGAATTTCTCAAAGCATTCAGACTTGCGACGTAACAGGTAGATATAACCGTATTTAGAGTAATCATCAATGAGAGTGATGAAATACTCGAACCCTCCTCGAGCTTGAACTGATATAGGGCCGCATAGGTCAGAGTGAATCAAATCTAATAGCCCTTCGGATCTATTTCCTTTTAACTGGAAAGGACGCTTGGTCATTTTACCTTCCAAACAGGATTCACACAAAGGAAACGATTCCAGTACCAAAGAAGACAATGGTCCATCGTTTACAAGCCTTTGTATCCTCTTAAGGTTAATATGACATAGCCTTAGATGCCAAAGATAGGTTTGATTCAATTCCGAATGTTCTTTTCTCTTGTTAGGGCTTATGATCGATGTATTCAACAGTTGTCTTTGCGTAGTGTTTTCAGTTGGTTTAAGAAAGTATAAGTGTCCATCCAATGTGCCAGAACAGATAAAATGTTTACCACTAAAGATAACTACTTTGTTATCAAAAGATACAGAATATCCATCCATAATCAATTTAGAAACTGAAATCAAGTTTCGCCTAAAACCGGGCACATAAAGACAATCTTTCAAAACCAAAGTTCTATCACTACTGAAAGGTAAAACAACGTCTCCCACTGCAATAGCCGCCACTCTCGTAGCATTGTCCATGTAGACGGTGATCTCTTCCTCACTCAGCTATCTTTTTACTAGGAACCCCTGTAAAGACATGCAAACATGATCAGTAGCTCCAGTATCTACTACCCATGATTGGGTAGAACAAGTTGCTAAACATGTTTCCACAACCAGAGTGTGAGATGTACCTCTCTTCTTCTTCTTGTTAAGACACGCCGCCTTCCAGTGACCTGGTTGGCCGCACTTGAAGCACTTAGTCTTTGACTTGAATTCCTCGGGAGGAATCTTTGCCTTTGGCTTCTTCACCTTAGGCGCCTCATCTGCAGCCTTCTTAGGTGCGTTTCTCTTCTTCCTTTTTCCACCAGAAGAAGACGCTCCTTTTTCAGCTATGTGGGCCTCAGGATTGCTCTTTTGGAGCAATTCAGCCGCCTGAAGATCTATGAGCAGTTCAGTCAGGCTGACATCCCTTTTAATCATGTTAAAATTCAGCCTAAACTGCTCAAACTTCGAAGACAAGCTATGAAGAACAATGTCGATTTGAGAGTCGCCATCTAGCTCTCCACCCAAGGTCTCGATCTCAGATAAATACCCCATCATCATGAGAACGTGATCCCTAACAGGTGTGGAGTCAGACATTCTCGCATCCATTAGCTTCTTCATTGCCAAATGGCATGCCGAGCGGTTCTGATGACCGAATAGCTGCCTAAGGTTGTACATGATATCATAAGCGGTTTTCATAGGCTCATGCTGATGTTGCAACACACTTGACATAGATGCCAAGATATAACAGCGCGCTATCTCATTAGACCTAAGCCACTTATCATATGCAACCTTTTGGGCTTCGTCAGAACCCTCATCTGGCGTCTGAGGACAAACCTCTTCAAGCACAAACTTATGTCCCTCAGCAACAAGAACTAAGGTAAGGTTACGAATCCAGTCATTGTAGTTTTCACCGACAAGTTTGTTTTCTTTGAGGATTGAGGACAGCTTGGAGAGTGCCATTGATGATATGAAATAACTGAAATTAAACATGCAGTACAGTCACAAAACACGTTTAGGATAAACAGTATATAATCGAAAACCTCATAAAAATTATATACTTTTCCACCGACACTTTAAAAACGTCCTTTATAAGCCACGATAGTGTGGACATTTCTAAAAAACATCTTTAAATAGGTTAAACCTTTAATTTGCCTCCAGTTGAGTTTCCTTACAACAAGCAAATTAATAGCCGGATAATTAACACGGTCATGTAATCGTCTAACTGATAAGCCACGATCGTGTGGACGTTTATCAATAAATTACATCTAAGTGTGCACACCATTATCTTTGCACCAAGATCACTACTCGAATTTAACCGCTCCAGATGGAGGAGTCAGTTAGTCCTAATAGTGTTCTATAGCTATCCTTTTAGGAGATTTAATTTCTAGAGAAATCTGTGATATGACACATCCGATATGGAGGAAGACCGATGTCAACGCGCATGCCCATCACTTCTCAATTAAACCAGATATTAATGGAGACCGTATGAGATTTCTACATACTTTGGTATGAATCTCTCCCACTTAGTTATTTATGTTTGAGGTTTCATTTTATCCCATTATCGAACATGCAAACATCACATAAAATGATAAATATCCATTGAATGCTTCAACATAATAAGCAACAGTAATATTCCAACTATCATGGCTTATATCTCATGTTGATTGATGAGATAAAACTGGAAAGTCAGCTCCGGAAACAGGCTTTGAAACCGCCGCCCCTTCACCGCGCCTCGCCGAAAATCCTAGCTCCATTTAGGGTTTCGGGACGTGAACCGGTGAACCTTCCTTTTTGGTGCTGAACCACTTTCCTTCTTTTGAGTTGATCTCCGATCTTTATTCAATACAGACTATCTATTCCAAAAGGAAAAATCTAATATTGCTAGAATAAAAATTACAACTCAAAAACTCCTCTAACAGCTTTATATTTATTACATTAAAACAACGTAAAATAAAACCTAGACCTAATCCATGGATTTTCTCATGGATTAAAATCACGTAGCCAAACCGGCATACGGCCAAACATTCATTCAACATAAACATACATCACATAAAATAAAGGAGCCATGATAGTTGGTAAACCTGCAAACAAACACAGTCTACAAAAACCAACAATCATGTATTATATGATCCACATAAAATAACATATGATATCTATGCATGAATATTAAATAATAATCGAATTTTGCAATTAATTAAATTAATTAATTCGATATTATCCACAAGATAAAAATTGGAAATTAAAATAATTATCCACCAATTTTAATCTTGTTATTTTCGAAAATATCACTTAAATAAATCTGGAAATTATTAATAATTATCCACCAATTTTATTTAATATTTTCAAGCCACCCTAATTAAATAATAATTGGATATATTGATATAAATAAAAAATCTAATCCAAATATTATCCATAAGAATCTAAATCTTCAAGGATAAAGTTTGGAGATTTGATTCCAATCCAAAATCTTCCAAAACTTATCCAAATTTAAAATCTTATCACAATTGGATTTTGATAATTATTTGTATATATCCAAAAAATACCTTATCCAATTTTAATACATAAATTTCGAAAAACACAAGAATAATAAATCTGGAAATTTGATCCATTTCAAATTCTTCCAAATTTAAAATTCTATTTTCAAATCTATCTAGATTAAAATTAGGTAAATTAAGATATACATCAAATAATATCAAATCTAAATCCAACACATCCAAATTTTCGATACACATTAATTAATAAATCTGAAAATTTGATTTTCATCAAAATCTTCTCCAAATTAATTTATTAAAATCGAAAATTACACTATATTTCACATTTGGAAATTTTGACATTAATCAAAAAACTATTCCAAATTATATAGCTATAGGTTTCGAAATTTTCAAGAATAAAAATCTGGAAATTTTGATCCACTTCAAAAATTACCAAATTTAAAATTCTAATTTCAAACCTATCTAGATTAGAATTAGGCAATCTTTGATATACATCAAAAATCACCAAATCCAAATCTAACCATCAAATATTTCGAACCTATCCAAATTAAATCTGGAAATTTTGATGTAGATCAAAAATCCATCCAAATTTAATTATAGTGTTCGAAAATTTTAACACAAAAATTAGGGAATTTTTAACACATCAAAATCGAAATTTTAAACACCAAATTTTCGACCCCTATGAGAATTAAATCTGGAAATTTGAAGAACATCAAATATCATCCCAAATTTAATCCCATAGTGACCGAAAATTCAAGTACCCTCAAAACTAGAATTTTCGATTTTTACATCTCAAATTCTTCCAAGTTTTGAATACCATAAAATCGAAATACATAGCCAATTAAATCTGAAAATTTAAACACCATAAATTTATCATCAAATTTAATCATGCAATTCGAAATTATGCCCGGATTAATCCTAGAACAGTGCCAAAATCCGCTCTGATACCAGTTGTTGGGGTTTTTTCGAATTAAACCACCGCAGGATCATTTGGTTGTTCATTAATCCGTGTTCATGCAAATCATAATTTTATGTAACATGCATGTTTATCACAGTCTAACCAAAAAGCATGCAAAGCAGATTCGAATCTAATAAAGCGGAAGACATAGAAAATGAATCTACTTACAAATCGGTAGACGGTCTGTGGACAAGATTAAAGATCTAATCTTGCTGTTGAATGAACTGTAGTTGGCACCACCTAGCACTCAAAAATTCGACCACCACTGTATTCCACTCCAAGATCTTCTGTTGTATTCCCGGACTGTATCTAGATTCAGAGTGGGCTGAAATCTACTAGATAGAGTTGTGAAATCTATGGATAATGATGAGAACGTGCATAGCATTGAAGATTCAAACCCGGAGTTGCAAATTAGAGGTCCAATTACAAGGTTACGAGCTAAGCAACTTCAAGGTTACTTTCAAGGATATGTGCAAAAGAAGCTCGAGGAAGAAATGAATGTTCAAAGCCGCTCCAAGATCATTACAATGCTTTCACTTGAAGAGGAGGATCATACTTGTATGGATTGAAGCATACTTGGCCGCATATTTGAAGATTTCAATTTGATGCCAATCCAGGAGGTTATGGCGAATAAGGCGTGACCATGTCTTATTTACCAGAAGCTGTTCGAAAATTAAATAGAGTTTTATTTAATTTATTTAATTAGACTATAGTATGGATCAGATTTATTTAATTAATTTGGTTGATATTTTCAGTTATATTAGTCATAGGTTTGACTAGGATTTTAGATAAGGCAAGATCTACAAGTTCTACTTTAAATAGAATTCTAGTTTAGGAAATATCCAAATCCAATTCTAGTTAGATTTGGACTATAATTTTCGTCCCTTATAGCTATAGTTTTCGGCCCTCTATTGTTATAAATAGGGCATCCATGTGACATTGTTATTTTAGACTATATTTGATTATTAAGCCTTTGCTTTCAATATCGTCTCTCCCCGTTTAATCTTTTGTGAGTTTAGATAATTAAATTCATACTCTTAGATTTAGCACCTCTAAGTTTTACAAAGGGAATTTGCCGTCCACGTTCGAGGGATCGTCAGAAACTCGCTATCCGAAGAGCAACTTAAAGAATTTGGCCTTGTGTACATTCGAGATTCAAGGCAACTTTCGGGTTGTAATTCACAACACTATCACCGCCACCGTCCACCATCCACGACGTCACCACCACCACCGGCCGTCCGTACCAAGTCCAGCCACCATCACCGCCGTCCAAGCCGCCGCCGTTCGTATCCAATTCATCAACCTTCCGTTCAAATCAGTAAGTCCGTTACAACTCTATCATACCCTATCTACTCAAGCCGTTCTAAACCTATTCATCACCACCGGAAAATCCTCTCATAATACCGTCCATAATCTCGCCCAAAACAGCCCTTCCTTTGTTTGGATTTTGTGTTATTTTGTGTGTCATTGTCTAGGTATTTTATTTGGTCTTAGTCGTCTAGTTTGTTCCGTTAATCTTCCGCATATTTTTACTTTGATTATTTGAGTCATAGAAGACACAAAACTTACGTGTGTCGACGTGTGTTCGTTCCTAGAGTTCGGGTCGTATCATAAAGTGGTATCAAAGCCACGTTGGCTTTGGTTCGTTTTTGTGTCGTATTTTATTGTACGTTTGATCGAGTTGTAATTTAATTTCCGTATTGTTCATTGTTCAAAAAAAAAAAGAAGAAAAGGCACGATCAATACAAAAAAAAAGAGCCGATCGAATTGTAAAAAAAAAAACAAAAATCGAAAAAAAAAAAAATGAAAATTCATTGTTTCCATCTTGTTCAATTTTTATTTTGGTACTTTCCTTTTGGTACTAGAACATAGTTGATAATTACCTTAGTGAGTCTTTCTTATTTTTGGTAGTTTCCTTCTAAGTTGTTTTATTTTTGGGACTTTCCATACAAGTTCTAATTCTTGTTGATAACTTCCATAAGAGTCTTATTTTATTTTTGGTTCATTCCTTCTAGAGTCTAGGCTAATTAAGGTATTTAGATTGTGTCACATAGATTGATACATATCCAAATCCCCTACTTACCTTACCTCTTTCTTCTTTCCTTCTCTCTTCTACTTCTTTCTTACCCTACCATACTCGACCACTTCTCCTACACACCTCAACCAATCGGCCACCCCATCCACACTACTCCTACATTCAGCCACTCCATACACATACATACTCAACCCGTATCTCATCTACACATACCAAATTCCTCCGTGCTCCAAGAATAGCAATCCCGTCCTTCCTCTGAACAAACCACACGAGTTCCTACTCCCATAAACATGATTTTTCACACACTGTGCACCCATATATTGAGTGATACATGAGTGGTAAAATCAAGAGTGAAAACAAAAGAGTGAACGTGAGATTGTGAGGTTCTACCTTGTTTTCTTTCACGTTTGTTCGTTTTGCAGGATAAATAGACCAACGGAAAGATATTTTCTACACCCGTTGCTCCATCCAAGATAAAATTTGTTCCATAATCATTGATAGTGGTAGTGTATTTAACGCCATTAGTCAATATGCAGTGGACAAGCTCGGCCTAGTACCACAGAAGCATCCCAAACCCTATAAGTTGCAGTAGTTTACAGTCACAAGTCAGGTAAGTGTCGGATTTACTATTGGTCGATATACTGACACAGTTTTATGTGATGTCATTCCTATGGAGGCAACACACATTATTCTAGGTCAACCGTGGCAATTCGATCGAGGAGTAGTGCACGATTGTCACGCCAATACTTATTCATTTGCTTGGAATGGACGATCCACCAGACTGAGGCCTTTGGCACCTGAGGACGTCATTGAGGATCAGAAAAAGATGCAAGAAAAGTTTAAAGCCGAAAGGGAAAAGAAAGCCGCAGCTACCGAGTGCGAACCAATCGCCACCGTCCCTAACCCTATGTCGTCACCGTTGGAGTCTTGTTTACATCAAGACGTGTCGTATAGTTCATCCAACACAGATCACCAGTTAAATTCAGACATGATAAGTGAAGCTACAATCCCGTCCCAGCCTATATGCATTGATCCAATACTTAATCCAGGTAAGTCGGATAATTTGTTAATTTCTCAGAACAGTGCTACTAATGATTGTTTTTCTAGTGATGTGCAGATCGAGAAGAGAGAGTTCGAGATTGAGCAGCCTGGAATAGTTACATCCAACCCTAAAGGCAGCTCGGAAGAAGTTTCCGACTCTCAAGAGGAGATCAACGAAGAGCTGAAGTTGGAGCATGATGATGTTCAACTTAGAGATCAGCTTGTTCTAGATAAGTCGCCCAACACCCACATTGTTTATCTTAAGGATGTGTTACATGAAATCAAGAGAGGTAAGTGACGTCTATCCTATTCTAGCGTTAATAGGTATTTGATGAGTATAGTTAAATCCATGTTTCTTTTTAGAATTAATTTAACATTTGGATTTGACTTGAATTGCATGAAAAGGTTGGATAGTAGAAAGCCCTTGTTTGTTCCAACCAAGTGTAATATGCGTGCATGGTACTTGAATTCGATTAGTTTGTGTTTTTCCTTTGATCATTTGAAAGCTATTCATAGTGTTGTTGAACATGCTAGGATTCGCATAATTGTTTATTATACCACGTTAGATCCATTATATGTTACACGTTGGATAGTTGATTATTTTATTGAGTGTTGTGCTGATGCTCTATCAAGAAGGTACGCTCTCTTGAACTTAATGCATGCTAAGATGCTTGGTTTCGAGTCCATTAAAGCATTGTATGTTGAGGACGCCTACTTCAGCCCCATATATGCCTCATGTAGTTCGAAACCTAGGTCTTTTGATGGTTATTATGTGCATGATGGTTTTCTGTTCAAAGAGTCGAAGTTATGCATCCCTACTTGTTCTATGCGTGAGCTATTAGTGTTAGAATCGCATGCGGGAGGTTTAATGGGTCACTTTGGTGTGCATAAGATATTGAACTTGCTGCATGAACACTTCTTTTGGCCGCATATGCATAAGGATGTAGAGAATGTGTGTAGTCGTTGCATTACTTGTCGTCAAGCTAAATCCACTTCACACCCCTTTGGTTTATACTCGCCCCTATCCGCCCCCTCATCTCCTTGGATTGATATTTCTATGGATTTCATCTTAAGATTGCCTAGGTCTAGGTCGGGTAAGGATTCTGTGTTTGTTGTAGTTGATAGGTTTTCCAAAATGGCTCATTTCATTGCATGTAGGAAAACTGATGATGCTATTCATGTTGCCAATTTGTTCTTTGTGCATGTTGTTAGATTGCATGGAATTCCTCGTACTATTGTTAGTGATAGGGATTCTAAGTTTTTAGGACATTTTTGGCGTGTTTTGTGGGGAAAATTAGGTACTAAGTTATTGTTTTCTACTGCATGTCATCCACAAACCGATGGTCAAACTGAGGTTGTGAATCGTACATTAGGAGCTTTACTTAGGTCTCTAATTAAGAATAACTTGAAGTCATGGGAAGAATGTCTACCATATGCTGAATTTGCTTATAATCGTGTTGTGCATTCTTCTACTAACATGTCTCCTTTTGAGGTAGTTTATGGATTTAATCCATTAACTCCTACTGATTTGTTACCTTTACCCGTTGAGCATCTAACGAGTGTTAAAGGTATGAAAAGAGCTGATTTTATTCAAGAGATGCATGAGAAGGTACGTGCCCGGATTGAGCACCAAGGCTCACGAATTGCCGCCGCACGCAACACGAGGCGCAAGCGTGTGATTTTCCAGCCCGGTGATCGTGTTTGGATTCATTTGAGTCCTGGCCGATTCCCGAACCTTAGGAAGTGGAAGTTGTCGCCCCGTGGAGATGGTCCCTTCACTGTTCTAAGCCGTGTTAATGATAATGCATACCGCCCGGTGATCGTGTGTTCGTTCCTAGAGTTCGGGTCGTATCAGATAACTTTGAGAGACTAAGAGGGGCTGATTTCCAATGAATAAATTCATGAAAATTTCATGCCCCCTCCCCTTATATATAGGGAGGGGCGAAATTTCATGTTCCAGCCCTATTGGGCTGGGCCTCTATCTCAAGTTCAATATCCAGTCCACTTTCAGTCAATTGGGCTACAATAGGGATCTAGAAGAATATTAAATTGGCCCACTAATTTATTTAATATCCAATATCCAATAAACCTAGGATATAATTAAATAAATTAAGTTTTACTTTTATTCCACTAAAGAAGCAAAACTGACCTACCAATTTAATACATATTTACGAATATGCTTTCTCCTTTAGTCCAGCCATTCCCCGTGTTTAAGATATAATGTTCATTAATTAATTATGTAAGCCTCTGACAGCTATAATTAATTAACATCTAAAACCTTGAGTAGTACCACACAAGCTTTATTCATGTACGGAATAAATTCCACCTGCAGGGTTTCAACATGAACTTGTGCTTCCTCAAGAGAACATCATCAACCTGGCGCACCAGGACACAGTGCTCATGCATACTGCTCGAGACATCATGTATACATTGTTATTACCCAAGATATCAAATTCGATCTACGAAAAGATCTCACCCATTGATAAATTAAAGTAATAAACAATACACACATATGCTCGCCAATATCACATGAGTTCAAAACCCGAACTCTGTGGATCTTTATTCTCTCAGTAACTGGGTCAGAGACAGAGAATAGTATCCTATCGTGATCCTCCTCAATACACTAACCAGTGTACTAGAATAATCAGTTAGCCAAGATAAACTAACTTATCAGATTATTCTACGGTGTACCGATGGTGTGTTCAGGACCATCTAAGCCGTGAGCTCTTTAATACATTACAAGGTTCTAATGATATGATATTTACCGTGTGACTCCCCACACCATATCATCTACAATGTAAGTATATGGAACATTGCATAAAACAATTATAGAACATAATCTAAATGCAAACAGTGACTGCAATAACTTTCATTTCATATCATCATATCATCAGAAAAGTATACAAAGACAAGTCTTCCAGTATACAAAACTAACAGAAAGTAGTTGAGCTCTCTAACCATGCTCATTTCGAATGTACTACACATTAAGTGTACAAATTCCTAGAGCAGATTAGTACAAGTGGAACAAAAAATAATATCATCAACATAGACTTGAGCAACAGTTATATGTTTTTGATTTTTCTTTATGAAAAGGGTTTTATCCACTTGTCCTCTTGAAAAACCAATTTCAAGCAAGAATTCAGTTAGTCTAGCATACCAAGATCTTGGAGCTTGTTTAAGACCGTACAAAGCTTTTCTAAGATTGAACACATGCAATGGTTTCTCATGACATTCAAACCCCTTAGGTTGTTCAACATATGCTTCTTCATTAAGATAACCATTCAAGAAATCACTTTTAATATCCATTTGATGCAAAGTGAATCCAACATAGCATGCAATAGCACACAAAAGACGTATAGATTCAATCCTTGTAATAGGAGTAAAGGTTTTGTCAAAATCTACTCCTTCAACTTGAGTATACCCTTGAGCAACTAGACAAGCTTTATTTCTGACAACATTGCCAGATTCATCTGTTTTATTTTTGAAAATCCATTTGGTTCCTATAACATTCTTATCTTTTGGACGATGAACCAGTTCTCACACATTGATTCTGACAAATTGATTCAATTCCTCATGCATATCATTGACCCAGAAATCATCTTTAAGGGTATCATTAATGTTTTTGGGTTCTATGTTAGATAGAAAACATGTGTTTGACAGAGAAATACTAAAAGAAGACATACATACCAGTTTCACCATTTTTTTGTAATCCACCGAATTCTTCTTTAGGGTTTGAACTCCTTTAGATTTTTCACCAATGATTTGAGAGTTTGGATGATTCTTCCTAATTCTGCTTGGTGGATCTCTCTTTGGTTCGTCTTCAGTAGTCACAAGTTGATCATCTTCGCTGTCTGATATGCAAGTTGAGATTGGTGATTTGACAGGAACTTAATCATCCGATGCAACATTGACATCAACATTGGATGATGTTTTGTTTTTGACATCAAGTTCAGTTCGATCACTCGATATTCCTCCAGCTTCCAGAAGATACAACACTTCATCTTCTTTTGACTTTGAAGCTATTCATGTGTGATCAACAAAGACAACATTAACAGATACTTGGACATTTTTAGTCCTCATATTCAACACACGGTATGCTCGACTATTTGAAGCATATCCCAAAAATACTCTCTTGTCACTTTTTGCATCAAACTTTCCCAAGTGATCCTTGTCATTTAGAATATAACAAATACATCCAAAAATATGAAAATATTTCAGATTTGGCTTTTTGTTCTTCAGAAGTTCATAAGGAGTTTCTTTTCTACCAGGGCAAAGAATAACTCGATTTCCAATGTGACAGGCAGTGTTAACTGCTTCAGCCCAAAGCTTCTTGGATAATCTTTGAGCCTGTAACATTGCCCTTGACATATCCTGAAGAGTACGATTCTTCCTTTCGACTACACCATTTTGTTGAGAAGTTTTTGGTGCTGAGTACTCATGAATAATGCCTTTATTTTCACAAAAATCATCGAACATCGAGTTCTCAAATTCAAGCCCATGGTCAGTCCTTATACACTTGATGTTAGACTCATATTGACGGGAAACTGACCTGCAAAACTTCTTAAACAATCCTGAAAGCTTCAAATTTTTCTTGCAAAAATTCAACCCATGTGAATCATGAATAATAATCCACAATAACAAGGATAAATATTTTCCCACTCATGCTTTTTGTATCAACAGGACCCATTATGTCCATGTGAATTAAATCAAAATATTTAGTGGTTTGACATTTAGTAAGACTTTTATGAGGAGATCTTACTTGTTTGTTCTTTTGACAAGCACCACAAACAACATTAAGATCAATCTTCACTGGGGGAATTCCTCTAACAGCATCAGCTTCAATCAATTTCTTCAGACTTCGAAAGCTCACATGTCCAAACTTTTGATGTACAAGTTGTGTGTCAACATTGACAAACATATTGCACTTTTCATTCATGTCCGCATGATAACAGTTATCCAATGCACGACTACTAAACATGATGCATTTATCATCACTATCAAAAACCTCACATGTATTTTTGTTAAATATGACATGCATTCCATCATCACATAATTGACTAATGCTTATCAAATTGGTTGTTAGACCTTCAACATAAAGCACATTACACAATTTAGGAAAGTTTTTCACATTCAATGTTCCCTTACCAACAATATTGCCTTGTGCTCCACCACCGTAGCTAACTTTTCCTTTACTTGAAGTGGAATAGTTATCAAGAAACTTCAAATTACCAGTCATATAATGTGAGCAACCGCTATCAAAATACCAGGTACCTGCAATGTTAGCTTTCAAAGAGGTGTAGACAACATTGCATGAAACTTTGGCCTTTTTCTACTTTCTCATTCTCAAATTCATCACTCAACACAGCTGCACTATAGTTCCTTTTTTACTTCTTATGTACAGTAAGACACTCATTTGTATAGTGTCCAAAGCCCAAAGATTCTCTGTATTGAACTGATTTAATGTCCCTTCCTGAATCATCTGTGGATTTTGACGATTTTGTTGATCTTGATGATGTAGAAGAGGGAGAATCAAACAACCGCCGTGGTTTGAAGTTTGGTGATTCTTTCTTCATAGATCGAACTAGTGAATTAAACTTCTTAATGAGAAGAGAAACACTCAAATTTTCATCTTCTTTAGTTTCCAGAAAGTTTTCAACATCATCTTGAACATCTGGAACTGTTGTAGTAGATTGAAGTACATCCTTTAGAAGAATTATTTAACTTCTGGTTCTCAAGATTCAGCTCAAGTAAGCAAAATGCTCACAGCTTCACTCAAGCTCATATTAGACACATTATGAGCCTCTTTGATAGCTGAGATCTTCATGTTGAATCTTTCAGGAAGAGTGCAAAGAAGTTTGCTCACCATGTTCTCATTCGAGATAGGGCATCCAAGTGCAGTAGACTCATTAGAAATCTCACACAACTTTTCAGTGTACAAAGATATGGTCTCATCTTCCAATATCTGCAATGTTTCAAATTTGGATATTAGTAACCTTAGCTTTGTTTGACGTACACTTGTGGAGCCCTCACAATGTTCCTGCAAGATATTTCATGCTTGATATTCAGTGGTGCAGTTACATACCATTTTAAAACATGGAACATCCACTGAAACAAAAATGGCGTTCAATGCTATAGAATTGAAGTTGGAGATAATTCTATCATCATTAGTCCACTGAGTTTCATGAATAAGGATAAAATTTCCCTCTGGTCCCTCCATTCTTGGAGGAGTCCAAGCTTCAATCACGGCCAACCAAGCCCTTTCACAAATGGACTTGATATATATCTTCATGCGTGATTTCCACATCGCATAGTTTTTACCATTACTATCCAATGCTGGAGGACAACACTGATTTATCTAAATATTTATTTCAGTAAATTAGCAATCAAAGGATCGAATACTTAGTATATCAAGTACCGACTCTTGATGCCACTTGTTAGAATTAGTTGCCCGAATCACTAAAAATAAAAAATAGATTCGTAATGCTGGAGGACGACACCGATTTATCTGAATATCCATTTTAGTGAATTAGTAATCAAAGGATCGAATACTTAGTATATCAAGTACCGGCTTTTGATGTCACTTGTTAGAATTAGTTGCTCAAATAACTGAAAATAAAAAATAGATTCGTAATGTTAAACTCAATGTTTCAGATAGTATTTTCACCATCTTAACAAAAATATAGTAAATAAAACACAAGTTTGCACAACAAGAATAATTTTAAATCACACACCTTAAGTATATGATTGCCACAGGGTGAAATTAAGCTTTCACAAGTAAAAACAAAAACAATTGACAATGGTAGAACCAATGTTCACGACATTTCAACAAAAGTATATGAACCTTAATCTAGTTTACAACTAAATCGAATTCAAAATTTTAAATTAATCTACCAGTTAATTTGATTACAATTGAACAACAATTCCTAAGCTTAGATGTCTTCTATCTAATCTAACTTGAACAACATTTTCACATGAATTGGTTGAACAATGAAAAATACAAAAAGATGAAGATGAAATAGATAGAAATCTAGTTGCTAAATTTGTGATTTGAGCTCTTGATCTTCTCACTCACAACAGTGATATCTTCTCTGCTTGAATAACATCTTCAATTGTGAATTATGCTCCTTAAAGACACTCTTCACTTAAATCGGTCGAAGGCATCCTCTTGATTGTGGGTTGAAAATAACTATCATCACTTCTATGGTTTGGAAGAAAACTACCCATTGTTGTGGCTGGGAGAAAAGCCCACGTCCTACACCATTTCTCTAGTGTTCTAGCAAGTTATTTACTGAAAAGAAAAACGGTTAAATAAAAGATAACATGACTCCTAAAAAATAGGAGATAAAATTTGACTAAATCAACTTTAGTTAAATATTCAATATCTCAATCATATATATCCATTATTTGAAATATAAATTTCGTTGATATATATGATTTAAGATATACAAATTAATTAGAATAAATTAAAAAGAATAAATCCTAAAATCTAGGAAAGGATAAGATTAAAAAACTTGAATGTCACAAACAATGTTATAGGAGTTCAGTATGACATCAGATTCGATATTGAACTTGATGTTATACACCTCCTCACAGAGATCATGAAGATATTTCTCACAATGTGGTTGATTGTGGCCTTTCTCCTCACAATAATGGCAGATGATTCATTTTCTATTTCCATTATAAGCAGTCATCTTCTTGTCAATAATGTTCTTCTGGATGTTTTGAACATTATCTTGTACATGCACTGGTTGACTTGTACTTTCTTTGACAAACACTGTCTTGGACTATCCACCACTGTATTCAAGATCTGGATGACTCTTTCCTGAATGTCCTGGAGTTGTAAGAATCTTATCAAGATTCTTTATTCCACTGTTTAGCATGGTGACATTTCTTTTGATGGATTTGAGCCTCTGCAGACAATTCATCAATCTCATTCTTTTGCTGCTGGATTGTATTTTTCTATTCTGCATCAGACTTGATCAACTTCTATTTCTCATCTAGAAGATTCTTGTTATGAGACTGAAGAGTATTGTTGATCTCCACTACTTCCAGCCATTTTGCATACATCTCCTTATATGTTTTGATAAATTCTTCTTGGCTGAACTCTTCATTGTCTGACTCATCATCTTCTGCATAGTCGAAGGGAACCTGGAATTCAGAGATTTTTGCTGTAAAGACAATAGTCTCTTCATCAGAATCACTACTGCTTTCTTCAGAATCATTGTCACTGAGAGATGCATTGTAATTCTTTTTGTTTCTCTTCAGTGTGTTTGCACATTCAGCTTGAATGTGCCTAAATCCACGTCATTCTCTGCACTGAATTTCTCTTCTGAGATTTGACTGTTGAAACCCTTGCTGATCATTATTTAAGTTTCTATCTTGTAGAGAATGACCAGTTGGTTATCTTCTGTTGTTGGACCTTCTTGAAGACTATTTGTTGGTTCTTTTCAACATACGGCTGAAGTTCTTGGTGATCAAGACCATACTATTCATTGTATCTGAATCAAGTACAATCTTCTGTTTATGTACATGTTCAGGTACATCTTCTGAAACTTCAGTTTTAAGAGCAATACCTCTCTTCCTTGAGCTGCTGTCTCCATCCTCCAGATTCATCTCGAATGACCTCAAAAACCCCATCAGCTCATCAAGTCTCATACTCTTGATATCCTTGGCTCCTTCAATTGCAGTAAATTTATATGCAAACTTCTTTGGAAGAGATCTGAGAACTTTTCTTACAAGTTTCTCATTGTTGAAAAGCTCACTAAGAGCAAAACTCTCATTAGATATGCTTCTCAGTCTGGCATTAAACTCACCCATGGACTCAGTTTCCTCCATTCTAAGAGATTCAAACTTAGAAGTAATATTTTGAAGCCTTGATAACCTTACTGAACTAGTCCCTTCAAATGTGGTTTCCAGAATATTCCATGCAACTTTTGCAGTCTCACTAGTTGAGATTAAATTGAATGTTTCAAGATCAACTACAGAGAATATAGCATTGAGAGTTTTAGAATTGACATTGTACCAGTTCTTTTGCGGCACAGTCCACTCTCCTTCTTCAATCTCCACATGTTTTCCTTCCTTAGCAACAGTTGGATTTTCTCATTCTTCTGTGACGCTCTTCTATGCAAGCTCATCTATTGATCTCAAAAACGCCATCATCATTACTTTCCAGTAAGGATAGTTGTTGCCTTCAATTAATGGTGGTCTGACCGTAGATCCTCTTTTTTTGATTGAACTCATAAATTGAACTCAACCAAAATCTTCACGCAATTATGTACTTTTTAGGACTCTTTTCATACTAAACCAAAGGTGACCCACTCTGGTACCAATTGTAGTTACATAAAATGGGCAAACATGTTCAACATCATGTACACATACAGTATAGTGAACATGTAAGGTCAGAAAGATAAACTGAAAGCAAGTCAATGGTACGAGATTGATAACCTTATTCGATCAACTGATCTACATCAGGAGGACTTCACAAGTCCGTGAGAAATAATCCACTACTCCGTTGCAAGGTTACAAAGGCTATTACACGATGACCTCCCATCACTCAAATCTTTTTCTACACACTACAACCTCTTTCGATGGACTGAATTGTAAGATACCCTTACAACCTAGACTCCCTCTAGTTCCCATAGAAAATCTCTCTCGAGACTCCTTTAAAGGTGTGAATGAAAGAATTTCAAACACAAAATAGACACACAATGATCATAAGGATCAAGCCTAGTCTATCCGAATACTATATGCTTCAAAGATGAAACCTTTTAGACTCTTTACCCTTTGTGTATTTGTAAACTCTGTGCTCACTAAACTAGTTTGATTCTCAGGCTATTTATAAACACAAGACATAGCCTAAACAAGGTAATCATATTTGTCCTAATTTGACACAAACTTAACAAGGATACTTACCTTGTTTAAATCGGACAACTCCTAGTTTAGAATTCTTCATTGAATAGAACTCGTCTCTTCCTTCTTGATCTTCATCTTCGAATAATGTAGCTTCAACTCTTTGAAATCAGCTTAGCATGTCTCTTGGAAACTCTCTGGATAACCATGTGCATGATCATGTTCATGAACATGCCCAAGTACATTCTTCGATCTTCAACCAGATTGGTAGCGGAATGTTCATATCATTATGTCCAAAACATGGTCTTCAAACTTGAAAAACCAAAACATTTGTGTTCTTTGAATTGCTATAAAGATCATGACAACCTCAAACACTTTAGTGCAGATGGCACTAACAAATATCTCAATGCATGTTTCGAGCATGTCCGAGAAGATACTCATCATGCACATTTAGAAGGTACCAGGTGCATTGCATAGTACAAATGCATGCACCGATATGCAAATCGACCAAAGGGGCACGTTAGAGTTGTCTTCTCTTAGTCCTCTTAGGCTACATAGATCTTCATATTGCCTGAGTAGCCATCAAGAAAAACAAAAGTATGATTTACATGCCCACAAGCTACTCCAATATCTAGTCGATGAAGGGCAATATGAAATGATTCTTCCTTGTGAGCACGTTGAGCTTCCTATAGTCGATACAAATCCTCCATCCTGTTTGGATGCGGGTTTGGATTAACTTCTTTTTCTCATTCTCGATGACTTGGATTTCGGATTTTTTTAGAACCATATGGACGAGGCTAACCCATTCACTATCTGAGATTGGGTAGATAATGCCCAAATCTAACAGCTTCAGGATTTCTTTCAAGACTATCTTCTTCATGATCCGGTTGCGCTTCCTTTAGGGTTCTTAGACTGGTTTTTTCTCTTCCTCTAGCATAATTTTATGCATGCAAACTGATGGGCTTATGCCCTTAATGTCAGCCAGTGTCTATCCAATCACTTCTTTGTGCATTTTCAGTAGCTCTACTAACCTAGTTTCTTACATCATAGTCAGCGTGGAACTAAAGATGATGGGAAACTTTTCTCCTTCGCTCAAGTAGGCGTACTTGAGATATTCTGGTAGCTTTTTCAGTTCAAGCTTTGGAGGCTTAATGATAGACTGTACCATCTTTTTAGACGGTTTCAATATGGGCAATTCCAAGTGGGGTCCTTGATAGGGGCTGGCTTCTAGACTGTAAAGTTGCATGATTACACTCTTGATCTCGGCATCTTTCTCATATATGGTATCCTAATCAGATTGGCTTTGTTGGATTACCTATTCCAGAGGGTTCTTTATCAGCAACTTTGTCCCCACAGTTTGAATCAGGGATTCGAACACGTCTACCATGCTTACTCCTTCAGTATCAGTGGAGTGTTTTATTACTTTGATGATATTGAAGATGATGGTGTCCCCATCGAATTCGTATGTTAATGTGCCCTTATCGATGTCGATATTTGTATGTACCGTCTTCATGAATGGTCCATCCAGTAGCATATAAGAAGCTTTTCTGCTAGCTGCACCCAAATCCAGTACGTAGAAGTTTACTGGAAAGATCAAGTCTTTTATATTGATCAGCACATCTTCTAGTAATCCTTCGGGAAACACGTTGGAACAGTTAGCCAATTGGATCACAGTTCTTGTTTCTTTCAATGGTCCTAGCTCCAGCTCTTCAAAAATGGTTAATGGCATAATGTTGATGAATGCCCCTAAGTCGAGCATAGCTTGGTCGATCTTTGTGCCTCCAATTTCACATGGGATAAAAAACAACCCTGGGTATCCACATTTTTTTGGGAGCTTTCTTTATATTAGTGCAGACACATTCTCACTCATGATAACTTGAGCTTCTTCCAAGAATCAGATCTTCTGAGTGCACAGCTCCTTTAGAAATTGGGCATAGTGAGGTACCTGTCTGATTGCAACCAAGAGTAGGATGTTAACCTCCACTTTTTGAAAGATCTGTATTAGATCTTTGTCCTCAGACTCCTTCTTGTTTTGCTTTAATCTTCCTAAGAAGGGGGGCGATATGATAAAGTCCTTCCTTTCAGGTACTTGCAGTGTGGTTGGAACCTTGAGTTCTTCTGCCTGGGTGTTCTCCACTAGTCACTAGCTTTCTTTCTCTAATGTGACCTCCTTGAGGGCTTTTTCATGAGTTAACCCGGATGAGGGCTCAAGCAACTCTTTTCCTCCCCTCAGTGATATAGTGTTCACATCTACCCTAGGGTTTGGTTCGGTTTGAGAGGTTAGGATTTTTTTTTCTATTCATGAGATTGCCTCACTGAGTTGGGTGATTTGTGTCCCCAAGTAGTTCAGATCTGTTCTAGTTTCGGTCTCGAATTAAGCGGCATGTTTCTGGCTATTGACTGATTCTATGGCCATCTGTCTCACCATGTCCTTCAGGATAGGTTCTCCTGCGGCCATATTTCGCTGCTGGCCTGGATGTGTCTAGGGTTTCGGGTATCTCTGCCTTTATTTGTAATTTTGGGAGTATGGATCATTTCTCCGTCGGTTCCCCCCATCAATTACATTTACAGTCTCATTTCCTTCTTGCACTTATGGACATTGATCAGTGTAATGCCCCATCATGTCGCACACTCCACATATCTGGAAAGTATTTATAGATAGTTATGTCATCATTTTCTCCATTTTGCTGAACAACTGGTCGATTTTTGCCTCTGATTCAAGTGAGTACATCGATTTGCCCACAGCGGCTTCTTGAGGTCTTTCATATACATCTTCTCTGGTTTCCTTCGCCATTTCTACAATCAGTTGGATTGCCTTATCTGCTCTTTTGTTCAATATGGATCCTCCGCATGCTGCATTGTGTAAGTTTCGGTCCTCCACTCTTAATCTTGAAACAAAGTACTGTACTAGATCATGAGCAGGGATCTGGTGATGTGGGCATTTTGAGAGCATTTGCTTGAAACGCCCCCAGTAGTCGTAGAAGCTTTTATTTCTCCTAACTTTGGCAGTGGAGATCTTCTTTCTCATGGCTTGCACTTATTTTGTGGGAAAGTATTTCTCCAAAAATCTTTATTGTAAATCATTCCATGTGGTCACACTTCCGATGGGAATGGTGTACAACCATTATCGCGCTCCATCCTGCAAGGTAAAGGGAAAAGAAAGTAGGTGTATGTATTCAAACATAAAGCCCGTGTTGTTCCGCTGAGTGTCGCAAGCCATCTCGAAGTCTTACAGGTATCTCTATGGATCTTTTCCAGGATGATCGTTGTGATGTCCGGGACCGAAGCATGGGGTGATCGTCGATGCAAGGCACAGACAAAGAGAGGCTCCTATAAGACTTCCAAGTGAAGGGGCACATGAATGAACCGAATCTACCCGAAAGAGAGGGATTCTAAGGCTGTATAGGAATGGGACTGTACAGTTGAGGAGAGCTTAAAGGATTTGATTAGTGCTACTCATACCACAAGGTGCATCTTCTTTTATAGCGCTCGTTCCACCAGAACTCCAAAGTTAAGCGTGCTTGACCTAGAGTAATGGTGGGATGGGTGACTCCCTGGGATATTTTCTCAGGGAACGTGTGAGTGAGGACAAGTGGGATGAGGTAGGGGAGGTGGAGGTGGTAGTATTCGTTCTGCCATTTCTTCACCTTCGGACTCGGAGAATAGTGAATTATACTTTTCTTTTAGTGAAGCGTGTATGCTACTGGTGTTACACTCAGCCTCAGATGTCTGACTTCCTTCTGAGGTTTCTGGTGGTGAATCTCGACTTATGGTTTCTTCCAAGTTTCTCCTTGCTTGTGCCCTCCTTCACCGTGTAGGATAAGGAAGAGTAAGATAGAAAAGCGCGCTTACACTCTCGACAACGGCACCAAATTTTGGCACACCGTCATTTAGTGTGCAAAATTACATCTGTAGGCAAAGCCCGGTATATGCTTAAATTTGCCCTTAGAGGCTAGTATAGCGCCCAAACGAAGATATCGTCCCACGAGGAATGTTTAACCTTTCTATATTCTTCGTAGCTTTTTGGGAATTTGTTGGAATTACTGTCACTAATTCATCCCTGCACACTTCAAACTAAACACGCAATTAAATAATTAAACAGAATTAAATAATTTAAGAGATATGTTCAAGTCAAACATTAGTTCGATTTCGGTAGATGCATGCAATTATGGGCACAACCACATAGGTACCTTGATTTGACTAGTATGTTATAGAAAACAGTTACGGGCGACTTACACCCCCAATACCTTCTTACTGTGTATGCTAAGAGCGATACGGGTGACGACTCTTAGTCTCTAACTACCCGAGACCCAAAGAAGAGACGCATACTAACACGTTATTTATTAACAAAATAACACATTCCGCAAGTGCACGGTGCTATTGTAATACCTAGGTGAGCAAGAGTATCGTATCCCACAGAGACTGAATTGACTGACTCTCACACAAGTACTCACTTAATATCTAGACACTAATAACCAGATAAGGAGAGAACAAAAATAAAGAACATAAAATAAAACAGTAGAAATTGAAAATATGCAGAGAAATAAATAATTGGAAAAACCTAGGTTTTAGGGATGGTGGATTTATTATTTCAATTAATATAATACTTTGACTCTTTCAACCTGAATTCTTGTCTTTAATCTATCAATGGTGGGGGATCACTAGGATGTTATCAGGCTGGTTATAACAACATATACTGTAACAACCTGTTTTTCCAATCACTGTTTAAATAAAGTATTTATCTTGAAATATGTTAATTTGTGAACTTTCGAATTGAGTTTTAGTAGTCTAAGTCGCACCCATAGACCTATTAATCTTAATTTTGATCAATGTTTTTCTTAGTGCATTTAGACTACTCAAACATTGATTTTAGATTTGAACACACACATATACGCATGCATTGGTGCATAAAGATTTAAATTTAATTATGATAAAATTAGATTTTTAATTTGATAAGATGCGAGAACTTTATTTCCCCTTATTTTAATAGAATAATAATCCTATCATGCAATAAAGTTTAAAAATTTGATAAGCGGAGAAACATATTATTATGGTAGGAGTTGAAACTCAATTCTTTAAGTTTGGTGAGTTCTTCAAATAACTCAAATGTTTCGAGCAAGTGAAGGAATCTATAATATTTTTCCTCCGCGGACTGGTTTTAAATATAGGAAGTAAAACCCTAAAATCTTGGTATAAAAGGTTTAAACTTTTGTAAGGAGTGATAATTCTTTTCACATCATCTCTGGACATAGCTTCTTTCAACACAAATTCAAGGTAATTGTTTTGTTTTGTTCTTACAAAGTCTAAATCATTTCTCTTTACGATTTATAAATTTTTAAGTCTAGAATTCTTACTGATAGGGTTTCGTGACTCCTTGGTTTTGTATAATAATCAATATAACATTATTAAAATTTCTCTTTGATTTAATCTAATTTCTTCGGATCTTTCATTTACTGTATCGGATTGGTATTTAAAATAATTATTGATCTTTCATGTTTTCGGTATATTGATCTGAACAACATTTTCAATTTTTAAAACTAGTTTTTTTATAATAATCCATTGTTGGATACTTTATTTTGAAGAAACAAAAACGTTGGAGTTTGTACCATATATGAAATTTTATTAGCTACAATATGAATGGTTGGTTTTCACCTAGAAGATTTTTATGAATTATTATATTGTATCATTTGTTTTAATAGTTCTTCAGAAAGGAATAATTTTTTGCAATCATTTCATTGCCATTCATTATAGTTTTTGCAATCATTTCGTTGCCATTAATCATAGTTCCCTGCATGTTATATATATATATATATATATATATATACCAATCACACACGCATCATATAAGGCACACATCACATCATATAACTATACCTATTCATGCTTTTAATTAAATATTTCAAATTAAATAATAATGCATTCCTTTCTTGAATTTCTCGATTTCAGGGCTCTATAATCAATTTAGATTTTTCTTAGGACATTATATCTATGTTTAGTCTTTTTGCATTTCGAGAACTTACAAAATAAGCGTAATAGTAGAGAAATTTCAGACAAAAGTTGTCGAAATTAATTCTAAATTTCTCAATCATAAATGGATTTCATATTCATAGCCATCGTTTTATTTTTATTTGTTTTGAAACCTCATATATAATCTGGAAGTTTTATGATTATAATTATAGTCCCATTTCTAGTTGAGTTTTCATTTAAGATTCGAACATATATTTAAAGGATTTATTTATTATGACATTCTAGATGCGGCGCGACTAAGATATTAAGTTATTGTTAGTTCTTGACTCACAGTTCATCGATTCAATTAAGGTGTGGGATTCATTTATTTTATGCCATTGATTTATATTTTTGCCCATTTTAATATCACGCGTTTGCCGTATATCATGTTACTATCAATGAGCCCTAGGACTATATGTTCATTTATTATTTGGCTCTCAGTATTTGTACACAAATGTCAATGTCGTTAAGCGATTCAATTAGTACTAATGTACTATCAATTTCCGCTATTAAGGTACTATCAATTTTCCAGTATCAGTTATATGTGTGTTACTGTTTTATTAACTTGGGAAAATCTTTGCATAATTTCTCACACTGAGTATATTTTATATATGCTCACCCCTCATTAATATTGTCAGGTAATTGATTTGGTAGCATGTGGGAGATCGAATGACAAGTCAAGTCAATTTCCATTTCTTCCGCTTACATTAGTTAAATTTTATTTAAGACGATTATTACTAATTCAGTGTTTCATGGATCATGTTGTTTCTTAGACATCTACTCATGATATTGTCTTTTTTTTTAGAACATATGATAAACTTTTCAAATAAAAATATTTCAGTAGCATTGCTATTTTAATTGATCAAGTAGAATTTTAATCTATTAAATTCAAGTATTTATTTTTCTACTCAAATATTTTAACTAATTAACTTAGATTATTATTTAATTTAATTAAGAAAAAAATTTACTCACATTTTCACATCAATTATAATATATATAATAAAAAAAATCAGTTTAACACTTTAAGAAATTTAGGGTGTTAGTATCAGAGCCGAACCCGGGTGCGCTCGACCGGGCCCTGGAGCCAGTCCAGGTATGCTCAAACAGGACCCCGGGGGACGGTCCTACAGATGAAGGAGCACGACGAGGATGTCGTGTCTCCAACGGGGGGAGAATGTAATGTCCCACATCGGTGGGAGAATGAAAATTTGACAAGTATATAAGTGGACTCAATGGACTCTCCAGCAACTTGGGTTAACCATTTTGGCAATGCGAGGACGGATGCCAAGTAGTTGCTAGCGGGCCTGTTGTACCATCGTTTCATTGCTGGGCCCCATCCCGTGGGCTTAGGGTGTTATATATACCATAACATAGATATAACAAGCGCATGCTTCATTGCGGTCGGTTCTTCACACATGTTGCTACTCCTAATCAAGCACACGAAGATCTATTCAACCGTATGCAATACTTGTTCACTTGGTCGGTCCTTCCAAGCACACATAAAATGATTTCTATCTTTCTATAATTAATCATTCTCTGGTCAGTGCTTCAGATTAACGACTAGCATGCATAAATGGTGATCAAGTATCCATACAAGATATCAAATAAATTATAGAAATTAAATCCCGAGAGATAGCAGGAACAAAAGTAATCGAGTTATATATTAAAATTCATAATGTTCCACACCCTAAAACCTAGCTAGAAAATTAGCTAGACATGAATAAATAAACAAGTGAATCTAGAGTATAAGTGTTCATGACAACAAAGATATAAAAACTAAAAAATTTAGAGTAATCCGGTAGTCTTGACTTCGCTGCAACGGCACTCCGTCTCTATCAACCTTGTCGACTCAATCGAGGTTTAGTGCGTCTCCTCTGAGCATCTTGGCATCTCTCCAAGTTGTATGATGATTTTTTGCTGTAATTTGATCCTCTCGAAGTTATATTTTCGTTTGTATCAAATGAAGCTTTTATATTTAGGTCAAAAACTCTGAGTTGGAGTGCATAAAATCAAATCCCGCGAACCTGCTCATATGGGTCGATCGAGCTCATTAGGTCAACCTAGAGGCTTGTTTTTGCATATGGTCGACCCAAGTGACTTTAGTCGGGTCGACCCACCTCTGTACAATTTGTACTAGGACCGGTCGACCTACACTTTCCAGGTCGACCCGATCTCTTTTTTCGCTGGGCTTCGGAATTTTTCAGGCTTCAATCATTTAATCCAGTCCATTAACTCCAAATTAGTATCCAATTAAGCTCAAGAGCCCAATTAAACACCTATTTAACTCCTTTCGACCATATTTGATCATTTTGCTCCAAAAATACAGTCAAAACACAACTATTGCTGCAAAACTAAAAAACACATAAAAATTCCAAATATAACAATATAAGCACTAAATCTATATAAAATATATAACTTCATATAATAAAGAGCATCAATTCATATCTGAAAGTTGTGTAAAATACACAGCTATCACATATAGAGAGTTTGCAAGGGCAGCAACATTAAATCGGAGAGACCCAACACCAGAACATAGGCACATCCTCGGTGTGCCCACCAGATCTACCTGTACTTCATTCTCCAAGCTTCGACGCCTGTTTTATCACTTAGTGGCTCATCAAGCTATGACTCCCTTACTTCCACCCTGACTTAGATAAACAATAGTTCAATTAAGAGTGGCCAACTACCTAACCTTGCTATTGTCATATCATTGATCTGCCCAGAATAAAGTTGGGAATCAATTCAAAGTAAATTAAGAACACTAAGCCTCATGCATATTTTCTACCTTAACCTATTCACATTCGACTTGAACATAAATTACTTAGCCCGAAAACATATTTAAACAAATCAAAAGTAAATAAATAACTCATAGTAAAAGAAAGACAAACTAGATTAATGGCTGGATCCAACTCCAGTTTTGGAAAAAATATGTACGTGCATCGGCCGAGGGCAAACTGCCGACTGCCGTGTAGAATATTCAAAACTAAAATATAGAAAACTAAGTGCAGAAATATAAGTGTTGTTAAGTGTGTTTGTAACTTAAATAAGAAACAATATTTATAGTTGCTAATTAGCCACATCTTGGCCTAGCCCAGCCGACGCAGGGGCATGAAGTTAGTTGGAGAAGACCACTTCAACACAACAGTAATGGTTGCTAATTTTAGGGTTCATGCTCCATGTCTTCTCTCTCCTTCTCTCTTCTTTCCTCTCTTATCTATCTCTTCTTTCCTCTCCCCTCTTCTGAACTGATCGCCCCCTTGTTTCGGAATTGCTGCTCACATGGATCCATGTTGTTTGAGTAGAGGTGGTTGCTAAACTTCCACGCTAAATCTGCAATAGACTTTCAAAGCTTCAGCGTCCTCCTTATGCCCTCAGTAAAGTCAGCATCATGGTTATGCCCTTAATGGATCCAAACGCGCTCATCTCTCCCCTGTCACACTTTTATCCCTAACAAGACTCTAGACACTACTAAAAGTACTAAATACGAGTAAAAAGATAAAGTAAAAAGATATGAAATTGAGTTTGTATCAGGTAGTTATATTCTCGATTTTATTATGATAGGTCTAAGGTTTAAAACTTATACAATGCATTTTATTTAGTTTTATTCCTAGTTAATTCTGAAATTTATTTATGTAATTAAAACTATTAAATATTTTTTTAAAATGATGTTTGTCCCAATGGTAGGAGTTCCGTTTTTTTTGTTAAAGGTCTATGGTTCAAATTTGTTTGAAGTGACTTTTATTCTTTTTATTCATTTTAACATAAGATCATTTTGAACATTATATATATTTATTAATGAGTTTAATTTTTGAAAATGAGGCTTAATCTAGCGGTTAGCGTTCTAATTGTTCTTGGAGCTCCATAGTTCAAAACTTGTTGATGTAGTTTTTTATTCTTCTTTTATGTATTTAATTCAAAAGCATTTATGAGAAGTATTTAATTAAATCAGTTTAGTATATATTGTATATATCCTTCTAGCTTAGTGGATAAACTTTTATTGTTTTATTTTATGTTATTGGTTACGTGTTCAAGCCCTCTTGGCTACATAATTATATTATAGTTTTACCTTATTTTTATTTAATTTATTTTTTCTTAATTAAGATTAAATTTGAAATTAAGTGTATGGTATATTAAATCAATATTTTCATATTATTCTATGATTTAAAATGATCCTTTAAATCATATATTAACTATTATAATTTTCCTTTATGAATTTAAGTAATTTATTTGCATGATCAATAACTCCATTATATTTTTAAGCTAGATCACCCGTTCGACCTTTAAGTGACGTCAGGTTATGCTCTTACTTTAGAGACACGATCCCTAGATCCTTATTTATGTTATAGTATATGTTAGAATATTAATATGTTATTAAGACATAATTCTTATGTATAGGTCCTAACCCGAGACTTGTTTAGGACGGCGATTAAGGCTATACTTGTATTTAAACATAAAGTCTTAATCCGCGACAACTAGCTTAAGACGAGAAGTCGTGAATAAAGATACAACTAATATTCTAGCTATAAGGTGGATTTATTTACTAAAATGCTTCGAAAATATATTTAAACTTTCGTCCACTATGTAAAATGAATTATGCTTATGTGTTGGGGTTTTTTTCGAATTGTACCCCCACAGGATCTATTTGGATGCCATTAATTCTAACCTCATGTAAATCATAATTTTATGTGTGACATTAATTATCCTATGTTGAATTAGCATGCAAGTTTAATTTCGAATCTATTGCAACAGAAAGAAAATAGAGTCTATCGAAATTACACTTACAATAACTATCGGGTTGCTCACGGGATTAAAGGTCTAATCCCGTTGTTGATGGAAAACACATGGATGGTGATTTACTTCTCCTTGGTGTTCGAAATCTCACAGCTCTAATATTCTACTTCTTGATCTTCTGTCGTATTTCCGGACCTTGTCTAGATGCAGGCGGGCTGCAAACTGCTAAACGGTTGTGGAAACCCTAGGGATCAAGAGAGCATAAGGAGGGGTTGTATTTTCTTGTTAAATTTCGTCCCCCTCTCTCCTATATATAGGGAGGTGGGAAAAATTTAGGTTTCCAAACCCTAATGGGTTTGGACCTCCAACTCTTATTCTATCCTCAGTCCATTTAGGTCATATTGGGCTACAATAGGGATCCTGAAGAATATTAAATTGACCTACTAATTTATTTAATTTCCAATATCCATAACTAGGATATAATTAAATAAATTAAGTATTATTTTTATTCCACTAAAGAAATAATATTGGCCTACCAATTTAATACATATTTACGAATATGTTTTCTCCTTTAGTTCAGTCATTCCCCATGTTTAAAATATAATGTCCATTAATTAATTATATAAGCTTCTGACATTTATAATTTATTAATATCTTATTCCGAGAGTAGTACCGCACGACTTCCGTATCATGTTAAGAATTAATTAATATTCCATCTACAGGGCTTTCCGTGATCTTTTTGCTTCCTCAAGGGGACATCATCAACCTGATGTACTAGGACAACATGGCCATATATAATGCATGACCCATCATATATGCAAATGCCACTACCCAAAATATCAAGGTTGTTGATCCTACCAAAGAATCTCATTCATTGATAAATCCAAGCAGTCGACACAACATAGATATGTCCGTCAATATATATGGGTTGAGAACCCGAACTCTATGAATCTTTATTCTCTCACTTAAGGTCAAAATACAGAACAGTATCCTATCGTGATCCTCCTCAATACACAAGTCACTGTACTAGAATAATCAGTTATCCAAGATAAACTAAGTATCAAATTATTCTACGGTGTACCGATGGTGGGTTCAGGACCATCTAAACCGCGAGCCTTTTAATATAATGCAATGAATCACATGATATGATCTTTATCGTGTGTTGACCCACACCATATCATATACAATGAAAGTACATGAAACGTATAATTAAATATAAGAATAATTAAATGCACACAGTGATTGTAATTATTATTTAATCTATATCATCTTAATATTGTTTAATGTATATAAAGAAAAGATTTCCAGTATACAAAATCAACAATCTCCCACTTATACTCGAAGCATGTCTTTTAAGTATAAACAACACACTGGCTAACTCTCCAACATAACATAAACTCAAAACGGTCCCGGGTCTACATCAACTCCCATTATCTCCACTTGAGAAGGTCTGAGCTTGGAAGGCTCGTGAATGGGACAACCATTTTTTCTTCCAATGCAATCTTGACCACTACCACATCTTCCTTCCTTATCTCTCGTATAAAGTGGTACTTTAAACCTATATGTTTAATTATCCCATTGACTCTAGATTCCTTTTTGAATTTTCTACTGCACTGGAGTTATCACAATGTGCCATGATACTCCTAAGGCAAATCAAGAACCACGCTCGAGTCCAAAAAGAAGTTATAGAGGCATACAGTCTTTCGTAGCTTCGGTACTAGCCACATACTCGACTTTCATGGTAGAGTGAGAATTCATTTCTGCCTTGCTCTTCTATTCCATGACTCATCTTCCCAATTTAAACACATATGCTGAGGAAGATTTACTCTTATCCTTTTTATCGGTTCTAGAAAAACTAAGTCCGTATAACCTAGGACAATTAGACTATCTGAGTGGTAAACAAGCATATAATCTCAAGTCCTCTTGAGAATGCTTTTTGCCCCAGCCTATTGTCCTTAACTAGGGTTAAATTGATATCTTCACAATATGCCACTGCATAGCAGATATCGGGTTTTGTGCACAGCATAGCATAGTGAGTCTTCCTTTTGCAGAAGCATAAGGAATCTAATTTCTCTCATCTATCTCATATGTGTTTAGGGAGTACATTTCCTTGAGTAGATGCATTCCATGCTCAAAAGGTATAAAACCTTTCTTGGAATCTGTATGTTGAATCTAGCTAGCATATTTTTGATAGAGATACCTGGGATGAGTATATCAGCCCAAATCCTTCGTATCGAAATACCTGGATAATCACAGCCCCTATGTTTGATAACTCCTTCTCATTGTCACCCAATAAAAAATTTGTTATTTAACATATGGTACTAGGATAACCACCACGTTTCCGTCACGCCTCTTGTACATATAGCTTTCATCCAATTTTTCCACGAATCTATATGACTAGATAACTTCGTTAAACCAGGTGTTCTAAGATTTTAATGCTTGATCAAATCCATGGATGGACTTCTAAGCTTGTACATTAAGTGCTCTTGGCCTTTTAGCAATAAATCTCTTTATTTGTCACATGTAGATGTTTTCCTCAAGACTTTCATTCAAGAAAACTGTCTTGACATCTATTTGCCAAACAACTAAGTTAAAATGAGTAGCAATAGACAAGAGAGTCCAGATCAAACATTACACTTGATCATCTCTTTCTTTTGTAGATCCACTTTCACTAAATGAGTTTTACCCCATTTAGTGGTTCTACAAGCTCCCACAGTCCATGGTGATCCATAGATCTCATTTCGGATTCCATTGCAGTTTTTCATGAAACCACGTCCTTATCTTGAACTACTTCATCGTAGTTCCTAGGACCTAATTCATTTAGTCTTTCCAAAAAATCAGAAGATATTTATAGAGTAATGAATCTATTAGGTTACCTCACAACCCTCCCACTACGATAAGGTATTTTATGTACCTTTGTGACACATTGTGCAGTATTAGGTGGTACCTCTTCTTGTACACTTTGATGTAGGATTCGAATATTCTTTCCTCAACTCATCAAGAACGATCTTGTTCTTAATCTTGTGACTTATAACATAGTTTTCTTCTAAGAATCTGACATTAGTGCTTACAATGATCTTTTGATTCTTAGGATTATAAAATAAACCACATTTCATTCATCTTGGATATCCAAAGAACAATTGTCATTCCTAGAGCATATCCTCATAATGAAAATGACAACTTTGAATAGCTCATCATCGATCTAACCATTTCCAATAATGTTCTATTTTTTCGTACCACTATGTTGTCCTGTTGTTAGAATAGCAGACGCAGTCAACCGGGATGCAATCACATTCTCTGTCAAGTAGTCCCTAAAGTCTCCTAAGAGGTACTCATCACTATGATCAGAAACATAGTGACTTTTTACTTTTACTAATGTGTTCATTTGCTTTCATCTTAAATTCTTTGATTTCTCAAAGCATTCAGACTTGTGACACATTATGTAAATGTATTAAAACTCGAGTAACCATCAATGAACGTGATGATTTACTTTTTACCACCTCTTAGCGTGAACTGTCATAAGGCAGCATAGGCAGAGTGAATTAAACCTAATATCTCTTTGGATTTATTCTCTTTTATCCTTAAAGGACACTTTGTTATTTTTACCTTCTTAGCAGGATTTGCACAAAGAAATAATTATAGGACCAGTGAACCCAATGGACCATCATTTTCAAACTTTGAATCCTCTTAAGAATAATATGTCCAAGTCTTAGATGCCAAAGATAAGTTTGATTCCTTTGCGAAGATTCTTTCCTTTTAGTGAGGTTAGTCGATGTATTCAATAATTGTTGTGTAGTGTTATGCATAAGTTTCAGTTATAAAGAAGTTCATCCAATGTGCCAGAATAGATAAAGTGTTTTCCATCCATGATAACAAACTTGTTATCAAAATTAACAAAATATCAGTTCAAAACCAACTTAGAAACATAAACCAAGTTTCTAAAGTTTAACACATACAGATAATCCTTCAAAAACTAAAATCTATCACTACTGAAATGTATATGCATGTCTCCCACTTCAATAGGCATCACTTGTGTAGCATTGCATATATAGACAGTGATCTCATCTTCACTCAAATGAGTGAGACATACATTTCCTTTTAAGAGTACACTTAGACTTATGATGTCTTAGCTGATTACACTCGAAGAACATATCCGTGGACTTAAAGTCCTTTTGAGGTAACTATATCATTTTCTTCATTACCTTACACGCTTTCTTTGGCTAAGATACATTCTTCTTCTTACCTGAAGATGCATTTCTCTCAGCCATATACCTCTCTGTGATGTCTTTCACAAGTATCTCAGCTGTTTGAAGATTAGTAAGCATTTCTGATAAAGTGACGTTCTTCTTTATCATGCCAAAGTTCAAAAAGAACTGTTTAAACTTCAGGGACAGACTGTCAAACACCATGTCGATCTAAGACTCGGTGTCTTGTTCACCATCCAGGGTTTCAATCTCCGATGAGTAGCTTATCATCCAGAGAACGTGATCCCTTGCAGGAATGGAATCGACCATCTTGATGTTCATCAGATTTTTCATGGCAATGTATTTTGTTGTGTAATTTTGATGTCCAATTGAACATTATAACATAAGAGGTTCTCATTACTTCATCAAAATTCAAAACTGGTTTCTTATGACGTTCCTCATCAAGTACAAAGCATGCAAGAGCACCTACTTATAGGAACACATTCCACCTAATGAAATATTAGGACGTGATTGGTACGGTGGAATGGAATGGAATAGAATGATCATTCCTATGTCCATTCCCATTCCACCGATTGGTATGGTTCAAAATCGGGAATCACCATTCCCGATGGAATCCCTATTCCCAAAGGAAGGGGAATAGCCAATCCACCCACCCCAAGGGTTTAGCTATTCCCAATGACCAAAAAAATTAACATATGTATATTTATACATAATCATGTTTTATAATATTATTTTATCATATTTAGAAAAATAAATAAAAAATCAAATTAAATAATTTATTATTATTATTATTATTATTATTATTATTATTTATTTTCAATATAATTTAAAAATATATGTTAAAATCAAATTTTGATAGCTTTTATAATTTTGTTGAAGAAAAATGAAAGTGATGCCGAAATAAATATACCATAAAAATATGTTATAATACAATATAAAATATTTATATATTTTATATAATTTAATATATTCAAATGAAAAATTGAAATGTTAAAGTATTTTTCTATGAAGTAAAAATATTTTTATTAACTTGTACAAATTATTCTATATTGATTAATTAAATATTTTAGAATAAATTTTTTCAATAAAATAAATAAATTATAATTTGCTAAAAAATTAGAAAAAATCATATGCTAAAAAAGAAAAATGACATTTAGAAATATAAAAGATAAATTAAGGCACGTGTTGATATTTATTAGCTACTACATACACTTTATTCAATTATAAGAAAATTTTAAAGTAAATAAAATATTCATTATATAAGATTAAAAAATTGATATTTCATTCCGATCTTCATTCTGTGAACATACCAATCATAAGAATCGTCATTTCATTCATACCCTCATTTCATTTCTAAGTTCATTACATTCATACCTAATTCCATTCAATCATACCAATCACCTCCTTAGAGTTTGGGCATTCAAACCATAGTGTAACCTCGCATGAGTTACTAAGATACATTTAAGCTACATTTGTAACATCCTATAATGATGCATTCAAATCCACATTTGAAATCTCTCATGGGTTACTATCACTGCAGTATTAACTCTCCACCATAAGTGAGAGTCGGTTATACTCCAGAAGATCAAGAGTCACATTCGTGTACATCTATGGGTCGAATACCGAACTATTCCCGAATCTATTCCAGAGAGATTACCCATGTAACACCTCAAATATTCATTATATTAGACATTTTATAAGTTAATAACGCAAGGAGTGAAATTTAGAAAATAAGGCATATATATATTCTCGAAACAAGATATTTCATAACTCAATCAAAGATACCAAATATGGGCTGCTAAATATTTATATTTATATATAGTCCAAGAGGGCCTTATTCCAGCCCATTACCTTATTTAAATTTCAGCCCACATACTACATTTTTGTTCCAATCCATTCTGCTAGCTTAAATTAGAGGAATTGAGTTTCATTCTCATTCATTCACCTCTATAAACTTAGTTCAATTTCTCTTCTCTCTCGCAAGTCAAGTGGTGCAAGAAGTGGTGGTCAGCTTCGATCATCTTTCCGTTGAAGTTTCATATCAAGCTACACTTAAGCTTCATTCCCCCTTCTTAAATTTTGAATTATGAGGTGCGGTTAACTCCAGAAATTTATTTCAAGCTAAGCAATTTTAGCTAGTAAATTTAGAAAAAAAAATGGTTATTTGGCATCAATTTTGAACTTATGTTTCCATTTAATATAGTCTTAATTGTTGTAAATGATTGCATGTATGCTTCTACGATTGAAAACATCTAGTTGTATTTGAAATTCACGAATTTGGGTTTTGTGAGGAAATTCTGGAAGAAAACTTTAGATTGAGTTTTATTTTTCTTATATTTTGGAAAGAAAAACTTGATCAGTCAGAATGAGCTAGTTCGAATGCTATTATTATGAATTTGAATTTGAAGATCTTTACAAAATATTTTGTTAAATATGTTTGGGAAATTTGTGAATGAAAATAGAAAAAAGTAATTAAGTTTGGTTGTGTGAGTGAATCTGACGAGAAGTGTGTGTGTGTTGTTAGCTACCCTTTTGAAATTTTGAGGTTGAATTAATGGGTTTTAATGATTAAGGAGTTGTTTTAAGATAGTTAAACAATTGGGTTGTTTTGGGGGGAAAAAATAGAAATGTGTGGTAGGCTTTTGGAAAATAGATTTAAATTTTTGAATTTGTTTGTAAATTCAAATCTTTCACTTGACCCCTAAAAATTATGGAATTCTATTATAGCACCTCTACTAATATATATAATCTGGTCTTATTCGGAAATTCGTCATTATTTCGAGGTCCAACAAACTCTTTAGTTGTTATAAAGAGTTCAATTTGTTCTAATTATAGTGCATTATTAGTTCACGATGCATCTAACACACAGTTCATGTCTCTTTAACTTTATTTCACATCACATTGGGTCGACATGGAGCAGAACTTGGATCAGTTTAATCTTTAGTTTATGCTTTTCAATATAGAGCAACATCTCGTAAGCACCGAGAACATTAAGGTGGATTTTTGCTAACTAAAACATATGTTTTTACAATACTTTAATTTCATCCATATATGATTTAAGAATATTTTCGCTCTTCGTGAATATGATTTGACCTGCATGATGAATTCAAGTATTGTCAATTCTTTTGATATATAGTTATGTGATGACATAGGGTCTGCATCTACGCATAGTTAATTGAGCATATTGGCTTGTGAATAAATATTCTTAAGTGTGTTGACATAAAAATGAATATTGAATTCTTCGCTTTTGAATAACTATTCTTAAGTGCATGGGCATAAGAATGAATATTGTTTTATTTACTTTTGAATAAATATTTTTAAGAGCATTGACATGATTATAAATATTATACTATTGGCTTTTGATATGATAAATATTTGCAAGTGTTTAATTAAAGTTATGATAAATATATGATATATAGCCGACGGCTACACATGAATGATAATGCATGAAAAATATATATATATATATATATAAAGTTATATTAATTTTGATGATTAATTTGCACAAATTCATGATTTAGATGATTTTATGAAATAATAATACTATGATATACATGAAGCAATATATATAGTTATAGCCCCTAAAAATAGCAAAAATAATCCGTAATTGAAGGACGACAAGCTAGGCTCTGAACGTATTACGTTGAGTTGGCCTCCTCCAATCCATTTGGTGGGCGTCTCTCTCTCTCTCTCTCTCTCTCTCTCTCTCAATGCCTTGTCGCTTGCGTGCCCCATCATCTGTAAACGCATGCATGCAACATATCTAGCTAGTATGATGGGGTGCAACGTTTCAAAGTTCGGCGCCGGCGGCCGTGCCAACTTTCAGGCGAGGCTCCGGCCGCTCTTCCTCCAAGGCCTGGCGGGGGTGAGGACATGGAGGCTTCTTCCCCGCCCGGCCAAGGACACCCCTTCCAAGAAAGGCCTACTCTTGCACGATAAGGAAAACCCCTCTTTCGACCAAAACGATCCTAAAAAGAGCGTCGCCATGGCAACCGTCATTGGTAACAACTACGGCATTAAGGTCGCCACCAAACGTCCAAATCTCAGGCTAAAGGATAAAAGCCACACCAAAGACCGCCCCATCGCCGGAGACAAATCCAAGAAATCCGATGCTTCCGATGAGGACGAGGATGATGACCAAGGTAGAAAGATCGGTGCCTTTCCAGGGTCACCCAGTTTTCGAATTTTCTTCCAGGATGCTGCAGTAGACGACGGCCATAATCAAATTGGTGATACCGCCCTCTCAAAGGTAAATTACAAATTAATCTCGTATGATGCAATGTGTGTATATATGCAAAAATATTACATATGTTTAGTTTATTTGGTGTTGCAAAAATCGAATTTTCTTTAGAACAAGAAAAATTAATTAAAGTGATACCACCAACTAATTAATATTGGGTTTTGATCGAGTTCGAATCCCACCCACATTTCTAGATTGAGAAATCTTATGAGGTAGCGGGTGCAAAAATTTAAAGAAAAGCTTTTGAAGAGTAAAGCGTGAATAAGATTAATTAATTGTTTGAATTGCAGGAGATATGTGTGCAGAAGAAAGTGAAGAGAGAGAGAAAGAAGAGACCGAACATTAAAACGGTGATGTCGGGAAAGAGAAGAGAAGCGGGAATAGCAGTGAAGAACCTCTTAAACGTGAAAGCGTGTTCCCATTCGCCTCACAATTCCACGCTTTCTGTTGCCGACACCAGGAAATCTGGACACTGAAATTTTGTCTTGCCCTTCTTTTTCTCATTCAATGTACATATATATATATTTGTATAATCTCTTGATTTTCTGCTTCGAAACATATAGTACGTAATTAAGCTTCTATACTATGTAAATAGTATATTGCAAATGTATTGCGTAGTAGGGTGTACAATTGGTTTGGAAAAAAACAAAAATAAGGTGTACAATTGAATGACTTTCATTACTTATATGAATTTATGGTTTACAACTTTACATATTTGCATTTCAACCAAAAAAAAAAGCATAATAACATAAAGATAATTCAAACACATCCCCTTTTTATTCTTTACCGCTCTCACTATTATATAATAGAAATATAAATATAAATATAAATATAAAAGATACATTTTTTACCACTTAGCCATTAATAATAACTTAAACCCCATTATAGTCCCCACTCTTTTTCTATAATTAAACAAAGAGAGAAAAACATCTAGACATAAAATCATATCCCCTTCAGAGTGGTGATGTTTGCTCTATAATAATTATTATATTTGCACCATAAAATAAATTAATTCAAAATTAATTAATTAGAAAATTATTTTTTTTTACTCACACAACCGACATGTGATATTGAGGAGATTCGAACTCATGACCTTTGGTCTCCATTAATTAGAAAATTCATAACTACTCTTTATTAAATAAAATATTGAAATTGAAAAATTAAATAAAATAAAAGAAAAAGAAAAAGGAAAAGAAAAGGAAAAAAAATCCTTTCTTTTCGGTTCCTCCTAAGTCCCAAACGTCGCCCGCCATCTTTCTTCTATCATCAGTCTTCACCATCTGCAACCCAGTGGCCGTCTGCCCTTCTGCCTCCCATCTTTCCCATTTGCAACTTGTATCCCAACCACTACCAATTTGCATGAAACAAGAGAACATCATGTCAGCACCTGTTCGCCCTCTTCAACCTTCTTCCAAAATATTAAATGTCTGATTTGAAATAGGTTTTCGAACATGTCGATGAGATTCAAGTTAAATTTTTCGAACTAGTTTTAAATTTTGAATCTTAATCTTCATGACGACGAGCAAAGTTTGAAGGGGAGAGAGAGGATGTTAGCAGCGACTGTGGTAAATAATGGACCCTTCGGGGCTGGGCCTAGGTTGTGTCAGCGGACAATTAATTACATTTAATACTATGATTAGGTCAAATATGCATCTCAACTTCACACGAAATTCACAGACCAGTCAGAACTAGCTATATATATATAGTTAATTTCATTTTAGCCGGAGAAGAGGGTGACATGACGGCGCCAGTTCTGTTCTCTGTTCACATATATTTTTTTCTTCTCTTTTCTTTTTTTTGTTCTAATTTAGGTTTTCTTATTAAGGATAAAGTTAATTTTTTTAAGTGACAGGTAGATAAGTAATAAGATGTAGTATAGAAAGTAAAATGTCGAATGTAAAAAATAGTTGAAGTACAAAAAGTAAAAAGTGCAGTGCATTTTGCAACACCTTAAAAAAAACACAAATTAAAATGAGAGGACAAACCAAAAAAATTGCAAAAAAAAAACTGAAAGAAAAAAAAGATGTGGGAGGGACAATTGAAAAAGAAAAATAAAAAATAAGAAAAGGGAGAGGGAACCTGCTCCAAATTGGTGCATCATCAAATTCTACCCGGTCCACATCTGTTGCAGAATTTGGTGATGCATCAAATTGATATTGATGGGTTCCATAACATTTAATGCAATATTCTATTATTTAAAATTATTATTAAATGGATTATCTAATAAATTTAATTTAACTTATAAATTATATATTCACTTAATTTAAATTATAAATCATCTAAATAAATAAATAATTTCAATAAAATGACAATTAATTTAGTGTTGGTTCAACGAATTTCTTGCTTGATATAGAGAAATCAAAAACAAAGATGCTCACATTACACTTCAAAATGCATTAGTAGAACATATGTGGCAAAATGCAATTCTCATATACATAAGATGTACATCAGACGGACAACGCGTTGACCAAAAAATCGTCAAAATAGTTGATACTTTTTAAGGATACAAGTGATACTTTTTTTAGTAATACTTTTTAGGGTTACAAATTGATACTGATTTTGACAGTCTTTTTCTTTATTTTTTTATGGCCGAGACTTTTTAATGATGATACTTTTTAGTTTTATGGATGACACTGATTTTGACGAATTTTTTATCAACGCACGTTGACCGTCTGATGTGCATCTAGTGCATACAAGACCTGCCCGTGGAAAAAATATACTAATTATGAGCATTGGGGCCAAAATATATACATGTGTTTTCATAACTGTTGTAGTCTCGTAATATTTTTCACTAATTGTAAGAGTTTGATGATCATTTAAAGTAGTTTTATTATTCCAAGCACATTATATATATGTTATAATTTTTTAATAGTATATAATTTTTTAATACTATATTTTTTTGAAAGTATACAATTAATAGTTATTAATTTTGAATAATTATCATTTTAAAAAAAATTCTAAATCATTAATCATATTTATATTTCGATTATAATATAAAATGGAATCATTAAGATAATATTCTTATTTGTTGTAATATTTGTTGCTGAACATTGGAATTACCACAAAAAAAAGTACTGAAATTGCACTATTTAGTGTACGATCTACACTAAATAAGCGTTTAGAATTGGAGTTGCTCTAACAGGTCGAGATCCGTTAGATGGTCTTATAGAAGAGTCCCCATACTTTATCTTTGTAATTTTTGAACAAATACGAAAATAAAAAAAAAACTAAAAATTTCTTATGATTTCACTAGCTCATATCTTCAAATGCTCACTAGCATGTGTCGCAAAGTCAACAGATAGTGAGTTCATACGTACGTTGATCGAAAATTTCAACAGTGCGTTAAAATTTCATGTTGTACTTTTTAGCGTTTCACCCCGTGTTTCACTATTAAATTTATAATTTTAATAATATTTATCATAAAATAAAATAATTATAATACAAATAATCATGGTCAGCATTTTTCAACAAAAGAAAATGAATTCAAAATTTATAAAATATAGTTTTGAAAAAATCAACCAGAATGATGAATTATTAATGGTGAACCCTAAGAAACAATCATAAAATTAAACAAAATCACAAAAAATATAAAATTGAAAAAAATACAAGAAAAACTCGTAATTTAAAAGTGCAGTGTGGATTGTAACATAAAGAGTGCAACATGAAATTTCATGCGGGAAATATCCACCTACTATACCGATGGTTTAATTTATTGAATCATCAGTATACTAAATCAAATGGGAAGAAGATGAAGCAAATTCGTCCAAGTTTAAACCCCGAAATGATCCACCCCGCAAGGAGCACAGGCCTCACATCAGAAATGAAAGGTATCGAGCAGACCCCTATCCTCGTAACCCCAGATTCAATCCCAGAGATAGGAGAATACCCGAGCGCCCGGACAAAGGGCTACCTGAGTACAATCTTTGCATAACACCTTCGGAAGCCGTAAATGCAATGAAAGGGCTTGGCAAAACGTCAAATTGCCTCCAAAGATGAGAACGCCTGATAATGAGCGAGATAGGAACAAATTTTGCGACTTCCACAATGATCATGGGCATAGGACAGACGACTGCATCGCACGTAGACTTGAAGTGATCGAGCTTCTCAAAAGGGGCCATCTGACCGATCTTCTGACCTCGAAAGGAAAACAAAATTGGAATTGAAGAGACGATCGTATGGAAACTCAGCCCCCATAACCTCCGAGAATTGATCGAACCTTAAATTGCATAACCGGAGGTTCGGAGATCAGTGGCGTCTCGCAATCGTCAGCAAAGAGGCACTGCCGATCCCTCAAATACTCAGGGAACATACCCAAAGAAGCCGAACCTAATGAACTAACTACTCTCAGCTTCTCCAGTAGTGAAGTATCTGAACTCTCACACCCACACCACGATGCACATGTCATTTCTCTTTTAATATCGAACTGTTTAATCAAACGAACTCTCATCGATAACGGGAGTTCCTCTAACGTGATCTTCCTTAGTACGCTAAAAGGAATGCAGGTGAAAGAAACAGACATCGTAAAGAAGTCAACAACACTGATCGGCTTCAGCGGAGAACACAAAACAACCTTAGAAGAAATCACGCTCCCCACTTACATCGAGGGGGTTAACCTCCTCACCAAATTTCAAGTAATAGATGCACCTTCAGCGTACAACGTAATTATGGGACGACCCTGGATCCATGAGCTCCGAGCAGTACCTTCAACATACCACCAAACCATGAAATTCCCTACTCCGTGGGGGGTTCGATCAGTACGGGGAGAACAGGTCTCATCCAGAGAATGCTATGTCACTACTTTCAAATAAAAAGGACTCATCGAGGTTAATCAGATAGAGGTCGGATCAACCTCCGCGAGCATAGAAGATCGAAATTACGAAGAACCAGAAATTGAAGACCTCGATGAAGTATATATTCATCCCGAACTTTCAGATCATAGGTTATCCATCGGGTCCAGATTAACCTCGGACATCAGAGAACGATTGATCGCATTCCTTAAAGAGCATCATGACTGCTTTGCATGGTCATTTGAGGATATGACAGGTATCGACCCGTCCATTATAACTCACAAATTGCAGGTAGACCCAGAAAAAACTCCCATCAAACAGAAAAGATGAAAGTTCACCCCGAAAAGAAACAAAATCGTGGACGAGGAAGTAGGCAAACTGTTGAAAAATGGACATATCCATGAGGTTCATTATCCAAAATGGTTAGCAAATGTCGTGGTGGTCAAAAAGAAGAATGGAAAGAACCGGTTATGTATAGACTTCACCAACCTCAATCAGGCGTGCCCTAAAGATTCTTTTCCCCTCCCACATATAGGCGCCTTAGTCGATGCAACGACAGGTCACGAGCTCATGAGCTTCATGGACGCCTTCTCAGGATACAACCAAATCCTCATGCATCAGGAAGACCAAGAAAAGACAGCGTTCATAACACACCGAGGTATGTTCTGTTATAAAGTTATGCCTTTCGGACTAAAAAATGCAGGTGCAACATATCAAAGGCTGGTAAATCGAATGTTTGAAGAGTTTATCGGAATAACAATGGAAGTATACATCGACGACATGTTAGTCAAATTAGTACGAGCTCAAGACCATATCATGCACCTACGACGAACCTTCGAAGTCCTACGCCGATACAACATAAAGCTGAACCCCGCCAAATGCGCTTTTGGAGTAACATCGGGGAAGTTCCTGGGGTACCTAGTAACAAAAAGAGGTATCAAAGCCGACCCAAGCCAAAACAGAGCAGTTTGGAATATTTAGCACCCCAGAAACCCGAAAGACGTCCAAAAACTGACCGGTCGATTAGCAGCTCTCAGCCACTTTATATCTAAATATTCAGAAAGAAGTCGGGCGTTTTTTCAGACTCTACGAAAGAACAAAGACTTTGAATGGACTCCGGAATGCGCCAAGGCCCTCGAAGACCTTAAGGAATACCTTACAAGTCCACCTCTTTTATCCAAACCAATCAACGGTGAGGTACTCTTCGTTTATTTATCTGTTTCTACTAACTCTGTCAGTGCAGTTCTTGTTAGGAAAGACGAAGGAAGACAACACCCTGTATATTATGCTAGCCGCTCGCTGCTAGACGCCGAGATCAGATATCCGCAGCTCGAAAAGCTGGCCTTAGCACTTGTCATGGCTTCCAGGAAAATGAAATCCTATTTCCAAAGCTATTCAATAAAAGTGGTCACAGAGTTCCCCTTAAGATCCGTGTTAAGAAAGACAGACCTCGCGGGAAGATTGTTAAAATGGGCTATCAAACTCGGGGAGTATGACATAAACTACGTTCCCCGAACATCAATTAAATCACAAGTCCTATCAGATTTTATTGCAGATTTTTCCCACGAGGCCAAACCCCAAGGAGAAATGTTGATGAACATCAAAGGTAATGGTTCAAAGTACTGGACCCTCCAAGTTGATGGATCCAGCACTTTGAAGGGTAGTGGTATGGGCTTAGTACTTATCAATCCAGCAGAAATAATCACAGAAAGATCTATCCGATGCGGGTTCAAAACTACCAACAACAAAGCAAAATACGAGGCCCTCATAGTAGGATTGAATTTGGCAGCTGACGTAGGAGCTAAAAGAATTCGAGTCATGAGTGATTCGCAATTGATAATAAATCAGTTTGAAGGAGAATTCGAAGCAAAGGACTCGAAGATGGTATCATACCTCGCGGTCGCAAAACAAGCGACGGCCAAGTTCGAAAAAATCGAAGCCCAACACATTACTAGAGAGGAAAACCGCCACGCCGACGCATTGGCTAACTTGGGATCAGCCATTCAAACTAACCAGAACAAAAACATCCAGGTCTTATACGCCAAATGGTCCGCTGTGTGGAAAGGTGACAAGCCTGAAGTCTTTCCTGTCGACATCGACATCGAAGTAAACTGGATGACCCCTCTATGCAGATTCCTAACGGAAAATGAACTCCCCGAAGAGCCCATCGAAGCAAGACAAATCCAGGCAAAAGCTCCAAAATTCGCCATGATCTTCAGATCCTTGTTCAGAAAGTCCTTCTCAGGACCATATTTGAAATGTGTAAGCCTAACTGATTGGTCCTAAATCCTCTATGTTTTAAGGGTGATTTTTAGTGTATATTGTGCTAGACTAACTACCAATTGGATATATTTTGTGGATAGTTTTGTGCCTTGAGTTTTTGCAGGTAGTTAGTCTCAATTAAAGGAAAAGAGGTGCATTTTGCAAAGTATGGATCAGTGGTAAGGGAATACTGCGGAGAAAGCATGCCGTAAGGGCATACCAGTGAAACCGAATTTTTGCTGTACAGATCAGATGGGCCGAGAAGTGTTTTTGATGGTTTGAGCCCATGTTTTGAAGCCTCCAGCGGGCCCAGCGAGAATTATCTGACTTTGAAGAGCTGGAGGCGGTTTTGAAAGTGTCCAAATATAACCAGGATTCTATTTTGTTAATTACCTAGTTTAGATAAGATTTTTATATTTGTTTCCTAGTTGGAGTAGAACTCTATTTTTGGTAGCTAGATATATTAGGATTTATTCTATTCAAGAACAGCGATCATCGTGAGAAGACAGAACGAGACATCATCGTTCCAGAACAGCGCATAGACGCAGTATTATTCAATTTCTATTCAGCTTATTTTCGATTCATGGTGTTCGGTTTTTACAATTCTATGCGATCATACTACTTCATGAAGTCTAGCTAATTTACTCGCATATCTCGGACGCGAATCAACGAAGCTCTAGCAACCGACTGTGAGATCGAACTGCTCTCTAATTCCTTTGAATGCATGTGTCTGCTATATCTCGTTTTTATTGTTGTTAATTGTTTCGTGTTTTCTAAGTAGTTGCAAATATTTAGGAACGCGAGATTAATTAGTAGCCAATTAAACCGGCCATAAGTAAACGTGGTTTAAGTTTAATCTGTGGTAAAACGGTTCTTGAAACCAGGGGAGTAGCAGTCTAATTTTATCCTTCCTGTGTCAGAGTTGGGTAGATTAGAATCGGGTTTCTCTAGATCACAAGGCTGTCGACTCATTAAAACCATAAGAGTGTCTCTTTACGTTTGTCAGTCGATTAGGGAATTAATCGGTGAAGTGTCTTCCTGGTTAACGATAAAATACGGAGAAATAAGGACGTGTCAGTAAGTGTCTTCGGCGTCTATAACTGGTTGCATGATTTATTTGAATTCATCTTTGCATCTGTGATCGGTTCGTTAGCTAGAGTGGAGTTATTTGCAGTCCGGGATATTTTCTTCATAATTATCAATTTCGTTTATTGCCTAATTATTTTACTTGATTTAGTTCTTTTATTTTGCTGTTCCAGTTAGTTCATAAAATTCGAATTTCCCTTGTTAAAGTTGGTTATACAGATTGGAAAATAAAAGTGAAACTCGCCGGTCCTTTGGGAGACGATCCTGCTCGCCGCTGTACTCTGCAGTAAGGGCATACCGACAGACCAGTCGGAACATTTTATTTTTGGTGTAAAACGACGCACCAAATTTTGGCGCCGTTGCCGGGGATCGGTTTTTAAGCAGTAATTATTCTTATATTTTCAGTTTGTATTTTTTCTAGGGAAACATGGCTAACAACGGGAATCAAGCTCTCGTAAATGCTCCCGAACCTGAACCTCTCATAAAAGAGCTTGGTCGCCACAGAAACAATAGACCCATTTGCATCGTACTACCTACCATTGCAGCCACTTCGGAGATCAGACCTGAATTCATTCAAGTGTTGCCAAAGTTTAGTAATTTGCCAGGAGAGAGTGCGCACAAGCACTTGTCTGAATTCGACCTCATCTGCTCCACTCTGAGGCCGCAAGGTTTTACCGCCGATAATCTGAGGTTACTAACTTTTTCTCATACGTTGCAGGGAAACGCGAGAGACTGGTTGTTTGATCTTCCACCCAGGTCGATCACTACCTGGAATGAGCTAGAGGGACAATTCCTACGCAAGTTTTTTCCGGAGTCCCGAGCGGCAAACCTGAGGATGGCAATTAGTAGCATCAAACAAAAGCAGAATGAGAGCTTAGCCGAGTATTGGGAGCGGTTCCAGCAGCTATGTCGCAAGTGTCCAGACCATGGGTTCACAGATTATCAATTGCTAACAAATTACTTTTACCGTGGCATGTCTACTTTTGACAGGAAAATTGTTGATGCTGCGAGTGGAGGATCTCTCACAAATAAGACACTGGCCGAGGCAAAACAACTTATCATCGACATGGTCTCTGGAGGTCAACAATATGAAGAAGAGGACGATGACTGGTATGGACCTGTGAAGAGGATTGATCGAGCTGAACACTCCAGTGTCAATGAGAAGATCGATGCTCTAACTTCTCTAGTTAGAGATCTAGCTGTGGCGCAAACTCAAAATATTCGCTGTGGAGTCTGCTCGGAGAATGGCCATTCCACTGATGCTTGTCCTGCCTTGCACGATCCTCGTACTGAGCGAGCCCACTATAGGTACGGTGATGCACAATTTGATTCCCAAAGACGGAGGAATTATGATCCATACTCAAACACAATCAATCCAGATTGGATGGACCATCCGAACCTCGACTGGAGACAGCCACAGGGCAGTCAGTATGCCCATACTGACAAGCCTATTCCCAGTATGAGTGATATTATGAAGTGCCTCGAGCAGAGCAGTGCCTTGGTGAACAATTTGGCACAAAGTCAGAAGGCGTTCCAGCAGGAGACTCAGGCTGCCCTCGGCAGTATGGGCACACAGATCACCCAGCTTGCCACTCAAATGAACAAAATGCAGGTGAATCAAGGCACACTCCCTTCCCAAACTGAAATGAATCCAAGAGCGCATGTTTGCGCTATCACTTTGAGAAGTACGGAGGAGTTGGATGACGTGGAGGCTAAGAAGGAAAAGAACCCGCAGTATGGGCATACTGCACAGACTGAAAACAAATCCAGTGCAGAAGGAGAACAGCCAGCTTTTGAGTCTGCCCCTACTAAGGTGAAATCTAAAACTAAAGTTCCTAACTCTCTGATTGCAGCCTCTTTTCCTTTCAGGTTGGTTCGAAACAAGAAGGAAGATGATGAGAAAGAGATTATCGAGCTATTCAAAAAGGTACTCGTTGGTGGGCTGACTGAAACCGCTGCAATAACAGATGAAGACGAGGAGATTCGAGATGTCATCATGCAGCTGTACCCCACCAATGAATTTCCAACTCAGAGTCTGACGGGCCGTCTGCCCTTACCGACCAACTCAGAACCTATTTTACTAGCTCCTGTGAAGACCCCAGTGTTGGAGCTGAACGGGCAAGAAGTAAGGATGGTCGAGCTTTTGAGAAAGCATAAAGGTGTGAGGATAGAGACGATTCCTTTCGACAGGGGTAGATCTGCTACCTCTGAAATTGTCTCATGATCGAGTTCTACATGCGTCGAGCCCACGACGTTAACTAACGGCGCTTCTCGGGAGGCAACCCGACGTTTTCTTGTTTTATTTTGCTTTTTAGTATTTGCTTTCTGTTTTCTTTTCCTATCGGTTACAACACAGTAAAAAAAAAAAAAAAAAAAAAAAAAAAAAAAAACATGTTATTTTGATGAGATATATGCTGGGGTCGAATTTCTCTAAGTATAGAGATATCTTGCTGCTTTAAAGGTTTTTTGTATTAAGCTTGAAGGGAAAAAGGGGTTTTGGGGCAATCTAGTTCTGGGAAGGGCCTCCTTGCAATATTCCCTCATTTAATTTGGGGGATCTCTTTTTCCACTTAGCCCTAAATTTTTTTACTCTAATCTGCCACTTACGAATTTTACTCTTTCTTTTCAAGTTTTTACCGCCTTTTCGCCTCCCGCGCTTACTTCCGCCATGGCTCGCAGCAAAGGCAAGAAACCAGCCGGCTCCACCGCCTCGCCTCCGCCACCTCGCCCACCACGGACTCGCGGCCGAGCAAGAACCGCCACTCCACCGCCTCGAATCCTGGTCGACGAACCCACACCCTCTCCAACTCGGGAACCATCGCCTACCCCTACTCCCGCACTCTCGCCGCCAATGTCGCCCGAACCAGAGCCCTCATCTTCCCCTTCGCCAAGGGTTCGATCCAAGTCTACAGCGGGAGGCTTCCAGAAACGGAAGGCCCCCGCTACTGCCGCCGAGACATCCAAGAAACGCCGCACTCCCAAACAACCCCTGCGGCCTGTCACTCCACCACCATCTCCACCGAAATCTCCAGTCGTTGCGTCGTCTGCTCCGCCGAAGTCACCGCCGCCATCCGCTGATCCATCTTCCTCTCAACGCCCTCGTGGTCGCCGGCCTCGTTTCCGCCTGGAGGCCGACTTCGAGCGACGTTTCCAGAAGTTCACCACCCGGACACTCCTTGGACTGCGACTCTTTGATTGGGAGGATATTGCTTCCCTCGAGGTAAATTCTTCTATCCGTGAATATTTCAAGGGAATCGGTTGGGAACCCTTTTTGGACATTGATCGTCCTGTTTTCGATATGTTAACTGTTGAATTTCTGGCTTCTTTTGTGTTCATCTCTTCGAGTTCTTTATCGGATTCACATGCTATTCTATTTCGTATGGGTGGTCGTAATTTTAACTTTTCTGTGAATGAATTGAATGTACTCCTTGGGTTTGAGTCGGATGAGTCTTTACTTGGTGTTGAGTATGATTGTGCTTGGTGTGATGCCCCTGAGGAGACTGAGTCTGCCTTAACTGCACAGTGGCGTGCATTGTCGATTGAGCGTGAGTATGTGCAAAGATTGGCAAAAAACGTGTCTATCCGTGATGATGCTATGCGTCTTTGTCATCGGTTCTTGGTTATCAATTTCTTTGGTCGTATTGATATGCTCACTGTAGTCACCAAACATGAGGTCTTTTTGCTCACTTGCATGCTAAAGAAAGAAAAGGTGAATTTTGGTTTTTGGTTGGCTTCCCAGTTTGCTTTTAGCGCTTCTCGGCCGAAAGGCAAGGTGCCATTGGGTCATTTTATCACACTCTTAGCTGAGCGTCTTACTGTTCCTTTGGATGGCTATGCCACTATTCCTCGCACTTTGATTACTATGTCTGAGTTGAACAAGATGCGTTTGTTATTGGTTGACGCCTCCGGGCACTTTCAGTTTGCTCCACCGGGTGCTCTTGCCCCGAGTGTTTCTTCTGCAGGTTTTGACCCCACCGCTCTCCTCACCGCTTTCGAGGCCTTACTCCAGCCAATCCGGCGCAGCTTGGCAGATATTGATACACGGATTGCAGCCCTGGAGCAGGCGGTCCGACACCTTGCATCCCACCCTTGAGCTTTGCGATTTTGGTCCACTCTTCTACCCCTACTTTGTTTTGCTTTATGCATTTTTTTTCAGTTTTCTTTTTGTTTTTCTTCTGTGTTTTGACCTGTGAGGACACGGTCATCTTCTAAGTGTGGGGTGGGGAAACCCAAGAATCCCCATCCTTGGTTTATGATTGTGTAGTGTTTTCATGATTTTGCTGTGTGTGTATGTTTGTTTTTGAAATTTGTTGCAAATATGCCTGTTTGACACTAGAGATAGAAGGAGTATGGGCTGTTATGAGGATTGATGGATTGGTTGTGTTGTTGTTTTGTGGAATAGAATATGCTGTTTTTGCATGATTTCGAGGATGATGGAATGTGCAGTTTGATCACATCTTCTATGCCACATATATGTGAGTTTTGAGCCTGAGCAGTAACATTTTACATTAAGGAAGCTCGTTTTCTTTGATTAAGAGTGAAAGATTGTTGTGTTGGATATTTTGAATTGCCTAATTGCCACGGTTGCTTATCTTTGAATTATGTTGAAACATGATAAAGGCATTTAGGTTTAACCTCTGTTTTTGCTCCCTAAATTGACCAACCTGTGCATTTTCCCCTAGTGAACCCATTTGAGCCATTCTACCTTCATTTCTTTTTGTGCAAACCAAGAAACACTTAGCCAAACCCTTTTCATTCTACAAACCAGTTTTGCACACCTAAGGGAACATGTAAGTGTTATCTGTTGAAGCTGTACGAAGCAGTTGTTCAGTGCATGAAGGAAAAATGTTAAGACCTCTGTCCTATTTCAAAAAAAAAAAAAAAAAGAGAAAGAAAACCGAAGCAAAGCTTCAGAGAAAAAAAAAAAAAGAAAAAAAAAATATATAATAAAGAGAAGAGGACAGAAGGGGGAAGAAAAGAAAAGGAGAAACAAGCAGATTGTTGATGAAACCTGAGCACTGGTGTTGAACAAATTTTTTAAACAGTTGCAGCTAGCTATGAAGCGAAAGCACTTGCATGATTTCCCCCATTTTGCCTACTTAAGCCATAATTATCCTACCTTTCACCCTAGCCCCGTTACAACCTTGAATAAAAGACCTTTTGATTCACACATGGTTTAAATGATAAATGCAACTGTGACAAGAAAGGCAATTCTATGATTGAAAGCGCACCATCTTGATTGAGAGAATTCTTCCTATTCCCATTTGTTTTCGAGTGAATTTGAGTGATCTCCAGTGAGGCTGGATTGAAATGCACTTTCTTAACTCGAATGATGAATACATGCATGATTATGAAGCAAAATGGGTTGTGTTCTGTGGAATGTAACATGACAGCCTTTACTCATTTTTATGCTCAAAATTGAACAGTCAATATTTGCAAGTTTTTGTGTTTTCGAAAGTTGTGTGTTTGAGTTGTTTTTGCATGTGCTCGAGGACGAGCAACGTTCAAGTGTGGGGTAGTTTGATTGGTCCTAAATCCTCTATGTTTTAAGGGTGATTTTTAGTGTATATTGTGCTAGACTAACTACCAATTGGATATATTTTGTGGATAGTTTTGTGCCTTGAGTTTTTGCAGGTAGTTAGTCTCAATTAAAGGAAAAGAGGTGCATTTTGCAAAGTATGGATCAGTGGTAAGGGAATACTGCGGAGAAAGCATGCCGTAAGGGCATACCAGTGAAACCGAATTTTTGCTGTACAGATCAGATGGGCCGAGAAGTGTTTTTGATGGTTTGAGCCCATGTTTTGAAGCCTCCAGCGGGCCCAGCGAGAATTATCTGACTTTGAAGAGCTGGAGGCGGTTTTGAAAGTGTCCAAATATAACCAGGATTCTATTTTGTTAATTACCTAGTTTAGATAAGATTTTTATATTTGTTTCCTAGTTGGAGTAGAACTCTATTTTTGGTAGCTAGATATATTAGGATTTATTCTATTCAAGAACAGCGATCATCGTGAGAAGACAGAACGAGACATCATCGTTCCAGAACAGCGCATAGACGCAGTATTATTCAATTTCTATTCAGCTTATTTTCGATTCATGGTGTTCGGTTTTTACAATTCTATGCGATCATACTACTTCATGAAGTCTAGCTAATTTACTCGCATATCTCGGACGCGAATCAACGAAGCTCTAGCAACCGACTGTGAGATCGAACTGCTCTCTAATTCCTTTGAATGCATGTGTCTGCTATATCTCGTTTTTATTGTTGTTAATTGTTTCGTGTTTTCTAAGTAGTTGCAAATATTTAGGAACGCGAGATTAATTAGTAGCCAATTAAACCGGCCATAAGTAAACGTGGTTTAAGTTTAATCTGTGGTAAAACGGTTCTTGAAACCAGGGGAGTAGCAGTCTAATTTTATCCTTCCTGTGTCAGAGTTGGGTAGATTAGAATCGGGTTTCTCTAGATCACAAGGCTGTCGACTCATTAAAACCATAAGAGTGTCTCTTTACGTTTGTCAGTCGATTAGGGAATTAATCGGTGAAGTGTCTTCCTGGTTAACGATAAAATACGGAGAAATAAGGACGTGTCAGTAAGTGTCTTCGGCGTCTATAACTGGTTGCATGATTTATTTGAATTCATCTTTGCATCTGTGATCGGTTCGTTAGCTAGAGTGGAGTTATTTGCAGTCCGGGATATTTTCTTCATAATTATCAATTTCGTTTATTGCCTAATTATTTTACTTGATTTAGTTCTTTTATTTTGCTGTTCCAGTTAGTTCATAAAATTCGAATTTCCCTTGTTAAAGTTGGTTATACAGATTGGAAAATAAAAGTGAAACTCGCCGGTCCTTTGGGAGACGATCCTGCTCGCCGCTGTACTCTGCAGTAAGGGCATACCGACAGACCAGTCGGAACATTTTATTTTTGGTGTAAAACGACGCACCACTAACCCAAGCAAAGTATATCCTAACCGAGCTCCACGACGACAAATGTGGAAACCACTCAGGACATAGAAGCCTGGCTAACTGAGCATTAACAGCCGGCTTTTACTGGCCAATTATGAGGGAAGACGCTAAAAATTATGCCAAAAAATGTGACAAATGCCAGAGGTTTTCCCAAACGACTCACATACCGCCAGAACCTCTGCACACCGCCACCATACCTTGGTTATTCATGAAGTGGGGAATGGACATCGTGGGACCATTGCCAAAGAGGTCGAATCAGAAATGTTTTATCTTGGTCGTGATAGATTACTTTACCAAATGGGCTGAGGTAGAAGCCTTCGCACGAATAAGAGACACCGAGGTATGTAATTTTTTGTGGAAATTCGTTATTTGCAGGTTCGGAGTTCCTAAAGAAATAATTACCGACAACGGCTCCCAATTCATAAGTTCAAAATTCCAAGACTTCTGTCGCTATTGGAACGCCAGGCTCTCTTTCTCCACACCAAGGCATCCAGCCTCGAATGGTCAAGCCGAAGTGACCAACAAAACAATCTTGAACATCTTGAAGAAAAGGCTCCCCGAACATAAAGGACAATGGGTCGAACAGCTCCCAGGGGTCCTCTGGTCTTATTGGACCACCACCCGGACCACTACGGGAGAAACCCCTTACGCTCTCGCCTATGGCTCGGAAGCAGTCCTCCCAATAGAAGCAGAAATAGGGTCGGCAAGAACTGAATGGTCGGATAAAACCAATAACTTCGAGCTCGAAGCCAACCTTGACACCATCGATGAACTTCGAGATAAAGCCACAATGAAAATATTCACCTACCAACAGAAAATAAGAAGACACTTTGATAGAAACACAAAGCTGCGAACATTCAAAACAGGAGATTGGGTGCTAAGGAAAGTATTCCAGAACAGAAAGGAAAGCGGAGCTGGAAAACTAACCCCAAACTGGGAAGGCCCCTATGAGATCGAGAAAGTTATAGGGAACGGAGCTTACAAACTCCGATCGAGAGAAGGGCATTCAATAGCCAATAGCAGGAACACCATACATTTAAAACAGTATTATTTCTAAACTCTTCAACTTTTTATTCCTTTTTTAGTTTTTTAAGTACTTTATTATTTGTTTAATGACTTGGGCGTCGGAGTGACTAAAAGAAACCCGAAGCCCAGGAGTTTTGACCCCCGCTTTCCAGTAAGATCGAGGGAAGAAATCGACCTCGAAGCCAAAAAATAGTACCGTACTTCTCCTTTCTTGTTTATTCATTTTTTAGTTCTTTAAGTACTTTATTATTTGTTTATTGACTTGAGCGTCGGAGTGACTAACAGAACCCGAAGTCCAGGGGCCCCTACTCCCGCCTTCTAGCAGAGTCGAGAGAAGAAGCCCAGTAGACCAAACTCCCTTTTGCTATGAGTTCGAAAAACACTCGCACCTCACATTTGTTCATTTTTCTTTAACCATCTCTGAACTAGCCTCAGAAGGAGTCCTCAGAAGACGGACAAAATTACTTATAATCCTACCATTTATCACTATGAATGCAATAATAAAAGCTTCAATTATGAAAACAATGGATATAGACAACCCATTCATATTAAATCTCCATAAAAAATATAATATCAGTTGTTGTTTAAAATTTGTCTAACAGGATTTATACAGGAAACGTGAAAGAGTTCATGAATGACCCTCTACGCTCTTCTCGACCTTCGAAGTAGCCACCTTCGCACATCCTCTCCAGCCTCAGTGCTCTTCTCCTCGGCCCCATCGGTGGAGTCCCTGACTGCCTTGGTCTCTGTCTCATCGTCAGCATCAAGGAAGGAGAGATCAAGTTCAGGCATCCTCTCCTTCATTGCCTCGACCACTGCGGAGCCACCCTCTTGATAGAAGAGTTCTTTGTAGGGCTCGAACTCTGGAGAGTCGACCAACGAGGCAAACTCCAGAGTTGCATGGCGGGCCTCGAGCTCTTTGATCCTCACCTTAGCAGCAGCCAGCCTCGACTCCAGAGAGGCCTTCGACATCTCCAGTCAGGCTTGGTGATCCAGAGCCCGGTCAAGTTACACCTGAGCCCCGGCGGCCAAAGCGCGAACCGAGTCCCTCTCAACGAGCAGGGCCGACTTCTCCGCAGCCATGTCACGCCTCTCCTCAGCGATCCTCTCCTGCTCCTCAGAGAGCTCCATCAACCTCTTCTCGAGGCCCTCAGCGTGCTCCGAGACCTAACTCCGGAGCTGGCATTGACAGAAAAGGGCCTGTAACATAACGAACCAGTCTACATTAAGCACTCATTTATACATAATTATAAACACATAAAGCAAACATGAATAAGGAAAACAAACCTTCGACAGCATTTGGAAGGCGGGTCGAGCTTGCTCTTCCAGGCTATCTTTCTCAAATTCTGAAGGAGAGCAGCCGTCAGCAATGACGGACTAGACGTCGAGAAGAAAAGACCTTAGAGGCACCTTAAGGCTACTCGACCCCTTCGAAGCCTTCTTAGGAGCCAAGGCATCGACATCGATCACGGGCTGAGGCATAAGAGAAGGAGTGGAAGCCTCGAGGCCAGTTTGATCCTTCTGTTTCTTCAAAGGGGGAGAGGCTGAAGGCGTGGCCCCGGCAAGTCTTTTGACGCCGGACGATGAGGGGCTCAACACCTTAGCTATAGCCAAGGCCTTCACCTTGTCGTCAGAGGGACGAATCTTCAACTTCCCCATGTCAAATAGGGTTCGGCCTCGACGAACAGCTTCAAACCGGCGGTCTTCTTCAGAAAAGGAGAAGGCGGCCTCGACTCGCTCAGCCTCAGTGCCGGCTACGTCTTTTCACTTATGGAAGCCTACAGCAAGACACAAAGCACGACTTCAAAGATAGTTATGGTTTAAATAAAAATAAAAAAGAACAGAGACAGGCTTCAAAGACCTACGGGCTTCGGCGAACGATGCTGGCAAGATCCTATCGATCGAAGTTTCAGCTAGGATGAAGACGAACCTCGGCTTCCAATCCCCCGACGAAGAAGGAAGAGTGTTTATTAGAGGGGCTCGTTCCCCGAACCACTTGTTAAAGTAATAAAAACCCTTCTGACCGGGGCTGGCCACTATTCTGTATGAGGAATGCCACTCCCTGATGCTGGGTTCGGGAAACCCTAGATTTTCTCAGAGATAGTACATGCCCAGCATATGGTACCATCCTATTGGTGATATTTGGGCAGGATCAATTCCATAAAAATGTGAGATCTTAGTAAAAAAAGGATGAAGAGAAAGCCCTACGCCCTTGTCGGTAACTAAGGTATAAAAAGTAGTAAAGCCAGGAGGGGGTCTGTTGGCTCTATCAGAAGGCCTAGGGACATGGATCTCTACCCCTGACCCCGAGTATTCTGGAGAAGTTACTTTCTTAACTAAGTCATCTCCTACTTTTGTAGAGCGACCTCGGCGGCCTTGAAATCTTCGTTCGAAGAGGGAGAACCCGCAGCCTCAGGTTTCCGCTTCTTCAATTTATCCACATGTTTTTTGGTGGCCACCTTCGAAGCCTTAAGGCGACTCACCACCGACCCTCCTCCGACACGAGGAATAATGGCAGACCTCTCCCCAGATGTCTTGGTCGGAGGGATAACAATCTCAGTAGATTCAGAGACAGAGCCGGAGGATTGCTCCGATTTGACTGTCCTAGCGCCGCCATCCCAACTTCGGGTCCTTTCATCGGAATCACTACTACCTGACATATTCATAGTAAGAAAACCCTAGCGCTAACGTGAATCTAAAGGTGATTATCGGAAGAAGGTCCTACTCAAGGTCAGGAATCTATACCCAAAAACTCCGGTAGCCTACCCCCTGTTCAAACCCCATCTCTGTTTAGACTCGTCGACGATAAAATCTATCAACAGACAACCAAAAATTCCAGAAAACCACACCAAGATTATAGACGCAAAATCCACAAGAAAACCAAAAATCTTCTACTGGCTCAACTATTAAAGTAAAATCTCAAGATATCAACCCAAGAGTCCTCAAGAAAACGGGAAAGGGAATTGAGGAATAACCTGGAAAATTGAAACTTTGTTGAGCGCGGGAAAAACTTGGATTCCGGGAAGAATGGAGGTGCGCGAGGTTCAGAGAGAAATTTCGAGCAAAATCTTCAAATGAGAATTTGTAACTGGGCGTGCTTTGAATGAAAGTAAGGAGGGAAGGGTTGGACGAATTTATTTTTAAAACCCGCAAAGGATCGGAATTAAATCTAAACCGCATATCTCGCAAATCGGACGGCTGGAGTTATAGAGAAGATGGAAAGTCGGTAAGAAGGGTAAAAAAGACTACTTTACCCTTAGACCTACCTTCTAGTCTAAAAACCCACGAGGTCAGCTTTCACGGCCTTTTTCGGCTCCCCAGGACCTTCATTCAGGTCTGGAGCTTTACGAGGTTAGCTCTCACGACCTTTTTCAGCTCCCCAAGACCTTCATCCAGGTCTGGAGCTTTACGAGGTCAGCTCTCACGACCATTTTCAGCTCCCCAGGACCTTCATTCAGGTCTGGAGCCTCTCGGGGTCTGCTTTCACGACCTCCTCAGTTTCCCAGAACCTTCCTTCAAGTTAGGAACCTTCAGAGGGTTGATCTCAGGGTCACTTGTTAATACCGTCGATTCGTCCTTTGTATTTGGGGCTATGTGATCATTCGAAATAAATTATGATCGTCCATCTACATTGCGACAATATTCATTACATGATCCTCGATCCTCGAGCCTTAAGTAATGAGGGGCTAACTGTAGAGGTCTATTTTCATTAAAGCCCAATAATAAGCCCATATTCACCCAAGGGCCTCTTATACCCTAAAATGGAATTAGTGAACCTTAAAATTAAAATGAATTAATATAATTTTTTAAAATCTGGTGACTCGCGCAATGCACTCGCCTGATGCTAACACATGGACTCGTGCATTGCGCTCGACAATTAATTTTTTCGAAATAAATATAAATAGTAATTGAAAATAAAAAAGTCTAATTTAAATTAAATATATACCCTAAAATGAAATTAATAAACTCTAAAATTAAAATGAATTAGTTAATTTTTTTTAAATCCGGTGACTCGCATAATGCACTCACCCAACGCTAACGCATGGGCTCGTGCATTACGCTCAACAATTAATTTTTTTAACTTAAATATAACCCGTAATTGAGATTAATAAACCCTAAAAAACACAAATCCTAAAAAATACAAAACAAACCCCTAAAAATCTAAAAAATTCTAAAAGTACTAAAATATCATAAAAAGATCATGAACCATAAAAAATCTATACTCTAAACATTAATTGAAATGAAAAAAAAATTACAATTTGAACTTAATAAATTCGTAGAAGATAACTACCCATTACTTTTTTAAGAATCATATATTACTTTTGAAATTTTGAGTGATACTTTTTAGTATTAAGGTTGATATTGATTTTGACAATTTTTTAATTTTTAACGAATTGACCCGTCCATTTAAAATAAACTTTAGTGTTAAGATTAATATTGATTCTGACGATACTTTTTAGTTAAAATGGTTTGACCTACAAGTTTAACCCGTCAATTTGAAATAAACTATATTTACAGGTGATGAATTAAAGTTTTTGTCAAAAAAAGAAAAGAAAAGAAAAGAAAAGGTAATAAATAGGAAAAAGCAAGTTTGTTTGAGGTGGGGTTATATGGGTGGTTGCTGGAGCGACCCTTGCACAGAGAAAGGGGGCAGATATTAATATAAGGAGTAAAATCCCATCAACGAACAACTAAAGCAGCCAATTTTGATTTTGATATTATTTCCACTACCAACATTCCGACCCTACCAAACACAAATAAACTCCAAATTAAAGGACATTAGCGTCATTTTCGTACAACATACTAAAGCATCGGCAACATATTATAGATCGAAAGAATGGTACAACTAACTATAAGGACTAAGGAGTAGTACTTTGAAATTTGACCTGGGGCTGGGGCTGGGGCCGCCAACCGGAATCGATTATTTTTCTATCAATTAATTATTTAATTGTTTGTGCATCACAAAAAGGCTGTATATTATCGAATTATCTTCGCCCGCCAGCGTAAATCACTCCTAATTCATATTACTAGAAACGCAGCTGACCAACCAGGTTTAATTCTCTCTCTCATATTCTCATTTTCGTTTTGGTATACCCAGATTTTTCAGCAGCTTTTTCAAATACTGAATTTAGGTTGGGGCGTATAAAATATATTTGTGCTGCTTGATTGGTTGTGTTCAATTTATTGTCAACGATTTTTGTGATTTGATCTGAGAAACGAGGCTTTATTTGCTTGATTAGGTAGGCACAGTTGGTGTGTGTGTGTGTGTGTGATCTGTTGTGTTGTTTGATGTTGATCAGGGAGGAGTTGTAGAGAGAAGCAGATATGTTGGGATTTTTGACGAGAAAAGCTGCCTGCCAAGGCAATCGTGCTTTGGTATATTCCGCTACTTGTTGATTCCTTACTTTGATTGTTGACTATTCTCGACTTGAATGCGTCTCTGTTTTTCCCATTTTATTCTTGGTTCGTGAAGGGTTTGGAGCAAGGACTTCGAGCAATTGCATCTCGGGCTCTTTCTTCTTCAGCAAAGGAGGTAATCGACTTCCACCCTGTACTCACTATTCAGTTGTGTGTGTGTTTGCTGAGGCCACTGTGAAGGGAATCCTGTCGATATGGCTAGTAAATAATTGAGAAACTTACGTCTGCAGAAGATCTTTAGACTTGTTAGTACTGATCTTGAAGGCTTTTCAAATTCCATTGCGATTTTAGGAAATTTTGTTTTCTATGTTTTTCCAGTCCCATTTTCTTATGGGTTTTAAAATATTAGTTTTACTCTAAACAGCTGCGCTTCTTGATTTTGGCCTGTGATTATGGTTTCTCTGTTTCTATTTTATCTTGCCCAGCATATTCACTTGGTGATTAGTCAGTTGTTATGTATTACGCATGTTAATTAAATGATCTTATTGCCATTTCTTTGCAGATGACAGTTCGTGATGCTTTAAACTCAGCACTTGATGAAGAGATGTCAGCTGATCCGAAAGTCTTTGTAATGGGTGAAGAGGTATCCTAGACGTTTAAATCGCTTATGATGTTCTATTTTTCAATTGGATCTTTGTTAGTTGTGTTACATTGTTAACTAAGTTGTATTTATATAGGTTGGCGAGTATCAGGGTGCATATAAGGTCAGTATTAGTTCAATGGTGAAGCCTTCTAATGAAAATTTCTCGGTATCACTAATTCGCTCTCCATTTACTACTAGATTTCAAAAGGGCTGCTGGAGAAGTATGGTCCGGAGAGGGTGCTAGACACACCCATCACTGAGGTTGGCCGTAATCTTGTTCACATGAACTGTTTAAATTTTTAATAATTTCAACTCATTTTCAATTCCGTATTTTCCACAGGCCGGGTTTGCTGGAATTGGAGTCGGGGCAGCTTATTATGGTCTAAGGCCTGTGATTGAATTTATGACTTTTAACTTCTCAATGCAGGTTAGATTTCTCCTTGTAATGTTGATGTTACAAAATGTTTTTTGACCAGCTTTTTCTCAACATGTTCTAGAGGTGATGGTTCTGAGTTTTTGTAATATATTTTGCTTTCTTGGGGGAACTTTTGAAATGAAGTCTATTCCAGAAATACTCTTTCTAGTATGTTTTCTATAGAAGTAATTTTTTTGACATAATTACAAGATATTTGGTTGAAGATCCTCCACATGGAAATGCGTTAGATAGAGAAAGAGCGACAAATTTGGGAAGGGTCATTTTCTAGTCCCTCCGGGATAAGCCACCAATTTTCTTCTATAGCATGAACTCCTTAGAAGGTGACTTATCCAATATTCTGTTCAATATTGACTGCCAAACTCCTAACAATTCTGCCATTGGTCTACCATTAAAGTCCATTTGCCATGTTTTCCAAACAAACTTTATTTGCTAACTTCCTCTCTGAACTAACATAAGTAGATATTAGCCCTATAATTTTACTGTAAAAGCATTATGATTCTTGACTTCATCAGCAACACTGAAAATTAAGGGGGTTGGGGGTCTTGCTTGTAGTTTGACATAATGTTGCATTCTTACTTTGCTAGTCCAACTTTTATTCCTACAAATTTTAATCGACTTTTAACTTGAATCTCCTCCAAAAAGCATGGGAAATTCTTAAGCCTACTCTTGTGCAACAAAAAGAGTTAGGGCAGTGTAGTGGAGGTAACTGAAAAATTGTTGTTGACTTGTTGCAGGCCATTGATCACATCATTAATTCAGCTGCAAAATCAAATTACATGTCTTCCGGTCAAATATCAGTGCCCATTGTTTTCAGAGGTCCAAATGGTGCTGCTGCTGGTGTAGGTGCTCAACATTCTCAGGTATGGGGTATACTTATTGATTATTGGGAATTTGAAATTATCCTTCTAAGCCCCAGTGGCTGATAGCTGATAAATTCACAAATGAAATCAGTAAGGGCCCAATCATGTAGGTCATAGAATCGTTGGACAATATCATCGCACAACTTGATGGTTGATGGTGTCTGGGCTTATACTATTATCCAGATTGAACTAGCATATAAACCAAATAAAATATGCAAATATTTTCACCCTGCAAAATCTCAGATATAGTTATTTAGTCAAATTTATGTATCTGGGCTTCCTTCATAAACTTCGAGTTTTCTATTTCTTCTATACATAAACGGTATTGCTGGATGACCATGAAATTCAAACTCTGGTGGACTGAAGCAGCGGTTATGCTTCCAGCTCGATCATTTCTATTTCTCCAGAAATAGTAAGATGAAACTTTGGATTTGCTGGTTCTATCTGATGCAGGTCACATGTCCCTTGTGAAGGCTTGGCCTATAGTGTCTTTCTGACAATAGCATGTCCCAAGTGAACTCCAGAGACTATAGCCTTTAGTATCAGGACCCATGTTGGTTAGAATTTTACTGCTCTGATCAATTGGCTATGCTGGTATAATCAACACCATCTAAGTTTTTTTGGTCAAGTAACATAAGGTGATCCAGTTAACCATTTAATCTTCGAGCAGCTGAGTAGGTATTTTGTCTTTCTTGGTGAAAGGGAGTTTTATGCTAGAATGATCATTTTGGTACAGAAAATGTCACTTCTTTTAATTTTTTTGTTTTGTTTTTTTTTTTTTAACTTGAATTGTCAGATGTTTAATGGTGATGGACTATGTAACGGGATTAAAACTTAATTGCTGAATAGTTTTCTTGTAATATCACCTACTTGTGGAGGACATTTTTTACACAATGTATGCAGTTAATGCTAGATATCACTAGTTTTATCAGTGCTAACTGAGTTGTGTCCTTTGCAGTGCTATGCAGCATGGTTTGGTTCGTGCCCAGGTCTAAAGGTACTGACTCCATATTCATCAGAAGATGCTCGCGGCCTGCTTAAGGCTGCGATAAGGGATCCAGATCCCGTTGTCTTTCTGGAAAACGAGTTGCTGTAAGTATTACTTTCGTGCTTATGATTTCGGCATGATCCCCTAAGCTAATGTTTATTTTTTTGGGGGGATTAACTATTTATATACAGGTATGGTGAATCGTTCCCTGTTTCAGCTGAAGTCCTTGACTCCAGTTTCTGTCTTCCTATTGGGAAAGCTAAGGTACGGTATGCGCTCTAGAGTGTGTCGTGCTTCTTATTTGCAATTGAATGATTATTTATTTGTAGTTCGTCAATTTTTCGGCAGATAGAACGTGAAGGGAAGGATGTAACAATCACTGCTTTCTCAAAGATGGTCGGCTATGCTCTTCAGGTCTGCCATTATTTGTGATGAACTGAGATTGACTTTTGGTTTTTAAGAAATGGGCTTTATCATTCCTGAACCCTAGAAAATAAATTACATATAGAAAAACTAGAGTTTGTGCACATATTATCCTCCTAAATAATTATGTAGTTCACAGAGTTTGACACAATAGTAATTGGATTCTGAAGTAGCATATATATTGAAAAAACCTAGCTGTCCGTGTTAAATATCCCACATTGGTTGGGGAAAGTAGCATGTGCCACTTCTTAAGGTAATGGCAACCCTCCCTCTACAAGTCAGTTTTGTGAGGGTGAGTTAGGCCCAACATCCATTTCTAACAGTCCCCATGTTTGATTGACAATCTCAACTTTCAAATATATTTTTTATGTGGTAAAGTCTGATCCGACAGATTAATGCTTCTCTTAATTGAATTTACACAGGCTGCTGAGATTCTCGCAAAAGATGGAATCAGTGCTGAGGTAACTCATAAATTTAAGTGAAATCCCATTTATTTTTTCATATGGAGAGCGGAGTTGGAATTACAATTTTGTTGGGGCTCCTTGTGCTTGTGCAGGTGATAAATCTTCGCTCAATCCGGCCTCTTGATAGAACCACGATAAATGCTTCAGTTAGGAAAACAAATAGGCTGGTGACTGTGGAGGAAGGATTTCCTCAACATGGTGTTGGTGCTGAGATCTGGTCATCTTCTTGACTCCCTCCCCCTCCCCCTTTCTCTCTCTTACTTGTTAATGCTTATTTTGTAATTCTCTTGGGTCTTCAGCGCATCTGTTCTTGAAGATAGTTTTGAGTATCTTGATGCAGCCGTTGAAAGGATTTCTGGGGCTGATGTTCCTATGCCCTATGCTGCAAATCTTGAGAGAATGGCCGTCCCACAGGTTTGCCCTTCTACTTTCTTCTTGACTCCAATAGTTATCGGGTAGTATCTGATATTGGGTTGGGTGTGTGTGTGTGCGTTTATCAGGTTGAAGACATTGTCCGTGCAGCAAAGAGGGCTTGTTACAGATCAGCTGCAACTGCCTCTTTAGCCGCAACTGCTTAGAGATGGAATTGGAAGGCTCCCATTGTTTACATATTCTTGTGCAAGATAATGATTGCATTCCTTATCTGGAATAACTTCATATAATCCACATAACAGGCCTACACATCAACATAAAAGTCACTTGTGTGCCTTTTTGCGGTAATTTTTTGAGAATGTCAACTGTAACAACAGAAAACTTGTTGGATTGAACAACTCTTATGTACTCACCAACTAGCGAAGCAAATGCTTTTCTCGTACCTCTTTAAACCATCAATAAATATTTTGCTAAAGCTTTTATTTCTCATGGTTACTGGATGGATTTTGTATTGGAACAACCAAAATCATACATAGAAGAGAAGATACATCAAAATTTGGGAAGATTTATAAGTCGCGCAAAGCAAAAATCAACCTATCTTCACAAGTAGTTATAAATTATAATGTTAGTTGCAGCGAAGGATATGCGACAATTTTGCAATAATTTTCAACGTATTTTTGTTAAATTTGTTATTAACATAGGAAGCGGGAAGCGGGATAACTAAGTCGGCCACCAAAACATTGTTGTACGCAGATATGAAGATTATAATGTCAGAATTTCATGAATAATGTGATGGTCTATTTCGGTAGCATGATTTCAGTCCTTTCAGCAAATAATAATAATAATAATAATAATAATAATAATAATAATAATAATAATAATAATAATAATAATAATAATAATAATAATAATAAAAAGCTCGAAGAAATTAATGACAAATGAAGTCAAAGCTTTTAGATATCAAAATGTTTTACTAAATATTTTTGGAACATTAACTATGTATGAGATGTTGATAAAAAGCTATAATTGACCACCTCTAAAGTACCAAGAATCTTCAACTTGATCAACCAATATTTGGTGGAGACCAATTTCCAGACGTAAAATTTCTATAGAAGCTCGACTTTCGTGAAACAACAAAAAACACTGCAACCAACATAGAAAAATAAAGAAAATCAAGTTGAATTCAGACGTGCAGTAACACGAATTATCTAGTCTAGTTGAAAAGGACAAACCTGGAATTCCGGGCACGATAATATCAGAATTTTTCAGAATGTCATGCAGTGTTCTTCTCTCATTTATTTTGACCCATTTGGTGCCATTATCTGAAAAATGATGAAGAATGGATGAACAATTCTGCCAATATCATCAGTTCATCACATGTCTGACGTCAAATGTTAACATGCTCCTTTGGAGCTGGATGAAAATGTGCACTGATTTACAATTTTCAAGAAGAGGGAAAAGCTCTTTCGTTACTAGCAAAAGCTAATTAATGTGTTGGCCAAATTTACCAAGTGGAATCAGTTCAATGGGTCATAACAATGTAAAGCGTACCACTCGAAAAGGAAGTATGAGTCGCAGCATCAGTCTCTTCACCACCATACTTTTCTTGATTTGAAGCCGCTGTTCCTTCTAAGAGATAATTTAGAATTTCTTTTTTGGGCAAACAAACTCCAGAGTTAGCCTGTTGAATCAAGATTTTGGCCCCCAACGAATGAAACAAGATAAGAAATTAACCAAATGGAAACATAATCAAGTAAAACTTTGAGATCGATGCTAAACTGCAACAAATCAACGCAACAGAAGCTTCCAACAAACTCCACAAATTGCATTTTAAGAATGATTGGAATTTATCTCTCACTTTCCTCTTGTAACATACAATGAAACATGTGGGAACTCTCATTTCAATTAAAGAACATCCTCCACTTTTGGGGACTAAAATACTCAGGTGGTGCTTGGTATGGTGGTTTTGGGGAGGGGGGAATGGGAATGAAGGATATTGCTCAGTATAGAGGAATGATTCCCTTGTAGCGATTTTGATATCCCAAAAGTGGGGAATCCGCAATATCCCTCATAAATGGAAGGAATGGAAGTAATTATATACCATTCGCCACTACTATCACTCCCATTGTCATTCTCCTTAAACTACCAGGTGCCCCCTCATTGTCGATGATGCCACTTCTTTTTTGAAAGAATAACAAAGGTACATATATATAACAAAGATCCCTGCTACAGTGGATATTTCCTTACCTCATAGTACAGCTCAAGAGCATCACGAGTATATGCATTATCTGTATCCCAGGGCAGAGGTGGACTACTCTCAGAGAACATGTATAGAAGCTAAGGATTACAAAATTTACCAGCTGCATTGGTCATTAAATACTAAAAGAAAATTGACAATATTAGATAAACTGAAACTTTCACAGAAAATAAATATGTTGCAAGGATATCATGTCAAGATGGACTGAAAACATATCAGTTTCGCAGAAATCCTCGATGATGTCACTGGACATAACCTCTGCGTAGAGAAGCAGAACGGGCCAATGGAGAATGTTGTTCTTGTCAAGCACTGGTCTTTTAATACCCATGAGTTCTTGATACATTGCCTTCCCAAAATTTATCCGCCTATCCTCGAAGGCAGAGACAATAACCTGTATGATTTCAACTAAAAAGTTCAAAACAGGCATATTTAGTACTCAAGTGTCACCAAATAATGCAAATTCAAACCTTAGCTGCTGCCACAGCTTTGGAAACTTCAGCTTCTTGTCGTTCCTGTTCTGATTGTTTTACATCAATTTGCTTTGCTAGTTTCTTCAGGTCTTCGTTGTCTGGAGACTGTTGAAGACCTTTTTCACAATATGATCTTGCTTCATTCAACAGCTTGAGCGACAATGATGCTTTGACTGCCCTATAAAGAGCCTAGATTCCAATGAAGAACTTAGTCACTTGCTGAAAAGCTAAATTTTACACTCAAAAATTACCATTGAAACACAACCTTAACATTTGTAGGGCACAATTTAATGGCCTCCTCAGCATCCTGGAGACCACGTCTGTGATTTCCCAAGAGCAGATTCACATGCGCCCTATTGGAGTAAAGAATAGAGGTCTCTGAATCACTTAAGGCCTTCTGGTTAATGGCTCTAGTATAGCAATCAATAGCATCTGAGTAATGCTTCTTTCCCTTTTTTACATACTCATTTCCATTTTCCTGAAAAGACAAAAAATAAAAATTAAAAAAAAAATACGCCATTTTCTCTTAATCACGGGAGTAGAAACAGTAATAACCTCGAAAAAGAAAAATCTTGTTTATGGCTAATGGTAGTTAAACCACCAAAATTTATCACATTAACAATTATATACCATATTATTGAACACATCATTCTAACATCGTCTGTCTTCCGAAAAGTTCAATTCCAAAGATTGTCATAGACAATTTCACTAATCGACAAGAACCTGGATCAGGAAACGACATTTAACACTCAAAAAAATCAATCTTCAACCAAAAACAAAAGGTTCAATTTCAGATTTACTAGGCTACTCATAGCTAGTAAAGCCCAAACGCCAAACAACGAAGCTAATAATTCATCTAAGCATGACTAAACATATAAAACTAACAAAACTGAAAAAGAGAAATAGGGTAATATATAACGAAAGATTAGAAATTGGGAAAAGAACCTTGAGCTCAAAAGCAGTAGACTGTTTGAGCGCAGCTATAGCTTCGAGGTCAAAAATTTCATCGTCGATTTTGGGTTCAGAGCCAGAATCCATTGCTTTGCAATTAAACAAAATTCAGTTCGATGCTTCTGGAAAAACTTGGTAGAAACACGAAAGCAGGCAGCACGCAGCAGCGGCAGTCATGATTTTGAACTGAAATCCTTAAATTACTAGTGTTTTCTTCTATTGGGCTTCCCGTTTTGGAAGGCTTCATTCAAGACTCGTTCACATGAGGCCCAATTATTTTTCACCAAATAAATAAGGGTAATTCTATTCACAGCCCCATTTTTCTCTTTACAACCCTCAAAATTAATTAAAATAAAAAATATTATTTTTTAGACATTTTTATCCTTATAACCCCTACTATTTAAAATAATAATAAAGTAAAATACAACTCCATTATATAACCCTCACTAATTATAACTCAACTAAAATAAAATACAACTCCCATTAAATAGCCCCACTATTTAACTCTCTATCAAAATAAAATACAACCTCATTACATAAAAAGTCTAGTAATTAACTAAAATATAATCCCCAATGAATATTATATATTTTTGCCTTGTTGATCAAGTCCTCAAAAGATGTTAAAATATTCTATTAGTGAACGATCATAACTTGTTTAAATTATTTAGCAACGTCTTTTGTAAAATAAAATATTGCAAATCTTATAATTCTTTTTCGAAAAAGAGTAACGGGAGGGATTCCTTTTTTTTTAATAAAAAAAGTGTCAAGAATGAGAGCAGGATTTATATGATTATAAATAATGTACTTGAAAATGTAATAATAATATCTAGCAATCTTGAAATAAAAGAAAAGGGACGAAGAATAAAATCAATCTTCTCAGACTAACCATTTCCCATACATTCCTTCGAAAAAAACGTATTCTTTTAATTTTCAGTATATGGAAGAGGTTGGGGGTTATAGATTGGGGTTTTATTTTATTTTATTAGGATTTTTAAGTAATAGGAGGTAATAAAGGTAAAAGTGTCTAAGAGAATAATATTTACATTTTAAGTAATTTAGAGGGTTGTAAAGAGAAAATTGGGGGTTGTGAATAGAATCACCAAATAAATAAATAAAATTGAATTTGAAGTGAAGTTTTATTCTTGCATTGTTACTAAACTAGGTAGGGAATTTTATAAATTAAACTTTTAAAACAATAAATTTAATTGTTAAAAACTACAATAGTGCTATTCTTTTTCCCTTTTTTAATACATATATAATTGTATATAATTGTGAGGCACGTAAATGAGATGCTCATGATGTGATAGTTTCTGTTATTGTGCTGGTCAATAAAGTATCTTTATTTGCTCGTTGAAAAAATGTTGAAAAAAAAGAAAAAAGAAAAAGAAAGCCTCAGAAAACATCCCACCATATAAAAAAAAAAAATAGGCAGGTGGGTTGCGCAGGTCGAGTCAGGTCGACTCGCCCTGCCCCAGTCTGGAAAAAAATTCCGCCTGAAAAATATCATTCATTACACTAAAAAATATATAAGTCTTAGTTTTAAAAGTATCACCTTGCTAATTTAATTATATGAGTTTATTACATCTCAATCATAGTTTAATATATCTAAATTAAATTAATTTACTTTAATTTTAGGATTCACTAATTCCATTTTAAAGTATATCTCTAGAATATTTATAAATACACCACCATTTTTTCTTTATATAACACTTTCACTTTATACATCACACATAATTTTTTTTGAGATAAAAATTTAAGGGGGAAATATTTATTTAGACAAAAGTAAATAAGAAATGGGAAAAAACATCAAGATTTTAAACATAGGTGTTATTTCGACACTTTGTACTTGTTTATTAAAACTTTTTAGGAAAGGGTCCCACAATATCAATTTTAATGGTAAAAAACTGACAAGATTCTGCAAGGGAATAAATTCCCCCAACTTTTGAGTTAAAAGCCCCACCATATAAAACTTAATCGATGCCACATAAAACTTAATCGATGTTGTATATAAAATAATCGATGCTACATAAAAATAATCGATGCTTAATCAAGGACCGTTTGGACTTAATTGATGCTTTTTAAAAAAAATTGACGTAGTTAAAAAATATACACATAATCGATGCTGTTTAAAAATAGGCATAATCGATGCTGTTAACAAAATTAAAATTAATCGATGCAGTTAAAAAATTCAAATAATCGATGTTGTTTAAAAATAGGGATAATCGATGCAGTTAAAAAATTGAAAGTAATCGATGCTGAAAAATAAAAATAGTCGATGCTGTTAAAAAATAAAAAATAATCGATGCTGATTGAAATTAAAAATAATCGATTATGCTAAAAAAATTAAAAGTAATCGATTATGTTAAATTAATCGATTATGTTGAAATTAATCGATTATGTTGAAATTAAAAATAATCGATTATGTTAAATTAATCGATGCTGTTGAAAAATTAAAAGTAATCGATGCAATTAAAAATTAAAAATAATCGATGCATAGTCGAGAAATTTTGGACTTATATTCTTAATCAAAAATTAATCGAGGAATTACTTTAAATCAATCAATACTAATTTTTAAAATAATCGAGGATATTAAACTTGGCATCTTTAAATCAATCGATGCTAATTTTTTAACCGAGGCCTTATTCTAATTATGTGGGCAATTGTATTTATTTTTAATTGAATCAATCTAAATGGGCCCACGCGTCTGAAAAAGCTTACAACTTTGTGTACTTATCCCTGCCATGTTGAATTTGGTCATGCAAAAATGGAATATTTATTATTAGGGTTTCGACTACACCCAACTACCTCTCTTGCAGATTTAAAAAAAAACGTTTGATTCTCTCTCTCTTTCTCTCCCAACTGCCATTATCACTCTCTCTTCGAAGTTGAATTTAATTTTCCCAACCACCCCCCACATTCTCTCTCTCCTCGCTTAAAGTCGACATTCTATCGTGGGCTGAAGAAGAAAATCTCTTCCTCGCATAAGTGTGAATTTTTACAGTTTAATTTGAAGAACTGAAAAAAAAAAAAAACGCATCTCATCTCATTCTCGCCAAAAAGGTTTCTCTCTCTCTCTCTCTCTCTCTCTCTCTCTCTCCCCAACTGACGGTCTTCAATGTTCGTTGCAGTTGACTACTCATCGGCACCGGAGATGGAGCGAGCACCCCTTGGACCGGAGACCTCATCTTCTCAAGTAGGGTTCCTTTTAAATTTGTTGAATTTGGGTTCCTTTTAAATTTGTTGAATTTGTCGATTTAGGTTATGAAAAATTAATCGATGCCATCATTGATATATTCGATGCCTTCATTAAAAATAAGAATAAGCGATGCCTTCCAAAAAATTAAGCGAAAAATATTATGCTAATAGTGATTGTTGAAATTAATCATGGTTTAGGTATTGTTAGTCGCGGCTTATTGTTTTAATTACCATGGCCCTAGGTATTATTGATTGATTATTTGCTATTAATTGTGGGTTATTTGTTGTTAAATGTGGGTTATTTGTTGTTAGAAATTAATCGAGGAGCATAAAATATAATCGAGGCCTTCCTCGATAATTATAATAATAATCGAGGCCTTCCTCGATTAAATTACAAAAATAAAAACTAATCGAGGCCTTCATCGATTAATTTCAAAAACAAAAACCAATCGATTAATTAAAAAAAATTAATCGAGTAACTAATCGATTAATTTTAGAAACAAAAACTAAATCCAGTCCTTCATCGAGGCCTTCCTCGATAATTATAATAATAATAATAATCGAGGCCTTCCTCGATTAAATTACAAAAATAAAAACTAATCGAGACCTTCATCGATTAATTTGAAAAACAAAAACTAATCGATTAATTAAAAAAAATTAATCGAGTAACTAATCGATTAATTTTAGAAACAAAAACTAAATCGAGTCACTAATCGATTAATTAAAAAAAATTAATCAAGGCACAAATATATTAAATAAGAAAAATTAATCAATGCACTAATCGATTAATTAAAAAATTAATTGTGGCATTAATCGATTAAGTAAAAAAAAAAACAATCGAGGAATTAATTGATTAATATTTTAATTAAAAACAAACTAATGGATTAATAATTAAAAAAAACTAATCGATTAGTTTTTTAATTAAAAACAAACTAATCGATTAGTACTTTAATTAAAAACAAACTAATTGATTAATTTTTTTAAAAAAAACTAATGCATTAGTAGTTTAATTAAACAAAAAATAATCGATTAATAATTAAGAAAAATTAATCAAGGCACTAATCGATTAATGGTTTTTTTAAAACTAATCGATTAAGAATTTAATTAAAACTAATCGATTAATAATTTAATTAAAACTAATCGATTAGTAGTTTAATTAAAAACAAACTAATCGATTAATAGTTTTAAGAAAAACTAATCGATTAGTACTTTAATTAAAAATAAACTACTCGATTAATAATTTAAAAAAAATAATCGATTAGTACTTTAATTAAAAAACAAACTTATCGATTAATAATTTAAAAAAACTAATCGATTAGTACTTTAATTAAAAAACAAACTTATCGATTAATAATTTAAAAAAAACTAATCGATTAGTAGTTTAATTAAAACTAATCGATTAATAGTTTAATTAAAACTAATCGATTAATAATTTAATTAAAACTAATCGATTACTAATTAAAAAAAACTAATCGATTAATAATTAAAAAAAAACTAATCGATTAGTAGTTTAATAAAAAACAAAGTAATCGATTAATAGTTTTAAGAAAAACTAATCGATTAGTACTTAAATTAAAAACAAACTAATCAATTAATAATTTTAAGAAAAAATAATCAATTAATAGTTTAATTAAAACTAATCGATTAATAATTTAAAAAAAATAATCGATTAATAATTTTAAAAAAAAAAAACTAAAAAAGCCTAAAATTAAATTTTAAGAAATTCCAATTTATATGAAATATTAAAAGAATTTACTTTATTAGTTTTAATTTTGAAAATGTTGTTAGATTGATTGGGTTAGACTACCGTTACGGAGCCGGACGCCCTCGGTCGTCGTGTACACCATCCCAGGTGTTATTGACACGATTAGAGACACACTGCTCGCGATTGGTGATGACGCCATGCGACTATTCAGATCGGGCTGTTTCGGATATTTTCTGGACTACAGAGGTGGTGATGACGTTCGAGGTGCACGCGCTGGATCGTGCACGTGTGGGGCTGGAGGCATGGTTTCACATTCATCGTTCCCAGCTGCGGTTCGGTCCGAGTGAGTACGCCTTGGTGTCAGGTTTACGATTCGGCAGCTCGACATTCGATCCTCATGACACACATATTGTTCCGAGGAGATCGGTGTACCACCGTTTATTCGAAGGGAAGCGTACGACAATCAAACAGATGGAGGACAGGTTCACAAAACTGGGGATGGCCAGAGACACTGCGGATTATGTGAAGGTTGCGAACATATTGTTCGTATACCGGATGATTCTGTGCCTAGATCAGTATCGGGCGGTGGATCCATGGGTGTGGGCGCTAGCGGAGGATGTGGAGCGATGGAACTCGTTTCCATGGGGTGCATATTCTTACCAGTCGTTGATGCACTACATTGGCCTCGTTCCCAGGACACGAGAGGCTATGGGCGGGAAAGGATCGGGACAGTATCATTTTTACGGGCCGATTTGGGCACTCCAGGTAATTAGTTTAAATTTAATTGTTCTAAATTAGTTGAGGATCAAGTGAATACGTAACTAATCCATTAATCCACTTTACAGGTATGGGCTTGTGAGGTGATACCGGAGTTGGCTAGTGAGGCTGGTGTGCATAGTGGACAGCTCACTGTGCCTCGATGTTTGAGGTGGACATTCAGTCTCTCTACCACCGACCCAGCCACCTTATTACAGCGAGCGGTACGTTTTGATGTTTCTTGATATATTTAGAATCTTCGATCTATATTTGTTAATTCATCTTAATTATGTTATTATTATTTTCATGCAGTCACGTGTGGTTATGTTAGAGCCATCTCCCGAGGAGACGGCAACTTCATATTACATGAGCATGCAGTTGGAGCCTGGAGCTCAGAGCGTGAGATTTGTTCCCGCTCGATCCGGGAACAAGAAGAAGATACTTGCAAATGTGGCATCTTGTTGTTCCACTTTGGCAGAGGAGGTTGTCCCTCCATCAGCACGAGGCACCAGAGCTGCTCGGACACCACAGACGGGCCGTCAGGAGACCAGTCGACCCTCGAGTAGCCGGGCATTGAGGGACGAGCCAGATCATACTGAGACTGGAGCGCCGCCCCCCACTGAGGATGCACCAGTGCACACAGCAGATTCGATTGATCCAGAGAGCCCTCCTCGAGCTTGGGGAATGAAGCGTTCGAGGAGGGATCGCACGCCGAGCAGCAGAGAGCCCTCAGAGAGTTTCATTCAGAGGGTTGTGGATCGAGTGATGCCTCGTGTCCAGGAGCTTATTGATACGACTATTGCGCCCCATGTCCAGGAGTACGTGGACCGGGCTATTGATCGGGCATTAGGTGGGAGGACTAGCCGTGCCCGGAGATCATCCACGTCTGACGTTAGAGCCCGCCACAGCCCGGACCCCAGCCCACCTGGCGTGAGGGCTCCACAGCCCACCGTAGTCCAGGAGGGTCCTAGCACTTCGGCTCCACCCCATGGTGGTTTTAGCGCGACCTATCAGCTCATGAATGGCATGGATGATAGCAGCCTCCAGGTCTCCTACTCACGATTCAGACTTCAGGGTCCGCAAGCAGTTGTTCAGCTCTACTTAAACAGCGCTCGCCTGCGGCAGTCCTGGTTTGACGAGCTTGAGGATTCGGGGAATGAGTTGAAGGATGTGCACATGAGCTACTTTCTGAGCGCGATTGCTCGACGAGTAAAGAGGAACCCTGGTTGTCCGACAGCGGTGGCTAATACCGGACTATATGTGAGTTCAAGTACTTGTTTGAATGTTTTTTGCAAAACATTGTTAGTTAGTCTTTTTTTACTTCGGTCATAATCGTGATTCAATTTTTGCAGGAGGCCCTCGTCGGAGCATGGAAGATCCTTCATCCTATTGATCCCCTGTGCAGCGAGACATACGGGGATGATGACTACCGGCGGTGGAGACCTGCAGAGGGCCTGATACAGCGGATCCAGGGCAGTGATGGGCGGTATCAGGTGGCATGGAAGGGGCGTGCTTATGTAAGTGGGCTTCACAAGCAAATAATATATTGTCATATATTATTTGCTGACGTCAATCTTGGTATGATCCCGGTTTTATGTTGTAGGCTATCGTGGTATGTGACGTCTCAGGTGAGCACTGGGTAGTGGTTCGTATCCGCTTTTCTGATTGGGTAGTAGAGTTATACGACTCACTACTATTTCAGATGGACGATCCGAGCGACCGCGTAGAGTATGAGAGGCGAGATAGAGAGTTGATGCCCCTACTCCGCCTACTTCCACGCCTACTCATATGTGCCGGTTTTTGGGAGGGTCGTCCGATGCCGCCCCGATGTGCTTTTGCGATGACCCTGGACAAGTCTATACCGGATCAGTACGTGCAGGTCGACTCCACGAGTTGTGGGGTATATGCCTGTATGTACGTGGAGCGGCTATTGGGTGCAGGACCTCCACCCGCTATATTGGAGCAGGCAGTACATGAGTATCGGAAGGTTATAGGGGCTCGGATATATTCATTGACTTTGATCCAGGCAGTACATGAGTAGACTATGACTTATGTGGTGTTTTTGTTCATTTTGTACATGAACTTGATTAATGTAAATGTTTTTGTGAAAGAGGACTTCTCGTGACAAAACAAGTTGCTTAGTGACAAAATAATCTGATTCATGACAAAATAAGTTGTTTCGTAAAAACACAACAACTTCATTTAATCGACTAATGCTCGTCGGCCGACAATCGAATAGGACATGTAGGACGTGTATGCTCCGTATTACCGCAAATGCTACACTTCTTCGGTGCCCTTCTCCGCAGAACATCTTCGGGCGGTGAATTCAGATCAACACCGCCAATAGGCAAATGGGATGTGCATACGCGCCTGTTGTGCCCCTGTCCATGGCATCTAGTGCAAAACTGTCTCCGTGCACTAGACGAGGCCTCAAACGGGGCTCGAGCTCTGGATGTAGACGGACGCCCAGCACGTCGTCTGATATCTGACGCCAAGACCACTCGTGCTCCAAATGCATCGGGCATAATCCATTGTTCTGGATGAGGCAGACCCCTGATGACCGAATTATACATGCCTACCAAGCTCTCCGCCTTGTAACACCTGTCCACATAATCATATATAGCCGCACCAGTACAACTACGAAAGGGAAAATAAAGTTCAACACACTCGATTAGCTACATGTAAGAAAATAAGAACAAATAGACATTTAAATATCATACCAGATGACCGCTGCCGCGTGAGAACAGGGGATCAAGTCCAGCTCGAACTCACGACAGTCACAGGTCCGGTTCTGAAGATCGACCATGTAGACCTCCCTCCCAACCTCGACTTTCCATAAAGTTGCTAATGTAGTGGGCCGCACGGCATAGCAGCGTCCCTTATCGACGTTCCCCGAAAGCTTCAGCGCGATGCCATCAGTCAACACATGATTTGAGCTCTGTGCTGCCGCACGTCGCTCGACGAACCACTGCTTAACAATTGATCTAAACATCTCCAGCAGCGAGCAAACAGGTAACCTCCTCGCCCACAACAGACGAGCATTGAGACTCTCCGCGGCATTAGATGTCATAAACCCGTAGCGCCGTACGGGACAGTGTGAACGAGCCCAATGCACTGGGCCAATATTACATAGCTTTTGATATGCATTTGGACAGACCTGCTCCAACGTCGACATACTCTCCCGGAAGGTGTCTCTCCGATATGCGTAGGCAGCCTCCTGAAATAGCGTCGTCACGTGTTTCCCTCTCTTCGTCATCTTATTCTTCAAATGGTAGTAGCACAGTCCGTGCGTCGCTCTCAGGAAGACGGCCTCCACAGCATTTTTAATGCTTTGATGCTGATCCGAAACGATGAGAAGATCATCTATGTCACCCAGAGCCATGTGCAAGTGGGCCAGGAACCATATCCAAGATTCGTCGTTCTCTATCGGTCCGAGCCCAACTGCAACAGGTAAGATCTGTTCGTTTCCGTCCTTCGTCACAGCGACAAAAAGAACACCCTTGTTCTTTCCCTTCAGGTGGGTCCCATCGATCACAAGCACTGGACGAGCGTACTGGAGAAATGCACTGACACACGCACCGAGAGCAAGGAATGAATGCTTGAACCGACCATCACTCGTGATCTCCATGTCTACTACAGTTCCCGGATTCATCAATTGCAGAGTGTGAAGGAAAGCGGGCAACTGTGCGTAGGACTTGTCAAAGTCTCCATATACCATATGAATGGCAATGTTCCTCGTGCGCAGAGCGAAGCTGTAGTCGATGTGGATGCCAAACTCACGCACAAGCTCCGCCATCATCTCCTTCGACTTCAGAACAACCCGCTCGTCCACCAATCTACGAGCAAAGTATTTTCCGAGCACTCGTGCAGGTACCTGTCGCGGAGCAATTCGACCCATATCAAGATGGCATGTGTGAGTGCCGTTGAACTTGTATATTCTCCACATATGCCCATCAGCAACCGCAAAGCACTTGAACGGGCAATCACCGCCATGCTTGCAAACATAGCCCAATCGTGACCTATTCAAGCGATACACGGCATACTCCACTCGATTCTGCATGTGATAGATACCGACTGCCAGGGCGAGATCCTCCTTCGTCCGAAAAATAGCTCCCTGGTGAAGTGAATCTGAGTCTGGTGCTTGTCCCTCATCCCAAGATAGTGGGCCCGCAATGTCCCAGTCAGCAAGAGGAACCACCCAATTGCTCGAAGGCCCGTCAGATCTAAACGGAACACCAGTGATAGATGGTGGGACGACTCCCGTCAAGCACAGCAATTTGTCTGTACGATCAGCAGAAGAACGAAGCCAGCCACTGAATTCTGTCAACAGTGACTCCACCAACCTCGTTCTATCATTCACCTCTTCTTGTTCTTGTTCTTCTTCTTCTCCCTCTTCTTCTCCTTCTCCCTCTTCTTCTGCAGTAGGACCATGCGTCTCTGCATGTGAAAAGTAGGGAACATAGTCATCCCTCATAGATGGTCCGACTCTAGAACCCTCCAACTGTCTTGAAATCACGTACACGACCAGCTCAGTAGTCTGCTCGTGAAGCAAATCGAGCAAATCTCCATCATCTTGCAAAGATGCTCTGATCCGTCTGCCAGTATTGGTGCTGGTGAGGTAAAATAATTCATACTCGATCCTGTTCGGGTCAGTCCGCAACAACTTGTGAACCTCCCTCACCAGTGAGCTAAAACACAGCTTATCGGATGACATCGTCACGAGTTGTTCGTCCCCATCTACATATTATGATCTCTCCCATCGTCCACTGTGACGTACAATAATGCGGCGTCTAACCATCTGGACAATTTATAAACAATGCTACATGAGATCACAATTTAACCCTAAACCCTCTTAAACCCTAAACCCTATAAAACACTAAACCCTAAACGTAAACCCTAAAACCCTATAAACCCCAAGCCTCTATTAATCGATTAGTTTTTTTTCAAATTATTTATCGATTAGTTTGTTTCTAATTAAAGTACTAAACGATTAGTTTTTATTAAAATTATTAATCGATTAGTTTATTTTTAATTAATGGACTAATCGATTAGTTTTTTTTAAACTATTAATCGATTAGTTTGTTTTTTTATTAAACTACTAATCGATTAGTTTTAATTAAACTATTAATCGATTAGTTTTTTTTTCAAATTATTAATCGATTAGTTTGTTTTTTTTATTAAATTACTAATCGATTAGTTTTAATTAAACTATTAATCGATTAGTTTTTTTTTTCAAATTATTAATCGATTAGTTTGTTTTTAATTAAACTACTAATCGATTAGTTTTTATTCAAATTATTATTAATCGATTAGTTTATTTTTAATTAATGGACTAATCGATTAGTTTTTTTTTTAAACTATTAATCGATTAGTTTGTTTTTTTATTAAACTACTAATCGATTAGTTTTAATTAAACTATTAATCGATTAGTTTTTTTTCAAATTATTAATCGATTAGTTTGTTTTTAATTAAACTACTAATCGATTAGTTTTTATTAAAATTATTATTAATCGATTCGTTTGTTTTTAATTAATGGACTAATCGATTAGTTTTTTTTTAAACTATTAATCGATTAGTTTATTTTTTTTATTAAACTACTAATCGATTAGTTTTAATTAAACTATTAATCGATTAGTTTTTTTTCAAATTATTAATCGATTAGTTTGTTTTTAATTAAACTACTAATCGATTAGTTTTTATTAAAATTATTATTAATCGATTCGTTTGTTTTTAATTAAAGGACTACTCGATTAGTTTTTTTTAAACTATTAATCGATTAGTTTGTTTTAATTAATCGATTAGTGACTCGATTTAGTTTTTGTTTCTTAAATTAATCGATTAGTAACTCGATTAATTTTTTTAACTAATCGATTAGTTTTTATTTTTCAAATTAATCGAGGAAGGCCTCGATTAGTTTTCGTTTTTGTAATTTAATCGAGGAAGGCCTCGATTATTTTTATAATTATCGAGGAAGGCCTCGATTGTTTTTTATGCTCCTCGATTATGTTTTATGCTCCTCGATAGAAAGCTAGTCATCGATTAACAACAAATAATCCACAATTAAAAACAAATAAACCACAATTAAGATCAAATAATCAATCAAGGCACTAATCGATTATATTCTACGGCATCGATTATAAAAATGAAGGCATCGAATAATTTTTCACAGCCTAAACGCTTCTATAACAGCATCGATTATATTTAGTTTAACATTATACAACCCTCAAAATCACATAAACATCGACTAAATTCAAAACCAACAACAATTAACCTAAATTACTGACTTAAATTAAACAGTAACAACCAATTCCAAAAAAAGGCCGTATCACTCAATGTCACCTATTTTCAAAGTAAATCTAACAACACATGCAATATATAATCAAAATAATAGATATTTGCAAAATAAGTTCAAAAAAATGGAGTACAAAACGTACCTTTGAAAATGGGTGAAAATTTTCGTGCACTATTTTTTTCTCCAGAAAAATCTTTCTTTCGCCCCTTGCTCGAATAAATTTCTCCAACTTTTGCTATTCTTCGTCGATTTGTAGTGTAGTGTGAATAAAAACTTGTATGATTTTTGTGAATGAGATTTGTATTGTAGTGTGAATGAGCTCCGGATTCTACATCTATTTATTCAGAAATTTCACCTACCTCGTTGTAAAACATTAGAATGTATTTAATTCGGTACAACATCCCCTTCTTTTCATTAATTCGGTCCTACCTTCCCCTTCTTTTCATTTAATGAAGCCAACAACCTTTTCTTTTTATTTATTGAAACTGAGTACCTACCTTACACAAGAAATAAATGCATTCACTAAAAAATCATGATTAATTGTAGGGAACATTGCCTCCATTCTTTTGGAAAGAAGGTCTCAATTATTTTAAAAATAATCGATGAAATTTTAAAAATCTAATCGAGGCAATGTTAAAAAAGAAATCGAGGATAGTTTTTTCTTAATCTATGCTTATTAAAAATTAATCGATGAAGCATCGATTTCAGGAGAATTGATATTTAAATCATCAATTCTTCTTAAATGATCATAATCGAGGCTCAACTTAGGAAATTAATCGAGGCTATGAATTAATCGAATAGGATAGTTTTTTCTTAATCTATGCTTATTAAAAATTAATCTAGGAAGCATCTATTAATACATAATTAATCGATGAAGCATCGATTTCAGGAGAATTGATATTTAAATCATCAATTCTTCTTAAATGATCATAATCGAGGCTCAACTTAGGAAATTAATCGAGGCTATGAATTAATCGAATATTGGAATTTCAATCGAGGAGATTTTTAGAAAATAATCAAGGCTAAAAATTAATCGAGGCTTACTACATATAATCGAGGTTGTTAGGGTTTCATTTTTAGAATTAGGGTTTCGGCTGTTAGGTGCATTTAATGTCTGCCAAAAGTACAATGTGCCAATCATTGGGTGTGGGGACCAAGTCTAAAATAGTACAAATTGCCTAACAAACTACCTATTTTTAAAAGTTGTTGTTTTTTCCCAATTACTATTTACTTTTGTCCACTTTTATCCATTTAGACAAAATTTAAATACCCATATCTCTTAACTAAAAATCTCTTTTACCCACTTTGTTACACACATTCAAGAAATACCCATTATGTCTAATATATCTCTACTTTTTCATTTTCCAATGTATTCCAAGGTGGGCCCTCTCACTTTTCAGAAATGGTAAGAAAAAGTACTCATTTTTCAGCTCAAATCAGACTAATAAATATGTAAAGTGATTTCTCACGTGTGTGTTCAAACCTCGGAAAATGAAATACCGCTTGAAACCCATAATTTTAATACGGGCGGTATCTCAGCGGTATTGCAAAGGAACCGAAATAGAGTTGAAATATTTCAATACCGTCCATATTATACATTCGGCGGTATGCGGGCGATATCACATTATACCGGCCGGAATGCGAGCGGTATCACATTATACTGGCCGGTATTCGAGCGGTATCACATTATACCGACCGGTATTCGAGTTGTATGACATTATACCGGCCGATATGTGAGCGGTATGACATTATACCATTTTACGGACGATTGCCCGAAAAAAAGTAGAGAATATAATTCCAAATTGAAAAAAACAATGGATTTAATTGAAAAGGAATTATATGATGATCCATATATGGTTTTAAAGGTATTTGATCATATGATTCAACTAAAAAAGAATTTCGACAAAATTATATTCATGAAAAAAGTTATAACCATTTTACGAACGAGTGCCCGAAAAATGGGTCATGAACATTGTACCAAATTGAAAAAATCACCGACTTTGATTGGAATGGAATTAGATTATGAGTAATACCTTGTTGGAAAGCTGTTCGAGTCTAGTTTTCATCAAAAAGAGAATTTCCAAAAAATATCAACCGAAGAGAAAGTTATAACCGTTTTAGTGATGATTGCCAGAAAATTTCAAATCATGCTCGGCTACCGCCCACGAACGGTATACGGGCAGTATCATCAATTTTCTCTCAATTTTTTTTATCCAAAATAATTGAATTTAACTATAGGATATCATTGTAGGCTCGTATGAGTCACAATATCTTATTTTATCTCAATTCCTCATTAACAAGAATGAAATTTTCAATATGAAAAAGATTTACGAGTGGCAAAAGTATATGTTATGAAGGAGTGTAGTGCTAAAAATGAAGGATTGTCTAATTTAAAAAGCAATTAAACATTCTCCTACTTCTTTTTCTATCTCATTATAAAAGTAATGGACTCACGAGTGTATAATATAAGCTTTCAATTACAAGGTCAATGATCACTTGCAATACTACACTAATGTCTCAAGAGTGTAGTGCTAATATCCCAAGAGTATAGTGCTTAGCATCACAAGTGGAAAATCAATAATAAATTGAAAGATTACATAGTAGTTTGATATTCAAGTCATATAGAATGGATAATTTAATTCAATACACCTCTAATTGGCGTGGGAATTCACAATACCGCTGAGGAGGTGTAATACTGCCCGGATACCGCCCACAATACCGTCAGGCGGTATCCAAGCATGATTCGGGGCATAAAGCGGTATTCGTTTTGTCCTATCATAGTCTTGTTATAAATTCAATCCAAAGAACTCCTAAAATGAAGGAGTATGTAATTTAAAAAGTAATTAAACATTCCCCTACTTCTTTTCCTATCTTATTATAAAAGTAGTGTACTCACAAGTGTATAATTTAAGCTTTCAATTACAAGACCAGTTATCACTTGCAATACTACACTAATGTCTCAAGAGTGTAGTACTAATGTCTCAAGAGTATAGTACTTGGCATCACAAGTGGAAAATCAATAATAAATTGAAAGATTACATTGTAATTTGATACTCAAGTCATATAGGATGGATAATTTAATTCAATACACCCTAATTGGCGTGGACATTCACAATACCGCTGAGGAGACACAGTACTGCCCGGATACCGCCCACGATATCGTCGGGTGGTATCCAAGCGTGATTCGTGGCATAAAGCGGTATTCATTTTGTCCTATCATAGTCTTGTTATAAATTCAATCCAAAGAACTCCTAAAATGAAGGAGTATGTAATTTAAAAAGTAATTAAACATTCATCTACTTCTTTTCCTATATCATTATAAAAGTAGTGTACTCACGAGTGTATAATTCAAACTTTCAATTACAAGACCAATGATCACTTGCAATACTACATTAATGTCTCAAGAGTGTAGTGCTAATGTCTCAAGAGTATAGTACTTGGCATCACAAGTGGAAAATCAATAATAAATTGAAAGATTACATTGAAATTTGATACTCAAGTCACAAAGGATGGATAATTTAATTCAATACACCCCTACTTGGCGTGAGAATTCACAATACCGTTGAGGAGGCGCAGTACCGACTGGATACCGCCCACGATACCGCCAGGAAGTATCCAAGCGTGATTCGGGGCATAAAGCGGTATTTGTTTAAAAAAAGTAGCGAATGTGATCCCAAATTGAAAAAAATAATAGATTTGATTGAGAAGGAATTATATGATGATCGATATATGGTTTGAAAAATATTTGATTATATGATTCAACTAAAAAAGAATTTCGACAAAATAATATTCATGAAAAAAGTTATGATGGTTTATGAACGAGTGCCCAAAAAAGGGTCACGAATATTGTACCAAATTGAAAAAATCACCGACTTTGATTGGAATGGAATTAGATTATGAATAATACCTTGTTAGAAAGATATTCGAGTCTAGTTTTTAGAAAAAAAAGAATTTCAACAAAATAATATTCATGAAAAAAGTTATGACCGTTTTACGAACGAGTGTTTGAAAAACGGGTCACAAACATTGTATCAAATTGAAAAAATCACCGACTTTGATTGGAATGGAATTAGATTATGAGTAATACCTTGTTAGAAAGATAGTCGAGTCTAGTTTTTAGCAAAAAGGGAATTTCCAAAAAATATTAACTATGTAGAAAGTTATGACCGTTTTAGTGACGATTGCCAGAAAATTTGAAATCACGCTCGGCTACCGCCCACGAGCGGTATACGGGCGGTATCGTTCATTTTCTCTCGATTTGTTGTCCAAAATCATTGAATTCAACTATAGGATATCATTGTAGGCTCGTATGAGTCATAATATCTTATTTTATCTCAATTCCTCATTAACAAGAATGAAAGTAATATCGTAGGCTAAATGATGAGAGCGGTGCGGAATTTCCAATATGAAAAAGATTTGCGAGTGACAAAAATATATGTTATGCCCCGAAAAATCTATAATATTTGAACAATAACATATTTTCATGAGAAAGAATAGGAGAGTGAAGCTAATGCACGTGGGAGTTAGGAACGAGAGTGAAAACGTATTTCTAGACCAAACAATACGTAATGAATTTTGTCCGAATTAGAAAAATAAAATTAATTTCACTGTCAAGAAACTAATCAATGGTCCATACATGTTTGGAAATATATTTAAGTCTATATTTCAACTAAAAAATAATTTTGAGTAAATATTATCCATGTCGAAAGTTATCACCGTTTTACGAATGATTGCCAAAAAAAGTAGCGAATGTGATCCCAAATTGAAAAAAATAATGGATTTGATTGAGAATGAATTATATGATGATCCATATATGATTTAAAGGTATTTAATTATATGATTCAACTAAAAAATAATTTCGACAAAATTATATTCATGGAAAAAGTTATGACCATTTTACGAACGAGTGCCCGAAAAATAGATCACGAACATTGTATCAAATTGAAAAAATCACCGACTTTGATTTGGATGGAATTAGATTATGAATAATACCTTGTTGGAAAGCTAGTCGAGTCTAGTTTTTAGCAAAAAAAGAATTTCCAAAAAATATTAACCGTGTAGAAAGTTATGACCGTTTTAGTGACGATTGCCAGAAAATTTCAAATCACGCTCGGCTACCGCCCACAAGCGGTATATGGGCGGTATCGTCAATTTTCTCTTGATTTTTTTGCCCAAAATCATTGAATTTAACTATAGGATATCATTGTAGGCTTGTATGAGTCATAATATCTTATTTGAGCGGTATTACATATATAATGTAATACCGTTACAATACCGATCGGCATTTGGATGAATTCTATAGAATACCGGCCGGTATAATGTAATACCGCTGGAATACCGGCCGGTATCAAGTTCGGTAATCCAGCGGTATTATATAATACCGGCCGTCGTAATACCGGCCGGTATTAGGACGAAATCTGTACAATACCGGTCGGTATAAAGAAATACCGTTACAGTACCGGCCGGTATAATGTAATACCGTTGGATTACATAATACCGGTCGGTAAATCCAATACCACCCGAATACCGGCCGGTATAGTGTAATACCGCTGGAAAACTGACCGGTATTAGATCTGGGATCTGTGCAATGATTTTTCCAGCCAATGAGAATTCGTCCTTGTCACATGTTTCTGTTATTTTTCAGTCAATTATTATGTACTTTTGCCATGGTTTTTAGCACAATAAAGTACATTTGTGTAAGAAGGTGTAAGAGATCACTTTTTGAGGGTATTTTAGGGACTTTACACTAAAGGTGGGTAATTCTTGGATGTGGATAAGGAGGTGGGTAAAAGGGGTTTTTTGTTAAGGGATATGAGTAGTTTCATATATTTCCACATTTTTTTTACACACACAATAAATATCTCTTTTACTCTTCTATTTTAAAAATTAAATTTTAATTATTAAATACATAAAAAGATAATAATAATAATAAAATAAAACAAAAAAACTGGCAAGACCTTCTCCGAACGCCCATCCTTTTTTCTCTGACTAAAGTCACTAAGCAAGGTGTCCACGATGGTGTTCCGGATGGGCATATGACGATCCTAATGACGTCAGTATCGCGTCCTTCCTTGACTGTAAATTTGAGTTTGAGATTTGCTACAGATTGTTGGAGAAGAAGAAATTACAGAATATTTTTTGGAAAGAAGATGACTGACGGGTTTCGTAGATTTGAAGATCATCGGTCGACGCGTTTGCAGAAGATGACTGCTGGCGGGGGGGAGGGGATATTTGAAGATGCATATATTTTTTTTAATTTACTTTATTTTATTTTTCAATTATTTTTATTTTTTATTTATTAAGGACATTTAAATAATTTTATAAATACTTACTTTTGAATTATTTTATTTAGTGGTGTATTTCGAAACACTCATATATTTATTTCAAAAAATAAAATAAATTAATTCACTTTAAATTTAAATTTTATTAATTTTATTTGATGATATATATTTTTTGGGAAAAATAAAAATAAAAAATCATAAAATAATAAAGAAGTTAAAAAAAAAAAGGACTGATGCGAGTGCACGACACACACCGCAGGTGGACGCGCTTAATGTGCACGCCCTAGGGATTTGGGCCTTTTTATTCTTAATGAACTTGGCCTGGTTAGATGGACCTGACTCATCACGCTGGTGTACCAAAGACCCACGAACACACAAAAATAGTCAATTGAGATTAAAAACAAAAAAAAAAAAAAAAAAAAAAAACATAAGTTTTTAATTGCCTCGAGTTGAGTTACTATGTAGAGTTGTGTGTTTGTGATATATTCTTTTAATTCTTTTTAAAACTGAAAGTTATCACTTGTCAACAATAATATATATAAGATTTTTTTTTGTCAAAATGGGAATGTACATATAAGCACATAATTTTATTTAATTTTATTGAGAGAAAGCATACAATAGTAATTGTGTGATAACTTAAAAGTAATTAATTTGAATATATAGTAGCTATAGATAAAATATTGTATTTTATTATATATTCGGATTGTTCCATTAGATATCTTCTCCAATTAGGGCTGTAAACGAGCCGAATCGAGCCGAATACCTTCAAGCTCTAGTTCGGCTCGTTTAAGTTATACTCGGTTCGAGCTCGAGTTCGAGTTCGACTCGAGCTTCGAGTTTGAGTTCGAGTTCAGCTCGAATTAGAAAATTCGTGATCGAGTTCGATTCGAGCTCGACTCGAGTTCGGCTCGATAAGGATATGTTCAAGTTCGATTAAAAAAACTCGATAAAAAGCTCGATTAAAGCTCGATAATAATAAAATTTGTGATCGAGTCCTTTTCTTTTCTTTTCTAGATTTTCTTTAATTATGTTTATTTTTATTTTATTTTCTTTAAACTAATTACTTAATTATGTAATTGCAGTCATGCTTATTACTCCTTTAATTATTTTTCATGTATAGGTGTATTCAAATTTTAATATATATTTACCTTAATTTGAATTAAAATTTCAAAAAAAATTCTAATATAATTTATAAATCATAATTTACTCATGTCTCATTTTATTTTTATTTTATCGATCATTCATTTTCACTTTTTATTTAAAATTTGTATTCATTAGTTAATTAGTAATTTATCTCACTATCCATGATAGCTTATTATTTTTCTTTCAAACTTCAATATACAAATATTTTACAATCATCTTAATTCAAATTCAAATTTCAAAGTGTTTTGTATTATGCAATTTATAAATTATAATTCAAACATATCTCATTTTCTTACTATTTTATCGATTATTCAGTTTCATTTTTATATAAATTGTAATTATATTAGTTGATTGATGATATAGTTCATTATTCTTGTTAGTTTATTATTTTTTACTACACATTCACACATGTTCCAACTGATAAGTAAATATTTATAATAATCTTAATTCGAACACAAATTTCAAAGTTTTTTATAATATGATTTATAAACCATAATTTATTTTTATTGTTATATCTGAATTTTCTTTTATTTTATTGGTATATAAATTAAATATTTCAATGAGGCACACAAAAGTATACATAATATTTGTATATTATATAATAATTGAGTGAATTGATATAATATATATTGTCGAATCAAATGAACTAAGTAATTATCAGATACTATTAATTGTTTGTTGATGAATAATTGTGATTTAATTCAATATAATGATGTTTGTTTGATATCATAGGTTTAATCAAATTCATTTGTGTTTATTTCATTATCAAATCTCAATTCTTAATTATAACTATAAACTATAATTTTAATTACCTCATAATTAGATAGTTTTTTTGTTAGACTTCTTCAAAATTCAAATATACTATTTTATATTAATATTTTAACTAAATAAATTGTAAATGGATATCTTAAAGTTGGATAATTAATATTTTATTACATTATTTTTTATCATATAAATCTATTAACATATTCCTATTTTTTGTTTAATAAAATAAGCTTAACTTAATGTTTGTAAATCTCATTAATTGATTCCCTTTTTTAATGATAGTACTAATTCTTAGATTTCGTAGAGTTCATATAGTCTATTATTATTAGTTTAATATATTTATCTGATAAATTGATAATATGATATTATATATGTTTATATAAATATAATATATATATATATATATTTGCATATATTTAAGTTTTGGAGAATTGTTATAAAAACGTTATTTGATTCAATTAACATAATTGTTAATAATTTGGTCGAGTGACTATAATAACAAATTGAAATACATTTGGTTAATGTTTGAATCTTGTTGGGGGTGAAAATTTAATTTTTTTTAGCTTATTTGTCAAAGCTCGATTAAGCTCGATTAAAAGTTCGATTAGAAGCTCGATTAAAAGCTCGCGAACTACTCGATAAAAGCTCGTTTATAGTCGAACTCGAGCTACTCGTGAGTAGCTCGAGTTCGGCTCGAGAAAATTATCGAGCTCGAAAAAAAGCTCGAATTCGGCTCGTTTAATAAACGAACGAGTTTCGATCAAACTTTTTTCGAGCCGATACCCGAGTAGCTCACGAACAGTTTAGTTCATTTACAGCCCTATCTCCAATAAAATTCTTATTTTACATATTCTTTTTGTTCAACTATCAATTTCACTTATAATCCAAAAGTCAATTTATATTGTCATACAAATATAAAGTTTGTTGTTTTGTTGTTATAACCAAGCATATAAATATTTCCCATCTTTTTAAATGAATATATACTGCACGGACTCTCTGTATTATTAGAAAGTGTTAAATATATTTGTTCTAGAAAAAAAAAATGAATCATCTAACTAATAAATTTATAATAGAGTACTGATTGAAAAGGACAAAATTCATACTTTCTAAATGAAGAGATAAAGTGGGTATCCTCACACTACGTTGTCATTTCATTCTTTGAGGGACTGTCCTCATCATACTATATTAATTGGCTTGGGCATGCAAAAATACTAAAAAATATTGTTAAAATACATTAATAAAAATGTAAACTGAGGAAGCACACTTAATATTGATCACTTATCTTTGTAACTTGTTCCACCGTACCAGAAGCATCTTTGTTGGATTCCACAATCGACGCAAACATACAAACTAAGGGCAATTTGGGATTGTCATTTATTTGTAACAATGGAAGGCAGTGAGGCACCAACTTTTTTCCAACCTTTAAACCAAAATATTGCATTTCTATTTTCTTTCCCAAAGATTTTAAATAGAGACGCCCTTATTTTTTTATACGGGAAAGGTGTAAATAATACCCCTCTAATATTTATCATATGGGACAAATATTCATTTAACATTTTTTTAGGCCAAATAACACTCTAACGTTTCAAAAGGTATAAAAATTCAGAATATGTTATAATTTATCTTGCGAAAGTTACAATACAAGTTAATATTAATTCACAATATATGCATATGTCGTTGATTATAATGTGCATTGTGTTTAATGTGAGAACTAGACACTATACTTATTCAATTATATATACATATATATATATATATCATTAAGCAGAATCAATTATTTAAATATTTATCAAATCATCATAACCACGTACATAAATATTTATCTTTTCAACTCAACTACAAATTCAAATTGAAAATATAATCAAACAAACATATTTTCATTTTTCAAATATATAACTCTAAACATTAAATTATTCATCATAATAAAATCATTACATTTTTTTCCAAAAATTAATACAACTCGTAAATTGAATGAAAATACTAAATATTGAAAATTGATGTTGAAAATAAAACCAAATTAAAATCCATAAGTCTCCATAATTAGTGCTCATTTAATTGGGAAAAATATAATTCAACCATGGCACAAAACCACCAAGCTAGATAAAGCCTATCAAACCATATATCTGAATATATAATTCTTCTTCAATGCTTCTTCTTCCTCCTCCCTTAATTTTTAATAAAAATGAATTTTAGAGCATTTCCAGCTAGCATTAACACTTTGAATGTATAGGAACAAAACGACATCTCCCACTTGATAATTGATGCCGAGTGCTGTTTATTTATTGGCTATTTTATTCCATACATAGATTGGATGTCATTGCTGATTCGGACTAATATATATATTTGCCTTTTCTTTTCTAGAACATTAATGTGTTAATTAAAGGCTGTGATCATAAAATGACTAAGTTACCCATCACGCTCGCACAAAAAAAAAAAGATAATTAATATCTTGCTCGATCGCTTTATTAAATTAATTTATCACTGGATTTTCACTAATATAAAAATAAAAAATTATCTGGCTAAGCTTCAAAACTTAGGAACAAGTGTCCTCCGATCCTATGTATGAATTGAATATTTATTTGCTTATAAATAGGTTTCGTAAGAAATGAGTGTTGCCCACCACAAGATAGCTACATAATTGGTTTAGAGCTAGCTAGCTACCTTTGAAATATATCGAAACTTTAGAGAGAGAGAGAGAGAGAGAGAGAGAGAGAGAGAGATGGCAGTTGGTTTCTCTTGGCAATGGGCTTTGGCATTTGGACTGCTTGGTAAACCCTTATATGTGTGTCTTTTCTTGCTCGCTCCGTCGCGTTTAGTTTTCAAACGAATTGAATATATACATGATTAAAAATAGCTAGCATTAATATATATTAAATACTATATATTAATCTTCTTGATCATATGCATTAGCTGATTTTGATTTCCGTACTTATTTATATAGATAGCTAGAGATTTGTGTTATTATAGTTAGGCATAAATGATTACATTACTAGGTAGCTAGCTAGTACATGTACATGCATGCACAATACTCACAACGTGTACTATATATTATAAGTAGCTTTGATTGATCAGTTTTTGTGAATAACTTTATTAGACGTGTAGCCTTTTAATTATTTGTGTGTAATTAATTTTTTGTAGGTAATATTGTGTCGTTCATGGTATTTCTTTCTCCAATGTAAGCTAGCTTCTTTAATTTAATTATTCGAGTAATTAATATAATAAAGTTGGTAATGACTACTGTAATTAATTATTAATAAATAAAGTTGAATATATATATATATATTGTATTTTTTATTTAATTTGATTGGAGTAGTAGTACGTACCTGCAGACCAACATTCTACGAAATATACAAGAAGAAAACAAGCGAAGGTTATCAATCAGTTCCATATGTGGTGGGACTGTTTAGCTCCATGCTTTGGATTTTGTACGCATTTCTCAAATCCAACGCCACTCTTCTCCTTACTATCAACTCCTTTGGCTGTTTCATTCAAACCATTTATATTTGCTTCTATCTTTTCTACGCACCTAACAAGCCCAGGGTACGTATTCACCAATTACTCTACGTACTAATTAATAACAACCTCTCTCTCTCTCTCTCTCTCTCTCTCTCTCTCTCTCTCTCTCTCTCTCTCTACCTTCTTTATTTATATACAAAATAAAATTAACTATACATAAAAGTTTTTCATTTGCATGCAGGTGCAAACCCTTAAAATGGTTGTGATGCTCATAGTTTGTGGGTTTGGATTTATTCTTGTTTCCACTCTTTTCTTGGTGAAGCCTTCACAACGTGCCGCCATCGTTGGTTGGATTTGTCTCGTCTTCTCCTTGGGAGTGTTCATCGCCCCATTGTGCATTGTGGTACGTAAGAATTAATATATGAATATATAGTTTGAAAAGATACATGTATATATAATTAAGAATTAATTTGCTGGAATTTTGCAGAGACGAGTGATAGAGAGCAAGAGTGTTGAATACATGCCATTTCTTCTATCACTATTTCTTACACTCAGCGCGGTCATCTGGTGCTTTTATGGCCTTCTAATCAAAGATTACAACGTTGCTGTAAGTTCACATGCGCGCAAATTAATTAATTAATATCATATCCGATCCCACTATATGTATATATATATAGATAATTTTTTAATTTATGCTGTGACTGTGATTGCCTATATATATATTAATTATATTATATATACGTATATATGTATGGTTGCATTGTATGTATAGGTTCCAAATGTGGTAGGTTTCATCTTTGGCGTGGTTCAGATGGCACTCTATGTTAAGTACAACAAAATGAGTAGTAAGCTGCCTCAAATAGAAACTACTGCTGCTACTACTACACCAGTTCCTGATCATGATGGCCAAGTTATTGAGATTCTCACAACCAATGCAGAATTGCCTTCCAAATTTTCTAATTAAGAATCATGAATCAGATAAATCAAAAGCTTGAAATGTATTAATGTTATATCTCTGTATCTCATCCTTTTCCATTTATCTTTTCTCTTTAATTTCCCGTTTATATATATGTGTATATGTTTTATCTACTATAATTAATTCCTGCATTCGTAAGTCATTATATAACTTTTGGTTTTGTGTATTGACATTATTTTTTGTGTTGAATTTGGTTGTAATGGGGTAGGTATATTGGGTAGGAGTACGGCCACTGGAACATGTTATTTTTTTTACTCACACACCGACCCGACTTGTGGTATTGAAGAAATTCGAACCGTGACTTTTGATCCCCAAACAATCTCACTCCACCACTAGTCCATCCCCGTCGGAATCCACTAGAACATGTAATTAAGATTCAAATATAAATAATAAATTAGGAATTAAAATATCATTGCAATCAAACCGTTAAAGAATGAGATATATATCATTTGATAACCACCCATAAAAAGTTGGAGATTGGTAAGTTGCAGGTATCATTCTATATATTCACGAACATCATGTAAACCCATAAGAAAATCAACTTCAGAATTATATGCATGTGTATTTTTCCTCTAGTAATATGATAAGAAAATGATAGCATGTTTAATTTTTTTAAAAAAAAAAAAACATATTGTCCAATAAGAAAATTCTTGATTCATCTTTGTTTATCAGCTCCATGACATCTAAACTGTACACCAAATATGGCCTTTAAACCATACTCCAATCTTCATATATAATTCTCTCTCTTTTGGGAGAAAAACAGACCTGCCCAGAAACAGTTGATGAGTACAACTACTACTTTTCAAAATTTGCTTACAATCTGCCTCGCTCTGTATCTTCATGAAGCTGTTCATCTGCGGCCGAACCTGAAATCCATCGACTTACCAACGGAGGATGGATATAATGCGTTGATGAACCTACGAGAATTTGAAGGAGCACTGTAAGGCTCTTCATTATTGCTTTTCCTCCTTGAAGCTGCACTTTTTGATGAGTTGGGATCAAAAATTGAGGAACTGAATGAAGCATCATCATCAGCAGAAGCAAATGATAGGGGGCCGCGCCCCCCATTTTGAGATGCGCCCCCGACTGCTCCTGCTCCGTCCTGATGTGGTGGTGGGAACTTTTCACTCTTGCTCTTGGCTTTACCATCTGACATTCTCAGCCTCTGCAGAATATATATATTCACTAATTAACTCCCAAGGAAACAGACCAAGTCCAAGAATTAGATGATAATTTGATTTACTAGTTATTAGAAAATCAATGCAGAATACCACAAACTAAACGCGTTGAATGCATCGCTAATTCAAGCTTCAGTTGACAAAGATTCCTTTTTCTTCTGCCCCGCCCCCCTTTTATTTCCCAACAAGATATAATGGTAAAAATGAACTAGGAATTGGAAACATACGTTTAGATTTGTTTGTAGTTCTGCATTGGCTTCTGGAGCTGGTATTGCACGGATGACCTTGTTGTGCACTCTAGTTCTTCTATTGCCATCGGTGTTGTGAGATTTTCTACCTAAACCTCGTTGCCTGCAAAGGTAGTGAAGATGTCAGAACACAAAACTAAATTAGTTTTTGGTAAAACAATTACTAGCTAGAGAATGAAGAAAGTACAACACCTACCTTCTGGCTGCTTCGTCTCTCAATTTTAAATCCATTTCCTTGCTAGGAGGAAATTTAGGTAAACTTGATGGGTCACAGGCGCATGGTTCCGTTGTAAAAAACTGGTCAAAACACCATATCAAAATCAGGTAAAAAAACTTAAAGCACGAACAAATAAATACTTCATCTCCAACCATGAAAACACACCCAAGTTACACTTATAGAAAAGAAAACTGAATAGTGCAAATACTCCACAAACACAACATAAATACGAGAGACTACGAAAAGACTGTACCAAATTAAGGAACAACCCGTAGTTACCAACTATAGGTAACCTCGAACTAACCCTAATTGAAAATTGAAAACGTAGCACAATAAAAATCTAAATGTATCTCGCTATACTGAAAGTCAAAATATGAGTTTTTGGCTTAATCAGATAACTGGAAGAAAAAGAGGCTAACTTTACTTTGTATATCTAATGATCAGCCTCTATCAAGCAAAGATACTTTGGTTTCCATGGGAAAGCTTTAAGATACGTCAAGATAAAGCAGTTGAAAATGCAACGGTCGTCATCTCAATGTACAGCTCTCAGGTAACAACAGTAGGGTTTTACTCATCACCATAAAATATTCTATCTACTATGGTGCATACAATAGTGACCATATGCACCGCAAAAGTAAAGAAAACTCATACAATTATGCCTGAAGTGAAACTCTCAAAATAGTCAGCACCAAACATCTACGGATAAATATACCATAGGGTTTTCATTGGATACCTGAGCTGAAAGCATACGGAAATGAACAATACTTACCTTACTATTCAATGCTGCAGCAGTGGTGCCTCGTGCATCAGGATCAATTGCAAGAAGAGTTTCTATCAGAGCAAGAGAAGATGGTGGAAAATCCTTAAATGTATCCTTTATACAACATTTATACGGTTGCTGGGGTTTATACAGAGTTGCATTTGGCAACCTGGATTTCTTCCAGTATTCTTCAGCTGGAGAACCACATAACTTGAATATCTTGTGTAGCTGTTCGACCTAAGGAGCGAACCAAACATGCGTGAAGCTAGATAAGAACATCCTTATACAGTCCAAGAAGAGAAGTTCAGGTATGCACCAATTTCACAGGAGGATGGCAACCTTAAGTTTCTACAAATAGTGTCTGAAATAAGAGACAAAACACAATAGCATTTGACTAAATTAAAAAAAGAAAAAGAAAAAAAAGCTAGGTACTCTCTTCCATTTACATTTTCACGTGCATAAAACAGACACATTAAAAAAAAAAAAGAGAACACTAAAGAAGAACCAGACAATCAACTTAGTTTCAATTTGTCATACACCTAAAGGACTTTGAGAAAAATAAAATCTCAGTAGTAAAGATGTTGGGTTCTTAATCTCAAGCAATAAATCAGAATCCATATTTTGACAAAGACAGAGGTGAAGGCAGCCTCTTACCTGGGCTATCTTTTTCTATAACATCTATATTAAGTGCATACTTACTATCAATAGAACAAAAATAAAATAAAATAAAATAAATAATAATAACAGAACTAACAACTACAACAAGAAGAAGAAAAAAGAAATATCTCTGTCTATACATAAGATAGATAACCTAAACTGAAATACCTCTGTTCGTCCCCGCAAAATTGGTTTTCCATATAGAAGCTCTGCCAGAATACAGCCAGCACTCCATAAATCAACACCAACACCATAGTAAGTGGCCCCAAGCAAAAGTTCAGGAGGGCGATACCAGAGGGTAACAACACGGCTTGTCATTGGCTTCTTGCGTTCAGGATCAAAAAAAGAAGCTAGACCAAAATCAGCTATTTTTAGTATTCCTTCATTGTCAATTAGCAAATTAGAGCACTTTATATCACGATGCAAGACACCATTGCTGTGGCAATGCTCCAGGCCAGAGATTAATTGTTTCATATAGCATTTGACCTGCATGAGGATAAGTGAATGATGACTAACTACTATGATAATGCAGGAGTATAGCAGTACTCCAACAACGCCAGAAAATACAGAATGATAAAATCAGATGATCAACTGATCGGCATTGCAGTTCAAGAGTCTTAGCCAGTTGCTAGCAGTACAGAAGTATTTAATGTACACATTAGGGGTTCAATTATGTTAAGCGCCGGATTCACTATCAGCCCCATATATCAAATACATGACTAGCTATAATATCAAATTAAGAGTGAGATATCTTACTAAGAAGGCAAACTACAAATAACTTGTTAAGAAGTATTTAACAAACACCTTGCCCACATTGAGGAAAGATAATAAAAAAGAACCATTTGCACCGGACCAAAAGCATCAACATTCCAAAGCACTGATTGAACATATCAAATATATGAAACTGCAAAAACTAAAAAAACTGATATGATTTCGTTTTTTATTACTTACTTACCTGGGCCTCTGTGAACTTGGAACTTTGAACAGCAGCAAGGCCAGCAAGATCATGCTCCATATACTCAAACACAAGGTAAAGACTGCTTGACATCCTCGAAATAACAAGACCTTCGAGCTTGATTACATTTGGATGATTTAGGCGCCGCAAGACAAGTATCTCTCTTGCCATGAATCTCACAGCTTCCGGCTCAAAGTTATCAAATCTTACTTTCTTCAGCGCCACCACCTTCCCGGTGATCAAATCCCTGGCTTTATACACATTGCTATACGTTCCTTGCCCAATCTAGTACAAAAATTCAGAATTTGTTCAAAATTTTAACATGTTATTATTACTCTAGTGACGATGATTAGCAATTTTATAGTTGTATAGTTTCTTACATGCACAAACGGCATATCTACAAGACTAATGCAACCCACAGCCAAAAGCTAAGCAGCTTCCACGCTGGCAACACGCATAAACACGAAATCCTTCATTTGAATTGCTTAGAATGGTTGTACTTCCGCATAGAAAGTAGTACTTATCAATCTTAAAAGTTATGTTACTTTGTGTTTGCTCTACTCTCAACGCAAACGCATATGACGCATGAAAAAGATATTCTAACTTTACAATCAGTAAAAAGGCAACTCAGCAACACAACGTCATCAGTTAACGGCGTTATTACCTTGTCAAGTTTCTCGAAGGTGTTAGCCCGCCGGGGTTTCCAGCCCTTGATCTCGTCTCCGGCGACGGCAACAAGCCACGGCGGCCAAGATTCCGCTCCGGCGGCGTCCACGCCTATTCTCAGCTTAAATTCCGGAGCCTCTTTGATCTTCAGCTGCACCGTCACGGCGGCGGATTCCGGGTCACGGCGTTCATTATTTTCCCGCTTCCGGCGACAACATCTCCGGCCGGAGGTTCTTTTTCCAAGAACACACCCCATAATCGAGCTCTCTCACTCGCTTGTCTGAAATGTCAGCTTCCCATTGCGTCTGGAAATTCAAAATTCTTGAAAAGAAATGATCTTTTTCGGATGGAATGAGTAGCTACTAGCTAGAGTGAGAGTGAGCAGCACCGCATTTATTGCTGAGTCAGCGAGTGGGTGTGAGTTTAACACTGATTGAAATAATTCAATGGAGAAAAAATCATGTAGTCCGTCCGGCCTATTTTCGAAGGGAAAAATCGTGAACAAAGACGGGTGTGTGTTTTGCGAAATAGTAAGTCAATTTAAACAAGAAAAGCAGCAGCCTGCACAACAGATGTAACAAATACAGAAAGAAATGGCTAGTTTATTACACTGCGCCCTGCATTTATTGCTCTGTCTATGCGTGTTTGGAAATTGAGCTCCACCACACTATTTATTCGACTAAATAAATTGCCTCTCAATATATATTGCCCCCAAAAAACAAAATGAATGTGTCTTTGAGAGAGAGAGAGAGAGAGATGCACTCAGTATACAAAAAATCAATGGTGATGCGAGAAGAAAATGGGAGAAGAGTAGACAAGGTCAGACACGCACAATTAAAGAATTTGACCTTTTTCTTCTGCTTGGAAATATCGGCTGCTGGCGTAAGAAATAAATATTTTCTCTTATTTTTCCAAACAGGGGAATAAAAATGTACTGGATAATAAAAAACAAGAATTTCAATGCATCACCAAGCGTCATTATAAATTTATAGACTTTCCATATCAGATGAGCTAAAGCCCAATATGGAAGATTATTTAACTTCTTTTTCTTCTTCTGTTTGTCATTGCACACTGTTACTTTTGAAATTAATAAGTGGTGGATTTTTTTTAGTATCAAGTTATTGATGGTTAATTTCGACGCAATATTATTCTTGAACGATCACTAATTGGAATTCAATTTTTCATATCCATTGTTGGATTTCGGTTCGTGTTAGCCAAATTATTATTAGATTCAATTTATACCTTAAAGTCGTCCCATTACTTGGCAGTTGCATGTTTGATTAGTACTTTTTTTGAGTGTCTCATTTAAGAGATAATTTAAGATTTTGACATGAACAAATTAAATATATTAATTTTTTTTATAGGATTGCTTCAGCTTATAATTTTAATTAACATAAAATATGTATTACACGCAAGCTTAATATAATGTGTGTGTGCAATCAGATGAGTTCTGGCTTGACTTGATGTTGATTTGAAAAGTTGAGATGGAAAGCCACAAAAGGCGATTTTCTTTAAGAAACAACTTTTCTTTGTTGAGCCACCCTCCCTCTCAGTCACTAATGCCCCATGAATTATTTTCAATCACTACTATTTTAGTACAATTATGTTTTCAACAACAGTAGGAAGGTAGGTACTAAATAGTTAGAAATAGTGTGTGTAGAATTTTCATTCATTCATTTTATCTGCTCCAATAATATAACCCACATATCCCTACATGTGTGACTTAACAAATTGATTTTTTGTGATCATCTTTTATCTCATGTAATTATTTCATGTTTCAATTCCCTTAAATTAACTCGTACACTATATATATAATTTAATTTGGGGTGTCCATTTGAAGCATGGTAGGTTGTTTTCATATTGTCCAAAGAAAGAGGGACAATGTGACTTCAAAGACATGCCCATTGATCAACCTTACACTTCAAGTGTTATTTTCATTCACTACTCAAATCATATTTATCCCTCCATTTCGTAACATGCATTTCAATTATTACAAACAAAAAATCATGATTCCTAAACGCAATTGTCTTGCCATTTTGTTTGGCCTTATTGCAGCCCTAGCATCCACAAATTTGTTGAGTCCACGCATGCTCCTTGTCCATGTCTCCCCTCCGACTCTCTCCTCCATACCCTTCAATGTCATCGTTCCGTCGCTATTCAGACGCATCCATCGTCACCGCCACGACCACCATCGTCACAAGGACGATAACAAGCCCACCAACAAGACCACTATCTGCGACAATTTCCCGCCCGACTTCCCCCCGCCCGACACCAACACGACGTCGTTTTTCTGCGTTGATACTAATGGATGTTGCAATTTTACCACTGTCCAAGCAGCAGTGGATGCAGTTGGTGTCATGAGCCCCAAAAGGAACATAATTTGGATTAACAGCGGGATTTATTTGTAAGCTATTGATTAATTAATTATTAATTTAATTTGTTGAATTTGTGATATGAATTATATATGTCTCATTGTTTTTCTTTTTTGTATAAAACAAAAATAAATCCAGTGAGAAAGTAACAATTCCGAAAACAAAACCTAATATCACATTTCAAGGGCAAGGATATACGGCAACTGCAATTGTGTGGAACGACACTGCCAACTCCGCTCATGGCACCTTCTACAGTGGCTCTGTTCAAGTTTTCTCAACCAACTTTATTGCCAAGAACATAAGTTTCATGGTATATATACATAATATATATGAATAATTAATATATTTATGGATGATGATGATGATGAATGTTGATCGTTCAGAATGTAGCTCCGATGCCGGCGCCGGGAGCAGTAGGAGCGCAGGCAGTGGCGATAAGAATCGCAGGAGATGAAGCAGCATTCTGGGGTTGTGGATTCTTCGGAGCTCAGGACACTCTACACGACGATAGGGGGCGGCATTACTTCAGGGATTGCTACGTCCAAGGTTCCATCGACTTCATTTTTGGGAATGGAAAGTCCTTTTACCAGAACTGCCGTATAAACTCAATAGCCAGCCCAGTTGCAGCCGGAGCAAAAGTCATAAACGGCGCCGTCACGGCGCAGGGCCGCGCTTCTAAAGATGAGAACAGTGGGTTCGCCTTCGTCAACTGCAGCATCGGCGGCACCGGTAGAATCTGGTTAGGGCGAGCGTGGCGCCCTTTCTCCACCGCCGTCTTTGCCTACACCTTCATGTCCGATATCATCGCATCTGAGGGATGGAACGATTTCAATGACCCTACAAGGGACCAGTTAGTCACTCCATTCATTCATTTCTTCGAATTTAATTTGGAATATTAATTAATGTACGTAATATGTGTGTATATATATTTCAGGAGCATATTCTATGGAGAGTACAATTGCACAGGCGATGGAGCTAATACCACATCGAGGGCGTCCTATGTACAAAGGCTTAATGACACACAGGCTTTACCATTTCTAAATCTTTCTTTCATTGATGCCGATCAGTGGTTGCAACCTTTTACATCTTTAAATTAATTCATTCCATTTATTATTATTATTATTATTATTATTATTATTATTATTATTATTATTATTATTATTATTATTATTATTTATGCAGCTCTACATCATATATATAATTTAATGTAAACAATATTTTATAAATTCAGAACCTTCATTAAAATCAAAATATTGTACTGTATTTTATTTTTTGATTCACTTGTGACAGTCGTTGATCACTCGTTAATTTTGCTTATTCTGACTTTGAAAATTATAATATGCAATAATCCGATAATTAACATATAATCCTTCCATTTCTAAGTAAGTGTCATTCTAACATTTTACTTTTATTTCAAAATAAATGACATTCTATAAATTCAAGACATAAAATTTACATTTAATTTTCTCACATTGTCCTCATTTAATACATTCAAACATATTTTTAACTCATTTAATGTATTTACACAAGGATATATTAAGTAACTCAATTAATTTATTAATCGGCATGTGTGCATTCATCCAAAATGACACTTAATTGAAAAGTAAGGAATACTTAATTTCATCATCTGCCACGTGCTTACTCATATGTAAATTCATTTGTATTTACATAAATGAATAGTGCTTATGCAACACGTGGCTAAATAAAGCTACTAATTACTGGAACAATCATTGATTTCTTTAAATTGCTAGTTTTGGTTAAATGATTAAATAACCCACATAGAGTAATTATGATATGTATGTGGTCCTATTTAAGCATGCATGTCAATCATTACAAAAGCTTCATCTAGATCTGCATTCTAATAATATAAAAGTTTAATCATTTTAGCAGCTAATTAATTAAGTGAGTTTCAATTCAGGCGCGTTTTAGAATCAAAAGTAAACTACAAGAAAAACGGAGTTTAGCGACAATCTGTAGTGACGGATTTAAGTCCGTTGTTACTAATAATGGAATAATGATGGTGTGTCCGTCATGAATAGTTTCAAGAGTAAATTTTGGTGGGAATGATTCGCGCTTAAACTCTATGATGGATCAACAACAGACATTTTGTCGTTACAGTTAACGACGGATATAGTCCATCATTAATATTTTATTTTATTTATTATTAATTAAATATTAATATTAATGACGGATGAAGTTCATCGTTAGAGTTTTTATTTTATTTTTTAGTTATTTTAATTAGTTAACACCGTCGTTAGTTTTTTTTTAATTTTTCTTTAATTTAATTCATTAACGACGGAATTAATTATTTATTTTAATATTAATTCTAATTTTTAATTCTAACAATGAATTTATATCCATCGTTAGTCCGTCGTTATAGTTCAATATTACAGGCAGGATCGGGCGCAGATCATTCATTCGAAAAAACCCTGAATCCCCAATTTCCACCGTAATTTCCCCTCCCAACTGACGACTCCCCCTTCCCCCAACGAATAGCCTCTCTCTGGTGAGGAATAGAGCGCAGCGGCGAGAACCTCATCGAGGAACGGTAATGCAGCAACAACGACAAGGGACAACAATGCAGGTCCGACGAGAACTCCAACGAGCAACGACTGTGAGCTCTCTCTCTCTATCCCTCTCTCTCTCTCTCTCGGTTCTCCTTTCTCTATCCCTCTCTCTTTCTCGATTCTCTCCTTCTCTATTTCACCCTCTCTCTCGACTCCCCTTCTCTGTCTCCCTCTCTATCTCTCCCTCTCTCACGGTTCTCTCATGTGTGTGTGTGTGAGTATGTGGCAGTGTGTGTTTTATCTAGTGTTAATGTAGTGATTTTTTTTTTGTTACAAGGAAAATAAATTTGCGAACAAAAAGGCACCGAAAATCCCCGTATTACACATTGGAGAAGTAAATGTGATTTAATTTAAACATTACTATATGATATTTTAGCTTTTCTTCTTATATATATATATATATTTTTTTTTTTTTGTTGATGAATTCTAATTAGGAAAGATGAGTAGTATTGAACTTAATTTTTTTCGTAGTTAGAGAATTGAATTTATATGTTGATGAATTCTAGTTAGGAAGAGTAAGTAGCATGGAACTTAAAATTAATGATTTTGTAGTTAGGGAATTGAATATATATATGTTTATGAATTCTAATTAGGAAAACTGAGTAGCATGGATTTTTTTTTATTTTTTTTTTTTGTAGTTAGAGAATTGAATTTATATTTGATGAATTCTAGTTAGGAAGAATGAGTAGCATGGAACTTAAAATTAATGATTTTTTTTTTACTCACACACCAGACCTGTGGTATTGAGGAGATTCGAACCCGTGACCTTAGCAACCTCACTCCATCACTAAGCCATTTAGGGAATTGAATTTATATGTTGATGAATTCTAAGCAGGAAAAAAGAGAAGCATGAAACTTAAAAAAAATTGTAGTTGAGGAATTAAATTTATTACTTGTTTAATTTTTTGGGATGAGGGTTCCTGGATTCCCATTTATAATTATTAATTATTGGTGTTATTGGCATTGTTGGTTTTGTTGCTTGTTTAATTTGAATGAGATGAGGGCCCTTGAATCCCTTTTTATAATTATTAATTAATGGTGTTATTGACATTGTTGGTTTTGATTAATTCACTAGAGGAACATAGATCAATTAGCGTAGAGTCGAGAACTTGGGACTATGATTTTCACATAAATGCTGCTAAAATTTTGAAAAATTTATTTAATTTTTTTTATGAATTATTGATTGGATTGTTGGTGTTGTAAGTTTTGATTAATTAACTAGAGAAACATAGATCAATTAGCGTAGAGTCGAGAACTTGGGACTATGATTTTCACATAAATGCTGCTAAAATTTTGAAAAATTTATTTAATTTTTTTTATGAATTATTGATTGGATTGTTGGTGTTGTAAGTTTTGATTAATTAACTAGAGAAACATAGATCAATTAGAGTAGAGTCGAGAGCTTGGGATTAGAATTTTCACATGGGTGCTGCTGAATTTTTTAATTTTTTTTTATGAATTATTGATTGAATTGTTGGTATTATTGATTTTGATTAATTAACTAGAGTAACATAGATCAATTGCGTAAAGTTGAGAACTTGGGACTAGAATTTTCACATAAGTGCCACCGATTTTTTTTAAAAATTATTTAATTTTTTTTTATGAATTATTAATTGAATTGTTGGTGTTGTTGATTTTGATTAATTAACTAGAGGAATATAAATCAATTAGCGAAGAGTCAACAATTTGGGACTAGGATTTTCACATAGCTGCTGCCGAATTTTTTCGAAACTCATTTAATAAGATAAATTTTCTACCAGTTTCTCATGCAACAATGAGCCTAAATTGTGATTGGATATGCAAACGATATGGGGCTAATAAGTGTTTAAATTCGGATTTCCTGAATGGACTTGAAAGTTTCATCGAATTTGCTTTTAGTCAGCCTGCGTTTATGGATAGAGACAAAATTAAGTGTTCGTGTCATAAATGTGATAACATACCTTTTCAAAATCAGTACACAGTTCAGTTGCACATTGAGAAGTATGAGTTTGTGAAAAATTATCACATTTGGAGGTATCAAGAGAAAACAACAGAGACTGCGACTACGATTTCGAATTTTGGTCGGGAATTAACCATCGTCTGCGAGTTCATTACACTCATATATCTTAAGGCAATGTTTGGTATACTGATACGGATATACCCACATTAATAAAATCTGGATTGCTTTGAAAGATAATTGCATATTAGCTATTTTAATTGTGTGTTTGGTTATTAAGATAAATATACTAAGATTGTTTCACACATGTGTTTGGTACATTGTTTTATTTGGTAGACTAAGTTCTGGAATGAGTAAATTAGTTTAGCCAATGTTTGGTAGCCTAGATAAAGGCATATATACTAAGATTGCTACGCCAGAAACTGTATCCGAAGGGGGCTGTCGGATACATTATCCAGCCGAATCAGTAAATTACACCCCGGGCCTCGCGTTAAGACCGGACCTCGCGTTAACGAATAATGGCTACCAAACACACGGTTCTTCCTGGATACCTATACTAATATGCCTTTATCCAGGCTACCAAACATTGCCTAAATAGATTAATTCATTCAATCCTTTAAATTTTCAATTTTGGGGAGAAACAAGAGAAGAATACATAGATGAATAGAATTGGAACTTCCATCACAATTCGAAGGGGATTACATGATTAAGTAGTAAAGTGTTGGGGCTCTGGGACAAAAAAGTCTTATCATATTTATATTTATATTTTATAAAAGATTGGGGGTTATAAAGAATAAAACGGGGGCTCTGTTTAGAATTTCCCTTTGTACACACAACCAAATATATACGTAAATATATAGACATCACTTTCAAAATCCATTCAACCCACCATCAATTTTTAATTCACACCCCATATCTAGACTATAGAATATCCCCAAGAAAGTAACAAAAAAGTAGACAAAATAACTACAACAATTATCATACCCAAGACATTTTTTTTTTCATTTGCCAACATCAATTATCCTCTTTAGATTAAATAAAATTAGTTTAAATTTAAATTTTGGACCGAATTACAAATGTCCATAAAATTTCATACTTATTCAACAGTAGAGACACAAGAATATTATAAAATAAGGGGACAAAATATAACAAATTTAAGGAATACATAAGCAAATTAAATAAATATAAAAGCAATATTCAAGACTTATAAATAATGAAAATATCGAAACCTGCTCATATCTAACACAAAAATTTGATTTCATGACCATTTCAAATATGAAACAATTAACAACTTCGAACATTCATGACAATCACATGCTCCTATGAAATTCAACTTACATTGTAACTTGAACTTGTAGAATCTATGGTGGGGTAAATTGTGAAGGAGATGGGTGAGTAATTCCTAGGCATCCGATGAAGTCGAGAGAGAGGTAAAAGATGTTTCTCAGCGATGACTATTGCTCGGTTGGATGCTACTACCAACAACCAACAAGAGAGTGACAGAGCAGTCAATGAGAGAGAAGGGTTACTCGTCAATGGTCATGACATGGACAGTGCTGCAATCGGGAGGTGGCATGAGAGACTATGATTCACTGATTTGAGAGTCGAGACTTGAGAGAAGCGCTGGGCGATTATTTGATTTAAAAAAGACATAATATCATGCTAAAATTTTAATTGTACATATGTCACGGCTTCAATGACTTCCCTATAATTTTTGGTCTTTTGTCAACCAATCTTTACAGATCTTCAATTACATGTAGCAGATAGTTGACATTTTGTAATAAAAGAATAATCTAACTTAGAAGAGAAATGAAATGGGGGGAGATGTAGACGGAGAAGAGAGGCAGAAGAGAGTAGGGAAAGATTAGGGATAATTTTCTCATACCCTAAAAGTGCTTAGGTAATCCCTTTTTAACCTAGATAGTTGGGACCACCATTTACATTTCATGATAAAACTTTATAATAAAAGTACTAACAATAAAAGTGATAATTTCATTAAGCCCACAAACGGGCCTAATTGCAATAACTCAAACTAGCCTACAGTTGAATTATCATCCGGTTCCGACCCGCATGAGTGCCCAGCAATAACCCGTTTCAAGGCTTCAATTGATTTCCCAATCTCAGAAGTGCTCCCAAAACCTAAAAAATGAATCTTCCTCTTTTCTTTCTCTTGCTCTTCGTCCCTTCAACCTTAGTAGATCCTTCCTTCTTAATTTCGTCTACTCCAGTCACATCATTACACCGTCTCTCTTTAGACCCTTGTCCGTAAGGGTTTAAATTCGGGAATCGCCTCTGCAAGAATTTCAAATCTTTCTAAGATTCAAGATCAGATTTTTCTATTTTCCATTGCACCAAAAGTTGTTGCACTGTATCACTTCCCCTGAAGATAACGCGAGTATCACGAAAAACTATTGGAAAGAGGCAGAAGGCTCCATCGGTGTCTAATTCAGGTAATTACTGTAGGGGAATGACCTCTTTACTTACTTTAACTTTGAGCAAAGACACATGAAACACGGGGTGTACTTTGCTTTCTTCAGGTAGTTCCAGTTTGTATGCTACTTGACCCATCTTCTCTAATATTTTGTAGGGGCTGTAGTAGCGAGATGTGAGCTTCAGATTCTGGCATAATGACACCGAGTTGTGTCAGTACGGCTGCAAGTGCAGGTAAACCCAGTCACCTACTTCAAAGTTTTTCTCAACTCTAGATTTGTCGGCCTGGACCTTCATACGGTTCTGAGCTTGCTATAGGGTGGTCATTAAGTCTTGTATCATACTCATTCTGTCCCAAACTTCTTTTTAACTTTTACCTGGTTAGTGTCAAGATAGAGCCCTAGGGTTAGGTATGGGGGAGGGTAGTTATACATCGCCTGGAATGGTGTCTATTTGAGAACGATATGATAGGTGGTATTATACCAATGCTCGGCCAAGGGTAACCATTTAGACCATTTCTTGGGTGGTGTGATGTCATGCATCGCAGATAGTTCTCCAAGCATTGGTTCAGTCTCTTTGTTTGGCCATCAGTTTGTGGGTTGTAGCCAGAAGATAAGTTTAGGGAGACCCTTAGTAGTCTGAACAATTCTTTCCAAAACTAGTTGGTGAACGCCTTATCCATATCTGAGACAATGCTGGTAGAGAGACCATGTGGTTTGTAAATTTGATCCATAAATACCTTAGCTACTATTTGAGAGGTGTAGAGGTGTGACAGGGCTATGAAATTGTAATACCTGAACCTCTCACTCCTCTCTATTTATTACAATTTATGTGTTAATGTATTATATCTTTTATATATACTTATTTTCATTCCAATCGCAATTATGTAAGTATATGGTTCGACGTGATTAATATGTCTATTTATTTAATTATTTCATATATGTTAATGATATCTTGATATATAATAAATATAAAAAAATTTCTGTGTGTTTATGTGTATATAATATCTTATTGTAATTGAACATTATATATATTCATATAGTACACACATATATTTCAACATGACAGTGCATGGGTAATTAAAATAAGGAGAATACTAGTACATTATAAGTATAATGAACTTGCTTAATGAACAATAGATATTCGAAATTGCATCAATTGAATATATTTATAAATTTAATTAATTAAATTTATTGAATCGAAAATATGTGTCAAGAAATTAAAAATAGATATTATATAAAGATATACACACATTCATAAGTATTAGACAAGTGTCTAGAAAATAAGAAATTGAAATAGACAAGTGTCAAGAAAATAAGAAGATAAAAATAAATACCTCTTGGAGAAGATTAACTTAAATAAATATACATAGAGATTTCAAATTGTATTTTTGCCTATTCATAATCTTAATAGTGGAATAGGTGTAAAGTTTTCATTACATGTGTTCCAATTGAGATACACGTGTCTTTAGAAACATTGAGGTGGAAGGATAGTTGAGGCATATATGTGGACTTCACTAAGAGTAATGAGTTTTAATTTAATGTTTTAGAATGACTTTAAAAATTAATGAGAGGCCTTAATATTTATATATTCATTCTCGATTAATTAAGAAAAAAAAATAGATTACACCACAACCAATCCTCAGTAAATGAGGAAAGTTCAGAGGTGAAGGTTAGTATTTTATTCTTTAGTATATCTAAGTGTTTTAAGAATTGGATTCAAAGTTCATAATTAATTATTAATTATTCGAATAAGTAAAATTAATGATAATAGCATATTTTTTGGATTAATTGGAATAGAATATGGCAATGAATGAGCGTATAATCAATTCGTATTTGTAAATATATAAGTATTATAATTACAAAAATATTTAATTAGAGAATCTTTATAATTTATTATGATTTCTTCGCAAATGTTGGCAAATTAATGATATATGAATAATTTTGGTTCAGTTTTATCATCTGTAACCTCAACTAGTAGTTAGGGTAGACTTATTCAATATTTTTAATTTATTGATAATATGTTGTCATGGCCTCCAAAAATTATTAGATTAGGTAATATGTCTTTTGTTGTATATAGGTATTTTAGTTAAAATAGTGAGTTTAATTATGTTTGAATAACTAGTTGGTGGATTATATATGATATATGTTTGTGAATAAATTAATTAAAAATTGATTACTTGTGTAAGTGATATATATAATTAAACAAATAATATTATTTTTATATAGATAAGAATATATGTGTAAATTATAAAAGAAAAACTCATAGACTTAATTATTATATCACTTACAGAAATGAACTATTATGATCTGATTATTTAATAGGTGGTATAAATTGAATTGGTAAAACTTGTCAAATGCATAATATTAGTTCGACGTGAAATATTTCGTAATTAACATTAATTAAGTAATTTTGACTTTAATTAAAATGGGTTTAGCATAATTTCATGTAACTAATTTTATGAGTTTAGTTAAAAGGTACGAAGTTGTTATCCTAATAAAATTATATTCTATAATATTATAATATTTTCTATTAAAGTTAGATTTCACAATAATTAGTAAATTTTAATTGAGTTTGTATTAATTGTTATTAATTTATGTTCTATCTTAATTAGATTCTCTTGAGAAATCAAACACATTAAGACTCTAAATATTATAAGCTCTGGACTCGAGGTAAGTAGAAATTCATCCTCAATTACAATGCATGAACATAGTATTATTTGACTATGTGTTTATTATTTATTATTTATTATTGTGTTATATTGTATTTCTTTACATTAAATATCTTGTACATGAGCACGAGTATATGCATGCACGTCATGTAGATATTGTCGAGGTTGCATGCATAAAATGATTTTGAGAGAGAGAAAATATTTTGTTTGGGATTGGTCACCACCAGCCCGTGTTGTGCTGTGTTGATATTTGTGCCTCGAGTGGGATGACTTCCATGTGGGATCAAAGGGAACAGGTAGGGGGCGTGTCCCTTGGGGTCCAGGGAGGATGGTCCACTTCGAATGCACCTTTGAGGTGATGAGTGGCTGATGTAGGATGACTTTCATGTGGGATCAAAGGAAATAGGCAGGGGGCGTGTCCCTTGGGGTCCAGGAAGAATGAGCCACATGAGTGCACTAATCACAATTTAGCCAAGTGAATATTGATTATATTATGAGCTCATGACTCATGTTGGTGTCTGGTGAAGGGAGCCAAGTTCCTAAACGTTGAAAATGCTTTCGAGAGGGCATAGAAGGGTTTTGTTCACGAGCATTTGACATTTGTGGTGGTGTTGTGTCTTGCACCTGTTGTGACTGCTAGTGATCATGCATGCACATGATTTCTGCTTACTGAGCTTTAGCTCATGTAGTTTATGCATTGTAGGTGAAAGTGATAACGTGTGGTGCATCGGTGCATGAATGTTGAAAGCTCTGACAAGTCCTGAGAAGTGTATACATGGATGATGACCTGTGAGGAGGGAAATGACTTATTTTATTATATTTTGTTGCTTAGATATATCATAGGTTTGGATTTAAATTTATCCCCATATTCTTAGAATATTTCTGCAAAGAAAGCAATAATTTATTTACAATTTCAGTAAATCGATCAATTTAAATGCACCACATGTTAACCTAAATAATTTTTAACGTTAACACTTTTTAATAGATTATACTTATTTCTTTTTTTAAAAGAGACGACGCACCCATATTTTTAACATTACTTTATATTTTACATTTATTTTACTGGGGTGGGTGTTACAGAAATGCCCAAACTTAGTAAGCCTATCCACCACATCTAGTATCACATTTCTTCCATTCGACTTAGGTAAGCCCTTAATAAAGTCCATACAAATATGGCTCCAAGGCTGCTCTGGTATGGGCAGAGGTTGTAACAACCCCTGGGAAGAGCCATAGTTGGGCTTGTTGAGTTTGCATGTATCACATAATTTGACCCTAGCCTCCACATCACTCTTCATGACTGGCCAATAAAATGCCCCCTTCAACATCATGTAAGTACCTGTGATACCTAAATGGCCTTCATAGGATGAGTTGTGCATGACCTGGAGTATTTAGTGTCTTAGATTTGAATTTCCGTCCACCAACACTTTATTTTTGTACCTTAGAAAACCATCAATCACAGTATACTTAGAGTAGGTGATGGAGTCTGCAAGTTTGGAACATTTAATTTTCTCTGCTAAGGAATCCCCTTCATAACTTTCCAATACTTCAAGTAACCACTTAGGTGAGAGAATACTGATAGTCTAACACTCAGATTTGGGTTCCTGTACCCTTGAGAGGGCATCAGCTGCTCTATTAGTAGAGCTCTTCTTATACTGGATTTCATAGTCCAGCCCTAGTAACTTTGTTATCCATCTCTATTGCATGTGATTCATCACCTTTTGTTCAAGTAAGTACTTAAGAGCCCTTTGATCAGTTCTAATTATGAACTTCTGACCAAATAAATAATGTTTCCACTTCTAAATGGCCATAAGTATGGCCAGAAATTCTCTTTCATATATAGAAAGAGCTCGATTCTCCTTGTATAAGGCCTTGCTTAAGAAATCAATTGGCCTCCCTTTCTGCATAAGGACATCCCTAATTCCCCTACCACTAGCATCAGTCTCAATAATAAAAAAAGTGTGAAATTAGGCAGGGCCAGAACTGGTGCCTGAATCATAGCTTCGTCGAAGATGTTAAAGGCTCGTGTTGCTTCTGATGTCCAATTAAACCCATTCTTCTTGAGTAGAAGGGTTAAAGGTCTGATGATGAGTTCATAGTTCTTTATAAATTTTCTATAATAACATGTTAAGCCCATAAATCCTCTCAGTTGTTTCACATTGGTGGGAACTGGTCATTTAACCATGTTGTCCACCTTTTGAGGATCAATAGAGACCCACCCCTGATCTATAGTATGCCCCAAATATTCCATACTAGTCTGTCCAAAGTGGCATTTTGTTCTTTTGGCATAGAGTGAATGTTCTCTGAGTATTGTCAGAACCTGTCTCAAATGAATTAGATGGGATTCCCATGTAGCATTTGAAGTTACGTAAACTGTGCAGTCATGTTCAACATCATGTACAAGTACATTATAGTGAACATGCAAGGTCAGAAAGATAAACTGAAAGTAAGTAAATGATGTGAGGTTGATAACCCTGTTCGATCAACTGATCTACATCAGGGGGACTTCACAAGTCCGTGAGAAACAATCCACTACTTCATTGCAAGGTTACAAAGGCTATTACACGATGACCTCCCATCACTCGACCCCTTTCCTACGCACTACAACCTCTTTCGATGGACTAAATTGTAAGATCCCCTTACAACCTAGACTCCCTCTAGTTGCCATAGGAAATCTCTCCTGAGACTCCTTTAAAGGTGTGAATGAATAAACTTCAAACATGGACTAGACACACAATGATCATAAGGATCAAACTTAGTCTACCTGAATACTATATGCTTCAAAGATGAAGTCTTTTAGACTCTCTACCCTTTGTGTATTCGTAAACTCTGATCCTCTAAGCTATTCTGATTCTCAGGCTATTTATAAACACAAGACATAGCCTAAACAAGGTAATCAGATTGTCCTAATTTGACCTAAACTCAACAAGGAAACTTTCCTTGTTTAAATCGGACAACTCCTAGTTTAGAATACTTCCTTGAATAGAACTCCCCTCTTTCCTTCTTGATCTTCATCTTCGAACAAAGCAGCTTTTATTCTGAAATGTCCATCTTGAAAAGACGGCTTCAAATTCTTGAAATCAGCTTGACACGTCTCTTGGAAACTCTCTGGACAATCATGTACATGATCATGTTCACAAACATGCTCAAGTAAATTCTTCGATCTTCAATCAGATTGGCAGCAGAATGTTCATATCATAATGTCCAGAACATGGTCTTCAAACTTGAAAAATCAAAACCTTTGTGTTCTTTGAATCGCCATAAAGATAATGACAATCTTAAACACTTTAGTGTAGATGACACTAACAATCTCCCCCTTTGTCTTTATCTGTTAGCAAATTAGCTCCATGTTTTTAAAGACACAATCTTTCATTTGAAGGATCATGTACCTTAAAACATTCTTGAATGTCCCTGTGAACATCATATGATCATGCTATTTTTCACTCTTTTATTAGCTTGTATCTGCTCTGATGTATTGCGTTTTTTATCATATTTTTTTTTTCTTTAGCACCAGTTTCAATTTTTTAGCGATTAGGATCATAGTTAGACAGATAAAAACATCTGTTCGATATATAATATCAATGAATTGATATTATGGAAAATCAGCACAAAATATCTTGCAAAAACATGGATGCAAGATAATGAACTTGAATAGGAGAAAAATTTAAAAATTATCTAAGAATTTATGATAACATCATATTTTACATGTATTTTGAGGTACATTTAAGTGATATTTGATGGGCATTGCATGCATGAAGTGATAAGTTTTGCATAGTTTTCTATGTTTTGCGCAATGTCACGTGTTTGTTCATTGTGAAGGGAATTAATGCCATTTTTTGTGTGGACCTCAAATGAGTGTGGGAACATCCTAAAGTTATAGAAAATCAAGTTAGGAACGCGTTACAAAAAGAATCGGGTCAATCGGACGAGAAACGAGTGAGAACGAAGCAGTACAGTGAGAGGCTGCCGGAGCTGACGTTGACTCGCGACCGGAGTCGCGATCGGGTCACGAATCATGGTCACAAATTTCACTTTGGATAGCTTTCTGCATGGTCGCAACAGAGAGGGGGTTCTCCTTTGTATTATTCGCGACCCTACTGGCGAATTTTGCACTGGTCACGAATTTTCTACCACGTCAGCGCCACGTCATGCCACATGGACTCACGACCCAAGTCGCGGGCACCCTGGTCACAAATCTGGTCCCGAGTCGAGCGGGCCTATCTGATTTTTGACCTATTTTTGGGCTTTTCTTAACTTGGTATTTAAGGGTTTGAAGGCACGAAAATAAACACAATTCCACCTACCCAAAAGTTACCAACAGAGAGTTGCTACAGAGAAAAATAGACGCGAAGAACAAGACCAAGGGATTCAAGAGCTTTCAAGATTGGAGATAAATTATACCTTCCGGGTTTTATTTTCTTTGTTCTTAGAATTCTTCATGTTTTCTTTGTGGATGATTTTTGTTATTTATATTAGTATGGATAGCTAAAACCCTAGTATTCTAGGGTTGTTTATGATTCAAATTATGAAGTTCATTTAAACTTTTGATTTCTTATGCCTATGATTTTGTTGTGTTTTGCTTATTCTCGTATTTATCTATATTATTTACCTGATCAATAAATAGTACAATTTGATATGTTAATTCATAAATCGAGAGAGGAGTTTTAACACGTGATCTCGAATAAGTAACTTGTTAATCAATAACATTCGAGAGAGTTGAGATAAATTGAGAGAGCAATAGACTTTAGGAGCCATTAGGAGTTGCATGCTAGGTATTGAACGGAGGCGTTAGTACTAGTTTTGTAATCTACAACCTAGGCACTTCGAGAGAATGTTTAGGATGAATGAGTGGTTGCTCTAGCACAATTTAAGTCCCAATATAGGCAGAAGAATGAAAAGATTAAATGAATGGATTAGTTGATGATTAGGCAATCCTAGAATACGTCTTTTATTCACTGTTTAATTTATCTGTGTTAATTTCTGCCGTGGTAATTTAGTTTATATATTATTGTCAGTTTTTATTTAGTTAAATTTAATCATGTTTTATAGTCTAGATAACGGCAGGAAGTTAAATTAAAATAACTAGTAGAATAATTATTAAATCTCTGTGGATACGACCTTGTTCACCGCTGTCCTATAAGCCTCGCTGTACACTTGCAGTCTGTGTTAATTTTGGCACCGTTGCCGAGGATTTAATTTTTTATTTGCTATTATTTAGATTTAATTTCTTGTGTTAATCTAGACATTTTTTTTCAGTTTATTTTCGTTTAAATTTTATAATCTTCTTTTTCTTATGATTAGGTTGTGTATGCATACACGATCTCAGGGAGAACCACTTCAAAATTTTGATCCTGAGATTGAAGCCACCATCCGCCACAAACACGCAAGAAGAAGGAGAGCAATGGCAGAGCAACAACCAGTAGCCCCTGTTACAGCTGATCAGATGCGCCGTATGCAGCAACAGCCAGAGGAAATGCAGCGGCGATTTCAAGAGCAAGAAGCCACCAGGGAAGCAAGCCGGTACCAATCAATCAGATGTTCACACCAGTGCTCAACCATGGACAAGTTTCCGGTCCAGACATTAATGCCAACAACTTTGAACTGAAGTCGGAATAGGTGGGCATGGTGCAACAACATCAGTATGGAGGCCACAAGACTGAGAATCCAAATGCACACCTACAACAATTCTTGGAGGTCTATAGTACAATCAAGATGAATGGGGTGTCAGATGATGCCATTCGGCTTCGCCTGTTCTCATTCTCATTGAGAGACGCTGCCAAGAATTGGTATCATTCCTTGGATCTCAGTACGGTGGATAACTGGGAGTGCTTGGCGCATAAATTCCTTCACAAATTTTTCCCTCCTGGCTTGACTCTCAAGCTTAAGGGTGAAACTACACAGTTTCACCAATTTGATGATGAAACTTTGTATGAAGCCTGGAAAAGATTCCGAAACATGCTGAGGAAGTGCCCCAACCATGGATTCAGGGTGGACCATCAAGTTTTCATCTTCTACAACGGATGTGACATGGAGATGAAGAGGCTTATGCCTCTGCAGGTGGCTCACTTCTAAACAAAGGCCACTATCAAGCTGTGATGATAATTGAAGACATGGCCACCAATAGCTATCAGTGGACTGGCGATCGACAAGTGAAGATTTTGAAAAGAACTGTAGCAGTTGATGACAGTGATCCAATTTCCAAGATTGTAGCTCAACTATCCACATTGAATGCTACTATCAATAGCAGATTCGACACCATGTCTCAGCAGACTGCCAATCTGCCCATGAATCAAGCAGTGGAAGATGTTAACTACATGAATTAGAGAGACAGTTATGAGAACAACAATTACCGAGGTGGAAATCAATTCTACCAAGGTAACCGATCCAACCTCTCATATGGGAATCCTAATAATGCACTGTAGCCCCCGTCTAGCTTCTCTGTAGCCAATGGAGTGATCAACGAGGAGAAGAAGCCAAAGATGGATGATCTGTTGATGGCGTTCATGGGAAAGACCGATAAATTCATGGGGGGAGTCGCAAGCTAGAGTGAAGAAGTTGGAGAATACGATGGGTGCCATGAGTGTGCAAATGAAGATGTTCGAGAAGCAACTGGGTTAACTGGCTACAGTTGTAGGAAATCAGCACCAACCGGGATAATTCCCTAGCAACACCACAGTGAATCCCAAGGAACAGTGCAATGCAATCCATCTGCATACTGAGGTTCCTGCACCTATTGTTGCTACTGCAGCTGTTCCTCCCAAGATGGCCTTTGACAAGCCAAATTCTACTAGCAAGAGTCCTCCAACGGGCCCTACAGTGCTTCCCACAGTGACTATCCCATTCCCATAGAGGACTCTAAAACAGAAGGTTGGTGCACAGTTCTCTCGATTTTTGGAAATTTTTAAGAAGGTGCAAATCAACATTCCTTTGGTGGAGGCGCTGCAGCATATGCCCAAGTATTCAAAGTTTCTCAAGGATGTTGTGTCCAAGAAGAAGAAGATAGATGAGTTCGAGATGATGCATATCCGAGAGAACTGCAGCTCCATCATCCAAAGAAAGCTCCCAGCTAAGATGAAGGATCCAGGAAGTTTTACACTTCCCATCACCATTGGAGAAAAGATAGGTGGTCAAGCACTGTGCGATTTGGGGGCGAGCATCAATTTGATGCCACTATCATTTTTCAAGAAGCTGAACTGTGGGCAACTCAAGCCCACAACCATGTGCTTGCAGATGGCCGACCGATCTATGGTGTACACCGAGGGAATCTTGGAAGATGTGCTGATTAAGGTGCATGATTTTATTTTCCCAGTGGATTTTGTGGTGTTAGACATGGAGGAAGATAAAAGCGCCCATCTCATTTTGGGACGCCCATTTTTACGCACCGGACGGGCCAATATCGATTTGGACACTGGAATTCTGACTCTTCGGTTTGAAGATGAACACATCCAGTTCCTATTTGATGGTGGAGGCACGATGATGGAGATTCATGATCGGGAAAGAGAATGGGGGATACCAGTTTCCCCGTTTGTGGGAACTTGAGTTCCCAAATTCGTCTGACTGTCGATGTTAAATGCAGCGCTTGTTGGGAGGCAACCCAATGTGTTATATTTTATTTCATTTAGTTTTTTTTCTTATTTATGTTTTTCACTTCTTTTTCTGAGTTGTGCAGGTAAAGAACGGATGGGTGCTGGAATATGGGGGATAACACATTAACCAACTTGTCTGTCGACAAGTTTGGGGGAGGACGTTGAACCTGAACGAACATCCATGTGATCATTGTAAGTGGTCGATGACACCTACATGCATTTTTGCAAACTTATTCCATCCCGTGGGTTTGAATAAGTTTGGGGGGATGTATGCTTGTAGTGTCTAGACCTTTGTTGTGTTTTTACCTGCTTTACTTGTTTCGTTTTTATTTTTCCGGAAAGTTAGAAAAAGTTTGAAAATTTTTGAATTTTGGTCTTGATTTTACTTGGGATTTTGATGATATATGCTTTATGGTTTATGGTTTAGTGTTTATGATTGAGATATTTGATTGGGAATGATTTGAGCATGTATAACATGATTTGAATGAGCATGTGTTTTAGAGATTTTCGAGCTTTATTTTGTCCAATGATGAGCTGTGAGAATTTTGAGCCTATAAGACTATTATCTTTATTTTTATTCTTGTGTGTTGGTTGTCTATGCACTTGTTTCTCTAGACCTTGCATGTCGTCTTGCTTGAGATTGAGTTTCTGTGCTTGAAAATAGGAGATGATAGTAGGCCATCTTTTCTTTAGCCATTTATCCCATACACTATTCTAAATTCATTATATTCCTTTGCGAGCCCTTTTGTGCCTAATTGCCTTTTCTTTGGAAGCCTATTTAGGATGTCATGTGCTAATTCTTGTGGAGAAATAGGAAGAAGGGTAAGGAATTTTGGAGTTGGGATAAAGAAAAAAAAATGGTGATAATTGGTGATTTTTTTTGTTGGTGCACAAAAAAGGTGCTATGTGAGTGTTGAAAAGAAAATAAAAAAAAATTATGAAAAGAACACTGAAAAGAAAAAATGTGAAAAGTGCCAATGGAAAGAAATAAAGAGAAGAGACCAAAGGTCCATGAGTTGAAAGAAAGAAAAAATATGGAGGACTTAAGGTGGTGTAGGAGGAAGTTGGAAAAATTCCAACTAGTGCTTGATTGTGAAAAGTAGTGGGGAATAGAAAGTAAAAGTGGTGGATTGTGTTGCAATTGTTGAGTCACTTTAGCCAAATATTCTTAGCCTTAACCCAAGCCTACATTACAACCTTAATAAAGTCCTATTTGATCTTAATTTTGAGCACATTTATTTGTCAGTGGAGAGTTGAGATTGCATGCAAGTCTATGGTAGATCAAGTGTATAGTTCAATGTTTCGATGAGTGCTTACCCTTATTTTATCACACTTTGAGTGTTTTGAGCGAAACACACACCGGTGAGGATCATTGGCCTGATACTTGTTCGTTGAAATCTATTGCATGTGTTCATGATTTGAGTGTTGTGCTTGTTCGTGTCTTTTCCCGATAAGATTTTTGAAGTTGTAGATGCTAGATTATAAATTGTAAAGTTATGTATTGTTTGAATTCCATGTTTGGTTTTGTTCTTTGTTTGGGGATAAACAATGTTTTAAGTTTGGGTAAGTTGATAACTTCATATTTTACATGTATTTTGAGGTACATTTAAGTGGTATTTGATGGGCATTGCATGCATGAAGTGATAAGTTTTGCATAGTTTTCTATATTTTGCGCAATGTCACGTGTTTGTTCATTGTGAAGGAAATTAATGCCATTTTTTGTATGGACCTCAAATGAGTGTGGGAACACCCTATAAAGATGGGAAATCAAGTTAGGAACGTGTTGCAAAAAAAATCGGGTAAATTGGACGAGAAACGAGTGAGAACGAAGCAAAACAGTGAGAGGCTGCCAGAGCTGACATGGACTCGCGACCGGAGTCGCGACCGAGTCGCGAATCATGGTCGCGAATTTCACTTTGGACAGCTTTCTGCATGGTCGCGATAGAGAGGGGGTTCTCCTTTGTATTATTCACGACCCCACTCGCGAATTTTGCACTGGTAGCGAATTTTCTACCACATCAGCGCCACGTCATGCCACATGGACTCGCGACCCAAGTCGCGGGCACCCTGGTCGCAAATCTGGTCGCGAGTCAAGCGGGCCTGTCTGATTTTTGACCTATTTTTGGGCTTTTCTTAACTTGGTATTTAAGGGTTTGAAGGCACGAAAATAAACACAATTCCACATACCCAAAAGTTACCAACAGAGAGTTGCTGCAGAGAAAAACAGGCTCGAAGAACAAGACCAAGAGATTCAAGAGCTTTCAAGATTAGAGATAAATTAAACCTTCCGGGTTTTATTTTCTTTGTTCTTAGAATTCTTCATGTTTTCTTTGTGGATGATTTTTGTTATTTATATTAGTATGGATAGCTAAAACCCTAGTATTCTAGGGTTGTTTATGATTCAAACTATGAAGTTCATTTAAACTGTTGATTTCTTATGCCTATGATTTTGTTGTGTTTTGCTTATTCTCGTATTTATCTGTATTATTTACCTGATCAATAAATAGTACAATTTGATGTGTTAATTCATAAATCGAGAGAGGAGTTTTAACACGTGATTTGGAATAAGTAACTTGTTAATCAATAACATTCGAGAGAGTTGAGATTAATTGAGAGAGCAATAGACTTTAAGAGCCATTAGGAGTTGCATGCTAGGTATTGAACAGAGACGTTAGTACTAGTTTTGTAATCTACAACCTAGGCACTTCGAGAGAAGGTTTAGGATGAATGAGTGGTTGCTCTAGCACAATTTAAGTCCCAATATAGGCAGAAGAATGAAAAGATTAAATAAATGGATTAGTTGATGATTAGGTAATCCTAGAATACGTCTTTTATTCACTGTTTGATTTATCTGTGTTAATTTCTGCCGTGGTAATTTAGTTTATATATTATTGTCAGTTTTTATTTAGTTAAATTTAATCATGTTTTATAGTCTAGATAATGGCAGGAAGTTAAATTAAAATAACTAGTAGAATAATTATTAAATCTCTGTGGATACGACCTTGTTCACCGCTGTCCTATAAGCCTCGCTGTATACTTGCAGTTTAGGTGAAAATAAATACCGAACAAGTTTTTGAATTTACTCCCCTTATTTACCACCGAGAAAGGTAAAGGAGTAAAAAGAAATCTACTCGGATTTGTCAGATGCAGGTTCTTCCTCTTCTTCTTCTTCTTCTTCTTCTTCTTCTTCTTCTTCATATCTTCCTTCTTCATCAGCATTATCATCTTCAGCCTCTTATTTTTCGGTCCCATGCTCCTCTTTATCTGTAGCTTCCTCTTTTGTTGCTTCTTCTTCTTATGTAGCTTCTTCTTCTTCTGCAGATTGATCATCATGCTCTTCACCTTTTGATGCAGTCGATGGAGACCTCTTTCGAGTTGCAGCTACATCAGTACTTGCAAGCTTGTGCAAGTTGTGAACATGTTTAGGTACATTAGTTGCTGGGGAAGCAAACTCTTTTCCAGATGAAAGTTTAGCTATCAGGCCTTGAATCTTCATCTTCTCAGAAGTATGCTTAGAGATCAAACGAGCTTGGAACTCCAGATCGTCAACATAAGATTTTTCTGTGAAGAATTTTCTGCAGATGCATCACTTTCTTTCTGTAAAGCAATGAACTTCTTGAACTATATGCGCAGATGATGATCACCAATCTCAGGAGCAACTTTGATCACTAGAGGTTTCTTGGGAGGAATGACTCTGTCATTCTTTGTAGAGACGTTCTTCTTCTGCTTCTTGATGATGCTATAGATTAGAGATGGATAGCATAGAGGACCTTTCACCACTGTAGACTCTGTATTGCTCACAAGCTTCCCAAACACGAACTAACCATAATTGAACTTCTTACCAGTTCCTAAGTGATACAAGAACCTTCCTTGTGCTTGTGTGACTGCAACTCTATGCTTTGTTGGCATCCAGTTGTGGATCATGATGCGGAACAATGCACCATACTTCTGTGACAACTTTGATGATGGAATCGTCTGAGGATTAGAGGGCCACTTGGTATAGATGCCCTGGGTTAGTTCTTCAGCAACCACCCCCAGTCATCTATCTCTTCCATCTCCTCCTCAACAGTACACCCTAAAAACTCATTGATGAGTTCTGGTGAGAAATTCAGCATCTCTCCTCAGACAAAGACTTCGTGAAAGTCTTCAGAATCAGGATCATTAATCTTCTTAGTCAGGTTGTAATAAAACTCGGATACAACCAAAGGAACAAACTCATGCACCATCTGCACAGTTCCTAAGAAATATCTATTCTCCAATAAAGAATATACCCCAGTAGCTAGGAGTGTATCCTTATCCACCTTCTTCTCAGAGATCAATGACCTCTTTTTCACCTTATTCCATAACTCTGCATGCTTTGTTGATCAAAAGAAAGCATGTTTAGAGATACTTGGCAAATTGATGATCTGGTTGTGAATATCAGCATCATGTTCACTTGATTCAGAGTGAACATCTTCAGGTACATGCTTGGGATGAACAATTTTCTTCGCCTTCTTGGATGGCCTGACAGTTGTAGTAGCTTTCATCTTCTTTGTTGTTGGTGTTGTGGATGGTGAAGTGGCTGAGGCTCTGCTTCTTGTCACAAGGGTTCTTTGAACAATCTGAACCATAACAGTTGAAGACTTCTTTCTTGGTGTCTTTTTTTTCACAGGTGATCAGATAAACAAATCATATTATGCCGATACCAATAATTTCTCTTGTTGTGGCACAAGAGTATTCTTAGAAGATTCAAAAGACGAACTATGATCATCTTCTTTTTCTTCAGCAGGGTCAACAATTAAAAGCTTTTTGATGATCTTCTTCTTTCCCTTTACAACAGCAGCAGTAATGGCCTTCATCTTGATACTCAGAGGAATATCGTCCTCCTCTAAAATAAATTCTCCTTCAGTAGTAATCGATTGTTCTGCAATCATCTTTGGCAGGTGATGTCTTCTTTGCAGCAACATGTTCCTCTTCATGTGTAGGAACATCTTCAAGCATAACATCTTCATCAGCAGCAGATTCCTTCTCTTTCTGAAGGGCTTGTTCAGTAGGTACTGCGATGATCTTTTCTGTGGCAGGGGTTGTAGTCTTCTTTGGTTTCTTGACTACCGCACCCTTTGTTCTGGCATTCTTCACAACAACATTCTTATTGACATCGTATGATCTTGCTGTTTCTTTCAAAAGATCTTGGAGAGTAAGATTTTGAATCTTTGATTTCTTCGCAGAAGATGCAACTTCTGGTTCTTCTTCCTCCAAGTCTTCTTCTTCCTCTCTGTGGAACATCTCAATGTACTCTTTAGTGTCCTTGCTAGAGAATTCATCCTGTAATGCACTCTGAATAGGCTTCTTGCATGAAGATTTTCCACGAACTTGTCTGTCAAAATCATCTTCTTCATAGAAATGATCCTGAGGTTTGGAATAAGTCACCTTTCCATACCTCATTCTTGGTTTAACAATCTTCTTTGGATGAACAAGTTTCTTTTTAGGTGCTATTGAAAAGAATAAGGAAATATTTCTGTGAATGATTAAGGGATGACAATGGCAGAAAGAAGAGAAGACTAAAAGAGAGATATCAGAATTTCTGAGAGAGCAACTTCAAAATATGGAAATTAGGAGCGTATAATAATATCTCAAAATGGCTAAATGTATATGTAAGAGAGAACTTCATTCTATATGTATTCCAGGTATCTGTTAGATAGAGAAATTAGAGGAAAATCTTTAAAATCCAGTGATGACATTTGTGAGTCAGAAGTAGTCATTGACAAGAATGTACATAAGAATTTGAAAATTATTCATGTACATGCTGATGAACATTTATGGAAATGTTCAGTCCCTTAGTGTAGGAATGGTTCTTTCCTGCTGAGTGTGAAATAAACACACTCATACCCATTCCCTTGGTTTACTGAACCAAGAAAACCCTGAGGAATGCTCTGAGTTTCTCAAATTGAGCATCATCCAATCCCTTAGTGAATAGATCAACTAGTTGGTCTTCTGTTTTCACATGCTCAATGTTTAGAACTTCTTCTTCAACTAACTCTCTAATGAAGTGATGTTTGATGTCAATGTGCTTTCTTCTTGAATTTTGAACTGAATTTTTGGATATATTGATAGCACTTACGTTGTCACAATACAAAATAGGTGTATCATGAGCAACTTCATAGTCCTTCATCATCTGTATCATCCATATGATCTGTGTAGAGCTGCTTCTTGCTACTATGTATTCAGCTTATGCGGTTGATAATGAGATGCTATTCTGTTTCTTGCTAAACTAGGAAACAACATTGTTTCTTAAAAAGAAACAAGTATCTGATGTGCTTTTTCTATCATCTGGAGATCCTGCCCAATTAGCATCACGGTAGGCAGTAAGACTTGAATTGGTATCTGAAGTATACCACAATCCATAGTTTGCAGTTCCAATGATGTACTTGATGATGTTCTTGACAGCCTTTAAGTGACTTTTTTTGGGGCATAACTGATATTTGGCACATATCCCTACACTGATCTGGTCTACTTACTGTAAGGTAGAGAAGACTCCCAATCATGCTTCTATACACCATCCATCCGCCTTCTTATACCTTGTATATACTCTCATGGCATCTTTTTTAATAAATTTTATAGCTCTTCCCATCTACACTGAGTCGCTGTTAACATCATCTTTAAATTGAGTCTCGGTGCTGAAAACTTGACCCAACTGAAATGTAGTAACTTGTGAGCTTGATCCTCTATCAGCTCTCACACTGACACTAGCTTCTACCTCTTCCTCATCAGATTTTGTACTCTCAAAATCACTCATATCGATTGCAAACTCTTAATCATCAGATTCTGCACTATCATCATCATCAACCCTTTTGTCGTACATACCCACTCAACATATTTATCTATATTTTCATGATAGATAATGCCATCTAAGATTTCATCATAATTGTCTTCATCAGCGGTGAAGTCATCATCTTCACTGCTAGAAACATAATCCTTTTCCAATAATGCATTCTCCTTCTCAACAACCAAGCTCTCTTGTCCTAACTCAGTTGTATTCTCCTTCTCAATAGCCAGGCCCACTTGTTCTAACTCAATTGTATTCTTCTTCTCAACAGCTAAGCCCTTCTGTTCTGTCCCCTTTTCTAATTCATCAGCCATTAAGTCCTATTTCTCTGTCTCAATTCTTTTACCATTCTCTCCATCATCAGTCACTAAATCCGCAATTCCATTTTCTTTCTCAACACCAAATAATCCATCTTCTAAGTTATTTATCTTCCTAGAATTAATATTCTCTGCATTAACATCAGCTAATTCATATGTTATTAAATATCTCTCCTTCAACCTCTTCGCAATTTTATGATATTGATGCTCAACATTATCATGTTTTTCATCATCCACAAACTCAATCTTCCTTTTAACAAATTCTCTAATTACATCCACATTATATTTTTTCCCTCTAAATATATAGTGAACTCCCTACTTTTCTCAACCCTCTTTATCAATGACCAAGTATCAGCCTCATACACGGTAGACTTCAAATCCCTTTTTTCATCATACCCGTAAAATTGTATAACCTTTGCATAACCCAACTGTTCACACAACCCTTCTAAATACTTCCAACACCATCTACGAATATCAATGAAATCAAAATCACTAATTTTGCCCTCTAAATAGTTGAACTCATCGGAATCATTAATTGTCATTCATCCATGCTTGAGCTTTAACATATACCAGAAATGACACACATCTAACAAAAACAAGAAAAGAAATGGACAAATGAGAAACGAACCCTAAATACGAAATGACGATTAAATGAGAAATAAATAAGAGAAACAATGAAGGTTACTATAATTTGGGTACAAAATTAGCAAGAAATACTTCCTTCGTATCATGATGGGTTTGATTTGGGGGCAAATTAGGAGTGACAATTGATATTAGGGCGAAATTTAGGAATTCGAATTAGGTGCGAATTGGAAATTTCTTCAGAAATTGGGGATTTTAGCTCGATTAAGTTAGAATCTCGACTAAAAAGGGTACACGTGAGTCAAATGTGCCGCTCTCCGTTCTTGGCCTAACAGGTGTTAAAATTCAGGGGCCCAACATTGATATCGTTAAACATTTAGGACTAAAAGTGAGTGATTTTTTTTTTAAAAATGACCAAAATAGATACTATTAGGAGCAAAAACAAATAGAAGCATGTCCTATGGGACGAAAAGCAAAATTTTATCTATCATATTATATTGTAAGCAATATGTTATAAGTTCGTATTTACATTTTCCTTGGAATTAATATTTTTTTAAAGTTATATAGCAATATTCTAGTTATACAGTGATATTGTTTCACAAACATTTAAAATAATACAATATTCATATGCATGTACTAGACACGCCGACAGCAGTTTCTCCAGTCTTATCTCTTAGATCAATGAAGCAGCTGCATCGCTGCACCAATATGCATAATGTATAGTGTATTGATAAGTCCATTTATTTCATATTTTTTTGGCATTTTAGTCGCTCTAAATGTCCTTTTAGTGTCTTTTTTTAGGATTGGGAGAAAGAAAATGATAAGAGAAGATCTCTAAATTTTAGGGATTTATCTCTTATCCACAGTAGGGCACGTGAGCTGAAGAGATAAGCAAGCCGCCAACTGAAAGGGCACAGCAAGGTAAGAGTGCAATTGATGTGATCACATGGAATCTGAGTACGATCGGAAATACCTTATTCCACTCTGATGCCCACTTGGTACGCATAGAGGAAGCCCTAAAGGGCTTCAATTATGTTGGGTTTACATACCCAACACTTGCCTCTGAATAACCTGGTTCTTTTCTGTTCTTTTAATGTAGTTTTTTTTAGGTGTCACACTTATTTTACCCAATTTGCCTCAAGCAAAGTGTGTGGGTGGGGGCATTAGGGTTATTATTTTTGTTGTTGAGTCTGTTTGAACACTTTATCTTGTGCAAAGTGTGTTGGTGGGTTGTTTAGAGTCAAGCATGCTATTTGTTAAGTTTTTAGGAGCACTAGTTTCTGGTTTGTGAATGTTGGTATTTGCTAATTGAGTCAGCATGCCCATACTAAAAGTAGAGATGATGAATAAGTTGAGCATAAATCTGGTGAGATTTGAGCTTGTGCTGTTATACCCATTTCACAGCATTCTCTTTTCATGTGTGTACATTCTCTGCTTAGAATTTCCAGAACTTGCTTTTGCTCTACTTTAAAATCAGAAGGTTTGAAATGCATGTGTAGATGATTAAGGCAATTTCTTGCTTAAGCCCCCTAAGCCAAATAAAAACCAACCTTTGACACAGTTTTTCAGCCCCTTTGAGCTAATCAAATGTCCTGGCAATTTTGTTGATATACCTCACTATATAAAGCCAGGGCATCACAAGATTTAATTACAAGGATATCATCGGACAGTTTTGAAGAAATAAAAATGCAAAGAAGAAAATAGGGGATCAAAAATATATTTATTTATAAAAAAAAAGAGAAAAATAAAAGTTTCCTCTAGTCTCAATATTCAGTATGCCCATGAGAAGAAAAAAAATGTAATCTGAACAATAAATGAGGGCATGAGGAAGTAAGTTTGAAAAAAATGGGGTTATGTCTAGTGAACGCTCCTGAGAATTTTAGTTCAGTACCTAAAGAATCTCACCTTACCTAAAGCCTCATTACAACCTATAAAATTCATTTTGATACTTATGCATCATTGATTTAATGAAATTAAAGGCAGAGTACTAGCAATCTTATGGGATGAATATGTGCAGAATGATCGATTTGAGTGTAAACACTAAGCCTAAACACTGTGTGAAGAGAGTTTGGGAGGACCCTTGTGCTCAATTCAATTTTGACTTGCTATGGTATGTTGATTACATAATTAATTGGAAAAGTTTGGTTGTTGAAATGTTGTGCCCACAAGGATTAACAGGTTGCATGTTTTGTGTCTTTCGAATCTGTTTCTTTTCTTTTTATTTTTTCTTTTCTTGGTACTTTTCACCCCATGCTTGAGGAAAAACATGTTTAAAGTATGTGGGTATGATAAGTCCATTTATTTCATGTTTTTTTAGTCATTTTAGTCGCTCTAAATGTCCTTTTTAGTGTCTTTTTGTGTCAGAAAAGAACAATGAAGGTGAATGGGCATTCTAAGAGTCGAATCTGGTGAAAGAGGCATTTTGACATTCAAATTAACTGAAATGGATGAAATGAGCATATCAGATAAGGACCGAGCTCACTGGATGATGTCGTACCCAGAATATTCGTACAGATTCGACCATAGCGATGAAGAGGATATTCGCGGAAAAATCGAAATTCAGTTGGGAGAAGATAAGGCTGGATGATGTGATCGAGTTTGAAAGAAGTTGGAGCAGATAGAGACTGCTGAAGAGATCAACGTTTGAAGATGAGAAGGAATCCCTGAAATATCATGATCAATCCAACAAAGTCCAAGATAAGGTCTATCCAAATAAGCTAAAGCGGGGCACACTGAATCTGGCAGATAGTTGAGGATCCCCTTTTTAGGGGGATTTAATTTGATCCTTGTACTCCTTTAAATACTAGTTTGATTATTGAAAAACACATACTTCGTACATTATACATTATGCACTTAAATTTTCTGCACTTAGTTCAGTTTTAACGCTGCTTCGGCAACAAGACAATCTCGGACCTTATGCCCGCAGGAATTATGAATGTTGTTTAATGTTCAATGTTGGAGTTGAATCAGTTATTCATTTAATACAGTAAGTTTTATTTCCATATTATGTCTTTAATTTATGCATTTTCAATATCATCTAGCATGAGTGGCTAGATCTTTATTTCCAGGATTTGAACAACAAAAAATGATTTAAACACATTCAAATACTCATGAGCCATTGTGGGCATAACACTACATGAATAGGTTTCTATCGATTTTCATTTTTATTCCAAGTGAGCATGTGTTGTATCACTCTTTAGTTGTAGTGGGCACACCAGGGTTAATTGGATTAATGAATCGTGATTGTGTGTTGATCCAAATGGTAACTAGAAAATCGGTAGGTTGTTGTGGGTGCACGAGGAATCAATAAACACGAATAAACTTGGGTTCATCGAGGGCACAAAGCTACTTGTTCATTTACATCTCTTAGGGGAACCGGGAGGTGAATGATAGGTTAGAGGTTTAATCAACGAGGAATCACTTTTAAATCTATTCTAAAAAGGATGAATAAAGAGACGTAGCGAGGAATCTGGTCTCCATAACTGAGTGACTTAATCGTGTAGGAAAATTAGTGTGCCCATGATTGAGTAAATGTAGTCTAAACTGGATTCTAGTTCAAATTTCGGAACCTTTTGTTATTTGATATTTCTCTTAGTTATTTTTGCAGATTTAAATTCTAGTAAAGTGATAACACAATTCAAACCCCCTTTGTGATTGGTGGCTGAAAGTGAAATCGCATTAGCTCTATGTAGGATCAACCTTTACTCATAGCTAATGTCAGGAAAAACTATCAAGGAACCCTTAGATTAGGTTTTGATGAGATGTCAAAATTATTTGTGAAAAACTGACTGAAATTCAAGTTGCAGATCGGAGCTGATTAATCCAGGGCATCATCAAAAAGGATATCAAGCAAAGTCAAAGTCAACCAATCAAGAGTATGGTCTGCAAGCTGAAGGATACGTCATTCAGTCAGAAGTCAACTGAACTGAGAAGTCAAGAAGTTGAACAGTCGAAACAAACTGACAACTAAGTCAGCTAAGCTGAGGGAGAAAAGAGTCAACTAAGGGAACTGATAAGAGATCAGTTTAAACTGAAGACTGGAAGTATTCCACTGATGACCAACTGAAGCAATAGCTAAACTCAGCTGACAAGCTCAAAACTGCTAACTGGAGCAATAGCTAAACTCAGCTGACAAGCTCAAAACTGCCAATTGGAGCAATAGCTAAACTCAGCTGACAAGCTCAAAACTGCTAACTAGAGCAATAGCCAAACTCAGCTGACAAGCTCAAAACTGCCAGCTGGAGCAATAGCCAAACTCAGCTGACAAGCTCAAAACTGCCAACTGGAGCAATAGCCAAACTCAGCTGACGAGCTCAAAACTGCCAACTGGAGTAATAGTCAAACTCAGCTGACAAGTCTAGAACTGTCAACTGGAACACAAAGCTGCCAAGAAAACTGAAGCCAGAGAACCCTGGAGTTTATTGCTCAATCTGCCGAATCTTGGAATAAATGCTTCAACAAAGATCCTGGAATTAAATATCCAATGAAGATCGATTGGCAGAGTAACGACTACTTCAAACCAAAAGCTCCAAGTGATCATTCTCTATTGATGAGCCAACAGAACCACCGATCAATGGACAATGGAACTCAACGGTCATAAAATCACTACTCTATAAAAGACGAGTGAATCAGTGTTTAAAAAAACTCTCTAGAGCATAACCAAGAAGAATCCTTCGCCTGCATAACTTTCGCATATACAAGCAAGAGCTTTTCTTTCTCCCTCCCACTCAAGCTCAAGTTCAGCGGTTGATAGAAAGTGCGAGAGTTCAATTGAGAAGAAGAAATTTACAGAGCCAAGATAATCAGCCAACTGTTGACAATCAAGCCAGGGCAGTCTTCTTAGTTTCAGCTACATAACGATCAACTACTCAGCTCAATTGAATGAGCACATCAGTTGAAAACCCCTGTTCAAGACTAACCTCTTGAAGATCGAAAGAGATCTAAAACCTTGTAAAGACGATAATAGCACCTACCTTCCTAGCGAGCAGTTAGGGACTTCAAGTGTGAGTCGTCGACCCGTTGAGGTAGCGAGCAGTTACCAGGTTTAGCTAACTGTCCTTCATTGTATAATTTGTAAAAAAACTCAAGTTATATAGTGAAGTTGCCCTTCTGCGGAAGGAAGATGGGACGTACAAGTTTGAGACTTTGAACCTCTATAAATTGCTTGTGTGCTGTACTATTTTGGTTATTGCATATCTTTGAACTGCACACAATATCACACAAGCTGCACTTAAACTGTCTTAACTGTTCAATAAGTTTGTGCATTGATAAGTTTCACTAAGCGAGTCAAAGGGCCCTGTTATTCCGCATTTAAAGTAAAAAGTTTTAATCAGTTTATTCACCCCCCCTCTAAACTGATATCGACTCGCCCGGGACCAATAAGTGGTATCAAAGCGGTTGATTCTAAGGATCAGCCATTTCTGTAGATCAACTGAATCAGATCTACTTATCTGTGTTAACAATTCAGCTATGGGAAATCATAAGCTACCTTTGTTTTCAGTTGAGAACTATGATAACTGGAGCAGGAGAATGAAGGTGCATCTCTGCTCAATTCATGAAAATATATGGAAAGTCATCGAAGATGGTCCAATCATAATCATGATGGACAATGATGCTCACATAGTTGATATCAATTAACCGGTAAGGATCCTGAAGCCAACTAATCTTCTCACCAGTGAAGAGAAAAAGTTAAAGAATCTAGAGTTCGTTGCTCAAGCCGCATTATTTCAAACTTTAGATGAAGATCGTATGAAGGATACAAAGAACTACACAACTGCCAAGGAAATATGGGACCTACTCGCAAATCTTTGCAGAGAGTCCGAAGCCATAAAAGGAAACAAACTCCAACTGGCAGTTGACAGGTATGAATCTTTCAAAATGCAGGCAGAAGAATCCATCTCAAGCCTTGAAACTAGATTTCTAGGCATCATCAATGAGATGAACAACCTCCGGAGGTGTTATCCCAACTCTGAGATGAATTCCAAGATATTGGATAATCTCACTGACGAATGGGATATGAAAGTGATAGCTATTAAGAAATCAAGAAACCTGAATAGTATGACTCTAAAAGAATTATTTGGTTCTCTTAAAGCTCATGAGTACAGTCTAAACCGGAAAAAGGAAGCATCGACATCGTCAGCTCAAGACGCAGCTTTCTATGGTGAAAGGACCAGGTTTAGAGACACTCGAGGAAGAAACAACTTCCGACCTAGGAGCTCACTAGCGAAAGAAAACTAAGGCGGATCTTCAACTGAACGAAAAAGAGAAGCAACTGAAAAGAAGAAGAATCTAACTGAAGACATCAATGATCAGATCCAATCAGTTACCAAGTTGCTAGAAAAATTGAAGAGAGCTCGGGATAAGCAATCAGTCTCACCTCAAATTGATGAAATCCCAAAAGTTGAGAAAACTTACCAACCAGCTGAACGAGCAGCTGAACCATTCAGAAGTGGCAACCGAAATCTTGGATAATGTTTTCATTGCCATAAACAAGGACATTACAGGTTTGAATGTCCAGAACTCCCTGAAGACAAGAAAGCCAAGGTGAGGAGAAGCTTCTTCAAAAGAAAAGCAATGGTTGCAAACCTTGAGAATGCCGTGCTAGATGATTCAGACTATCCTTCTGGAATTGATTCTGACGGCTACAACTCAGATAATGAAGCGCTATTCTGCCTTATGGCTGACAATGATGAAGAGGTTAGTACAGCTGATTCTCAAACCTCTTTTTATCATATAAATGAAGCAACTGTCTCTAGTAATGAACTTGATATGATACTTATGATGCTAGAAGACCAATTAGCTTCAATCTCATGTTTGCATGTTGAACTGAAAGATGAAAATGATGAACTCAGAAACAAGGTTAGGAAACTGAGCATTTATCATGAAAGATTAAAATATCTTGAATCTCAGCTTATAGAATTTGAGAAATTAAAACAGAGAAATGCTGATCTAGAGGCTGAAAACCAAAAACTCAAGCAAGAGATCCTTGAAAAAGAAAAGGTAAATCTGAAGTTCAAAAAGGGATCTCAAACTCTAGATGAAATATTAAGCCATCAAAGAACTGGAACTGGCAGCTCAGGGCTAGGATATAGCAAGTTCACTGCTTTAGAAAAGGGAAAAGCAGTTGCCCAACCCAGTGATAAGGGAATCCTAAAAGGGTTCACTAGATCTCATGATCAGCTAGCTGAGTCAACCAAAGGAAAAGAAATATTGAAAAGTCCTCAAACTCAGCCTAGACAATTTGGTCAGTTTTACCAAACAAAAATACCAGGCCAACTGAAGCCCAATTTCCAGCCAAGACCATCAGTTCACTCAAGCCAATCTACTCGTTCAAAGCCTCCAGTTCAACAAAGACCATCATCTCAACAAAGAATACCCCCAAGACAAATTGATAGATCAGCCCTCTTTAAAAAGAAAAATCAGTTTGGATCTCAAGCCTATCCTACAAAGAAGTTCAATCAGAACACCTATAGGAGAGATCAAAGAAACCAGTTTGAACCCTACCATCATTATAATGATTACCTAGATTCCAGAAATGAGCCAAAAAGATTCATTCCAATAAACTGGAAACATACAAAATACTGGTCTGATCACAGAACTCAAAGGTCTCAAGACCAAAGCGTTTTAGTTGAATTGTTTTATCCAACTAACTCTCAACGCAGGTATCACTCAACTGATTCAAATCAGAATAGAAGGGTTGAGAAAAAATATAAACAGATCAGACGATCCAAGTCAGTTGGATCTCTTAATGATAAGAAGCCAAAAGTTTGGCAAGTATGGATTCCAAAAGGCTTAATGTATCAAAAAGGACCCGATATGAAACGGGTCCCTAAATGCTAATCCTTTTCTTGCAGGACAAGAGCATCCTATCTATGAAGAAAACCAAAGACATTTGGTATCTAGATAGCATGTGCTCCAAACACATGATCGGAGACAAAGAAGATCTCAACGGTTATGAAAAAGTCAAGGGTCCACTCATCACATTGGGAGATAACTCCAAAAGCCGAACCATTGGAGAAGGGTTCGTAGTCAAAGGAAAAGTAGTAGTAAATGGAGTCTCCCACGTGGATGGACTGAAACACAAACTACTAAGCATCAGCCAGCTGTGTGATAATGGCTACTCAGTTGACTTCACCAAAAACTCCTGCAATATAAGAGACAAGTCAACTGGAGTAATTTTGCTAACTGGCATAAGAAGAGGCAACATGTACATTGTTGACTAGTCAACCGGCTACTCAGAAGTTTGCTTCCTTTCAAAAGGATCAATTGAAGCAAGCTGGCTATGGCATCGACGACTGAATCATCTCAACTTCAAAACAATCAACTACCTAGCCAAGAAAGAGTTAGTTGAGGGGCTTCCCATGGAAATATACAAGAAAACAGGTGTATGTGGACCATGTAAAAAAGGGAAGCAGGTGAAGTCATCCTTCAAGAATAAGAGTCACCCACCAGGAACAACTGATTATCTTCAACTGCTACATATGGATTTGTTTGGTCCAGTTAGACCACAAACTCCAAAGGGCAAAAGATTCACTCTCGTAGTAGTTGATGATTTCTCAAGATATACATGGGTGGAATTCTTGAGGAGCAAAGATGAAACTTATGACAAGCTAACGGCGCTGATCAGAAGGCTACAAACTGAGAAGGAAAAATCAGTTCAAAGGATTCATTCCGACGTTGGAACTGAATTTGTGAATCAACACATGATCAGCTTTCTCAACCAGCTTGTAATCATTCATGAACACTCAGCTGCAAGAACTCCACGACAAAACGGTGTAGCCGAACGGCGTAACCGGACACTCAAAGAAGTAGCTTGAGCAATGATAGCTGATGCCAACATAGTTGAAGGGTACTGGGCTGAAGCAGTCAACACAACTTGCCACACTCAAAATTGAAGTGCCATTGTAACAGCCCATGATAAGACACCTTATGAACTGTATAAGGGTTGTAAGCCTTCTATCTCATATTTTAAAATATTTGGCTGTAAATGTTATATTCACAACAATGGCAAGACTCAATTGAAAGCTTTTAGTGCTAAAGCTGATGAGGGTATATTTCTTGGGTATAACTCACCTCATGCACAAGCCTACAGAGTGTTCAATAAATGAACTCTTGTTGTGGAAATAACATGTCATGTGGTATTTGATAAATTTGCTAATGAGTACAGGAACAAAGAAAAAATAGACACATCAGTTCAAGTACTACCTAGTGAAACTAAAAACTCACAGGACTATGTGGATCACATTGTTCCAGAGCGGTTTGAAGTTTTACTAGAAGAAGGTAATTAAACTGGCACAAAACCAGTTGAGAATAACTTGGTCAATGAAGACACAAATCGTGCTGAGACCACAAACCCCACAACTGAAACAGGGGGAAGAACTGATGAAAATGCTGAACCAGCTGATGAGAGGGCGACTGATGACGTCACCACAGAAGAGCCAGCCGAGGACCCAGCTGAAGCTATCTTGCCCAAATGGTTCCGAAGCCACCCAACTGACAAGATAGTTGGTGATCCAAGAAATAGAGTCCAAACTAGAAGTTCAACTGAGCATGCATTATTCACATACTTCATATCTCAAACTGAACCAGCAAATGTCAAAGAAGCCTTAGAAGACTCGGACTGGATCATGGCTATAGGCAAGAAGAACTGAACCAGTTCACAAGAAATGACGTATGGTTTCTTATTGATAGGCCAAAAACCCAAAAGGTCATTGGTACAAAATGGGTCTTTCGCAACAAACTGGATGAACAAGGAGTGATCACAAGGAACAAGGCTAGATTGGTAGCCAAAGGATACTCGCAAAGTGAAGGGATCGACTTTGATGAGACATTCGCGCCAGTTGCAAGATTGGAAGCCATCAGACTGTTCCTAGCCTATGCAGCGCACTTCAACTTCACAGTCTACCAAATGGATGTCAAGAGTGTTTTTCTTCAAGGAATGCTCAAGGAGGACGTGTATGTAGAGCAACTGCCAGGCTTTAAAATTGGTGATCAAGTCTTCAAACTGAAGAAAGCCCTATACGGACTGAAGCAAGCTCCTAGAGCGTGGTATGAAACTCTAACAATATTTTTGCTGAAAAATGGGTTTCAAAGGGGAGTCATTGATCAAACTCTATTCCGAATAGAACGATCAACTAAGATCTTAATGGTTCAAATTTATGTGGATGACATAATTTTTGGATCAAAAAGAAAAGATCTATGCACACGATTCGCTCAACTGATGCAAAGCGAATTTGAGATGAGCATAATGGGAGAAATGACATTCTTCCTAGGACTCCAAGTGAAGCAGCTGAAAGATGGAATCTTTATCAGCCAGGCGAAGTACACCAATGAGCTAGTCAAGAAGTTTGGAGTAAGCAAAGGAAAAACTCTCAAGATTCCTATGAACACATCAGTTCAGCTAACTCTCGACGAAGAAGGAGAATAAGTTAGCCAAACATATTACAGAGAAATCATTGGGTCGCTACTTTACTTAACAACTAGCTGACCAGATATCTCTTTTCAGTCGGTCTATGCGCACGGTTTCAAGCTAATCCAAAGAAAAGCCACCTTGAAGCAGAAAAGAAAATTATCAAATATCTCAAAGGAACTATAAATCTTGGACTATGGTATCCCAGAGATGACAGCTTGAGTCTAATTGGTTATTCAGACTCAGACTTTGGTGGATGAAAAATCAACAGAAAAAGCACCAGTGGAATATGTCAGTTTCTTGGAAGCAAACTGATATCCTGATTTAGTAAGAAGCAGCACTCAGTTGCCATGTCAACAACTGAAGCAGAATATGTAGCTGCTTGAAGTTGCTGTGCTCAGATACTTTGGATGAAGCAACAGTTGAAGGACTACAAAGTTGAAACTGAAGAAGTGCCTATCTACTGTGACAACAATAGTGCAATTGCGATATCTCAGAATCCAGTTCTGTATTCAAGAACTAAGCACATTGACATAAGGCATCACTTCATCAGAGATCACATCGAGAAGAAAGACATGCATCAAATATGTCAACACTGAGAAGCAGATAGCTGACATCTTCACCAAACCATTGCCTAAGCAAGGTTTATGGAGCTATGCATATAGTTGGGACTGCTGGAGCTAGCATCACATGATGAAGATGATAAACTGGAGGAAAAAGGTCAAGGGACCACTCCAGCTGAAGAGAGAAACTGAATCAAAAAGGCGAGAAACTGATCAGTTGGCCACATAAGACATCAGTTTAAAGTAAAGGCAAGAAGCTGCTGAGAGAAAAGTAAACTGGAGATTATCAGTTTACTCCATCAGTTCAAACTAAATCATCAGTTCAGTCGCTCAAACTGATGATCCAGTCAGTTATGCAGAACATACAAGCTACAAAATTGATCAAACTGATGAAGGAGTATTAGGAACTGAAGTCAAATCAAAAAGAAGATGTCAGTTCAAAGACAAGCTAAAGGAGAACAGCTGAACTGAGAAGCAGCTGAATAAAGGTCTAAGCGGTCAAGACCAGTTCGGAACTGATGAAAAGACATCTCAGTTGAAGCTTATCAACAGAAATATCATCAGTTATAGTCAAAGCCAACTGATGACGTAATCAGTTTCAAGCCAAGGAGAAGCCACTAGAGAGAAAAGATAAGTTCAAATCTCAATATTAGAAATGGTAAAAACACGTGTCATCACAATATTACCGTTGAACTTTCCTTCTCCTCTTTTATTTATACCCAACGGACATAATTGAAAGGCCAATCGACGGGTCGATTGATTCAATCCAACCGTTGAAATTAGGCATATGAAGCGACACAACCGTTGGAGGAAGTCCAATTTCTATATAAATATGGCAGCTGAATACTCGAGATAAGCTTCCCGATTTTTACTGAGGATCTATCTTTTTCTATCTATATCTCATCCAAATCAAAAACTCTTCAGCCCTGAAAGATCAATTTCTCAAACTATTCTCTCCTCAAAGAATTATGGCTCAAAACCCAACTCGCAGAAGATTCAATTTCCGTCAGTCCGGAGAAGACTCTATAGTATTCTGCAAAAAACTCGATAGAGACAAGTTTTTCAATCCAGCTGGATTTGTTCAAGCCTGTAAAGCTTCCCCTCTTAGCAGAATTATCATCAAAAATCTTTCTCAGGCCAAGCTGAAGAAGTTCCTGGAGGTATTTCCAGAACGGATTTACACAGAACCAGTTGCTGAATTTTATCTAAATTCAAATGGATCTTCAAATCCCAAAGAAATCAGATCGGAAGTAAGAGGACAAATCATTATCATGACAGCTGAGTCTCTGAGTACCATGTTCGATCTACCCAACAACGGACTCAAGTTGGAAGATGTTCAAGTCAATTTCCAAGAAGCTTATGATTTCTGGAAAAAGGAAGGTAAAACTCAACCATATAAGAGCAATCATCTTATCTCAAAACTGCAAGATGAATTTCAGGTGCTCGCTGCCATCACCTCAAAGATAATGGTAGGAACAACTGGCAGTTAATCCGAAATGTTAGCAACAAAGTACAAAATCTGCGCCGCCATCTACAACCGAATGGAGATCAACTGGGCACAATATTTCTTTCAACAACTGAAGAGATATGTTGATATCATTGAGAGAAGCTGGAATGATGAGAAATTCCCTCAACGAATTGGATATATTAGTCGAGTCAGCATTATTTTGGAGAAGCAGTTTCCTCAGATGGCTGAAGAAACAGAGTTTAAATCTATAGTCAGTAATGACTTCATTTGGAAACCTCTCAAAATTGTGGAGATTGATCCTAAACAAACTGATCAGCAAAGCAGAAAGAAGCCTGCAGCTGAAGGCAAGGGAAAGAAGCCAGTTACTGATGACTCTGATGATGACATACCTATAGCTCAGAAATTCAGGCAACAAAGCTCAGTTGCCACCAGAACTGATATCATCAGACAATCAGCTAGGCAAGCAGCTGTCAGATCAGCTCTAAAGAAGAAACAAGCTGGTCAACCAAAAAGGAGAAGAATCTTGCTTTCTCAATCAAGAAGGAGAAATGAATCAAGCCCTATACAAGATCCAACAATCCCAGCAAATTTAACTGTTGAAGATACAGCTCCATGTGAAAATCCAGAAGATATCATCCCTGCAAGAGGGATTCCTCACAAAGGGTCTGGAGCTGATTAGTTCCAAATGACGTGCCCACCAATGGCCCAAGTTGAAGAAAATATAAGAGCCTACTCACAAGGAGAGTCTGTGAAGAAATGGGCTGGTGAAACCACACAAAACATATGGCTTAACACTTTGCCCAGGAACTAACTGGCCATGAAGAGCTCTATCACATCTTGACCAGGTACATATACTGGTTTATATGGAGACATGTGTATCAATCAGAGCTTTTCCTCTCATTGCTCGCATTCTATGGGATGAGCTTCTGGAGGCGAGAGGAAGAATGGAGCCTATGGTGGACGGACAGTGAGAACGCAAGTATCACTAAAGGCAAACACCTTATGAGGCAGCTACAACTGAGGAAAAAGTGCTCAAACCCAGCTGAAGGATCGATGAAGGACATATTTGATGAACTGTGTAAGACTCAAAGCTTAACACTGCCAGTCATTACTACAGAAATAGAACGAGAAAGATGGTCGCACCCCCATGTTCAACACAAAAGACTATTCAATCAATTAATGAAGAAGTCACAAAGCCATCAAACTGGACAACCATCAACTGCCGTGGGCGATCAAATATACATCTCAGAGGAGGATATCATTGATGAGGTAATGAGAGAACTTCACCCTGAGAAACCTCCTCATAGAGCTGAAGTTGAAATTAATATAATTCCTGACGAGTCTGAAGAATCAGCTGAGAAGACTCATCAATTTGAAAAGGCAGCTGAAACCCAGACAGCTACCTCACAAGATCCAACTGCTGAGAGAGAAATCACATCATCCATTCCTCTAGCTGATCTAGAGCCAGCTCTTACAGATAAATCAGCTGATCAGACAAGTCAAAGAAATGAACAACTTGTCTACCAAACAAGTGTGGAAGCAGAAGAAATATCCCATACAGTTCCTTGCGAGGAACTTCTTGGAACTGAAGCAGGAGAGGAAGTGGACTCTAGAGCAATACAGTTCATCGCTCAGCCAAGCAGTTCAATAGTCCAGCTTCCTCCGTATTATGAAAAGCTGATCCAATCCCTGCATCAACAGGTTAAACTGCACACTGAGCAGATCAAGCAGCTGCAAGCTCATCCAAAGCTCCAGTCAGCTGAAACGGAGTCAGAAAGCATTGATGAGGATGGAGAAGAGGATCTCACTGAACCGCTGGCTAAGAAAAGGAAAATTGATCACAAGAAGGACTAAGTGGCTGATCAAGTTAAAACTGATTAGAAAAGCCCTAAATATACTTCTTGTTAATCAGTTTGTAATTATATCTTTTGATATATTTATAAAATTTTTTATTTCAAATAAATGTTAAGCCTCACATTTATTTTGAAATTTTGACCGTTGCAAAACAATGACACGTGTGAAAGTCATTAATTGCCAACGGCCAAAAGAGACCAGAGGCTAGTACCATTCCAACCAACAGATCTATAAGTCTATCCCAACACTCATAAACATCCCATCTCTTTCAAACCTCTCAAAAAGCTCCCTCCTTCTACAATCTCTAAAACTCTTTCTCAAAAGATCTTAGATTCCCAAAATCTCAGCCAACCCCAAAGATGGCCGAATTATCCAGATCTTCAAATTCCTTCAAAGAACAACTTATGAGAGATAAATTTCTTGATAGGAAGAAATTTTAATTGATTCTAAATGAATCAAATAACCCACTCCTTCTGTCCAATCTTCACAAGACAGAAATTCTTTACTACCTGGAAACATCACCAAAGTTCTTTAGACAAAAGTTGGTGAGTGAATTTTTACTTCAAGCAAAATTATCTGCAGATGAAAAGACGGTGTCATCAGTGATTCAAGGACGACCACTTCAAATCACTGAAAGAATAATCGCAGAAGTGTTCCAACTCCCACAGGAAGGTTCATCCGTTCAAGATCTAAAGGAATCTGCAGAGTCCTACTGGAGAAAATGGAAAGCTTCAACCTACGACAAGCAATTCAGTTTTACAACCGCTAAAACTGACCTGAAGCCCGAGTATGGAGTTCTACTCGACATAAGGAACAAGATGATATTCGGGGCCATTGGAATCCTGAGTCAACTCACCCAAGAGAGATACAAGGTTATGATTCACCTTGCTGAAGGGCGACAAACGAACTGGGCAGAATTTGTCTTCCAACAATTCAAACATCAAGTCATCAAGGCCTCTGACTCAAAGAACTCTGGTAAATTTAAGTCCAAGGTTGGACTTGTTCTAAGAATGAGTAAAATGCTTGAAGACCTGCTGAAGCTTCCAAATGATGAGTCACTTCCAGTTCTTATCTCTGACTGGATTCCCAAGAAAGGAACTGCTCATCTTCAGTCGCTAAAGAAAAAGAGAAAAGCCAAAGCTAAGACAGGCAACCACTCATCGAGCAACTCAACTGCCAACGTCATTCAGTCTCCAAAATCAAAGAACGGATCACCAGTTGATTTCCAGGTTTGCTCTGATCCAGATGAGCTTATTCCATTCATTGGAATCCCTTATCCAAACTACGGAGTGGACTACTTCAGAAGTACATGCCCTCCTCTCCAGCTGACTGAAGAAAATATTCGCACTTTTTATAGTGGTGAATATGCGGTCAAAGGTGCACAAAAGGAAGTGACCAATCTCCTTCTCAATCACTTTGCCTTTGTTGCACAACGTGACCAAGAGTTGTTCAAGCAACTCCACCGATATTTCTATTGGTATAACTGGAGACATTCTATGTCCATCCAGTCTCATTTTCTGCTAACTGCCTTTCACGGCATGAGCTATTGGCAGCGAGAAGAAACTTGGAGCATCAAATGGATAGGTTCATCAAATCCATTTCCTCCAACCATTATGCAAGCCCAGCATATCATGAGTCACCGGATTGTCAACAAGATTCCAGCCACCGCCTTATTAGCAGAAATCAAGACCAACATCGTGCCTCAAGCAGTTGGAACTGCAGATTAACCAGTCAACTGCCCAACTGGCTCACTTTGTCGAAAACTGAACTTTGATAATCTATCAAGTCAGTCAGCTGAGCCATCCCGACAAACTCCACCGGTCGTTGAAAGGATAGAACCACATCTATCACAAACGGAAGCTGTGGCTACCCAGAAGATTCCAAGGCATGCTGACGAGAGCGATAGTGATGATGAAGACACTGCCACATCACCAAGCCTCCTATCCAAAAGCTATGTCACTCCACTGCTCACATCTAGCTCAAAAGGCATGCTATTGCCTATGAAAAATGATCAGTTTCGATCATCGCCAAAGGGAACTTCCCAATCCCTTAGTCAAAGGATGAAAAACTCGTCAATTTCCATCCAACTTCATCTTCACCAAACCCAGAGAACTGCAAGGCCTGAACTGCCAAAGACCACAACTGCATCCTAAGGAAACAATGCAGCCAGTCCAGCTAGGCCCTTCAAGAAGCGGAAACTGTCTACTGAGAGCCAAGCAACTGATCAAATCAACTGATCAATTCAGTTCATATACAGCTTCAACTTCAGCCAGTTCTTCAGCGACAACTGAGAAGCGAGACTCAACTGATCATTCAACCGCCGAAATCGTCAAATCAGTTGGACTGTATCCCAACTGAATCAGGATAAGTTTTTTATTTTTCAAAGTTTATCATAATTACATTCTTACCGTTGCGATTATGAAATTTCTTATATTATACTCAAACGGTTACAATTTGAAAATAGGGTTCTATCTCACAATGCTACAATTAATATCTCTGCGTTGATATTAAATCAACTCTTCAAACTTGAAAAAGAAAATATTTTCTTACTGAGATATAAATAGCAAGATCTGCAGAAAATATTTTGCTATTTATGGCAACTACCCCATTCTCAGAGAAGCTACTTCTCAGCCACAAGATCATAAAATTACTTCTTCATCAAACAGCTGAGATGTAATCCTCATTAATTCAGCTAATCCTCCATCAAATCGGATGGCTGATCAGCTAAGAAAAGCAATCGAGTGCCCTCGATTCCTGCATGCAAAGCTAAATAAATATGTGCACAGAGATGAAGGCTCCGATCATTTGCAAATCCCTTCTCTCTCTTGCTTTGATCATCTGCTAAGTCTTTTCTCTCCTAAACACTTGCTCTCTAAACTAAAACAGCATCTTTTTACAGATATGAAGCCCCCATTTCAGACGGTCGATGCAAATCTACTTATTAAGAAGCTGAAAAATGATAAAACTCTAAGTCTAGAGTATCTTAACGCACGCCTCGGCTCCGAAAACTTTCAAAGGATTTATAGGCCATTGGAGGCCACTGGGCTGCTACCATTTTTGACGATCGTGCCAATCAAGAACTTACCTTCTCATGTTGCGGAATTCTACTACAACGCAATGATCTCTGGCGACAACATCATTTCTACCTTCCGGAGCAAGGTGATCATAGTGACGAAAGAGACGATGATGTCTACTCTTCACCTTCTAGGCGACGGTCCAGACGATATGACCCTGCAATTGCCCTGCAAATATGCACTATGGGATGCTTGGAAGCTTCCTCACGTCAACCACTATGACTGTTCACACAGGCTAAAGGAGAGTATGCCAAACGATATTCTCCAACTCTTAGATATCGCCGGCTATATCTTACCTGGCAACTTTGAGACAGTCCACTTCTCGGACATTAAAGCCCATCTCATAGCCGCTCTATACTACGGATGTAAAGCCAACTGGGCCTCTTTCATCCTTACTCAACTGTAAGCTAATGTAGAGCGAACGGCCTATGACCCATCCACTGGCTCATTTCGTGAAAAGATCGGGTTTATGAGTCGCATAAGCTATATCATTCAAAGCCAGTCTGATGAGGTCATCCCAAATGGTGAACAACTCAAAAGAAGGGACATGCTTCCCACTATCCACGGCCATCCGATCCCGAAGCATTCACGTCGACAAGGGCCTTCCAACTCAGGTCGAGGAAAGGCACCTTTGGAGGCACCCGTCAGCTCCTCTGATGAAAAAGAGCTGATGATTGAGAGCGAACTTGTTTCAAGGCTGAGTGATCGGCCTACAATATCAGCCAGCTCCCAACCTCTACCATTAGTCTAACGTGACTCCATTGAGGTTGAGTTTGAAGCAGTTCTTGATCATCAGCTGAGAAGTTGTTTCGATCTCGTTGAAGACACAGACTCCTCTCTGTTCGACCAACTGCGGCGGTACCTGCAGTACCATATATGGTGATTTCAACTGGATGAGTCAACAATGTTCTACCTCATCCACACCTGTGGCTCCACCTTCTGGATCAACGAAGGAACATGGAGTAGAAACTGGATAAATCATCCACTCTCCTCGCCACCTACGCTTTCAGAGATAATGGATTTGATGATCAAGCGAATCCAGCTGAGCATACCAGTCGATGATCCTCTCCCCGACAATGAACCGACCAACTTCTCATGCACACCCTTCATTGACGATCCACACATCCCTTCAACAGATGAGATCTTCAACAACTTGGCCTTGATAAACTTTAGAGAGCAAGCAGTCTCTCTCACCTCTGCTCCAGGTCAGTTCATGACAACTGAAGAAGCATATGCATGGCTCTCCTCACCCATGCAAATTCCTTCAGTTCTCTCAATTCATGATGACAATACGGCAACTGCGTTCACCTTTCTGCCAAACTTATCACTACCATCATGCGACCCATTCCACCTTTTGGATGATGCCAAAAAGGGAGAAGAAGAACAGATAGATGATGGATGCTTAACTCTTTGGGATCAAATTCAAAGAGAAATTCATCATGAGGGGGAAGATCAGCTTCAGGGGAAAGCATGGAGGATGCAAGGAGCTCAAGAAAAAGGAGAATCGAGCAGAAAGAAAAGGAGCAAAGAAGCAATTTTCAGGGAGTAGATTAGTAGTTTTAAGTACTCTTGAAAATATAATATGCTTTAAAGTGAATATATATAATATACATTTCGACCATGCTTATAATGCTTATGCCCTGTTACCTCAAGTATGATTAAGTTAAATGCTCTGATAATGCTTTAATACTTGAATGAAAAATGGTTGAATGCTCTGATGCTTGAATGAAAAATGCTCTAATACTGGAATGAAAGCATGCCCCAAGTGAAAGAATGAGAAAATGCTCTGAAACTTGAAGTCTAATTGCTCTAATACTTGAATTTCATACATATCTTAAATGCTTTAATACCTAAATAACAGCATGAATGACAAATGCTAATGACAAATGCTCTGATACTTCAATGAAAATCATAAATCAAATTTTCTCTCAAACTTGCTCTGAATTTGCTCTGAAACTGCTTCAGCAAACTTGCTATATTTGTAGCCTTTTCCATCATCATCAACAAAGTTTTGACATCATCAAAACGGGGGAAATTGTTAGGAAAAACTATCAAGGAACCTCTAGATTAGGTTTTGATGAGATGTCAAAATTATTTGTGAAAAACTGACTGAAATTCAAGTTGCAAAGTCAATGTCAACCAATCAAGAGTATGGTCTACAAGCTGAAGGATACATCATTCAGTCAGAAGTCAACTGAACTGAGAAGTCAAGAAGTTGAACAGTCGAAACAAACTGACAACTAAGTCAGCTAAGCTGAGGGAGAAAAGAGTCAACAAAGGGAACTGATAAGAGATCAGTTTAAACTGAAGACTGGAAGTATTCAACTGATGACCAACTGGAGCAATAGTCAAACTCAGCTGACAAGCTCAAAACTGCTAACTGGAGCAATAGCCAAACTCAGCTGGCAAGCTCAAAACTGCCAACTGAAGCAATAGCCAAACTCAGCTGGCAAGCTCAAAACTGCTAACTGGAGCAATAGCCAAACTCAGCTGACAAGCTCAAAACTGCCAGCTGGAACAATAGCCAAACTCAGCTGACAAGCTCAAAACTGCCAACTGGAGTAATAGCTAAACTCAGCTGACAAGCTCAAAACTGCCAACTGGAGCAATAGCCAAACTTAGCTGACAAGCTCAAAACTGCCAACTGGAGCAATAACCAAACTCAGCTGACGAGCTCAAAACTGCCAACTGGAGCAATAGTCAAACTTAGCTGACAAGTCCAGAACTGTCAACTGGAACTCAAAGCTGCCAAGAAAACTGAAGTCAGAGAACTCTGGAGTTTATTGCTCAAATTGCCGAATCTTGGAATAAATGCTTCAACAAAGATCCTGGAATTAAATATCCAATGAAGATCGATTGGCAGAGTAACAGCTACTTCAATCCAAAAGCTCCAAGCAATCATTCTCTATTGATGAGCCAACAGAGCCACCGATCAATGGACAATGGAACTCAACGGTCATAAAATCACTCCTCTATAAAAGGCGAGTGAATCAGAGTTTAAAAAAACTCTCTAGAGCAGAACCAAGAAGAATCCTTCGCCTGCACAACTTTCGCATATACAAGCAAGAGCTTTTCTTTCTCTCTCCCACTCAAACTCAAGTTCAGCGGTTGATAGAAACTGCGAGAGTTCAACTGAGAAGAAGAAATTCACAAAGCCAAGATAATCAGCCAGCTGTCGACAATCCAGCCAGAGCAGTCTTCTCAGTTTCAGCTACACAACGATCAACTACTCAGCTCAATTGAAGGAGCACATCAGTTGATAACCCCTGTTCAAGACTAACCTCTTGAAGATCGAAAGAGATCTAAAACTTTGTAAAGACGACAATAGCACCTACCTTCCTAGTGAGCAGTTAGGGACTTCAAGTGTAAGCCGTCGATCCGCTGAGGTAGCGAGCAGTTACCAGGTTTAGCCAACTGTCCTTCATTGTATAATTTGTAAAGAAACTTAAGTTATATAGTGAAGTTGCCCTTCTGCGAAAGGAAGAGAGGACGTAGAAGTTTGAGACTTCGAACCTCTATAAATTGCTTGTGTGTTGTACTATTTTGGTTATTGCATATCTTTGAACTGCACACAATATCACACAAGCTGCACTTAAATTGTCTTAACTGTTCAATAAGTTTGTGCATAGATAAGTTTCACTAAGCGAGTCAAAGGGCCCTGTTATACCGCATTTAAAGTAAAAAGTTTTAATCAGTTTATTCACCCCCCTTCTAAACTGATATCGACTCGCCCGGGACCAACAACTAACTACGCTCATTATGGGCACAATAGTATAAATTTATTTTGAATGCAAAACGGTCGCGCATCATATATCCCCTCAATTTTTTTTGCTCTGTGACGGGTTGGTTATAATCATGTAAGATAATAGCATGTTCATAAATATGCTTATGAATGAATCATCGCCTACAACTACACTTACGTCGTCCATATGACCACCGCCATATCATACTTAAGAATATTCACAAATTTATCAAGACGTCATGTCTCGTTAATCTATTCACAAAATTTTGTATTTTAACTGTCAAAATTCTCATCTACATCTTCTGCAAATAGCTCATGAAGATCATGAGGCAAATCACTTGCATTTCCAATTAGATCCTCACTATCATCAATATATAGTACTCCCTCCGTCCCAATAGCAAGGTCCCCATTCTTATTATTTACTCTCTCTCTATTTTAATAGAAAGAGGACCTTACTATTGGGACGGAGGTGGTATTATATATTGGAATTTATTAGAAATGTTGTTAATTAACAACGTAAAAACTTTGAAAAGTGGTGGATCCATTTGATTTTTCAGGGCATTTAATTTCATAGTATCAATTACTCTCTCCGTCTCGATTATATAGTCCATTTTCTACTCGCGCGTAGATTAAAAATATTTATTAAAACAACAAACAAAAGCTAATTAAACTTTCATCTTTACCCTTATTTAATTAATGAAAATAAATAAAATTTATATTTTAGCTCAACTTCAATGTATTTTTTTAAAACAAACAAAATATACAATTAATGGTATAAATCAAAACTAACCATATCTAAAAGTCTAAAAGATTTTATACTATTGAAACTCAAATATTTTTTCTCCAAAAATCACACGGTCACTCACATCTTACAAAATTTCTATGAAATTAAATTTTAGTTTTTTATAAACTTTGCGCAAAAATTTCATTATTTTTCTTAAAAAAAAATTATGCTCCACAAACCATACATTCATGGAAGACGAAAGAAAAGGGGTTTTTTATTTTTATTTTCATGAAGTGCAAATATAATGAATATCAATAGAATTGATGAAATTCAACTTACATGCAAATTAAATTAGTCAATTTTAATTAATGTTTCTCTTTTATTGAAAAAATAAACATTTAAGATTTATAACATTAAAAAACTTAAATGTTTAATTTTTTAAATTTTCAAAACCTAACAAATGTATAGTTGTATATTCCTACTAAAAATAACGCTACTTACAATAATGATATTATATAATTGAGATATCCCAAAATAGAAACGAAGATTATATAATTAGGGCGAAGGGAGTATAATCCACAATAATAATTGAAATAGTCATATTTTCTAGAGGTGGCGACGGTTCCGGAACTGCCGGTTCGCGGTTCCTAAAATCAAGAACTGGAACCGCACCATGACATAACGGTTACGTGACGGTTCTGGAACCGGGAACCGCCGGTTATATGGTTGAACCGGTAAAAAATAGCACGGTCCGTGCAACTATAGCACGGTCCGTGCTTAGTGTTGCACGGTCCGTGCGTGGTGTTGCACGGCCCGTGCGTTGCTCTCGACCTCGGTGCCCATTTTTGGGCGTTTAAATTAGCACGGACCGTGCTATAGTAGCACGGTCCGTGCAGTGTTTTTTTTGGTAACTTTTTTTTGTAAAGTAAAGTAATGTAAAGTTCAAGAAGAAAAATACATATTATTGAATAATGATGAATTTACATTAGAATTGAAGTAAACTTACAAGTTACAACTTGAATTGAATTTATAAAAATACAAGTCTACAAAGTTACAAATTTACAATTGAAAAATTACTATCTAATATTCTAATCTAATTATCTTAGTTCTAAAATCTCAAAATTTTCAAAATATGGAGGGGAAATGGGGAATGGACTTGGGCTTAATTTTAAAATTATAAGTTCAAAACTCAAGGTCTCAAACTTATAATAATAAAATTAAGTTGCCTACGTATCCTCATTGAGGAATCAAAGTCCACGTAGTTCTTTGACCTTGTTATACTTACTATTCGGCATTGTCATCGGAGTCCATGTTGTTGAAATCATCATCTTCATTCATCAATGCACTCCAATTATTCTCTTGTTGTCTTCGTTCGGACAAAGTTTTCAAGACTTTCCGGCGTCATCATCGATCTACGCTCATTTAACATATAGTCGGATTGACTAAATGCTTGGTCAACCACCACCGTTGATGCCTGTATAGGCCATATTTCAGCATAGGCCCAAAAACTAGACTCACGCCTATTTAAAAGGATTAAAGAACTAGATAGGATCGACGCCTCATGAAAAAGTATCGCGAGGTCCATGCCTCGAAGTCCACCTCTCGAGGTCCATGCCTCAAGGTTGATACCTTAATCCTCGAAGTCCAGAGGTCTAGAAGTGAGAGTCCACGATTGAACGGACTCAAGGACAAGACCAAGTCAAAAATATCCATTGAAGATAAGTGAGGCCCCGTCAAAACCCTAAAAGGGATAGAAAGGATCCCTTAAAAAGCGAAAATTGGTTAAACCCTCCCCTACATATATATATCTACACTCTTCATAATGTGGCAGGCAATTACGCGCATAGTACACTGGCAACACTCACGATATCGATAAAATCATAAGCATTCATCACTCATCACGGAGCTCCAAAAAACCAGCCACGCATAAGGCGCCATAACAGCAAAGCTCGACCTCCCTTTCTCTTGCAATATAACTCTTATAATTCCGCAATCTAATCGGTTTGATCTTTAATTAATTCAATTCTGACTTGAGCGTCGGAGTCCATTCGATTGTCAACCCCCCGACGGTCCTTCGGCTTCACGTGTTTTCTTTGTCTTGTAGATCGCTGGAGCCCGAACTCGAAGAATGATTAATTGTAGAGATTTTTTAACCTCTACAGTTTGGCGCCCACCATGGGGCTCTGATCGATCACTTCAAGATGATGAACAACAGCCGAAAGGATGCAATGATCATTCCTCAAGAAGCCTGAAAAGACGGAGCAACTGCGATCCCTTCACCTGAAGGTGATGGCGATGCCTCACGGCTTCTGCGTTCAATCCATCGTCAATTAGATACCATCACAATCGAACTCTCATCGATCCGAACCAAAAACTCGGCCTTAAAGGCTAGAATCGAAGCTATTTCGCAACCAAACCTTTTCCTGAATGGATCTACACGAACTCAACTATCCCCACTCTCACGAACTCGCATGTCAAATGAACTCCGAGAGTAGGTACTTTTGAACTCGACACATGAGTTAACTAACCATCTCAATGCAGGTACATACAAAGAACCCATGTTAAAAGGCAAGGAAAAAGAAGACTTCCCCCTAGGACCCCCTCCTGGATTCGAAGATTATAAACCTGGATCGGAATCTGAGGTCGAGAAGAAGATCCAGTGATTGGAAGACATCTTAACCTGAATTCTGAGAGTCCCTGCTCCTATTAGGAATTATGTACCAACAAGCTTTGCAGATTCCCCATTCACCGACGAGATTAGCTTCGTAGAGATGCCCTTAAAGTTCACTTTTCCAAGCATGAAGCTGTTTGATGGCGCATCCAACCCCGACAACCATGTCGCCCAATATAAATAAAGAATGTTCACCACCACGATACCCCGTCATGCCTAAGAAGCCAGCATGTGTGAAGGCTTCGGATCCAGCCTCATCGGCCCAGCACTCCAATGGTTCATCAACCTACCTAATGGAACGATCTCGTCATTCACCCAGCTTAACGACCTCTTCGTTGAATAGTTCGCCAGTAGCCATAAGATTGAAAAACACGCTGATGACCTCTACACGGTCGCGTAAAGGATGGAAGAGCCCCTACGAAGCTTCATTAGAAGATTTAACAGAGAAAATGTATCGATCTCCAACTACAACATAGATACCACAATCTCGGCCTTCAGAAAAGGCCTTAAGAGAGACTCCGACCTCTACAAGGAGTTAACCAAATATCCCTACAAAACAATGGAAGATGTGCTTGCTAAAGCTTGGGCTCAAATCAAATGGGAAGAAGATGAAGCGAACTCATCCAGATCTCGTACCAGGAGTGAGCATCCAAGAAAAGAGCAAAAAAGTTCAAGACAGATAGATTCAGATCAGATCTATATCCACGAAATCCGTGATTCGACCCGAGAAGCAGATGAGGACAAGAACCTCAAATCGACAGAAGACTCCCAGAGTATAGCCTCTGCATATCGCCATCCGAAGCAGTCCTGGACCTCAAGGGACTCGGTCAGAATGTGAAATGGCCCGCAAAGATGAAAGCCCTAGACAACAAACATGACAGAAGTAAATTTTGTGAGTTCCACAATGATCATGGGCATAAGACAGATGAATTCATCGCCTTGAGGCTCGAAGTCGCAGAGCTCTTAAAATGTGGATATCTTACTGATCTTCTAATCCCGAAAGGGAAAGAAACCTGGTCACGAAGGGAAAATCAAAAGAAAACACAGCTGCCCTCTAGCACTCTTTTGTTGAGAAGTAGTAGCCATGGTCTCATAGATATTTGAGACCTCTTCAACGGTGCGTCCTCCAATGTCTCCTCCCGATGCATTGTCCACCATATATTGGAAATTTTGTGAAAGCCCGTCGTAGAAGAATTGGTTGAGCAACTCGGCTGCGAGATGGTGGTGCGGGCATTGTTGTTGGAGACCTCTAAATTGATCCCAAGCTTCATGAAACGATTCACCCGGAGATTGGGTAAAAGTAACAATTTGAGCTCTCAAGTCTTGGGTCTTTTGATTGGAATAGTACTTGGCCATGAACTTCTCGTAGACGGCATTCCAATTGGCCAATAAATTGGCCGGTAGGGACATGAACCACGTCTTGGCTCGATCTTTCAAAGTGTAAGGGAAAAATCTCATCTTGAATTGATCTTCATTCAAACCTTGTAAAGGAAAGGTTTGAACAACGTCATAGAACTCCCGGATGAAGTTCAAAGCATCTTCGGCCGGCATCCCGTAGAATGAGGAAAGTTGGCTAAAATGAATGTTCTTCAACTCGTAGTTCCTTGCGGCTTCATCAAGAACTATGCAAGAAGTCAACACCCCAATCACGAGACGAGCAAAGTCTCTCATATTCCTAGCCGCATTGGCATTTTCCGGATGATTGAGGGGGTTAGCTTCCATTTCTCTTTCCCACTCAAACACGTCGAATCTCCTCGGTCGATGGATATTGTCAAACATGGGGGCTAGTCTCCGATTGAGGCTTCGCCTCCCTAGCATACACAAACATAAACAAAACGGAGATCAAACGTACCTTGCGGAAAGAGATATCAAAGCTAAATTAAAGAACATGAACACAAAAACAAATTTATACAAACAACACAAACACTTAAACAATGACAAATTCACAATTTCAAACAACACAAAAGCAAGTATAGAACCAAAAGACAATTACTTTAAAAAGCCTTCCCCGGCAACGGCGCCAAAATTTGATTCGCGGTCCAAATTTACACTTATATTTTTCGCTTTATGCTCACGATACAACTACTTAGGACCACACCCGCAATTGGACGGGGTCAATTGTAGAAGCAATAAGCTTAACCCGAGTCGATCTCTCAAGGAAGACTTTATAGGAAAGAATTATCTAAAGGCTACACATGCTTTCAAGTAAACAACTAAAATAAAATCTAAACATTCTAACAAGGGGGGTTTGATGATGATTATGCTAGGAATTCAAAATAGACACTAAAGCAAGATAATTAAATGCAAAAACACGAATTAAATCGAGATTAGAGGAAATAAGTTGGATTAAGGTATTAGGGTGTAGATTCTGTCAATGGTTCTATCACTATGCTTTATTTAAGTTGATAATGCTACTCTCACAAATACGATAGACTCTTCCGATTAATTTAACTTCAATTACTGTCACCATCTATCCATTAAACCTCTCTTAGCTACATCGTACAATCAAGATTGACATATTAGGCTTAGGAACCCCATCCACCTAACGTCGAAGGAACCAATTTCCGGATTTAGATTCACAATCAAGACTCCTCTAAATCCTATTAATGTTCAAGTAGTGATCAAGTACCTAAACATGAAAAAGCACGATTCCAACAACAACAATCAACAAGAACAAGCATAGATCAAAACCACATCGATCCTCTACCCCCTAATAGAGAGATTAGCCACTAAACATGCTTAAAACAACACATATATCATAGAAGAAAGTCATTTCATAAATCAAATGCAAACAACAATAACTTCTACAATATTATATATAACAAATCTCCACAAAACATCCAAGAAATACAAAGAAAATACAAAAAGGAAACCTCCTTCGAACATAGCTTCCGCGGATGGCTCGACGTCGGTTTCTTCTCGTCTTCTCTTCTTCTTGCTTGGTTTGGTTCCCTTCTTCTCCATCTTCTCCTCTTCTCTTTTGTGGTGGTGTTGATGGTAAAAATGATGAGGAATGGTGGTGTAGAGATTTAGTGTGTGTATTGTGTGTGTAGAGAGAATGAAGATGGAGTGGTGGAGAAGATGAAGTGGTGAGAGAAATTGGAAATGAGATGGTGGGTGGAATAGTGAGAGTGAGAGATTATGAATGGTGTCATAGTCATTGATCTCCCAAAATCTATTAGATATGAGAGGGGGAGAGAGGTACGAAAGAGAGAGAGAGAGAGAGAGAGAGAGAGAGAGAGAGAGAGAGAGAGTATGGTGGGAGGTATGGTGAATGGAATGGATTGTGGTAAGATGATGGTGATGGAACATTAAATGAGAGGGATTTGGGGAGGATTTGTTGGGAGCAAAAGTCCACAAAGTGAGCGTAGGGGAAATCAATCCCTATCCCTCTATTGTTTAGATTAGGGTGGCTCAAGAGTCTAGTTTCCAACATGCCCAAAATGATGGAGGTTGAAAGAAATGCCTCCTTGTGCAAAATGGTGAAGAAAAGGCGAGAGTCGAGTGCAAGACAGGGCAAATCGGGTGAAACAGAGCGTCTCGCGCGCCTGCGGGGTGGAAAGGTGCGCGCGCCCGCAGGAACCGCACGCTCGCGGGGCCTCTTGGCCGAGAGGGTAGCCGCGCGGTCGCGTGTCCCGCGCGGTCGCGCACTCTGACAATTCTGTCTTCGGTAGCTTTCACGGTTTTGGCTCGTTCTCCCTCGTTTCTTGGCCGATTAACCCGATTCAACTTGCCACGCGCTCCTTATTCGATTCTCTACCTTCCCATTGTATTGAATCCCTCAAATTTTGTAGTCATTAATCCTCCATTTTCTCAAGATCTTGTGCAAATCTACACAACTCACCAAAAGAGCAAAAGTGAAGGAAATAACATGAAAATCACACAAAAACAAAGGAAAAATACCTACAAAAGATACTAAACTACTAAGATAAGATAGGACAAATATACACTAAACAAAAGTCAATCAAAAAGGTCCCAACACTCAACTCAGAATGTAAGAGCGAGTCCCAAAGCTCAACTACGATCCTAAGAGATGTGCTCGAAATTGTTGTTATTTATTTGTCTAACTCGTATTCTACACGTATGTACTAACCCCTGCAGCTCGGATCATCTAAAAAACAACAAGATAAAACAGAATATGTAATGCGCCCACACACAATAGCAAAAGGATCAAAACATTGGAGTTAAAATTTGGCAAAAAGCCAAGTTGTCCAATTACCTTCACGGAAGGCAACTCAAAAAATATTTACATATAATTGTTTGTTTCAAAAGAAAAAAAAAGAGTTTGTTTGTAAGAAGATCGAAATCAGGCCCCTTCACTAGCCTTAACACCATCAGCATCTTCAGCGGCCTCACCCTCTTCACGAACCTCCACCTCCTTTTCATCCCCGACATTGACCTTGGCAGCATGATCGCCCTCTTATGTCTCGATTTCCTCTTCCGCTTCAAGGAAAGACAAGTCGAGATCTGGCATTTTAGCTTTAATGGCCTCGACCACCGCTACTCCACCCTCCTGGCAGAAGGCCTCTTTGTAAGGTTCGAATTCTGCAGAATCGACCCACTTGTTGAAGTCAGGTACTTCATCAGTTGCTATCCCAGCCCTGAGCGACACCTCAAGTTCCTTCACCTTCACTTCAGAAACTGACATCTTCGCTAAAAGCTCCTGTTCGGTCTTCACCTGAAGGTCGAGGCTCTTCTCTAGCTGAATTTGGGCCCCTGCTGCCATCGTCCTTAACTTGTCCCTCTCAACCCGTAGAGAAGACTCTCGAGCCGCCATGACCTGCCTTTCCTCGGCGATCTTCTCAAGTTCTTCAGATAACTCGACAACTTTCTTCTCAAGGCCCTCTTTATGGTCGGCGAGACGCTCTCGCAGCAGGAATTAGCTATAGAGGACCTGAGGTTGAAAACCAAGCATGTATGTAAAAAAATGAACTGATGAAAAGACAATATAACAGAAGTTTGAAGAAGTCATCCGCGACATCTGGTTAAAGGACAAAAAAGCCTGTTGCTCAAGGCTTTCCTTCTCATAGTCCTCGGGCGTACCCTGGCTAGCGATAGACTTTTGACCTTCCATGATGAAGGGTCGAAGAGGAACCCTTTTTCAGCTCGGATTAGAAGAGGTCTGGCGGGAAGAACGCACGGCCTCCACAACGACAACATCGCGAGGGCTGGAAGACAGAGCTACTACAGTGCAAGCAGAGGCACCGTCGTTCGACTTCTTAGAGGAAGGAGGACCTGTAAGCCTCTCTTCTGAAGGCCTCTTCATGCCTGAAGGTGAAGACTCGTCTCGCTTGGCAGCCGCTAGGGCTTTGACTTTGGGGTCTGAAGGCCTTATCTTCAGCTTCGCCATTTCACCGATCAAAACTCGACGACCTCGGACCGCTTCAAACTCTCTAGTTTCGTTGGGAATGAGGAAGGCTTCCTCAATATGAGTGGCTTCAGTACCAGAAGGGCCATGGCGCGTGGGAAAGCCTGCATAAAATAAGAAAAGTCGTAAGCTTCGAATAGAAGTAAAAATATAAAAGTTCGGCTTTGAAACCCTGGGCATCACAGAACTCGGCAGGTCCAATTTCACCAGAAAAAGTCCGAGCGGGTACAAAGACGAACTTCGGCTTCCAATCTCCTGAGGAAGAGGACAGGTTCATTATCATAGGGGGCCGATCCCCCACCCACTTCATGAAGTAGTAGTAACCGGGCTGCACCGCATTGGCCACTAATCGGTAGGCTACGTGCCATTCTCTGATGTTGGGTTTACCAAAGCCTAGCTTCTCCTACAAGTAATACATGCCCAACATGTGGAACCACCTGATCGGGGTAATTTGGGCAGGAGCTATACCGTAAAAATGCGCTATTTTCGCAAAGAAGGGGTGAATGGGAAGCCTGGCCCCCTTCTCCGCCACCAGCGTGTAAAAGGCCGTAAAACCCGGTGGAGAACGATGGGATCGATCACTAGGACCAGAAGATTGAACCTCTACACCTGCGCTCGACACCGGCGGCGAGGTCAATCTCTTCAAAAGATCGTCGTTTACCTGGAGAGCAATCTCTGAGGCTTTGAACCTCTCACATAACACTTTGATATCCCGAGCTTGCTGTTTTCAACTTTTGGGCTATTTTCCCTTTACCATCATTGTATCATGCTTGTTAATCACCGACCGCCCGACTGTCTGAGGATAGACAGCCAACGGTCTCCTCTTTCTCCCATTTCCCGTGGCTTTAACTATCACGGGAGAGTCAGAACTCTCCGATTGCTCCAACACGGGGCCCTGTTCTACTTCATCACCTCTGTAACTCCTCGTTTCCTCAGCATTGGAATCCTCACTCGCACTCATGATAGTAGTATTTCCAAAGTTACAGTAAAGCAATACCGACCGAAGATTGAACCCAAATCCTAGAATTTCTTCACCCACCTAAGAGTTCTAAAAGCTTTAAGATACTAAGCACCTCTTTCAAACACCCAGAAGGGCAACACCAAGAAATCTAAAACCTAGACCAGACTAAAATCCAAGAAAATCTTAACCTCCTCTCTCCTAAAACCCCCTAATTCCACCGGAAAAAACCTGCCGGAAAAATTAGCAAACTCCAAAATAACCGCAAAAACCCTCTAAACATAGCCTAGAAATGGGATATACTCAGAAGTTTCAAATGATTCACTACGATTCTAATAAAATATCTCAAGCATTCCAGAAATTCTACATGCAAGATTTCAAGATGATTTGTTCACGACATTAAAATGAAAAATGGGAAGTAAGTGGTAACCTGAAGGATGGTGAAACAAGTAGTCGACAGACTTCTTGTAAAGCCTCTGAGCAGTCCTGAGCGCGAGAAAAGCAGAGACAGTTAGCGGAAAAGATGGAGAGAAATTTTTCTAAAGATTTGAAGGATTGATAAGGCTTATCGCAAAAAGCTGTTTGAAATTAGGAAAAACCTTTGAAATTCTGAAAGAAATGAGGAGAGAGGGAATTGTTCCCCTCGATATTTGAAATTCTAGAAAGGGATAGCGTAATCTGAATGCACATGTCATGATCCAATGGCAGGGGTTAACCTAGGGAATGGGAAAAGTGAGATCCATACCCAAGGTCTAGAGCTCCACGAGGTCGGCTCTCTTGACCTCTTAAGCTCCCTTAGGACCTGCCTTCAGGTCTGGAGCTTCACAAAATCTATTCTAATAAATTCATGAGCTTCCTCGGACCTACCTTAAGCTCGCAAAATGAGATTTCATTTCAAAAGCCAAAAGTCCTTTTGTGGATTCGTCTTCAGGCATCAGTTTGAATCCAAATGAGAATGCAGAATCTAAAACGGGGAGATAAGTCGAAATAACTCAGAAATTCATTACCCGATCCTTGAAATACAAGAATCAAGTAATGAGGAGCTAACTGTAGAGGCCATATTTCTGCATAGGCCCAAAAACTAAGCCCATGCCTATTTAAAAGGATTAAAGAACCAGATAGGATCGACGCCTCATGACAAAGTATCGCGAGGTCCATGCCTCGAAGTCCACCTCTTGAGGTCCATGCTTCGAGGTCGATACCTTAATCCTCGAAGTCCAGAGGTCTAGAAGTGAGAGTCCATGATCGAACGGACTCAAGTCAAAACCCTAAAAGGGATAGAAATGATCCCTTAAAAAGTAGAAATTGGTTAAACCCTCCCCTATATATATATATATATATATATATCTACACTCTTCATAACGCGACAAGCAATTGTGCGCACAGTACACTGGCAACACTCACGATATCGATAAAATCATAAGCATTCATCACTCATCACGGAGCTCCAAAAAACCAGCCACGCATAAGGCGCCATAACAGCAAAGCTTGACCTCCCTCTCTCTCGCTATATAACTCTTATAATTCCGCAATCTGACCGCTTTGATCTTTAATGAATTCGATTCTGACTTGAGCGTCGGAGTTCGTTCGATCGTCAACCCCCAGACGGTCCTTCAGCTTCACGTATTTTCTTTGTCTTGTAGATCGCCAGAGTCCGAACTCGAAGAACGATTAATTATAGAGATTTTTTTACCTCTACAATGCCGGAACCGCAAATATTTTCTTAGCCATGATAGACAATATAGGAAATTGTTCTTACATTCTCGCCCACCACCGAAGAACATCAATGTTGTTTGGATCTCCATCATGCATCTCAATCAAATGGTCATCTTGCAAATATATATCAAGTTCGGAAATTTCCCCTACCCTATTAGATCCTCTAGCTTTTTAAAATGCTTTTTCTTTGTATATGTCTTGTAATTCTAGTGCTAATTCACTATCTATTCCTAAATCAAAAGATGAACTAAAGTTACTAGGTTGTGAATCATCATTATTATTTCCATATGTTTGGACATAGTTCTCAAAAAGAGTTTCTAAAGCAACCTTAAGATTTACTTTAATTTCATTAACATTTGGAAGTTCAAGAGGCACTAGAGGTAGTGGAAATTGCATAGTTCTAAAAGCTTTATAATAAACATCTAACATTCTACAAACACCATCATAGATAATAGATTGTTGTGTGCATTGGAGAGTTGAATCCCCATGTATTTATAGAGAAAGAGAGAGTGAGAGCTAAAAAAAATCAAAATAGCCGTTGGAACCGGCGGTTCCCAACGGCTATTTAAATCTCAGCCGTTGATCTTCAACGGCTAGTTCATCAAGGTCATTGGATCGGCCAACAGTCACTTTTTTAAAAAAAAAAATCCAGAACCGCCGGTTTCGCGATTCCAATTTTCGGGAATCGGAATCGCACCGTGTGGAGGCGGTTTCGGTTCCGATTTTAACCGGCGGTTCCGATTCTTTTTGCCACCTCTAATATTTTCAATACGTCGAAGAATGGAGCATTTAATTTTGGACTTTCGTCAATATTAGAGGTGTTGACCTGAGTCAATGATTAGTTAATGGCCGGCACTGAACTTTAACTAACATAAAGCCAATTTAATTTAACTAGAGTATCTCTCGTGTTATGTACGAACGAGATATATGTATAATTTAATTTATTAGAAATTATAATTATAAAAAAATTAATAAAATTATCATAATAAAATAAAATTAATTTACAAATATTGTTGAATTATATAAAATTTTAAATTTGTTAATATGGTCATTGAGATTAAATCCAACAAATGAAGGGGGAAATAATTATTCAAACCTAATTTTGAAATTCAAATTTAGCTTGAATTACGAAGAAAATGTATGAATTGCTACATTATGCAACATTATTTTTTTGTTTCCAAAATACACGTGTAAAAATTTTGCTAAAGTGATTCAAAATTAACAATAAAATATTATTTTGTATATTGACATTAATAATAAAAAATTAGTTTCTAAAATTAGCAACGACTTTTGACTGCAAAACTATTTTTAGCAACGATTTTGTTATTAAATACTCCCTCTGTCCCGATTATATAGTACATTTTCTACTCACACGTAGATTAAAAATATTTATGAAACAAGAGATTAAAGTTAAACTTACAATGATACCCTTATTTAATATTTATGACTTTCAAAATTTAAGTGGTTAGTTTTTAAATTTTCAAGAATTAATAATGGTGTATTTGTACATTACTATAAAAATTAATGCTACTTATAATAATGAGACTATATAATTAAGACACCCTAAAATAGTAATAGGCACTATATAATCGGGACCGGGGAAGTAGATAAAGGTTTGTACATTTTATTAATTGCACAGCAGAAAAGTCCAACATTTGATTCAACTATTTTCAGTTGAGAGTTGAACTTTTTAAGTCTGCATAGTGGGTAGTAAATACACAAATACAATTGGGATCTTGTCGCAATCTATCGTTTACATTCCATATTATCAAACCACATATTAAATAAGTCGTCCCAAATCGGCTGTCCTAATTAATCAATACATTTTTCTTTAATAAAAACGGACCTTTATAATCAATCAATATCCGGATATACAATTTCAGTCAACCAACTTGAAAAATTAGAATTTCAAGTTTTATCACTATCCAAATTACAGTTACGTTTGCTCCACAAAAAAAAAAATAATAATAAAAAAATCAAAACAAAAAAAAAAAAAAAAAACAAAAAACAAAAAAAAAATTACAGTTACGTTTATAATTTTTTGATCAATATAAAATAAATTAAAATAATTAGTAGGAACTTATTATATCATTTGGGCCATAATATGGGCCTCCAGAAATTCGTAGCTACTGGATAGGATTGTATACTAGAAAATTGGATGCTACCTCGAGGTTAAGGGTAGTGTCCTTAATATATAAAAAAATATATATATAAAAAATACACATTTTATGTGAGCATAACTATTAACGATAATCACTATTATATTATATGTGAATTATGATATTATAAGAGATAAATAAAATCATGGTATTAAAATCTTGAATCATTCCTTCTCGAATGATCAAATCCATAAATATAAGCTCAAATATATATATATATATATATATATATATATTATTAATTAAATTTAAAGTAAATATAAAATATAAAACACTAATATGAATAAAGAGAAAAAAAAAACTTACATGCAGCTCTAGAACAGCAACCCAAGAAGCAGAGACGAAAATGATGGAAGTATTTTTTTTTTTAATTTTTCTTTGTAGTGAATGAGATTTCATTTCTTTTAAATAAAATATCTATTAAATTATTTAAACATTATTTTATTTGGGCCATAACTAAATCAATTTATTTTATTTCCGAATATAAAGGCCCACCACATGTGGGCCAATAAAAAATATTGGAATTAGTCCAAAGATCTAAAATTTAGGGGTGGGGGGGGGGGGTCAAAAATATTTTTTTATATAATAAATTATATATGGGTAATTCAAAATATAGCTCCCATTTTTCTATTTATAGCCCCCAAAATTAATTAAAATATAAATATTATTTTATTAGACATTTTAATCCTTATAACCCCACCATTCTGAAAACTCTAATAAAATAAATATCTAGTGTGCAGCCCCCATTCTTCGTAAATTAAAAATAAAAGTAAAAGTAAAAGAATCGTGAATTGAAGTTAATTACTCATGAAGTTGATGGATAGTAAAAGATTTTTCTGGTTTGTTCATAGTTTTCTTTTTCATTTTTACATTGAATTATGTACATCTCATTTCTTGATTACATACATGAAAAGATTTTCAATGGAAAAGATTTGTGTTGGTTTAAGGTTGAAATTCCAAAATTCGTCATCTCCATGAAATGATTTAGAGGTTGAAGAATCATATTACTTTTAGGTTGAAAGGAATTTAGATAAATTGTAACACAATAATATATATTTCTGGGAAGAAGAAGAAGATATGAAGTTTGATTTAGTTAAATGATGAGAAAAAATAGCATAACAACTAACAAGTTCTCAATATCATAACCTCTTTAGATAAAACGGAACAATATATATTAAATATTGATCACTAGCGGCTGCCATCCTTGAAATGGTTTTTTCTTTTATTTTGAAACCCGGTTATCGTTGTCAATTTTTTCATAATCTATTTTTTTTTTCTCTATGTTGGAGATGGGGTTAAATGGGCTTAGGTTTGTTTTGTTATGAATTTTAAAAGGGTGGGGTGATTTGTGCCAAAAAGTCGAATAAATAATATTTGTATTTTAATTAATTTTAAGGGGTTATGAAGAGAAAAATAGGGGTTGTGTTTAGAATTACTCATTATATATACACATGTGCAGGGACGGATCGAGGGTGGAGAGAAGGATGAAGGCGGGTTGCGCCCCAATGTATTTCTGAAAGAAAAAAAAACAGAGAAAAGAGGGGAGAGCAAGCAGGTTCGTGTGGGAGAGAAGAGATTGAGTCTTGATTTGTTGAAGTGTAGGCGGCGGCCGGTGGTTGAAGAAGAAGATAGATATAGTGTATTGTATAAATATAATTATATTAATGTTTAATATTATATTTAGGGCTTTAATAATAGTGCTGAAAAAGGTATTGTTTGGGGCCTTCTGCCCAAATGTTTCTTAAGAATAAACGAATTTCCTTTTGAGAAAAAAAAAATAAAAAAAAGGGTAAAAGTCCAATTTGAAAAAAAAAAACTTCTCCTATTATATTTTACATACTTTTTTTATATCATTTTATGTTGTTATTATATATAATTGTGTTGAAAAAAAAAATACACTCTGTTGTGGTACCGGGCCCGGCTGGGGTTCACTGTTTGCTTCCCTGACCTCGGCGGTCTGCCTCACTAGCTGTTCAAGCAGCCGTGACCTTAGATCTTAGGGTTTTTGTTTTGGTACAGCCTCAGACGCTAGATCAAAAGATCTAGGGCAATTTCTTCACAGGCCGGCTAAGCCAAGTGGAGATCTGTAGAGATAGGGGTAAAGGCAGTAGTTAGATCGAGCCAAAATTAGAGATAAACACACACAGAGACAAGAAATATATATATATATATATAGATAAAGTAGAGAGAGTTTTGTGAAGAAAAGGTGCCCAAAAGGCACTGGTGGGCTCAGATTCTCCTAGGGACGGCGGCAAAGGTAACTCCGGTGACAGATAAGACCCAGACCAAGATGAGATGGTGAAATGATAGGCTTGAAGCTCTCACGGGTTATCTCAACTCACAAACTACCCTGCCGTCTCAACTCACAGGCCAAACAGGAACCCGCAGACAGGATTCCGGCCAGAGACACCGATGAACGAGCAGAGATAGATCGGAGAAGAAGATTAGGGTAAGGGTTCTTTCTGTGAGGCCCTTTTGAGAAGAGGGATCGGCGCAGCTTTAGTAAAGGGGTTAGGGAAGTAATTAAGGTAGATTAGGGTTAGGAGAGTATATAAGGGAGGTACCGTGGGTCGGGTTAGGGTTTTGGGTTCTGGGCTTTTGGGCTTAAACGAAAAATAATAGAGAAGCAATTTGGGCTAGAAAAATAAAAGAGCAAATTGGGCCAACACTTCACATATCCACCTTTGGCCCTATTTGGTATGTTCTGTCACAATGAAAGCACCTGTCATGAAATTGAGATTATCATCATTGCCCTTATTTTTACTCATTGCTTATCTTTGACAAGATAAGATCAGAGAGGGAGAGATATAATGCTATGCGCGTTATTCTCAGTCTCACACAACTTCAGACCAACCCCAAGTACACTGACTCCAGTCGGATTTTGATCCTCCCAGTCCAGAGTACTTATCTAGCCAGATACCAAGAAGAAGGGAAATGAGAGAAGAGAGATAGAGCCCTTTTAGGCTGATCAGGATCCCTCAGAAGTGGTCAGGGGGATCCACTCTTTTCAGGTCTTCAAGTCTCTATGTTTAGAGCCCTTTTACAGGTTTCTAATTTAGCCACAGGTAGAACTTTGGTCCCTATGTCTGCGGGATTGTACTCAGATAGGATTTTGTCCAAGAGAATTTCTCCTTTTTCCACAACATCACGGATAAAATGAAACCGCACATCAATATGTTTTGTCCTGTCATGAAAAATAGGATTTTTGCACAGCTGAATAGCAGACTGGCTGTCAGAATACAAACAGGGTATATCATTAATATATTTAATCTCAGATAGGACACCCTTTAGCCAAATGGCTTCTTTCACAGCCTCAGTTGCAGCAATATATTCAGATTCAGTAGAAGACAAGGCAACAATGCTCTGCAATTGAGATTTCCAGCTAATGCATGCATCACATAAAGTAAAAGCATAGAAGGTTGTAGATTTCCTTTGATCCCTATCATTTGCATAATTAGAATCAACATATCCCACACATTTAATACCATCAGAAGATTTGGAGAACAATAAGCCATGGGACACAGTGGATTTCAAATATCTTAGAAGCCATTTCAAGGCTTCCCAATGGGGCATTCCAGGATTAGCCATGAATCTACTCAAACAAGACACAACATAAGCAATATCAGGTCTTGTGTTAATCATCAAATACATCACAGATCCAATAGCATTGGCATAAGGAACAAATTACATCTCTTTCATTTCAGAATCAGATTTAGGGCATTGGTCTTTACTTAAAATAAAATGAGAAGCAAGAGGCACAGAGACAGCTTTACTTCTTTCCATATTAAATTTTTTCAAAACTTGTTCAGTGTAAGCAGTTTGATGCAATTTGAGTGTGTGATTAGCTCTATCTCTGTTTATGTTCATGCCAAGGATTTTCTTTGCATCACCAAGGTCCTTCATATCAAAATTAGCACACAAGCAAGATTGAATATGCTTCACAGTGTTCATGCAAGGGCTAATTAACAGCATGTCATCAACATAAAGGAGAAGGAACACAGGCACTCCAGATTTCATATAATATAAACAATGGTCAAATTTACTTCTAGTGAAGTTCAAACTTTGCATGCACTTGTCAAATTTGATATTCCATTGTCTTGGGAATTGTTTTAAGCCATACAAGGATTTTTTCAATAAGCATACATGGTTAGGATGTTTTTTATCAATGTAGCCTTCAGGTTGATGCATGTATATGTTGTTTTCCAGTTCACCATGCAAAAAAGCTGTTGTAACATCCATTTGTTTCAATTCCCAATTAAAATGAGCAGTTAATGCAAGCATTATTCTCACAATTGTAAATTTAACCACAGGAGCAAAGATTTCATTGTAATCAATCCCTTCCTTTTGTGTGAATCCTTTTGCAACAAGCCTTGCTTTGTATCTAACATTATTGATTTCTTGTTTAATTTTAAAAAGCCACTTGCATTCAACAACAGAACATGATTCAGGTCTTTCAACTAATATCCAAGTGTTGTTATCATGCAAAGATTTCATTTTAGAATTCATAGCAGTGATCCATTTATCAGAATCTTCAGAATTAACAACTTCCTTGTAAGTTTTGGGCTCAGATTGATCCACATTACTAAACACATTAAAGGCATACATAGACAAGTTATAATCATCAAACTTGGCTGGCACTTTAACATTTCTTCTAGGTCTATCCCTAGCAAGTTGATAATTATTCAGGTCATTCACATTAGGCACAAGTTCAGGTGTTTTTTTCAGATTCATTTGAGCTAGTTTCAGACTCAGATACAGCCATATTATCAGGAGAATCAGTTTCATTATGTGAGGCAGAATCATCAGGATTAATATCATCAATTAAAGCATCATTAACAGCAGGTTCAGGCTGAGAGGGGGTGGGATCATCCACCTTATTTTCATCATCAAAAGAAAACAAGTGGTCATAGAATTTTTGATTCAAGACATGTAATTTCTCCACCTGTTTTGGTGTAGCAGAAGGTAAAGTTTCAGGTAGGCAAGGAAAATCAAGTTCATTAAACAGCACATCTCTGCTTATACAAGTTTTAAAGCCAGGAACACTCTTATCCCATAATCTATAACCTTTAACACCTTCAGGATAACCAAGGAAGACACATTTTCTTGCTCTAGGTTCAAGTTTGCTCAGTTTTTGATGCACATAAGCAGCACACCCAAATATTCTCAAATTATTCAAGCAAACAGGCTTATTATAGAACACAGATTCTGGGAGTTTACCATGCAGAGGAACAGAGGGAGATCTATTAATCAAGTAACATGCAGTTATTAAAGCTTCACCCCAAAAAGGTTTTCTAAGACCAGAGGCAATTAACAAGCTTCTCACTTTATCAAGCAAGGTCCTATTCATTCTTTCAGCCACTCCATTTTGCTGTGGAGTATAAGGAACAGTCTTATGCCTTTTTATTCCTCTAATAGAACACCAATGATCCATGGCTTGATTACAAAATTCCAGTCCATTATCAGTTCTAAGACATTTTATTTTCTTATTGGTTTGAGTTTGAATTTCAATAACCTATTTAGAAAACTTGGTAAACACATCAGATTTGTTTTTCATTAAGAACACCCAAGTTTTTCTCGAAAAATCATCAATTATAGACAAGAAAAACACATTTTCACCATGGGTTGGATCCCTTGCAGGACCCCATACATCAGCATGCAGATATTCAAGTATTTCAGAACTAACATGTTTTCTTGGATAAGGAATAGTAGCAGGCAGAGACACTTTATGATGTTTTCCAAACACACATGGTTAACAGAAAGGCACATTTATTATTCTATCATTTCCAAAAGCACCAGCTTTACTCAAGATCTCCAAACCTTTATTACTCATGTGACCTAACCTAGCATGCCAAAGAGCAGTTTTATCATATTGAACAATATTAGCAACAGGCAAAGGAACAGATTCAGCAGTTACAGCATATAAATCACCCTTTCTTGGAGCATTGAAGTATAACATAGAATCCTTTTGAAATTTGAACCTCAGATTGTTCACAGAACCATCAATCATGTGATCAGCAATTTTAGACACAGAGAGCAGGTTGAATTTTAGTTTTGGGACATATCTGACTTCATTTAAAGTTAACATAGATCCATTTTCAAATTTTAGACATACATCTCACTTTCCAAGGATTTCACAGTTTTGACCATCAGCTAATGCAACATGCCCAGAGTTCATGAAGTTCAAATTATAAAACATGTCCTTAAAAGGAGTAACATGAAATGTACATCCAGAATCAATCAACCATTCATTGTTATGCACATTTTTTGAGATAGCATTGGTATAATTGATGAACTGAAAGTCATAAACATCATGAACCATATAGATACTACCATCATAGCTTTCATGTATATTTTCGGGTTCAGGATTATGAGAAATCAGGCATGAGTTATGAGGATTCAAATCAGACATATGAGAATCATAGTGCATTACATTATTGGCATGATTATGCATATAACCTTTATTCTTTTTAGGTTGCTTGCACCTATTTGAAAAATGACCAGGTTTACCACAATTCCAGTATGTTTTTCTTGGTTTTTGATCAGAATTGGGGTTGTATGCATGATTTGGAGCAGTATTAGGAACATGACTATGATTATGAGCATAGTTATGAAAATGAGCATGATCAGGAGCATGATTGAATGCATGAGCAGGATAATTATACATAGAATCAGAGGAGTGAGAAGAATGAGCATAATTTTGATTCATGTACTGATTTTGTCTCATATTCATTTCTCTCCTATGTCTTTCAGCAACAAGCACACTTGGATTCTCAGGATTAACAACAGGCTTTTTAAACTCATGATTTCTGTTATTCACATACATAATATCATTCTGCAGAGGCTTAGATTTAAGTTTTTTAATCTCACTTTCCTTGGTTTTCAGGCAGCTAACAATCATATCACATGTAACTTTAGATCCACCATATTTCAAAGCAGTTTTCACATCAGAAAAAGTTTCAGGAATTGATCCAAGCAAAATTTGAGCAGAATACTTTTCCAATGTGTCATCACCAGCTAATTTTAGATCCTTTAATAGTTTAAAAAATTCCTCAACATTAGTATCAACATCTTTTGAAGGATCCATCTAAAAATTCATAATTTGATTTTGCAACGAATAAGCAGCTTCTTCAGAGGTAACAGCATATAAGGAAGTCAAATTTTCCCATAAATCTTTAGCACATTTGTGATGGGACACTTTTCTCACAACAGAACTGTTCAAATTTAACAGGATAGTGGCTCTGGCACTAGCATTCATCTTAATGAGAGTTTTATCAATTTCTTTTTCACCTATTCTTTCATAAATTGCATCTTGCAGATTTTCTTTTGTTAAAATGCATTCAACTCGAGTCTGCCAGTCACCAAAATCATCTTTGCCATTAAAAGGCACAGCATTCAAGTTATTCATCGGGCCAGAAAACACAGAAATACCAAGAATGCAAGAATCCACCTTAAAACACACAGGGAACACATAAATATCCCTAAAAAAACAGTCAAAACAGCAACAAGCAGGCAGAGGCTCAGATATACTCAAAAAATCAGCTCAAAAGACCACCACAAGTACTGAATCAAGTGCACCAGGAGGATAGAGCGCTGAGGAGAGCCCAGTTCTCAGCACAGATTGATCTGTGGAGCAAGGTTTCACTCAGGGCAACCTCAAAACTTGAATTCAGATAATAAATAACTGACTGAAACACAGTCAGTTCACTAAAACTCACAATCACAGAGTTTCAGCCCCAGAAAACCACAGAATTCACAAACCAGGGGCCAACAGAAACAATAATCACCACAAGACACAGATAAACAACAGAAAGCACACAGGAACAACTCAGAGAATCCTTCCCGGGCCTCAACCCCCAGACAACTGGCACGAGGAGACCTTAAAGGGAATCCAGACCAACCAGGGGTAAGAAACTAGGGTTTTTGGCTTTGAATGCCAAGGATATCAGAGAGTTTGGAGGAAGTAAAGAAGGATCGCAAGGTACCAAAGATGATCTTAGGGTTAGGGAGTTATACCAGAGCCGATCTTCTCAGGCAGGAGAAGACCGGACTTACCAGAACACTTCAAGCCCAGGGGGGCGACTTGGCGCGGCCCTTACTGGCGGCGGGGTGAGGAAGATGTAGGCAGGAGGGTGCCTCGGCCAGGCGGACCAGGCTCTGATACCACTGTTGTGGTACCGAGCCCGACTGGGGTTCACCGCTTGCTTCCCTGACCTCAGCAGTCTGCCTCACTAGTTGCTCAAGCAGCCATGACCTTAGATCTTAGGGTTTTTGTTTTGGTACAGCCTCAGACGCTAGATCAAAAGATCTAGAGCAATTTCTTCACAGGCCAGCTAAGCCAAGTGGAGATCTGTAGAGATAGGGGTAAAGGCAGTAGTTAGATCGAGCCAAAATTAAAGATAAACACACACAGAGACAAGAAATATATATATAGATAAAGTAGAGAGAGTTTTGTGAAGAAAAGGTGCCCAAAAGGCACTGGTGGGCTTAGATTCTCCCAGGGACGGCGGCAAAGGTAACTCCGGCGACAGATAAGACCCAGACCAAGAGGGGATGGTGAAATGATAGGCTTGAAGCTCTCACGGGTTATCTCAACTCACAAACTACCCTGCCGTCTCAACTCACAGGCCAAACAGGAACCCGCAGACAGGATTCCGGCCAGAGACACCGATGAACGAGCAGAGATAGATCGGAGAAGAAGATTAGGGTAAGGGTTCTTTCTGTGAGGCCCTTTTGAGAAGAGGGATCGGCGCAGCTTTAGTAGAGGGGTTAGGGAAGTAATTAAGGTAGATTAGGGTTAGGAGAGTATATAAGGGAGGTACCGTGGGTTGGGTTAGGGTTTTGGGTTCTGGGCTTTTGGGCTTAAACGAAAAATAATAGGAAAGCAATTTGGGCTAGAAAAATAAAAGAGCAAATTGGGCCAACACTTCACATACTCAAAAAATTGTATAGCCTCCCCTAAAAAGAATTTCTGGTTCCGCCACTGCACATGTGTATATACTATAGTGTTCTGAAAATTTGAGGAGGAGCAGTTGCCACCGCCAGCCCACCCCCTAGTCCGTCTGTGCAAATCAAATCGAGCAAACACAAGTTCAAACTTTTTAAAAATAATATTGAACTCTAAAATATAGCGGTATATCATTTTCTCGTCTTACAAAACATGTTATATTTTTCAAAATGGATAATAATGATCTGTTAAATGAGGGGCCACGATGACCCAGAATTAGAGTACGAGTGTTAATGCGGTCAAAATACAACAAGTAACAATAACTTTTTTAAGTAAATTAATATTAAGAGTGAAAAAAAATAGCATTACTTTTCGGTAAACAGCTAAATTGCCTAAACATATTGCCATCTAAAACATACTGCGCATTTTCTCAAATCCTTCGATATAACCAAAAATAAAAAAATAAGAAAGATTTTTCAGTTACAAATTTTTATAAAAATGAAAATAAAAAAAATTAAGAAGAAAGATATATATATATATATATATATATATATATATATATGTATGTATGTATGTATGTATGTTAATGGCCTCGTAATAGTCGAAGATCAATCAATAGAGCATGGGAGGATCTGCAGAGACATCACATGTGATTTAAACAATATGAACAAGGTAGTGATAAAAATAGGACATAAATAATAGAATTAAGACTTTATTATCCAAGTATCAGAATTAAAGGTGGGGTGTTTTGTTCAAATTCGTGAAAGAAAGTAGTTGCATTCAATTACAAACATACCACTATTTACACTAAATGTGTGATACAAGATATACCTATTGGGTATTTGGGGGTGCACGAAATTAATTAGGTACGCATCTAAAATCTTAAATTCTTTAATTTTAAGAATTTTTAGATTATACACATAGGTCACATCATAGGAGCTGAAAAGAAAAAAATAAATTAGATTATACACATAGGTCATATAATTAATCGAAATTTGACATGGACTGAAGTTCGGACATACACTAACTTGCATCATACGAATTTTAGATTTCTGTTGTTTATCACGAATTATTACTACACGTCTACACCAATTGATGCGTGTTAATTAAGAGTCATTTATACACATCAATGATCAATCGCTGCTGATAAAATTTTGAGTACTATATAACTGAGTATAGAAAATACAATTTTTCTTTTATCTTTTTTTAGAATGTCAATAGTTTTATATGGATTTTTTATCTGATTTTAATTTGATTAAATGTTGCTAGTTGTATGTTGAACTCGACCTCGTATAGATGCATGTTGTTGTTCAGTTTTATATTACACAGACCTAATAAAAAATAAATAAAAGTAAGGGATCTAATACGCAATTTCGATTAACAATATATATTAAAATAAAAGATAACCATCACATGATGCTAGTAGAATTGTTTAGAAATATGATGTTTAGGGATGTGACAGAAAATGAATATTACATATTATTTATCTTGTGTTTGGAACATAACAAGAAAAATGTGTTAATTCTCATTTTAATATTCTTTTTCAAATTAATCAAGTAAATTTATTAAGATAAATTAATAATATTGTAGACTTGTAATCTAGGGGTATTATGCACCCATTTTATGGTGAGAGGTAGGAGTTTGATCATCATTCTCCTCCAATAATTTAAAAAAAATTATAAAAATTAACAATTAAGAAATATATATATATATATATATAAATATCAATTAATAATAAAAAATTGTATAAATACAAATGTACTCAAACCGTTGATTATAAAAAAATTGCATTATTTTACAAAAGTAATTACATATACATATACATATGTATGTATGTATGTATGTATGTATGTATATAGGGGTGGGTTATAATGAACACTATGCTTCGTGTGAGAACTAGGACCTGTGCTTATTTATTATGACACTAAAATACAATAAGATAAGCTATAATTTTTTTAAAAAAAATAGCACTAAAATATAATAAAGTAAGCTATAAAATCGTAGTAAATAAGCAACGTTCCTAGTTCTCACACGAAGATTAATACATATTTGAACCAAACTCTCTCTCTCTCTCTCTCTCTCTATATATATATATATATATATATATATATATATATATATATATATTTGGTCAACATCATTCGAACACAAATTGTTACTTATGTCGAATTTTGTTGTTGATTCTAAAGTCGAGTTGCTCGTTGTTTTAAGTTTCTCATTTCTCTACCACCAGTTGCCCAAAAAAATTATATGATAATCAAATTTTAGTAGCCTTTTGTTATTTTTTAAGGCAAAACTTTATAATAAAAAAAAAACTAACAATAATCCACACAAAAATTTAGATAAAAAATATTTTCAATTTTTTTATTTTTCTATTGAAAAATTACATATACAATTTTAATACTAATTTATAAAAATAATGGATGAAAAAAATGAATAATGAAATGGTCTAACATAAGATTGCTAGAGACAAATAAAAAAGAATACCTATTCCAAATAGATATTCAGAATCCAGGAAAATTGTACTAATTTTCTTATTTTGAGGATTCTGATTACTTTCCGAAATTCCAAAAAATTGAATCAAATATAGAAATTTAAAAATAAGAAATAACTATTTTAAAGCGTGAGAACTGAGGTCTAAGGTTTAAATTTCACTAGTTTTTATTTTAAATTAGTTAAATTTTATAATTTGTAAATGTAGTAAAACAATGATTTATTTCACTTGAGATTTCCTATTACACTCTTTATCTTACACTCCGTATTACATTTTTAAATTATGTGTGTTTTAATATATTCTTTTCTTCAATTATATTTTTTTTTTGTGATTTGGTTTAATTTTAAGAATTTTTTTAGGGTTCACCCCACCCAATTGGGGTTTATAATTATTTTTTAGTATTTAATTTTCAATTTTCAATTTATAATTCATTATTATGGTTGATTAATTCTAAATTAAATTTTATAACTTTTTTAATTATTTTTTAGTTGATAAATGTTGACTATTATTATTTATATTAGAATTGATTTTTATTTTATAATAATAATTATTATTAAAATTATAAATTTTATTGTTAAACACAGAGGGGGTATAACAGAAAATTTGAATTCATTTATTTAAACGAATTAACTTAATACCTAATTGATTCGTGTCTCTCCTCTACGCTTTTCATTCTTTTCACTCCATTTAATTCGTACCCCACCCCAGGCCCAAAGTAAACGTACATTTTGGTTAAATATAAAATATAGTCTCAAAGAATTCTATATTATTTTCAGAAGTGAGAATATTTGAGGATTATGACTGATATATATTCTATAGATTATAGAATTAGTTGACTGTTGCTGGGAATTATTTGCGTGCTCGAACGCCTACCGGCCACTAGCTACTCACTGCAGTATTATAACGTAATAAAAATAATCTTTAAAGATACTATTATAAAAGATAATAAATGTTGTCACTCATATATAATAGCTTATCATCTCTAATGTCATTTTTGTGATGATATTATTGTCATTTAAAATGATGTTTAATTTATTCAGGATGGATTTTTAGGAACACTTTATTTGAGACTACATGATATTGATGCAAAAAATATTTTAAATGACCACAATGTCATCACAAAAATGTCACTAAAGATGACATGTGCCATTACTTAAATCTATTATAAGTGACAACATTTCTCGTCTCTAAATATTATTGTCTCTAAAAATCATTTTTGTTGTAGTGCATATCAATCCAATTTTATATAGCTAGGGTCTTGCTATTACAATATTGGGGCATAACAAAGAAAAAATTAAATCTTCAAACACTCAAATTAATTTCAATTCTAAATTAAAAGTTATAATACGGAAAGATGGCGAATTAATTATAGTCCTGCAAAATATATTTATTTTCCCAGCTAGAGAGGTAATTAGTAATTAATAATGAGCTAGTATTATATAAAGGGTTATGGAGATATTAGTCGACGTTTGCATGTCTTAATTTATTAACAAAACGTATGGAATTATAGAAACTTAATTGATGAAAGTTCACAAAAAAATAATAATCTATATGCTTTCCTCTTTATAATTAGTACTTTTTTCTTTTCTTTTTCTTTTTTTAATGATGAAAAATATACTTTCACGATTTGAAGGTAAATAGTTTTGCAAACAAAACCATATTCTCTAATTAAATAAACAATGTTTCTCAATTCTGTGTAATAATTCAGAGAGCACATGTAGAAAAGAAATACCATACTAGCAAATCGAGTGTAACACATTCGACTTGAAAGGTACGTGATAGTGAGGTTCAAAATGATATATAATCTTTTAGCCACAAACTCAATTATTCTATTAACTATATATATCACCCTAATTAATTATAAGGACATCATTCTTTCTTATACACGCACGTGTAAATATATGATTCATTTTATTTATACTTTGACATCTACTTTTTTAACGATAAATTTCACATACGTGCATGTAGTTAAATATTCGACATTTAAATGAAACTAGTATATCTCCCGTACGATGTACATAAATTATTTTTAAGTTTAAAGTTTAAGAATAGTTAATATGTTTACAATAGTAGTAGTGGTATGTGGTATTAATATAAAAGTCCTAAGTCTAGAACGAAAAAAAAAAAACAGAGAGAGATGAAATGCGAAAGCAATAATCGAAATTATACCACTGAGAGGCCAAATGAATTTTAATTTTCCAAAAAGGAAAAAGCAATAAAAAAAAGAAAAAGAAAATAAAAAATTATGCAAAGTAATTGAATGTAATGTATAATTAAATTATTAAATTAATTAATATGTAATACTTAAAAGGAGAATTGTCGATTCAGGACCTGAAAGATGGATAATCTATCAATTCAGGACCTGAAAGATGAAAACTCTCAATCCAGGACCCGAAAGATGAAAATTATCAATCCAGGACCTCAAAAATCACGAATTTTGATTCTCTTTTATTTTTTAATTAATTTTATATTAATTTTCAATGAAAATTCATTCATTAATTATCTATTAAATCTAATAAAGAAATTGTTAAAATTAATTAAAAAATAAATAGATACCAAAATTTGTGATTTTTGAGGTCCTGGATTGAGAATTTTCATCTTTCGGGTCCTGGATTAAGAGTTTTCATCTTTCAGGTCCTAAATCGATAGATTACCCATCTTTCAGGTCGTGAATTGATGAATAATGAAATGCAATAAAATCATTAAATTAAAAATAATAATTTATAATGAAAAGTGGGCTGGAGTTATTGATGAAGAAGAATACTAAATCTATACATAAGGAAAAAATAAATTTAAACATAAAAAATAATAAACAATCAAATGTAATTAAATTATTAAATTAAACTACATACAATATTAATTGAAAATGAAACGTGGAGTTGCAGTTATTGTAGAATAAAATTTATAAATGTAAAATAAAAAAATAATAAAAACTTGAATGTGGGGAGCAAGTTTCGTTGTTTTTAGTAATTGTTATTGATGCATTAAAAATTAAAATTTTCATTCTCCCTCTAGAAATAGTTTATGTTTGAATTACCTAAGAAATAAATTATGCATTGAATTGAGACATTTATATTAATTACTAATGAAGGATTAAAAAAACTAATCATGAGGCTAAAAAAAATAAAAATGAAACATTAAAACAATACTAAACAAAAGATGAATTACTAATGACATATGAATAAAAAAATTAAACATTTAGAATGAAAAAAAAAAAAGATGAAACTGAATAGACATTGCATTAAAAAAATTTAAACCAATTCAATAAATAATGCAATAAATAGTTAAATCATTAAATAGAATAATTTAAAAAAAGACTATTGTAGGAATATTTAAGGAAAGTTCTAAGCTTAGAATAAAAAAAAAAGATGAATTGCGGAAGCAATAATCGAACCTATACCACTAAGAGGCAAAATGAATTTTAATTTTTCATAAAGGAAAAAAAAAAAAGAAAACCGAAAATGAAAATAAAAGAAACATTTAAGAAAAGTCCAAAGCTGAGAAAAAAGAAAAAAAAAATGAACTGTGAAGCAACAATCGAACTTATAACAATAATACTATCGAGAGGCAAAATGAATTTTTTTTTAAAAAGAAAAAAAAAGAAAAAACTGAAAAAGTGAAAAAAAATCACAAAAAATGAAAAAGGAAAAAAAAAAGGTACCCAAGGGGTATAGTTTCCAAAAAGGAGAAAACTGAAAAAGCAAAAAAAAAAAAACCACGAGAAACGAAATTGAAAAAATAAGGCAGAGATGATCGCCACACGATTCGAACACAAGCTGATCGAGTTTTTGAAATTCCACACAACCACTACGCTAGAATGAAGACTTATCATTTTTTGAACAAAAAATGTTTTTAAATCAATATTTTCACTGATTTTTTATGATAATTTTGCCCCTGTGATTTTGCTTTAACATATGTATAGATTTAATTTAATATTATATATATAATGAAATTATTTTAAGAACTGATCCACCAGACGAACATTAGTGTTAAATACAGCTACCTTGTTTTATATATTTTTTTCTTTTTAATATTTAATTTAATTTTAGTTTTTTGGAATAATACTTAGAATTGAAAAATATTCTTCACACAACATAATTATTTAATTTGATTTAAATACACTTCATCGTTAATATATAGTTTGGACCACCCATTGTGGGCATCATCACCCTAATTATAGTTTAGCTCATCAGACTTAAAGCATGTTATAACAAACTTAATTAGACTTAAGCATGTTATAACAAACTTAATTAGACTGTAATTCTGAAATAAGAAAAATAAAATAATCAATATATTACGTATCGTTCAAAAGTTTTACTTTAATTTATTTGAAAAAAACATTTAAAGGTTTTTCAACTTTATGATAAGACAGACATAAATATTACACATAGAGAATATATGAGTACCAGAGTTAAGGGATCATATAATCATCTCGACTATTCTCAAAGGTTCACATGGCCCCTCTTCAACTATTTGACCCATTTAGCTATTCAACTTTCTAAAATATATTGCTCACATTGCCCCTTCTCTAAATGAAAAATTAACACTAATAACAAAAATAAATTTAACATAAATTTTTCTCACACACTATGACATTTTCATACGCTTTACCAACAATTTTACAATTAATTAACCAAAATTATAGCAATTTTGTAAATTGTGATTACTAATTGATAAAATAATAAATACATCATATTTATTAATAAAATGATAAACACATAATACAAATATAATATGAAAAATTCAATATTTAGAATATATTTATATATATAATGACATAATTTATAAAATTATTTTAATTTAAAAACTATAATCCACGTATTTCAAATTTATAATTAAGTATTCGACTCCATTTCTAAAGACATAATGAACCGAAAAATCAACTAATATAACTATATAATGACTTATGAAATGAGAATCTAAGTAAATTTGAAATTTATTAATCTTGCTCCGATCCATTTCCAAAATATTAAATCACCTTTGAAAGAAGGTTCGATCTCTACCTATAGAATTCATCATTGAATCATTGAATTTCAAAATTCAAAATAATTTCATAAATGATATCAATATATATATATATATTATAAATATTTATTTTTCATATTATATTATTACTATTCTAAATTTATTACTCTATTATTAAATTAGAGTGTATTTATTATTTTATTAATTATTAACCATAATTTATTAATTTGTTGTAACTTTGATTAATTATAAAAGTGTGTAAAATTGTGTGTAAAAGTATGTGAAAAGATTTTAGTGTGTAATAAAAATGTATGTTGGTGTGTGTTTGTTAATAATGTTAACTTTTACATCCACAAAAAGGACAATGTGAGTCATTTCAGAAAGTCCAGGGGGTTAAATGAATCAAATAGTCAAAGATGGGACAATATGAGCTTTGAGAAATAGTCGAGAGAGTTATGCGACTCTTAACCTAAGTACTAATATATCTAGAAAATATGCATATCTATACATATATTAAGGCAAAATCGTTTAATGGACAACTATTATGCTATAAACCGTTGTCTATCACACAATTTAATAATTATATTTTAAACAACAGTTCTGAGTTAATAGACAACAGTAGTAATATTTATTGTTGTATATTTTTCTTCTTGTTTTGCATTTTTCATTAAGGTTTAGATTATAACCGTTGTATTTTAACAAATTTTTGCAATCTTATTTATTATTTTTTTACTTGAAAATATGAGATTTATAACATTTTTTATTTTATTTTTTTATGCATAGTACTCTACATTTGTCGCATAAAAAATAGATTTGATTTATGTTGCACTATAATAATAATAATAATTTATTATTTTTCTATTTCAATTTCATCATTTAAAATAATTAAATAATTATATTTTTTTATACCTATCATATATTCAAAGAAATCAAATGTTCTTTAATCTTGGACAATTATGCATTGCTTTTTATAAAATCGTGCCATTTGAAATATTTCAATTTGATCTTTCTAACATGGATTTTCATTTAGTTCCTAAAATTTAATTTTCTTTTTGTTTGTCGTAACTACACAAAATTGATATTCTTATCTAATTAATTAACACATGTGCATATCGTTTTATTAGTTTTAAAAATTAAGCACAACATATAAAATTCAAAAATAATCATAATATTACAAATTTTACACAGAAGAAATGTTAGTTATATTATATAGTTTAATATATTTACTATCTATTGATCATGGCATGAGATTAAAAAAAAAAAGATTTATATCGCGTTCCATGATTGTAGCCTTGATGATATAAAATGTGAGGATATGGGGATAAAATCATCTAGTCCACTTTTCATGTCCCACTATTGTGTTCCACTACGAAATTTAATATTTTAAAAATATTTATTACAAAAATAAATTTTATTATCGTATTACAAATCATAATCAATATTTACTGCTAAAAATTAATTTTTAGCAAAATTATATACCCTACTTTTGAAATAATCAGCCATATTAATCATTTATATTAACTAAAAAATAAGAAATAAATATTAAAAAAATATATAAACCCTAATTGGGTGGAATGAACCCTAAATAATAATTATAAAATTAAACTAAGCCGTAAAAAATTGAAATTGAAGAAAAAAATTGATGAAAATCGAATAAAAATCAAAATAGGACATTAAATAAAATAGAGAAAAGTGGGATAGAGGATTTCATTTTGAAGATATGATAGAAACATTTCGCTCTTATTTGAATTATGCGAGTTTTTACATATCATCAACTTTTCTCTTTTGGAATATTTACCATTAAAGATATCGCATTTAAAAAAATATATACAATGCATATCACCAGCTTGTATTGTGATTTCTTTATATATGTGTGTGTGGTTAATTATCTTAAAATAATTAAAATTTGAGGGTGTTTCTAATTTTTCACACGTTTTAAAAAATGTAGTCTTAATAATTTGAACTTGGCACTTCTAAATAATTGACTGTCACTCTACCAGTAGAGCCTACTGTTAAAGCAACACGAGATCCACACAACAATTCATTATAGATAAGAAAAGATGGAGGTGAGGAAGAAATCTAATTTGTTAAATGAGCTTACAAAGGTGTGGAGGCAAAAGTGAACTCCCAATACAAACATAAGACAACTAAAAAGGGAAAGGAAAACCTAAGACAATGTAAAAGGACAATAGTGCCCTTGATGGCAAAATAATATTACATATGTATTTCTAACACCCTCCCTCAAACTCATGATGTCGCGGTGATGAGTATCGAGAGTTTGTCAACCAAAGTGCGAAAACACGGAAGCGGAAAGAGACTCGGTGAAAAGGTCGGCAACCTGTGATGAAGAGGCAATGAAGGGTAGGGTAAGAGTTCCTTGTTGTAAGTAGTGGCGAGTGAAATGACAATCGATCTCGATATGCTTGGTGCGCTCGTGGAAGACGGAGTTGTGAACAATTTGGATGGCTCTCTTATTGTCACAATATATCAGGATCAGATCAAGGATAGAGACACCAATATCAGCAAGCAACCAACACAACCAAACAATCTCAGTGGTAGTGGAAGTCATGGCACGATACTCAGCTTCTGTGGAAGAGCGAGAAACAACCTTTTGTTTTTTACTTTTCCAAAAGATGAGAGAATCACCAAGAAAAACACATAAGCCAGTGGTGGATTTTCAATCAACAGGATCGCTAGCCCAATCCACATCTGAGATGCTTAAAGCTCAAAAGAGGAGATAGAAGAATACAAAAGGCTGTGAAACATTGTACCTCGAAGATAGCGGAAGATACGAAGAATAGCAGACCAATGAATAGTAGTGGGTGACGAGACAAACTGACTGGTGATGTGGATGACATAGGCAATATCAGGACGAGAGATAGTGAGGTAGACTAAGCTCCCAAAAATGGTGCGATACAACGCAGGATCTTCCAAAGGTGAGCCATCAGAGGTAGAATACCGAACATTTGCTTCCATAGGAGTGTCAACAGTTCGGGTATCACTGAGGCGAGCACGCTCAAGGATGTCAGTGATGTACTTAGATTGGGAGATGAGATATCCCCTGGGAGACCTTGTAACACCCCAGAATTTCGATTAAGGTTTAGAGGATTCTTAATGATAATTAAGAAGTTAAGGAAGAAATTTAATTAAGGTTAATTGAGGTCAGATGTCAGTCATGACTTTAAGGGTCAGTTTTCGTGAAAATCATCTTTTTGGAAAATTTGATCTTAATTCTTTTATGGCCATTCGTGGTCTCGTTAGAAAGGTTTTAACTTAAGGAGTATGACAGTGTTTTCGGATTTTAATTCTGAAGTCAGTTGAGTTCCCGGTGATGAAAAGCGTATTTAAAGGATGAATAAATAGTAACTTTTGCGTGCGTTCATGTTTTGAGAAATTTATGAAATCCTCCTCGTTGATCCGAGTCTAGTTCTGTCAGGCCCCTCTTATAGGAAATGATCCAAGGATTTCGTTGGCGTTCACAGATTACCATTCTGAGGTCAATCGAGCGCTCGGGAGTAAAATCTGTCAGTCTGAGTGAATAGTAAAAAGTAATTCCAAAAAGGGAATCTTTGCTCGTCTTTCTTCAGATGACCCCGTCTTTTTCACGAATCATGTTGGTTCACTAGTATTTGAGCCAACGAGTCTTCCGGTATTTTTAGATTTCGTGTCTGAGATCATTTGGACCTCGATATCGAATAAAACAGCTTTTAACCGAACCCGGGGTAACTTTTGCAGTATTCTTGCACTGAAGTGGCTTCCTTTGGAAGCCAAAGCTTTTCCTATAAATACAAGGCCACCCCTTTCACTTTTTCCACACCAATTTCACCCATTCCTCATTTCTAGAGAGTGGGAAAGCTTTTGAGAGCCGAGAAAGTTCTGTCGAAGTAAAAAGCGTTCTTCGTGAGTGTTATGCAAGACGACGAGCGGAGTGGCGTGGAAGGGATACGGTGAGGGAAGGTGCTAGGGGCGCCGTTGGGTTGTAGCGGGCGGCTCTGCCGCCGTTGCAACTCGACGAGACGCCGAGCTAGCCACCTTCCTTCGACGCACCTAACCCCGTCCATTCTTGTTCGTCGATCTCGATCTTCATTTCTTTTTCCGTCTTTAAATTCTGCATTTACTTTTCGTTCTTTACGTTCTTCACGTTCTTCATTATTGTTCGTTTACCTTCCGTTTAAGTTGTATTTCAGTTTTTATTGAAGTTCCAAGTTAATAACGTTTACGTTATATTTCTCGCTTTATTCCTGTCGTTATTATTCTTGAGATAAGCCCCGTTTATTCCGTTTAAATTCCATTCAAGCTATATTTAGAGATTTCATCGTTATCCTAAATATTTAAAGAGGATTATCATCTTTATGCCGTTATAATGCCAAAATTCTTTTAAAGTTAAGGCATGTTATTGCATGATAAATTCAAGTACGTTGTTTTTAAGAAATTTCGGGTTAAGTGTTCTTCGTGTTCGTCGAAAGAATCAACGAACACGAAGAACCCAGTTGAAGATCACCCAGGAAGAGAGAGAAACCAAGCCCGAGACCGCGGGGGGTGCGCGGCCGCGCAGCATCCTCATCGGCCCAGAACCCCGCGGGCGCGGAAGGTGCGCGGGCACGTGGGGAGCCGCCGGCGCGCGATGCCCCCCGTGTCATCTGACGCTGATTCTTCCATCTCTTCGAGTTTTGCAAGTCGTGTTATTTCCAAGTTATTTTCAAGTTAAATTTTAGAGAAGCAATCAAGATATTTTCAATTTATTTCGAGTAATCCATTCAAGTTATTCTTTGTTTAAAAATTGGGAAATCAAGTCGAGATGTTCTTTAAATAAATTCTTCTCGAAATTTATAAAGTCATAAAGTCGTGCAATCTGTAAATAAATCTTAGATTTTAAGTCTTCGAGTAAAATGCCATTATATCTCGCTTTAGATAGTCAATTTCCTCAAAGGAGGTCGCTAAGTCGATGATTCGACTTTTGTAGGAGGAAGTGAGCCTCATAGAAAATCGGAGAAGGATCTTCAGCTCGTTGCTTCATCTTCTGTCCAGCAATCGAGGTGGGTAAATTTATACTCATCTAAAGTTTGAGCTAATAAGCTCTAGAAGCATATAGGGCAAATGAAATATCCAATAAAACATTTTTGCTCTGCCTGATCGGTCTCTGTACAAGGAAGGAAGGAAAGAAAGATATTATGTTCTAATTAAGCTCTTGAGCATGTTTAGAAATGCTAGAAATATTAAAGTATTGTTATGCTTAGCATATGATGTTTAGAATAGTCTTTAGTTGAAATTCGTATTCATTTACGTTCATCTCCTTGTATTGAATGTTTATACTGTGTTAAGGCTCGTAAGTTAAGAATTAAGGATTGCCTTGTTAGGGTAGCGTTAAATCCCTTATAGGCCAAGATTATGCTTTATTAAAGGACTAGCCCTTAGACGTTGCTCTAAGATTGGTTTTTGCTAGCAAGATGAAGGAAGAAAGGGACTTAGCATTTCGCTTAAGCAGAAATTGAGCTCACAACTTTTAGAGGGAGTCACTGCTGGGTTAATTCCCTCGCAAACTCGTTTGGATATTTGAGGTAACTCCTCTTCTATCCCATGGCATGCCTAAGGGTACAGTTGACATCAGGTTTGAGCCAAGGTTGGGCCCAAAAGTAAAGAAAAGGTTTTGCGGATATGGAGAGGGCTTTTGCGTTTTGCTCTCCATATACCGCCAGTTCATTGTTGGATATTTCTCAAGTTATTAAAGAAGCTTTCATAAAAAAACCCACTGGGTACATTAGTGCTCACGCCCTCTTTTTCAAATATTTTCAGGTTGAGATGCCGAGGATGATGGTGGCTGTGGATGTGGGTTGGCTGCCAAGATTTTTTTGCTATTATATAAGTTTCTTTGAAATCCCATTATGTGTTCTGCTACTCTGATTAACTCTTTCTAAATTCCGTTCAAGGTTCTATTATGATTATTCGAGATTCTAAGAATATTTCCAGACGATTACATATATATAAGACGCATATTAAGTTTATTTCCGCTTTCCGAGTATGTTTTCCTTTCGCCTATAAAAGAGCCTATGCTTGTTGGTATCTAATTAGTTAGCCGTTTTATTCCGCTAAAGCATGTTTCCTTCTTAATCAAGTAAACCCGAGTATCATCAACTATCTTCAAAGCGTACCTTTATTCTTAAACTTCTTCGTTAATCTTCTGACTTTACTCGTTAAATCCCTTAATAACACCCCGTCCCCATTCGTTAATCCCTATCTCGGGACCGGGCTGTTACAGATCTGCAAATCTCAATACCAAGAAAGTAGCGTAGAAGACCTAAATCCTTCATCTCAAAACGAGATGCTAATTCAGATTTCAAGCGTGAAATCCCATTTGTGTCACTCCTAGTAATAATCATATCATCAACATACAAAGAGAGAAGAATGATGCTAGAGTCCGAGGTCTTAATAAAAAGGGCGTGATCACAGTCACTCGAATGAAAACCAAGAGAAATGAGAGCAATAGAGAAGGTTTCATACCAAGATCGAGATGCTTGCTTGAGACCGTATAAAAACTTCTTGAGACGGCAAACATGTCCAACCTGATGGGGTAATCCGGGAGAAGAAGTCATGTAGACCTCATCAATAAGATCTCCATGTAAGAAAGCATTCTTGACATCCATTTGAGAAAGATCTCGGTGTCGAACCGCAACCACAATAATGAGGGCACGAACTGTGGTCATTTTAGCGACAGGATCAAAGGTTACCTCATAATCTAGACCGTATTGTTGGGAGAAACCTTTAGCAACCAACCTTGCTTTGTATATCTCAATAGATCCACCTGCCTTTGTTTTGATCTTGTACACCCATCGAGAACCAATGGCATGTTTATTTCGTAGAAGAGGCACCAAATCTCAAGTATCAGTATGGGACAATGCATCAAGCTCATCAGTCATAGCTTGCTGTCATAAGGGGTCAAGAGCTGCTTCTTTGTAAGAACTGGGCTCAAATATTTTGTGAATAGAAGATAGGAAGGAGGTGAAAGCAGGGGAATAGGAGGAATTAGTAAAATCAGGCAACTTAGTAGACTTACGGACACATGTAGAACGATGAGGAACATGATCCACAATCTCAGGAGGTGGAGAGAGGGCGACAGGAGTAGGAGGATCTGTACGATCATCATGAACATCATGGTCAATACCTGCAATGTCAGCTTCAGTGTCACATGTAAAAGGGTTAGTGTGGATGAGGTCAGTGTGGGACACATTATGAGAAGTAGAAGGGATTGAGAAAAATGAAATATGCTCAAGAATGAAAACATGACGAGAGACATAGAGTTTATGAGTAACGGAGTCAATACATTGATACCCCCTTTTGTCCATCCCCGTAACCCAAGAAAACACACAAAGCAGAACTAGAAGAAAGTTTGTTGTGTTCGACATGTGGACGAAGAACGAAACAGGTAGAACCGAAAGCTCTCAAAGAAGTGTAATTAGGACCATAACCAAAGAGTTTTTCAAAGGGAGACATACCAGCAGTAAGAGAAGACAAAATTCTGTTAATTAAGTAGACAGCTGTGAGGACAACTTCCCCCAAAAATTCATTAGGAACAGAGGTGGATAAGAGAAGAGAACGGGCAGTTTCCACAATATGTCTATGTTTTCTCTCAGCGACACCATTTTGTTCAGGTTTGTTCAGGTGTGTCAGTGCAAGAGGTCTGCTGGATGGTGCCATCATTGGCAAGTATCTCACGAAAACTATTAGAGGTATATTTCCCTTCCAAATCATATCTAAAACACTTGATAACAGCAGAAAATTGAGTTTTCACAAGAGCACGAAATGCACTGTAAATACCCAAAAAGTCAGAACGGTGTTTCATGAGATAAACCCAACAATAACGAGTATGATCATCAATGAAAACATAATAGCGAGACCCTCCCTTTGTGGTAAGAGGAGAAGACCCCCAAATATCAGAGTGATTCAAGTCAAATAGGGAAGTAGAAACAGACATGCTTTTATAGAAAGGTAAAGCTGAAAATTTGGCAAGTTTACAACCACTACAACTGGAAATATCATGACTTTTCAATTTTCCTAAAGATCCAGTAGAGACTAAAAAATTCAAACGAGAAGAAGAAACATGACCAAGACGAGAGTGCCATAAATAAAAGTCAGAGAAAGATGGAGTTAAATGAAAAGTAGATACATCAACACTAGAAGATGAAACTTCAGGTACTTGAAATTCATCCATGATGTACAGTCCTCCATGTCTACGGCCTATCCCAATCCATCTCTTGGATTATGGAACCTACACATGACATGAAGAAGAAGAGAAAGTGACAAGATATCCTGAATCACAAAGTTGACCAACAGACACTAAATTCAATGCAAGTTGAGGAATGTGATAGACACTTGGAAGGGAAACATGAGGGGATACAATAGATCCAATACCTGATAATGGCATAGGAGTGCCATCGTCAGTTATGACTGATATAGAATTAGATGGCATAATTGAAACAAAAGATTCAGCAGTGAGAGACATGTGGTGTGAAGCTCCAGAGTCCAAAAGCCAGACAGAAAAAGCTAGGTATACATGTGGAACTTGGAGTCGACAAACCTGTGGCAGCAAACATAGCATGAGGTTGTTGGTGGAGAAACTTCTGGAATTGCTCAAGAAGAGTATCTGTCATAGGGGAAGAAGACGAGGAGCCTCCAAAAGGTGATTGATTTGCTGAAGGGATAGTAGCAGCAGTGTTGGGCAAGTAAGATTCCCTAGGCGAACGTGGGTGAGTTTGGGATTGAGGATATGATGGCGGATGAGAAGCCGATCTGTTCAAAAGTGGTGGGCATTGAGATTTCCAATGACCCGTTTGGCGGCAGAAGTTGGACTCATTCGACATCGTGGGCTTAGGACTTTTGTTCTGAGGCTTAGTTTGTGGTGGAGAAGGTGTAGCCAAAACATTTTGAGTTGGAGGTGGGAGAGAATGCCCTTTATAAACCCGGACTTGTGTCAAATTTCCTCAGCAAGAAGCTCACTAACCACAGAATCAACAGATGGGAAAGGATTGCGATGCAAGATATTCCCACGTAGAGCTTCAAAATCATCACAAAGTGCCATCAAAAATTGAACCAGGCGTTATTTCTCTCGACGGGAGATATATGGAGCGAATGATCTAAGCTCTGCAGACTCCGTGACAGCCAATTGATCCCAGAGATTTGTCATAGAATAATAAAATTCCTGGATGCTCATTTCTTTCTGGTTCAGGGACCGAATATCCATCTCTAATTGGTACTATTTGGCGAAATTTGGCGAAATTCGACTGAGTATACAGACGTTCCAAATGGTCCCAAACCTCATTCGTAGTATCATATTTGGCCAATTGCATACCAATCATGTTCTCAACCGAGTTGCTAAAATCCAAGTAATAATTTTAGAATTATTAACCTCTCAAATATCCATTTGCTCAATATATTTCTCATTATAAATTTGAATCGGCTTCAAAAGGGTTCCACAAGCATATCCCCACATTTTTTTACCCCTAAAAAAATTCTTCATCACATAATTCCAATAAGAGTAATTCTTCCCATTCAAACGAACACTAATCGATTGCAAAGAGTCATCCCTTTCAGTTGCCATGTTTGAAAATTCAACAAATTAATACCAATATTTAGGACCAAATTAAAACAAAAAATGAAGAACATAAATTACCCAGCGATCGTTGGAGGTGATTGGCGGTGAAACTTGAAAATCAGTAACTCAGAGCACGACGGCGAACAGCGAACAACGAATAAATCCGTCGGCAACTTCGTGAACAGTAACCCAAAAAATTTGGATCCGCGATATTGAGTAACAAGCAAGAGATTAAACCTGCTCTGATACCATGTTAAACCAACATGAGATCCACACAATAATTCATTATAGATAAGAAAAGAGGGAGATGAGGAAGAAATCCAATATGTTCAATGAGCTTATAAATATAAGAGGCAAAAGTGAACTCTGAATACAAATATAAGATAACTAAAAAGAAAAAGAAAAACTTAAGACAATGTAAAAAAATAATAATGTCCTTGATAGCAAAATAATATTACATATGTATTTCTAACACCTATCACAAAAGGCTAGTTTTTTTAGCTCGACTACCAAAATACTATTTCGTAATTAGATTTAATTTGCAGCTCATGACCTTGAGAAATCAAACAAATGACATAATCATACAAAATATGTTAATTAGACGGCAAAATTTGAGTAATGTACGCAGCGCAATCGTTTCATGAGTCATTACCATTCCATATATATATAGAGAAACACAATAACATACTCATGTCATGACCATACTATACATAGTACGTATGATTTCATCGTAACATATAATTAGGGATTCTAAGACATATTCTATCTCAATTACAATCATATATATATATATATATATGTATGTATGTATAAAGTTCACACGAACACGATCATATAAAGCGGATGAGATCCTCTATTTCATATTTGATGTTCCACGATTAAATTTATAAATTTTTCTTTTATTTTTTATCAATTTTAATTTATTATGTTTTAGTTTAAATTTATGATTGTTTTTAGGGTTCACCGCACCCAATTAGGGTTTATAATTATTTTTTAATATTTAATTTTCAAAGAAATGATTATTATGGGATTGATTATTTTAAAAATATGATTTATAATTTTTTAAATTTCAATCTTTTGTTATTAAATGTGACTAGGTTGATTATGTTATAATTAATTTTTATTTTGTAATATATATTATTAAACTAGTAAATTCGATCATGGAATACGGATTGGAACACCAAATTTGAAATAGAGGATCCCACCTCATATAAAGGGCATGAATGTATGTCACATGACATTATTAGTGTTCCATATAATATATGATTGAACAATATTAATGTATCACACGATCACAGAAAATGACACTATCATCTAATGACAATACAAGATCACAGAAAATGACACTATCATCTAATGACACATATGTGTGGAAAAGTCATTTTTTGTGTGTGATTTATCCTCATTTAATGTGTTCAAACATGCATTCTTTTTTGCACTAATCATTGAAAGAAAGAAAATTAAATAATTTGATTATTTTAATAATATATATGCATTTCTACAATTAAAACAACACTTAATATAAAATGGAGAGAGCATGAAATGAAAAGATTATATGTACAAAGCAAATATGAAAATCTTGTAAAACTGTGTGATATATGTGTGTGTCTGTGTGTGTGTGTGTGAATGTGTGTACACATCAATCGTCAATCATCACGTAACAAAGATAATTCGAAAAATCCAACAGTCCGATCTGGTGGAGTTTGTTATTCAAGAGTCCTAAAAGACCATCGAAATGAATGGATTTGTAATTATAAAAATAGTTAGATTTATTAGTAGAGAAATTAGAAATAGAAGCAGACGAACTTCCTTTACCATCTACTTCCATTTTATGACAGTTATTGAAGAGTATTAAATTCTGAACCTACCGCTTTTTTCTAGGACTTGAAATCCTCTACCACGTTTGCATTTAAATCTTAACTCCTCCTCACTCTCCCTCTCTCTTTCTCCCTCTCTCTCTCTCTAGTCTCTATAAACTACCCACCATCATCACTTGTTTTGTTTGTGCCTGCAGCGGTTCGCTCTGCATTCAGTAACTTAATTGTTGCAGACGTTAGACATATATTCAGTAACATAGTAAGAGAGAAGAGAGAGAATGGCTACAGCAGTCGTCAAAACCCTCAATCTCACACCTCTTAAAACTCACAAGTTCTTCTTCGTATCCCAAATTTCCCTCAGAGTTTTCGTCGCCGCCGCAACGCTCGCCGCCGCATGGATTATGCTCACCGCCAAACAAACCTCCGTTGTTTTCGGCATCCAGGTCGACGCTCGATACAGTTACTCTCCCGCTTTCAAGTAAGATATATATATGTCCAATATCACTATTATACTCACAATTTCTTTTACTTCAAAAAAAAAAAAACAATTGTTTGTTTGAACTTTTAATTAACTATATGTATATGCCTAATTAATTAAAATTCATCAGGTTCTTGGCATATGCAAATCTCATCGTCTGTGCCTTCACAATCCTGTCACTGTTTTTTGCCTTCATGATTGGCAACAAAACAGTTGATCCCAAATACTTTTTCTACATGTTCCTGCATGATTTGGTACAATATTATTTAAATTTAACAGTTTTTAATTAAATTAAATTTTGGAAATTAGCGAAACATTAACTAATATAATTGGTAGCAGATGATGGCAGAGTTGTTGATGGCCGGATGCGCGGCGGCGACCGCCGTGGGGTATGTTGGTAAATACGGCAACAGCCACGCTGGTTGGGGGGCAATATGCGGCTACTTCGCCAAATTCTGCGACAAGGCTACAGCTGCTTCTTCCATTTCCTATTTTGCCCTTTCCCTCTACCTTATTCTCACTGTCATTTCCGCTAACAAGGCGCGCCAAACCATCGCTTAATTCATGCACCAATTAATTAATTAATTAGCCTCTCCTTACTATATTTTTAATTTTAATATGACCATGTCTTAATTTGCTAATTAAACTTTGTTTAGGAGATTAATTATTTAAGTGTTCGGTAGATATATATATTTATGTTACTAAGATATATATGTAATTTGTGGTGTTATTAAGTGTTTATGTTAACAACAACGTGTGGTGCAATTAATTCACTTGGCGGGGCTGTCATTTTCGTGGTTTTACTTTTCCAACTATTTCAATTATTTCGATTCATTATATACATTGATTCCAAGTGTTTTAAATTAACTATTTCAATATATCGTGGCACCCAAATATAGGATCGGAATTTAATTAATCGTTATTTACTTTTATATTTTTAATGTAAATGGTTGTGTAATTGGAGATGAGACTCTCTACTCACATATATTCCATATCTCTTGTGTTCCACTATCAAATTTAATATTTTTATAACATTTATCACAAAAATAGCATTTATTGTATATAGTATAATCAATCATAACTAACATTTATTGTTAAAATTAAAAATTATATACTCTAATTACGGAATAATAAGCTCTGTTAATCATTTATATTTACTAAAAAATTAGATATAAACTCAAATTGGATGAAATAAATTCTAAATAATAATTACAAAATTAAATTAAACCAAACGAAATTGAAACTGGAAATTAAAAAAAAAAAAAAGAGAGAGAGAGAGAGAAAAATCTAATAAAATCAAAATGTGACATCAAGTGAGATAGAGAAAATGGACCAAGTAGCGGATTTCATTTGGTCTATTTGAGCACATATTCCATGAAATAATATTTTAATTCCAGATCGATCCAAATTAATTTATGGTATCGTGGTATATCCATATATAATATATGCTGTTAAGAACACTTCATTTCTGAAGATGATAATTAATATATTTCTAATTTAATAAAAAAAAGGTGGATTTTTTAATCAGGATTGTGGAATAGTTTTAATTTGGTGGAATTTCGGTGCATGTGATTGAAATGTAGCTAGTGATTTGTACAGTACGATTAATTTCCTCTATTAAGAAAAAGGAAAATTTACTCTTTGATACTTACATTTTGGACACCTTTTAAAAAATGATCCATTTTATTACTATTAACAAAATAATACCCATTTTTTCAAAAATTTTACAAATCTAATCTCGATCAAATTTTCAGCCTAAAATATTTATGTGGAATGCCCAACAATTTTATTTTATTTTTAGTTCATAGTTGACATGGAATATTTAGGTAATATTTTTTTATTAGAGCAAAAAAGTCACGCAAGAATCCGGCGTGCTACATAAATATTTTAGGTTATAAATTTGATCAATGTCATATTTGTAAAAAAATTGAAAAAGTGAGTACTATTTTACTAATAGTAATAAAGTGGGTCATTTTTAAAAAATGTCTAAAATGTAAGTATCAAAGTGTAAATTTCTCTAAGAAAAATACGTTGTAACCCAATAGGATAGGAGATATCTATATTAATGGCACAATATCACTTTAGGAAATAAATTAAATTAGAAGGTTATCGCTGGGCGATGTAAGTGTTTATTTTACCTTGATAGGGTATATTTACCTTCTTTTTTCCGTTTCTGTATATTTTTAATTTTGTTATTTCTACATCTTATTTACATAATTGTTAAAAGTTAATTTGCACGAAACATATATGCTACATGAATTAGTACTCTGGCGCGGGTCATGGTCACTCTTTGTTATTGCATTTCCAATTCTTATTGCCAAATATGCTTTGCATATTCATATAATATTTGAAGTTTTCTCTTTTCTCTTTTTAAAATAACGTGACATATATAACTAAGACACATCTTGAATATTATATTTTTATTAATTAGATGTAATCATGCGATATGTCAGATGTCACGCATATGATAATATATATTGTAGTTTTTTGGGTAAATTGGCTTAAAATACACGAACTTTGGAGTCATTTTGGTTTTTCACACGATTTTAAAAACATAGTTTCAATAACACGAACTTAACCTCTTTTTGATTTTTCACATGATTTTTAAATTCTGGCAAGTTGAATCTGACGTGGCAGCCGGAACTGCCACGTGGCAGTCGGAGATGCCACGTGTACATCTATGTGGATATCAAATTGCCTTAAAATACACAAACTTTCGACTGATTTTGGTTTTTCACACAAATTAAAAAATATCAATTTTAGTTTTTTTTTTTGTGTAATACAGAAAATTCATCGATTATTACTATAGAGTTGTTGTAGTAGACATTGTGAAATATTTTGAATTTTCTTAGTTGATGCAATATATAAAATTTAGGTTCGAAAAAATTAAATGAAATAACTATCGGACCTTTTTAGTTCTCTATTTGAAGAAAAATTTAAAAAATATGACTTAAGCTAGTGTAATGGTATACATAATTGAATTCTGAATACAACAACCATCAAATCATAAAAAGTGGTCAATGACATATCGTATATATTGATGAACAATATTACACAATTAATTAATTAAGTTTACAAATAAATTGATCACGTAGTGACTACATATTAATTTTTCATATATGTTTAATAGCATATTTTGATATAACTTTATATGTTAGATAATCTCAAATTATATCAGAAGATGCTATTATACATATATGAAAAATAAATATATAGTTACTACGTAATCAATTTATTTGTAAACTCAATTAATTAATTGTGTAATATTATTCATCAATATATACGATACGTCATTGACCACTTTTTATGACTTGATGATTGTTGTATTCAGAATTCAATTATGTATACCATTACACTAGCTTAAGTCATATTTTTTAAATTTTTCTTCAAATTGAAAACTAAAAAGGTCCGATAGTTATTTTATTTATTTTTTCAAACCTAAATTTTATATATTGCATCAACTAAGAAAATTCAAAATATTTCACAATGTCTACTACAACAACTCTATAGTAATAATCGATGAATTTTCTGTATTACACAAAAAAAGCAAAAAAAAAAAAAACTAAAATTGATATTTTTTAATTTGTGTGAAAAACCAAAATCAGTCGAAAGTTTGTGTATTTTAAGGCAATTTGATATCCACGTGGCATCTCTGACTGCCACGTGGCATCTCCGACTGCCACATGGCAGTTTCGGCTGCCACGTCAGATTCCACTTGCGGGAATTTGAAAATCATGTGAAAAACCAAACAAAGGTTAAGTTCGTGTTATTGAAACTACATTTTTAAAATCGTGTGAAAAACCAAAATGACCCCAAAGTTCGTGTATTTTAAGCCAATTTACCCTAGTTTTTTCTTCAATTTAACAATGGAATTATGGAATATATATATATATATATATATTATATATTTTTTTTCTATAATTTTATCCTTTTTAAGACGGGCATCCACATAAGGATGGCGAAAGCGTAACTACAGATTGAAAAATAAAAAGGAAGCTTACTATTATCGACATATCTAATCAGCTTTCTTCTGTTTCATTTGTTTATATTAATTTCTCCACTTGCAACATAATAATTATATTATTTAATATATACTTGAATTAACTAATCATTTCTTAGATTATTATAAGTATGCATAGCTTAAATTTATCTTTACGTTAATTATTTCTATATATTTCTAGGCATACTAATTAATTATATTACATGGATAAAAAAAAAGCAATGATTAAATAACATAAAGAAAAATGATTGATCAATAATAGAAATAAAAAAGCAGAGTAATTTTGAGAAATGGTGAAAATAATTTGTTTATTGTTTGATATTAAGTACTCTGAACCTACTATGGCCCGTACGTCATGGAATGACCTAGTTTTCTAGAGTGATTAGAAGAAGATTATAAATTCGAATACCGCTAATATCTTCTAAATCATGTACCTTATTTGTGCAAAATAAAATGGTATCGGTTATCTTTAAAAAACACACACACACACAAATTGTGAAAACTCATACATATATATAGCATGTGCATTGGTGGATACAAGAAAAAAAGAAGCCAGAATTATTAATGAGAGCTGAATGGATTAGAAAAGAGTATGATAAAATTGCGGTCTACAAACCATTATTTAATTTTCTTTAATTAATTTTGAGAGATATATCTCGACTTCTCAAATTTCGAATGATATAGACCCCCAATCAAAATAAGTAGGATTTACTTTCGATGTTAGAGGATCTTGATGCGTACATGTAAGGTGTGAGGGTTTTTCATTTAGATAATGTTTTCGGTGGAGTGTGTGTGTGTGTATCTTGATTTGTTTAGTTATGTTTAGTATTCTCAATCTTTATGATTGTAAAATAATTGATTACAAAAATGTGCATTTTAGTTTACTTCAAAATTTTCGATTGATCGTGTATCCGATCGTATTAAAATATAAACCATCGGAATAAACGTATTAATTGTATAGTTTTAAAATCTAATTTTCGTTTAGTTTCTTAAATTTTTATCCATCCCGTGTTCTTGTATTTCAATTTTGCAGTTTTAAGGGCTTAAAATAGCGACATGGCACGGTTTCTAATCTATAGCTAGGGGCGAAATTTTCTTTGTTAATTTCCAAATAAATTAGTTGTTTTTAAATTAGATTGATATACATGTAGACATGTAGTGATAAATTTAATGTGTATATGCATACACGCACGTTATAAACGACATAGTTTTTTTTTAATAACATATATAGTTTTTTTTATGAATTGAGAACTGATCAGAAGCATCCTTAATAAGGTACGTACTATATATGACGTAGTCTTACGTATAATAGTGAATTTAGTTGAGGGGGGGGGGGGGTGTAGAATAGAAAGAGGGTAAAAAGAAGGAAAAAACCAAACCAAAAACTGTCTAGTGCTAAGGTGCATATTTCTTTTTCTTTTTCTTTTTTATATCGAGGTAACCATGTAATAGAAAATCAAACCACACAGGGGAGGTATGTGGAGGTAAACCACCACAACATAGAAAACCAAACTACGTAGGGGAGGTGAATTAGTTGTGACGAACTCACACCTAGTGGTATTAGTGATGGGATTCGAACTTTGGCCTCAAAAAAATACCATTCTACCACTAAACACCACTCCACCACTAGGCCATCCTTAAGGGGACGCTATAAGGTGCATGTTTCTTTGGCATATATACAGTAGGATACACACACATAAAATTTACTCAGATATACCAGCCATGTATAATTTGTAAGGTTGTCAAATCATACAATGTATGTGTATCATCTTCCATGTACGCTGATAATAAACGATACACGCGTCATAATGAGTATAAATACGTACATGACACAATAATTAAATACAGTCCATATAAACAATGAAATTTTGTGTTGTTAATATACACGACACAACACGACACAAGTTATATCGATATCATTACAAATTTACAATATTATTAATTAAGTACATGGAATTCTAATAAATTAATATTTAATAATTAATTATCCTAGTTCGTTCATCTCAATTTGTCAATACAATAATGACATATCACATAGGATTGTTATGTTCTAGCTAATCGTATTAATTGATTGCAATATGATATATGGCAAAACATATCATAATCACAAATTGACATCCCTAATCAATAGTATTCAAACCCTAACAATTGGTTCGAAATTACCCATAATATAGGTAGTTAAATATGGAATGGCGTGTGTAGCAATATTAAATAACGATGATGCAAAGTTGTTCGAAAATCAATAATTATATGCCCAACTTCAAACTGTTACTAATCAGTAGAGGTACCAAGCTATGATTTAAAATTTTGAAGACAAAAGTTTATATGAGACGGTCTAATGGTCTCTTATGTTATATGAGTTAAATAGGTCTAAATTCACCACAAAAATCCGCTATGCTCGCCCCCAAACCTGTTTTTTAGCGCAGGCGCGCGGGCTACACATGCCCACGTGCCTGGGCACCATATATATTTTTTTTCTTTTTTTTTCTTTTTCTTTTGTTTTTTCAAAAAAGGTTTATTTTGTATCGAGCGTGCTGCTCAGTGCACGAACTCACGTACGCGTTATTTAAGGCGTCAGATAAAAAAATTAAAATAATTCAAAAAATTAAATTAATTCAATTTAATTTTAGAGTTCATTAATTTCATTTTAGGGTATATATTTATTTTTAAAAAATTAATTATCAATCGTGTCGTGGGCTCGTGCGCTACGCGAAACGTCGAATAAAAAAATTAAATTAGTTCAATTTAATTTTAGCATTTACTATTCTATTTTAGGGTATATAGATTTATTTCAAAAAATAGTAATTCAATTTAATTTTAAGGTTCACTAATTCAATTTTAGGGCATATATTTATTTAAAAAAATTAATTATCGAGCACATGCATTAGGCAATTGCACTGCAAGAGACGTCAGCTAAAAAAAAGTAAATTAATTAAAAAAATTAAATATATATTTGTAAAAAAATAAAGAAATGAAGAGATTAAAAGTTTAAAAAGAAAAGGAAAAGGGTGAGGGGAGGGGGAGGGGGGCTAATGAAAAAGAAAACTAAAAAAAGGAGAGAGAAAGGGGGGAGGGAGAGGGATATCATCTCATTGGTCAAATAGAGATCCGTTAGACGGACTCACATGAGTGTGCCTCAATCTTAAAATATATCTAAGAAATTAAGAATATTTAAATTAAAAGTTCACTGTCCTGTACCGGCTGTACGTATGTAAACTAAAATTTCACGAACACACATTCATTAGACGTATTGTGTAAACGTATTTATTTTTTTAAGAAGAGATATATGTACACGTATGTATGTGATTATAAACACGATCATTAGAGATGTATACGAGTCGAGCCGAGTACCATCGGGCTCGAGCTCGAGCTCGAGCTCGGCTCATTCAGGTATTCATGGGCTCGAGCTTGAGCTTTGAACTCGGCTCGATAGGAAAAAATCGAGTTCAAGATTGACTCGGGCTCGACTCAATTATTTAAAATTCGAGCCCGAACTAGAGCTCGGGCTCGTTTACATGCACAATTATATTATAAGTCATAATCTATCTATATATATATTATAACACACTCATGCAACCCACTTTTTTCCCTTCCATTTATAAGGGTATTTTAGATAATAAACAATACAATAATTTAATAAGTATTTAATTTAATGTTACATGCAAATTTTTATCATTAATATTTTTATAATTAATGCAAATTATGTGCTACTAAAATTAACATGTGTTTATTCATTCATTCCTAATAAATTCCATTATATTCTATATAACTAATTAGAATATATTATCATATAAGTATATTAATCACGTCTATACAAAATAAATTACATATCCTACAATTACTTTAGTCAATCTACAAGAATATTAATGTTAATCAAAGCATGTAATCATCAATTTATATAAATGTAAACGATCTTCAATTACGTTAATCAAGCAATGTAAGTTTTAATAATAATAATAATAATAATAATAATAATAATAATAATAATAATAATAATAATATGTTTACAAAATCTTATTCATTTCTATTTCTTTGAAGTCTTTTTTAATATAATTACATTTATTTCTTTTTTTTTGGCTATCTTTTTTATTTGATTTCTATGATGTTGCAAATTGAAAGAGTGATGGCCGTGATTATTTGAGGTAATCATTTTTATCATATTATATATTTTTCCTTTATCATTGTCTTTTTCTTTGACTTTGTTTCATACACACAAACGCACACACATATTAGTGTGTGTGTGTGTGTGTTCTTAATTATTAGGATGATGAGTTGAAAGGTATAAGATGAAATTGGAATAAATTAACTATTGAGAATTCTTAAGTTGTATTTGTTGTTTATATTAGTGCTACAATATTATCACAATAATTATTTAATTTATATTTATTAATTGAATTTTATATTTTAGGAGAAGGTCAATTGGAGTCAATTGATTCAATTATTTTTTACAATAGCGGGATCATCCAAAAAGTTTCATCTTGATGGTGTGTTTTTAATTTGCTAACTTTAAATTTTTAACCTTTTTTCTTCTAAATTTTTTCATTTTGTAATAGAAGATTTCTCTATGCAGTTTTAAATACTAAAAAATGTACGTCGGGATGATGTAATTTTTTTACTGTATACAGTGCAACTTTTACTCTTTTCATTTGATTATCCACATATTTCTTTTGACCAAGATATATATATATATATATATATTTATATATATATATTTATTGGCCACTACGTTAGCGTTTTGAAGGTATTTCATTTTATTTCTAATCATATTTTGCTCTTCTATTCATATTCAAACTAACATAAATTACTATGGTATTCTATTAAAACATTTAAATAAAATATACATCAATTGATTGCATAAGCTTACGAATAAAATTTAAAGTTTCTTTGAACAATAGAATCAATTTTCCAAGAGCATATGAGCATGGGTATCAGTTTTGAAATCATTATATTATGTTTTTATGTTCAACTATTCGTAATTTCAATTTTTTAGATTTTCTTCATTCTTAATTATTTACATGTTGCTCTACAAAAATCATTTTCATATTTAAGCAATCATTCCAACTTTTAATAGTATATATTTATATTTATAAATTATTTGCATTTTTCAACATGCATTACACCCGTGAAGTCGGCAAAAAAAAAAACACCTTTTTAGGAAAAAAAATGAAAATTTACTTATTAATTGTCCAAAAAATTTTGTCTTCCTTCAAAGTAAAGAATCATATTTTCTATCTTATTTTCATTCTAACCTATAACATACAAATTTAATTTGAATAATTTTTCATATATTCTTTTTTTATTTTTTAGATAATCCACCTCCTTTTATGACATAATATAATTTATCATATTTTAGATAATTATGTGTTCTCTTTTAATTTTTATTTTATTAATTATTTGATCAAAATTTCATTAGTAATTTTTAATAAATTGATTGGGTTAAACAACAAACAAGTTAGCAACTTTGTTAGTTCAATTAAATAAAGACTAACTGACATCACATAGATAAGTAGAATGAGCTATTAAAACAATAAAAATTTATCCAGGAACCTCTCAAAATATAACTAGAAAATACAGGAACTTGAGAAAATGTATTATAGAAGTAGAATGATCTACTAAACCAAAAAAAAATGTTGAAGGATCGATTGGAACAAAATGTATATAAAAGTTTAGCGACCTAAGAATGAATTAACCCAAAAAATTATTTTAGAAAAGTGTTTACTACTTTTGCTGCAAACCATTGTAAACAATTAAATATCCATTATAGTAATATCTTTCCAAAAAATCAAAATAACTTTTTCTTTTATTTCCTTTTTTAATTATTTATCAATTTAATATAGGGTCAACTTTTTTTTTAGCCACTTAGAAAAAAAAATTAGCTATTAAAATTTAAACATTATTATTTTAGCCACTTTGGACAAAAATACCCCCACACCTATACGTGCGCGCTGTACTCAGCGCACAGGCCCTGCGTGGGCGTTCGTGCTCAGGGCGTGCGGGCGGGGGCCGGCGCGCAGGGGTGTGCGCACGCGGGGGACGGGCGCAAGGGGCGGGGACGTGCGCGCAGGGGCGTGTACGTACGCCGGGGACGGGCTCACGCGGGGTGGGGACGTGCACGCAGGGGACGGGCTTGCGTGGGGCGGGGACACACGCGCAGGGGACGGGCGAGCGCGCGGGGGACGTGCACGCAGGGGACGGGCTCGCGCGGGGCGGGAACGTATGCACAGGGGACGGGCGCGCGGGGGAGACGGACATGCGCGCGAGCGCTAGGTGGCAGCCCAGCACCTGCGCGCTGGACTCAGTCCGCAGGTGCACGCACAAGGGTATTATGGTAAAGTTGGACAAAATAATAATATTTTAAAAAAAGTAGCTAAAAAAAGTTTTTTATTTTTCTAAGTGGCTATTTTGTCATATTGTCACATTTAATATATGTATAATTCATAATATTTTAATGCATTTTATTTTTTATTTACATGTGCTCATAACATTATTTAGTAATGTTCAATAAATAAAACTGATGGAAATAAAATATTGTAGATTAATAAATTGCACACAATATATTTCTTCCTTATAAGTCCAATACAAGGACAATTATTTAATTCATGTTGTCTTATATTTAGGGGTGTGCGAATGATTGGTTTAATGTAAAATCGAGCTAAACTAACAAAATTAAATAAAAAATTTCTTAAAGAAATTCAAACCAAATCAACCAAAATAATATAGATAACCGAACCGAACCAAACATTGATTATTTGGTTAGTTTGGTTTAGTTTTCGTTTTAACCGAATTTTTAGTGATTTTTTTTTCAGAAATAATTATATTAAAAGAGAATAACATGCACTCAATAGATAACAAACCATATATTAAATAAGTAAGTATTTTAAAAATTCTATAACTAGAAAATTGAAACTAAATATTAGAATTACTAATATTATTTAGGTATAAATACTTTTTAAATTTATTACTTTATATATAATTAATATTAGAATTATAAATCATAAATTATAAATATAGTGTATATATATATATTTTTTGGTTGGGTCGGTTTTAACCAAAATATTTTTTACTTAAATCGAAACTGAACCAAACTATATTTTGGTTTTAATATTCAAAACCAAACCAAAATTAAAGAAAAAATGACCAAACCAACCTAACTAAATAGCTCGATTTGGTTTAGTTTTTGGTTTTGATTTAATTTTGCACACCCTACTTATATCCAAAAATCACTTATACAATTTCAATATTTTTTATACTTCACTTTTGTAAACAATATTTATTTGTATTTATAAATAATTTATATTATTCAAACATAAAATGCATAAAATGATCTCCGTGCATCGCACGGGAGAAATACTATTTCATATCATATTCCAATATATTAAGATAATTTATAAATTAATCATTCTATAATATTTAAGAAACTACTAATTCTTAATTTGTTTAATTATTATTCTTAGTTTAGCTTATTTAATGTTAGTCTTATTTTTTGTTAATTTTTTTATTGATATGTACGTATTAACTAATATATAAACTATAGTTATATAAACTATATACTATAATATAAATAGTATATATAACTAAGAATATAAGATTAACTACAGTCTCTATATAAATACTCTAGATAAGAATAACCTCCTTATAGTAATAAAAAGTTATGGTCCCAACTCGGAATTAGTTATAAATAAGAATAACCTCTACATTGTAATATTCCAATGTTTTTTTAGGACCATCCTTAAGAAATTTACCTCCATATAGTAATAAAATGACATTAAATTTCAAATATATTTAAATATCTATATAAAATATCTAGAGCTATTTAACTACATATATTACATTAAACTTAAGATTGTATGAAATACTTATCTAAAGTTACATGTGACAATGCTTTAATTTTTTGGCTTAATATCTCACCATTTAACTTGCGCGTTCGAAGTAACTCATCAACACAATACCTTATTGAATCCAAAATATTTCCAACTTGTCCAACATATATGCTTGAAGCTTCTTGACATGAGACTTTTTCTATTTTTATACTATCATCCTCTGGATTATCACCTTGTGTTTCTTGCTTGATTCATGTAATGATATCTTCTTCGGTTAAAGTATACACTACTTGCTGCTCATTTGGATGATCGAGAAAAACATCCATATCCATTTAGTTATTGATGCGGGCAATCAATATGCGGAAGCTAAGGAAAGAACACACGTCAACTATAAGAATGATTCAACCCAAAATACCAACTGAAATTAAAGGAATACTATGCTAAACAATCTGACCTAAATCAACAAATAAATCGAATTAATCAAACAACCCAAAAACAAACCCAAAACTATCGATTTAACCCCAAATTGACTCGATCAGAAACCTAAGAAATTGAACTCAGATTAAGCTCAAATTTTAGAACAAGGTACATTAAAGAGTTAGTAACAACATATCCAAAAATCAGGTAAAACGCACGAGTAAATTGAGAGATGGCTCAGTGGTGATTTTCGGGCCTAAACTAGGGTTTAAAGATGAAGATCGGCTGTTCTAGGTGGATTTCGGATTTGTACAGCAAGGTGGACGATTATGTTGATATTAGGGATGATATGGAACGTGGATGGGTGCTGGAAAAGTGGTGGATAGATCAATGAAAACAAAAATGAAAAAATAGAGATGAATATTACCCGAAACGAACCCCGAATCGATGAGAACTCAGAACGCGCCTATGGAGCAATCTTCAATGGCTATCTAACCCGGATACTATTGGATATTACGAATGAGACAATGGATTTCAAGTTTGAAGTGCCAACAACAAATTCTACGCAAGAACCGATTTGTGTTGTGTGCGTCGCACACGTGAGATAAGTGAAATAGCAATCGCTTTTGATTCAAACAAGTCTGAATAAAATAGTTCACAATGATCCCCTTATATAGGTGAAGGGGAGAACAAAAATAAGAGATAAAAATAAAGAAAATATGATCTATAAAGCTATTAGGAAACTACCTAAACTAGAATTCTATTCAAGGTAGGAAATTACCTTAATTAAAATTCTAGTCAACCTAATTAAATAAGGAACGAAAATTACATAATAAAATAACTAAAATCTGATCTAAATAATTAAATAAAATAAATAAAATAATTCGAGACCCAAATATAACATAAGGGTTCGAATTCTTCAAACTATGCCTCTGACAGATAAGACATGGCCATGCCTTATTCGCAATCATCTCCTGGATTGGCTTCTAGTCTTGATCTTTGCTTGTGAGCAAGGGGACGACTTGGGGTTGGTTTTTCAATGCTTGGCACGCCCTCATCAGTTATTGTAAGGAAGTTCTTTTATCTGATTTCTCAAATCTGCAACTATTCTTTGCTCATATTCATCTAATTTTTTTGTAACTTCTAAGTCATTGGCACCATCAGTTTTTTTTTTTCATTTCCTAGATACGTATATGCATTAGCACATGAATGAATCTTATACACCTTTTAAATTCACGTTTTTAAAATATGAAGGGACATTTCCAAGTGTTATACAATATATATTATTTTTTAAAAAAATAATTTTTTATATGTAAATTCTATATAATAATAACCTCCCTATAGTTTTCGGTCCTAATAATATTAATGTATATAGTTTTTTTTTGGATGTCGAGAGTAACTGATTGGTGTTTATTTCTCCTATTTTATCATAGGAATTTAGTATCTTTTGTATGTGTTTTTCTAGTGTTTTTGTAATGTTTTTATGTCATTTCTTTCACTTCTGCTCTTTTAGGGAGTTATGTCAAGTTTGTGCAAAACTTGAGCTTTTGTGTCCAAAAGCAGGATATTATGGCAGAAAAGTGGCTAAGAGGAGAAGCTCCCAACTGAAGCTCCAGCCCGTGGACAAGTCCTGAATCACCCGCTTCGCTGAGCTGGTCAGGGGTCTCGATTGATTGCCGAGCTCAAGTCGCACCCCAAACTGATCAGTCTTGGGGTCAAACTGAAGATTCCAAGCGAGAGCTGAGAGTTTGGAGCTGAGCTGGAGCCACAACTGATGGGATCAGTTGGAGTCTCCTGATTGACGAACTGAACTGATGGAGCTAAGATCTTGGAGCTGCAGCTGAAGAACCGAGAGCTGAGCTAAAGTTTCCCAACTAAAGAAACCCAACTGATGAAAGCGCCAAACTGAAGAAAAGCCGGAAGCTGGAGCTGAAGGGCCCCGCCGGTGCGCAACTTCCATGACCGCGGGGCAGTGCTCACGATAGACCACCCCCGCGAAGGCGCAACACTCCAGCCCCACGAGCGCGGGGTGGTCAGTTCATGCTCCCTTGATCAGTCCATCCGCGATCAATTCGAGCTCCAGTCGATCAGTTTCAGCTGTGTTTCATCAGTTTTGATCTTTAATGCTCTCCACCACTTGGCCAGCTGCGGGAATTAAATGCACGTTGTTCTAGCTAGGAGTAGGAGGAGTTAGGAAACCATCAAGCAATAACTCTACCTTTTGCTTATCTATCTCCTCAACCAATAAATCATCCACCATCTCCATCTATTCATTAATTCTGAGGACACAGACGGAAGGAGATGGGAAAATTGACAACTTCCCCCTCAACTTCTCAACACAACCTTGGGGGGATTGTGGACGCATTCTCCCCCCAGAATTCCACCACTCACTCCATACTTGGAGGGAAAAACTGACAACTTTCCTCTCCATCCTTTACCATTCACTACCACCACAGTTCCAGAGAGAGAGAGAAGATGAGGAGAAGAGGCAAAGAAGCTCAAGCTCAAGGAGGAGGCACGAGAAAAGGATTCCAACTCCAAGTCGTCCGCAGAAGATAGGCTTGCATGAGGATTCTCCTTCTTGGTATTTCTTTCCTTAGCTTAGCTTATTTATGGGGATTATCCCAAAACTGACGAGACAAACAATATTGTAGGAGTTTGTATTTTATTTATCTTTTGATTTATAAAATGAAGAGCTTGTATGATTTTTGTGTTGTGTCAAGCATGATGGGCTAATTCCGTTCATTAGGGGGTAGATAATCGATTTGGTTTCAATCCATGCTTGTGATAGTTGGTTTTTTGTTGTTGGAATTGTGCTTGTTTATGTTGAGTACTTGGCCACTACTTAGCATTGCTAAGATCTAGATGAGACCGAGAGGAGATTCTATAGCCCGAATTAGGTTCCTTCAATGTTAGATAAATCGGGTTTCGTAAGCCTAATTGTTAGTCTTTAGGTGGACTGGGTACATAAGCATAATGGTTCGTATGATATAGCCGATGGGGGTTTAATGGATTGACAGTGACAGTAAGTGAAGTTAAGCCACTTGAAGGGGTCTATTGTACGTCCAGGATTAACATAATCAACTTGAATCAAGCTAGGAGAGAAATCAATGAGAGAATCTACACCCTAATGCTCTTTTCATAATCTTTTCATCAATTTTTGTTATTGTGGTGTTGCTAGTTAATTTTACTTACTTTAATTTGGTAGTTTAGTAAAAACCATCCAATTTCTTGTTTAAAGTGTTTAGGATTGCATTTAAATTAATGTGCATGTTAACAATTGTAATGTGAAAAGACAATTGCCCAGACGGAGCTTTCCTCGAGAGACAAGACTCGAGTTAGCTCTCCGCCCTACAATCAACCCCGTCCTCTTGCGGGTCCGAATCGAAGTGGTTGCATAGGACAAACTGGAATCAATCAACTGGCGCCGTTGCCGGGGAAAGCTTTAGGCGTATTATATTTTTGTGTTATAATTGTTTTGTGTTTGTTTTGGTATTTGTGTTTTTGTTTTTGTTTCCGTATTTGTGTTTTTGTGTTTGTTTTGTATTTGTGTATTTCCTTGTGTTTTTGTTTTTAGCTTTCCTACTTTTTCCACAGTTGCGTGTGATCTTCTTTTTATGTTTGTTACTGTGTATGCAAGGTCGACAAAGTCTCAACAGGAGACTAGCCCCCGTGTTTAACAACATTCACAAATCACAAAGGATTGAAGCGCCCAATTTGGAAGGAGAAATCTTGAGAGAAGTCTACTTTTCAAGTGATGACTCTCAACTTTTGGAGATGAATGTCAACCACATTAACAATGAGAACATTGCAAATGTGGCAAAGAACATGAGGGATTTTGCTCGTCCCGTGTTAGGGGCATCAACTTCTTATATTGTTCTTGGAGATGCCGCAAGAAATTACGAGTTGAAGAACATCCACTTCAACCAATTGCCATCCTTTTATGGGATGCCCGCAGAAGATGCCTTAAACTTCATCCGGGAGTTCTATGTTGTGGTTCAAACCTTTCCTTTACAAGGTTTGAACGAGGATCAATTGAAGATGAGGTGCTTTCCTTACACTTTGAAGGATCATGCTAAGACATGGCTCATGTCTCTTCCATCAAATTCACTAGCCAGCTGGAATGCCGTGTATGAGAAGTTCATGGTAAAATACCTCAAATCAGAAGACCCAAGATTTGAGAGCTCAAATTGTCACCTTCTCCCAATCTCCGGGGGAAGCATTTCATGAAGCGTGGCATCGCTTCAGGGGTCTTCAACAACAATGTCAGCACCACCATCTAGCACCTGAGTTGCTCAACCAGTTCTTCTATGATGGATTGTCCCAAAATTTCAATATATGGTGGATAATACAGCGGAAGGAGATATAGGTGGCCGCACATCTGAAGAAGTCTCTAACATTTTTTAGACAATGGCCACCACATCTCAACAGAAGAGTGCTAGGGGGAAATGAGCTTTTATCAACGAAGCCAACCCTAGCTATGATGTGACCAAACAGTTAGCCGAGCTAACTAGACAAGTGGAGATACTGAGGTCATCTAGAAGCCCACCTCGACAAGCTATGGCTTTAGAGACATATAGAGTATGTAGAGATTATGGTCATGGAGCCAATGTGTGTCCAAAATAGATGGAATCCAGTTTCAATAAGGAAGTACAGTTTCTCGATCTCCAAGAGCAAGTCAATGCCTTGCAAGGATTCCAACCTCAACAACAACACAGTCCTTACTCCTAAACATACAATCCGGGTTGGAGAAATCATCCAAATTTTTCTTGGAAGCAACCTCAGCACCCTCAGCCATTTCATCAACCACCTCCACCTCAACAAGCTGGAGATAGCCAAGCCCCACAATATCCCAGACCTCCCCAATATCTGGCTCAACCAAACCAGTCTGCAAGGCTATCCTTGGAAGACACATTGCAAGCCTTCATGAAGGCTACTCAATAAAGATTCGAGTCCATAGAAGCTTCTATTAAGTAGATCAACACCCAAATGGGTCAGGTTGCAGACACTATTGGTGATCTATCCAAATGGATGCAGAGCGGGAAAATGCCAAGCCAACCCGAGCAAGTGCATGCCATAACTATGCTCAAAACTGACGGCATTGAGGAGAACAAGGTTGGAGAGCCCAACTTGAATGAAGTTGCCTTTGAAAATGAAGGGGCTCCTCAACACAAGAAGAGGGAGGCTGAAGAAACGAAAGCTTAAGGGAAGAATCTTACCCTACATAGAGCCACGAATTTCTATGAACCTCCAATTCCTTACCCAGGCTAGTTGAGAGATGAAAAGAAGGAACGGCAACTACAAGAGTTTTACAAACTCTTCTTAAAAGTGAACGTCAATCTTCCTCTCTTGAGCATCATCCAAAATGAGCCAGCCCATGTGGAATTCTTCAAGGAGCTGGTGGCAAAGAAAAAGAGATTCAGGGAAGATGAGCAAATTTTGATGCCCAAAGTGGCAAGTTCAATCCTGCAGCATGAATTACCTCTCAAACTTGGCGATCTAGGTAGCTTTACTCTTCAAATTTCTTTGGGGAATGGTAAGGAAGCATGTGGGATGTTAGATTTGGGAGCAGGAATAAATTTAATGCCTTATTCTATATTTAAGCAATTAGAGTTATGGAACTTGAAACCTACTACAATGTGCCTGCAATTTGCTGATAAATCTATTAGGTATCCTAAGGGAATTGTTGAGGATATCCTTGTGAGAGTAGGTGGGTTGATAGTCCCCGTTGACTTCATTGTCTTAGATGTAGGGGATGTCTTAGCTCGCAAGATTTTACGGAAGCCGCCAATAACGCGCTCTTATTCAAAGGAAGGCTTTGTGTGCCAAATAAGGAAGAACTAAAGGAGGAAATTATGTGCGAAGCACATGACACGCCATATACAGCACATCCCAAAAGCACCAAGATGTATCAAGACCTCAAAAAGAACTTCTAGTAGAATATCATGAAGAGAGAAAAGTAGCCACCTTCGTAGAAAGGTGTTTGAACTATCAGCAGGTGAAAGCCTTCAATCAAAAATGTTATGGTTGCTCCAACCCATAGAAATTCCTGAATGGAAGTAGGATCATAGTAGTATGGACTTTGTGGTAGGATTACCAAAGTCTAAGCGGTGGGATACCACTATTTGGGTAATCGTGAATCGATTATCGAAAGCAGCACATTTCATTGTTGTTATTATGACATATGGGCTAGATCAATTAGCCCAGATGTATGTTAGGAAATTTGTACGATTGCACGATGTGCCGGTCTCGATTATATCAGATTGTGATACGAGGTTTATGTCAAGATTTTAGAGGAGTCTACAAGAAGCAATGGAATCAAAGCTCAATTTTAGCACGGTATTTCATCCTCAAACAGATGGCCAGTCCGAGAGGACTATCCAGATTCTAGAAGACATGCTTAGAGGAGTAGTCATTGATCAAAGAAGCAGCTGGGAGGAGCTACTGTAATTGGTAAAAGATGCGTACAACAACAGCTACCAGTCACCGATCGGCATGGTCCCATATGAAGCCCTGTTAAGACGGAAGTATAGATCACCCTTGTATTGAGACGAAATTAGAGAGAGAAGGATACTTGGACCTGAAATGGTCCAGGAAGTGGTCCAGAAGATCGAGCTTATTCGTCAGCAAATCAAGGAGATTCAAGATAGATAGCAGGCTTACGCAGATCAAAGAAAAACGGAACTCAGTTTTGACATTGGAGATAAAGTGTTCTTGAAAGTGTCTCCGTCAAGAGGAGTGGTTCATTTTAGCAAACGAAACAAGTTAAGGCCCATATTTATTGGACCTTTTGAGATTTTAGAGAACGTGAATGAAGTAGCCTACAGGTTGGCCTTACCACCCAACCTGAGTGACATTCATAATGTCTTCCATGTCTCAATGATAAGAAAGTACGTGTTTGATCCAGAACACGTGATTAGGAAGGAAGAAATAGTCCTGAATGAGGACTTAGCCTATGAAGAGAAGCCCTAGGCCATTATGGATCAAAGGATCCAGAAGTTAAAGAACAAGGAGATCAATCTTGTAAAGATGATCTGGAACCATCATGGTTCAAAGGAAGCAACATGGGAGCTCGAATCCGAGCTACTCAAAAAGTACCCTGATATCGTTTATCATGGTTAGTAAATTTCGGGACGAAATTTCTTTAAGGGGGTAGGATGTAACACCCCAAATTTTCGATTGAGGTTTAGAGGATTCTTAATGATAATTAAGAAGTTAAGGAAGAAATTTAATTAAGGTTAATTAAGGTCAGATGTCAGTCATGACTTTAGGGGTCAGTTTTCGTGAAAATTGTCTTTTGAGAAAATTTGATCTTAATTCTTTTATGGTCATTCGTGGTCTCGTTAGAAAGGTTTTAATTCAAGGAGTATGCCGGTATTTTCAGATTTTAATTCTGAAGTCATTTGAGTTCCCGGTGATGAAAAATGTATTTAAAGGATTTATGAATAGTAACTTTTGCGTGCGTTCGTGTTTTGAGAAATTTACGAAATCCTCCTCGTTGATCCGAGTTTTATTCTGTTAAGCCCCTCCTATGGGAAATGACTCAAGGAATCCATTAGCATTCACGGATTTCCATTCTGAGGTCAATCGAACGCTCGAGAGCAAAATCTGTCAGTCTGAGTAAATAGTAAAAAGTAATTCCAAAAAGGGAATCTTTTCTCATCTTTCTTCTAGCGACCCCGTCTTCTTCACGAATCAAGTTGGTCCACTAGTATTCGAGCCAACGAGTCCCCCGGTATTTTTAGATTTCATGTCTGAAGTCATTTGGACCTCGACATCGAATAAAACAGCTTTTAACCGAACCCGAGATGACTTTTGCAGTATTCTTGCACTGAAGTGGCTTCCCTTGGAAGCCAAAGCTTTTCCTATAAATACAAGACCACCCCCTTAGCATTCATTTGCTCATTCACATCCATTTCACTTTCAAGTTGAGAGAGTGAGAAAGCTTTGAGAGCCGAGAAAGTTCTGTCGAAGTAAAAAGCGTTCTTCGTGAGTGTTCTGCAAGACGACGAGTGGAGTGGCGTGGAAGGGATGCAGTGAGGGAAGGTGCTAGGGGCGCCATTGGGTTGTAGTGGGTGGTTCTGCCACCGTTGCAACTCGATGAGACGCTGAGCTAGCCACCTTCCTTCGACGCACCTAACCCTATCCATTCTTGTTCGTCAGTCTCGATTTCCATTTCTTTTCCGTCTTTCAATTCCGCATTTACTTTTCGTTCTTTATGCTCTTCGTGTTCTTCATGTTATTCATTATTATTTCTTTATTTCCATCTAAATTTAGTAGTTCGATTTTCATTGAAGTTCCAAGTTAATAACGTTTACGTTATATTGCCCGCTTTATTGTTGTCGTTATGATTCTCGTTATTAATTCTTGTGATTAGTCTCGTTTATTCTATTTAAATCCCGTTCAAGTTATATTTTAAGATATCGTCATTATTCTAAATATTTAAAGAAGATTATTGTGTTTATGTCGTTATAATGCCGATTTCATTTAAAAGTTAAAACGTGCAGTTTCATGTTGATTTAAATTATTGAAGCATGTTTTTTCTAAATTTTATAAGTGTTCTTCATGTTCGTCGAAGGAATCGACGAACACTGAATAAACCCAGTTGAAGATTGCCCAGAACTGGGCGGAGGAGAGAGACAGGAAGAGCCCCGCTGCGCAGGGGGGCTGTCCGCCGGCGCCGGTGTGCGCCGCGGCGCGGTCCTCCCGTGTTGTTTCATGCCTATTTTTCCCGGCTATTTTCGTACCCTCTTTTCTAGCCTTTCGAGTTGTGTTTTTCCAATCTAATCCCGAGTTATTTCCAAGTTTAAATTTAGAAAACTTTCAAGATATTTCCAAGTTATTTCAAATAAACTTTTCAAGTTAAATCCGACTAAAATTCGAGTATTGAAAAATAAATTCTCCAAGTAAATTCTTCTCGAATTTTATTAAGTCATTAAGTCGTGCAATCTGTATTTAAGTCTTAGATTTTAGTCTTCGAGTTATATGTTGTTATTTCTCGCTATAGATAGTTAATTTCTTCGAAGAAGGCCGCTAAGTCGATGATTCGACTTTTGTAGGAGGAAGTGAGCCTCGTAGGAATTCGGAGAAGGATCATCAACTCGTTACTTCATCTTATGTCAAGTGATCGAGGTGGGTAAATCTATACTTATCTAAAGTTTGAGCTAATAAGCTCTAGAAGCATATAGGGCAAATGAGATATCCAATAAAATATTTTGCTTTGCCTGATTGATCTCTGTACAAGGAAGGAAGGAAAGGAAGATATTATGTTGATTTAGCTCTCGAGCATGTTTAGAAATGTTAGGAATGTTAAAGTATTGTTTATGCTTAAGATATTTAGAATTGTCTTTAGTTACAATTCGTATTTATTTACGTTCATCCCCTTGTATTTGAATGATTATGCTTTGTTAAAGCTTGTATAGTTAAAGATTAAGGATTGCCTTATTAGGGTGGCGTTAAACCCCTTATAGGACAAAGTCATGCCTAAATAAAGGATTAGCCTTAGACGTTGTTCTAAGCTCGATAATTATAGTAAGGTTAAGGAAGCTAAGGAATTAAGAATTAAGGTTGAGAAAGGAAGGCTAAGTTAAGAAAGGAAGAGTATAGCTTTTATAACCAGGATTGAGCTCAGAATTCATGATCTTTGATCATTTAAGGGTGTCACTGCTGGGTTAATTCCCTCGCAAACTCGTTTGGATATTTGAGATAACCCCTCTTCTATCCTATGGCATGCCTAAGAGTGCAGTTGACATCAGGTTTGAGCCAAGGTTGGGCCCAAAAGAAAAGAAAAGGTTTTACGGATATAGAGAGGGTTTTTGTGTTTTACTCTCCATATACCACCAGTTTATTATTGGATATTTCTCGAGTTATTAAAGAAGCTTTTATTAAAACCCACTGAGTACATTAGTGCTCACGCCCTCTTTTTCAAATGTTTTCAGGTTGAGATGCTGAGGATGATGGTGGCTGTGGATGTGGGTTGGCTGCCAAGATTGTCTTGCTATTATATAAGTTTCTTTTGAAATCCCATTATATGTTCTGCTACTCTGATTCACTCTTTCCAAATTTCACACAAGTTCTATCGTGATTATTGAAATTCTATGAATATTTCCCCAGATATGGTTATCTATATATAAAGATGCATTATAAGTTTTATTCCTGCTTCTCGAGTATATTTTCCTTTCGCCTATGAAGAGCCTTGTTTATGTTGGTATCTGTTTATCCGCTTTAACCTATAAATGGGTCTATGCTTGTTGGTATCTGATTAGTTAACCATTTTATTCCACTAAAGCATGTTTCCTTCGTAATCAAGTAAACCCGAGTATCGTCGTCTATCTTTCAAAAGTACATCTTAATTCGTAAACCCTCTTTGTTAATCTTCCGTCTTTATTCATTAATCCCTTAATAACACCCCGTCCCAATTCGTTAATCCCTATCTCGGGACCGGGCTGTTACACCAACACCCGCAGGAGGTGGTTCCCGGGAAAATCAAAATCTGAAGAGAGTGGGGCGTTGGTTGATGGAGAAGCGTTCTCTTGTGGGGAAATTGAGCTTTTCAGCCCATGGACGAAGTGTTCCATCCAGCTTAAGGGGCACAAAGCTATCGTGCTCTACGATCCCCCTGATCGCTAGCTGAAACTATGCCTAGCTTGAGACTATAAAATGAGCGCTGCATTGGAGGCAACCTATGATTTTATTCTTTTTATGATTTGTTTAATTTTTACCCTTATTGTGTGCTTAAGTTTGTATTTTTGTTGTTGTCTTGCAGGAGCAAAGATTTTGTTATGTGTCTTTTTAAGTCTTGTCTTTGATTTATGTCTTGATTTTATGTTCTGTTTTATTTGTTGAGACCCGCACTTAACATGTGTTGCCTTGTCTAATTGTCAAACTTGGTTATTTGGAATGTGAATCTTCAAGGGATTATTGCTAAGATGATCATGTTGCACGAAATCGTTCACATTGTTTCATCCTGGAATTTGAATTGTCTTGAGAATGATTATGTTTAGATGATTTGTGTTGTGGGGTTTCATCCTCTAAGAATTTGAAGGCTTGTTCTTTCTCTTGTCAAATGTGTCAATCATGCTCGAAAAATCATTCCATCCTCTAACTTCCTATCTTCTGATATATTTATATATAAAAAAATAAATGAAATGAAATAATATTTAAATAAAGTGAGGATAATTAGGATTTCTGCTCCTCTGGTCGTCTAAATCGACTATGAGCATGGGAAACCACACAAGGACACTGGGGATTTCATCCCTAAGGACTAAACCTTGTGAAGGTTGATCCATGTCCTCTTGTTTTAATTATCGTAATAAACGAGATTGCATTTCGGATTCTACTTCTATCATGTGTGACATTCCTTTGAATCTCTCCATGATGAGTATGAGAAACCACATTAGGAAGCTCGGTTTATCCCGATGATTTCACCTAACGAATTATATCTTTTGGGGTGCATTCGCGGGTTATTTTTGAATAAAGTGTGGGGGAGTAGTGAGAGGAATGTTCTTCAGGATAATTGTTGCATTCTGCTTTGAAAACATCTTGCCTTCTTATTCTCATTGAACGAACCACATGCCTTGTTTAATAAATGTGTCATTCTCCTTGATAATAAGCATTCTAGTTTGAAATCGTGTGGAATGTTCTAGTGTGCATGATCTTCTTGGGGGTAATTCCTTCTTGCTTCATATCTTGAATGATTTTGTTTGCTTGTGAACAAGCAAAGGTTTAAGTGTGGGGGAGTTGATTGATGTTTATTTATCCTATTTTATCATAGGAATTTAGTATCTTTTGTATGTGTTTTTTCAATGTTTTGTGTTGTTTTTATGTCATTTCTTTCACTTCTGCTCTTTTGGTGAGTTGTGCCAGGTTTGTGCAAAACTTGAGCTTTCGTGTCCAAAAGCAGGATATTATGGCATAAAAGTGGCTAGGAGGAGAAGCTCACAAACTGAAGCTCCCAACTGAAGCTCCAGCCTGTGGATAAGTCCTGAATCACCCACTACGCTGAGCTGGTCGGGGGTCTCAACTGATAGCCGAGCTCAAGTCGCACCCCAAACTGATCAGTCTTGGGGTCAAACTGAAGATTCCAAGCAAGAACTGAGAGTTTGGAGCTGAGCTGGAGCCACAACTGATGGGATCAGTTGGAGTCTCCTAACTGACGAACTGAACTGATGGAGCCAAGAGCTTGGAGCTGCAGCTGAAGAACCGAGAGCTAAGCTGAAGTTTCTCAACTGAAGAAACCTAACTAATGAGCTGCAACTGATGAAAGCGCCAAATTGAAGAAAATCCGGAAGTTGGAGCTGAAGGGCCCCGCCGGCGCGTAACCCCCGCGACTGCGGGGCAGTGCTCACGGTGGAGCATCCCCACGAGCGAGCGGCACTCTAGTCCCACGAGCGCGAGGCACGCTGCTGGCGCAGGGCGGTCAGTTCGTGCCCCCTTGATCAGTCCTGCAGCGATCAGTTCGAGCTCTAGTCGATCAGTTTCAGCTGTGTTTCATCAGTTTTGATCTTTAATGCTCTCCACCACTTGGCCAACTGTGGGAATTAAATGCACGCAGTTTTAGCTAGGAGTATGAGGAGTTGGGGAATCATCAAGCAATAACTCCATCTTTTGCTTTTCTCTCTCCTCAACCAATAAATCATCCACCATCTCCATCCATTCATCTGTTCTGAGGATACAGACGGAAGGACAGGGGGCAATTGACAACTTCTCAACACACCCTTGGGAGGATTGTGGATGCATTCTCCCCCCAAAATTCCACCACTCACTCCATACTTGGAGGGAAAAACTGACAACTTTCCTCTCCACCATTCACCACCACCACAGTTCCAGAGAGAGAAAAGAGAAGGAGAAGAGGCAAATAAGCTCAAGCTCAAGAAGAAGGCACGAGAAGAGGATTCCAACTTCAAGCCGTCCATGGAAGCTAGGCTTGCACGAGAATTCTCCTTCTTGGTATTTCTTTCTTTAGCTTAGCTTATTTGTGGGGATTGTCCCAAAACTGACGAGACAAATAATATTGTAGGAGTTTGTATTTTATTTATCTTTTGATTTTTAAAATGAAGAGCTTGTATTTTTTTGTGTTGTTTCAAGCATGATGGGCTAATTCCGTTCATTAGGGGGTAGATAATCAATTTGGTTTCGATCCATGCTTGTGATAGTTGATTTCTTGTTGTTGGAATTGTGCTTGTTTATGTTGAATACTTGGCCAGTACTTAGCATTGATAGACTCTAGATGAGACCGAGAGGAGATTCTATAGCCCGAGTTAGGTTCCTTCAACGTTAGGTGAATTGTGTTTCGTAAGCCTAATTGTTAGTCTTTAGGTGGACCGGGTACATAAGCCTAATGATTCGTATGATATAGCCGATGGGGGTTTAATGGATCAACGGTGACAGTAAGTGAAGTTAAGCCACTTGAAGGGGTCTATTGTACGTCCAGAATTAACATAATCAACTTGAATCAAGCTAGGAGATAAACCAATGAGAGAATCTACACCCTAATGCTCTTTTCATAATCTTTTCATCAATCTTTGTTATTGTGGTGTTGCTAATTAATTTTACTTGCTTTAATTTGGTGGTTTAGTAAAAACCATCCAATCCCTTGTTTAGAGTGTTTAGGATTACATTTAAATTAATGTGCGTGTTAACAATTGTAACGTGAGAAGACAATTGCCCAGATAGAGCTTTCCTCGAGAGACACGACCCGAGTTAGCTCGCCGCCCTACAATCGACCCCGTCCTCTTGCGGATTCAGATCGAAGTAGTTGCGTAGGACAAACCGGAATCAATCAGTAACCCGCAACCGCTACCTTGATGCGTATTGGGTAAACCCCGTCCCTGTGTAATAATCTGCAAACCTACACAGTGGAGGTAAATCACATTTGGCAAGCCAGGTGTGACAGGCTTACACCTAGTGGTGTTGGTGGTGGGTCGAACTCGAGACCTTTGACCTCAAGAAACACCACTCCACCACTAGGCCATCCCCAAGGGGATACTGTATAGAGTTTTTACTGTATATAATATTTGTGCTAACTACTAAATAATAAGAATATTTTTAATCTTGAATATTTGATTTCTTAATTTTGATAATAAATTTTTGAGAAATTATTATGTTTTCAATATCATTTATTTCATTTAATATTTCTTATTTAATGAATTGAGAATGATTATTTTGTCAATAAAAGTCTTAATTTTTGTTATTTTTTTTTCATTTTATTGCTATGTACATTTTAACTAATATCAACTATATACTATAATAGATGTTAGTTTATATAACTAAGAGTTTAAGATTAACTATATGACATTGATTCTAAGAATATTGTTCCTATTGAGTATTTGATTAGTTTTAATTTGTGTTAATTTCATTTTTTTTCTTTATTACTTTGTTACTTTTGGTAATATTAATTTAATATTATTAATTTAATTTCATGTATTAAAATTTAATGGTGAGTATTATTTGTCTAGTTGTCAATATTAATCTTAATTTTTTAATTTCATTTTCCTTTACTACTTTACACAAATTATAAATTTATAATTTATAACTTATAACTTATATTCTTATAAGTTATAACTAATAATCTAAGATGGACTATAATCTATTTTTTTTTCCACCTGTTATATATTCTTATAAGTCAATGACTATATTAAAATACTAATCGATAGAAGATAGTATATATATATAACTAAGAGTTTAAGACTAACTATATAACATTAATGCTAAAAATATTATTACTCTGGAACATTTGATTAGTTATAATTTTTGTTAATTTTCCTTTTCCTTTATTATTTTGTTACTTTCGATAATATTAGTTTAATATTATTCATAATTTCTCTTATTACTTAGTATTTATTATTGAGCGTTCAATTCTTAATTTTGATAATATTAATATAATATCATTTCACATTTCATATTATTATTATTATTATTATTATTATTATTATTATTATTTATTATACTAATATATTATGTAAAATTGTAAATAAGATAACTATATTATATATAAATATATAATATGTGTATATATATAGTTCATTAGTGTGTCTGTTTGTGTATATATATTTGTTACTCGTGATCATTGATTTCTTAACTTTAATAATATTAGTTCAATAATTAATACCATTAATTTCATTTTATTTTAAATGAGAAGTATTAATTTGACAAAAGTTACAATATAAATAAATAATATTTTAAAAATTACAAAAATAGTATGTGTCTCGAGTTCTAAATCGAATAGCTCGCGAGCCCGGCTCAAGCTCAACTCATTTAAGTTCTCACGAGAGCTCGTGAGACAGCTCATGAGTCCGACTCGTTTAAGTACTCGCGTGCCAAGATCGAGCTCGGCTCGTTTAACTACTCGCGAGCTGGCTCGCGAGACAGTGTGTGAGACGGCTCGTTAAAAAGCTCGAGAACCTCACGAGCCGAGTTAGCTCGTGAGCTCGACGAACCCAACTCGAGAAAATAGCAAGCTCGTTTAACAAGCTCGAGCTCGACTCATTTAATAAACGAGCCAGTCTCGAGCGAGCTTTTTTCGAGCCGATACCCGAATATCTCGCGAGTAGTTTGACTCATTTCCAGCCCTAAAGATCATGTATACATAAACACTAATATTTATGCATGATTCTACTTGACATTTGCAAAACTACATGCAACCGTCCACTTCACACCAAATATTGCTTCAAATTAGGGTTTCTATTAGGGTAAAATTACATCTTATGTTCCAAATTATGAAAATTTTCACAAAAATGTCCAAAGTATTGTTATGTACAATGATGAGCTGGTGATGGGAGAAGAAGTAAATAGCGATGGAGTGCACTGGAATTTCCGTTGGTGATGGCGGAGGCATTGGGAAAGAAAAGAAATGATTTTTAGGAATTCTTCAATTGTGAATGAATCCAGATCCGATCTAATCACCAAGTTGTGTGGGCCTTTTCCTTATGAGTTCTCTTTAATTAATTCCCTAAGGGCCCAATACAGAATTAGAGAGGCCCAATTTTCTAAAATTAGGTTTTTGCTTATGTTATGGGTCCCATTATATTGTATGGTATAAATACCACTTGAAGTTATGAATAGGATATAAAAAAAGAATTACTCAAGTTTTCTCTCCCGTTTCTCTCTCGTAATCTCCCCCAAAACTCTTCTCAAATTCCCCCATTTCTATTCCTCAAATATTTGCGAGATACAAATTTTACTAGTTATTCTTCTATATAAATTCTAGAAATATAAGAAAATTACAAAAAATGGTGAAAGTATCCGGGATCACAACAGTTGGTATCCAAAGCCACCTTTCCTCGGACGTGGCAGACGATGCGTTGCTCAAGGAGCTGCAAGAAAGCCAGGAAAAAATGTATCAGAAATGGCAGGTTGAAATCATGAAGAGGATGCAGCTGAAATGAAACTCCAAGAGCAATTAACCAAACTCCACACAGGTATGAGTTCCAATTTCGAACGCCTTTCCAATATCTCGAATGCTTTGCAGCTGCAGCTGATGGGTGACAGTAAGGGCAATGAAATAACAGTGGAAGACTCGATACTTGGAGACCCACCGTCAGGGTTTGGTTTTGGCAGTGAGATCAAAGTGTTAACAGATGATGAGCCTGTGGTGGGTGACTCTTCTCTAAATTTTAGAGCAGAAAGCTCCTAGTTTAGAAGTCAAAATTCAACTAGAGAAATGGTATTATTAGATCATCAAACTTTAAAACAAACCCATTTTCCTAGGCTTGAATTCTCTAAATTTGATGGGTCACATCCTAGGGTGTGGATTGCTAGGTGTGAGGAGTATTTCAAATTGGTTTCCAACATTTCTGAGGAACAGAAGGTTACACTAGCTTCTAGGAATTTTGAAGGGAGGGCTGCAACTTGGTTTCAAACCTTTAATTCCAGATATGGTTCTGTTACTTGGAAGCAATTGATTGAGGTGATTTTGGCTAGGTTTGAGGATCTTGAGAAAGCTGAGATAGAAGTGGAAGTCAACAAAGTTAATCATAGAATGAACTATCTGGACTATGTTAGTAAGTCTGTGGAATTGAAGGAATACATGTTGTTATTTGATCAAGGTGGCTGTAGTGAGACCTATCCTGCAGCAAGCTTTCCCAATGGATTGATTGAGAAGTTTAGAGCTGAAATTAATGTGTTTGACCCTGATATACTGGAGCAGGCTATTGAATTAGGCAAAAGGCTTACCAGTTCTTTCCAAACTGGGACGTTTGGATGGACAGTACAAGGGTGCAATCTTAATCATCTTCTTGGGCTACTGCAACATGATGTTATCCTTAGAGAAGTAAGAGAAGCGTGGCTCCAAGAGATTGTTGTCAGCTATTCTGGCTCATATTATACCAAGAGAATGGCAACTAAGAGAAGAGACCCTACTTTACACCCTAAGGTTCCCCTCATAGGCTGTTATAGAAGGTCCATTAATGGACATGGAATTCTCAGTAAGCCACTTTTTGCTCAAGAAAGATGAATTCAAATGGTCACCTGAGGCTGATCAAATAACTAGCAGACTGAAGGAGGCAATGACAAATGCTCATGTACTGGCTCTACTAGATTTTGCCCAACATATTTTTCTGGAAATAACTGCAAGAGGCATCGGGTTTGGTGATGTGTTAGTGCAGTTGGAAAGACCCGCTTTCAAGAGCAAGAGTCTATATTTTGTGAATCAGGCTCTCTTAATAATTAAGGGGGAGTTTTGAGTTGTGTTAATGGTTATGCAGAGATGGAAACACTACTTGCTAGGGCATGAGTTTATAATCGGGATTGCTCAACAAGTTCTAAGGCATCTGCTAGACCAAAGAGCTATGTCACTAATTCAGGGGAAGTGGATAACCAAGTTTTTAGCGTTGGACTATGAGATAAGCAACATAAATAGAAGGGAGAAAGAGGTTGTTGATGCCCTATCTAGAGTGCAAGGGGAAGGGGCTGATTGTTCAGTCATCACCATGGTGACTCGAATTTGGCCACATAAAGTAATTGCTAACTACTCAGATAGATTGTTAAGATATAAATGCAGTGTAGGTGTGGGTGGTGATCTAACATTAGGGGAAGAGATACTTCTAGCAATGCATTACTTATTCTATGGGGCATATACGATACTCAGATGGGTTTTCTTTTGTCTTGGCATGAAAGAAGATGCGAAGAAGCTCGTTAAGTCCTGTTCCAATTTGAACAAACCAAATCATGGCCTTACACGGGAGCTACTACAGCCATTACCTATATCAGAGCCACCACCATGGAGTTGTATATTCAATACGGATATAATAGACGGGTTACTCAAGTCTGGAGGGATAGACACTAATCAAGTCAAAATGAAAAATGAGACTGGCAATAGAAGGGCTATGCTACATGAATTGAAATCAAAACTACTGCAGGCTCAAAATCCCATGAATGTTCAAGCAGATAAGTCCAGAATTGAGAAATGTTGAAGCAGAAGACTTGGTGTACCTGAAGCTACAAACATATCGACAAAATTCGATTTCTCTGAAGCAAAATCTGAAGCTAGCCACACGATCTTACGGTCTCTATAAGAGTTTGGAAAGGGTAGGTTATGTTGTTTATAAATTGAGACTTCCTGATGGGTCACAAATACATCCCATGATCTATATCTCCCTTCTGAAAAACAAAGTTAGAGATGAAATCGTACCTCCTCTGCGAGAGCTGCTGAAGTTGAACTATGACAACAATTTCGATCTGGCCATGATGGCTGTCTTCGACACCCAGATAGTACAGAAAGGAAATGATAAAAGATCCCAGCACTTAGTGAAATGGTGCGAAGAAAAGATAGATCTTGTTTCATGGGTAGATCAAACGTTTATGCAGAAGAAATTTCTGGGGCTAGATCCTTGGGGACAAGGATCTCACAATGGGGGGAGTAATGTTATGTACAATGATGAGCTGGTGATGGGAGAAGAAGTAAACAACGATGGAGTGCACTGGAATTTCCGTTGGTGATGGCGGAGGCATTGGGAAAGAAAAGAAATGATTTTTAGGAATTCTTCAATTGTGAATGAATCCAGATCCGATCTAATCACCAACAAGTTGTGTGGGCATTTTCCTTATGTGTTGTCTTTAATTAATTCCCTAAGGGCCCAATACAGAATTAGAGAGGCCCAATTTTCTAGAATTAGGTTTTTGCTTATGTTATGGGTCCCATTATATTGTATGGTATAAATACCACTTGAAGTTATGAATAGGATATGAAAAAAAGAATTACTCAAGTTTTCTCTCCCTTTTCTCTCTCGTCTTCTCCCCCAAAACTCTACTCAAATTCCCCCATTTCTATTCCTCAAATATTTGCAAGATACAAATTTTACTAGTTATTCTTCTATATAAATTCTAGAAATATAAGAAAATTATAAAAAATGGTGAAAGTATCCGGGATCACAACAAGTATATGACTAATTCATCTTTCGTCCTGAGCAATTGACAAATTGAAAATTTTGTCCCTATGACAACTTTTGTTAACTTATCATTAGATCGGGACATAGGGTGTAATTAGTCATAGTTCAGGACATTTTTGTGAAAACTTTAGTAGTTCGGAACATAAGCTGTACTTAGTTGTAGTTCAAGACATTTTTGTTACAACCTTTATAGTTCAGGACAAGAGACTTTTAATTTTTTCCTTCTATTAATTAGGTTTGGTTTTAAAATTTAATAATATATACTCTTTTTTGTTTTTGTTTTTTAAAGGAATAATAAACACTCTTGATTAGTCCACTTTAAAATTTTAAAATTTATGGTGTTAGAGCCCAATTGTGTGAAAGTCTAAATAATTGACTGGTCCAATGGGCCATAGCCTCACAAGCACTACGTACCAATTTCCTTTAGAGCAATTCTAAACATGGCCACAATATTTCTCATTGAAGCCCCCCTATATAAAATAATTTAAAAGTATAATTCATTTGTACAATTTTACCCTTAGTAGACATAGCCCCCATTTAAAACCCTAATAAAAGAATAGAGTTTCTTCCATAGCCCCAACTCTTCTTTAAAAAAACAGGAAAACACAAAGAATTTTTTTTTTTTTTGCAGTTATTCCATCAATATCAATAATCAAACAAAATATTTCTCCATACCAAGTTGGACATGCTGTTGCAATATCGATAAAGATCCAGGATTTTGGGTGGGTTTTTTTTTTCCATTCTTTCGCCATGATGCACTTTATTTTTACAGTTCAACAAAGATTTAATTCAAAACAAAGAAGATATATAGAAGTTTTCTGATAATATTGTACCATTGATTGAAAAATTCCCAGAAAAAAAAAATATGCAAGTACTATTGATCCCATGCTTCTATTTCAAGTCAATTTCTTTACCACAACCATTGAAAAAATTGCAAATATTTCCCAATCTGCTGTAAATTAAACTGGCGACTGCAAATATTAGAATAAATTATAAATACTAATCTATAGTCTAAATGTACAAGACAATATGCCTCTTCCATAATCAAGTGAAGGTTTCAAACTCTAATCGGATATTCTGCAGAATAGTTAATTGGGGGCTATTAGACTTTACTCCTTTATCATGTTTTAAAGTTTGGGGCTATTTGATTCTATCAAAAAATAAAAAATTTGGAGGCTATGAGAGTAATATAGTACATCTGAATAATATTTTTAATTTTATTATAAATAAAAATGCGGTTATATTTAGAATTGCCCTTTCCTTTATTCTTCATTTTGGTGAAAGTAAAATATCAATTTTATTGTAATATTCTCTCTATTTTATTTTTATCCTTATCATATATATATTGTATATTTAAGTAATTAAAATCACTTCTTCAGAGAAGATCATCCTAGATAGAGATTTGAATGCGTGAATGCGTGTGTTTATGTGCGCGACTTTTCTGGCCAATGTGATTGTGTAGGCCTCTAGCCGCCGCCGCCGCCTCCTTAATTGGAGCAGCCACCAACCACGGCCGATAACTGAGATAAATGAGCCGCATCACCACCTCTTTTTTAGCGGCTCCATCTCCGCCTCCCACGACCACCACCATCGCCGCCGCAACCGAGACAGACTCTGACAATTTCCACCATATATCGTTTATAAAATCTCAGTATATCAGCAATGATTGACTGCTTCATCCTAAAATTATTGCAGGCAACATATATATAAATCAATGATGGTCCACATCACACAACTAACCTCTTCAAGATTTGTCATTGCTAACAGCCCATTTCTGAAATCGACATCAGATAACAATTTAATATACAAAAAATCTTGATATAGTAAACTGGTTCAAGACTCTCCAGTCTCCATGAAACATTGAAAAAGGAAAAGAGATCAACACCACAAGGCCAACAAATATGCCAATAATATGCTACCACTCATTACAGAATATCAACACACATGTTTCCACCAATTTATATAATTTTAAGGGAGACGAATTCCCACATAATGTAGTTAAGTGCTACATACAGCATTGCATCAGCTCAATTGGTACATTAATCACTTTATTGCATTTTGGTGCAAGAACAGAAAACAACACAATTAACTACTCAAGTTAACTTCCATCACCAATCAGACTATAAATAACCACATTTACTTCTCTACCAGAAATTGTAAGCACAGTTTATGAACAATGTGTAAACTAACACCACAAAAATCAAATCCAAAAAATTACAGAGGAAAACAATTGAGAAACTATTTTACATACAGATTAACAGTGATGAGACAGCATCACCTCAGGCATTGTTACTCGAGTCGAGTCAGAGTCAAGTGCGGCCAAAGACGCCCCATAGCTTGCCGCGTCCAAGGCTATCAAGGAGCTTCTTAGAGCCCTCAACATCCGCCTCCACAAGCTTCTGCAAATGAACAGACGCGCCCGCTGCCACTACTTGTTTCTGGCATTTCTTGGTATGCACCAGTGATGATAACAACGATATGATATGCTTCCTATCCAAGTTCTGCACTGAGGGATTCAATAGCTGAACTGCACAAACAATCCCCTTTTCCTCCTTCCTGAAAATCCTCCTATTTCCAGCATAACTCATAAGATTTGACAACATTTCCGCGGCAGCCTCCTTCTCCTCCAATGCCTTACCATCCAACATGTTCACCAGCAGCGGAATGCACCCCATTTCACCCAATTCCTTCCTTATTTTACTATTGTAAGCCAAATGACAGAGCGCCTTCGCAGCTGAAATCCTTGCTCCTAGAACTCCACAACTCAGCGCCCCAACCACGCGGTTTAGGAATCCATTCGCCACCAGAAACTCAGCAAGATTCGGGCACGAGGCCAATGCTCTCACCATCTCCACAACCACCTCCACACTCTGAGCACTAGGAGCAGAATTCCAGATATCTTTTAGCATCTCAATTCCACCTTCCCTTGCAACTAACAGCTTCAATTCATCGTCCCACGACACCAGATTACACAAACAACCAATCGAATTCTCCTGCGCCAATGCTGTACCTGAATTACACAGTGCCAGCAATATCAAGATCGTATTTTCCTCGATGAAATTCTCCCTCACATCTTCGAAAACAGCTAAATTCCGCAATACCCCAGCTGCTAGAGCCTGCGAATTCGGCGTCCCTTCTCGACAGATCTCCAACAACGACGAAATTCCCCCTCTCGATCCAATCGCCCTCGCGTTTTCCTTGGAATTACTTAAAACTCTAAGCGCGATGCAAGATTTCTCCTTCGCGAAGACGCTTCCTGATTCGAGCACCCGCATCAAGTTGTTCAACAAGACCAAACCTTCAGCTAACAAAACGTGCTTGCTCGAATCGACAGTCGAGATTTTCGCAATCGCGCTTACTGCTTTCTCCTTCAGCTCGGAAGAACTGCTGCAATCCAGTAGGTGCACGAGCACCGGAACTATCCCCTGCGCCACAGCAATCAACAAGTTCTTACTATCTTCCTGCAATAGCCCGAGGAGCGATTCGAGGGCCGAGCCCTTCGACTCGGTCGACCCGATCTGCAACCGGGTCATCAAGTACCGGACCTCGACCCGAACGGATTCCTTCTTACTGGAGGTGACAATCGCCGATAAAACGGCGGAGTTCTCTGCAAGAACGCCGCTTTTGACGATCACGTCGAGGTCGTTGATGTGGGCATCCAACTTCGCCGACAGCGAGTCGACGTCGTTCTGGGTTTTGAGTTTTCCGCCGGGGGGAGTGAGGGTGCGGCAGAGGGCGGAGAGGGAGGCGGCGGCTGAGCAGGTGGCGGAGACTGAGCGGAGGAGGTCGGAGGAAAGAGGGTTATCCGCGGCGGCGGAGGCGGCGGAAGTAGAGAGGTCGGAGAGGCGGTTGTCTAAAGTTGTGAGCTTGGTCGTTAAGAGTGACCATTTGCCCTTCAAGATTTGGACATGAGAGGTAGATTCTAAGAGGGAGTGGAGCTGCTGCTGTATGTCGGCGACGGCTGAATTAATGGGCTCTTCCTCGGCTGTTTCTTTCATGGCGACGGCGGCGGAGGGAGGGTTGTGCGTGGGAAACGGCAAAGTCTGAATATACGGGAAATTGGAAAGTGGGAGAAGAGGGAAATGCGGACGCGGGGGATGAAGAGCGTGGACTTCCAATTGGGGGAAAATTGAAATCATTTATTCATCATTTCCATTATTGTTAGGTTTTCTGCAAATATATTATATTATAACTAGTCAACTACTACGTAATTTTATGCAATATACTTATATACGAGTGACAATAATAATTAACTTATTCTTGTGTTCTTTTCCAGCAATGTATAATTATTATTTTGGCGGTTTGACTAAAAGTTGCTCCCTCCGTCCCATTTTTTATAATTTTTTTTAATATTTAAATATGTTTCTATACATTTTTAATTAATTTATTAATATATACGTTTATTTAATATTTATTTAATTTTATTTTGATTGTTGTTTTAATTTTTTATCTAAAATTAATAATTAATTTTTTGGACTAATATACTCATCCCTCGTATATGACATAAAAAAAAAATTCACTTATATTTTTCTAAAAAGAAGAACAATATTTTCTCTCTCTATATATTTTTAGGGTTTGGGATATATTTAGAATTGGGAAAGAAAGTGTTTAAATATATAAAATAACAAACATTTTGATAAAAAATAAATAAATAGAGACAAGTAATGAAATTTCTTGATTAATTTTTTTTTTCAATATTTTTCTTAGTCCACGTGAAAAATCTCAATCAATCTATTAAAATGGGACGTGGAATAATAATAACTTAACTGAAAAAAAATATTGACTTGCTATTTTTGCTTACGAGATCGAAACTGTCTTAAGATAAATTAATGCAATCGCCCTTCTTTAATTTTCCATTGTAGATGTTGGAGCTCTATGCAAATGGTGTTTGTTACCTAACAAGGAAAAAATAATACGATTGCTATAAATATAGTAATATCATTTTAATAGAAGATTTCATGTATGCAGTTTTTAAATACAGATAAGATTTTGAATTAAATAAAGAATTGCTAAAAAAATATTAAATAGAGCATCACTAATTGAAAACCATAAAAGATTCGACAAACATTGACAAAATAAATACATACCATAAATGAAATTAGTGAACCCTAAAATTAAAGTGAATTAATTTTTTTTGAAATAAATATATACCCTAAATGGAATTAGTAAATTTTAAAATTAAAATGAATTAAATTATTTTTTGAATTAAATATAAACCCTAATTGAGATTAATAAAACCTGATTGGAATGAATAAATCTTAAAATAGATGAAATAATACTCATATAGTGCAAGTAGTAGACTGATACTTTTTAGGCTACGAATAATACTTTTTAGTATAATAGGTGATATTTTTTGTGGGCGAATTCTTTTTTTTTTGTTGGCTAGAGTAGATCGCGGGATTGACCCCCGAATTGATCCGTTTTACGGAAAAGCTTGATGTGCACCCAAGTTTTTGCCTAATCATAATATGAATGTATTTGTATAAAATAAAAGGGAGAAATATAAAATTTGAGAAATCATAGAGGAATAATAATAATAATAATAATAATAATAATATAAAAAAAAAAAAACAAGAAAAGGTAAAGTGTGAGAAACGCGCCGGTCGAGAGAAGTAGATAGAGAAAAATGAGAAAGACGAAGAGGGTCGCCCGAAATCAGTTCTTCCAAGTGTGAATTGAGAGGGACGGGAAAATAAAGTAGTAAGAAATTGGGGGCCCAAAACTAATTATTCTACTTTTTGGGTCTTTTGACAGGACTTGGAAAGTTCTACTCGGCTTCGCCGTCCACTGCTACTCTTTGGCTAAACGAAACAATTTTCGACTCTCTGCACTGTAATACAATATTATTAGGGATAAATCTTTATCTAGACAATTAAATTTTAAAATTGATATAGTTAGATAAGTTTTTAGGGGGTAGGAGTTTTATGGGCAATTTATACTTTGTTTGAACTCTTTGACCAACAAAAGCTGAATATTCATTTACTTTTCTAAAAAATATCTTCTATATTTGTACTTTCTATGCAGAGAGAATAAAAGATTTGCATGGAATAAAATCTCTCTCTCTCGTCTATCCGAACTCAATGTTAGTTTGAAAAAAAATAAAACAGACGTGTGAATTAATTCCTTTAATATTGATATTCAACTTTTGTAACTACCCTCTTTACTCTCTCTCTCTCATCTTGTCTCTTTCATCTATCTCTCAATATCTCGCAAATTCTCATTTTCAAAAAAAAAAAGAAAAAGAAAAAACAATCGCCGGCCGACGAGAAGAAGATGGAAGAACAACGGGAAGATGTACACCCACCGTCGTCTGAATCGAATGAGGTTAGAAATCTTCCATAACGAATATTTTTGAACTATGCATAACGATATTCACAAAAAATTCCTCTAAGATAGTTGAACGATATGCAGAAATCTTCCATAACGATAACCGAGTTCAAGATCTGTAACGATAGTGCATAAATATAACAATAGTTGAATTCGATAGATCCGATCTCCCATAACGATAGCCCGCCTCCTGTCATAACGATAGTTCAAATTTGATTTTCGTTATGCAGTATGATTTTCGTTATGTTGAAAATATATTTATCGTTATGCCTGTTTTTATTTTCGGTATGTTAAATTTTCACTAGATTTGATTTTCGTTATGCTAAGAATTATCGCTAAATTTGATTTTCGTTGTGCTTTTGATTTTCGTTGTGCTAAATTTAAATTTCGTTATTGTTAAAATCTAACTATCGTTATTGCTAAATTTAAATTTTGATATGTTAAAGTTAAAACTTTCGTTATTGGTAAAATTAAATTTTCGTTAATGCTAAATTTTTATTATCGTTATGCTAATATTTAAACTTTCGTTAATGTTATGGTTATGTGAAATTTAAATTTCTTTATTGTTAAAATCTAATTATCGTTATTGCTAAATTTAAATTTTGATATGTTAAAGTTAAAACTTTCGTTATTGGTAAAATTAGATTTGCGTTCATGTTAAATTTTTATTTTTGTTATGTTGAAACTTTAATTTTTGTTAATTTTATGGTTATGTTAAATTTAAATTTTCGTTATAGTTAAATGTAAATGTTCGTTATCTTTAAAATTAACTTTCGTTATGTTAAATAGATTGAATGATAACTTTAATTTAATTAGAATTGTTATGATCATGCTCAACCAAAGCATATTGTACGGTTTTTTTTAATAATAATATTAGTCTAAATAATACTATTAGTATAAAATAAAGAAAATTAATAATAATAATAATAATAATAATAATAATAATAATAATAATAATAATAATAATAATAATAATAATAATAATAATAATAATAATAACAACAACAACAACATTAGTCTAATTAATACTATTAGTAAAAAATAAAAAAAAAATCTAATATAAACAATAATACTTTTAATAATAATAATAATAATAATAATAAATATTTAATACACATAGCTAAAAATTTAATTTAATAATTTAATAACAGTCAAATTTTCTATTGTGAATTTTAGATCGAGTGGATTAGACGCCCCCTCGAGAGGGTGAAGCCGACTATGAATATGTACATGAAGATGGAATTACTAGAGAAGATTAGGGAGGTGTTACATCATTTCGGTGGTGAGGATACGATCCAGTTGTTCAGATCTGGATGCTTAGGACATTTCGTGGATTTTAGAGGCGGTAACATAGCACGCAAGACGATGCATGCCTTGGTCTGTCGCGAAGTGCGTGTCCAGGATCCTGCACGCGAGGGTAGAAAGTGTTGGTTCCATGTGAATGGAACGACACTACGCTTTGGGCCCTCAGAGTTCGCACTAGTGTTGGGCTTACAGTTCGGGCCGTCCAGTTTCGATCCGAATGCGGCTCATCGCATTCCGGACAGAAGCATCTATCACCGACTTTTTTAGGGCAAGAAGATGGCAATTCAAGTTTTGTATGATAAGTTCACGGCGAAGCGTCTAGCCAATCATCCCCCAGACTATGTGAAGCTTGCGAACATCCTAATCGTGTATCAGATGTTATTTTGCCAGGACCCCGAACGGGCGATCGATGACTGGGTGTGGACCCTGGTGGATGATGTTGATGGTTGGAATTCTTTTCCATGGGGGCTACACATTTCAGATGATGATGCACTTTATCAGCATCCCCCCGAGAGCGCGACGGGATATGGGCCCACAGGGCCAAGGGGCGTATCATTGGTACAGATCTGTTTGGGCATTTCAGGTATTTAGTTTAATTTACCATGATAAATTTATGTTTTAGTTATTTGATATTATACTTACAAGATATTCTACTTTTTTAACCAGACATGGGCCTGTGAGGTTTTACCCGAGCTTGGCCGTCGTTTGGGCATCGCTGGAGGTCAGATGACTACACCTCGCTGCCTGAGGTGGTCATTCACAGCCCCGAGCATCGACTTCTCCAGATTACAAGTTGTTGACTGGGATGGCCCGTCGTGTGGTCCGGAGGACATGTGCAGGGACCTCTGATGTCGTGGGCCCAGCACCATCATGCAGGAGTGCCCGGACTGCATAGCAGCAGGCTCCACAGATGATGCACCGGTTGATTGACAAGTCGGATGAGGGCGCCGGACTCTCGAGTCAGGGACCGGACCGTACATCGAGCCCTCATCGACCATCCGGCAGTAAGCGCTTGAGGAAGAGCCAGAAGGAGAGCCGTGGAGAGCCCGAGATGCCCGAGTGACGTCTGGAGGAGTCGTCTGATAGCTGGTTTGATCGCTTTGTTGATGCCATTGCTGGAGCTGTAGAAGACCACGTGATGCGTCGTGTGGGACAGATGTTCTACAAAGCTTCTGGTATGCTGGGGTGCTTACCAATTCCAATGCTGACATATGCCTCTGGAATACGTCTGTACGATAGGCATAGACAGCCTCCTTAAACATGGCGATCACATGGGCACCGCGCTTCGCCATCTTGTTCTGTAAATAATAATAGCACAATCCGTGTGCCGCTCTTAGGAAAACGGCCGCAACAGCATTCTTAATGCTCTGGTGCTGATCTGACATGATCATGAGATCTTCAGTCTCCCCCAGAGTGATATCCAATCGACTCAGGAACCACTTCCAAGAATCATCATTCTCGATCGGACCGAGACCAATTGCAATAGGTAATATTTGTTCATTCCCGTCTTTCGTCGCAGCAACAAACAGAATTCCCTTATTCCTCCCCTTCAAATGTGTCCCATTAATCACGACCACTGGTCGTGAACCTTCCTGAAAAGCTCTGATGCACGGTCCGAGTGCCAAAAACATATACTGGAACTGATCTTCAAAGGTCGTCTGAAGTTCATACAATGTCTCGGGATTCCGTAGCTGTAACGTCTGTAGAAATGCAGGTAATTGCGCGTATGACTTATCATAGTCTCCATAGATCATCTCGATAGCAATGTTTCTCGAGCGCAAAGCGAAACTGTAATCGATCTGACTCTCGTACTCACATAAAAGCTCAGACATCATCTCTTTGGGCTTCAGAACAACCCCCTCATTCACCAGTTTGCGTGCAAAATGCTTTGCAATAACCCGTGCAGGCACCTAGCGTGGAGCAGTTCGGCTCATATCCATGTGGCAAGTGTGAGTGCTGTTGAACTTGTAGATTCTCCACACAACTCCGTCAACAACAGCACACAATCTGAACGGGCACACCCTGCCATGCTTGCACATATAGACCAGTCGTGTCTTGTTCGATCGATACACGGCATACTCCACTCGATTCTGCATGTGATAGAGTCCCACAGATAGGGCCAAATCATCCTTCGTGCGGAAAATCGCACCCTTACGAAGTTCATCCGTATTTGCTGCTGAAGGCTCATCCCAACTCAATGGGCCTGCAACGTCAATATTCGCAAGTGGAACAAGCCAATTACTCCCACACCCCTCTCAAATACATCCTCAGCCCTAGTGTTCGACGATGATGCTCCTCCCATCATGCCAATCAATCGTCCTGTACCCCCTGTAGAACGAATCCATCCAATGAACTCTATGAACATTGATTCCAGCAATCCCGTTCTAGTGTTCTCCTCCACTTCTTCATCAGTAGTAGGAATTTCTTCTTTTTCTTCTTCATGCGGGAATGCATTGTCATCAAAATTGTGCTCTGGAGCCTCATATTGTTGTATATCATCACGAACCTCCTCTCTGACTGGTTCTCTATATTCAGGCACGGTGTCAGGGATGACCCTTGAGCTGATGCAACCTCTCTGAACAACATATACAACCATCTCTGAGCTCTGCTCGTGGAGCAAGTCAAGCAAATCAGCATCATCTTTCAGTCTTGCCTTGATCTGTCTGCCACTATTGGTGCTCGACATCCATGATAACTGGTACTCGACAGATGTGGGATCGGTCTCCAGTAACTCATGAATCTTTCTGATAAGTGACCTAAAACAGAAATCATTCGATGACATGCTGATCAGCTCCTCCACACCATCTATATATTGAGCTCTCTCACATCGACCACTATGTCGTACAATAATACGATGCCTAACCATCTGCCATGAACGATAATTCAAAAGTAAGCATTACAATACATAACGACAATTTAACTTAAAATAACGAAAGTTAGTTTTAAACATAATGAAACTTAGAATTTAACAATAACGATATTTAAATAACGAAAATAAAAAATTAAACATAACGACATTTTTAAACATAACGAAACTTAGAATTTAACAATAACGATATTTTTAATTTATACATAATGAAATCAAACATTAAACATAACGAAAGGTTAGTTTTACTAATAACGAAAATTTAAAATTAATCATAACGAAATCTTAGTTTCACTAATAACGAAAATTTAAAATTAAACATAACGAAAGTTTTGTTTCAACAATAACGATAATTTTATTTTTCAGATAACGAAAATTAAAATTAAACAATAACGATAATTTAATTTAAAAATAATGAAAGTTAATATTAAATATAATGAAAATTCAAATTAAACTATAATCAAAGTTTAATTTAACAATAACGAAAGTTTAATTTAATAATAACGAAAGTTAATTGTAAACATAAAGACAATTTAAATTCAACTAACGAAAATTAAATTTTCAACATAACTAAAGTTTTAACTTAAAATGTCGAAATTAAAAATTAACAATAACGATAATTTTATTTTAACTATAACGATATTTAAAATTAAGCATAACGAAAATTCACTACAAGAATTATGCACATACACAACACTAAATACACAACGGTAATTTCTAATTACCGTTGTGTATGTGAAAAAGACAACGGTTTTTGAAAAAACCGTTGCATATGTGCGTGCTCATACTATTAAACATAACGGTAACATATATACCGTTGTGTATACTTGAACTATACGTAACGGTCATAGCATATGTACCGTTGTCTCCCAAATTTTTCGAAATCCCACTCAAATTTTTTGAAGGATCGCGCTCCTACTTTCTTTTCTCACTTTTCCTCCAATGTTTTATAAACTAAATAATAAATCATCTATATTCTAATTCCATTTCTATATTTTCTTCCCCATTTCATCTCTAGATCTCATTTCCCTTGAAAGAAAACAAAAATGAAAAAGAACAATACCTTCTATTTTTTCCTTTTTCAGTATTTCTTAGACGGAAATCTCTTTCTATCTCGTCGGGAATCTCTCTCTACTACACCACCGACCAAGAGGTTCATATTTTTACTGCGGGAACAAAAAAATTGCATTATTCACTGACAAAGACCAGAGGACGAGAGCGATTTCAATCGTGGCGGCTGGGTTTTCTTCCTCGTCGCTTCTCCGGCCTTCCCTAGGATAGAACGAAAATTGAGGTAAGGTAGAGTTGCTGACAAAGACCAGAGTGTGATTTCAATTGCGGCAGCAGGGTTTGCTTCTCCATCGCTTCTCCGGCCTTCACTAGGATAGAATGACAAGGGAGATAAGGTTGAGAGCTCCTTGAAGCAGGCTCAAACTAGCACACCTCTGTAAGTATCATTCTCTACCTCCCTCCTCAAGCGTATAGTTTGTTTGTTGTGGGTTGCATAAGCCAGATTTTGGGATTTTTTTCGCCCATTTATAGAATTCTCATTTTCAAAAACAAATATGTTTTATAATTTTTGTGGTAGAGTGAAAATGATACTTTTATGGCCTCCTTGATGTGAAAATTACAAGTTGATTCAGAAAAACTTCTAATTTGCAAACAGGATATGCTATTTCAGGTTTAATTTCTAGACTAATTCTTTATTTGTTTCATAAATACTGTTGTTTCTTCCTTTATAGGAAGAATCTGAAGTTGGTACTTGTTCTTAGAATATGTTTTGATGGTTTATAGTATGCCTAGAAACTGATATTGTGAATGAATTGACGAAGAACATAAAAATAGTCATAGTGGATGCTTCGTATTAAATTATTATATTCATCATTTTGAGATTCTTATAAAAAAAACTTGTTGTCTTCGTATTAAATTATTATATTCATCAATTAGTTCTTTTACCTTTTTTTTCAATGCATCATTTGATGATAATTTATAGTGTTCCAGTAAGGGACATATAGATCTTTTACCTTTAATTCATGAATTATCTTTATTTCACCATTTTTAGTAGAATATTAATTGTCTAGTTACTATTTTTTTATTATTATTTTGATTCTCTTAAACTCGTGACTTTTATTTATGTAGGACCTTTCATCTTGCATTGTTAATGACATGAGAGAATATTGGTATTTAGTGTAATTAGTCTGATATGGATCTTTAAGTGGGAGAATCATAGATGGTCACTAACATGCACCTACTATGAAAAATATTTTATAATTCTTTTGTGTTTGTTATCTGTTCAATGTACCATAGCTTGGTCTTAGAATCTAAGCATTTGTCTGTGTGTGTGCATGTGTATTATCTGAGTTGGGAGGATAGCACCAACCACCATATATAAAGTACTGTGATAAATGATAATTTTATACCATTGATATCGCTCAGTTACTGCAGAAATAAAGAAGGGATTTCCTAAAGAGTATACTATAATTTTTATGTAATATTCTTAGATTTTAAGCTGCTATCTCAGGTTTACTGGACTTGTTTCTTTCATTTTCACCATATTCTTTTGACATAATTCTTTAATATTTTTTATCATATAGACCGTAGCTTCTTCCATGTTTGGGTTATTACATAATAGTTGAATATAAGAGAAATAAATTTGACAATAAATCTCTGTACTTGGTGTTGGGGGTTGAAACTTGATTTCACATGTATTTTTTTTTTTCATGCTATTTTTTTACACTTTTATCACATGTTTTTTTTTCTGCCTTTTATATTACTCTTAGTTTGTGGTTTTGTAATAAATGTTGATGTTAATGATCTATCTTTCGTGTGTTAATGAACTATCTTTATAGATATCTGGCGTTGATAGATAATTTTTGTTTTGTCATGATAGATTAATTTATATTATGTCATCCTTCATTCCTTCTACTATTTGGCTCTACTATACTTAACCGGTTCTTTTTTGTTGTAATAGGATACAACATTGAAAAACTACTATTGGATAAATCGAGTAAAACAACAGTGTTAAAGGTGAGATATCATCTGTTGCTGCTGCATATTAGAGATTATTTCTGGGATAATTATTTGATCAGGGCTAACATGTATTCTCATTTTTAAGGCTGGCATGCATATCTATTCAAGGGAATCAGCTAGTGGAAAACGTGTTCAGGTCCATGCGTCGATATACTCTTGAGCATTGTGATTATCGTGTACCCATGTTTATATATATATTGCATCAAATGATTTATGAAATAAGTGTAAACTGATGCATGATGCAAAAATAGACTCCACTCTAAATGTTTTAGTTGCAGCTGGTTTTGATGTTGTCGGACAAAGATGCATGGCACTTAGCACAGTTGTGTTTGTTGGAGACTCAAAATTCTGGTATTCCCATCCATTTTATACCATTCTTGTTCTTAGATTCATATTCTTCCAATGAACAGATACAGTCTACAAGTTAAGCTTTGTTATGAAAAGCAATGTATTTGTTCAGTAACATGCTCAAATATTGTTGTAGACTGATAGTGATTTTCCGTATGGAGTGTTTGTGGAATCTAACACACTTTTATTCTCTTTATATCAGGGGAAAGTGTTATATTGGAAACATACATGCCTTCTTCAGTCTGTTTAGTATGATAACAAAAGGTACTTTTTGTTATTGGCAAGCAATATGGAATTGATAAACATGTAATAAAATTGCATCACTTAGAAAATGTGATAATAAAATATGTGTTAATATATTCTCTGCATGGTATATTGTGTGATATTTAGCTAAATTTGATTAGTTTTATAGACCATGCAGTTTCTGCCATATAAAATACTACTCAATTTATAGTTAATGATAAAAATGTGATTTTTTCTTTCATTTTATTGCTTTTGTGTAGCTTCAGAAAAGACCATAATCTAAAGATGAGATCAATGACGTTCAAGTGGAATGGCTGAATTGTGTGAGCGATCATTTGTAGGATCAAGGTATTTTCGATTTCTAGCTATCTACAACTAGGTTTGTTGGAACATATTGTCGAGATGCATTGCAACTACTTGCAATTATTATATTTTGGATTTTGATTATAGCTCTTTTGGAGCTGTTTTGTATTAGATATTAGAGATGACACACATTTTAATGTTTTAGGTAATCTTAATATATTTATGGATAATATTTGATGATATTATATTTTTGGATAATATTTGACGATGTTTTGGATGATTCGAGAATTTAATTTTAATTATTACATCATGGTGCACAGGTGACGAATTACAACGGTTTTTATAATTCTTCCACAACAGTAACTATCGTTGTCTATCATAATTATCTACAACACTAAAATATGCATTTGCAACAGTAATTAACGTGGTATATATAGAAAAAATACAATGGTAATAAAATGTCACCGTTACGTATATTATTAATATACAACGGTAAATAAAAAAATGTTACGTATATTGTTAATATACAACGGTAAATTTCATTTTTACAACGGCAATTACCGTTGCGTATGATTATATTATACAATGGTAATAATAGAACAAACTGTTACATATAATCACTATACACAACGGTAAATTTCATGAGTACGGCGGTATTTACCGTTACATATAAGGATCTTATACAATGGTAAATGAAATGTTACCGTTATCTAAAGTACATATTACACAACGGTAATAATAAGAAACTGTTACATATAATCTGAATATACAACGGTATTTACACAAAAGACAACGGTATATTACCGTTGTGTATTAGTAGAATAGACCACGGAGATTCTCCGTCGTGTAAAAAGGGACTATAGACAACACCACTATATACGACGGTAGCGAAAATGAATAGACCACGGAGAATCTCCGTGGTCTATGGCGTTTTTTCTTGTAGTGATTTCATCATTCAACATAACGAAAATAAAAATTTAACATTAACAAAAATAAAAATTTAACATTAACGAAAATCTAATTTTACCAATAACGAAAGTTTTATTTTTAACATATCAAAATTTAAATTTAACAATAACGATAACTTAATTTTAACAATTACGAAAGTTTTATTTTTAACATAACGAATATTTAAATTCAACTATAACGAAAATTTATTTTTTAACATACCAAAATTGAAATTTAACAATAACAAAAATTTAGATTTAAAATAACAATATTTCAATTTTAACAATAACGAAATTCAATTTAACCATAACAAAATTTAAATTAAAACTATAACTAACCATAACGATAATTCAAGTTGACCATTTCAATATAACCATAACGAATATTAAACTAAAACTACAACTAACCATAACGATATTTCAATTTTACCGTAACGAAAATTAAAGTTTACTTTAATGATAATTGGAACTAACCACAACGACATTTAAATTAAAAACCTAGAACAATTTTCTAAGTTAACAAGGTAACAAAATAACACAAAAAAATCAACTCTAAGTTCCAAAAAATTCAAACGTACCTTTCTAATTTTGGTAATTGTCTACGCAATTTCACGATGATGTTGTTTTGTTGACGAAGATAATCTTCTGGCTTGCGGGATCAAACTCTCATTTTTTATTTTTCTTATGTGAATTCAACGATTTTCTTTCTTCACCAAACTCTCGAACTATTTCTTCTACTTGGATGTGGTTTGAATTGATGTATCGGTGTAGTGTAAATATACATACATTATACCAACCTCTCTTACACAAAATTAAATGCATTAAATTTCATTCAATTTGAGCCAACTAATGCCTACTTATACAAATATACATATTTATGTATTTTACCTACCTCAATTTGACCGACTCAAAAGATAATAATGGATTGATATTCATTTAATGTTGGCCAAATAACACTTAATCGGCCATAACGATCGTTATGCCCCAAAATCCTATAACGATTAAAAATGGGCCATAGTCTCGTTATGCCAATTATTACTAAAAAAATCCTATAACGATTTTCGTTATAACAAAATACATTTTCATTACGGCCAACTAAAATCCTATAACGATTAATAATGGGCCATAGTGTCGTTATGCCAATTATTACTAAAAAAAACGTATGTCACTCGTTATTCATAATCACTTTCGTTAATGCATAACGACAGTTTATAAAGGTTGTCGTTATGCCAATAGTTATTTTGTTATGAAATTTTGGATCATTTTTTATGTTAGGTCAGGTGCATTTAATGTATAGTTATTAAAAAAATATAAAAGGTACACTTCCCCAATGATTGGGGTGTGGGGACAAGTGTGTCATAAGGGTATTCAAGACATTTTAACTCCAAATTGCCCATGAAACTACTATGACCTTATATGTTGCTTTTTTTCCCGATTTTGGTTTTTTTTTGTCTATATATATAGATTTACACATATTATTATCACTAAAATACAATAGATTCTGCATTATATTTTCATTAGTCTGTATTATAATTCTATACTAAAATAGAATATTTCATAATATTTATTTTATTTTCTTTGTAATTATTATTTTATAATTGCTAACATATAATAATATATGCAATTTTTTTAATGGATATCAATCAATCTATAATTAAATTCAGCATTTCATAATAATTATTGAAACTTTTTTTAGGAACAAATATACTTCCAATTGAAGTAACAAAAAGTTTTACAAAGCGAAGACAAACGGAACAAGCCAACTCCAGCAATTTTACTATGTTTGAAAATTTTCTCGATCTTGGAGGAACGGAAATGGTCTTTCAGATTATTAGAAAAATATTTGTATTCTTTTTTTTTGTTATTTTATGTTGGGGTTTTCCTTTAAATTGAACCACCACATGATCTATTTGGATGCTCGTTAACCCTAGATCGTGTATATCATTATCTTACGTGTGAAATTAATTATAACCTATGTTGAATTAGCATACAAGATAAAATTCAAATTCTACAATTGCGGAACATAGAAAACTATCGAATTATAAGTTACATCACATATAGGGTTGATCACGAGATTAAAGATATAATCTCGTTGTTGGAGCAGTGAAAATCGACGCCTCCTTTGTTGTATTCAACTCCTTGATCTTCTGTTGTATTCATGGACCGTACGTTTAGATACAGGGTGGACTATATACTACTAAACAGTTGTGGAAACCCTAAGGATCAAGTAAGCATGAGAGAGGAGCTTATTTCTGTACCCTAATTTTCGATCCCCACTCCTCTATTTATTAAAGGGTGAGAGAAAATAGCTTGTCCAAATCCTAATGGATTTGGTTCTCTCATGCTTGTTCCATTCTCAGCCTACTAATGTCATATTGGGCTACATCAGGGATCTAGAAAAAAATTAAATTGCATGTTAATTTATTAATTAATTTTCAATATCCACAACTTAGGATATAATTAAATAAATTAAGTATTATTTTTATTCAACTAAAGAAATAATATTGGCCTACTAATTTAATATATATTTACGAATATGATTTCTCCTTTAGTCCAGACATTTCTCATGTTTAATATATAATGTTTATTAATTAATTATGTTGATACCGTTTTGAAGTGTATCATAGATTTAGGAATATTTGTTTATATTGTGTATTTGGAGTTTTTGTCTTTCTTGCAGGTTTAAATCTGTTGAGAAGAAATAGGAGTATGTGGGATTTGACCAAGTCTAATGATCTGCTGAAGCCACGGTTGTTCCGGAAGTTGCGCCGGAAGCCACGGTTGTTCCGGAAGTTGCACCGGAAATATAGGAGTGCAGTTCGTGGAGATCAAGGCTTAGTGGATCGGTTGCTTTGAGTAGGGATCAAGCAACGAGATGTGTATATATAGAGTTCAGATTGTTAGTGTTAAATAACGAGTTTTAGTAGAGCTTTTCAGATATTGTAAAGTTTTGAGTTCTCGTATTTATCCGTTTCTACTAGATATAGTTAAGACAACTTTAGTCCCAACCTTCTGTGAAGGAAGAGATAAAGTGTCTTAATATTTAGTGAGAGTTTATCTAGTAGTGTTTTTGTAATTCACATATTATATATAGTGAAGATTTCGCCCTGAGGCACTTCGCAAGATTATAGAAATATAATCTTGTGAAAATTCTAATCCATTGTTTCTGTTTTAAATTTCCGCTGCGTATGCAAAGTTGTCTCAACTTTGGAGCCAACTTTGATCACAACTCTGTCAAAACCGAGAGTTCGGTTTCTATAATTGGTATCAGAGCAGACACGTGATACACTAAGTGGTGATCCTGTTTTCGTAAGCACAATGGATTGCACGAACCCGCTGTTCAACAAACCTCCCGTTCTAGATGGCATGAACTATTCCTTTTGGAAAGTTCGGATGAGATCATGCATCAAGTCGATTGATGCAAGAGCATGGAATGCAGTTCAAAAAGGATGGACACACCCCAAGACCGTGGATGCTGAAGGAGATACATGCCGTACACCACAGTCAGAATGGAACAGAGAGCAAAATGAAGAAGCCACCTTTAATGACAAGGCGCTCAACGCGATTCAATCCTCCCTAGACGTTCAGATGTTCAAACTTATAAGGAATTGTGAGACGGCTAAGGAAGCTTGGGATATACTCCAGCAGCATTGCGAAGGTGATGTTGGAATTAAAGAATCAAGGCATCGGATTCTCACCACAAAGTTTGAAAACATGAAGATGGAGGATGATGAGTCCGTAGGAGACTACTGCAACAAATTACTGGAGATTGCCAATGAGTGCAATGATTTGGGTGATCCAATTACCAATAAGAGGTTAGTTTCAAAAACCTTGAGGACTCTAACTTCTCGTTTTGACATGAAAGTGGTTGCAATTGATACTCCTACAACTACTGGAGCTCTGGATTTCACCAAACTGATGAATGATCTGAAGACATTCGAAATGGAACTAAATGAAAAGGGTGGACAGAAGAAGAAGGGAATCGCCTTGACTATCGGGACAACTTCTAAGACAACTTCAAAAACAACTTCGGCATACGTTGAAGAAGAATATGAAGATCTTGAAGAAATCACCGAGAAGGACCCAGATTATGCTCTTCTCACCCGAAGAGTTAATTCTCTCATTCGAGCTAACAAAGGAAAACAACAAGTGGGAGGTAGAGAACAACGAAAGCCTCGAAATGATGCCTCCGGATCTTTGGTTCTTTATGACAGGCTTATCTCACCAGGAAAGGAACCAAAAATCATTAGGCGTGCTGCATCTGATCACTTCCGACCTAAAGAAGTGACGGACTTCTCTACAGTTCAATGCTATAAATGCAAGGGCTTCGGACACTTTGCCAACGAGTGTCCCAACATATTTCGTAAACTGGGAAAGCATGTCAAGTTTCTATCCCTTAGCGATAGTGAGCTTGACACCTCAGGAATTTATGTAGAAGAGATTCCTAATGATCCACCAACTGAGCAGACAGTCTTAACTGCAGTATGTGTTGAAGAGGACAAGTCAAACTACACCGAAGTTGAGATAACTTCAGATAGGTATGATGAATCCTACTACAACACTCTTTTCTGTTTCAACACTGTTGTGTCCACTGCAGAAAATGAGGAAGAAGTCACGGAAGAAGAAACTTTGGAGTTACTGATAAAGATGCAGGAACTTTACAAGGAACTGTACGTCAAATGGTCCAAACAATGCAAAGTTGTGGATTCACTAACTAAGGAAGTTTCTGTGCAAAAGGCCTCACTACAAAAGCTGGAAGTCATGCTGACAAAGAAGGATGCTGAGTTGGACAACATGAGAATTAAAGTCAATCGTGCTGATGAAACCTTTAAAAGACTCAACACGGGAACCTCAAAACTAGATGAAGTTTTGTCCCAAACTCAGATAAGTTCACATGGCCTTGGGTATGATTCGAGTGCAAGACCAGCCTTCACTCAGATTTTGTCTACTCATGGCAAACCATTTGTGAAAGCCAAGGAAGTTCCCACAACTTCGTCAGCAAAGAAAAGACGAAGGAAGTACATTTGTCACTTCTGTTTTCTTCCTGGACATATTAAGCCTTTCTGTCATAAGTTTTTGCAGGAACACCATAAGGAGATGCATCTGAAGAACCAAGCATCAAATCCTGTCCTCTCAAACAAAGGTAACAAGTCCAAGAAACTGGTATGGCGACCCAAAGTTACGCCAACAGTTACCTGCCAAGTGGTCTTCACTGCATCGACAGATAATGACTCGACCACATGGTACTTTGATAGTGGATGCTCACGTCACATGACAGGCTCCAGATGTTATCTATCAAACTATCAAAGAATCAATGGCAGTGAAGTTACTTTTGGAGGAGGGTCAAATGGCAAGATTGTTGGACGAGGAACCTTGGACAGTTCTGGACTCCTAAAGCTGTCCAATGTATCACATGTTGAAGGGCTGACTGCAAATCTCATTAGCATTAGTCAACTATGTGATGACAACTTCAGTGTCATCTTTGATAAAGAAAGGTGCACTGTGATGGACAGCAACGGAAATCATGTGATCTCAGGGGTAAGATCTTCCAATAATATTTATGAGACTAGCAAAAACATTTGTCTAAGTGCGCAGGTAAATGAAGTACAGCTTTGGCACCAAAAATTGGGACACACCAACTTCCGAAATATGAAGAATCTTCAAAGACTAAATGCTGTTCTAGGAGTTCCCAAGTTGAACATTTCAAGTCCTAGCCTTTGTGGAGATTGTCAAAAAGGAAAACAAGTCAAAGCGTCGCACCCAGTTGTGACAACTTCTGAGAGACCTTTCACAACTCAAAGCTGCTTCGAACTACTTCACATGGATCTTATGGGACCAGCTGAAGTTGAAAGTCTTGGAGGTAAATGGTATTCCTTTGTGATTGTAGATGATCTATCTAGGTATACTTGGGTAAAATTTCTGAGAAACAAGGGTGAAACATATGATTCCTTCTTTGAGTTATATGCCATGATCAAAAATTTTTACCATGCTTGTGTCAAAAGACTAAGATCAGATCATGGGAGGGAGTTTGAGAATATTCAACTCCTCAACTTTTGCACGAAGGAAGGAATTCATCACGAATACTCATCTCCAAAGAGACCCCAGCAAAACGGTGTGGCCGAGCGAAAGAATCGAACCCTACAAGAGATGGCCACGGTGATGCTGCATTCAAAGAAGTTGGCTAAACGGTTTTGGGCTGAAGCTTTAAACACTACATGTCATGTAAGAAACCGAGTAAACTTAAGAACAGGAACCACCATGACGTCATATGAGATTTTAAATGGTAAAAAACCCAATCTTAAATATCTGCATGTTTTTGGTTGTGTTTGTTACATTTTAAATGATAGGGACTATCTATACAAGTTTGACCCTAAAAATGACAAAGGTGTGTTCATTGGTTATTCCCTCAACAGTCATGCTTACCGTGTGTATAACCTTAGGACCAAAACTGTAATGGAGAGTGTGAATGTGAGGTTTGATGATTTAGCCAGTCTTTATACTCCTGTTGATGATACTGATGGTTTGATTGAGATACAGAGTAGAAGTAGAACAAGTGACACAGAAGTGGAAGAAAGAGGGCACCCTGAAGTTGAGCCCACTTCAACGGCAACCGAGGATACACCAACAAATGAACTTGAATCTGATTATGAGCAAAAAGATTCAGATATCCCTGTACAAGGCAGTGCAAGAAGAGACCCACCGAAAAAAATTCGCAAAGATCATCCAATAGACCAAGTCATTGGAGATGTTCACGAAGGGGTCCGAACTAGAGGTAACTCAGTTGTCAACCACAAGGAAATGGTAAGGATGGTGCGTTTGTCATGTGTCATAAATGAAGTTGGGATAATTGTGTTCCTGTCTTTGATTGAACCTAAGAATGTAACTGAAGCCTTAAAAGACGAGTTTTGGATTAGTGCAATGCAGGTCGAACTACTTAAATTTGTGAGAAACAAAGTCTGGACACTAGTACCCAGACCCCCTGGAGTTAATGTCATCGGGACTAAGTGGATATTCAAAAATAAAACTGATGAGTTTGAAAACATCATTAGAAATAAGGCTCGCTTAGTTGCCCAAGGATACACTCAAGTAGAAGGCATAGACTATGATGAAACTTTTGCTCCAGTTGCACGAATAGAGTCTATCAGGCTTTTGTTTGCTATTGCATGTTATCTTAACATCACTCTTCACCAGATGGATGTTAAGGCAGCTTTTCTCAATGGAATCTTGGAAGAGGAAGCATATGTGGAACAACCCAAAGGATTCGAAGATCCTTCAAAGCCCGATCATGTGTACAAACTACACAAGGCTTTATATGGACTAAAGCAAGCTCCTAGAGCTTGGTATAGTCGTTTGACCGAATTTTTGCTTGATTTTGGTTTTTATAGGGGACATGCGGATAGGACACGTTTTCTCAAAAAGGAGAACAACTTTCTAACCATAGCTCAAATTTATGTCGATGACATAGTGTTTGGGTCAATGAGTGAGAAAGCTTTGAAGAAATTTGTGGAAGCCATGTCAACCTCCTTCGAAATGAGCATGGTTGGGGAACTTATCAACTTCCTCGGCCTTCAAGTCAAGCAAAGAGATAATGGAGTGTTCGTCTCACAGACGAAATATGCAAAGAACCTTGTGAAGAAGTTTGGTCTAGAAAGTGCAAAACACATGAGAACTCCCATGAGCACAATTGAGAAACTGTCGAAGGATGCAGTTGGGCCTGAAGTTGACCCAACGTTGTACAGATCGATGATCGAAAGTCTTCTATATTTGACTGCAAGCAGGCCAGATATAATGTACAGTGTTTGTGCATGTGCTCGATTCCAATCCTGTCCAAAGGAAGAGCACCTAAAAGCTGTCAAGAGGATCATTCGATATGTTGCTGGCACTTGTGAACTGGGACTTTGGTTCACAAAGGACACAACTTCAGATCTTGTGGGATACAGTGATGCTGACTGGGCTGGAGAAACTGATGATCGAAGAAGCACAAGTGGAGGATGCTGTTACCTAGGCAATAATCTCATCTCCTGGCACAGCAAAAAGCAAAATTGCATTTCTTTATCCACAACTGAGTCGGAGTATGTAGCAGCCGGAAGTTGTGCAACACAACTGATTTGGTTGAAGTCAATGTTGGATGACTATGGTTTGGAAAGCAATTCCCTAGTGATGCTTTGCGATAACACAAGCGCAATCAACCTTGCAAAGAACCCCGTCCACCACTCAAAGTCCAAACACATCCACTTAAGGTATCACTTTATTAGAGATTTAGTCGAAAAGAAGTTATTAAAGTTGGATTACATTAGTACAGATTCTCAACTGGCTGACATTTTCACAAAAGCTCTTAGCCATGAGAGATTCTTATCTTTGAGAAAATCTCTTGGCTTATGTTCTATATGATTTCAAAAGTTGAACCAACTGTTGCCACAACTTTTGATATATCATAGTTGACTGTGAAGTTGAGCAGATTCGAGGATGTAAAAGCTTGTAAAAGGTGAAATCATGATTGTTCTTAAAAAACCATATAACTGGGTCAAAGACCTCAGATAAGTGGTTTTTATGAGATTCTCTTGATTATACATCTATTCACCATCTGCTCTCTTCTTGAAAAGTCTTTTATGATGTGTCAAAAGTGTCCTGAATATTACATTCTCTATGACAACAGTTGTTAATAATAATAATAATAAAAAAAAAAATTTGAAAGTCAGTTGAGTGAATCTGGAAGTGTATCTTACCCTATCTTTAATTTCATCTTTGACTATATCTTTATTTTATTTGATCCCTATTTTTGTGGCGGGACGAATCTGTTTGTTAGTATACTCATTTAAAATTCCCGTCTTTTTGCTAAAGTCTGTTAAAAACAAATCCTTGCTCCACTATTCACAAAACCCTCATTTTTCTTCACTCCTTCAAACCGTTCATCTTCCAAGAATCTATCGCTCTCTCTATCTCAAATCCTCTCCAAGATGACGCCGAAAAAAATGAAGCAATTACAGGAATTTATGGCGGATCCTGAAGCTTCCGCTTACCTCCGCCACCTCTCGACGTTTCCGCCGCAGCCGTCTCCTCCCCGCTCCTTCGCACCTAATCTTTTTCGCCTCCTGTCACCGGACTCCACCCCTCTTCTCCGACCCAGCATCTTGCTCTCGTCTTCACGAGGGAATGCTCCGATGGAGATCTCTCCGGAGGTAGGAAGCTCGGAGATCCAGTCTCAACCGCCGCTTCCTCTCCCAGCACCACCGTCAATGCCGTCCTCTACCCTGACGCCGACGGCCGAGCAGGCTATTATCGTCGCTCCGAGCAGCATAGTGATGCCGTCGTTCGATTTCCCGGAGCTCGATACTCTAATTTTGGCCGAAGATCAAGAGGACCCAGCCCCTCCGTCTGAGGAAGCCGCTCAACAAGGTGGTAGCCCTATTACCGTTCCGTTCTCCCCTGCCGAGGTGGAACCACAGCCGGAAGTAATGCCTTCACCGACCCCTTCTCCTCCGACAAAGAAACCCTCTAAAACTTCTAAGGGTCCTCCCTCTCGTCGTTCAAAGCGTATATCTCGAACAAGTCGTTCCTCTCAAGCTCCCGAAGAACCTATCCACATCGACAGTGATGCCGAGGGTGAGGATCATTTGGGTGCTTCCTCCGATGAATCTGCTGAAAAATCGGCCTCTCATCAACCCTCAGAAGCCGAGGAGGACGAAGAGCTTGAGGATGAGGTTGCTGCCTCTCGGAAAGGGAAGAGGAAATTGCCTTCCTCATCACCGTTGAAGTCGAAGGGCAAGTCAGTCAAAAAGGTCAAACGGGAAGCTTCTCCGACTGAGGCCAACACCGATTCCGACTCTGAGCTTGAGGTAAATAAAGCTTTGAATGAATGTTTTTACAATGAGGCTGCTAAGAAGAATTGGGATAGCTTTAGAAAAAAGGGAGTTCATTCATGATAGGGCAGTTGATTTGAAGGATTTTGCACAATATAACTTGGTTGATTTTCTGCATAAAAGGAAAGTTTTTAGGAGTGTTACGTATGTGAAACCCTATGTTGCTGAGATTGTGAAGCAGTTTTATTCAAATCTGCCTGTTGATTTTGCTAACCCCTCCTCTAAGATGTTTGGGAAAGTCTATGTCCGTGGGAAAATTTACTCTTTCACTCCTTCTCGCATTAACAAATTTCTAGCCGTTCCAAATGTTGTTGAATCTGATATTGAGACTGATGAGGAGCTAGAAGTTGAGATGGAGAATTTGCTTACGGGTGGCCGTGCAGATGTGTGGACAGTGAACAGAAGGCTTAACCGTATAGCTTCGGTTCTTACTTCTCTTTTTGCAACTTTGCACAAGATTTCTGTGTCAAATTGGATTCCTACATCCAATACAACAGTTGTGCCATTTGAGCATGTGTGCCTACTCTACAAAGTCTTCAAGGAAGAAAACACTCTCTCATCTATAGTATGCTTGTTGAGCAAGGGTTAAAGCCGAAGAAGAAAGATGTTCTCACATCCAAGCTCCCTCTCCAAACTGTGCAACCTGCCTTCTTGAGTGAGAAGAGGCACAGAGATCTCCCGTGGATTGATGCCTCAACTGAAGAGGATCCCTCGGTCGAGTTAATGTGTTCATTACCTGTTTTTGTTTTGCAGGAACAAATAGCTTTCTTCTCATCACAGATTGCTCTCCTTGAAGGTCAACGAAGGATTTTTCAACGAATCCTTTCTTCCCAAAAAAGGGGAGAAGGCCCTAGCCGTCGCCACGGATCAAGTGATGAGGGAGATGAAGATGAGGAGTGAGGGGGAGAAGCATGATGAAGAAGAAGACTGCAGTGTGTTGCAGTATTTTGGTGATATTCTTGGATGATTGTTGGATGAAACAAACAAACAACTATTTTATTTGTTGCAGCACAACTTTCTGAACAACTTTTATTTTCTGCCTAACTTTTATATATTTTTGATTGCATGCAGATATGTATGCATTTGCTGTGAATATATTATGGTTATGGTTGTTTTATATGTTGTGATGATATTGTGTAGATTCTGTTTTTATCACAGTCGTGTTGAAAGGGGGAGTCACTGTTTAACTAACTTTTCTCTAATCTTTTCATGGTTGTTGTGATTTGATTGTGTTGCTTCAGGGGGAGTAATTGTAACTCTTGATTTTTGTTTGGTTTTGGGAAGAAAGCCAAAAAAGGGGGAGATTGTTGATACCGTTTTGAAGTGTATCATAGATTTAGGAATATTTGTTTATATTGTGTATTTGGAGTTTTTGTCTTTCTTGCAGGTTTAAATCTGTTGAGAAGAAATAGGAGCATGTGGGATTTGACCAAGTCCAACGATCTGCTGAAGCCACGGTTGTTCCGGAAGTTGCGCCGGAAGCCACGGTTGTTCCGGAAGTTGCGCCGGAAATATAGGAGTGCAGTTCGTGGAGATCAAAGCTTAGTGGATCGGTTGCTTTGAGTAGGGATCAAGCAACGAGATGTGTATATATAGGGTTCAGATTGTTAGTGTTAAATAACGAGTTTTAGTAGAGCTTTTCAGATATTGTAAAGTTTTGAGTTCTCGTATTTATCCGTTTCTACTAGATATAGTTAAGACAACTTTAGTCCCAACCTTCTGTGAAGGAAGAGATAAAGTGTCTTAATATTTAGTGAGAGTTTATCTAGTAGTGTTTTTGTAATTCACATATTATATATAGTGAAGATTTCGCCCTGAGGCACTTCGCAAGATTATAGAAATATAATCTTGTGAAAATTCTAATCCATTGTTTCTGTTTTAAATTTCCGCTGCGTATGCAAAGTTGTCTCAACTTTGGAGCCAACTTTGATCACAACTCTGTCAAAACCGAGAGTTCGGTTTCTATAAATTTCGTAAGCTTCTGACATTTATAATTAATTAATATTTCATTTCTAGAGTAGTGCCACACAAACTCTCATTTCTAGAGTAGTACCACACAAACTTTATCATGTACGGAATAAATTCTACCTGCAGGATTTCATATGAACTTTGAGCTTCCTCAAGGGGCATCATCAACCTGATGTATCAGGACACAATGACCATATATAATGCACGACCCATCATATATGTAAATATTACTGCTCAAAATATTGAGGTTGTCAATCATATCAAAGAATCTCACTCATTGATAAATCAAAGCAGTCAACACAACATATATATATCTGTCAATATATATGAGTTAAGAACCCGAACTCTGTGGATCTTTATTTTCTCACTTAAGGTCAGTATAGAGAACATTATCCTATCCTGATCCTCCTCAATACACCAACCGGTGTTCTAGAATTATCAACTAGTCAAGATAAACTAACTATCAGATTATTCTTCGGTGTACCGATGGTAGGTTCAGGACCATCTAAATCGCGAGCTTTTTAATACGATGCAAGGAATCCGATGATATGATCTTTACTATATGTTCACCTACACCATATCATCTACAATGTAAGTATATGGAATATGCATATAAATATAACAATAATAAAATGCACACAATGACTGTAGTAAATATTCAATCTATATCATCAATTAAAACATTGTAGAATGTATACAAAGACAAGTTCTCCATAATACAAGACTAACATTTTATACGTATTTTTATGATTTGATTTCACATACTTCTATCTATTTTAGGAGTTTTATGTAGTTTTATTATTAGTGCAATTTTATCTATTTTAGTACTTTTATGTAGTTTTATTGTTGGTTTGATTTTTATCTAATTTAATATTGTGTTTCAACATTTGCATTTAATTAAATTTATCATATATAATAAATTTTAATATTAATTCATGACACATTATTTAAAATACAATAAAATACAAATAACATGAAAAACAAAATACAAATAAAAAATAACATAAAAGAAATTGAAAAAAAAAAAACTTTTACCATCGAGGAGAAAGGGAAGCCATTTTAGTGTGCTTTTCTCCTGTCCCCCATTTTACCGTTCTGCGTTGCCATGCCACTGGAGCATATTTTCACTCCATTTTGGTGTTTTGGTGTCTCCGTTGGAGACGCCCCAACGAACAATCACCAATGTCACATTTCATGTTGGACTCTTTGTGCTACAATCCGTGTTCCACTTTCGAAATTTTTTTGTATTTTTTCTTCAATTTCATTTTTTGTGGTTAAGTTTAATTTTATAATTGTTCATTAGAATTTACTCCACCCAAATATGATTCATAATTATTTGTTAGTATTTCATTTTTAGTTTTTTTTGTTAATAATTCATTATTATGGTTGATTATTTAATAACTAATTTTTTTAGTTCATTTTTTTGTTGATAAATGTTGATTGTGATTATTTGTGTTATAATTAATTTTTATTATATAATAAATATTACTCCCCCGTCCCATAATTGTAATCCCCTTCTCATTTTCACATAGATTAATAAACAAATTTAATATACATTGGAAAGACACAATTTATATACAATTACCCTATGTGCCCTTGTTTTCTGTTCTATTATTTTCCTTCATACTAAATTTCAAAAAATATTAAAAAAAGTTATAATAGTAAAAGAATGTTTTAATATAATTCCAATTAAAAAATAAAAGTATAATTTAGATATTTCAAAAGAGAATAATGAACAATAATTATAAGATAGGAAGATTATTAAAATCATAAATTTAATAATAAAGTATGAGGCAGTACCCGAGCAAATTTGAAGCCACGGTTCCAAACACTATTTTAACTATACCTCAAATGTTAGACTAGCCTTTTGGTAAATAATATTTTTAAGCATCCATAACATTTTAGTCAATGACATGAGAAAATTCTCTCTTAATATTTTTTATCGGGAGAAGCAAATATATAAATGATTTTTTTTTTTTGTATATTAACTTAAAAGTTAAATTTATCTTTATTTAATGTAGAATGTGTATAGATAAAACTGTAAAATACACAAATATCATGTTTTAATTTAAATGTATTCATAAATGGCTATAGAAATTACAAAACAAATTTATATGGATTTGATGAGGTAGGGATTTAAATAGATTAGGCTATCCAACCAAGCTTGGTCTAGGCCTCTCTTCTTTTTGCCTAAAAAGAGGTCTAGCCTATTTATTAATTAGGCCACATTGAGGTTCCTTTTTTTTTTTTTAAAAAAAAAAAAGAAAGACAATTACATAATAGATTAGATTTAAATCTAACTTTAATATAATAATAACGAGCCTCCAAGCTAAACTCTCACCCACCTGATCTATTTTCATCCTTGAATTTGAAGTAATTTGATTATTAACGTAGCTCACTAGCACACCTATGTTGATCCATTAATAATAATATTTGAAAAAAATTACGCGATGTATAATGTAGAATATCTCCTGCTGAACTAAAGGATTAAAATGTGGATTTGTTAGATTATTTAATCATATAATAGGCCATATAATAATTCAGATTTATACCCTAAATTTATTAACCCTATGATGATAAATTGAGATATACTTTAGAGCGGAAGCATACCTGAATTCATAGTTCTTGAATCTTGAATTCTTGATGTGGTATGAATCTTCCAAACGATCGGCATCGTAGGATTTATTGTAGAGAATTCCGTAGAAGAAATACAAATTATATTTTTCTGTCTGCCGTCATTTGGGGACCATAACCCTAACTTATAATAATAAGTTATATTGGATTTGTAATTCTATCCTTCAACACATTATAAATCTATTAATGGTATTTATACAGTAAAATTTCATGATAATATTAATGCCCCTTAGTCCATCATATTTAATCACACAATAGGGCATGCAATAATTCAAACTCTTACCCTAAATCCATTAACTATATGATGATAAACCGATGCATGCATACTTTAGAGAGAAAACGTACATGAATACATAGTTTTTTAATCTTGAATTCTTGATGCGGTATGGATTTTCCAATCAATCAAAATCTTAGGGTTTGTTGTAGAGTATTATGTAGAAGCAATACAAATTCTATTTTTCTATCTGCTGTCATTTGTGGACCATAACCCTAACTTATAGTAATAAGTTTTCTTGAATTTACAATTTGATCCCCCAACAAATTACAAATCTATTAATGGTATCTGCACAATAAAATTCCATGACGATAAAGAAGTATCATTAATTATAAGGTAGAGTAGAGTATATCATTAACCCAAGTATCATTATTTATGAGGTGAAGTATTATTAACTCACATATGAGTATCATTATTTATGGGATGAAGTATCATTACCTGTGGAGTGGAGTCTCATTACTATGGAAAAAAGTATCACTAATTGCAGAAGAAAGTATCACTAATTAGAAAGAAAAGTATAACTAATTGCAGAAGAAAGTATCATTATTTAGAAGAAAAGTATCACTAATTGCAGAAGAAAAGTATCACTAATTGCAGAAGAAATTAAGTATCACTAATTGCAGAAGAAAAGTATCACTAATTGAAGCAAAGTATCACTAATTGCAGAAGAAAGTATCACTAATTAGAAAAAAAAGTATCACTAATTGCGGAAGAAAGTATCACTAATTAGAAAGAAAAGTATCACTAATTGCAGAAGAGAGTATCACTAATTAGAAGAAAAATATCACTAATTGCAGAAGAAAGTATCACTAATTAGAAAGAAAAGTATCACTAATTGCAAAAGAAAGTATCACTAATTAGAAGAAAAATATCACTAATTGCAGAAGAAAAGTATCACTAATTGCAGAAGAAAGTATCACCAATTAGAAAGAAAAATATCAGTACAAACATATTATAATTCAAAAATTGAATCATTAGCTACATAAAAGAAAATGTTGCAATTCAAAAATTGAACATGATAGAGAGTAGTAACTACTCATTATATTAGTGATGCTTCATTTTTTATTACGAGTGATACTTACTTCATAATTAATGATACTTCTCTGTTGTTAATTTAATAATTAATGCTTAATCATCGGTAATTTTCATTTTAATGAAAATATAACTTTTATCTGGTGAAGTATCATTAACTAAATCATTATAAAAAAACACGAAAAGAAGAAGAAGGAAAATTGATAAAGAAGAAGGAAAAAAAAATTCCAAAGATGAAGGAAAAAATTTCCAAAGTAAAAAAAACAAGGAGAAGAAAAGAGAAAAAAAAAAGGAACAAAACACGTTTCTGAAGAAAAGGAAAAAAAAAAACAAAAGTGGAGAACATGTTTCTGGAAGGAAGAAAGAGAGAGAGAGAGAGAGAGAGAGAGAGAGAGAGAGAGAGAGAGAGAGAGAGAGTTAACACGTTTTTGATAAAGAAAAAAAAAAACGAAATTAAAAATTGAATATAAAAAAAAGAAAAGGGGGGAGATCATTAAAAAAAATAAAAAAAGGAGGGGAGACCATTTTGATGGGTGAAATAATATCCGTATAACGTAAGGGAATCCGTTAGACCCTATCACAGGAGTGTGCCCCCAACTGAGAAATGAAGCTATATATATACAGAATTTATGATAACTGCTTCTAAGCTAGCTATCAACTTAACTAACTTAGTTAAGATTCTAACTAACTCTAGCTAACTGAGGTCGGTGCATGCATGCAATACATAACTCTATAAGATACATGTAATTTTAAAGAGTTCTAATTAATAATAAAAGTTAGGAACCAAAACAAAATCACTACAATTACATTAGGTCAGTCATATATATATATATATATGATCTAAATGAAAGTATGTATGTCCATTTTTTATTTTTATTTTTTCAACAATGTAAATCACATCTACAATTGTAAGTGTACGTACCTAACCAAGTCATGAATTTGAACATTTTCAAACTAGTTTTCAAATTATTCCACATGGTATGGAAATATAATATTTAAGGCCAATAGAAATTATAAATCCATTGTTAGAATTTTTTTTTATTTTCTATTTAATTTAATTAGTTAACGATGGAATTAATTCGTCGTTAGTTATTTAATTTAATTTAATTTTTATTTTTTACTTTTAATGACGGACTTAATCCGTCACTTTTTTAATATTTTGAATTTAATTTTTTAATATTAACGAAGGAATATATCGATCCGTCGCTAAAAGTCAATTGTACAGACAGAAGCAGACCCTCCTCTTTCATTCGATCAAGCCCTAATTCCCCAAATTCACCCCTAACCCCCATCTACCCATCCGACGGAAACGGCGAGGGTAGTGACTGAGGCGGCGAACGGCGGCGGTCACGACCGGTACGTCTCTCCCTCCCTCTGTCTGTCTGTCTGTCTGTCTCTCTCTCTCTCTCTCTCTCTCATTCTGCCTCATGGAATCTCTCTGCCTCTCGTCTCTCTCTCTCTCTCTCTCTCTCTCTCTCTCTCTCTCTCTCTCTCTCTCTCTCTCTCCGCCCTCTCCCCCTCTCTCGGCTCGCTCACTTTGTCTCTCTCTCTGCCCTCTCTCTCCCCCTCTCGTCTCTCTCTTTGACCTCTCTCTCTCTCTGCCCTCTCCCTCTCGATCTCAGCCCTCTCTCCCTCGATCTCTTCACCCCCTCCCTCCCTCTTTGACCTCTCTTCCTCTCTGTGCCCTCTCCTCCCTCTCTTTGCTCCTCGCCCTCTCTCCCTCTCTGCCCCTTTCTCTCTCTCCATGCCCCGTCTCTCTCCCTCTCGGTTCTTCTTCTTCTTATTGTCTTCTTCTTCAGTTAAGTGTGTGTGTGTGTGTGTGTGTGTGTGTGTGTTTGCAGTAGTTAAGTATGAGTGTCTGTGTGTTTAGTTTTTGTTTAATTGTTGTTTAATTATTTATTTTTTTGTTTGTGCACCTTTGTTTAGTGATTATTGCCGTAGTTAAGTATTTTTTGCTCAATTGGTAGAAGCCACAAAAGATTAAAAGAGGTTAGTTTCATTTGAAAAATTAATAATTTTACGGTTTTAAGAAGCATGTTGATTAGAATATAATGTTGTTAAATTTATTAAATTGAAATAGATGTATGATATAATTTATGATATATAGGTATGTTGTATTATAAGTATTAATAAGCATGTTCTCCAATTTATGAAATTGAAATTAAGTTAATTAATTATGATGTTCTTTATGCTATGTGTGTTGTGTTATAATAATTTATTGTAAGCATGTTGTTCAATTTATCAAATTCAAGTCAATGTTAGATATGATGTGATTTATGATATGTGTGTTATAAATATTTATAAGCATGTTGTTCAATTTATTAAATTGAAATTCAAATTATGCTATTGTGAATAGGATGAGGCCCCTGGATCCCTCTTTATGAATTGTTTAATTTGAATGGGATTAGGGCCCCTGGATCCCTCTTTATGAATTGTTGGTGTTGTTGATATATTATATATGTTGGTTTTGTTGGTATTGATTAAGTAGTTATTAGTAGAACATAGATCAATTAGTATAGAGTCGAGAACTTGAGACTAAGATTTTCACATAGGTGCCGCCGAAATTTTAAAAAATTTATTTTAATTTTTATATCAATTATTGATTGAATTATTGGTGTTTGTTGGTATTGATTAAGTATTTATCAGTAGAACATAGATCAATTAGCGTAGAGTCGAGAACTTGAGACTATAATTTTCACATAGGTGCTGCCGAAATTTTGAATTTTTTAAATCAATTATTGATTGAATTATTGGCATTTGTTGATTTTGTTGTTGGTATTGATTGATTAACTAGATAAACACAGATCAATTAGCGTAGAGTCGAGAACTTGAGACTAGGATTTTCACATAGGTGCTGCCGAAATTTTGATTTTTTTAATTTTATTCGAAACTCAATTAATTAGATAAGTTTTCGACCAATTTCTCGTCTAACAATGAGAGCTAATCGTGATTGGATGTACAAATGACATGGGGCTAATGGGTGTTTAACTTCGGATTTCCCGAATGGACTTGAAAGCTTCATCGAATTTGCTGCTAGTCGGCTTGCGTTCATGGATGTAGATAAAATCTAGTATCCATGTCGTAGATGTGATAATATTCCTTTTCAAAATCAATACACAGTTCAGTTGCATATTGGAAAGAATGGTTTTGTAAAAAATTATCACATTTGGATGTATCAAGGAGAAACAGCAGACACTGCGACTATGACTTCAAATTTTGGGCGGGAGACTGTATCAAATACGTACCATCAAATGGTCTTTAATGCTAGTGGTCCAGATCTTTACATGAATAACAGTGTAGACCATCAGATTCCGGAGGAGCCCCCTAACCCATAAGCACAAAAATTATATGACATGTTGAATGGTGCAGATAAAGAGTTATCGTCTGGCTGTTAGACGCATTCATAACTGTCACTCGTGGATCATCTCATGACCTTGAAGTCTGAGAATAACATGTCACAGAAGTGCTTCGATCAGATTACAGAATTGATGAAGGAGATAGTACCTAAGAATAACTTAGTCACTGACAATTTCTATACCACGAAGAAATTATTGCGCGGTATGGGATTACCAGTGAAGAAGATTGACTGCTGCTTCAGAAATTACATGATCTTTTGGGCAAGATACAGTGGACTGTTAGAGTGGCCATCCTCGATACAAGAGTCATGATAATGAGAAGGAGAAGAAAAAACTAGCTCATAAGAAGATGTTCTATTTCTCTCTCACTCATCGACTGCAGAGATTGTATGCATTTAATGCCACAACTATTGAAATGCGTTGGCATGCGTCATTAGTTGATGATGGGATGATGCGTCATCCAGCAGATTCTGCATCTTGGAAGCATTTGAATGAAAAATTTCCTGATTTTGCAGTTGGCGAACTATTCCCTCTGATGTTCCAGACATACCTCGGAACAGTTTTGTTATGGCAGTTTCCATGTTTAGAAGATCTTGCACCGATCATGTTTGGGAGGTCAAGATCCGTTTGATTGACTGCCTTGTGGAGTAGATGTCATGCTGAAAATAACCCTCATACATAAGAAAAACATCTACATCCGTTTGGAACGATCACAAACCCTAATTCACTTACCATGTTGCCGAAGATTGAAGATCGACGTCAACTAAAGAGTAACACTATAAGAAGACCAATTCTTTATAGCAATCGGTGGGTATTTTATTAGATTATCTTGGCATATTGTTTAAGAGTCATTTGGTTTGTGATTTATGTATTAGCTAGAAGTTGTTCCCTAAACTGTTCAACGTGTTAGTCTAGCATTTAGTTTTTTTAGTGAAATACGTGAGGGGTTTGTTTAATTCTTTTTGTACATAATCTCGGGAGAGATTTTAAGTTGAAGTTGTGGATAGCTAGAGGGAGACTAGTGTCACGGTTGTGAGGGGATCTCACAGCTTTCGTTCAGTGAAAGAGTTCGTGAAGAAGAACGGGCGGCATAAGGAGGGAGTCCTGTATGTATAAGTTCCTCAATACACTTCATGAAGGAGTAGTGAATGAATCTTCAAGTTTAGGCGAAGTCCCCCCAGAGTAGGTTGATTAACCGAATTGGGTTACCAATCTTGTGCGTTCTTTTACTGCTTTTCATTTATTATTCTTGCGTATGTTCCCAACATATCCAATAACACTTGTATGCAGTATACCATAAATACATAATTGTATGGATTACGGTTTTTCAATTGGCATCAGAGTAGGTCACCAGTTTTATAGGTATGATCTTTGGTTTATTAATCCGTATTTTGTGTTTGTTTTACCGAGATGGACACGATGAAAGAAGGAGGATCGACAGTATGAACCCCGCTCCTTGATGGCAATAATTATGCCCACTGGAAGGCCAGAATGACTGTGTTCATTCGCTCTATCGATGAACATGCCTAGAAGATAGTGACTAATGGTTGGAATCCTTCTATGAAGAAAGATGAGAAAGGAAAAACTGTTAAGAAGCCGGAAGAAGAATGGGACAATGATGACTACCAGATCATGGGATTGAATGCAAAAGCCATGAATGCCATTTTTTCGACTGTTGACATGAATGTCTTCAAACTTATCTCCATATGTGATAAAGCTAAGGATGCATGGGACATTCTACAGACCACTTATGAAGGAACAAGTAGTGTTCGTGCCTCATGAATGCAGTTACTCACCACCAAATTCGAGAATCTACGGATGGATGAAGCAGAAAAACTTGGAGATTTCAATGCTAAAATTTGTGACATTGCAAATGAAAGCTTTGCTCTAGGAGATGCCATCTCTGAAGAAAAACTTGTTTGAAAAGTTCTTCATTCCCTGCCCAAAAGATTCATCTACAAAGTCACAACCATTGAAGAAGCTAAAGACGTGAGCAAAATGAAGCTGCAAGAACTGATAGGGTCCTTGCGTACCTTTGAAATGAGTCTGACAAAAGAAGAAACTGTGCAGAAGAAAAGCCTTGCTTTTTAGGCGGGTTCCAGTGTTGATGTTCCCAGTGATGTTCCTGATAGAACTGACCTATCAGAATCAATTGCCTTATTGTCTAAAAACTTTTCTAAATTTGCAAGACGCTTTGAGAAGTCTTCTCAAAATAATCCTGGCAAAAATAGGTTTTCCAAACCTTGAAGAACCAAGGATGAAGATCCAAATGAAGATAAGCATAAAGAAGTGAGGTGTAGAGAATGGAGTAGTTTTGGTCATTACCAAGCCGAATGTGCTAACATTCTTAAAAAGAAAAACAAGTCTTACAGTTCTACCTTAAGTGAAAGTGATGATCCTGATGATAGTGAAAGTGATGAAGAATGTGTAAGCAATCATATTGCATTCATGACACATTATGTCAAGGAGTTTGTTTATGCATCTGTTCCTGACAACGAGGTCAAAAAGACATATGAATGCAGTGATGATGAAGAATTTACTGAAGAATCTGCTATTGATGTATATAAAAAACTGCTTTCAAGCTGGATCATGGTGGTTAAAATCAATGAAGATCTTCTTAAGGAAAACTCCGATCTCACAAAAGAAAGAGATAATCTCTCCATTCGTCTCAAGGAGTTGCAAGATAAACTGTTGCAGTCAAGGAACAATACTCAATCACAGAATGGTGAACTTCAACATTTAAGGAAGCTTGTCAAAATGATGAACTCTGGATCATCTCAGTTGGATGAAATTCTCTCTACGGGGAAGAGCCCTCAGGATTATACTGGGCTTGGATACAATGGTAGTCAGACCTATGACAGGTTCTATCACGGACATACTTCTGGAACAAAAGAATCGATAGTTCCAGAATCAAATGTTTAATCAAAAAACATTCCGTAATCCCGTCAGAAGGAGTCACCTCGAAGGACACATGTTGTTTGTCATTACTGTGAAAAACCTGGTCACATTTGACCGCATTGCAGAAATCACATCGATGATCTTCGAAGAATGAGAAGAGAAGGTATGTCCCAACCAAATCAGTACTCCAGAAGAAACAATAGCAGGAACAGATCGAGGAACAACCAGAGAAACTATGTGGTTCATACTGCTCTCAACACTCATGCAAAGAGCAGTTGGTATTTTGATAGCGGATGTTCGCGACACATGACTGGAGATGCAAGCATGTTAAACAATATTAAAAAAGATTGTTCATATCAATCTGTTATCTTTGGAGACAGAGTCAAAGAAAGAGTGCTTGGATGTGGTTAGTTGAATGTTCCTAGCATGCCTCACCTAGAAGATTTTTTGCTTGTGGAGGGACTAAAATCTAATCTAATAAGCATTAGCCAGTTGTGCGATCAAGGTCTCTTTGTTCACTTTACAAGAGACAAGTGTTTGGTCAAAGATAAAGAAAGTGTTCTACTGATGGATGAGGACAAATAGCGGGACAATTGCTATCTTCTTAATATGAAGGGAATGTGCTTCAGATCTCAGCTGAGTGAAGCAAATTTATGGCATGAAAAGCTCGGTCACATCAGTTATCGGAATCTTTAGCAGCTTGTGAAAACTGAAGCAGTGACGGGTGTTCCCAGTCTAAATATTGATCGTGGAAAAGTGTGTGACCCATGTCAAGTTGAGAAACAGATTTATACCTCTCATAAATCTGTAAAAAAGATTACCACTTCGAACGCCTTGGAATTATTACACATGGATCTAATGGGGCCTGTTCAAACCGAAAGCATTGGACGGAAGAAATTCATCTTTGTTGTGTGGATGACTACACCAGATTCACATGAGTGAAGTTCCTTAGAGATAAGGTAGAAACTTTTGAGACGTTGAATTTTTTTTTTCTCAAGCTTGAAGTTGAAAAAGGGACAAATGTTGTGAGGATAAGAAGTGACCATGGTAGTGAGTTTGAAAATGTGTTCTTCAAACTGTTCTATGAAGAAAAAGGTATTGGTCAAGAATTTATTGCACCTAAAACACCACAACAAAATGGTGTTATTGAAAGGAAAAATCGTACTTTACAAGAAATTAGTTGAGTAATGATGAAGGAAAAATCTGTGCCTGACAACCTTTAGGCCGAGGCGGTTAACACTGCATGCCATGTTATCAATCGGGTATACTTCAGGCCTAAGACAAGAATTACTCCCTATGAGTTATGGAAAGGGAAGAAGCCAAATGTGAAATATTTTCACATTTTTGGAAGTACGTGCTACATGTTGAGAGATAGAGATTATCTCGTTAAATTTGATGCTAAAGAAGATGAATGCATTTTTCTTGGTTATTCAAGAAATAGCCGCCCCTACTGTGTATTCAATGCATCTGTGCCAGACAGTAGCAATAAGAGTGATATGAATCAATAAAGGCCTGAAAACCATGATGTCTATAAACCATCGAAAGGAGTTCAGAAGAATCATTCTGCAGCTAATGTCATTGGGAAAATAAGTGAAGAGATCCGAATAAGAGGAGTTCGTAAGAACTATCATGAACTGATTGCCAATGTGTGCTAAACATCCGCTGTTGAGCCTAAAAATGTTAAAGAAGCTTTGAAGGATGATCGTTGGATCAATGCTATGTAAGAAAACCTTTTGCAATTTGAAAGAAATGAAGTGTGGGATCTTATTCCATTACCCAAAAATGCTAATGTGATAGGCACAAAGTGGATCTTCAAAAACAAGACCGATGAGGAGGGGAACATAACCAGGAACAAGACTAGACTAGTTGCCAAGGATATTCCCAAGTTGAGGGAATTGAATTCGACAAAACGTTTGCCCCTATTACTCATCTTGAGTCAGTCCGTTTGCTTCTCACCATTGCAGCTTGGATGAAGTTTAAGTTATACCAAATAGACGTGAAAAGTGTCTTCTTAAATGAGTACTTATCAGGAGATGTTTTTGTCAGCCAACCTAAAGGTTTTGAAGACCCTCATCACCCCGAATTTGTGTACAAATTGAAGAAAGCCCTTTACGGTCTCAAACAAGCTCCACGTACTTGGTATGAACATCTAACCAAGTTCCTTCTTGAGAAAGGCTATGTTTATGGTGGTGCTGATATAACTCTCTTTGTTAAAAGAGAAAAATCTGATGTGATCATCATTCAGATCTACGTCGATGATATTATCTTTGGATCTGTCTCAAACAGAATGGTGGATGAATTTGTCAAACACATGACATCTGAATACGAAATGATCTTGGTAGGTGAATTAACATACTTCCTAGGGCTTCAAGTGAAGCAGAAAGATGATAGAATGTTTTTTTCTCAAACAAAGTATGGAAGAAACTTAATCAGCAAGTTTCGAATGGAGAGTTGCAGTACGAAGAGAACACCCATGAGAACACATTTGAAGATGTCAAAGGATGAAGTGGGTGTGTCTGTTGAGCAATCTCTATACCAGAGTATGATAGGTAGTCTGCTCTACCTGACCACAAGTCAACCAGATATTTGCTATAGTGTTAGAGTATGCGCTCGATACCAATCCAATCCCAAAGAAAGCCATCTGAAGGCTGTCAAGAACATAATCAAGTATATAAAAGGTACTGAGGAGTTAGGACTATGGTTTTCTTATGATACATACCCTTGCTTGGTTGGGTTTTGTGATGCTGATTGGGCCGATTGTACTGAAGACCGGAAGAATACTTTAGGAGGATGTTTCTTTCTTGGAAACAACATGGTTTCGTGGTTTAGCAAGAAACAGAATTCCTATTTGCTATCTACTACTGAAGCAGAATACTGTATATTGCTACTGGAAGTTGCTGCACTCAGCTTTTATGGATGAAGCAGATGCTGCTTGACTATGGTGTTCCATAGTCTGTGCTTACCATCTTCTGTGACAACATGAGCGCTATAAATATTTTGAAGAATCATGTTCAACACTTTCAGATGAAACACACAGATATTCGTCATTACTTTATTCGAGAATTGTTTGAAAGATGAATCATTTTTTATTAAGTATGTTGGAACAGATGCCCAACTTACGGATATTCTCACTAAGGCACTCGAGAGTGGAAGGTTTGAAACACTTAGGTCTTCCTTAGGTCTTTGTGTTCTCTGAACTTCTCATTTGGGAGAAGTATCTCTATACAGACTTGGTCAGTGATGTATGTACAGAGAATGAAAAATGACCAAGTGGTTCATGGTCTTATCAGATGTGTGCCTTCATATATGTCTGACAGAAGCAAACACTATTCAAAGCGGTTACTTTTTAACTGCAACGACTAGTAGAGCCTAGTTTCTCGCGCCATGTTCGCTTGCACTTCCCGAGGACGTGCAGAAAGGTGATGTTATGGGATGTTATGGGTAATTATAAAAACTTAATTATTTCCTAATTAACTTTTGTGGTGATCAAAGTTTTTCTCTTACCAATGGTGGACAAATCAGGATCATCCTCTAAGTCCTCTTTCTTCAAGAAACCAAAGATCAATACCTCTGATCTATGGCGTGCACTAGGGAACTTATCAAAATCCCTTATTTTCTCTTAGTCTGTTCCGGCTGCGGTTGTCACAAGCAGTGAAGATGCTCCTCCCATAGGTGTCCCTATATTTGTGCCTTCTGCTTTGCTTCCATCTAGTGCGTCTCTTCCTGGGTCAGACCCTGTGACAGTTCAAAAACCCTTCTCCTCTCCTAGGGTTTCCGTCGAGCCTGTCTCACCTCCGCCGGCGGAGCCTGAATCCGTTAAAGCCGCAGTTGCTGCTACAACCCTAGATTCATCATCAATTGATGAATTTGCAGCGTCAATCAATGCTATAAAGGTTGTCTCGATTCCTACCCCTTTAGCCTTCGTCCTCCCTCAAGGTGACTCTCCGGTAGTCACTATTCAAGTCCCGTTGGGAGAAGTTTTTCCAATGATTGTTGTTGATGAATTCACCCAGTCTGATGAGGTAAAAACTATTGAAGATGTCGAGATTGAGGAAGCCGATGTTGTTGCTTCCTCACCTGATGCTGGATCCGTTCCATCCCATATGGAATAAGGTGAGACCTCTTCTCGTTCTAGAGGTATGAAGCGAAAGCTTCAATTGGTTGATGAACCAGAGGAATCTCCCAAACCTTCTATTCCTCGAGTGGTGCCCGATCATCCTTCTGATGATGATGAGATTTCAATTTCTCATCTAAAGTCTCGAGTCTTGGCCAAAACTGCACGGAAGAAGGCCAAAACATCAAAGGTCCCCAAATCTAAGAAGACCTCTGCTAAGAAAGCCCCTACGTTTGTTTCTATGAGGTGTGTCACTCGGAGCATGTCTGAACGGCTCCTGAGATTGGCCTCATCTTCCAGACAGTGCTGCATCCTAATCAGGTGATTTTGATTCCCACAAATTTCTGTCTGCTTTTCATCAAAGAATTCATAAATTAGTAGTTGGTCATTCGCTAGTTACTAAGCGTAGCTTGGTTGGCTCTGATGTTGTTGGAACTAGGGTGGTTGAACTCTTGCATGACTTTAGGCTGGATAAGTCTGTTTATAATGTTCCTGTTTATATTAAAGTTGTGGTGCATGAATTTTATGCAAATTTGTCAAAGTCTATCCTTTCTGTGACTTCTGATCATGCATTCTCAGTGTATGTTCGTGGATGCTGGGTTCATTTTTCTCCTGCTGTTATAAATTTTTAATTGGGTCGTGAGCACTCAATTGCTCGCGAAGCTGTGCTTGACCTTGATGAGGTTGCTGTCGAGTTGACTGGGGGTAGCATGCTTATGTGGCCTAAAGGCTGTTCATTGTTGGTATCCGATCTCAATGTGAAGTATTCCATACTTCTAAAGATAGCAGTGAACTGACTTCCAAGTAAGCACCGGTCTTCTGTGGGTAAGCCATTGGGGGTACTGCTCTACATGGTTGGAACACATGCGGTGTTCAATCTAGGACAAATCATCTTTGATCATGTGTGTGCTCACACAGAGTCAACAAGAAGTCAGCAGCCGCTGGCTTATCCAAGGATGATTTGTAGCATCATTATTTCACAGCACGACATTTTGACTGATGCTGATATGTATGAGCCTGATGAGCCTTTACTTGTGATCAGTCACAAGCTTTTCTCTGCCCAGCATGCATGTGATATACCTGCTGGAGAACCTACTTGTGCACCTGCAACTGAGACTCCGTCTGTTCCTGACAGACCTGCTCTCCATTCATTTGTGAATGTCATCTTCTTCGACATACATATTCAGTCTTTGAAGCGCGAGGTATAATTTCTGGAGATGTCTCTCCGGACTACTTGCACCTAGAAACAAGATCTGGAATCCTTGCTGATGGATCTCCGCGCTCGTGACTATAGATTTGCTTCTCTTCTTGACACACCAGTCCCCTCTGGTGATAATCTTAATTTTGCAAGTGACCATGTTGGTGCTCCTCCTACTCCTGCTCCTGATGCTGCTATTGCCACTGCCCAACCATCTACCTCAGCTATGCCCGGCTCTGTTCCCGCCACTGCCACTGCACCGATGATCTGAAGCTTTGCCATTTATGGCAGACACTAAGGGGGAGAAATGAGTGCATGAGGCTATTGGATGATAATGAGAGCTCGTACTCTTTTAAACTGCTAGATGATGATGAGAGCTCGAGCTCTTTTAAACTTCGTTTTGAAGTTTTTGAATAATTTATTATGGGGACTCATGTTTTGCCCCCGTTTTTATTTTTGTTGGTCTGTATTAATATTTGATCAACCTAACTGCATAGTTATGTCTACAAAAACAATGTTCGTGATTTGAAGAAACTCCTAGTTAGCTTCAGGGGGAGTTCTTGGAACTGTGTTAGACAGTTTCTTCAATATATCATTTTTTAATATATTTTTTTTCTGTAAAGTTAATCCATATGTTGTATAGATCGATAGTTATTATCTTCTATAAATGCAAAATGGAGAGATTGTTAGTGCCATCATTATGCACTTATGCACTAAGTTTGTTTTGACATGATATGTCTGACAATGTGTTCGAGGGTATGTTCCTGAAGACAAGTGTTGATTTTGCTGTGCAAACATAATGAACAGTTGGCAAACTGTTCCCTCTAATGTTTCAGACATACTCCGGAACAGTTTTGTTATGGCAGTTTCCATGTTTAGAAGATCTTACGCTGATCGTGTTTGAGGGGTCAAGATTCGTTCATTTGACTGCCTTATGGAGTAGATGCCGTGCTGAAAATAACCCTCATACAAAAGAAAAGCATATACACCCGTTTGGAAAGATCACAAACCCTAATTCACTTACCATGTTGCCGAAGATTGAAGATTGACGTCAACTAAAGAGTGAAGCTATAAGAAGACTGATTTTTTGCAGTAATCGGTAGGCATTTTATTAGATTCTCTTAGCATATTGTTTGAGAGTCATTTAGTTTGTGATTTATGTATTAGCTATAAGTTGTTCCCTAAACTGTTCAACGTAATAGTCTAGAATTTATGTATTAGCTATAAGTTGTTCCCTGAAGAAGAATGTCAGCTGAAGGATACACTAGTCCAAAGTAAGAGCTGAAGGATATGCCAGCTCAAGAAAGTCCCAGCTGAAGAATGAAGTTCCAGTTGAGGAATATACCAATTCAAAGGATACCAGCTGAAGATGCATCAATTTAGAATACCAACTGAAGAAGCGCCAGCTCAACATCCTAATTGAAGACCAGTCCAAGAAGTTCCAGTTGACGGGACATCAGTCAAAAACACCAGCTGAAGGGACACTGGTTCAAAACTGCCAGCTGAAGCAAATCAAACTGGAGCTTAGAAAGCATCAAGCCAGAGTCCAGAATCACTAGCTGAAGAAGATCTAAACTGGAGCTTGCAAAACTACCAAAGATGTGCAGAATTGACAGCTGAGGAAACGTTCAGAACTGAAGTTTCCAACTGCCAGATGAAGCCCAGAACTGAAGATCAAGACAGAAGCCATAACTGAAATTCAAATTTCAGAAATGCCAACATGAAGATCTTGAAGTAAATGCAACCAAGATCCTGAAGCAAATACATGTCAGAAGAACAAAGGCAATGACGCGCGGTCGTTTCGCGCTAAAAAATATATTTGTAAACTCCTGTGCCCACAGTGAGCGTAGCTAGCCAATGAGTACGGGTCGTTCCCACAGAGAGCTGTCACGATTCTATCCTCAAGTAACCAATCACAAAGGGGGTTTTGGTGTTGTCACTACACTGAATTTAAATCTGCAAAAGAAACTAAAGAAAATATCAAATAACAAAAGGTTCTGGCATTTGAATTAGAATTTGGTTAAACATAAACAACTCGATCATGGGCACACCAATTTTCATACATGATAGGTCGTCTAGTTATGGTGACCGGATTCCTCTCTGCGTCTCCTCATCTATCCTTTCATTTTAGGTTTAAAAGTGATTCCTCTTTGATTAAACCCCTAACCAGTTACCCACCTCCCAATTCCTCTAAGAGATGTAAGAAAACAAGCAGCAGTGTGCCCTGGACGGACCCAGATCTGTTGTGTTCAACTGATTCCTCTTGTGCCCACAACATCCCATTAATTCCCTTATTACTATATGAACTGACACACAGTCACGATTCGCCAATTCAATTAATAGTGGTATGCCCTATTTACCTAATGAATGATCAGCCACATTGGGCACTTCAGACACACACTTACGTGGAACAAGGCACAAGAATTAACGGAAACTAATCATGCATTACTATGCCCATTTTGGCCTCACGAGTCCAGATTTATGCTCAAACCAATTTTATCATTCACATGCCAGAATTAAAGATCTAGCCGAAAAGGCTAGACATAATTAAAACTACATAATTTAAAGACATCAAAATAAACAAGAACTTACTGAATTAATTTAGCAAAAACTCGACTCCAACGTCGGAAAACATGAACATAACCTAAGTCCCGAAGGTTTAAGACCTTTCAGATTGTTTGGCTGCCTAAGCAGCGTACTGAAAGTGAAAAAATGCAGAAATGTAAATGTAAAATTGTTTCAGACTGTCTAGAGATTGTTTTCCCAGAGACTAAACTTGCTTAAATAGTTACATTTCCGAGTGGAGTTTCCCCCACAGGCGGGGGGTCTTCTGCTGCAATTCCGGAACGATGTGCCCTCTCTGACTTTGACTGGATAAGCTTCAGTTTTATCAAATCCCTATTTTTTAGGGATTGCTCTTATCTCTTTTGATTGTGCTTATCTCTTCGTCTGAGCTTATCTCTTTGTTGCAGCACCTTCCAGGAGTCCAACTTAGCTCCAACTCTCATTCGGATATGTAGCTATCTTCCACCCGCTCTTCTTTCAACTGAATCTCGAGTTTCACTGGAATGCCCATTCTGACCTGTGGTCGAGTCTGTGCGAGTACTGTGGGCATGACATCATCTGTCAGTTCCATCCGTATCTGATATGCCCACTTCGCCGACCGAATGTGGGATGGATACTGGAGAAGTCCCTTGTGCCTCTAATGAACATATGTGTGAGATATACGTGAATAACTGGGCATAAAATGCCCCTTTCACCAGACTCAACTCTTGGAATGCCCTTTGACCGCAACCTGATTCTTTTCGACTCAAAATACACTAAAAAAGACATTTATAGAGGATAAAATACCCATAAAAAACCAAAAAAATGGACTTATCACACCCACACACTTTAAGCATGATTGTCCTCAAGCATGGGGTGCAACGCATCCAGAAAAAACAAAAGAAAAGAAAGGAGAAAAGAAACAGACTCAAGAAATAATCCAACCAAAAATGAGCACATCAGAAATAATCCAAAAAAGAAACAAGCATGCAAACTGTTACTCAGTATGGGCACATCAGAAATAATCCAACCAAAAATGCAAAGTTTCAGCATACCTAAAATAGGTCAAAAATGAGTTTTAGCTTGGTGTTCCTCATAGACTCTCTTCACTCAGTGTATACTCTCAATTCGGCTGTAATTCTATGCAAATTCATCCCATAAGTTTGCCAAAATTCTGCTGTTCATTCTCCAAAAACCATGATGTATTAGTATCAATAGGGCTTTTTAGGCTACAGTTGGACATTTTAAGTGGGAGGGGTTTTTATTGATTGTACAGACCCCTCCCCAGCTCCTTTCTATTCACTACCCTCCTGTGCCCTGTTCAGGCACTGAATTTTTCTTATTTTGGGCATTCTAAACACTTAAAACTCGGGGGGGTTTTATTCAGACTCTTTTTTTTCTTTTTTTTTCTTTCTTTTTCTAATAACTTTTTTTTCTTTTTTTTTCTTTTTTATATTTTATTTCCCCCTGGCCCTTCATACATATGCCTTCCCAAAAACAACTCTGCCTTCCCCATTTTTTCTTTACAGGTTTTATAATGCTCTGACTAAGTATAAACCATCCCAGAACAAAATCGGCCAGGGCATTTTATAGGCTCAAAGGGGCTTCTAGGGCTGTGTCATTGGTGGGAGTTAATTTATTTCAGTGGTTCAGCAAAAACATGGCCTATTTCATTTACATGTGCATCAATAATTCCCAGAGTTAAACGCAGAACAGAGGAAAATTCTAGAACATCTTAAGCACAAAATTATTCACACTCATGAATGAAAGAAAACTGTAAAATGAAGCATACAATATATAGGCTCAAGTCTTATAGGGCATGCTAAAACTCGTTCGTCATCCCTATCTTAAATGGGCATACTGATTTTTCTGTAAAGCAATTAAAGTTGGACCATCATGTGAAATGCCCACACAGGCTCACAGAATAGCATGCTTTGACTCAACTACCCACCTACAGACTTTGCAACTTGCAAAGTATGGACACAGACTCAAATAACATGACAACAAAGAAAACAGAAAAAAGAAACAAAACCTAAACTACAAGGACAGAAAGAACCAGGCTAGTCGGTTGCAGGCGTTGGGTAAGAGAACCCAACATGTTTGAAATAAGCCTTCAAGGCTGCTTCGATTCGGGTCAACTTTTCATTGGTTTGGAACTGGGCATTCTCGATCAACTCAAGTCTCCTCATTATCACTGCGACTGGGTGCTCCCTCTGTGGTGCCTTCCCTGTTGGTGGTTTCTTCGATGTACCTGCCATAGCTAAAAGCATGCTCGAGGGGTCTGCCCCTGGCATAAATAAAACAGGCTTTCCATCATCATCGTCAACCACATCTTGCATTCTTCTCAAACAGTTAAGATCAAAATACTCACGAGGAAGGGGGTTAAATCAGTATCATGCAAGTCAAGGAGCCTATATCTAATAGCAATTTGGGTGATCAATTGGGCACAAGAAATACGATGCCTAGGGTGTGTTTTAATTTTCCGAAAGTGTGCAATGGCCACAGAACCAAAATTAATTTTAATTTTATGAACCATGCACCACAAAATAAACAGCTCCTGATTAGAGATTGAATTAGAGCTATCCTTACGGCTGAAAAAATTATATGCCAACACCATATGGCAGAATCTCAAGGCATCATTATTTAAACAATATCCCTTTGTGGATCCGCTTTGAAAAATAGATCCATCCCCAATATCTACCCATTTTGCATCGACTCCTTCTGCAGAGTCGGGCACTACAGTCATGGCATCGACACACTCCTCCTGGAGGTCCAAGTATGTCACGATGCCCAGTAACATGTTTAAATCATTAGCAGACACAGAGTAACTCCTACCCATTAGTTTAAAAGATAAGACCTTAGTGGAAGTAGCAGGCTTGTTCACAGCTTTAATTTTCAAGTTTTAGACAAAATCACGAGACAAAGACGGAAAAATTACACACTCCATATCTAGAAAGCATTCCCAACCAATTGCAGAAAACAAATCCTTTACCTCCTGCTCTATACCAAGAGCTGCAAGCGTCTCACGGTGGACTCCTTTTGAGTTGATGATGCCCCTGACTGGTGGTGGGCCACTGCTGGGCTTACTCGGTGTGGGGCTCCCCACCCCTCTGCCTCTTTTAGGCATAGGGGCTGAAGTGCCCTCTTCAGCCTTTCTCTTCTGTGAAGAGGCCTCTCCAGCTAGCTTAGCTCCTGCTTTTATGCTCACAACTTTTCCCACCCTTCGCCTAGGTGAGGAGTCCTCCGAGGGCTCTTCAGATCCTGCCCGAGTTTGGGAGGGCGCACTGGTTTCTTGCTGCTCCTTCTCCTCTTCGGTATTCCCTTGCTGGGACACCTCTAGTTGTACGGTTGGCTCTGGAATGGGCTCTCCAACCTTTCTTTTTCCTTTCACCTTCTCCAGTGCCCGCTTCTTGATGTCAGCAGATGCCTCATCCTCCTCTTCGAATAGTAGTACCTTCTCCGGTGGGGCTTCAGCTTCAATGTCTTCTATTTCAGTCAAGTATTTATCCAGCTCAATATCTCTGTCTCCTTCCTTTTCAACTCCTTCTTGTCCTTCGACTTCCTCTCCTTCCTCGTCATCTTCCTCGTCCTCGATCTCCACCGATAGCATAGGGGTCAGAGCCTTAACTAGCTGTTTAGCTTTCTTCTTTTCAGCCACTTTTTTAGACTTTGGCGCAGGCTCTTCAGTAGCTTCTTCCTCCTGCATGCCCTCTGCAGTCGCCTCATCATCTTGCTGCTCCGTTTGAGTCGGGGTTGCGGAGCTTTCTTTCGTCACCTCAACCTTAGGTGCAGATTCCTTTTCCGGCGGAGTTTCCTTGGCATGTTTGCTCGACATGGCTGCCTCAGACGCAGCTTTCCCTTTGGGTTTGACAGAGGGTTTCTTCACGACCTTGGTTGGAGAGGGCTCTTCAGAGACAGTGGGGGTCTCAAAATCCAGGCGTGCCTTAGGTCCAGCTTTTGGTGCGACCTTCTTGCCTCTTGTCTTCGCCATTGTTGGATTTTTGAAGGTTTTCAGAAATTAGGATTTCAGGAAAATCGAGAGAGAGAAGTTTCTGATTTTTGTAAAAGGCGAGTGAAAGTGATAGTGGAGATTTTGTGGGGGGTAAGGCTTTTATATTAAGGGGATCACTATTCATGATTTGACTTGTGACTCTTCAAATTCCTTAGGAGTCTCCCGGATCAGTATGCTCTATGCTAATGGATAAGCCTTATCCCCTGAAAAATCGAAACAAACTTTATCTCCTTAGAGCGCCTCACTTCAGAATCCCTATTTCTAAGGGATTTATTCTATCTTCATATTTTTCTCTCATTATCTAAACCTGCAAACACTATACTTATCCAAAACAAGCGTAAAATTGCTCCATATACTAGGTTAATCAATTGGAAAACTTATTAACAAAAAAAAATAAAATGGATTAAGACAAATAAAAAAAAAACCTGGGTTGCCTCCCAGTAGCGCCCCAGTTATTGTCGTGGGCACGATATCACCCCAGATCAGGCATAAGTGGGCTTCGCGAGCCAGATCACTGTGACATTTTCATCAGAGTGCCCCAGATAAGCTTTTACACGGTGACCATTCACTTTAAAGCGCCCTCTAGTATCGGGATTTATCAGCTCAATTGCCCCATTTGGGCATTCTGCATATACTTCAAATGGACCAACCCACTTGGTCCTCAGTCCTCCTCCCATAAGCTTGAACCTTGAGTGGTACAAAAGTACCTTCTGTCCTGGGATGAATCTCTTCCTCCGAATTACTTAATCATGGAGCCTTTTCATCTTTTCCTTGTACAACACCGAATTATCATAGGCCTCCATTCTCATTTCTTCCAGCTCTTGAATTTGAAATTTCCTAAAATGCCCAGCGGCGTTAGGATCCATATTCAGCTTCTGAAGTGCCCATCGTGCTCTGTGTTCTAACTCGACTGACAGATGGCAACACTTTCCAAATAACATCCTGTATGGGGATATCCCAATTGGAGTCTTGAAGGCACTTTGTTATGCCCACAGGGCATCTTCCAGATGAACACTCCAATCTTTTCGGTTTGGAGCTACAACCTTCCTAAGAATGGCTTTAATTTCTCGATTTGAGACTTCAGCTTGGCCATTTCCTTGAGGATGGTAAGGTGTGGTGACCCTATGGTGAACCCCGTACTTTTTCAACAATCTTTCCAGCGTTTGGTTGCAAAAATGGGCCCCTTGATCACTGATGATGGACCTGGGCACACCAAACCGACTGAAAATGTGGGATTTCAGAAATGCGGCTACTACTCTTGCATCATTGGTAGGAGTAGCCTTTGCTTCTACCCATTTGAACACATAATCAACTGCCAGAATAATGTATTAGTTCCCCCTCGAATTTGGAAAGGATCCCATAAAATCCATTCCCCAAATGTAAAAAATCTCCACTGGCATGATTGGCGTCATGGGCATTTCATTTCTTCTTGTAATGTAGCGACCCGAACCTGAAGGCCCAAGTGCTAACGAAAACACACGACCGAAAGAAAAGACCATAAAATTTTTTCGCAATTCCAAATATATATTTTCTTTAAATTCTAAAAATTTGGGCAGCATTTCGTTTAAAATATTCCATAATCCACGCTCTCAGGCGTTTACCATTCAAACCTGCGGCCATGACCAGTCAAAATTCAACATTCGACATTTAAAATGTGCCCAAAAACCACAACATTCACCAATGTCCATAAAATAGTTAATAGTTTTCAAATCATGAAGCGGAAGCATAAAAATATATACTTATTGACCACAAATATACATAATCGATAATTAAAAATAATAAAAGGGTCAACAAAATAAGAAATCCACATTGGTCCACGTCAGCCGCCAGCCGTCATCCAATACCTAAAAATATTATGAAAAATAGATGGGCTGAGTGCCAGAAAACACTCAGTGGGATTTTTAATTTCTGAAATATGCTTTATAATTCAATAAATAGTTCGCATATTAACGTATTTACTGTTATACCCATAAAAAAATATATCTGATCATTTATATACGGAAGATTAACTCAATATGGTTCCCTATCATATAAATTTCACCGAAGTGACATATTTGTACCGTAGTACCATAATTGCACAATTGTGCCATACCGCACCGAAGTGCAATATCATACCGCACCGGAGTGCTCATACCGCACCAAAGTGCTACATACTGCACCAAGTGCTCATACCAGGAACCATAGAGTTTAGCAACTTCCGATAAGTCATAAAAAGAATATTTTGAACTTTGAAGCATGCTTTTATACAAACATATTTTCCTCGTAAACATAACACGATTTTGAAACATAAAACCACGTGTTAATTTGAAATCATTGAGCCATAAGAGTAATCTGAAGCATGCTTAAACTTAAACATATGTAATCATAAATAGATCACGCTTTTGAACATAAGACACTGTCGACTATAAATCGTAGAGCTATAAAAGTACTTTGAAGCGTACCTTATCATAAATATATATTATCATAAATAGAATACGTTTTTGAAACACAAGTAATGTGTTGAATAGATATCATTGAGCATAAAAGTACTTTGAGGCATGTCTTATCATAAATATATTTCACCATAAGCATAACATGATTTTGAAACATATGTCGCGTATTGGATAGATATCACCCACCTTATAACTATAGTAACTAAAACTTTGATCATACTACGTTCGTTCTAAGCCTATCGTCTCGGATAAGATTTATTGTAAGATCATATCGTAATAGCACGCTAGAGTATTGATCATAGGTCATAGCATAAGGGTCAAGCGCCCGATTTCCTAAACTAATAATATAGATGAGAATGCTAGACAATCGAACAATAATCTTAGCTTATGGTCCACTAACATAGGTTACAACCTAGAATGAATCGTCTAGATCTCATTCCTTCATCAATTAATAGCATATCGTCATTGCTTATAAGGGTTACTACATCTATCTCGTATGATATCGTATATCGAGACAATAATTTCATATTATAATATATCAATTCATATCCAAAATCATTTCGTAGATGATTTCATAGGTTAACATTCCATTTGCACATAGAAAAGTATAGAATTACCCACCTTATAGCTATAATAAGTTGCCGCTTTAAACACAACTTGCTCGTCCTAAGCTTGATGTCCCGAATTAGGATCTACATGCAAAGACTATGTCTTAGTAATGTATTAAAGTCATAGATCTATTTGATATCATAAGTAAGATCATATTGCTCAAGTTTCTTAAAACGAGAGCATGCTAGGACCATATTGAAATTGCATTAAGGAATCCTAACTTATGAGCTTTGCGGGGTCATTGATCAAACAAAATAAATATATTAAACACTAGGATTTAGAATATATATATATATATAATTATATATACATATATATTAGATAATTACTTACTATAACAAAAATAAATCTTTTTATTAATAAATTAGTAAATGGGGCAGATAGAAGAAAGTAAAAATAAAATACATATACATACATATATATATATATATATATATATATATAAAGAAATCAAATTGTGGCATAGAGGGATTGAACCCACAACCTCTTGTACAAAAGAAGAATCCACAACCACTAGACTAAGTCAAATTATATAAATAATTTGCAAACAATTTTTCAATAAATAGAGCCTTAAATATGTAGCACCAAAATGATAAAAATATATATGAGAAGAAGTCGAACACTAGACCTATATGCATGAAAATAACAACCCAACCAATAAACCAAGAAGCTACTTCGATAATTGATCACTCTTAATAATTAATAAGGTAATTGGAATAGAAGCTTAGACAAATTAAAAAGAATGAAATGGTGCCGCAGCCAAGGCTTTTCGATCCCAGGCCTATTACTCAATTTTCAAGTAAGAGTCCACCGAGCTAAACAGAACAATTGTTATCTATTAATTCTTAATTAAATAAAACCAAGATGTTTAGCAACAAAACCAATTTATTTTAGAAAACGGCAACAGAGGTTTCGACACCAAAATCTCATTTAAAAACTTTTCTCCCTATCCTTTAAACCTGATATATTAATCTATATTAGCATCATGCTTTTACTTATTATTTAATTAAGTCAGAATTGTTTGGAGAAGTAATTAGAACTAATAATAATAATAATTAACAACATATTTAAATTAAATTCAATAAGAAAATAATAAGGGTTTCCAAACCCATATCATAATGAGTAAATCTGGTTCTAACCCAATTAATAAGCTCAAGAATAAGGTTTTATATATTTTTCAAAATTTCATTATTCCATCTCTTGTACCAGTTTCAGTAAATCAACCATATCTCCTCAACCAAAACTCCGAATCAAGTAATTCCAAATTCTATAGAACCCTAAGACATATATCTAAAATTGTTCCTCAAATACATATTCCCAGATTTTGATAATAAAAGAGCTAAAAAATCGAAATAAGAAGGGGCATGAAAACTGTCCGGAAAGTGTAACAACTTCTGTTTTCCGACGTTTTGGCCAGTTTCCGGCCACCGGATACCAACGATGATAAAAGATAAAACGTAGAACATATATCAATCTACGACATATCCGAAAATCAAGTCAAACGGAAAAGAAACGGACCCATACGATGATAACGAAGATGGCTGACCGCAGCGAGCATAGCGACTGCTGCTTTGGCTTCTCGTCGGCACTCCGGCGAGCTGCCGTTGCTGCTCCGGTGCCGGTGGGAGTCCGGCTACCATCTGGAAAACAGCCTACCTCTTCCTTTCCTTCCCCTTCGTCGATCTCTCTCGTTTCCCTCATCTCTCTCAATTCTCGGCTATAACTCTCTCTCTTTCTCTCTTCTTTCTTCTCTTTCTTTTTATTTCTCTCTTGATCTCTTTCCCCCTCTCTCTTTCATTTTGACTTTTCTTTTCCTTTCTAATCCCCATCAATTAGGGAATGGGGGATACACACACACACACACACACACATATACACCCACACACATATATAAATTATGTGTTATATATATAGACACACACACACACACACATACATAAAAATTACATTTATTGGGCTTAATTTCTTTGGGCCTCAATATAAAGTTAATTTGGGCTCAAAATAAATGGGCTTTAATTAGAATAAAATGGACTCGACAGAAATCTTGAAATGAGCCGAGTAATTGGGCCAAAATAAAAATATTTACAGATGGTCTCAAAGTAGGCTCAAAAGCCCATACTTGCCTATTTTAAAAATTAAAGAACGTGTTATAACTATTGGGCCCTAAAATTAAAGATTGGGCTCGAATTTTTGTTTTGGGGCGTTACAAATCTATCCCCCTAAAAGAATTTCGTCCTGAAATTCAAGCATTCGATATTATCTTAAGTTTAGGTACCGTCTCAGGATTTCTTATTCGATTTCCCTTGTAGCTTCATCTTTTTCATGCCACCCACTTGACTTCCACCAACATAGCTTCCTTGTTTTGCAATTTTTGAGATTATGGGTCGAGAATCATCGTTGTTGTTTCTTGATAGGTGAGTTGTAGAGCTACCTTTAATTCTTCACGGACGACATGATTTAGGTCAAATACATAATATCAGAGCATTTCAACGAAAACAGAACGTGATTCTTAGTAACTTCTTCATTTGCTCAGATGATAGCCCTCGACATATTTATTTATAACATCATCATCTGACTTATTGCTATTTTCTTTTATTATTGAAAATCCATAATCGTATCGTCAAAATTATTTGATGACCCAACAAATTACGTTTTGCTTGGGAGTAGATGTTCATGTATCGCAAATGATGCCATCTTCTTTCCCATTGCATTGGGTGAAACATTCTATGCCAATACTGTATACATAAATGTGCTAAATTGCATAATTCACCAACATTACTACGCACACTTATATCTAATTAAAGCACTCTTATATAGTAATCCACTCTAAAAAAAAATGGCTAACATCGTCGATAGCTTATGTTGGGTTTTTATCTTGAAGAATCCTCCGCCATATGATGTCGTCTTGCTCATCGTATATCTTGATCGCATAACAGGAGGATAAGAGACACTAGCTTCTTAGTGGGAGCTAAATTTCTCATCATCAATTGTAAACGGTATAAGTGAGTCTAATTATAGTTCACCAGGCTAGCGAAAACATAAGGACAATCTAACTATATTAAAGTTCATCTAGGTTCATCCTATGGTGGGGTAATATCGCATTTTCAAAATACATAATTATAGTAAATAAGTAAGTACTCATTACAATCTCACATATTTACCCAAAATATACTTTGAAAAATAAAGATTTATTCATATAAACTTTGTACCTGATTGAACGAGGCGGAACGTGGACGTGGGACCATAAGTAAATACAAATTTATTTTGAATAATATTCTAATAACATTTTAAAAATAATCCCGCAGGCCTATAGATTCGTAGACCCGCTCTGATACCACCTGTAGTGACTCGAACCTGAATGACCAAGTGCTAATAAAAACACACGACCGAAAGAAAAGACCATAAAGTTTTTCGCAATTCCAAATATAAATTTTCTTTATATTCTAAAAATTTGGCCAGCATTTCGTTTAAAATATTCCATAATCCACGCTCTCAGGCGTTTACCATTCAAACCTGCGGCCATGACCAGTCAAAATTCAACATTCGACATTTAAAATGTGCCCAAAAACCACAACATTCACCAATGTCCATAAAATAGTTAATTGTTTTCAAATCATGAAGCGGAAGCATAAAAATTTAGACTTATTGACCACAAATATACATAATCGATAATTAAAAATAATAAAAGGGTCAACAAAATAAGAAATCCACATTGGTCCACGTCAGCCGCCAGCCGTCATCCAATACCTGAAACTATTATGAAAAATAGATGGGCTGAGTGCCATAAAACACTCAGTGGGATTTTTAATTTCTGAAATATGCTATATAATTCAATAAATAGTTTGCATATTAACGTATTTACTGTTATGCCCATAAAAAAATATATCTGATCATTTACATACGGAAGATTAACTCAATATGATTCCCTATCATATAAATTTCACCGAAGTGACATATTTGTACCGTAGTACCATAATTGCACAATTGTGCCATACCGCACCGAAGTGCTCATACCGCACCGAAGTGCTATATCATACCGCACCGGAGTGCTCATACCGCACCGAAGTGCTACATACTGCACCAAGTGCTCATACCAAGAACCATAGAGTTTAGCAACTTCCGATAAGTCATAAAAAGAATATTTTGAACTTTGAAGCATGCTTTTATACAAACATATTTTCCTCGTAAACATAACGCGATTTTGAAACATAAAACCACGTGTTAATTTGAAATCATTGAGCCATAAGAGTAATCTGAAGCATGCTTGGATAAGATTTATTGTAAGATCATATCGTAATAGCACGCTAGAGTATTGATCATAGGTCATAGCATAAGGGTCAACCGCCCGATTTCCTAAATTAATAACATAGATGAGAATGCTAGACAATCGAACAATAATCTTAGTTTATGGTCCACTAACATAGGTTACAACCTAGAATGAATCGTCTAGATCTCATTCCTTCATCAATTAATAACATATCATCATTGCTTATAAGGGTTACTACATCTATCTCGTATGATATCGTATATCGAGACAATAATTTCATATTATAATATCAATTCATATCCAAAATCATTTCGTAGATGATTTCATAGGTTAACATTCCATTTGCACATAGAAAAGTTTAGAATTACCCACCTTATAGCTATAATAAGTTGTCGCTTTAAACACAACTAGCTCGTCCTAAGCTTGATGTCCCGAATTAGGATCTGCATGCAAAGACTATGTCATAGTAATATATTAAAGTCATAGATCTATTTGATATCATAAGTAAGATCATATTGCTCAAGTTTCTTAAAACGAGAGCATGCTAGGACCATATTGAAATTGCATTAAGGAATCCTAACTTATGAGCTTTGCGGGGTCATTGATCAAACAAAATAAATAGATTAAACACTGGGATTTAGAATATATATATATATATATATATATATTAGATAATTACTTACTATAACAAAAATAAATCTTTTTATTAATAAATTAGTAAATGGGGCAGATAGAAGAAAGTAAAAATAAAATACATATATATACATATATATATATATATATATATAAATATAAAGAAATCAAATTGCGGCATAGAGGGATTGAACCCACAACCTCTTGTACAAAAGAGGAATCCACAACCAGTAGACTAAGTCAAATTATATAAATAATTTGCAAACAATTTTTCAATAAATAGAGCCTTAAATATGTAGCACCAAAATGATAAAAATATATATGAGAAGAAGTCAAACGCTAGACCTATATGCATGAAAATAACAACCCAATCAATAAACCAAGAACCTACTTCGATAATTGATCACTCTTAATAATTAATAAGGTAATTGGAACAGAAGCTTAGACAAATTAAAAAGAACGAAATGATGCCGCAGCCAAGGCTTTTCCATCCCAGGCCTACTACTCAATTTTTAAGTAAGAGTCCACTGAGCTAAACAGAACAATTGTTATCTATTAATTCTTAATTAAATAAAACCAAGATGTTTAGCAACAAAACCAATTTATTTTAGAAAATGGCACCAAAGGTGTCGACACCAAAATCTCATTTAAAAACTTTACTCCCTATCCTTTAAACCTGATATATTAATCTATATTAGCATCATGCTTTTACTTATTATTTAATTAAGTCAGAATTGTTTGGAGAAGTAATTAGAACTAATGATAATAATAATTAACAACATATTTAAATTAAATTCAATAAGAAAATAATAAGGGTTTCGAAACCCATATCATAATGAGTAAATCTAGTTCTAACCCAATTAATAAGCTCAAGAATAAGGTTTTATATATTTTTCAAAATTTCATTATTCCATCTCTTGTACTAGTTTTAGTAAATCAACCATATCTCCTCAACCAAAACTCCGAATCAAGTAATTCCAAATTCTATAGAACCCTAAGACATATGTCTAAAATTGTTCCTCAAATACATATTCCCAGATTTTGACAATAAAAGAGTTAAAAAGTCGAAATAAGAAGGGGCATGAAAACTGTCCGGAAAGTGTAACAGGTTCTGTTTTCCGGCATTTTGGCCAGTTTCCGGCCATCGGATACCAACGATGATAAATGATATAACGTAGAACATATATCAATGTACGACATATCCGAAAATCAAGTCAAACGGAAAAGAAACGGACCCATACGATGATGACGAAGATGGCTGACCGCAGCGAGCATAGCGACTGCTGCTTTGGCTTCTCGTTGGCACTCCGGCGAGCTGCCGTTGCTGCTCCGGTGCCGGTGGGAGTCCGGCTACCATCTGGACAACAGCCTACCTCTTCCTTTCCTTCCCCTTCGTCGATCTCTCTCGTTTCCCTCCTCTCTCTCAACTCTCGGCTATAACTCTTTCTCTTTCTCTCTTCTTTCTTCTCTTTCTTTTTATTTCTCCCTTGATCTCTTTCCCCCTCTCTCTCTTCTCTTCTCTCCTTTCTCTTTCTTCTTCCTCTCGTCTGATCTACTTCTCTTCTTTTATTTTCTTTTTTTTTCCTTTCATTTTGACTTTTCTTTTCCTTTCTAATCCCCATCAATTAGGGAATGGGGGATATACACACACACACATACACATATACACCCACACACATATATAAATTATGTGTTATACACACACACACACACACATATTAAAATTACATTTATTGGGCTTAATTTCTTTAGGCCTCAATATAAAGTTAATTTGGGCTCAAAATAAATGGGCTTTAATTAGAATAAAATGGACTCGACAGAAATCTTGAAATGGGCCGAGTAATTGGGCCAAAATAAAAATATTTACAGATGGTCTCAAAGTAGGCTCAAAAGCCCATACTTGCCTATTTTAAAAATAAAAGAACGTGTTATAACTATTGGGCTCGAATTTTGGTTTTGGGGCGTTACATGTAATGTTCCCTATCCTCTGGCATTGGTCACACGTTCTGCATACGTTGTGGGCATCCTTGAATATTGTGGGCCAAAAGAACCCACAATCTAAAATTCTTCTCGCTGTTCGGTTTGGTCCGAAATGCCCTCCGCAAGCATAACTGTGACAATGCTTTAGAATTTCATCTATCTCCTCATCAGGGACACATCTTCTAATGATTTGATCAGCGCATCTTCTCCATAGAATGGGGCAATCCTATGCATAGAACCTGCTCTCATACCTTAGTTTATTTTTCTGGTACCTTGAGTACCCAATAGGCATTTCCCCAGATTCAAGGTAGTTTACTATATCCGCATACCAAGGTGCTAATGTGCCCCTTACTGAATATAAATGCCCATCAGGAAAATGATCGGCAATGGGCATTTCGTCACCTTTCTCATTCAGCACCCGGCTCAGATGGTCAGCCACCAAGTTCTGTGCCCCACTCTTATCTTTTATTTCGACATCAAACTTTTATAAAAGCGGAATCCACCTAATTAGTCTTGGTTTTGTCTCCTTCTTAGCCATCAAGTGCCTCAGTGCACCATGATCTGTATAGACAATGCTCCTTGCTCTTAAGAGATAAGATCGAAACTTCTCAAATGCAAACACTACTGCCAATAGCTGTTTTTCAGTAGTGGTGTAATTACACTGTGCCCCATTCAGAGTCTTGGAGGCATAGTAAATTACATGGCTTTCTTTTCCTCTCTTCTGACCCAGTACAGCGCCCACAGCGTAGCCACTGACGTCACACATAATCTTAAAGGACATTCCCCAATCTGGTGGTTGAATGATTGGTGCCGTGATTAGTTGCTTCTTCAGAAAATTAAATGCCTTTTTAAGTGAGTAATAGGCTGGGCTTCATCGAATTCAAATGGAACATCTTGTTGCAATAAGTGAGTAATAGGCTGGGCAATTTTCACAAAATCCTTTATGAATCTCCTGTAGAATCCAGCGTGCCCCAAGAATCCTCTCACTTGTTTCACCGAAGTGGGATATGGAAATTTTTCTATTATGTCCACTTTGGCTTTATCAACCTTAATGCCCCTTTTAGAAATCACATGTCCTAGTACAATGCCCTCTCTGACCATGAAATGACATTTTTCATAGTTCAGCACTAGGCATTTGTTCACACAACGCTGCAACACTTTCTCCAAATTATCTAAACATCGATCAAAGCAGCTCCCGTACACTGTAAAGTCATCCATAAATACTTCAATGCAGTCCTCGAGCAAATCAGAGAATATGCTCATCATACATCGCTGAAACGTGTCAGGAGCATTGCAGAGGCCAAAGGGCATTCTGCGATAGACAAATATGCCAAATGAGCACGTGAATGTTGTTTTCTCCTGGTCCTCTTTACTTAATGCAATCTGCATGTATCCTGAGTATCCATCCAAGAAACAAAAGAGCTTGTTTCCTCCGAGTCTTTCCAGCATCTGGTCAATGAACGGAAGTGGGAAATGATCCTTCCGCGTGATCGTGTTCAGCTTCCCGTAGTCGATGCAAACTCTCCAGCCAGTTTGCAGTAGCGTGGGCACAAGCTCTCCTTTCTCATTTTTCACAACTTGAATGCCCGACTTCTTGAGCACAACATGGATTGGACTGAGCCACTTACTATCTGAAATTGGGTATATAATGCCCTGGTCCAGAAGCTTAATTATCTCTTTTAGAACCACATCTTTCATCACTGGATTTAGCTTTCTTTATGGATCACGAACGGGTTTTGCATCATCTTCCAACAATATTTTGTGCATGAAAACCGCTAGGTTAATGCCCTTTATATCTGCCAAAGTCCATCCGAGTGCCTCCTTATATAGTCTCAACAATCTCAAAAGGCGATCCTCATCAGCTTGATTCAACCCCGCACTTATGATTACAGGGAGAGTCTCATTATTTCCTAAGTAGGCATACTTCAAATGCCTTGGCAATGCCTTCAACTCCAGCGTGGGCGCTTTGATAATAGAAGGCATCAACTTATCATCATTTTTCCGAATGGGTGCACCATAGTCCACACATCCATGTGGCATTTCATCTAATGAATACAACATCATAATTCCATCCCTTATGTCATCATCCTCGTCCAGGGCATTCTGGTCATTCAGTCCATCCCACAATGCCCACTCCAGTGGTTCTCTGTTGCTAACCATAGATAAAGTAGAACGACTTGGGAAATGAAATGTGTTCACAAAATTACAATTTTCTGTATCCGGGGGGTGCTTCATGGCTTCAAAAATGTTGAATGTCACCTTCTCCCCATCAAACTCACACGTCAGTGTGCCCTTGTCCACATCAATCTTGGTTCGAGCTGTCTTCATGAAAGGCCTTCCCAGCAACAAGACTGAAGATTTTGAAGTCACCGTGCCCATGTCAAGCACATAAAAATCTGCTGGGAAGATAAGCTTGTTCACCTTGACCAATACATCTTCGATGAGGCCTTCTGGATAAACATTAGATCAGTCAGCTAACTGAATGACCACACAGGTCTCCTTCAGAGGTCCAATCCTCAATTCTTTGAACACCGACAAGGGCATTACATTGATTGATGCCCCCAAATCCAGCATGGCCTTTTCAACTTTCTGGTTCCCTATGATGCAAGGAATCATGAACATCCCTGGATCATCACACTTCTTGGGTAGCTTTCTCTGTATCACTGCCGATACACTCTCCCCAACTAGGAATCTCGCATCATCATTAAAGCGCACCTTTCTGGTGCAGAGTTCTTTTAGAAATCGGGCATACCGCGGTACTTGCTTGATTGCTTCGATCAGTGGAATGTTGATTTCCACTTTGCTGAATACTTTTAGCATCTCCCTGGTTTCCTCTTCTTTTCTATTTTGTGTCAATCTCCCTGGAAAGGGAGGTTTCCGTCTCTCTGGAATGGGCACTTTGGCAGGCTGCTTTTCTTCTGGGATGGGCACAGTATTAGTCTGCTCAGCTTCTTGTGTCTTGTCTTCTGTGGGAATTTCTTCCACTTCTTCCTCCAAAGGCACATCATCCTTCTTTTCTCTCGGCCTGACCATCTCCGGAAGCTCTTTTCCACTCCTTAATGCTACTGCATTCACTTGTTCTCTCGGATTCTCAACTTGGGAAGGCAGCTTCCCATTTTTCTCCTCCATCTTGTGCATGGCTTGAGCCAACTGATTGATTTGCTTGCTCATGTGTGAGAGACCAGCTCGAGTCTCTTGCTTAAACTTCTCATTCTCTTCAGCCATAGCAAACACAAGATCTTCTAGCCTTTGCTTCCTTTTCTCCTCTGGTGGCGGCAATGAGCGTGCAGGATGCCCATCCTCTGGCCTTCTCTATCTAAAATTTTCATGGTCTCTCCAGCCAGGGTTATAAGTTTGGGAATGGGGATCATATCTTCTGGAATGCCCATTTTGACCACCTACAGCATTCAATTCTTCCATTTCGTCTTGTAGAGTAGGGCATTCATCCGTGAAATGAGATATGCTTTTGCATACCCCACAAGGTCTGGGCTTCCTCGCCATGCTTGCACCGGACAAGATTTTTTCGATCTTGTCGCACAATCTATCAATCCTGCTATCCTGGTCCGATGCCCTTTCTGTTTCACTTACAACCCGAATGCCCTCTCCACCGAAGTCTCGATTGTCTTCAACCATTTCTGTGAGAATTCTGAATGCTTCAACAGGCTGTTTGTTCAAAATGGATCCTTCACATGAGGCATTCACGATCATCCTCTCATGTGGTCTCAAACCTCCGACGAAGTACTGAATCAAGTCGTGTTCAGTAATATGGTCCTGTGGGCATTTCGCCAGCATCGCCTGGAATCTTCCCCAGTAGTCATAGAAACTTTCGTTAGTTCCCATCTTCAGGCTCCCTATTCTTCTTCTCATTTCTTGCACTCTGGATGCTGGGAAATATTTCTCCAGAAACTTCTGTTGAAGTTGTCTCCATGTGGTCACAGCGCCAGTGGGTAGTGTGTACAGCCAGTCCCGTGCCCCATCCTGAAGAGTGAAAGGGAACGAGACCCACCGCACATACTCTTCTTGTCTATGGTCGGATGGTTGAGTCTGGCAAACCATCTCAAAATCTTACAAGTGCCTTTGTGGATCCTCTCCAGGAATTTCGTGGAACTTCAGCAAGATCTGGATAAAGTTTGTATGAATATCCCAGTTCTGAGTCACAGCTGGGAGTGTAATGCCCATTGGGCGCAAGTTCATGTTAGTCGGGAAGACCAACTGCCTTAAAGTCCTGTTATCATCTGCATTGCCATTCGCGGCATTTCCATTTGCGGCCATGTTAATGTTGTGGCCGTTCTCAAACTGTCTTTCCTCCTCGTGCCCTTCGTCTCCTTGATCTTCTTGATCGTCTGGTGGTGGTGTGGGCTCACGAGGTCTATTTGCTACTTGGCGTGCCCTCTTCATTACTGCCCTGTTTTTCCTCGAAGTCTTCTCTATCTCCGGATCATACAATAGAGTCTCCTCCGAAGAGCCCCTGGGCATCAACTTCCAGGCTCACCAATTGTGAAAGATAAAATCACTAGAAACCAGTTCCCCGGCAACGGCGCTAATTTTGACGCGCGGTCGTTTCGCGTTCAAAAATATATTTGTAAACTCCTGTGCCCACAGCGAACGTAGCTAGCCAATGAGTACGGATCGATCCCACAAAGAGTTGTCGCGATTCTATCCTCAAGTAACGAATCACAAAGGGGGTTTTGGTGTTGTCACTACACTGAATTTAAATCTGCAAAAGAAACTAAAGAAAATATCAAATAACAAAAGGTTCTGGCATTTGAATTAGAATTTGGTTAAACAAAAACAACTCGATCATGGGCACACCGATTTTCATACATGATAGTTCATCTAGTTATGGTGACCGGATTCCTCTCTGCGTCTCCTCATCCATCCTTTTATTTTAGGTTTAAAAGTGATTTCTCTTCGATTAAACCCCTAACCAGTTACCCACCTCCCAATTTCTCTAAGAGATGTAAGCAAACAAGCAGCAGTGTGCCCTAGACGGACCCAGATCTGTTGTGTTCAACTGATTCCTCTTGTGCCCACGACACCCCATTAATTCCCTTATTACTATATGAACCGACACACAGTCACAATTCGCCAATTCAATTAATAGTGGCATGCCCTCTTTACCTAACGAGTGATCAGCCACATTGGGCACTTCAGACACACTCTCACGTGGAACAAGACACAAGAATTAACGGAAACTAATCATGCATTACTATGCCCATTTTGGCCTCACGAGTCCAGATTTATGCTCAAACCAATTTTATCATTCACATGCCAGAATTAAAGATCTAGCCGAAAAGGCTAGACATAATTAAAACTGCAGAATTTAAAGACATCAAAATAAACAAGAACTTACTGAATTAATTTAGCAAAAACTCGACTCCAACATCGGAAAACATGAACATAACCTAAGTCCCGAAGGTTTAAGACCTTTCGGATTGTTTGGCTGCCTAAGCAGCATACTGAAAGTGAAAAAATGCAGAAATGTAAATGTAAAAATGTTTCAAACTGTCTAGAGATTGTTTTCCCAGAGACTAAACTTGCTTAAATAGTTACATTTCCAAGTAGAGTTTCCCCCACAAGCGGGGTCTTCTACTGCAATTCCGGAATGGCGTGCCCTCTCTGACTTTGACTGAATAAGCTTCAGTTTTATCAAATCCCTATTTTTTAGGGATTGCTCTTATCTCTTTTGATTGTGCTTATCTCTTCGTCTGAGCTTATCTCTTTGTTGCAGCACCTTCCACGAGTCCAACTTAGCTCCAACTCTCATTCGGATATGTAGCTATCTTCCACCCGCTCTCCTTTGAACTGAATCCTGAGTTTCACTGGAATGCCCATTCTGACCTGTGGTCGAGTCTGTGCGAGTACTGTGGGCACGACATCATCTGTCAGTTCCATCCGTATCTGATATGCCCACTTCACCGACCGAATGTGGGATGGATACTGGAGAAGTCCCCTGTGCCTCTAATGAACATATGTGTAAGATATACGTGAATAAATGGGCATAAAATGCCCCTTCCACCAGACTCAACTCTTGGAATGCCCTTTGACCGCATCTTGGTTCTTTTCGACTCAAAACACACTAAAAAGGACATTTATAGAGGATAAAATGCCCATAAAAACATGAAAAAAATGGACTTATCAGCAACTCAACGACTCTTTAAATAAAAAGTCTCTCAACGGATTTATCATTTATGATCATCCTTTGATCCACAATGGTCACCAGCCAGTCAACTATAAAAGATGAGTGACCCAGATTATGACTGTGACTTTTTGCAAGACTTTTTGATAGACTTGTTGCTAAATTTCTGCTCGACTTTTTGCGGAGATGTTCGCTAAAGTTCTAAAGTTTCAAGCTCAAATTCATCCAAAGCAAAAGTCCCAATTGAAGAGAAGGGGAAAAACTACTCATCAAGCTAGATGTTGAAGAATTCCTTCCAGTACCACTCTCTCAGTTATGTTCTACACCGATCAACTACTCAGCTTAAGCCGAAGGCACACAAAGGAGCGCATCAGTTGTTACCAGTTTCAAGACTGTATTCTTAAAGATCGAAAGAGATCTAAAACCTTCTAAAGACGGCCAATAGCACCTTATCTCTCTAGCGAGCAATTGGAGATCGCAAGTGTGAGACTGTCGACCCTACCGACTGAGGCAGCTGTGTTCATTGGATCATTGCTTCCGGGACAACACCAGTTGGAAAGGAGTCCATGACTCGTAAAGTCACCGATCGCCAGGTCCAATAGTTAATCTTCACTGTGTAACTGTAATAAAGAAACTTTACATTTGCATAGTGGATTGCGCTTCTGCGGAAGGAAGAGAGGACGTAGAAGTTGAGCTTTGAACCTCTATAAAATTGTCTCTGTGCTCAGTTTACTGCTTTTAGTTGCATGTCTTACTGTACTATTAAGCACACACACTGCACTCCGAGCTAGCTGATCTTCTGAACTGATCACCTAAAGGGTATGGGTAACTCTGCGAGTCAAAGGGCCCTGTCTATTCTGCAAATATTGTTAAGATTTGGATCAGTTTATTCACCCCCCCAAACTAATTCTGACTCGCCTCGGGACCAACAAGTGGTATCAGAGCGGTTGATTCTATGGATCAGCCATTTCTGCAGATCAACTGAATCAGATCTTGTTATCTGTGCTAATCTGTCAGATATGATAAACCATAAGCTACCTATTTTTTCAGTTGAGAACTATAATAACTGGAGTAGGAGAATGAAGGCGCACCTCTGCTCAATCCACAAAAATATGTGGGAAGTTATCAAAGAAGGTCCAATCATCTTCATGATGGACAATGAGGCTCATATTGTTGATGTAAATCAACCAGCCAGGATCCCGAAGCTAGTGCATCTTCTCACAAGCGAGGAGAAAAAGCTGAAGAATCTAGAGTTTGTAGCCTAAGCTGCATTATTTCAAACTCTGGATGAAGATCGCATGAAAGACACTAAAAACTGTTAAACCGCCAAGAAGATATGGCACTTGCTTACTGATTTATGCAGAGAGTCCGAAGCTATTAAAGGAAACAAGCTTCAAGTGGCCGTGGACAGATACGAATCCTTCAAAATGCACTCAGATGAAACTATCTCAAGCCTTAAAATAAGATTTCTAGGCATCATCAGCGAGATGAACAATCTAGGAAGAAGCTATCCCAATAGTGAGATGAACTCCAAAATCTTGGACAATCTCAGAGAGGAATGGGATATGAAGGTGATAGCTACAAAAGAGTCAAGAGACTTAAACAGTATCACTCCAAGAGAACTCTTTGGTTCTCTTAAAGCACACGAGTACAACCTAAACTGAAAAATGGAGGCTTCCACATTATCAGTCCAGGATGCAGCTGTAACGCCCCGGTCCCGAGGATTAGGACGGAGACACTACGGGAAAAATACAAGTAAAAAGGAGGTGTAATCAAAAATCCAGAGGGTCCTCTGTAATGTCCCGGTCCCAAAAGGAATAATAAATGAGGGTCGGGGTGTTACTCAAAAAGGAAGTACTATTTATGATAATCAAATTAAATGGCTTTAGAACAAGAATAAGTTATATGCCGCAGAGATTTGGGCAGCATAACCTCTGTAACTGAAAGAAATCCACGTCTTTCAACGTATCAACGAAGTCAAATGATTCAATCAAGTCAAAAGAATGCCTATTCATAGGCTGATCAAATTTAAACAGAATCCAACAATTAATAGATAGGATTCTGACTCTTCAAATAAGCAAGACCACTCCATAGGTCACAACAACTAAGATCCATCAATAGGTCAGAGGCAAATAAACTATTTTATGTCCCATTCATAGGACAGAAGCAATTAATCAAGATAAGACCCGTTCATAGGTCAACTAGAAAATAAATAGAATCCAAGACTCAACCAAATATGACCAACTCATAGGTCGAAAACTGTAATGAAACATGCTTGGATTTATGAAAAGAAGTAGGAATTTATTTATCATGATTCAATAAAGAATACAATTCAGATAAGCCCAAAAATAAAACATAGCATGCAATCATACTATGGGGCAACTGTATCAGAGTTTAAGCGGAAAACAATGGAGTAATATTGTATCATATAACAACATACTCATGACTAATAATTCAGTCTGAACGAGACAGCAAGGAATGATCAACCCAAAACAGTACATCGAGCCATCACCTCCAGCATCTCAACCTGCGAAAAATATTTTAAAAATATTTTGGGCGTGAGTACTAAAGCACTAAGTGGGTTAAACTTTTAACTCAATCTTTAATAAAAACTGTAACAGAATATCTAAAATACAAATACAGATAATGGAAAGCAAAACGCGAAAGCCCTTCCCATTTCTGCAAACCTTTACTTCTCTTTGGTACCCTGTAGCTCCTTCTGTCGTCTACTGTACTCTATGACATGTCGCTGATAGGAAAAGGGAGGGGTTACCTCGCTAATCCGAGAAGAGTGTACCAGGGATCACCTAGCATTGACTCTTGAGTATACCAGGGGTTACCTAGCATTGACTCCTATAGTGATGCCCAAATCACGTGTATGTGCAGGGGTTACCTCACAGTGACACCTTTAGTGATTAACATCACAACTGCAAGAATCACAATTCCTGCCTATCCTTTGATCTATGTTCTCTAATAAGCGAGTAATATGATATAAGTACATAAACTATGTCATCCTCTTAATATAGCAACTATGCTAACCTTTAATTACTCTAGCAACTTAGTTCAATTATGCTTCTTATTCCTTAAACGGAAAGCATTCTATAACTTGAGTTTAATACTAAAAGCACAAGCTAAAAAGTACAACTCATTATACACAAGTATGTTCAATACACAATAAACATTTAATATACTGTAACTTTAAACTATGACTTTTAGATTTTAAATATAAACTCTAACCTTAATCTATATACTATGAACTTTAAACTCTAACCTTAACTCTTAACTCATAGACTTTAGTTATGACAAGGTATAATCTATTCTATTAAATTATATTGAAGCATAATCTATATTCGCTTATTGTGATAAATCATAATCTATATTCTCAATAATTATGATGAAGCATAATCTATATTCTCATTAATTATGGCAAAGCATAATCTATGTTCTCAATAATTATGGCACAGCATAATCTATGTTCTCAATAATTATGGCACAGCATAATCTATGTTCTCAATAATTATACATCAGTATAATACTATGTTCTCATTAATTATACAACATTATAATGCTATTACTTTAGCAAAGACTTGAGAAGATAATTTCTCAAATATTTTATTTGGATATTCTAACTATCACTATCACATTTATGAGTTAATAACTCAAATATAGATAGGTTTTGCAAATAAACCCACCTCGATTAGATCAACTCAGGTGATGAAACTTCTCGATACTCATCCGTCAGCTCCTTTGACTGGCTCAACAGGTCCTACAAGCTCAAACCTTATTTTAGGACCGATGCTCTAATTTTCAGAACTCGACTTTAATTTAATTGGAGCTTTTATTCACTTTAATTATATTTCAATTAAGAATGCGCGACTCTAGAGACCTCGTACAACTTCTACACAGAATGAAATAAATTCCAAAATATAATTTCTGATTTAATGAGACTAAAAGATTTGACAGAGGTCACTTTCCGTAACTTGCCATTTTAATCAAATTTTACACAGCTAACCTCGATTGCACTTTTTACTTTTCCAAAAAATATGAAAATAATCAGGCATGACTCAACATATATCTTTATTAAACTATACAATTCTCGGAATTTTCTAAAATCACATGCTTTAGTTATAAAAATAACCGCCTGATTAAAATAATCAACTTTAATCAAAACTTATCAGAAAATTATGAAACTTGGCAGTCCTATAGGAAATAATATTTCGAGCAACTTTCTAGTTCAAACTTTCTCGATTTGAGGACCCAAAATGGGCGAAAACGGGCAAAAACCGAAACTGATCGGCGCCCCTTTATTTTTCACGTTTTCCGGCGATTTGGCCGGTTTCCGGCCACCGGACGACAACGCACTCAACATACGAAATGGAGCACTATTTAAAATACACAACATATTAAAATTTCAACTATAAAGGATGAGAAATGGACCGAAAAGAGACATCCGAAGCGGCGGCGCGACGGCGATTTCCGACCATCCACGGCAGCGGCGGCGGCGGCCCTCCTGCAGCCTTCCGGCGCTCGACAGCTGCTCCCGCTGCAGCACCCTTCCCCCCAAATAAAACTTAACCTGAGCCCGCATGCGCGATTTACTCGGCGCAGGCCCGGGTTTCTCTCGTTCGTGAACACGAACAAGAGAGAAAGAGAGAGAAGAGAGAGAAATGAGCAATGAGTAAATGAGCCCAAGCCCCCTATTTATAGGAAAAAGGGCTCTGGGGCGGGTATAACTTTTTCGGATATAAAATACTGATAAAGTGATTTCCGGATTCAATTAAAGTTGCTTTATTCGATGTCGAGGTCCAAATGACCTCCGACACAAAATCTGAAAATACCGGGAGACTCGTTGGCTCGAGTACTATTGAACCAACCTGACTTGGGATGATGAGGAAGTCATCTGAAGAGAAACGAGAAAAGATTCCCTTTCAAAAAGTACTTTTACTATTCATTTTGACTGACAGATTTTGCTCCCGAGCGCTCGATTGACCTCAGATTGGCAATCCGTGAACGCAAACGGATTCCTTGGGTCATTTCCTATAAGATAGGCTTGTTAGAACAAGTCTCAGATCAATGAGGAGGATTTCGTGAATTTTTCGAATCACGAACGCTCGCAGAAATTACTATTCACAGGTTTTCCCTTTACGATTTTGAATTACGAGACTCCTGTAAAGGTCAGAATAAAATTCTGAAAGCACCAATAGTTTCCTTTAGGTCGTTACATTCCAGAAAAGACCAATACTGACTATCTTCCAGAGAGAAATGCAAACTCTCATAAATCGATTTTCACATAAAATACACGAAAAGGTCGCGACTTACATCTATTTTACTTTATTTTAACTCCAATTATTTTCTTTAGTCCTCTAAATAAATTTAGAGAACTCTCTGAAATTCTGGGATGTTACAGACTACACCCCTTAAAAAAATTTCATCCCGAAATTTACTTCCCCTCAAACGGAGGTCTGGATACTTTTTCAAGAATCCACAGCCTTACTGGAACCATATTAGTTCAAAACCTTTACCAGGTTTACAACTCTAGACCTTACAGCCAAGAATAGCCTGAGCCTTTGTTTATGAATTATTCTCACTCAGAACTATCTCTTTTCTTTGGTAACATGTATTTATTTCAAACACATATTTCCATAATATTAGGACATGAAACATACCATGTACAACAATAAGGTCATGCATCAAAGCCGACCTTTGGTCTATGTCTTTATCCTCTTCGAGGATTTCCAATAGGTTCATCGAACCTTTTGCTTTAATCTTTTAGCGAAACGAACTCTTCCATTGGTTGAAGATACCTTTGAGAAGACCATGTCTTCCACCTAGAACTGCTAATCATTCCTTCGGTCTTTCGAGTCCTTTCTTGGTAGCCGAGCTATCTTGATGAACTTTGGTCGATCCTTTATCTTGGCTAAACTTTCTTTACTTGCAATCGTACATGTAACCATCTTTACCCGCACACTATACGTTTCGAGTCTTTATTCGCCTTGATCGAACTTTGCCTATGCCTTGATTGATTGGTAGCTCTCAGCTTTTCTCGTACTAGCTTTATCTCGTACATCTTCACTTTAACTGTCGCATTAGACTCCTTGTCACGTCTTTTGAAACTCGTGCTTCATCGCTGCTCGAATAACTCGCAACTATAAGAAAGGGGATTACTTATTTAGTCTATGTTCAATGTGATTTTTAACAAAGGACAACTTAAAGTTCACCCTATGTTAAAGCTTCTATGTCTATGTCTATGTTCTTTCTAAGTTCAAAGCCTAGAAATGCATTTAACTTCGATAACGCTTCCTCAGGCGATCTGGGATTTTCGTCGGGCATTCACCGGCTGGTCATGATGTCTTGAATTCTATAACGCTTCTTTGATGATTCACGATTTTTCCGAGCATTCTCCCGCCGCTTGGAACTTCTTTAGCTCTATGTACTTGTCTGTAGTGAAACTCTTTCTTTTCTTTCGGGTTGCACAACACTTGCATTGTATCAACAGGCCCAGAGGTTATGAAATTGCAATGATTCACCCTTGATGGTTGCTTCCTTCATTGTACTAGCTTGCTTTGAGATGACTATACTCTTCTAGTCTGATGGGATGGCCTCTTGCGATTAATCTTTACAATTGGTAGAACTTTCTTCAAACGATGAAGTTTCTTCTCTCCAGCATGGTTCCCCCGCAGTGTGAAGGGCTCACCCAACCACACACCTCTTAAACTCTCTAGCTATGGAACTTAATTCATAAATCCTCTTTAATCATACAGGAAAAACTTAGAGTTCTTCTAAGTTCAAGCATCTATAGTCTATGTTCTCGACTAAGCTCTATCTTTAAATTATCTATCATTGATCATTTACCTTAGTCATTCTCTATCCTCAGAATCACAATACTTTCTAGCAGTAGATAGTCCTTTTTCCCAAAGAGAAGGCATTTAAATCAAAATTCAGGTTTCAACAATAATCAAAAGATTTTGATATCAACATGATTATATCTTTAAAATCCTTTTTGAAAAGAATAACTATAAATTAACTTTTGTCTTTTAAAACAACTTTAGACTATCTTTCGGATTTATCCAAAATTAATTTCACTCTTTAAACTTTTAGATCTATGACGTACCTGAAATCAACATTCTTTAATTTTTCTTACCTTGCTTAAAGCTCACTTATGAATGACTTACCATTCACCTGTACTTTAAAAAGTTATAACACAATATAACCAAAGATTTTAAAACTTTCATACCTTTGAACTTTGTTGAAGATGCGGGGTGATGATGTACTGTGGGTTGCTCTGTAGAAATCCTTTAAGAATGTAACTCGAATTCACATAATCACTTTAAGCAAACAACTTAAGAGACAGGTTGTAGAGTTGCAACCTGGCTCTGATACCATTCTGTAACGCCCCGGTCCTGAAGATTAGGACGGGGCCACTACGGGAAAAATACAAGTAAAAAGGAGGTATAATAAAAAATCCAGAGGGTCCTCTGTAATGTCCCGGTCCTAAAAGGAATAATAAATGAGGGTCGGGGTGTTACTCAAAAAGGAAGTACTATTTATGATAATCAAATGAAATGGCTTTAGAACAAGAATAGGTTATATGCCGCAGAGATTTGGGCAGCATAACATCTGTAACTGAAAGAAATCCACGTCTTTCAACATATCAACGAAGTCAAATGATTCAATCAAGTCAAAAGAAAGCCTATTCATAGGCTGATCAAATTCAAACAGAATCCAACAATTAATAGATAGGATTCTGACTCTTCAAATAAGCAAGACCTCTCCATAGGTCACAACAACTAAGACCCATCAATAGGTCAGAGGCAAATAAACTATTTTATGTCTCATTCATAGGACAGAAGCAATTAATCAAGATAAGACCCGTTCATAGGTCAACTAGAAAATAAATAGAATCCAAGACTCAACCAAATATGACCAACTCATAGGTCGAAAACTGTAATGAAATATGCTTGGATTTATGAAAAGAAGTAGGACTTTATTTATCATGATTTAATAAAGAATATAATTCAGATAAGCCCAAAAATAAAACATAGCATGCAATCATACTATGGGGCAACTGTATCAGAGTTTAAGCGGAAAACAATGGAGTAATATTGTATCATATAACAACATACTCATGACTAATAATTCAGTCTGAACGAGACAGCAAGGAATGATCAACCCACAACAGTACATCGAGCCATCACCTCCAGCATCTCAACCTGTGAAAAACATTTTGAAAATATTTTGGGCATGAGTACTAAAGCACTCAGTGGGTTAAACTTTTAACTCAATCTTTAATAAAAACTGTAACAGAATATCCAAAATACAAATACAGATAATGGAAAGCAAAACGCGAAAGCCCTTCCCATTTCTACAAACCTTTACTTCTCTTTGGTACCCTGTAGCTCCTTCTGTCGTCTACTGTACTCTATGACATGTCGCTGATAGGAAAAGGGAGGGGTTACCTCGCTAATCCGAGAAGAGTGTACCAGGGATCACCTAGCATTGACTCTTGAGTATACCAGGGGTTACCTAGCATTGACTCCTATAGTGATGCCCGAATCACGTGTATGTGCAGGGGTTACCTCACAGTGACACCTTTAGTGATTAACATCACAACTACAAGAATCACAGTTCCTGCCTATCCTTTGATCTATGTTCTCTAATAAGCGCGTAATATGATATAAGTACATAAACTATGTCATCCTCTTAATATAACAACTATGCTAACCTTTAATTACTCTAGCAACTTAGTTCAATTATGCTTCTTATTCCTTAAACGGAAAGCATTCTATAACTTGAGTTTAATACTAAAAGCACAAGCTAAAAAGTACAACTCATTATACACAAGTATGTTCAATACACAATAAACATTTAATATACTGTAACTTTAAACTATGACTTTTAGATTTTAAATATAAACTCTAACCTTAATCTATATACTATGAACTTTAAACTCTAACCTTAACTCTTAACCCATAGACTTTAGTTATGACAAGGTATAATCTATTCTATTAAATTATATTGAAGCATAATCTATATTCGCTTATTGTGATAAATCATAATCTATATTCTCAATAATTATAATGAAGCATAAACTATGTTCTCATTAATTATGGCAAAGCATAATCTATGTTCTCAATAATTATGGCACATCATAATCTATGTTCTCAATAATTATGTTACAGCATAATCTATGTTCTCAATAATTATACATCAGTATAATACTAAGTTCTCATTAATTATACAACATTATAATGCTATTACTTTAGCAAAGACTTGAGAAGATAATTTCTCAAATATTTTATTTGGATATTCTAACTATGACTATCACATTTATGAGTTAATAACTCAAATATAGATAGGTTTTGCAAATAAACCCACCTCGATTAGATCAACTCAGGTGATGAAACTTCTCGATACTCATCCGTCAGCTCCTCTGACTGGCTCAACAGGTCCTATAAGGTCAAACCTTATTTTAGGACCGATGCTCTAATTTTCAGAACTCGACTTTAATTTAATTGGAGATTTTATTCACTTTAATTATATTTCAATTAAGAATGCGCAACTCTAGAGACCTCGTACAACTTCTACACAGAAGGAAATAAATTCCAAAATATAATTTTTGATTTAATGAGACTAAAAGATTTGACAGAGGTCACTTTCCGTAACTTGCCATTTTAATCAAATTTTACACAGCTAACCTCGATTGCACTTTTTACTTTTCCAAAAAATATGAAAATAATCAGGAATGACTCCACATATATCTTTATTAAACTATACAATTCTCGGAATTTTCTAAAATCACATGCTTTAGTTATAAAAATAACCGCCTGATTAAAATAATCGACTTTAATCAAAACTTATCAGAAAATTATGAAACTTGGCAGTCCTATAGGAAATAATATTTCGAGCAACTTTCTAGTTCAAACTTTCTCGATTTGAGGACCCAAAATGGGCGAAAATGGGTAAAAACTGAAACTGATCGACGCCCCTTTATTTTTCATGTTTTCCGGCGATTTGGCCGGTTTCCGGCCACCGGACGACAACGCACTCAAAATACGAAATGGAGCACTATTTATAATACACAATATATTAAAATTTCAACTATAAAGGATGAGAAATGGACCGAAACGAGACATCCGAAGGGGCGGCGCGACGGCGGCACGGCGACGGCGATTTCCGGCTATCCACGGCAGCGGCGGTGGCGGCCCTCCGGCGATCGACAGCTGCTCCTGCTGCAGCACCCTTCCCCTCAAATAAAACTTAACCTAGGCCCGCATGCGCGATTTACTCGGCGCAGGCACGGGTTTCTCTCGTTCGTCAACACGAACGAGAGAGAAAGAGAGAGAAGAGAGAGAAATGAGCAATGAACAAATGAGCCCAAGCCCCCTATTTATAGGAAAAAGGGCTCTGGGGCGGGTATAACTTTTTCGGATATAAAATACTGATAAAGTGATTTCCGGATTCAATTAAAATTGATTTATTCGATGTCGAGGTCCAAATGACCTCCGACACAAAATCTGAAAATACCGGGAGAGTCGTTGGCTTGAGTACTATTGAACCAACCTGACTCAGGATGATGAGGAAGTCATCTGAAGAGAAACGAGAAAAGATTCCCTTTCAAAAAGTACTTTTATTATTCATTTTGACTGACAGATTTTGCTCCCAAGCGCTCGATTGACCTCAGATTGGAAATCCGTGAACGCGAACGGATTCCTTGGGTCATTTCCTATAAGATAGGCTTGTTAGAACAAGTCTCAGATCAATGAGGAGGATTTCGTGAATTTTTCAAATCACGAACGCTCGCAGAAATTACTATTCACAGGTTTTCCCTTTACGATTTTGAATTACGGGACTCCTGTAAGGTCAGAATAAAATTCTGAAAGCACCAATAGTTTCATTTAGGTCGTTACATTCTAGAAAAGACCAATATTGACAATCTTCCGGAGACAAATGCAAACTCTCATAAATCGATTTTCACATAAAATACACGAAAAGGTCGCGACTTACATCTGTTTTACTTTATTTTAACTCCAATTATTTTCTTTAGTCTTCTAAATAAATTTAGAGAACTCTCTGAAATTCTGGGATATTACATCAGCTTTCTACAGAGAGAGAAATCGGTTTAGAGAAGCTCGAGGAAGAAACATCTTCTGGCCAAGAAGTTCTCAAGCCAGAGAACAACCAAGAGGCTCAACTAATTAAAGAAGAGAAGCAACAGAGAAAAAGGAGAGCGTAACTGAAGATATCAATGACCAGATCCAGTCAGTTGCCAAGCTACTAGAAAAACTCAAGAAGATCGAGATCAACCGTCAGTTTTGCTTCAAACTGATGAGGAGCCTAGAGGTAAAAGAAACCAACCGCCTGCTAAATAACCCAGGATAGCCAACAGAAGCATAGCAGAATGCTTCCATTACCACAAGTAAGAACACTATCGATATGAGTGTCCAGAGCTCCTTGAAGACAAGAAGACCAGAGTGAAGAAAAGCTTTTTCATGAGAAAAGCTATGATGGCCAACACAGAGAATACCATACTAGATAATTCAGATTATCCCCTAGGAATCGACTCTGATGGTGTAGCTCTGAAGATGATGCATTATTCTGTCTCATGGCTGATAAAGAAGAAGAGGTTAGCACATGCGACTCCTTAACTTCTTTTTATCACATTCATGAAACTTCCATTTCTAGCAATAAATTAACTGAACAACTAAGAATGCTAGAATATCAGTTAGCCACAATATCATGTATGCATGTGCAATTGAAGGAAGAAAATGATGACCTAAGAAATGAGGTCAAGTGACTGAGAAGTGATCATGACAGAAATGAATCACTTGAAGATCAGTCAGTTGAATGTGAAAAATTGAAGTTAAAAGTTGATGAGCTAGAAGCTGAGAATCAGAAGCTCAAGCAGGAGATCTATGAGAGAGAAAAGATATCTCTCAAATTCAAAAAGGGATCTCAAACTCTTGATGAGATTCTAAGCTATCAAAGAGTTGAAACTGGTAGTCCGGGGTTAGGATATAACAGGTACATTGCTGCTGAGAAAGGAAAGACAGTTTGCATAAACTAGTCAAGAAGGAGATCTATCTGGTTTTGTCAGACCTGCACCAACCCAACCAGTTAAGGAGACCGAAGGTAAATGAGCGGTGAACATCCCTTCAATTCAGCTGAAGAGGTCCAACCAATCCTCTCAACTGAAAGGCTCAAATCAGTCTAAGCCATCAGTTTAGCAGAGGAAGCCATCTCATCAGAGGCCACCGGCTCAAAATAGACAGCCCGCCTATCAATAGAGGCCATTAGCTCCGCCTAGGCAACCAGCCTACCAACAGAGGTCGTCAAGATAGGGCACCAGTTCAGGAGAGAACTGTACCTCCAGCTTATCTTCACAGACCATCAGCGAGTCAACTTGGGAGAAATGTTGACTCAAGAAAAAACATGCATACAAGGTTGTATCGAACACATCAGCATATTCAGATTCTGTTGGAGAAGTTTACTCCAACTGACCTTGCAACACAGTATAGTGAGTACTTGAATTCAAGAGATGAACTAAGAATCAACCCCAACTATAACTGGTTTGCAAACTGGCCATACCACAAGATCGATAAAGCTCATGGAGTCAAAAGAAATTAGCCACAAGGAAGAGCTAAATAAGATCGAGATCAAAGAGTTACGATCGAAGTATTCTATCATACTAATTCTCATCGTAGGTACAAGTCAAGTGACTTAGCTTAGAGGAGGAGAGCTGAAAAGAGAGTAAAACTGATCAGACGATCTATGTCTGAAAGCTCTCTACCTGTTGATAAGACAAAGATTTGGCAAATCTGGATCCCTAAACACTTGATTAGTAAAGAAGGACCCGGTATCATACGGGTACCTAAAAACTAATCATCTCTCCTGTAAGAAAAAAACATCATATCAAAGAAGAGGACTAAGGAGATTTGGTATCTTGATAGCGGGTGCTCAAAACACATGACGGGAGACAGAGAGGATCTAGAAGGTTACAAGGAAACAAAAAGCCCATTAGTCATATTCGGAGACAATTCCAGAAGCCGAACCATTATATGAGGGTTCGTGGTCAAAGGAAAGGTGGTAGTTAATGGAGTCTCCTACGTAGAAGAACTGAATCACAAACTGCTCAGCATCAATCAGCTATGTGACAATGGATATACAGTTGATTTCAATCGAAGCTCATGCGACATAAGAGATAAGTCAACTAGAGCAATTCTCCTAACAGGCGTAAGGAGAGGCAACATGTATGTTGTTGACTGGTCAACCGGTTATGGAGAGGCTTGCTTTCTTTCAAAAGGCTTAACTGAACCAAGCTGGCTATGGCATCGACGACTAAATCATCTCAACTTCAAAACCATCAACCAACTAGCCAAGAAGGAACTAGTTGATAGGTTTTCCATGGAGATTTTCAAGAAGACTGGTGTATGTGGACCATGCCAGAAAGAGAAGTAAGTGAGGTCATCATTCAAAAATAGAAGTCATCCTCCAGGGATAACTGCTCTCCTCCAACTGCTACACATGGGTCTATTTGGGCCAGTCAGACCATCAACTCCCAAAGAAAAAAGATTCACTCTTATAGTAGTCGATGACTTCTTAAGATACACATGGGTAGAGTTTCTCAGAAGCAAGGATGAAACCTACTCCGAGCTATCAGTGATGATCAGAAGACTGCAAACTGAAAAGGAGAAATCAGTTCAGCGAATTCGTTCAAACAATAGAACTGAATTCGTAAACCATCAGATCATCAGTTTTCTCAGTAAACTGGGAATAACTCACGAGCACTCAGCTGCTAGAACTCCACAGCAAAATGGTATAACTGAAAGGAGAAACCGCACTCTCAAAGAAGCAGCTTGAGCAATGATAGCTGATGCCAATATAGCAGAAGGTTACTGGGCCGAAGCAGTCAACAGGCGTGCCATAATTAGAACAGAAGCGCCATCGTCAGTGCACATGATAAGACACCTTATGAGTTATATAAGGGTCGTAAGCCATCTATCTCATACTTCAAAGTATTTGGGTGAAAATGTTATATTCACAACAATGGTAAAAGTCAACTGAAGACTTTCAGTGCCAAAGCTGATGAGGGAATATTTCTTGGTTACAATTCTCCTCATGCTCAAGCTTATAGAGTGATCAACAAATGAACACTAGTTGTGGAAATAACATGCCATGTTGTTTTTGATGAGTTTGCCAATGAGTACAGGAACAAAGAAGCAATCAATACATCACTTCAATTACTACCTAGCAAAACTGATAACTCACAAGATTATGTAGAACACACAGTTCCAGAAGAGTTTGAAGTTGGACTAGAAGATGAAGGCAATGTATCCAGCATAAGACCAGCTGAGGCCAATCAAGCCACTAAAGAGACTAATCATGCTGAGACCTTCAACCTCACAACTAAAACAGGGGGAAGAACTAATGAAGAAGAAGGTTAAACTAAAGAAAAGACATTAAATGACGTCAATACTGAGAATCTAACTGAAAATCCAGCTGAGGACAACCTACCTAAATAGCTCAGAAGCCACTCAGCTGATAAGATTGTTGGAGATCCAAGAAATCGAGTTCAGACCAGAAGTTCAACAGAGCATGCTCTCTTTACATGCTTCTTATCTCAACTTGAACTGGCGAACATTAAGAAAGCTTTTGAAGATACAGATTGGATCATAGCCATGCAAGAAGAGCTGAACCGGTTTACAAGAAACGATGTATGGATAAAAACCCAGAAATTTATTGGAACTAAGTGAGTTTTTTGCAACAAACTGGACGAGAAAGGCATCATCACAAGGAACAAAGCAAGACTGATAGCCAATGGATACTCTCAAAGTGAAGGGATCGACTTTGATGAGACATTTGCACCAGTTACAAGAATGGAAGCTATCATATTGTTTCTCACCTATGCAGCTCACAACAACTTCACAGTCTATCAAATGGACGTGAAAAGTACTTTTCTACAAGGGATGCTCAAGGAAGATGTGTACGTCGAGCAATCACCTAGATTTGAGATTGGAGACCAAGTCTTCAAACTGAAGAAAACACTATACAGGCTAAAGCAAGCACCTCGAGCCTGGTATGAAACCCTTACAACATTCTTGCTTAAGAATGGGTTTCAAAAAGGAGTCATTGATCGCACTCTATTCAGAATAGAGCAATCATCAGAGATCTTAATGGTTTAAATTTATGTAGATAATATAATATTTGGATCGAAGAACAAAGATCTATGCACTCAGTTCGCACAACTGAGGCAGAGCGAATTCGAGATGAGCATGATAGGAGAAATTACATTCTTCCTAGGACTCCAAGTAAAGCAAATCCTAGATGGGATATTCATTAGTCAAGCCAAGTATACAAAGGATCTTGTTAAGAAGTTTGGAATTGATAAGGAAAATACTATCAAGATTTCCATGAACACATCAGTTCAACTGACTTTCGATGAAGAAGGAGAATCAATTAGCCAAACTCACTACAGAGGTATCATCGGTTCGCTTCTCTACCTAACTACCAGTCGACCAGAAATTTCATATTCAGTCGGCTTATGTGCACGATTCCAAGCAAATTCGAAGAAGAGTCATCTCGAAGCAGCAAAGAGGATCATCAAGTACCTCAGAGGATCCATAAATCTTGGATTATAGTATCCCAGAAATGACAGCATGAGTCTAACTGGATATTCAGACTCAGACTTCGGTGGATGCAAGATTAACAGAAACAGTACCAGTGGAATATGTCAGTTTCTTGGTCACAAACTGATATCCTGGTTCAGCAAGAAGCAGTACTCAGTTGCCACATCAACAACTTAAGCGGAATATGTAGCTACTGGAAGCTGTTGTGCACAGATACTCTGGATAAAGCAGCAGTTGAAGGATTACAAGGTCGAAACTGATTAAGTACCTATCTTTTGCGACAATAATAGTGCTATTATGATTTCTCAGAATCCAGTTCTGCATTCGAGAACAAAGTACATTGAGATCAGGCACCACTTCATCAGAGATCACATTGAGAAGAAAGACATATGCATCCAATATGTCAATACAGAGAAGCAAATAGCTGCCATCTTCACAAAACCATTGCCAGAAGTAAGATTCGTGTAGCTATGTATCCAACTGGGGTTATTGGAACTAGCTTCAGAAGATGAACATGGTCAACTGATTGGGAGAATGCAAAGAGCAATCCCAACTGATGAGAAAAAGAGAGGAGAAGTTGGAACTGAACCAAAAGGTGCATCAGTTCAGTCAGCTAAAGAAGCCAAGACTGGCCAAGCCATCAGTTCAAGTGAAAAGTAAGCTGAAAAACATACAAACTGATAAAAGGTGTGGAAGCTGAGAAGTAAAAAACTGGAACTGATCAGAAGTTTAATCAGTTCAAACTGGAAAAGCAGCTCATGATCAGCTAAAACAAGCAGCTGAACTGAGTGAAGAGCTGGAAGCCATCTCAGCTAAGAAAGGAGTTGAACTGAAAAGATATCTCAGTTAAGGCTGATCAAGCCAACTGGAGATTATCAGATGCAAACAGGTCATTTGATGACGTCAGCAGCTCAAAGCCACGCGGAAGCTCATGAGAGAGAGATTCGAACAGATAAGTTCAAATTTACTTTGCTTAGTGGAATGGTAAAATGACATGTCATACCATTGTTACCATTGAACCCACTCTCTCACTCCTCATTTATCTCCAACAGATTAATTTAAAAACAAATCGATGGATTAATCAGAACCGTTCGATTTAGCTTCTCTCAAATCTTTTTTACCGTTTGAATCTTTGTCAACTTGAAGACTATAAATAAATTGGCCGAACCCCTTCTCAGCTCATCCAAAAGCCAATTAAGCATTCAAGTATTTCTTCTTAGAACCTTAATTAAGAGTCCTTTTTCTTTCAAATCTAAAAAAACTCCAAAATCCTTCATCCATGGCTCAATTCTCTGCCAATCCAAATCGAAGAAGGTACAATTTCAAATTGACCGGTGAAGACTCAAAGGCCTTCTGCAAAGATCTTTATCACGATAAAATGCTCAGCAGAGAAAACTTCAGAAAAGGCACCGTCGACACAGAGCTATGTGAATTGATCATTCAACAAGTTAAAACAACTCAACTCAAGAAGTTCACTGAAGCTGTCCCTAGATGAGTATATCCAGAAGTCGTGGCTGAATTCTATCTGAATTCAAGAAGCACAAGGAACCCACTACAATTCATTACTGAAGTCAGAGGTCAGCAAGTCACAATTACACCTGCGATCCTAAGTGAGATATTCAACATACCAATCGGTGGTGTTGATATTGAAGAGACAGAAGTAGTCTCTGACGAATGCTATGTGAATTGGAAGAAGTTCAGCTGTAATCAGGGCTTCCAAATCAACCACCTTATCTCAAGGTTTCAAAAGGAAATTCAAATGCTAGCTTTCATTGCCTCAAAAATGCTAGTAGGATTGTGTGGAAGCCACTACGAAATGTCGGAGATAAAATATAAGATTTGCAATGTCATCATGGAAGAAATCAAGGTAGATTGGTCACTCTATTTCTTTAGACAGCTAAAGAAATTTGTGGACATCATGAAAGAACACACAATAGATCCGAAGTGTTTTCCAAAGAAGATGTACTATATCAACAGAGTGAGCATCATTCTGGAAAATCTGATCCTAGGCTTGATGGCAGAAGAAACCAATCTCTAACCAGTTGATCTAACTGACTTTATTCCAAAAGAGGAATAAACAACTTTACCCCCTGTGATAATCAGAGAATCACAGCCACGGCTGAAGAAAAAGCTGATCCCAACTACGCCAATGATAAGAGGGAAAGAGAAAGCTAAGATGACGGAGCCTACAATTTTTCCAAGCTCCGACTCAGATGATAACTTTCTCATTAATCAGAGATACATACCCTAAGAGGAAAGGTATGGCAGCAAAAAAAACTCTGAACAGAGTCTAGCTAAGGAGAGAGCTGCTACACCAACTCAAGCAGAGACTGGAAAAAAGGAAAGAAAGACAAAGTCAACTGAAGCAGAGTCTTCAGCAAAGATTTCAGAAGGAGAAACTATCACCTCACCAGTACACATCAGAAAGAGGATAGAGCCAGTTGTTGAACATCAGACTGGAGAGCATCAGCCAGCTGTTGATCATCAGATTGGAGAGCATCAACCAGCTGCAGACAAGATTCAGCTCTAGGCTCAATAAACTACAGACCCGTATTCAGGCAAGGAATCAACGCAGTTCAAGAAACTGATCAAAAGCATGAAAGATCAGGTAAAACTGCTCTCTGAATCAATTCTGCAACTAGAAGCATATTCTGTAACTGAAGACTCTGAGGAAGACTTCTCCAACAATGAGGACATGCCAGACAGTTCCAGAAAAGTCAAGAAAAGAAGAATTGACAACAAGAAGAACTCTGGAGGCTAATCAAATGTCCTATCTTCTTGTATTAAGGAAAATCTTTTGTCTTGAATTAAATGTCTTGTCAAACATTTACTTCAAACTTTCTAACTGTTGAATCTCTGGCAACCGGTATTTAAGGCAAAAAGCAAAAGCAAAGGACACAACTCTTTCAAAATTTATGAGTATCATTCACTGCTCATAAACCAGTCTAGATCTAGTCCTTTTGCTAGAAGAGACACACTCATTTTCTCAAATCATTCAAGAAAAGTCTATCCACTCTCCATCTCTCTCAACTAATAATTCTAGCCAAAATTTCTTCCATGGCAGAATTTCTCAGTTTCCCCAATTCATTCAAAAACCAGATGCTGAGAGATAAATTCCTTGAAAGGAAGAAGTTCCAAGAAATCCTCCATGAATCAAATAGCCCAAACATGCTTGTTAGTCTTCACAAGACATGGATTATTCATTACCTGGAAACACCACCAAAGTTCTTCAGATAAAACTGGATGTGTGAATTTCTTCTTCAAGCACAAATTGGTGCAACTGGCAAGGAAATAACACCAGTTATCCAAGGTCGATTTATCAAGATAACTGAAGAAACAGTTGCTGAAGTTTTTCAACTTCTAAGGCAAGGAACAGTAGTTCAAGAATTGAGTGAAGCAACTGAACCATACTGGAGAAGCGGGAAAGCCCCCACCTGCAGAAAAGAATTTAGTTTTACCACAACTAAAATTGATTTGAAGCCAAAGTATGGAGTTCTACTCAACATCACAAACAAGATGATGTTTGGAGCAATTAGAAGCCTGAGCCAGCTTACCCAGGAGAGGTACAAGGTGATTATTCACCTGGCTGAAGGACAAGAAACAAATTGGGCAGAGTTTATATTTTCTCAAATCAAGCATCATGTCCTTAAGGCCTCCAACTCAAAGAGAATGGAGAAGTTTGAGTCTATGGTAGGACTCGTTCTCAGAATGAGCAAGATGATTGAAGACATCTTGAAGCTACCAAATGATGATGCTTTAACAGTTCTTGTCTCCGACTGGATTCCCAAGAGAGGAAGCATTCATCTTTATTCACTCAAGAAGAAACAGAGAACCAAGGCCAAGATAAGTGCCACAACCTCTAGCAACTCAACTGCCAATACCGTTCCGTCACTAGTCTCAAAAAATGGATCATCAGCTGATTTTCAAGTCTGTTCTGATCCAGATGAGTTTATTCCATTCATCGAAATCCCTCATCCAGACTATGGAGTCGATTACTTCAGGAGCACTTTTCCTCATCTCCAACTGACGGAAGAAAATATTCGCACTTTCTACAATAGTGAATACGCGGCCAAGAATGCACAGAAAGAGGTAACCAACCTACTCCTCACTCAATTTGCATTCATCGCTAAGCAAGATCAAGAGCTTTTTAAGCAACTGCATCGGTATTTCTACTAGTACAACTGGAGACATTCAATGTCTATCTAGTCCCATTTCTTGATAATTGCTTTTCACGGCATTAGTTTTTGAGAAAGAAAAGAAGTTTGGAGTTTAAAATGGATAGGATCTTCAAATCCATTGCCTCCAACAATCGTGCAAGTTCAGAGGATTATGAGTCATAGACTGACCAAAAAAATCTCACCAACTACCATACTTTCCGAACTGGGAAATGACACCAAGGATCAAGAAGAAGCAGGAGCTATGTAGTTAGTCAACTGCACCATTAGCCCAGCCTGCCAAAAACTGAATTTTGATAATTTGTCAAATCAGTCAACCGAGCCACCTCGACCAACTGGACCTGCAACTGTACAGATACACAAAGATCCACCTCTCACCCCAGTTACAGTGAGTCAAAAATATGATGTTGAAGATATTGCCACATCACCAAATCTCTTGTCTAAGAGATATGTCAACTTACTGATTGCTTCAAGCTCAAAGACAGCAGCCCAACTAAATACCAGGAAGTTCAGTTCAAGTCATCCCTCACAAGGAACTTGCAGAGAAGGTGAAGAATTACATCAGCTGAAGCTAAGCAACGGAGTTAATCCGTGAAGAAAGCAAGGCCAGAGAAACCTACTGAAGGAACTGGATCCGCGTTAAAGAGGAAATAACCAAACTACTCTGAGGAAAGCAGTGAAGAGAATCCAGTTGGCCCCAGCAAGTAGAGGAAACTGACTGAGATTTAATCTAGTAGTTCAGCAACTGATGTCATCAGTTTCAGTGATGAATCAGTTAAGGGGGCCAAGCAGAAGACATGACAAAACTGATATATCAGTTGCCACATCATCAGTTCCAAAAGTCATCAGTTGGACTGTATCCCAACTGACTCAGGATAAGTTTAAATTATCTTTTCTTTAAGCTCATTCTAAATTATACCATCGTAATTTCTTGCAATTTTATCTTAATCCAATGGATATGATTTTTTCGAAATGGGAGACCTCTCACAAATAGCTAGCAGTTAAGCTACTGACCAAAATCTAAAGTGGAAAGTGAGTTGATAGGTTGAGAGATATAAATAGCAAAATCCTACAAGAAATATTTGTTATTTATGGCAACTGCCCCATTTTAAAAATGGATGAAATCTCAACCGCTGATCCAAAGTAAAGTTAAACTTGTGGACGGCTAAGATATCCATTGCATTTAACCAGCTGAGCATAAGTCAAATCTATTAACTGATCAGCTGAAGAGTACTCGAGTGTAACTCCAGTACATGCATGCAAAGCTTCTTTTATATGCTAAGGAGAAATTGACTAAGATCACAAATCAATCTTCTTAATCTCCTTGCATTGCTTTGCAACTCTCTCTCTCTCTCTCTACTCCATTCGCATCTCTGAAATTCTCTAACATTTTCTTGCAGAATGGAACTAACCACTCAGTACATAGATCCAACAAGACGTGCTCTCAATCTCAAGAGAGACAAGTATGTCAACCTGGAATTTCTCAAAAAGAGGCTAACAGATGATGAATTTCATCGCTTAGTCAAAGCAGCAGAGGAAACTGAACTCCTTCAATTTCTCACTCAATCGCCAATAAATGGACATTGTTTTCCAAAACTTGTTGCTGAATTCTACATCCACTCTCAGATTACAAGCAATGGTAATATTATTTCATCAGTCGGCTACTATCTGATCATCATCTCAAAAGACAACCATGATGGAAACTCTCCATCTTGCAGGTGCAGATTCACAGGCAGATTCCATAATCATGCCTAACCAGAAAGAATTATGGAGCAACTGGACAAAACCAGAAGTTGAGCACCGCGACTTCTCGTATAGACTGAAGAACAGTCTACGATCGGAGTTCATACAACTCCAAGATATGGTGATCCACTGCCTCAAAGGCAACATAGAATATACTCACTTTAACGCAAAAATTGCTCACTTGATGGCACTCATCCACTACAGATGCAAAGTGGACTGGGCATCGTTCGTGCTATCAAAACTACGCCAGAATGTTCAAAAGGTCTAGTTTGATCATAAAACATGGACATTCAAGGAGAAACTTGGATTTATCAATAGGCTCAGCCTGATCATCAACAATCAAATCCTCCTTCCTCCTCTCTACGGCGTGTTACTAGGCAGGAGAGATTATCTCCCCACAATCTTTCTCAAACGGAAAAAGAACCTGAAGCCTTTTGGTAAATGATGGAGGCTAGCTGCTGATGAAGATACATCAACACTGACTGGACTGGCACTCAGTAGTCAAGAAAAACAACCCATGTTAGAAGATGACATGACGACAGAATCAACTACGTCAGCTGATTCTGAACCAGCTGCCACAGAATACATGGATGGCTTTGAAGATAACTTCAACCAAACTCTCAAGAAACTGCTTTCCAGCAGATTTTGCATCCTTAAGAGTTATGACTCCTCCCTATTCAATCAACTGAGGTGATATCTCAGATGCTATATCTGGAAATTTCAAGTCGATGAAGCAGTTATGTTTGAATTGCTAGACAGAAAGGGACAATACTTTTGGAGTTAAGAAGGTATATGGAGCCGGAGCTAGATGAAAAATCCCTTCACGGTATCTCCCACAGTTGAGAAGATCATGGATTCAATGATCCAAAGACTCCAAATTGGAGTTTCAGCCGCATATCCTCTACCATTTACCGAGCCATATAACTCATCATCTACTATAATAGAGTTCAGACAACCACCTCCAACAGAAGAACTCCTAGCGAGTTTGGCCATTGTGCCTACTTAACCTAATAAAGTTCAGTCTTCACTCCCAGATCTATGACATCTTATACCCACAGAAGAGGCATCAAATTAACTACTCTCACCATCACCGCAACAACCATACCCCTCCATATATGAAGGTAGCCTTGCTACTACCTTTAGCTTGTTACCTCATGTTCTCATTCCATCAATTGATCTGCAACTACACACCCTTTTGGATGATGTCAAAAAGAGGGAAGATAATGGATAAATTAAGAAGAATGATAGAAAATTCTTAAGTCTCTGGGATGAGATGCAGAGGGAACCCTCGTAGTTTCAGGGGGAAGTACAGCCTCAGGGGGAAGAGATGAGGTCTGTAGAAATTGCCCAAGAAGGAAGATGCCAGGGAAAAGGTAGGCGTCAGGGGGAAGTTTGGGGAGATGTCTGGAGAAATGCCAGAGATGGGAGACATTTGTCTCAGGGGAAAGTTTGGGGAGACGTTTGGAGAAACGCTAAAAATTAAGAAAAATCTAGTGACTGGTGGAGAAGATGAAGGCTGAAGGAGATGAGTACCAGGTGAAGAAGTGCAGTAGCTTGACGCGCGGTCGTTTCGCGGTCAGAATAATTCTTAAGAGAATGTTATCCTTAAGCCCAAAGCAAGGCATAGCAAGCTTACATAAGTAAGGGTCGATCCCACAAGGAGTTGCAAATTCTATCTTCTAGTATCACTTTTCCAAAAGGTTTGAGGATTGTTGTGGTCTCCGTACTTGTATTTAAAGACTATAAACTAAAATAACAAAACAAAACAAAACAAGAAAGGAAAATTTTAATAGTAAACGTATTCCGGATTAGAACTTAGATTTTGAACTTAACAAACACTGGACCGATCATGGGCACGCTGATTACTTATGCAAATCTAATTCCCTGGTTATAGGCAACAGATCTCTCACGCTTACCCAATCTATCCTTTCTGTTTAGCCTAGAGGTGATCTCTCGTCCCCTAAACCCTAACTTGTTGCCCAACCCCGATCTCCCATATGATTGTAAACAACAAAGCAGCATTATACCCTAGACAGACCCAGATTTACCTAGACAAAGATCTCTCTTATGCCATCAGTACCCGTGATGTATCCCATCCCTTTATGACCAACACACAGCTATGATTTATTGACCATTTATAGAGGTAGTGAACACAATTCTAATTAATGAGTGATCAACCACAATTAACTAGCTTAGCCCACTATATAATGCAACAAAGAAAATGATTACATGACGGAACTAGATTCACATGGTTTATACCCATAAGCCTCACAGTTCTTACGTGTTCATTAAGTTCTTATCCTTGTTCAATCCGAAATAACGAGTCTACCTGCTCATGCTAGACTTAGAACAATAATAATAAATAAAAGAAATAAAACAAGACATAATATAAATGAAAAACTTACTTATATTAAACTGCAAAATAAATCCAACTCCAACGCTGGATTGAATAACTTAAAATAGTAAAATCCTAAGTGTCTACGGGCATAAGGCCCAAGACCTATTGCAGAAAAGTAAAATAAAACTAAAATAAAAATAAAGATTGTATCTTGTGGAATTGTTTAGATAAAAAAAGATGTTTTTGTTTTCTGCCATGAGATCTACTTATATAGGAGTACAGAGACAGTAGGTAAACTCCCCAACAGGCCGGAGATCTTCAGCCCAACACACAGCCGCCATGCCCAAAGCTTTCCATATCTAGCAGATTCTTTCCTTATTTAGAAGATTATGAATCGCAGATTCTGGACTCGCGGTGCCCTAGTTGCGCCGACATAGCGACTTTCCTTGTAGAGCCGAGCATCTTTCTGGAAGCGTCAACTTGCCTTCCGCGGCTTCTCTTTCCTTCAGCAGCTAGGGTGCATTACTCCTGCTGTAGATGGCATTAGTTTCCTTTGTGCCCAGTCTCCTTTCCCTCTCCTCTCAATCACTCTGGGGTTGTTGTGGGCACGATCACAAACTTCTCCTTCAGATTTTGCTGGAATGGTGGACGATTTCCGCCAGGCTCGAGAGAGAGCTTTCCGTTGAGAAGTTGTTGCCCCATCTTGGTATCATTGGCACTATTGTGCCTTTCAGAAGTGATTTTTCTGCCTCCTGCTGCCCCCTTGTTAGAGATGTCAATCGGGCTAACCCGTTTCGGTTTCGGTCCTATTCGGTTCGGGTCTATTCGGTTAAATTTTTCTTCGGGCTTAAAATCTTCGGCCCTAACCCTAAGCCTTCGATTTTTGGGCTAACCCGTCGAGCCAATATGTTTATGATTTTTTCCACGTGTATAAATTATATCTTGATAATTCTCCTAAATAATTATTATCTCTTATTCTTGAAATAAATTAATACGTGAAAAATAAGATAAAATGAAAAGAACATGACAAATACAAAATTTAATTAAGATCAAACTGTATCAAATGAAAGAAAACAAAAATAAATGACATGAAAATGACAATAATGTTCAATCATAATTTGTTCTTCCAAAAATAATCATTTTAAACTACACCACAAATCTATTTATAGCTTAATCTTCCATCTAATTTGAAGTACAATCTTTTTCTACTTTAACAATATTTGAAGCCCTTTCAACTTCATGTTTGATTCCATCTTCAAAATATTTATCATTTATTAAAAGAAATAATAATATTATAATATTATAAATTAAAACATGATAAATTATAATAACTAGTTAGTCTAAAGAAATATAGGTAGGGATGTTAATCGGGCCAACCCGTTCAGTTTCGGGCCAACACGTTTCGGTTTCGGGCCTATTCGGTTCGGGCCGAATCGGTTAAATTTTTTTTCGGGCCGGCCCATCGGTTTTGGGCTAAATTGACAACCCTACCCCTTGTGCTCATTCTAGCTCTTTCCGACTCAAAAAACAGAAAAAATGAAGGACAAAAGAACGAGAAAAAGACACAAAAACATGAGAGAATTTGGACTTGTCACACCCACCCACTTTAGTCACACTTGCCCTCGAGTATGTAGGTACAACGTGCCCAAAAAAATAGAAAACAAAAGGAAGAAAAGACAGACTCAAGACAAAGACACGACAAGCCAAGCATGTAAAAGCAAATCCCTTGCGGGCACAGAGACCTAGGTATCTGATCACACTTAACATCTTATAAACAGTAAAAACATATATAATGCCCACTGCAAATCAAAATGACTAAGTTATTGGTTTGCTCATGCTTTCCTCACTCAAGTGTTTGGCTAAGTGTTTACGCTCAAGGAAAGACATAATTGAACTGAGGGTCACTATAGGATTGTAATTGCTCTTGTTCCTTTAGCACTGTTGGAATAATAGGCATACCTATGCTAAGGACTTTAAGGTTGTAATGGGGCTACGGGTTCAAGGTAGAAAATATTTGGATTTGGCTCAGTTTTTAGTCGAATTTTCCCTTTGGGAGACTTTTTTGACTCTTACTGGCCTTTGCCACCATGCCCATTTTATTTAAGCACATGTCCCAGATTTTTTTGCTTGTGGGCATTTTGTACTTTTATTTTCTTGGGGTTTCTTTTTCATTCTTTTTCTTTTTTATTTCGACCCCTTCTTTTTTCTTTTTCTTCCTTTTTCTTGGCATTTCATACCTTGTGACACACCAGATTTATCCTCCCCTCATGCCTATAGTCTTTTTTGAAAATGGCTTTATTCATTTTTGGTTCAAAAGGGCTGCAAGAGATAATATCATAATGGTTTTATTTGGTTTTGTGGGCCCAGAAAGAAAATTTACCTAAGCATTTCAGTAGCATACCCAAAATTCCTTGTGACCTCGGAATAGAGCAAAAGCAAGTTCTAGTTTACCTAAATTCAAAAATGCAGAAATCACACAAGAAAGAATAAGCACGCGCATTCGTGATTTCAGGCTCAATTCCTCACAAGGTACTTAGTTCATTCATCATATAAGCAGTAGTCTGGGCATGCTGAAATGAAAATACAGTAAAATATGCTGCCTTATGGTCACAAGACCCTAGACTCCATGCTTTTAAGTTCAAATATTTACACATGCTTGACACTTTAAAAAAAACGCAAAGAAGGCAGAGTAACCCCCACCCACATACTTTGCCTTCGGCAAAATGGATGCGAGAAGGTTATCCTACTAATCACAAACTCAACGAAACATTAAAAGGCCCCCCTACCCACATACTTTGCCTTAAGCAAAGTGGGTCAGTACGGGAGTCATCTAATTACAAAACTGAAACATAAAAAAAGAAAACAGCAAAAGACAAAAACATAAAAATAAAAGACTCCCAATGCCCACACCCACACCCACACACTTTACCTTAAGCAAAGTGTGAGAAATGGGCGACACCTAAACAGACACAAAACAAAAAAAAAACCTAATCTACGGGAAAAAGTACCAGTTCAGGCATCAGAGGGGGTCGGACAGTTAAATCTGACGTACTTGAAATAGGCGAGTAGGACAGTCTCTAATCGGTCTAGTCTGGCAATGATGGTGGTGGTTGCTGGCTCTTGCTGTTGTGTCCTCGGAGGCCTCTTGCTAGGACCTGCATTCAGAGGAAAGCTAAGGCTACTCGAAGTTTCTAGCTTCGGTATGCCAAACATGGGTTTCTCCTCCTCATCGTCAAAAACATCCATCATTCTTTTCAAGCAATTTAAATAAAATAACTCAACATGCTTGCAATACAGATTAGTGGACGAAGGATCAATTAGACGCAGTTTTTCAGCAAGATGGGTAATCAGTTGGGCACAGGAGATGCGATTCTTAGAATGGGCCACAGTGTCCTTGAAGTGGGTAATGGCCACAGCTCCAAAGTTTATCCTCTTCTTGTGCACCATGCACCAAAGGACAAACAACTTCTGATTGGTGATGGAGTTGGAGCTATCTTTCCGGCCAAAGAAGTTGTAGGCGAGCACCCGGTGACAAAAACGAAGGGCATTGCTTTTCAGCATGTGTCCCTTGCTAGTTCCAGACTTGAATTTGGAACCGTCACCCAACTCAGCCCACTTCTCATCCACATTCTCATTCATGGGCACCACAACAACAACAGACTTATAATCATCATCATTCAAATCTAAAAACGACACAATACCTAGACCCATGTTCAACTCATCAGCAGAAAGATTAAAATTTTTACCAAAAAATTTTAAAGTTGAAAACTTTGGCAGAAGTATCTCCCTTCCCTATACTCTTCACAGACAGATCATGGAAAAACTCATTGACCAATTAGGAAAAATCAAACAGTCCCATTTAATGAAGAACGACCAGCCAATATTAGAGAAGAGTTCTCTTACCTCTCGTTCGATGCCCAAGACAGCAAGCGAGGTAAAGTGGATGGTCTTGCTATGCACAATCTTCCTTGTAGGCAAGACACCTTCTCCTTTTAGCATGACTTTTCCAGAAGTTGGGCTAACAACAGTTTTGCCCTTCTTTGCAGACGGCTTGGCAGAGGCTTTCCCTTTTCCCTTGGCAGATACAGAGGGCGTATCTGTTGTGCCCTCAGCAGCTTCCTTTAGAGACAGAGACTGGTCATCCTGACTCTTATGGGCTTGCGACTCCCCACTGCATTCAGTTTTTTCTTCATCGGCTTCCTTATCATCTTTCTCGTCCTCCGACAGTGTCGGCGACGGCTGCTTCTTCTTCTTCAGGGTCTGCGACTTAGCTTTCGCAGCGGCTACCTTCTCCTTCTTCACCTTCTTCAACTTTTGAGTTGCAGAGGGCTCAGAGGTATGCTCGGACATCAGCTCAGGGGTCACATCTTGCTACATACTTCCCTCTTCTTGGTTATCGATTTTGTCGGTGGTTTCCTCCATAATTTTAAGAGAAGGCTCGTCAACCTTCTCAGATTCTTGGGTAGAAACTGATGAAGGCGGTGGTTCGACGGTGGCGAGAGGTTGAATATTCATGGCGGCAGTGCTTGACGACTTGGTTGGTGCAGTAGCGTCGGTGGTGGTATCTGATAAGTCCAAACTCTCTCGTGTTTTTGTGTCTTTTTCTCGTTCTTTTGTCCTTTGTTTTTTCTATTTTTTGAGTCAGAAAGAGCCAGAATGGGCACAAGGGGCAGCAGGAGGCAGGAAAATCACTTCTGGAGGGCATAAGGGTGCCAATGATACCAAGATGGGCAACAACTTCTCAGCGGAAAGCTCTCTCTCGAGCCTGGCGAAAATCACCCACCATTCCAGCAAAAGCTGAAGGAGGAGTTTGTGATCGTGCCCACAACAACCCCAGAGCGATTAAGAGGAGAAGGGAAGGAGACTGGGCACAAGGAAAACTAATGCCAACTACAGCAGGAGCAATGCACCCTAGCCATCGAAGGAAAGAGGAGCCGCGGAAGGCAAGTTGACGCTTTCAGAAGGATGATTAGCTCTACAAGGAAAGTTGCTATGTCGGCGCAACTAGGGCACGGCAAGTACAGAATCTGCGACTCAGAATCTTCTAAATAAGGGAAAAATCTGCCAGATATAGAAAGTCTTGGGCATGGCGGCTGCATGTTGGGCTGAAGATCCCCGGCCTGTCGGGGAGTTTACCTAGTGTCTTTGTACTCCTATATATATGTCTTTCATGGCAGAGGCCGAAAACACATTGACACATTTTCTTTTACGCACAAACAATTTATTTTTCTGTACTAGATATATGTTCTTCAAATCTAGCGTTGGTGTTGGATTCTTTTGCTAATTAATATAAGTAAGTTGTTTTTCGTTTATATTATGTTATCTTTTATTTCTTTTATTTATTTTTATTATTCTAAGTCTAACATGAGCAGCTAGACTCGTTATTCCGGATTGAACTAGGATAAGAACTTAATGAACACGTAAGAACCGTGAGGCTTATGGGCATATACTGTGTAAATCTGGTTCTGTCGTGTAATCGTTTTCTTTGTTGCATTATACAGTGGGCTAAGCTAGTTAATCTTGGCTGATCACTCGTTAATTGGAATTGTGTTCACTACCTCTATAAATGGTCAATGAATCGTAGCTGTGTGTTGGTCATAAAGGGATGGGATACATCACGGGTACTGAGGGCATAAGAGAGATCTTTGTCTAGGTAAATCTTGTTCTGTCTAGGGCATAATGCTATTTTGTTGCTTACAATCATATGAGAGATCGGCGTTGGGTAACAAGTTAGGGTTTAGGGGACAAGAGATCCCCTCTAGGCTAAACTGAAAGGATAGATTAGGTACGTTGAGAGAGATCCGGTACCTTTAACCAGATAATTATGTTTGCATAAGTAATCTGTGTGCCCATGATTGGTCAAGTATTTGCTAAGTTCGACATCTAAGTTCTAATCCGGAATATGTTATTACTAATATTTTTCTTTCCTGTTTTGTTTTGTTTTACTATTTTATTTTACAGTCTTTAAATACAAGTACGGAGACCACAACAATCCTCAAACCTTTTGGAAAAGTGACACTAGAAGATAGAATTCACAGCTTCTCGTGGGATCGATCCTTACTCATATAAGCTTGCTACACCTTGTTGTGGGCATAAGGATAACTCTCTTTTGAGAATTATTCTGACCGCGAAACGACCGCGCGTCAGTATCCTTGGAATTTTCCAGTGAAGTAGAAGGAGTAAACTCCACCTTCTTCTTTGTGGATTTGGCAGTGCGAGTTTTGGAGGCCATGGTGATCGTGGTTATGGCAGTTTGAGAGAGGGAGTTTTAGAGAGAGAGAGGGTCTGTAATTTTTTGAATTTTTAGAGTGAAAATAGGCGAGTGAATTTTTAGGGAGGAAATGATGAGGATTAAATACTTGGATTCACCCTAGCCACTCAATTTGAATTGATGTGACAGGCCCGTCAAATGACTTTTTAGCTTCTAGGGTTTCCTTGTACGGAATCTTGTGTTGTGCCCACGGGGGCAGAGAGATCCCGAATTTTCCCGAATTGTCTTTGCTGGTGCCCTCCATACTGGAAGCATCCAAATTGGCTAGATTCTTTCCTTCTACGAAAAAATCACCTGAATTTGTTCCCTAAAATACTCCAAAAAAAAAATACAGCCGTAAAATCCAATTCCTAATCTAACATGGCAAAAAATAAACACTCAAAAGAAAAAAAAAATTACGAAAAATAAAAAAAAGTAAAGAAAAACAAATAAACTTGGGTTGCCTCCTAGTTAGCACCCCAGTTATCGTCGTGGGCACGATGCTCCTTAGTCTCACATGTATATAGGCTCAACGAGCTGGACCTCGAGAGCCTCTATAAACGAAACCATTGGTTTCTTGAGATGCTTCAGCCGCTGGCCGTTGACTTTGAATGTTTCTCCAGTACTTGAATCAAATAATTCCATTGCTTCATTTGGGCACACGGTCTGGATCTCATATGGTCCGGACCATTTAGACTTGAGTCCTCCTCCTAATAGCTTCAATCTGGAATTATACAGTAGAACCTTTTTCCCACGCTCAAACGGCTTGTGGCGAATGAGTTGGTCATGGGTTCTTTTCATTCTTTCCTTGTAGAGAACAACATTGTCATAGGCTTCCAGCCTCATCTCTTCTAACTCTTGATCCTTGAAGAGCAATGTGAAGTGATTATTCCTTATGACTATGTTGATCTTCCGGTAGTCTATGCAGACTCTCCATCCGGTTTGTAACCTCGTGGGCACAAGCTCATTTTTCTCATTTTTCACCACCTGGATTCCTGACTTCTTGGGCACGACATGAATTAGGCTTACCCACTTGCTGTCTAAAATGGGGTAGATGATCCCCATATCCAGCAACTTGAGTATCTCCTTCCGTACGACTTCCTTTATTACGGGGTTCAACTTACGTTGGGCATCCCGTACAGGTTTGGCATCATCCTCCAGGAAAATTATGTGCATGCATACTGTAGGGCTTATGCCCTTGATGTCAGTCAGAGTCCATCCCATTACTTCTTTGTATATACGTAACAATCTCAATAACCGGTTTTCTTCAACAAGATTCAGTGCTTTACTTACGATAACCGGCAGTGTCTCATTTTTCCCAAGATAGGCATATTTTAAGTGGTTAGGGGGATTCTTCAATTCTAACTTTGGTGCCCTCTGCACCGATGGAAGCATCCTGTCTGTCTGAGTCATGGTGAGCAAATTGAAGTCCACCAGTCCATACGGTAATTGTTCCAGAGAGTACAACATCATGATGGCATCTCTGGTATCCTCATCTTCATCGAGGGAATCGTAGTCAGTTAACCCAGTTTGTAATGCCCATTCCAGGGGGTCTTGGTTGTTCATGCGACCCAGAATGGCTTGAGATTGGGCATAGCAATGGTTCACAAAGTGGATTGACTCCGGATCCCGTGGGTATTTCATGGCATCATAGATATTGAACACAACTACCTGGCCATTGAACTCACATGTCAGCGTGCCCTCATCGACATTAATTTTGGTATGAGCGGTTTTTCATGAAAAGCCTCCCTAACAGTAGAACGGATGTAGACGGTGTCGTGTTGCCCATGTCCAAGACATAGAAATTTGCTGGGAAAAGCAATTCCCCCACTTTCACCAAGACATATTCTATTAGACCTTCGGGGTAGACATTTGATCTATTTGCCAACTGAATGATCACCCTTGTTTCCTTGAGTGGTCCCAGATTCAGTTCTTCATAAATCATCATGGGCATGAAGCTTATGGATGCGCCGAGATCAAGCATCACCTTTTCAATCTTTTTGCTCTCAATTATGCATGGTATGACAAACATGCCAGGATCTTCACACTTCTTTGGCATCTTCTGTAGTACTGCAGAGACATTTTCTCCCATGAAAAGTCTCGCATCATCTTCAAATCACACCTTTTTGGTACAGCAACCTCTTCATGTGTCTACTCTTCTTCTTTCGTTATGCCTTCAGTGTCTCCTTTCTGTTTAGCTTTCATTGTTGTCTCTTTATTCCTTGTGGTCACAACATTTACTTGCTCTCAAGGATTTACCACTTGAGATGATAATTGTCCGTTTCTTTCTTTCAGTAGGGCAAGGTCTTCAACTAGTTGGGAAATTTGCTTGCTCACATGTTGCAGACCGGCCGTTGTTTCTTGTTTGAACCTTTCATTCTCTTGTTGTGACTTCACATTTTCCTTGGCCAGGGTATGGACTAATTCGGCCAGGTTGGGTTCTTCTCGTGGCCTCGGCTGTGGTGGTGGCAAATCTGGTTGGTGGGCATCATTCCTCTTCCATCTGAAATTCTCGTGATCCCTCCATCCAGGATTATATGTTTGAGAGTGGGGATCATATCTCCTGTTGTTGTTATGCCCACCGAGAGAGTTAACTTCAGCAATGTCCTCCTCCTGCAATGTTGGGCATTCATCAGTGAAATGGGCCACGCTCTTGCATACTCCACACACTCTTTTCTTTGGTGCCCCAGTATGGTTCATTACTTTCTCCATCTGGTCCAAAATTCTTTCCATCTTGACCTCAAGGTACGTTGATTTCCCAGCATCTGGAACTGTCCTTGTGCTCTCGGCACTCTCATCTCTATTTTCATCAGCCATTTCTACCAAAATTCTGAAGGCTTTAGTTGGTAATTTATTCAGGATAGATCCTCCACACGAGGAATTGACAATGATTTTGTCCTGTGGTCTCAACCCAGAGACGAAATATTAGATCAGGTCATGGTCTGTAATCTGGTGTTCTGGGCATTTCATCAACATGCTCTGGAATCGACACCAGTAATAATAGAAACTCTCATTTATGCCCATCCTCATGCTTCCAGTCCTTCTTCTCATCTCCTGAACTCGGGATGCAGGAAAATATTTCTCCAGAAATTTCTACTGGAGTTGTGCCCATGTGGTTATACTGCCGGTTGGCAGGGTGTATAACCAGTCTCGTGCCCCATCATGAAGAGTGAACAAGAATGAGACAAGCCGCACATATTGTTCCTTTTCTCCATCCGTAGGCTGAGTTTGACACACCATCTCAAAATCTTGAATATGCCTCTAAGGGTCTTCTCCAGTCGTCCCATGGTATTTGGGCAAGATCTGGATGAAACTTGCCTTCAACTTCCAACTTCCGGTGATCGCTGGGAGTGTTATGCCCATGGGACGTAAATTTATGTTAGTCGGAAAGACTAACTGTCTCAACGTTCTTCCTTCTTCTTCTTCAGCCATCATGACTATCCTTAGTTGTTCTTCTTGAGCTCTTTCTTGCTCTAGTTCTCTTTCACGAGCAAGTCTCTCTGCTTGTTGTACCCTCCGTGCTTCTTCTCTCCTCCTCTTCAGAGTCTTCTCAGGTTCTGGATCGTACGAGCAATCTCCTGTAGAGGTATTGGGCATCCACCGGCTAGGCTAATAAGTTGGGAAAATAGAATTTCAAGAACCAGCTCCTCGGCAACGGTGACAATTCTGACTCGTGGTCGTTTCACGATCAGAATAATTCTCAAGAGAGAGTTATCCTTATGCCCACAGCAAGACGTAGGGAGCTTATATGAGTAAGGGTCAATCCCACGAGGAGCTGTGAATTCTATCTTCCAGTGTCACTTTTCCTAAAGGTTTGAGGATTGTTGTGGTCTCTGTACTTGTATTTAAAGACTGTAAACTAAAATAACAAAACAAAACAAAACAAGAAAGGAAAATATTAATAGTAAACGTATTCCGGATTAGAACTTAGATTTTGAACTTAACAAATACTGGACCGATCATGGGCACGCTGATTACTTATGCAAATCTAATTACTTAGTTATAGGCAACGGATCTCTCACACTTACCCAATCTATCCTTTCTGTTTAGCCTAGAGGTAATCTCTCGTCCCCTAAACCCTAACTGGTTGCCCAACCCCGATCTCTCATATGATTGTAAACAACAAAGCAGCATTATGCCCTAGACAGACCCAGATTTACCTAGACAAAGATCTCTCTTATGCCTTCAGTACCCGTGATATATCCCATCCCTTTATGACCAACACACAGCTAAGATTCATTGACCATTTATAGAGGTAGTGAACACAATTCTAATTAACGAGTGATCAGCCACAATTAACTAGCTTAGTCCACTGTATAATGCAACAAAGAAAACGATTACACGACGGAACCAGATTCACACAGTTTATACCCATAAGCCTCACGGTTCTAACGTGTTCATTAAGTTCTTATCCTTTTTTAATCCAGAATAATGAGTCTAGACGCTCATGCTAGACTTAGAACAATAATAATAAATAAAAGAAATAAAACAAGATATAATATAAATGAAAAACTTACTTATATCAAACTGCAAAATAAATCCAACTCCAATGCTGGGAATAACATAAAACAGTAAAATCCTAAGTGTCTGCGGGCATAAGGCCCGAGACCTATTGCAGAAAAGTAAAATAAAAATAAAGATTGTATCTTATGGAATTGTTGAGATAAAAAAAGATGCTTTTGTTTTCTGCCATGAGATCTACTTATATAGGAGTACAGAGACACTAGATAAAGTCCTCGACAGGCTGGAGATCTTCAGCCCAACACGCAGCCGCCATGCCCAAAGCTTTTCATATTTGGCAGATTCTTCCCTTATTTAGAAGATTCTGAATCGCAGATTCTGGACTCGTCGTGCCCTAGTTGCACCGACATAGCAACTTTCCTTGTAGAGTCGAGCATCCTTCTGGAAGTGTCAATTTGCCTTCCGCGGCTCCTTTTTTCTTCGGTGGCTAGGGTGCATTGCTCCTGTTATAGCTGGCATTAGTTTTCCTTGTGCCCAATCTCCTTTCCTTCTCCTCTCAATCACTTTGGGGTGGTTCTGGGCACGATCACAAACTTCTCCTTCAGCTTTTGCTGAAATGGTGGGCGATTTCCGCCAGGCTCGAGAGAGAGCTTTCGACTGAGAAGTTGTTGCCCATCTTGGTACCATTGGCACCATTGTGCCCTCCAGAAGTGATTTTCCTGCCTCATGCTGCCCCATTATGCCCATTCTGGCTCTTTCCGACTCAAAAAATAGAAAAAACAAAGGACAAAAGAACGAGAAAAAGACACAAAAACACGAGAGAATTTGGACTTGTCACAGCTGAAGAGCTAGAAACTGAAGAAGAAGAAGAAGAAGAAAAAGAAAAAGAAAAAATGTTGTAGATTGAAAGAAATCTAATCAGTTTACATAATCAGTTTCTTAGCTATGAAAAGTTTTCTTGCTTGATTGTGTTCTCTTATACACAAGCTAAAATTTCTTAAAATCAGTTTTTCCATCATTTGCTCAATTTTACCATGTTTTGGACATCATCAAAAAGGGGGATATTGTTAGGAAAAACTATCAAGAGTTTTCCTGACTGGTGTTTTGATGAGATGTCAAAATATGTCAAAATGCGCAAAGAGTTATTGAAAAATTGAAAAGAAATCAAGCAGAAAACTAAGGTTGATCAAAACAAAAACTGATCTATCAAAGCCTCAAAATGATCAATCCAAGAGAGAAAGAAAAAGAAAAGAGAGATAAAAGAATAGAGAGAAAAGAAAGAAATCCAGCCCAAGAGCTGTGAAAAAAAAAAAGAACTGTAGCTTGCTTGCTAGATCAGTTAGCAAGTCAAGAAAACTGACAATGCAGGTAACGACAAGTTCGAATTACCAAAATTCCATCAGTCTACAGTTGTTAGGAAAAACTATCAAGGAACCTAAAAAAAAGGTTTTGATGAAATGTCAAAACTACCTATGAAAAACTAACTAAAATTCAAGTTGTAGATCTGAGCTGATCAATCCAGAGCATCAAAAAGGAACTCAAGTAAAGTCAAAGTCAACCAATCTGGAGTATGGTCTGCAAGCTGAAGGATGCGTCATCCAGTCAGCATTCAACTCAACTAAGGAGTCAAAAGTCAAACCAGTCGAAACAAACTGACAACTAAGTCAGCTGAGCTGGGGGAGAAAAGAGTCGACTAAGACTGAAGGAACTGATAAGAGATCAGTTTAAACTAAAGACTGGAAGTATCCAACTGATGGCCAAACTGAAGTAAACAAGACAGATCAGCTAAAGGCCAGAACTGAAGTCTGCCAGTTTATGATTAGTCCAGCTAACAAGAAAGCTCAAGAGAAATCAGTCAAGCTGACAAGCTAGCCAAGAACTTGGGATCAGTTGAACTGGAGAAACAAAGCTCAACACTGCCAACTGAAGCAACGACCAAACTGAGCTGACAAGCTCAAAACTGCCAACTGGAGCAGTGGCCAAACTGAGCTGACAAGCTCAAAACTGCCAACTGAAGCAACGGCCAAACTAAGTTGACAAGCTCAAAACTGCCAACTGGAGCAGTGGCCAAACTGAGCTGACAAGCTCAAAACTGCCAACTGATGCAACGGCGAAACTGAGCTGACAAGCTCAAAACTGCCAACTGGAGCAATGGCCGAACTGAACAGACAAGTTCAGAACTGCTGACCGGAACTCAAAACTGCTAGAAAAATTGAAGCCAGAGAACCCTGAAGTTATTGCTCAAACAGGCGAATCTTGGATTAAATGCTTCAACGAAGATCCTGGAATTAAATATCCAATGAAGATCGATTGGAAAAGTAACGGCTACTTCAACCAAAAGCTCCAGCGATCAATAAAGACGATCTTCCATTGATGAGCCAACAGAGCCACCGATAAATGGAACTCAACGGTCATAAAATCACTCCTCTATAAAAGACGAGTGAATCAAAGTTTTAAATACTCTTCGTCTCCACAACTTTTGCATATACATTCTTGAAATATTCAAGCAAGAGCTTTTCTTTCTCCCTCTCAATTAGCTTAAGTTCAACATTTGATAAAAACTGCAAGAGTCCAACTGAGAAGAAAAATCCAAAGAGTCGAGATATTCAGCCAGCTGTTGACGATTCCGCCAGGGCAGCCTTCTCAGTTTCAGCTATACAATGGTCAACTACCCAACTCAATTGAAGGAGCACATCAGTTGATACCCCCTGTTGAAGACTAACCTCTTGAAGATCGAAAGAGATCTAAAACCTTGTAAAGACGACAATAGCACCTACATTCCTAGCGAGCAGTTAGGGACTTCAAGTGTGAGTCGTCGACCAGCTGAGGTAGCGAGCAGTTACCAAGTTCAGCCAACTGTCCTTTATTGTGTAATTTGTAAAGAAACTCAAGTTATATAGTGAATTTGCCCTTCTGCGGAAGGAAAAGAGGACGTAGAAGTTTAAGACTTCGAACCTCTATAAATTACTTGTGTGTTGTATTGTTTTGACTATTGCATATCTTTAAATTGTACTCAAGTTCACACAATCTGCACCAAGCAGCCATAAATGATCAACCAGTTTATGCATAGATAAGTTTCTCTAAGTGAGTCAAAGGGCACTATTATTCCGCATTTAAAGTAAAAAGTTTTCAATCAGTTTATTCACCCCTCCTCTAAACTGATATCGACTCGTCCGGGACCAACAAGTGGTATCAGAGCGGTTGATTCTAAGGATCAACCATTTCTGCAGATCAACTGAATCGGATCTACTTATCTGTGCTAACATTCCAGCTATGGGAAACCATAAGCTACCTTTATTTTCAGTTGAAAATTATGATAAATGGAGCAGGAGAATGAAGGCGCATCTCTGCTCAATTCATGAGAATATGTGGGAAGTCATTGAAGATGGTCCAATCATCATCATGATGGACAATGATGCTCACATAGTTGATATCAATCAACAGGCAAGGATTCCAAAGCCAACCAATCTTCTCACCAGTGAAGAGAAGAAGTTAAAGAATCTAGAGTTCGTCGCTCAAGCTGCACTATTTCAAACTCTAGATGAAGACAGAATGAAGGACACAAAGAACTGCACAGCTGCAAAGGAAATATGGGACCTACTAGTAGACCTATGCAAAGAGTCCAAAGCCATCAAAGGAAACAAGCTCTAACTAGCAATCGACAGATATGAATCCTTCAAAATGCAGCCAAAAGAGTCCATCTCAAGCCTTGAAATCAGATTTCAAGGCATCATCAGTGAGATGACCAACTTCGGGAGAAGTTATCCCAACTCTGAGATGAATTCTAAAATATTGGATAATCTCACTAAAGAATGGGACATGAAAGTGATAGCTACAAAAGAATCAAGAAATCTCAACAGCATCACTCCAAGGGAACTGTTTGGCTCTCTCAAAGCTCATGAGTACAGTCTAAACCGAAAGAAAGAAGCATCAACATCATCAGCTCAAGATGCAGCTTTCTATGGTGAAATGAACCAGTTTAGAGACACTCGGGGAAGGAACAACTTCCGACCTAGGAGCTCACCGGCCAGAGAAAATCAAGGCGGATCTTCATCTGAATGAAAAAGAAAAACAACTGAAAAGAAGGAGAATCTAACTAAAGACATCAATGATCAAATCCAATCAGTTACCAGGTTGCTAGAGAAGTTGAAAAGAGTTCGAGATAAACAATCAGTTCCACCTCAAACTGATGAAATCCCAAAAGATAAGAGAACTCAACAATCAGCTGAACGGTCAGCTGAACCATTCAGGGGTAGCAACCGAAATCAAGGAGAGTGTTTTTACTGCTACAAACAAGGACATTACAGATATGAATGTCCAGAACTCCCTGAAGATAAGAAAGCCAAAGTGAGAAGAAGCTTCTTCAAAAGGAAAGCAATGGTTGCAAATTACGAGAATGCAATGCTAGACGATTCAGACTATCCATCTGGAATTAATTCTGACGGCTACAGCTCAGATGATGAAGCGCTATTTTGCCTCATGGCTGACAATGATGAAGAGGTTAGTACAGCTGATTCTCAAACCTCCTTCTATCATATTAATGAAGCAACTGTTTCTAGCAATGAACTTGATATGAAACTTATGATACTAGAAGATCAATTAGCTTCAATATCTTGCTTGCATGTTGAACTGAAAGATGAAAATGATGAACTGAGAAATAGAGTTAGAAAACTAAGCATTGATCATGAAAGATTGAATTATCTTGAGTCTCAATTTGTGGAATTTGAAAAGTTGAAACTAAGAACTTATGATCTAGAAGCTGAAAATCAAAAACTCAAGCAAGAGATCCATGAGAGAGAAAAAGTAACTCTGAAATTCAAAAAGGGATCTCAAACTCTAGATGAGATATTAAATCATCAAAGAACTGGAACTAGCAGCTCAGGGCTAGGATATAGCAAGTTCATCGCCCTAGAGAAAGGAAAAGCAATTGCTCAACCCAGTGATAAAGGGATCCTAAAAGGATTCACTAGATCTCATGATCAGCTAGCTGAGACAACCAAAGGCAAAGAAATATTGAAAAATCCTCAAACTCAGCCCAGACAATTTGGTCAGTTCTACCAAACAAAAACATCATGCCAACTGAAGCCCAACTTCGAGCCAAGACCATCAGTTCAATCAAATCAATTCACTCGTTCAAAGCCTCCAGTTCAACAAAGACCACCAGCTCAACAAAGAATGCCCCCAAGGCAAAGTGATAGACCAACCCTCTTTAGAAAGAAAAATCAGTTTAGATCTCAAGCCTATCCTACCAAGAAGTTCAATCAGAACACCTATAGGAGAGATCAAAGAAACTCGTTTGAACCCTACCATCACTATAATAAGTACCTTGATTCCAGAAATGAACCAAAAAGGCTCAATCCAATAAACTGGTAACATACAAAGCACTGGTCTGATCACAGAACTCAAAGGTCTCAAGACCAAAGAATTTTAGTTGAATTGTTTTATCCAACTAACTCTCAACACAGGTATCACTCAACTGATTCAAATCAGAATAGAAGAGTTGAGAGAAAATATAAACTGATCAGGCGATCCAAGTCAGTTGGATCTCTGAATGATAAAAAGTCGAAAGTTTGGCAAGTTTGAATTCCAAAAAGCTTGATGTATCAACAAAGACCTAATATGAAACGGGTCCCTAAATGTTAATCCTTATTTTTACAGGACAAGAGCATCCTATCTATGGAGAAAGCCAAAGATATTTGGTATCTAGATAGCGGGTGCTCCAAGCACATGACCGGAGACAGAGAAGATCTCGATGGTTATGAAAAAGTTAAAGGTCCACTTGTCACATTTAGAGACAACTCCAAAAGTCGAACCATTGGAGAAAGGTTCATTGTCAAGGGAAAAGTTGTAGTAAATGGAGTCTCCCACGTGGATGGACTAAAACACAAACTACTAAGCATTAGTCAGCTATGCGACAATGGCTACTCAGTTGACTTCACTGAAGACTCCTGCAGCATAAGAGACAAGTCAACTGGAGTAATTCTTCTCATTGGCATAAGAAGAGGCAACATGTACATTGTTGACTGGTCAACCAGCTACTCAGAAGCTTGCTTTCTTTCAAAAGAATCAACTGAGGCAAGCTGGCTATGGCATCGACGACTGAACCACCTCAACTTCAAAACAATCAACTACCTAGCTAAGAAAGAGCTAGTTGAGGGGCTTCCCAAGGAGATATATAAGAAAACAGGTGTATATGGACCATGCCAAAAAGGAGAAGCAAGTGAAGTCATTCTTCAAGAATAGGAGTCATCCACCAGGCACAACTGATTACCTCCAACTGCTACATATGGATCTATTTGGTCTAGTCAGACCACAGACACCAAAAGGCAAAAGATTCACTCTTGTAGTAGTGGATGATTTTTCAAGATATACGTGGGTGGAATTCTTGAGAAGCAAATATGAAACTTACGAAAAGCTAACGGCGTTGATCAGAAGGCTACAAACTAAAAAAGAAAGATCAGTTCAAAGGATTTGCTCCGACAATGGAACTGAATTTGTGAATCAACAAATGATCAGCTTTCTCAACCAACTTGGAATCACTCATGAACACTCAGCTGCAAGAACTCCACAACAAAACGGTGTAGCTGAACGGTAAAACTGAACACTTAAAGAAGCAGCTCGAGCAATGATAGCAGATGCCAACATAGCTCAAGGATATTGGGCTAAAGCAGTCAACACAGCATGCCACACTCAAAATCGAAGTGCAATAGTCACCGCACATGACAAAACACCCTATGAGCTGTATAAGGGTCGTAAGACTTCTATCTCATATTTTAAAATATTTGGCTGTAAATGTTATATTCACAACAATGGCAAGACTCAATTGAAAGCCTTTAGTGCCAAAGCTGATGAGGGAATATTTCTTGGGTATAACTCTCCTCATGCACAAGCTTACAGAGTGTTCAATAAATGAACTCTTGTTGTGGAAATAACATGTCATGTGGTATTTGATGAATTTGCTAATGAGTACAGGAACAAAGAAAGAATAGACACATCAGTTCAAGTACTACCTAGTGAAACTAAGAACTCGCAGGACTATGTGGATCACATTGTTCCAGAACGGCTTGAAGTTTCACTAGAAGAAGGTAATGAAACTGGTACTAAACCATTTGAGAACAATATGGTCAATGAAGACACAAATCATGCTGAGACCATAAACCCCACAACTGAAACAGGGAGAAGAACTGATGAAGATGCCGAACCAACTGATGAAAGGGTAACTGATGACATTACCACAGTAGAACCAGCTGAAGCTATCTTGCCCAAATGGCTCCGAAGCCATCCAACTGACAAGATAGTTGGTGACCCAAGAACTCGAGTCCAAACCAGAAGTTCAACTGAGCATGCATTGTTCACATGCTTCATATCTCAAACTGAACCAGCAAACGTCAAAGAAGCCTTAGAAGATTCAGACTGGATCATGGCCATGCAAGAAGAACTGAATCAGTTTACAAGAAATGGCGTATGGTTTCTTGTTGATAGATAAAAAACCTAGAAGGTCATTGGTACAAAATGGGTTTTTCGCAACAAACTGGATGAACAAGGAGTGATCACAAGGAACAAGGCTAGACTGGTAGGCAAAGGATACTCACAAAGTGAAGGGATTGACTTTGATGAGACATTCGTACCAGTTGCAAGGTTGAAAGCCATCAGACTATTCCTAGCCTATGCAGCTCACTTCAATTTCACAGTCTACAAAATGGATGTCAAGAGTGCTTTTCTTCAAGGAATGCTCAAGGAGGACATGTATGTCGAGCAACCTCCAGGCTTTGAAATTGGTGATCAAGTCTTCAAACTAAAGAAGGCCCTCTACGGACTGAAACAAGCTCCTAGAGCGTGGTATGAAACTCTCACAACATTTTTGCTGAAAAATGGGTTTCAAAAGGGAGTTATTGATCGAACTCTATTCCAAATAGAATGATCAACTAAGATCTTAATGGTTCAAATTTATGTGGATGACATAATTTTTGGATCAAAAAGCAAAGATCTATGCACACAATTTGCTCAACTGATGCAAAGTGAATTTGAGATGAGCATGATGGGAGAAATGACATTCTTCCTAGGACTTAAAGTGAAGCAGCTGAAAGATGGGATCTTTATCAGCTAGGCCAAGTACACTAAAGAGCTAGTCAAAAAGTTTGGCGTAAGTAAAGGAAAAAATCTCAAGATCCCTATGAATACATCAGTTCAGCTAACTCTTGATGAAGAAGGAGAATCAGTTAGCCAAACATATTACAGAGGAATCATTGGGTCGCTACTTTACTTAACAGCTAGCCGACCAGACATCTTTTATTTAGTCGGTCTATGCGCACGGTTCCAAGCTAACCCAAAGAAAAGTCATCTTGAAGCAGCAAAGAGGATTATCAAATATCTCAAAGGAACCATAAATCTTAGGTTATGGTATCCCAGAGATCACAGTTTGAGTCTAATTGGGTATTCAAATTCAGACTTTGGTGGATGCAAGATTGACAGAAAAAGCACTAGTGGAACATGTCAGTTTCTGGGAAGCAAACTGATATCTTGGTTTAGTAAAAAGCAGCACTCAGTTGCCATGTCAACAACTGAAGCAGAATATGTAGCTGCTGGAAGTTGTTGTGCTCAGATACTCTGGATGAAGCAACAGTTGAAGGACTACAAAGTCGAAACTGAAGAAGTACCTATATTCTGTGATAACAATAGTGCAATTGCAATATCTCAAAATCCAGTTCTACATTCAAGAACCAAGCACGTTGAGATAAGACATTACTTCATCAGAGATCACATCGAGAAGAAAGACATATGCATCAAATATGTCAACACTGAGAAGCAGATAGCTGACATCTTCACCAAACCACTGCCTGAAGCAAGGTTTTTGGAGCTATGCATACAATTGGGATTACTTGAGCTAGCATCAAAAGATGAAGATGATCAACTGGAAGAAAAGGGCCAAGGAATCACTTCAGCTGAAGAGAGGAATTGAATTGAAAAGCTTCAACTCATCAGAACAAGCAGCTCATAACTGAAAAAGTCATGAAACTGATCAGTTGGACATATAAGCTATCAGTTTGAGAAGAAACAAGAAGCTGTGGAGAGAAAGTAAACTGGAGCTTATCAGTTTACCCCATCAGCTCAACTAAATCATCAGTTCATTTGCTCAAACTGATGATCCAGTCAGTTATGCAGAACATACCAGCTGCAAATTGATCAAACTGATGAAGAAATCATAGGAACTGGAATCAACTCAAAAAGAGATATCAGTTCAAGAACCAGCTGAAGGAAAATAGCAGAACTGAGAAACAGCTAAATGAAGGTCCAAGCAGTTGATGAAGTGAGGAACTGATAAGCAAACATCTCAGTTGGAACTGATCAACAGAAAGATCATCAGTTACAGTGGAAGTCAACTGATGATGTAATCAGTTTCAAGCCAAGAAGAAGCCACAAGAAAGAAATAGATAAGTTCAAAGCTTTCAATAGTAGAAATGGTAAAAACATGTGTCACTCAAATATTACCGTTGAACTTTCTCTCTCTCTCTCTCTCCTCATTTATCCCCAACGAATAGAAATGAAAAGCCAATCGATGGGTCGATTGAATTAATCCGACCGTTGAACTTGGACATACGAAGGGACACAACCGTTGGATGAACTTCATCATCTCCTATAAAATGGATGACTGAATTCTCATTTTCACTTTTACTAATCCAAAGTTCAGTAAAGAATTAAAGCCTTTCTCTTTCTTCATCTCTTGAAACTGTTCTGCAAAATTACGAAAGCAAAAAATTCCGTTCTGCAATTCAGTCAAAACCAGATTGTCCTTTCTGAACCATTCATCTAAAGAACTCCATGGCTGATAGACGCACACCAACTGTTCGATGAAAGTTCGATTTTAAGAGAACTGGTGAATCTTCACAAAAATTCCAAACGAATCTCTACAGAGACAAGTTCCTAGATCTAGTTGCTTATAGAGAAAGCTGCTCAGATTCTTCTCTCTGCAACTCACTGATCACGAAGATAGAGCAAAATGGATTGAAGAGTTTCACGGAAGATTATCCATCAAAGATCTACCCAGAAGCCGTAGTTGAGTTCTACTTAAACTCAAAAGGTTACGACGACAGAATAGTAACTGAAGTTCGTGGAGTTGAACTAATAATAACTCCAGAACTGCTCGGAAGATTATTTAAACTTCCCACTACTGGAACACGATTACAAGATGTAGAAGTTGATCAAGAGGAAGCCTACCATCAATGGAAGCGAGTGGAATGCGCAGATCCTTATAAAAGTAGTACACTCATGTCCTACTTCCAAGAAGAATACAGAGTTCTAGCATCAGTTGCAGCTAGAATAATTACTGGGACGACTGGGAGCCATTCAGAAATGTCGGAGCACAAGCATAAAGTCTGTGCAGCAATCATCAGAAGCATCAACGTAAACTGGGCTCAGTACTTCTTTGAGCAAATAAAGAAGTATGTCGACATTGTTGAAAAACACTAGACAGTAACTGAGTTCCATCAGAAGATGTGCTACCTCTGCAGAATAAGTAGCATATTGGAGACCATTCTTAACTCCATGTAAGAAGAAACTGACACGTTGATGATCGATAAGCTAGATTTTATACCAGCAACTAGCAGAAGGCAACCAGCTGCAAAATCTATAAAAATCAAAAGTAGTCAGCCAACTACTGCCTTCTTAAAGAAAGCAGAAGAGCCTGCAAAAAGAAAAGGCAAGGAGATTGCTACTGAAATACCTCAAGAGGACTCCGACTCGGACGACAATGTTCCAATAAGTCAAATGATTGGAACCTCAATCAAAGCTAAGCCTCTACGACAAGTTTGATGTAGATCAACTATTGATTCACCTGAAGAAGAGATCTCTCCAAGGCCAGTTCAGGTCAAGGAAAGAACTGGCAGATCAAAGAAGAAGCCCGCAGCATCTCAACCAAAAGGGAAGAAGAAGAAATCATGACCTCCACCCCCTCCAAAACTGCCTCCTTATAACATCAAGGTGTTTGATGTGGCACCAGTTGAAGGGGATGACATTGTGCCTGATAGGGAAATTCCACCAAAGGGTCGATTTCTTTAGAACTGCGTGCCCCCCGATGGGAGAGACTGAAGAGAACATAAGAGCTCTATCAAGAGCTGAGATCGTCAAGAGCTGGGCTGATGAACAAGTGCAGAAGTTCATTGCCGAAAACTTTATTGAAGATGTGATTGGCACGGCTGCTCTGTATGCAGCTCTATCAAGGTACGTCTACTGGTACCTTTGGAGACACTGCTTCAACTCTGAAGCTCATTTTCTCTTAACCGCTCTTCACGGAATGAGCTTCTAGAGAAGGGAAGAAAGGTGGAGCATGCAATGGGCTGGACAGGAGACTCCTGAGCAAAATCCAGTCATTACCTTGAAGAGAATGCTTGCCATTTGAAGGAATCACTCACACCTAGAACAACAAACTTTGTTGGACGTGATGAATGATTTACTCAACAGGGCCAACATCAGACTGCCACCTCTACAAACTCAAGCTGAACAGCAACACTGGAGAAATCCTCAAGTTCAACAGCATTGGTTACTCAAGGAACTGCTTAACCTCAGACAACAACAGCTTCGGCAGGGGCAGAACCTGTTTAACAAAGAAGCTCAAAGCAGTCAACAAGGGGCTGAAACTGCTGCAGCTTACAGCACAAGGCGAACTGTAATAGCATCTGTGGCTAGGCATTTAACATTTGAAGAATCCCCTCAACCAGATCACATCATCATTGATCTCCTTGATGATTCCACTAAGGTGCAAGTTGTTGACGAGCGAATGGCCAGTGATCTGGAGTTTGAAGAAATGCTCAAATCTCCTATTCCACCAATTCTTCCAAGTGATGAAGAATCAGAGAAGGCTCGATTGTTTGAGGAGTCAACTAAATCCAAAATTGCTCCTCCCCAAGAGTCAACTCCAGGGACAGCTGAGTCTGACCAGCCAGTTGTACAGATAACTCAAGTCAATGATCAACCTGCCTATCATGGTACATTAGCACTAATTGTGTACTTTGATCCAGTTCAAAGGGCTCTTCAAGCTGAAGCCTAAGCTGTTGCACCGGAAACTCCACCAGAGCCGAGCTATGATGAATCAATTAGTATGGAGAAAGCTGTACAATCTCACACAATTCCATGTGAGGAACTGATTAGAATTGAAGCAAGAGAGAAAGCTGATTCAAGAGCAGTTCAGTTCGATGCTCACCCAAACAGTTCAATAATCCAGCTCCCTCCTTATTATGAAGAACTGATCCACACCCTGCAGCAACAGGTTAAACTGCACACTGAGCAGATCCAGCGGTTGCAAGCTCATCCAAGACTCCAGTCAGCTGAAACTGAGTCATCAAGCAGTGATGAGCATGAGGAAAAAGACATCACTGAACCGCTTTCCAAAAGGAGAAAAAACTGATCACAAGAAGGACTAAGTGGCTGATTAAGTTGAAACTGATTAGAAAGCCCTAAGTTTACTTCTTGTTATTCAGTTTGTAATTATTAATTGATATTTATTTATAAAAAGATTATCTTTTTGATTTCAAATAAATGTCGAGCTTCACATTTATTTTTGAAAATTTTGACCGTTGCAAGATAATGACACGTGTTAAAGTCATTAAATGCCAACGACCAAAAGAGGCCAGGGGCTAGTACCATTCCAACCATCAGATCTATGAGCCTGTCCAAATACTCATAAAAAGTCCCCCCTTTCAAGCCTCTCAAAAAGCCTCCTCCTCCTACAATATAAAAAAAAACTCTCTCTCTCAAAGATCTTGAAATTCCCAAAATCTCAGCCAACCCCAAAGATGGCCGAATTATCCAGATCCTCAAATTCCTTCAAAGAGGAACTTATAAGAGATAAATTCCTTGATAGGAAGAAATTTCAATTGATTCTAGATGAATCAAACAATCCAATCCTTCTGTCAAATCTTCAAAAGACAGAAATTCTTTACTAACTGGAAACACCACCAAAGTTCTTTAGACAAAATTTGGTGAGTGAATTTTTGCTTCAAGCAAAATTATCTGCAGATGGAAAGACAGTGTCATCAGTGATTCAAGGACGACCACTTCAAATCACTGAAAGAACAATTGCAGAAGTGTTCCAACTTCCGCAAGAAGGCTCATCCGTTCAAGAACTAAAGGTATCTGCAGAGTCATACTGGAGAGAATGGAAAGCTACAACCTACAACAAGCAATTCAGTTTTACAACTGCTAAAACTGATCTAAAGCCAGAGTATGGAATTCTACTTGATATAACAAACAAGATGATGTTCGGAGCTATGGGAAGCCTGAGTCAACTCACCCAAAAGAGATACAAGGTTATGATTCACCTTGTTGAAGGACGACAAACAAACTGGGCAGAATTTGTCTTCCAACAATTCAAGCATCAAGTCATCAAGGCCTCTGACTCAAGGTAGGACTCAAGATAGAACTCTGGTAAATTTGAGTCCAAGGTAGGACTTGTTCTAAGAATGAGTAAAATGCTTGAAGACCTGCTGAAGCTTCCAAATGATGAATCACTACCAGTTCTTATCTCTGACTGGATTCCCAAGAAAGGAACTGCCCATCTTCAGTTGCTAAGGAAAAAGAGAAAAGCCAAGGCAAAGACAAGCAAATACACTTCAAGCAACTTAACTAACAACGCCGTTAATTCTCCAAAATTAAAGAACGGATCACTAGTTGATTCCAGATTTGCTCTGATCCAGGTGAGCTTATTCCATTCATTAGAATTCTACATCCGAACTATGGAGTGGAGTATTTCAGAAGCACATGCCCTCCTCTCCAGCTGACTGAAGAAAATATTCGCACTTTCTATAGTGGTGAATATGCAGTCAAAGGTGCACAAAAGGAAGTGACCAATCTCCTTCTCACTCACTTTGCTTTCGTTACACAACGTGACCAAGAGTTGTTCAAACAACTCCACCAGTATTTCTATTGGTATAACTGGAGACATTCTATGTCCATCCAGTCTCATTTCTTGCTAATTGTCTTTCATGGCATGAGCTACTGGCAACGAGAAGAAACTTGGAGCATTAAATGGATTGGATCGTGAAATCCATTTGCTCCAACCATTGTGCAAGTCCGGCACATCATGAATCACCAACTTGTCAACAAAATTCCAGCAACTGCCTTGTTAGCTGAATTCAAAACCAGCATCATGCCTCAAGGAGCTGTGGTTGCAAATCAATCAGTCAACTGTCCAACTGGCTCGCTTTACCGTAAACTGAACTTTGATAATTTATCAAGTCAGTCAGCTGAGCCATCACGATGAACTCCAACTGCCACAGCAAGGATAGAGCCACATCTATCAAATACTAAAGTCGTGGCTCCTCAAAAGAATCCAAGGCATGAAGAGAGTGACAGTGATGATGATGATACTGCCACATCACCAAGTCTTCTATCCAAGAGCTATGTCACTCCCCTACTCACATCCAACTCAAAAGACGTGCAGTTGATTATGGAGAATGATCAGTTCAGATCGTCACTAAAGGGAACTTCACAATCCCTCCACCAAAGAATGAAAAACTCATTAGTTGCCATTCAGCAATTTCACCAAGCCCGAAGGACAGCCAAGCTCTCACCGTCAAAGAACAGAACTGGATTTGTATCTACGCCAAAGTGATCAAACTGCTCGAAAGGAAGCAGTGGAACTAGTCCAGCGCGGCCTTTCAAAAAGAGAAAACTGACTCAAGCAAGTCAAGCAGCTGACCAAACGAACTGATCAGTTCGGATCAGTTAGAGCTTCAGCTAGCTCATCCGCGACAACTGGCAACAAGATGAAACTGATCATCCAACTGCTGAATCATCAAACCAATTAGTTGGACTGTATCCCAACTGACTCCGGATAAGTTTTTCTAACCATCTCAAGCTTATCATAATTAAATTTTTACCATTATGATTATAAAATTTCATATTATATTCAACGGCTGCAATTTGAAAATAGGCTTCTCTCTCACAAGTTACCATTAATATCTCTACATCGCTATTAAGTATTCTCTTCAAAGAAGCAAACAGAAATACATTTTTCTAATGAGATATAAATAACAAAATCTGTAAAAAATATTTGGCTATTTATGGCAACTACCTCATTTTCAAAATAACTCCATCTCAGCCACATGATCATAAAGCTGAATCACAATCGAACGGCTGGGATGCATGTATCATTAATTCAGCTAATCATCCATCAAATCGAACAACTAATCAGCTAAGAGAAGCACTCAAGTGTCCTCAATCAATGCATGCTATGCTGAATATATTTATGCAAGGAGATGGAGACTCCGATCATCTGCAAACTCAATCTCCTCCTTGCTTTGATTACTTGCAAACTCTTTCTTCACACTTGCATATCTCACAACACCATCTTTTTGCAGAAATGAAGCCTTCATTTCAGATGGTAGATGCCAATCTGCTTATTAAGAAGCTGAAGAAAGATAAGACTCTTAATCTAGAGTATCTTAATGCACGTCTCGGCTCTGACAATTTTCAAAGAATTTATAGGCCACTGGAGGCAACTGGACTACTGCCATTTTTTACAATCGTGCCACTCAAGAATATACTTTTCCATGTTGTGAAGTTCTACTACAACGCAACAATCTTCGGTGAAAACATCATCTCCACCGTCCAGAACAAAGAGATAACGGTGACAAAAGCAACAATGATGTCTACACTTCTTCTCCCCGGCGATGGCCCAGACGTGATGGAACTGGCACTACCGTGCAAATATGCACTGTGGGGTCTTTGGAAACATCCTCATGTACACCATCATGACTGCTCACACCGGCTGAAGGAAATCCTGCCCAACGAGATCATCCAACTTCTGGATATCACCGGTCATATCCTGTATGGGAACTTTGAGACAGTCCAATTCTCAGACATTAAAGCCCGTCTAACGGCCGCTCTTTACTTCGGATGTAAAGCCGACTGGGCCTCCTTTATTCTTGCTCAAATACAAGCAAATGTCGAGCGAGCAGAATATGATCCATCAACTAGCTCGTTCTGAGAAAAAGTTGGGTTTATGAGTCGCATAAGCCACATCATTCAAAGCCAGTTTGATGAGATCATTCCAACTGGCGAACCGCTCAAAAAAAGGGACATGCTCCCTACCATCTACTGCAATCCAATCTTGAAAAGATCCCGACAACCAAGAACTCCCGACTCAAGTCGTGGAAAGCAACCGGTGGTCGTCCATGCTAGCTCTTCAGAAAAATGACAACTGATGATTGAGAATGAGCCTCTCTCTAGACTGAGTGATCAGTCTACAATACCAGCCACCTCACAACCTCTACCCTTAGTGCATCGCGACTCAATTGAGGTTGAGTTTGAGGCAGTTCTAGACCATCAGCTGAGGAACTACTTCGGTCTCATTGAGGGCACTGATTCCTCACTTTTCGAGCAACTGAAAAGGTACCTCCAGTACCACATATGGCGATTCCAACTGAATGAGGTCACAATGTTCCACCTCATCGGCACTCGTGGATCTATTTTCTGGATCAACGAAGGAGAATGGAGTAGACAATGGATGAATCATCCACTCTCCTTACCGCCAACGCTATCAGAGATAATGGATTCAATCATCAAAAGAATTCAGCTAAGTGTACCAGCTGACGCTCCTCTTTCTGACAACGACCCAACCAACTCCTCCTGCACTCCATTCCTCGAAGATCCTCCAATCGCTACAACCGATGAGATCTTCACCAACTTAGCCTCCATGGACTTTAGAGAGTAAGAACTCTCTCTACACACTGATCATGGTCAGTTCATGACAACTGAAGAAGCCTATGCATGGTTCTCCTCACCCATGCCCATTCCTTCAGTTCCCTTAGTCCATGATGACAATTTGGCAACTGCCTTCACATTTTTGCCAACTCTCGCAATACCATCGTGCGATCCACCCCAGCTTTTGGATGATGCCAAAAAGGGGGAAGATGGAAAGTATGATGATGAAAACTTAACTCTTTGGGATCAAATCCAAAGAGAAATACATCATGAGGGGGAAGCAGCTCAGCTTCAGGGGGAAGGTTGGAGAGAATTTGGAGCTCAAGAAAGAGGAGAATCAAGCAAAAAGAGATGAAGCATTCAAAGAAAAGAAGTACTTCTAACTTGCTTTCAAAAGATTATTTGATATAATTTTGATCCATACTTTATACTTGCTCTATTACATGCCTAAATGAGAATAAAAATACATAAATTTTGAATGCTCTGATACTCGGACAATCATGCACTAATTACTCAAAATAAAAGCATGACTAAAAGCATGACTAAAATGAAAATATATTTTGAATGCTCTGATACTTGAATTTCATGAATACTCTGATACTTGAATTTAATGTTCTAACATGCTCTGATTTCAAGAATTTGCCTAAGCAAACTACAGCATGTCTATCAAACGAACTTTTACAGTTTTTTCATCATCATTGACAAGGTTTTGACATCATCAAAAAGGGGGAAATTGTTAGAAAAAACTATCAAGGAACCTCAAAAAAAGGTTTTGATGAAATGTCAAAACTATCTATGAAAAACTAACTAAAATTTAAGTTGTAGATCTGAGCTGATCAATCCAGAGCATCAAAAAGGAACTCAAGTAAAGTCAAAGTCAACCAATCTGGAGTATGGTCTGCAAGCTGAAGGATACGTCATCCAGTCAGAATTCAACTCAACTAAGGAGTCAAAAGTCAAACTAGTCGAAACAAACTGACAACTAAGTCAGCTGAGCTGAGGGAGAAAAGAGTCGACTAAGACTGAAGGAACTGATAAGAGATCAGTTTAAACTAAAGACTGGAAGTATCCAACTGATGGCCAAACTGAAGTAAACAAGACAGATCAGCTAAAGGCCAGAACTAAAGTCAGCCAGCTTATGATTAGTTAAGCTGACAAGAAAGCTCAAGAGAAATCAATCAAGCTAACAAGCTAGACAATAACTTGGGATCAGTCGAACTGGAGAAACAAAGCTCAAAACTGCCAACTGAAGCAACAGCCAAACTGAGCTGACAAGCTCAAAACTGCCAACTGGAGCAGTGGCCAAACTGAGCTGACAAGCTCAAAACTGCCAACTGAAGCAACGGCCAAACTGAGCTGACAAGCTCAAAAGTCAAAACTGCCAACTGGAGCAGTGGCCAAACTGAGCTGACAAGCTCAAAACTGCCAACTGAAGCAATGGCCAAACTGAGCTGACAAGCTCAAAACTGCCAACTGGAGCAATGGCCGAACTGAACAGACAAGTTCAGAACTGCTGACTGGAACTCAAAACTGCTAGAAAAATTGAAGCCAGAGAACCTTGGAGTTATTGCTCAAACCGACGAATCTTGGATTAAATGCTTCAACAAAGATCCTGGAATTAAATATCCAATGAAGATCGATTGGCAAAGTAACAGCTACTTCAACTAAAAGCTCCAGCGATCAATAAAGACCATCTGCCATTGATGAGCCAACAGAGCCACCGATAAATGGAACTCAATGGTCATAAAATCATGCCTCTATAAAAGACGAGTGAATCAAAGTTTTAAATACTCTTCGCCTCCACAACTTTCGCATATACATTCTTGAAATATTCAAGCAAGAGCTTTTCTTTCTCCCTCCCAATTAGCTCAAGTTCAACATTTGATAAAAACTGCGAGAGTCCAAGTGAGAAGAAGAATCCAAAGAGTCGAGATATTCAGCCAGCTGTTGACGATTCAGCCAGGGCAGCCTTCTCAGTTTTAGCTATACAACGGTCAACTACCCAGCTTAATTGAAGGAGCACATCAGTTGATACCCCCTATTCAAGTCTAATCTCTTGAAGATCGAAAGAGATCTAAAACCTTGTAAAGACGACAAAAGCACCTACCTTCCTAGCGAGCAGTTAGGGACTTCAAGTGTGAGCCGTCGACCAGCTGAGGTAGCGAGCAGTTACCAGGTTCAACCAACTGTCCTTCATTGTGTAATTTGTAAAGAAACTCAAGTTATATAGTGAAGTTGTCCTTCTGCGGAAGGAAGAGAGGACGTAGAAGTTTGAGACTTCGAACCTCTATAAATTACTTGTGTGTTGTATTATTTTGACTATTGCATATCTTTAAACTGTACACAAGTTCACACAATCTGCACCAAGCAGTCATAAATGATCAACCAGTTTATGCATAGATAAGTTTCTCTAAGCGAGTCAAAGGGCCCTATTATTCCGCATTTAAAGTAAAAAGTTTTCGATCAGTTTATTCACCCCCCTCTAAACTGATATTGACTCGTCCGGGACCAACAACAGTTATGAACTGATGAGAATGCCGGTTCAAGGTATGAGTTCATAAGTGCCCAATTCCAGCTGAAGAAGATTACCAGCTGAAGGATGGACTATTTCCAGTTTAAGAAGAATGCCAGCTGAAGGATACACTAATCCAAAGTACGAGCTGAAAGATATGCCAGCTCAAGAAAGTCCCAGCTGAAGAATGAAGTTCTAGCTGAGGAATATACCAGTTCAAAGGATACCAGCTGAAGATGCATCAGTTCAGAATACCAACTAAAGAAGCACCAACTCAACATCCTAACTGAAGACCAGTCCAAGAAGTTCCAGCTGAAGGGACATCAGTCCAAAACACCAGCTGAAGGACCACTGGTTCAAAACTGCTAGCTGAAGCAAATCAAACTGGAGCTCAGAAAGCATCAAGCCAGAGTCCAGAATCACCAGCTGAAAAAGATCTAAACTGGAGCTTGCAAAACTGCCAAAGACGTGCAGAACTGACAGTTGAGGAAACATTCAGAACTGAAGTTTCCAACTGCCAAATGAAGCCCAGAACTGAAGATCAAGACAGAAGCCGTAACTGAAATTCAAATTTTAGAAATGCCAACATGAAGATGTTGAAGTAAATGCAACCAAGATCTTGAAGCAAATGCATGTCAGAAGAACAAAGGCAGCTCAACGGCTCTTTAAATGAAAAGCCTCTCGACGGCTTTATCATTTATGATTATCCTTTGATCCACAACGGTCACCAGCCACTCAACTATAAAAGATGAGTGACCCAGATTATGACTGTGAATTTTTGCAAGACCTTTTGAGAGACTTGTTGCTAAATTTCTGCTAGACTTTCTGCGAAGACGTTCGCCAAAGTTCTAAAGTCTCAAGCTCAAATTCATCCAAAGCAAAAGTCCCAACTGAAGAGAAGGAGCAAAACTGCTCATCAACTGCCAGTTGAAGTGCAGAACTGAAGATCAAGACAGAAGCCGTAACTGAAATTCAAATTTTAGAAATGCCAACATGAAGATCTTGAAGTAAATGCAACCAAGATCCTGAAGCAAATGCATGTCAGAAGAACAAAGACAGCTCAACGGCTCTTTAAATGAAAAGCCTCTCGACGGCTTTATCATTTATGATCATCCTTTGATCCATAACGGTCACCAGCCACTCAACTATAAAAGATGAGTGACCCAGATTATGACTGTGAATTTTTGCAAGACTTTTTGAGAGACTTGTTGCTAAATTTCTGCTAAACTTTCTGCGAAGACGTTCGCCAAAGTTCTAAAGTCTCTCAAGCTCAAATTCATCCAAAGCAAAAGTCCCAACTGAAGAGAAGGAGCAAAACTGCTCATTAAGCTAGTTGTTGAAGAATTTCAGCCAGAGCCACTCTCTCAGTTCTGTTCTACACCGATCAACTACCCAGCTCAAGCCGAAGGTGCGCAAAGGAGCACATCAATTGATACCAATTTCAAGACCGTATTCTTGAAGATCGAAAGAGATCTAAAATTATGTAAAGACGGCCAATAGCACCTTATCTCTCCAGTGAGCAGTTGGAGATCGCAAGTGTGAGACTGTCAACCCTACCAGCTGAGGCGGCTGCGTTCGTCGGATCATTGCTTCCGGGACAGCACCAGTTGGAAAGGAGTTCGTGACTCGTAAAGTCACCGATCGCCAGGTCCAACAGTTAATCTTCACGGTGTAACTGTAATAAAGAAACTTTACACTTTCATAGTGGATTGCCCTTCTGCGGAAGGAAAAGAGGACGTAGAAGTTGAGCTTCGAACCTCTATAAAATTGTCTGTGTGCTCAGTTTACTGCTTTCAGTTGCATGTCTTAACTGCACACATTAAGCACACACTGCACTCCGAGCTAGCTGATCTTCTCAATTGATCACCTAAAGAGCACGGATAACTCTGCGAGTCAAAGGGCCCTGTCTATTCCGCAAATATTGTTAAGATTTGGATCAGTTTATTCACCCCCCTCTAAACTGATTTGACTCGCCCCGGGACCTGTACGCAATCTCGGGAGAGATTGTAAGTTGAAGTCGTGGGTAGCTAGAGGGAGTCTAGTGTCACGATTGTGAGGGGATCTCACAGCTTTCGTTCAGTGAAAGAGTTCGTTAAGGAGTAGTGAACGAATCTTCAAGTTTGGGCGAAGTCCCCACATAGTAGGTTGATTAACCGAACTGGGTTACCAATCTTGTGCGTTTTTTTACTGCTTTTTATTTATTGTTCTTGCGTCTGTTCCCAACATATTCAAGAACACTTGCATGAGTATACCATAAACATATAAGTGCACAGATTACGATTTTTCAGTTTTGATCCGAAAATCATCTGAATTGTACACGTTTTGTATTTTACCAAATTAAATACAAAAATATTATGTTACACATGTATTCTTTAATTCTCTTTCGACGACCTCATATGATGTTTTCCGATCGATATGCCATATGATTATCGTCTAGGTAGTTGAGTTCATCAAAATTCCATATGTGACGCCGTAATATCTCAACATTTTTGAGGAACTGATATCATTTTAAACAGTGGAATTGTATTTTATTTTGGCATGATTTTAAGTAGTAGATGGGGGATTGTATTTTATTTTTCTATAAGTTTTAAGTAGTAGAGTCTATATATCGAGGGTTGTATTTATTATTATTATTATCATTATTATTAAATAGATTGGTAGTTATCATTCATGTTCTATTTAGTGTGCCATAATTCATGTTCTATTTAGTGTGCCATAATTAGATTTTATTTTTAATTAATTAGGAATGAATGAATCTAAATAAAAAATTTAAATTAAATAAAATCATAATAAATTAAAAATAAAAAAAAATTATTAAAAAAATACAAAGGCTTTGCACAGATGTGCCACGAGTGAGTTGGTGTGGTAATCTTGCTAGCTCGCTCTTAATTTTTTTGTTCAAATAATTATATCTTTCAGTAACACTAATACAAACAAGGGTTATATATTGTCATATTTTGTGCTATATATGACTAAATATCATTTATCAATGTATTTAATTCATTTTATTTTTTTTACTCATACATCTCATTTGTTATATTGAAAAAATGTGAAGTCATGATTTTTTATTCTAAATAATCTCACTCCACCACTAGACCATCCCATTAGAACTGAATGTATTTAATTTATACATCATCACCATCATCATTATTTTATTAATACAAAGATAAATATCATGTGCATCGAACGAGCGAAAAACAAGACATCATAAACCAACACTTAAAATTCTTAAATACTCAAAACAATAAAGCCCGTGTTGTCTTCACAAAAAAAAAAAAAAAAAAAAAAAAAAAAAAAAAAAAAGCAGAAGCCATGCTTTTTCTTTTTTGAGTGAAGAAAAGCCATGTTGTTAAACAAAAGTCACAAACAATAATTGCTTTTTTTTTTCCACAAATAATATTAGTGTGCGGTGGTGACGAGGAGAAAATCAACAAGACAAGAGTGGGTTCAACCGCCGCGGCGCTGCTGCCGTCTGTTCACCCTCGGTATGTACTGATTAGGGTTTAATTTAAATGCATCTCGCCTTTCACAATTTTTTTATGCCTATCGATTTCTAGGTTGCACTTCAGAGAAATTGTTTGACTCATTTTGTTAAATAAACGATAATTAATTTGCAATTAATTTGTACTATCTCTTGTATGTGAACGGAAGTGCTATTATCATCAATCTTGATGTGAAACCTGTTATTTTTCGGTTGAAGAATTTGACTGGTTATATAAGGGAGTACCAAATTGATTGAATGTTAATGATAGGATTTGCCAGAAGGATTTCTGGATTCCTTTTATGGAATTTTTTTGTATCTTTTGTTTCAACTGTTAGGGAAGGGAAAATAGGGTAGATTATGTGTTATATGGTGTTAGGAATCTATACTTGTACGATTGTAGAGTGACAGTATTCGGATAATGGGGGCAACGTTTCAGCATGAGCTAATGAAGTTGAAGTAGTTGTCAAATAGTTTATGATGTATGCTCTGCTATTCATGTACCTAAGTTTACTGGATGCTTGACTATATTGGTTTTTGGTTATATATAGTCTGTGCTGATCTGTTCTCGTAAAATTAACAGATGCGTAATGTTATTTCCTATGTTTTAAGTTTTAACATTGTGAAATTTGTTAAATTATATGATGGGTTTTTGTTGATATGAAGGAAATTGAATCACATGAAAATTTGTCCTTTCGATGCTTTTATATCTGAATGGTTTTATGATTTTGTCTCAGTAACTTTCACCTATTCTTCACTCAACAGGAAGTTACATGACTGTGAAGATGTTCTTCTAAATTTGGCTTGAAGCTTTCCTTCGAAAGAGACGACAATAACCTCATCTTGTGGTTGCTTTGTTCTCCAACTCCGATCACCCTTGTAACTGTACTAATTTTCTTCTGAATAACTAAATTTGGGTCAGAAATTGTGGTACGGAATAGGATACAATGGCAGGGATGAACAATTCGAGTGAACCAAGCACTGCACCCCAAGCGGATCGGTGGTACAACCTAACTCTGGGCTCCTCTTTTAGCGATCACAATCCCTCAAAGTTCTGCACTTTTCGCTGTAAGTACTACTCCTGCAACTGTTCTTTCACTTTCTTCAGATGGATGTACAATTTTAAATATTTCATAAACTAAAAATTGCCTTCATTTTGGTGGTAAACTGTTAGTTTCTTCTCTATGTTCTAGTTTGAACTTTGAAGGGGTTTTTTCTTTCCTTCACTTTCTTTTTAAATTCTTATAATACTTTTTTATGGTCTAATTTTGGCAATGGAAATAAACCATAGATAGTTGGATAAAAAGTATGTTCTTTTTTTATTGCAAGAGTTGTGTTTGCTTAACTAGTTTCGTTACTGCAATACAATTTGTTTTCTATGAGTTCAATGGTTTGATTTCGATTGCTTAACCTTTCTATGTCAGATGAGTTCAAGCCAGCGTCGATTGATAAGAATCAGCGAGGCACCTTGCACAAGAGCAAGGATAATAAGGTCTCTGTGGAGTTTCAGAATATACAAACTGGGAAGCCTAAAGTAACCTTCGAGGGCACTAGTGAGGATTGCAAGGATAATGATGCTGTTCTTTTCTTTGATGGTGAATCTTTTCGGTTGGAGCGGTTGCACCGTGCTGTTAAGCGATTGAGGCACAATCGGATGATGGGTGAATCTGCAGGGCCAGGGGTTGCATCGGTTGGACTGGCTGATGCGAGTTCGCCACCTGTTGGGAAGGGGATTAAGCATCAGCCGATGAACAAGGACATATTTCCTGCTTTGCCTGTAGGTTCCCTTCTTCAACTGCATTGATGTCTTCTTCTTGATCTTTTATAGAATAAAATAATTTAATGAAGTTTTGAACTTTGCATGGTCCTCTATTAAGAAATTTGACTGGTTTTAGCACAAATTATGGCTTCAAATATGATTTACTTTAGCTGAGTTGTAATCTGATAGTTTGTTGTGGATCAGGGGGTCTATTTAGTGTTAACACAATCCATAGGTTTTCATAGCCCTTTGTAGCTGTACCATTGGTTTATCTATAGTGGTCTGGTTTACACCAGAAAAGCATGTATTCAGATTGTATATTAAGTATCGTGAATTGGTGTGGGATGCTTAAATCTTGCTATTGGACTCTTTAACTAGACTTTTTTTTTTCCATGAATTCTTGCAGGTTGAAGTTGAACGAATAGAGATTGGTGACTTTAAAAGCTCAGGTATTTATGTTAATCCATAACCATTAACAACATATGCACTATGTATGAATTTTACCCTAATCCCTATTTAACCATAGTCAATTCCATTAGTTTGATTGATTGCTAAAGGTTACTGTCACAGTGAAACAAATTACAGTGAAAAATTGTGAAATATCTTCCCGTTGTCTATGTTTCTTATGAGGTTGTTGCTTGAAAAGGAAGATTACTAAGTGAGACAGTTAAGGATTGCATGACCAAAAGTAATAGCAGACAGAATGAATAGTTATTGTGATATATATGTTAGGATTGGGCCGAGAATGAGATACTTCTATTCCAAGTCACCTAGTATAGTTTGACGGTTTTGTCAGCAAAATAGAGTTCAGTTTTACATGCCTTTTTCTTTTTTAATCTATTTCCTTTTTGGGTGAGGTGAATCACACCTTTAAATAAAATAATCTAACAATTCATTAATTACATAACAATACCCACTGTTTGTGTATTTTTAACAAAGCTGGGATCTGGCCATATTTTCAGCAAAAGCTTACTGTTGTGGCAAATCATAATCTTGTCATAGATGTAACTAGAGATATCACATAATTCACACAAACAAGATGAAGAAAAATTCAAACTGAAATAATAGTCCAAGTGAATAAAAACCTAGACAGAAATCAAACCCTAAGTCCCTCAGACAAATTTTGTCTGCCGTTTGATACTTATCTAATCATACTCCAAAAAGGACAATAGTGGTTAACCTAAATAGGAAAACAAAAGTGTTGCGGCCCATGCATAGCCTGCAAGTGCACGAACCAACTTAACAGAAAATAAACTAACCCAATAATAAATAATAAACTGAATAGACAAAATAAATAATAACTCATTCAATTAAACCGTGCCCCCTGTGCGCATCAGTCTGCAAATCAGGCCTATCAACTGCCGCCCTGCCCAAAACAGTCTTGACCACAAGGCTGACCTTTGCACCACTTTACGTCTGAGCATTAATCTGGGGCCGGCTGCTCCTTCCCCTCCCCGTCCAGGTGATCCAAAGTCTCCTCCATTAACACCCGTGTCCCCTCTGTCTCCCATACTATCCTTTCTTGCCAATAAAACATTCAATGATGGGCTGGGACAAACGTGAAGAGGCTTGAGTGGCTGCAGGCAGCAATAGCACTTCCCCAACTGCTGATGCTCTCGTAACTCAGCCAGGGATAAATAGCGGACCTGTCGGGTCCGTTGAACGGCTGACCCACCCTCCTAAGGGGGCTGCGCTTGCAAAGGGGGAGCCTCACCATTGCCCGATTTTGTCGGAACTGTCGATGGTTGCGAAAAAACTCCTGAATTCTTCGAACCCCATGCTGAGGGACTGTGCTGAGCTGGAACCCCCGCGTCATTCATAGAAGGCCTGGCTTGAGCCCCATGGCCTCCTGCCTTGAAACTGAGCTCCCGTTCAATTTGCCAAGTCCATTTAACTGCTGTATACATAGCCGTGATAGTATTCTCACAAATTTTCATGCGAATATCGCAATGAAGTTCGATCAAGAATTGCCCCAATAATGCTCCGGTGCACATTATCCTCTAGGAACATGTCTGTTGAGTAGAGCTCCAGGCTTCAATGTAATATGCTCCATAGTAATTTGCTTCGGAATTGTCCCCAAAACGGATCTGTTAAGTGGAACCACGAAAGGTCTGGCGAACAACGTAACACCCATTGGAGCCAATAGAGAGCGTTGCATGATGAAAGGTTGCTCCATTGTCGCCATAAGTGGGGTTTTGTAAATTGTAAAAACCCTTTCTGCTTGTGCCAGCCATGCACGCTGGTTTGAACCCATCAAACTAGGGTAACTCCACCTGGCCCAGAGATGCTGAAGCTGCTGGAATTTCAGCGGTGCGCGGAGGAAGTGGGATTCGCCCACGGGGGTCTAAAAGCAGCAAAGTAAGGGTTGCTGCGAAGTCCTTCCCAAGGTTGTAAAACACAGTTTTTAGCCTCAAAGAGTTTGTAGTACCTTGAGGTATAAGCCTCACAACAATAAGAATAAACATAATTTATAATTCATAACCTTGCACATAAACTAATATAAATCATAACAAACAACATAAATTCACAGAAAAGTCATAAAATTCATGAAATTACTAGTTTAAAGTCTTAAAATTATATACTAAATACAAAGTTAACATATTTCTAGCTCCACTTCCAACTTAAATAGTGAAATCAATTGGAGCTACGAGTTATCTCCATCTCCACTCTCCCCTCCTTCAAATCCCTCTTCCACTTCAAATTCCTTGACATCTCATCCTTGACTTCTTGACGCACTTCAGAACATGGTGCCACATTGATGTGATTGCCAACGAGATGATTATTAGCTCTCTTCACCCTTCCTGTAATATTCCTATTACAGAAGTTGCACTTTAAATAAATGGCACTCTCTTCAGGCACATCAATTTGAGTGACATACTTCCAAATGAAGATTTAGAGGTGCGGATAAAATAGGATTAGAAACAAATGGGCTAGACTTAAAACGTAGGGTTTATCAGTTTTAAGTCAACTATAAAATAGCCCACTAGAAAAAAAGCCCAAAAAGGAAAAAAAAAATTAGAAATTCGCTATTGAGGCGTGCCTTACCGCCTTGTATGCCTTGACCACCTGAACCTGGCTGAGGCTTAAGCCTCATCAGAGGGGCATGAGGCAGCACCTTAAAGGCGGTTTCCCACACCCCTGCACCGCCTCAGTGCATTTTTTGCAACATTGGTCCTTCCTCATCGCAGCAATATCAGACTGGATCTCCGTCACCTTGGCTTCTATCCTATCGACATGGGCATCTCGCGTTTCTGGATCCATGAGAGAATGGCAGGTGACGGATCAAAATAATAGAAGTAACTAGAGGTATCATACAATTCACAAAAAGAGGATGAAGAAGATACGAACTACAATAATAATCCAATGTGAATAAAAACGCTAGACAGAAATAAAATCCTAAGGCCCCCGATACAAATGTGTACCAGCCATTTGATACTTCTCTAAGCATACTCCAGAAAGAACAATAATGATTAACCTAAATAGGGAAACAAAAGTGGCTGCAGCCCATGCATAGCCCGCAGGTCCACTATCTAACTTAACAGAAAATGAACTAGCCCAATAATAATTAATAAACTGAATCGACAAAATAAATAATAAATAATTCAATTAACTCACACCCCCGTGCACATCAGTCTGCAAATCAGGCCTATCATCTTGTGGCAATAAGTTTTTTAAAAATAAATAACCTGCAGCCGCTACCTAATGGTACCTTCTCGGTAAACTTTACACTTGAGTAACAGCACATAAACAACATGGAAGAGGTAAACCTCACTTGGAAAACCGTGTGCGTCAAGCTCAACTTATAAGGTGTTGGGGGTTTCAACCTTAAGACCTTTTGTCCATTAGCACTCCGACTCCACTAGTGGTCCACCCTTATATGTGATTTTTTATTGTACATTACATGTGAAATAATTTGATTGAAAATGAGCAGTCCGGAGTTGCAAGTACAACCTGATTTAGATTGAACATAATGCTCCACAAGTGAGGTTAACTTCCCTATGACAATAAGAATTTGTTTCCATGTTGAAAGTGGAGAGATAGTTAAGTTGATATAGCATTTAGGCTAGTTGTTTGTTCGTAGATACTTTTGGTGGACTGAGGGCGTCTCCAATGCTAAACTCCTATTTGGTGCAGGTTCTGCACAAAATAGGTGTAATTTCAGCACCAATTTTTTTGGCAGTTCGACCCTGGGCACCAAATATTACACCAAATAAGAATATTCTTGAAAAGATTCCATTTTGTCGTATAATTGAAATATGAATATGCTTAATGTTTACTATTTTTTTAAATGATAATTATTCAAAATATAACTATTAATTATATACTTTCAAAAAAAAATATTTAACATTAAAAAATTAAATACTATTAAAAAATTATAACATATAATGTGCTTGGAATAATAAAAGTACTTTAAATGATCATCAAACTCTATAATTAGTGAAAAATATTACGCGACTACAACACTTTTGAAAATACATATATTTTGCCCTCAATACTCAAAATTAGTATATTTTTGTCACATATGTTCCACTAATGCATTTTGAAGCGCAATGTGAGTATCTTTGTTTTTTATTTGACTATATCGAGCAAGAAGTTTCTCAATTCAATCAATGCGGAGGTTAAGGACATGGGTTTGAGGATTCTTCAGAAATGATTTGTAATTAATGTGTTTTTTCAAGTAGTTTTGTGTTATTTGTAGTAATTTGTGATATTTGGGAATTTATTCTATCCATTATGTTTAATTAATTGTGCTTTTGTTGAAATTATTGATTGATTTATTTAGATGATTTATAATTTAAGTTAAGCGATTAGAATATTTATGAATTTTATTAAATTAAATAGATATTCCATATAATAATGATTTTAAATAATAAAATACTTTATTAAATGTTGTGGGATCCGTCAGCACCAATTTGGTGGGCAGAATTTAGTGTTGCACCAATTTGGGGCTTGATTTGGAACAATATTTGATTTCCTGTCCCAAATTGGTGTTTTGATCCGGTATTAGAGATGCTCTAAATGTATCAAATGCAAGTTGATTTGGGTCTTTATATTTTCTGTTGATGATTCTGGGCGATAATGCTTGCGCAATACCTGCATTCTAGTTGCATGTAACATATTCCTGACCCATTTTTTTTCTTCAAATCAGATGCAAAACCTAGACTGGATAAAACTGCTGAAAACCCTGAAGCCCAGCCAAACTCATCAAACCCATCACCAGAGCTGAAGAATGATGACCAAGAGGAAGATCTGGATATAATGAATGCTGATGAAGATGATGGTAATGCAGCGGCTGATGGAGGCACTGTCGAAGTGAAAGAGCTCGATTTTGACATCAATATACCACATCAAACTGATACAGATGATGAGATTGCTGATGTTGATGTTAGTGATGACGAAGCTGATAAGGGACCAAGTGCCGCCGAAGCACTGAGAGCGCAGATGGTTAATGCACAAGCAAGAGGCGTTGATGGACAAGAAAGAGGAGGCAGCAGCGGCGATAGTGAAAGCAAGAGTAGCAGCAGTGGGAGTGAGAGTAGTGGTAGTGGCAGTGGCAGTGGGAGCGGAAGCAAGAGTAGCAGCAGCGGCGACAGCGATAGCAGTGATGCTGATTCTGTTAACTCCATCTGAAAATCAGGAAATTCTATGCTACCCTTGAAAAGCCATAAATTTGGGCCACCTCTATCCTATCGTCATTGGGATTTCTATACACAAATCAGCTCATTATTCTTTTCCGGATGCTCCAAAATAAATTTGGAGGATTATTTATTACTTTCAATCATAGGTTTTTTATAAACTAGTCATACATCCCGTGTTGTAATTAAATTATTGGCTTCAACATAAAACATAGATTGGTTAGCTCTCGAAGTTACATAATTAATTTTGTATCGTGTATTACAGAGGAAAGATCGACATACCTAAGTTTGAGGGTATTTACCAAGAAACTTTAGAATAATTCATTGAATTTCAATAGTCCAATTAAAATTTAGTATTTATATTGTGGGGAAAAGTTCTATTTACATGTGGTACTTGGGTTAAAATATAGTGTTTAATATTTGTGATATGTCGTGCCTTGACCCGTTCAGATAGGAATCATAATGTAATGCAGGGCAAGAAATTGGATCGTCATGATTTTGCGGTGTTTTGTATATGAATACAGAGTGAGTAAAACTGAATTGAAAACCGAACAACCGAACAAAACTGAAATCGGTTCATTCACTACAATTCGACTTTATACGCATGCGGTTTCTATTTTGTTTTATAAAGTAGCAAAGGAATTAATCAGTCCGTTCAGTTTGAATAGGTCGAAAACTGATTTGAAATTGTACCAACCGATTTTTTTTCTTTTAATTTATTATTATTATTTTGTAATATATTATTATGTTAATAGGGTTAAATAGCTATTATTACTTAGTAAATAATGTAAATAGCCAGTTTTTAAAAAAATAATATTTTTAACTTTTTAGGATGTAAATATACATTAATACCCTTAGTTCCATATAAATAATTTTTGAATATAATGTATTTTTAACATTATTATTTTCTAAAATAAAAATACCCTAATATATTTAAAAACAAATCAAATTCATAGTAATCTTTTATCACACCCACAAAAAAAGAATGCTGATTCACAATAATATTTTCTCACGCTCAAACTAAAAACAATATATCTCGCCGCCATTGAAGTCGAGTATCAACATTCAAAACTAAAAAAACTACAAGATTCAACTGTCGCTGGACAATCATGGACAATGATTTCGAACAACATCATCCTCATAACGAATAATTCCCTGAAGAGGTAACAATTCAACCTTTATCATAAACATGAAGTACGCATATATAGTTTATTTTTCTCCCTTTGGAGTTGCATGTGCTGCAGAATAAAATCCAATCAGTCCAAGTAGGGAGATCTAGTTTACTGTAGTTTGTTTTTAGTGTTAGGATTGTTTTTATGTTGCAGCTGATTGTAACTTTAGTCTGTAAAAACTATGAGAGTTAAAAATTTGTTTCTTTTGTTGGATTGTGCAGTAGTGCATTAATGCACATGATTGTGTATAGTAAGTCATAAAACTGTTGCAAGGAGTGACTTAGTTCAGAAACACCCAAATTCATGCGCAATTCAAAAAAATCGTATGTATTGTTGGAGAAATCTACAATATTTGTTTGTCATTTGGTGTAATGATACACGAAGACAATAGTTAGTTAATTTAGTGGTGCATGAATTTAATAGTGCTTGAATACAGATTATCGTGTATTTATATGATTTTAAACATGATGCACGACTACACAAATCAACATAATCATGTATATGTGCACGTCACTTGAACTGTACACGTCACTTGAATTGTTTCCCATATCAACAACCTTGCCAATCAAACCTACCAATGTATTATATGTCAAGCCATCTCCTGGAATACGAACATATTCTTGTCTCTCATTCTCATATTTATTTCCAACTCTATTCCAAACACCTCCATGAACAACAATAATGTGTTCGGCTCATCTACAATCATCAAATTAAGAATAATAAATTACATGTTATAGCAAAGCCTATAAATAAGATTCTTACACGAGTAGGAAAATTATATACTAGAGTTTTAAATCAAAATTATAATGCAACATGAGTACACGAGTGCAATGACACGAGTAATTCAAGTCTTGTTATCGTGCATTGGTTTAATACTAAACTGCTACACGAGTTCCCGAATAGTTCAATATAACAGTTCAATATACGAGAACACGATTATGTTCATTCCTGTACTCGTGTAGCAATTGAATATTAAGTTGCAACACGACTGCATTAGTATATTTATTCGTGTATTCGTGCACTACTTTGAAAATCCATAGATGCACACGAGTTCATTATTCTGCTAATTCGTGTAATCGTGCAACAATAAAAAATGGGTATTCCACGCGTTACAAATAAATTGGTGCAAGATTCTACTCCAATACTCGTGCACCGAAAGAAATCGATTCATGCACCAAAGAACATTCAATTTTTCCACCAATTCCAAACAAAGAATAAAAAAAACTTAATATCTAGATCAATAAAAAGAGTACATATACATAAAAATCATACCTTATTGACGGAAAAAACAACACACGCGATGTCAACAAAACTTCCTAAAATCGCCTAACTCGCATTGAATCCCTAATTTTTGAGTTTGCATCAGAGATGAACAATCGTGATAATCTCCAAAAATCATAGATTTTGATCTTCGCTAATGGTAGTTTTGTTCCAAATGATAAAACACCGATTGAAAAGGAGAGAGAGGCAAGTGGGGAGAGAATGACGGTTATAGATTGAAGAGAGAGAAAATCAGATCTTTTTCCCCAAATCTTATTGATATATGAATATATATATATATATATTATAATATTTCTTAATATTAAATATGAAACTAAGGGTTCGTTTGCTAGGCTGTATGGTATAAGGTTGGATGTATTTGACATGGGATGTATTTTACCGTATAAGATATCAATATCATGTTTTTTTTGGTGTATTAAAATTTATGTATTAATAATATATTGTTTGTTTAGATGTATTAGATTCTCTATAAAATTTCAATTCCTAAAATATCCTTTAATTAATTACCATATATTGTGTGAATATTCTATAATAACATTTTTAATTAATATCTGCAAGGTTATTTTAGTCTACAATTTTTAATAATTATGTATGGTATTAAATATCCCACCAGCAGAGTGTGATATGTTATACCATATAAATGGTTAACACATACCGGGCCCTTGCATAATCATGGGCTTCAATATTGCTAGCAAACAAAGTATTAGGGTGTCATAGGTATTTATCCCACCCTTATCCTACCTAGCAAACAAGCCCTAAGGGTATTGTAGTACATTTTTTTTTTTCATAATGGCTAGAAACATTATTTTTTTAAAAAGTGGCTATTTACATGATTTACTAAGTAAAAATGACCATTTAAAAATTTTGCCCTTATTTTTATAATAGCTAGAAACATTTTTTTTTTAAAAAAAGTGATTATTTACATGATTTACTAAGTAAAAATGACTATTTAAAAATTTTGCTCTATATTATTTATTTATAAAGGAGATACGTTGATTGCGCTGGAAGAGCGATTATTTCATATCTTATGCGTTTTTTTATATATTTGTATTGGCGGGTTAGGTTGTAGGATCGACTAACGGGACTCATAGGAGACCTCCTCATATGATATATAATCTAAAAATTTTATATTTTAGAATATCTAACTCGTGTTTTATTTCTACTTTTTTTTTAAGTGTGGCTATAATTTTTTCCCCTAATTTTCATGGTTTAATTCAAGTGTCTTTTAGTCCCAAAAGTCGTGATGTGGTAACATTTGGAATTATGATGTATGGTTTTTTAATGCTTAATATAAGAATTTGTTTATAATTCAGATTTATTATATTGAATTATAATAGAAAAACATATTATTCTCTAATTCCATGTTAATCATAAAAGCAAAGGAATATTTTGAGTTCAAATTTGGATCAACACCAACAACTTTTGATTAAGTCATCCAATTCAAAACGTAATGTCCAAAATAACATCTTCACTTGTCTTGTATTCCTACCAATTAACTCAAACCATTCAATTTCTTTAGTGCAGCACAATAAGACATCCACACACACAAGATGTGTTAGGTGAAAATCAATCTCAGGAACTACGACCACATCTCATATCATACAATTCCTAAAAATTAAAGGCGATCAGATTTGATTAAAAGGTCGGTGACAATTTTGTAATATTTGAAAAGTTTTTAGGCTAGAGCATTAACGTAATTCGATAATTCTTATAGAAAACGCGGAGTGCTTGGTAACATGATCGTCATGCTAAAGAAGCACATTATCGTGATCCTAATAAAGTTTTCTAATATTGTTAGGGAAAAATATATTCTAAAAAAGAATTCTAAATCTAATTTGATTTAATAAACCCTAATTGAATGGAAGAAATCCTAATTGGATGAAATAAACATGATTTGATGAAATAACTTTGATTTGATGTGATAAACTCTTAATGAGCCAGAACAAAACATAAAAATAATATATTTATACTAAGTTAGCATTATGATTTTTTTGCGTTATCACTGTGAATATACTATGTTAGTATATGACAATACTCTATCAATATACCTTATAAACTATAATTGGATGAAATAAATCATAATAATCAATTAGAAACTAAAAAGAAAAATAAATTCAAAAAAAATATTAATCATAATTAGATGGAATGAACCATAATTGAGATGAAATAAATCATAATTGAGATTGAATACAAAAAAAAAATACAAATTCTGAACCTCTAATAATATGTTTTAGATACTCATACACGTCAGCAACAATATAAAGAACTGAAAGCATTTGTTAATTATGAAAGTTAAAAAAAAAATCAACTTAATCAACTATTTATAATACAAGTTTTGAATTGGTAATAATAGAGAGAGAGAGAGAGAGTAAAAGAAAATTAAAGAAGAAGAAGACACGTACACACAAAGTGACAAAAGATCGAGAAAAGATATAAGAAACCCACAAGAGAGAGGGAGAGAACAAGTTAACTGTAAAGGAAGACGAACAAATATTACTCTAAATTCGATCTAAGTGATCTTTAATTTGAATTAAATTTGGGTGATACTCTTCTCTTTTCTTTGTGAATTTGTCTACTGCACGTTGAAATCAAAGAAGCACGAGGGAGAAGAAGCGATGAAGAATAGAGATAGAGAATGAGAGAAATAAATAAAATCATAGTATTTTTATTAGATTTACCAAATTACAAAACTACCTCAACCTCATTAAAATAACCCTTAAATTATAAAAATGTTACCTTATGTTACTTTTAATCTGGATCACACATTTTTTGCGGATGAGTGGTGGAGATCAGTTCCTTGTTTTTACACCAGAACTTGGTTCTCATTTGATACATTCTCTCTCTATATATAATATAATATAATATATACAGTAATATCATCGGGACTAGAAAAAAATATTACTATACAAGGGTTATTTTTTTAAATACAAGTTACATATAAAAATTATATATAATTTTAAAAAAATAATATACATAATACGACACTTGAAAATGTGTCCTTCATATTTTAACAAAATGAATTTAAAAGATATATAAGAATGTTGATTTCTGTACAAAAATATATGTACATCATGCATGTACATTGTGTATAAATTAGATTTAGAAAATTTAATTCATTCGTGCTGCGGATACGTACGCAAGCTAAAAGATGAAGTATTAACCCCAAAAGTTAAGTCATTGTCAATACAGCTTTAGATAAGTACTTCATATCATCTTGAATTTAATATAAGATGGTTAATAACTCTAGATATTTTATATATATAAAGACATTTGAAATTTAATATCATTTTATTACTATATGAAGATAAATTTATTAAGGATGATCTTAAAAAACATGTGAAATATTACAATGTAGAATTCATTCTTAATTATAATTGGTCCCGAATTGAGACCACAATTTTTTATTACTATAAGAATATTATTCTTGTATAGACTATTCTTATACATAAATTTTATGGTATATGTTTCATGGAATGATTAGAGAGAATTGTTTGATTAGTACTTAATTGTCCTTTCATCAACCAATCAAACGGTTATTTTCTTTCCAAGCAAACTCAGCTGATCAAGCATGAAGCATCATATATCAATAAAAGTGGGATTTTCTAATTGATAAACGTAATTTCATATATTTTTGCTATATGTGACATGTTGTGTTGAATGTTATTTATATGATGAAATATTATTTGCAAATATATTAAAATGTTATATGGTCAGGAACTCGATAAGAGGTTCGGGATTGAAAATGGTCCTTGGGTAAAAGCCCACAGTGTAAACATATTGAAATATATGGCCAGGGACTAGGTAATTAAGGGGGGGTTCATGATCGGAAAGGGTCCTTGGGGTAAGAACTACAGTGCAAATATATTGAGATAAGGTATAGGCAGGGGTTCGGAGAGGGGTCCGGGATCGGCAAGGGTCTTTGGGATTAAACCACCATGCTATATATTTGAATTTAAATGTGCATTTATCATAATTGGTTGTATATTGCTTTAATATGAGTTATTACGTGTCTCCACTGAGTATGCGAAAGCTCACCCATTGTTGTTTACACATTTCAGATTGAAGAGTTTAGTGATGGCGATGAGGAGATGGTTCATGTTTAAGTATATATGTATATATAATTAGATATTTAAATTATTAGACTCCATTTTATTTTGAAACTCTAACTTATAAATTATGTAGTTTAGCATTACTCGTTTCATACACTTAAAATGTTTAGCTCTTTAACTCATTTAAAATCGCTTCCACACTATATTACTCCAATTATTATGTTATTTCTTTAAAAAGGAAGATATTAATGTATTATTATAATTTTAAAGTAAACGTTTATATTCATATTAAGAAAATTGTTTATTCATATTTCGTATTTATTTTTATAAGTTAGTATTTTTATAAAACTAATAGCATTTCTAAAGCCTAGGGTGTTCCAGCACCCGCCCCTCAAATTTTTTCAATACACACACACACACAATTTATTATATAAATAATAATTTTGCCTCGCTTTCCTTAATTACATGTTGGCTTATATGGTGATGGGCCTTTATTTATTGGCATTGGACATACTTGTAAGAAACATCACATTATTTGTATTATTATAACTATTTTCTGTCTCCCAAATTAAAATTCCTACATCCGTCTCTGATTAAGAGTGGTCAAAAGTGGGAAGTGTGTTAAGAGGAAGGTTATTAAGAGATTAGGCCGTGTAAGAGTTGTAAGTATGTCCATCAAATCATTCCAAAAGTGTGCATGTCTAGTACCTATGAAGTGTAGTGAAGCATTGCATTGTTGTGGTTAATGTATATTGCCCACCGCATCAACATAAAGTCTAATACAGTAAAATCTCTGCACAGTAATATCGTTGAGACCAAAGAAAAATATTACTATATATGGAGGAGGTTATTCTTATATAGAGTTTACATATAAAAATTATTTTTAAAAAAATTAATATATATTATACAACACTTGGAAATGTCAATTCATATTTTAAAACACATGAATATAAAAGGTATATAAGATCCATTCATGTGTTTTAACCGAAGAATACATCAATATAAAAATTAGGCAAGAAGCGCAATGTTATAATCCAAAAAATGATAGTGTAGAAATAGAAAAAGTCTCATGTCAAGAATTTTAAAGCACGTTGGATAAGTTGGAAATGTTTTGGATTCAACAAGAAGGTGATTGTGTTAACGACTTCGAACATGAAGTTAAAGAATGTGATATTAATAAAAAAAAAACATTGTCACAGTCAACTTTAGATAAGTATTTTATACAATCTTAAGTTTAATGTAACATATGCATTTAAATAGTTCATTTAATATCATTTTATTACTATATGGAGGTAAATTTCTTAAGTATGATCTTAAAAAAACACTGAAATATTACAATGTAGAGGTTATTCTTATTTATAACTGATTCCGAATCGGGACCATCATTTTTTATTACTATAAAGAGGTTATTCTTATATAGAGTATTCTTATATGGAGGTTTTACTATAAAAAAGTTTATTGATGCCTCAACCCAAGAGATCAATAATGTATCACAAAATAATGTAAAATTGAATTATTTAATATGCATTATCAATAAACAACCAAATAGTTATATTAATTTATCAAGCAAAAGCAGTCTATATTTTGATTAAATATTTCGATTTCGTCTTTCATGTGTGTGTGTAGGGGTGCACTATAATGAAAATTAGGATTTATGTGTAAACTAGGAACTAATCCTAGCCATTTAATTTGTGTGGATTGATGGTGTAGATTTCATATGGGAAAAAAGAATATTTATTAGATTTTGTAATACCCCAAAATTTTATTATCTAAATTTAATTAGGAATATAAATCTACTAGTTAGAATAAGTGTAATATCCAAAAAAATTTAGTATTAAAATAATAACCTGTGATTATCTTAAGGGTAAGCTAAGGAAGAAAATAGATCCGTATAAATTTTATTTTTATTTTTAGTTAAAGTGTGTCATTGGATGAGTTAGCGATACCCGGGACATTCTTATATTTTTATTATGAGACTTTAGTGTAGTTTTAAAAATAAAATTGTTATTATCACCTCGGGTGTTTAATAAAAATATATATATATATTTTTCTCAGATACATTCTGTGATACCCCGACCCTTTTGCTAAATTATAAATTATAATTTTGGAAATGATGTTGAATTAATATTGTTTGAATATTAATTATGATGGTATGTTCGTATTTTATGCCGTTGTTTCAATGCAGGTTGTTCCACTCGAGCCGATACGTCATAGCACGGTGATATTATACTAAGTATATAATACATGTTAACATTTTAATATTTAAAATTGTCGAGTTATATGATAATGAATGAGTGTGATTATATTTTAATTTTATGTTTGCCATATCTTGAACACCCTAACGCTGAGTTGATCGGAGTCTCGCAGCCCGGTCGGCGAGTCGGGGGTTCAGGGGGCGAAGCGCCCCGATAGGGACTAGAGGGCAACGCCCCCTACTTTTTCGATAAGTATTAAATGCGTTTTGAAAGTTATATGGAGTTGGAAATGTTCAGGAGTCGAACTGTATTCAAAAATAGCAAAAAAAGCCTGAAGCGCGACCCGTAAGCGCGAGCACACCAAGTCGCGTCTCGCAGTGAAGCCGAGACGCGACAAGGAAACGCGACCCCCTTCAAGTCGCGTTCTGAGAGGTCTGCAGCGCGACCTTAAAACGCGACATTTTTGGTCGCGTGTCATGAGCTTCAGAGAGCCATTTTTCTTCAGCTGAAACGCGACCCTTAGACACTACCTCTTTGAGTCGCGCCTCACAGTGTTATCCAAACGCGACCTTCAAACGCAACCCCCCTAGGTGGTGCCCTGTTTCGGAATTTCCATCCTTTAAATACAACACTTCACTCATTTCCTCTTCATTTCTTCTTCACTTGGGCAATTTTCCTCCCATTTCTCTCAAGAGAATCCTTCAAGCTTTGGAGTGAATCCTCTCATTCTCATCCATCAACCAAGGTAACTTCATAACCTCTTCACCTTGGTGATTAAACACCATTTCCATGTTGATTTTGAATCTAGGGTTCATACCTAAAAATTAAGGTTTTCGATTTCATTGATTCTCTTGCCTTGATATCTTGAACATATGGTTTATTTACCTCCTTGAAGCTATATGTGTAGTCATATTGAATTCCTATGGTTTATTATTGCTAAGGTTTGGATTTTTGCCCTAATTTCCCCTTAATATATTGGTGTTTGGTTGGAGGTGTTGTGATGGTTGTATGAAGTTGATTCTCATGTATGTTAGAGCCCTAGGATAGAGGTTCATGTATTGGAAATTATGAGTTCAAAGGATTTAAATTGAGTCTTGTTCTTGTGGTTTAAATGAGTGCACATAACATGTTCGATTAAATGTCTCAAAGAGTTTTAATGAGTATTTTGAGTCCAAAATCATATTATGAGCTTGTATATCCATGGTTGAGTATGTGGATGTGTATGAGAACCTTAAAGCAATATATAGCATGTGTTTGGTCAAAATCATGAAATAATTGCATAACTCGACATCTAAAATGAATAAGGGAATTTAAAGGTGCTTGGTGACGTATTGGGGTTCGAGGTGGACGTCTTGTGCACGGCAAAGAAGTATTTCAAGGGTTGAAAAGATTTGAAAGCGTCTCATAAGGTGGGGTGACTCTAAATTGTAAACACGTGTAAATTTATAGTTATTGTTGTGCTTTGATTGTATAAGTATGAAGGGTCTTCGGACCGGTTATAAGAATGAGACCCTTCAGGGCAAAACAGAGATCCTTTGGGGTCGACAAAGAGGTCCTTCAGGATCGATATAGACTTGTTAATGTCCTCCCTGGGGGATAATAAGCCCGCGTGCATCCCTACAGGGATAAAGACGTTCATTAACGGGGCATCATGATGTTTGGGCCCTACGGGGTTGAGGCTAGTCTCCACAAAGTAAAGAAGTATCCGTATGTTACATATTCACTTGTGCAATTGGCTATAACTGTTTACAGTGTTCCCCACTGAGTAATTTGTTAAATACTCACCCCATTCATTTAATGAATTTCAGGTTGAGGAGTTGAGGCCTGGGTAGGAGCGTTGTGAACACAAGAGAACCCTCACAAACTTGTGTTTATGTTGCATGCTCTTCTTTTGAAATACTTGCATTATTAATATTACATTGATCATTATCCTTTTTTTTTATGATCAATGATTATTGGGGATGGGACTAGCCCTATTTTGTAGTCATGATATATTTAACTTGATATTATGTAAAACATTTTAAAGGCAGGTCGTTCGACCTTGGAGCCTTCTATATGTAATGTATGTTGTTGAACCCTATATTATGTATGTTGATTTAGGGTGCTAGACGGACGGGTTGTGTCAAACCTATGAGCCCGATAGGTTGGATGATTGTATGATTGATATGGATGGGCATATGCAATACTTCCATTAAATACCATGTTGTGTGACAAATTAGATCCAATAAGTTGTACGTTATAATTGCGAAAAACTTACATGGAGAATTAGGACATTGTGCCTACTCATGCTAAATGACCTTAGCTTCTGCTCAATTAAATATAAGAAACACAATTATAAGTAAGTAAATTGTATGATAAGTGACGTGGCCAAACAGAGTAGTTTCGGGCGTTACACATTCATATTAGAATCTTAAAGGTTATATGTATATATGTATATATATGAAAAATATTTATATAATACATGCAAAAATATAATATATATATATATATATACACGCATATAGTGGGAAAAGAATGTTAGTAACTATTAATAATGATAATAGTAAATAAATAAAATATAGATAAGAGTAAAAACATAGAAATTTAAAGTTTAGTGTATGTGGCAATTATCTTCAAACTTTTATTAGTATAGATACACGTGGGAAGAGAATAGGTTAGCTTAGTGTAACCACTAATTGCAAGATAAATTGTTTATAAATATATGCATATCATTTTTCTTTCTATCGAAATTCTGTTGAAACAAATAGGCGAAATTAATTGATGAAGGTATGCTAGTTTATCCCAATCTTTTAATCAATTAAATAAATAATGTTATTTATGCTTCCATGGTTAGTTATCGCCAAATTTCTTGGCAGTAATTGTTCAATTCATAAATAGTATTTTTTAAAAATTAATTCAAGTATGAAGAGTTGTTCATAGTGGTCGAAATTATTGATATTTAATAATTATGATTAGATTGTATTGTATATCATTAAGAAGCGTTAGCAGATTGAAATTCAGACCTATGAGTTATATTGATATAGAGAAAAGATTGTTTATTTAAGTGATTATATGATTTAATCTAGAAAGTTGAAAAATTATAGATTTGTAATTTAGTACTTACAATATTTACGGTTAATTATAAGTGTATTTAACTTAATAAAATCTTAGAATCACCTTCTACTATCAGTAAGCTAATTTTTATTGAAAGTAGTACAATATTTACAAATATGAGATTAAGTGTTACAGTTTCTGAAAAAAAATAAAAAAATAGGAAACTTTATTTTTACCATTAATACAATATACGTTGCTGTCATGATTTCTAAAACTATTAGATTGGGTAATGTTCTTGTGTTATATTACTTTTAGGTAAACTAATGGATTTAATTATGTTCTAGTAATATTTAGTGAATTAAAGTTTATGCGTATGAAACAATTATTAATATTTAAAATGTGTAAAAAAGTAATAGAGTTGGAAAGATAAATATAAAAAGAGAGCTTCGGGATTGAGTTTTAATAGTTGTCATTTAGTTAAACTAAGTAGAGACTTGTTGATGTAGGCTCAGAAGAAGTAGCAGAACCTGTGCTAGACCAACCCAAAATTTGAAAGCTTATTTGTGCTACTGATTTGTTATCCAGGTGGGCTATACTATATCTTTGCAAATTGTATCTTTCGAGTTATTAAGCCCTGCTTTGCTAAAATTGCATATGTGACTATCTATGTTAAATATTTACATGATACTGTATGTTGTCGGAGTCTCATAAACCAGCGCTGTGTTAATGTGAGTAGCTATAGTATGCATGCATTATTTGTCATGCCCTACTCCTTGTCGGTGAGACTAAAATGAAACACTTATTGGTTACACTCATTGGGTATACTATGGCCATACTCAACTTTACGCATTGGTGATGTAGTGCGGGTTGCGGGCAGTGACTGGTTATACTCTTAAGCGCTTCACGATAAAATATTTTGGTGAACTTATGTTGCTTTCAATTTTAAAATCTCCTAAGCTTCACTACCTGCATGAACACATATAGATTACTTTAACAAAATGATTTGCATAACTTGAATTATAAACACTTGCCCACTGAGTGCACTAGTACTCAGCCCAAATATTTTCAAATATTTTTCAGGTCAGTAGGCTGACGCCCGGATATGACGATGCTGAGAGATGGGCTTTTGTTATTTACGTGTTTTCACATTGTCTCTTTTTGTTAAGTATTCTGTTGATAATGAAGTTTCCGCATTTGTAATATCCTTTTGTTAAACACTAAGAGCTCTAATCTTGGTGTTATGAATAGGTATATATTATTATACAGCATGTTTGATTATTTTGAGTCTTCTGTTGAGATTTTGTTAATCAGGTTACCCCCTTTTTTTCCCGCTTCTTAATTCCAACCCCCGTGGGGTCCATTTCCACAGTCTTTCGGGACCGAGGCGCTACAGAGTGGTATCAGAGTAGGTTTGCAACTTTGCAGGCCTGTTAGGTCTAATTTTATCTTTCATTAATTTTCGTGTGATATTATATAAGCCCTCAGCTCGTCACTCACGCAATAGTTAAAAGGTACGCATATTTTTATGCAGATTTTAGTTTTTAAAACTTTACAGTATTTGTTGAAATGTTAAGATTGTCTAAAAATAAAAGATTAGGATTCGCCATAGTGATGGGAATTCCTCAAAAGATTGATTTTTATGCTGATTGCATACTCTGATTAACTACGCGGATTGCGTACTCTGTTGCTATTTTGATAACATACTGGTTTTGAAATATGTCTGTGAGCATATTGGTTTCTGTCTAAAAACTATGTTGATTACATAATTGTACACACTTTTTTATCTATGCCTTGTGCATACTTGTGATGTTGGGAATGTGTAGAATGCATAATGTAAACTGTGATAGCCGACAAGCATTTGATGTGTATACTCTAGAATGAGTACGAGAACTTGGAAGCTTGATAATGTAAGATTATTAGCCTAGTTGCTGAACTTAGGCTGGACTTGTAAACACTTATGAGATTGTTAAGAACATAGTTAAACTGAGGAAACCTTTCATTTTGATGACTGAACGTACGATGGCCATAGACAATTGTGCGAAGCAGTCGGGTCAAGTTTGGCAATTTATTGTTAGATCAACTTGGTACCTTTTGTAGATGTGGAATGTTGTCTTCTCTTGATATGTTTATCCCAATGTCACATGCAAGAAGAGATCGGAATCTACCACCCTGGGGAGCTAAGGAGATAGCATGTGTTATGAATAGAAAAAAGGTAAGAAATACTCGAATATTTTTATAGTGGAACAAGAGATTTTTGTCGACTGATATATCATACCAATCAAGATAGAGATGGAGTTGAACAAGCTAACTTAGCTATATGTAGAGTACTGGTGCACCTATGTGGAATTCTTATCTCAATCATGTCCGATCGAGAAACGTAATTCACATCGACATTCAATCAGGAAGCTATGGATACGAAATTGAACTTCACGTGCAAATGAATGGCTAAATTGAACAAACGATACAAAATATAGGATATATGCTTCAAGAAGTTTTCCTTGATTAGAATACAAGCTGGAAAATGTTATACAATTATCTATAGACAATGAGAAAAGCACAGTGAAAATAAAAGATGCATGATGTGTTAAATGTATCGATCCTAATGAAGTATGTGTTTGTCTCGGACCATATGCTCAAGAATGGCGAGTTGATCTTGTGTGTACATATAACATACGATAGGAGCCTCGATAGATAGAACCGTCAAGATCAAGCAACATAGGAACTTGGAAACAAGGTGTGATGATGTCTTGATGTTATGGGTTGACATAAGACTTTCACAATATAAGTCATTCTAATATGTGCTCTAAGTGTATTATTTTTACTTGTTTACCTAGCTTCTGTGCATCCCTGCACACTTTGATCGAGTATTTTGATTGAGTTTTGTTTCTTTGATAGTTAAGGGGATGAATCCCTGCTTCTTTTGAGTTATTTCTCATTACCTTAAGTCTCGATCTATGGATGGGTCTTATTTGTTTATCTGTTTATTTCTATAACTTTCAACCATCCTATGAAGGAGTCTAGTTGTTATTTGTTTGTTCCGTTCTATGAAGAGGACTTTAGTTGGTTTTCTTTCTTTGTCTATGAATGAGAATCTTGATTCATTCTAGGTTCCATTTCCTTCTTATAACCCATTATTAGATAGAGATTTGCTCTAGCTACAGAATTTATGTTGCTTGATTTTCCGAAAGGCATAGCCTACTCTTGGATCTATAGACTTTCTATCGTACTATTCTTGATGCCTTTCCATTGATTTATGTCCCCGAATTCATTTTTCTTTTTAATTAACACCCTATCTCTCGTTTATTGCCTATTTTTCAGGATCAGATCATTACACCAAACAAAGTCGAAGCCATTAATAATTGGTCTGAACCAACAGATCCTTTAGAAGTACATAGATTTCTCGATCTTACAGGAGACTATCGTAGATTTGTTGAAGAATTCTCAAAGATAGCCTCTCCTATGATACACTATTTAGGAAGACGTAGTTTTTAAGTGTATATAAGCTAGTAAACAGAGTTTTCAAGAGTGTAAGAAGAAGTTGACAATGACTCCCGATATATACTCAATTCAACTCTTAAAATCATGTTGTCTTCTAAATCTCTCTCGATCACCTATCTTGTTTCTCGTGACTAGACATTTCTATGAATCTTTTCCATTCATCATTTGGACGTTTATTGAATTTTGTGTGTCCTAATTATTGAAAGACCATCTTCTCATCCTTAAATTCTACCATTTTATTCTAAAACTTTGAAGTTGATTTCATTTTTGACTAGGAGTCACAAATCTTTTCATAATTGTGTGGTCACTGATATCATTAAAAACGGAGTTTGCTTGACCTTCTAACAGAATTTTATTCATTCTCTATTTCAACCCAATATCATATATTAAAATACATCATAAATTGATTGTCACCACTCAACCTTATCTTGCTTCTTGTGTCACCACACATGTTAAGAGTGGGCAGCTGAACATCCTCAACCATAAAATTAATAAACAAGCATAATGAAGCATCACTCATTTATCCACTCTCTATCATCTCGGCCCTCTCCTCCCCAAGAAGCCATTTTTCCTTCAAACTTTTGGGAATGAAATCAATTGAGAAAATTCTAAAAATTTATACACACATTTCTTTGTCATAATAGAACAAAATTTGATTTGATGTTGTTTTTAACCGGTGCCCGAAAAGTTGAGAAAATGGGCCTAGAACCTCAGTGGTGTTGCCGGTCACCGAGTTGTGTTGCAGTCCCATTACGACATCTTTTTTCCATTAATCCAGCCATTTCTTCCCCTGATTTACGTCATTGTAAACCTAGCACTTCAAGCTTTTCATAACAAGTCTCGGATCATCAATATGATATCATTTGGTCTATCAAAGACGCATCACAAATCGACATGTGAAATCTGCCGTATAAATCATTGTGTTGCGAGAGCAACTTCAGAGGTTGTTTTCCGTCGTTTTCTCCAATATATGGACTTGATTTTTAGACTATATCAACTCCTCTTCACATTCTTTCAATACCTTGTGTCCTATCTGAGATCAAATATCATTTGATCCTCTGAATGCGAGCTATAATTTTCCCAAAACCACACTCTTTTCTGGCATATTTCATCTATATTGAAAATGATATATTTCTTGATCATTTACAGTTTTTGTAGCTATTGTATTATTGAACCATTTGTTTCATCAAAATTCTTATCTTTCATAATATGAAAACTTATACTTTTGATTGAAAATCCATTGAGTATCAAGTTCGATCAAGCCCCAAACTTCTTGTTGATCAATATGTTCAGTAAACAGCAACAATTGCCTTTCCGGCCAATTTTAGGCTAGGGTGATCGGAATCTTTCTCCCACTCCTTCTGACCATTTATAAGCTTTTTGACGATAAATGAGTGGCTATTGACCGTGTCTCAATCAGATTTAATTTGAATTTCCTATGATTTTTCGAAGTTGCTGTCCTGTTTTAAGTTGTTCCATTTATTTTGTCAGAATTGTTTCAAGTTAATTGAAAAGTATATTAAGAACCTACTATCAAGTCATGTTGTGTTTTAAACACGAGTATTGTACATTCCTAGTCGAAGTAAAATGAATAAAGCTCCCATTAAATTAAAGTAGATATTAGATTAATTCCGAAAGTGGTTATATTGATCATGAATCAAGGATTGATCCTTGTAGGACTTGAAAACATATTTATGGTAGAATAATATGGAAAGAGAGATATTAGCGTTTGTATAGAGTTGTATAACATGTCATCAAGTGAAAGTCGTACCTTAATGACCTTCAGGATTATTGCAATCGTTGGAAATTCTGGAGTGAAAATGAAAGCATATAACGATGGATTTTGTGGTAGGCTTATCGCGATTAGTGAAAGGAAACTCAATAGTGTGGGTCATCATAGATCGATTAACCAAATCAGCAAACTTCGTACTGATCAAAACAACAATGGAGTTAAGCAAATTGGCATAGACTTATGTAAAAGAAATTGTTCGCTTGTATGGAATTCCAGTTACTATCCTGTTGGTTCATGATACACGTTTTACATCAAGATTCTGAAAAAGTCTCCAAGAAGGAATGGGAACAAATCTAAGCTTCAGTACCACTCTCCATTTCCAAACAGATGGCCAGTTAGAGAGAACGATGCAAATTTTGAAGATATGCTCCGTAGAGTTGTGTTGGACAGAAATACCAACTAGGAAGATGTTTTATCTTTGGTAGAGTTTGCGTATAACAATAGTTATCAATCAACTATAAAGATGGCACCATATAAAGCCTTGAATAGTCGCAAATGCATATCACCCCTATACTGGGATGAAGTTGGAGAAAAGAAAATATTGGGTCCAGAGATTGTACAGACCACTGTCGAGATAATCGACCGAATTCAAACGAGAATGAAAGAAGCACAAGACAGACAAAAGGCTTATGCAGATAAGCGCATAACATACCTACAATTTCAAGTCTTCAAAAAAGTCTTCTTAAAGGTGTCTCCCACACGAGGTGTTGTGAGATTCGAAAAAATGAGGCAAGTTGAAACCAAGATTTATTGGGCCATTCGAGATACTAGAAAGAATTAGTGAGGTTGCTTACTAATTAGCTCTACCACTGGACCTATCACAAGTTCACGATGTATATCAGGTTTCAATGTTCAGGAAATACATGTTTGACCAAGAGCACGTTGTGAAAAAAAAGGTGAGTTAGTTCTACGTTCTGACATGTCGTACGAAGAAAAACTCCATGAGATTCTTGATAGAAAAGTTCAAGTCCTAAGAAATAAATAAAATTCATTGGTAATTGTACAATAAAATCTTCATGAACGAACAGAAGTAACATGGGAACTTGAAAGCAAGATGAGGCAACAATATCCTGAGATGCTATTAGGTATGTGAATTTCGGGATGAAATTCTTTTAAGGGGGGGGAGTGTAATACCCCAAAATTTTACTATCTAAATTTAATTAGGAATACAAATCTAATAGTTAGAATAAGTGTAATATCCAAAAAATTTTAGTATTAAAATAATAACCTGTGATTATCTTAAGGGTAAGCTATGTTGGTTTTGTATACTAGAAGACTTGTCTTTTGTATACTTTATTGATAATGGTTTTATGATGATATAGAATGAATATTATTGCAGTCACTATTTGCATTTAAATTGTTATATTTATATGCATGTTCACTATACTTACATTGTAGATGATATGGTGTGGGTAAACACACGGTTAGATCATATCATCGGTTTATTGTAATGTATTAAAAGGCTCACGGTCTAGATGGCACTGAACCTGCTATCGGTACGCCGTAGAATAATCTGATAGTTAGTTTCTCTTGACTAACTGATTATTCTAATACACGGTCAAGTGTATTGAGGAGGATCTACTTAGGATTCTATTATCTATTCTGACCTTAAATGAGAGAATAAGAATCCACAGAGTTCGGGTTCTTAACCCCTATGTGTTGGCGGACATATACGTGTAGTGTTTGCAGCTTTGATTTATCAAAGGGTGAGATTCTTTCATAAGGATCAATAATCTCGATATCTTGGGTTGTGACATTTACACTTATGATGGGTCGTGCAATATGTAGGGGCACCGTGTCCTGGTGCGCCATTTTGATGGTGTCCCCTTGAGGAAATGCAAGTTCATGCTGAAACCCTGCAGGTGGAATTTATTCCGTGCATGAGTAAAGCTTGTGTGGTACTACTCAAGGATAAGATATTAATTAATTATAGCTGTCAGAAGCTTACATAATTAATTAATGGGCATTATATCTTAAACACGGGGAATGGCTGGACTAAAGGAGAAAGCATATTCAAAAATATGTATTAAATTGGTAGGTCAGTATTATTTCTTTAGTGGAATAAAAATAATACTTAATTTATTTAATAATATCCTAAGTTTATTGGATATTGGAAATTAAATAAATTAGCAGGCCAATTTAATATTCTTCTAGATCCCTGTTGTAGCCCAATATGACTTTAATGGACTGGAGATAGAAAAAGAGATAGAGGCCCAAACCCAGTAGGGTTGGGACACTGAAATTTCGCCCACCCCCTTATATATAAAAGGGTGGGGGATGAAATTTTAAGAAAAAAGATCAGCTCCTCTTGTGTTCTCTTTATCTCCACAGATTCCATACCGATCTAGTAGATTTCAGCCCACCCTGAAACTAGATTCAGTCCGGGAATACAACAGAAGATCAAGGAGTGAATATCACTGTGGGGCGCCGTTTTATACACATACAACAACAAGATTAGATCTTTAATCTTGTCCTCCACCCGTCGTTTGATTTGTAAGTCGTTTTTCGATTCTATGTTTCCGCTTTAGTAGAATCGTTTAAACCGGATTTGCATGTTAATTAAACTCAGTTAATTAAAACATATGAGATGCATGAATTTATGATCTACATGACATTAGGATTAATGAACATCCAATTAGATCCTGCGGTGGTTCAATTCGAAAAAACCCCAACAAGCTAAGGAAGAAAATAGACCCTTATAAATTTTATTTTTATTTTTAGTTAAAGTGTGTCATTGGATGAGTTAGCGATACCCGGAAAATTCTTATATTTTTATTATGAGACTTTAGTGTAGTTTAAAAAATAAAATTGTTATTATCACCTCGGGTGTTTAATAAAATATATATATATATATATATATATTTCTCAGATACATTCATATTAGAATCTTAAAGATTATATGTATATATATATATATGCGCAATATTTATATAATACATGCAAAAAGATAATATATATATATATATATATATATATGCGCATATAGTGGGAAAAGAATGTTTGTAACTATTAATAATGATAATAGTAAATAAATAAAATATAGATAAGAGTAAAAACATAGAAATTTAAAGTTTAGTGTATGTGGCAATTATCTTCAAACTTTTATTAGTATAGATACACGAGGGAAGAGAATAGGTTAGCTTAGTGTAACCACTAATTGCAAGATAAATTGTTTATAAATATATGCATATCATTTTTCTTTCTATCGAAATTCTGTTGAAACAAATAGGCGAAATTAATTGATGAAGGTATGCTAGTTTATCCCAATCTTTTAATCAATTAAATAAATAATGTTATTTAAGCTTCCATTGTTAGTTATCGCCAAATTTCTTGGCAGTAATTGTTCAATTTGTAACTAGTATTTTTTAAAAATTAATTCAAGTATGAAGAGTTGTTCATAGTGGTCGAAATTATTGATATTTAATAATTATAATTAGATTGTATTGTATATCATTAAGAAGCGTATTAGCAGATTGAAATTCAGACCTATGAGTTATATTGATATAGAGAAAAGATTGTTTATTTAAGTGATTATATGATTTAATCTAGAAAGTTGTAAAATTATAGATTTGTAATTTAGTACTTACAATATTTATGGTTAATTATGAGTGTATTTAACTTGATAAAATCTTAGAATCAACTTCTACTATCAGTAAGTTAATTTTTATTGAAAGTAGTACAATATTTACAAATATGAGATTAAGTGTTACAGTTTCTAAAAAAAAATAAAAAAATAGGAAACTTTATTTTTACCATTAATACAATATATGTTGCTGTCATGATTTCTAAAACTATTAGATTGGGTAATGTTCTTGTGTTATATTACTTTTAGGTAAACTAATGGATTTAATTACGTTCTAGTAGTATTTAGTGAATTAAAGTTTATGCGTATGAAACAATTATTAATATTTAAAATGTGTAAACTAGTAACAGAGTTGGAAAGATAAATATAAAAAGAGAGCTTAGGGATTGAGTTTTAATAGTTGTCATTTAGTTAAACTAAGTAGAGACTTGTTGATGTAGGCTCAGAAGAAGTAGCAGAACCTGTGCTAGACCAACCCAAAATTTGAAAGCTTATTTGTGCTACTGATTTGTTATCCAAGTGGGCTATACTATATCTTTGCAAATTGTATCTTTCGAGTTATTAAGCTCTGCTTTGCTAAAATTTCATATGTGACTATCTGTGTTAAATATTTACATGCTACTGTATGTTGTCGGAGTCTCATAAACCAGCGTTGTGTCAATGTGAGTAGCTACAGTATGCATGCATTATTCGTCATGCCCTACTCCTTGTCGGTGAGACTAAAATGAAACATTTATTGGTTACACTCATTGGGTATACTATGGTCATACTCAACTTTACGCATTGGTGATGTAGTACGGGTTGCGGGCAGTGACTAGTTATACTCTTAAGCGCTTCACGATAAAATGTTTTGGTGAACTTAGGTTGCTTTCAATTTTAAAATCTCCTAAGCTTCACTACCTGCATGAACACAGATAGATTACTTTAACAAAATGATTTGCATAACTTGAATTGTAAAAACTTGCCCACTGAGTGCACTAGTACTCAGCCCAAATATTTTCAAATATTTTTCAGGTAAGTAGGCTGGCGCGTGGATGTGACGATGCTGAGAGATGAGCTTTTGTTATTTACGTGTTTTCACATTGTCTCTTTTTGTTAAGTATTCTGTTGATAATGAAGTTTCCGCGCTTGTAATATCCTTTTGTTAAATACTAAGAGCTCTGATCTTGGTTTTATGAATAGGTATATATATTATTATACAGCATGTTTGGTTATTCTGAGTCTTCTGTTGAGATTTTGTTAATCAGGTTACCCCCTTTCTTTCCCGCTTCTTAATTCCAACCCCCGTGGCGTCCATTTCCACGGTCTTTCGGGACCGGAGCGCTACAGATTTTATGTAAATTAATAAATAAAAGAGTATTATTGGAATCGAATGAAAATTTTAATATGGAAACATGCTCTTAAATTCGGAACAAGATATGTATCTATATTATAAAATTTTTCCACCGAGAGTATTGTGAACAAGCAATTGAAAAACCATATATTTATTGCTTATTCTTCATTCTCACAGATTCTAATCACCTCCACTCTCAAATATTCCTCCCAAACTCCACCCCAGAAAAAGGTGTGAAAAATTGGTGACCTCTCCCGACTGATAGGGATCATCTCTATCGATGTCAGCCATCCCCCAACCAACGAGCAGTAGGGAAACATCTGCCGCCATCGTCCACCCACCAATCATCGAGCAGTCGTGCGACGTCTGCCGCCATCGTCCATCCCCCAAAATACCATTAATATGTAGTAGCAGCAACATATCAATAATGGTGAAAGGTAAAGAGAGTAAATATTTATGTTTTTATCGTACTTTTTTTATTGATATGTTGAGTTAAATATTCATAGTTAAACTGTGCATCATTTTGGAGAATATAGTATGTTAAGATGTAGATTTTACTCAATTCATGCTTGTTCTTGATTTTATTGCATAGAAGGGGATATGAAATTTTGTCTCTTTGCTTTGGGATTTGAAATTTGACGACATCCGATTTAGGTATAATACGTCAATCGTAATAACTTTTTGAAGTCTTATATGAAATTTGTAGCAATATTTGTAAAAAATAGCATCAATAATTTTATATTATCTAAGCATATATTTCATGTAAACTAGTGTTTTGACTTTGATGCTTATTATATGTAGTTTTTGTAGCTTAATGTGTGGTGTTTGCATTAAGTATTAAATAATTAGATTTTGCGTGTGTTCGTGTTAAGTATTTGTTACTTTATAGCTTATCATATGTTTGTTTATTGCTTGATACATAAATTTTTGAATTTTACTTAAGCATTGCAAACAATTATTAAAGTAGTTTAGGATGTGTAATTTTGTAGATTGGTGCTTAACATTTGTGATTTCTTAGCTTAATATGCGGTAGTTTATTACTTAACTTGGTTGCTTAATATATTTTATATTTTTAGCTTAATATGTGTGATTTCATAGCTTAACTTGATTCTTGGAATGCGTATTTATTGTAATCTATAAAGTATGTGACATGTTTATAGGTATAACGTACATGTTTATTGCATGACTAATTAGTTTGTGCGTGTGTGTTTATATAATGTGTTATTGTATAGCCTAGCATGAGTTTTTTTATTGCCGTTTAAGTACATATTTGCTGCTATTAATATGTAGTATGACAACCAAGTATTTTGTCAAAATCAGGGAGTGTTGGAATTGATGATTTTCCGAAGCTTATTAGTATCCCATGTGAATTAGATTTGGCAATTAAAGACATGACCGAGAAGTAAAAATGAGCTGTGAGTGAAATAGGTTTGCACAACTACTGCATCTTAGCATTGATAAAGTCCCGGCATAGTTAATTTCTTGGATGTTTGATAAGTTTGATGTTAGTAGTTCAAAGATTGTCATCAATGCATGAAGAATCATTTCAGTTTATGTAGATGATGTTCACTCTGTTTTCGGTTTCCCCAAGGGAGGGGAAAAAATTAGAACTTAATGGAAGAATCATGGATACAGAAAGATTAATTTCATTGCGTGTTATTTATTATTTTGTGGCTTGATTAATGTAAGTTTATATCTTACCTAGATCAATGACAATATATTCATGAGCAAGGGAATGTGGGTATTTATTTGTGTTTTTGCGCATGACATTAAAATTTACTATAGTTAGCATTAAATAGTTATCATCGTTGTTGTTTATTGTTGTGGTATTTGAGTTGTGTAAATTTTTATTTTCTTGATAATGACAATGAAATTGACAGTATTAAGCATTGAATTTGTGCTACATAAGCAACGAGTAAATTAGACAAAACAACCTTCACATTTCTTGTTATTTATTAATGTGTCGCTTGATTAATGTAAATTTACTGCTTATGGGGAACAATGAAAATATATTCATTAACATACGATCATGGATTTATATATTACTGGCTTCTTCATTATAACCCGACTTTATAATCATTAATCGAAATAACTGTAACCTTGTGTTAAAATTTGAGCTTAATCCGACATCATTTTCTAGGTCAATTGATCGAGTTAATTTCTAGGGTTCTTAGGCTTAAATTTGGGGTGTTTGCTATTTAATTCTTGTTCGAATTTATTTGGGGTTTTAGGTCAGTTTGTTTATCGTATTAATCTCCATATTTTCAGTTGTGATTGGATTGAATCATATTTATAGTTGACGTTGTTCTTTCCTTAGCTTCCGCATATTGTTTGGCCGCATCAGCAGTTTTAATAAGCCCTTAAATGGTGATAACCCTAGTGTTTTAGCTGCTGAAAGGCATCAAAGGGAAAAACAGTTTGGCCAAAATCCAAATCACAATCACAATCAGAACCATGACCAAAAGCCTAGGAAAACATGCTGGAACTGTGGAAAACTTGGTCATTTTTCTAATAGGTGTAAACAACCTAAAAGAAATAAGGGTTATGTAAACTATGAACCCAAACAACATGCAAATAATGTATATGATGATGATGGTATTTATATGGTGCATGATGCATATGATTTTCAGTACATCAACTACACTAATGTTGTGTCAAAATCTGTTTCAAATAATGAATTGCTCATTGATTCTGGCTACACTTTCCATGTCACTCCTTTTAAGCATCTGTTTCATAACCTGCATTATATGAATTCTGGACATGTGGCTCTTGCTGATGGTCAAAATTGTGATATTCAAGGAAAATGTGACATTTTCTTGAAATTTGAAAATGGGAGCATGCTTACTTTAAGTGATGTCAGATATGTGCCTCAACCAGTGGCGGATCCAGAAATAAATTTTTGGGGGGGCGAAATTGTATTGTAAAAAAAAAACCCACACAATCAAAGTAAATATATATTAACACATATATAATCAAATAATAGTCATAAATTTAAATAAGATGGAACTGTATAAATATTTGATACATTAAAAATGTACTAAAAATTGACACTCAGTGAGGTTGTAGTTGTGCTTATTTGAGGAAGTGGCGACAACTGAAATCTGCGTGTATCCATCGATTGAAAACGCTGCAAAATCAGCTTGTTTTCAATTGTTAAAAACATATCCCTCTTAATATACACAACTAAAATGTCATTCATCCACTCATCTGCCATTCGGTTACGCAAATCAGTCTTGACAATCTTCATAGCAGAAAACACTCTCTCAACAGAAGCTGTAGCAATAGGTAACACCAAAGCCAACTCAATCATACGATAAACCAATGGGAAAACCAAACTCTTACCAGATTTAACCATTTCCTGAGCAAGCATTCCCAAGTTGCTAATTGTAGAAAATTGAGGATCCCGCCTCACATTAACAATGTAATTACTAAGTTGCTGCGGAAGAAACAAACAATCGGTTGTCGAGAAGTCCCGAGGATAAAAATGAGTAAGATGCATGAGTTGATCAACATTAAATCGCGAATAAGAATCCTTTGGATCAAGACACGCTATGCAACGATGCAATTCTGTGTTAGCTTCTGAAAAATGATTGTTTATTTCTTGAATGATCAAATCAACAACCTGACATTGAGAGAAAAATGCAATTAATAACAAATATAAATTTTCAACAAATAAAATAAACAAAATATTTAGAAATAATACCTGATAAAAAATCTCAACATGATAATAATGCAAATTAGTGATGGCTTGTGCTCCTTTTTTTTTATGACCACGTCGTGATATATTAGCATCCATATCAATCTGAGCAATACCATTCAATTCACAAAATTTACCCACTTGTTGCAAAATTTCTTCCCAACCATCTTCTCTAAAGTTTTGCAATTGACATTTCACGGTGTCAATCAATGTCATAGCTTGAATAATATTTTGGTCTTTCTGCTGTAAAGAAAGAGACAACTCATGTGTAACTCCTAATAAAAATTTCATCAAGTGTAGCACAAAAACAAACTCATAGCTATCCAGTTTATCAATCAAACCCCTTGCGGTACTTCTACTTTCAGATAAAGTAGCTTCATCACGTACATTGTGCAACACTTGCTCAACTGAAGAACACAAAGAGCATAGACAGATCAATGTCAAATAATATGAACCCCAACGAGTATCCCCAGGTCTTGACAAATTAGACTCTTGATTCTGACCTCTTCCGCTAACTCTTTCTCCATTATTGAGTTCGTTAATCAATCTATTATGCTCCAACATTGTTAGTTGATCTCTTCTTTTACAAGATGCTCCAGTCGTATTCACTACCATGGAGACATAAGTGAAAAAATCTTGAACCATATCATTTCCTTTAGCAACAGCAACAATAGTTAACTGGAGTTGGTAAGCAAAATAGTGAACATACATGGCACATGGATTTTCTTCCAAGATTAAGGATTTTAATCCATTAAACTCGCCTCGCATATTTGAAGCTCCATCATATCCTTGGCCTCTCAATTTGGATATTGACAAACTATGACGTGCAAATAAAGCATCAATGGCATCTTTCAAGCAACGAGAACTAGTGTCAGCCACATGCACGACTGCAAGAAAACGCTCAATCACATACCCTTCCTTGTTCACATATCTTACAACAACTCACATTTGCTCTTTCACTGAAATATCCCGAGTCTCATCAACCAAAAGAGTAAAAAATCTATCTCCAATATCATTGATTATCGCAAGTGTAATTTCTGAAGCACAAGCATGAGCTAATTGTTTTTGAATTGAAGGATCAAGCATTTGATTATTTCCAGGAGCATTTTGACCCATAACATTGGAAATGGCACGACACCGCTGGCTGTACCAGTGGATCATTTCAAGAAAATTTTTCCTATTTAAAGAACTAGGCGACTCATCATGTCCACGAAAGGCCATCCCTTGTTGCAAAAAAAACAAGCTACATCCAATGATGCTGTTAAATGAGTGCGATAAACAACATCCATCTCACGAACATTTGATCGAAACATATTTACCACACTATGCATTTGATCTTGAAATGACTCAAATTCAATTCTAGCATAGTTGTGACAACTATTCGGACCCCCAACATGCAGTTCAAACCTTTCAGTTGTCCTTTTTCAATTACGAAATTCATCTTCTGTAAAAATTTTGACTCCATATCGACCTCCTTTGTATGATTCTTTAAAAAGATAACACTAAAAATAATAAATTGCATCTTTTGATATGCTATACTCTAGCCATGTGAATGTTTTATACCAATCATCTCGAAAACCTCTTTCATATTTTCCTTTTCCAAATAGTCTTTTCGGATACACAGTACCAGTTGGTCGACAAGGACCCCTAGTCATGTACTCTCTCCGTACTTGATCCCGAATGGAAGTATCAAATTCTTCAATGGATTTTCGCAACCCAGGATCACTAACAATATCAATTGGGTTTAATTCTACTTGTATTCGAGGTCATTTTTCCACTGATTCATTAGCACTAGGTACATCATGAGAGGCGGAAGAAGATGCACCCTTACCAATTTTTGAAAAAAACCTCTCCATATTCTACATTTAAAAAATCAAAATAAATTGATACAAATAATAATATTGAATCACAATTCACAATGCACAATAGATATAAATTTAAAATGAATTTAATTGATCATACTCTAACAATTACCATATTTAATTCTCTAATCAATTATCTTCCCAGTTCCATACTTCCATTGATAACAAGAAAGTAGAAACACAAATACACAATACACAACAAATCAACAATATATATGATTATATCCCAAAACAGAGTTACAATACACAACAAGTCAACAATTTATATCCCAAAAGATAGTCCATAAATGGCTAAATCCCTAATTCCAGAAATACTAAATAAAAAATACAAATATAACTAGAGATTAGAGAATGATTATACAATAGTCAATAAGTGATGTTACCTTTTTAGAGAATGCTGGGCCTGGCTGGACGCGTGGACGGACGTCGGCCGGTCGCCAGTCGGGAATCGGGACAGAGCAGCAGCGGCAACTCGCAAGCAGGCAGCAGCAGCGCTACAGAAGCTGGAGGTTTGCGTATTTGGGTAATGGACTAATTTTTTTTTGTTTTATTCTAAATACTAACCTATTAAAGCTAGCATAGCCCACTTGCCCAGAAGCCCAATTTAGTCTAATATATATACATATTATCATTGAGCCTAACAAACACACACACACACATATGACATATATATAACAGTTAAGGGAACGAACATAAATAAATTTATAAGACATATATAAATTTTTTTTAAATGTTGAGGGGTCAGCTGCCCCCCCCCCTCCCCCGACCCCCCTCCAATCTGCCACTAACCTCAACTAAAATTCAGCTTGTTATTTGTGTCCAAAATTGCTAATAAGATGCTTGATGGTTCTGTGAAAAATGTGAGATTCAAATTTGAAAAAGATTTTGTACTGTATTTCATTGCACCTAGAAAGGGTGACTTGTATGATGTCCAAGCTCAGTATGTGCCTTTACCTGGTGTTAATGTGGTCCAAGAGGACAAAACTGCTCTATGGCATGCTAGGCTAGGGCATATGAGCAACAAAGGTTTAGACATTCTTCATAAATCTGGTGCATTTGGTAGGGATAAGGTGTCAATCATATCTTTCTGTGAACCATGTGTTATGGGAAAACATCACAGAGTCTCATTTCCTGTTTTTGTGCCTTACCCTAGGAAGCATGTTAGCACTGAAATTCTTGAATACTTGCATGCTGATGTTTGGGGCCCAGCCAAATAGCCCACCCATGGTGGCAATATGTTTTTCTTGTCTATTATTGATGATTTCTCTAGGAAAACTTGGGTGTTTTTTATGAAAAACAAGTCTGATGTGTTTTTGATTTTTTCTAAGTGGGCAACTGAAATTCAAAATCAAACTAAAATGAAAATTAAATGCATCAAGACTGATAATGGGCTTGAATTCTGCAACCATGCCATGGATAACTGGTGCTCTAATCAAGGAATTAAAAGGCACAAAATTGTGCCCTATTCTCCACAGTAAAGAATGAATAGAACTCTCCTTGAGAGAGTTAGAAGTTTACTTGTTGCATCTGGTCTGTCTAAACATTATTGGGGTGAAGCCTTATGATTGTTACCTATTTGATTAATAGATCTCCATCTGTGCCCTTGCATGGTAAACTGCCTGAATTTGTCTTCTTAAATAAGCCTATTTGTTTGTCCAACTTGAGAGTCTTTGGTTATGCTGCATATGTGCATCAAAAATTGAGCAAACTTGATCCTAGAGCTAGGAAATGTGTGTTCTTTGGATATCCTAAAGGAGTGAAAGGTTATAGGTTATGGGATAAAAGTGTGCCTGGATTCAAAACTTGTGTAAGTCATGATGTTGTTTTCAATGAGCATGATTTTTCCTGTTTGCCTGAATCCTCACCTTATGCTGCTCCAAGTGAGGTGGAGAATTTGAAACACTTGGATCAGAATATATTTGATTTTGTGCATATTCCTCCAGTTGCTCCAAGTGAGGTGGATAATGTGGAGAATTTGACTCCTATGCAGTCTGAATTTGAAAATGTGCATCATGATTTACCTATCACTGAGCATGAGCATGAGTCTGACTTGGATAATCATAATGTTGATGATTTTGTGTCTGATCATGAAATGAGCCAACTAATAATATGAATGTGTCTGATTCTGAAAATAGTTCTAGCACTGAGAATGAACCTGAACCTATTCCTGAACCTAAGAATCTGAACAATTACCAGCTTGCTAGAGATATGGGGAGGATGAATGTGAGATTACCTACCAAATATGATGATTATAATCTGTCCTTATATGCTTTTAATGTATTCAACAATGTTGATCAATTTAAGCCTAGAACTTATAATGAAGCTGTCAATTCTAATGAATCTGATAAATGGCTTGCTGCTATGAATTCTAGGAAATGTGTGTTCCTTGGATATCCTGAAGGAGTGAAATATTATAGGTTATGGGATAGAAGTGTGCCTGGATTCAAAACTTGTGTAAGTCGTGATGTTGTTTTCAATGAGCATGATTTTTCCTGTTTGCCTGAATCCTTACCTTATGCTGCTCCAAGTGAGGTGGAGAATTTGAAACACTTGGATCAGAATATATTTGATTTTGTGCCTATTCCTCCAGTTGCTCCAAGTGAGGTGGATAATATGGAGAATTTGACTCCTATGCAGTCTGAATTTGAAAATGTGCATCATGATTTACCTGTCACTGAGCATGAGCATGAGTCTGACTTGGATAATCATAATGTTGATGATTTTGTGTCTGATCATGAGGTTAATGATGAGCCAACTAATAATATGAATGTGTCTGATTTTGAAAATAGTTCTAGTACTGAGAATGAACCTGAACCCATTCCTAAACCTGAGAATCTGAATAATTACCAGCTTGCTAGAGATAGGGGAGGAGGAATGTGAGATTATCTGCCAAATATGATGATTATAATCTGTCCTTATATGTTTTTAATGTATTCAGCAATGTTGATCAATTTGAGCCTAGAACTTATAATGAAGCTGTGAATTCTAATGAATCTGATAAATGGCTTGCTGCTATGAATTCTAGAAAACATGTGTTCCTTGGATATCCTGAAGGAGTGAAAGGTTATAGGTTATGGGATAGAAGTGTGCCTAGATTCAAAACTTGTGTAAATCGTGATGTTGTTTTCAATGAGCATGATTTTCCCTGTTTGCCTGAATCCTCACCTTATGCTGCTCTAAGTGAGGTGGAGAATTTGAAATACTTGGATCAAAATATATTTGATTTTGTGCCTATTCCTCCAGTTGCTCCAAGTGAGGTAGATAATGTGGAGAATTTAACTCCTATGCATTCTGAATTTGAAAATGTGCATCATGATTTACTTGTCACCGAGCATGAGCATGAGTCTGACTTGGATAATCATAATGTTGATGATTTGTGTCTGATCATGAGGCTAATGATGAGCCAACTAATAATATGAATGTATCTGATTCTGAAAATAGTTCTAGCACTGAGAATGAACCTGAACCCATTCCTGAACCTGAGAATCTGAACAATTACCAGCTTGCTAGAGATAGGGAGAGGAGGAATGTGAGATTACCTGCCAAATATGATGATTATAATTTATCCTTATATACTTTTAATGTATTCAGCAATGTTGATCAATTTGAGCATAGAACTTATAATGAAGCTGTGAATTCTAATGAATCTGATAAATGGCTTACTGCTATGAATTGTGAGATAAAATCCTTGCATGACAACAATACTTGGATACTTGTTAAAAGACCTGATGAATGTTCTGTTGTTGAATGAAAGCGGCTATTTAAAATTAAGCATGAAATTGATAATGTGAGGTATAAGGCCAAATTAGTTGCAAAAGGTTTTACACAAAAAGAAGGGATTGACTATAATAAGATCTTTGCACCTGTTGTAAAATTCACTACTGTGCGCATTATGCTTGCCCTTGTTGCTCATTTGAATTGGGAACTTAAGTAGATAGATGTTACAACTGCTTTTCTGCATGGTGAACTTGAAAATAACATTTACATGTCTCAGCCTGAGGGCTTTGTTGACAAAACTTATCCTGAGCATGTGTGTTTGTTAAAGAAATTCCTTTATGGCCTAAAACAATCTCCTAGACAGTGGAACATAAAGTTTGATAAATGCATGTAAAGTATGAACTTCACTAGAAGCAAATTTGATCACTGCTTGTATTACATGCAATCTGACATTCCCATGTTCCTGTTGCTTTATGTTGATGATATGCTCTTGATTAGTCCCTGCTTGGAAACTGTGAAATATGTGCAAAAATGCCTTTATGCTAACTTTAATATGAAGGACCTAGGTAATGCTAGGAAGATCCTTAGCATGAACATTGAAAGAAACAGAGACAAATCCACTATTGTGCTGCATCAATCTGCTTATGTGGACCAAGTTTTGAAAAAATTTAATATGGAAAATTGCAAACCTGTCAATGTGCCCCTTGCTTCTCATTTTGTGCTAAGTAAGGATCAGTCTCCTAAAACTGATTCTGAAATGAATAACATGCAAAATATTCCTTATGCCAATGTTATTGGATCTGTTATGTATTTAATGATTAGCACTAGGCCTGACATTACATATTCTATCTCATGCTTAAGCAGATACATGGCTAATCCAGGTTTGCCTCCGTGGGAAGCACTTAAGTGACTTTTCAGGTATTTAAAATCCATAATGAACAGTGGTCTGACCTTCTCAAGGGCAGATGATGGTGTTAAATGTGTTGGCTATGTGGACTTGAATTATGCTAATGATAGAGATCAAAGAAAATCCAGTACATCCTATGTGTTTACATTGTGTGGTGCCTGCATTAGTTGGAAGTATCAACTTTAGAGCATTGTTGCCTTATCTACAACCGAATCTGAATACATTGCTGCAACTGAGGCTGTAAAAGAAGCCATTTGGCTTGATGGTGTGCTGTCTGAAATTAAGTACATTGATGACAAACCCCTCATTTATTCTGACAGCCAATCTGTCATTCAATTATGCAAAAATCTTGTGTTCCATGATAGAACTAAGCATATTGATGTTAGATTTCATTTTATTCGTGATATTGTTGTAAGAGGTGATGTACTACTTGATAAAATCCCCTCTGAATTCAATCTTGCAGATATGGACACCAAGTGCCTTCCAGTTGCAAAGCTGATGGCCTGCAAAAGATCACTGACCTTTGATCTTGGTTGAATTCTGTTATATGCTCTTCTTGTGGTGGTATTCCAGACTATGTGGCTGGATACCCTAATTGCTTTTTCTGTGGATTCATTGTTTTTTGTTTTGCTCTGTTGGTTAACCTTTCCCTTTGGTTCTGTGCTAGGTTGCAATTTTTTCAAGGATAGTCATTAAGTGACTTGAGATAAGTTGCAAAAATGGGTTGGTCTCTAGTGTTGAGACTGAATTTAATACGCATAGTATTTCTCTCTCCTTCTTTGTCTTGTCTTCGTGATAGATGAGAGTAAAAATGGCTATGATGATAATCCGTTTGATGATGAGCACTTCCTTGGTGACATAAAGACCAATGGGCCAAAGGTGGATATGTGGTGGGTTGGCCCATGCTCTTTATTTTTTCTTTGAGGCCCATTCTGGGCCCAGCCTCTTAATTGAAGCCCACTTACACTAATCCTCTCTTAACCCTAAACTTAATTCTATTTTCTATTTAACCCTAGCGCCACTCCCTCTCTGATTAAGCTTCTTACAATTTGTAATTAGAGGAGGGCTCTGCTATTCCCTTCCAGCTATCTCGCCGGAATCATGTCCATCGGATCCCTAATTGTCATTGAGTGTGAGAGCTTCGAGAGTATAGACCCATCTTCTCTATCTTGTGGTCTAGGGTTTGTTGTTGCCGGAAGTGCGAGTCACCACCGTGGGAAATTCTGAGCCACCGTGTCTTCAAGACACAAAATTTCCCATATCTTAATCTTTGATTCTCCTACTTTACTTCAGTTCTTGTTGTTCTTTTCTTTTTCCCCCTATTTTTCTGTTTATTGATCACAGTGACTGTGTGTGTGTTTTCTTGTGCTTGCAGAGTAGGAAGCTAAGGAGAGAAGGAGGAGATAGAGTCCTGAAGTAGAAGAGAGAAGCTAAAGTGAGTTCAAGTTGTCTGAGCAACTGTGACGGTGACCGAACGGTGTCGGAAAACAAGAGGTGAACCTCCGACAAGGCAAAGATACCCTACAAACACTTAATTGATATTAGCTAGGGTTATATCCATCAAATTGATTAGTATAATAATAATTTTTATTATTATTGTGATTTATTCCATCATATTCACACATTTTAGGAAATTAATTAACATGACAAACTCACAGGATTAACATATATTAAAAAAAATTATATATATATATATATATATATATATATATATATATATCTTAGCTTTTATTCTTTAGCCCACTTTTTTCAAGTTGATGCTCGAAGTAAAAAAGAAGAAAAAAGAAAAAGGGTTGACATTATTAATTATTTTATAGTGAGTGGGAATGTGGGCTGGCTCGTGTGGTATGAAAAGAGAATGTGTGTGTGTGTGTGTGTGTGTGAGAGAGAGAGAGAGACATATGTAAAGAGGTCAAATGAAGGTGATTTGGTCGGGGAATTTAATCTCATCACCTGTTAGACTTTTGAATCTATCCATTTGCATGCTGCATGCAACTTAATTTACACGAATTCATGCATCACACTTGGCTTGGTGATGTCGATGAGGAGGATGACTATAGCAATAATCATATTGTCAAAATGGCTATTTATTCTCTTGGATAATATTTGATAAGTAGGGCTTTTTTTTTTTTTAATAGTTGGGATAAGTAGTGGGTACATAGAGTGTTGATTGATGTGTGTGTGTGTAATTTGTTGACTTGAAATATGTTCGGGATTGTAAAAGTGAACAAACGTACGAGTCATTCGCATCTTTTTTTAGATGCCTAAATATATATTGGATAATTCTATTTAGCACAAATTGTGCTAGCACAATAGTAGAAAATTAATGTTAAATGACTAAATTGTCCTTATTGGACTATTTATTTTTAAAAAATTTGAAATTTTATATTTCTCTCTCCATTAATTTATGTTGCATATCTCTCCTATCATTATTAAATGAACTCTCCAATTCTTTCATTAATCATTTATTAACCCATTTTGATTATGATTGTTTGATTAGTAAAAAAAACGTGTCTTATAGAATTTCATTATGGCTTTCGATTCATAGTGCACAACTCCTCTCACTATATAAAGTTTCAACAATCACTGATTATTTTTCAGATTGTGCTTTTATACGAACTCATTATATTCCATTTGGTTTAAAAATTCCACTGGTCAGCCCAATTTAATTATGACTGTTTGATTAATAAAAAAAGTCTCTTATAATATAATTAACTTTATGGCTTTATTCAATTCATAGAATGACAATGAGTTCAATTTTATTATATATAAAAAAATATTTCTTAGAAGATCATTCTACTTTGAACTTCAATTCTTCAATTAATCAAATGTTTATTCAATTTATGATTACTTGATTAAAAAATATTTAAAAATTTATGAATTGTACATTATGAGAAAATTATTATCGGTTGCTTCTTCATCATTCATAAGGTTATCATTTTCACTCAAACTAAATAATTGCTTCATAATATCAGCATCATCCATGTTCACTAAAATAACTAGTGTTCTAATGTGTTTTTTATGTATATATGTTTTCTAAATTATTTTCTTATTCATGTTCAAGTAGAAATATTTATTTGAGTGGTTTAATTTTTAATTTTATTTTTTTAGACAAATTCATTGTATTTGGGAATGGGTGTAGAAAATGAGGGATGAATCTCATGCAATATTGACCATTAATGCATTCACATTAAATGGTTGAAAATTGTGTAGAAAATGATAAATAAATTTTAATCAAAATTATATCAAGAGTAATAGTATCATTTAACATTGAAATTTTATTAAATTTTACATTTGTGCCGGCACAAATTGTGTCATTTAGCACTGTCCATATATATTATAGTGTTCTTTAATAATTGTGTTTCTCCGATCCTCCCAAAAAAAAAAAAATTAATTGTGTTTACTTATTTTTCTTGTGAATTGTGATGATAGAAAACTAAATAAATGATGCGGACATGGTACTGGACCCTCGCATGCAGTGGGTGGAATCTTATGCCTGTGGAGTATTTTTTAAAAAGAATATTTATTGTGGGAAAGTCTTCACGTGTCAAAATTCATTAAATAGATTAAAATACAAATAAAATTAGAGCAGTGATTTTCAGCCAGATTCTGGCTAGTCAGAATCTTTTATTATTTTTAATAATTAATTAATTTAATTAATAAAACACTAATTATTTAATAAATTTACATTGATACCCTCCATAATAATTAGGGTAACTCTATATGCGCTTCAATTCAGAAGAAATCGAAGATGGAAAAAAAAATAAAGAAGTGAAGAAAAGAAAGAAGATGAAGTTGTGCCCCTTTCTTCCGATCCGCTTCTCGAGTGATTTTAATAATTAATTACAAATCACTAATTTCATGACAGAAGGATAATATAGTAAAAACATAACATTTAATAATTAACATAATTAATTTATTAATAATACAGTTTTATTAATCATCAAAAAATTAGATTCTAGTTAGCCAGAATCTGGTTCGCTAGCATTATTCATAAAATTAATATGAATTTGATTTCAAATCGTCTAATTTAAACTCATATTGGCAGTTGGTAGGTCGTGGATCCATGCCATGCCCCGTTTGCCAGCTTGTGGGCCCGTAAAGTTGAGCCTCTGACTACAAAATCTTACATGTGGAAATATTAGATTAAACAATTTAATTAAACTTAATATTATAGTCACGAGTCAAATAATTTAGTGACATTATTTAAGCATTAAAAGGATAGTAAATTGCACTTTAATGCCTATATATTTTGGGCATTTTTATCAAACATAACCCACTTTTTTTAAATTAGTAAAATAGTACTAATTTTTTCAAAAAAATTGTAAATCCAACATTCAATTAATTTTACGGTCCGAAAATCGTACATAATTGATTGTATTAAATATTCATACAATCAATAAATATATTAAATTACTATCAATTAGTTAGATTTTCGGGCCATATAATTGATTGAATATTAAATTTGACAATATTTTGAAAAGGTGGGTTCTACTTTACTAATTTTGAAAAAATAATCATTTTTGTAAAAATATCAAAATGTAATTACCCTTATAAGATTTGAATCGGGACTCACTCAATTCTCCCAAACATAATAATTAATAAGCTGGCTTCAGATTGCTCCAAGTGTCGTTACTATTTGATAATAATGCCTTCGTGATAATTCATACTTAATTTTTCAAGCATGATTTATTTTTATGTGTGATTTATAGGCTGTGATAGAGAAGGGAGTGCCATCTTCGGGTAGCTACTGAAGTTTACTCTTTTTGCCAAAAAATAAACTTTCAATCATTTAGAGCAATTTCTATCATTTAGTGAGATGAGAAACTATCATCACTAATTAATTCCCATCATTTTGTGTTGTGTATGATACATTATCTTATTATATTCTTTAATTTTGAGAGATTGTCATTGTGAAGTTGCTTTAATTTTAGCGAGTTTTTTTTTTAACTCACACACCCGACCTGTGGTATTGAGGAGATTACCGTTTATATATTTATTATATAAAATACATCATGTGTACTACTAATTAAGATAAGGTTATAGTTTGCCCCCTCAAATTTTTTTTAATATACAATTGTTTTGGACTTGATACATTTTTTTATATGAATACATATTGTTTATTTATTCTAAGATATTTTTAATTTATAGTCCGCATTAATTGTGATTAAATTATCATTTTTTATTATTATTTTTTTCTATTTTTATGTAGAATATAGAGATGTTTTGAAACAAAATCGTATCGGTATCTTTTCATTTACTTTCAATGAAGTTAATATTGGTTACATATTAAATTAGGGGTTGATTATGAATTTTAAGAATTATAATAAAATAAAAAAACTTTGAATTTAAGTTATGATTCTTGAATATTACGTATTAATTTACATTATTAAAATTAAAAGAAAAAAAAAAGTTAAAATGGTGGGTTGTTGGCAACTCTTGAAATAAGAAAAAGATATAATGGATTACTGAAATAATATTATGTCTCAACCGCGTACACCGTATGAATCCGCCACTGCTAGTACTTAAAACATAACAACATAAACTTAAAAATGTAATATTTGATAACTGCTTCATCATACCCGCATTTTTTTTTTTTTGCTTTTTAATTTCATTTCGCATTATTTTATTTTACAAAACTAGGATCTGAATTATTGAATACATTTTTCTTTAAAGATTCTTCAAAGCCTGATCACAATGGAATGTCAAAGGGAAGTAGCGAGTTGCCATAAACGGATAAGTCTTATTCAAGAAACAATATTTAGAATTTTTCCGAATTTATTTTTGGCACTGTTTCATTAATTGACTATCATGTCTCTTCTACAATATTAATGGTTTGAATAAAATCGAAGTTGAGTGAAAATGGTTATGGTCCCTCCCTCAAGCTGCAATATTCTATTCCCTGAAGAAGATGAGAATAAAATTAAGGCAATTTGTATTCTTCATATATTTTTTGTGCCTCTATAAATATATACTTGTTTGTGCAATGAAATTCATAAACAAGAGATAAAAAATAAAAGGAAGAGTAGCCTTGCATGGAAGAGTAGAGCATAGTTTGGTAGCCAAGGATGACTTGCCTAAATCCTTTCTAGGGTTCACAAAAATTGAACCAACGTGGATTTTTTATTTTAGGCAACATCCTTTGGCTATCCAGACTGCTCTTATTTTTCATGTTAGGCCTTCTCTTCTCTTCTTTCTTTCATCAATTGGAGGGCTTTCTTTTCATGCAAAATGAAAAACTACATTATCCCCCTCTAGGTGATCTAATTGATAGAGCATGTGGGCTAATTTGTAAATAAACAATTGTGGATTCAAATCGTCTCAACACTTTTTAGGTCGAACCTATCAAATAGAGTTTGTCTATCTCATATATTGAACAAGAGCAAAGTTAATCAGAGTGCACTAATAGCTAGGCAGATTCCTACATATATGGTTAGCCAGCTTCTTTCTCATTGGTTTTGAGTTTTTTTTGTCTTGAATATATTATCTCATATCTTTTATCAAATAAGAGTTTAATTTTTTCTAATATCAATTTTATTCATAGTTGACATTCCGTTGGAGCCATACTTTCTTTGGCTTAAAGACCACATTCTCCGAATTGCAATTTACAAGTTTACAAAGATCGTGTATTTTCTTTTGCGAATAATCCTTTAAAAATATTTCAATTTAGTTGTTATTCAAAAATATGAGGGCATAAAGTCTTATCTTGAAGAATATGCAAGTGGGTCTAATTGGTGTTTTTTTTTTAATTTTTGTTTTAAGAAAACTAATATCGTGTGAAAGGAGAAACTATGGGATGAAAATGAAAGCAAAAATAGTGGAATGTTCCTCTGAATTAATTAGGAATCATCTATAATTATAAATAAAAATCACAATTCACATGCAAAATCAAATCATAACAAGAATTGACTTGTTTCTATTGAAGTTATAATTACATGGTTGCCTAGGCCTGTGTGTGTAAAGTTGATTCTTTTATAGCTGGATAGCGAAGTATAGAAAAGAAATAGGAACTATGAATCTTTAACAGATGCCCCAAAGTCTGGATCCCATTAATTAGAAATAGTGGTTGAACATGAACATGCATAGTTTTTGCTATGTGGAGTGTTATAATGTTCTACGGAATTTGCTTTATAAAAGACCATGTGATTTACAGGATTGCTTTAACCGACCAATTTCAAGCCCTCCAGATGCTTGGTTTGATGTGGTGGAGCGTGTCTCCATTGATAATAACAAAACACTGAAGTGAGAGTATCTAACTCCAGGTTTTTATTTGGCATAAGATATCTTGCTTTAAGTTTACAATCAATGCTTTTCGATGTTTCTGTTCTTTCCCGCTAATTTCCAGCTGAAGTCAGCGACTCTTAATTATAAATTATATTCTGAATTGTATGCTTTGGTACTATGAGGGGCCAAATATGCAGCTAGATTGGTATGCTTCCTGTATTAATTGGAAAGGTACAGTGAATTAGTTGGATAGATCGACTTTGATATTTTGCAATTTTGTGTAGTCCTTACTTTGGGCATTTTTCAGGGAGGTCTGATCATTAGTGATTCTCGGAACCATAACTCCAAAGTCAATGGTGCTCATGGATCTGGGGCCACTGTTTGAGTTTTTCAGCATAACAGTAAGTTTTAAATGTTCTCTCTCTCTCTCTCTCTCTCTCCTTAATGATAGATAATTGATCTTAATCATTTGTTGCCCCGCCCCCCCCCCCCCCCCCTTATTGCATCATTTGATTATTTGTTTAAATATTCCCTCTGCAGCACCATCCCATTTGGAGAATGTTCTGAGGGAGCAAATTGCAGATGGACAGCCCAGAACACACAGACCCTGGAAAAAGATAATTGTTGTGGTGGAGGGAATCTATAGTATTGAAGGGGAACTGTGCAAGCTCCCTGAAATTGTTTCCATCTGCAAGAAATACAAGGTAGATATCAATACAAGAGATTGCTACCTGTATGGTTGCTAATTGCTAGCATTCTCCATTGTTTTCTTTATGGAAAGAAACATCTTAATTGGTATGGGAACTTTTTAAACAGTTTTTGCATTAGTCCGGTTCAGATGGTTTTTCGGCCTGTCTTTGACTAGCTTCTTTATCTAGAGTCTGATTAATATGGATAAATACACATAACTGTCAGGTGTACTTATTATTTCAAGAACAGAACTTTGAGATCAGCTTTCCGTGACTGCTAGTTTACAATTTTGGAACATTTTTTTTGTCCTGTCCTCTGGTTCTTTCATGAGCTCCAAATTTTATCTGCTTTACTCTTTCAACAGGCTTATGTTTATCTAGATGAGGCTCACAGGCCACAGCATTGGAGCTGTTGGGAAGAGTGGAAGAGGTGTATGTGAACTCCTAGGAGTTGATACTGCTGATGTTGATATAATGATGGGAACTTTCACTAAATCATTTGGATCATGCGGTGGTTATATTGCAGGATTGAAGGTACATCTCATGAGTACTCTTTTATCAGTCTTTGAAATATTTCATATAGAACAATTTATGATAGTACAGAGCTGTTAGGCTGTATTTCCTCGTTTTCTGACATTTAATTACGCTAGTAGGCAAAATTTGCTTGGAAAATGACATGATTACTCATAGATAGTACAAAATGATTGGCATGAATAGAGAGAGCATTTCTTTGCCGAGAGTAACGTTTGCATGATATATCTTTATTTGCAACTTAGTAGAGATCTGCAGTCTGCATGCATAGGCTATTTACTTTGTTTTACATGCCATGCTAACAACATAGAGAACTCTGTTTATTTCTTAATCTCTCACTGCTGTATTGTGACATACATTTATTTTGTTTTCTCCCTCCAGGAACTTATTCAATACCTGCAGTACACATGCCCTGCTCATCTTTATGCCACGTCAATATCACTACCAGCTGCCCAGTAAATTATTTCTTCCATCAAAGTTGTTCTTAGAGAAGATGGTTCTAGCAGAGGTTAAGGCTTTTCTGTTCTTTGGTTTCAATTTCAAGTGTCGTCCGAGAGTTTCAAGTGTCATCATAGGGGCTCAGAAACTAGCGAGGATTTGTGAAAAGAAAACAGCAACTTTTTCAGATCTGAATTGCAGAAAATGGGATTTGAGGTTCTAGATGATAATGACTCCCCTGAAATGCCAATAGTGCTCTATAGTCCTGCCAAAATTCCTGCTTTCTCACGAGAGTGCCTCAAATGGAACGTAAGCCTTCTTTCATGAATCATGATGTGTGCATTCCATTCTGATTCTGAGAAGTATATTTTCCTTGATGCTTGTGTTTCATTTTGATGATCTTGGATAATGCAAAAATAGGTTGCCGTGGTGACGGTTGCTTTTCCAGCGACCCCATTATTGTTGGCTCGTGCTCACATTTGCATATCTGCTGCTCATTCAAGAGATCTTCTTAAAGGTTTAGAGGTTAGTCTTCTTACTCTCTTGTTTTTCAAGCTTTCTTTACTCAGCTGATCAATATCTAATCTGGCATGGGAAATATATGATACTCTCTCAGGTTATTAGCACAATAGGGGATATGGTGGGTGTTAAATACTTCCCCGCGGAGCCAAAGAAACACCAACTTAAGCTAGACTAGACTGAAGATAGTGATTGAAGGAGGTTTGTATCTTAGCCATCTTAGTTTTGCACATAGAAACTTGTAATTTATAAAACTGGTAAGTTGTTAAAATTGTAGTCGTTTGTTGTGAAAAATAGCTCCCAATTTTGGGATTATATATATTCTTGCAATTGTTAATGTTATGAGCTTTTCCCGCGACTTCCATTTGTATGTATTTGTGGGTGGAAAGTGGAAACTGGCACTGGCATCAAAATGAACATCATCCTATTCCTAGCTACCAAGTATTATCATATGCAGACTTTACTTTTACTGTCACAAAATGTTAAATTGATTCCGAAAGTTAAAAACAAAAATCATTTGACCCTCACTTTCATTCAACCTAAAAACTTGGTAAATAAATCCGACGAAGAAACAAAACAATACCTATTACTATTACTATTACTAGTAGGGGCAACATTTTTGTCTTGTTGTAGGATAAAAAAAGGCGGCAGTTTTAGTAGCAGCACAATTTTGCCCTAGTTTCTCTTCGCCCGCCAAAATACATTGAACATGATGGGGCTTTCCGATCAATGTCATGGTTCTGAGGACTTTCCTCAAACTTTCATCATTCCTTCGTTGTAAGGTTCTTTTTTTTTCCGAAGCTTTTAATGAAAATTCTAAAGTTTTTTGTGCAGATTTTATCAAGTATTTTGCCTATTATTATACATTTAGACTTTTATCAAAATGATTCCAGAATCACTACCAATACTCAAAAAGTCCCAAATCTCGAGGTTTAAGGCAAAAAAGAAAAGAAAAAAAAAAAGTAGGCAGAAATGGACCAATAATAATAATAATATTAATAATTTGACTATGAGTTCTATCACGAACTTCATTTTCGAAGTGAAGCATGATCTCATATCTTCAACTCCTAAAGTGGGAAATAAAGACATCTACTCCTATACAGCTGAAGTCTAACTTTCCTTCTTGTCAGATATAATTTTCACCCTGGTTAATCTATGTTTTAATATCTAAAAAAAATCTACATATACTTCCAGTATATTGTTGAAGATGTAATCTTAGAATGTACATGTTTGGAACTCATTTTATTTGAAAACAAAAAATAATAACAAGATAGAATAAAACAATCAATCTTTAGAATTCGATATTAAGAAAAACTATTTTTATAAACAAACAAGCAAAAAAGGTAAACACACCATACAAGCGTGAATTACATACACTAAAAAACTATATAAAACGTCTCTAGCAGTGACAAAATAGAAGTTTGAGGATTCAGACCACACAATAAAAACTCAATAGGCCAAAAACTCTTGTAAATGAAACTCAAGAAATAGAAAAGACAATGCAATAAAAAGATATAATTTGAGACTAAATTCGAAAGAGACCAAGGTGAATATCCAATTGAAACAATCCCAGCTTCTGCATGCATGCATAGTCATCACAACAAGAATCAAACCATCAATTCTATGCTACATTGACTATTAGAAACTGCTCTCCTAATCAATCATATCAAACTCCCATGTTAATTGTTCTAGAATATTTCAAGCTATTCCAAGTACTAAATCTTCAGTAATCTTACTTTTGATCCAGTCTGGCTCTAATAACCATGCATCTAGTGGAGATTGGAGAAGTATTAAGTTTATTTGTTATGATGTTTCAAATAGAAGACGAGATCTACTACGTACTCATTAACTTCAACCACCCCAATCCTGAAACTAAAATGGCTCCGCATTGATATATAACAGCAGATCAAAACTAGAAATTAAATTAATAATACAGAGAGAGAACAGAACTATGGAAGAATGCCAAAGCAATCAATCAGTCTTGGAGGTCATCAAAAACCTATGAGGGGAATCAAAATAAATCGATCCCCGACACATTCTATTGGGACATATTGCCACCTAACTATGTTCTCCTTAAGAGGCTATAACTAAAGAACCGATCTTGAAAATAAACAAGTTGTGGCCTAATATCTATGCTTAGTGTCTTTCAGCAGTAGATTAGCGAACTATTGCCTCTAAGTTTTACAAGACGAATACTTCCTAATAGCCAATCTCTGATTACTAATACAGCATCACATAAGTGGCATATGAACACCTAACAAAGAAAAAGGCAAACAAGGCATGTACTGAGTTTCACAAGGTTAAGTTTAGATCAAAGTTCCACCAATTATACCAACACAAAAAACAAGACCTACTCAAAAAATTGAAAGATTTACAACAGGATAATAATCATCATAAGGGACACCAACTATTCTCAATGGCACCAAGACTCGTATCATTTGAAAACAGATCCAAAAAGTTGTTATTAACATTGTATAGCTACAGCTGCATCATTAGATAATGACTACCACATTTAGAGCAAAAATATACCTCTAGGAGGTTATGTTATGATATGATCAACAAACTACCAGAGCACCTGTGCAAAAAGTATCACGATTATCAAACTAAAGCTGCAAGAAGACTAATTAAACAAAACCTAAAACTACATATATAAACCAAATTCATGTATGCACTAGGATTTTCGGCCAAATCAGCATCCAAAATCAAGTCTTGCCATCAAGAAAACTCACTGGAACCATCTATCGAGCTTCTGGATGGAAGAATACATCTTCCTCCGCACCCCAACCTCAGTAATCCCCATATCCTTGAGATCTTCGAGAGTCAATAACGGCAAGACCTCATCATCCACCCCATGAATCTGAAACAGTGCTGCATATTTTGGTAATCCCAAATCATTCAACCACATCCTCACACCACTACTATCCCTGTCTACTTCGGGGGTCATCAACTCTCGTCTCATTTCATTGGAATGCCGATTATCCCTCAAACTCCTCTGCTTCCGGACCTGATTCCCCTCCACATTGTTGTTATCATCACTCAATTTGCGATTCCCATTATCATCGTCATCAAAAGAGTGATTTGGGCTAGACGGATTAGAATCCTCTACTACTAAATTGCTATTAATCCCCATGTTACCACCCAAATCCTCATCTTCTTGTTGTTCTTCTTGTTCACCACTCTCGCCGGCACTAGACAATGGAAAATTCCCAATTTCTTGATCCCCATTTCTTCGAGATTTCGCGTTCTTCGAATTGGATGACCTAACTCTCTTCCTCTTGAAATCTATATCCCCATTAGTAGCACTGAAATTCCTCCAATTCCCGATGGCCACATCGTCGTCCAAATCGAAGCCCCCCCTTCCTTCACTCTTGGCCCGCTCATTTGCGACGCCATTCTTGATATGTTTTGAATGAGCGGTTTTGGCGGTTCGAGGCTTTCTGGGTGGCGTCGCGCCTTTCTTAGGGTTCCATTGCTGCTGCAGCTTGCGGTGGCCGGGGTTTTCGTAATAAGGCTGGTGCAACCTCACGCTCGGCCGCCGCATCCGCTTCGCGTTCTCCTGTGGTGCGGCCGCCGCGTCTCCGCCGTTGGCCTGCATTACTCTCCGCTGGGCGCCGGCGTTTTTCTGTGTGCACAAACTTCAATAATTCAGAAAGTTTAATAAGGATAGAAACAACAATAAATTGAGGCGGTGGGATGAGATGAGAAGAACGCAAGAAGCCGCCGGCCAACGGTACAGGGTCTGTAATTGAGTGGATGCGTGCGTGCGTGTGCATATACATACATACATACATATATAATGTCAGTGGAGTCTCTTGTCAAATCGTCTAAACACGTCCATTTCCATATATAAATTTTTCATTAATATCATACCATATTTGATTCCGATTAATCACTCATACATAAACACAATATTTTTGTATTCACGGCTTGGATCCATCCTGTAATTAGCTTGAGATAAGTTTTTGTTATTTCTCACCAATATACCACCCAATTACAAACACATGCACTTTAATGCTCCCTTCATAAACCAGCAATAATCACTTCATTATTCTATGTTTACTTTATCACCAAATAATTTAACCTTTATTTATAAACTATATTTATGGACAAATTCCCCTAAGGTACCTGAACTTCAATCTCTGTTTATTTTGTAAGTCTTGTCAACATAAACCAGTTAAATTTGAGTTTGGAACTATCAAACTTATTAGATCATAACAAGAATGTAATAAATCAGTGATTTTTTATATCGAAACTGTGAAATTATTAATGTGTGTTATTTAACTTATATTTTATACTTTAATTAATGATAAATATATTTGATTATTTAATTTATTTTTAATTATAAGGAAATAAAGAACTTATATTTTTAGAATAAAACAAATTATTTTTTAATAAATATAATGAATATTTAAATTTAAATATATTTTCTATTTCCATTCATATCTATCTATACTATAAAATGGTGTTCCCTCAAAAAAAATTACATCCCAAAAAAATCAAATCATCTACAATAACTTTTTTATTTTTTTTAATGTTTCACCATCTTCTCTTTTTGAAACACACACATTTACACATTTTTTTATTATATAATACAACTAATTTGTGCTATATTAAATAACATATTTCGTTATATACATGACTTTCAAAATATATTTGTACGAATGAATAAATATATGAGCTTTTGCATATTAAGAAGTGATTGACAACATTTAGTAGATTTTTTATTTTTTTTAATGTTTCACCGTCTTCTCTCTCTCAAACACACACATTTACACATTTTTTTATTATATAACTAATTTGTACTATATTAAATAACATATATATTTCGTTATATACATGACTTTCAAAATATATTTGTACGAATGAATAAATATATGAGATTTTGCATATTAAGAAGTGATTGATAACGTTTAGTAGATTTTATTATGTCAAATAATCACCAACATATATTAAATAAAAAATCAAGTGGATTATCGGGTAAACCATCATATTCGGTAGCATGCTTTATTATATGTAGATATACCAAATTATAATATTTTTTAATTATATTAAACATGAAATAGTTAACAATTTAACATTCTAATTAAATGAATAACTAAATCAAACAAAGAATAATATTTATAAGTTTATAAGTTTATTATATTATATTTTTAGAAAGTATAGCCTTTAGGGTTTGTTACACTTTAGTACCTCAACGATGGACGTTTCTACACTTTTATCCCAAAATTTTAAAAAATTACATGTTAGCACTTAATGTTTGCATAAATGAACATTGATGGAAATATAGCAATTTTTCAATCTCACAAATGTTGACTTAGATTGCTGAAAATCTTTCAAATTCAGTTTTTAACTTATTCAATTTGTACAAATATTGGATGTTGTTGTTGCTGTTCACAATATTCAATCATCCATGTTTACATTTGTGAGGCTGTAAAAGTATTTTAACGTTATAACCGTTGATTTGTGCAAATACAACGCTCAACATTGAGTATTAAAGTGTAATCAAACATATTTTAATGCAAATTAATAAAAAATTTGTGCAAATACAACGCTCAACATTGAGTATTAAAGTGTAATCAAACATATTTTAATGCAAATTAATAAAATGAGAAATGAAGACATGTAGGTTGCATTATTATAGTTTCTTTCAACTGGAATTTTTGTAACGCCCCAGGCCCACGGGGGTGGGGCCCAGTAACGAAACGACGGCACAACGGGCCCGCTAGCAACTACTTGACATCCGTCCTCGCATTGCCAAAATGGTTAACTCAAGTTGCTAGAGAGTCCATTGAGCCTACTTATATACTTGTCATACTTTCGTTCTCCCACCGATGTGGGACATCACATTCTCCCCCCGTTGGAAACACGACATCCTCATCGTGTTCCTTCCTCTGTAGGACCGTCCCCCGAGGTCCGGTTTGAGCACACCTGGACTGGGTCCAGGGCCCTGTCGAGCGCACCCGGGGTCGGCTCTGATACCATTTGTAACGCCCCAGGCCCACGGGGGTGGGGCCCAGTAACGAAACGACGGCACAACGGGCCCGCTAGCAACTACTTGACATTCATCCTCGCATTGCCAAAATGGTTAACCCAAGTTGCTAGAGAGTCCATTGAGCCTACTTATATACTTGTCATACTTTCGTTCTCCCACCGATGTGGGACATCACAATTTTTATGTTTCAATATATATTTATTAACATTATTTTGATTACATTTATTTTACATACAACAATTATCAATTTCTTAAGAGTAAAATCTAACAAATCTATATAAATATACAACCCTCAAACCTTTAAAATGAAGCATAAATTATTGTTATAATCTCTGTTCACATATATTTTTCATAAATTTTTAGCCACGGTCAATTGTACATAGTTATTTCACGAGTCACAAGTCGTGTTGGTTTGAAAGTTTTTATTTGTAAAAATGATGATAATGTAGCAAATGTTACTACAAATATTGTATACATACAAATCATGTTGTGCAATTTATAATATAATATTTTGAACGTAGTAGTTTATTCATTATTTGAGCTTATCATGTAAAAAAAATAAGCAGATAAAATACAAACATGTGACACATTAAATATATAATAATTGAGTTTGAGACCATGAATGAACCCGTGCAATAAACGGGCAGAAATCTAGTCTATACATATATTAAAGCAAAATCGTATGGACAAAATTGTCATAAATATAAATCAATCAAAACTGTGTTAAAAAAAGAATTGTTTGCCAAATATTGTCGTAACTTGATTTGTGGTTTAATTGGTTGAGAATTGTCATTGCACTCGCTAGCATGTGAGTTTGGTTCCTCAGCATAACACATTCATTTCATTTCATGTTTTTAAATTTGCGCTCATTCAAATTTTAAACTTACATTTTAGATTGTTTAAATAAAAAAAATATAATCAAAACATTCATAAATAACAATTAACAAACATTCACATCTTTAATTATTTAGATTTTTTCAATAAAAAATATCATTAAAACTTAAGAAAATACCCATTGAAAATATTTTTATTTTTATTTTTTAATTACACTACTGATAACCTCATATTTTGCATGTATTTTGAGGTACATTTGAGTGGTATTTAATGGGTATTGCATGCATGAAGTGTTGAGTTTTGCATAGTTTCCTATGTTTTGTGCAATGTCACGTGTTTGTTCATTGTGAAGGGAATTAATGCCATTTTTTGTGTGGACTTCAAAAGAGTGTGGGAACACCCTAGAAAGATAGGAAATCAAGTTAGGAACGCGTTTCAAAAAGAATCGGGTTAATCGGACGAGAAACGAGTGAGAACGAAGCAAAACAGTGAGAGGCTGCCGGAGCTGACGTGGACTCGCGACCGGAGTCGCGACCGCGGTCGCGAACGGGGTCGCGAATCCTAGTCTGGACTGATTTCTGCACGCGCGCGACAGAGAGGGGGTTCTCCTTTGAAATACCCGCGATCCGGTTGCGAATTTGGGCATCTGGTAACGAATTTTGGCCACGTCAGCGCCACGTGGACTCGCGACCCGAGTCGCGGGTGACCCGGTCGCGAGCGAGGTCGCGAGCGAAGCCCTGGGAGTCCAATTTTTGGCCTATTTTGGCCCGTTTTCTTTCCTTTTTTGACTAGGATACTTCCAACACTATATATACCTCCTCAAACATGAAAATTGATATATCAAAAACCCTACCATAACTCCAAAAACCACAAGAACACACACCATATTCCTCTCTTAAACACAAAGATAGAGAGTTGCAGAGAAGAACACGGAGAGCAAGACCAAGAGATTAAAGCCAAGCAAGAATAGAGACAGAATAATTACTTCCGGGTTTTATTTATCTTTATTTATCTTGGACATGGTTTCTTGTTGGATTTTAGTTTTCTATATTTATATGGATAGCTAAACCCTAGTTTTCTAGGATTGGATGATGAATTATTTATGAAGTTTATTTTATTGGTTTTATCATATTTCCTATGACTTTTATCTTGATCTTTGATTACTCTTCTTTTTATCTGTATTGTTTAACTGATCACTAAATGATACAATTTGATGTGTTAATTTATAAATCGAGAGAGGAGTTTTAACACGTGATCTGGAGTAATTAACTCATTAATCAATAGCACTCGAGAGGGTTGAGGTTAATTGAGAGAACAATAGACCCTGGGAGCCATTAGGAGTTGCATGATAGGCATTGAACGGAGACGTTAATACTAGTTGTGTGATCCACGCTTTAGGCACTTCGAGAGAAGGTTTAAGGTATAATTGTGGTTGTTCTAGCTAGATTTAAGTCCCTACATAGGTGTATGATGAAATAATTAAATTAATGGATTAGATAAGGATTCTCCAACTCTAGAATTCGTCTTTCTCCGTTGTTTCTTCTTTACTCTTTCTTCTTTGTGTTTCCATTTATATTATATGTTTAAGTACTTTAATTAGTTCAAGCACTTTAATCGGTTGTCTAGATAACATTTAGGAGTTAAGTTCTAGTACTTAGTTAGTTAAATATTAAATCTCTGTGGATACGACCTTGTTCACCGCTATCCTATAAGCCTCGTTGTACACTTGCAGTTTAGGTGAAAATAAATACCGAACAAGTTTTTGGCGCCATTGCCGGGGATTTAATTTTTAACTGCTAATATTAGAATAAAATTTCTTATGCTAATTTAGACTTTTTTTTTTATTTTATTTTTTTTCTTTTTTTTTTCTTTTTTTTTTCATTCAGTATCTTTTGGTGTTTGTAGGAGCGTGAGACATGGCTACCAGCAGTTATCTGTGGCATGGAGACTATCAATTCCAGAACCTGAGAGATGCTGCAGAGATTCATGAGATAAACCCCATCTCGAGATTGGCGACTCAGCTGTCTACCCTAACTTCAACAATCAGCAAATTTGATGCACTTATCCAATCAAGATCCGTGGCGTGCATGATTCAACCTTGGGAAGGTGTGAACCATGGAATTCCAAGGACTTTTGGTAATAATTACCAAGGTGGCGGTCTATACCACCAAGGCAATACACCAACTGTGGATGAGTTGCTGATGGAGTTTATGGAAAGAACTGAGAAGTACATGGGGGAGACAGAAGCTCAATGTGAAAAGCTGGAGAGCATAATTGGATCTATGGGAACACAATTCAAGATAATGGAGATCCAAATGCGACAACTATCTAACATCATTGAATGCCAACGACAACCTGTTCAACTTCCAAGAACTACAAATGAACGCCCTCCCCTGCTCTTAGAGGACGACGAAACGTAACAAAATATGCCCATGAAAAATATTTAAATTTTAATTTTTAAATTCTAATACTACTCATGGTGTGAACATTTATATTTTTAACTTTTTAGATTTTGTTAACCTAAAACATTGATCGCCAAAACATGAATAGATAATAATTAACAATCATTTACATCTTTAATTTTTGAGATTTTCTAAAAAAATAACCAATACATAACAAAATGTCCATAAAAAATATTTGAAGTTTAAATGCCACCGCCCCTTTGATCACATAAGGATCAACCATCAAACCCACTCCAACAGCTCGTCATCAGCCAGCTCGATCTTCAGGACCTGAAAAATATTTGAAAATATTTGGGTTGAATACCAGAAAATACTCAGTGGGTACTAACATTCATCCAAGTCATACTTTCATGCTTTAAAATCAATCATAAACATACTTTATAACATAGTTTACTCTTCTTCATTGGATGAGAGACCCAATGTAATCACATGAATACTTTACTGTTACTTATCCAGACATTTAGTCACAAAATAAATCGTTTATGCTTGTAAGTCGGAATTTCTCTATGCATGAAGTCTCATAACATTCAATCATTGCGTAAACAATGTTATTAAAATATTTAACATGCTTTTCGTGGACGAATTTAAAACATAATTGTGAGTTATAGAAAAACTCACCTTGATGATCTCAAAGTGCAATGCAATTTATGCGTGAAATGTGACTACGCTTTCAGCTCGTCTCGACCTACAAAATTAGAATTCTAACTTAGTATCCTAATATAGGCCAATAAAATAATAACTTAGATCATAAATAACTTAAATAAGAATTTTCTATGATTTGGAATCGTTTCGAATTGAAATGGAGTCAAATGGGCGAATAATGCGCATTTGACGGACTGAGTCAATTGAATGATCTTGATTAAGAATTTATCGGAATTCATGGACTACTTTGAATGAATAAAGATGAATTGAACTGAATTTAATGACTAAGAAGCTTGATTTAACATATAAGAGTGAATTAACTTTATAATTTCTTTTGAGGCAAAATATAAAATTTGAAAATTATAAGAGCAATTTCTAAAAATTCCAATTTAATTCTAGGAATTATACTAATATTAAAGAAAAATAAAATTTGGAAATTGAGCTTACTTAAAAGATTGTGGGCCAATTTATTAAAATCAATCGTAGCACATAAAACCCACAATAATTTAAATTTTTCTCCACCCCAAAATGAAAATCAACTCATCACCATCACCTTCCCGTCATCTTACTATCCTTTTGCCGCCGACCCCTTGTCGCCGATAGCCACCCTCTCACACATATACAGTTCACAACTGATCACACAACACACATGTAAAGTACTCACATACACAATAGCATCCTAGAAGCAAGCAGATGAAAGAAAGGAAGAAAACCAGTTTTTAGATTTTTCAGACAGATTTTTCGATGAACTTTCAATATATTTGAAAAGGTACAAAGATGATGTGTTAAACCGTGTTTATGAATATATTTGAAAAGGTACAAAGATGATGTGTTATATATATATATATATATATAGAGAGAGAGAGATTGGATCAAATGAGAATCACACCCCCTTGTGAGAACAGAGAACCAATTTTTCGATGAACTTTCGACACATTCAATTTAAAAGCATAAAAAAAATACTTAAATCGTGTTTATGAATATATTTGAAAATGTACAAAAATGATGTGTTATATATATATATATATAGAGAGAGAGAGAGAGAGAGAGATTGGATCAAATGAGAACCACACCCCCTTGTGAGAACAGAGAACCAATTTGATCCATAGATCTTGCCTATTTAGACGGCCAAGATACATTCCAAAATTTAAAAATTACAGTGGCATTATCGTAATATTAGTGACTTTTTAGTGAACTGAGGGTATTTTCGTAATTTATGAATTCTATTATTTTTGGATTGAAATCGTAATATGATATGACAGTGCTAAAACACCAAGCTAGTGCTAAAAACAAAGTAAATGTGCAGATAAATCACATATGCACAAAAGTGTTAGGTTTACAAAAAATAAACAAAAAATGAAACTGCTAAATCTATAACAATGCTAAAAAAACATAATCTGAATGCTAAAATATGAGATGAAAGTGCTAAAACACGAAACTATAGTGCTAAAAACAAAGTAAATGTGCAGATAAATTACAGATGGACAAAAGTGTTAGGTTTACAAAAAATGAAACTGCTAAATCAATAACAATGCTAAAAAAACATAATCTGAATGATAAAATATGAGATGACAGTGCTAAAACTATAAACTAGAGTGCTAAACGAAGAAAATGCTAATATAGGGTTATGTTAATGCTAAAAAATGAGAGTTTGCAATTGCAATAGTGTTTGCACTATATTCATAGTTTTTTTGACAATGCCAATGACATTTTTTTGTTATAAATGCTAAAAAATTGTAATGCTAAAAAAGGGTCAAGTTAGTGCTAAAATTAGACATGACAGTGCTAAAATAGAGAATGAGATTGCTAAAACCCCAAATTAAAAAATATACACGTAAATCACATATATGATGCAAACATTGTTAGGTTTAACATGTTTATACAAGTTTTCGTCATTAACAGAACAAAATGAAACGGATAAATTATGATGCAATAAAAAGAACAGATTTTTGGTAAAGATTATGTTTTATATGTCTCCAGGGAAGTACTATTATGCTAAAAAAATACGAAAGAAATTACTAAATCGTCATAATATAATACGAAATGAATTTTTATAGCAAAAAATAATATCTAACAGAATTTGAAAAAATAAAACTGAACGATATATTACCTTGAGAGTTCATGATTTTTTATCGGAAATTTAATGTTCTTCGGTGGTTTTCGGACGATTTGAACGGTTGAATTCGACGATTTTACCGGTTTTTTTATTTTTTTTTTGTCTGGTTTCGCGTGAGGAAGCTCGAGCAGTTATGGTGGGAAGAAAGATTTTTGTCTGCAAACGTTTGAAAATGCATATAGTTTCAAATTTCTGAATTAACCTTCTCAAAGTTTCAGGGGCAGCGAAATTCCAATATATTACAAATATGCCACCGTATTTTTTTAAGTTTGGAACAGATCTTGGCCGTCCAAATAGGCGAGATCTGTGGCTAAAATTGGTTCTCGGTTCTCACCTAGGGTGTGGTTCCTTCTGGAACCCAACCATATATATATATATATATTGTAAACTATCATTTAATAAAGTTATAATTATTTCTTATTACATACTAATACTATTACAACCAATATTCCAACTTGTTAGAAATGAGGATCAAGCCAGCAAGACAGCAAGAGTATCACTACAGCAAGTCTCTGATCCTATGCATGTATGAACTGGCAATCCAGGACCACTCACTCTCATCCATTGCTGGGCATTTCTCACCGTTGATAGAGCTTAGTTGCGGATCCAAGATTATAGCCGTAGATCTATTTTGTTCCTGCTACTTGCTATTGTATAAATAAAGAAAAGCACATGTGCTCTATTGAGATTTTCAGATTTTGTAAAACAGATATTTTGTAACAAAATTCTCAATATGAATGAATCATGATTTTATCATGGTATCCAGAGCTTGGTTCTAGATACAATTGATTTCCTTCCACAAACATCAATTGATCATTTCTGATTTATCAATTTCTGATCGATCGATCATGACCAAGAAGAATACTCAATTTTCATGGCGGTAGGCGCGCGACGAGGAGCTCGGATTTATGGGGAATAATCCTCTCGAGCGAGGCGATCATAGTGAAACTAATAATCCTCGAAGAAATCCTATCTCTTCAGAGGTTGAATCAACACCGCAGCTCAATAATACTATTCATCATCATGTTGAGCGAGCGGAAGGACTGCAATTGGGCCATACAAAGGCGAAAACTCCCAATCACCGATCCCTTGCTAATGACGAACTCTATCTAGCTCCTAGCGAGCATCTATGTATGCATCTTACTTCAGATTTGTTCGATGGAAATAATTTTCATGGATGGTGTCGGTCGATTAGGCGTGGGTTATTGTCTAGAAATAAATTGCGGATTATTGATGGTTCGTTACCTGAGCCTAGAAGAGATTCAGTGGACTACATGCAATGGCTTCGTATTGATTATATTGTGTTCAACTGGATTTGTAACTCTATGATTAAGGAGATTGCACGAGGCTTTCAAAACCTCGAGACATCACAACAGTTATGGGACGAGTTGCAGCGTCAATTTGGGAAGCGAAATGGTCCACGCATATATAAATTGCGTCGAGAAATTGCTACATATTGTCAACAATCTCAGAGTGTTATGATATACTTCAATAATTTGACTGCCCTTTGGGATGATTTAGCCTTACTTAAGAACTCGAGATCATGCATTTGTGAGGCTCAAGAGGATATTAAAGCTGATTTAGAGGAAGAACATCTTATGCAGTTTTTTATGGGATTGGATGATGTCTATGAGACTATAAGGCAACAAATTTTGATCATGAATCCTTTGCCAAACCTCAGTCAAGCTTACTCCATGATTTTACAGGTTGAGGAACAAATAAAAGTCACAAATCAGTTAACTGAGGGTTTGGATCATGCTGCATTGTATAGTTCCCAAAAAGGATGATATAAGGGAGACACATTTAAGAAAAGGCTAACTAAAGAAGAGAAAAGTAAACTGAGATGTGACCATTGTGGTGGAATGGGACACAATAAGGCAGATTGCTTTGATATTGTAGGGATTCCAGATTGGTACAGGAAATATAAGACGGATAAAATCAAAGGAAAAGCACATTGTGCTTTACAGCAGGAAGAAGGAAGTATAGTCCTGATTCTGAGACTACCAAAGTTGGAAAATTTGGTGATCCAAAGGATACATTCAATAGTATTTAGCTCATAGAACTAGCTAAACAGGTTTCACAGTTACTCAAAAGGGAAATAAAGGAGAGGTAAAATATAAAATTTGAAAATTAAGAATTTATCGGAATTCATAGACTACTTTGAATGAATAAAGATGAATTGGACTGAATTTAATGACTAAGAAGCTTGATTTAACATATAAGAGTGAATTAACTTTAGAATTTCTTTTGAGGCAAAATATAAAATTTGAAAATTATAAGAGCAATTTCTAAAAATTCTAATTTAATTCTAGGAGTTATACTAATATTAAAGAAAAATAAAATCTGGAAATTGAGCTTACTTAAAAGATTGTGGGCCAATTTATTATAATCAATCGTAGCACATAAAATCCACAATAATTTAAATTTTTCTCCACCCCAAAATGAAAATCAACTCATCACCATCACCCTCCCGTCATCTTAATATCCTTTTGCCGCCGACCCCTTGTCGCCGATAGCCACCCTCTCACACATATACAGTTCACAACTAATCACACAACACACATGTAAAGTTGATTTATGTCTGAGGGAGCTGCAAACTTAGCAAACATGGGCGAAGTTGATTTAGGTTCTTCTCCTATAGCTTTTAAAGGTCATTATGCCTTTGGAGCTTCTGCAGAGATAGATAATACAGATTGGATTGTGGATTCTGGTGCTAGTCACCATATGTGCTACAACATTGGATTACTAACTGAAATGAAAAGGTTGAGACATCCCTTGCAGATATTCATACCAGATAGGAATAGTGTGTGGGTTTATCTTGCAGGAACTACAAGGATTAACCAGAATTTGTTGTTGCATAATGTGTTATCTGCTCCTCAATTTACACACAACTTATTATCAGTGGGCCAATTGACTAAAGATCTTGATGGGAAGGTGAATTTTATGGCATCCCACTGTATAGTGCAGAAGAGAACAAATGATCAGGTGTTGGGAATCTGTAAACTAAAGAAATCTTTACATGTTTTTCCACAAGAATCATCTACAAATGCCAAAGTGTATTCTGCTGCAGAGATGGATATTATCAGATTATATGAGGTTCTTGGTCACCCTTCAGCTACTACCATGGAACACATCCCTCAATGCAAAAAAAGATTGAGAGAAGAAGACTTGGCAAGCCTGAAAAGCTGTGAGGTTTGCTACCAGGCAAAACAACAGAGGAACCCATTTCCTCTATTACATAGAAGAAGTGAGAATCTCTTTGACATTGTACACATGGATGTATGGGGTCCATGTCATGAAAATAATTTGACAGAAACATCTTTTTTCTTAACTGTGGTAGAAGATCATAGCAGAGCTACTTGGACTTTTTTGTTCAAATCCAAAGTGCAAGTGTGGAATCTCATCAAGAATTTCATTCATATGGTTCACACTCAGTTTGGGAAACACATAAAAACTCTCAAAATAGATAATGGAGGAGAATTCCTTAATCATAATGTAAAGAGAATCTTGGATGAGCATGGTGTTCATCATCAAAGAACATGTGCTTACTCACCCCAACAAAATGGGGTGGTAGAGAGAAAGCACATGCATCTCTTGCAAGTGGCAAGAGCCCTGATGTTCCATAGTCATCTGCCATCTCATTTCTGGCCATTTTCTATCCTTCATGCACATGTCTTATTAATAGACTACCTTCTGTAGTGTTGAATTGGAGTACACCTTATGAGGTGTTGATTGGGACTGCTCCACAGCTTACTGATTGCAACCTTTTGGCTGCTTGGTTTATGTGGGAAATATCCTACCTTCTAAGTCAAAGTTTGATTCCAGAAGCAAGAAGTGTGTGTTTCTTGGGCATTCATCACAACACAAAGGATATACTGTCTATGACTTGGTGAGTCACAAGATCTGCATTAGCAGAGATATTGTTTTTGTTCCTAATATATTTCCATTACAAGAATCACATGTTCCTTCCTTACCATTCCAGAGTTTTAACTTACCAGTCACTCTAGCACCAATTGATGAAGGTGCAGAACTCAGCACGGATGATCTTAAATCAGATATTCATACTCCTCACCATGACTGTAAGGTTCCAGATTAGTCACAATCTTGTGATATCATTGAGCTCCCAGCTCAACAATAGCCTTGTCCTTTAACTCCAACTAATATTGGTGAAGTTCTTCCTATTACCATTGCACCAGTAGTCAGGAGGAGTACTCGAGCATGTCATACTCCACCTTACTTGAAGGATTATGTCTGTAACTCTACAAGCATTTCAGAGATTGCAGATCCTACACTTAGCCTCACTCCGCACACTTTTCCTCATTATATTTCACCAGCCTTGTCACCTGAATATACTGTTTATTTGATGAATGTATAGATTGTCAAAGAACCTACTACCTACTCTAAAGCTTGTACATCACCTGAATGGAGAGCTGTTATGGATAAGGAATTAGCAGCATTAGAAGACAATCACACATGGGAGGTGGTTCCTCTCCCAGTAGGGAAAACTGCCATAGGATCCAAATGGGTTTTCAAGGTGAAATTGCATTTTGATGGGACTATTGAGCGTTATAAGGCATGCTTAGTTGCCAAAGGATACAATCAATCCTTTGGAATTAACTATCATGAAGTTTTTTCTCCTCTAGCCAAAATGGTGACAGTGAGGATGTTTTTTGCCTTGGCAACACAATTTTCTTGGCATTTGCATCAAGTTGATATCAATAATGTCTTTTTGCACGGGCACCTATCTGATGAAATCTACATGCAATTGCCACAGGGGTATAGCAAAGGAAATCCGGGAGAGGTCTGCAAGCTTATCAAAAGTTTATATGGGTTGAAGCAAGTATCACGGGAATGGAACCATGAATTGGGTAAGCACCTTCTTTCCCTTGGTTTCACTCAGTCACCTAGTGAACATTGCTTCTACTAAAGGGTTCAGGATCCTCCTTTATTGCTCTCCTCATTTATGTTGATGATATATTACTTCTAGGACCTTCCTTGACATAATTACTACTGTGAAAGAGTCTCTTCATCAAGCTTTCACTATTAAGGATTTAGGAGAGGCTAAGTTCTTTCTTGGGGTTGAAATAGCTCAATCTACTTCAGGAACTTTCCTATGTCAGCGGAAATACATCTTAGATCTCTTGGATTTAGCTGGTATGAGTGGGAGTAGGTCTGCTAGTACACCATTTCCCACTGGTCTCACTCTGCAACAGAAGGGAGATCGGATTGACAACTCTGATTCGTATAGGAGACTTGTGGGGAAGCTCATATATCTCAATCTTACCCGTCCTGACCTCTCTTATGTCGTGCAACAGTTGAGTCAGTTTGTTAATTCACCCACGGTTGATCATTGGAATGCTGCTCAACATGTGTTGTGATATTTAAAGGGCACAGCTTCTCTTGGTCTCTTATGTACCTCTTCTTCCAATTTTGATCTAAAAGCTCACTATGACGCCGATTGGGGATCATGTTCTGACACTCGGCGCTCCCTGACTGGATATTGTGTTTCTCTTAGATCTTGTTTAGTGTCATGGCGATGCAAGAAACAAGACACCGTGTCCTTATCAACCGCGGAGGCCGAATACCGTAGCCTCAGCTACACCACAAGGGAACTGTTGTGGCTCTCATACATGCTCCACGATTTTTCTATCCCTCTTACATTGCCGATTCCTGTTTATTGTGATAACCAAGCCGCCATACAGATTTCTCAAAATCAAGTTTACCATGAACGTACGAAACATTTGGACATTGACTGCCATTTTGCTCGAACTCACTATCAACGCGGTTTCATTCGTCCTTGTTATGTTTCTTCTGTTCAACAACGACTTGCGGATTTATTCACGAAGTCTCTCCCGGGTCCTCGTTTCAGGTTATTACTCTCCAGCCTCCGTCTTGGTGATTTGCACCGCGTCGGGTCTGCGGGGGGCTGTTAGAAATGAGGATCAAGCCAGCAAGACAGCAAGAGTATCACTACAACAAGTCTCTGATCCTACTACATGCATGAAGTGCATGCATGCACATGCATGCCTACATGGCAATCCAGGACCACTCACTCTCATCCATTGATGGGCATTTCTCACCGTTGAGAGAGCTTAGTTGCGGATCCAAGATTATAGCCGTAGTAGATCTATTTTGTTCCCGCTACTTGCTATTGTATAAATAAAGAAAAGCACATGTGCTCTATTGAGATTTTCAGATTTTGCAAAACAGATATTTTGTACCAAAATTCTCAATATGGATGAATCATGATTTTATCACAACTATCATCAAACTTTAAACTTCAAATTTGTAGACCGATTTCCATACATCTTATGTGAGATATACTATTTTTATTAATCTCATGATCCTTGAATGCATTCTCTATGTTAAAGTTCGACTGGATAATAAAACTTGATAATACAGGATTCAAATTTGAACTTGATAATACTCGGCTCGACTCATTCATCATATAATGATTACGTGAATAACACCAAATAATTAATCTGCTATCCACAATTAATGAATCTATGCGTTTTTTCTTTTTGGCAAATTGACCAACATGAAACTAATTGCTAAAATTACGATTAAACTCAATAAATCATAATTTTGATAAAATAAAGTAGTAAGAAATAAAATAAAATTAATGATCCCCGAATTAAAGTAGTAAGAAATTTTTGTAGTGTACAGTGTATCAGGAGTTACGATGAAGTTATGATAAGCCCTCACTCAATTAGAGAATATGTAATTATTAGAGATTTAAATAATAAATAAATAATCATAATAATTCATATATCGTTAATTCGTGATAAATCTCTACGAATTTTGGAACACATTTCGTGATTTACAATTTCTAGGCATGCAGGAGCGATTTATCTTTTATAAATTGATTTTTTTAGAAGGTTTCTTTTTGGGGAAGCCACGTTGTCTACTTCTTTTTGTGGTCAAAACAAAAGAATGCTGATAAATTAAGAATGAGAAATTTACACTTTCATACCTATATTTTTTACACTTTTTTAAAATGACCTATTTTATTACTATTAATAAAATAGTACTCACTTTTTTAAATTTTTTGCAAATCTGACCTCGATCAAATTTTCAGTCTAAAATATCTATGTGGCACGCCGGAATTCTTGCGTGACTTTTTTGCTCCAATAAAAAATATTACCTGGATATTCCATGTCAATTATGAACTAAAAATAAAATAAATTTGTTGGGCATGCCACAAAGGGCTGAAAATTCGATCGAAATCATATTTGCAAAAAATTTGAAAAAGTGGGTACTGTTTTGCTAATAGTAATAAAGTGAGTCATTTTTGAATAATTGTTCAAAATGTAGGTATCAAAATGTAAATTTCTCATTAAGAATCACAAGCAAGGCCCCATTTTTTTTTTTTGTCAAGGGTAATCCGCAGCCGTTACCAATTCCGTCCATGTGTAATAACCTGCAAACCACAGATGATAGATTAACCACACTTGACAAGCTGCTCACACCTAGTGATGTTGGTGGTGAGATTCGAACTTGTGACATTTAACCTCAAGATAATACCACTCCACCACTAAGTCATTTCAAGCTGAATGTAAGACCCATTTAACTTTTGGGTGAATGAATTTAATATTATTCCGAATATGATTGGTTTTATTCAGCAGTGCAATAATGCAATATAATAAAATGATTTCATTGGATTGCATGTAGGGGCAAAAAATCTTAAATTTATTCAATTCAGTTATGCTAAAATTTGCGGTTTAGATATTTCATAAGTTGGTTTCCGATTTAGGATAAATACTAAATTTATTTATTGTGTTTTATTTATGATTTTAAAGGATACGAACTATGCATTTTTGGAAACTTATTTATAAAAACTTTTCACAAATAGATAGTTTATTTTGTTCGTTGATCACCTAGACACAAGTACATTAATTTTTTCATCGAGATAGTGTTGATATCACACATTAGACTCCAAACTAGTTGAGTTGAACCAAACATACAATTGTTCCACCTTATTTTAAAGAATATTAAATTTTAAAAATTAAGTTTGATTACCTCTCGAGTCGAAGTCGAATGAGCTTTAATCAAGCAAAACACAAATCATGTTTAAATTATTTGATAATTTACACTTCTTTGCTCCATTTAATTTATCGAGCCAAACTTCAAATCTTAACATATACAAAATATGTCCATGGAACCACGCTCAAATGAGCTTTTAACGGACCATTATAAGTCTAGGGCCGAGTTATTGATTTGATTTTCCAGCCCCAATACTTTTTGTATGCTATTAATCACACCATCAGACAAAAATGACTATACTTTCAAAAGTACAAAAGATGAATCACTATTCCATGTATTCAAATATGTTAGCTGGGAAAATTGCGTCTCAGGCACTAAAAGGTTGGGATTTACACCATCACAGAATAGAACAGAGATCATTGCAACTACTACAAAAAAGAATGACCATGTTTCTCATCTATCAATCCGAAAGTTGTGTAATTCTCTTATAAGTTTTTATCTGGATGGAACTGTGCAGAGCAGGCCATGTCCCGGATGGTGTTCCAACGGATACATTGTCGTACCTCCCACATATTTTTGATGATCGACAGCAGCTTTTCTAGAGCCCGATACTCGTGCTGACTTGCCTTTCAGTTGCTTTGCAATGATAGAACATGTGGCTAAGGGATCTGAAGATCCAGCTCCAACTCTCCTACCAGACAAATAGAGTTCCGTGATATGACTTGACAGTACACCATTTTATCGTGCAAATTAATCAGATGAAACTTATAAACAAGACAACATCCAGAGTGCAAGAAGAAGAGTTATGACTGCAGGCCTCAGAATGAACTATCATATTATACACAGAAATGTATATGAACCCCCGATTATTGCAATTGCATAGGATAAGGGTGCCTGTCAAAGCATTAGAGGCAGCGAAGAGGAAAGAGCTAAACAGTGAGGAGCATTTTATTCTAACTGTAATCAATGAAGATATCTAAAGTATGGTTACCAGAAACAACTAAAGATTACCTCAACAACTTCTCTGATGCAATTCGGGCTGCTGTAATCAAGCTGCGGCTTGGAACCCACTTCACAATCCGATTTGGATCAGCCCGCATTGGAGAGTGGATTTTGATAAGCTGTTAGAACATAAGTACAAAATTTAGAACTCAAACTGAGTGAGGTATGCATGTAAACTAACTACTTTCAGTTGAGTGAAAATAATTACACAGAAGATAAATATGATGATCATCCATTATCTATCAACAAGACTTACTCCAAGACATTCCATCATTTGATAGTAAGCCCGACCCTGCAGAGGGGTATGCCCTTGTCGAGACTCTGAAAAATATCTAGTCCTGAGATGAAATTAAGGGCCCATGATAAGGTAAGCATTATACAAGAAATGTGACTCATTCAGCGACCTTTTAAGTTTTACCAATATACATACCATTCTTTATAACCAGGATCAACAGTAAAACCATACATATCAACAGTGTCACAAATGGAGAGAGCGAATTCAAGAGCCTTCAGTCCGGTGCCTTTTGCAGCTGAACCAAAGGATGCTCCTAGCATCAGATAAATGGGATTTAGTATGGGAACTTCCTACAAAAAAAAAAATGGTAACTTTAAAAGTTAAAAGAGTATTGCAATGAAGCTTTGACATATGTCACACTAATACTGAAACCTATCGTGAATGCTTCAGTCACATGAGCAAATTGTGCCACTGCTTTTTTTGTTCTCATAATCCTGTAATTTTACATGCTTATATGTCTAAAGGAATTCTATTTGAAGGGAAACCCAAGTGGCTTACAAGTTACAATAACAAATCTCAAAATGAGAGTTTGAAGGAAAACAACAGTTACTTGCTGGATGGGGGAAACATACTCCGTAGACACAAGAAAAATGCTGATTTCGTAGAACAAAACTTAATATGCTGAATGGAAAAAAGTACATACCCGGATCATCTTGTTCATAATATCGTGGACTGTTGTTTTGATAATCAAGACCTCCTTTCCCTTGTCTGTAGGTACAAAGCCATTAGTATGCTTGCACATGAGATTAATCCCACAAGACATAAAAGGTGTTCATACCATACAACTCCGCGACTTTATCAAGAGCTTTTGCAGAGCCCCTGTTGAGAAGGCGAAATGTGCTTTTCGTGCCCACATATTCTGTAAAATTCTGCACAAAAAGGAAATTGATAGGCAACTTAAAGGCTAGTCTAGATAAGACTGCTACACAGTATACAAACCTCGATAGGAGCTCCGTTCTCTCTCACAACAGCATCATAACTATCTATTTCTTCTCCAAACTTGTTTTTTAGGAGGTCGCCCGAGTTACCGATGACAGCACATCGACTAAATTGCCTTGGCGTATAAGGTGGATTGTCAGGAAGCACCCGTGAAAGCTTCTCCAAGCACAGAGTTTTATTCTCACATTGATTCCTGCAGCAAAGGAAATTAAAATCTGGCTATAGTGCTATACAGAGAAAAGCAGAATTTTGTTGATATATTTGTAGCAAGGATGATCCAGAAGTTATTTTCACAGCCAAAAAATTCAGCTTCATTAGATATCTAGAAGTACACACTTAAAAAGGAGTTGACAAAAGCAAAAAATAAAATTATATATATATATATATAAACAGACCAAGATCAACTATTTAACAAGAATCTTTTGCTTTTAGCTATAAGCAGATTATCATTAACTGAATGTCTTAGATGTTCCCATTGACCTCTATGACATCATGTGAAACCTGCTAGATGGTGAAAATTGATGAAAAATGGTGCACAAGCTAGATGCTTATACAAGTTCCCTCCCTTGAAAAGGTCACTTTATGCCGGACCAAATTTCGAAGTTAGCATTCCATTTATTATTGGTATTCCTTTCACAAATCCTTCACATCTTCCAGTTAGAATTAGAGAAGGCCCGTATTTTCTTGGACTTCTGATTGTTTGAACTCGTACTGCAAATATTCCAGTCAATCCGCTGTATGATAATAGGTACTGGTTTGAATAAACTCTAGAAGTTATTAACATGTAGCAACTATTTCAATTTGATATTAGTGCAAGTGGCCAGCATTATAATTTGTAAATTACATGAAGCATATTCATGAAAAAGGAGCAACAAATAAACTTATACCCAGCTTGGTACAACGTATTTCCAAGAAAAAAAAAACTTTATGTTGCATGAGCTCACTAAGAAAGTCAGTTCAACATTCCGAATTAGATATATTCAAAAAAGACAGAAACAAAATATAAAACTGCATGAGCAAGCTTGCAGTCGAGGAGAACAAGGATGGTATTTTCAGAATTTTAGAGGTTTCAATCAAATCTTACAAGGCATAATCAATATTTAAACAAGATATTTAACAGCTTCCACATAGGAGCTGATTGCAACTTATATATGAGATGAACTATTCGGGACTTATGTATCAGAGATACTTACAGAAGCACTCCCTTATTGATCCTCTGCCAAGCATATTCTTTCCATCCATTTGGCAAAGCATCAATGTATTCTCGAGTCAGAATGGTAGTACTATTCCGCACCTGCAAAAGTCCCTCACTAAACATAAATCAACTATGGCACAAAATAGTTCCCATTTCTATGGATCCAAGAGCTATTAATTGAAGATTATTCTTCTAGAGAAAGAAAGAGAGTGAAGGAGTTTCTTGAAGATACATGCTTATTATTTGGTAATGATGCAATGACATTAATATTTCACAAACTGAATATTTAGACAAGTAGCTGTTTTATTCTGTGAACTGAATGACAGGAGTATTCTTCATAAATTTTGCATAGCACAAAGGATCTAACCTGCTCCCATGTAGCTACTGCTTCACAAAGATTGAAATCAAAAGACAAGCCTTCAAGTTCTCCTGTTTTGGGATCTTTCTGCTCAAAAATTTTAACAACAGTGTCAATGAGAAAGCACGACAATATGCTTCCAGGAGCAGAAAACACTCACTTTCAGCAAACCTTACATAATCCCTCAAATTCTACAGGATGCCCTTTCTAAAACTGTGGAGGGCAAACATGCAATTTGAAAATAATTTGAAGCAAACAATGACAACAAGATAACAGCATTACTGAAAGCCTACCCATTTTGGGACAGTTTCACTGGGAAACTGCAGTGAGACCTCACAATTATCCCTGCCTCTTACAGCTTGTAAACCTAATCCATTTGCACTCTGCAAGGTATCAAATGCATTAGACGAACTAGATAATACCAAGTGAAAACTCAAACATCGTTATTGTAGGAATCTAATGAGGGAAATGAGAATTTAGGCCAACATTTTTCAACTTAAAACATATCCAATCATTCATGAGACCATCTGAACAACTGAGTCAGACAATTAATAAAACAACTGAAAAAACTACATTGTAGATCTTAGCTGAAGAATTTCATTAATTCATTGTTCTCTTTTGTTCTTTTCTGATAAAATTAAGGAAGACCAAGTTGGCATCTACCGCCACCAGGGAAGCTACGGGGGGAAGTTCTTCATTGGACAGGTCAATTAACAGCAGAAAATACTATGCCCTAGAATGCAATCAGGATCTGCTATGAACTTCATTTTCTCCCACACCCAAATAAAAGATTCTAATCCTTGTTTATACATCATTCTCAAGAACTGTCTGGCTCTACAATCTGAAACTGAATATTTCAATAATTTAATTTTAATCCCAAAACTTTTCAAGCATTTCAAACTAAAACAAAGTTCTGGTCCATAGAAGAATATATATACACACACACACACATATATATATATATATATGTATGTATCACAATAAACATGTGACAAGAACATTCATTTTGACTAATACAGTTACACTCAGAATCAAAATTTCATAGAACTTGAACATAATAACGGCTATGCGAGAACTTAATCAGTTCCGAGATAAATTACAGAGCAAAATCAACACAGAACTGACCACACACTTTTGGAAATGACTCTGTAAAGATCTCAATGCTTCCAGATCATCACTGGAAAGACGAAGCGGCCCATCTGCACACACGGCACGCACATTCTCACACTCTAACGCTAACCCAGCATTAATTTGAACGCAACCCGAAAAACGAATTGAAGTGTGCATTTTGATTACCAAAATTGGAAACACCAGTTATGTAAACGAGAAGAGCTCCAATTCCAGAGGCTAAAGCAACCAAAAAAGCCAGCTGCAACAGCCTCATCTAAACTATATAATCTCTCCGGAGAATTTCGTCCAATTTGAACAAGAATCAACCAAATCAGATTTTCTTTTTCTTTAATTAATTGGATCTGAATTAGAAATATATATTTAGACCAACTCCAAGAGTGGTGAAATGTAGCGTGAGAAAGGTAAAGTGGGTATTCAATGCCCTCCAACAATTGCAACACGGCTCGATAAATTGATGTGCAATGAAATAACCGACGCTCGTCATCGCTATTTTTTATATTTTTTTTTTTTCTTTATATGAATTTATTTATAATATTTCATTTTTTTTTCTTTTTTCTCCTTTTTGCATTTAAATTTTATTAAACATATTTTCATTACTAAAATTATTTTATATATTAATTATATAAAATGTTGGTTTTATTTTAAATAAATTGATCGTATTTATCCGAATTTTTTTAATTTTGTAAAACAAATATTCTTATTTATTTATTAAATAAAAAAATATTACAATATATATATTTATAACCATATATTCAATTTAACAATTCAATAATAAAAATTAAATGAATAATAGTGAGTATCAAAAAGAAATATTCTATTATAGAGTGAAATGTAGAGAAATGTTATTAGAAATGAATATTGAAAATCTGTAATTTTATCTGTATAATAGTATAAAGTTAACTGTATTGTAGAGTGTTTTATTGGAGATGGCCTTAGTTGCAACGATTTACGACTTCTTACACGGTAACATTAGTCCCCTTTCGTTACTTCAAGTTCATTATCTCTTTTGCTTAAGTCCTTCTTTGTACTATTCGGAGTCATAATTGGATTGTCTTAATTCCCTTAAAAAAGAAATTGAGATCATATTTTTTGTTAATAATATATTCTTGAAGTTGTGAGATATTGTAACATCTATTCACAAGTAATAAAATGATATTTTGCTTGATGTTAATTATGTTAGAAAATTAAACCACATAGGGCATGCAATAATCCAGATTCACACCCTAAATTCATTAACTCTATGATGATAAAACCAAGATATAATCTATAGCGGAAGCGTACCTGAATCCATAGTTCTTAAATCCCTAATTCTTGATGTGGTATGAATCTTCCAAACGATCGACACCTTAGGGTTTGCTGTAGAGAATTCTGTAGAAGGAATACAGATTCTATTTTTCTGTCTGCCGTCGCTTGGGGACCATAACCCTAACTTATAATAATAAGCTATCTGGGATTTGCAATTCGGTCCCTCAACAAATTACAAATCTATTAATGGTATCTACACAATTAAATTCCATGACAAATATTAATACCCTTTAATCCATAATTATAACCTTATTAGATCACATTAATTGGATTACTTTAAGACAGTCATACACATTTAATTAACATATATTAGTCCACATAAAAATATTCCAACAATCTCCCACATGGACTATATATGTTACTGAAAAATGTGTAATACCTTATGAGCTCAAACTGTGCTGTCACATTAAGGGTATCCCAAACAATCTCGTCCATTGATCATACAAGCATAGGACTAAAGAGGCCGTCATCACTTTGTGTGTGAATAGACCCATCAATAATCACATATACCGATACAACCAAATGACATAGATCAATCATGGATGTGTAGCATGGAAATTACATGTTATGTGATTTATCATGCCTATTTCCAACTGGTCCACTTTATTCCATAGTGAGATCAAACATAATTAAAATAACAGAGTGTAATAAACCAAATAATTGAATACTTTATATCCATAAAAACACAAAATGTGTCCAAACCATATTATAGAGTTATAAAACAGTACAGACTCCCACATAACCAATGCATACTAAAATAAAATCACACCCATATGAGCAGTATGCTCATGAAAGACCTTGGGTGTTAATCCCTTAGTAAGCGGATCCGCAACCATTGAGTCTGTCTCTATATGCTCTATAATAATCTGTCCACTCTGTACTCTCTCCTTCACAACAAGGAACTTAATGTCAATATGCTTTGACTTACTAGAGCTCCTGTTGTTATTGGAATACATTACTGCTAAGTTATTGTCACAATACAACTTTAGTGGTCTTTCTACATTTTCAAAAATGCGCAGCCTAGTGACAAAATTTCACAGCCATATTCCATGATTGGATGCCTCAAAACATGCTACAAATTCAGCTGCCATGGTAGAAGATGCTATGAGTGTCTGCTTAGCACTTCTACAAGAAATGGCTCCCCCAGCCAATAAGAAAATGTAGCCTGAAGTGGATCTCCTACTATCTTGGCATCCAGCAAAATTAGAATCAGAATACCCGATGATCTCCAAATGATCTGATTTTCTGTATGTGAGCATGTAATCCTTTGTTCTCTGTAAGTACCTCATAACCCGTTTGGCTGCTTTCCAATGATCCATACCGGGATTACTTAAATATCTACCCAACATTCTAACAACAAAAGCTATGTCAGGTCTTGTGCATACTTGAGCATACATTAGACTCCCAAAGGCATAAGGAATCTTCTGCATTTCCTTAATTTCCAGATCACCTTTTGGGCACTGATCAAGACTGAACTTGTCTCCTTTAGCTATAGGGGTATCACATGGTTTGCAGTTCTGCATGCCAAATCTTTGCAACACTTTCTCAATATACGTCTTTTGTGATAATCCAAGAATACCCCGAGAACGATCTCGATGTATCTGGATTCCTAATACAAAAGAAGCTTCCCCAAGATCTTTCATCTCAAAATTCTTTGATAGAAATTTCTTGGTATCGTGCAGCATGACAGAGTCATTGGTGGCAAGCAGAATGTCATCCACATACAAAACCAGAAAAATACACTTACTCCCACTAAACTTGTGATACACACAATCATCAGCAGCATTAGTCTCAAAACCAAACGAGACTACTACTTGATGAAACTTGTGGTTCCACTGACGAGAAGCCTGCTTGAGCCCATAGATGGATTTCTTTAATTTGCAAATCATAGACTTTGGATCTCCGGACACAAAATTTTCTGGCTGCACCATATAAATCGTCTCATCAATGTCACCATTGAGAAACGCTGTTTTTACATCCATCTGATGCAACTCAAGATCAAAATGTGCAACTAACGCCATAATAATTCTAAAAGAGTCTTTCGAAGAAACCGGAGAGAAAGTCTCTTTAAAATCAATGTCTTCTCTTTGAGTAAAGCCTTTAGCCACAAGACGACTCTTATATCTTTCCACATTACCTTTCGAATCCCTTTTGGTTTTAAAAATCTATTTACAACCAATAGGCTTCGCACCTGCAGGTAATGGTACAAGATCTCAAACTTTATTGTCTTGCATTGACTTGTACTCCTCATTCATGGCATCTATCCACTTTTGAGAGTTTGGATCATTCATGGCTTGATGGAAATTGATAGGATCATTTTCCATCATTTCACTATTTTCCTCACTTTCTAGGAGATATACTTCATAATCATCCGGAATAGCATTTCTCCTATCTCTCGTGGACCTTCTTAATGGCATTAGTTCTTGAGGTTGTTGAGGTTGTTCTTCTTGAATTACTGTATTATCCTGAGTGGGAAGATTTTCAATATTATCTTGCTGAGGTTCCAAATATACTTCTCGACTAATAACAAGAATAGTAGCCTGAAAATCATCAGAAGTAGAAGTAGGAGTCGAGACCGACTCCTCCCCAAAAGTAATATCTCTAACATTATTTCTCCCCCCAAACTCAACATCCTCAAATAACACAGCATTTTCCGTCTCAAAAATAATTTTTCTAGTGGGATCATAAAACTTGAAACCCCTGGATCTCTCTGAGTAACCAATAAAATAGCTGCTAACGGTTTTGGAGTCCAATTTCTTTTCATTTGGCCTGTAAGGCCTAACCTCAGCTGGACATCCCCAAATATGAAAGTACTTTAAACTGGGCTTTCGTCCAGTCCAAAGCTCAAAAGGTGTTTTCGCAGCTGCTTTAGTTGGTACTCTGTTGAGAATATAAGCTGTAGTTTTCAATGCTTCTCCCCAGAGTGATATTGGCAAGGATGAATGACTAATCATACTCCTAACCATATCCTTTAGAGTTCGGTTTCGTCTTTCAGAAACACCATTCATGCTAGGTGAACCCGGCATGGTGTACTGTGGGATGATCCCACATTTCTCTAGGAAGATAGCAAAGGGACCTGGACGTTGTTCTCCTGAACCATCAGATCTGCCGTAATACTCACCACCACGGTCAGATCTAACAATTTTAATTCTTTTGTTGAGTTGATTCTCAACTTCAGCCTTAAAAATTTTGAACATGTCCAGTGCCTCAGATTTTTCATGAATTAGATATAGGTAGCCATATCGTGAGTAATCATCAATAAATGATACAAAAAATTGTTGACCATTCCAAGAAGCCGTAGGGAATGGACCACAAATATCTGTATGTATCAATTGTAAGACGTCTGTAGTTCTGTTGGCACCTAATCTCTTTATTTTGGTCTGTTTTCCTTTAATACACTCAACACAAACATTTAGATCCGAAAAATCAAGTGTATCTAAAATACCATCTGACACAAGCCTCTCAATTCTGGTTTTTGAGATATGACCCAAACGCTTATGCCATAAATTTGTTGAATTTTCATTATTTGATTTTCGCTTAGTACCTCTAGATTCAACATGCAAGGATTCATTATAGGAAGCAATAATATCGAGCACATACAGATTGTCATAAGCACTTAATGAACCAGTACCAACCATATTGGAATTTAAAGAAAGACTGAACTGACAATTCCCAAATGAACAAGAAAAACCATATTTGTCCAATAAGGAAATAGAAACCAAATTCCGTCTAAAAGACGGTACAATAAAAGTGTCTTTCAAATCCAAAAAGAAACTAGTTCTTAATAACAATCTAAAATGCCCTATTGCCTCCACTTCCACCGACTTGCCATCTCCCACGTAGATGTATCTTTCACCATCAATTGGCTTTCGGCAGCTCAGGCAACCCTGCATTAAAACACTTATATGAGTGGTAGCACCAGAATCTAACCACCAAGTGTTACCAGGTATTGAAGCTAAATTAACTTCAGAACAAACCAAAGTAAGAAATGTACCTTTCTTTATGCGCCAAGCGCGATATTTGGGACATTCCTTCTTTTGGTGTCCAGGTTTGTGACAAAAGAAACAGTCATCTGAATTTTTTATTTTCTGTTTCTTTTGTACTGGACCCTTATCTTTAGCAGCCTTCTCAACCTCCTTAGTTCTTTTGCCCTTATCTCTGGAAGTACTAGCCAACTGAGCAATCTCAGTTCTTTCTTGCTTCAACCTTTCTTCCTCTTGCACACAGTATGAAATGAGCTCATTAAGAGTCCATTTCTCCTTTTGACAGTTATAACTGACCTTAAACTGACTGAACTGTGGAGGAAGCGATATCAGCACTAAATGCACGAGTAAGTCCTCAGACACCTCGAGTTTTAGTGCACTTAATTTTGAAGCAATATGAGACATCTGCATGATGTACTCCCTTATGTTTCCCTTGCCCTTATACTTTAGTGAAATCAAGTTAGCTAAAAGCGTACTTGTCTCGGCCTTATCGTTTTTCACAAAACGCTTTTCAATTTCTGCAAGGTACTCTCTGGCAGTAGTAATTTCCTCAGAGGCAGTGCCTCGAAAAGCTTCTGGAATGCCGCGCTTAATGATCATGTGTAGCACCCCAAACCCGAAGGGGTCAAGGTGCTAATGAAAACACACGCGAAGGAGAAAATCCCATAGAAAAATTTCCAAATAGAGTAATCAAATTGAGATTAGCTATATCAAGAAGCTTACGTTTACTAGTCAAACACCAAGAATCAATATATTTGACTTAATCAAGAACCAATAGAAATAGATCTTAAGAAAACTGACTGGTCAACTACATCAAAGTAATAATAGTCAATTCGTGAAACATAACGTGACCAAAACGCTCATAGGCGTACACGTGGCAAAAGTCAAAGTTCAGCGGAAGCATAGAAATTAAGAATCATACAGTTGACCATCACCAAAGCATACAGCGGAAGCATATGAATCATATAATAGTTTGACCATAACAAATAAATTCAAAAGACGGTCAACTAAAAACAAAAGGTCCCCATTGATCCACATCTGCCATCCGCCATCATCAATTACCTGTAAAACATTTTAAATAATGGGGCTGAGTGCCAGAAAACACTCCGTGGACATACTCATACATTCGTCCCATAATTTGCATAAAAGAATTAACAATAATCATAATAAAGATTTCACATTTGACGTCACAATTCATATGCTCATTAAACATAGTGGAGACCGACCCTAATGTGATCACATATCATCTATAGCATATTCATAACATATTCGGATATCCTCATATGAGTCGTATCAAATCCACAATGAGCAACATAAACATAAATCATAATTCATTTTTCCATATTGGACGAAAGTTTAAATACATTTTCAAAAGAGTTTTGGTAAGTAAGCCCACCTTCTAGCTAAATGTAGCTGACGCTTTAATCTCAACTTGCACGTGCTAAGCCTGCTGCCTCGGGTTAAGACCTACACATAAGGGCTATGTCTTAGAAACTTATTAGGGTAATTAACCTATTCTATAATGTAAATAAGTGTATAAGGTATATCTATAAAATAAAGTCACGAAAAGACGACGCCTAAAGATCAAACGGGTAATCTTAGCTTTAAGCTATACCCGAGCCCTTGATCGAGTATAATATATGGATTAAAATCATAACACTTAAAGTAAGGTTTGAAAGATAATACAACACCAATAAAGTATTACTTATAATATAATATGCTTAATTTGAATTAACTTCAAAATTAAACAAAAATAGAAAAAGAAATAAAATAATTAAATACATAAATAAAATTGTAGTCAAAAGGACTTGAACCCATGACCTTAAATGTAAAATAATGATACCTTAACTACTATACCAAATGATTTAATACAACATAAAACAAACTGTTTTAATTAAATAGCTTCATAAATGTAGTGAATTAATTACATAAAATAAGAATTAAAACTGCACCAAATGGTTTTGAACCCTGGACCTCCAAACACCAACAAAGCACTTAACCATTAAGCTAAGCCATGTTTTTGAAACTAATCATCTTTAATTAATTATATATTTAGTCCAGAAAGCTTTTATGATAAAAAGATTAAAAAGGAATAAAATTACTTTCAGTAGGATTAGAACTCTTGACCTCTTAGACATTAATCTAAACACTAACCATTAAACCATATGTCATTTTCGAAATTTAATTGATGTTATTAATTATATAAGGTTTAAAATCATCTTAGTTAAAAATAATTAAAATGAAATAAAATTACATTAAGAGAGGTCAAACCCTTACCCTTTTAATTAATAAATCTAAACCTATCCATTAAGCTAGATTCAATTTTTGAAATATATAGCTTGATTTTAATTAATTAAATTTGAAATAGAGGACATTAATTACAATAAAGAAGATTTAAAAAAAAAAGGTTTGAACCTTAGACCTTTTGATTAATAAATCTGAACATATCCATTAAGCTAATTACCATTTTTGAAATTTACACATGATTTTAATTAATTTAAAGTTGAAACAGAGGACATTAATTACAAAAAGAGATTTAATAAAAATAAAAATGCATGTAAGAGGATTTGAACCTTAGACCTTTTAGTATTAAATTAAACATCAACCATTGGACTACACAACCTTATGAAAATATTAACCTATACTCTTTATTAAATAGTTTCATAGATCTAAAAGAAAAATAAAATAAATAAATAAATAAAATAAAATGTAACTACAAACACACACAAACACACGCTCAAACATGTACACACACACATTCACGGCAGATTGCACACATGCACAATCTTATATTTTTTTTTCTTTTCTTTTTCTTTTCTTTTCATTAAACAATCATTAACATCTAAAGAGTTCAAGAACACCAAGAACATCATGAATAAAATTAAAAATATATATTAAAGTCATCCAACTAAAATAGCCCTTAAATCACAATATATACACTAAAATCGAAAATAAAGTTCAAATATAAATAAAGAAATGAGGTATTAAAAGGCTAGGGATTAACCCATTTTTAGATCCGAAAATCGGAAGCCTAAACCTCAAAATTTCTTAAAAATAATCGAAGAATAAGAAAGAGGAGAAGAAGAGGAATCCAAAAATGTAATTGCATGTAAAAAATAAGGTTGCCGGAATTTTTCCGACCGGCGGCTCCGGCGGCGATGACGGCGGCGCCGGCGCCGGCGGCGGAGAGGAGGGGAGGCGAGAGGGAGACGGGAGGGAGAGAGAAGAGAGGGATGGGGGCTGACCTAAAAAATGAATCCTCCAAAATGACCTAGCCAATGAGTGAAAGGGGTATTTATATCCCTTAACATTTTAACCTAAAAAATTAATTAAATTCCTAATTAAATCATAACTTGGTCAAATGAAGTCCCACTTAGGTGAAATTAGTCTCTATGGATTCGTATCGACGAGCACTATCATCTACTATATTCGATCGTCTCATTCCGATAACTATAGGTCTCGAAAATAATTAAAAATATAAATGGGCTAAAAAACCCATGAATTGGGCCTAAATAATAAAATGCCTAAATTTTCATTTGGGCCATGAAATCACAATTAAAAATAGATTTGAGCCTATTATAAAATCTTGGGGTGTTACATCATGAGACTAACGCGATTCGAGCGATCCCACTTCTCAAAGTTCCGCTTTTCATCTGCAGAACTTTCATCCGTCAGAGAAGTGGGTTTGTCAACTCTTAGCGAATAGTCTAGATCCATGCAGCCCAAAATTATCAGAATATTTTCTTTCCAATCCTTAAAGTTTGACCCGTTGAGCATAGGAATGTTGTTGGTGTTAGCAGAAATAGAAGTAGCAGACATCATAGCTGAACAGAGAACGAAAATAAAATTAACTATTATGCTCACATTAAACCTTATAATCAATCAATTAAATTAAAAATGCCAGTTCATCTTGAGATATCAGGTGCAACATCAATATCAAGTCTTTGGACAGTAATATTAACTTGCAAATAATTACTTCTTTGTACATTGATAATAAATCCTGTCAAACAATAGCCTTCCTTTGGGCCGACATATTGTTCACATGGATACCTTTATAATTGTCATGTATTTACCACCACAGGTGTTTGTGTATTTCTGGCCAAGCATTAATCTTCCTTTGGGCCGATTAATACCCGCATGAAATACATTCACACAACCGTCTTAATATTCTCAATGAATAAACTTTCACGAGAGAGGTCACTTTGGCGACTTCTTGCTTCCATTAATTCACTTTGAATATTAATAAAAATAAATAGGAACATGAGATGAACTATAACAAAATCAAAATATTCGATTGATTAATTAACTGTAATTGGGGAATTTTAAACTTAATAAAACCCGACTCTTAATTATAAATTAAGATAACTGAAATTTACTGTTAGACAATTATATCATGAACCCAAAAATAATTAGCCTTTCTGAATCAGAAATACGTCGATTAGCAGACAACGACTAATCAATCCACAATATTGATGCACATAAATCAAGGCAATTGAATTACAGTACAATAATGAAACCATATTGCATGGAAGCTTCTCAATTTGCGTGAACACCATATAAGCCAATTAATAATTCATGTGCAAAATATTGAATAGCAAACTCATGAATTCCGAATCTCTGACAAATTAATTGATTTGTCTAGCAATAATTAAGCAATCAATTAAATAGTCCATTCAAAAGTAATCAAACTTAAACATGATAGGTCCTGACCGAAACATGAAGAGGATTGGCGTGAATTAATTGGTAATAACTAAAGCATTAATTCAGCCCATGCTTTTACGAAAAATCAACAAATAGCCAAGTAATCAAATATCATGATTATTCTCGAACTGCGTGAAAACTTTATATGCAATTCTTGATACAAAGAATCAATTCACCCAATGAAATAACAATAATCAAACCATCCGAATTTCATGATTTCGCAAATTAATAAGTTTTCGCATCGTTATTCCAAAGCCAGAAGATCGACGATCATCAAAAATCAAAAATCAAGATTTATTAATTTTTTATTCACAGATCTCAGAGAATCATTCATAGAGTGACTCTGATACCACCTGTTAGAAAATTAAACCACATAGGGCATGCAATAATCCAGATTCACACCCTAAATTCATTAACTCTATGATGATAAAACCGAGATATAATCTATAGCGGAAGCGTACTTGAATCCATAGTTCTTAAATCCCTAATTCTTGATGTGGTATGAATCTTCTAAACGATCGGCACCTTAGGGTTTGCTGTAGAGAATTTTGTAGAAGGAATAAGATTCTATTTTTCTATCTGCCGTCGTTTGGGGACCATAACCCTAACTTATAATAATAAGTTATTTGGGATTTGCAATTCGGTCCCTCAACAAATTACAAATCTATTAATGGTATATACACAATTAAATTCCATGACAAATATTAATACCCTTTAATCCATAATTATAACCTTATTAGATCACATTAATTGGATTACTTTAAGACAGTCATACACATTTAATTAACATATATTAGTCCACATAAAAATATTCCAACAAATTATTCATTTCAAATGGAAATAACTACTGTATTATCTTATATTCTTCGACAACTAAAAAAAATTCAATATTTAGGGCTGGCAAAAAATATCGTCATATCGGAATACCATTCATACCGTACCAGAAAGATGTCGAAGATACCTATATTTACGGTGTACCGGTTTTTGGTAACAATATGAATTTTCAAAAATTAAGATATACCGACATATACCGAAGGTTCGGTAGACTATCATATATCGGTATATACCATCATACTGGTCATATCGTACCATTGTACATGTCGAAGTGAAGATATATATCGGCACATCGGTACATACCGTACTTCGAATTGAATATATATATATATATATATATTGTATATCTATAATAGAATATTTAGTAAGTTTATCATAAAAGTTATGTTTTGATATTTAACATAATACCTAAATTATAACTAAAAATGAACTATTTAAAATTAAATGTAATAAATAATAATCTTATATTTTTTTCGATCAATCAAATTAAAAGTTAAAATGAATAATCAATAAAAATTAAAATATAATGATGTATACGTAAATTATAAGATATAAAATTATTTCAATAGAATAAAAGTCAAATTAAATTATATAATGCATAATAATATTTTATTCTTCTTCAATTTTTAAAACTAAAAATTAACAAAAATGATTGAAACAATTAGAAGAAAATGAGATATATTATATAAAAATATAATACGTAGTTTGTTCATCATAAAAGTTCGTAAACATATAATATTTAATATAATTTAATAATTAAATTATAACTAAAAATCAAACAATGTGAAATAACATGTAATAAATAAGAATTGTATTTTTTTTTTTCAATCTTTAAACTATAAGTTATGATGAATCATCTAAACATTTTAAAGAAAATGAGATATACTATTCAATAATATAATATTTAGGCCTTAATATGTTATTATGAAAGTTTTGAAAAATATTAAATTTCATATAATTTAATACTTAAATTATAACTACAAATTTATCAAATTAAAATATAATGAGATATGACATACGATGCCTATAATACTTAGTATATGTCCATCATAAACATTTATGAAAATATTGTATTTTATATAATTAATGCAAAACTCCAAACTAAAAACTGAACAATGTGAAATCTAATGTAATAAATAATAATCTTATATTCTTCTTTAATCTTTAAACTAAAAGTTATGATGAATTATTGAGAAAATTTAAAGTAAGTATATTTTCTAACCTATTTATGTTTATTATTGATTAATGTTTCTTTATGTATGTATTTTCTTACTAAATATTTTTTAGTATAACGATAATTTCGATATACTGTGAAATGTCTATATGGTACGGACTGAAATATGGGTACAATAAGGTATACCAAACTAATGTATGGTAAGGTATACCGAAATAAAGGTATGATAAATGTATGCATTATATGTCATACTGAACTAAGGTGTACGGGAGGTAAATGTATGACAACTGTATGATTTTTGTCATACCGTAATTAAGATATGATATAAAGTATGACAAAAAAAAGTAAAGTATGTCGTACTTACACCCTCTAGCAGAGTATCTATAATAACAATAATGATAAGGACTAAATTATACTTTCTCCGTCCCAATAGCAAGGTCCACTTTTTATTCCCAATAGCAAGGTCCACTTTTAATAAAAATTGGACCTTGCTATTGGGACGTCCCAATAGCAAGGTCCACAATAGCAAGGTCCACTTTTTATTCCCAATAGCAAGGTCCACTTTTAATAAAAATTAGACCTCGCTATTGGGACGGAGGTAGTAATAATAAAAAAGTGAACTGAATTTTTATTGGGAAAAAAAAAAAAGAGACAGAATATCATGAATGAGCAAACATGTTCAGACAAGACGGAAGAGTAATCATATTGATTGCCAGTGGTGGAAGGAGGATTTAATCTACTACTATACTAGTACTAAACAACATCATCACCTCCGACGCCATTATTTTATCATCTCAATTCTCAATTGTCACCATAATATTGGGAAATTTGTGCGAATATTCGATTGAATCGGTCGATCGGCGGCAATGGCGACTCGGTACTGGGTGGCGTCTCTCCCTGTCCCCCAAGGCGGCTCCGCCTCGTCCGTATGGAGTCGTCTTCAGGAATCCATCTCCAAACAGGCCTTTGACACCTCACTCTACAGAGTATTGTTGTTCGTTGCTGATGTCTTCAGCAATACGTGTTTTTCTCCGATCTTGATTCGCCAATTGTGTGTGTGTTTTTTGTAATAGTTTTTGTTTTTGTTTAAATTCTTCAGTTCAACATTCCGAATCTGCGCGTAGGCACCCTGGATTCGCTGTTGGCTCTCGGCGACGACCTATTGAAGGCGAGTTGTTCAGAAACCTTAGCTGATTTTGTTGAAATTGTTATGCCTGTTGCTTCATTGGAGTAAGGTTCTGATTTTGGCAGGCGAACAGCTTTATTGAAGGAGTGTCTCACAAAATCCGGCGACAGATTGAGGAACTGGAGAGGGTGTCAGGAGTTGTTAGTAGCTCGCTTACTGTGGATGGGGTTCCTGTTGACTCTTATCTTACTAGGTTGCATATTCTTGAATCTTTCTTTATGCATTGCAGTTTGTTAGCGTAGATTTGATTAAAGGTTTTTTTTTTTTTTTCTGTAGATTCGTCTGGGATGAGGCAAAGTATCCGACAATGTCTCCGCTGAGGGAGATTGTGGATGGAATCCATGTACTAATTGCCAAGATTGAGGATGATCTCAAGGTGTGCCCACTCTATTACATCATATAATCCTTTCATCATTTTGTTTTCAATATGGATTTTGTCGAATAAATTAGTAAAGCAATGAACGCTTTGGAGGTATCATAAATGTTGGAGAGATAAGTACTGTCATCTAACTAACTTGTGACTTGATGATTGGGAACATACCACTGAAGTTCCTTGGATATCTCTCTGATGCATTAGTTGCTTGGTTATATCCATGATAGTTCTGTGAGAGGTGCCAAGCATGTATAGTAAACCTCAAATTTTGATTAAGCTGTTCGGAGACTAGGAGAACCAGATAAGTTCATAGCACCTGACCTCCCTTTTCTCCCATATGCTTCTATAGTTATGTAACTTATGTTGGCCCCATCAACCTAAATTAATGTTGGTCAAGTGGAATGCATTGTGGCTGGGATTGTTAATTTGACATTGTGCTGCCAAGTATTATCCTTTTTTTTAATTTGATGTGTCACTAACATTTCATCCAGTATAGGTTCTTGGCCTAAAAAGTGACCCTTTTTGCCTTTCTGGTATCAGAATTACCTGGCACTTTCTTTGATGACATGATTATCACCCATTAGGAAGATCAGATGTGCTAAGCTTTGGCACAATTAATTTTTTATCTTATATTATAAAACATGTGGGTGTTCCCACAGCTAGTGGTTGAACTTTGAGTTTCTTTACCTGAATGACGTGGAACTATATGGTATCCTCTGAAGAAGCCTCTTCAATTTCATGATCACATTCTTTCAAGTTAAAATCTCTCTGACCCTAGTGACTATTGTTCTCTGGCACAGAAAAGATTCTAAACAACTATAGAATAAATAATATCATTTGAGAGAGATGATTAACAACTGGTATTTGTTGTTCATCTTGTGATGTTTTTCTGTTCTATACTCTTCTTATACGCTTTTAACAGTAGAATAATTTAATCTGCCAAAACTGTTGGCTTGTTAATGACTTTTTGATATAAAAACTTAAGAAATTTTCAATATATTTACTTTAATAATATATAACATTGTAGTGAGAAAAAATTAAACTAAACCATATGTTTTTCTTTCTAAAATTTTCTGAAAGCAATTGCAATCATAGAAATTAGATGCTGATGTACATGCCAGGTGCCATTACAATCATGTCAGAGCCAGTTACCTGTTAAAGGACATTATGATCAACGGTTCTAATAGTTCTTTTGTTGTGATTTAAGTACATTGTGTCACATAAAGATGTTTCATAATAGTTTGTTATGTCACTAGATCTGATGGTAGTATTAATTCTATGAGTCTGTGTTACTTACTGTACTCAACAATCCCCTATTTCTTCTCTTCTTATATATATATATATACACATACTCGTGGGCTTCCATGTCTTAAGTTTCTGGCCTTGAAGCCATTACTGTGCTCATTAAGCGTATGTGGATTTCCTTCACAGGTCCGTGTTGCTGAGTATAACAATGTGCGCAGCCAACTGAATGCCATCAATAGAAAGCAGGCTGGAAGGTATGTGAGTAATTTAAACTCTTAAGTATCTGGGGTTTGGGTTATGGTAAGTTTAAGAATGAAATAAATACAAATTTTTATTCTGACTATTAGTCATTCTGGAAGCGTAGGTCATGTGTATTAGTGAATTAATAAATGATTCTGATTTGTGAGATTTAAGGTAAATACCAAAAAAGTGTTGTTTGCCTAAATGTCTGAAATCTATATAACTGTAGCTTGGAATGAGAATGCTGCTTGTGCTGCTGTTCCTGTTTGAATGTTACTCCTCTCATTTGTGAGTGAAAAACACAGTCTCTTGTACGTAATGTAAGCCATGCTTGGCACAAGTTGTGAAACAAAACTTGGAAGTCCATTTACTGTTTAGTACATTTGTTATGAACTTTATCAGGATTCAGGGGTTAGTTTCTTATTGAAGGATTATGTCTAGGTACTGCTTTACAATAAATGTCTAGTTGCTCAATTTGGTGGCTCATTATGATCACGTGTGATTGTTTGGTATCTCACTCCTGAAGAGGATTATATCTATGAAAAAGAAGTGAGATAAAGTTGCTTCAAAGTATTGAAAAACCATTTATGAGAATGCACATAGATGAGGAAAAAATTATAACTAATACAGATGATGAAATTTCTTATTTTGTATGTGTTTGAATGCTTTAGTGGCTTCAGAAGTTAGGGCTGTAGTTTCGGCTATAAATCCTTTACATGAATTTTTCCCACAGAAACATGTTGGGAGGCGGGGTTGTCCCTACAATTTCCAGAATGCATTTTCCACTTTCCAAAATAAATCCAAATCCAATTACTTTTCTCAAAAAGAGAGAAGAAAAAAAAAGGCAATCAATACATTCATTATATTTTTATTTATACTATTATTTGAGTTTTCTTAATTGGCTTCTGGGAGGTGTTCTTCTGGATACCCTTTCTTTCTTTAACAAATCACGTGAGACTTTGAACATATTTGTGAATTCTATAAGTCTATTAATGAGTGTTTCCTAATAGCCTTTTGGGGTCTCTCAACAAATATTAGACGCAGCTTCGAAGGTTTCTCAAGACATACAGTCAAGTATTTTATATTTTTCTACATGTGAACGATTTGGTCAAAACTTTTTGAAGAAAAATTAGGGGGCGTTTGGTATTCATATACCAGTATATCAGATATCAAATATGGGTATGGATATCAGATATTAGATATGGGTATCAGATTGAGATCTGATATCTGTTTTTAAAATGAACTTTTCTGATATGAGATATCAAATCTTGATTAAAATAAAATTAACTTTTAACTGAAACGTAGTAATAATAATAATAATAATAATAATAATAATAATAATAATAATAATAATAATAATTTTCTAGCATACCAAATTATACTAAAGTATTTTGCAAGTGTCATTGATCATTACGTTTCAACCTATCAACATTAGATCATCCTAATATACAAAAAAAAGAATCTCCTGAAAGATTAGGGATGAATGAATGTTTGATAGATAAGCTATGCAAAGGGCATATCCAGCCGGACCATAACCTGAAAAGAGCAAAATACTAGACATTAGAAGCAGAATACTTTGTTTTTCCAAACCAAACATCAGTAAGGTTTGGTGTTTTTCCAACACCAAATCACAATGCTCAGCAGAATTCACAAATCACAACATTACTTAGGCAAGTTATTTCAGTTCACATCAAATTTCAACTAATCATCACAAATTCAATCTAACTTCCACCACACAACTAGCCTACAGTAAGCAACTAAGCATCATTGATACCTTCAGACAGATTCCATTATTCAATATTTACTATTATAGTCTCCAAACTAGCAAAGCATATATCGAATCAATAAAACCTCATTTTTCTTCCAAATTATCACAGTGTCTTCATACAACAACCATTTGAGCTAACAATATTCTCCCCATAACATATATAAAACAAAAGGGCCTATAAAGATCAAATCTTGAATCACGCCTCCAAGCAAAACAACACATATGAACTAATGATTCATGAAAATAAATAAATAAATCAATCAAAAGGGCATAAATTTCCAACAAAATCACCTTCAATGAAGCCAGAAAATTGGGTCAAGAAAGCATTGATCTGCTCTCTGTATATGTATCCAACACTTCCAAACCCACCAACAACACCCAAAAGAAGAAGCACCGCCAAGATTGTGCCTTTAACCGCAGTGTCCTCCCCGCCGCCGTCCTCCGCCGCATCACTGTCCCTATTCTCATCATTCTCACTCCTTGGGTTGAAATTCAAGAATCTCCTAAGGCTTTGCGGAGGAGCTGTATTGGGAGTCTTGGAAAGCATTTTCTGTTGCGATTTCTTGATCCAACACTTCCAAACCCACCAACAACACCCAAAAGAAGAAGCACCGCCAAGATTGTGCCTTTAACCGCAGTGTCCTCCCCGCCGCCGTCCTCCGCCGCATCACTGTCCCTATTCTCATCATTCTCACTCCTTGGGTTGAAATTCAAGAATCTCCTAAGGCTTTGCGGAGGAGCTGTATTGGGAGTCTTGGAAAGCATTTTCTGTTGCGATTTCTTGTTCTCCCTCACTGAAAAACATGGCTTCAGAAAATGGAAGTGTTTAGGCTTGAACCCCAACAAAGCGATGCAAAGACTCGGTCTTTGCAGGGGAGTGACGACGGAGGTGGATGAGGAGAGGCTGAGGCACGGCGGTAGGAATGAATGGTGATGAAGGATGCAGAAATTGGATGTAGTGGGGATATGAGTTATACCGGTGCAAATATTAGTATATGAAATATGTTAAAAGTGGGGATATGAGTATATCAAAGATATCAATTTGATATCCATATATTAATATACCAAGCACATGGTATGGGTATGAGTCATTTTGATACCCATACCTGATATACGTATATGGATACCAAACGCTCCCTTAGTGCTTTGAGAACATAATGATTTGATATATTCTTTTGTTGATGCTTTATGATTAAGTGTTATTAGATAAGTAAAGGGAGAACTTTGTAGTTGGAACTTGGAAGTTTGGTGCACATGTAATATTGGCGTTCTGGTGGGAATGACTGAAGGAGAATGAACTGTTCTCTTTCTCTATCACACACACACATACATATACACACACAAGCGTGCATACACACTCTCTCACAAGCAGGCATGAATGCAATTTGCGTAAACAGGTTGAAGTTTTAATGTGATAATAGCATTTAAATCATCACTTTATTCAGTTATGAATTTATTATACCTTGCTGCTTCAATTATCTTATTCAAATGATTTCCATATGCAGCTTAGCTGTTCGTGATCTTTCAAATTTAGTAAAACCAGAAGATGTCGTTAGTTCGGAACACTTGACAACCCTTCTTGCAATTGTTTCAAAGTATTCTAAGAAGGACTGGTTATCAAGCTATGAGACACTGACAACATACGTGGTAAGTGCTGTAGTTACTAGATTGGAGCCGTTCTCATTATTCATCCAGACTGCAGTAGAATGCCCACCATCTTCTTTTCATCCTGATTGCGTAGGCTATGTGCCAAGGAATAAAGAAGTATCTTGTATTCATCAAACCTGAAATTTGGCATAGTGCTTGCTGGCAATCAACGACTGATTTTAGATTGTTTAAATTCTGATTTGGAAAATTCCACCTTTTGATTGAACTATTTGTTTAGGTCCCCAGATCCTCGAAGAAGTTACATGAGGATAATGAATATGCTCTTTATACTGTGACATTATTCAATCGCGATGCTGACAATTTTAGAACCAAGGCGCGTGAAAGAAATTTCCAGGTAAGTGATGGTCACCCCATTTGTTTTTTATTTGTTTCATCTCCTCCTCTATGGGTTTTAAAAATAACTTGCAACTAATGCATGGGTTAGGTTCAAAATTTGTACCTTTTCGAAGCTCTATCTGTAATAAGACCCTTCACTAATATTTTCTTTTGTTTTGTGATATAGATTCGTGATTTTGAATATAATCCTGAGACACAAGAGAGTCGGAAGCAGGAGCTTGAAAAGCTGATGCAAGACCAGGAGACAATGAGGAGCTCTCTTTTGCAATGGTGCTATACTAGTTATGGAGAGGTCTTTATCTCCCCTTTTATAATTTGCTGAAATTAGTTTCTCAGTTGTAAATCTGTGCATTATGTGATTAGCTTTTCAGAGTCTCAATGACTTAGATGGAAACAATAGAAAATTGTCTGTGGAATTAGATATTGATTTCTTATATGGTTTAGTGTGCAATCTTTGGGAAGGATGGGGACAATTTTTACTGAAATTCTTCTTTAGGGGCTTAAATTTAGTCTGGTTCTACTAAGGCGCCTCTCTTGGGAAGGCTGGGGACAATTCTGAAATTGTTCTTCTGGGACTTCAATTTATTCTGGTTCCTACACCATAAATATTTGTCAAACTTGAAAGGTAGTAGATTTTACTTGTGTAAAGAGATTGTTAACTGGCATAACTGTTTTCTGAATATTTAGATTTGTTCCATGATATGTTGGATTATCTCGTGTCCCCTTTATTCCTTTTAAATTTATATTAGTAGTTCAATGTATTTGTACTTTTTTGCATTCAGTTACGAACTGGTTTTAGCTTCATTGGGCATCTTGTACTTAGAAGTAAAACCTGAGTACTTATATGACTAGCAAACTATAAATTTCATCATTGAAACATCTTATCAATTGAAAATTCTTTTGCAATATTGGAATTTGTGAGATAATATTGTCTGGCTAAATCATTGTGTTCCCTTGTATCTACAGAATTCAAAGCAGCCACCTTATTCAGTCCATCTGCACTCTTAGAACATAATGTATGATATCATCATACCTTTATTAGAATCAACACCCCATTTTCTTTCCAGCAGTGCCGAAGTATAGCCAAGAATTAAATAGGACTCGGAAGAAAACTCCATTAGAGAGTACTGAGAAATCATTCATGTATCTGTTGTGATGTGGAACTTAAATTCTTTGATCTACTATCTTTCCACTACTTCATGAATCATGATGAACTGAGCCTGTTAGAGGTCATATTCCTGTTCTTTTAAAAATAATTATTTTAGACTAGCAAAAGAAATTTAAAGAATTGCCATCTATTCGTATTTCCTGGAGTCAATTTGATATCCATTTATACCTTTTTAAGATAGCGGCTTGACATTTAGTGGCAATCATTATAATTTTTGGAGTAAAACTTCATCAGCTCTCCTCTGTAATGAGCAGCCTATTCTGCAACCTTTTCCATATGTTTTTCTTTGATTTATTCCTACGCCATAATCAATGATTATCTCCAATTTGAAGCATCTTGATTTAAAAAATCTATATGGCATGTGAGATCCATCTGGTTTTGGATTTGATTTTGATTTGTTCTATTACAGGTTTTTAGTTCCTGGATGCACTTCTGTGCTGTACGCATTTTTAGTGAAAGCATTCTCCGATATGGCCTGCCACCAACTTTTCTGGTAGTTATACTACCTTTCATATAACTTTCTGTTTATCTGCCTCTTTTGCGTTATCTTTGTCAGATACAGTGATACACTGGAAATCTAAGCACCTATATTGAGATCTCTTATTGACAACTTTTTTCTTTCTTTTTTTCAATTATGAATTTCAGTCTGTTGTACTGTCACCTCCGGTAAAAAGTGAGAAGAAAGTTCGGTCCATTCTTGAGGGAATGTGTAGCAACTCAAACAGGTACTACCTTCAGTTGCTTTTTAGCTCTTCCTGCATCTCATGAAACGTTTATAGCCTTTTTTGACGAACAAATCCGAAGCCTGTGACTGTTGGATTATGACCAACTAGATTTGGCTGAAGCTGTCTAATTTTCTAGGTAGAATTTATTTGGATAGAGTTATGTCCTGGCACCTCATGACTTTTATTGGATATTTAAAATGGAAAAGAAAAAAAAAACCACATGGCTTCTCTTTTTCTTATCATAAAAACATGTATATGAATTATGAAGAAACATATGTAGAGCAGTTACTGTCAAACGGTTATGGATGGTTTGTCACCTATCCATCCAAAGCAGATGCATTGTCTTCTGTTTAATCAATTTAAACAACTCCTTGTGAAGGCCACAATGTTTATGGTCCCATGACCTTTTGAACTCGGATTTTAGTAAAATGTTTTACTGAAGAAAACTTTTGTTGTGATCATTATCTTCTATGTGTTACTGCAGCACATACTGGAAAACTGAGGATGAAGGAGGAATGGGCGGTTTTGCAGGTGAAGCAGATGCGCATCCTTATGTCTCGTTCACCATAAATCTTATTTAAGGTGAGACATTGAAGTGTCACTATCCATTTTCAATCCACGTGTTGTTTTTTTATTGGCCTCCAAAAATAAAGATATTCTGTCCTTGTATAATAGAGTAAATTGCCCAATTCTTTTTGTCCTTGAGAAGCATATGCTGCCTGTAAAACAAACTCCCCACCTATTCTTTTTGTAATTGCTTGCGGAACTTAAGAATCTGAGTAACTATATCGGACTACTACTTTCCCCAAACTTTTGTTGTCAGATGTGGTGTTTTGACCGATGTTATTGAATGTTTTATCTGCAAGAAATAAATAATGGAATGAAATAAGCCACTTTGGTCTGAAGTTTTCAGCCTTGTTATCTTCATTTTAACATTACACTCCTGCACCACTGCACTTGTTAGCCCTGCGAGTTTGGGCTCACACTATGAAGGATGTTGGGATGTCGACATCGAACAACAGCTTTCGTAGTGAAAGATAGAACCAAAGAAGACACTGTTAATCTCTGATTGTGTTGCTAGATTGCATGAATATGCACGAGACATGTTGCGAAAGGGAAGGGAAATGTGCCCTCAACAAGTTGGCAAATTGTGACAGAGGACAGTATGGTGTAAATGTAGCCCTAGAGATGTGGAATATATATAGAACGGAACACAGAAATTACAGACTGATACAAACTGCTCTGATTCTTTAATTTTAAGACAACATTGCACATGTTATCACTATTTTACTACATTATGAGTGGTGAGCCAAGTTTGTTTCATAGTGCCACAAGAATGTCAAATTTTCTCTCATCCATTTTGGTTATAAGCCAGAGATGCACCAATGATTTGTTTCCAGATCTCTCCATTTTACACAATGGTTTGCACTTCTTGGATGTCCTAAAGGGACGATTCTTCATTCCTATATTATCTATTATTTTTGTGTGCATTCTGACATCAATAAATATTGATTCAAAGAAAATTGTAGTAAGCCACTGAGATTCCAAACTGCAACCGAAGGTTTAACCCTCTGTTTATCATTCCCCCCCCCCCCCCCCCCCCCCCCTTTTTTTTTTTCTCGGTTAGGGTCCTACTTATTATATGAACATTTTTCACATTGTTTCTTTAATCATATATTTCCCATTAAAAAAATAACATATATGAGAGCAGTAGGGTGTGTGTGTATTGAAGAGTTGAAGTAATTATGGTTTGTGAGTTGTGAGCATGTATATGTATATGTGATGTGTTGTTTACTCTGAAATGTATTTATGGCAGTGGTCCTCATAGCCTTCAGAGGCCATGTTTTCAACTGTAATTAATAAGACTGATTCCCTTCACCATTCTTATTTTAGCTACAACTACAACTACCCCCCAAGATAACCCTATGGGCTATGGCACGCTAAATAATAAAAAACTGTTGGGGTGGTCTCCTGTGGGACGGTCTAACGGATCGTTTTCGTTAGACGGGTCATAACCCGACCCGTTATTCTAGCTTCATATCTAGTGACATTTCAATTCATAGTATGTGGCACTTCAGTTCATGATTGATGATACTTAGCTTCATCTCTCGTGACACTGGGCTTCACACAATAGTTAAAGATAATACTAAAAAATATTTCATATCTGGTGACACTTTCAGTTCATAATATGTGACACTTCAGTTCATGATTGGTGATACCTAGCTTCATATTCGGTGACACTTCATTGTTATTTGCTTTAATAATTCAACATGATAGTTCGTTGTACATGCTTGTTATGTTAGTGATACTTCACGTTACAATTGATAGGACTTCACATAATAGTTAAAGATATTACTAAAAAAATATTAAAATTTATTAAGACTTATGCTACTTCATATCCGGTGACACTTCAGTTCATAGTATGTGACACTTCCGTTTATGATTGGTGATACTTAGCTTCATATCTGGTGACACTTCATTGTGACCCGGATCCGGGTCGGATCTTAATATCCGTCTAACGGTTTATGACCCGTTAGACGGTCTAACACAAGTCTTTGTCAAAACTGTTTTATTTGGATTTTTTGGAATAAAGAACCATGACTCATTCTTTCTTAAAATAAATTACCTAGACACCCACATGACCGTTTCACTCAGTGTTGCACTTTTAATTTACAATATTTTTGTGATTTAGTTTAATTTTACAATTGTATGTTAGGGTTCACCCCCACCCAATTAGGGGTTATAATTATTTAATTTTCAGTTTTGAATTAATAATTAATTATTATGGTTGATTATTTCATTATTAAATTTCATAATTTTTTTAATTCATTTTTTGTTGATAAAATGTTATTCTAATTAATTTTTATTTTATAATTAATATTATTAAAATCACAAATTTGATAGTAAACCATGCGCGAGGTGAAACACGAAGAAGTATAACATGAAATTTGAACCGCTAAACACATGTGTTAGAATAAATATTACAACATAATGTTTATGGTATTTGTTGGAGGGTGCATAATATTCCTAAGAATGGGCAAATTAACACACTAAATTTATACGAGGAATTAGAAACAGGCGGGGTTGATAAGATTATACTTGAAATAGATGATTCATATCACTATACTTATATGTTTGTGCCCGACCAATTTTGTTTGTACCCAAATAACCAACGACACAATGAATTCAATTTCTTGAATTTATCACACTAAAAATGAATATATATCAAATTTATATGCATGTTGCTCAACTCATTTATAGAGTAAGGGACCATTGTCTCAAGAAATGAAAAAGAAACAATTTAGAACAAGAAAAAAGAAGACAAAGAAGCAAGTGGGGATGAATAGATTAGTCGATATTAGGACAACCCACGCCTTAGTAAGCCTATGAGGACACAAATTAAGGAGACAATCACAATGCAACTGAATGACCAAATGGAGCTTGATCTGGTCCCATAATTAATCCCCTCAAACCAACGTACCACTGCTCAATGCAATATATAATTAAATTTATCTACTACTAGTTATATAATACAATATTAACAAATCTAATTAATACTTCATTATAAATATTGAATCCTAAAGTAGGGCAAATTTCATATTACTCCCCTGCGTTTTCTCGAAAAAAAAAAAAAACCATCTGTGTTAAAAAAATAGTCTAAAACCCCCCTCTGTTATGTATAATTCATCAAAAAAGCCCCTTTTTGAGAAAGTGAATTACATTTGCTAAAAAAGAGTATATGATTCTTATTTTTACAATTTTCGTATTATTTTTTAAATTTAATTAACTTTTTAAAATAGTAGTTTGACCAAATACTATAATTTTTAAATAATATAAAATATATTAATATGTTAAAAACATACGTAACATAGGAAATTATCAAAATAGCTAAAAATTAGTAGTATAATCAAATACTAAAATTTTTAAATGATATAAAATATATTTATCTATAACAAAAATTATAAAAATAAGAATCACACACTCTTTTTTAGTAAATATAATTCACTTTCTCAAAAAGGAATTTTTTTGATGAATAATACATCACAGAGGGAATTTTTAAACTATTTAATTAACACAGGGGATTTTTTGATTTTTCAGAAAAACACAGGGTAATATGAAATTTGCCCTATACTTTAAGTTACAGTATAATAATTAAACTGTATTCTCAACTTTTATTTATTAAATAATATATATAAATATGTGTGTTCATTGATTACATAGTATTTTTTTATTTTACACATGGACCCAGAAGTCAGTGAATCCAAACCTTAATTATAATTAATGAACCCTGAATCATAAACCATAAACTACAATCCCTCACCAGTCCACTCCCATGCCAAGTGGACCCCATTCACGTTGATGAAATATACAAAAAATAAATAAATTATACAAATACTTATAACTAGTCTAAAAATGTAAAGTCCACCAAAAAGAGAAAATAATACACACACACACACATTTGCGTGTTAATTTGTGTGTGTTTTCATTGGCTAAATAAAAATAAAATCTGGGTTGAGGATCTGATTGAATATAATTCGGTGTGTTGCAGTATTTGTCTGGATGTAGATGGACTTATTGCAAGAAAAAGACCACAGAATGGCGAAGAGGATTTTATTTTCCTCTTTTCAATTTTTTCCTCTTCCACACACAACTTACAGAATCTACCTTTATTTATATACGGTCAACCTTAGTCTAATTAATTATAAAATCAAATTCTGTGTGTGTGTACTTAAAAAAAAAGATTAATTTTTGTTTTGGAGTTTTATCATGCATTGGAAAAGAAAATAATCCACGATTATCTTAGATGTGCTTCCGATATCAAACATTTTATAAGCCATATTCAAAAGAAAATTAATTATCATTACCCAGAACTAGTAGTTCTCAAGCTATATATATATACACTCTTACTGGAATGGGCATTATTAATTTGATTTTACAAAAGTCGGTAAATAATTGTGGTATGTATGTATATTATCAGTGGCAACTTTTAGTCACCAATACCATTTTTATACTGTTTTCAATTTACCAAAATATTTAGAAGGTTAACAAAGAAGGGGGCTTTGTCAAACAAAAGCATAGACATATGATGGATAAATTAAGAGTAATGCGCAAAGAATTGACAAATATTATAGAATGTTATATAATATATATCCACTTAAACTAATTAAAGAAAATATTAATAGAATATATAAGAGCCTCTTTTTTTTTTTTTTTTTTCCATTTGTTGGTACCATGCAATTACACATGGCCAAAGCCAATGTACCTTATCCTCTTTAGTCTTTTCTTTATATTTATTTATTTAGGGAGTTATTATTTTTCCATTTTTGTCGTGTTCGGTGGCGAATGTATTAAGGTTTGATTGACTCATCACCATGCATGTCTGTATAAAAATACCAGAGAAAATTTGATAAACAAGAAAACGACAGTTTCTCAATTTAATTAGATAAAATATTATCTTGTAATATTGTTCATGATCAGTAAATATTATGTTAATAATATACTAATATATTTAGACTGAGACAAAATATAATATCAAAGAAAATATAAAAATTATATGAAGAATCCATGTCGGGTAAGTGGGTAAAGTTACATTAATATTGTTTGATACATTTTGTTCATTTAATTTCTAAGTAAAAGAAAATGTACTTTTAATATGAACCAGATAGTGGTTGGTATTAATGAGTTGAAAATCTTGGCCAATTAATGAATGGTTTCGGAATAAAAAATAATCAACTGCATATTCCTTATTTTTAGAGGTGCGTCGATGCTAGATCTCTACACAATGTGTTACGCGGCAGGATCACACCATGTGTAAAGTTATCAGGCGGTCGTTCAGCATTTCGGTCCATTTTCCATGCTCCGGTTTTCGAATTCACGGATCAGACCACCCATCTCAATTTTCGGTGTTACAGTTCCGTTACACTTATGTAAGGGCCTCATCATCTCAGACCAGACACCATTTCTTCTCAATTCCTGCGATGGGGTAAAAATTCTGGGGCCCACTAAGGGGACGGCATGTAGGAATTTTCTAAACCACATTTATGTATATTTATGCATATGTGTGTGTGTATGTGATGGTCCCAGACGAGTTTTATTCAGTTTAGAGGGGGGTGAATGAACTGAATTTCAAATTAAATTTTTACTTGCGGAATTCTTTGGGCCTAGACTCATTTAACTTAGATTAGTGTCTATTTTCAGTTTTTAAGATATAGTTTCAGTTGTGTGTCGTGTAAGCTTGTGTGTAAACTTTTAAAGATAAACAAAGCACGGAAAGATACATCACACAATCAGTTTATAGAGATTCTAAGTCTTAAAACTTCTATGTCCTCTCTTTCTTCCTTTGAAGGGTTAAATTCACTATATAACTTGAGTTCACTTTACAAATTATACAATGAAAGGCGGTTAGCTGAACTGGTAACAATAAGCTTCTTTACAGAGTTACCTTAGTTGGGTCGACAGCTCACACTTGCAGTCTCCGATAGGTGGCTATTGCGGCGGAAAGTTCTTTAGCGGGGGCTCACACCAAGTCGAAGAGTTAGGTGCTTTTGACGTCTTTACAAGATTTTAGATCTCTTTTGATCTTCAAGAGGGTGATTCTTGAATGAGGATAATCAACTGGATGAGCTCCTAGAACTGAGTAGATGTTGATACGGGTGTGAATCTTTGAGAAGAGTTTTGGCCAGAGCTTGGTCGCAAGTTGGATATACTTTGAGATGTATGGCTCTTCTCTTCTAGTATGGACTTTTGCAGATGTCTTATAATTTTGCTCAATATCTAGCTATTACAACTTTGCAAGCTTCTTTTGACTTTTGAATGTATAAACTCAGTAAACTTGATCAGTTTAGTGTAAGTTGAAGATTACAATCAAATGATCTATCTTGCAAGGATTATTGTTTAGTGTATATTTGTCCTATCTTATCTTAGTATTTTAGTATCTTTCGTAGGTATTTTTCCTTTGTTTTTGTGTGATTTCATGTTATTTCCTTCACTTTTGCTCTTTTGGTGAGTTGTGTAGATTTGCACAAGATCTTGAGAAAATGGAGGATTCATTACTATAAAATTTGAGGGATTCAAGACAATGGAAAGGTAGAGAATCGAATAAGGAGTGCGTGGCAAGTTGAATCGGGTCAATCGGCCAAGAAATGAGGGAGAACGAGCCAAAACCGTGGAAGCTGCCGAAGACAGAATTGTCAGAGTACGCGACCGCGCGGGACGCGCGACCGTGCGGCTACCCTCTCGGCCAAGAGGCCCCGCAAGCGTGCGGTTCCCGCGGGCGCGCGGTGTCCCACCGGCGCGCGAGACGCTCTGTTTCGCCCGATTTACCCTGTCTTTCACTCGACTCTCGCCTTTTCATTCACCATTTTGCACAAGGAGACATTTCCTTCAACCTCCATCATTTTGGCATGTTGGATAGGAGACTTTTGGCCAACCTAATCTTGTAATAGGATCATAGGGATTTATTTCCCTAAATCTAGTCTTGGACTTTTGCTCTCCAATCTCCCCCCAAATCCATCTCAATTAATGCTCCATCATCATCATCTTACCACCTTACCTCTCTCCTACCACCATACCTCTCATCATTTACACCATTCATCATCTCTCTCTCTCTCTCTTACGTATCTCATTCCTCTCTCATATGATAGATAGATTTTGGGGATTCATCTCATCACACCAAAACACACCATTCACTCCTATTCCACTCATACTTCATTCACTACCATTCCACCCACCATCTCATCTTCCAATTCTCTCACCACTTCATCCTCTCTACCATTCTCCCCATTCTCTCTACACACACACTACACACACAAAATCTCTACACCATTTCTCTCAACATTTCACACCCTCACCTTCACCTAAGAGAAGAGGAGAAAAAGAAGAGCAAGGGATCGAACCAAGGGAGACGGAGAAGAGACGAGACGGACCGACGATGAGCCATCCGCGGAAGCTAAGCTCGAGGAGGTTTATCTTGTGTTTTTCTTTACATTTCTTGGATGTATTCATGGAGGTTGTTCCAAACTCTTGAAAGACACTTAATATTGTAGAAGTTTGAGTTATTTGCATTTGATTTATGAGATGACTTTCTTCTATGGTATTTGTGTTGTTTTGAGCATGTTTAGTGGCTAATCTCACTATTAAGGGTAGAGGATCGATGTGGTTTGATCTATGCTTGTTCTTGTTGATTGTTGTTGTTGGAATCGTGCTTTTTCATGTTTAGGTACTTGATCACTACTTGAACATTGATAGGATTTAGAGGAGTCTTGATTGTGAATCTAAATCCAAAAATTGGTTCCTTCGACGTTAGGTGGATGTGGTTCCTAAGCCTAATATGTTAATCTTGCTTGTATGATATAGCTAAGAGAGGTTTAACGGATAGAAGGTGACAGTAATTGAAGTTAAACTAATTGGAAGGGTCTATCGTATTTGTGAGAGTAGCATTATCAACTTGAATAAAGCATGGTGATAAAACCATTAAGAGAATCTACACCCTAATACCTTAATCCAACTTATTTCCTCCAATCTTAATTTAATTTGTGTTTTTGCATTTAATTGTCTTAGTTTATTGTTTATTTTGAATTCCTAGCATAATCATCATCAAGTCCCTTGTTAGAATGTTTAGATTTTATTTTAGTTGTTTTGTTGAAAGCATGTGTAGCCTTTAGATAATTCTTTCCTACAAAGTCTTCCTTGAGAGATCGACTCGGGTTAAGCTTATTGCTTCTACAATTGACCCCGTCCAATTGCGGGTGTGGTCCTAAGTAGTTATCTCGTGAGCATAAACCGGAAAATATAAGTGTAAATTTGGACTCAATCAATTATTTTGACAGTTTGTATAGCAAGAACGTTAGATGATAATCTTAATATTTGCAAAAATCTCCCTTCAAAGCTCTGATTCACTCTTCTTATATAGATGGATGGAAAATGACCATTGATCATTTTTAGACTTAAATAAGTTTGTCATCTTATTGGTGCAAAGAGCCGTTTGAGAGATTCAAATGCTTTAGCAATAAAGTCTGGGTTGACTTTTGTAATCAGTTTTTCAGTTTCTTGATTATTTGGTATTTTTCAGTTCGAGAAGCTTTAGTCCAGAAGTCTCATACTTCAATTGGGAGACACTTCAGTTCGGTTTTCTTGCGAACTTTGTTTGACGGCTCTTCTTCAGCTCAATCAAGTTTTGAGGTAAGCTTGATGTCTCTTCTTTAGTTCAGTTAAGTTATGTTGATCCCGGTGCGAGTCTATGTCAGTTTAGAAGGGGGGGTGAATAAACTGACTCAAAAACTTGACTTTTTGTGCGGAATATATGGGGCCCTTGACTCGCGTAGAAAGCTTATCTGTGCATTGATCAGTTGAGACTGAAAGCTTTGCTTATCAGTGCAGCTTGTGTGCTAAGGTATGCAGTTAAGAATATGCAGAAGTTTAAGCAGAAAGAATAGCACACACACAACTTATAGAGGTTCGAAGCTTCTTGATTGTTGTTGTTGGAATCGTGCTTTTTCATGTTTAGGTACTTGATCACTACTTGAACATTGATAGGATTTAGAGGAGTCTTGATTGTGAATCTAAATTCGGAAATTGGTTCCTTCGACGTTAGGTTGATGGGGTTCCTAAGCCTAATATGTTAATCTTGCTTGTATGATATAGCTAATAGAGGTTTAACGGATAGAAGGTGACAGTAATTGAAGTTAAACTAATTGGAAGGGTCTATCGTATTTGTAAGAGTAGCATTATCAACTTGAATAAAGCATAGTGATAAAACTATTGAGAGAATCTACACCCTAATACCTTAATCCAACTTATTTCCTCCAATCTTAATTTAATTTGTGTTTTTGCATTCAATTGTCTTACTTTATTGTTTATTTTGAATTTCCAGCATAATCATCATCAAGTCCCTTGTTAGAATGTTTAAATTTTATTTTAGTTGTTTTGTTGAAAGCATGTGTAGCCTTTAGATAATTCTTTCCTACAAAGTCTTTCTTGAGAGATCGACTAGGGTTAAGCTTATTGCTTCTACAATTGACCCCGTCCAATTGCGGGTGTGGTCCTAAGTAGTTGTCTCGTGAGCATAAACCGGAAAATATAAGTGTAAATTTGGACCCAATCAAATTTTGGCGCCGTTGCCGGGGAAGACTTTTAAGAATTGTCTTATTGGTGCTATATTTGCTCTTGTTTTATTTGTTTGCGTTTGTGAAAGTGATCTTGTTTAAGTGTCGTGTTTGTGTTGTTATTTTTGTTTTGATTTTCTTGTATTGATTGTTTAGTCTCACCTTTCTTTTCGCAAGGTACGTGTGATCTCTGTTTTGTTTTTGGTTGTGTATGCTAGGGAGACGAAGTCTCAACCGGAGATTAGCCCCCATGTTTGACAACATTCACCGACCAAGGAGATTCAATATATTCGAGTAGGAAAGAGAGATGGAAGCTAACCCCCTCAACAATCCCGAAAATGCCAATGCGGCTAGGAACATAAGAGACTTTGCTCGTCCCGTGATTGGGGCGTCGAATTCTTGCATTGTTCTTGGTGAAGCCGCAAGGAACTACAAGTTGAAGAACATTCATTTTAGCCAACTTTCCTCATTCTACGGGATGCCGGCCGAAGATGCTTTGAACTTCATCCGGGAGTTCTATGCCGTTGTTCAAACCTTTCCTCTACAAGGTTTGAATGAAGATCAATTGAAGATGAGGTGTTTTCCCTACACCTTGAAGGATCGAGCCAAGACATGGTTCATGTCCCTACCAGCCAACTTATTGGCCAATTGGAATGCCGTCTACGAGAAGTTTATGGCCAAGTACTACTCCAACCAAAAGACCCAAGATTTGAGAGCTCAAATTGTTACCTTTACCCAATCCCCGGGTGAATCATTTCATGAAGCTTGGGATCAATTTCGAGGTCTCCAACAACAATACCCTCACCACCACCTGGTACCCGAGTTGCTCAACCAATTCTTCTACGACAGGCTTTCACAAAATTTCCAATATATGGTGGACAATGCGTCGGGTGGAGACATTGGAGGCCGCACCGCCGAAGAGGTCTCAAACATCTATGAGACCATGGCCACAACTTCTCAACAAAAGAGTGCTAGGGGGAAGAGAGCTTCCGTCAATGAAGCCAACCCTAGTTATGATGTGACGAAACAACTTGCCGAGTTGACAAGGTAAGTAGAGATGCTTCGAACCTCCGAGAGACCACCCCAACAAGCCATGACCATTGAGACTTGTGGGATTTGTGGAAAGTATGGCCATGGAGCCAATTTGTGCCAAAGTTCGATCGAGCCGGAGTCAAGCGAAGAGGCTCATTTCCATGCTCTTCAAGAGCAAGTGCATGCCCTTCAAGGATTCCAATCTCGCTAACCTTTCAACCCATACTCTCAATCATACAATCCAGGGTAGAGAAACCACCCAAATTTCTCTTGGAGACAACCTCAACAACCACCTCAACCGCCACAACAACCACCTCCACCCCAACAAGCTGGAGGTGGCCAAGCTCCACCTTATCCGAGGCCGTAACAATATCCGGCTCAACCGAACCATCCCACAAGGCCGTCCTTAGAAGATACACTACAAGCCTTCATGCAGGCCACTCAACAAAGATTCGAGTCCGTGGAAGCATCTGTTAAGCGGATTGAAGTCCAAGTGGGCCAAGTTGCAGATATGGTGAGTGACCTGTCCAAGCGGCTAAAGAGCGGAAAATTGTCAAGCCAGCCTGAGCAAGTGCACGCTATTACTGTGCTCAAAAGTGGCGGCATTGAGGAGAATGAGCTTAGAGAGCCCAACTCGAAGGAAGTTACCTTTAAAAAAGAAGAGGAAGCTCGTCAACTACAACAAAATGAGCCTGAAAAAGAAAAAGAAGAAGTGGAGAAGCCCACACTCCACAAGGCCGCAAATCCCTACACTCCTCCAATTCTATTTCCAAGCCGGTTGAGGAATGAGAAGCAAGACACCCAATTTCAAGAGTTCTACAAGCTCTTATCAAAGGTGAATGTCAACCTTTCACTCCTTGATGTCATTCGCAATGTGCCGGCCTATGTCAAGTTCTTCCAATTCACTACCATTCCACCCACCATCTCATCTTCCAATTCTCTTACCACTCCATCCTCTCTACCATTCTCCCCATTCTCTCTACACACACACTACACACACAAAATCTTTATACCATTTCTCTCAACATTTCACACCCTCACCTTCACCTAAGAGAAGAGGAGAAAAGAAAGAGCAAGGGATCGAACCAAGGGAGACGGAGAAGAGACGAGACGGACCGACGACGAGCCATCCGCGGAAGCTAAGCTCGAGGAGGTTTATCTTGTGTTTTTCTTTACATTTCTTGGATGTATTCATGGAGGTTGTTCCAAACTCTTGAAAGACACTTAATATTGTAGAAGTTTGAGTTATTTACATTTGATTTATGAGATGACTTTCTTCTATGGTATTTGTGTTGTTTTGAGCATGTTTAGTGGCTAATCTCACTATTGAGGATAGAGGATCGATGTGGTTTGATCTATGCTTGTTCTTGTTGATTGTTGTTGTTGGAATCGAACTTTTTCATGTTTAGGTACTTGATCACTACTTGAACATTGATAGGATTTAGAGGAGTCTTGATTGTGAATCTAAATCCGGAAATTGGTTCCTTCGACATTAGGTGGATGTGGTTCCTAAGCCTAATATGTTAATCTTGCTTGTATGATATAGCTAAGAGAGGTTTAACGGATAGAAGGTGACAGTAATTGAAGTTAAACTAATTGGAAGGGTCTATCGTATTTGTGAGAGTAGCATTATCAACTTGAATAAAGCATGGTGATAAAACCATTAAGAGAATCTACACCCTAATACCTTAATCCAACTTATTTCCTCCAATCTTAATTTAATTTGTGTTTTTGCATTTAATTGTCTTAGTTTATTGTTTATTTTGAATTCCTAGCATAATCATCATCAAGTCCCTTGTTAGAATGTTTAGATTTTATTTTAGTTGTTTTGTTGAAAGCATGTGTAGCCTTTAGATAATTCTTTCCTACAAAGTCTTCCTTGAGAGATCGACTCGGGTTAAGCTTATTGCTTCTACAATTGACCCCGTCCAATTGCGGGTGTGGTCCTAAGTAGTTATCTCGTGAGCATAAACCGGAAAATATAAGTGTAAATTTGGACTCAATCAATTATTTTGACAGTTTGTATAGCAAGAACGTTAGATGATAATCTTAATATTTGCAAAAATCTCCCTTCAAAGCTCTGATTCACTCTTCTTATATAGATGGATGGAAAATGACCATTGATCATTTTTAGACTTAAATAAGTTTGTCATCTTATTGGTGCAAAGAGCCGTTTGAGAGATTCAAATGCTTTAGCAATAAAGTCTGGGTTGACTTTTGTAATCAGTTTTTCAGTTGCTTGATTATTTGGTATTCTTCAGTTCGAGAAGCTTTAGTCCAGAAGTCTCATACTTCAGTTGGGAGACACTTCAGTTCGGTTTTCTTGCGAACTTTGTTTGACGGCTCTTCTTCAGCTCAATCAAGTTTTGAGGTAAGCTTGATGTCTCTTCTTTAGTTCAGTTAAGTTATGTTGATCCCGGTGCGAGTCTATGTCAGTTTAGAAGGTGGTGAATAAACTGACTCTAAAACTTGACTTTTTATGCGGAATATATGGGGCCCTTGACTCGCGTAGAAAGCTTATCTGTGCATTGATCAGTTAAGACTGAAAGCTTTGCTTATCAGTGCAGCTTGTGTGCTAAGGTATGCAGTTAAGAAATATGCAGAAGTTTAAGCAGAAAGAATAGCACACACACAACTTATAGAGGTTCGAAGCTTCTTGCTTCTACGTCCTTTCTTCCTTCCGCAGAAGGGCAATCCACTATGCAATTGTAAAGTTTCTTTATTACAGCTACACAGTGAAGAAATCTGTTGAACTTAAAAATGGCACCCTTCAAACTGAGCGCGGCTCCCTTTTCAACTGTTGCTATCCCGGAAGAATAGACTTATCAGTAAGCCATTTCTCAGTCGGTTCTGGTCGACATCTCACACTTATCGGTCCCAACTGCTCGCTAAGACTTTAGTTTCTATTGCCCATCTGTACAAGGTTTTATATTTCTCTCAATCTTCAAGAAAAACAGTCTTGAATCTGTTATCAACTTGAATGTTCCTTGAACTGAGCTGAGTAGTTGATCGTTGAATAGCTTGAGCTGAGAAGCTTTGCTCTGGTTGGATATCTTCGACAGCTAGCGGCTTGCTTTGGAACTTGAAGTACGTCTTCTCAGCTGGGACTTATCACACTTGTGATGATTAAACTTTGAGCTGTGGGGAAGGAGAAAGAAAGCTCAATCTGCAAAATAGCAAGAGTTAGTTTTTGGTGAAAAAGTCTTGATCAAAATGAGATTCACTCTCCTTATATAGATGAGTGATATCTGTGACTGTTAGTTTCTACCAATCGTTGGTTCAGGATCTTTAATAATAGCTTATCAGGTAGTAGTTGCTTCAGCTATCAATTTTAGACTTCAACTGATGGATTTTCAGCTGTCTCGACTTTCAGCTCTGAGATCATCCAGTTGGCAGTTTCTCAGCTGCCTCAAGATTCAGTTCTGGAATGGTCCAGTTCAGCTGCCTTGGTCTTCAGCTCTGGGTCTTGGCAGCTGAGCTTCAAAGCTTTCATCTTTTGGATTCTAGTCGGCTTTTTATCTGAGCTTTTCTCCCAGCCTGATTGATCATAGTTGTAATTTGATCAGTTCAGTTAGACTTCTTGCAAGCTTGATCTTTCAAGCTAGCTCTTGTCTCATCAGTTTTTCTTAGCTTCCAGCTAAACTGATGGTTACTCATCTGGTGGATGTTTTCTAGTTTTCAGCTTTACTGGTTTTCTTGAAGCATCCTCTTCAGCTGGTTGACCATGCTCCAAGGTGTTTGACTTTCGCTTCAGCGGAGCTGAATCTTGGAATTTTACTTGGTTATTAAATCAGTTTCCAGCCTGAATAACTTGCAATTTTTTATAGAACTTTTCCATATGTTTTGACATCTCATCAAAACCATTAGTTGGGCTACCTTGATAGTTTTCCCAACAATTTTTCCCTTTTTGATGATGTCAAAACCTGTTAGTGATGATGGAAAAACTGTATACTTCAAAACATTCGAGATGTTTGAGTTCAGATAGTATTAGAGCATTTTAATGGCTTTATCGCTAAGCAAGTATTAGAGCTTATCATTAAACAAGTTTTAATGGCTTGTTTAGATAGATATCAGAGCTTAAAGTAATAACTTTGTATCAAAGCTATATTCTTCAGAGCTTTGAGTATATGATATCAGAGTTTTATGATTATCAAAGCTTCTAGGCATGTCATAGCAAAACACAAAGCTTTAAGTACTAGTCGCTCTTCTGATCTTGTAGCGTGAGTATCAAAATCAACAAAGTGGTGATGCCATTAGGTTTTTTTATAGCTTTTGAAAAGCTTTTAGATATATTAGTTCTAAGAGTGCTTATTCTTGTTCAGTTCAGTTTATCATATAGTTAATTTGATCATTTTAATTTATCAGAGCATGGGTATTAGAGTATATTTGATCAAATTAGTGAACAGAGCATATTTGCATCAGAGAGAGAGAGAGAAAGTTGAGCATGTTGAGAACTGATTTATCATTCAAGCAAAAAGACTTATAAGGAAGTTTAAGAACTGAGAGAGAGAGAGAAATATCAAGAGCTGATATTTTTAACTCCCCTTTTCAACTGGAACTGATCATCATTCAGCTCCATCTTCTTTTGCTCGATTCTCCTTTTTCATACTTACAAGGAGAGATGTCTGGTATGCTATGAATGCCCCAATTTTGCTGATCAAGTTTGGCATTCTCCCAAGTCCAGATTTGTAAGCCTTGAGCTTGCCATTCTTGCTGCTCAGGCTGGACTTCCCCCTCAACGGTAGCTTCCCCCTGAAGTTGTACCTCTCTTTGGATCTGATCCCAAAGAGGTAAGAGTTTCATCACCGTTTTCATCTTTTCCATCATCATCTTTCTCTTTCCCCTTTTTGGCATCATCCAAAAGGGTGAGCTGATGGAGATCATTAGTTAGCAATGACAATTGTGGCAAAAGAGAAAAGGAAGTTACCAGTAAATTGTTTGTGATGTGGGGACCTTGGGACTTAGGCATTGGCATTGATAGCCAGGAATAGATGTCCTGACTATGTGATCAGATGAGCAAGATCAGAGAGAGAGAATGGATCTTACCTGATTATGTGAGCTGATGCAGTGGTGAGGAATGACTCATCCTGTGTTATGAAGAACACATCCTCGTGAAGAGGAGTTGTGGAGGAGTTTGAGGGCTCATGGTCTAGAAGGGGTGCGTCATGTGGCATGGAGCACTGGAACCTCTTAATCATGGAATCCATGATTTCTTCGATGGTTGGTGGTGTACTGAGTGGATGATTCATCCAACTTCTGCTCTAGTGTCCTTCCGCTATCCAGAAGGAGTTACCTCATTTTTGAGCCATAAGCAGCAGGTGGCGTCATCCACCTGGAATCTCCAGAAATGTTACTGGAGATATCGTCTAAGCTTCTCGAAGAGTGGGGAGTTGAGATCCCCAATGAGACCAAAACAGCTTTGTAGCTAATGGTCAAGGCTTTGATTGAAGTCTTCTTCCAGTGAGTCTGGGTGAGCCGAGGAGGGAGGCTCACTGATTGCAGGTGCTGTGGACTAATCACTCATGTGAGTGAAAGAGTCATTATCAGTCATAGACTGATATGCGTCAGCAGGAGGGTCAGCTACTGTGAGTGGCTTCTTTCCTTTAGCCGAGCTGATGACCTCCATCAGTTATGGTCTCGACTTTCTTGGGTTGATAGTTTTGCCACTGTGTTTTCGGTGGACATAAACTGTGGGAAGGAAATCTCGTCTACAGAGAAGTGATCCTCCTAGAATATCAACTTCTATATACTCTCTTATGATGCGGCTGAGGCGATTCACGAACCCTATCTTGGATTTGAACATGCCGGTGGGTCGATCAAACTCAGCAAGCTCAACATGGTGGTGAAGTTGAGCCAATATGAAGGATGGCCAATCTGCCTTGCACCCAAAATACATGGCTGCCAAAATGTGAGTAACATTGTCATTGAACTGTGTATTGTGAGTACCTCCAAGAAGGATGTGCACAACAGCGTCCATAAGTTGGATAATTTATGGCGTGAGACTTTCTTTCAAATTGTTTGAGAAGTCTCGATGGTGGATGTGTGGAAGCGTCCATCTATCCCATAGCTCCATTTTTCTTGGAAGCGCCAGTTCATGCACTTTCAGACCATTGCCTGAAAGTTTAAACAATGTCATTATCGTGTATTTTGTGATGGTGATGACATGATTAAAAACTACCGAGATGATGTTGTGCCCTCAGACTTCTGCATTGCAGTAAAATTCAGCTACATGTATTGGTAGTCGTCTGCTGGGCATCATCGTGATGAATGTCAGGAGCCCACAAGTCTTCAAAGACTGTAGAAGCAAAGCAGTCTTCTCTGCACCTATTCGAGCTTGAAGAAGCTCTAGGTTTACAGACTTATCCTTTCTCATCTTCTTTAGGATATGTTTTGTATTCATCATGTGGAATGGAGGTGCCATTTCTGCGATGACAGATGATGTTAGAGAGAAAGATTCTAGGATAAGTATGAGAGAAGATGAGAAGAGGGGATGAGTTAAGAATGATAATGATGCAGACCATCTTCTCATTGCTTATAAAGCATTAGCTTGGCATGCATTTATCAATAGCAATTGATTGTTTCTAGCTGATCATCCATCTAATTTGATGGAAAGTCAGCTAAGTAAATGATGCATGCATCTCAGCCATCCACTTGGGTTTTAACTTTTTGATCAAACGGCTGAGAGCTGAGGGTTTTTAAAATCTGGGTAGTTGCCATAAATAGCAAAATATTTTCCTGCAAATTTGCTATTTATATCCCTCAGACTTCGTCTCTCACTACTACCTTTAGTAGTTTGCTAATTTAGTGCTTAGCATGGAGACTTTAATGGCAACTCAGATGAACAGAGGACTTATTTTGAAATTAGAACGTTGGATGTAAGTTTTGGCAAATTAATGATCACAACAGTAACTATTCAAAAAAAGCTTGAGGAATAGGGAACATAGAGGCTTATCATGAATCAGCTGGGACACGGTCAGCTGATTGATTGAAGAGGATTTTTGTGGCAGCTGTTGAGACATTGAGCTCTGGGCGTCAGTTTCCTGTTGAACTGATTGAAGCGCTTTGAAACTGATCTTGTTAGTTTGGTCGATCAGCTGGTGAATGACTCTTATGTCAGTCTCCTTTTCTTGAGTGGGTGAGTTGGACTAGCTTCTCTGCTTCCTTTCGAGCTACTGTTTGACCTTCTTCTTTTTGAGGCTGAGCCTGATGCATCATTTGAAAGATCAATTTTGGCTTCTTTCTCAGCTTGCTTGACAAGAACTGTTGAGCTTGTCAGCTTTGAGGTGGTCAGCTCTGGCGTTCCTCTATTGGGGGAGTTGGACTGATTGATCAGTCGTGCTACTTCTGAGCTTGACTTGATAAGAGAAGTAACATAACTTCTGGACAAGAGATTTGGTGACGTGGCTGTATCTTCAACATCTTTGTCTCCTTTGTGTCCAAGCTTTTGTTTCCTCAAAGTTGCTACAACTTGAGTATGTGATAGATCCCAGTCTATCTTTTCATTTGCATCTTCAACCTGTAGAGATGCTTCTTCTGACTGAATTGATATACTATCAAAATTCAGTTTGCGGTTGTGAAGATCAGTTTGGTTGAATAACTAATTTACAGCGGCAACTTCTTATGATCTCAAGTTGGCTTGAACATCAGTTAGCATGACCTTAGCTAGAATTTGGTTATCAAGTCGATGCTTCATAATGCGCTGCACTTGCACAATGGTTGGAGAAAATGGATTTGAGGCTCCAATCTATTTGATACTCCAAGTTTCTTCACGTTGCCAAAAACTCATACCATGAAAGGCAATCAACAAGAAATGGGACTGGATTGGCATGGAATGTCTCCAGTTGTACCAGTAGAAGTACCGGTGCAGTCGTTTGAATAACTGATTATCTTACTTTGCAACGTAGGTGAAGTGAGTGAGAAAAAGATTTGTCACGTCCTTCTGTGCACTCTTAACTGCATATTCTCCACTGTAATAAGTACGAATATTGTCCTCAGTCAGCTAGAGAGGAGGGCATGTTCTCCTGAAGTAGTCAGCTCCATAATTTGGATGAGGGATTCCAATAAATGGAATAAGCTCATCTAGATCAGAGCAGGGCTTGAAGTTGACTGATAATCCATTCTTGGATTGTGGAGAATGAACTTCATTGGCAGTTGAGCTGCTTGAAGTTGGATTGCCAGGTTTGACTTTTGATCTTCTCTTCTTCTTGAGTGAATGAAGATGAGCACTCCATTTCTTGAGAATCCAGTCAGAGATAAGGACTGGTAGAGAGTCATCATTTGGAAGACTCAACATATCTTCAAGAACTTTGCTCATTCTTAGAACAAGTCCTACTTTGGACTCAAATTTCTCAGTCTTCTTTGAGTCAGCAGCTTTGATGACTTGATGCTTAAATTGGGAGAAGACAAAATCTGCCCAATTAGCTTCCAATCCTTCAGCAAGGTGTATCATTACCTTGTATCTCTCTTGAGTAAGTTGACTCAAGCTTCCAATGGCACCGAACATCATCTTGTTCATGATGTCGAGTAGAACTCCATACTCGACCTTCAGTCAGTTTTAGCTATGGTAAAACTGAATTATTTGCTGCAGGTTGAAGCTCACCATTCCTTCCAGTATGGTTTAGCTGAATTCTTCAGATCTTGAACCTTAGGCCCTTTCCTTGGAAGTTAAAAGATTTCTCCAATTTTTCTTTCAGTGATTTGAATTTTACCCCCTTGAATCACTGAGGAGATGAGCTTCTCATCTGTAGTAATCTTTGCTTGAAGTAGGAACTTGCTTACCAAGTCTTGTCTGAAGAACTTTGGTGGAGTTTCCAGATAATATAGAATTCTGGTTTTATGAAGATTAACTAGAAGAAATGGGTTGTTTGATTCTTTAAGAATCAACTGAAATTTCTTCCTTTCCAGGAATTTGTCTCTCATCATTTTCTCTTTGAAAAAAAATGAAAGCTTGGGATGATTCGACCGTTTTATGAATTTTGACTGAATTGAGAATTCAGGATTCTTGAAAGAGAGAGAGAGAGAAATACTCTTTGAGAAGATGAGTGTGTGAGTATTTCTGAATAGATGGGAGTAAAGGGGTATTTATGAGTAGGGAGAGAAACTCATAAATTTGTTGGTCAAAAGAAGTGATGGCCCCTTGTCAGTTCTCCAGTCTGATCATCCACTGCTTGCTGATGCTCTCTAGTCTGATGATCCATGGCTGACTTCTCAACCGTTTCTGATTGAGTTAGTGTTGCAGCTTTCTGTTCAGCTGGACTCTGTTTAGAGTCCTTTTTGCAGTCATGCCTTTCTTCTGAGGACATGTATTTCTGAACAGCGAAAAAGACATCATCTGAGTCGGAGTTTGATTGAACTATAGACTCCGTTAACTTGGTTGTTCCTTTCCCTCTTGTTACTGGCACAGTTGGGATCAGCTTCTGCCTTAGTCCTGGCTACAGCTCTCTGATTGTTACTAGAGGCAGTGTTACTTTATCCACCTTTAGGATGAAATCATCAGGGTCAACCTGCTGATGGTTCGTTTCTTCTGGCATTTCATCAGGAATCAGCTTTTCCAGAATAAAGATGACTCTATTGATGTAGTACATCTTTTGAGGAAAGCACTTGGAACTTTTGGTTTTGGCTTCCACAATGTCCACAAACTTCATCAGTTGTTTAAAGAAGTACATGGACCAGTCTATCTCCTTTTCTTCCCAGATGGCATTGCAGATCTTGTATTTAATCTCTGACATTTCATTGTGACTTTCGCACAATCTCACCATTATCTATGTGGCCACAGCTAATAGCACTTGAAATTCCTTTCAAAATTTGGACGTCAGATAATTAATGTGGAAACTTTCTTCAGCAGGGTTAGTCACCCATCTGCCGAAGCAGATCCTGGCGTTCACTTCTGATTCTTCAATGTTATCTCCTCTTTTTAGTAGACCAAATATATTCTTCAGGACTGAAGGGGTGATCAAGATTCCCAGGCCCCTTACTTCAGTTGTGATCAACAGTGATTCTTTTCCACTACTTTTGGATATACCCTTGTGGGGATACTCTTTGTGAATGTCTTCAGTTTCGCCGATTCAATCATTTCTATGATCAAATCGAACATTTGTGTGTAGTTGGTGAATTATCGACAGTTGGTTCGACTGAGTATCTTATCATGATACAGATCTTTGTAGAAGACCATTCAATCTTCACCGGTGAGTTTGAAGTTGTACTTCCTACGGTGAATGTTGGTAGTGAATTGAGCCATGAAAGAAGATTAGGGAGATTTGTAAGGCTGAAGAGAATAGAGAATTCTTGATAGAGTTTTGAGAGAGAGACTGGGTGCTTGAGTGCTTGATCAGCTGTATGAGTGATTTGAAGGGAAACAACTAATCTATTTATAGCCTCAAGTAGACGGTGTATCCAACGGTAAAAAGAATTTGAGAGGAGCTAAATCGAGCGGTTCCGATTAATCTATTAATTTGTTTTTCAAATTTATCTGTTAGTGTTAAATGAGGAGAGAGAAAGTGGGTCCAATGGTAATATTGAGTTGACACACCATTTTACTGTCCAGTAAGAAAATAAATTCAATTTGAACTTATCTGATTGTAGCTCTCCTTCTTAAAACTCCACGTGGCTTTGAGGTGCTGACGTCATCAGTTGGCCTTATCAGTTGATGACTGATGATCTCCTCGGCTCAGGCTGATCAGTTCTAGTTGGAGTTCCTTCAGCTTAACTCCCAGCTTTTCATCAACTTGAGCTGTTCTCTTAACTTCACTCTTCATAAGATTTTCAGCTATTTCCTTCAACTGAAGCTTTGTCATTTCAGTCAGTTTTGGATTCAACTGCTCTCATCAGTTGATCACGACTGGTTGAAAACTGATACCTTCAAGAATTAGTCTACTCTTCTCCTTTCTCCAGCTTTCTTTTAGCCTTCGTCATTTCTTCAGAACTGATTTGGTTCATCAGTTTAAGCTTCATAGCTTTTAGTGAACTGATGCCATTTTGATCCAGTTTTCTTCTTCAGCTAGAGTGTTCTTCTTCACTTCTTCACTTGGCTGATCATCATCCTTCTTTGAAGCTAGTTCAAGCAACCCAATTGGATACACAGCTCCACAAATCTAGCTTCTGGCAATGGCTTGGTGAAGATATCAGCTATCTGCTTCTCTGTGTTTACATATTTGATGCATATGTCCTTCTTTTCGATGTGATTTCTGATGAAGTGATGCCTGATATCAATGTGCTTTGTTCTCGAATGCAATACTAGATTTTGAGATATTACAATAGCACTATTATTATCATAGTAGATAGGCACTTCTTCAGTATCCACCTTATAATCTTTCAGTTGTTGCTTCATCCAAATAATTTGTGCACAATAGTTACCAGAAGCTATATACTCGGCTTCAATTGTTGACGTGGCAACTGAGTGCTGCTTTTTGCTAAACTAGGATATCAGTTTGTTCCTAAGAAACTGACGTGTTCGACTGGTGCTTTTCTTGTCGATCTTGTATCCTCCGAAGTCTGAGTCTGAGTAGCTTATTAGACTCAAGCTATCATCTCTGGGATACCATAATCTAAGATTTATGGTCTCTTTGAGGTACTTCATGATCCTCTTTGCTGCTTCGAGATGGCTTTTCTTCGAATTAGCTTGGAACCTTGTACACAGCCCGACTGAATTGGAAATATCTGGTCGGCTGGCTGTCAGGTAGAGAAGAGATCTAATGATGCCTCTGTAGAACATCTGGTTGACTAATTCTCCTTCTTCATCAAGGGTTAGCTGCACTGATGTGTTCATTAGAATCTTGAGAGTTTTTCCCTTATCGGTTCCAAACTTCTTTACAAGCTCTTTGGTATACTTAGCTTGACTGATGAAGATTCCGTCTTCTAGCTGTTTCACTTGGAGTCCTAGGAAGAAAGTCATTTATCCCATCATGCTCATCTCAAATTTGCTTGCATCAGTTGAGCGAATCGAGTGCAGAGATCTTTACTCTTTGATCCAAAAATTATGTCATCCACATAAATTTGGACCATTAAGATCTCAACTGATCGTTCTATTCTGAATAGAGTACGATCAGTGACTTCTTTTTGAAACCCATTCTTTAGCAAGAATGTTGTAAGGGTTTCATACCAAGCTCTTGGTTCTTGTTTCAGTCCATATAGAGCTTTCTTCAGCTTGTAGACTTGATCTCCAATTTCAAATACTGGAGGTTACTCGACATAAATGTCCTCTTTGAGCATTCCTTGCAAGAACACATTTTTCACGTCCATTTGATAGACAGTGAAATTGTTGTGAGCTGCATAGGTGATGAACAGCCTAATAGCTTCCAGTCTGGCAACTGGTGCAAATGTCTCATCAAAGTTGATCCTTTCAATTTGAGAGTATCCCTTGGCTACCAGTCTTGCCTTGTTTTTTATAATCACGCCTTATTCATCCAGCTTGTTGCGAAAGACCCACTTTGTCCTAATGACTTTTTAGGTTTTCGGCCCGTTGACAAGAAACGATACATTGTTTCTTGTTAACTGGTTCAGCTCCTCTTGCATCGCAATGATCCAGTCTGAATCTTCAAGGGCTTCTTTGATGTTGGCTAGTTCCACTTGCGAGATAAAGCATGTGAAGAGAGCATGCTCAGTTGATCCTCTAGTTTGAACACGGTTTCTGGGATCTTCAACAATTTTTTCTGTTGGATGGCTTCGGAGCCATTTAGGTATGTTGGCTTTAGCTGGTTCTTTAGTTGCTCCTTCAACTGATCCTTCAGCTGGTTCTTCAGCTGCTGCTTTATCTCCAGTTTGCTCACCAATTTCACTAGTTCTTCCCCCTATTTCAATTGTGGGGTTTGTGGTCTCAGTACGAATTGTGTCCTCATTGACCATGTTGTCTTCAATTGGTCTGGATTCTGTTTCAATGCCATCTTCTAGTGAAGCTTGAAACCACTCTGGAATAATGTGATCAACATAGTCCTGCGAGTTTTCAGTTTCACTGGGTAGTGCTTGTACTGATGTATTATTTTTCTCTTTGTTCATGTACTCATCAACAAGCTCTTCAAATAAAACATGACATGTTACTTCCACAACAAGTGTTCATTTATTGAACACTCTATAAGCTTGTGAAGGAGGGGCATTATAGCCGAGAAAGATCCCCTCATCAGCTTTGGCATTAAAGGCTTTCAGTTGAGTTTTGCCATTATTGTGGATGTAACATTTACAGCCCAATATCTTAAAGTAAGAGATAGAAGACTTGCGACCCTTGTACAGCTCATAGGGTATTTTGTCATGTGTTGTGACGATGGCACTTTTATTTTGAGTATGGCGGGCTGTGTTGATTGCTTTGGCCCAATAGCTTTCAGCTATGTTGGCATCTGCTATCATTGCTCGAGCTGCCTCCTTGAGCGTGTGATTTCTTCATTCAGCTATGCCATTTTGTTGAGAAGTCCTTGCAGCTTAGGGCTCATGAGTGACTCCCAGTTCACTCAGAAAGTTGATCAGTTGCTAATTGACAAATTCAGTTCCATTATCGGACCTTATCCTTTGAACTGATTTTCCCTTGTCAGTTTACAACCTTCTGATTAGTGTTGATAGCTTGGCAAAGGTTTCATCTTTACTTCTCAGGAACTCCACCCAGGTGTATCTTGATTAGTCATCCACTACTACAAGACTGAACTTCTTGCCTCTGGGGGTTGGTGGCCTCATTGGTCAAAATAGGTCCATGTGTAGTAGCTGTAGAATATCAGTTGTTCCTTGAGGATGGCTCTTGTTCTTGAATGACGACTTCACTTGCTTCCCTTTTTGGCATGGTCCGCAGACTCCAACTTTCTTTTAGATCTCCTTAGGAAGCCCCCCAACCAGCTCTTTCTTGGCTAGATAGTTGATCGTTTTGAAGTTGAGGTGATTTAGTCGTCGATACCATAGCTGGCTTAATTCAGTTGATCTTTTTGAAAGAAAGCAAGCTTCTGAGTAGCTAGTTGACCGGTCAACAAAATACATGTTGCCTTTTCGTACTCCAGTCAGGAGTATTGCTCCAGTTGACTTATCTCTGATGTCACACGAGCTGTTGCTGAAGTTGATTGAATAGCCATTGTCACAAAGCTGGTTGATGCTTATCAGCTTGTGCCTCAGCCCTTCAACACGTGACACTCCGTTAACGACAACTTTCCCTTTGACTACGAACCCTTCTTCAATAGTTTGGCTCTTTGAGTTGTCTCCTAATATAATTAGTGGTTCCTTAACCTTTTTATAACCGTCGAGATCATTCTTGTCTCCGCGTCATATGCTTGGAGTACCCGCTATCCAGATACCAAGTATCTTTGCCCTTTTTCTTGGATAGGATGCCCTTTCCATCTTCTTCATCATCGGCCATGAGGCAGAGCAAAGCTTCATCATCTGAGCTGTAGCTGTCTGAGTCGATTCCTGACGGATAGTCTGAATCGTCTAGCACGGTGTTTTTAGAATTGGCAATCATTGCTTTCCTCTTGAAGAAGCTTCTTCTGACCTTGGTCTTCTTATCCTCAGGTAGCTCTGGACACTCATATCTGTAGTGTCCTTGCTTGTGGCAGGGGAAACATTATTTGATATTTCGATTAGCCACTCGAAATTGTTTAGCTAGCTGCTGGCTTCGTTCTCCTTTAGCAGCTTCATCAACTTGAGGTAAAGCTGATTATTGATCTCTGACTTTCTTTAACCTTTCCAGCAATTTTGTAATTGTCTGGATTTGCTCATTTATGTCTTCAGTCAGGATCTCCTTCTTTTCGGCTGATTCTCTTCTTCGATCAATCAACGATCCTTCGGGGTTCTCTCTAGCAGGTAAGCTTCTTAGTCAAAAGTTGTTTCTTCCTTGAGTTCCTCTGAACGGATTTCTTTCTGCGTAGAAGGAGGCATTTTGAGTTGATGTCGAAGTAGATGCATCTCTCTTTTGGTTCAGGCTATACTCGTGAGCCTTGAGAGATCTGAACATTTCTCTAGGTGTAATGCTATTCAAGTCTCTTGACTCTTTGATAGCAATTTGTCTGTGAGATTGTAAAGAATTTTTGAGTTTATCTCACAACTGGGATAGCTCCTTCCTAGATTATTCATCTTACTTATTATGCCGAGAAATCTTGTTTTAAGGCTTGAGATGCTTTCTTTCGGCTATATTTTGAAAGTAATATTTATCAACTGCTAGCTGGAGCTTGTTTCCTTTGATGGCCTCGGAATCTTTGCATAGATCGGCTAGCAAGTCCCAAATCTCCTTTGTTGTTCTGCAGTTCTTCGTGTCCTTCATGTGATCCTCGTCTAGAGTTTGGAACAATGCGGCTTAGGCCACAAACTCTAGATTTTTTAGCTTCTTCTCTTCAGTTGTGAGAAGGTGCGTTGGATTCGGGATCCTGGCCGATTGGTTGACATCAACAATGTGTGCTTCATTGTCCATCATTATAATGATTGGACCTTCTTCGATAACTTTCCACATATTTTCGTGGATTGAGTAAAGGTGAGCCTTCATTCTCCTGCTCCAGTTATCATAATTCTCAACTAAAAAAATAGGTAGCTTATGGTTTTCCATAGCTGACAGGTTAGCATAGATAAAGGATCTGATTCAGTTGATCCGCAAAAATGACTGATCCTTAGAATCAACCACTCTGATACCACTTGTTGATCCCGGTGTGAGTCTATGTCAGTTTAGAGAGGGGATGAATAAACTAAGTCAAAAACTTAACTTTTTGTGCGGAATATATGGGGCCCTTGACTTGCGTAGAAAGCTTATATGTGCACTGATCAGTTGAGACTGAAAGCTTTGCTTATCAGTGCAGCTTGTGTGCTAAGGTGCGCAATTAAGAATATGCATAAGTTTAAGCAAAAAAAACAACACACATACAAATTATAGAGGTTTGAAGCTTCTTGCTTCTACGTCCTCTGTTCCTTCCGCAGAAGGGTAATCCACTATGTAATTGTAAAGTTTCTTTATTACAGCTACACAGTGAAGAAATCTGCTGAACCTGAAAATGGCACTCTTCAAACCGAACGCGGCTCCCTTTTCAACTGTTGCTATCCCGAAAGAACGGACTTGTCAATACGCTCCTCCTCAGCCGGTTCTGGTCGACAACTCACACTTATCAGTCCCAACTGCTCGCTGAGACTTTCGGTGCTATTGCTCGTCTTTACAAGGTTTTAGATCTCTCTCGATCTTCAAGAAAAATAGTCTGGAATCTGTTATCAACTTGAATGTTTCTTGAACTAAGCTGAGTAGTTGATCATTGAATAGCTTGAGCTGAGAAGCTTTGCTCTGGCTAGATTTCTTTGACAACTAGCGGCTTGCTTTGGAACTTAAAGCACATCTTCTCAACTGGGACTTATCGCACTTGTGATGATTAAACATTGAGCTATAGGGAGAGAGAAAGAAAGCTCAATCTGCAAAATAGCAAGAGTTAGTTTTTGGAAAAAAAGTCTCGATCAAAATGAGATTCACTCTCCTTATATAGATGAGTGATCTTTGTGACCGTTAGTTTCTACCAATCGTTGGTTTAGTTAATACATCGATGGTAGTTTAATGCTTGTAGCCATTGAAGCTTTGAATGAACTAGCCATTGAATTTAATGGCTTCTTCTTCAAGATCGTCAAGATCTCTCAAAGATCTTGTGTCATGATCTTTAATAACTGCTTGTCAGGTAGCAGTTGCTTCGGCTATCAGTTTTGGACTTCAGCTGATAGATTCTTAGCTGTCCCAGCTTTCAGCTCTGAGATCGTCTAGTCGGTAGTTCCTCAGCTGTCTTAGGCTTCAGTTCTGGAATGGTGCAATTCAGCTGCCTTGGTCTTCAGCTCTGGGTCTTGGCAGCTTAGCTTCAAAGCTTTCAGTTTCTTGATTCCAGTCGGCCTTTTATCTGAGCTTTTCTCCCAGCCTGACTGATCATAGTTGTAATTTGATCAGTTCAGTTAGACTTCTTGCAAGCTTGATCTTTCAAGCTAGCTCTTATCTCATCAGTTTTTCTTAGCTTTCAGCTAAACTGATGGTTACTCATCTGGTGGATGTTTTCCAATTTTCAGCTTTAACTGGTTTTCTTGAAGCATCCTCTTCAGCTGGTTGACCATGTTCCAAGGTGTTTGAATTTTGGTTCAGTGGAGCTAAATCTTGGAATTTTACTTGGTCATTAAATCAGTTTCCAGCCTGAATAATCTGCAGTTTTTCATAGAACTTTTCCATATATTTTGACATCTCATCAAAACTATCAGTTGGGCTACCTTGATAGTTTTTTCCCAACAAGTTACAAACTGAACTAGATTGATGTCTCTTCTTCAGTTCAGTTAAGTTAGAAACTGAACTAGGTTGATGTCTCTTCCTCAGTCTAGCTGAGTTCCACTGAGTTCCAGGGTGAACTTAGTTTTGATATCTCATCAAAACCTTTTTCTTCATTAGTTTTCTTTAGTTAAGTTCCAGAATAAACTAGGCTCAGTTTTCTTTTATTTTGAACTTTGTTGGCTTTTCAATATCTCATCAAAACCTTTTTCTTCATTGTTTTGCCTAACAGTATGTATGTGTAGCGTTGTCTCCCACGATTGGGATAAATTATAATATGGTTGATAATTTGAAAGCAATTAATTGGTAGTTAACTATTATAACGTTAAATTTATGATATGATATGGTATTAGAAATAATATATTATCTTCATAATAGGGTTTTCTTTATTGAGATTGTGGTTTATTGTTTACTGGTTTCCTGTAAGTGGGTAGAGGTTATATCCGCGCGTCTAAATTCTTTGGCAGTCTAATTTAATGGTACAATTTTGTGTTGAATTATATATACTTTGTGACTTAAATTTTTTGAGGCTTATTGATGGTTCTAATCCTGCCTTATTGCCCCATTGCCTCAAGTTTGTAAGTTTGATTGAAGGAAGTGGATCCTTGTCTCGGAGTCATTTCTTGATGCGTAAGACTGTATAAGCTCCGGTCGTGGTAAACCCCATACCAATTACCTTCACAAGTTGATATGCAATGTACATCTCTATCTAACCCTCAGACGTAGATTATAATACGAAAAATATATCTTTTATACACTGTGGAAATCGTTACAACCTGATTTATCTCATCATGTAGATGATTAGGCTATTATTTTATATATATATATATATTGGGTCATTTTTGGTATATTTTTGCATTGTTACTCACCCCATGGTCAAGTTTTGTAGAAAAATTTGTGTCTTGTGGTTAATTTCAGGTGGTTGATATGCAAGTGGAGTTAATGACATTATTTTGGAGGGTTTGGACGCAATTTGATTGAAGAAAAACTGAAGTGTCTGGAAGGCAGTCAGTATGGGCATACTGACTGATGGATTATGTGAGTATTTGGCTGAAGATAGTGGATCTGCACCAGCTTGTGGGTCTGGGGATGAAAATTATGCAGTCTTTTATTACTGTTGGACTCTGTTTTTATTATTTTCCTAGTTAGATTAGGATTAGGATGCTTTTTAATTAATTAATTAAGGATTTGTATAAAAAGACTTCTAGATAGACTAGGACTCTATCTATTCCAGTACAGATTTTTGAACGCCAGACTGGAGAAGTGATTTTCTCGGCAGACAGATTTTTCACTATTTAATTTTATTCTTCTATTTATCGTTCTTCTTTTTAATTAATTTCTGAAGTGCGAATCCAATTATGAATTCGAGCTAAGCACGTTTTATTCCGGTGAAGATTAATGAATCCCTAGAGTATTTATTCTGTGAGATCTAATTCGTTCTTATACTTTAATTATATGAATGTATCTATAATTCTCTGTGTTTAAAGTTGTTAATTATTTCGACTCTGCTAGGTAGGAGCACATATTTAGTAGATCGGAATTAATTAGTGGCCAATTAAAGCGGTCATCCGTAATTGTGGTTTATGTTTAATTAGTGGTACCTTGATTCTTCAGAATCAAGGGAAGAGCAGTCTTAATTCGAAAATCCTGTGTCAGAGTTTGTTGGTTTTGAATCGGGTTTCTCTAGTGCCTAAAGCTGTCGGCTCATTAAATCTATATAGTGTCTCTTACGGTTGTCAGTCGATTAGGGAAATAATTGGTGAAGTGTCTTCCTAATTATCGAGAAGCTAAGGAGAAATTAGGCTGCGTCAGAAGTGTCTTCGGTGGCTATAACTAGTTTGCATGCATTAATTGAAGTTATCATTGCGTCAATGATCGGAATAATTAAGCTAAGGTGGAGTTAATTGGAAGCCAGAATACCTTTTAATCTGTGAAGAAATCTACTTTTGTTTAATTGCATTTAATTTCGTTTTTACATTATAACAAAGAAATTTGTTCGAAAGGTTTGGTTACTTGCAGACTAAAGTGTTGGATAATTCTCACCGGTCCTTGGGAGATGATCTTGCTTGCCACTATTATGGGTAGTGTGGGCATACCGACTGCGTGTCGGATTATTTTTGGTGAAAAATGACGCACCAAATTTTGGCGCCGTTGCCGGGGATCGATTTTTAAGCAGTGGTTATTCTATTATTTTTTCTTTGCCATTTCTTTTTATTTTGTTTTATTTTCCCAGTGCATGACTCGATCCTCACAAAAAGGAAGTCTAGTTTTCAATCTAGAACCGGAGAGGACTTTACAAAGGTCGAGAAACTCTACAAGAGAGTGTAAAGAAACGTCCACATCTGAACTAGAACGTTTCGATATTGATCAATTGTTCGAAGAAGATATGGCTCTCAATCAAGTACCTGAGCAAGAACTACAGATCAAGGAGTTGGGTCACCACAGGAATAATCGACCCATTTGCATTGTGCTTCCTACTATTGCTCAAAATTTTGAAATAAGGTTTGGCTTTATTCAAGTTCTACCCAAGTTCGGCGATTTACCTGGAGAAAGTGCATATAAGCACTTGGCCGAATTTGATCTAGTTTGCTCTACTTTACTCCCTCAAGGTTTGTTTTCTGATAATTTGAGATTACTGACTTTTTCTCATACTTTGCAGGGCAAGGCTAGAGATTGGCTGTTTGATCTTCCATCGAGCTCAATTTTCACTTGTAATGAGCTGGAGGAACAATTTCTACACAAGTTCTTTCCTGAATCAAGAGCTGCAAACTTTAGGATGACGATCAGCAGCATTAAGCAGAAGCAGAATGTGAGTCTGGCCGATTACTGGGAGAGATTCCAGCAATTGTACCGAAAATGTCTGGACTACGGGTTCTCTGAATATCAATTGCTCCCTAACTACTTTTACCGTGGAATGTCAATCTTTGACAGGAAAATAGTTGATGCTGCTAGCGGAGGATCGCTGACTAACAAAACTCTAGCGGAGGTGAAGCAGCTCATCATTGATATGGTCTCTGGTGGCCAACAATATGAGGATGAGGATGATGACAGATACCGACCTGTAAAAGGAGTTGAGCGAGCAGAAAATTCCGGTGTCAACGAGAAAATTGATGATCTAACTTCTCTGATTAGAGGCCTTGTTATGGCACAAACTTAAAATGTCCCTTGTGGAATTTATTCTGAGAATGGCCATTTTACTGATTCTTGTCCTACCTTGCAAGATCCTCAAACCGAACAAGCATACTATGGGTCCGGTGATGCACAACAAGATGCCCTTAGCCGGAAGAATTATGATCTGTACTCATACACATATAACCCAGGTTGGAGGGATCATCCTAATTTTAGTTGAAAGTAGCTGGATCAGAAGATGCCAGGAGTTTTACCTCAGAGGCAGCCGCAGAATGGTCAGTATGCCCATAATGATCACGCTACACCAAGCATGAACGATATCATGAAGTGTTTGGAGCAGAGCAGTGCACTCATCAATAGCCTAGCGCAGAGTCAAAAAGCCTTCTAACAAGAGACACAAGCTGCCTTGGGGAGTATGGACACTCAAATCACCCAACTTGCCACTCAAATGAACAAGATGCAAGTGAATCAGGGCAAACTCCCATCTCAAGCTGAAATGAACCCAAAACAGAAATGTTAGTGCTGTCACTTTGAGAAGTGGGAAGGAGTTAACCAAGTTGGGGGTAATAAGAAGGATAAAAAACTAGAAGAGCACATTGAAGTGCAAAAGAAAGAATCCAAGGTAGAGGAAAAACAATCTGCCAAATCTTCTCCTCCCAAGGTAAGTATGGAACCCAAAGTTTTTAATTCTCAACCTCTTATTTTGGCCCCTTTTCTTTCCAGGTTGGTTCGAAATAAGAAGGAAGATGATGAAAAAGAGATTCTCGAGCTGTTCAAGAAGATAGAGATTAATTTGCCTTTGATTGATACCATTAAGCAAGTTCCCAGGTACGCAAAATTTTTGAAAGAATTATGTGCTAAAAAGATGAAATATGGGAAAGATACGAGGATAAAAGTTGGGGAAAATGTTTCCGCTGTTATTTAAAGGAAATTGCAACAAAAATATAGGGATCCTGCTATGTTTACTATTCCTTGCATTATTAGTAGTAAGAAGGTTGAGATAGTCATGCTAGATTTAGGCGCATCTATAAATGTTATGCCTCTGTCTATGTACAAGAAATTGCAATTAGGTCCTATGAAAGACACTCGTGTTATCATTCAGTTAGCTGATAGGTCTAATGTATATCCTCAAGGTGTGGTTAAAGATGTTCTAGTCAAAGTTAATGATTTGATTTTTCCTGTGGATTTTTATATAGTTGACATGGGTGCTTCCTTCTCTGCACATAGATCTATGATTTTTTTAGGAAGGCCATTCATGAAAACGGCTAGAACAAAGATTGATATTGATAAGGGCATGCTTAGCTTTGAATTTGATGGAAATATTGTCACATTTAATATTTTTGAAGCTATGAAGCATATTGAGGATCCTGAAGCTTTATATATGATTGATATTGTTGATAAGTTAGTTGACAATTTTGTTGAGAATCATTTAAGGGAAGATAAGCTAGAGCAGGTACTATTTAGTGGAATGGCTAATACCGCTGCAGCAACGAGAGAAGATGAGGAAATTCGAGATACCATAATGAAGCTGTATTCTACTAGTGAGTTTCCCACTCGGTAGCTGTCAAGCAGTATGCCCATACCGACCAACTCAGAGCCGATTTTGCCATCTATTGTGAAATCTCCAAAGTTGGAATTGAAGGTGCTCCTGGAGCATCTGAAATATGTTTTTCTAGGAGCGCATGACAAGTATATTCGAAAGAAGACCTTTGATATTGGACAGAAGGTACTCCTATTTAATGCTCGACTCCGACTCATGCCAGACAAGTTGAAGTCTCGTTGGACAGGGCCTTATGAAGTTGTGAGTGTCAGCCCTCATGACGCAGTTGAGATTTGAAGTTTGCACACTCAGAAATTGTTGAACGTGAATGGCCAATTACTTAAGCCATATTATACGGGGATGAAGATGACTACTTTCGACGGGGTAGATCTGGCTACTCCTAAAATTATCTCATGATCGAGCTGTGATTATGTCAAGCCTCGAACATTAAATAAGGGCGCTACTTGGGAGACAACTCAAGAATTATTTATATTTTCTGTTCTCTTTCGAAAAAAATTAAATAAATAAATGGGCTCAAGTTCGTGTGGAATTTTGCAGGTCCTTCTTCAGGCTCCACCCTTGCTCCTATTCTTGGAGAGCTCAAGATCTTTTTAAGCATCATACGCCGAGCTAGGCGATTGAGCTGGAGTGTAGGATCGAGAGCAAGCTCGATGCCCTCAGTGATCGACTGCTGCCATCGAACAGGCTATCATCAAATTCTCTCCATCACTACCTTCATGATTTCCTTCCAGGAAGTCTTCTACACCCCTCTGTCTAGTTTTTGTTTACTGTTTATTTGTTTTTCTATTTTATGTCAATCTTCTCCTCTACACAGTGAGGACACTGTGTTGTCTAAGTGTGGGGGGAGAGTTAGTTTTTACCTTTTCTGTTTAGTAAAAAAAAGTTTTTACCTTTTCTGTTTAGTAAAAAAAAGTTTTTCTGTGGTTTTGGTGTGTCAAATCATTGGCTTACTTGAGATGGATTGCATGATAAGAAGGAGTATGATATGGGATTGGTCTTGAATGGATGGTTTGTCTCTTATGATTAAAATGTGCACATGCTTGTATGTATTCTTGAATGATGAAATATGCAAAATTTGATCAAATTTGTGGAAGCTGACTAAATTGTGAGATTTAAGCCTGATGAGCATTATATATGAGAAAGCTCAATTCATTTTCAATCTGAGTGTATCGTACTTGAATGTTGGATTTCTGATTTGCCCAGTTGCCATAGTCACACCACTTTTGAGTTTCTTTGAATGAAAATGATTAAGGCATTTAGGACTACCCCTTCCTTTGGCTTAAATAAATTATCCATGCCCTTAATTGTCCATTAGTGAGCCCATTGTGCCTAATCCATTCTTTTTTTTTATTGAAAATAGCCACTAAATAGTTAAGCCTTAGCCTTTTTGGCCTGCTCTTGTCCCCTGAAAATATGTAAGTTATATTGGGGTGTGTTGAAATGAGATTAAGGTCTGTGTGAAGATATTTGGTGCTGGAGAGTTGACGAATGTGCATATGTCTTTGTTCTATTCCAAAAAGAAAACTTAAAAAAAAGAGTTAAGAAAAAAAAGGAATAGAACGAGCATGGAATAAAAGGGGCTGTGCTTAATTGATATCATTTATTCTATTTCCCTGTATTATTGGAAACCAGCACTCAATTAGTTTTTGTTGATTTATTTAGGAAGTTGCAGACGAACCTGGTGAATGTATTTGATATGCTTATATGTTTTCACTTATTTAAACCATTTCATCATTTTTATCCTACCTATGCACTCTAGCCCCATTACAACCAGTGCAAAAAGACCTTGTGATTTGTGTATAGATCTCATTTGCATGGTATAGATTTTGACATATGGGTAAATTTATATTTGAAAGCATCAAGTTACGATTTATGTTAATTAAATTCTGTCCTTATTATTTTTTGAAAGAACTTGAGCGAATCTTGGTAATGCAGGATTGGATTTGCATGTTTTTAACTTGAATGAAGAGCATGCGTACGTCTTTATGAAACAAGAGATCGGTTTGTGGACTGTGAATGATTGTATCTTGCCTCCGACTTTGATTGTTTTCCATTGAAGGTTGCCAATGATTGTCTTGTTGTCTTTGAATCCTTTTTGAGTCTCTCTTTTGTTTAGTATTGCTCGAGGACGAGCATTGTCTAAGTGTAGTGGGGTTTGATTAGGTTATTATTTCATATATATATATTGGGTCATTTTTGGTATATTCTTGCAGTGTTACTCACCCCATGGTCAAGTTTTGTGGAAGAATTTGTGTCTTGTGGTTAATTTCAGGTGGTTGACATGGAAGTGGAGTTAATGGCATTATTTTGGAGGGTTTGGACGCAATTTGATTAAAGAAAAGCTGAAGAGTCTGGAAGACAGTCAGTATGGGCATACTGACTGATGGATTATGTGAGTATTGGGCTGGAGATAGTGGATCTGCACCAGCTTGTGGGCCTGGATGAAAATTATGCAGTCTTTTATTACTGTTGGACTCTGTTTTTATTATTTTCCTAGTTGGATTAGGATTAGGATGCTTTTTAATTAATTAATTAATTAAGGATTTGTATAAAAAAAACTTCTAGATAGAGTAGGACTCTATCTATTCCAGTACAGATTTTTGAATGCCAGACTGGAGAAATGATTTTCTCTGCAGACAGATTTTTCACTATTCAATTTTATTCTTCTCTTCATCATTTTTCTTTTCAATTAATTTCTGAAGTGCGAATCCAATTATGAATTCGAGCTAAGCGCATTTTATTCTAGTGAAGATTAACGAATCCCTGGCGTATTTATTCTGTGAGATCTAATTCATTCTTATACTTTAATTATTTGAATATATCTGTAATTCTCTGTGTTTAAAGTTGTTAATTATTTCGACTCTACTAGGTAGGTGTACATATTTAGTAGATCGGAATTAATTAGTGGCCAATTAAATCGGCCATCCGTAATTGTGGTTTAGGTTTAATTAGTGGTACATTGATTCTTCAGAATCAAGGGAAGAGCAGTCTTAATTCGAAAATCCTGTGTCAGAGTTTCTTAGTTTTGAATCGGGTTTCTCTAGTGCCTAAAGCTGTCGGCTCATTAAATCTATAGTGTCTCTTACGCTTGTCAGTCGATTAGGAAAATAATTGGTGAAGTGTCTTCCTAATTATCGAGAAGCTAAGGAGAAATTAGGCTGCATCAGAAGCGTCTTCGGTGGCTATAACTAGTTTGCATGCATTAATTGAAGTTATCATTGCGTCAATGATCGGAATAATTAAACTAAGGTGGAGTTAATTGGAAGCCGGAATACCTTTTAATCTATGAAGAAATCTACTTTTGTTTAATTGCTTTTAATTTCATTTTTTTACATTATAACAAAGAAATTTGTTCATAAGGTTTGGTTACCTGCAGACAAAAGTGTTGGATAATTCTCACCGGTCCTTTGGGAGATGATCTTGCTTGCCACTATTCTGGGTAGTGTGGGCATACCGACTGCGTGTGAGATTATTTTTGGTGAAAAACGATGCATCAATAGACAAAGAGCTAGTGTTCATCCACAGTTTATCACTAAATTTCTACTCGGTTCATGTGTGGCACATTCATTAATAGTGAGATTATGTTAATTTATTTATTTTTATCTCGGATCATATTAGCTGAATGGGTAATTGCACACCTATTTATGGTGTGTTAAACTTGCATCTGTGATGGCAAAAGAGTTTGGAAAATTTTCATTTCCACGACTCAACACTGGCCAGAATTATTTGAAGTTATATTTGTGATTCTGTGCATCTCCTCATTTGTAACTGTACTAGTAAACCTATTATTGAATATTTAAGGTGCTCTCATTTCTGGGCGTGAGCACTTATCTTGGTTAGATAATATCAGACAATATTTGAGAGATGAAAACCTTCATCGATTGGAGCAGTCATATTTTGGGCAATTTATTAGTGTCCCGATTATTCAATTTCAAGGGCAGTCGTACAACGTTCCAATTAGGAAGCTGGAGAAGAGTTTTCTCCAGAGGCTTCAGCTGTCTTTCCGCATTAACGATTCTGAAATTGAGTTTGGCCTGGGTGAGTTTTCCCTTGTCACTAGTCTAAGGTTTAACGAATTGTTCGAGCCCCCTACACAATCAGATTCTCATCAATCAGTGTTCAACGACAGAGATAAACTCATGTTCATTGATATCCAAAAATCTTTCTTAAAGGAATGTAAATCTATTTTTGGAGAATCAGAGGCATCGCTGAAACTTGCCTTTTTCTATATCTTGTACGGAATTATCTTGTACGGAATCAGAGCTCGACCTGAGGTACCTCCATCTGGTCAATGATCTAACACATTTTAATTATTTTTCATGAGGTCAAGTGGTGTATGAATTCCTCATATGCTCTACGAATCATGCTCGAGAGGTCCTCAATAAAATGATTGTCAGCGAGATGAATATAGCAGTTAATGCTAGAGGATTCACAATAGCTCTCCAGACTTGGGCATATGAGGTTATGTCAAGTATTGGATGCGAATGTGTTAAGCTTGTGTTAGGTGCTGAGAATCTCATACCTAGGTTGCTTCGGTGGACATCATCTAAGATTTTTCACTTTGACCAATTGAACTCATTTTTCATTGGTCGCTATGGCAGTGATTTCCTAGTAATTCAGAACCTCAAATCTGAGTCATGGAACATTTTTTGGTCATTCTATATCTGTGATAGACCCGTAATCTATCTTTTTTCACTGGTCCAAATGGAACATGAAGAAGGTGAGCAGAGGTACTTACTGGTCCTTGGGGTACATAACTACACATGAGGGGTAGTTATATCCAACGTGCTTCGAGAAAGAGATCGAAGCAGTAGAGATTTGTTACCAAGTATTACAATGACAAGTTTCAATCTTGTGAAGCAATTCGATCAAGGTTATCAATGTCCCCCCTATAGGAGCAGTGCTAATAACAATAAGACATTCAACACGTCCGTATGTGAGGGTCCGTACATACCTATCTTAATCTCTGAAAAGAAGGTAAGTGTGAGTTTGTTGACGTTAATATTATAATATGACATTACTGAAGTCGCACTTTGATAAGTATGTTCTTTTTGGTACCATTTTCAATTTTCATCAGCAGACATCGATATTGGTTGCAAATCTGTTAAGTCGAGTGGCATTCCTTGAGAGCACCTTAAATGACATTCGGACGGGAGTTATGATTTCACATCAATTATTTACAATTCATTCGCACCATTGATAAGCCATGGTTATATAAATGGTTATTGTCCTATAGTTTGTTATCTTCTTATCATGCCTAGTCTTCCTTTACCAATTAATGCAACCTAATGAAGCTTAATCCATCTTAATACATCGTCACAAATAATGCACTGTATCTGTAGAACCCACCAACGAACGTAGATTTGAAGCCTACTACCCATTTGTTGCGGTCTTCGACTACGAAAAAATTAGGCCACAGTACGATCTCTGTGAGCTTGAATTGAATCACGGTCGTCTGAGATCCTTTGAACATTGGCTTACTTGTTTTGAAGATAATCATTTAACATTACGTATTAGAGAGCTTTCTGACATGCACAAGACTATTCTAAATTTTCAAATCAGGGGCACAAAAATCATTTTGCCTACGCACATACATGCCGATTCAGAATGGTTTAATCCCATATGGAACTGGAAAGGGTAGCTCCGTGATGATGTGTGTCAATTTTCTAATTTCGTGCATGCGCATAGCTTATTATTTACCATATGATGCGCCATTACATTTTGAACATATTTGGATTTACCTCTTTGCAGCACATCGATGCCTTGCTCAACTTATTGATCGTCCAGCTGAAGGACTATTTTTGTAACCCATGTGTGGGTTGCTATTGAGATGATTTGCTGGATAATGATGCTTGTTTTATGTGGGAATTCATACAGTCTGTTTGCACTATGGTTGCATTTTCATTTGTATTCACACGCAGGTTCCTCTAACCACTGAATATCTAACTCCTATTGTGGATCTTGTGCTACCATATGTGTGTGGGGAATACTCTCGTCACAGAGGGATGCCTTGGCCACATGTGCGGAATATCTACGGAATTGGTAATATTGGAGATCACTAGATAACTTATTCGTTATTGCCATATGCTCATAAAATAGTTGTGTATGGTTCATTGGCTGCTAATTGTAATTGAATTCATGTAACGCGCATATTCAGGACAATGGGTAGGAATATAGGTATGTTGCTTGAACTGTCTGGCATTTGTAGGGATGATGTGTCACACCAATGAGACGTTGTACAATGCCCAAATGCCCCACAACAGATCAATAATTGGACTGTGACATTATGGCCATAAAATTTATAGAGTACCTCGTTACTGAGGTGGATATATCGGTGCTTGACATGGAATGATGCGGTATTTACCATATGAGTTTATGTGGAAAGCTTCGTGACGTTAGTGCAACTGTATAACCATGGCCATCCAGTAAGAGAACTCGATATTTTTTTCATATGTCCACTTCTTCAGTAATTATAACTTTAATTCATCCCCAAAATTTCTTAATGCAATCACATGCCGCTTTTTTATGGGGTAATTTAATTAACTGCATTTTAAAAAAAAATGAGTAATCTACTTCTTAACCCATGTGGACTGAATATTTGTTTATTTATCTTTATTAGTATATAATGAAATTGATACATACCATATTCTATCCTATTATATTTGTGTCATAGCTGATACAATCATTACAAATACACGAATAAAATATGTGAATTAGAACATCCCTAGGCCACTCCACAACAAGGGTCCGAGCGGGGGAATTAACTCCAAGTTTAATATCATCGACATCATTCATTCCTCCCGTCAAAATTCATGTGATTTGTTAGACGTCTTTCTTTATGAATTCAAATTCCAACTGCTTGGGCCACCTTCTTCATCAGCACCTACATATGAGGTGATTTCAATGATTGGTTCATGTAACATTTTGAGATAAACATAATGCGCTTCCCCGAAATTTTTTTAAACTCAAAAATTAGGTGTAGTCTGCACAGTGACACAGTAAATTCATTCAATGTAACATTCTACAACATTATTTAGTGAGTATGTGTGTGTGTGTGTATGTGTATCTTACATGTACAAGCAGGGAAAATCAAAGTGACAATGTTTTCCAAAAGGATTAATTTTTAATACTACCTTGGTAATGTGCTCCCATGTCTAAAGAGGTACGTCCACACAATTGAGTATTGGGCCATACTTAACTTCATGGTGGCTTATGAGTGCGTTGAACTCTTCGTACCTCCTTGCAAATTGGTTTATTTTTCACTCATATGATGACATAGGGGTATCAACCCCGTATTCATCGATCATTTCTTACCTTGTCCCGCGCATGCATTTCCTGCATTCGATGAACATCCTCGGGTACCAGGTTCCCACCCAACGTGTAACCTGCAATTTCTCTAACACTATCTTTTCAACCTCTCGGGTCCAATAACTAATGTGAAACACACCATCCTGTGGCTCAACCCTCGGCTCACACATAACTTTGACGTAATATAGTATGCAAGTTTTTTGATTTTATTTATAATATAACATGATTTGGTGTATGTGGTATATATACAACCATTGTTGGTGATAAGAAGTCTGTGACCACAATAGCTTTAACAATAAAGTTGTACAATATGCTGTAGAATGTAGCTCATGTCTGCCATTAATTTAAGAGGCGTCCAAAATATAAGTCACGAGTATCCACTAATTCATCCGCAGATTATATTCTCTCCGTTTTTTTATTCTTTTTTGTTTTTTCCCTATTAAATAGAATAAATAGCATGCGCACTGATATCATCATGTGAAAAGTTGCCAACATGTTTCATTGAGCAACACGGTATGTAACTATGAAATATAAACATGGTATAATACCTACCCTTACATGAATATCGCCCATAGGTCACAATTGGAAAGTGGCTTCAGTAGATTCCTGCGTTGGCATCTCATGCATTAGTGAAATACAATTTAGAAAAGTTTTTCCCGTGATGGTAATTTGTTATGAAACATTTATTTTGACAATCTCATTCATCGATTCTATCACATGGAGTTGTATTCTGCTTGAGATGTTGACGTTGTGAATGTTGTCTCATCAGTGCTATGATAAACTCATTGCCATGCATTCACATGTCTACGTTCATTTCTGATACCGCCTTTAGTTGATTCATAGTTGTCCTCCCTTGCGGGGTTTCTTGCCCTAAAATAACGAGTTCAGTGCACATAGTATGAACCCACATAATGATGCAAATTGGATCACATATAGGCTACCCTCATATACCATACCTGTCTCTAATCTATCATTTTTTCCACGCTTGGACTTTTGTGCTTATCTTTCCCATGATATTTTCACCCTAATTTTTTCTGTGGGTTCTGAACACCATTTGCCTCTCGCACCCCACCTGTTCTCTTTTTCTTCCTCCTCCCACTTCTATCTTTGACATTTACTGTTCTACATATCTCATTATACAAACCACATATCCGATTATTCAATATACCTCTGAGTGTGGCATTGTCTTTGTAATCATGTGCCATATTGTGAGTCAATCGCATTACGTTATTTACTGTTAGTGCTATGCTTTGTACCAAGCATGTTTATCAAGTGCTATACTTTTCACTTACAATGGTGATTGATTATCAATAATATTTATGACAGAGAATCATCACTAAGTATTTAGTTTTTCCAAGTACACACATTGTTCTGGACAACGTTCTCAAGGATGTACAAGAACGTGATCTGAACTTCATGAAGACAACTCAAGCATGAAGATAGGATTGAGCTGAAGATGAAGACTGGTGTGTAATGAGACATAACTGAGATCGTTTAATATACTGAGTACTGCTAGCTAGCTTGAGTGATAGCCATCAGTCAGTTTGTGGACATTCAAGACATTCCGCTGTGCTACTTAATTTGAAGGTTCAAGATCAACAATGTTCATTGCAAAGTTCGTGAACGTTTGTATGAATATATTTTGTCCAGATTATTCTTTCAAGATCATTGAAGTTGTTCAAAGTTTGCTAACCAAGAAGAGATTCAAGATCGTTCAAGAAGATGCCTTAATCAACTTGAAGACACGTGATTGAAGAAAAGGGAGAAATCTAAAGATGGAAGAATTCTAACATGCTAAGCCCTCGATTTTAATTTCAATAAAGAAAGTTTCCTTATCATATTTCTAGTTGGATTAAGACTTCTAATTTTTCATGTTAAGGATGTGTTTCTGTTCTATAAATAGCCTAAAAATCAGACTAGTTAGAATACACCGAAATAGACCTAAAGATCTGAACCACATTAGTTTCAGTTGTCTAGGTTAGACTAGAGAATAGTATTGTAGTCATCGTGTATTGAAACATCTTTCATACACTGTCAAAAGATTTTTTTTGGAGAGAATACATGTGAGAACTAGATAGAGAGAGTCTAGGTTATGAGAAGATCTCACGATTCAATTCATCAAAAGAGAGTGTACGAGTAGAATGGGTACGAGTAGAATGGGTTGCGAGTGATGAGAGGTCAGTTGCATGTAATATCCTAAGTAAATGTTGTATCGAAGTAGTGAATTATTTTTCATAGACCTGACAAGTACCCCTGATGTAGATCGATTGATCGAACATGGTTACCAACTCACTATGTGCTTTACTTGCTGTAATTTACATTAAGTTCATAATAACGTTCTTGTACATTATTGTGAATTTTATCTTACAATATTCAAGTACTTTCGCGTGAACGCTTGCAGAACAGATACTTCATAAGGAGTGTGTAATTTTATGTACATATAACAAATCTGAGCCCAAATTACAACCCGATGGAGTTACTAAATTCAATGGGCTCCAGTTTCTTACTTCCCTCGTCCACCTTGTCAATACATAATATTCTGGCAATTTACTGACATGTAAATATTTTAAAACCTTCAGTGCATGATGACACACTATATCATCTGTGTCCCACATTTGACATGTGCACGAATAGTCACCTCACCCCGGTTAAAACGCACTGTTCTCATCCTCATTGTACCTCCAAACATGTTTACCTTGAAGCACAATTCATTGCCATTATCCACCAATGGTTGTTCAATGATGTTGACATTCATTGAGTGTGCAACTTCGACTTCAAATATTTTGTATACATTACACATATACACGGCTGCTGTATGTCGTAGTACTGGGTTTTCATGCAGATATTGGCTCGGTGTTCTCATTGAGTATTAACATGTCCATTTATTTCGTATTTTTATGGGCATTTTAGGCGTTCTAAATGTCCTTTTAGTCATTTTTTAATCTAAAAGAACCAGAAAAGCGGTCAATGGCATTTCACAAGTCAAATTTGGGGAAAGAAGTATTTTTCCTAAGTATTTATGCATATCTCAATGCCATAAACAACACCTAGAGGCACTCAGGAACTTCTTCAGCATCATCCAATATTTAGAAAATAGAATGGGCATATAAAAAAGGATAAAGCTAACTAGATGATGTCGTGCCCACATTGTTTATGCAGATTTGACCATGGCTTGGAGAGGGCACAGACGGAATTCTTGGGATTTTGTTGAGTGAAGATTGAAATAGATGATGAGGGCTAATCCGAAAAGAGTTGGTGCAAGACTGGACTACTGGAATGGGTGAGGCCGAAGTGATAAGAATGAATCCCTGAAAATTTAGGATTTGATCAACAACTAACTGGATAAGGCTTATCCAGTCTGGTAGAGCAGGGCATGCTGATTCCGGAAGTAGTTGAAGACCCTCCCGCCTGTTGGGGGAATTTGAATTCAAATTGTTCTCTATTTAAACAAAGTTGTTCTGGAAACATGAGTTAGTTGGTTGGAAACACTCTTTAATTTTTGCACTTTAAATTTCGTATAGTTCTTTTACTTTTAAGCTGCCATGATAGCAAAACAATCTGAGGTGTCTTATGCCCTCGGGACTTAGGATATGTTTAAATGCTCAATGTTGGTGTTGAGTCGATTATCTTTTTAATTTAGTAAGTTATTTTCTTTCATTATGTCTTTAATTTCTACAAGTTTAATTTCATCTAGCATGAGTAGTTAGATTTCCATTTCTGGTGTTTGAATGATAGCTAATGATTTAGGTAAAATTCTGAACTCATGAGGCCGTGTGAGCATATTACTGCATGAATGGTTTCTGTCGATTTTTGATCTTGTTCCAAGTGAGTATGTGTTTAAAATAACTAATGTGGCTGATCACTCTTTAGTTGTAGAGGGCATGCCAGGATTAGTTGAATTAGCGAATCGTGACTGTGTGTTAATTTATATAGAAATTAGGAAATCGGTGGATTGTTATCAGCACACGAGAAATTAGTAAATACAACAAAGTTGGATTTGTCTAGGGCACACTGCTGCCTATTCATTTACATCTCTCTGGGGAACCGGGGGTGGGTGATAGGTTAGGGGTTTAATCACTTTTAAACCTATTCTGAACGGATGAATGAAGAGACGTAGCGAGAAATTCGATCTCCATAACTGGGTGACTTAGTAATACAGGAAAATTGGTGTGCCCATGATCGAGTGAATAAAACCTAAATCAGATTCTAGTTCAAATCCCGGAAACTTTTGTTATTTGATATTCTCTTTAAGTTTATTTTGCAGATTTATATTTCAGTAAGGCGACAACATAAACTAACCCCTTTTTGTGATTGGTGACCCGAATGTGGAATCACATCAACTCTCTATGGGATCGACCCATACTCATAAGGCTACTCCCAGCGGTGCCTTTCTTCAAAGGTCACCATAATAGGACAAAACAAAACAAAAAATAAATAAATGAAAAGTCACCAAAATTTGTGACTTAAGACGGTCTGCCACCTTGAGGGTAAGAGGCAAAGCATTTCCACGTGGCACCTTTTCATTGGGTGCCACTTTATTTTATAGAAATAAATTTATAACATAAATATTTTACATAATTATAAAAAAAAATTATATCAAAATTCATAAAAAAATTAAATATTTACGTTTTATGCACTTGTAATTCGACACTAATTGAATATGTAATTTACGTTTTATGCACTCGTAATTTAAAATTTCATGTGTCTCATTGTAGTTTATTTAATTATGTTTTCATTCTTGTAATTTTTATTTTATTATGAAGTAAATTATGAATTTATAATTGTGTGGGTAGTTTTTTGATAATTAAGAATTAAAAAATTCTAATAAATTAATTAATATTTTTTTAAAATGCAAGAGAAAAATATTATTTTAATAACATGTTCTTATTAGAAAAATAAAATGATGAATATTTTATGTAGGTTGGAAGAAAAGGAAAAATTAATATTTTATTTGAAGGTTGGGTCGGATGAAGGTCACTGATGGGAGTATAAATTATATAAAGTTGGAGGTTGTGGATGTGGATGAGAGAGAAATTAATATTTTATTTGAAGGTTGGGTTGGATGAGGTCACTGATGTGTATAGTTTAAATTAACTATGTTCGCTGTGGGCACATGAGTAAAAATATTATTTTGAGCAAAGGTATCTCCACCTTAACTTCTTGAATGTCCACATTCCGTGGTTGTTCAGGATCGATAACACAATAAATGTACATTGATGCTCTCCTTCGAGAGATACAACAATATGCAATCATAATTATAATGATGCTTTCAAATTCACCATAATTTGATAATTGAATATGACAACTTTAAACCATTTTGTTATCTTTGGATATCCAAAATAGTTAGAACATGATATATCAATTATGACACTTACATTCATAAATTATAAAAACATATAATCAATCTTTGGGTGATTTTTAAGTGTTTTATAATTATGAAAATTCAATTACCTATAGTTTAAAATTACTTAAATCAAGCATCATATTATTATGGATAATTAAAAATAATTATACAATTAAAATTTATTAAACTTTCATGTCATGCCACTTTGGTGATTAACAGACCAACATTAAATAAATTCAAATCATATAATATATAATCATCAATTAAAATTAATAATGTTCCATCATAATCAAACACATAATATAACTATATATGTGTGATTTGGCATAACATATAGACGTGAAATGAATTTGAAAGGCTTGGTAAACACGATGAGTCACATTCATATATTAGATCATGGCATAGAAAATCTGTCAAACATAAGAACATGATAATCTGACTTAAAAAGATTTAACTAATCCAATAATATGTGTCTTTTGCCAAAATTTGTGTTGAGGTTGATCTTACTAAGAATTATCCTTCCAAAATTGTTTTGAATTTGGATGGTCATGAAGTCATGCAACGTGTGATCTTTGATAAATTGCCTTTATATTGTACTGCATGCTCTCATATTGGTCACGCCAAGGATACTTATCGTGCTATTGATAATGGTTTGCTAGCTCATCGTTTGCAGGATGGCCGTAACTCGCAAGGCCAAGGGGCTCGTGTGCATTGGAGGGATAATGGGAAAGATAAGGTTCTGGATACTTTGCAGGCTCGTGGTCCTTTTACAGCCTCGGACAAGCCTAGCTCTTCATCAGCGAGGTAGCCGCAAGCGGATAGGGAGGGATGGCAAACTGTGGTGCATAATAAAAAGAAACATAATGCAAATGGGTTTTGAAGCATTCTGGGCAGAATTCTAATAAATATACAGCTTTGGCTAGTAACATTGAGAGCTCTGAAGAGACCTTCTAACAGGAAATGGTGGATTTTGAGGCCTTGGTTCGGACAGGTAAATTGGCAGGCATTGCGGTAGATTCTCTCAGTCCGTTTGTGGAAAAATCTCAAGTCTCGGTTGTTGTTATTTAGGGGAAGAAGGTATCATCTCATGTGCATGGCAATAAGGGTGTTGTGGCAACTAGTGGCACTTCGGCAGGTGTGGATAGTTCTCGTGCTTATTGTGATAAAACTCCAGATGTTGTGCAAGGCAGGCCGAAGCGTGGTGGCGGTAGTTTGAGCCCTTCACGCCATGTTGTTGAGGTTGGCATATGCGGCAACAAGCCCAGGTTTTTTATGATCGTCGTGCTCAATCTCAAAATGAGCATGGTTTGGGTCAAAGTGCCGAGGAGGGTGGATAGTGTTGAGTTGAGTCTGGCTTGTGCTGAGAGTGATGGTAAGGCGGTTGATTCTAGGAGTGAGCTGCATAGCGCTATGGAAAGTGCTCCCATGCAGATTTCCTCAACATTGCATGGTTAAGATAAGGAGTTTTGTTTACCTCTTAGTTCCTCCTCAAATGTTTCCCAATGTCAGTGAATTTTTTGATTTAGAATGCACGAGGCCTCGGCTCCAAGGCTAAGTATGGGTTACCTTCATAATTTGATCCATTTACACCGTCTGTCTTTGGTTGTTGTTATTGAGCCTAAGATTGTCTTTGATCCTGATTTCTATAGTCGGTGATTTGGGATGACTTTGGTGGCTCGGAATTGTTCTAATCATATTTGGGTTTTTGTGCTTCTGGTTTTTCTGTGTCGGTGGAGTTTAATTATGAGCAGCTTTTTCATGTGTGTGGATTCTCCTGTCTTGAGTCGGCCTGTGTTTCTATCTTTGGTTTACGGTCGGCATACTATGGATGCTCGGTTTGAGCTTTGGGAGCAGTTTCGTGATATGACTTTACTGATTGAGGGGAGGCTGTGGCTCGTTGGAGGTGACTTCAACATTTTTCTGACGGATGAGGAGGTAGTGAATGGAGTTTTTGATCGTCATCGTAAGATGATGGACTTTGGGGATGCTATCTCTGATTGTCAGCTTGTTGATCCAGGTTTTGATGGAGCTTGGTTCACTTGGGAGCGGCCATCTACGGGGTTGAGAGAAAGATTGGATAGGATTTTACTGGAAGAGTTCTGGACTTCTGTGTTTGCTATGACTCGGGTGACGCATTTGGCGAGGCACATGTTTTATCATGCCCCTCTTCTGGTCAGATGTCAGTTTCTTGCTGAGATCCCCAAGTCTTCTTTTCGGTTCCAGAACATGTGAGTTCGGCACCATACTTTCCATAAGACTATTTTGGAGGAGTGGACAGTCCCTTCTGGCTTTAGCGGCATGATGAACTTGCAGTACAAGTTGAAGCGGGTGAAGTGGCGGTTAAGACAGTGGAACTGAGAGGTATATGGGGATGTTTTTGATCGTGTAAAGTAGACTGATAAGGCTATGTCGGTGGCTCAGTCTACCTATGATTCTTCTCTTCTTCTGAGGCCCGTGCTGAGCTCAACCATTGTGTGGCTCAGTATGTACTGAGGACGAAGATGAAGGAGGATTTTTGGAAACAGAAGGCAGCGGTCAGATGGGTGGTTGATGGAGAGAGGAATTCCAGATTCTTTCAAGGGTGGATGAAGCAGAAGCGATGTAAGTCTCGGATTCATGTTATTGAGGATAGAGGTCGCGTGATTGATGATGATGAGGGGATTCAGGCTTCGACTGTAGGGTTTTTCCAGATGCTTCTCACATCCAATATTCCTCAGTTAGCCGAGCCGAATTTTAGCTATCTTCAGGGGATCCCGCCTGAGATGGATATTTGAGGTTTGTATGTGGTGCCGGATGTGGATGAGGTTCGTGCTGCTGTGTTTGGGATAAGTGGGGACAGTGTCTCAGGTCCATATGGTTTTACTTCGTCATTTTTTCAGCATTTTTGGGATTTTATGGGTAATGATGTTGTGGGGGCGGTGGTGGACTTTTTTTCGGGTTCCCACATGCTGCGTAGCTTTACTGCCACGACCATTATCCTTCTACCCAAGAAGGAGATGCCTATTGCTTAGACTAATTATCGGTCTATATGTCTGTGCAATGTGACCAACAAGATTATCACAAAGATTCTGACGACCCGGTTGGCTCCCTTCTTGCCTGTCGTGTTTGCTCCGAATCAGAGTGATTTTGTAAAGGGTAGGTTGCTCAGTGATAATGTCTTGCTTGCTCAGGAGATGATTAGTGACCTCCATATGAGCCGTGAGGTTCCCAATGTTGCTCTAAAGCTTGACATGGCCAAGGCATATGATAGGGTGCAATGGCCGTTTCTACTGGGTGTTTTAAGGTACATGGGCTTTTCTGATTAGTGGGTTGACATGATTAGCAGGTGTATCAGGGACTGCTGATTCTCGGTTCTTGTAAATGGGGCCCCGGCTGGTTTCTTTCCGTCTTCTCGTGGTTTAAGACAAAGGAACTCTCTTTCTCCCTCTTTGTTTGTGCTTGCTGCGGATTATCTGTCGAGGATTTTGGATCGATTGATTTGTAGAGACCCAGCTATGGTTTTCAAGATGATAAAGTGGTGCTTTCCTATGTCATATCTTTCCTATGCGGATGATATCATTATCTTCACGAGGGCTGCGCCGATTTGTTTAGCCAGGTTGATGGAGTGTTTGGAGCATTATTCGGCTATTTCGGGTCAACTTGTGAACCGGGGCAAGATCAACTTCTACATCATGGAGAAGTTTGTCCCGACTTGGCAGCAGCAGATTCAGTCTATTTGTGGATATCAATGCAGATCATTCCCTTTCACTTATCTGGGTATCCTGATTTACAGAGGTTTTTTGCAGTGTTCCCTATTCTTGCCTCTTCGGTAGCATCTGAGTGCCTGGATCCATAGCTGGTCTCATCGACATCTGTCCATTGATGGTAGGCTGGCTCTCATCAAGAGCACTTTGGCTATTATCCCACTCCACATCTTTCAAGTTATGAAGCCCCCTCAGGGGATGTTGCATCAACTTGAGCAGATGATTGCTCGGTTCTTCTGGGGTTCCGTGGAGGAGCATCGCAAGTTGCACTGGATCAGCTGGGACATGATCTATTTTCCGGTTACTGAAGGTGGTTTGGGTATTCATTGGTTTTCTGATCTAGTAAAGGCATTCAACTGGAAGCTCTGGTGGAGGTTTAGGGCTCGGGATTCGCTGTGGGCTAGATATAAGTGCTAGAAGTATTGTGGGTTGTTTTATCCGGAGAGGGTGCCTTTGAGTATGCATGCCAGTCGGGTTTGGAAGAGACTGGTCAGAGTTGGTACACGGGCTCAGGAGCATATCAGGTCGTCTTTGGGGGCAGCCAGGTAAGTTTTTGGGATGATGTATGATTTGATGATCTGTCTTTATCTGTTTACTGTCCTGCTATCATTTTTTATCATTATCATGTTGACTGGTACTTATCTGCTGAGTCTTGGTCTTTTGAGCCTCTGCATGCTTTATCTAATCATTATGCACTGCCTGATGATCTAATTGATTCGTTAAGCCAGACTCTTGTGCTGTGGGGGGAGAGGGATAGTATGTGGTGGAATTTGACTTCCACATGTGAGTTCTCTTTGACCTCTGATTGGGATCAGTTTCGGTTCCGACGGCCTGAACGGGCTATCTTTGGATCTTTCTGGCATGATTGTCTCACTCCCACTATCTCTGTTTTTCTGTGGCATCTCATGCATGGTCGTGTCCCTGTTGATGTCGGATTACAGTCTCGTCGCATTCATTTAGCCTCTCATTGTCAGTGTTGTGTTGATCCACAGGTCGAGTCCATTGAGCATGTGTTCCTCTGGTCTGAGTCTGCAAAATCTGTGCATGTGGGCATATGTTGCGAATTGGTTTCATATTTCAGTTCCTCACGTATACACTGTTGTATACGCTTTTGGGTTTTGGAGGGGGCTGTTCCCACGGTCTTCTCCGAAGCACATCAACTTTCTTATTCTCTGTCTTGCTTTTTGGTTTATTTGGACGGAGAAGAACTGCCGCAAGCATCTTGGTGTTCCTTTCCTTGTTTCTCATATTGTCTGGCAGGTTCAGCATCATCTTCGCATCTTGGTTTCTGCTGGGAAGCTCTTTTCTTTGCACTGGTTAGGCTGTTTTCCTCAAGTGCCTTTCATGTCGGTCGCTGACCCTATTCCGAGAGCTCTTTGATCTCGAATGGTGTCATGGCGGCCTCCTAAGGCACCCTGGGTCGAGCTTAACACAGACAGATAATTTTCGGCGGACCTTCAGATGGCGACAGGTGGTGGAGGTTTAGTTCGAGATTTTACAGGAGCTTTTTTGGCTGGATTCTGTGCGCCCCTTCGGACAGCCTCGAGCTTTGATGCGGAGTTCCAGACACTTCTTCACGGGCTGAGACTTGTTGTTCAGTATTCAGATCACATTTGGATTGAGATCGATGTTGCTTCAGTGGTACGTGTTGGTGTTGCAGTCGGGCTGCCCTGGTTCCGCTGTGACTCGGCACACGTTGACGTATATTCGTTTGTTGTGTCGTGGATGACATGTTCGGTTCACTCATATTCCTCGGAAGGGGAACCATGCTGCTGATTTTCTTGCCGGTACTCTTACCTTTTATGATCCCGATTCTGTCCCACGTCATCTTCTGTCCATGGTTCGGATGGATCAGTTGGGTTATCCCAACTTTCAATTTTAGTATAGTTAGATGATGGTGGCCCCATTATGTTTGGTTTATCGTTGATTCTTTTGTTCTAGTTTGGAGTTACAGTCGGATTGTAGATGTGCTCCATGTTACAGTTCGTATTTTTTTTTTGGGGATAGTAGTCGGCTTGTGGCTGTATCCTCACTGTTTGGTTTTTTCATGACTTGTTCTAGGACTTGGTCAGGAGTGTGTTCACTTTTGGGGCACATTCCACCTATGACTTTGTACGAGATGATTTACTATATATTTACAAGCTCGGTATAGTGCCGAATGCCCTACCCCTCTTAGGGGTGTTTTTCTAAAAAAAAAAATAATCCAATAATCATATTTAAATAATATCTTAAAAAAATGTCGGCACTTGACATAAAATTCAATCCTCAAGACTTGATTGATAAATGATTATCAAGAACTATTCTTGTGATAATTCAATCGGTAATGACGACCCGATTCATTCATGCCTCGTTCATATTCACGTAAACATTGGATTGAAAAACAATTAGCGTACTAATCATAAAGTGAATGTCCAACTTTTCTATTTACGTGAATTAGTAAATCACAATTGACAATAATAATCAAATATAGATTCATAAAACATAATTAAGCAGCGGGTCATTAAATAATTATAACATAATACAATCTTGATAACATGAACCATATTGCATTCGAATACATAGAAAACTCATGAAAATAAATTCTAGGGTTCATAAAATTATTTAGGAATGAAAATCATGAGTTCCAAAATCTCGCTATCATACGACATGTAAACTCAAATCGCACGGATCTTAGAACTTCATGATTTTCATATTCAATATATAAATTAGAATACTAACCTTGATAAGCCAGAGTTTAATTCGATGTTGATGAAGAAATTGATTTCTCTTCCTTCATTCTTTTTCCTTAAGCACATAACGCCTTTACATGATAGAAAAAAAATATAATTATCTGTTTTTTTTATCAGTAGGTGAGATGACCAGTTTTAGATACAGTTATATATACACATTCTATACACGTGATGGATATCGTGAAATAATTTTAGATAAATATGATCAATTAATCATATAAACATCAAATTATTTAAACCATACAATTAAAATATTTAAATTAATATAAATATCTTCATTATTAATGACACGTGACCATTAATAAATCTTACACGTAATTGGTTTGAAGTTTTTCTTTAGGTCCTTGTGTTATGCCATTATGACATGCTTAAATTAATGACTACTCACAAATAGAGCCCGATGAATTAACGTTATATATATAATGTAAAATTTTAGGATTAATTAATATTCAATTAAACTGAATATACATATAACCCAATTATAATATATATATATATATAACACAACTAGAAGAGATCTTCTATTCTAATTTCGTATTTTATTTGTATTCCTCATGCTATGTGTATTTCATTTTTTTAGTGGATAATTATTTAATTTTTTTAAATATACATGGCATGAATCCAATGGTAACTATTAAAAATTTGTCCCTATATATTACATAGTAACACCTTAGTACATATATATTTCAATAACCTAGCTAGCAATTACAAGAATATAGAATTTTCCCAATTACCATTTATACAAGATTTAATAGCTAGTTTGTAAAATCTTCTTCCGAAACTATTATACATGCATGTAGACATTTAAAATTTAATTTGAGGAGCACATATGGACAGAAAGATGAATAATGTCTGGCTTTGGAGACATACACTATTACATTTCCTGGGGCAAGTGGTACAAATTCACATAACTTATTGTCACAAAATATGAATAAAATAGAATTTGTGGGTCATCTCAGCTGCTAATTGTCTTTTCCTCTTTTTGGCAAAAGTTGATTGGAATAAATTAAAGTGTTAGCAGATGGAGGAGCAGGATTGGCCAATAACCCAAACTTGGGTCAAATCTAATTAAAAGAGGGCTCCTAATTCATTAATTAACAAATCATAATTCAACTAAAAAAATATGCGATCATGCATTTTATGATGACATGAGTACATTAATTAATGAATATTTAATGGTTTGGATTAGACTTGTAGATAGATACTAGCTAGCTTATATTAGGGCGATATAATTAAGTAATAAATTAGGAAAAAAAATTAAAATAGCAATTTCCTCATAAATGCCACATGCCATGCATGCCTCCAATATGAATGCTCCCCAAACATTGGTTTGTGTTTTCTCCAACAATTTGGAGCAGAATATATATTTAATTCTTCTAGCTCAAAATCTTATTTAGATTAGGTTTTTTTTTTTATAAGACAAGATGTTTCTTCATAATTCCGAAGATTTTTATTAAACATTTTTTTCATCTTCCCTTTTTTATTAGACTATGTATATATATTTGTGTGTATTGATTATTATACGTGAGCGTGTGTGTATATGTGTATGTATGCTATACGAAATCAAAACTATGTACCGTTTATAAGTTATTTTGTTTTGATTTTTACAGATTACTTTTTTTTTCTTTTGACAAAGCTTATTTAATTTTGTTTTGATTTTTGTAGCGCACCTCATATCATTTAGGAACTATCAATATTTTTTTATACTTAATTCAATCGATATCACAATCAGACTCTTATCCGTGAAAACATGTCTTTTTTATACATTAATTACGATCTTAATTAAACTTCTATTTTTGTAACACTTTTCGTACGTGAAAGCATGGATTCAAGATTATTGATCTATAGTTACTTCAAACTTTACCATCCAATGCTATTTCTACAACGCTGGTAAATGTAATTATATATATATATATACATAATACATATATATTTATAATCAACTAGATTTATCTCTTCAATTCTTAAAGTTTTTGAGGAAGAGTTGGAGACCGCCTCTTCTTTAACTCATGATCCCACAACTACACCAAGATTTATTATATATTCTTTTCTGAATCCAGATTAATTTATCATTCATTTACGATATATTAATTCATTAATATTAATCATCATTTCAATTAATTCGTATATGCATGAACCATGCATTTATATATTTCATAGTTTGTAATTAATCATTTGCGCACGCGCGCACACACTGAGAATGAATCAAATGAGAATCAAAGCCCCATGTAAGAACATAGAACTGATCATCTCCACCATTCATCCACAAAAAATGTGAGGTCTAGATCAGAAAAGCAACATAATGTGACATTTTTGTAATGTAAGGGTTATTTTAATAAGTATAGCGTAGTTTTGCAATAGACAAATTCACAAAGAAAAAGAGAAGACTATCACTCAGATCGAATTCAAATTGAAGATCACCTAAATCGAATTCAAAGTAATATTTATTCGTCTTCCTTCACGATTTGTTCTCTCTCTCTCTCTTGGGTTTCCTCTATCTTTCTCGATCTTTTGTCACTTTGTGTGTGCGTGTTTTCTTCTTCTGCTTCTTTTTCTTCTCTATTATTATTAGCGGTTTAAAATTAGTGTTGTATGCAATTAATTAAATTGATATTTTCAACTTTCATGATTAACACATGTTTTCAATTCTTTGTATGAGAGTGTCTAAAACATATTATTAAAGGTTCAAAAATTGTATTTTTTGGTATATTGATTTTCTGCGGATTGTATTTTTGCAAATCTATATGCACTACCAAAAAAATGGTCTTTAGTGACAATATTATTAGCGACGACAAATGTTATCACTAATAATAGACTTATGTAACGACATGTCGTCTCTAATAATCGCATGTCATTTCTAATGATATTTTTTGTGACGACAATGTTGTCACTTAAAATAATTTTTTTACTTTATTTGGGATGAATTTTTAGGAACGCTGTGTCGTCGCAAAAAATATTTTTAAGTAACAACAATGTCATCACAAAATTTTTATTAGAGATGACATGTGATAATTAGAAATGACATGTCGTTACTAAAAGTCTAGCATTAATGATGACATTTGTCGTCACTAATAATTTTGTCTCTAAAGACCATTTTTTTGTAGCGCAAATTCTGACAAATAACACATGTGCATTAGTATCACTATGATTAATTTTAGCACTACTATGTGATTAGTAATTTACCAGAATTTGTTAGCATTACAAACTAAATTATTAGCATTATAAAAATAGCTTGTGATTAACATTATAAAAATAGCTTGTTATCATAGTATTGACATGATGAATGATTTATTAGCATTACTATGATTAGTTTTAGCATTACCACTATTTTTATATTTCAATTTTTTATCTTATTTAATTTGCAGATATTGTGTTAGCACCACTGTAGAGATTTGTCATAGGTTGTCTGAATTTTATATACCTGAAGCAACATCCACAGGGAGAGGAACATTTCAGAAGTAAACATCTACTTCCAATCATGTTCTAAAGACACTCCAATTAGTGTTGAACACTTTTACGTGGAAGATGATGATTAATGAAACAATTAGTATATGCATCAAATTTCTAACTTTTTGTATAATTGGCACTTTTTCTAGAATTATCATAATGTTTCTCAATTGACATTATTATTTCAATAGTATACTATTGAACTATTAATATATGTCAAATCCATATTTTTTTTTTTTGTTAAAAGTGAATGTTTTTGATGCTCTACTTTAGCAGTATATAAATAATATGCTATGATAATACTACCATTTAAAAATTCGACTGCTAAAGTTTACATATGTCAGTACTAACCATAATTTCACCTCTGTTATTACTTTCACCTTATGTGTATCATATTTGTCTAATGTTAATAAGAGCAATGAAAATGCTAACACTATCAAATAATAATGCTAATACAACAAAATTTTAACAACGTTGTTCATGGTTGGTTTATAATGTTTGTAGTAAATTTTCTGCTAATACTAACATTAGTTATGATAATGCTAAAATGAGCAATGATAATGCTAACACTACCGAAAGATAATGTCAATACAACAAAATTCTAACAACATTGTTCATGGTTGATTTATAATGTTCGTGACAAGTTTTTCTGGTAATGCTAATATTATATTAGTTATGATAAAGCTAAAATGAGCTATGATAATGCTACAACTGGTGAACAATAATACTAATAATATATATACAAAATGTACAACTAAATTAAATAGTGTCAATATCATTGTTCATGGACTAGATTTTACATGTTCCTGAAAGTTTCCTGATACTAACAAAACCAAACAAAACTGTTAATTCATCATGAAATAATGTAAAATATTTTTTTGAATGTTAGATATTTTTTTGTAATAGATATGATAATAGTCTCATAACGTTAGCATCATCAATGTTAATTTTTGCATATTATCAATGCTTATATATTAGTATCGTCAATGTCTTTATTATCATATGATTCTATCTCTGTTAGCACGCGTCCAATTATTTTTTTACCTTGATATTGATAAAATTACGAAAATGTCATCGCGTTTTTCTTATGTTCCTTTTATTTACAGCTATGTACCGTCTTTATTGACTAAATCTATATCATTCAATCTTAAAATTAAAGGATGTGGATTAATTAGTTCCTAGTTCTCACGCTGCGCATGTGTGTCTATATATATATATATATATATATATATATATATAACCTATCAAGTGATGTGATCAGTATAGTAAAAGATCAAGTCACAGTTTCAAAAGGTGAAATCAGTCTGTGGACACATGGACAACTGGACAAGAAAATAAACTGAAGTGTAAAATTAACTGAAATAACAGATCTCAAACGCCAGTAAGAATATAAGATGAAATACAATGCAGTAATCCATACAATATGGAAATTAAACGCTACTCTGTTTATTTTACATAATTTGTGCCTAAATTTACAAGCACATGAATATGCATGTGCTAGCTGCCTTATATATTATATATCATATATCATATATGTGAGAGTCAAATTCTAAAGGCTAGCTAGCTTCGATCTGCTCCCTAGATTTATATCCACAGATTTCTTACCCCTTCAATTCTCTTCCGCCAATAATTCTCATCAAATCCATCCATACCACTTTCAATTTACTTTTTTTTCCCCTTCTTCTCTAGTTAGAAATATTATTTTGAGGCATTTTTTTTTTCCGTTTTGCTCGATCGATCAAATTCTTACAACGTACCTGAAAAGATTCATGGTAGACAAATCAAGAAAATTAGTTTAATTATGTCCTAAAATTTTATCATGAATCAAGAATATAGCTAGCAAGAACTTGAAATATTTAAGAGTAAATTATAATGTAAGTTATAATTATGATATATATATATATATGTATGTATGTATTGTGGACATAGAAAGACGAAATAAGGGCAGGTAGGGACAGTCGCCCCTATTACAATAAGGGCAATTGTCATGTGTTTTATCGTTTATTTTATTTTTCTTGTCACCTTTCTTTAATTATATATATTCGATAAAAGTCTTGTATATAGGTTTTGGTAGTTCAAGTCAAAATCACACACACATACACATAGTTAATTAGTTTAAATACTGACATGCATATATATTTAGTCTTCTTTACCAATGGCAAGCATGGTTGGCAAATGGCCTTTTTGGATTCTTTGAGAAAAAATAGAGCAACAGAGAAAAAAGGAGTTCCAAAGTAAGTACGTAGAAAAGACACAATTAAGTTTTAGTTCATACTATATATTAATTATTAAGTAAATGAGAAATAATTCAATCTTTGAAATACAATATATATAATCCACTTGAAATGTTTTTAATTTAATAATTAAAAGAATATATAGTGGTAATTAATAATAATTTAGGTAGAGACAGTGAGTGAGTGCTAACCAGATGGTTGTAGGGCAGATGGTAGAATTTATATATATATATTAATTAATGGAATGAGAACAGGCTGTTGTTGAATCCTGACTGATTGATAATTTTTTGTCTATGCTCATCCACTTCCCACAAGGTCTGTCTGCTTCCCTGAAAATGATATATGATTTTGTCCATAATGTAATTCTATACATACATAAATAATATATATATATATATACATACTAAGATGTAATTATAATTATCCTTGCTATATATATATATATATATATAAAAGAGAAAATTTTAATTAATTAATTACATGCATATGTATATATATACCTGTGGTTGTGGCTGGGGGAGAACATTTGGAAGTTGGGGTTGTTGAAACAGAATAGGATTAGCATTATTTTCCAGAAAATTGTAGATATTGGCTGTTGTGGGGCTGCATTCCTGCATGCTTCTCAATGGGGATGTCAACTCACTTAGATCCTACATGCAAAATATTCATCACACATACATACATAAAATTATTTAGTATGATGAATTGTGACTTACAAAACAATACTCAAATAATTAATAAACAATTAAATTCAGGTACCACATATATTATAATATATTCTTGCTTGAAAATAAATAAATAAATTTACCTGATCAGGCCTGACCATGAATGATTCTAAGTCCACACCAAAGTCATAAAACATGGGATTCATAGAAGCAAGCTTCATTGAGAGAAACTGCATAAAATTAAATTGATGATATATGAAGAATTAGTTGCCCGGCCGGCCTGTTAATTAAAAATTCTTATAAGAAATAATAAATACATAAGAAAATAATTATATATATATATATACCAGTAATATAACAACAACAACAACAACAATAATATTATTAATAATCACGTCGTATGTACCTCAACTTGATTTTGGAGGGACTGGACATAGTTGATAATTTCATCCAACATGAGGGCCTTTCCGGTTACCTGTTTGCCACACAAAACCACATGAAGCTACACCTAATTAACTCTAAGCAAACAAAATCAATTAATACTATTATTATATTATTCCCAAACAAACCAAATTAATTAATTAGACAATTATATCAGGACAAAATTAATATTATGTTGAACTTGAATTCGAATTAATATAATCACCTTGTCACAACCAGGAACTAGTGCCTGTAGCATCTTCATTCTTTCACTTATTCTCTCTCTCCTTACCTGATACACAAACACACATACATCATTTTTTCAAAGACAATAACTAATTAATTAATATATAATTCAGTAAAATCACATGATAATTAATTTTGTTGGAAATAAAAGGGTAAAATAAATTGTTAAAATTAAGTAGTAGGTGAAATATTATTTTTTGTTATTACCCTCTCAGCCAGACTGTGGCTATCAGTAGCTTGCCCCCTCCTAGCCCTTACATGAATGTAGCCTGCTTCTGCTTCTGCTTCTGCTTCTTTTGAATTATTCTTCTTTTCTTCTTCATCGTCTAATTTTATTTTCTTCTGCTTTTTTCCACCTTTCACTTCTCTCTTATCCTATAATATTAATATTAATATACATGCACCAACATTTCCAACTTAGTAAACTCACACAAAACTCAGACTTTTATACACACAAACATATATATATATATATAGCCTAATTAAAATATATAAAATATAATAGTGGAATTAATGAAATTATATATTAACCTTGGATTGAGCAGAATTTGCAGAAGAGGCCTCTTTGCATTTCCTCTTCCGATGAATGGGAGCGATTAAATTGTGAGTGTCAGTGACGATTGAAGAGGAATCCATGCTGTTCTTGTTTGCAACAGAAGCATCATTACTAGTACTAATTGTGATGTGGTGGTGAAGATTTTGATCGAAGCTGTAATTCGGTGGTAATTGATGAACGAGGGGCGGTGCCGACATGTTGTGAATGGTGGCGGCGGTGGTGGTGGAGGGAGAGTTTGGGAGGAAAACTGAGTCAAGGAGAAAAGGGTGGTGCTGCTGAAATGATGATGAAAAGGCTGCCATCTTTTCTTCGCCTAATTGCTTTCAAATTGGAACAAAACAATATTTCAGAAAGTGATGGAAGAGAGAGAAATGATTCTGATTTATGATCGATGATGCTCTCTCTCTCTCTCAAATTCAAAAGCTCGATATATATCAGATTGTGGGTCTGATTCTGATACAATGTCGAGGGGCCTCAGGTATATATAAGCACTGGAGGAGGGAGGGAGGGAGGGAGAGAGAGAGAGAGGGAGGACTTATACCCCATTTTCTCCATGCAGTAAGTTTACTCCACATTAATTATTTGACATTTTGACTACTATTCTCTCTCTCTCTCTCCCCCATTTAGATAAGATTTTAGTATAGCTCCAATATGTAAGATGCGTGTCACTTTCATAATCAAATGAAGGTTGAAATCATATACGATGTCTATACTTAAGGTACTTAATCAGTTGATGTACGACTAGCTACCTAGTTGTGATATTATTATTATTATTATTATTATTATTATTATTATTATTATTATTATTATTATTATTGTATTCTTTAACAAAAATATCAAATTATACTCATCGATAAATTAATTACTTATAAAGTTGCAGTTAAATATCATCAATTTAATATTTAAGAATAGATCCTTTAGTTCTAATTTGTGTGGGCCAACCATCTGTCAATATTAAAATTATATGGTGTTATTAATATAATGTTTTTCATAAAAATAAAATTTATTACGTTATAACTAATCATAATTTATATTTTACTAAAAATTGAAATTTTAAAAAATTATATACCTTAAGTTTGGAATAATCAATCCCAAAAATCAATTATATTAACTAAAAAATAATTATAAACCCTAATTGAATGGAAAAAACCCTAAATAATAAAGTAAAATTATACTAAATCAAAATAAATTAAAAATAAAAAAATAATAATACTTTTGATATTTAATACTCGGTTGGTACACAGAACTTGAGATTAGAGGTCCAAGTGTGCAAATATTTTAGGCAGCATTTACACATTGTAACTGTATAATATTGAAGATTTCAAGTTATAATTATATATGTATGTATGGGAAATTCTATGCTACCCTTCAAACACTACCTGAAGTGCCACAATAAGTGTTGAGTATCACAATAGACTTATTGTGACACTTAAAATGGTACCCCGAGGGTAGCATAGAATTAGCCGTATGTACGTGTATTCGAACTTGTGTTATAAGATGGCATGGTCAAATCCGTAGACGAGTCAATGGCATATAGGCTCTAGAGTAATCAGTTAGTCCAATTGTAATGAACAGTTAAACAGTTGCATGTCAGTTTGCTTTATTCGTAACCTTTAATTCAGTGAATCATATTAATGGGAAATGTGCATACGATTCTGGTAAAATTAATCATTACAAGACAACAAACATACACCCTTCGGAGTATATATATATATATATATATATATAACAAGCTAAGGGAATTTACCAACATCCATTTGATTGGATTAGAATACATATCATATCTAATATTAATTTTACTGTCATTTTCATCTAACATTCATTTTACTGTCATTTTCAGGCACGTATATGTTGAGATATGTTCATGACACTATGTAGGTTTGTGAAATTATTCGAGAAATAAATGATGATCTCATGTGTTGAAAGAAGAACATAGATTTGAGTTGATGGAAGAAATTGACAAAGTATTCTCATAATTGTTTCAAACGACAATGTTCCATGCACCCTGTGAGTTTTAGGCAGTTTTCTTTTGTGTGTTTATTTGTTTGATTAAACAATTTTGATCAAGAAGGAAAGTCTAGTTGTCTATTTTTGAAGAGATTATGTTGAATATTCACTGTTCGGTAATTTGGCCCAACAATGTTTTAGGCCCATCTCTTTCTCTCTCTCTCATTTAATGGTAGCCCTCCTCGATTGACCGTCTATTCCTATTTCCCAAACCCGACCCCTCGTTCTCTTCTCTGCTCCATTAAATTGAAGCGAGAGGCTTCACTGTTAATGAATCGGTCTTCACATCTCTCTCTGAAATCAATTCTGCTGTGTGCGTCTCTTGCTCTTCGTGAGCTGTCCCTCTGGTTCTTTGTGAGCGATCTCTGTGGGCAACTTTTATCTTAGCCTCATGCTTGTGTGGTGTTGCCGGTGAGAGCGAGAGAGAGGCTGCTGACTACTCTACCTTTTTCGGTCTTCGGTATGCATAGATCGTTGTAGCGAAAGGAGTCCCTCAAGTTTTGGTTCCCTGAGCCTTGCTGCACTCGTCTCTGTTTCTGAATCGATCATCGGTCCCTTGAGGGACGAGTGGAGCCGACTGCTGGTGACGGGAAGAAAGGGCGTCTACATCTCCGGCGAGTCCCGTTGATACCCAACATTCACTCTCAAATCAATATAGAAGATCTTTATTCAAAGAAGGGGTGAAAGTTCTATGCCGATCCACAAGGAAAGTTTTCTCTAGGGTTAGTTTTTCGGATTCAAGTATTATAAGAAGACTAATATTACCCCCACGTGTTGCGTTGTAAAATATGAAATGACGTTACTTGGTTGCGTTGAAAAAATTACATTAATGTGTACTTAATAAATCAAAATTATTTGGTTACTATTTAATGCATAAAATATTGCTTTTATATATAAAAAGATTAAGACGTCCAACCTTAACATACCTTATGCATATAGTTCGACAATTATTAGCAACTGATTGTGCACATATGAAAGAAACGTGTAATGATTTTTTTATGTCAAGAATAACCTACAGTCATTACCGAGGTGTGCACTAGATAAACTTCGCTCATGTGTAACAGGTTTTAAACAATTATGTAATGGTTGTTTAACCTTTATGTTGACTTGTGTTCCGCAATCAATGAGTCTGGTATCCGGGCTCCAGCGATCTACAAAATAGAGCACAGCGTGAAGCCGAAGGATCGATAGAGGGTTGACGATCAATCGGTCTTCGACGCCCAAGTCAGAAATCAATCCTCTTTAATGATGAAATATAGAGTAAACAAAAAAAATATAGTATTCAATTGAGGTCTTGTGGATGTTCTTTGATGAGTGTAAGCTTCTCTTAGATTCCAAATGCCCATTTACCTAAATATCCAACGTTGCTTATATACAAAGTCGCATGCAACTGTATTCCGGCCTTTTCAGAACGGCTAATCCCATCTAGGGTTTATTCTAGCCATTTTCTTATCATATCTAGGGTTTTGACTTGGTCCCTTGATTCTGTTATCTCGAAGTGCTCGGCCTCGATCCCTGCGAATCCGTTTGAGGTCCTTTAGTTGAGGTCCTTGATCCGTATTTTGATCTTGTATTGGGCCTTTTGCAGGAAAGAGCCTATACAATTAGCTCCTCATTACTTGATCTCTTGTTTTTTCAAGGATCGGGTAATGAATTTTGACTTCGTCAATTTATTCAGTCACGGCCCGATGGTGATCTAGGTCCTAATAGTTACATGAGGCTATTGAGGTCGTGAGATCGGACCTCGTAAAGCTCCAAACTTGGGGACAAGTCCTTAGGGATTTTTTAAAGTCGTGAGAGCAGACCTCATAAAGCTCCAGATTTGGAGACAAGTCCTGGGGGAGCTTTTGAGGTTGTGAGAGCCAACCTCGTGAAGCTCGAGACTTGGAAACAAGTCTCAAAGGAGCTTTTGATATCTCCACACAGAGTGTTACGGACACGTGGCTCACGGTTGGCATTCACTTTCTTAATCCCAATGCGACATTTGGGAATCCTGCCACTAGATTAAAATTATTTTGAACGGACAGTCCAGATTACTTTTCCCATTTTCAAATTTGGACGAAATGACTCCCACCTTTTTCTACTTCATCTTCTTCACCCAACAAGTTTACAAACCCTAACCCGACAAGTCTGCAAACCCTAAATCTCGTGATTTCTATCTCTAGCTCTGAAACTTCTGCGCCTACAATTTTCTTTAAGATATAGATTGGGTTGTCAGTGGATAAGCTTTGCTACGTTTCTCGCCTATAAAACTCCTCGATTTAGGTTAATTTCTCGTACTTTCTCTTAAATATAGCTTGAATGGAACTTTAACGAAATAACGAGACTAATTAAGAAAAATAATGACGAGAATAATAATGAGAATAACAACGAGCAATATAACGGAAATGCTATTAACTTGGAACTTTAACAAGAATCGAAATACTAAACTTTAAACGGAAAGTAAATGAATAATAACGAAGAATATGAAGAACATGAAGAACGGAAAGTAAATGCAGAATTTAAAAGAAAAGAAAGGAAATGGAAATCGAGACTGACGAACAAGAATGGACGGAGTTGGGTGCGTCGAAAGAATGTGGCTAGTTCGGCATCTCGTCGAGTTGAAACGGCGGCAGAGCCGCCCGCTACAACCCAACGGCGCCCCTAGCACCTTCCCTCACCGCATCCCTTCCACGCCACTCCGCTCATCGTTTTGGAGAACACTCACGAAGAACGCTTTTCGCTTCGACAGAACTCTCTCGGCTCTCAAAGCTTTCCCACTCTTTTGGAAGTGAAATGAATGGATGGAAATGAGCAAATGAAAGTGAAGGGAAAGACTTCTATTTATAGATGAGACCTTGGCTTCCTTGAGAAGCCACTCCAATGCAGGAACACTGTAAAAGTTATCCCGAGTTCGGTTAAAAGCTGCGTTATTCGATATCGAGGTCCAAATGACCTCAGACACGAAATTCAAAAATACCAGGAGACTCGTAGGCTCGAATACTAGTGAACCAACATGACTCGTGATGAAGACGGGATCGTCAGAAGAAAGACAAGCAAAGATTCTTTTTTGGAATTACTTTTTACTATTCACTCAGACTGACAGATTTTGCTTCCGAGCGTTCGATTGACCTCAGAATGAAAATCCGTGAACGCCAACGGATTCATTGAGTCATTTCCCATAAGAAGGGCCTAACAGAACAAGACTCGGATCAATGAGAAGGATTTCGTAAATTTCTCAAAACACGAACGCACGCAAAAGTTACTATCCATTCATCCTTTAAATACGTTTTTCATCACCGGAAACTCAAATGACTTCAGAATAAAATTTCAGGAACACCGGCACACTCCTTGAATTAAAACCTTTTTAACAAGACCAAGATCGGTCATAACAGAGTTAAGATCAAAATTTCCGAAAAGATGATTTTACAAAAATTGACCCCTAAAGTCGTGACTGACATCTGACCTCACTTAAACCTTATTTAAATTTCTTCCTTAACTAATTAATTACCATTAAGAATCCTCTAAACGTTATCCGAAAATTTGGGGTGTTACATCCTACCCCCTTAAAGACAAGTTCAAACTCTAAGTTTTGGGTGGTCAAAGTGAGGAAGGAGAGGATTTGCTAAAAAAAAATATTCAATATAATATTGATGTGTTTTTGTCTACCCCATAATGAAAAAGAATAAGGATTATCAATTATTGTCGGTATTAAGTTCTATGAAAGAATTGGATTAATTAACACTATGAATGAACATCATTTTTTATTTCACATTTTTTTCTTATATTTAGCTTGATGATTAATTATTTTTATAATTAAATGAATAATTTTAAACATAATATTTTTAATTAAAAAGTAAATTATATGTATCTCAATCATGCATCGTACGATAAAAATGTTAATATTTTTATTAATACACACTAAAACGCATTTTTTTTACCATATTCGGATCATACCTCACAATAACGAACACACTTCTTTTACCTATATTCGGATTGATTCAAAGATCACATTCCAACATTCCATAATTTAAAAACCCAAAACCCAAATCTCTCTCTCTGGGTTCAAATTTTCTGTTCACTTCTAAGTGTTTCACTCCGCGTTTATAAAATTTATGATTTTAATAATATTTATTATAAAATAAAAATCAAATTTAATATAAATAATCGTAGTCAATATTTATTAAGAAATTAAAAAATAAATTAAAAAAAGTTAGAAAATTTAATTTTGAATTAATCAACCATAATAATAAATTATTAATTGAAAAGTGAATATTAAATACTAAAAAATAATTATAAACCTTAATTGGACGTCGTGAACCCTAAAAAAAATCTTAAAATTAAATTAAATCACAAAAAATATAATTGAAAAAAAAGAATATAAAAAATACATAATTTAAAAGTATAACACGGAATGCAACACAGAGAGTATAATAGAAAATCTCAAGTGTCTCTCTCTCTGAAATGAGATCACGTATTGCAAATCCTATTGCATTCCCTGTTGCAACTCTTCAAGATTTTTTCAAAAAGTATATATATATACATATATATATATTTTTATTTTTTATTTTTATTATAATTTATTTTAATTTAAATTTTCTATTTAGGGTTCATCCATCCCTAATTAGGGTATATTAAAAAAAACAAAAGAAATAAAAAAAATTGTTATGCAACACTAAATATAACACAAATGGCAACATATGACCTACTCTGCTCTCTCTCCACCATACTATAAGTCTATAACCTCCAATTTGGTTCTCCCCTTTTCTTATTATACTTGTTAATCTCACGTCGACCAACCGATCGACACCACTCATTGAGCGACGACGATGAAAACCGGCTCAAGATTTGATCCAACAGCCCCCACAGACTCAATAGCAGAACTCAGCTAAGACCACCTCGATCTTCTCTCCTTCTATTCATTCACTTTTATTTTATTTCTATTTTCTGAAAATTCCCATTATGGCTTCACCTTTAAGCTAATAACATAAAGTAATATTTACAATTGAAGAAAAGTAGAAAACTGCGAAAATTAAAACGTGAACATGCTGTGCTAAAGTGGTGATAGATTCCTATGTGTTTGCGGCTTTAAAAGTAGAGATTTTCTTTAAAATTAAGACATTTAAAGTTGATGTGATTGAAGATGAAATTTGGAAATTGACTTGGAACATTAGCCAAGAACACAATTGAGCTCCCTTATAATTAATGTAAAAGAACTTATGAACGGTTGGTACGCACCAGTTGGGCTACTTCCAATTAATTTAATCGGGGTTTATCCCAATACTAATTAACTAATTTAAAGATCTAACTGGACCTTATTTCAATAATAAAAATTTATATAAAACGGTGTAACGGGTCACATGCATCCATTAGACAAGCCAAATGGGCACAGGCTTCGGACCGAAATAACGGCTAAGCATTGAAGAAACTCAAAGTTCCATCTGCCCAGAAACCCTCCCAACCCATCCAAACCCGCGCCTACCACTTTTTTATTATGATTTTTGTTGTCTTGATTTTTTTTTTTAAATATTTATTTTGTATCGAGCGCAGTATGCGAGCACACGCGTTAACGTTGGTGAGTGCACTGCATGAGATGTTATATAAAAAACTTAAATTAGTTCACTTTAATTTTAGTGTTTACTAATTCCATTTTAAGGTATATATTTATTTCAAAAAAATTATAATTATCGAGCGAAATGCATGAGCCCTAGCAATAGCATTAGGTGAGTGCACTGCGTAATATGTATGACAAAAAAAATTAATTATTTCAAAAAATTAAATTAACCCACTTTAATTTTAGGATTTACTAATTCCATTTTATAATATATATTTATTTATAAAATGATAATTATTAAGTGTAGTGCATAAGCCCCACTCATTAGTTTTGGACGAGTACACTTAGCGAGGCACAAGATAAAACAATTAAATATATATTTGTAAAAAATAAAAGAAGAAGAGATTAAAAATTAAAAAAGAAAAACTGAAAATAAAAGGAATTGAAAAAGGAGGAGCGTTGAAAAAAAAATTGAAAAAAAAATATGAGAGCCCTAAAATCCATTCAAGGATTGAAATCCATCAAAGGATCTCACAATTCAAGAGACTCTCTATCTCAATACTAATTAGGTTGTACATACCCGATTCATAAACTAACTCAATTCAAACAAACCAAATAAAAGGAGTAACGTAAATACTTCTGTACATAAGATGTATATCAGACGGTCAACGCGTTGACTAAAAAAATCGTGAAAATGAGTGGTACTTTTTAGGGATATACTGATACTTTTTTTAATTTTGAATGATACTTATTAGTGTTTCGATTGATATTGATCTTAACAATTTTTTTCTTTATTTTTTTTTTCTGGGCAATACTTTTTATTGATACAAATGATACTTTTGAACCTTTGAAATGATACTTTTCAGTATTATGAATGATACTAATTTTGACGGATTTTTTGGTCAAAGCATTGATCGGGTCAACACGCGTTGACCGTCTGATGTACATCTTATGTACAGGAGACTTGCCCAAGGAGTAATTATTATTAATATTAGGTCTATTTATATTAGTTTTGGTTTAATTTAGTTTTTCTCATCGAGCATTATGTTTTCCATAACAACTACTCCCCCCATTTTGTTTTGTTTGTTGTTTTGAGTTTTTTCTTTTGTGTCAAAATATTTGTTGTTTTATATATTTTGACACATTCTCTCTCTCTCTCTCTCTCTCTCTCTCTCTCAAATTTAATCTTACAACTATATGAAGAGAAATTTTTTTCAACTGTTTAAAAAAATATAAGTGAATATGATTTTATTTAATATAAAAAGGAGGGATATATTTGTCCAAAAAATTAATTATTAATTCTAAATTAAAATTCTAAAACAACAAATAAAATGAAACGAAGGGAGTATTATGTCGAAAGGGTAATTATTTTTTTATGGAACTGTCAAATATTATGTGGTGCGCTTATGTACTGGAATACCAAATATGGAATAATTGATCTTATTTATAATTTTGATGTTTGAACCAAATTAATTTTAGGCTACTCAAATCAATTGGAATTTGAAAATTGTAGGTTTAGCTTCAATCAAATACTTCTCAAACAAATAAGTAGATTTGGCCTGAGATCTATTTGTCTATAAATATATTGAGGTAAAATCACAAAGATAAAATTATAATAAAAAGTCAATCAAAACTTTATTTAAAATAATTATTTGGCCGAAAAAAATAAAAAAATTATCATCGGTGTAGCCGTGTAGTGATTGGTTTGGCAAGACCGTAAGATAAAAGTTAAGTTGGGTGCAGGAACTGAGTTCAAATTTTCATTCTTTCCACCTCCTTCGTATTTTGTCCTTTTTCCCCCCTTTGTACTCTCCCTATCCGCAAGATATATACTCAAACCCTAACCATCAATTAGTCTCGGTAGAGATGGCCTAGTATTGGAGTGAGGTTGCTTGGAGACCAAAAGTCACGGGTTCAAATCTCCTTAAGACCACAGGTCGGGTGTGTAAGTGAAATAAAAAAAAAAAAAACCTAACCATCAATTGAACCCTAAAATTGAATCGTCGGCAGCTCACGCAAGTTCGTGCACGGCACTCACATTGATTTTTTTAAAATAAATATATATCTTAAAATGAAAATATTGACTCTAAATTAAATGAATTTCACTATAACAAGCAACAAATTAATTCTGAAATTACTTAATCGTGTACATGTGTGATTTTAGTATACTGCACAATAGTGTTCTTGACAAATATGGGAAGAGCGACAAAAACATAATAACATAAAGCAGTAAGGACACAAGAGATTAGTAACCTAGTTTGGTTAATTAACCTGCTCTCTGATAATTTCGCCCAAATTGAAGAATAGTTCACTATTTTTTCGAAAGATTACCGGGATACTTACACATAATTAAAGAACTCCCACCTTATGTCGTCGTTTCCTTCTTCATGAACTCTTAGATAAACTAATTTGTGAGATCCCCTCACAAACATGCTAGCTAGCGTACCCTATAGCTATCACATGTCTTCACTTGCCACCTTTCCCAACAATACAAGATACAGATTAAAGAAACCCTCAAAGTGTTTATCTCATGAAAACACCAATTATGCTCGGCAATCATGTTGAACAGTTTAATGAACACTCTAGTTATTATAGGAATTACAAAATACATGACTCACAAACAGTAAAATCAAATCGGTGAATCATTAAAATGATCAGAATTAGTTGTACACCAATTATTGTAGAAGAAATAGGTCTTCTTATATATATGATGTCAGTGTATCCGACTTGATCTTGCAATCTTCGTTAAATTGAAGTTAATCGTGTGTTTGTGATTCTTTTCAAATTTGATGTAGGTGCTTTCCTTGTGGAGGAGGGATCAAATCAATTCAACATATACTCCATAAGTCACCAGAGAATCGAATCAATGCATTCCAGAAGCAATATCCACAAATTAATCTCTCAAACATGAAAGTTGTCATATATAATTTGTCGATGATAGTTCCTAGAACATCAGAAGGAACATCATAACTTGTTCTTTAGTCGCACAACGAAACTAATGCACCATCTTAGGAACAGATCCACAAACATTTTGTCGAACATAAATCGCCAAACAAACAAAATATAATGCATGCAATTGGCACTAGCAAAGTCAATTGAAAAATAATCTCATAAATTGACAATATTGCAACTGTCAAATGGTTAATGTGGTAATAAAATCTACCAATCAAATGATTCACATATCGATCATCATATATATCGAAATATATATTTCTTGAATCAGAACCAAGACTATTGGATCCTGAAGCGTTAATCCACAAAACTGCATGTTTTCAACTTCTACTAAAAAATTAAACATTCGGTCCCAACTCCCAACTCCAAACTATGAGTTAAAATGGAAGTCGAGTCATTGTTTGAAGGGGTGCATCAAGATTTTTGCCACTTGTGATGGAGACACCGCCACAATTCACAAACAAATTAAGAGACAAATGAATTAATGCGATAAAAAAAATTAAAGTATGCTACTGCTCAATTGCATATGTCAAATCAACACACAGACACACACGTGTATATATATATGTATATATATACATATATATATATATATGTATATGTATATGTGTACATAACTAACAGCACTGCCGATCAGAAGCACCTGGAGAGAAATTGCTATAGGATTTATGAGAAAGATGCGATTTTGAAAAGAGAAAAGGAAGAAAAAAAAGGCATAACTTGTGGCTCTTATCATGCCATGATCGATGGAGCAGTTATAAGAAACTGGTTTGTGGTTTAGTTCGTGATCTGAACAGTGAAAATGGATGATTATATTGAGCTCTTTTATATATATATATATGGACGATCGAAAGCGTAGATGAGCCCACTTTTGATTAAGATGAGACATCATATCAGTCAAATTTCAAGAATGTACAGGAAAAAGAAATTAAAGAGATAAGATTATGATAAATAATTGTGGAAAGATCTTGAATGTCTGTGATTTATTATTTACAATATTTATTATTTACAATACAAATATCGCTTCGCTGTAACAAATTTTTTTCATTTACCAATTTGTTTGACAAGTACATGTTTAATTTATTTAGATGAATCAACTTAATTATAAACCAATTGATATATACATACATACGTACATACATGCATGCATACATACATAATTATTTTGTGAGTTGATTACTAGTTTCTTCTCAAAGTGGAGGGTATTTTTATTAGTTAACAAATATTTCATAATGAACGTCCAAATTTTCACATCAGATCATCTAGTCCAAAATACAATGTATCTTATCTGTGTATCAACATAAATTTTATTAGTTTTTTCTTCCATTTTATTTTTTCAATTTCAATTTCTTTTGATTTAGTTTAATATTACTTTATCATTTATGATTTATTCAGCCAAATTGAGATTTATAATTATTTGTGTTTAATTTTCATTTTTTTAGTTAATATAATTGATTATTACGGTTGATTATTCTAAAGTTTTGGAATATATGATAATACGACTTTGAGATTATAATTTAGGATTTTAGTTCTTTAGAATATTAATTATTTTACTTGTCAGGTATTTTTCTATTATGTTCGGAGTCTTTTTCCTATTTGTTTGAGAGTCATAATTGTGGTAGGACTTGGTTGCTACCCTTATTTAAAGGGTTGTTTATTTACGTATTTGATTCATTCAATCAATAATATTCATATTCAAGTAATTCTAGGGTTTTTGCCTTGTGTGATCGTAAGGATTGAGAGTCTGCTCGTGCCAGAACGAGTAATCGTGTCAGCGTGGTCAGGAGACAAGGAAGTTTTCACGCACTCGAACGTGTGATTTTGATTCGTCTTGAAGCAAGACTACGTTTCATGTAATTTTTAAAAATTTCAATTCTTAGCAATAAATATTAATTATGATTGATCATAATATAATACTCCTTCCGTCCATATTATATAGTCCCTATTACTATTTTGGGGTGTCCCAGTTATATATTCTCATTACTAAAAGTAGCATTAATTTGTGTAGTAATGTACAAATACATCCTCATTAATTCTTGAAAATTAAAATACCAACCACTTAAATTTTGAAAGTCATAAATATTAAATAAGGATATCATTGGAAGTTTAGCTTTAATCTCTTGTTTTCATAAATATTTTTAATATACATGCGACTAGAAAATGAACTATATAATTGAGACGGGGGAATAATACTTTTATAATAAATATTATTAAAACTCCGTAATCTTTTATGCTTGGACACGAATGGAATACACATTTTGTGATTTCAGACTCGAGAATTCCAACCATCCCCAAATTTGAGTTTGAACCGAAGACCGATCGAATTTCTCGATCAGTTTGACTAATTTATTTTTATATTTTTTTTTTCAATTTGTGTTACATATTCCAACTTCCAGTATTCCTAAATCAACACCTACAATATATTTCGTTTTTAGTAATTACTCTATCCGTCCCAATAGCAAGGTCCCCTTGCTATTGGACACGGGTATTAAGGAGGAAGAGCATTATAATCAAAAGTAATACAAAGTAAGTGGATTTCACTTTATTAAGGAGTATTATAATCAAAAGTAATATAAAGTAAATGGGTTTCACTTTAATTAGGACATTAATTATTTTCTTTTTTGGTACGAGACTTTGCTATTGGGACATCCCAAAAAGGTAAGGGGGGACCTTACTATTGAGACGGAGGGAGTATTATATTAACATGTATTGCAATATGAGTAATGATTGTGCATTGCATAACCGTCAACACCCAATCACTTATAATTAATGAATAAAGATTATCCAAACTCATTCTAAGTCCTACAGTATATTATATATAGGGGCACACTCCTGTAGGACGGTCTAACGGGTCGCTCCCGTTAGACGGATCCTAATCCGACCCGAATCTAACTTTTTTCTTTTTTTTTTCGGCAGCCCCATCCCATGCCCACTCCTTCTCTCTAACACGCAAGCTGGACCCTTTTTTTTTTCTTTTTCTGCAGCCCCATCCCACCCTAACTCCCTCTCTCTAACATGCAAGCTCTGGACCATTTTTTTTCTTTTTTTCTTTTTTTTTTCTTTTGGCAACACATCTATAAACTTTTTTCTTTCTTTTTTTTGGCAGTTTTTTTTTTTTCGGCTCCAATTTACGCTTCACTACGAAGAGTTAGAAGTTGTGTGTGTTTTTTTTTGTAATGATTTTATTAATGATACTTCATCCATAATTAATGATACTTCACATCAATGTTACTTCACAACATAGAAGTTATATTTTCATTAAAATAAAAATTACTGATGATTAAGCATTAATTATTAAATTAACAACAAAGAAGTATCATTAATTATGAAGTAAGTATCACTAGTAATAAAAAATGAAGCATCACTAATAGTGATACTTTCTTCTACAATTAGTGATACTTTTCTTTCTAATTAATGATACTTTCTTCTGCAATTAGTTATACTTTTGTGATACTTTCTTCTGCAATTAGTGATATTTTTCTTCTAATTAGTGATACTTTCTTCTGCAATTAGTGATACTTTTCTTTCTAATTAGTGATACTTTCTTCTGCAATTAGTGATACTTTCTTCAGCAATCAGTGATACTTTTCTTTCTAATTAGTGATACTTTATTATGCAATTAGTGATACTTTCTTCTGCAATTAGTGATACTTTTCTTTCTAATTAGTCATACTTTTCTTTCTAATTAGTGATACTTTCTTCTGTAATTAGTGATATTTTCTTCTGCAATTAGTGATACTTTTCTTTCTAATTAGTGATACTTTCTTCTCCAATTAGTAATACTTTTCTTCAATTAGTGATACTTTCTTCTGCAATTAGTGATACTTTTTTCCATAGTAATGAGACTTCACTTCACCCCATAAATAATGATACTCATATGTGAGTTAATAATACTTCACCTCATAAATAATGATATTTTGATTAATTAATGATACTTCTTTTTTTGGCTCAATAATTAGTCAACCGCCAGGAAAAAAATACATATTTTTTTAAAAATAAATATATACTCTGAGAAGACTATATTATAATTATTAAAAAAAAAAAGAAATGAAAAAAAAACGAGAAGAAAAAAGCAAAAAAGAAGAAGAAAGAAGACAAACAAAGGAAGAGAAAAAAGAAGAAAAAGAAAGGAAAAAAGAAGAAGAAAGAAGGAGAAAGCCACAGCCGAAAACAGTCCCCAGCCGAAAAAAAAATGCACAGGTGCATGAGCTGCACGCGCCCCGCGTGGAGGTGCGTGCAGCTCACGCGCCAGCGCGTGAGGCGTGGGGCGCGGGTTTGGGACGGTTCTAGCGGGTTTGGACGGGTTTTGACCCATATAATGTAAGGGGATTCGTTAGACAGTCTTATACAAGTTTTTATCTTGTATATATAATATAATTCAGTAGTTCAAGACTTAAAAATGGATTTTCTTTTCTTTTAAGTAAATCCACTATTGCAGGCTTGTAGCAGCAATCTAGTTGAGGTCACTAGTAAGATTTTAGATAATCAAATAACTGCCTACATCCTACTGTCTATGAAACGAGATCAATGAGCACATGAGATGACTGTTGAGGCTTAATCTAAAAATAGTATAGATATTGTTTAATCGGTCTTTCGGTCGGTTCAGTCTATAATTCTCCAAGATCGAAACCGACCAAACATATACTTCAGTCCTATTCTCCAAAATCGAGACCGAATTGTGCAGTGTGAATCCCGATCGAAATCATTTTTTTCGGTCGGTTCAGTTTTTGCATAGCCTTTTCTCCAATAATACTATTCAACTTAATTTATGTATTTAGCATTTCAACACACACATATATGTGTGTGTGTGTATATATATATATGCACTTTTAAGTTCAAGTTTTTAAGATAAATATTTTAAGTTCGAAAATGAGTCTCGTGTTCGTTTCATTTACTAAATGTCAAAATTCGAATAACTCTATATAATTATATCCCTCATTCAAGACAAAATAAATTTCACTCAATAAATTGTTAGCTCGTCGATCGATCTCTCCCCTCGAAAACATCTAAAAATTGTGAATGTTATATTGATCAGCCTTTTCCTCACATTTATGAAATTTTGAATTTTCTGATGAAGTTAATTAAGTAGCCTTTTTAATCTCTTTTTTTTTTATGGCGGTGAGCCACAATTAAATGAACCGGATTTCATTAATCTGGTTTAAATTTAAACCGATTTTTTTTTAAAAAAATATTTCAGACTTTCTAATATACCCTTTCCTCCAAAAAAAATCTCCGTCCCACCCATACATGAATTCCCTCTTCTCTTCCCTCCCAATCCTACACGAATTCCCTCCTAACTTACACCCTATTAACCAAAATATTATTAGTACTAATAAATGAATGACGAAAAATAATATTAATAATATATTGACGTAAAAAAATAGATTGATGTATGAAAAAATATATTAATAATATATTGAGCTACAAAAAAATATTAATAATATATTGAGTTACGAAATAACTATTAATAGTATAGTAAATCAACAAAAAATATTAATAATATTAATAATATATTGACGTAAAAAAATATATTGAGTAAGAAAAAAATATTAATAACATAGTGACATAAAAATATCAATGATAAAATATTGATAAAATATTAATAATATAGTGACGATATAATATTAATAAAATATTTGTAATTCATAATAAAAAAGTAAATTAATTAATATTTTAATATATATATTGGATATTAATAAAAAAAATTAACACTTTCGAAATGATTGAAAAAAGTGGCATAAATTTATTAGTAACAGGTCTCGTTAAATTATTAAATAAATACCATTGTATTAATAAATTATGAAAAATAAAAATAACAATATCATTAAGCTATTAAATAATTAAAATTAATTTATTTAGTGTTGAGATATTTAGTGTATTAATTAAACTCTCAATCCAGTTGCAAATTAAACTCTTGAGATAATCGAAGGAATCCATGAAGTTCAAATTAAACTCTTGAGATAATCGTTAGGCTCCTTTTCATGAATCTTCAATAAGATTACCATTGCTAATGATCTATATAGTATACCGTTTGAATTCATACTCTTATCGTTTGAATCCATAAATCGGGCCTAATATAAATTGCAGTTCCGAAGTAAGGAGAACCTCATTGCAGCCTATCAAGCTCACGCCAAGCATAAGGGTTTTTCCATTGCCATTCGGAGAATATCAGGTAGATATATTATGATTTCGTGTCATAGAGGTAGAAACCCTAATGCCTTGAAATCTTCACAAAGGATTAATTGTCTTGCTCGAATGAATGTTGTACGGAATGATAATGGTAGTTGGAGAATTTCAAGTGTTTCTCATATCCACAACCATGAACTTGACCCTGTGAACTCGGTTTTTATGGATGCTCATAGAACTTTGACCGTGAACATGAAGAGGCATCTAGAAAATAATAATATTACAGGGTTACGCACTTCTAAAAGCATATGACTTTTACTAGTGCAAGCCGGTGGTCCTCATAATTTAGGAGTTCTTAAAAAGGATTGTAGAAATTTTATTGAACAAAGAAGAAGGTTGAGACTAGGTGCAGGCGATGCCGAAGCCATTCACAAACTGTTCTTGAGACTTCAAAAGACCGATCGTAATTTTTTCCATATGATGGATATTGACGATAAGGGAAGGCTTAGAAATGTTATGTGGATACATCCTCGTAGCGTGGTTGCCTACCAAGAATTTAATGAGGTTATGAGTTTCGACACAACATACCTCGCCAACAAATACGATATGTCATTTGTAACTATGGTGGGGATCAATCATCATCACCAATCCATTCTTCCAGGTTGTGCTTTGTTGTTGAAGGAAAACAGTGAGTCCTTCAAATGGTTTTGGAGTAATTGGTTGGAAGCTATGGGAAATATTGTATCTACGACTATATTGACAGGTCAATGTGATGGTATTAAGAATACTTTGAAAGAGGTAATGCCCGACACCATTCACCGTCTTTGCATTTGGCATATTCTATCAAAGGTCCCAACAAAATTCAAGGTCGTGGATGATCTTAAAGAAGCCGGGAGAAAATTGACCTAGTTGATATACGAATGCCTTAATATCCCTGAATTGGAGTTGAGATGGAATGAATTTATTGAGAAGCACAACCTACATGATAATAGGTGGCTTTCAGATTTGTGGGATGTAAGGGAAAGTTGGATCTCTGTGTACTTGGACCATATTTTTTGGGCTGGTTGTAAATCTACCCAAAGGAGCGAGTCGATGAATTCTTTCTTCGATAACTACATTCATTCAAGAATCTCATTGAAATAATTTGTTGAGCAATATGAAATTGCCGTTTGTGATAAGGTGTGGAATGAGATGCGAGCCGACTATGATTCCAAGACAAGGGTAATAAAGTGTGTTTCCATTTTTAAATAGGAAGAACAATTTCAAAAGATCTACACCAACACTATATTTTAGCTTGTTCAAGATGAAATCAAGGGGATGTGGGTTTGTGACATTACGAATGTGCCTATTGTTGGGGAAGAAGTTGAAAAATTTGAAGTGGTTGATAGTGGTATGATGAGCAAATATCACAAGCAATTTACATTCACGGTGGAGTATAGACCTAAAGGAGAATATCTAGATTGTGATTGTAAGAAGTGTAATTCGAAGGGGATACTTTGCAGCCATATATTTAAGGTGTTGGCTAAAAAGAGTATTCATTCGGTTAATGAGAGATATATAATGAGAAGATGGATGAAGGATGTGTATAGGTGACACTCAAGTATTTATTTTGCAGGTGGTTATCCTCACATGACGAAAGAATATTCAATGTATCAAGACGTGGAGAAGGTGTTTCAAGAATGCACGGATAAATCGTATCAAGATGAATCTAAAATGAATTTCATCAAGGAAACTCTTAAAGAATGTAGTGCTAAACTAGATAAGATGAATATTACTAGTGTTTCTATCGAAGGAGAAGGAGAAGAAGCTAGCCATAATCCTCTCTTGGACTCGGAGCAAATTAATCATAGAGGAAGGCCAAGAAAGAACCGGGTCAAATCGATCGATGATATCATCAAGTATAAACAAAAGAGCAAGGCCAAGAAAAAAACGAATAAGAAGAAGGCCAAGAAGAGTAGTTGAAATTTGTAATTGTGTTTCAATTCGGTAATATTTAATTGTATTTGTCTTTGTGTTTCGGTGATATTTAATTGATGTTTCAATTCAATTCACTTCAATTGACTTCACTAATTTAATTAATTAATTAAGTATTAATTTGAATATTTTTGAAATATATTGATACACTTTCAATACAGATAATATTAAGAATATAAAAAAAATAATACAACTAATATTATGTATACAGATAATATAAAAAAAAATAATACAGATAAGAAAAATTGTCATAAGGTCAGGCCTTATTTTATTCAATCAGACCCAGTTTAAGTATAATCAGACCCAGTTCAAGTATAAACCCAAGGCCCAACAATTGTGAAGTGTTTCTATGTTAGTAGGATCAGACCCCATACATTGACAATTACCCTTGGTATAAAATATAATATATACAAGAGGCACTTTTCATATTTTTCCGATGTGGGATGAGTGCTAACTGCTTTCTCAAGCAGTTTCTATACCAATTAATTAAATATTAATTTGAATATTTTGGAAATATATTGACCACTTTCAATTAGACTATAGTCAAATTACGTAAATATAGCCAAATTACGTAAATATAGTAAATATAATCCAACCGATTCATAGTACGAAATTTATACAATATAGATGCGAAAATTTTGTACAATATTGATGACAAAATCCAATCAAAATATATATTCCGTATTCTAGTAAATGACGACTAATTAAGGAACGGAATATATGGTTCATTATACTAGAGATATATTGGAAATGTATTGATACACTTTCAATTAGATTATAGTCAAATTACGTAAATAAATTTCATGGGAACTTAATTCGACTATAGTCAAATTATTTGATTTATTATTTTTTCCAGATAATATTAAGAATACAAAAAAAAATAATACAAATAATATTATGTATACAGATAATAAAAAAAAATAATACAGATAATAAAAAAAATTGTCATAAGGCCAGGCCTTATTTTATTCAATCAGGTCCAGTTCAAGTACAATCAGGCCTAGTTCAGATATAATTCAGAGGCCCAGAAGTTGTGAAGTGTGTCCATGTTAGTGGGATCAAACCCCATACATTGACAATTACCCTTGACATAAAATATAATATATACAAGAGACACTTTTCATATTTTTTCGATGTGGGATGAGTGCTAATTGCTTTCTCAAACAGTTTCTATACCAATTAATTAAGTATTAATTTGAATATTTTGGAAATATATTGACCACTTTCAATTAGATTATAGTTAAATTATGTAAATATAGCCAAATTATGTAAATATAGTAAATATATTCCAACCAATTCATAGTACGAAATTTGTACATATAGATGCGAAAATTTGTACAATATTGATGACAAAAACCAATCAAAATATATATTCCGCATACCAAAAAATATTACAAATTAAGGAACGGAATATATGGTTCGTGACTAATTAGAATTACAAATGAGTATTATAGTCCCAAAGTTGATATAACATGACTAATTAGAATTTCAATTACAAAGTTACTACTATAGTTACAAAATGAGTACTATAGTCCCAAAGTTGATATAACATGACTAATTAGAATTTCAATTACAAAGTTACTACTATAGTCACAAAATGAGTACTATAGTCCCAAAGTTAATATAACATGACTAATTAGAATTTCAATTACAAAGTTACTACTATAGTCATAAAATGAGTACTATATTAACAAAGTTAATATAACATGACTAATTGGAATTTCAATTACAAAGTTACTACTATAGTCACTAAATGAGTACTATAGTCACAAAGTTGATATAACATGACTACCCAAAGTTAGTACTATAGTCATAAAATTAGTACTATAGTCCCAAAATTAGTACTATAGTCATAAATTGATATAACATGACTAACTGGCATTAAAGTTATAAAATTATTACTATACTAATAAAATTAGAACTATAGTAACAAAATGAGTACTATAGTCACAAAATTAGTTTTATAATCCCAAAATTAGTACTATAGTCACAAAATTGATACTATAACACAAAATGAGTACTATAGTCACAAAATTGATGTAACACAACTAATTAGAATTTAAATTACAAAATTTGTACTATAGTCACATTCGAACAAATTAATATATATATTATACTAGTACTATAGTCATGAAATAGCAAGTTTGTGTTATTATACAACTACAATATAATACTTATTTTTTTCAACATTAGTACTATAGTCACATAATTGCTATAATATTAAACTTATTTCCCAATTATAATATTAATAAAATTTATTTCTGAATTATTTCATTAATTATTTTTTACATATAGACTATATGTAAAAACTAATATTAATTGAACTTGCTAGAATATCAAGGCAAAAACTAATGATTATCTTCTTTATCATAAATGAGGTGTGCTTCTCAAAAATACTAGCCGAAATGTGAATCGTTTACACCAAATTTTTGAATTTTTTGGGCGAAAATGTGAATCGGTTATCATGCATATTTTGCATCTTTATATAGGGATGAATCTTCTCCTTATTACAAGTATAACATGACTAATTGAAATTTTCATTACAAAGTTACTACTATAGTCACAAAATGAGTACTCTAGTCCCAAAGTTGATATAACATGACTAATTGGAATTTCAATTACAAAGTTACTACATAGTCACAAAATGAGCACTATAGTCCCAAAATTGATATAACATGACTAATTGAAATTTCAATTACAAAGTTACTACTATAGTCATAAAATGAGTACTATAGTCACAAAGTTGATATAACATGACTGTTTAGAGTCTAATTGTGTTATTTTAATTTATTTATTTTATTGTGTTTAAGTATTTATTTTGTTTAATTTTATATTGTTATATGTTGCTTTTATGTGTTTATTTGTGTTTATTGCTCTAATGGTGGATTATGCCAAGTATTGCAAAAGCTTGGGCTTTTAATCATAAAAGCAGGTATTTTACGGCAATTAGGTGGCAAGTGCAAATTGAGTAATTGAGCTGGATTGTTTAAATAGGAGATCAAGATTTTAAAAAAGGAATTGAGGAAAAAGCACCCGCACGGGCGGGCTAAGGAGCGCGGGCGGGACGTGAAAAGGCCGAGAGCCTCGCGCCCTCGCCGCGCGCAGAGCCCCCGCCGCGCCATCCGCCCCCGCGGAGCTAGCCCCCGCCGCGCCATCCGCCCCCGCGGGGCTGGCCCCCGCCGCACCAACCGCCCCCGCCGCGCCGTGCAGCTCGCCGGCGCGCGGGCTGCTCCCTCTTCCTCTCGGTCCAGTTTTTTTCCCATGTTCGTGTAACTCCGCTTCTTTTCACTCCAGTTCCAACTGATCTCATTTAAATCAGTTCAAGGACTCTTTTGAGCCATTTTTAATTTCTGAAATTTGTAGCTTATTATTACCTAAATTTCTAAAGTAGACTTTTTGGCACCAAATCTTCCACAAAAGTCCCTTTATTAATTGATCTCTTACCATCAACTCCCATCACCTTTTCTCTCTCTCTTTCTCTCTCTTCCTTCATCTCACGGATCTCTCTCTCCCTCTCATATCTAATATTAGATTTTGGGGATTCATATCAACCATTCACTATCATTTTTCCAATTTCTCTCACCACTTCATCCACTCCATTCTCTCCATTCTCTCTCTCTTTCATACACACTACACACACTAATCTCTACACTATTTTCCTTCACCATTTCCACCATCATCACCTTCACAAAAGAGAGGAGGAGAAAAGGAAGAGCAAGGGGATCAAACCAAGGGAGACGGAGAAGACACGAGACGGACGACGACGAGCCATCCGCGGAAGCTAAGCTCGGAGGAGGTTTATCTTGTGTTTTTCTTTACATTTCTTGGATATATTTGTGGAGGTTGTTCCAAACTCTTGAAAGACACTTAATATAGTAGAAGTTTGAGTTATTTGCATTTGATTTATGAGATGACTTTCTTCTATGGTATTTGTGTTGTTTTGAGCATGTTTAGTGGCTAATCTCTTTATTAGGGGGTAGAGGATCGATGTGGTTTTGATCTATGCTTGTTCTTGTTGACTGTTGTTGTTGGAATCGTGCTTTTTCATGTTTAGGTAATTGATCACTACTTGAACATTGATAGGATTTAGAGGAGTCTTGATTGTGAATCTAAATCCGGAAATTGGTTCCTTCAACGTTAGGTGCATGGGGTTCCTAAGCCTAATATGTTAATCTCGCTTGTATGATATAGCTAAGAGAGGTTTAACGGATAGACGGTGACAGGAATTGAAGTTAAACTAATTGGAAGGGTCTATCATATTTGTGAGAATAGCATTATCAACTTGACTCAAGCATAGTGATGACACCATTGAGAGAATCTACACCCTAATACCTTAATCAAGCTTATTTCCTCTAATCTCGATTTAATTTGTGTTTTTGCATTTAATTGTCTTGCATTATTGTCTATTTCAAATTCCTAGCATAATCATCATCAAACCCCCCCTTGTTAGAATGTTTAGATTTTATTTTAGTTGTTTTGTTGAAAGCATGTGTAGTCTTTAGATAGTTCTTTCACATAAAGTCTTCCTTGAGAGATCGACTCGGGTTAAGCTTATTGCTTCTACAATTGACTATGTCCAATTGCGGGTGTGGTCCTAAGTAGTGGCTAGTGAGCATAAACCAGAAAATATAAATAGTAAATTTGGACCACGTAAAACAATGACTAATTGGAATTTCAATTATAAAGTTACTACTATTGTCACAAATTGAGTACTATAGTCACAAAGTTGATATAACATGACTAATTGGAATTTCAATTACAAAGTTACTGCTATAGTCACAAAATGAGTATTATAGTCTCAAAGTTAGTACTATAGTCACAAAATTAGTACTATAGTCCCAAAATTAGTACTATAGTTACAAAATTGATATAATATGACTAACTGGCATTAAAGTTATAAAATTATTACTATACTAACAAAATTAGAACTATAGTAACAAAATGAGTACTATAGTCACAAAATTAGTTTTATAATCCCAAAATTAGTACTATGGTCACAAAATTGATGCTATAACACAAAATGAGTACTATAGTCACAAAATTGATGTAACACAACTAATTAGAATTTAAATTACAAAATTTGTACTATAGTCACATTCGAACAAATTGATATATATATTATACTAGTACTATAGTCATGAAATAGCAAGTTTGTGTTATTATACAACTACAATATAATACTTATTTTTTTCAGCATTAGTACTATAGTCACATAATTGCTATAATATTAAACTTATTTCTCAATTATAATATTAATAAAATTTATTTCCGAATTATTTCATTAATTATTTTTTACATATAGACTATAGTATAATATAGTATTATTTTGTTCGAAAAATATCAAATTTTAACACTACATTATAGCATAATTTTGAAAGAATAAGGCATGTCTCAATATGATTGAACTTGCATTTTCAAAAAACAAATATTAATTGAACTTGCTAGAATATCAAGGCAAAAACTAATGATTATCTTCTTTATCATAAATGAGGTGTGCTTCTTAAAAATACTAGCCGAAATGTGAAACGTTTACACCAAATTTTTGAATTTTTTGGGCGAAAATGTGAATCAGTTATCATGCATATTTTGCATCTTTATATAGGGATGAATCTTCTCCTTATTACAAGCATACTATTCTAAACTGCAAATAATCTAGAATTCGAAGATGAAAGCTACGATAGTACCATCAAAATCAAGCAAAAAAATGGAACAAACACTCCTTCAACAAAGTCACCAATACTACTCCTACCAAAAAGACCACTCCAAAGAAGAGCACTCCGAGAAAGTCGACGAACACCCCTACCAAGCCGCCGACAACCACTCCTACCAAGACAGCTTCGATGACTCTTCTCACGGCTTCCCCAACTACGACGCCAACAAAAAAAATTCTCTCATATTAGACGCATACAATTAACGTCTGAATGGAGTGTGCCACCCTCACCAAAGAGTCTTGATATATTATATCAAAATCTGAGGGAAGAGCACAACTTGAAGGAGGAGGTCGATCAACTCTTCCATCGCATAGTGGCTTTTTCAAACGATGACATAGTAAGGGCTTTGATTCTCGAGGCTAACTCTCTTACTAAGCTGTATGAGATTTTCCTACAGCTCAAGAATCATGGAGAAGAAGGCCATTCCAAGCATGGAGGCCAAAAGGGTGCTTCTAACCATGTTCATATCATCATCGAAGACTTGGAAAACACCAGCAAAAATTGATCTTCTATGTTCCTGTTTTATTCTGTTTTTTTTTTTTTGCAATGTGGCTTTTTAATCTTCTATGTTCTTGTTTTTTTCAGTTGTATTTCCGGCAATAACCGACGTTTATGGTTTACAAAACCCTAAATATTATCAATCAATCAATTATATTTTTATTTGGTGGTATATTTGTCTATACCCCTATGCGCGTTCTCTTAAATACTATATTAAGAATAATTAAAATTAATTAAAAATGCTAACAAATTATATTACAATTTAATTATATTACGAAATTTATTCAAACTTATATTACAACTTATTTTAAGAAATATGTTCCAACTTATATTAAGAAATATATTCCAACTTATATTAAGAAGTATATATATTACAACTTATTTTACGAAATATATTCCAAACTTATATCCCAACTTAGATACGAAATAACTTACTCCCTCCGTCCCATCCATTTAGGCTTGTTGCCTTTTTCACGGAGATTAAGAAATGTATTGGAAATGTGTATCAAACAAGTAAACTTCCTATAATACCCTCATTTATTTCCTTTGGCATTATTTAATGCTTAATGACTTGATGCAAACATATATGCAAATAGAATTCAATGTGTGTGAAACATGGAAATTGGAACATCACGTACAGCACTACATTAATTTCATTTGAAACCTTAAATCAAGAATCAAGAAAAAAGTTGAGAGGGAAGCAAAAAAAATTCACTGCTAAACTTAAAATTTTCATTCTACTTGGTAGCGGCAAACTTTCTTGCCAACTAATTTAAATTTTTTAACATGGACAATATAAATTGATGCAATGGTTTGTAGTTTCATAAACATAAAAACAGTAGGTGAAAATGGATTATGAACCACTCTTTGGTCCTATTGATTTGAATTTCCCTCCTCCAAATATAGACTTGTCCAATGATAACTTTTCTTACTCCCAAGTAGATCGTGTGTAAATTGATTTGAATCAATCTGTGCAAGAAGAAGATGATATTTCTCACAACACCAACATAGAACTTTCCAACTCGCATCATTTGCCAAATAAGAGGAAAAATCTTACCAGTGATACAAAAAGAGCTGTATTTGAAATGATACTCATCGAACTTCAAGGTGGGAGGCGCTTCAAATGGTTGATATCAAAAGTTGCTAACTCATTTTCCATATCAACTAGATCGGTTTCGAGAATTTGGCATCAAGGAAAATCTGTCACAGATGCAAATGATGTTGGGAGCATTTTTGCCTCTAAGTTCGCGGATAGAACATGGAGCTAAAAGAAGGTGGAGTTGAGTCTTGAAGAAATAAAAAATATTTCTCTTTGTCATCGAACAAACATAAGATCTTTTTCGAGAGAGCTGGAAATGCCGAGATCGACGCTGCATAGAAGAATAAAAGAAGGTAATATTCGACCACATTCAAACGCAATTAAACCATATTTGTCGGATGTCAACAAAAAATCAAGGTTGGAGTTTTGTTTATCAATGGTTGATCACGGTACGAATGCACCAAAATCTACCTTTTTCAGCATGCACGATCAAATTCACATTGATGAAAAATGGTTTTATATGTCTAATACAAGTGAAAATTTTTATCTTCACTCCGAAGAAAATGAGCCTGTACGGACATGCAAAAGTAAACGATTTATTACAAAAATAATGTTTTGGCTGCTGTTGCCCGTCCACGAGTTGATACTATTACAGGTGAAGAATTCGATGGGAAGATTGGAATTTGGCCATTTGTATCTTATGAACCTGCAAAATGAAAAAGTAAAAATCGCACTGCTGGAACCATGGAGGTAAAACCTATTGTGTATGTGACAAAAGATGTCATTCGATCATATGTGCTTACAAAGTTGTTACCTTCAATCAAGGAAAAATGGCCAAGTTCAAGTTCAAGGACCATATTTATTCAACAAGATAATGCAAGGCCACATTTAGATATCAACGACGCTCATTTTGTAGAAGAGGCACAAAAGGATGGATTTGATATTCGTTTGTGTTGCCAACCTCCAAATAGTCCGGATATGAATGTCTTAGATCTTGGATTTTTCAGAGCCATCGATTCACTCCAACATCAAGAAGCACCATCCACAATTGAAGAGTTTGTTGCGGCAGTAGAGAATTCTTTTGAAAAGTTTCCTACACAAGAACTAAACAATGTGTTCTTGACATTGCAATCATGCATGGTTGAGGTGATGAAAAGCTTGGGTGGAAATAACTACAAGATCCCACATATGAACAAACCAAAACTCATTAGAGATGGACAACTACCAAATTGTATTGAGTTTGAAACTGAAATCGTTGATGTGGCCAAAACAAATTTGGGATCATGATGAATTATGTATTTTTTGCTTTCATGATTTTCCAATTTAGTAGACCATATTCATTGAAGTTCTGACGCTTGCTGCATGCAACATCTTGGAGAGATTATTGATAGAAATAAAGTTCATTAGATAATTTAATCACATCAACTTAAAAATAAAAACATAAACATAGGATAATTTAAAACCACAATAAAAACTCCTTTGAAGTTCTCTCAATAAAAGATTCTGGTACACAAAGCATGCATATAGCAATCTTCAAATTTATTTTCCAGAATTCGTAGAATCAACTTCGATCATGCAACACTTCGGAAGGAGAATTTTTAACATCTTAGCTATTGTATGCGCACGCTCTTGAGAAGGGGAAACATAGCCATCGTATTTTGGCGGTGCATTCAAATCAAGTAATAGCTTCGAGGAGCCTGCTGAGTTGCAATAAGTTCTAAAATCATTTGTATACTTATCTGGGAGGCTTTCCGAAGTGGATGAATTTTCTTTAGATTTTATACTCATACTGTATTAACTTGAATTGAAATATGAAGTGCAGTAGTACTATGAAAATTAACATTCACCTTTTTTACAACTTTAAGAAGCAAGTCATGGCTGGTAACTTAACAGTTAGTTATGTATATTCATCTACTATAATGATTAATGAGAGAAAATTAATGATTATTTACTACTTTTAAGTTCACACTCATTGACTAGTAATAATGATTCTCATTACATATTCTTGTAAATACTATGAATAATTATCCACATTATATTTTTCAAGAAGTCAGTCAACAAATATAAGAATTAATGTTATGCATTGAATAAGGGTGCATAAGTAATTAGACTTGAAAATAAATACTTTAAGTAGAAACCCGCCTATATCGATGGGACATCCGAAAAAGGCAATTCAGCCTAAATGGATGGGACGGAGGGAGTATTCAGTTCTTTAAACAACATTAGTTTGTTAATTTCTTTAAACAAATCTTTGGTGTAACTTTGATTGACGAAAATCTTTGATTTAATCAAATCTTTGATATACGAAAATATTTTTCAAGTGTATTAGCCACCTTAACTTATTACTTGAAATATTTCAAGAATCAAAATTGTCTATCTCAATCCAATGAAATAGTAAATTCTAAAAACTCAAAATTAATTGCCTCTCCCAATCCAATGAAACCCGAAACCCCAAACCCTAAAAAATCAAACTTCAATGAAATAGTAAATTCTAAACCATCAAGGTGATATTCAAATTTATCACTCAACATCAAGGTGAAATTCAATGAAACAGTAATTGTCTATCTCAATCTAATGAAACAGTAAATTCCAAACCATCAAGGTGCTATTCAAATACATTCAATATGCTAATTTAGCGATACAAATCAAGAAAAAAATTCCAATAAGGAAATACGTTGTTGCTTGACATGATATTTTTACACTCCATTACCCCTTCAAATCTTATCTCTTGTCTCCTTCAAATTTTGAGTGTTTGATTCAGATCTATACAACAAAAAAGATTTCTTTGCTCGATCTATTTTTCTTTATTTTCATGACGATGGTGATGGTGGTGGGGAAAAATTGATATTACAGATGGTGAAATGGAAAAAAAATGAAATGGAGATGAATGAAAATGAAGATGAAGATAATGGGGAAGAAAATAAAAAATAATGAGTACGGAGATAATGGATGATGAATGAAGATAATGAATGAATAGATTAAGTAATAATCAATTAATTAATTAATTTTAGTTGAGAGGATGAGAGAGAAATAATTTTGAATTTCAAACTCAAAATAGCATTCTTTCACTAGATTAGGAGGGAAATGATATTAGTGTAAAACGCAATATAGGCTTAATTAAGTTAATGATTAAAGAATATAATTAATGATGCAATTACCCTATTTACCCTTTGTAGCTTGGCCACACTGTGGCCTCATAGATTTACTTTTTTTTTAATGAGTGTTTCCTAACAATGAATTATCACTTCATTAAAATAAGTAATTTGGGAATTGACAGATTTTCTTCGCCACATTAAATTCTTTGTTTTCAGGTCATCCTTAATTGCTAGCTAGGTCATAAAGTAAGATTTATTAATGGTCACGTGTCATTAATAATTAAGTTATTAAGATATTTATATTAATTTAAGTATATTAATTATATGATTTAAATAATTTGATATTTATTTGATAAATTGATCATACACGATATCCATCACATTGATAGAACATATATATATATATATATCTGAAACTGATCCTCTTACTTACCGATAAAAGAATACACATAATTATATTTTCTCTATCATCTAAAGGGTTTTGTGCTTAAGAAAAACGGTGAAGGAAGAGAAATCAATTTCTTCATCATCATCAAATTAAGCAATGACTTATCAACGTTAATATTCTGATTTATATATTGAATGTAAAAATCATGAAGTTCTAAGATCCGTGCAATTTATGTTTACATGTGGTATCAGAGCATGGTTTTGGAACTCATGATTTTTCATTCCTAAATATTTTTATGAATCCTAGAATTTATTTTCATGGTTATCTATGTATTCAAATGCAATATGGTTAATATTATCAAGATTGTATTATGCTATAATTATTTAATGATCCGCTACTTAATTATGTTTTACGAATCAATATTTGATAATTAACATTAATTGTGATTGAATAAGTCTCGTGAATATAAAAGTTGGATGAATACTTTTATGTTTATTATTTTAATTGATTTTAGTTTTCAATCCAAAGTTTACGTGTGAATCTGATCGAGGCATGGATTAATGTATGTGTTTTGAATTAAATCGAAATTGTCGTTATCGAATGAATTCTCACGAGATTAGTTCTTGATAATTATTTATAAATCAAGATATGAGGTATATATGCCACTGTCATAAAACATTAACTCTTTAAAGATGTGCTTGATATGATAATGAGATTAATTTATCTTATTTGAGTCGGATTCTTTTTCTTTGTTTGACGTTTTTCCATGTGTCCGATTAATGTGGTGTAGCGCATGAATATATCTTTTGGAATAAAATTTGTGATCTGTATATGTTAAAGGTTGTACATATGATTTATGCCAAATTACATAATTATATTATGTGTTTGATTATGATGGGATATTATCAGTCTCAATTAATTTATTATATGATTGGAATTTATTTAATGTTGGTCTGTTAATCACCAAAGTGGCCTAACCTGAAAGTTTAATAAATTTTTAATCATATAATTATTTTCAATTATCCATAATGATGTGATGCTTGATTTAAGTAATTTTAAACTATGGGTAATTGACTTTTCATAATTATAAGACGCTTAAAGGTTGATTATATGTTCTTATAATTTATGAATATAAGTGTGATAATTGATATATTATGTTCTAACTATTTTGGATATCCAAAGATAACAAAATGGTTTAAAGTTGTCATATTCAATTATCAAATTATGGTGAATTTACAAGTATCATTATGATTATGATTATATATTGTTGTATCACCCAAAGGAGATCATCAATATATATTTATTATTATTTTTCGATCTTGAATCTGTTTAAGTAACTCAAAATATTAACGTGTAAAAATTACACTATCCTTGCAGTGCCCACTCCTGTCGCTCTTCATTCGCATGCTTCGTTTGTTCCAATATTTAATGGACTAAACTTTTCTAATTGGTGTGAACAAATCCAATTTCACCTTGGTGTTTTGGATCTTAATTCATCCCTTGAAGTTGAAAAACCTACTATTATTGACACTAGCAGTGCTACTGAAAGGTATATCCGTGATGCTTGGGTGAAATCAAACAAACTAAGCCTTATGTTTATGCGAATGAGTGTAACAGACAATATCAAGTCTACCATTCCTAACACTAAAAGTGTTAAGGAATTTCTGAAATTTGTGAAAGAACGTTCCCAAACTGCTGATAAATCTGTTGCCGGGACCTTAATGGCTACTTTAACCACCATGATAATTTGATGATTCTCGTAGCATGCATGAACATATCATTGAAATGACAAACTTTGCAGTAAGACTTAAGTCATTAGGGATGAGCGTGGATAAGAATTTCCTTGTGCAGTTTATCATAAACTCACTTCCCTCTTAGTACAAGTCCATTCCAAGTGAACTATAACACCATGAAAGAGAAGTGAAATGTGAATGAACTTCACGGGATGTTAGTTCAGGAGAAAACGAGGCTTAAGAATCAAGGAACTCATTATGTTCATCTTGCAATTAATCAAGGAGCTGGTAAGAAGGTCATCGGAAAAAAAAAAGGAAATAGCAAGCAAGGACTACATAATGTGAATGAGTCATTTGTCCAAATCCAGAAAAAGAAACTTGACAATTGTAAGTGCCGGTTTTGTAGAAAAACTGGACACTTTCAAAGAGATTGTTTGAAATATAAAGCATGGTTCGAAAAAAAGGTATACATAATGTTTTTGTATGTTTCGAATCTAATTTAGTGGAAGTTCCTAATAACACTTGGTGGCTTGATTCTAATTGTACCGCTCACGTTTCAAATACGATGCAGGGATTCTTTTTGACCCGAATCACAAATTCAAATAAAAACTTTGTTTACATAGAAAATCAAGTCAAAGCTCATGTTGAAGCCATTGGACCCTTTCGTTTGATTCTAGATATTGGACATCACTTAGATTTGCTTGAAACTCTTTATATTTCTTTTATTTCTCATAACTTAGTTTCTTTATCCAAACTTGATTCTGTTGGATATTCCTTTAAATTTGGTAATGGATGTTTCAGTTTATTCAAGTAAAATTATTTTATCGGTTCTGGTATTTTGATTGATAGCTTATATAAATTAAAATTTGATCATCTTTTTACCGAGACTCTTTTAACCCTGCATAATAATGTTGGAACTAAATGTGGTTTAGCTGATAAAAATTCTGCTTACTTGTGGCATAAAAGTTTGGGGCACATCTCCAAAGAAAATTACAAAGATTAGTAAAGAACGAAATTCTTCCCAATTTAGATTTTACTGATCTTGATATTTGTGTGGATTGTATTAAAGGAAAACAAACATAATACACAAAGAAAGGAGCCACAAAAAGTGCACAACTTCTTGAAATAATACACACTGATATTTGTGAACCTTTTGATGTTCTTTCTTTTGGGAAGGAAAAAAATTTCATCACATTTATTGATGATTTTTCACGTTACAGTTATATCTATTTATTACAAGAAAAATCTCAGTCTGTAAATGCTTTAGAAGTGTTTATCAATGAGGTTGAAAGATAATTAGATTGAAAAGTGAAAATCATCAGGTCTAACAGGGGTGGTGAATATTATGACAAATATGATGAATTAGGGCAATGCCCAGGCCCATTTGCTAAATTCCTTGAAAAGCGTGGTATATGTGCTCAATACACTATGCCAAGTACACCACAACAAAATGGTGTGGTGGAAAAGCATAATCATACTCTTATGGATATGGTTAGGAGCATGTTAAGTAACACTTCTTTACCCATTTCATTGTGGATTTATGTACTTAAAACTGCCATATATCTATTAAACAGGGTTCCTAGCAAAGCAGTTCCTAAAACGCATTTTGAACTGTGGATGGGTAGGAAACCTGGTTTAAGACAACTATATGTTTGGGGTTGTCCGGTAGAATTAAGAATTTACAATCCACAAGAAAAGAATTTGGATCCAAGAACTATAAGTGGTTTCTTTATTGGCAATCCGGAAAAGTCTAAAGGGTATAGATTTTACTGTCCTAACCATAGTATAAGAATTGTTGAAACTAAAAATGCTAGATTCATTGAAAATGGTGAAATCAGTAAGAGTGAAAAACCATGAAATATGGACATTCAAGAAGTTAGGGTAGAGATACCTTTGCCCAAAACTTCTTCTCATATTGTTATTCCTACAGTTGTTGTGTACAAGAACAACAAATAAATGATCAACCTCCCAATAATGAACTCATTATCAATGAACATGATGTAGGTGAACCAAATCAAATTGCCTTAAGAAGGTCAGAAAGACAAAGAATGCCTTCTATTTCTAATGATTATATGGTTTATCTACAAATGTTATAATTTGACATTAGAATTGATAATAATGATCCAGTTTGCTTCCCTCAAGCCATGAAAAGTAATAATTCTACAAAATGGTTAAATGCGATGAAAGAATAAATGAAATCAATGACTCACAATGAAGTCTGGGACCTTGTAGAATTACCAAAAAATTATAAAAGAGTTGGATATAAATGGGTCTTTAAGACCAAACGTGACTCTAATGACAATATCGAAAGATACAAAGCTAGACTTGTTGCTAAGGGTTTTACCCAGAGAGATGGCATTGATTATAAGGAGACATTTTCACCCGTATCTAAGAAAGATTCTCTTAGAATTATTGTGGCTTTGGTGGCTCATTATGATATGGAGTTACACCAAATGGATGGTGAAACTGCTTTTATGAATGCGGATTCAGTGAAAAATGTTTATATGGATCAGCTTGAAGGTTTTTCCATTGAAGGAAAAGAACATATGGTGTGTAAACTAAGGAAATCAATATACGGGCTTAAACAAGCTTCCCGTCAGTGGTATCTTAAGTTTAATGATACCATTACGTCTTTTGGATTCAAGAAAAACACTGTTGATCGGTGTATATATCTGAAAGTTAGTGAGAGAAAGTTAATTTTCTTAATCTTGTATGTTGATAACATCTTGCTTGCAACTAATGAACTTGAATTATTGTATGAAACTAAGAAATTTTTTTTGAAGAATTTTGAAATGAAAGATATGGGAGAGGCAACTTATGTGATTGGTATAAAAATATTATATGATAGATCACAAGGAATGTTGGGGTTGTCTCAGAAAGCTTATATTAATAAAGTCATTGAGAGATTTCGGATGGACAAATGCTCATCAAACATCATTCCAATCCAGAAGGGAGACAAGTTCAACCTTATGCAATGTCCAAAGAATGAATTAGAACATGAACAGATGAAAGATATTCCTTATGCATCAATTATTGGTAGCTTTATGTGTGCACAGACTTGTACTAGGTCTGACATCAGCTTTAATGTTGGCATGCTTGGTCGTTACCAAAGCAATCCTGGAATGGATCACTAGAAAACTGGAAAAAAGGTACTAAGGTATCTGTAAGGAACAAAAGAGCATATGCTTACTTATCAAAGATCCGATCACCTAAATATGATTGGATACTCAGATTCAGACTTTGCTGGATGCGTTGACACAAGAAAATTAACATTTGGCTATTTGTTCCATTTAGTTGGTGGAGCAATTTCATGGAAGAGTGCGAAGCAGTCTGTAATCGTTGCATCCACTATGAAAGCTGAATTTGTGGTATGTTTTGAGGCCACAATTCATGAAAATTGATTGTGGAACTTTATTTCAGGACTTGGAATAGTCAACAGTATTGTCAAGCCGCTGAAAATTTACTATGATAATTCAGTTGTCGTATTATTCTCTAAAATGACAAGTATTCCAAAGATACTGAACATATGGAATTGAAGTACCTTGCCGTTAAAGAAGAAGTTCAGAAACAAAAGGTATCAATTGAACATATTAGCACCGATCTCATTGTAGCTGACCCATTAACGAAAGGATTATCTTGAAAAATATTTATTGAACATGTCACACGATAAAAAAACTCGATTTAGCGATTAGAACTGGCGATCGGGGGCTTTCAGGTTATCGGCGGTGACGGGGCTAATGATGGGGATGTTATCCGTCACAACTAGCGACGGGGGCCCCCGTCGCCAAAAATCAAATTTATTTTTTCTTTTTTTTATTTTTTTTAATTTGGCGACGGGGACCACCGTCGCCACAGCTAGTGACGGGGTCCCGTTGCGAGGTAATAAATTAAATCAAATCCCCAATTCTGATATAGTGAACCCTAGCTTTAATACATCAATCTTTTTTCTGCAGGCTCTCTCTCTCGGTCGGGGTCGGGGTATGCGGTGGTGCTCGGCGGGAGCAGCGTCATCCGTGGCGGGAGCAGCGGTGCGAGCAGCGGCGGCAGTAGAAGGAGCAGCAGCGGAAGCAGAAGCAGCAGCAGCAGCAGCGGTAGCGGCGGCGGCGTTCATCCCTTCCTCTCCAGGTTTGTTTCCCATTCTTTGTGCTTATTTGATTTTATATTGATTTATTTTCTATAGTTTTTTCCCTGATATGTTGTAAATCTGGAATTGGATTAAGTTGCTTCATTTTTACTTTGGTGGAAATTTTCATGGCATGTAGGGGGTATATAGAACCTCTGAATTCGAAGGCGTATAAAATGCTGAAGTTTTCTTTATATGTACATCTGATTTCGTGGTTAAATAGAAAGAGCTCTCAGTGTATCGCATTGAGGATTTTCTCCTCCTTCTCTCTAGAAGTTGACGATTTGGAGTCTCTTTCTCTCTCTAAAAAATCTCGCTCATTTCTTCCTTAAGAAATTAGCAGATTAATCATGAGAGGCTCATACAGATTTCTCCCATAATCTGTATTAGTTTAATCGTTGCTTTAATTTATCAAATCATAACAAAAAAACACATTATATTATCATCTTTGTTACAAACGGATTCTCAAAGCTAGGGTTCCTTCATATTATTCAAAAGCGGCTAGGGTTCTCAAAATACATGAAACCACTCTTGAAAGAGACGTAACAAATCTGGGGAGAGCTAGGGTTCTTTGACAGGTTCATTCACTCACTAGATTCAATTTTTGTACTGCTGCAAAGTTGAGGGAGTCTCGAAAATTGTATGAATGTCTGCTTAAATTTTAATAGCCTCTCGTGTTCTAAAATCATAAGAGGAATCTACCTATTCTAATAGTCTCTCGTGCATCTCTTCTGGATTATAATCTTTTTTGCTACAATTTGTGACCTATTTTGCAAAGTGGCGTCAGACATATTGATCTTATTTTAATTGCTTGCTGATTAAATTGTTCATTAGTGAGTTAGGGCTGCTCTGAACTCGTGTAATACAAGTGGCAGTTTTTTCCTAAGTGTTTGGAAATCATTTGCTGGCTTTCTTGAATATTTGGGATTTATTTTTCTAAGGGGCGACAACCATATTGATCTTTGCTTAAAATTTCTTGTTGTTTTATTATTCCTTAGTGATTAAGGGTTGCTCTGAACTCGTTAAATACGAGTGGCAGAATTTGTTATGTATTTGGGATTTTTATGGAAGCTTTCTTGAGTATTTGGGATTGATTATTGCAAAGGGGCATCAGCCATCTTGTTTATTGCTCATATTGCTTACTCATTTGTTTGGGATTTTGAATTCAGTGATTTTCTTGCAAAGGGGTCCTTTAACTTAATCCCTATCGTGTATTGCATGAAATCGTTGTTGTAGCATCAGTGCTCACGCGGAGACTTGTGATCAGTCTTAGTAGATTAGTTGCATCCTTTATTGGATTTTAATTAATTTGTCTCTTGGTCGTGAGTTATTTTATTAGATTAGTTACATCCTTTATTAAGCTAATTGTGTTTCTGAAAATCATTGCAACTTGGGTTTAGTGGTTCTGCCGTAAAGTATTTTAATTGATAAGATTCAACTTTGCCGTGTGGAATTTAATTGGTGCTATAATTTAATTGAGTTCCCCTTTAGTAATCCTTGGCAGATTTTAAGTGCATCATTTCCTTAGTGTTTTATTAGTGCTCACGTGGAGATTTGTGATCAATTGGGATTTGCTATTGCATTGTAATTCCACCAAGGAAATCTCTCCATTTATATACCATCCTGCGGTGAAGGAGGTTGATTTGCATGCTTTAATACCTTCCATTACGTGTCATTGCATGTTCTAATAGAATCTGCCACTTATTGCACAGTGTGATATGTTTTAATCTATTAAATTTGGTAACTTCGTGGGATTCGGTCATTAGTTTAATTTAGGCTTTGTCTGCTCTTTTGTGACTAATTAAATCTTAATTGGTTGATTAATTAAGCCTAAGCACTTTGTTGTGATTCTGTCGAGGTATTAATTGGCCAAGAGTCTTTGCCTTGATAAATACATAATTAGGTTGTGAGCTTTTATCCTAATTGTGTCTTTTTGTGAAATCTTGATCAAGTTGGAGTCTGCCGTGAAGGTTTTAATTGATTTAATTTTAATTTAATTTTGATGTGAATGAGCTTATTAAGCATGCTTTTATTTGTCTAAGTTTCATTTGGAAAATTTAACAGATTTTTGTTTCTTAACATCCTTGGAATTTAGATTAATTATATCTTGATTGATTGATCAATTAAGCTAAAGTTCTTTGTTGTAATTCTGTCGTGGAATTAACTAGCCAAGATCCCCTTGAACAACATTAAATCAGTTGTTGTATCCCTGGCTGGATTATCACATGATTAGTTTGTGATTTAAGCTCCTAATTGTGTTGATTCAAAATTATTGCAATTGGTTATAATTGGTTTGTGTCGGGACGGATTTTTAGTGATAAAATTCAATTCTGCCGTGGAGGTCCTTAATTAAGCATGCTACAATTTAATTGAGTTCCTCATTTGTAATTTCAGCAGATTTAAGTTGCATTCCCTCCTTCGAATTGTTTAATTTTGTTTGAGTTTTGATAATAACCATTTCAGTTCAGTACGAACATTTACTTGCAAATTGTATTGATTTTGTTGTAAGTGTTTTGCATCTCACACCTACTGCATATTAATTGAAGAGCAGGTTATTTAATCCTCTTTGTGTGTATAATTGTAGCAATATGAGTTTTCATGGGAGAAATAATAATCAAAAGCATGCAGCCCCGAAAATATGAGATGGGACGTCGGTTTCTTCAATTGCTCAATTGAAATTTCCCCATATGGAAATAGGATGGGGTTATTGTTTTGCAGGTATTTGTATCGAGTGCTTCTCGGGCAAAAAACTATTGACGCATTGGCCAAGTCGTGGGTTGCAAAGCCGAGTGTCTCTTTACACTCCAATGGCTGGTTCATTTTTAGATTTGAAAAATGATAATCCGTGCTCTTAGCGTATTAAATCAATACTACTTGTAAACTATTATACGATATGTGTGGGACAAATGTAAGAACATAAAATATAAAGCAGTAAAATACGCACGAGATTGATAACCTAGTTCGGTTAACCAACCTACTCTGGGGGGACTACGCCCAAACTTGAAGATTCGACTGTTATTCCTTCGTGTAGTGTATAAGGGTTCTTACACATACAGGACTCCCTCCTTATGTCACCCGTTCTTCTCCACGAACTCTTTCGCTAGCCGAAAGGTGTAACATCCCCTTACAACCGTGACACTAGGCTCTCTCTAGCTACCCACGACTTCAACTTACAATCTCTCCCGAGATTGCGTACAAATGGATAAATAAACCCCTCATATGTTTCACTCGTAAACACTCAAAACTAGTCTATCACATTGAACTGTTTAAGGAACGACTACTAGTTACAAACGATCACAAACTGATTCTAACACTAGAATCTAAACAAAATATAAGTGGTATCGATTGCTGCACAAATCGGCCTTCATAAATAGTCTTCACTTCAGCTTGGTATCAATCTCTTGCTTTCCGCCAACTAGGTAAGTGGTTTGTGGCCTTCCAAACGTGTGTAGATACTTTCCAAGTATAGGAGGGTTAATTCAGCACCGGATCTACACCATAAGGCAGTCAAATGAATTAATCTTGACCTTCAAAACAAGTTCGACACAAGATCTTTCCAACAAGGAAACTGTCATAAATAGAGTGTCCCTGGTTCTGTCTGGGACATAATCTGGAATAGTTCACCAATTGTTCTTCTTTTCTTGCACATCAAAAAATAAAACTTTGTGGGACATACCCAGGCACACATTGTTGAACATATCTCGTCAATTCAACAACACAAATACTCAGTGCATGACGGTGGCACTAACAATCTCCCCCTTTGGCGTTTATAGTCGACAATTATCATCACGATCTGCACAACACTTGAAGCAACTTCGCAGATAAAAAATATATCAAAACAAGCGATATATTTAAAAACTGTCTAGGACAGTTTTACACACTCCCCCTGAATATGAACCAGAAGTGTCTTCAAAACTTGCACAGCGGAACTTTTATCTTCAGACACATACCCTGGAACTTATTATCTTCTATATCTCGCCAATACAAACACGAACCCAACATTAGTGCATAATGATGACACTAACAATCTCCCCATTTGGCGTTTATGGAAGACAATAACTCTTAATCTGCATTTCTCATAATCTCTGTGATGATCTTCTTCCCCATGCTAACTTCACTTCTCCCCTTTAGTGGCTACCATAAAAGTCAAAGCTTCAGGCAGGAAGCACTTCAGAAGCAACAGCAGCTGGAACAAATTCTGGCACAACACTAGTAGGAGACGGCTGGGGTATCCAGCGGGGAGACATTATCATCAGCATCTGCATCATCAGCAGGAGCAATATCAGCATGGACAGCAGCGGTGGTGGAAGGTTGATCAGCACCAACAGCATCAAAAGGTGAGGCAAGACCAAGAGCCCGAGCTTGAAGATCAACCAGGATAGACTCTAATTCCTGTTCTCGAGTCTTGAAAGTCCTGATGGACTTCTTCAACATCTGCGCCAGAGACTTTATATACCTGTCAAAGAAAACAGAAGTGATAGACAAAGCAGGAGCAGACTGTGAAGGATAGAAGGTGGCACAGTTCCAGAACCACCGGCTTCGTCTCTGGCAGGAATATTCTGGGCATGCTGGGTGGAAAACAGCTTCTAGCTGATTATAAGCGGTAGTGCCTCAAGCTCATACACATCTTCTGCACACACCACATTGTGCACATCCATGGTCAAGCTGAAAATCATTCCAGGAAAACCAATTGGTTGCTGACTCCGGGAAGACTCAGCATGGGCCACAACATGCTCAAATATGAGCTGGCCTAGGTTGAACTCCACCCGAGTTCCAACCTTAAACAACAACAACCCCAGAGGCTTCCTAATCGTGGAGTTGTGAGTGCTGGGAAACCAATTTCGAACAGCAATCTTGTGAAGGATAGAATACTTCACGCTCAAATCCGATACTATCAAAGAGTGACCCGATAGCTAAGCACAATGATTGCCTCCAGTTAACTCGGCGGCAACCTCATCCAACTCAAACATGGTAGCAGGGGTAACCACATGCTCACGACCCAAATAAGCATTTATCACAGACGGGGAAAAGGGAATCCAATGACCCCGCAAAAACACAACAAAAGCATGTTCAGACGATGCATCTCGAATGGATTTAGATAAATTGGCATAAAACTCATGCACAACAGCAGCAACAAAATGCGGTGCAGTATAGGCAGACTTCTCTAACCTCAAGTCATGCAAAAATTCAATAACTCCAGTACCCTCAACATCAGCCTTAATCAACTTGCACTCAGACACAAGAGAGTGACCAACAACCAACTTATACTGACATTGGTGAAAGACAGAGTAAAAATTACTCGAATCATAGGCTATAGATTCAGAATCAGATCTGTCCGAGACAGACTTAGTGACAACCTCTGCTTCATCATTAGAGGGGGAAGGAGCTCTAGTTTGCTTCATCAGCGAGCGACGACAACCCGACATCAACCCCATCCTCTGCTCAGACAAACTCCATGTAACACGGTGAGTAGGAACAACAACAGACTTCTTTGTCGAAGCACTTTTACTAGAGGACTTCACCGATTTGGGGGCTTTCAACGAAGATCCTTTCTTGGCAGTAACTTTCTTTAATTTGGGGTTTTAGAAGGAGGCCCCTTCTTCGTAGCAACTTTCACCAACACCTTTGATTTAAAAAAAACGATAGGTGTGTCATCTTCATCATCAGACACCGGAGGGGTGACTGGAACATCTCTCAACTCCAACTTGCGTTTGGTCCCGTGAGTCTTGGAGGAGATAGCCTTTCGACTTGGTTGAGGTGGAACAGAATCAGCCTCAAGAACAGGAGAATCTTCATCGAGGAAGGAGATATCAACATCTTCTTCACCTTGACCTTGATCAAGGGTTTCATCAGCAGCAACAGGTGACACTTCGCCTAGGGGAACTTGAACAGTGACAATGGGCGTGTCATTAAACACCAAAATGGCAGCAAGAGCAGATGGTTCTTGCACAAACTTCAAAGCATCAAGAGATGCAGCAAACTCCTCAATTGAGGCAGACTCGTCGCCAACAGCAGAGGTGATCAGGGCATCCATTGATTCAATGTTCTACAGAGGCAGCGAGGGAAATAAGGATCCACTAGCCGTTGAGAAATAACCGTTCAAACTGTCCCAACATCTGTGTGAGACAAACTTCAGCACACACACTGCATCGACCACACCAACTTGGTCATTTTTACTCTTTGTACATACATCACTGACCAAGACCATACAGAGAGAGGCTTCTTACAGAGGAGAAGTTCAGAAAACACATAGATTTAGAGAGGATCTAAGTGTTTCAAATCTTGCACTATCAAGTGCCTTCTTAAAGATATCCGCAAGTTGGGCTTCAGTTCCCACATATTCAATCACAAGTGAACCATCTTCAACAAGTTCACGGATGAAGTGGTGATGAATATCTATGTGTTTTGTGTGTGAGTGTTGTACAGGATTCTTCGAAATATTTATTGCACTCATGTTGTCACAGTATATAATAAGGACAGATTGTGGCACACCATAGTCAAGGAACATTTGCTTCATCCAAAGAAGTTGAGTACAACAACTTCCAGCCACAATATATTCGGCTTCAGCAGTAGATAAAGAGATCAAATTCTGTTTCTTACTAAACCATGAAACCATGTTGTTTCCAAGGAAGAAACATCCTCCTGAAGTACTCTTCCGATCTTCAGTACAACTAGCCCAATCTGCATCGCAAAACCCCACCAAACTAGGGTTTATATCATAGGACAACCAAAGTCCTAACTCAGCAATACCCTTTATGTACTTGATTATGTTCTTGACAGATTTCAGATGACTTTTTTTAGGATCAGATTGGTACCGAGCACAAACTCCCACACTGTAGCAAATGTTTAGCCTACTTGCTGTAAGATAGAGCAGACTGCCAATCATACTCCGGTACAAGGTTTGCTCAATTGACACACTAGCTTTATCTTTTGACATCTTCAAAGATGTTCCCATTGGTGTTCTTTTCGGGCTGCAACTATTCATGCCAAACTTGCTGATCAAGTTCCTTGCATACCTTGTTTGAGACACAAAGATTCCATCATCTTTTTGCTTCACTTGAAGCCCTAGAAAGTAGGTTAGTTCACCTACAAGACTCATCTTGAATTCTGAAGTCATGTCCTCCACAAATTCATCCACAATTCTGTTTGAGACAGATCCAACAATAATATCATCGACATAAATCTTGATGATGTTTACATCAGATTTTTCTCTCTTGATGAAGAGAGTTCGACCAGCTCCACCATGAACATATCATTTCTCCAGAAGGAACTTGGTTAGCCATTCGTACCAAGCTTGAGGAGCTTGTTTGAGGCCGTAGAGGGCCTTCTTCAGTTTGTACACATACTCCGGATAGTGAAGGTCTTCAAAGCTTTTGGATTGGCTAACAAAAACATCTCCAGATGAGTACCCATTCAAGAAGGTATTCTTCACGTCCATTTGGAATAATTTGAACTTCATCCAAGCAGCCATGGCAATGAGCAAACGCACCGATTCAAGAAGAGTAACTGGAGCAAAAGTCTCGTCAAAATCCACACCTTCAATTCTTTCAAATTGCAAGAGTTCTTCTTGTATAGCCTGAATCCATCAGTCATCTTGCAATTCCTCCTTAACATTCTTGGGCTCCATAGTTAAGGTGTAACACACATTGGCTATTAATTCATGATAGTTCTTTCGAACACCTCTTGTTCGAACTCCTTCACTCATATCACCGATGATATCTGATGTAGAGTGGTTCTTCTGAACACCTTTTGAAGGATTGTAAACATCCAGTTTCTCACTTCTTACTTCTGTAGGAACACTGTGTTCTGAACTGTCTGGAACAGATGCTGGAACATGGATAGTAGCATCAACGCTTTCTTCATCAATCTGGACAGCAGATTCTTCCAGATCATCAATAACAATATTAATGGACTCCAACACAGTCTTAGTCCTTTTGTTGAAAACATGATAGGCCCGACTATTCCTCGAGTACCCAAGAAACACACATTCATCTCCTTTGGCATCAAACTTGCCAAGTTGTTCTCGGTCTCGCAACATGTAACAAGTACTCCCAAAGATATGAAAGTACTTTAAGTTGGGCTTTTTCCCTTTCCACAACTCGTAGGAAGTAACTCTCATCTTAGGTCTGAAGTACACTCGATTAATAACATGACAGACTGTATTCATCGCTTTAGTCCAGGGGTTGTTAGGGACAGATTTCGCCTTCATCATGACTCGGCTCATTTCTTAAGGTGTTTGATTTTTCTTCTCAACAATACTCAATTTTGGAACACCAATCACAGCTTCAGTTTTCATAAGTCTTTGAACATTTTGAAAACTGATATGGCCAATCTTTTCATGCCATAAATTTGCTTCACCAATCTGATATCTGAAGCAAGTCCCTTTCACATTAAGAAGATAACAGTACTTCCTCGATCTGTCCCCATCCTTCAGAAGAACACTTTCTTTGTTCTTCACAGGGCATTTATCTCGAGTGAAATGCACCAAGAGACCTTGGTCACACAACTGACTAATGTTAATTAAATTAGCTTATTGTCCTTCTACAAGCAGCATGTCCTCCAGGTTGGGCATCTCATGCACATTTAGGCATCCACAGCCAAGCACTCTACCTTTAACACCATCTCCAATGGATACAGATTGATATGAGCAATCTTTTTGAATGTTGCTCAGCATGCTAGCATCTCCGGTCATATGCCGAGAGCATCCGCTGTCAAAGTACCAGCTAATTTTTGCATGAATATTGAGTGCAGTGTAAACCACATAATTTTTGTGATTGTTCCTGGATCTGTTTCGGACATTTCTTTTGAGAAACTGATCAGATTCTGCAAAACCCCTTCCTTTCATCCTTCGGAGGTCATTGATTAAGTTTCTGCAATGTGGTCGAATGTGACCAGGTTTCTTACAGTAATGACACACAACACGTGTCTTTTGAGGAGACTTCCTTCACTGCTGCTTGTTCTTTGGCTTAGCTCTCAACTCTGAAACTGTTGAATTTTTTGTTCCAGATGACTGTCCTTGACAGAATACGTCATAAGTATGAGCACCATTGTATCCGAGCCCAGAATGATCTTGAGGACTCTTTCCTTTGGAGATAATTTCATCTAGTTCAGATGATCCGGAGTTCATCATTTTGACAAGCTTCTTTAGGTGTTGGAGTTCACCATTCAGTGCTTGAGTACTATTTCTGGACTGCAACAATTCATTTTGCACCTCATTAAGGTGAGTAGAGAGATTATCTCTTTCTTTCAAGAGATTGGAATTCTCTTTTAATAGGTCTTCATTGACCTTAACCACCATGATCCAACTGGAATGCAACTTCTTATACGCCTCCATAGTTGATTCCACAGAGAATTCTTCATCTTTTTCATCATCGTTGCATTCTGAAATTTTCTCGACCATACTGTCAGGAACAGATACAAGCACAGACTTTTTGACAGAGTGTGTCATGAAAGCAATATGATTGCTTACACCTTCTTCATCACTTTTACTATCATTAGGATCATCACTTTCACTGAAGGTAGAACAATATGACTTGTTCTTCTTTTTTAGAGTGTTAGCACACTCGACTTGATAGTGACCATAACCACCACATTCTCGACACTTTTTTTCTTTAAGTTTCTCTTCATTAGAATCATCAACCTTCATTTTTCGAGGTTTAGAGAACCTGTTCTTGGCAGAATAATTTTGAGATGATTTCTCAAATTATCTTGTAAACCTGGAAAAATTCTTTGAGAGTAAAGCGATTGATTCTGCAAGGTCGGAACTATCAAGAACATTACTTGGCACATCAGTACTGGAACCTGCCTGAAAAGCTACGCTTTTCTTCTGCACTATTTCTTCATCTGTCAGCCCCATTTCAAAGGTTCACAAGGACCCCATCAGCTCCTGTAACTTCATCTTGCTCATGTCTTTGGCCTCTTCAATGGCCGTGACTTTATAGGTGAATCTTCTAGGCAGAGATCGCAAAACCTTTCGCACAAGTTCCTCTTCAGAGATCGCATCTCCGAGCGCAAAGCTTTCATTAGTGATGTCGCAAATCTTGGCGTTGAAATCAGCAAGTTTTTCACCTTCATCCATGCGAAGGTTCTCAAATCTGGTGGTAAGCAATTGCATTCGAGAGGCACGAACACTGCTAGTTCCTTCAAACGTGGTCTGCAAGATATCCCACGCATCCTTGGCTTTGTCACATGTGGATATGAGCTTGAAAACATTCATGTCAATAGCAGAGAAGATAGCATTCATGGCTTTAGCATTTAGCCCCATGACATGGAAGTCGGTATCTTCTCATTCTTCTTCCGGCTTCAGCATCACTTTGCCTTTTTCATCTTTCTTGGTGGGAGGCTTCCAGCCTTCAATCACCATCTTCCAGGCTCGTTCATTAATCGAACATATAAAAGTCATCATTCTAGCTTTCTAATAGGCATAATTGTTGCCATCCAGGCGCGGAAGTCGCACCGTCGAGGTCCTTCTTTCATTGTGTCCATCTCGGCAAAACAACACAAAATACACGGATTAAAAACCCACGATCACACCTTAAGAAAGGTGACCTGCTCTGATACCAATTGAAAAATGATAATCCGTGCTCTTAGCGTGTTAAATCAATACTGCTTGTAAACTATTCTACGATATGTGTGGGACAGATGTAAGAACATAAAATATAAAGCAGTAAAATACGCACGAGATTGATAACCCAGTTTGGTTAATCAACCTACTATGGGGGGACTACGCCCAAACTTGAAGATTCGACTGTTATTCCTTCGTGTAGTGTATTAGGGTTCTTACACATACAGGACTCCCTCCTTATGTAACCCGTTCTTCTCCACGAACTCTTTCGCTAGCCGAAAGCTGTAAGATCCTTTTACAACCATGACACTAGACTCCCTCTAGCTACCCACAACTTCAACTTACAATCTCTCTCGAGATTGCGTACAATATGGATAAATAAACCCCTTACGTGTTTCACTCGTAAACACTCAAAACTAGTCTATCACGTTGAACTATTTAAGGAACAACTACTAGTTACAAATGACCACAAACTAATTCTAACACTAGAATCTAAACAAAATATAAGTGGTATCGATTGCTGCACAAATCGGTCTTCATAAATAGTCTTCACTTCAGCTTGGCGTCAATCTCTTGCTTTCCGCCAACTAGGTAAATGGTTTGTGGCCTTCCAAACGTGTGTAGATACTTCCCAAGTATAGGAGGGTTAATTCAACACCGGATCTACACCATAAGGCAGTCAAATGAATTAATCTTGACCTTCCAAACAAGTTCGACGCAAGATCTTTCCAACAAGGAAACTGCTATAAATAGAGTGTCTCTAGTTCTGTCTGGGACATAATCTAGAACAGTTCATCAATTGTTCTTCTTTTCTTGCACAACGAAAAATAAAACTTCGTGGGACATACCCAGGCATACATTGTCGAACATATCTCGCCAATTCAATAATACAAATACTTAGTGCATGACGGTGGCACTAACAATCTCCCCCTTTGGCATTTATAGTCGACGATTATCATCACGATCTGCACAACACTTGAAGTAACTTCGCAGATCAAAAATATATCAAAACAAGCGATATATTTAAAAACTGTCTGGGACAGTTTTACACACTCCCCTGAATATGAACCGGGAGTGTCTTCAAAACTTGTACATCGGAACTTTTATCTTCAGGCACATATCCTAAAACTTATTGCCTTCTATATCTCGCCAATACAAACACGAACCCAGCATTAGTGCATAATGATGACACTAACAAGATTTAAAGACCGCAATACCATCATGATTCTAGTGCCACATCACCCTCAGTGCTTGCTAACCTTCCAGAGATTAGGGAGTTGACTTCTCAGCTTTAGACGAGTCGGATGGAACATGAGAAGTTGCTGTAGAAAATTCAAGACCTTGAAGCCAGACAGATGGAGGCTGAAGTTAGGCAGATGGAGAGCGATACATTGCAGGCTGAGGTAGCTAGATTGAGTGCCTTGATTGATCAGCTTCAGTTGGATCGACGTGCAGAGGCTGAGGAAATGAGGAAGCAGCTTGAGGACACCCGGAGGGCGCATCAGCAAGCTGAAGAAGAGCGTCGTCGGGACAAAGCTAGGCATGACTGATGTGGCAGCAGCTTTACCGCCGCCTTGATGATCGAGATGGTCTTCCCTAGACTCATCTTTTATGTATTTGAGATACTTTGAGATATTTATGTGTTTAAGATATTTATGTATTTGAGATATTTATACATTGATACTTGATATTTTGTATTTGAAACTATTTTATTTAGTGCACTATCTTTTATTTTAGTAATATTATTTATCATGTTTTACAAATAATTGCAATATAAAATAAATATAAAAAACAATTTACATATAAATAAATAACAATTTAAAATTTCGGACTAGCGACGGATCGCCCCCCGTCGCTAGCTCGCGACGGTGAAACCCGTAGTCTAAATCTGTAGCTCATCATTGTCCTAGCGACGGATCTAGCGACGAAGCGCCCCGTCTCTAGGCTAGCAACGGGCCCCTCGTCGCTAGCGGGCGACGATTAATTCCATCTCCAAACTTGTCACCCAAGTCCGCAGCCAGGCTACGAACTTAGCGACGGGATTTTCCGTCGCTAGATCCGTCACTAAGTCTGGCGACGGGCGAGCCACCGTCGAACGTGGATTAGCTACGAGCGATTTAGCGACGGGGTTGTTCCCATCGCTAGCCCGTCGCTAGAGGCTTTAGCGATGGGGTCGTATAATTCTAGCGATGGAAAACCCCGTCGCTAGATCAGGTTTTTTTTTATAGTGTCGAAAGAATGTGTATTATTGGAAAGCTGTAATAGACTTATGATTATTTGACACTTTGAGCTCATTATATATTGTTTCTGATATTTATTGATATCTTGTTATGTCAGCATGGTATACATAATGTTTGACATTAATTAGAAATATTTTAGTCTTGAAAAGAGACACCATTATTATCCTTTATTATGAGTCGTATTAAGTAAATTACTAATATTGTAGTACATGGAAGGAACTATATCGATAGACTGATGTAGAACTGACATGACTCGCATTAGTATAATTTAATACTGGCATAATGAATTGACCAAGGAATTATCTGATGAGGTGCACATTATGATTTTATTTAAATCATCAAGATTATTTATGTCACTAGTCTGGCCAAGTGGGAGAATGTAAGATTTATTAATGGCCATGTGTCAATAATAATTAAGTTATTAAGATAGTTATATTAATTTAAGTATATTAATTATATGGTTTAAATAATTTAATATTTATCTGATAAATTGACCATACTTATCTAAAGGTAGTTTCACGATATCCATCATGTTAATAGAATGTGTGTGTGTGTGTGTGTGTGTGTGTGTGTGTGTGTGTGTATAATTGTATCTTCATCATCATCAAATTAAGCAATGACTTATCAAGGTTAGTATTCTGATTTATATATTGAATGTAAAAATCATGATTAATTAAATTGTTACGTATATTAAAATTGAAGCGGGAAACAAAAAGAAAAAAAAGAATTAAAAAAGTCTATATATACACGTTTTAATTGGTGGTGGTTGTACATATATTGTAATGTAGCTTTCAAGATGACTGGAATTCTTTGTTGAAGTAAAAAAAAAACGCATGGAGTAGAAATAGTGGTTGATTGAGATCTGTCATCAGCTAAAGCCTTAATTAATCGAGCTTCATCGAAACATCTTAGTCACGCCTCCAAACACCCATCTTATTATCATAAGGGCTTAGTTACCGTAAATAACAATATATATTTGTAATTACAACAAGACGACGAGACTTTTTAAACATTAAAATTGCACCACTACATTTTAATTTTTTACAATTACGATTTACAACATTCTCAATTCTTTTTATGTACCTACCGTCAAAACGACCGCAGAAAAACTCGGGATATTGTAATTGTAAAAATAAAATAAAATAAAATAAAATAAAAAGTGATGTTGTGTGATTGCTATATTGTTGTAAAAAATATATTGTGATTAATTACAAATTATGATAAATATTGTACATGAAATCTACTTTTATTATTATTACTATTGTTGTTATTTTTTTCGAGGGAATTATTAATTGATAAGGTGTGCAATAAATATAATAATAAACATAATGTACAATAATCAGCAAATAATGCAGATCAATCAAAAGAGATAAATAATTAATCATATTACAGACTCGATCTAGTGAGTGCTTCAAAGTTCAAACTTGATATTTTTATGTACTTCCGCCTCAAGTTTCGTGACACTACACTTAATTATATAGGAGCTCGATTTTTCTTTCCTCTCCCATGCACTGTGATTTATTAATTAAATTGAAATAGTTTCACGAATTAACTCTATATATATATAGACACGTGTCACATGTGCTATATATTTAACGGGGTAGTACTTCATTAATATATAATTTTGCCTTGCCTTGAAGAGAGACGTACCCATCCCAAATTCTAGATTTTGGAATTAATTATAAATTAAAAACGTTGCATATATGATAGATCATATATACTCGAGATCTAAACTAATTAATATGCCCACTAACACTGCCGCCCACTGCCCACATTAATCTTGCTACATCATATAGCTTTCTTCCTATATTTTTATTTTTATTTTTATTTTATGCCCGGCCCCCTTAGCTTCATTGTTTGTTCATTTTTTTATTTTTTTTTAATATTACAGTTTTCACTGAGGTAGATGCACGATACTCTTAATTTCTGTAATTAGAACAAAATGATTATAATTACTTTTTATTAGGTAGGTAAGTTTATATTAATTACAACGTATTAATTATAAATGATTTTAATCTATATATATATATATATATATATATATATATATATATATATATATTATATCGTAATTAAAATGTTTAATTAATGCCCAATTTCACGATGCATATATAATTAAGACACGTACACCATTCAAATGTATAATAGATTAGGAATAATAAAGATTAAATTTGAAATCTAATAGTTAATGATGAATAATATTATATACTCCCTTCGTCCCATTTTGATAGGCTGATTGGAGTTTTTCACATGGATTAAGAAAAGTATTGGGAAAGATAATTAATCAAGAAACTTCCTAATATGCCCCTATTTATTTCTTTGATATTGAATTAATGTTTAATGTGAACATATTAAATAGGGGTATATATTAGTAAATTAGCTAAATATATATAGAAATATGCCTATATATCGGGACATACCAAAAAGGGAAACAAGTCTATCAAAATGGGATGGAGGGAGTATATATATAGGGGTTGATTGAGCACCGTGTTTGGTGTGAGAACTATGCTGCTATGCACTATGTTTATTCAACTGTAATTTTATTAATCATCTTAGTGAATTTTAGTGCTAATTAGTAGTAAAATACAATAAAATAAGCAATAAAATTTAAAATAAAAAATAACACTAAAACACTATAAGATAAATAATACTACCTCCGTCCCAATAGCAATGTCCACTTACTATTGGGCACGAAGATTAAGGAAAAGTAAATTAGATTAAGGAAAAGTAAATTAGATTAAGGAAAAGTAGATTAGTTGTTAAAGTAGTGGGTAAAGTAAGTGGGGTCCATTTCTTTAAGGAGTATTATAAGGCAATCTCCAACAGTTGACTCTATTTTACAGCACATCTATCTCTATTATACGGCATGGTCTTCACTTCATCTCCAACAGTTTACTCTAAATTCTACTCTAAAAGGGAATATTTCATAATATTCCTTTTTATATATTTATTTTAATCAAGATTTTCCCAACAAAAATAACTATTAAAATTTCTGAAACTAAATAATAATAAAACATGGAAACATTTCATAATAATATTGCAAACAAGCACCATTACATACTAATATTGCAAATAAAAATAAAAATTACAAACTATAATATTACAACATAGAAAAAAAAACATGATAATATTGCAGCACAAAAAAAAACACACAAATTACATACTATTTTTTTCTAAATTAAGGAAGAAATAAATTAAAGCATAAGATTAATATATATATATATATATAAATAATATAAATTAACAAAAAGAAGAAGAAAAAAACGTGAACATATCAAATTAACAAAAATACAAACCAAACATAAATCGTGCATGATATATCAATTAATGTTTTTCAAAAAAAAAAGGAACATTAACAGATTTTTACATATATTAAAAAAAAAGGAAATAGTGAACAGTGTTAGAGGCCTGCTACAGTGGATCTCTATTAATAGAGCTGAAAATCTGTATCTCTATTTTAGAGATCCAAATAGAGGATCTCTTGGAGTGGCTTTTTTCACTTTTTTGCTCTATTAATAGAGTTTAGAGCTCCATTTGGAGATGCTCTAATAAAAAGTAATATAAAATAAGTGGGGTCCACTTTGATGTTGATATTAATTATTTCCATATTGGGTAGTGGACCTTGCTATCGGGACATCCAAATAAGGCAAAGTGGACCTTGCTATTGGGACTGAGGGAGTAATATTATAATAAATAAGCATAGTGCATACATTCTCACACAGAGAAATGCTCGTATTTGAACTAAATCCTATATATATATATATATATATACAGTAAAACCTCTATACAGTAATATCGTTGGGGCCAGAGAAAAATATTACTATAGAGAGGTTATTCTTATATAGAGTTTACATATAAAAATCATTATTTTTTTTTAAAAATAATATATATTATACAACACTTGAAAATGTCCCTTCATAATTTAAAAGGTATATAAGATTCATTCATGTGCTCTAACCGAAGAATACATCATATAGAATCACACAAGATGCGCATGTTGATAATCCAAAGAATGATAGTATAGAAATATAAAAAGTATTGTGTCAACACAATTCAAACATGTTGGTCAAACTGAAAATATTTTAGATTCAACAAGAAAGTGATCGTGTTGACTAATTACTTCGAATATGCCAGTTAAAGGGTGTGATATTAACCCAAAAAAATTTAAAGCATTGCTACAAATAACTTTACATAAGTATTTCATACAATCTTAAGTTTAATGTAACATATGTAGTTACAATAGTTCTAAACATTTATATAGATATTTAAATATATATAAAATTTTGTCACTTTATTACTATATGGAGGTAAATTTCTTAAGGATGGTCCTAAAAAAATGTTGGAATATTACAATATAGAAGTTATTTTTATTTATAACTTGTTCCGAATTGGGATCGCAAATTTTTATTACTATAAGGAGGTTATTCTTATATAGAGTATTGTCATGTAGAGGTAAGTACGAATTATATAACCGACTCTTAATTAATCAACACCAGACTCTTATAAGCTTACATATAACCGACTTCTAATTAATTGTAACACTTCAAAATTAATGCATGTAATGTAATCGACGTACGTAGCCGTTTTTTGTTTGCAACCCTAACGACATTTCTGTGATAATGAAATCACCATAATTTAAATTCGCAAACCTATAAGTTTTTATTTCATTTGAGCATTTTTCAATATATGTGACTACTAGTACTACCAAGACTTCAACGTCACTTTGTCTGAACATATATAACCTTTACCTAAAATCATTTTTCAAAACATGTTTTATATATTAAATCTATCTTTCCCGAAAAATATATATTGTTTAAACTGGGCGTTGAAATCAGTTCGGATATCCCATGTTAAACCTTTCATTCCACTATTAAATTATGAACAATTATTATATAAAAAAAAATTACCTAGTCCACATTTATCATAAAAATTTTAATTAAAATATAAATTCTATTTATGTGATATAAAATATAAGAATCAATGATTAATTAAAAATTACATACAAAAAAAAATTATACCCTGATTGGATAGAATTAACCACAATTAATAATAATAAAATTAAATTAAAATACAAATAATTAAAATTGAAAAAAATAAGATAAAAACTCATAATTTGAAAATGGAACAGAGAACTGTAATACAAAATGTGTAATGGGGGATCTTGGGCGTTGAAATTAAGTTGTTTTATTACATGCATGTATTTGAATCTTAATTAATTTTGCATAATTAATATCTTTACGTACGTGAGTATTAAATAATATGTATCTCAAACTTGTGTATACTCTATCCCACTTTTAATATCATATTGTTACTAGCTAGTATTATATTATATATGTTGATTGTTGATCCTCAAACTCCATATAAATTATAATTAAATGACTATTGAATTTTACATCAATAATCAAATACAAGACAAAGTATAATATTCACCAAATCAATTAAAATACTGTTTTTTCTGCTCTTTCGGCAGACGCAGTACTTCCTCTTATTAATCATATCAGACGTTGGTTTTCTTCATCTTCTTCTTCTTCTTCTTCTTCTTCTTCTTCTTCTTCCTCTTCTCGTTGTTGTTGTTGTTATTATTATTATTATGATCATCATTATTATCATCATTATTATTATTATTATTTGTTGTCATTTTTTTATTATATATTTTTAATTACTTTCTTCTGATTAATCTAATTAACTAAAATTAATATGTGCAGTTGAGGAGACAACTTAGAAGTTTCAGGGTGTTGAGACAAGCCTTGTCGTTTATCGGCGAATGCGTATGAGATCGTCTCTTTGAGCCCTATTATTTATTAACCAAAGACATAACTTTATAAATATGTCAGCTCACATCATAATTTCATATCTTCACACGCTAATTCATTAATAATATATACAGTATAGTTGGATTAGTAAAAATATCAAATTAGTAATTAATTCGATTTTCAAGTCGATCATTATATTATATATGAGTTCGTATGACCATTTAATTTCCTCATGATATAGTTTTCTTCATTACCAAAATTATAACGAAAAGCCTATCAAAATTTATTTATGCATTTGCAAAGTTAATAAAACTTGAATAATTTATGATAATCAAGTTAAATAAATGAATTAGCTAGTACACTCGTGAGTCCTTGAATTTTAAGAAAAAGTGACTGCATAATATATTTACATGTAATATTAGAGTTGAGTTGATGAAGAATTAATTTAAATACCATTAAATTAAAGTAAATTAATTTAATTTTTTTATTCGGTAACTCGTATAGTGCACTCGTCCGACACTAGCGCGTGGGCTCGTATACTGCGCTCCTGACAATTATTTTTTTCAGATTAAATATATACTCTAAAATGAAATTAGTAAACTAAAATGAATTAATTAAATACTTTTGATTGTGTAGTGCACTCGCCTGACGCTAACACGTGAGTTCATGTGCATTGCGCTTGACACTTATTTTTTTCGAAATAAATATATACCCTAAAATACTAGTGAACCTAAAAATTAAAGTGAATTAATTAATTTAAATGTTTTAGATTCAGTGACTCGTGAGTGCACTCGCCCAACGCTAACACGTGGGCTCATGCATTGAGCTCGACAATTAAAATTTTCAAAATAAATTATACTCTAAAATGGAATTAGTCAATCCTAAAATTAAATTATTAATATTTTTTTATTCAGCGATCCGTGCAGTGTACTCGTCCGATGCTAACGCATGGACTCGTGCACTATACTCGATAATTAATTTTTTAAATTAAATATAAACCCTAATTATGATTAATAAACCTAAAAAAATATAAACACTAAAAAAACCCCCCAAAAAATCTAAAACCCCTAATAAATAAATATATACCCTAATTGGGGATTAATAAATCATAATTAGAATGCATTAAACATTACTTTGGATGTACTAAACTCATATAAACGAGATAGTAATAATGGTACTTTTCAGATTGTGTGTGATACTTTTTAGTGTTATAAGTAATATTTTTTTCTAGCGATTATTTTTTTGAAAGGGGCGGGTCACGACCCGGGAAATTGACTAAATTTTGACCATTGTACCGAGTAACTCAGTACATTTAGATGTACGGAATACTTTGTCATTTAATTAATAAATAGGTAAAATATATGTACGAGTAGTGCTCAATTATATATATTGATCAGCATACAAATTAAGTTTTGTGTGTACATATGGCCAACGTACCACCTTCCCTTCCCAAACACATTGATTTATCTCTTTCTACAAAAATAACGAATCAAACTGTGCTACAGTGACTTAAATTGTTGGTTTCTGGGAAAGCTGCATGAAAACATACAAAGTTTATAAATGTGGTGTGACAGTGGATGGAATCAACACCAAAAAATTTAATCAGAAATCTCTCTCTTTACTATATAAATCATATCTCGGCCACTTTGAATTGATAGTATATGATCAATCAATAGACATCGATCGATCGATCGCGCATGACATTGTCACCATCTCATTATAACTTACGTGTCGGTTTCGAAACTGATAAATTTCATGAAATCAATGTTAATTTCCGTGCTTCAAAGTACCAACCAGAAGTCTATTATTGTTATTGCATTAAACTCTCTCTCTCTCTCTCTCTCTCTCTCTCTCTCTCTCTCTCTCTCATCTTTTTTTTTCCTTACGACAGACGAAATTATATAAGAAAATGCAATATAATCACTTTGGTTGATGCGGACTTAATAATATTTTACCGCTGTGTGCATTAGCATATATATACCTTGATACTTCAGTAATAAACATGCTTGTAATTTATTTATGTGTATATATATGCAAGAGCAAGACAAACATTAATTTAATTTGTCAACGTTATATAGCATCATATCAGCAACATTCAATTTGCTACTTGTACGAACATGATAAGTTATGTTGTAGTATAGTTAAATCATATGTAGAAATGTCCTATTTAGAGGATAAATTAGATTGATAAAGTTAATATAGCATAATCCATGATACGATCACGTATCGGTTGCACACTATAGAGCGTGTGCGAACTCCTTGAACACCAAATCGGTGAGCCTAAAACTTTATATTTCTCATATAATCAATATGAATCCTAAGAACATATATTTATAGGGAAGAAGGAAACGTGCCATGCAAGACACTCTAAATAATACTTAATAATGAAGGAAACTATCCTCAAATACGTAGCAAATAATTAGGAAATAAAGAAATACTAAAAGGCAAGAAACTAAATATTAAGGCAATAACTAAATATAATCCTTCTTCCAATATGGAGGCCTCCTCATGCGAATCGGTCGGCCTTCGTCGACTGTAACTTCAGCAGCAACACTCTGCTCCCCAGAATCCCTTGGCTTAGCTGATGCACCCAGACTCGAGGTAGTATCATCCCTCGTCTCTTCAAGAGCCATCTTGTCCCCAAGGTGCAATTCAGGAAATGCCACTATCAGCTCATCCACCAATTCCCAAGTTGCATCTTCAGGAGGTAAACCATCCTATTGCACCAACACTTTCGTAATGGGTTGTCCGTGAACTAAAACTTGTTTGCTTCCACAAATCGCCACAGGTGTAAGAGTTGGCCGGCCATCATCCGTTGCAGGCGGTAATGTAGCTGAAATTCCTCTTGATCCATCTCCTTTGAAAAGCTTCAATAGAGAGACATGAAAAACCGGGTGAATACGAGATTCCGCTTGTAATTTAACACGGTAAGCCACCGCACCAATTCGCTCTTCCACTTCAAAAGGTCCATAAAACTTGGTGGCCAACTTATTGGAAGCTCGACGTCCTACAGAATGTTGACGATAGGGTCGAAGTCGTACCCAGACAAGATCACCAACTTGAAACTCAAGCTCGCGGCGTTTTTTGTTAGCTTTTTGACGCATGCGGTGTTGTGTCTGCGATAAATTAATCTTGAGTTCTTTCAATAGCCGATCTCGATCTTCCAAGATATCATCTACTGCCTGGACTTTTCTTGAGCCACTGGAGTAGGGCATGAGTGCCGGCGGCGAACGCCCATACAGAGCCTGAAAAGGTGACATCCGAAGTCCACTATGATAGCTCGTGTTATAGTTGTACTCAGCCCAACATAAAATAGAACGCCATTTCGTCGGATGCTCGCTTGCAAAAGATCTCAAGTATTGCTCTAATCCCCTGTTAACCACCTCAGATTGCCCATCGGTTTGGGGATGAAAAGCACTGCTTCGTAGCAATTTAGTGCCGCTAAGTTCAAACAACTTAGTCCAAAATTCACTCATAAAAATGGGATCTCTGTCCGTTACTATCGTACTTGGAAATCCATGTAACTTAACCACCATTTCCACAAATAACTCTGCTGTTTTTGGGGCTGTGAATCTCGTCGGTAGCACCTCAAAGTGGGCATATTTGGATAATCGATCCACCACAACGAGTATGACAGTAAACCCGGAAGAGCTAGGTAAACCAATGATGAAATCCATTGTCAATTCTTCCCATATCTGAGACGGAATAGGCAAAGGCTGAAGCAGGCCTCCCGGAGCTTGGGTTGGAACCTTAACTTGTTGGCAGATTACACAGGCGGCTACAAATTTCTCCACCTCTCGCTGCATTTTCGGCCAGTAGAAATTAGCAGAAATGCACACCAATGTCCTTTTCACTCCTCCATGCCCGGCCATTAGGGAAGCATGAAACTTGTGAAGTATATCGGATTTAGTGACAGAGTCTGAACTAATATAAATACGATTCTTGAAGAATAATAGCCCATCTTGAACATCATATTCGGCACTCAATTCACCTTTTCTCCACTTATCATGTAGTTGCCGAAATTCTGGGAGTTTTTGATTTTCTTCTTTCAATACCTCAATCATCTTTCCAATTGGTTTTGAAGCAAACATCATTGCAGCCCCCTCTGCTTCGACCTCAGCTTCTGCTTCTTCATACTTTCGTGAGAGTCCATCGGCTGCAGTATTAGCTTTTCCCAGCTTGTACTCTATTTGAAAATTAAAGCCCAACAATTTTCGAATATACACTTGTTGTTCTGGTGTGTGTATCATTTGCCGAAGCAATTCTTTAATGCTTTTCTGATCAGTACGGATGATAAACTCTCGCCCCAATAAGTATTGTCACCATTTTTGCACCACCTCAGCAACTGCATGCAACTCACGATTATAGGTGGAGGTCCCACGAATCCTTGTGCCCAGTTTTTTGCTAAAGAATGCAATAGATCGATTTTCTTGCATTAGAACGGCTCCGATTCCTGTGCTGGAGGCGTCGGTTTCTACTACAAACGGAAGGTTAAAGTTAGGAAGACTCAATACTGGCGCCTCTGTCATAGCCTTCTTTAGTTTCTCAAATGCCACCGTAGCTTCCTCGGTCCATCCAAACTCTCCTTTCTTCAATAAATCTGTCAGGGTGCTGCAATATCAGCATATTGACGAATGAATCACCGATAGTACCCCGTGAGTCCTAAGAACCCCCACAATTGCTTTACATTGCACGGTGTTGGCCATTTAACCATTGCTTCCAATTTTCTTTCATCTGCATGTATCCCTTTAGAATCTATGATGTGGCCAAGGTATTCAATCGATGGTCAGCAGAACTGGCACTTGCTAAGCTTTACGTAGAACTGGTTCTCTTCTAAGCATTGCAAAACTTGTTGCAAGTGTTCCGTGTGTTTCTCCGTGGATTCAGAATAAATGAGAATATCATCAAAAAACATAACCACGAACTTGCGGAGATAAGGCCTCAATAAAGAGTTCATGACAACTTGGAAAGTTGATGGTGCGTTTATTAATCCAAACGGCATCACCAAAAATTCATAGTGACCCTCATGGGTCCGAAAGGCTGTTTTATATATGTCTCGATCATGCAGCCGAATTTGGTGATATCCTGCCCGCAAATCGAGCTTAGAAAAATAGGCCGCCTTTCCGAGTTCATCAAATAACTCATCTGCAGTCGGAATTGGGAATTTATCTCTAGTTGATATGGCATTCAAAGCCCTGTAATCGACACAAAATCGATATGTTTCATCTTTCTTTTTAACCAATAAAATAGGAGAAGAAAATGGACTTTGGCTAGGCCTAATTAGCCCTTGATTAAGCATTTCTTGCACCATCTTTTCGATTTCATTTTTTTGGAAGTGCAGGTACCTATAAGGGCGCACATTAACTGGACTCGAGCCTGGCAGGAGGTGTATTTTGTGATCAAACATCCGTTTGGGTGGCAACTCGATCGGGCTCCAAAAAACTCTCTCATATTGATGCAACACTTGGAGAATCTCATCAGGTATTTCAGTAGGGAACTCCAACTTCTCCTTTGGTGGCTCTGTTGTATTAGCATTAGTAAGCAATATCAATTCATAGACTTCAAACACCGTTTTATGGTCCACCATCATCTGCAGTTGATTTAAAGAAACTTCGCGAGGGGTCATTATCTCCACCCCCTGTAGGATAATGCGATGATTTTGCTTTCTAAACTCCATGGTCATTTATCTGTAATCATGAGTTACTCGTCCCAAACTCTGCAACCACAGAACTCCCAACACGATTTCTGGTCCTTGAATCGCCAAAATATATAGATCGATGGAAAATGTTGTCCCTTGTAAATCTAGCTGGATTTCCGTACACCGATGGCGACACAGCAAGCTATCACCGTTCCCGATATACACCTGGAAGCCGGGGATTTCCTCTACTATTAACCCCAATCGTTGCGCTACCTCGGGTTTCACAAAATTGTGAGTGCTTCAACTGTCGATGAGCACATGCATCCGCTGGTTTCCATACTTTCCCCATAATTATAGTGCTCTTGGGGTTCCGACTCTAGCCATGGTGTGCAGGCTAGATGCATCTCCCATGATAGCCATTTCTTCCTCCTCCTCAACCTCCTCCTGTTCTTCTTCTCCTTCTTCTTTGGTGCCGACCATGAGCAAGAACTTGCTCACACAACGGTGATTAGGTGTCCATCTGTGATCATAATTGTAGCATAAACCCTTACTTCGTATTTCTTGTATTTCTGCGGGCGTTAGTCGTCGAACAGGAAGGTTCGGCTTTGAACTCTGACTTGAGGGTGGAGCTAATGTGACTGGGCTAGTAGGAGGGTGTTGAACAGAAGGTCCTCTGATAGGAGCGACAACATTGTTGTTATCTGTAACTCCTCGTGGCGTCGTTCCTTGTGGGATTCTTGGAGACCATTTATTCATGGGACGGGCTCCTATAGATGGGACTCCATTCCGCGACTCGAACATTCGAGCCAAATCGAACGCCTCCACTAGATGAGATGGACGAGCAATTAATAGCTCCCGTTGAATGTCTTCACGCAATCCTGAGATAAATGTTGAAACCAATAGAGGTTCAGATAATCCATCAACTTTGTTCATTATTGCTTCAAAATCCGCCTGATAGTCAGCGGTTGAGCCTTGCCGGGTGAGTTTCATCAATTTCCCTGTGAAATCCTCGAATTGTGATGGGCCAAAATGTCTCTTCACCTGCTTCAAAAATTCATCCCACGTGGACAATCGTTGATTGGTTTTTTGCCATTTGTACCACTCTGAGGCCTTTCCTTCCATGTTGAATGTTGCAATTCGGAGCCTTTGTTCAGATTGGGTGTCATGGTAATCAAAATATTCTTGGATATGAAAAATCCAAGTGTCTGGATCTGATCCATCGAACCGCAGAAGGTCGAGTTTCATTGTGTTCCCTCACCCTTGAGTCGCCCAAGGTTCCACTGAAGTTTGGGGCGGCTGTGCAGGCCTCTCTTCCTTCTGATTTTCTGCTACGACAAGTCCCTTGCCCTTGCTCTCCGTCTGCATCAACGTGCACATCATTGCACGTACCTCCTCCATCATATTCGTCATCTCTTGATGTTTCTTATGTTGCATCACCGTTTATTGGTCAAATTGTGTCAGATGTTGTTCCAATCTCCCTGTTAACTTTGTCACCGATTGCTCGAGTTCACGCTCTAGCAGCGGGTCTTTGTTTTCTCCGTCCATGTCTGTTCTCAATGAAAGCACCAAATTGATACGATCACGTATCGATTGCACACTATAGAGCGTGTACGAACTCCTTGAACACCAAATCGGTGAGCCTAAAACTTTATATTTCTCATAATAATCAATATGAATCCTAAGAACATATATTTATAGGGAAGAAGGAAACGTGCCATGCAAGACACTCTAAATAATACTTAATAATGAAGGAAACTATCCTCAAATACGTAGCAAATAATTAGGAAATAAAGAAATACTAAAAGGCAAGAAACTAAATATTAAGGCAATAACTAAATATAATCCTTCTTCCAATATGGAGGCCTCTTCGTGCGAATCGGTCGGCCTTCATCGACTGTAACTTCAGCAGCAACACTCTGCTCCCCAGAATCCCTTGGCTCAGCTGATGCACCCAGACTCGAGATAGTATCAATCCACCATATATTTTAATGGATTAAATCATTTTAAAGATTGAATCCTTCAAATTCTTAATTTCATATTTTGTCAATCTAATCTATATAATCTATCATCCAAAATAAATGTACAAATATTAATTACAGTGTATCTCCACCTATAGATAGTTGAGTATTAAATAAATAAAATGAAATCATGATAAGAGAAATCCCAATATTGTTGTCATGTTTCATACCCCCCAATAATCACCGTTGCAAAATAATTTTATTTGCAAGTTCAAAATACTTATCTCAAATAGCTACTAATTTTATATATGAGTTTTTTAATGGATAAAGAAGGCTTGATCACGAGAAACAAAATAAGATTAGTCGCCAAATGATACTATCAAAGTAAGGGCATAGACTTCGATGAAACGTTCACTTCAGTAGTAAGATTAGAGGTAATCAAACTCTTTCTCGCATATATATACTGCTCACTTCAACTTCACAGTATATCAAATGGATGTCAAAAGTGCATTCATTCAAGAAATGTTAAAGGAAGATGTGTACGTAGAGCAATCTCCAGGCTTTGAGATAGCAAAACAAGTCTACAAACTGAAGAAAACTCTCTATGGACTGAAGCAAGCCCCAAGAGCTTGGTACGAGACCTGACAATGTTCTTTCTCAAAAATGGATTTCAGAAAGGCACGGTATATCGATCATACCTTGTTCTGAGTAGAACGATCAAATGAAATCCTGATGGTACAAATCTATGTTAACAATATCATCTTTGAATCAAAACGTAAGGATCTATGTACTCGATTTGCTCAACTAATTCAAAGCGAATTCGAGATGAGCATAATAGGAGAAATGACATACTTTCTAGGTCTAAAAGTGAAGCAACTGAACAACAGAATCTTCATAAATCAAGCAAAAACATACGAAGGATCTCGTCAACAAATTCGGCACAGAAAAAGAAAAAATCTCAAAATTCCTATGAACATGTCATTTTCAGTCGACACTTGATGAAGAAAAAGAAGCAGTTAGTCAAACTTACTATCGTGTTTTAACATTCCTTGAATGAATGCACTTTTGACATTATTTGATTGTCATTGATCTTTATGACATTAATTAACATCAAAGTATTTGATTTTTCCAAGTACTACACATGTTGTACTAGATAACGTTCGCATGGATGTGCAGAATGTGATCAGAACTTTAATGAAGACAGCTTAAGTATGGAGACATGATTGAGCTGAAGATGAAGACAGTTGTGCAACGAGACACAACTGAGATTGTTTAACAGACTGAGTATTACCAACTAGTTTGAGTGATAGCCAAAAGCCAGTTTGTGAACATACAATGCCATTTTGCTAGCTGTGCTACCTGAAGTGAAGGTTCAAGATCAAAAATATTCATGGCAAAGTTCGTGAATGTTTACATGAAAATCTTCTATCTAGATTGTTCTTCCAAGATCTTTGAAGTTGTTCGAAGTTTGCCAATCAAGAAGAGATTCAAGATCATTCTAGAAGATGTCTTAATCAGCTTTGAGAGCACGTGATTGAAGATAAGACAGAAGTTTAAAGATGGAAGAGTTCTAACATGACAAGTCCTCGGTCAATAAGAAAAGTTTCCTTATTAGATGCCTGATAGGATTATGACTTCTATTTTCATGTTAAGGCTATGTAATATATCTATAAATAGCCTGAAATCAGACTTGTTGGAACACCATGCCGAATAGAGAAAAACTGCATTGAGTATTTCAAGAGCTCTAATTGTTTTGAGCCACATTGCTTCAATCATGAGTTTAGATTAGAGTTTAGTGTTCTAATCTTTGTGTATTAAAAAATTTTCATACACTGTCAAAAGATTTCTCGGGAGAGAATACATACGGAAACTAGATAGAGAGAGTTTAAATTGTGAGGGATCTCACAGTTCAATTTATCGAAAGAGAGTGTACGGGTAGAAAGGGTATCGAGTGATAGGAGGTTAGTTGTGTGTAATATCCCAAGTAAACGTTGCATCGGAGTAGTGAATTATTTCCCGCGGACCTGAGAAGTCCCCCTGACGTAGATCGATTGATCGAATAGGGTTACCAACTCTATGTATGCTTTACTTTCTGCAAATTCAATTAAGTTCATAATAATACTCATGCACTTTATTGTGAACTTTATCTTACAATGTTCAAGCACTTCTTCGTGAACGTTTGCATAATAGATACTCCATACAAGCGTGTGTAATTTCAAACTTAACCGTATCCAAGAAGATTTTCATAAAGATGAGGTCGGTTGGGTTGAGTTTGATGGAGAAGATGAAGATTGAAGATGACAATTAATGAGCAATTCTGGGATGTGATGGGTTATGTGTGGTATGTTATCTTTTTTTTTTGTTTAATGTCTAAAAGACATTTTGGTCCAAAGTGGGTAAAAAAATATGTTTAAAAGTTGCTAGATAAAATGGATTTTTTAAAACTTTAAGTGAGTAAAAAAAAGTTGGCACATTAATTAATAATTAGTGAGATAACATTGAACGAAAATTAATGAAAAAAACTACACTTACATCTTCAGCTCTCAAGGAATCTAGCATTGCCCTGTAATGTTGGACGTTAGCTTCAGAACCTGGATGATTGTAGTGATACGACCATTTTCTTGCTAAAGGAGCTCAGTCACAATATTGAGCATTAGGTTGTGGTCAACCTAATGTTAGAAAATGCTTGTAAATCCAAGACTACATGAAGGGAAAAAAAACAATATTAACAATCAAGACATTTAAGATGCAAATGTAACATCATATCAAGGCAAAACTTACATTTAACAATAAGTACCCCGAAATATGCTTAACTCCAACTTGAGATATCAATCCAAGCTGTCTATATAGATAAGCCAATGTTGCAGCTTCTCATGCATACTGCCCGAACATGTCAAAGAGCTCAAACAATCTCAAATAATGAGTGTTCACTCCATCACCACTCTTGTATGCAAAAATCGTACACCCTACAATGTACAACAAGTGTGTCCCCATTGCGTAGTGCAACCCTATCATCATCAGTAGATGTATGTTTAGTAAAATTATCTGACAACCATTTCAACTTGATTGAGAATCCAAACCCATCACTCGTTATAACTGTAGCCTCACTAGAATACCCCCAATAAGTGATGGACAACCAGTTGTCCTATAGCTACGTCTTCGCCCACAAATTAAACTGGAGTCCATGTGATTTTTAGACTAATAAGACAGATCACGTCATCCAATATGATAGTCATCTCACTGAAAGGAAGATTGAATGTGTTTGTCTTTGGATGCCACTGCTCTACAAATATAGTAATAAGATTCTTGTTTGGGAATTTGTACGACAGTTTTCTAAGATGAAGCAGTCCAGATTGTCTAATTAGTGCTCTCCAAACATTACTACTTGTATCACACTCTCATTTGAGAAATCTGGCAGTAAGACAGTAGCATTTAAGAACATCTCTTTCTCTACCCTCCCAAATTGTAGCAGCTACATGAGTTTTGAAATGGATCAATACTGAATGATCCGGGAATGGCCCTCTAAGCAACTCATCTTGGTCATCATTATCATTAGTTCATTTAATGGGATTATCATAACGTTCAAGGGTATTTTGTCTCCTTACAAACGCTGTGGGTCTCTTTCGAGAATCTACATATCAAAGATTTAACAAGTTAAGTACACTCCCAACAGTGAAAAAAAATTCACTAAGGTAAAAAGCAGTTTTCAAAAACATGTTTATGAACCACCTTATGCCAGTTCAAAAACATGTTTATGAACCACATTAGGCCCATTCAAAAACATGATTAGGAATCACCTTAGGCCAATTCAAAAACACGTTTATGAACCAACCTAGGCAGGTTCAAAAATATGTTTATGAACCATATTATTCCTGTTCAAAAACTTATTTATGAACCTAGAACCCACAATTTGAAAACAACAGCTCAAGCCAATAATCTGGACGACAAACAAGGAGAATACAATTCGACCTAATTCACCCTAATATTCATATAAATTAAGGAATTTACATGTGATTTCAATTCAATATATTTCATCTTTGAAACATATTATAGCTATTTAAACTAACAAATTCACACAAAAATCACATAAAATAAGAAATTTACATCAAACACTAAACATGCGAAAGAGAATAAAAAACTTACAAACTCGTTCCATAAGGTTCGATAGCTCACGAGGTTTTCGAGTGTTCGAATATTGAAGTTCGATGCTTCTTGAATCGGTTCGATTTTGAGCAGTCATCTTCACATTCAAGTTTGTGTTGCGTATGTGGATGTGGTGTTTGTTTTCAAGTCATGAATCTAGTGTTCGATTTTGGGGGTCTATTCTCTTTTTTTTTTAATTAAACTTAAATTCTAAATTAATTTTTTTAAAGTTGAAGGATATAATAGTCTTTTAGTGCGGTGTGTAAAGAAAAATGAAAAAAATAAAAATATTTTTGTGGTGTGAAAAAAATTATGGTGTATTTAAAAACACCCTTTTATAACTATTACTATATTTTTCGAATTAAAAAAAAAATGACTTCTAATAGTGAAAAGTATTAATTCCAACACTAAAAAATATTCATCTCATATAAATACTTACATGCTAGCGTTGTATAGAAGAATTTGTCAATTAAATATTATATGTATGTAGGGAGAAAAAGAATTCGCATAATAATAACAAAAAAAAAAAATGGCAGAAACTTTAGATAAACCCCTAGTCTGATGGCCCTCTTTGTATTGGGCTAACTAAAGCCCCATTTTTGAATGAGTTTCCGAACCAATTCGCACTAAAATCGCTAAATACAATTGGAGCATTGAAAATGCATAAACGTTTTTATCTTAACTCGAAGCGCGCTTTTTTGGTTTGGATATTTTGATGCATCTCCTTAAACCCCAGTGATTTTATGGCTTGCAATGCATTCCTTTCTATGCCAAATTTGAGCTGATAAACCCTAATTTCCTATGTGATTCAATTTCCAAATGGCCATCTCAACCGGCCTTGGATTCTATCGCCTTCCATCTCTCTCGCTCCGCTCTCCTCTCCGCCACTGCTCACTTCAGGTTTCTTCATCTTTTCCTTTTCTTGATTTTACCAGTGTTTTTTTTTTTGTGCATATATTAGATTGCATTTCTAACTTCCTTTTTGTGTTTAATTACAAGGTAAGTCAGGCCTACGCTGCTTCGGTTGAAGCATTTGACGATATAGAGAATGACAAATGCAAGTGAAAATATATAATTTCTCTTTCTTATTTTTAGTTTTACAATATGGAGATTCTGTTTCGATACTTTTAAATATTTTTTTTGTGTGGTTCGGGGAAATGTGCAGCATTTGATAGTTTGGGTGGTCGCAATGCATGTCCAAAGGCGCTGGATTGGAAGAAATTGAAGTCGGAAGACCTTGGAATTAGTACTTCAAAAATTTCAAGGCCTACTAGAGTGGTTCTTAATGGTCTTAGAAAAAGAGGTATGTTCAATCGTACTTGCGCTTTGCATATTGCACTTAGCTTGTTTTTGCCTTTACATGTCAAATAATAAAAAAAGTGCCCTACAGTGCTGCAAAAAGAGTCTTTTCTGCGTCTTTTATCTGTATATTTTAGTTTAGTTGTGGGGTGGCTATGAATTGCCACAGACTTCTGCTCTTTATTACCCTGGATATTGATTGTATCTATCTAAAACTTTATGTGATGTTACTTCACCCTTCTCTCCTAATTATGATGATAAAAAAAAATCATTAGAAATTATCACACCATGTAGTCTTAGCTCTGGATTCCCATGTCCTGTTGGGATGAGCCAACTGCATGGGTGACTGTATGGAATGAAATTATTTATGTGGACTTGGGTGATGTTGCAAAAGAGATGCAATATCAATTGCATTAGAAGATGCATCATGATAAATCTCCTGCAAAGGTTGCCATGTCCTAATGTTCTCCCATTAAATCAGTTTGGGCAATTTTAGTACTGGCAAATGAACACTACTGGTCTGTCTCTTAACTCTTTGTGGTATATCAATGTGTGAGAGTGTTGATTTCTGTTTGAATATTTAGTTATTGTTTATACCATTGCTTTCCGTGTTTAAAATGACTATATGAAGGGCACTAAATATTATATCTTGTTTTGTGATTTATAGAATTTTCTGTGCCTCTACAACTTAAATTTGTAATGATTCTATGAAGCTTTCCAGTTCTTTTCAGTTGATGCTTGCGTAATCTCTCAAATGTCGATCACACTCTTCTTTTCCTTTTTCTTTTTCTGTAGGCTTTGAAGTATATCTTGTGGGGGGATGCGTAAGGGATCTTATTTTGAGACGAGTACCTAAAGATTTTGATGTAATAACCTCAGCCGAACTTAAAGATGTAAGTCTGCATTGTGCCTCCATTTGTTTTATAGGTATTGGAATTTGTCAACTGAAGAATGAATCTTCTGCAATGTATGCATCTGTATATTTGTATAGCCAACATATGTGCACACATATATATTCAAATATATATAAGATAGCACTTCAACATCATGGATATATATAAACCACTGCACCATTAATAATTATTAAATTAACAAGAAATATAATTAACTATAAAAAGGTCTATTTGACATTAAATTATTTAGGGCAAGTTCATTCCTAGATACACTCATTTTTAGTGATATTTGACTTTGAGTATATATGTCATATATATATATATATGTGTGTGTGGGCGTGTGATTGATTATGTTTATTGGGTAGTAATAGTTGTTTGTACAATATTGTGATATATTTTATGGAATTAGAATGATAAAGGATAATATGGGGTTATTCAAAGTGTCTGAGGGAGCTCAACATAATCACACAGAATTGCTAGTTTTTTGTTCTTTATTTTTTTCTTTTACTTTTTACACACATTCCAAATTCTATAGAAGCAAGAGCTAGCAAAACCACATGCTCGCAAGTCGCAAGAGCCTTGTACTTTTCTTTTCCTATATATTAGCAAGAAATGTCCTGAGTTTTTTTAATTTGCAGGTAATGCGGACATTTTCTCGATGTGAGATGGTTGGGCGACGGTTTCCTATCTGTCATGTGCACATTGATGATACTCTTGTGGAGGTTTGTTAAGTTAATGCCATATTTTATGATCTATACATTTTTATTTTATTGTATATTTGTATGTCCTGCACTTCAGCCCCTTTTTTGTGATACTAAGTTCTTATTTGTTCCATCTATCTCTAGGATTGATTCTAGTTTCACATGGCCATATGGGAATGCTGAATTTCTCTTATGCACTGTATTAATGTCCAATTCTCCAATTTCTAGAATTTCTTTTTTGGTTTGCAGTTGTTGAAACAACAATCATTCCTCTTCTCCTTGCCACCTTTTGGTTCAGCATTGTTTGCCAAAATTCAACTGAAACTCTGTATTTTTGAAGCCTTTCAGTCTGCTGATGTTATGAAATATTTTAGGTTTCAAGCTTTAGCACCCGTGCAACTAGGTTCGGGAGGTTCTTGAGTTTGGACCCTGAGAAGCCTGCTGATTGTGACGAGAAGGATTATGTTCGCTGGAGAAACTGTCTTCAACGGGATTTCACTATCAATGGGTCACTAATTTAACCCTATAAACTTGATAAGCATTTGCTTTTTAGTTCTAAGAGTCATGTGCCTGAAATTTTCCCTCATTTATTTCTTGTATCTCTCTTTTACTTGTACTATGCCAAGTCATTTTTTGTTTATCAAAACTTCATTCATTCTGTGTGCATGTTTATGTAACTTGCATAATGTTTTCAGCTTTGAATTCACTATAGTTACCATATTTGCTTACTATCATGTCTTTTTTGTGTTCTTTTAAATTTCAGATTGATGTTTGATCCTTATGCAAAGTTGGTGTACGACTACACGGGTGGAGTGAATGACATCCTGAAAGCTAAAGTGTGCATGTATCTCTAAGCTATTATAACCATCAAAAATATTAAATCTTATACTGGTTTATGACACATTTACAGACGTATTTTTTCATATGAAGGTTCGGACCATCAAGCCTGCTAATCTTTCCTTGACTGAGGATTGTGGTAAGTTCTATTATTTCCTTCCTGAAATAGTACCTCTACTTCAGAATGGATCATTTCTTTGGTTTTATGTTAGTGCATGCAGTTTTTAGTGTCATTGAAATGTCAAACCATGTCTGGATATAATTATTTCTAATTTAATTAGTGATGGCACCCTAATTGTTTTATCATATCTGCTCTTTAACCGTTCTTTATTTTTGCAGCTCGTATTCTTCGTGCTGTTAGAATTGCTGCTCGATTGGATTTTAGATTTTCAAAAGAGACAGCTCTTGCAGTCAGAAGATTATCGGCTACAATTCTACGTCTTGATCGGGTATCCAAAATGCTTTTCTCCTTTCATGGCCATTTTCAACTGTTCTAAATGAGGTTAAGTTTGTGTTCTGCTTTGGGAAATTGTGTTTATAGGGAAGGCTTCTCATGGAAGTCAACTATATGTTGGCTTATGGTTCCGCAGAGGCCTCATTGAGATTACTATGGAAGCTTGGTCTTTTGGAAATACTACTGCCTATTCAGGTAGCTAATATTCATTAAAACTTTTTAATTTGATTCATCAAAACTTTTTAACATTGTAGTTAAAGAATGTTATCAGAGTAGGTTTAATTTTACCATGTAGGCATGCTGCATATTTCTGTCATTTTATGGAAATCAAGCACAGTAGCTTTGTTTTGCAGGCGGCCTATTTTGTCCGCAACGGTTTTCGTAGACGTGACAAGCGGTATAACATGCTTTTGGTAATCATGTTAACACTCTGTACAGTCTACTGATTTACTTGATGGATGTTGTTTGTTCCTTCCTTTCGTAGAAATCTGAGGTGCCTATGTAATTGTTGAATATCTTCTCTGGCGTGTGTTAGCCTGGAGGTTACATGTTTTCTCAAGTGAAATGTTAATCGCTTTATTTTGCAGTCTTTATTCTCCAACCTCGATAAACATGTAGCCCCTGACAGGCCATGTCACAACAGCTTATGGTAGTATTCCATTTCTGAAAATTCAAATTTGATCACATTGTTTGAACTTTTGATATCATCAGAAGTATGTGATTTTCAGGTTCGCTATTCTAGCATTTCATGAAGCACTCTCGGGTCAGCCAAGGGATCCCCGAGTGGTTGCTGCATTCAGCCTTGCTGTCCACAATGGTGGAGACCTATCAGAAGCTTTAAATATTGCAAGGCGTATCAATAAGCAACATGAGATAAGTTTTGATGAACTATTGGAACCGGAACATATGGAATCCAATGAGTTATTGGAGGAGGTTACAAATTTGGCAGCTTCTGTCCGAAGCGCCCTTCATCATATGACAGATGAGTATTTTATCTCTCAGGCAATGGCTAAATATCCAAAAGCTCCATATTCTGATCTTGTAAGCACTTCTCACATTTCAGACCTTTTCCTTTCATCTGTCTCTGTTTTTCCTTTACTTTTATAGTTAAATCTATACAGAAGACAACTTTCTGTTGCAAACTTCTATCTAGTATTTGATTCTAGTTGAAAAGTGTAAATATATTGACCTGTTCTAATTTAAGTATGAAAAAAAAAATATTGGCTTACATAGGTGAAAGGCCAACTGCGTATGTATTCTTTGACGATCTAAAATAACTAAAAAATGATGTCATGCTTAGTAATGTCATAACTCATCTTATGCTCGTTTCTTTCAATTTCATCCCCGTTTCTATTAATCTGGAAAATGATGCAAATTCTTATTCCATTTTTTTTTTCATTTCTGCAGGTATTTCTCCCAGTGGGACTTTACTTGAGGGTTTGCAAGATATTTGAATGCGTTGGAGGTGGGATGGAAAAGGGATTTGTACCGAAACATGGCAGTAAAATCAACTATGAGTTGCTAGCTATGGGAAGTTTGAAGGAAATTAGACATGCATTTGCAAGAGTAGTCTTTGATACCGTATACCCAATTAATAGTAGATAAACGATTAATTCCGAACATGGAATGAGAGATGAGAAAGTAACAGGGACACATCAGGCTCATCTTGAAGCAATAATCAGCACAACAGAAACAAGGAAGTGGCTGAATTTTTGCGGCCGAGGATTCAAAAAGATTTTGCAACTCTGGTTCAGGTGTTGTCTACTGATTAATATCTAAAGCCATTGTCCCGTTTTATGTATTCTTTGTGTCGAGCAAATAAAAGTATTATATTCATTTTATTTATCGAGAAAGTTGATTTGATTGTGCTAATTATCCTCTGTGAAACTTTAGTTTATGGATGTCTTCCAACTGGTGCTCATACTTAATCAAGTTTTAGTAGATAACATCATGAGATGCAATTAAAATTGCTTGTGAGAGGCAATTTGCAGGGTAGTTTTGTTTGTATCTGGAATATGGAACTCAAAAATGTGAATACGAACAGAAATTGGTTTCTGATGGTCCAACACAAGTGACGAGAACACCATCTTTAGAATTATTTGGGAATGTATCTACTTCTACTCTGAACAACCGGGACATAATTCCTACCATTTTGGAAGGTAGAAAATAATAAATGAAGATGAAACAAAACTATTTTCTCTTTTCTCATCCAGCTTAATATCTGCTCACTGTTTCGCAGGAGCGCCGCCAGTTGTTGGCCTGAAAGAGCAAGTGATGTTTCATTAATTGAATATCTGAATCTGAATAATCACAAGGGAAGGAAAAAAGGATAGGGAGATTTACAGGCCAACGAAAACTTTGAAGGCGTCGTAGATGCCCCATTGTGCCCCAGTGAGGGTACCGATCATGACAATACGAAGAGGGAGACCTCGTGTGCAGAGACCCCATAACCCGAGCTTATTGACAGCCTGGAACACGATGGAGAAATTAAAGCTTGTGGAGATAATAGGTAGAGTGATGTGCTTGTTAGTGGAAAGAAAGTACAGACATCGGAAACTGTTGCTCCCTTGGCATTGTTGAGGAAGGAGACCAGGTTATCAGCAGGGTGTGAAACAATAGCACATAATACCCCAGCAATGTAGCCGCCAGCAAAACTGACTCCAAGCTGCAGCCTTTTGCTGCACTGGTCCTTTGGAGTTGGAATGGAGTATTTGTAGATGGCCTCAACAATGTTCTCGAATATAGAGAACTTCATCATGGTATCTGCAGTTGCATGGATTAGGTATACAGAAGATGAATTATTAATGCAAAATGTGGAGGGAGGGAGGGAGGGAGTTACATGGAATCTGGCGCCCCCAAAGTGGAACAAGTCCCTTGTAAAGCCTGTTATTAGAAACACAAACACAAACACAAGCAGTTTTTCAAAATATTAGATATTATTAGAATTATTAAAGCAGCATGCATGTATGGATACATATTATTATTATTAGATACCCTAAGGGTCCTTCAGCCCGGACAAACTTGGGGAATCCATCAGACATGCCTCTAGCAAAGCCGGGTTGAGTCTGAACGCGAACCTTAACGGCTTCAAAGGGGCACAGGGCTATATCAGCAATCACTTCAGCAGACGCGGATCCTGCAAGGAAGATTAAGCTCTTGTATTTGGCAGCATTCTCAGGACCAGCTATGTCCGAGTAGTATTTCTTGAAAAATTCGTAGAATCCGAACTTGCACGCTCCCTGGGCGCTGTACCCCAGCAGCGTTGGAACCCAACCCCTGAAGAACCCTTTCACGCCCTGCTCCTTCAAGAGCACTCCAAAACCCGAGCTGATGCTCTTGTACTTTGCAGGATCAATCTGCCCATTTTTATTTTATTAATATTGTATTGCATCAGAGTCAGAGATGATGAACAACATGCACGCACATTAATGCTTATACCTGCATGTTGCACTTGACGAGATCAAGTGGGGTGACAGTCATGTGAGTGAGGCCGCAGCTGAATATTCCTCCGGCGGTGCATGCCGCGTAATACATGGGTGAGTGCATCGGTATCCTGCTCTCCGCCGGTGACGGGATCATGAAGCTACTTACATGATGGCATGAATCCTTAATGCTCTCATTCTGGTTCTGGACCAAACTCATTGACGTCAGCGCCGATGAATAAAGATAACTGGGGATCCATGGTAGCCGTGATGGGGGCTCCGGGAATACCATTTTTCACAAATTAATTAATTCTTCTAAAAATGTCTCAATACAAATTTCATTTGCTCATTTATGTCACCAGAAAGAGTAAAATAAGAAATAAGAATGCATGGTGGTAAATGGTTGCTATTCAAAGGGCGGAAACTATTTTTCTCCTCCATTTCCGCGCCAGCTCTTTCTGTTTATGGAATTCTTACTAATTAGTATTTTTTAATCAATTCCAACCTTATTTGGGTACTGCATATAATATATCTTGGTTGAATTCCAACTTCCAAGGTCAATAAATTAATATCACACTTGCAACCTAATATTAACTAGAATGACCCTTCTTCTGCGATGCACAAATAATATATTTTCAATTATTATTATTTTATTAAAAATTGTAAATATAAAATTAATATTATACAAAATATTTAAACTAAAATTTATATAATAACTTTGAAGAACTGCAAATCTCAAAGATATGCGAGCTTTGGTCGGTCCCGACTCTTCGTGAAGACCCAAACAGTAGAAATCATGTGTAAAAATGAGACATCTCGAATTAAAATCTACCGGTTTCCCGTTACCCCAATTCGAAAACAAAAAGGAAATGATTAGTTTTATTGTATGTTTAGTTTTTCATTATAATTTTATAAAAAATATAAGATATTTTGTCATGTTGATTTTAATTTTTTTACTTTTTTAATTTTATGTAAATTTAAATATCTTAAATTTATATTTTTTTTTCAACATAATGAATGGGTACGCTGTTGTAATTATTTTTAGATTAATAAGAAAATATTTTCAATTCATCAATTTCAAGGTTCATTTTATTGTATATGGAATTTGTTATTTTTGCATTGATACATAATTTAATTGCAATTTGTGACATTATTATTTATTAAAAGAAAAAATGATTCGTGTTTGATTAAATAAAAAAATATATACACATCAAAATTATATAGAAAGATGACCAAAAAATATAAATTTAAATTTCTTGAAGAAATCTAAACTAACTAATAATGTGATGAGAGTAAATAAATATTCAAGAAACAATATGAAAAAGAAAAAGGAAAGTGTAATTAGACCAAATAAAAATGATTTAAGAGATGAGACGTTGCTTAAAAAAAAAAATATGTTTGCTTCGTCAAAAATTGGGATAATAAGTAGATTAGTACAATCATTTATTTATGTACATACATCATATGTGTATATGGAAAATATCAAATGTAAATGAAATTAAATGTGATGATGCATAATTCTATATATTACTATAATGGCCATATAATGTTAAATAAAATGTCTATAATGCTCTTTTGCAAATGGACGGGAAAACAAAAGTGTGTTATAATATATATATATATATATATGGTTCAAAATAAAAATAAAAATTAGACACAAACTTTTTTAACCATAAATTACCGCTACTAGAGTAAAATTCATTTATGTGTACATACCAAATGCTGATCTAGGGTTAAAAAATAGCTCATGATTCAATTTCTTTGCCGAGTTTTAAGCTGTTGATCACCTGCATGTGATCAAGGGTTGCATGCAAGTTCCATGCAACTACAATGTAGTAGATAACTACCTAAAATCAGTTGTGTTAACCGCCTTGCTCAATAAGGAAAACAGCTGGGGTTTTGTTAGCAGCAGTTATATCTGATTTGCCTCTTAAGTTGTTGGTTAGGGGCGGTTTCTATCTGAAGTATAAGAAGCAATGATCTGCAGCTGAGATCATGAAGAGAGAGATCAGAAAAGAGAGAAAGAGAAGTAAGAAAAGAAGAGAAGAAGCATGTAGCGAGAAAGAGATAAAATCTGAGAGAATATTCATGTGATACATCTCAGATTTATAGTTTGTATTTTCATTCTATTTCTTGAGTGAATTTACAGTGCAGCATTGTAATCTTGTGTTACATATCAATAAAAAAGCAATCCCTTTCTCATAGTGGACGTAGATGGAACCACTCTAAACCTTGTGTTCTTAGCCATTGTTCTTCATTTCTTGATTGTTTGTGTTGCATTGTTGAACGAATCCAACAATTGACGCCGTCTGTAGGAAGAAGCAACCAATCAAGAATGGGATCAACTCGTTTTGATGTCGAGAAGTTGGCAAATAAGATCGACTTCAGGCTATGGAAGGTGAAGGTTAAAGCTCTCCTAATTCAACAAGGATTAGGTGTTGCTTTGAAGAAGGAAGAATCAAGTGAGAAAGGCAAAGAAAAAGCTGAGGATCTTGTCCAGATCGGAGAGAAGGCGCACAACTTGATCATTCTGTGTTTAGGAGACAAAGCTCTAAGAGAAGTTTACAAAGAAAAGATTGCGATTGCGGTTTGGGAAAAGCTTGAAAACTTATACAATCTGAAGACTCTGGCCAACAGATTGTATATGAAGCAGAAATTGTTCTCATTCAAAATGATAGATGATAAATCTATCCTAAAGCAAGTGGATGAGTTCAATAAACTTCTTGATGGTCTAGAGAATGTTGAAGTGAAGCTCAAAGAAGAAGATAAATCTTTGTTGCTGCTGTCAGCCCTACCCAAAATCCTTTGAAAATTTCAAGGATACCCTACTGTTTGGTAGTAGAGATACTATCACTCTTGAAGAGGTACAGATAGCTCTAAAGTGCAAAGATTTACAGAAGACTAATGGCAATGGAAGCTCTCAAACCAATGGTGAAGGCCTGTACATCAAGAAGAACAACTCAAAAGGCCAGCACAAGAAACCCCCTTCAAAGGGGAATCGGAAGGCAGAAAAGAAGTCAATTAATGAAGCACCAAGAAACCCTGATTTGAAATGCTTTCATTGTCAGGAACCTGGCCATTTCAAGAAGTAGTTTCCAAAATGGCAAGAAATGATGGCCAAATATACTGCAGAAGATGCTAAGAAAGCCCAGAGAAGCCAAGCTAATCAAGTAAGCAAAGATGCTGGTTATGAATCATGTGATGCTCTATGTGTTACAACTGAAGAGATAGACACAAGTTGGGTCTTGGATTTAGGCTGTAGTTTCCATATGACTCCAATAAAGGAATGGTTCTCAAGTCTGAAGCTGATCAATGGAGGCACTGTGCTTCTTGGAAATGATCGGGTATGTAAAGTAATGAGAATTGGATCTGTAAAGATTAGAATGCATGATGGAGTAATCAGGTCTATAAGCAATGTCAGATATGTCCCAGAGTTAAAAAGAAATCTTATATCTCTTAGTTTATTTGATACTATGGGTTACACATTCTCCTCATATCAAGGGAGAATGACTGTATCAAGAGAATGGAAGATTGTAATTGAAGGAAGGAAAATGAATGAGCTGTATTTTCTGGTTGGCAGAACTGTTTCTACACAAGCTCACCATACCTCAGTTGGTGATAACACTTACTTATAGCACGGTAGGCTTGCTCATATAGGTGAGAAGGGCTTGCAGGAACTTGCAAAACAAGGCCTGCTTCTGGGAGACAAAATCAGCAAGCTACAGGTATGTGAACACTGCATTTATGGCAAGGCAAGAAGGCAAAAATTCACTACAGCAACTCACAGCACCACATGCATATTAGAATATGCTCATTCAGATCTCTAGGGTCCAGCAAAGGTGCTCATCAAAGGTGGAGGTAAATTCTTTATGTCCATCATAGATGATTACTCCAGAAAGGTCTGGATTTATATCTTGAAGTCAAAAGATGAAGCATTTGGAAAGTTCAAAGAATGGGTTGCTGCAGTGAAAAAAAAGACAGGAAAGAGGCTTAAGAACTTTAGAACAGACAATGGTCTTGAGTTTCTCTTTGAGGAATTCTTGACATTTTGTAAAGACAAAGGAATAACAAGGCACAGAACTGTACCTGGAACCCTACAATAGAATGGGGTGGCAGAAAGGATGAATCAAACCTTGTTAGAAAGAGTAAGGTTCATGCTAAGTAGCTCAGGGTTATCAAAGGCATTCTGGGGAGAGCTTGTATTCACAGCTGCATACTTGATTAACAGAAGCCACAACTCTGCTCTAGTTTTCAAAACACCTTAAGAAATATGGAAGGGTGCTCTTGCCTCATATGACTCCCTCAGAACAGTGGGTTGCTCATGTAAAGCAAGATAAACTGGAGCCTAGGGCAATGAAATGTGTGTTTATTGGTTACCCTACAAGAGTGAAAGGGTATAAGCTTTGGGCAATTGAGGCTCAGAAGTTCATAGTGAGCAGAGATGTAATTTTTGATGAATCTCAGTTTCCTTTAAAGAATAAGGAAGATCAGGCTAGCACATCAGTGGAAATCAGTCATGATCATCACACAAATGACAATGATGATGGATCGGATGATTCCCAAGATGAGCCAGCAGAACAAGATGAAGATCATAATCTAAGCTCCTATCAGCTAGCCAGAGATAGAACAAGAAGAACCATCAGACTACCTGTCAGATATATAGACAAACTGATCTTGTATCATTTGCTCTATATTCAGCCCTTGAAGTGGAGTCTTATGAACCAAAGAGCTATTCTGAAGCAATCTCTTGCTCATAAAAGGAGAAGTGGCTAGTTGCAATGGAGGAAGAAATTATGTCACTCAATAATAATCATACCTGGAGGATTGTTGATAAGCCAAGAAATCAGAAGCTGGTAAGGTGCAAGTGTTTATTCAAAAAAAAGCCAGGTGTCACTAAAGGAGCACGAGTAAGGTTTAAAGCAAGACTTGTAGCCAAAGGCTTTTCTCAGAAGGAATGAGTGGATTATAATGAGATCTTCTCACCTGTGGTCAAGCATTGCTCTATAAGAATTTTACTTGCATTAATATGACCTAGAATTACATCAATTGGATGTTACCACTGCTTTTCTTCATGGAAGGCTAATTGAAGAGATCTACATGCAAATACCTAATGGAATTCATGTAGAAAAATCTGAGAAGAAGGCCTACAAGCTGGAGAGGTCACTGTATGGGTTGAAACAAAGCCCCAGACAGTGGTACTTAAGGTTTGATGAATACATGGTATCAAATGAATTCTGTAGAAGCCTGTTTGATAGTTATGTTTACTATAAATATAAAGGAAGCTCATATATTTACTTGTTGTTATATGTTGATGACATGTTAATAACTAGTAACTCAGCTGCATGTATTAAAAGCACAAAGAAAACTCTTATGGCAGAGTTTGAAATGAAGGATCTTGATGAGGCAAACATGATCCTGGGAATGCAGATTAGAAAAATTAGATATGAAGGAAAGATCATTCTCACTCAAGAGTCTTATCTGAATAAGGTGTTGTGCAGGTACAACATGAATCTAAGCAAGTCAGTCTTAACACCAATATTGAAGCAAGGTTTGAAGCTAAGTATCTCTCAAAGCCCTCAGGCAGAAGATGATGCTCATTCCATATGCAAGTACAGTAGATAGCCTCATGTATTCTGTGGTGGTTTGCTGCAGACCAGACTTGGCTTTTGTGATGAGCGTTATTAGCAGATATATGAGTGATCCTGGTAAAACTCACCGGGAGGCTGTAAAATGGGCAATGAGATACCTAAAAGGAATCAGTATGAAAGGCTTGGTGTTCAAGAAAAGCATCAAAGATGAAGAGGTATTGGTGGGATATGTAGATGTTGACTTTGCTGCAAATGTTGATATAAGAAAGTCTTTGATGGGCTATGTCTTCACCCTATTTGGATCTGCAGTAAGTTGGAAAGCTTACCACCAATCTGTAGTTGCTCTTTCAACCACTGAAGGAGAATATGTAGCACTCACAGAAGCTATCAAGGAGAGCATGTGGCTAAAAGGGATACTTTCAGAGTTTGGCTTGGTTCACGAGAAGGTCACAGTCTTCTGTGACAATCAGAGTGTCATTCACTTGGCTAAGCACTAGGGATACCACGAGAGAACTAAACATATAGATGTTAAACTTCAATTTGTGAGAGATCTGGTAGAGAAGGAGAGTATAGCAGTTGGCAAGATAGACACTTTGGTTAATCATGCAGACTGTCTTACTAAGGCTTTGCCAACAGCTAAGTTTGAGCTAAGTCTTGGTCTCATTGGAACGAATTAAAGATGAAGTAAAGGAGGGAATGCAGCAGCAGGTGGAGCTGTATTTCAAGAAAGTAAGAAGTTGAAGTTCATATTAGTTATTGAAGAAGTGAATCAAGAGCTAAGGTGGAGAATTGTTGATCTAGGGTTAAAAGATAGCTCATGATTCAATTTATTTGCCGAGTTTTAAGTTGTTGATCACTTGCATGTGATCAAGGGTTGCATGCAAGTTCCATGCAGCTGTAATGTAGTAGATAACTACCTAAAATCAGTTGGGTTAACCGTCTTGCTCAATAAGGAAAACATCTAGGGTTTTGTTAGTAGCAGTTATATCTGATTTGCCTCTTAAGTTGTTGGTTAGGGGTGGTTTCTATCTAAAGTATAAGAAGCAATGATCTGCAGATGAGATCATGAAGAGAGAGATTAGAAAAGAGAGAAAAGAAGTAAGAAAAGAGAAGAAACTTGTAGCGAGAAAGAGATAAAATCTGAGAGAATATTCATGTGATACATCTCAGATTTATAGTTTGTATTTTCATTATATTTCTTGAGTGAATTTTTAGTGCAACATTGTAATCGTGTGTTACATATCAATAAATAAGCAATCCCTTTCTCATAGTGAACGTAGATCTCTTGAGATCGAACCACTCTAAACATTGTGTTCTTAGCCATTGTTCGTTTAATTTCTTGATTGTTTGTGTTGCATTGTTGAACGAATCCAACACCAAATAAAAAAATTAAATCACACTTGGTTGACATACTCACATTTAGATGTGTTGGTGAGATTTGAATTTGAGACCAAACTATATATATTACTCCACCCACTAAATCGTCCCCGGAATGATAATTTCTATTTTATACATTCATATTTGATGGCATGGGCATATACACACTAACCCTCCCCTCCCATTACATGCATATATAATAAGTAATATAACTATCAAAATGTGTTCTATTTTGTTATTAAACTTGTGAGGGTCACATTGTAAGACTCTGGTCTTGATCCTGAAATGCACATTCATTAATATCTCTCTCAATTTGAAGTTATAATTGTTGATGATTAATATCATTCAACGTATTGCTTGCGGATATTTTGAATGCAAAAAAGATTACTCACATGTAGCTAGCATTCACGCCAATATCTTTTTTTTAAAAAAAAAACATTCATTTATTTTATTGTTTTGAGTTGGGATAAGGGGGAGCCATGGGTGATGTCTGTCTTTTACATAAAGGTCTTCACTGCTTTGGTGTTTCCGAGAGATTTTAAGGTATAAATTTCATATTGAAGAATATTATCATAAATCATATTTACTTTCCTAAAATCATACTGTATTTATCTAATTGTTGACCGTCTAATATATACGAGTCCATACTATATATGTTCACATATGTTACCTCAACCATAAAATATAAAATAAAAGTAATATTCAAATCTTTAAATTTATTTATAAGTCAATTTTCTTTTATGCTACCCGTAGCTGCTACTCGTATCGCTTGAGGCACACATTTTTTTTTCTTGAGATCATCAAAGTGATATAAATAATCAATCTATAACAAATATATAATCGCATCACCTCAAATCAAACTAAATGACAAGATATAACAAACGTAACGTATTTCATGCCCGATTATTATATTTAATCGATTATTTGTCATATGTCTAATTTAGACAATATTAATGTAAAATATATGTATGTTCACCAATCACGTGGAAAATAAATGTCTCAAGATATTACAAATACCTCATATATTACTGTAATGATAATTTATCATTTACCATTTTTAGCATAAAATTAATTCCATCATACTATATTTTTCCGCTGTTTTCCTATTTGTAATCTAATTTAAGCACTGAAAACATTACAATTAAAAAATAATTAAAAAGGTCTTACAAATGGGATTGCAAATTGACAGTGTAGGTCAAATATTTAAGATATAAATTGACCAGATCCATTTCCCCCATTAATTGGATTAAGCGTCCTATTGGTTTCAAAGCGGGAAAAGAAAAATTAATACAAGATTTTTTTTTTTTTATTAATAGAAATTTAAAATATTATTTCGAGGTCAGAAGGCTTTCCCTGACCAATCAGAGGCGTCCACATCATCCGTGTAGTTATGAATTTGATTAAAAAAGAGCAACCAAATTACGTGAAATTTGCGTCAATCTTTCAGAAATATATGACAGCATCTCTCCCTCCGGTTTCCGTTTCCTGTTCATTACACCGCTGCGATCCATAAATATTTAATCTAAACCCTTCCTCGCCGAAGGTACAACTGCTGTAGATTGCACTGTACAACTCCGGTAACACCAATTCTCTCTCTCTCTCTCTCTCTCTCTCTCTCTCTCTCTCTCTCCCCGCTTCTTAATGAGAACAAATTAAGAGTTTATTTTTCAGTTCGATTCTTAGTTCATGATTTTCTGTGTTTCGTGCATTTGTCAGATCGATTTTTGGACGGGAAGCGGTTGTTTCCTTTGTTAACGGACCGGAATTTCGGCTGCCCGCCACAGGTTTCGTAATATTCATGATACATTGTACGATTTTTGTTATGAATTTATTGTTTATTGATTTGTTTGTTTTTTCTTGGTGTGTAGAGTTGGATTGTGTTCGGACTGAGTTGGGTTGAGATATATAGAGAGAGGGTGGTTTTGTTAGAGATCAGGGGTTTTAGGATATTACAGATTTTGGTTCAGCTGAATTGATGGCGACTCCTGGAGGACCTAGACCGGGGAGTTTCCCCCCAAATTATGGCCCTGATACACTTGCTAGTAACATGCAAAATCTGAGAATTAATCAGCCACAATTGAGTGATGTTGGTGGTAGTGCCCCTAGGCCTTCTAATGCCTTACCTTTTGGTCAGCAGCCACTGCCTTTTGCTTCTGGCCAATCACGCCCTCCCCCACCTGGTGTGTTTCAGAGGGGTCCAACACCTCCTGTTGCTCCTGGCCATAGTACATTGCCTCCAAATATGGTTCCCAGTAGACCCACTGGCCCAACACCAGTATCTCAGCCTCCTCCCTTTGCTTCAAGACCTCCCCCACCTGGGGTGTTACCATCTTCCGTTGGAGGACCTGCTGCCCCCCCTTATTCTGGACCTGGTCCTCGCCCTGGACCATTTTCATCTGCGTCTTTGACATCAGGTCCTCCAGCTCCACCACAAAGGAGCTCCAACGGACCAGCTGGTAATGGACCACCTGCATTTGCCCCTGGGATGATGCAAAGTGGGTTGCGGCCTCCTCCTCCCATGGGTCATGCGCCAAGGCCATCATTTGGACCACCCCAATCTCCTACTTTGTTATCAGCTGGAGCATCTTCTCAGCCTCTACAAACTCATCCTGGCTTTGGTAGTCCACCCGCTTCTGTATCATCTTCTGTGGGTCAACCGGCTCCTCCTCCATTTTCAGCCTTCCCACAATCTCCACCATTTTCAGCTCCATCCCAAAATATGCCACCTCCTCCTGGTTCTTTGCCATTTTCACCACCACTTCAGGGAACAAATCAACCTTCAGGTCATCTTTATGGCATGCAGACGTGGCCGCAACAACCACCACAGGTGACTTTTTGAATTATACATTTCTTGTCTTGTGATGCTATTGTCCTTTTAAGAAGATTCATCAATTCTCACTCTTTCAAGATTCTTTATTTTCATGTATTATAGCCTTAAGAGTCGTTCTTACTTATTTTAATTAAAATGATTCTGATAAAATGTGTTTTAGGAGCACTTGTGTACCTGACTAGAGCTATTGACAATACAATGAGACCAATTTTCTAGCTAGTACATTATTATATATTTATATGATGAAATTTAAGCCAAGTTTACCGTATATAATGTGGTTGTTGATTGACAAACGAGTGCCCTTTTCAGTGTTTGACATAAGCTTCTCCCATCTTTGCTCTGGTTACGGGTGATTGGCAGACTATGACTTAGAAGCTAAGCCAGTATAAGTGATAGACACCTCAGAAGGTGTATGATACATCACATTTATTCATTCCTTCTCAAATTTGTAGTTTTAGAAGCTTTTGAGGCTTCTTCAGACTTCAGTCTTAGAAGATCTACAACTGAGTTCATTTTGAGGTTCAGTAAACAATGTGCAAAAGGAGTCTGAGTCCACTACTTTTGATGCCAGCACGACTAATCCTTATCTTTGCAATCTAGAATTGTGATAACATCTAATGCTAATCTATGCACAAAATTCTTAATATATTTTGGCTTTTATTTATCCGTGGTGTCATTGATAGAGATTAGAGAAACATGTTTTTCATGTAATTATAAGTGATAACCTTCATTATTGTTAATTGCAAATTTATCATAGTTTACCATCTATAATTTTTCATCAAATCCAAGTGTCAAAACCAAAATCACATCACAATAATGAAGGGTGTAATATATCCGGACGCTTTTACATTTTTTGTGGACCGAATCCTGACCATGAGAACTAGTTGAGTGCAATGCAACATTTTTTTTCTTTTGCTGTTCAGTGAAGGGTGGAGTGACTCAATAAAATCACCCGGAACTGTAAAAATATTTTAGAACTTCTAGTTCCAGCATCCATTTATTTCTAGAATTTGAAAACAATCCCAATTCTACATCTTTTACTCATATAAATATTCCTCCGAATAACTTCTCCAGACATGATTTGACATCTATAGTCACAATTCTAAACTAAACTCTAATTTTCATTAATCACACATTTATTCCAAAAATCATTTCTCTCAATTCCAGAACTCCAAATTCTCCAAAATTCTCAATCCAAACATTTTTCTGCATTGCACTATAGGATTAATGTTGCTTGAGTTTTCCTCTAAATAAAATGTTTGGTGTAGGTGGGTCCACCTCCTCTAATCCGCGGTACTATGCAGCAGCAGCAGATGTTTGGGATGCCACCTGGCCCACCACCATTTCCAAACCAGTCTATGGCTTTTGGTCAAACAGGGCAATCAACAGTTGATCCCGGTCAGATTCCTCGCTTTTCCCCAAGTTCTGCTGTAATTCTGCATGAGACCCGTAAAAATAATCAGGCAAACCCTCCACCGGTATGTTGTACCTTTGTTTATTCCTACACTCAATTTCTTATTAAAATCTTCTATCCCTTTTTGTATTGGTCTAGTATTGTAGTCCAAGACTCCAAGCTAACAACTTTACATTACCTAATTTAATTGATCATATCCTGATCTCCTTATCCATGACATTATTTGTTTCGATGTTTAGAATATATTTTATCTGATTCTATATTTGATACTCTCTTTGTCAAGCCTACAACAAGTGATTATATAGTCAAAGACACTGGGAATTGCAGTCCACGTTACATGAGGTGTACTCTAAACCAGGTTAGATATATAATGACACGAGTTATTCTGTTTTTTTTTTCTTTTTCTTTTGGAAATGGTGTCTTCTTATGTTATTCTTTTATTTTATCATCTGTTTCTTCACAACCAGTTTTATTTTGTCCTCTATCCTTGCGGTTATATTGCAAATAACAAAGGTGCTTTGTTTTCTGTTTATTAGATTCCATGTACTGTAGATCTCCAGTCTACATCTGCAATGCAGTTGGCTTTATTGGTCCAGCCCTTAGCTCTTCCACATCCGTCTGAGGAGCCCATCCATGTAATATAAAACATTCTCTTACTCTCTATCTTCGTGGTGCTTTATTCTTTCTTTCTGTTTTCATTTATGATAAATGGTGGCACAAACGGCCAGTTTGCTTGTGTCACTTGACTGTATATGAAGAAATGAGCTCTAGTATGATTGCAATGATAAGATCATATAACACCAGTAAAAGTTTATCAAGCGCATGTTTTTACCAACCTAGTGTACCAAAAATCTATGGATATACATTAACTTTCCCAGATGTAGCTCGTAACTTTTCATCTTACTGAGCTTACTAAGAGAAACTATTCTTGAAATGTCATATAAAGGGGCTCAGTTGGAAATCCATTGTAAGGCTTCATGTGGTTTTAGAGGCTCTAGCTACTGGAGATCTAGGAATGAATCCCTTCCCCCTTCCTGCTGACGCCTTATTCTTAACAAAACTGGTTTTAAGAATGAAATGCCCATCTAGAAAAACAAAACTTGAATATGTAGCATCCACATATAGATTAATAGTAACACACGTCAGTTTGTTCCAAAACACTGATTATTCTGATCCAGCATGATGCACTGCACTGACTTTGTAGAGACTTCTCCACTTTGTCAAGTTCCACAGAATGTAGCTGTTGGGCAATGGACACATTTAATGAACCCATAAGTTGGGAACTGAATCACCTTGTTTGCATTAACACATTGTTGTAGTAGAGTTACAAATAGGAAGTTGATGTGACTTAATTACTTAAATAGGTGATTATGGCATACTTCTTAGACCTTTTGCAATTACCAAATTAGTGGTTGTTAGTCTACTTGTAATAGAACTTCATGTATGTCTGTGTCTCATCCCTACTTATTTCCAGAGCCTGACCTCCATTTAGGATATATTATTTGTCATTCACTACTGATTAAAATAAGTCGTTATGCTTGCTAGGTTGTTGATCTTGGGGAAAGTGGTCCTGTTAGATGTTCTCGCTGCAAAGGCTACATCAATCCTTTCATGAAGTTCATCGATCAAGGGAGAAGCTTCATTTGTAACTTTTGCGGTAAGAAACATTTTTGTTGAATGTCTGTTTAGTAATTAGTAGATTACCCCACTGTGTACTTAAAAAGGAGTTTTTCATTGTGATCAATTGTCATTGTTAATGCAGTGTTAGATACACTTGATAGTGAATATTGAAGAATGAGATAAGTTTGTCAATATCTACTTAAATGTGAAATCTACATATGCTATCCTGTCCAGTTCTCCATCATAGGATTACATGTAACTAATAAACTGACTACAGTTATTGATATTTGCATCAGTTCTTTTGTGAACGCCTTTCTCTATTTTCAACTATTAGTCTCATATAGTATCTGAACTTATCATACTTGGATCTTCACTGCTCTGACTTTCCTCTTCTGGTAGGATTCACGGATGAAACTCCACGTGACTATCACTGCAACTTGGGTCCAGATGGTCGTCGCAGAGATGCAGATGAAAGGCCCGAACTATGCAGGGGAACTGTTGAATTTATTGCTTCTAAGGAATTCATGGTTAGACCACATCCGCTTGCGACCAAATTTTTTTATTAGCAAGATATTTGAGATGGATGTGATAAAACATTTTAGTTAACTATATACATTGGGCCATAGAAGCACTGGTGTCACCCTCGACAGTGAAACTGTTTTAGAGTAACTAGGATAACATTCTTTTGAGTTCGATTGCGCAACACTTGGTGCTGAGGAAGCAATTCTGATCTTGATAAGATCCATTTCAAATAGCTTCTGATGCAGCAGCAAATAGGACTGGTGTGTAAACAAGTATGGTTTAGCACTTGGGAAAGTTGCAATACATCATTTAGAAGTGGTCCTTTTAGTAGAAGGCATTTTCAGAAGTTTTTCCATTATAATACTTTCTACTTAATAGAACTATCTATTTATCGACTATTAATATCTAAGCCAAAAGCTCCTTCAGAGCCTGAGTTTTTCATTCATTCTCTCAAGTTCTCATGAAACATTAATTTTGTTGTCTGGGAACTTGAACTATGACATATTTTCATGATAAGATGCGATATAGGAAATATACTGACTTCTGTGTATTCCTTAAGCAGAGCACAATTATAAAAAAATATGCATAGATTAATTCAAATGGTAGATTCACATTGTACTGCCACCTTTTCATTTGCAACTTCAAATTTGCTGTACACTACTCAGTTTCAGATCTATAATGTTCCATCTGTTTGAATTTGTGACCATGCGGGGATTGGGAATAGCTTGGTTTGCTTGGTCCTATATTCATTTTGATCTGAATATGACATTTTTTTTGTTCTTCTATTTCAACTTAGCTGAGATCCTACAGACAATTCTTTAAATATTAGAGGTGTCACATTTTATATTTAGTCATTGATGTTATTTGTTATTTGCATTTGTCCGGTTGTATTCAGGTGCGAGATCCAATGCCTGCAGTGTTTTTCTTCCTTGTTGATGTATCAATGCACGCCATACAAACTGGTGCAACTGCAGCAGCTTGCAGTGCAATTAGCCAAGTTATACCTGATCTTCCTGTAAGTTCACGCTGGGATTCTTCATGGTTTAATATTAGATTCTGGAACATTCTCTATTAGGCAGGTAACATTTGATGAATTTAGTTCCTGTATTTTTTCTTTCTAACTTGACATGAGTTTTGTGTTCATCTGAATTTCTTGAAACTAATAGTTACAAATCCTAAAGAGGAAAAATAATAGTATTAGAAATTGACCTATGCAGTGGCCTAGGCACTGGGCCCTTAGCGGGGACTAATTGGCCCTTTTCGGTTCGGGTAGGCCTAGGTGGCTCATTTTATCCCAAAAAATACAGGATCCTTTCATCTTGTCATTAAATTGTTTATGGACTAAATTCTGGAATCTTAAAGTTGTCATGTGGTTGATTTTCGATGTTTGTCTTGTCCTGAAGGACGTATGAGAGCTTTGAGAAACAATTGTTGAATAGTTGTTACATTTCTGATTTCTGATGTAATTGTGCTTCAAAATGTGAAAATAACCTAAATATAGCTTAGAACAATAAAAAAATATTCAAAGACTAGATTGGGAACTGGGATCGTCCCTGTTTGGTGCCCAGGTGCTATTTAGCCTCCAGGCAGTCTTCAGCGCCTAGTGATTTTGCAACATTAAGATGACAAGCCTTTTGGCTTGGGACTATGTGATCAACTGTACTTGTGGTAGTTTTCCGAATATTTGCTTTCAAAATTTAAGGGGTTGAGTGGGAATGATTGCATGTGAGAATTGAAAGAGCTAAAGGACCATTAAATAATTTCTTAGCTATCTTACTCATTACTTGTTAACCATCCCAATCTAGTCTTTGCAAGATAGAACCTTTTTTTTCCTCTGAGAGAAGAGGGCATGAATTAGATTTGCTGAATTTTGGCTTCCCAAAGAAGGGTCCCCGGACCAAAGAAGGGCATTGCTGAATTAGATTAGATGAGCATGGTTTGGCATTGATTAGGCTTCTTTCTTGCAGGAGGGTCCCCGGACCATGGTGGGCATTGCTACATTTGACACCAGTATCCACTTTTACAACTTGAAACGTGCACTACAGCAGGTTGGTTTAGAGTTACCCGGCTTCCGTTATCATTTGAATATACTATCTTGTTCATAAAGATCTCATGTGCTGTTTACCATGGATGTTTGTTTTATAAGTGATCATCATTGTTTTTTCATGTTGGAAATTTTATTTTTTTTTATTTTTTTTTAAGTTTCTGATTTTGAAATCAGTGAGACTTACTATATTGATCTTCTTATCCATTGAGGCGGATAAGGGTGTTTTTTTTTTTTTTTCCCTTGAGAAAACAGATGAGGGCTATTATCACTATTGAATCAACAGCTGCTGTGGCATATGCTAAAAAGTATATTCATCTGTTTCTTTGCAGCCATTGATGCTTATAGTTCCTGATGTACAAGATGTCTATACTCCTCTTGAAAGTGATGTTATTGTTCAACTTGCTGAGGTTGGTCTTCTTTTCAATTCTGCGGGATTTCACAAGGGCGCAATGATTTTCAGCTTTGAGCTGCTTTGGTTCTCTCTTACCTATCCTATATTCGTTTTATTCTTCAACTCAATTTGAGTGTAGGGGGGAGGTGAAATGATCAGCACTGATGTTTTATAATTTTCAAAATTTTCAATAATATTGGTAAATGCAGTGCCGTCAACATTTGGAGATATTGCTGGAAAGCATACCTACAATGTTTCAGAATAATAGAACTGCTGATTCAGCACTTGGGGCCGCAGCAAAGGTATGAGACAATGATATATCTTGTGCTTAAGACTATTTACAATGGTAATTCGACTTTTCTTCTTTCTTTTCCCCTCTCTTTTAGTGGTTTTCCTTTGTTTGGTGGGGGGGGGGGGGGGGGGTGCATCTTGTCCCAATAAGTTTTTGTAAATTCTACTTTAGGGCATATCCTTTCTAGGAGAACATAGTATTCACAATATCTGGTGAGACAAGCGGCTTAAGGGTGAATTTTAAGACTTCTGGCTTAGCACATTTCTTGCAGGAGTTCATTTCTTTAACTAACTACTTCTAACTCGGGGTGTTGCAAATGATTTGTATTCATAAGTGGCCACAGTACATAATCTCTGAACCCTGTTCTTTTGTCTCAACGTAGGCTGCTTTCCTGGCAATGAAAAATACTGGTGGCAAACTTCTTGTTTTTCAATCAAGTAAGCTGAATCTGATAGAATGCTTATATTCATGAATGTAAACATACACTTCTTTAAGGCGAAGATTATCATGTGGGACATTTTGTTCTAATAATTTCTTATTTCCAGATTGATCATATTCTATTAGATTGTTCTATACGTCTATGCAATTTTTTGTATAAATCTTCTTGCCTGGATATTTCTGTTGTTTATATATGTATGTATATATTTTTTATAGTATTAGCAGTTCTCTCTTCAATTTCTCGTGCCTTGGTTCGTTTGACGGATTCAATGTGTTGTATATCTTTAATTTTTTTAAACTTCAGTCAATGTAATTGTTCATTATGCTGCAGTCTTGCCCTCAACTGGTATTGGATCCCTTTCTGTGAGAGAAGCTGAAGGGAGAAGTAATACATCAGCTGGAGAAAAGGTAATGCAATATAATATATTTTCTTAGCACGCATGCCCTTATCTCCCAAGATTTTATATGCGAATATAGATACATCTGCACTTGCACAGGCACACCCACACATTTATCTCAACAAGTTCTTAGCAGTCTGTATGTTGTTGCAGACCATTGAACTGCTTCTTTATTCATAAGAACACTGATTTGGTGTTTTTGCTCATATATGCCAGTTCTCTCTCTCTCTCTTTGTGTTGATGCATTGCAAATTATCTGCATGGTACATCCACATGCTAATTGCTTATGACTTGCAATCCTCCTTCAATATCAGGAGCCTCACAAGTTGCTTCAGCCAGTGGACAAAACGCTCAAAACCATGGCCATTGAATTTGCAGAATTTCAGGTGACATTTAATTATTTGTCCATAACAAAACGTGATGTTTGCGAAATGTTTACCACAAACTTTGTTTGGAAATTGCAATTAATAAAATTTGTCATTATTCATCCATTATTTGTGAACATTTTCAGGTCTGTGTTGACTTGTTCATCACAACTCAAACATATGTAGATATTGCTTCTCTCTCTGTTGTTCCGAGAACTACTGGAGGCCAGGTATCTTACTAAATATTTTGATTCGAAACATGTTGTATACTAGTACTATGAGATTATTCTTATATATGGCGAGCATATCATCTGTAACCCCTGTATGAACTTATAGGTCCTCCCAACTAGGGGTGTAATCGAGTCGAGTTGAGCAGTAGCATGCTCGAGCTCGAGCTTGACTTGCGCTAGGTCGAGCCTTAATTTTTTCAGCTCGAGCTCGACTCAATAGCAAACTCGACAAACTCGAGCTCGACTTGATTGCTAATTAATATTAAAATATATATTATTAATGATTTTGTGTAAATAAGTAAATTAGTAAGGGTAAAATTATAAATACATTGAAGCTCGATTAGTGTAGCGAGCCTATCAAGCCTGGCATTGTTGAGCCCGAGCTCGACTCAATCAATCTCGAGTTGATTTCAAGTTTTGTGTTAGTCGATCCCGAGTAGCTTAGGAGTTGGCTCGACTCACTTACCCCCCCCCCCCCCCCCCCACTGTCAACCATTTTGTTTGTGGCACTAAACTCTGAGATGCCTTATCTTATATGGCACTTCTTCATAATTCATATAGCTGTGAATATTAATGGTTTTTTCTCTCTCTCCAGGTGTACTACTATTATCCTTTCTCTGCTCTTTCTGACCCTGCTAAGCTTTTTAATGATCTTCGGTGGAACGTCACGAGGCCCCAAGGATTTGAAGCGGTGATGCGTGTTAGATGCAGCCAGGTTAGTTTCTAGTAGGTTGGATCTGTAAGCTTGTTATCTAAACATCATAAAATTTCTTGAGGAATGACAATTTGTATTTTTTGTGTAGGGTATTCAAGTTCAGGAGTATTCTGGAAATTTCTGTAGGCGCATCCCAACTGATGTGGATCTACCTGCTGTATGTCCCCCCCCCCCCCCCCCCAATAATACACATGCATAATATTCATCTGTTTTTCTTTTACATAATTGCTCTCTGAGCTCAGCTTTGACTAATTTGTTGAATGTCCTGGCTATACACTGAAAATTGAAAAACATAAAATCAACAGTCTCGATCTCCATCTCATTTTGTTCAGTTAATCAATGTAGAATATTAGTTAAAAAATGCGTGTTTTTTTTTTCTAGTTGTAGCTCCTATTTATTCATTCTGCCCATATTGGATGGGATTGTCACAATGAATAAAGAGTTATGTATTAAATCTGTGATCTCTCTCTGAACAAGAAAACTGATTTATTAAATCTGTTCTTCGCTTTTGAATAAATCATTCTCCTCTATGTCCTTTTTTCGTTTTATTATATAATTATTAGATTATTATTATTTTCTCCATCTACAGAGAGGAAACCTTTGTCGACATTGATTGTCTTTTCCAATTATATTTACCACTAGCAGTGTTGCACAACCTCTCCTCAATGACTCGTCAATTTGTTTTTCCAGATTGACTGTGACAAGACAATAATGGTGTCCCTAAAACATGATGATAAATTGCAGGAAGAATCAGAGTGTGCTTTTCAGGTGGAATTGCAGTTCAATATTATAATGCCCTGTACTTAGAAAATTCATATTTTTGACTGATTTCTGAATATGTTTTCTTTATTTACCCTAGAAAGCAAGATTAATTTACTGATGTCCCTCTCTTTTCTCGGTTGGAGCAGTTTATCCTCACCTAATTGCTTTATCTTTGTGATGTTTAGTGTGCACTTCTTTACACCACTGTATATGGCCAAAGAAGAATTCGAGTTTCAACTTTGTCTTTGCCATGCACCAACATGCTGACTAATCTGTTCCGGGTGGCTGACTTAGATACCCAATTTTCTTGTATCTTGAAAAGTGGTAATTTACTATTGTCTCGATTTATAAAATTTTCGTTGCAAGTAACGTCTATGTACTGCTTGTTTGTCTCTTGACCATTAATTAATCTTGGTGTCTGCTCTTTCCTTCCATCCTCCTGGAGTCCTGGTTACTGCATTGAATTGCTATGCATTTTGAAAAATCTTTGGTGCACATAGCTAATATTTACTATCAACATAGTACACTGACTTTGCTATTCTCATTCTTCTAACATGACAGTGGCCAATGAAATGCCTTCAGCTCCTCTAGCTCAAGTTAGAGATCAAACAACAAATGTTTGTATCAACATTTTGTATTCCTACCGCAAGTTTTGCGCTACTACACCATCTCTTGGACAACTTGTTCTGCCTGAAGCACTGAAATTTCTGCCTCTTTATACACTCGGTATGATTCATGTCATCAAGGATTACAACTAGCTGATATTTAAACTAATGTCTCAGGATGCGAACATGATTACTTTTTACCACTGTAGTTTTCTAAAACCCTTCACATATGACAAGAGTAAGATACTAAAGAACTGCTAATGAACTGAGTTTAAAAAAATATAGATGAATGTTATGAATTTGTAGACTAGAATATAAAATGAGTATTCTGTTGATTGTACTCCAATGGATGAGTTAATAAAAATGTTGACGAAATTACTATATTTCTTGTTGCTATGTTAAACTTTGACCTTACTTATGTATTATTGGAGCTCTCTGGTTCCACTCATTCATTTCTGGTCAGTTTGATTTATAATAGTTGCATTGTGCCTTTTCCAGCTTTACTCAAAAGCAATGCATTGCGCTCTGATGGAAGGATTGATGATAGATCATTTTGGATAAATTATGTTTCACCTTTACCTACTCCTTTGGTAATTCCATTGGTTTACCCTAGGATGATAGCCATTCATGACCTTGAGGAAAAGGTTTGTAATTTTCCTATATGTGGTATAATTGGTTTTCTGAACATATGCTTGTCTCACTTCTTAATGCTGGAATGTCAGGAGTTGGAGGATTCCATTATTCCTGATATTGTTCCACTTTCCAGCAAGCAAATATCTGATGAGGGGATATATCTTCTTGAGAATGGGGTAGACTGCTTAATATATATCGGTAATTCTGTTCAGCAAAATTTTCTAGAACAGTTCTTCGGTATATCATCAGTTGAAGAAATATCAAACCAGGTATTCTTTCACATGCTTGATGGTTAAATACTCATTTTTGGATATGTACATCATACTGTTAAAATCCTCATTGATTTCACATACTGGTTTGGACAGCATATTGGATTACTTGCTAACAAATAGTTTATGTTTTGAGTTTCCAGTCTTGAAGAAAGGGTTATGATATCCTGTACATCTTGTATACATAGCTTATTCAATACATTGACTTTTGTGTTTCATTCTTAAACAAGAAACCATTCTTTATGTTCTATTTGTTATTTTCATTCTTGATTGCTTCCAATGTTCTCACAAATTTTTACTCTGTTTTGTTCTCTTGGAAAAGAGAACTTCACAAGGATTAATTGTCAGTAGGCATGCATTGGTATCCTATTGGAAAGGAGCTAGAAATTTACGCCTTTTTCCTATTTCAGTTTATTTTGCAGCAATATGACAATCCATTGTCAAAGAAGCTGAATGCTATTCTAAATGAAATAAGGCGCCAAAGATGTTCCTACCTCCGGTATAAACAAGTCTTTCCTTGTATATGGGAATTGATATGCTATTTCATTTTCATGCACTTTTTCACTTTTCTTCTCTCTTTGGTTTGCAGCTTGAAATTTTGCAAAAAGGGAGATTCATCAGGTTAGTGAACGAGAGAACTTATCCATCTTATGCTCACTTTCTGTTTTCAATGAACAAGAAAATAGTTGAGAACTAAATATATTGGAAAGTGAAAAGTTAAAAGAAAATTTTGCTCGAGTTTGTATGAAGGACAAGTGTTGGTCTCTGGTCTGATATGCCATAATGTTTTCACCTGAAATTTAACAGTGATTTGAATCGTAAAATAAAGTGCACATGATTTAACCTGCTAAAATTGAACGGATGTTTTAAGGTTTTGTTTTATTCATTTTTTTCTAATTTGTGGCGGCTATGCGTTATCTTTTGCCTCAGCATTGTATTACTGCTTGTTCCACTCCTCTCGGAAAATTACTTTAACCTAGAGATGACCCTTCAACATTGAAAACTGGTTTAGAGCTGAGAAACACATTTCATGTGTCAATTTGATTACCTTACCTAATAAATTATAACCTTACAATCTTATCTTCTGCAGTTTATTCAGTTTGTAGTGATGTTTTAAATATATATATATATATATATATATATATATATATATATATATAATCTCATTTTTCATGTGGATGGCTGTTATTTATGTGTTTTCCAATAATACTGCAGTAGTTGCAGGAGTAAGAAGAGCAGTGTTGAGTAGTTGGCATTGCTATCATTTTAGTGAATTGTATCATATTACGTATTTGGTGGAAGATTTAATTTGTTTGTTTTATTATTTGTTTGCACTTTGCAGGGACAATGTTTTTATCTTACATGGTGGAAGATGAAATGCCAAGCGGGATGGAATACCCCAAATTCCTTGTACACATTCATCAGCAGATCCAAAGAAAAATGAGTTGAAGATATGCATACACTTACAAGTTTTGGTAAAAACAAGAAATCTTTCTTGATTTTTCATTTTCTCGGATTTAGAAAAAGAGGGTTGCAATTTTTTTATTTTTTATTTTTGATATAGAGGTGAATGGTACTAATAATAAAAATAAACTACCAGATTTGTACTTTTAGCTGTTCTTTACATCATCTACCTTTTGCACTGTACACTTGAAATATAAAGAGAGGGGTTTTTTTCCTCTATTTTTTTGGTTGTTCGTGTGTTTTAGATGGATCAGTTTTTTATTTTTTTAAAATCAAGTTCAATCAAAGCATTGCTCCCATTCGAACTATAGTCATTTTTTACTACTATCGTCATTAATTTGTCGATCTTGTTCTTGTATCCTTCCCTCGTTTCTTATTATTTCTTGGTGAAAAATGGCACTTGGGCCTTGGAACTCGAAGAGAGAGAGAGAGAGAGAGAGAGAGAGAGAGAGAGAGAGATTTGCATGTTCTGCACGGTACCTAATAGTAGAAAATATCTAGTTATCTACATCTAATTTGACATGTAAAAGATTATGGGGTGGTTCATTTTCCTGATCAAGTAGTGGTGATGCTACTGCCGACCCATAATCATTTGCTGCATTTGGTAAGAGACATTGATAGTTCATTTCTTAAAAAGGAAATTGAAATATATACTCCACTTCTTGATAAAAAAAATATCAATATTTATTTTTTTCAACAAACACCCCTAACGTTATTTGATGTTAAAAGTTTTTTTATGGATCAGCAAAAATAATGGTATATTAAGAAAAATAATATGAACCAACTTAATACGTGTGAAAAAAAAAATAGAAGGGATACTATTTATGGAAATGGGTATTTGATTAGACGCGGGACATAACGTTTCAAACCTAACTTGAATTTTGGCAAGACCATGGAAATTGAATAGGCAGCAGGGATTGCAACATCTCATCTACCATTATTGAGACAAAATATGTGGAACAGAATCATATGTTTTTTTAGTGCAAGAATCATATGTTTGTTAATGGTCCTACACTAAAATCAGAAGACGAAAAGAAATGAGGTTGGGTTTGGATTCAACGAGAATTTTTTATTTTTTATTTTGAAGTACTCTGATAGAGTCGTCATACATTTAATATGAAACCATTTTAAATTCCTTTGTCAAAATTTTCATAATTATATATTTTATCCAAATACAAGTTGAAGTAATTTATTAAGATTGTGGCTGGATTGATAGATTGATTTGGGAAGATTGGTGTATCAAATAACTTCATATAAAGCCAAATTCTTCTCTTTTCATCAAAATCATTTTAAAAATAATTATGAACTAGAGTAGTAGATTTTAAATCCATTAAATAGAGAATGAAGTCATCAAAACAACCATCAATAGTTTTGTCAACTAATTTAAATCCAATACCTAATTCATCAATGCTAATGTAACCCAGGTGCAATTATTAAATCAAAATCCGCCCTTCAACTTTTCTTGAGTTCACGCACTGACATCTACAATTCATTAGATTCATTCAAAACATATAACGAATCATTTATTTTATCGAACGTAGCAAAAAATAACCAATTTTTCTATAATCTATACATATATTAAGGCAAAATCGTAGGGGTAAAATTGTCATAAAAAATTAACAGCAAAATGTACTTACAAATAATATTTTCTGCTGAAAATTTACAAATGTTTGTCGTGGTTGTAGTGGTTGTATGCTTTCCTAATGCACATCCGTGCTGAGGTTCAAATCTGTCGTCCAACATTCCGAAAAAATTTTCTATGCTTCATTTTTTTATTACTTTTGCTAATATTTCATTTTTCTTTTACTTTTTTCTGTTTATTTTAATATGAAAAACTGCCTATTTATTGAAATTTGAAATTCTTTCAACTATCCATATTTATATTATTTACTTATTCTTATTTGAATAATGCTACCCAGCCAGATTCTGGCTAGCCAGAATCTAATTTTTTGATGATTAATAAAACTGCATTATTAATAAATTAATTATGTTAATTATTAAATGTTATGTTTTTACTATATTATCCTTCTATCATGAAATTAGTGATTTGTAATTAATTATTAAAATCACTCCAGAAGCGGATCGGAAGAAAGGGGCGCAACTTCATCTTCTTTCTTTTCTTCACTTCTTTATTTTTTTTCCATCTTCAATTTCTTTTGAATTAAAGCGCATATAGAGTTGCCCTAATTATTATGGAGGGCATCAATGTAAATTTATTGAATAATTAGTGTTTTATTAATTAAATTAATTAATTATTAAAAATAATAAAAGATTCTGGCTAGCCAGAATTTGGTTGAAAATCACTACTCTTCTTATTTATATTCATTTACTTATGCTTTTCATATTTCATTTTTCTTTTTCTTTTTTCTGTTTATTTTAATATGAAAAACTGCCTATTTATTGAAATTTGAAATTCTTTCAACAATCCATATTTATATTATTTACTTATTCTTATTTATATTCATTTACTTATTGAGATTAATTGGTATTCAATTGGAAGTTCTTTCAATTATCCATATTTATATACATTTACTTATTCTGATTAATTGGTATTTATTGGGATGTGAGAAACGAAGAGACTATTGATATAACAAGTAATAATTTTCACCAAATCAAAGGGTTGGATTGTCTTTCAATTTGATTGTTCAATAAAATTTATTTTTTGGGTGTGGTTGAAATTAGCTAAAAACTCAAAAATAGTATAGGAATTGTATTGTATCAATATATATATATATATATATATATATATATATATATATTGTGTGTGTGTGTGTGTAAATAATGCATTGTGTATATTGTTAATTTATTCGTTGACTTTTTTATTTAATTACATAGTTTTGAAATCTCTTACTCCACTTTTTGTGACTAATATTTTCTTTATTGATGAAACTTGCACCTGTTTTGGGTTTTAACAAAGGATTGTGTTGATGTGTTCGCGGTAATAAGATGGTCATTTGTTTGAGCATGTTATATATAATTTCGAATTTGAGTAATGTTTATCTTTATGTTTTATATATATGTTGTTTAGATATTAATTACATTTAATATGCTGTATAAAATCTAATTTTTTTCATAACATTTATAATTTAGAATGCAATTTTTAAACGTCTGAAAAACTCAAACAACCTATATATATATATACAACTTTTTAAAAAAAAAAATCAAATGTTCTTTAATCATTGACAATTATACATTTATTTATATAATTGTGTCATTTGAAACAATCCAAGTCTTTCTAATGTGAATTTCCTAAAATTTATTTTTCTTTTGTTTATTTGTCGTAACTAACTACGCAAAATATATATTCTTATCTAATTAATGTACATGTTTTTTTAGTTGGAAAAAAATTGAACACTATGTATATATGTATGTATATATTATTCAAAATATCAATAATATCATAAATAAAAAAATAATTAAATTTGTGCATCGCATAGGAGAAATACTAGTAATAATAATAACAACATCTGTACTTGTCATTACATTAGAGACCTTTTTCGGATATTCGAATAATTACATATAACATTTGAAAGCATATAATATAAGTGTCATTATGAATAATTGCACAACATAATTAAAAACAAAAATTAATATGTCTCGGAATAAGTGTCATTATTGATAATTTCACACATATTGATAAAATAATCAAGTCAAATAAGGATGTTTTAATGTATTAAATGAGGGCAAATGTGAGAAAAATATGCATTTTTTTAGAGGAAAATATGAATTTTGACTTTCATTGTGTAGAGTGACATTTTTTGTAAAACAAACTTGAAGGGCTAGAATGACACTTATTCAGAATTGGGGGAGAAGAAAATTAATAACATGTTTTAGATGAAACATCTTCACATTTTATTCCTACTAATTATAAGATTGGTGTAAATCACCAACTCATTCATCTCAACCTACTCAACATATGCATACACGATAGAGAGTTTTAAATTACTAATTGAGAATTATGACCCATGATAAATGACTAATTACAATAATATAATAAGAAATAATTTGAAGTGTTTTCATGAGCACTTTATTTATAGATGCAAAACAACTATGATATGAAATATTATAATTTTCATGAGAAAATATTCATCTGGAGTGGATAATTTTATTAATATTTTAATATGAAAGTGCATGATAGACCCCAAAATCATGTAAATAAGTCCAGAAAATAAATACACAAGGATGTGATCAATTACAATATTAAATAACCAACGATTTCGATACTAAATAGTTTTAATTAATGTTAATTACTAAAATAATTGATGGACTTTACTATATGTAAATATAAAAAAGAAATAAAATAAATGAATAAAAGAGTTATAATTTAAAATAAATAGAACTAATATTGATTATCAAATAAATGGTGGATTGACTTGTATGTAACAAATATTAGGTAATAAAAGAAAAAAAAAATGAAAAGGGGTGCATATAAAAAGAAAAGATGAAGAAGGAAAACAAAAGTATAGAATGAAAAGAAAAAAAAACAAAGGGAAAAAATTGAAATAGAAAAAAAAATCAATGTTAATTATCAAAATAATTAGTTTAATTACGTATATAAAAATATTGAGTAATGAAAGAATAAATTGGAAACAGATAGAAGTAAAAGAAAAAAATTGAAAGGCAAAAAAATGAAAAAGATAATAATATAATTAAAGGGAAAAAAAACGAAAGGAAAAAAATTGAGAAGAAAAAGGGAAAAAAAGACAAAAAAAAAAGGAATAAAATTTGGCAAGGGCGTGTGGTGTAGCAAGTAGCATTCGATCTTGGCCCAAAAGAATTTTGAGCAAGACATGATACCACTGCACTGTAACTATATTTTAGAATTGTTTTGGCAAAAATAACATTATAAATAACATATTTTTCCTGACTTTTTAAAAGACGATGGAGGCTCAGTGGAAGGATCTTGGGCAGCATCGCCAGAAGGAATGTCACAAGCATGTTGAGCGGAGAAGAGCTTGTGACTGATCACCAATGGGGGCTCTTCAGGCTTATATTCATCCTCAGCAATCACAACATCATGCTGAGCCATTATGATGGAAAAGATCATTCCTGCATACCCTAAAGGCTGCTGGCTTCGAGTAGACTCGACATGGGCACATACATGATCAAAGATGAGTTGCCCTAGGTTGAACACCTCCTGTGTTCCAACCTTAAACAACAACACGGCCAAAGTCTTACCCAAGGAGGATCTGTGCTTGTTGGGAAGCTAATTCTTGACCGCAATTTTGTGAAGGATAAAGTACTTCACACTTAGGTCAAATGCCAACAGGGACCTCCCTTTCGGCCACATCAGACAGCTTCCTCCAGTCAATTCAACATCAATCTCATCGAGATTGGGTACAGAGTCAAAGGTAACAGAATGAGCACACCCCAAATAAGAGTTAATGATTGTAGGAGAAAAACTTATCCAGTGTCGACGCACAAAAATAGAGAAAGCGTGATCAGATGTAAATCCCTAATAGACTTAGACAAGTTGGCATAAAACTCATGCACAACAGCAGCAACAAACAGAAGGGCATCACCTTTAAATAATAATAACAACATCTGTACTTGTTTTCCACCTTTAAAAGTGGTAATAAAAAAAATATACGCAGGAGGAACGGATAATTTATTGTTTAACATTTCAAGGTGACGGATTACAGTAAATTAAAGAATCAAAATTTAATTTACATATAAATTGTATAATTGATTATTTGTGTTGGTGAGAAAATATATAGGAAGGGGAGTTGTAGAGGAAAGGGATTAGGCAGATGTGAAATGCATGTGGCTTAACACTCACTCTTTTATCTTGTCGGGTCACATCACATGAAGAATATTAATTTGAATAGTTCCACACCACCACCGCCACCACCACCATTATTATTATTATTATTATTATTATTATTATTATTATTATTATTATTATTATTATTATTCCAATTACCCAACTGAAACGGGATGTTAATTAATGTTAAATTGAAATCCACATCACAATGTCTACGGCATGCACATCGGATATGTTTTTATATTTTATTGAAAAAATATTTCATTATTGCTTTTTAACAACATATATATTATTTATATGTCATTTTCATATACTTGGCCTTGCAATTGTTGAGGTTACGTTAACTTGTGCTGCTTGCTAATATATCCACGTGTGCGTGAGAATTCATTATATGTAGATCTAATGTGGAGTGCAAGTTAATTTATATTATAAAATTAATACCTTTAACAATTTTTTAAGCAAAAATAAAACAAGATAAAATCATGAATTATGAATAATTATACATTTTATCCCAAATAATTATTAAATTAATAAATTTGTCCTGAGGGTTGAACCTCAACAAATGAAGCAGGAATCAAAACCTCGTACCCTCTAATTCTCATTTTCAATCCTAAATTCTCACTTCTTCATATATTTTGATTTAATCACACATCTCCACATAATTATTGACAATCACATTGGCTTTTAACCACGTAATTTGATTCTTGAGACAAATTTATCTACTTATCAATAGTTTAATATACATATAATGTAATTACTCATAACTTAAAATATTTTTGTAAAATCTTAATAGTTTATGACATAAAGTGTAATTACCCTCTAAAATTGGTATTTCAAAAAAAAAATTAGGATTTAGGATTTTGGAATTCTGAATTCATGATTTAATATTTTAATACTCCCTCCGTCCCGTTTGTAAGGTCCACTTTCTATTAAAATAGAGAGAGTAAATAATAAAAAGGTGGACCTTGCTATTGGGACGGAGGGAGTATGTGTGTGTAATGGACTCTGATGATGGTAAATATTCATGTGTTGTGAGTGGAAACATGCATGAAGATCATTACTTTTTTATGTATATATATAGGGGGTGGTTATGGCATAAATTATCCTTAGTGTATAAATTGTAAACTAATCTCCCACCACACATTCTTTAGAATTCAATGGTCTAGATTTGTTCAAAAGGACGGTGGCATTACTGTAAATAAGATGAACTTCAAAAAAGTGGTGGTATTTTGGTAATTTTCACGTCAATGTCAAAATTTAAAAAAAAATGAAAAATGTGGACTTCCAGGACGCGTGCTAACGGAGACACGATCATATGCTGGCGAACATATAATCATATGTTAACAAAGTTGTATCACTTCATGCATAACACGCAAGTTTAACTGCAAAACTGATTTTCTTGTGAAATAATTCAATGACGAGTTTAATATGGTTGGAAAGTTAGTCAAGCTTACTTTTCAACAAAAAAAATAAAAATTTCAAAAAAATATTAATCGTGGACAAATTAACTTATGATTGTTTTATTGAAGGTAGTTAATTGCATTATTTGGCTTCAATCCACTACATTATTGTTTTACTAGCATTGGATAATACATTCATTTAGCATTACATAATGTTTCCAGTATCATATAACAATACTAATAGAAATAAATGATGAAATGCAATAAGATTAAATTATTGAATCCTAAAATTGATGTAATAAACCTTTATAGTAATATATAATGTTTCTGTTAGCATACAACAATGCTAACAATATCATTTTACAATGCTATTGTCATATGTGTTACATAATTCTACTGTTAGCATTATCATATATGCTAACAGTAGCATATGACAATGCTAACAATAGCATTCACATTCATTTATACTAACAAATATTTTAGTATTTGCTATTATTAATATCGTTTATATTATCATCATGTAGTATGAAAAACACATGATTCTATTAGCATTATTGTAATGTTTTCATTAGCATATGACAATGTTAATGTTAGCAATGCATTTACATTCTCATTTAAAAAATATCTTAATGCATTAATGTATTGTTTGTTGTCAATATATTGTCTTTAGTTACCAATATATTATTATTTGGTTAGCATTATAGTAATAAGATATTAGCATTGGATAACCAATGCTAAAATAACTTAATGCATTAATGTATGTTGTTCTCTGTCAATGTATTGTTCTTCGTTAGCGATATGTTATTACTTCATTAGCATTATAATAAAACAATATTAGCATTGAATAATCGTGTTAGACAAATACAACATAAAATAGATTTTTAACTTAATTCAAACAATATACTAACGAAAATTAATATTCGTTCATGCTACATTAAATGTACAAAAATACTAGAAACACACACAAAAAGACTATAACAAAAACTAAAAATACAAGTCAATTTAGCCGATATAAAGCTTGGATTCTTTCATCTGAATAAAAAAATTAGATGCCTCATAAATCTTTCAATGGCTTCACAGAAGATTTCACATCTTGATATATATATTTTAGTTTCCAAACCATAAGACTTTAAGTTGGTACATATCATCAAAATATTACAACGTCAACATTTAAAAGCATCTTATTTAGCATACATGGTTATATTCGTTAGCACGAATATTAACATATACAACAAAAATACAATGCTAACGAAAAAATATAATGATGCTAACAGATAAATTGTATCATGCTAACATCATACTACGCGAACAAAAATATCAAAAACATATATGCTAATTCTTCAACCAACAATTAATTAACTTTAAATCCAAAAATATAAATCATCAACAAAAGCATCTTCTCTAAATAAAGAACACAGAAACGACAAAAAAAGCTCATTTTTTTTTCAGATGACTTCCAAATTTCATAAAAAATACATGTTGAATCTATCAAATGTCCAAAAAATGAAACACTAAAACAACGATGGTATACGCATATATGGATCAGAAAAAAAAATTGATCGTGATTATATGAGAGGATCTAAAAATAAAAAATACAGCTCCAAATAGGCTTCAATCACCAGTGTTTTTCCTCACTACTACTGTTTTTGATGGAAGAGACGACAATAGTGGTGGTACAGAGAGAAAGAGAAAGATCATGCAAAAGATGACGATAGTGGTGGCAGTGGCGGTAGTGGCGACGACGGTGGAGAGAGAGAGAGAGAGAGAGAGAGTATCTGCCTCCATAGAATTACATACTGAAATAGAGATGAAGAAGGATAGAACAAACTCTAATTATAATTACCAAATTACATAAATAAACCTTGCCACCATAAAATAAGTTAAATATTACAAAAATGCCACATTAAATTGGATTTAATCTGGGCCATTGATTTTTAATGGATGAATGGCGGGAGTTGAGTTTACTGTTTACAGACTAGGGAATGGTTTATATTCGACCCATTCTATGTGTGTGTGTGGAATAGATCAGATAAGATATTTTTTCTAGTGTGGGAACTTGGATCATATCTTACCATCCAATTTAATGATTTAATGGGAAAGATGGTGGCAATTTCATAAATAATAAGGCAAAAAATATAAGAATGAAGACTATTTTCATCCAAATCTTTAAAATTGATGATATTAGCAATTTTAAAAAAATCTTAAAATTTTTAAATGACCATAACTTGCTCGTTTTTAATCCAATGCACGCAAAAAAATATATCAAATTAAAGCTCTTTTCGTGCTCTTTCATTTAAGATGTCGGAAAACCATGTTTAGATGAAAAAATATGGATGAAAAATACAAAAGATAATTTTTTATGCATACCCAAGTTGTAAATGTCTTCGTTAGCGTATAAAAATGTTTCATTGGCATTATGATAATGTATGCTAACGAAGCATTTGTCATATACTAATATAATGTATCCACTGTGCTAACGAAGAATGATCATAATGCTAGCATAGTACATATTTATCAGAGTTTATTCAATCTCAATTATAGTTTATTTCATCTAAATATAGGATTTATTCCATCTCAATTATGGTTTATTCTATCTAATTATGATTAATTATATTTTTTGAATTTAATTTTCATTTTTTAGTTCCTAATTGATTATTAGGTTTTATTCCATCCAATTATGGTTTATAATGCTTGTTGACAAAGTATTGTCATATGCTAACATAGTATATTCACAGTGCTGATGAAGCAACATTATATTACTGACGTAGTATATATATTATTGTTATGATTTGTTCATACTCATTTATAGTTTATCATATTCAATTAGGGTTTCTTCCATTCAATTAGGATTTATATATTAAATCAAATTAAATTTATAATTATTTTTAAAAATATATTTTTCTCTAACAATATTAGAAAACTTTAATTAGTATAACGATAACGCTTCGTTAGCATGACGATATGTTATCAAATACTCCGTGATTTTTATAAGAATCACTGAATTACGTTAATGCCCCCGCCTGAATTTTTTTTCAAATATTACAAAATTACCACTGTCCTTTTAATCAAATATGGGCTATTTTCGTCCAAACTTTTACAATTGATGATGTCGGCAATTTTAAAAAAATCTTAAAAATTTTAAACGACTATGACTTATTTGTTTTTAATCCAATGCACGTAAAAATATATCAAATTAAAGCTCTCTTCATACTCTTTTATTTAAATTGTTGGAAGACCATGTTTAGATGAAATTAAAGAATATGGACGAAAAATATAAAAGATAAATTTAATTTTACGCATACTCAGGTTATAAATGTTTTCGTTAGTTTATAATAATGTTTCATCAAAATTATGATAACATATGCTACCGAAGTATTTGTCATATGCTAACATAATGTATTCTCCGTGCTAACAAATAATTGTTATAATGCTAGCATAGTACATATTTATTAGGGTTTATTAAATATCAATCATGGTTTATTTCATCTCAATTAGAAAGTATTCCATCTCAATTATGGTTTATTTTATCTAATTATGATTAAGAATTACTTTTTTAAAAAATTTAATTTTCCTTTTAAGTTCTTAATTGATTATTAGAGTTTATTTGATCCAATTATGGTCTATAATATATGTTGACAAAGAATTATCGTATGCTAACCTAGTGTATTTACAGTGCTTGCGAAGCAAAATCATAATACTAACACAGTACATATATATTATTTTTATAATTTATTCCGACTCATTTAGAGTTTATCACATGCAATCAAGGTTTATTTCATCCAATTAGAGTTTCTTCCATTCAATTAGGGCTTATTAAATCAAATTAGAATTATAAATATTTTTTAGAATATATTTTTTCACTAACAATATTAGAAAACTTTAATTAGCATAACAATAATGATTTGTTAACATGATGATAATATTTCATTAGCATGACTATCTGTTATCAAATACTCCGTGATTTTTATAAGAATTATTGAATTACGTTTATACCCCCGCCCGAAAAACTTTTCAAATATTATAAAATTGTTACTACCCTTTTAATCAAATATAAACCTTTGATTTTTTAAAATTGTGTGGTGTGAGATGTGGTCCTAGTTTCTACACTAGAATTGATCTTCACCTAACCTGTCCTATATATATATATATATATATATATATATATATATAGGATATGGATCATATGAGAACACTTTGTTGGTGTGAGAAATGAGAACTCATCTTACACCATCCAATTTAATGATCCAATGGTTGAGATTTAAGATGGCAATTTCGTAAATAATAGGACAAAATAAAGGAATGAGGGCTATTTTCATTCAAACCCATTAAAAATGATGATGTCAGCAATTAAAAAAAATCTTAAAAACTTTAACCGAGCATAACTTGCTCGTTTTTAATCCAATGCACACAAAAAATATATCAAATTAAAGCTCTCTTCATGCTCTCTCATTTAAGATGTCGAAAGGCTATGTTTAGATGAAAAAATATGAACGAAAAATAAAAAAGAAATTTTTTTACGCGTGCCCAGATTGTAAATGCTTTCGTTAGCATATAATAATTCTTCGTCAGCATTATGATAACATATGATAACGTATGCTAACGAAGCATTTGTCATATGCTAACATAATGTATTCGCTATGCTAACAAAGAATTATCATAATGCTAGCGTAATATAAATTTATTAGGGTTTATTAAATCTCAATTATGATTTATTTAATCTCGATTATGGTTTATTCCATCTAATTATCATTATTTTTTTAAAATTTAATTTTTTGTTTATAATTCTTAATTGATTATTATGGTTTATCCCATCTAATTATGGTTTATAACGTATGTTGACAGAGTATTGTCATATGCTAACATAGTGTATTCGCAATGCTGACGAAGCAAAATCATAATGCTAACGTAGTACAAATATATTATTATTATGATTTGTTCCAACTCATTTAGGGTTTACCACATCCAATCAATGTTTATTTCATCTAATTATGTTTATTTCATTCAATTATGATTTTTTTTTCATTTAATTAGGATTTATTAAATCAAATTAGGTTTATAATTAATTTTTTTAGAATATTTTTTTCGCTAACAATATTTGAAAACTTTAATTAGCATACCTATAATGCTTCGTTAGCATGATGATAATACTTCGTTAGCATAATGATCTGTTATTAAATCCTCCGCGATTTTTATAAGAATTACCAAATTATGTTAATACTCCCGTGCGAAAAACTTTTCAGATATTACAGAATTGCCACCGCCTTTTTCATCAAATCTGGACCTTTGATTTTTGATGGATGTGTGGTGTGAGATGTGTTCTCATTTCCACACAAGGGGTTATTTTTATATAACCCCACCCCTATATATATATATATAGATCAGAGTTCAAATAGGAACACAACCCCTGTGTAGGAAATATGAATAAATATCAGCCATAAGATCCAGTTATTTGGATGGACAAGATCTGTTTATATATGAGGGATCAGATTGCAAATTGTATAATAATTTAATTAAGTCAGGGTTATACTTGTAATTCAAATCTTATCATGTAAAATATAATCCCACGATTTAGGGAAATTTCCATAATCCATGCAATTGTGGATTCTATTTTAATTTATTTTTAAAACAATTATTCAGCCGTTTTTTTTACTCAACGCAGCCGCTTGAGGTTTTTTTTTTGTATTAACACTGAGTATTATTCTAGAAACTGTTCATTGGAAGTTGAAAAAATTCATTACGTTCTGCAATATTTGCTAAATTTTTCATCGCTTTTTGGAACGGGTTTTACAAGGTATTGCTTGTTATTTGTGCACTATAAAATCAAGATTGCAACATCGATGGAAAATCCAGGTATTCAATGTGTAATTATTGTATTCAAAATAATTGTTAGTCGATTTACTGTGTTTTTAAAAAAATTATATGTTTCTATATATGATTGGGTTTTAGTTTAATTTTGTATATTAATCGATTGAGAGGTGTGCAAATTGAAAGAACACATTTAAAAAATTGTGTCAAAACATTGTAGGAGAAGTTGCAGAGTATTGATCTATGTCATGTTACGAGTTATTCTAAAAAACATACGTGATTCCATAATTTTTTTCTTCAATGTAGGGTTTTCTGTTGTGTGTGTGTGTGTCTGTTAACTGTCAGAATATTGCTATCAACGACTTAAGATTAGCTAACCAACGTAAATTTTTTTGCTAATTAAGAGCCTTTATTAATGTATTGATGGGGGTGGTGTTTTTGTTTCTGTTATCTTAAGTTGTCCACTGTCAATAATATATGTTTTTCCTAACGGATGCAAGTTCATTTGATAAGTCAAATTTTTATGAATGGGCGATATTCGAGTTGTGATTGTGATTTCATTATAGCGATTTGTTTGTTATCTGTATTTTTATTAATTCTTAGTTTTAATGCATGGTTTTAACGACATAATGTTTTTCAGTTAACTGATAGAATATTGCTAACAATGACATACGATTTGCTAAATAACGTAAAAATATTTGCTAATTAAGACCCTTTATGAATGCATTGATTGAAGTGGTGTTTTTTATTTCATCATCTTAAGTCGGCCGATATCAATCATATATGTTTTTTCCTAACGAATGCAAATTAATTTGATAATTCAGAATTTTACTGAAGGTAATGACAGTCGTATACCATCTCGTGTAGAGAAGGCAATTAGAGTATCAAACAAGCCCTTGAGAATGTGTAGCAACTGTGGAGAAAATGCACGTCATGATGCCAGGAACTGTCAATTACCCAAACGGTCTTGATTTGTCGAGCTGTTTATAGTTGATCTCACAGATGTTATTTTACATTTTAAATAGCAGACAAGTTTATTTACTATTTTTTCCATAACATGATGGATGTGAAGTTGGGTTTTATTCTTATTTCCTTACACCTGTATTACTATGAATAGCAAAAAGGTATATTGTTCATTTTTTTCAATCATATTATTATGAATATGTTATGATTTTTATGTAGTACACATCACACTTATATACATGTTGTCTTTCTTATTTAATTATATATCAGGAACGTGTTATTCACAATATATTATTTGCTAACTATTATAATATCGTTTGCTAATTCATATATTTTTCACGCATGCATTGTTTCAAGTTCTCATTGTGAGTATGTTATTTAATTAAATGTCAGGCAGGTGCTATTCAACATATATTATTTGCTAAATATTGCAATGTCGTTTGCTAATTCATTTTTTTTACGCATGCATTGGTTGAAGCTCTCATTGTGAATTCATTAATGTCAACCGCTTGTTATCTGCCATTGTGTTACTTACAAAAAAAATAAAATAAAATTGTGGTTTACTATTGTTCATTGTTTTCAATAATATTATTATGGATAGTCTATAATTTTTATGTAGAACGGCACAATAACCTGGATACAGTTGTGTTTGGCATATAATTATTTGTAAGGCAGTTGCTATTCGTACCTAAATATTTGCTACTTATTACAATACAGATTGCTAATTCACTATTCTTTTGCTATTTCACAGGTAAATATCTTTAAAATTACGACTAATATGTTCGCTAATAATTTGTAACCGATTTGCTAATACATATGAAAATTCGATAATACCAATGCGACCTCGAAACCTGTAAATCTAAAATCATGTCAACGTGGGGAATTTAATATATTTCCTACTCACATTTGAACTACATGTGCACACATGTAGATAGAATATTCCGTTATAAATAAATGTAAAACAATTATTCATAATTTAACAATCTCGATAATGCATCACATAATAGTTTGCTAAATGTCTTCAAACAAATACCAAATGCTAACACTTTCATACAAATATGCTATTATAACAAATAATTTTGTTAATACAGTCCAAATCATATGCCATTATACATTCAGCTTCAAATTGTATCAAATATATAACAAAATAATTAGCAAACATATAAACATATATTACCAAATCGATTGCTATCAGGTTCAATGATATTTGCTAAAAGAACAATTAAATTTGTTAATTCACCCCCAAATCAATTGTAAAACTGCAAAAAAAAAAACCAGATAAATACCAAATAATTTGCTAAATGTATTCAAATACCAGATAATTTGCTAAATGTATTCAAAGAAATACCAAATGCTAACACTTTCATTCAGATATGCTATTAGAACAAATAATTGTGCTAATACAGTCTAAATCATATGCCAGTATACATTCAGCTTCAAATTGTATCAAATCTATAACAAAACAATTAGCAAACATATACACGTATACTTGCTAAATATTGAAACTATAACATTTTTTTGATAATATCCAATTCATAAAGCAGTCAACTCAATCAGCAATATGCTCTGCATCATGAGCGGCCGACGGTATTACTTGGTCTGTATTTCCATTTAAATCATGCACTCTTTCTTCGGCCACATGGTCAGCAACATGCATGGTCCGTCGCAAAAACTTTGTCCGAAACCTCCTTCACAAATCTCCATAGCCTGCCTTCGCAAAATCATATTTTTCTTCCACTGTTTGATGGCGGGCATATCCCGTGGTACTCTTCTGTACCCGAGCACCACACGATCCATGTATAAAAGATGTACATAGTTTACCCACATTATGCAAAATATTAGTTAGCTTGCAAAAATTATGCTTCATACATAATAGAAGACTCATTCATAAAATTGATACACTTTCGCACACTGATTGGTAAATTTATTCAAACAGATATCGATTGCTATTAGGTTCAATAATATTTGCTAATAGAACAAATAAATTTGCTAATTCCGCTCCAAATCAATTGTTAAACTACATGAAAAAAAAATCAACTAAGATTCCCTTCTATGCTCAGATTCAAATTGTAGCAAATTTGGTTACCATAAAATTTATCTAACATATGCAGATGTATTTTGCTAACAATACAAATGTATTTCATAATAAATTTTAGATAATTTGCTAAATGTCTTCAAACAAATACCAAATGCTAACACTTTCATACAGATATGCTATTACAACAAATACTTTTGCTAATACAGTCCAAATCATATGCCATTATACATTCAGCTTCAAATTATATCAAATATATAACAAAAAAATTAGCAAACATATACATGTATACTACCAAATCGATTGCTATCAGGTTCAATGATATTTGCTAATAGAACAATTAAATTTACTAATTCAGCCCCAAATTAATTGTAAAACTGCAAAAAAAAAAAAAACCAGATAAATACCAGATAATTGCTAAATGTATTCAAACACCAGATAATTTGCTAAATGTATTCAAAGAAATACCAAATGCTAACACTTTCATTCAGATATGCTATTACAACAAATAATTGTGCTAATACAGTCCAAATCATAAAGCAGTCCACACGAATTACTATTGTTGGGTAGAAAAATGTGATATAACAAATAGAACAATTAAATTTGCTAATTTAGCCCCAAATCAATTGTAAAACTACAAAAAAAAAACCCAGATAAATACCAGATAATTTGCTAAATGTATTCAAATACCAGATAATTTGCTAAATGTATTCAAAGAAATACCAAATGCTAACACTTTCATTCAGATAGATATGTTATTACAATAAATAATTGTGCTAATACAGTCGAAATCATAAAGCAGTCCACACGAATTACTATTGTTGGGCAGAAAAATGTGATATAACAAATAGCAGATTTAAAAAACACAGTTGTTAATTCCACAGGAGAGAGCAAACAAAAATCACAGTAAAACCACATAAGACCCAACAACAAAAATTTGTGTCTATTCCAAAGCTTAAACAAAGTAGAGAAAAAAACCACTAAAATCATAAAATTCCAACTTTTAGCAAATAAACCAACCTAAAAATGATATAAATAAAAAAAAAAAGTCGAAGAAAAACCCGGGCTTCTTCTCGTTGAATGCCTCCCAAACATTATCGGTCACCGTGAAAAGTTTAATCATGCCGCCGCCCTTGCAGACTTCAATTTTCGGCTTTGGAGAATTTTTTTTTTTGCCTCTATACAGAACGCTAAAGCTAAAACCTAGATTTTTTTGGCTGCAAATGAAATCCCCTCCAAATCTACCGCTCGATTCGGCCGGTGGGTGTAATTAACGGGGACGTGATTTTTGGGATTTTTTTTCCTACCCTTTTTTACCCTTTTACATTCAGTATTATAAAACAATAGTAAATATATTGCTATTTGGTCCCTATAAATGAATTTAAATCTGGACCATTTATTTAGACTAGATCTACGATTTAATTTTATTCCTATTTCCTACATGGGGGTGGTATTCATTTTAACCCACCCATATATATATATATATATATATATATAATGGTGTGTTAAAAATATTGAAATATATATTCTAATGAAAAATATTGAAATATAGAAAAGTATTTGTGGTATAAATGCCACGTGTTATCATTAACTCCCATCGCCGGCTATTTCGCGGTTTTTTGGATGCTAGAACCAGCCGCGCTGTGTACCATCGTTGGATACGTGCCACGTGGAAAATAATTTAAAACTTTTTTTATTTATAAAAAGTCTTTACTATGGTTAAATGACGTTGTTTCACACTATTTCACACTATTAAATTATATTTAGTCAAAAATGTAATGATGACCCTATTAACCCATTTCCATGCAAAAGTAAACCTAAAAATGTAATGATGACCCTATGTAATGGTAGAAATAGGATCAAACCAAGTACCCGTTTGTGTCTAACGTGTAACACGTTCAGTCAATGTGTACTACACGTTTGAAGCCAACGTGTAGTACACATTTTCAATTTTTTTTTTATTTTTTTTTTGTATTATATCACGTCTATTAGTTAAAATATTGAATTTATTTTGTATCGTTTATGTGTTTGGATTTATTTGGTATTTGTTTATTTATTTTTGGATTTGTACTGAAATTGAGATGATTTTATCTCAACATCTCACATGCTAATCCTAAATTGAAAACCGCACAAATATAAAAGAAATCCTATATAATTCAAAATTTGTTGAAATTTTAAATATGAAACTTAATTCGAAAACGGTATTAAATCACAAATAAAAAATGAATAAAATTCTAACACCTTGAAATTCTAATTCTAAATTTAAAAACTAATTAAATCCTATTGAAAACCATATTAAAGTCAAAAAGTTATCAAATTCATAATGAAAAAATAGTAACTTTCAATAATTCATCTTTTCATTTTAAAAATAAAATCATAAATAATTTATTACAAATATCATAATATGAACAAATATATGTACGTAAATTAATTTAATAATCTAGATATAATGTACGAATAAATAACTTTTCTATGAATAAAAATACAAACATATGAAAAAAAGTGATTATAAAAAAATTATATTAATTTACAAAAGTGTATTTATATATATATTTGGTCGACATCATTCGAAGATAAAGTGTTACTTATGTCAAATTCTGTTATTAATTGATTTTAAAGACGAGTTGTTCATTGTTTTGCGTTTGCCTTCTCTACCACAAATTGTCAAAATAATTACTATGATAATCGAATTTTAGTATTATTATTATTTTTTTAATTTTTCATTTTTTTGTTGGAAGTCAAAACTTAATAATAAAAAAAAAGATAAAAAAATATTTTCATAATTTTCAAATTTTAATTGAAAATTTTATAAATACAATTTTTATAATAATTAAATAATTGATGAAAAATAAATAATGAAGTGGTCTAACACAAGATTCCTAGAAATAAGTAATCATAATACCTACTCCAATTAGGTATTCAGAATCCAGGAATGTTGTATTGATTTCCTTACTTTGAGGATTCTGATTACTTTTCAAAATTCCCTAAAATTGAACCAAACGCAAAAATTTAAAAATAAGGAATCAGATTACTTTTTAAGACCAGATTCCTTATCAACCAAATGAGGTCTTACTTTCAAGTGAGTTGGAGAACCTATATAACGGACATCTCTTTTTGCCGAAAAATAACCAAAATGATTTTATTCGCCTAAAATATCGGATCATTTCTGTAAAAATATTCAAACGTTATGAATTAAATTGTTATTATTAAACATTAGATTATTTCTATTAAACTATCCAAATATTGAGAATTAAATTGTCATTATTAAAACTTTGAGTTATTTTGTTAAAACTTTCAAGCTTGGAAATTAAATTGTAATTAACCCTTTAAAATAAATGAACTAATATATTGTAATTTCTTATAGTTTAAAATGAAATTAACTTACATAGTGTAATTTCGAATGAACTAATATTCCTATAATCTCAAATTAAATAAACTTATAAAATGTAATTTATTATAAGTTGGAATGAAATGAACTAATATAATGTAATGTCCTATAATTTTTAATCATGTGAACCAATGCAGTGTAATTTATTATAATTTAACAATAAACGAACTAATATAATGTAATTTTCTAATCATTATAAGAAATTACGACATATTAATTCATTTCATTCCATATTACAAGAAATTACACTATATAAGTTTATTTCGTTTCAAATTGTATAATGCCATTTCTTTTAATTGAAAATGAAATAAAAATTATATAATGTACAATGCCGTTTCAACAGGTTGTCGGTCAACGAAAACAGAACTGAACACAACAACTTCTCCGACGACAGATCCAGTTTTTTCTCCGGTGAATTCCCTGATCGCCGTTGACGAGAAGGGTGCCCAAACCCGAAAAAGATGACTCCCGACTTGACTGTTTTGGCGATATTGGTCCAAAGTGTTTCATCTGTGGAACAACATGCGGCAGGCAGTGACGGTCGTCGGAAATACCGTGGGAAAAAATGAGAAGAATATGGAGAAGTGATGGTAGTTACTCGGAAGTAGATTTGCAGAAGCTGCTGAGTTTCCAGATTTGCAAAAGATGAGGAAGAAGATGGTTAAATAATTATTTTTTTAATTTTTTTGTGACTTATTAAGAATTAAAGAATTTGTTTTTTTATCTGACGATGCACTTCTCTAAGGCGACAATTTTTTTTAATTATTTTGGTTAATTAAATATCTATTTTAGAAAAAGAATTGTGAAAAAAATTTAATTCTTTGTTTAATTCTTATTTCGTATTTTTCAAAGGAAATTGTAGATCTAGATTGATTTTGGTATTTCATATTTTGAACTTTATAAATTATGTGATGAATATTTGTTGGTTAAAAAGAAATAAATAAATAAATGAAATGTTAGAGATATTGATTGGTTAAAAAAATAAAATTTACTTGACAGAGTAATGACCAAATATAAAATTGGCAAAGTAATTATTTTCGTAAAAACTGAAGTATGAAATCATAATTTTTTTAAATACATAAAATTGTGGTGTTACAAGTTACTATTGTAAATTAATATTGATATTAAAATGTATAGCCGTAAGTTAATATTGGAAAACATTATTACATAAATGAGTTTTTATGTGGAAGACTCAATTTATTAATTGGGCGAAGAAAAATGGAGTAATTTGAAAGCGAAATTAAGTTATGTGTGTGTATTTGAATTGAAATTATGTTATATACATTTATTCCAATTGCAGGTACGAAATTTACACTATATTGTGACACTATAAGAAATTAAAATATATTAACTTTATTTCAACTAACACTATAAGAAATTAAATTATATTATTTAACTTTATTTCATCTGAAACTATAAGAAATTACATTATATTTGTTCATTTCATTTCAAATTATAAGAAATTACATTATATATAAGCTAATTTCATTAGAAATTATGAGAAATTACATTATATAATTTATTTTATTTTAAATTATAACAAATTACATTATACTAGCTATTCATTACATTTGAAATTATAAGAAATTATTATAACCAAATTAATTTATATAAAGAAATTTCTTGTGAATTATAATGAAATGCAACAATATATTATTGTCTTATACCATTTGAAACGAAATGAACTTATATAAAGTAATTTGTTGTGATTTGTAATGAAATGAAACAATATATTTTAATTCACTTATAATGAACTAATAAATTACATTATATTGTTCATTTCATTTCAAAATATAATAAATTATACTATATAAGTTCACTTGAAATTAGATTATGTAAGTTAATTTTTGTTGAAATTATAAGAAGTTACAAGTTCTTTTTATTTCAAATAACAAGAAATCTCATTATATAACTTTATTTCATCTAAATATCAATAATAATTTATAATATGTTCATTGTTGATGATCTACTGATGGAGTGGTGTAATTTTGAATGTTATGTAGATTTATTTAGGTTTTCTATTATCCAAAATGAAACAATTTGAACATTATTATGATTTAGATTTACTATTATGAAAATGAAACTAACTTGAGCATTAGTACTTTTAAATGAACAATATGAACATTATTAACTTGAACAATATGTTATTTGGATTTCTTATTATTCAAAAAAAAATGTGAATATTATTGTGATTTAGGTTTTCCATTATCCAAAATGAAACAACTTGAGCATTAGTACTTTTAAGTGCTTCGAAAGATAAGGTTCAATTACTTTAAACCTTCTCTCAAAGCAAATAAATCGTAAATCATATACTAAAATTAATGTATTCATTAAATTACTTACACTCAACTCCTTAAATGATTTCTTATCATCACAATTAATCTAAAAGTTTCAAATTATTCAAAATTGGAACAATTTGCATGTTATTTGGATTTATTTATATTTTTTATTATTCAAAATGAAACAATTTGAATATTATTTGGACTTAGATTTAAAAAAAGAAAAGAAAAGTCACATGTTTCCTTGAACAACTTGAATATTATTAGGACTTATGTAACACTCCGGAAAATATAGTATTTAAATTTATTTTATGGCTAGAAATTTTATGAAATTAGAATCCAAATTATTTTGAGTTAGTTAAATTATGGTCTTAGAGGTACTATAAGATGAAGAAAAGTCTCGACCTTAGTTGAGTTTTCTAATCAATATTAGAGTTCATATTAAAAAAAATGGACATTAATGAGATCGTTTTGATATCAAGATCATCTAAATCGGACTTCATTTGAGTTTCCAATGAAATTTAATTCATGTGACAATTTGAGTCAAATTTTGTTGGGCTTATTTGTTCTATTGTTGAATTTCATAGATTAGGGATAAGATTTTAAATGAGCCCAATTTTCAAATCTACTTTGTCTTAGTTTAGTCCCTAAGAATAAATTGAGATTTTTATAAAAGTGCAATTAAGTCCTATAATTGCTAAATTAAATTTTATATTTTGTCCCAAAAGAAATTCTAAAGTTTATAATTCACTCTTATATGTTAAACCAAGCTTCTTATTCATTGAATTCAGTTCAATTCATCTTTATCCATTTAATTTGGTCTACGAAATCCGGTAAATTCTCAATCTAACTTGAATCAGTCCGTCAAATGCGCATTATTCGCCCGTTTGACTCAATTTCAATTTTCAAGCAATCCCATGGCATATGAAATTATTATTTAAGCTATTTATGACCTAAGCTATTATTATATTGGCCTACATTAGGGTTCTAAGTTAGATTTCCAATTTCATAGGTCGAGACGAGCTGAAAGCATAGTAGCATTTCACGCATGAATTGCACTGCATGTTGAGATCATCAAGGTGGGTTTTTCTATAACTCACAACTATGTTTTACATTCGTCCATGAAAAGCATGTTAAATACTTTAGTAGCATTGTTTACGTAATGATTGGATGTTTTGAGACTTTATGCACAGAGAAATTCCGACTTACAAGCATAGACGATTTACTTTAAATGTTTAGATAAGTAACCGTAAAGTATTCATGTGATCACATTGGGTCTCTCATCCAATGAAGAAGAGTAAACTTTGTTATGAATATGTTCATGGTTGATTTCCATGATTTATGCAGTATAACAGTTTTAAAGCATGAAAGTATAACTTGGACAAATATTAATGCTTACTGAGTGTTTTCTGGCATTCAACCCAAGTATTTTCAAATGTTTTTAGGTTCTGGAGATCGAGCTGGTTGATGGCGAGTTGTTGGAGTGAGTTTGATGATTGATCTTTGTGTGGTTCTTGCTAAAACCATCTTTAAACTCTTGTCAGTATTTAAATATTAAATGCTTCTGTCAATACTCTGCAAAACTTTTAAGTTTGAAAGTTATTGACCCCAGTGGTCAGTTTTTGATTGTATATACAAATATTTGAATGTATAGAAGGGTTGACCACTGAACTTTTAAACGTGTGACCTGATTGACTATGTATATTGCCAGGTCATAATTTGGTTATGTGTGTGTTAGTGATTTTAAAAACCTTGTTGAAAGTTGATTTTGAGAACGTCTGAGTGCGTGGTTTGAACATTATTAGTTAAAATATTGAATTTATTTTGTATCTTTTATGTATTTGGATTTATTTGATATCTCGTTTATTTATTTTTGAATTTGTACCGTAATTGAGATTATTTTATCTCAACATCTTACACGCTAATTCTAAATTGAAAACCGCACAAATATGAAAGAAATTCTATTATAAAAAAATGAAATAATTTGCATATTATTTGGATTTAGGTTTCTTATTTTGAGAATTTAAACAATTTGAATGTTATTTAGAGTTAGGTTGGTATCCTATAATTCTAAATAAAATAATTTAAATATTATTTGGATTTATGTTTCATATTATTCAAAATTGGAACAATTTGAATTTATTTAGGTCTTTTATTATTAAAAAATACTATTTATTTAGGTCTTGAATTATTTAAAATTAATTATTTTGCATATTCTTAGGAAACCTGAATAAATTCTAATAACATTCAAGCTATTCTAATTTTTAATAATAAAAAAAAATTAATAATTAAATAGTTAAAAATTAATTATTAAATAAATAAATAATAAATTAAACATGTACGTGTACATGTAATTGTGTGCGTGTAGTTGTAAATTGTGTGTTTGTGTGCATGTGTTTGTGAAAAAAGAAAAATAAAATAAAAGAAGCTTCTCATTCCCAAGGAACGTGTCACATGTTTTAGTTTTTTTGTTTTTTTTTTCAATTTTATTTTATTTTATTATTTAGTATTTAAAAAATAAAAAAAGAGAGAAAAATTGAAAGCTGAGCGTGTTACACGTTGTATGAAAAATTTTCAATTTTTTTTTAATTTTCTTATCATTTATTATTTTAAAAAACTAAAAAAAAATGTTCAATGTGTAGTGTGCGTGTAACTAGTGTACTATGTGGGTGCGGGTGACATGTTGTGTTTGTGCGTGTAAAAAAAATAACAATAATAAAAAAAATAAGATAAAAAATATTTTCAAAATTTTCAAATTTTTATTGAAAATTTTATAAATAAAATTTTTATAATAATTAAAATAATTGATGAAAAATAAATAATGAAATGGTCTAACACAAGATTCCTAGAAACAAGTAATCACAATACCTACTCCAACTAGGTATTCCGAATCCAGGAATGTTGTATTGATTTTAAAATTCCCTAAAATTGAACCAAACGCATAAATTTAAAAATAAGGAATCAGATTATTCTGCAAGACCAGATTCCTTGTCAAGCAAATAAGGTCTTACTTTCAAGTGAGCTGGAGAACCTATATAACGGACATAAATTGAAAGTTGAGCGTGTCACATGTTGTATGAAATTTTTCCAATTTTTTTTAAATTTTCTTATCATTTATTATTTAAAAAAAAAAACTAAAAAAAATGTTCAATGTAGTGTGCGTGTAGCCAGTGTAGACAGTGCGGGTGACACGTTGTGTTTGTGCGTGTACTATGAAATTTATCTAAGAATGAAGGTTTTAATTAATTAAAATAGATATAGATTTAAACAAATTAACCAAATCACAGTTAAAAAAAAAAAAACTCAGCCACCGCTTCATCTTCTTCTCCAACTCTATTTCCTTGAACAACCGCTTTTTCCGCCGACAACCACCGGCCGCCAACGGCCACATCATCTGCCCGTTTTTTATTCCCTTGATCATCTCCCTCTTCTCACTCCACTCGATGAGAGTTTGAGGACCACAACACCGCCGCAGCCTCCTTCTTCCTCCCCTCCGGCAACCACAGCGACGAAACCACCGATCATCTACTTATTTTCTAGAAATTTTCGGATACGCCCCATCACCTTCAACTTCCAAACGAAAACATTAAGCGCAATTATACAAATCAAGCCTCTCATCGGAGCCAATCGTGAATTGGTGGTGGCAACCATAGCGTCGGCGGTAGCACTCTGGTTTTAATTTTTTTTTTCTGCTAGGCATTATCTATGTTATTAATTTTCGCGTTTTTTTAGTTTGGGATATTGGAACCCTTTTTTCGGTAGGCGATCAAAATGTTTATTTTTCGATTATGTCTATTTAAAAATATTTTGTTAATGTGCAAGGCTTTTGTTCATCTGTTATTGCATCTAAAATTCAGAACAAACAGCTGACCATTTCCAATATTTTTTGGGTCTATATTTAGGGAGAAGCAGTTGAAAGAGGAATATGCGAGAACAAAACGTGTAACACGCTCACAACATTATAGGCTTACACGCTAGCACGCACCTCTGGAAATTGATAACAATAGTTCAACACTTAATGAAAGGATTTAAGATTTTCAGTCGAGTTCCGAGGAAAAATGCTCCCCAAGTAAAATAAAATTATTCCACCCATAAATGTGTTATATTAACTATCTATCATAGTGCTTAGAAACTAAGCCAAATATTAAAAAATAATTGGAAATTAATCAGCTTTATTTTCGTAAATTTGTTGTTTCAATAAAATATGTGATAAAAATATGAGATTTCATTTGTCAATGCCAAAAAATTTTTTTTTTACTTGTTCAAAATAAAAAAATTACAATATATTTTGATAATCGATAATACATAATACCATGGGAGTAGGAGTAACGACTAATCCCATATTCATACTTATGTGATTCAATTGGAAATGACCATTCCCAATAAAAAAATTAACAGTAAGTTGGTAAATAAATTTTTATGTTATTTATTTATGTTAATATAATAATTTGCTATAAATTATATTATATAAATTCATTTGAAATTAGATTACATAAGTTAATAGTATGCTTTTGAATAAAGTTTGCGTGCACGTGCGTGTATATGTTCCTGTGAGCGTGTATTTGTTATTGAATTATTAATTTGTTTTTTATTTTTTATTTGGACTTGTAACATTGAGTGGGCTGTGTTCGTGTATTTGTGGAAAAAGAAAAGTAAAATAAAAGAATTTTATTATGCACAAGAATCTTTGACTCTACCGTAAGTTAACTGAGGTAGTTAACTCAATCAAACCTCCAAACAGTAAAAAATTTAGTTTTTAATTTTGGCCCAATAGTGCAGTCCACGTGTCAGGAATCCGCCGGTGGTATGCACTGGGTTCGGTCCTAACATGGAGTGAACCCTATTTCGCTAAATGCACGACCTTTTCAAGGATTCTAAATTAATTTCGTCGCTAATCCCAATTAACAGTACTAACCTACACTAGGTAACTGCTAGACTATTTTTTGCATCATTCAACTTTATTTTTCTTTTTTATTTTATTTTATTATATTATTATTATGCTCTTTTGGTGCTTAATCATTATCCATGACTAAAATATGTGACGGCCTCCATCCTAGAGAAATCATGGTTGCAAGAATCATGATTCGCAAAAGATAGCCAAACAATTTTTTTTTTGTTGGCTAATATGCATTTTTAGTGATTGTAGTAATTGTAAGAAAATGCATATTTTGATTGGAAAATTTTCAATTTTTATCTTAGACAGAAAGTCGATATTGAGGCCTGGATCATAATTGATACTAATAGGTTTTTTGATATATGGAATATCAACCTGCCCTAGATCATTTTGAACAGGGATGTTCTTCAGTCTATCAAAAAGGTCTTTTTAGGCTTGTTATAAGTATAAGAAATTCCCTGATTTTTATTTCCTTGAAAGAGAGATCTATAAAAAAAGCATTCTGTTTTATTTTCAGAATTAATAAATTTATATGATAAAAGATTATATCTATAGTATTTTCGAAAATTCTCTTTTTCATTATATAATAAATATACTTCAGATTTTTTTTGGAACCAACTAATAGGTCTTTTTCATATGAATGTTGTTTGCTTAAATTTTTCTTTTTAGTTATACAATGTTGGCGGACTCTATTTCGCCATTTTTCCGGTATTAATCTAGACCAGCTGATCTGAGATAAATGGTATTGATAATGCCCGAATACAATTTATTTTGAGTTAATTGGGTGTAAAACTGCTGAATTTATTGTATCTTTAGTTTTTCGCAATTTAATAATCTTTTTATTTTTTGTTGGGATGAAAAGGGGCTAAGGTACAGACGGTTAGACAATATTTAAATTTACTAGTTTAGTGGTGGAGTGAAGTTGTTTGAAGATTAAAAATCATAGGTTCAAACCTCCTCAATATCACAGATGGGGTGTGTGAGTTAAAAAAAAGATAAAATACAGAAGGTTAGATAATATTTACATATACTTGCAATTTATCGAGCTTTGTTACATTTGTATTTAAATTTGATTTAATTGTCACAATCATTATCATTTCAATTGTCAATATTTAGAAATCACCCTAGGCAATAGCATTTTAAAAGAGATAGTAACAATAGAATTACAAAAAAAATAAAATAATGAATGATACAGTCTCATTCAAAATAGTTAGATCAAAGTACTATTTCTTAAATAAAAATAATAATAATAATAATATAAACTATTTCTATCATAATTAAAATATTACTTTAATTTTCGTATGACAAAAAATTAATTGGTAAGATAGGGAAAGGTCATAGCAATTAGCAACCTTCCTTTTCAATTTTGAAAATTACCTCCACGGCTTCACAAATATTTTAAAATTTGAGTTAGACAGCAAATTAAGTAAGCAACAGTAATTATCGTTCTGCTCAATTCAATTCTACCATTATTAAACAGAAACTCTTTGCCATCCTTGCACTTTCCAACCCCAAATACCTAACTACAAAAATACTACTGTACTAATCTTTTTTCCTTTTTAGAAAAAATTAAATGAATTCCCTTTTCATACTAAACAGAAGTTACACAGGCATGCATGCACATATAGATACAACACTTGTCAAATATATATACATACATATATATACATATGTATGTATCATGTATGTGTGTGTACCACCCCACCCCCCTTCCCCCTTCCTCTCTCTAGTCCCCCCGGTTTTGTCCGTCAGCATTTCCTAGACCTGAATTTTGGACAATACTACTACTGGTTTTAGTTCGACAAACACACATTTGCTGCCAGGTCAAAATAGTTGGATGAAGGAAATTGTCTAAACGGAAAAAAGCTCTTAAATTGTTTTTGGGTTCTTCTCTTTTGCAATCAAACTCTTTTTCCTTTTTGTCTGATGTGATCAATGGATGCCCTGGCAATTAGTTCCGTGCCCATTTTTGTTGATTTTAGAGTAAGTTTGCTGAACCCTTTTCTCCACTAACTTGTTTTCTTGATTTTCTGGGATTAATTTTCTTGCTCAACTTGTTTTCTTGATTTTCTGGAATTTGCTTTCTTGTTTGACTTGCCTTTTTTGCTTGTTTATTATTTTCTGTTATATTGTCTTTGCGAAATGTATAGGCTGAATTATTTACTGTTTCGAATATTCTCATTAACAACTTTTGTATTCCGTTCATTGACAAGGAATTCTAGTGATCTGAAAAAAAAAATTATGATAGAAGAGTAAATTCAATTTTGGGTTTCTTTTGGACCGGTTTATAGATGTGTGCATTTATTCTTGATGACATACGTCCTTATCTGCATAAGCAAGTGCATTTATTTCTCTGATTTGGCACAGTACTGGATATGCTTTATTTTATTGTTGATGATTATTTTTTATAATAGTCAGAATTCTGGGGAAATATGAGTTGGTGTAGTATTATTGATTTACTTCATTAAGTTTTCTGAACTAGACTGAAGATGCTGGCAAAAGTAGGGTTGGGGAACAAAGACGAGATGACGTTGAAGCCATATGATTTTGTGGTTATATATAGTCAATGGATCTCTGTCTCATATATATCAACTTTTGGTTGAATTTAGGACCAAAGGTTCTATCTTTAGGTTTATAAACTACTAGCATAGAACAATCCCTACCTTTTTCCTCAGGGGAAAAGGAGAACAAGGAAATATAACTACTGAAGTTGAGAAAGTCTTTCATCCTATTCTAATTGAATGATAGCAAATTGCAAAAATACGATACAGTGTTATATATACTACATTGTTATTTACTTGAATGATTCATAAGATAAATGGATCAGAGCAACCCTGTAAGTACTCTTGGATTATACTTCATATTTTCATATCAACCTATACAATGTCATGCTATTATATAAAATATTGATGTTTCTGCATGATCTTCGATTCTCTCTTCTACTATAGACCTGTATACTATTAGGAGGATGTGACATGAAGTTCCTTTCAATTTGTTGGTGTGCACTAAGTTTACTATTTTTCTGGGTCGGAAGAAGTATTTTTATGACATTCAGGCTGAAGCCCAGTTTTGCACAATTGGACATTGCATAAGAAACTAAAGATCCATTCCAAAAGTTTGAACGTTTATGAATTTGTTCGTTTTTATGGTATTATTATGATCCTGTTGATGTTTTCTGAAAGCAAAATTGTGTTCTTTGATCTTACTGTCATGAGAAGAGAGAAGGAAATTGTTAAACTTTTCTTTTTAGGGAAATTTGCTACTTGATGAAGACAGTGTGGTGATTGCTTTCTTTCTCTTTATCAGGGACACAAATTCTTAAAACCACAAATCTTCCTTTGAAAAAATAAAAATAAAATCAATTACTGACCCTGCTCTGTCTTATTTATATCTGCATCTATTCCTTTCGTATTTTTGTCCATAATTGGATAACATAAATTTGTTTTACATGTGCTATGTATTATGATTCCAGATTTTTGTCTTAAATTCGGTAAAAGTTTTTCATGTTGAGATTTCTGCAGCACTCCAGAATAGTAATGGACTTTAACTATCTATCTGTTTACCATGGATGTGCAGAAAGACACATGGATGCAGACACTCATTTTGTCATTTCAGAGCCTTGGTGTGATATACGGCCGCTTGAGCACAGCTCCCCTGTATGTACTTGGATCAATTGAGCCAGGGGATATTTCATCATCTGATGAGATGCGCGAACTCTTCTCATTCATTTTCTGGACTTTAACCATCATTCCGTTGCTGAAGTACGCTTTTATTGTATTGAAGGCTGATGATGACGGAGAAGGTAATAACCTTGATGACTTTTTTGGCTGAAGTGTAGCATATACAGTGTTAGTGTTCATCTTGAAACTCAAACCTCATTAATACTTGCAGGTGGTCCATTTTCATTATATTCTTTACTCTGTAGGCATGCTAGAGTGGGTCTGATTCCATCTAGTAGAGGTTCAAGCAAGAACATGACTCATGAAGAAGATATCTCTTCAGCACCATCCAAGGGCAGACCAGAAAACAAAGCTAGAAGGGCTATAGAGAAATATAAAAGCATTCACTATTTGCTGTTGTTGCTTGCTTTGCTTGGTGCTTGCATGATACTATGTGATGCAGTTCTTACGCCAGCTATTTCCGGTTCGCCTTATGATCTTCATTTTGTGATTAAGAAATTTTGTTCATCGAAATATTACTATTGATAACACTGGAAAAATAATCTTAAATCATCTGTGATTTCAGTGTTATCAGCAACATCTGGTCTTGGACGATCATTGGTGAAAATATCAAAAGGTGAGAGTTTGTTGCATAGATGGGGAGAAGCATGATTTTTATTATTTGAACTATTTTTACTATAATTGTATATGAACTAAATTTTTTTTGCTGTTCTCAACAGTTTTCTCTTCAGATAAAACAAAGGACCATGTGGCAGATGCCTTGAGGAAATGTAAGTTATTGAGTGGACCATTAAAACTTTTCAACTAAAAAATTATTAGTCACTACCTTTTTAACTCCCATGAAATGCCTCTTTGAGTTCTTTCATGACATGTAGTTATGCTCGGTGAACCTATTTTACACTGATCTACTGAACTTGATAGTGTTTATATTCTATATTATCTAATTTAAAAACTGCAGACATAAACTGCGAGCAGATTTTAATTGATGTGGAAGACTCAGCCATCAGTTTTCTATTTCATTCACCCTTGAAATAGCACTACTTTATTTGTGGTATTCTATCATCAAAAAATATGTTGTAAACCTTGCACAATGGCACTTTTTAGCTATTCATTCAACATTCTGAGTTTTTTCAAAATATCCAGATGTACCGACTCCTGTGGCATGTGCCATATTGGTTTGCCTTTTCACGTTGCAGCATCATGGAACCAAGAGAATTGGATGCTTTTTTGCTCCAATTGTCATCACATGGCTTATCTTCATCAGCGGGTTTGGCCTGTACAATATTATTCATTGCGATACCGAGATCCTCCGTGCAGTCTCCCCAGTATACATGCTGAGGTTCATGAAGAAAATTAATCTTCGACACTGGAAACTCCTAAGCAGCATAGTCTTATGCATTGCAGGTTGGATCAGTCTACTGAAAGTAGTGCATTTTACTTGGTTTAATGTGATTGCAGTTTTAACATATCATTATTGATGAGCACTTTTGAAATGATGACTTTCTTGATGGTGTGTAATCAGGCACAGAGGCAATGTTTGCAGATCTAGGTCATTTTTCCAAGAAGTCTATCAAGGTAGGAATAACGTGGACACATATTAGTCTCTTATATAATATTGGCAGAGCAGATTTTATTGTTTAGAGGCAAAGGGTGATCCGGCTTGGAGTCCAAATGTTAAAAATATACAAGGAAATCTATAGCTTGAAGTACTAATATTGATATAATTTTACAAAATTTCCTCTAATGCAGATAACATTCATTTGCTTCATATATCCTGTCCTATTGTTAACATATGCTGGACAAGCTGCATTTGTCTCCAAGAATCTTCATGCTGAGGGTGCATATCATTTAAGTGAATCTATACCTAATAGTAAGATTTGTTTTTCCTTCATTCTTCCTTCTTGATAGTTGACTTGCTCTGGATCATTAGTTTATATTAACGAATTGATCGTGTTTCAGAGAGTCTTCAGCATGTATTTGCTGTGTTATCGCTGTTTGCTTCAGCTGTAGGAAGTCAAGCTACAATTACAGCTGGGTTCTCCATCATACACCAGTGTCAGGCACTCAACTGTTTTCCCAGAGTAAAAGTTGTTCACACATCGGACAAAATTTTCGGGCAAGTTTATGTTCCCGATGCAAACTGGTTGTTTATGATTTTGAGCATAGCATTCACCATTGGTTTGCATGATGTGTCACAGCTCGGAAAAGCAACAGGTATGACTTGTATAAAAAGATTAATATGGAATTGTGATGAGCAGTTGTTGATTTGGAATGATTATAACAGTAGCTCAGCTACAAATAGAGCCATAGCCTCGACCGTTCCTTAGTTGAGAAAACCGTTGTTCTCCTCGTCATTTTTTCTGAGAAAACTTTCTGTATGGCAGGTATGGCGATTACTACGGGCTTTCTGGTAACAACGTGTTTAATGTCACTTGTGATAGCTCTGTACTGGGAGAAGAGCTTGTTTGCATCAGTATGTTTTCTGCTGTTCTTTGGTTCCATAGAAGCCATGTATCTGTCGACAACTTTGACGAGCTTCTTCCATGGTGCCTGGTGCTTGATCATCTTATTCTTATTCTTTATGACTATCATGACCTCCTGGCACTATGGCACTCTCAAGAAGTATGAATTCGACGTAGAGAACAAGGTATCAATCGAGTGGCTTACGGATTACAGCCCTGGCCTCGGTGTTTCCAGGGTGCCTGGTATCGGCTTTGTCTACTCTGATGTCGAGATGGGAATCCCTGCTTTCTTTTCCCATTTCATCACAAACATTCCTGCTTTTCACCAAGTGCTGATTTTTGTATCCTTCAAGTGTTCACCGGTGCCATACGTCCCCGCAAACAGGCGATACCTCATAGGCCGGGTTGGCCCGAAAGAGTACAAAATATATCGCTGCATAGTGCGCTATGGCTACCACGACAATGTTAGAGACACAGACGACTTTGAGGACCAAATAATCAGCTCGATTGGAGAGTTCATCGCGAGGGAGGAAGATGACTATGAAGCAATGAATTCGCCCGAGGGCAGGATGATAGTTCTCGGAACCCCATTGAATGATGGGAACGGGCTGATCACCGTTGCTGAGATGAGCTCAAGTGAATACGCCCCAACGTCCTTCGCAGCAAGCGAGTCCCGACGTGGTCTGCTGGATGCTCCATCGAGCAGTGGTAGTAGTCCTCTTCCGGTGAACAAGAAACGTGTCCGATTCATGCTGCCTCCAAAGAGCCCTCGGATGCGGGCAGCCGTGAGGCAGGAACTCGAAGATATCATCGACGCTAGGGAAAGCGGGACGGCTTACTTCTTGGGACAGTCTCATTTGTTGGCAAGAAATGGCTCAAACATGTTGAAGAAGCTGCTGATAATGACTTATGTTTTTCTTGATAAGAACAGTAGAGAGGCTCCAGTTGCACTCAACATCCCAAATGCAGCTCTCTTGGAAGTTGGAACAGTATATACAATTTGAGCTCTGTCTGTCTGTATATATACACCTCATTGCTTGTCTAATTTCCAAAAGCAACTGATAAATCTTAACTCATTACCACCTCCACCTACTTACTGTATTGCATGAAACAAAGGATGGTGATGTCTTGCATCTTTTTATTCGGATTTGACTTCATCTAATTGGGAGAACTCAGACCTAACATGTGTTCGCTCTGTCTTCTTATTATTTTTTAATATTTAATTATTACCCTCTACAAAAATAACAACAAATAATGTATGAAAGTAATCGTATGTAGATGTTTAGTGGAGATTATATAATTTATATTATATCTAAAAACAGGATAGTCTAGCATTATAAAAATTTCCCGCCTAAATCAACTATATGAATAGTGATATATAAATAATTATACATGGAAATAATTAGCAAATAGGTAATCAATATATAAAATGCGAAAATCATATCATATTAAATCTATATCTATATCTATATTATATCTAAAAACATGATAGTCAGTAAAATAGAAAAAATAATTTTTCCGCCCAAAACACCATTCCAAATTCAAAAATATAACAATATATACTTTACTTAATTAAATTCGTGTACCATAATAAGGATATTAATAATAATTAAGTTACAAGTTAATTATTATTTCACAAAATGGACGTATATGTATGCTTCTAAAATATCATAATCAGTATGTAAATCTACCCTAATTTATGCAACATAGTGTGATAAATCTTTCCTATATAATCAAAGCATAATTTATGAAATATAATATGCAATAATGTCGTATACATAAGGTAAATGAATCGTTATCATATTTGAACCATATAAAAGTACAAAACATTTGAATGATAGTATAAGGTAAATATATTAAATTAACGTTATAAATAAATATTCCTTATCTGTAAATAAATTTGACGGATATATTTACATTGATTTGGTTAAACAATCCGGCAAATCAAATTTATTTTTCTCGCTCCTATTTAGTTCGATGCCGCTGATTTTGCGAATCCCACACATTTACATCATTTGAAAGCTTGGAATGATGCATTCATTAATGTATAAATATATGGTGAAATGTTGTGAATTGTGTCATTTGTGTGTTTCACTTTTAGGCTTCATTGCTATTTGAATATTTAAATTCTTGACAATTTATACATTATAGAATCATATGATTACACATACATTTTTTTTGTACTTTTAAATAGAATATGTATATGTGTAATAAAATTGAAACTAACAAAAATTCTAAAATGTTGTTTGCAGATTGACAAATCAAGACAATTAATCATCTCCATTGTGATGTCCTGTTGGTGATTTTTTTTTTCACTCCCAAAATCCCGAAATCAATGATTTTGCAGTTCATTTACCCAAACTCCACAGCAACAAGAAAGTCACCAACAACCAAGAATAAGAGGTTCATGTTATGGTTGATATTTTATAATAGGATTTATTAAATTATAATCTGTATTTATTAATTATTACGTGTTTAGTAAACGTGGCAAGATGAGTGGTATAGGATGAATAATTTGGTTGGGGCTTATTTATAATGACATATATATTTTTTTTTGTAATAATAATAATTTTTTCGGTGGTTTATATTGTGCAGTTATTGGGATTAACCATATTCAAACTGTTATGGATGTTTTTAGAAAATTATAAATAGTTTAATATACTAATATATGTTTATTTATCATTATGTTTCTAAATAATTGAATAATCTTTATTTATGTTTCAGTGTGTTAAGTTTCATCTATTTATCTTGCTTCAATAGCAAATCTTTAAAACATTAATAAATATATTGATAATAAAATAATATTACATTATAATTTCATTCTTTATATATTATTGATGCATCTTATTGTTAAATGCTATTTTATAGTGTTCCACTTTGAAATTGACTAATGTTATTTAGATATACACTATAGAGATGATAAAGATCTAAACTGAAATTGTCTTTTTATTGAATGGAATGATAAACTTAAGTAAATGTTTCACTTATGGAAAAAAACATCAAAAAATTCATTCCAAATAGTGAAATAAATATTCTGCAGCAATCGTCGACGAGTTCAAACTCTTGTACAACAACTCTTTTTAATTTTGATATGAGTGACAAGTTCATTGAACCCACTTAAATTTTTAATAGCATAACAAAGAGAATAGATGATTTTTAAAATAAAATAATAAATATACACTAATTGACGTAAATTATATATACAAAATGCAATTCCCTTAATTATATTATATATATGTTATTTCAAAGTTTTAAAATTAAATATAAATATATCTTTGGACCATGCATCTCTATGCTCTATTTTCAGCATATTTTATACGTTTATTTACCATTTTTATTTGTGAATGGATATATATATATATATATATATATATCTTATGTGTTTAATTTTTTTTACGTGATTTTTTTTTGTAACATAAAATGTTATAAACCACAATCTAATAAATATTAAATTGTATAATTTTTGTTGTAACTATCAACATCTAATTGTGGTCATTGAGAACTTTTTCCAAGAAAATATAGACTATCAAGTAATTTCTGCAACATACATAATACATACATATATGTATATATATATATATATAATAAGCGAATTATATTATAAAATTCATGCACGAGTTTGTTTAGCGGATAAATATTGGACTATTTATTTAGAAGTGAAAATAAATTGTTTGATGTGTAATTTGCAATAAAAATACCAATCAGATGAGATGTCGAATGCCATTTTTTTTTTGTTAGTGTTATACAAAATGAGTGTAATTTAAGGTTTCAACTTGCCAATTACCCCATTCTACACAAGTAAATTGGAAAATTATTCTCCTCCAAAAATCACTTCAAAAAGTATCCATCCCATTTTAATATTTTCTAAATTAACCTCAAAATGGATCCTCTAATAGCGTCATAAGAAATGTGATATATTTTTAACTTATGCGCCTAACCGTTTGCAGCAGCCTACCACCACTTCAAATTTATGTTCAAAATCACTTCACGACTATTATTAGGATTTTAAAATGTGATTCAAATTTATAGTTTTTTAATATGGTAAAATTAATTGGAAGAAAATTAAATGTGATAAAAAGGTCTAAAACATTAAATAATTTGACATAAAATTAAAAAGTTAAAATATTAATTATTGTGAAACAGAAGGAGTATAAGATATTAATATTATTTTTGTTTGAAGGTATTAAAATATCTGCAATATATAGTTATTAATAAATAATTATTTGGTTAAATGTATTAAAACTTCCCATTAAATTGCAACATTGTGTACGTGTTTAAAATTTGTTTTAATATATGGGATAATATGATGAGTGAATTATAATTTAATTCTCAATGTTTGAACATTTTAACAAAATTAACTAATCCACACTTTAGTAATTATAATTTAATTATCAAGTTTAAATGTTTTAAACATAAATAACCCTAATGCTTTAATATTACAATTTAATTCACAATGTTTGAATATTTTGACATAAATGAGTCAACATTTTTAGCAAAAATGTTATGGCGGTCGATTTCTAACAGCGTTACTCTCAAGTAAGCTAGACAATGTATATAACGAATGACATTTTTGCCGAAAACAATCAAATGATACATTTTTTTTTTTTGGTTTAAAACATTAGGTCGTTTCTATTAAAACGTCAAAATGTTAGGAATTATATTGTAATAATAAAACGTTATGTCATTTTTGTTAAAACATCCAAACGTAAGAAATTAAATTATAATTATTAAAACATTGAATTATTTTAATTTAAAACGTCCAAATGTTGAAAATAAGATTGTAATTTACCCTAATGAAAGACAATAAATTAAAGACCCGTCAAGATTTGGAGCATGCGTTATTATAAGGATATATAAATTAAAGGATCCAATAGAATTCGAATTGTCTAATGCATTGAATATAAAATTTTCACAAATGTTCATATGGTTAAAATAACACAATATTCAATAATATATTTTTAAAATATAATGATATCTTTTGAAGAGTAATTTTATATTAAAGCAATAAATTTAACCAAATTCATGTATTTTTTTTTATTAATTATAAACTACGATAATAAAATCAATTCACGAATGTCAGTATCATTCATATTTTATTCATTATGGATACCATCCATATGATGAATGACAATACTCATTCAATTTCATTTTCAACATCATTCTATTGATAAGTTCATTTCATTTCTACCAGATTCCATTACTGCATATCATTCATTCCCTAAGTTATAAAGCTTATGGTAAAAATAAAATAAAAATTTAATGTATATTGTGTTTGGTAAATGAAACAATGACTGGTGTATTAGTCGTGTTGTTTTCGTTGTTAAATAGTTAGGGTATGGGGGTCGTTGTGTTCTGAGATATTTTATTTATAAGTGATTAAGATTCGATTTTATGAGTGAAACATCATGTTTGATTTCACATTTTTTTCTTCTTACATTTTGCTCGAGGATTAATTTTTTGATAATTGGATTAATAATTTAATGATGGGTCATGTTTTAATAAAATGTTACGTGTCACATCCGTGCATCGCACGGGTGATATACTAGTTTATATATTATACATAAACACCATTTTACAAAAATAATATTGGCAATTTTGCCGCTCAAATCACCTTTACATTAATTATGCTTCATGTACGTGCTTCTTTATTTTTTATAAATTAAAATATTAAAAATATGAAATTATTATTTTTATTTTTAAAAAGAGAAAATTTGTGATAGGCCCATACTTACCATTTATACTTTCCACTACCTTGATTTATATTATTTGTTATTTGTAGTATGTTATCCTTATAAGTTAGGCAAAACACATTATTAGGTCCTTGTACTCCTATGTTTTGTTTCCATAGGACCCTTTATAAATTTTTTATTTTAATAGGTCATTCTACTTACAAAATCCATTTACTCATCAGGTCCTTATATATTTTTATTTTATTTCGAGAGGTCCCTCTATAATTTTTATATTTTAATAGATCATTATACTTCTATATTTCTTATTATCAAGTCCTTAGGTCACTAAAAAAAAAGAAAAAAAATCAATATTTGAGAGAACTGATGAATTTATTATTATTTTATTGTTTAACCTAATCCAATTATTATAAACTTAAAAAATGAAAATATAATTAAAAGATGAAAACTAAATATAATTGGTTGCCGTCCAGTTCTTGAATTAATTAATTCAATAATTTCAGTATTTTTTTTCTATTATATGAAGTTAAGCTTGATTAGTGATAATTAATTAGCGAATTATTTTTCTAATTGAAAACTATTACTTTCTCACTTGAATATAGAAATAGAAAATTAAAATTAAAGTGCTTATGAAAATTGGATCGACATGAGTGGGCAAAGGGAAACCAATTTTTTCATAGTTTAAATATATTATTACACAAATAAATGCATAAATAAATAATATAAAAAAAAAATTAATAACTTAAGTGTTAATTATTTAAATAATGGAAAGTATAGACTACGTTATTTTTATTAAATAATTAAGGATTTAATGATATCAAATATACAAAGTAGAAGGACTTACTAAAATGAAAAAGTGTACAAGGATCTATAGAAATAAAATATCAAACTATAAGGACCTAAAAGAGTGTATTGACAAAGTAGAAGGACCTAATAAAACATAAAAATTGTGCAAGGGCCTACCGAAACAAAACACAAAAATATAATGACCTAATGATGTGTTTTTAATAGCATGCATTATAAATGTATCACAAAAAGCCAAACATCATACATAACCATTCATCCAATCTATAAAGTTATTTATCATCCACATTTTCTATTATACTTAAGACAGAAATATTTACTACCACCCTTACTATGCTAAATAAATAAACATTTTATTTAGATGTTCGAAAATACAATCTCAATGGAGCCCTTTTTTTATCTGCAATTTTTTTTTATTTATTTTTTTAAAAAAAAGGAAAGAATTCTAGCCTGCATTTACCAACGAGTTGGATACCATAGTTTGAGAAAGCCATCTCTGGGCTGTCCACTCTCTATCAGATTGCAACTCCTTGTTGATGGCGCGGCCTTCCTTTCGCGACTCCTTTGTTGTATGTTCAACATCAAATATAATTATACAACTCTTTGTTTTTTTCACCAAAATAAGGAATTATATTGAAGCTATCATATTCGTATTCCACAAAATCTTTCAAAATTAATACAATTAGCTAGCTAGATATGCATCACCTTTATTTTCTCCACAACATTAGTCTTTATTTTCTCAATCTCTTGTTTTGATCTCCATTGTTGAAGCAACCTTAAACCACCCCATTATCGTTGAGGTGGTGGAAAATTCTTGATTTTCCGACAAAAAATTATCTCTTTCTAAACAATCATGGTTTACAAAGGGCGTGTCTATTATCCTCCCTCAAACTATTTCTCACAAAGAAGAATATTGTTTTTGCCCTTTTGCTCATTTCTTCTCCATTTAATATTCAAAACACCACTTCAAATTAACTTATTAATTACATGAGTAATTGGGATGGGATTGGGGTTGGGGGAGGGTAGAAGTTGGGGGGGTTGTTGTTGATGGCTTCCAATGAAGAAGAAAAATTCAACCAATTTCTTGCCAACTAGGGAAGAGTCTTCTGCTAACAAACGCGGTGAAGGGGGTTATGTTTTGTGAAAAGTAAAATAAAAAATAAAAAATTGTATGAATAAAATAGAAATTTTAAATATTTTTGTTAATCTAACATAATATCCATGAAAAGATTCAAACATGAAATAGAAGAAAAATGTATTAAAGAGAGAATATCTTGTTAAGCTTATAAGTTGGATGGAAAAGAACTAACTGAAGAGGCTAGAGAGCAAGAACCCAAATATAAGAGTACCATTAGGGCAATACAAAAAGTCAAGACTACCTTTGATATCTAAATAATATTACAAGTATTTCTAACATCCTCCCTCAAACTCAAGATGTCGCTGCGACGAGCATCGAGAGTTTGCCAACCAAAGCACGAAAACGCGGAAGCGGAAGAGACTTGGTGAATAGGTCGGCAACCTGCGACGAAGAGACAATGAAAGGCAAGGTAAGAGTTCCTTGTTGTAAATGGTGACGAGTGAAATGACAATCTATTTCGATGTGCTTGGTGCGCTCATGGAAAACGGAGTTGTGAGCAATCTGGATGGCACTCTTATTGTCACAGTACATCGGAGTCGGATTAGGGATAGAGACACCCATGTTAGCAAGTAGCCAACACAACCAAACAATCTTAGTGGTAGTGGAAGCCATGGCGCGATACTCAGCTTCTGTGGAAGAGCGCGAAACAACCCTTTATTTTTTACTTTTCCAAGAAATAAGGGAGTCACCAAGAAAGACACAGAGACCAGTAGTGGATTTGCGATCAGCGGGATTGCTAGCCCAATCCGCATCAGAGAACGCTCGAAGCTCAAGAGATGATGTAGAAGAATACAAAAGGCTGTGAAACATTGTACCTCGAAGATAGCGGAGGATACGAAAAACAGCAGATTAGTGAATAGTAGTGGGTGACGAGACAAACTAACTGACGATGTGAACAACATAGGCAATGTCCGGATGAGAGATAGTGAGATAGACCAAGCTCCCAACAATGGTGCGATACAATGTGGGGTCGTCCAAAGATGAACCGTCAGATGTAGAATATCGAACATTAGCTTCCATAGGAGTATCAATAGGTCGGGTATCAGTGAGACGAGCATGCTCAAGAATGTCAGTGATGTACTTGGATTGGGAGAGAAGATATCCCCTAGGAGACATGTAAACTTCAATACTAAGAAAGTAGCGAAGAGGGCCCAAATCCTTCATCTCAAAACGAGATGCCAATTCGGATTTCAAGAATGAAATCCCATCTGTGTCACTCCCAGTAATAATCATATCATCAACATGCAATGAGAGAATAATGGTGCCAGAAGCTGAGGTCTTAATAAAGAGAGCATGATCACAGTCACTCGAACGAAAGTCAAGAGATATGAGAGCAATAGAGAAAGTTTCATACCAAGGCCGAGATGCCTGTTTGAGACCATATAGAGACTTCTTGAGTCGGCAAACATGGCCAACCTCATGGGGTACGCCGGGGAGAGGATTCATGTAGACTTCATCAATGAGATCTCCATGTAAGAAAGCATTCTTAACGTCCATCTGAGAGAGATCCCATTGACGAACCGCAACAATAGCAATAAGGGTACGAACTATGGTCGTCTTGGCGACGGGTGCAAAGGTCTCCTCATAATCTAGACCATACTGTTGGGAAAACCCTTTGGCAACCAACCTCGCTTTGTATCTCTCAATAGATCCATCTGCCTTTGTTTTGATTTTATAAACCCATCGGGAACCAATAGCATGTTTACCTCGTGGAAGAGGCACCAAATCCCAAGTATCAGTCTTGTGCAGAGCTTGAAGTTCATCATTCATAGCCTGTTGCCACAAAGGATCAAGAGCAGCCTCTTTGTAGGAGGTGGGTTCAGAAATTTTGTGAATAGATGAGAGAAAAGCTGAGAATGAAGGGGAATATGAAGAGTATGCAAAATCAGGGAGACGAGTGGACTTACTAACACGAGTGGAACGACGAAGAGGAGGATCCATGATCACAGGAGGCGGAGAGGGAGCAGGAGAGGCAGGGTGTAAGATTTCATCATCATTATCAGAAGTATCATGATCAAGACTTGCATGTTTAACATCAACATCACTAGCAAATGGGTCAGCATTGATGAGGTCGGACTTGGATATAGTGTTGGGAGAAGAAGGAATAGAAAAGAGGGGAATATGTTCAATAAAAAAACATGACGGGAGACATAAAGCTTATGACTGACGGGATCAAAACACCGATAACCCTTTTGACCATCCCCATAACCTAGGAAAACACACAAGGCAGAATGAGGAGATAACTTACTACGTTCAACATGAGGGCGAAAGACAAAACAAGCGCAACCAAAAACTCGCAAAGAAGCATAGTCAGGAGTATGACCAAAAAGTGCCTCAAAGGGGGATACACAAGATGCGAGAACAGAAGGGATTCTATTTATCAAATAAACAGAGGTAAGGGCAGCTTCTCCCCAAAACTCACCAGGAACAGAGGCAGAAAGAAGGAGAGAACGAGTTGTTTCCATTATGTGACGATGTTTTCTTTCAGCCACCCCATTTTGTTGGGGTGTGTCAGTGCAGGAACTCTGATGTATAGTACCATCACTAGCAAGCAATTCTCTGAAACTATTGGATGTGTATTCCCCACCCAAATCACACCTAAAACACTTAATAACAGCCGAAAATTGAGTTTTTATAAGAGCACGAAAGGCTGCATAAATTCCCAGAAAATCAGAACGATGTTTCATAAGATAAATCCAACAGTAACGTGTGTGATCATCAATGAATGAAACATAAAATCTTGACCCCCTTTTTGTAGGAATAGGAGAGGGTCCCCAAACATCAGAGTGAATTAAGTCTAAAGGAGAAGCATAAACAGAGATACTATGATGAAAAGGCAATGCAGAAAATTTAGCAAGTTTGCATCCATTACAAGATGAAATGTCATGACTCTTAACAGATCCTAAGGATCCATTATTTGCCATGTATTTCAGACAAGAAAAGGAAACATGTCCAAGGCAGGAATGCCACAAATAAAAATCTGAAGATGACGGGCTCAAACGAAAAGTAGATAAATCTACACTAGAAGCAGCAACGCCTGGGGTCTGAAGATGATCCAAAACTGTAGCGACCCAATTTTCTAATTATATTTAAATTGCTATTTTTTTTCGTAAAAATATTTTATTCATTTTATTTATATATGTGTGATATTAATTGATTAAGTCTAATAAGTCGCGCTTAAGTAATTTATTTCGAGCATGAATTCATTTTAGTATATAGTAATTTCATAGCATGAGCATGCTTTTAATTTATTTAGTGCCTAATGTGTTACATTTTTATTTATTTCGCCCAAAGTTTATTTTCTAGCTAAATTTAATTTTGAAGCCCAAATACCTTACTTTGAGCCCAAATATAAGCAGAGCAAATTTAGAACAATCGATTTGCCATCTTCTCTTCTTTTCTTTTCTTCCACGAAAACTCGGTAAAGAGTTCTTGATAGTCCAAACTCTCCAAACCATTTGATCTTATCAAATCTCCTTATCGATAGCCACGAAATCAAAAACGAAACCCTAATCTACTAGTATAAATAGAGAGCTCTACCTCTCTATTTTTCCTCACACTAAAGATCCGAAATCAAAGAGAGATCTTAAGCTTGAGTTTCCTTCTTCTAAGTTTTCGTTCCAGGTATAGTTCCTCCGTTGTTTTCTTCTCTTTTTCTCATGCATTGGCATTGCATATCATGTCTTTTTGGGTAGTATTTTGAGAACGGTGGGTTGTCTGCGATCGATGATGTAGTTCGTAGGTGCCAACAATGGCAGACGAACAGAGGCTGTAGCTGGGTTATGGGAGAGAGAGAGAGAGAGAGAGAGAGAGAGAGAGAGAGAGAGAGAGAAGAGGTGCGGAGAGTTGAGATATGAGTTTTGTTGCGGTTGTCGTGAATTGTAGAGAGGGAGAAAGAGTGCGTTGGTTCTGTTGTTCCTTCTAATCTCATTGTCTTGCAAGATGGTTGGATTTTTATTTGTTTTCTGTTGGAGTGTTGCTGTATATGTAAAGCTACATAGAGATATAATAGAGTGGTTGGTCCGTAAAGCAGCTAGAGAGAAGGAGGTTGGCAGATTGTTGGGTTGATTGGGAAAAATAATTGTTAATGGGTCTTTGGAGAAGTGGGTTTAAGTTTAGTTAATTAAAGAAGAGTGGGCCAAAAGTTGGGCTAAGAACATAGAGTCATGTTTTATTTTTTCTATTAATTAAGTTTTGCAGACAATAATTAAGGTTGATTAATTAATATTATAGCTAACGAAATTAATTATAATCAGCCATGCATTCATTTTTTCTCTTTTTCATCTCATGCATTAGTAATTGGCATGCTTTTAGATATATATACATACGTATAGGTATTAAAATGAATTAAATATGCATCAATTTATAGTTAAACACGCATATAATGTATTATCATATTTCATCATGGTGATCTCAATTTATTAATTCAAGTCAGGTGTTTTTTTTCATTGTAGGCATGCATCATGTGATAATAATATTTTAAATTCATGCATAGTTTAATTACATCATGTTATGCATTGTATTAATTTCAAGATAATTAATTTATAGGCGAGACGCGCAGGACTTAATTGGTTAATATCGAGGTCAAAGTTAAAGTGGGGTTTTATGTTGAATTTGTCCATGTTATCCTCTCTATATGTTTTATTGAATATATGTGATGTCACAGCATAGCAAGAGTCTTCGGGCTATCACGCAGAGCTTACGGGCTATCACGCAGAGCCTACGGGCTATACAAAGAGCCTCCGGGCTATACACGCAGAGCTTTCGAGCTATCACGCAGAGCCTTCGGGCTACATGGTTTGGTCTACGGACTGAACACAAGTTACTATTCGCATATTATTCTGTTTGATATATAGTTTGGATAATTGGACACTCCCCACTGAGTCTGTAGTACTCACCCCCAAAAACTACTTATCAAACTACTTATCTTTTCAGATATTGTCTCGGGTGATGCGTAGCGGACAAGATGTGATGATGGTGGTCAAATGATCAAGCATGATTAAAGATTTAATTTATTTTTGACTTTATTTTATGTAATAAATGTCAAGTTGTGCTTTGAAACTTCCGCTGTATTTCAAGTAAAATATTTTATTAATGAAAAGCATGGATAACGTGCCTTTTTCTATTAAAAGTGAAATTGGGGCGTTACAAAAACATACAATCCTCCTCCCTGCCTATGGCCTGTCCCAATCTGCCTCCGAGAACGTGGTCCTGAACATGACAAAAGGTAGAGGTAAATAGGACGTGAGCACCAGAATCACAAATTTTACCAACATAAGCTAAATTCAAGGCAAGTTTAGGGATGTGATAAACATTTGGAAGAGAAATATTATGCAAGATGACAAAACCAATTCCAGAAGATGGCATATGAGTCCCATCAGCAGTGGCAACAGATATGGAATTAGATGGATTAATAGAAACAAATGAATCTGCATTGGGAGACATATGGTTTGTAGCTCCAGAATCTAAAACCCAAGCTGGAGGAGATATACCTGTCGGGCTCGAAGTGGACGAACCTGCTATAGCAGACATAGCATGAGGCTAGTGATTGAGAAATCTCTAAAATTGCTCAAAAAGGAGAGAATCAGCTGTAGGATTGGATGAGGAAGTGGACCATGAGCTGACAACATCAGATGATGGCAAGGTAACAACAACGGCATTAGGCAGGGATGATTGTTTAGGTGGTCGCTGATGATAATGAGGTGGTGGTAAATGAGGACCACGTGGACCCGGTGGCGCATATTTGTTCACCAGAAGTGGGCATTGAGCCTTCCAATGACTTATTTGATGACAGAAATTACACTCATTTGGCGATGTGGCTTTTGAGTTCGGTCTATTTTGGTTCTTGTGAGATGAATTATACGGAGGCCGAGAGTGGGCTGCCAAGACAAATGGACTTGGTGATGAGAGGAGACCTTTCACCACCCCAGACTTATGTCGAACTTCTTCAGCAAGAAACTCACTAACCACAGAATCTACAGAGGGAAGAGGACTTCAATGTAAAATATTCCCTCTAAGGGCTTCAAAATCATCACGGAGGGCCATAAGAAATTGAACCAAACGTTGTTCTTCCCTTCGAGCAATGTAGGCTGGAAAGGCTCGAAGTTCTGCATATTCTGTAAGAGCAAGTTGGTCCCAAAGGTTTGTCATAGCAGAGTAGAATTCTTGCACACTTGTGTCTTTCTGGTGAAGAGACCGAATGTCCATCTCAAGTTGGTACTGCTTAGCAAAATTGAATTGAGTATACAACCGATCTAAATGATCCCAAACTTCTTTAGCAGTATCATACTTTGCAAGTTGCATACCAATAGAGTTTACAACCGAATTGTTAATCCAGGTAATAATATTAGAATTATTGACCTCCCAAACATCCATCTGCTCAACATATTTATCATTATCGACTCGAGTCGATTTCAATTGAGTTCCACAAACATATCCCCACATCTTTTTACCTCTCAAGAAATTTTTCATAATATAATTCCAATACGAGTAATTCTTCCCATCTAAAAGAATACTAATTGACTGCAAAGAATCATCTCTCTCAGTAGTCATGGTGAAAAATCCAACAAATCCAAACCACCAATGCAAGAACCAAAACAGTAGACAAGATTCAAACCAAAACTAGGGCAAAATAGAGAAAGGGCGAAAATCAGAGAATTACCCAACAAAGATCAGCACGATGCAAACAGAGGTTGAGCATCCACCATTTTCCTTGGATCCGCAAGAACGAGTTAAAGGAATTAAACCCGCTCTGATACCATGTTAATCTAACATAATATCCATGAAAAGATTCAAACAGGAAATAGAAGAAAAATGTATTAAAGACAGAATATCTTGTTAAACTTACAAGTTGGATGGCAAAGATCTAACTGAAGAGGCTAGAGGGCAAGAACCCAAATATAAGAGTAGCATTAGAGCAATACAAAAAGTCAAGACTACCCTTGATATCTAAATAATATTACAAGTATTTCTAACAATTTTTAATATTATAATATATATTGAGGGATTATAAAAGGTAAAATAGGAGCTATATTTAAAATTATCAAGACTTATACTTGAAAAAACGTTAATAATATTAACCCCAACCTAAAATTTGTTGGCCCGGGACCCTAGCCCAATTCCTTATTTGTTTATCCACGTACAACTAACCACTACATTGATGATTCTGTTGTTTGGATGAATACATTATTATTTTTCAAATTTTGGATTGAATATTACACAATGATTGAGATATCTCCATTCATAAGAATTATTATTTTCCTTCAACTTTAATAATCAGAAATATAAAAGTAGGCGAAGCTACAAGGTATAGGCAATCAACAAGTGGAGAGTTGAAAGTAACATATGCTAATAAAAAAGTGGAGAATTTCCTATCAATTCACGTGGCTCATCTTTCTCTAATTTAAAACGTGCTTTTAAAATAATAACCATTGTTTGGAAGGAAGCGGCGGCGCTGCTTCATTACTTCATTATTTATTACCCGACCCGACCCGGATGAATCTACCTCGAAACCACCTCACTTTTATTTTTGATTCCTTGACGTATTTGAATAATAATGTATGTTTAGTTAGAATTTGTTAGCTTTGCTATACCAGTCCACGTAGAAAATGAAGTGTGTATTATTGTAAAAGTATTCAAATTGATAAATAATTGCATGCACAAGGTGCATATAAGGCTTATTTCAGACAGACAGGTAAAATTCACGGGTCAACCCGTTTTGATCCGGATCAACACAAGGCAACCCGCAAAAAAAATCTGGTAAAATCAGTATCAATAGTAACATTAAAAAGTATTACTCAAAATTTAAAAAGTATCACTTGTATCATTAAATTGTAAGGGATCTACCACTTATCTTAGGGTTTTTTGGGGTTTTTTAGGAGTTTATTTGTGTGTTTTAGGGATTTTTTTTGTGCTTTTAGGGGTTTATTTTGTGTTTTTTAGGGTTTTTTATTGTATATTTTAGGGTTTTTTTTGGGGGGTGTGTTTTTAGGGTTTTATTTTGTGCTTTTTTAGGATTTATTAATTTCATTTTAGAATATAAATTTATATTTATTTCAAACAAATTATATCAATTCGTTTTAATGTTAGGGTTCACTAATTTTATTTTAAGGTATAATTTTTGTTGGAAAAAATAAAAAAAAACAAAGAAAATCGAAAAAAAAATAAAAAAATTACCAAAAAAAAAAAAGACCGGCGCATGACGCCCACGTGCCGTCTAATATAGGCACACATATGGGCCTTACGCACGCAAGAGTTCCTCATTCAAATTTGATTTCTACTGACTAATTGGACTTATGGTTAAACAACTGTTACTAAGCTAATTAGTAATTACAATTAATTAGGAGAGTTGTTAGAGGTGCAACGCAATTTTTTATTTTTTTATTTTTACAAAGAAGAGTCTTCTTATGTCAATCTGTTATCTCAAACGGTTTAGTCGATCAAAATATAATACATAATTTGTCACAATTTTTTATTATATTTTATAAAGGAGAATCATATATTAAATCATCAAACGAATCAAGATAATTTGTCTGGGACTTGACATTTTACAAATAATATAATCAATGGTTGTGTTTGAATAGTTATGGACTCTCGAGTAATGATGATTAATCAGGTATTATACTGGGTTAGTTTTCAAAGTCTCAATTTTCTTTAACTTATTTTTTTTAATAAAATTAAAAGCAAAGGATGGAGTTAGGCCTTGTACACATGTATTTTTTTTAATAAAATTAAAATATTTTCATGCTTTTGGTAGAATCTGAACTAGTTAATTCCTGTTCATCTATTTTGTGAAAATAGGAAGGAGTGCACATGTTTTTCAATAATAACAAAGCAATTTGGATTAATTTCTCCCAATTTCTACAGTTTTTCATTATACTGTTGGAAATGGATCAGATTCAGAAGGAAAGGAAAGAATATACACCAGAAATTCTTCTAAGATATTTCCTTGAAATAAAAAATAGAAACAAAAAAAAGGAGGAAGGATTCGCTATGTACAGCAAAGCCTTCAAATCCTCTCCGCCGCGAGACCTCAAAATTTCCGGCGACTTCACAGTGACTGCAAGTCAACGCTGGTGAGAAAGGGGTGCGCCAGCAGCTGCGTGGCGCTCCATCGCTTGCTCGAATCCTTCTGTAAACAGCACTCAACAAAGCTCCTGAAATTCTCCGACGTGCCCTCCGGCAAGCTCGGCGGCTCGCCGAAGCATATGGCGCACATTAGCGTTGCCCAGTCCGGCCTCTGCCCCGGCGCCAGGTACGGAAAATGTCCCACGTACAACTCCAGCAGCGTCAGTCCTAAGCTCCAGATATCTCCGGCGTAGCCGTCATAGTTCGACCCGTGTGAATCCGGGTCGAACCGCTCGGGGCTCATGTACGCGCACGTGCCGACGTAGGAGTTGCAGGGATCGAGCGTTCGCTGCATGATTTTGCTGACGCCGAAATCGGAGATTTTGATCTCCATTTTCTGATTGACTAGAATGTTCGACGGCTTCAAATCGCGGTGGATTATCTTGTGCGAGTGCAAGTATTCAAGGCCGCTCAGAACCTGGTGGCATATCTTGGCGAGGAGGGTTTCGGTGAAGACGACGCCGTTTTTGAGGAGGGATTCTAGGGTTCCCATGTCCATGTACTGCATACAGAAGGCGATGTCGCCGCCGGGAAGGTCGAACACGCCGTGGCACTTGATCACGTGGGGGGAGTCAGTGCGGCGGAGGATGGAGACCTCGCGGAGGATCTGCCGCCGGACGGCGGGATCACTGTCGCCGTGGACGACTTTCAGTGCGTAGATGGCGGACGTCTGCTTGTGGCGGACTTTGTAGACGGTACCGCCGTTTCCGTGGCCGAGAACCTGGAGCTTCTCGAGGTCGGCAGAGGAGATGGTGGCGGAGGAGGCGGCGGCGATGGCGACGGCGGCGGAGGGAGGGAGAGGGGGAGGGAAGCGGGAGCAGCGTTCGGAGGGCTCGGGGAGAGGGAGACGAAGATTGAGCTGACGGCGGTCACGGACGACGGCCATAGGATAACGTGCGCGGGAGGGATAGTTGGGGGGAGTAGGATAAGATCGGTCGTGGAGAGGTGAAGAGGAGGGGAGTGAGCCGAGCTGTGTGTATATACCATATAAGTGGAGCACGTGCGATGGTGGGCGGAACGGGGCTGGAAGCTGGGGGGGGCCTACCTATTTTTTTTTTAGATTTGGTTAAAAATTATTATTATTTTATCTAATTTGGCACTAACTTACTACCGCATGTTGTATTATTTGGGGCATTAAGGATAATTTAGATATGGATATGAGATGAGATGAGATGAGATGAGATTAAATCTTTTGGGATTTCGATTTTTATTATATATATTATTATTTTATTGTGATTCAGTTGTGCGGTCACATGTGAGCTAACGGGAAACAAAGACAAAGTTTAGGTAATTACGAATTACGATGAGTTCAACTACAATGGACTAAATAATACAATGAGCCAAATTAATCCAAAATAAGAGAAACAAACCAAAACAAAACAATGAGCCAACCCATTATTACCAATAACCAACTACTAATTAACTGTACGGAATCGCATTCAACTCTCTCTCTCTCTCTCTCTCTCTTTTTTCCCCCTTTTCTTCTTCTATCTATTCGGTTAATTAGGATATGAGTATTTGCAGCAATTTTATTTCTTTCATTTCGATTCCCCTTCTAAATGTTTATATACTGGCACTTAATTGTATATCTATTCTCCTAGTACAGGAGTATGAAACATATTCTTTTAACATAGAATCTTTTGTTTCAGATTATTTGACAGGTTAAAATTTATTAAATGGTCAAGACCCGGACCCAAATTCATATTCAATAACGTATATGTTTGTCTTTTGATAATGTTAATTTAAGAATGATATATATATTAATTTGGATAGATAGTGAAAATACATGTAGAAATGTACGTTGCTAGGATTGTAGTCGATGGATCAAATTATAAGACTAAATATGGATTGAATGAAGTTTGATCCGTAGGAACTATATCCTAGAGGCTAGAGCCATTAGAGAGATGTTTCTATGTAATGGATGCAAAACCTTGAGGATTATAATATGTATACTGTATATAAATACACACTAACTAACTTTGCAACTATATGTATGAAAATACAAAAATAAAAAACTTAATTTGTAACTATATGAAAGAATTATGATGATTTTGAAATCCCTGAAATTTGTTTACAATCTTATCACTTCAATTATTTATGATTAACGTGGGAGAGTTGGTGGGGGGCCTAATAATAAATAATATTAGTGGGTTTTGAGCAAGTGGACACCTCTTTTTTCTTGTTAGTGACGTGCAAGTTGTCTTGGAGTACATGACAACTTGATAATTACGCATGCTCTACTTCTCATCAAATATATTTAATTCCTCCTAAAATTTTAATTCACGAGGTTCTATCTTTCCAACCAGAAAAATTAAATAAAATAAAAATACAGGCTGTCACACTTAATTTAAATACGTATATTTTGTTCACTACCTTAATTAACTTGTTTTAAATTTTGAGGTTCTCGCATAACTACGAGCTTGATTACTGATTAGCAGAGTATCAATAATATCGTAATGATATTCAGATTTTATGCTTGTCTTTTCGAATATATTAGATAGACATGTAGAGGGATGATATATCATTATTTAAATACAGATAAGATGATAAAATTAAATAAATTTAAAATACAGGAGTATAAATTATTAAATAATTAGGAACCTGAATTACAGTATATGTAATTAGTATATTCTAACAAAATCAAATGAGATTCTGAAAATATAGCACAAGTTCTCTTTACGCTTGTCTTATTAGATCTCTTTCACACCCACCATCAACTGAAAAATGGTATCAATCATGCATGTGAAAGTACTAAAAAATATTGTTTCCAACCATGCATGTGTTTCCTTGAAAAATATATATACATACAAAATTTTCTAATTCTGAATACTGGGCTTAGTACAAAATCTAAGAAATCCAAGAAACTTTAATCGATTTGCTTATTCCACCCGTCTCTTTCTGACTTTCTCTCTCATGCACGCCATTATAATATATTTGCATTACAAGTAGCACTTTTTTAATAAGTTATAAGTATATTTATCATGTATTATGATTTATGAGTATAACAAAAGTTCATACAAATGAAAAGACTTTAGTGTGTCCCCTTAGGAATGGTTTAGTGGTGGAGTGGTGTTTCTTGAGGTCAAAGGTCTCAAGTTCGACCCACCACCAACACCACTAGGTGTGAGCCTGTCACACCTGGCTTGCCAAGTGTGGTTTACCTCCCCTGTGTAGGTTTGCATGCTATTACACAGGGGCGGGGTTTACCCAGTGCGCACCACGGTAGCGGCTGCGGGTTACCCTCGACATCCAAAAAAAAAAAAAAGACTTTAGTGTGCCTGCCTTTGAGACTAGCTAGTGGTGTGAGTGAACTTATGGTGAAAGGTTCATGAACGATAAAATTTGATATTATTAAAGAGATTGAAAAGCTAAGTGATGCTGATGAATGATATATTATATATATGTGTATTATGTCTGGGTATATTTTTCTCTTTATTTCAATAATAATTCTTACATTTAGTCATAATGTCACACACACCACACACCCAGCTTTATGTATAGTACTAGCTAGTCTATTTTTTTCTCTTTATTTAAAATGTGTTCACAAAAGAAATTTATTGTTCAAGTGTCTTCGAAATAATTAATTAGTGTAAGAATTGCAAAATTAAATTTAATACATACTATTACTCAGCATTAGAAAGTTAACAGCAATAGAAAGGTCACAGTCAGAATCACTTAAGTATATATACAGTAAAATTAAATTTAAGGAAGTTATATATATATATATAAATATATATGCACAAATTCATTGTATCTGGGCAATAGAAAAGGATTGGATTGACAGAGGCGGCTGGCTAGTTACAAATAAAGTAACTACATTTATTTAAATTTGGGGTAGATTTAGTTTGGTGGTATAGTGGCATTCATTGAATCCCGGTCAAGTCATTTTCCATTTCTTCAAGAGAAAATAATTAATAATGATAATGCAAACGTCGTCATGTCAAAAATGGCATACAATATTTTATAAAACTGTAGCAGTGTTAATTATATTATTTATTTAATAATGTATTGCTCGATTTTTTAACGCCTTCTATGTGGTTGTCATATCATATTCGTATATGACTATTACAATGTCTGCTTCCGTTGCACCCTGCAGGCTGCAGGTAACTTCATAATGGCATTAGCATATCACTTTTCCATTTTAATTGATATATATATATATATATATATATAATTACTAGGTGCACATAAATGTTACACACACACACTATATATATATATATAAATTAAATAATGTATTCATTGATATATGTTCAATTATATTTATCTAAATCAAAATGTCCCAAAAAAGGTTAATTAACGTATTTTATGTGCATATATGGCACAAATATATATTTGGATGTTTGTAGTAGGTAGTGGGTGACGTTTAAACTTGCGTGAACCAATATACACATATACAATAATTTTCTCTAATCATACTCTGAAAGTAACTAATAGATGTTTCATCTATACATTCTTAATTGTTATTTATCTCGTTATTCCTATTTCATTAGATCTATTCAATTTTAGTTACTAAAAATTTAGGCATAAGGATGATATATGTATTATAATTCGAAAATACCCTATCCTGCTATTTTTTTTTTTAATAAATCACAAATCTCTTTGCGACCACATATTGAATTGAAATTTAACAGAACTCGCTGACAAATAAATAAACAAGCAAGCGGTATATAGATTGATGATACTCGCGTACATAATAAATAAATACATTATTATTTATATATTTATATTCACAAAATAGAATATCGATTTTACTATTGAAAATGTGGTTGAGTGGCGCAATTGAGAGCGGGTGTAATGCAACTTCTATTTCGTTTGCGTCACAATTCACAAATCCCCATCCTCAAAGGTCAATGTCAATGCAGACGGTGTGGGTGGTCCTACATAAAAGGGTTTTATTCTCCCTTTCATCAATTTTACGGCTCAAAATCATATGTATTTAATTATTTTTTAATATTTTTTTATTGTAAGCTTTTAAAAAATATATTTTTTGATCGTAGGATTTTTATTTTCACACGGTTAGAAAAATAGTAATATTAAAATACAATCAATTACATATATATATATATATATATGATTTTTAGGCTTGAAAACTGATGGAATGTTAATTTATTAATCATGAATGCAACAAGACAACACACGTGATTGTTCGAGGTTCAATTATCTTTTGTTTGAGTGCAATTCCAAATCACATTTTATAACATGCGGTGATCAATGATGTATAATGCTAGATGTGTGCATGTTTCTTGATATAAGATCAGAATTAGGGCACTAACCCTAAGTGCCATCATGAATTGAATTTGTGCTCTTGGTAATGTAATAATTTTTTGATTTCTCTCTCCTTACCTTTCTCTTGACCGCATAGTAATAATTTTGAATTTGCGCTCTTGGTAACGTAATCTATACATATATTAAAGTAAAATCGCAGGGGTAAAAATGTAATAAAAAAAATCAGCTAAAACTTGATTTAAAGTAATATTTTGGTCAAAAACTTTTCGAAAACCTATTCTTGTTGTAGCGGTTACGTAGCATCTTTAACTCTCATATTGGCTTGCGCCTCCTTGGTTTGAGACCTGGTAAGTGTGGTTTTGCCAATTTAGTGAATATTATTTTCAGATGACTTTTCTTTTTTGTCTCGCCACATTTTTCCATTCCCAGCATCGACTCAAATATTTTTGCTATCAATTCAGCGTCATTTCTACTTAATTATTTTTTTTATCTTTTTTTTTTCATTCCCAATGTCGATTCAAATTTTTTCCCTACCACTTCAGATTGATTTCTACTTAGGTATTTTTTTATCTTTTTTTTTTTTCCATTTAGGTGGCAGCCATTAAATTTTCAATAAATTTAATTCTTTTTAGATGATTTTTTTTTGCCTCACCACCGTCGATTTGGCTTTTTAGTTTTCATTTTCTTCCTTCCCAACGTCGATTCAATTTTTTCCCCACCAATTCATCTTTGATTTCTACTCAGTTATAATGCAGAAAAATTTATTTTCCCAACCGATTCAAATTTTGATTCTACTCTGTATTTATTTCTTTCCCCATCAATTAAAACTTCATTTATACTCACTTTTAATGTAGAAATCGATTCAACTATTATTTCTGTTCGGTATAAGAGTGAACAGATCATCTAATTCTCTTTCAACCACAAGAAACCTTAGTTGAAATTTGAATCGTCCAATTTTCATGAATACAATAATCTTGTGAATTTCTAAAGGGATAGACAATGGCTTTGTTAAGGGAATCATCAAAGCCGTGGCGAAAGTGCAAACAGCTGATCAGCATCATCGGCAACGTTTTCAATTCAAATGTGAGTTGTCCATAAAGGCAAGAGGTGGCCGTTGCTAATGACATGTGGGGCCACATGGTGGAGGCACAAGATTCTGGCATTAATTTTTATGGTTATTGGTGTATATGGCTGTTGAAACTTGAGAGAGAGAGAGAGAGAGAGAGAGAGAGAGAGAGAGAGAGAGTGTGTGTGTGTGGAGAACTGGAGATGGAGAAGAAAGAGGTATCAAGCGTGTGGGGATATGAGAGGAAAAGGAGGTTTTTGATAATGTTGGTTGTTGGATGATATTATGTCTTCTAATTTTTATCTTAATTCATGTGCATAGTTTAGATTTTCTTAATTTGTGTGCGTGTGTTCTTGTGGGTTCGCGCGCAATACAGGGGAAAAAGGAAAAAGAAAAAAAGAGTACTGTCGATTTTGTTCTCTAATTAATTTCATTAACTTCAAGGATACATCAACCACTTTAGAGTACACGAACATTTTTAATTATATTTTTCAATTTATATTATATATTAGTAGGTGTGAGTATTAATATGCTAAATATTAATACTTTATATTGACAAGTAGTATATATGATTGTGAGACGTGAAAGTCTCGATATTCTAAATACTAATACAACTCTATTTATATAATTATTTATTCTATAACACCTTCTACTCATTTGGTTTCCTAATATGCTAAATATTAATCCAACTCCATATATATATATATATATATATATATATTTTGTAAGATCCAATTTTATATATCAAAATAAATTTTTAATTCTTGGCCGAATGCAATGAACTAAAATAAAATTTAAATCTAACGTGAATAAGTGAACATCTATGACATTTGGAACTTGATTTTGATATGATAAAAGTAGATATTTTGGAGGAAATACAGTGGATTGTTTTGAACAATATCTTCTAAATTATACGCACATATATTGCATAACGTTATTTCGTAAGTATGTTGTTGAAAATGCAAATATACACCATTTTCTAAAGATCGATGGAGATCCTCAAATCATGTTGTAGTGACAGTCAAGATTTATGATTATTTGAAGTTTGGACAGCGCGTGAAGGTCATGAATATTAAAGACTGAGAGACCCTCAATAGTGTTTTTGATTTTCTATAACTGAAAATTGTGTTATTTTGAAATGGTCATTTTGAATAATACCAATACATCACTATGTATTTAATTGTTGACATCAATCTTTCAAATTCCTAAAGATTTCAATCAATTAGAAAATAAATCATGTCAAGAAGTTATACACATATTATTATTATTATTATTATATTGTGGTGTGGTATGAAATCTCTTTATTTAAATTTATGTGTGACCGCATAAAGTATATTTAATATGTCAAGTATATAAAATAAAGAAACTATTCAATTTTATCTATCAAAAAATAACATTACTATGTGGTACATTGGTATATGTTCGTACGCAATAAGTGTACATAAATCACCAATTGATTCAGTTTGAAAACATAAAAAAACATTAACGTGTTTATGAATATAATTTGAAAAATTATAAATATAATGTTATGTATGTAAACTAACATTGTATACTTATACTATTACAACTAACATTTCAACTATCATCAAATTTTAAACTTAAAATGTGTAGATCATTTCCGTACATCGTACGGGAGATATACTAGTAATGTAATAAAACACACACTGTCAACTTTGGTTTCTTTCGTCATTCAAATACATATATAATCAATTAATCATTTTGAGAAAATGATCAAATTAAACTTATCTTTTTTAAGTGTTTTCTATATAAACCATAAATAAATTGTTATTCGATAAGTCTCAATAAATTGTTATATAAGGAGAGGTAACATCTGATTTTGAACTTCTTTTCAATAAGATACTATTGAAATTACCACTCTATATCCCAAACAAATGAACTTTTTATGTAAACAAAAAACAAACAATATTTACGGCATGATAAGTCTAACACCATTCTCGTTGTCACATTGTGTATATTTTGATCATGAATCGTATTAATTAATTTTAGATTCATAATTGTTTGTTTTGTATTGCCTCCACACCCACTTCTACTTATATACAGATGATCTTTCTTATAATAATATTTGTTGTATTTTTTCCCCTTGTGAAATGCGCGGATCATTAATGACGCTAATTGGATTAATTTTGTATGTTTTATTGTTTTGTTTTGTGAGTCATGCATCAACCCATTATAAGGCGTTTAAACAAATAGTATTATCATAAGGCAAAATACATTCTTAGCTAGTTAGCTTCCTATATTATATTATTCGCAAAAACTCATGTGCATAAGGTGCATGGGTCGGCCCATTAGACGGACCTGACCCGTACTGACCCGACCCGCCCAAGATCCGGAATATAAATATAATTTCTACCCCAATTCTCTCATTTCCCCTTCTTTCTCCCGACTGCAATCACAATCCTAACCCTAGCCGCCTCCTCTTCCCAATCTTCAACCTTCACAATCTACGATCCTTCACCGTTCTCCCTAATCCTCGACACTAGCTCTGCGCGATCGGTGGTTCACGACATCAGAACAAGTGATCCTTACGTTGTTATCGACTGTACTTCTCAGGTTTCTCTCTCTCTCTCTCTCTCTCTCTCTCTCTCCATCGCTTTCTTCTCCATTTTTCTTAAACGTTCTTCATCAATTGCAACCTAAACTAATTATTAATTCTGTGTTTTGAGATGTTTGGGTGAAATCACCCAAAGTTAATTGATTGGAATGGGAATATCATCCCTAATTTGGGCTTCAATTTCAAATCTCTGTTTAATTTACAGTGCTTTATATTATTTTTATTATTATTTTTTGGTAGAGAAGTTTACTATTTTGTATATGTATTGTTTTTAATTGTGTCCATTTGTATATGAAGTATCAATGTTACTGATGATTAGTACCAGATTAGATACTTGTTAGTATCTGAATTTTAGGACAGATTTGGTTTTGTGTTTTGCTGTGCATTTTGACTTTTGTGTATTGAGTATGACATTGAAAACTGAGTGGTACCATTTGATGTGTTGATTTGACTGCTTAATTTGAAATTTTATATAATTAGTATGAATTATCATGTTAAGTATCATTTACAATGCTTATTAGTACCAATTGAATCAGAAACACGTATCAAATTTTTCATAATTTTTTATTTGTTATATTTTTGTTAGATGTTATGTTTATGTCTTTAGAATTCGGTCTAACCTGTTTTGCCTCTTTCATTGTTTGAATGTGTGTGCATTTATGTATGAAGTATCAATTCTCATGCTGATTAGTACCAAATGAGATGCTTATAAGTATCAGAGTTAAGTCATATTTTATTTTATGTTTTTATGTGTGTACATTTTCATTTTTGTATAGAGTATCAATTTTTCATACTGATTAGTACCAAATGAGATGCTTATAAGTATCAGAGTTAGGTCAGATTTTATTTTATATTTTTATGTGTGTGCATTTTCATTTTTTGTATAGAGTATCACATGGGAACTGAATGATACTATTTGATTTGATTATATGTATCAATTTTGAAGTATTGTATTGTATAGTATGTTGTTTTCTTATGTGTGCATGTGTGAGTTGAGTATTAATTAGCATGCTGGTTAGTACTAGTTTGATTTGATTTGTATTCCCCTAACTGATTTTCTAACTTCATTTTTTTGGTTTGTAGTCCTTTGGTCGAAGGAAGTTTCGAGCCCTGTACTATGCCCGTATCGCCCTTGCTGGAATGAATGATTTAAGATTTGAAGTTTATATAAGTCGGTGATTGCATTCATGAACAAGAAGAAGAAGTGATTGAGAATTTTATATTTATTTTTAGATAGTTGTGGTGTTATGGCTGGATATTTAATACATTTGAACAAACGCTTTGGTATGTTTTGATTTGGTGGTTTGGATTTGTTACATGTGGGGAGTTGGTTATGGTTGAAACATGAAGTTGTTTGTAATGTTGGACATGATTGGATGGGTTAAAATTTTGTGCTTGTATTATTTGTGGTATCTGTGATAGTGAATAGATGTTTTGAATTATTTATTTTTAATCAATGGAACTGCGGTTAGTATTATTTTATTTTAAATTTTGTATAAAGTATACAAATTTATGTTGAATTTTGTCCTTCTAATAACTAGTACAACCTGTATTGACAAGACCCATATTTATTTTTAGAGACAATCGTACTATCATTTGTTAAGTTATAAAGTATTAAATGTTCAATAAAAAAGTATCCATTTATTCGACGTGAATGTATCATTTGATATACATAATCTGATTTCAAGTAAAGACGTATTTATTTTCAGAAATGATATTAATATCATTTGTGAAGTTATAAAGTATAACATTTTAAAAAAAGGTAACATTACATCCTGAAGAGTATCATTTAGTTGGCGTAAAGGTATCAATTGATAGACAAAAACGTATCGTTTAAGAATCAAACGTAATATCAGTTTAAGAGAAATGGATTCAAACAAAGACAAAGGAAAGCAGCAATCGTAAATAATTCAACGTACCAAAAAGTGCCAGTGAGAAACTTTGAAGTGTTTGATATATAATACAATAACCTACAACATCCAAAGCACACCACGCTCAACTCAAATTAAGCACCGACACCATTCTGATTGTTTCTCCCCATAAACACAAGAAATTAGTCCTAAACCTCATTTCTTACTCACCAACAACAAGATCAAAACCACGCCACGCTGTAAAATAAGCATCACCATCATTCCAATTGTTTCTCACCATAAAGAGGCGCCAAGAGCTATAAATAATCAATGCCATCAATTTTTACTCACCCTCACACACAACACGTTCTTTCAAACAATCATATTGCACCGTGGAACAGTTGTTAAAGCAAATCAGCCACGTTCATAGGCATTTCATCAATATGTGTGCTGTAATATTGCTCAATATCTCTAAGGATCTTGATATCATCACTTTTGACAAAAATTTATGGCAACACCCTGTACACATCATAATGCAATGGTATTATGGACCCATATTACCTAGTGAATTTAAAGCAGGGTAAGAGGTTACAGAAGTTTGCACTGTACCTTTCTCCCAAATCGACCAGATCATGCAATTCTATGAATGTAGAGCTCTCGATTGTTAGGGAGATCATAATTAATCACCAGAGAAACCTATGGAAATTCAACACAAAGACAAAGCTATCCATCAATATACTCATATAAGACAACAAACGCGAGAATTCACAACCATAAAATTAAGATAGGAATCAAGATTCAAGCCGCAGAAACGTATGAGCTATGAAAAGAAACAAAATGAAACAGAAAATTGAATACAAAAAATATTTGAATAAGCATCATAATTATGCAATTCAAAACCACCTTGGCCCGTAAAGAAGAAAAGAAGAGAATAAATTGATTAAGAATCAAAATTCACAGTCGCCTTTAATCATTCAATAAAATTCCACCACATAAACTCAAATACCAAATTTGAAATAAATATTCAATTGTCATAATACACAAAATTAATTTCACAACTGCAATCCACACAATTTAATAGTTTTGATTGAATTATAGAGTCTCACCTTGAAATTTTCGAGCTGCACAAAAAATAGAATGGAAATTCAATTTCTTCAATGTAGAAGTTAATCTCTCTATCGTAGCTTCCGGCACGATGGTTCTGGCCTTCCGTCGGCGGCGCTGATGGTGGCATCGGTCGTGAGAGGTCGCCGATTCCCTCTCGTCATCGTGTGGGTCGCCTTCTCCACTCTCTCTCGGCTTTGCACATGTTTTCTGTATTTTTCTTTTTTTATTTAGGGCTGAATTTTGGTAGTGGGCTGGATCCAGATTGATGGGCCGACCCATCTGATGGGCCGGCCCATCAGTCTCCTGCACATGAGACCAGCCCTATATTATTATGTTTTATTTCGATAGGTCCCTATATAATTTTTATATTTTAGTGGGTCTTTTTACTACTAAAATACATTTTCTCAGGTCTTTGTACTTTTTTATTTTGTTTCGAAAGGTTCCTTAACCATTTTTATATTTTGTTTCCTACAGAGGTACGATATATTGTCAAAGTAGAAGTATATAATAAAACATAAAAAATGTGCAGGTACCTGTGGAAACAAAATATAAGGACCTAAGAATGTGTTTTGCCTTATCATAATATAAGATAGGGTAAGTTACACATTAATGTGTGACCTTTCAACTTTTTAACAAAAATGTCATGGTCTTTAATTTGAATATTTACAATTTAGTGTTCGACCTTGTAAACTTTTATCAAATCTATCCTAAAGTTAATTTTCCGGTATCCTATAACCTACTTGAATCGCCGGAAATCTGAGGTGATTTTTTATAATGTCATATCAAATAAAAAAATCAAAAATGTCAATTTAAACTATAAAATAATATATTCACAAATAAAAATAAAAATTTACATTTTTTATTTCTCTGAGGACATTTTTGTTAAAATGTTGAAAAGTCATACATTAATAGGTAATTTGCCCTATAAAATATGCATGAATAATTGGGATGATTATATAAAATATTATTTAATTATAATTAAGGAGTAGATATCCTGTCAAATATAGTACCGTATTTGAGGAGAATCAGAAGATTCACAAATAGGTCACACTTAGTGGGGTGTATTCAATTCAGATTTCATTAGATTTTAATGGATTTTAAAAAGTCCATGGATTTCTATGGATTTATAAAATCCATAGACTCCACATGGAGTCTCCCAACTCTACATGGAGATCCATAGACTCCACATGGAGTCTAGATATGGATTTCGGACAATTTTAATGGATTTGAAATCCTTTTTGCCAGCACTCGCTGGAACACAATGACCGTTGTATAGGGGATAAAATTGGACCCAGCGACTGCGGGAAGACAACGGCTGCTGAGAATGAGTGTCGATCGGTCCCAGCGACCGCTGGGAATTAGTTTCCGCAGGCCCCCAGCGACCGTTGGACGAAATTTGCAGCAGCAAAACATTATCGACTGCGTCTCCTTCGATGCTGCGCTCGTTAGTAGCAGCATCTTGATGGCTAGAGAGAGACGTAAAGTTGTCATGTACCATAGAAAGCAAAACACTTTCCGTTGACGTGTAAAGCTAACACCCCTATATATTTCCTACTTTTCCCTTCAATAACAATTCATTCTCACACAATAAACAAATTAAAGCAACCATTATTCCTCTCCTCTTCCAGTTCCATATATCTTCTACTCACCACAAATTAATCACTCAAAATTTGATTTGATTCCCATATAGCGATGACGTCGGCTCAGTCCCACAATGAAGAAGCTCCAGCTGCATCCAATAAAACCACAACAGAACCGCAAGATCTATAATCTTCATTTGAAGAATCCAAGAAAAATAAAACCCATGGCCTTGAAGAAGAACCGGAGGGGAGGGAGAAGCTGAAGAGACACCGGGTGGAGGTGGCGGGTCGGGTCTGGATACCGGATATGTAGGCCCAGGAAGAGTTTCTCAAAGATTGGATCGACTGCGTCTCCTTCGGCGCTGCGCTCGTCAGTAGGAGTATCTTGATGGCTAGAGATTCAAGATTAATAGTTTTTGTCTACTTTATAGCTTTTCATTTGGCATAAGATGTGCACTGCTTTCATGAAACAGAACTCGAAACATAGTATAATAGTAAAATTGTCCAGCGGCCACTGGGCCGCAGCGGTTGCTGGGAACCGACCACCTTATTCCCAGCGACCGCTAGAGTACATCGCGCGCTGGATTTTCCAAATCCATCGAAATCTCGTGTCTGGAGGTCGGATTTCATCCTTCGTAATTTTCACGTGAAATCCAGCCGAAATCCAACGAAGTCAATGACTTTTTAAAGTTCGTGGATTGTTGAATACCTCAGAATTTTAAAGGACTTTTAAAAGTCTGGATTGAATACACCAGGATTTCATTGGACTTTTAAAAGTCTGGATTGAATACACCAGGATTTCATTGGATTAAAATAGTGATTTTATATAAAATTTGAAGGCAAAAATTTGGGTACACATATTGTTCCGTACTGATTCATTCAAACGGAAATTTATGATACTTTTCAGTATTAAAAGTGATATATTTTAGTATTAAAAAAATATTTTTCAATCCAGACAATAGAGGATAATTAATAATTACAAAAATGTCACCATCTTTTTTATTTTTATAGTAATTTTCAGAAAAATAAACGTAATAATTTTTTGTATTATAAATGATACAATTTTTACGTCAAATATAAGACTTTATGTACATTTGATCAGGGTCGGTCCTGAGGGTAGGCCAGTTAGGCCTCCGCCCAGGTCCCCACTATACATTTTGGGGCCTCAAAAATTGAAAAAAAAAATACTTAGATAACTCTTAAAAAATATATACATAAATATATATAAAGTTTTAGCCATCTCTCTTACACTCTATTTTTTGATTTTGATGAACTCTTATACGGACAATCTCAAGGTAAAATCAATTTTAGTAATTAGTTTTGTTGTTTATATTTTTTTTCTATATTTAAGTTTAATGTGAATTTTTTTTAAGATTTTGTGTTGTATTAATTTCATTTTTGAAATTAAACTATTAATCAACTATCCATACTCTAAACAAAGATTCAATACGAAAAAGGCACCATTAAAAACTCATTTTTTTTCCCATCAAAACTGAGATGTTAAATTTATGATTTTTATTCCCCAATTTTGTGTTCACCAAAATTCAAATATAAAATATCACAATAAAAATTGAGTTGTTGCCATTTTGAATCATTCTTTTTAATATCATCAATATCTTTCTTTCATGATTATTTAATTAATGAAAGCGTTTGTTACTTATAAAATTCACAAATTGAATTTTCTAAACATGGCTTGTACCTTTTCAAGATTTATGATAATTAAGACTAAATGGAAGAAACTTCAAGATGCATGTGAAAAAAATAAAATAAAATTCTTAAGACCCTTCTTCTCACTTCGCCATGGAGCTCTAAAATATCAAGGTCGGCCCAACATTCGATTTACAGGTGACCATCTAAAATTTTAATAGGGGTCAGCTCACTCATGTCACTCAACTCTGCATGGACAAGTCGTACGAATGAAATTCTCTATCTCACTTGATGTTCCATTTTGATTTTTGTAAGATTTTCATCCATCTTTCTTCAATTTCAATTGTGTTAGTTTAGTTTAGTTTTATAATTATTATTTAGGGTTCATTTCACCCAATTAGGGCTTATATTTATTTTTTAATATTTTTTTATTTTTTAGTTAATATAATTGATTAATGGGGTTGATTATTCCAAAATATGAGTATATAATTTTTAAAAATTTCAATTTTTAGCAATGAATGGTAATTATGATTGGTAATACTCCCTCCGTCCCATTTATATAGTCTCTATTACTATTTTGAGGTGTCCCAATTATATAGTCCCATAGCTATAAATAGTATTAATTATCATGGTAATATACAAATATACCCTTGCTATGTATTGAAAATTAAAACTCAACCATTTAAATTTTTTAGAGTTATTAATTTTAAGTAAGGGTAATAATGGAAGTTAAGCTTTAATATCTTATTTTCATAAATATTTTTAATCTACGTGAGAGGATAAAGTGGACTATATAAATGGGACGGAGGGAGTACTATAATAAATTTTATTTTTATAATAAATATTTAAAATATTAAATTTGATATTGAGACATATAATGCGGACTAGATGATTTTATCCCCAAGTCGCGCTCTCTCCTGGTTATAAATCCACTACCTTAACGTTTGGCTCAAAATTAAATTAAATTAAATTATTTTATTTTTTTAGTATTGTCTTGAATTTCTCTATTTTAGTCTTACAGTATTTGACTTCTCCATTAATTTTATCTAACTAAAAAGTACAAGCAAATTTCAAATCCAAGCTCAATATTATTTTTAAACTTGGGTCAAAGTAAGATATATAAATTTAAAATAAAATAAAATAACTTTATTCGACCCAAAGTTGAATTGTTCCAACTCTAGGGCCTGGGCCAGAAAATATATTTCTTTATAATCAAGCCCAAAATATTTCCATGATTTCTGATTTTGGGGTCCAAAAAGTTTAACCTATTTTTTCCCAAACCAATGTTTGATGGCAAATTTAAAAGGGAAATTACAGTTTATGTTCCAAACAATTAAGTTTGTAACAAAAATGTCCTAATCTATTACCCAAACTATTTACATATTTACAAATTTGAGTTGTGAGCCAAGTTTCGACAACCGAAAATCGATTCCACTCTTTTTAGTTGACATGTTGGAGGCTTTTTAATATAAGGTATAATTAATCATAGTTCAAAACATTTTTATTACAACCTTAATAATTTGGGATATACTATTTGTAATTTTCTCAAGCCAAAACTGGAATTCATTTAACGTCTGAAACTTGAATTCATTTATCCGCCACCAAGGTGAAAAAGACAGATATTCGGCCGCATATGAATAACCGGCATTTTTGCCGTGTAATAATAGATTTTTTTTAGTTATGATTTTAATCATCATCAAATGATGTAAGGGTAACTCTAAAGATAGCTCTCATTTTACTCTTTATGGTCCCTAAAATTAAATAAATTAATAACATTATATCAATGCTCTTTTTTTTATTTAATAAACTAATCTAAAATATCAACAAATCTTTCCCCAATCACCCACTAGATGGAGACACCCACCAAGGTAAAGAAAGTTGGACATCAAAAACTTATGCATGGACGCCGTAGCATCATCCATAGCTTCTCAAGAGCAAAAAAGAAAATTATCAACTCAATCGACATCTGCCACCCAATAACAAATTAATAAACGAATAATTGACGAATATTGAAATGACATTGAGTAAATAGACTTGATTTTTTAATTGTGTAAATCTATTTTGCATTTAAGTGAGATGAGTATACATCTAGGGTGCGGTTTACATGAGGCTCATATATATTAAATTCTTGTAAATTTTTGACGGAGTTTATAAAATTTCCAGTATAGGTCATGTAACGCACAATTATATATTTGTTTACCCATGGTATGAATGTTAAGATATTGGGGGATTATACTTTATTAGGATTTTGAGGAAGAAGATAAGATAAAAAAATAAACAGAGATTATAAGGGTAAAAAAGAACATCAATGTAATGTTATCAATTTATTTAATTTGAGGATTTATAAATAGGTATTTAGAATTACCTGTAGGCTATGTAGCTGATTAGGAGCCAGCCCAATTATGAGGCCCAAGACCAGAATGATTTATTATAGACTTCAGAAATCTCTCCCCCTCCCCCTTTTTTTGGGCAGACTTCAGATTTCAAGCCCAATATAGTCTAGAGTTTTATTTTCTGGCAAAAACTATCCTACTTATCAAAATTCATTTCATAAAAAAATATTAATTAATTAATTATAAAGTCAATGTATCAATTATTTAATTATAAATGTCACTCTCTCTCTCTCTCTCTATATATATATATATAGACACACACATTTAAAATCAGTATTATATTCTATATTCCTTTCATTATGCTAATTAATCAATTACATTTAATTATGACAATTATAATTGTATCATTTAATTAGATTTAAACAATCTTCCTAATTTTATGAGTATTATTTTTTGTGATAATATATTTTGATTAATTAATTTTTAAACGAGTTTCAAAATCATGTGTATTGGAATTTTTTTTTCTCTGAAAGGATAATTTCCTCTATAAATAGGAGCATGATAGTCATTTGGGTATTGCATTCTTCTTCTACAATTCTTTAAGAGTACATGTACTTCTTTCTATTCTTTTTCGTGCATTACATTAATTAGTATATATTATTGGTGATTTTTTTATTTTTTTTTGAGAATCCATTTTTGAGGGAGGGAAGGAGGGAGTAACAAAAAAATGTGGAATCCCAAGTGCAAAAGAACGGAGTTTTATAGAAGAACATTAATCAGCAAGCTAGCTAGCCCATCAAATTTTCTTGACTTTGATGCAAATACAAATCTCAAAAATCAATACGATGACATATCTCCGCCACCAGCATCGCCACCGCCACCGCCGCCGATGACTTCCTGCAGCGCTGCCTGACCCACTCCCTGGAACGCACCTTCCACAAACCCTTGCAGTGCAGCCACCATTATATTTCCTCCCAAACCACCACCCCTCGCCGGCTGATTAATGTTCTGCGCCGCTCCAGCCATGGGTCCATAGGGTACGATCGCACCCGTACTCGCACTGTGCATCAAATGAGGCTGCTGCGGCGGCCTCACGAAGCTGTTGACTTGCGCCGCCGCATGCGGAGGAGCTGCAAACTGGCCATAGGCGTTCATCCCACCGCCACCGACACCGACACTCGCGCTATGCATCAATTGACTCATGTGATGATGAGAAGCTCCAGCCACCGCCGGCGGAGCCGAACGCTGGTGCTGCAGCATAGGCTGAGGAACCGCGTTGGTGCAGTCCAAGTGCACGTCGAATTCGCAGGAATTGCAGCGGTAGAGCCACTGCCCCGACCCAATTTTCCGACAGATATCGCAGGAAAATCCTTTCGAATTGACATACGGATTCTTGAAAGTGAGATCGAGATCGCAGGAGGCGTGAGATTGGAGCCTGATCTTGAGCGGTTTGGAGGCGCAGCTTACGTGGAGATCGTACTCACAGCGGGCACAGTGGTAGTTCCAGGAGTCGTCGGTGTGGCCGCAGGCGTTGCAGCTGAATCTGCCGCCGGGGTAGGTGGAAGCCGTGAGGAGAGAGAGGTTGCATCCGCCGTGGGAGGGGTGGGTGATGAGCTGCGGCAGCTTGGCGCAGGATTGGTGGAGGGTGAAGTTGCAGGGAGTGCATGTGTACATGATTCCACTGGATTGGAGCTTGCATCCGGAACAGAGAGTTTGAGGGTTGTAGACAGAGAGAGGGTGGAGCTCGTGGGGGTGAGTGAAGTGCTTGAGGGTTGAAGACGGCGGCGCCGCCGCCGGAGTTTGGCTGTTCATTCTTCCCATGAGTGTGTATCTGTGTGTGAAATATGCACATGGAGTGGAGGTGATGGAGAGTTTTAGTCTTATAGAGATCCATAGGACGTTGACTTTGGGTAATTGGATGCAAAGTCAAATACTCCAACGCGTTTCGATTTGCATATAATTATATTTATTTATTTATATAGTATATAATTTTATATATTAATCGTATTGATATATAAGTTAACATACATGGACTGATGGAGGATAAAAATTATTTTAGGAAGAAAATGTGTAGGTGAATCAAAAGGCTAACAGTTATATTCTTTCTTTTTCTTTTTCCTTTTCCCTTTCTTTTCTTAGTTGATTGACATTCTTTTTAATCAAGTAAGAAATTAATCCATAGAGCTATTTTAGCGGACGAAATCCTCTAGTCCGCTTTTGGTGTCCCACGTCAAAACTACGTAGTTTTGATCATTTTCTAATCTATTCAATTTTTTTGATCATTTTCTATTCTATTGATTTTTTTAACGGCTCATCTCAAGCCAAGCCGTTCACAATACTTTAAGTGGTAATTGTATCTCTCTCCAAATCATAATCCCAAAAAATACGCACTATCCAACAACAGCACACAGTTTTCTTCTCTCGTTTTTCTTCCACCATTTTTCTTCTCCTCCATCGACGACTCCCAACAACAGCAACCCGTAATATTACATCGTCGTCAATGATGTTTAATATGTTTTAGTACGCGTCTCAAGTGTGTATATCCATGCTATTTCATATTACTGTACTTTTGCAAAACTCTCTTAATCGTGTTTAATTCTTAGAAGTTTTATGACCTTATATCTTGTTTAATTTTTAGAAATTTTAAGATGGCCTCAAATTGTAGGTTTTTTTTTTCTGCATTCTTTAGGATCTAAGCAATCATTTTCATGGCTAGTGGACGTTCATCTTATCGACAACTATATTTTGAAAATGATAATGAAGAATTGCATAAGGATGATCATGATATAGTTATTAACTTCAATGAAAAGCAGATCGCCAGTTTGAACAGTAGGGAAGATTGTCAATTTGAATTTGGTATCGAAGAATTGGATAAAGTTGCTCATAATATGACTAGCAGCTTCAATGAAAATGAGGAATTCAACTTTGAAAGTTTGACCAACGATAAAGATTGTCCAAAGATTGGTTTGGAGTTTGACACAGAAGAAGATGCTTATCAATTCTATTTAGCATATGCTAAACGAGTTGGTTTTAGTATAAGGATGAGCAAAAGCCATAACGATAAATTTGGCAAATTAGTTGATCGGATTTTTTGTTGTAGTGCTCAAGGGGAAAGGAGGCCTGAAAAACGTGATGCTTATGTGCAAAGAGCCCGTCCACAAACAAGATTTCGTTGTGATGCTAAAATTAAAGTTAGTGCTCGACGACGGAATGATGGAAAATTTTGTGTAATTCAATATGTTGAAGAGCACAATCACTACCTTTCAACTCCGAGCAAAACACACCTACATAGAAGTCACAGGAAGATAGCTTCATTTGATGCCTTACAGATACAAATGGCAAATGATGTTGGTATTCCACCAAAATCCTCTCATGCTCTTATGGCAAGACAAGTTGGGGGAAGAGAGAACTTGGGTTTTATTCCTCAAGACTATAGAAATTATTTGCGATCGAAAAGAACAAAAGATGTCAAAAGTGGGGATACTGGAGGAGTACTGGAGTATTTGCATAAAATGCAACTTAATGATCCATATTTTTTTTTTATGCTATTCAAGTAGCTGAAGATGATTTGATAACCAATATTTTTTGGTCTGATGTAAGATAAGAACAGCTTACTCTCATTTCGGCGATGTAGTCAGCTTTGATACAACTTATAGAAAGAATAATGAAGGTCGTCCAATTGCATTATTTGTAGGTGTGAATCATCACAAACAAACCGTGATTTTTGGAGTTGCATTGTTATATGATGAAACCTCTTTAAGATTTGAGTGGTTGTTTGATACATTCACTGTAGCTATGCGGGAAAAAAAAACCAACAACTATTCTTACAGATCAAGATGCAGCAATGGCAAAGGCTTTAGCTTCAACATGGCCTGAGACTTATCACCGTTTATGTATCTGACACATTTATTAAAATGCTGCTATCCATTTAAGTGGTGTTTTTTCTCAGTTCAAAGATTTTGCTAAAGATTTTAGGGCATGCGTATATGATTTTGAAGAAGAGGAAGAGTTTATTGATGCATGGAACAAGATGCTGAGTAAGTATGCACTTGAAGATAATGTTTGGTTGAGGCGTTTATTTGGTTTAAAAGAAAAATGGGCTTTGGTTTATGGACGACAGATATTTTGTGCGGATATGACTACAACGTAAAGAAGTGAGAGCATGAATAGTAGTCTAAAGAAATATGTCAGTTACCAGCACAAGTTTTTAGAATTTTTTAATCACTTCCAGAGACTCATTGACGATCGCCGATATGATGAGATAAGAGCTGATTTTAAATCAAATATAACCATTCCATCTTTAGCTTATCCAGTTGAAATTTTAAAGCATGCTGCTACTATTTATACACCTGAGGTATACAAATGGTTTCTGCAGGAGTGGTATAAGTCACATGATTCTAGTTTAGAATGTTTGGATGATGGGGAAGTGATTGCAAAGTATAAGATTACCCTGCACAGAAAAAGTCATCACCATACAGTTACATTTAATTCGACAACCAGAAAATCTTATTGCAGTTGTATGAAATTTGATTTTGCTGGAATTTTATGTTCTCATATTTTGAAAGTATTTACATTGAAAAATATCATGAAGATCCCAAATGAAAGCATATTGAAAATGTGAACGCGTAAAGCAAAAGTTGGATTATTTGGAGTAACTGAATCAAATTCCGTAAGTCACTTGGATCCAAAAATGCTTCAAAATATGAGATATAAGGAATTGTGTGGATTATATGTTCAATTGGCTACGAAGGCTGCGGAGAGTGAAGATACTTACAAAATGGTGAAAGCTGGTTTTTTGAAGATGTTTGAAATGGTAGATGAGAGATTACAAAATGGGAAATCAAAGGTTCAACAATCAAAGTCAACAAATTCTGAGCCTTTACCAATAGCTACAAATTCGGGTCCATTTTTGTCATCCAATAGTGAGGTGATGCATATTCACATTTTTTTAGCTCATTGAATTTAGTTTTAACTTTGATATATCCAACTAAAATAGTTCTTTGTTATAACTATTTTTTCAGTTACAGGTAACTTTCACAAGTTCAAGTCAACAAAAAATTTTAGGATCGTCATTTTCAATGGGCATGACTGATTTATTATTGGTAATACAAGTTCTATATCACCTTTAATGTAATTATTATTGTTATATGAATTATAATTTAGTAATTACATACTTGTGTTTTATGTAGGCTCAACAAGCTCAACAACTACCCAATTTAAGCTACATGATGACAAACAACTGTGAGCAAAGCAATGACTATCACTATGGAACATGAAGTTATGCTACAACCATACAATTTAGGCTACATGATGTTATGCTGCAACCTCTAAAGACAAATCTTGCTGCTTTAATATATTATGCTTTAATGGAACACAAATGGTTACAATTCATTACCTTTTGTGCTGTTTTGGGTTTTGAGCTACAAATTATTATGTTCTTGAACATTAGCTTGTAAGGTTATTAGACTTGTTTTCATTAGAAATAGCATATCTTTTCTGATATTTGTTTGCACTTCCTAAATATCTGACTCCCGTCATTTAAAAGATAGTAGATTGGGTTGAAATTTATTTAAAAAAATCTGATTGTCCATTTACATGCTCCGAAGACATGTTTTGTTGAGATAAAAATGATCATGAGTAGTAGAGACCCGAGACATATTTATTTATTTGATATTTGCTGCGTTTCTTTAATTGATCCTCACAGTGGTATAGAGCCATGGTTTTGTGTATGTTTCGTTGTGTGCTATAGCATGAGTTAATGGTTAATTTATACTAGACGTTATTTTGTTGTGAGCTTGCATGTTAAAAATGTGAAATTTACGTGGGTTTCTTTTATGAACTTCATTTTTGCATTCTGTCGAACACCTTGTGAGCGTTCTTGTTATTAAGCTGTAAGCCAGTTGTCATATGAACTATCGCTGAGAAGGTTGGTCTGTGGTGTTGCTAGAGAGACATACACCCTGCTGAACCATGAGTGTGCTTCTGGTGCATATGGGTTGGGCGAACATGTAGCCAAAGTGTGCATTCTCATATGCACACCAGGTATTCGACGAAATGCCTGAATGAAACATGGCTAAAATCAAAAGAAAAAAGACTAAAAAAGGAACCCCACCAACCAAGCTCTGATGGCAAAATCATCTAAAACAATTTTATTTTTCGAGTTCCCCCAATCACATAGCCTAGTTTATGCAAAATCCATTGTGAATAATAAGGCATTAATTAACTCATGTTGTAGTGAGTTAAGAGAGGATTTGTAAAATTGACTATTTTCTGCATTCTTTACATGCTTTTTGAACATTTGCGCTCTTCATTTTGAGAGCAATAATAAGATTCAAAAGTTATAACAGAGGAAAATAGTATAAATAAAATAAATCACATACGTGTGTTGAGATTTCTTAAGAATTCTTTAAATATAATGATTCTTTTATTACAAAATGAAGTCAAGAGCGATTGTGCTCGAATATCACTCTCAATAACACAGTAAAAGTTATATAATATGATCATGGACAAATAGCTCATTCTACTCAGGTTTGCTTCTCTTTAGGAGGATCCAGACCAAGTATAAAAAGGGCTCTTCCCTGCACATTTATTTTGCAATATATGATTAGTTTAACAAGAACTGAAGTCGTATAGATATAAAGAAAGAACTAGCCTTATAATACATTAAGCTGAAATACAACAGGTGCTCCATATTCATTTCTATCCAGTAGCATCAGAATATTCATAATTCATCATATAGCTATCCAGTAAAGCACAATATTTATCCAATATCATTAGGATAGATGATCTAAAAATATGTTTCTCTTCCTCTACTACCTGGAGCTATTTGAATTCTTTTATGAAAAATCCAAAGAGAAATATGGAAATAAAAGGAGATCGAATGACTGACTAAAGGGACTAAAAGAAGAGAGTTCAGCATTAACTACTGTTTCTTTTCCCCTAGAGCCTAAAACGAATAATAAGTAATTTTCTAATATGTGCAGCATAACATTAAGAAAAGTTAAAGGCAACAACCAAAATGCATCAAGATAAATAAAGCAATTAGAGATGAGGAAAGACATAAACCATCCATAACTAAGAGAATATTTTCTCAAGAATATATTTCTCATTCAACATGTGTGATTCGTACAATCATATATGATTTATTTAAGCCTTGTGGAAAATATAATGATCTGGATTTATTATTATAGCCTAAAAGCATGTTTTACTTTGATACCGGCAAGAGCAATTTGTTTATAAAGATAGATAATCTCCTTCTCTTGAGCTCTTTTTTGGAATAAAGTTCCTAAAAGCATTCCATTTAATGATGGAAGAAAAAACTTCTAAGAATTAAACACGATTAAGAGAGTTTTGTAAAAGTACAATAATATGAAATAGTATGGATATACACACTTGAGATGCGTACTAAAACATATTAGACATCATTGACGACGATGTAATATTACGGGTTGATGGAAAAATGTAGAAGGTCATATAGATACTAAACACAGAAGTTAAAATAATCAACTCACCTAATAATTTTGTGGAGAGAAAAAATGAAATTGGCAGAAGAATCAGAAGGCGCCGCTAGTTGTTGTGGGAGGATTTTTTATTGAGCCGCAGAGGATTTTTGGAGGATTTTTCGACGAATCAACACTATTTTTCGACGAAATTGACAAAAACGCTGCTGTTGTTGGAGGATTTTTCGACGTCGATGAGGGAAGACGTTGCTGTTGTTGGGAGTCGTCGATGGAGGAGAAGAAAAATGGTGGAAGAAAAACGAGAGAAGAAAACTGTGTGCTGTTGTGGAGAGTGCGTATTTTTTGGGATTATGATTTGGAGAGATATACAATTACCAATTAAAGTATTGTGATCGGCTTGGCTTGAGATGAGCCGTTAAAAAAAATTAATAGAATAGAAAATGATCAAAAAAATTGAATAGATTAGAAAATGATCAAAACTACGTAGTTTTGATGTGGCACACAAAATAGGACACCAAAAGCGGACCAGAGGATTTCGTCCGCTATTTGAGTGGCTATTTTTATGCAGTGAGACTTATTTTATTTAATTAGATGTTGTGTAAGAATATATATTTAAAAGATGGGTGGAAATATTAATGAATGCGATGCATGAGTGGGGCCTTCCAACAAAAAATGGTTGGATAATTTCAAATTGACGTAGTCAATTCCACAATATTTTTATATCCATGATTTTTTTTTTATATTTACTTTCTTATCAATTAATATCGTTAGTATATTTGTATTGTGTATATCCCCTCAAAAATATTTATATTGTGTATATATTTCTTGAGGAAATATTGATTTACTCCAACACATGCAAATGTATAAATACAAAATATAATTGTAATATCTTATTTAGCCACTGTATCGCATCATGGTGGCGAGGATGTACAAAGTCGAAAAAAAGAACTTTTTTTTTCTTTCTAAAAGGCTTGTACTTTGAAGGTGCATGCACGTCTGACTACTTTTTCCCAAAAAATAAAGATAAAAATAAATTTAATAAATGAAAGCAGATATTACGTTAAAATTTCAGGGCTTGTTTTGTTTTATTTTCAACATCAATTTTCAATATTTTCTAGTTCAATTTACGAAGTGTATTGATTTTTGTAAAAAAAAATGTAATGGTTTTATTTTAATGAATAATTTAATATTTAGATTTATATGTTTGAGAAATGAAATATATGTTTGTTTGATTATATTTTCAATTTGAATTTGTGGTTGAGATGAAAAGATAAATATTTGTATGATTATGATGAATTGATGAATATTTAAATAATAAGTCCCATTGTAATGATATGATGAATAGATTATATAGATTGAAAAAAAAAAAATTAGAATTAAAAATAAGTAAAATAAATAATTTTTCAGTATTTTGAATAGTAAAAATGAAAAAATTTCATTTGAAAAAAAAAAAACGGAAGCTTTTGCTATATATTTTCGGGCCTTGTGGTGAAAGTGACAACTCACTACGATTGAGTTTGAACAAGTCAAATTGTACGCACACGTGATTGATTACATCAAAATTTGGGTGTGAATCTTCGGGACTATATATGCTACCAATATATTACACACACATATATATTTAATATACATGTTGCACTAAAATGCGCTAAATTATAAATATTAAGAATTGTGTCAGGCTAGATTTTAAGAAAAATAAATGTACCTGGAGTCATAATGCGCTTTGGGTAGTAGTTCAATTTTTGTAAAGAAAATTCAGATTGACATTGAACTTGCAAGTTTTATCTTGGCTCAATTATGTTGTAGGTTTCATGTTCTCTTTAAGTCCATCATATCTCTTATGTATAGCTTCACTTGGAAATGGAGTAATTGGATAGCATCGTGAACTTGAACTACACCAAATAGATTTTTATATCTAATGTAAAAATTAAATCAAATTTCGTTATAATTAAGCCGGACTAATATGGTTATAGTAATGTGAAATAAATTTGTTTGATTAGAAAATTAAAACAAGTTAACGAATCCAAGCTGATTTAGCGTACTAAACTCTTATATTAACCGGACATAACACGAATAAGACGGTCTAATTTTAGATGGAATCCCAAACTCGATTAGCTTCTAATCATGATTTCATTTGTTACAATTTACCACCAAAGTAGGGGGCCAAAAACAAAAAATAAGAAAACTCCCGGGGCAATTTTTTTATATTAAAAACTCAAACTCACGCCTCTCGGCATCAAATTAACCGACTCAAGGCACCGATAGTAAATAAGCTTGGCGCTAAGCAAAATCAAGTAAACACAAAAGGGGATTGAAAACCAGAGAAGAAATGGCGTTGCAATGGATGATTCTGGCTTACGTGGTGGCGGCGGAGGCCGCGGTGGCCGTCATCCTGACTCTGCCGTCTCCGAAAGCCATACGATCTCGGATCGTGTCGGTCATCTCGCTAATTCTCCAGCCCTCGCTCTTCGTCATACCTTTCGCCGGTTTCCAGCTTCTCGGTATGCGCATTTCTTCATTCTTCCGGAACTGATTATTGATTTCATTTTAATTGAATTTTGGTTTCGGTTGATGTTAGATATATACTGGAAAAATGAGCATCGGTTGATGTGCACTGGGGAGGTCTGCACTGCCGCTGAGAGGGATCGCTACGAGAAATCGGTAATTCGTTTCGATCTTTGTTTTTGTTTCTCAATCTGTGTTGTAGTTTTTCAGAGTATTCTCTGTAATGCCATTTGTATTATGTGATGAAATTTTGGCTTGCTTTTCGTCTTGGAATGAATATAGGCTTGTTTTGGAGCTTGAAATTATGGTGGAAAGTTCATTTTTGGTTGATGTTGATGTAATTGGTACTAATTTGTTATAATCTCGTGCATTCATCGTGTCTATAGCACCTATGTGTAAGCATTGTTAATTTGTTATTAGCTACTCTACTTTTATTTTTTTTAAAATCCAATCATGTATGTAATCTCTAGTTATTAAATGAGCCATCTTTCATTTCAGCCAAAACATTAGTACATTGCTATGTGCTTGCTCTTTTTGGTAGTTAATTTTCTCTAAGTTTTGAGATGAGGCAGTTAGTGAGAGTGCTTATGAATCTCGGCTATGGTTTTCATACAGATCTATAAGTCTCAGAGGAATGCGGTATTGTGTGTTGGTGCATGCCTCCTCTATTGGTAAATGACTCAGCAATTCAACCTTCATGTCTCGAGTTTGTTTTCTCGTGTACTGTTACATTACGTCCCTGCCTTTGAATCGTTGGTGCAGGTGCATCTACCGTGTTTGCAAGTATCACAGAGACATCGAAACCATGGAGGAAACTGAGAAGAGGTACAAGGAACAGTAGTAGCTTTTACGTCTGTTTTGTTTCTCCAATACAGTAGATATGACTACGAGGCTACCTGAAAACATTTTATGACCAGAGATGTCTCTACTTTCTGTGGTAGTTTTTCGTATTTGTGACTACTGCTCTAGTTTTGTAGTTTTCTTTCTCTGAGATGTGGATTGAGCTGATTCCGGAAATAAAATAGTTATTAGATTATGATCGTTTAGACATAGCTCATTCTTGAAGATTAGTGACTTCGTTATCTGATGCTTGTATAGAATCTGGTTTCGTGTAAGTTCATTTTAGTTGGGATTTTGTTCAACAGATGAAAGATACTGCACCAAACGGAACATAAGACTGATTCTATATCTTTTTAGTGGATGACATTTTGGAACTGAATGCAACTTTGTGAATGGTTTGATTGCCCAGTTTTCCTATAATTCCCTTGATAATTTGTTCTATGTGTCCTCACAGCTGTGAAAACTGGACAATCAACCAATCATGAAGAAAAATAAAATAAAGGGATGATAAAAAAAACCACCCTTGAAGCTTAAGCCTGATTACAAAAGTGTTTAATGACTTTCAATACCTTATTAAAAACCTTCCTGAAACGCGACTGGTGTAATTTGTAAGGTATTGAAAATCATTGAGCGCCTTTGTCATCAAGACTTTAAACCTTTTGCCATAAATAAAATGAAAAGTAAATAATATTCCTCATTACTGGGGGAAGGTGCTGGTTTCTGAACCAGATAGTGAATCTTCATCACTGATGGCATAAACACCTCCAACCTTCTGCTCCTCCCAGTCGAGGATCTCGCGCATGTATCGGAACGCTTCGTCAACTGATTGTCGCTTATGCCCTTCTACTTGGCGAACGTAGAGCTTCCCGCCTGTGATAGAGGTGTAAAGCTCCTTGAATTTCATAGCAATGTAGTGAAATGCCTGATGTCCCAGGGTTAGGTTCTTGCCATGAGTCTTTATAGGGCAGAAATCCCTAAACCACTCGCAAACAGTTATGGGGACTTGCTCGATTTTACAATCGAACACATCATATTTGGTCAAGAGCAGGAGAAAGGGTGTGCCCTCAAAGCAAGGACGTCGAGCTACCCTCTCAAAGAGATCTCGGCTAGCCAGCATTTTGTTCCGTTGAAGACCTGTACTGTGCGTCCATAGCTCGTTATAGTTACTCAATGAAACACACAAGACGACAGCGCTCATGCCTTCAAACATGTCTAGGCAATTCCAGGCATGGTGCAGCCTCGGAGAGCTGAGCAGAATCAATTGGTAGCTGCGAATAGAGTAAAGAAAGTGGGTTAGTAGTCTTTACGAAGGAGCAGAGATGATGAACTAGTGAACAGAGAGTCTTACTTTGGCAGGGGTAATTGGGTCTTGGAATGTTGGTTGTATAATTGGGAAACTGCACTTTGATCATCAAATGTGAAATCAACGCATGCTAGCCCATTTGTGGGAGTAACACCTTCAGCAAACAAAATGTCATCTTCTGATGGTTCATACTCGTTGCTTGATATCTCCATCACCTGTGAATAACAAAAACAAAAAACTCGCATAAACACAACTACGCATCTTTCTGCGTATATATAGATGATACTTCTGTGCATTTTGACACTCATTAAACCGCAAGTAGAAGAACATACCCGGTCTAGGAAATATTTAGCAACATCGGGAAGAGATAGGAGTTCCTCTCTTCTCTCGTACGTTTCCTGTACTGCAGGATCCTTCCAAATTTCATGAATTTTAGGAGCATATTCACGCGCAGCAGCAGGAAAGAAAGTGTCTAAATCTCCAGAAGCCATGAGATCTAATAACCAGTCACAGAAATTACTGATTTTCTGGTTAACCGAATAGATGCATTGCCTGCTTCCATCACATTCCGTTTCTCCTGAGAGTAACAAAAACAACATTTACACCAGAAACCATAAGCAATGACATGACTTAACTGAGCGAATCAAGAGATTTTGGTCATCTTATACACAACTGAAAACAGAATTTAGTAAAACCAGAGTAACTACCTGATACAGACCTGTCAGAAGCCAGACCAGCACACACTTCTTTTAGCATGGCCTCCTCTTCAAAATGCTCCCTCCCCTCGAGTAAAATACTGAGATATCTGTACACCTTACTTCGAATTACGAGCTTCGTGTTCTGCAGTTCTTCAGGGGTGAACTTGTTTTTATATATAAACTTGGCCTGTTACAATAAAGAAATACACAAGTGACGAGTTCCTAAAGCAACAAGCAGAAAAGTAAATCGTGTATTCTAGACTACAGTTGGATGAAGTTCATGGTAGCAGAGTCATGCATCTGGAACTTTCAACTAGAACATCTGTGAGAAAGAGATACTTTGTAATTATTTGTTGACAGGAAAAATAAACAGTTGATACACCGTGCTTGTTATTACGAACTTGATCACAAACACAAGACATCCAAAAAAACTCCACACTAATAAGATTACAGGTTATAAATGGTGGTGGACTACTGTACATCAACCATCACCTTCCTTACAATCGAGATTATGAGTTGGCTTTTTAATAACTCTTACAGGAAGAGCATAAAATAGGCAGAAATCCATGATACCTGCTTGAAGATGGTACTTGCCCCAGAGCCCTCCAATCCAAGAAGAAGAAGTTTCTGGACCCTGTCTTGCTCCAGGTACTCAGGAGACAATCTAGCTGATAATGAAGCAGGTTCTTCCATTGTACATTGAGCACGCTCAGATGGTACAGCCAATGAAAATAACGAACAAATGAAACGAACAGAAGCCTGCCTAACAAAAGTTCCAATTCAAACTCTTCAATAGAACATAACTTTAGACACCAAACAAAATTCAAAACCAAAAGGATATCTCGTCTATATATTATCAGACAACCTTTTCCCATATATTTCCTTTAATGTTATTCTGGCCTTCCTCCTCATAGGATCCATCGTCATATAGCCAAAAGTGTGTATCAGGAGGGCACTGAACCTTGGCCAGCTAAAAAGAAAAGAAGACAGGAATTTATAAACTGGCTAGTAACAAAAGATCAAGGATTATCTCAACATTGAAGCAAAATAAGAGATACTAAGTCTTGTAGAAAAGGCAGTTATGTAATGCAACAGGTGATACTTGACAACAACACTATTCTAACAAGACAAGCATCAAATAGAACATAGAGCAAACCGCAATGATGGTTGCCTCAAGTCACAAGGAACTTCAAACATATCCGAAAAGAAGGAAAACACTGTTGTTCAGATATAGATTATTAACATCTGCAGTATAGAAGCAATGAACTGACCTTTTCCAAGTTCCAACTATAGAATTGGATCAGATGTTTAGGACCTGGATCAAATAATGTGACAGATTAAATTGGTTGGATCTACTGGACACAGAAGGTGTCACTAGTTTTTGGAGCGTGCTTTGAGTGCACTCTAGGCCAGAGTAGGGCTCCTTGAATGCCATTCATTTTTTGTTTTCAGCCAAAAATGTCATCCCAGCTTATGTAAGCTATTATATTGCTGAAACTAGCTAGATTTTTATAACCTGCCGAGTTCAAGAAAAGTTTCTAAAGCCTACCGATGGAACAGAGATGACATAATTCCTTCTCCACCACATTTTCTGATTCATGACATTATTTTGTATTACCTTCAAGACTCTGAGCTCAACTTTAGTGATCTCGCGGCCATTCATGTAAACCCTTGTATCACCATTGCTCGCACCAATCTGCAACTTGCCTCCTACATTCAATTTCGAACTGATGATCATTTCCGGCTTCTCTCCCTCCTGCAATAACCAAAAGCAATATCCATGATCCGAACAACTAATCAATAACCACCGAGTCCTTGAGGAAAATAGTATCAAACTAAATAAGAAAAATCAAGGTTGACACAAATTATCCGACCTTCCCCCAAAGCCCAGAATCCTTATCGTACCAATACAACCCCGGCATCAAATCCCTGGGAGGCACTAGACAACCCAACAACTCATCCAATTCCTCCTCCCTCAGCTCTTTCCCATTCACAACAACCTGTTCTGGCCTCACCTGATTAGCCTTACACTCTCTCTCCACCTGCATTATAAGCTGAACCTCCAACCGGCTGCAGAGCTTCAACAAGACCCTCGAACCCTTCCCCAATCGTGCCCGGTTCGCCTCATCAATCGGCTTTCCAATGCACCCCACACACTTCCTCCCCTCCGGCATTGCTCCCATCGCCTTCAGCACACATTTCTTGCAGTACTCTGCTGCACACACAATGCATCGCTCTCGCCCTCGCCCTCGTAACAGTCCATTACTCCCCTTCCCACATCTACTACACCCCCTACCCCTACCCCTACCCCCACCACTAACGCTTAAATCACAATCCCGCCGTTTCATTTCCATTTCTCCCCAATCAGAATTCTCGAGATCATGATGATAACCGGTAGGTTCAGGTACAGGTTCAGCTCCGCCATCGCTGTCGTCATCATCGTCAAAAACGACGGAGCTGGCGCTCAGCCATTTGATATCGGAACTCGTCGTCTCCGAGCTGGAACGGGACTTCATCCATGCCGGATTTCTGGGAGTGAGCGACGGGACCCGTTTGGGGAAAGTGGTGAATCTTGATCTGGGAATCATGGGATCGATGTTGGGCGGCTTGAAAAACGGAGAAGGGCCGACGTAGTCGACGGAGATAGAGTAGTCGAGCTGGTCTTCGTCCGGTAACGGCGCGCCCTCCGGCAGCATCTTCCTCAGCAACTCCTCCCACGGATTGGGCTCCGGCTCCTCCACTTCGGGAACCGCCGCCATTAGTACGTGTTGTGCTGCGTGGAAATGGAGAGCCCAAATAAGAGTTGAACAGCTAGATAGAGAGAGAGAGAGAGAGAGAGAGAGAGAGAGAGAGGTGTTTACGTGGAAGTTTAGTCGTGGCCCGTGGGTGACTGGGGGGGGACGGCGTCGATCAGTACGTCATTGTCTATGAGATTTTAACGTCCATCAAATTTCAATTTTCAATGCTTTGTTGAATATGCATTTTCAGAATACAAAATTGCTTTGTGAAGTATCAATTCGCATTGAATTGACACGTTCAAAATGCTGCCCGTTTCCATACAAAAACCATAAACAAAAAGATAAAGCGAATGCTGCCCGTTAGGCGTTAGGCTTTTAATTAAGTTAAATAGGGAAAATTATGACGTGCTCTTTTGCCACGTCAAATCGTCTATTATACTTTTTTATTGCATTATCTATTTTATATTCAATTTTTTTAGTTTACATTTTCATTTTTTTTTGCTTCCATTTCAACTTATTATATTTTAGTATAATTTTATACTTATTGTTTAGTTTCATCCTACATAATTATATATAATTTATTATTTTTTTAATATTTAATTTTTCAAATAATCAATTCATGATTAAAAAATTATAATGCATTTTAATTGTGTATGATGAATCTCAAATAACACGTGTAAAACTAAACAAAAACACAAGAAAATGAAATTAAAAAAATTAAAGAAATACTAAAATCGAGTGTGCAATAGAGAATGTAACACAAAGGGTGAAACAAATAATCTCATCCCCTATTTTGCTAGTACCCAAATACTATTGAAATCGTACCATTTAAGTAACTTATTTAAAAATTATGGATGTGGCACCATCCTAATGATGTTGGTAGTGACGGACACATGATTTTCACTTGAGGCGGGGCCAACATATACTATAAAAATAATACGAAATATTTCATAATGAAATCAAGATTTAATATTTTTTTAATAAAGTGATGATTCCAAATACATATTAACATTCAAAAATTAATAGCTAAAAAAAATAACATCATAACATTTATCTTCTATTCTTCATATTTTGAAACCGTTGTATTATAATTTGATGAAATATCGTGGATCTGTGAATCATGTTCATGCAAGAGTGAAGGAAATATCAAGAAAAAAAATATCAAAAAGGGTTTCATATATCTAACTGTAATGTAACAGTACAAAGCTTATTTATCTGCTCAACTAGTGTAACTAGGAGCTCTAGAATCTTCTACTACATCTACGACTATAAAAGAGGAAGATACAATCAACGGGTAAGCATGCACATCACATGCTTGTGATGTGCCACATAAGCAATGTATCTAACTGCTGACTTGTTATCTAACGTGCTCTCGCTGCATGCATGTAACAGTATTAGCATTGAGCATCGCTGAAGCTAAACTTCGTCAGTCCCCCGCAAGTCGAACTTGGTGAAGATCACCAAGGTTCAGCTTGGCCAATAAATCTCTGAAGTGTGGACCAGACAGAGCCTTTGTAAAGAGATCTGCAAGTTGGTAGTGAGTAGGAACAAAAAGAGGAGTTATAAACCCATTCTTGAAATGTAATATGGAGAAGTGGCAGTCAATATCCAAATGTTTAGTGCATTCATGAAACATTTGATGTTGAGTGATTTGAATGACAGCTTTATTATCACAGAAAATGTCAATGGGTTTGAGATAGGAAATAGCAAATGCATCCAAAACATAAGAAATCCATAAGAGCTCACGAACTGTGAAGCTAAGACTCCTGTACTCAGCTGCCGTGGTTAAAAGAGAGACCGTAGCCTTTTTTTACATTTCCAAGAAATAAGATTGTTGCCAAGAAAAATGCAATATCCAGTTAAAGACTTTCTTGTATCTAAGCACGATCCCCAATCGGTATCACAAAAAGCAGCAAGATTGAAAGAAAGAGAAACACTGTAGAACAGACCAAGAGAAGGAATACCCTTTAGGTATCTAAGGACATGTACAACATCACTCCAATATGCCACCATAGCATTATTGAGAAATTGACTAAGCTGTTGGACAACATAAGAGATATCTAGTCGGGTAAGATTAAGATAAAATAATTTCCCAACAATCCTACGATAAGAATCAGGTTGGGATATAGACTCTCCAGTTTGAGTAAGTGTAAGACCAGGTGGAAATAATGTAGAAACAGATTTACATCTCAGTAACCATGCCGAATCGATCAAATCAATGATATATTTCCTCTGGCATAAGAAAGTGCCAGTAGAAGAACGTGTTATTTCCATTCCAAGAAAATAGCGAGCCTCACCAAGATCCTTGATGGTAAATGCTTCACATAAGGCATGTTTTACTTGCATAATTTCAGAGAGTGAAGGGCTAAGTAGCAGAATATCATCGATATAAACCAACAGGGCAACAAACACAGCTCCAGAGTCCTTTGTAAAGAAGCAATGATCAGACTCAGAGGAGACAAAACCAAGAGAGGAAAGAAACTTGCAAAATTCCAAATTCCACTCCCGGGAGGCTTGCTTTAAGCCATATAAACTCTTAATTAACTTGCAAACTTTGCCGGAGGAACCTTAAAAGTAATATTGTGGAAGATGCATATAAATGTCATCTGTTAAATGTCCATGTAAAAAGGCGTTGTTGATATCAACTTGATGTAAGAACTAAGAATTTTGGGTGGCTATAGCAATGAACATCCTAACAGTGACTAGTTTTGCAATAGGAGCAAAAACTTCATGATAATCCATCCCAAACTCCTGATTGTAACCCTTAGCTACCAAACGTGCTTTAAAATGTTTTATAGTGCCGTCAGACTTGAGTTCTACCTTATAAACCCACTTGCAGCTAATTGTTTGTTTGTCTGCAGATAAATCCACAATGTCCCAAGTCTGGTTATTCTCCAAAGTCTGTAATTCCTTTTCCATAGCCTCAATCCAATCCTTAGATTGACAAGCCCCATGATAGCTAGTAGGCTCTTTAACAGATTGGATATTGAACAAATAAATGGTATAAACCGGTGTAAGAGAATTAGAAATAACATATGGAAAGGTAGGTGGTGTCAAACTGTGATTAGCAGGAGGAAGTCCAGCTGGAACACTGAAATTGCAAACATAATCATCTAGATAAGTAGGAGGTTTTGTATGTCTAAGACTTCTCATGAGTTGCATCTGTGGGGCAGAGAATGGCTACTTAGCAAACAACTTATTCTGATCAACAGTATCAGTAGAAGAAGAAGATTGGCATGGAGAAAATGATTCATTTATCTGAGATATAGACATATCTGACTGAGGTAAAGGGGGAGAATATGGCAAAGGAGGATCTGAAATGCCTATATGATCATTCTCAAAACTAAAAAAATGAAGTTGCACACATGATGTTTCACTTTGCAGAGGAAAATAAGAAGGGAAAAATTCAACATCCCGGGCTATATATATCTTCTAAGACATGAGATCATATAGTATAAACCCTTTATTATGAGGTGCAAAACCCAAAAATATACATTGAGAACCTCGAGAGCAAAATTTAGATTCAGAAGGAAGTGTATTAGCTTTATATACCAGGCAACCAAAAGGCTTAAGTTCAACAGCTGAAATAGATTGGCCCAACAACAACTCACAAGGTGTCTCCAATTTCAGCACTGCAGAGGGAATTCTATTAATAAGATAAGTGGCAAATATGATGGAATAAGGCTAGAAATGTGAGGGTAGTTTACTCTAGAACATAAGAGATCTGGACACTTGCAAAAGATGCCTATGTTTCCTCTCCACTACTCCATTTTGTTGTGGAGAATAGGCATAAGTTCTTTAGTGCATAATACCAAAATCTGATAGCATTTCTTGTGCCTATCTTCCCACAAACTCTGTCCCATTATCTGCCCTGAAAATCTTGATGGTCTCATGAAATTGGTTCTTAACCATCAAAATAAAACTATGAAGAATACACCACACCTGACTCTTACTAGTGAAGAGAAAGGTCCATGTCATTCTGGAGCAATCTTCAATAATGCTCAGAAAGTAAGGTGTATGTGTAATATTGTATGCTGCATAAGGACCCCAAACATCCACATGCAGTAAGTGAAACAATACATCACTCTTCGTTGCTAACAATGGAAAAGAATTTCTTTGTTGTTTAGCTCGATGGCAGACATCACAACACTCAAGAATGTCATACTCTTCTTCTCTGAATCTCTTTTTAAAGTACTCCATGTGCTTCAAAGTAGTAATAGAGGGATGTCCAAGCAGGTTATGTAACTCACTCAAAGTGGGGAAAACTACAACATTTATGTTTACCGTGAAGAAGAACTCATGTTTAAACACATATAAAGTTCCTTTCAGTCTTCCTATGCCAAGCATTGAATCTGTATCCTTCCTAAAGATACATAAACTATGCGATCATGTTCATTATTATGTACACGTACATTGTTATGAACATGCAAGGTCAGAAAACAATAATGAAAGTAGATAAATGGCACGAGGTTGATAACTCTGTTCGATCAACTGATCTACGTCAGGGGGACTTTTCCAAATCCGTGAGAAATAATTCACTACTCCGTTGTATGGTTACAAAGGCTTTTACACGATGACCTCCCGTCACTCGACCCCTTTCCTACCCATTACAACTTCTTTCGATGAACTAAATTGTGAGCTCCCCTCATAACCTAGACTCCCTCTAGTTCCCACAGAAAATCTCTCCCGAGACTCCTCTAAGTATGAATGAAACATATTCAAACACATACTAGAAAAATAACGATCAAAAGATCAACTCTAGTTTAACAATACCAAATACCTAATGCTTCAGATGTGAAGTCTTTTGGACTTTATAAATTAGTTCTGTGTATTTGTGTATGTGTCACTCAATCGTCACTAAAACTAGTCTGATTCCAGACTATTTATAGATGAGAGACATATCCTTAACATGGAAATCAGAAGTCCTAATCTGACTTGGATTCAATAAGGAAACTTTCCTTGATTGATTCAGACTCTTCTAGTTTAGATGTATTCCTTGAATAGAACTCCTGTTTTCCTTCTTTGATCTTCATTACAAACAAGACAACTTTTATTCTGAAACGTCCATCTTGAATCGACAGCTTCAACTCCTTAAATCTATCATGACACGTCTCTTGGAAACTCTCTGGACAACCATGTACATGATGATGTTCATAAACATGATCTAGTACATATCTTGATCTTCAATCAGATTGACAGCGAAATATTCATTGTAATGTCTAGAACATTATTTTCAATTTTGAACAACCAAAACCTTTGTGTTCTTTTGAAATTGCCATACAGATCATGACAATCTCGAACACCTTAGTGCAGATGGCACTAACACTTCCTTTGAACTATACAGTGTGTTTCCAGAAACACAACTCTTCCTTTCAATGTTTTTGTTAACTGTCCAACATATATGAGATTTTGGGTGAACTCTGGGGCATATAACACATTCATTAATTTGATAGTGAGAGTCACTTGAGCATCTCCCATCATGAATGCCCATAAGCTATTGCCATCTAGTAGGAAAATTCTTAAAGGAGTTTTAAGCCTTCTAATATAGTCAACAATCCAGCCTAACAAAACATGGTTGCTGGTTCCAGAATCTACAATCCATTCATCCTTTTTAATGTCTGTTAGTGCCTTTGTGATATCAATCAGTGAAGTTGGAATCAACGGTATCACAAGCACTATGTTTGTTTATCAAGAGCTCTACATTGCTCTTGTTATAAGTGGTTGATTGTCATTCATCTTTATGGAAATTCATAAATCACTTTTGTATTTGGTTTTTCCAAGTACATTTCAACTGTTCTGGACAACATTCATATCAATGTACGTGAACGTGATTTAAACTTCATGAAGATAACTCAAAGCAAGGAGTTTGGATTGAGCTAAAAAGAAAACTGTTGTACATCGTGCTACAACAGAGATTGTTCAACATGCTGTGTACTACCAGCTAGCTTGAGTGATAGTCTGAAGATAGCCTGTGAACATATAAAAGATTCCGCTGTGCTACCTGATGTGAAGATTCAAAGATCAACAATGTATATTGCAAAGTACATGGACTTCTGCATCTGAAGAGAAGACTTAAAGATCAACAATGTTCATTCTAATGTTCTTGAACATTTACATGAACATTCTTTGTCCAGATTCTTCTTTCAAAGATCGATGAAGTTGTTCAAAGTTTACAACCAAGAGAAGATTCAGAGATCTATCCAGAAGCTGCCAAGAAGAGTTCAAGACTGAAGTCAAAGGCAGGGTTCTATTCATAGAAGAATTCTTAACATGGTTTGAGTTTGATCTCGGTTCTAAACAAGGAAAGTTTCCTTGTTTATTTCCGAATCAAATTAGGACTTCTGTTCCCATGTTTAGGCTATCTTTCCTCATCTATAAATAGCTTGGGATACAGACATGTTAAGTAAGCAGAGAACACACCGAGCAGAAGACTACGCATTATTGTTTAAAGAGCTCTATCTGTTTTGAGCCACTTAGTTATGGTTGTGTCATAGACTAGAGAGTAGTGTTCTAGTTATCGTGTATTGAAACACACTTGTTCATACACTGTCAAAAGGAGTCTCGGGGAGAGATTTTCTGTGGGAACTAGATATGTTAGACATCTAGGTTATGAAGGGATCTCACAATTCAATTCAACAAAATAGGATGTATGGGTAGAAAGGTTACTGAGTGACGGGAGGTCAACTGCGTGTAAAATCCTCAGAAAACGTGACACTGAAGTACTGAATTATTTTCACGGACTTGACAATTCCCCCCGACATAGATCGATTGATCGAACAGGGTTACCAAACCTCCGCGTGCTTTATTTTCTGCAATAGCATAAACGTTCACAATAACGTTCTTAAACTTTATTGTGAACATCTTTCAAACGTTCAACATCTTTTCAGTTAATATTGTGCAGACAGATATTTCTTACAAAGGTGTGAAATTTCAATGTCAGTAGATATCCCAAAAGCATAATGCCCAGTGAACTCTATTGGCTTATCAAAATCTCTCTCTCTCTCTCTCATGTGTGCACTTTTTTTTATTTCCACTTTCTACACTACTGTCACCTTTTTTTTCCTTGACTTAGATAGGTGGAAAAATGCTTTGCTATCTCTGATTTTATAACTCTACCAATATCGGGCATTGAAATTCCAGGTTGAATAGAAACACCAGTTCTTTGTGAACTATTTGCATTCTCCTGTGTACAAACACATTTGTCATCAACATAATGCACTCTATTATTCTTTCCCTTTTCTTCCTTAAATTTTTTTTATACCAATCAGGAACACCAGTTATTTCAAAACAATCATTCTTTATGTGCCTTGTCCTGCTACAGTGGTCACACTTCAATCTCATTTTCTCTTCTTTTGTAAGTTTCTTTTTATATGCTTCTTTCTTGTATCATGTCCTTTGAGTAGCATATAATGCACTCTACTCCACTCCCTCTGCAAATTGGGAAGACACTGTCATTTGTTCTTCAACTTGTAAGACCATGGCATAAGCCTGGCTTACTGTAGGTAATGGGTTGAGTATCAAAATCTGTTACCTGATTGGCTCATAAACATCAGTAAGGCCTATAAAAAAATGTATCATGTGCTCCTCCTCAACTTCTAGTTTGGCATCTTCAGAAGCTTCACAGTTACAAACTCTTCTAGTCTTGAGAAGAGCTAATTTATCCCATAAAGCATTCAAATTGTTGAAATACTTTCGCACAGTTTGATTATGTTGAGAATATGATGCAATTTCCTTGCGTAGCTTATATATTCTAGGTCCATTTCTTTTACCAAAACGCTTATATAGTTCATCCCAAATCCGTAAAGATGTTTCTAAATGCTGCAGACCCCTAGATACCTCTTTAACTACCAAATTACACAACCAATTGAAAACTAAGTAGTCTGCCTTTACCCATTGCATGTGATCCACCGAATCAATTCTAGGTTCAAGCATGCTTCCATCAATGAACCCTAATTTATTTCTAGCAAACAATCATCTTTTAATAGCACGACTCCAACTATGGAAATTTCTTCCATCAAACAAATATGTCGTTAGCATCATCCATGGATGTTCATTCGGTGCTATATATAGTTCATCATTAGCTAACATTCTATGATTCGTGATTTCATTTGTGGAAAACTGATTAATTTCCATACCTCTATTTCCACTCCGATTAATCATTTCAGAATGTACAGTTGGTGATCCTTCACGAGTTGAATCAACCTGATGACTGCTTCCTCCATGCTCGAAGTTATATCTGATTTCTTCCTCACGAGCTTTTCTCCATGAAAATTTTCGATTCACCTTCGTCATTGCAATCCGCAACAACAATCAACTTAATCCTCAATTGAATTGGTAAATTGATGTGAAATCAATGGCTCTAGATACCATGATGAAATATCATGGATCTATGAATCATGTTCATGCAAGAGGGAAGAAAATATCAAGAGAAAAATATCAAAAATGGTTTCATATATCTAACTGTAATGTAACAGTACAAAAGCTTATTTATCTGCTCAACTAGTGTAACTACGAGCTCTAGAATCTTCTGCTACATCTACGGCTATAAAAGAGGAAGATACAATCAACGGGTGAGCATGCACATCACATGCTTGTGATGTGCCACATAAGCAATGCATCTAACTGCTGACTTCTTATCTAACGTGCTCTTGCTGCATGCAAGTAACATTATTAGCATTGAGCATCGTTGAAGCTAAACTTTATCATAATTATCTAAACTTTCATTTTAATAGATGCATGTAATACATTAGAAATAATAAAATAAATGTAAGAAAAATAAAATATAATAAATTAGGTACACAAACAAACAGTAGTCGAAACTAAATATTATCGAGAATTATAAATATTCAATCAAACTATTAACTACTTTGTTCTAATCATTCCTACCAAGTGATGATTAATTCTATAATTCAGAACGAAATTAAAACTAACAATTTAATATTGAAGTAAATGATAATAATAATAATAATAATAATAATAATACCATAAAAATTGACATTAATGAAGACAATTTTACAACTTCAATAGTTGGGAATTTTGGATGGTGGGTCGTAGCCGTAGAAATAGAACAATAGGGATTTAAGTTTTGTTTTGCATCAGGTAAATATTTCTTATTTTTTTAGATATAAACATGAATTGACATATGTATCATTGGATTTTTTCAAAAAAATTTAGGGCAACTAGTGCCCCCTTAGACTATCCACATCAGTGATCTCATTCAACCCAACATTCAAATAAAATATTAATTTCTTTCTCCTCCACATCAACAACCTCCAACTTTATATAATTTATACTCAAATTAGTGACCTTTATCCAACCCAACCTTCAAATAAAATATTAATTTTTCCTTTTCTTCCAACCTACATAAAATATTTATCATTTTATTTTTTTTAATAAGAACATGTTATTAAAATAATATTTTTCTCTTGCATTTTAAAAAATATTAATTAATTTATTAGAATTTTTTTAATTCATAATTATAAAAAAATGATCCATACAATTATAAATTCATAAATTACTTAACAACAAAATAAAAATTACAAGAGTGAAAACATAATTAAATAAACTACAATGAGACACATGAAATTTTAAATTACGAGTACATAAAACGTAAATTACATATTCAATTAGTGCAGAATTTTTCCCATATGTGCTCGATCAAATCCTTTTGAAGAGCGCTATGAGCCTCTCTGTTGTGAAGTTGATCCCTATTAATCATATAAGCCGATAAACTTGCAATGCGTTCAGTAGAGTAGTGGAAAGGTTCGGCATCTCCTCATGAAGACACATCCGTCAAAAATTTTGTGGGATCATAATAGTTTTGAGAATTTTGTTGATCTTCTGAATTTAAAAAATTTTGTGGGTGAAAGTATGATCTAAAGTTTGGCAAATTTTGGGAGTCATCATAATAATTTGGGTGATTTGGATCCATAACTTAAAATGAAGAAAAAATATGAGATTGAGAATTTGTAGAGAGAAAATGTGTGAGAAAAAATAGTTCTAGGTTGTGTGTAAAAACATATCAATATTAGACTCTATTTATAAATAATTTTTTTTATTATGAATTTTGATATAATTTTATTTTTTTATAATTATATAAAATATTTATAATTTAAATTACACTATATATACATGTGACACCCAATTAGAGGGTGCCACATGGCAACTCAAGAGATTGATGTCTTGAGTTGGCCATCCGCCTCAAGTTACCCATTACCGTAACTTTTGATTTATTTATATTTTTATAAAATTTGTCGTTTTTGCTAAAGAGTCACCGATGGCTCCAGCCTTAGGCCTAGTGTGCCCGGCTATGGACGTTGGGGGTACTACCCAACTGGTAGAGTATAAGATACTCAACATTCCTAGTTCCCTACCTCAAAAATTATATATATTAAAAAAACACCACTCTTGTTTTCTATATTTTGTTACTTCGACACTTTATTATTTTGTATATAATATTCATGATTTTTATATTTTTTTATCATTCATATTTTCACAAAAACTTATGTGGGGCAGATTGCGGATCAAAATTTATGAGATGATTTAACATCTGAATCCAAACACATATTCAGTTATAGAGTTATAATTTTATTATTGTTTAATTGTATGTGGATCTAGAATGTGATCCATCTTATAATTATAGTGACGGTCTCGCACAAGACTTTTTTTCGATGCAATTTGTGTTCCTAATTTTCATTTTTTTTTCATATCCTTATAGCCATGGTGGATATTCCAAAAAAAAAAAAGATATAAACTTGTAATATTTTAGACTACAATTTTCTGATCAAAATATTTTAATTGCAAGGCGACGGACTTGTGCAGATTTTTCTTGTTGTTTATTTTTATCATTGTTGATTTGGCTCCTTGATGTTAAAATATACACCATTTGCCAAAAGTCTTCGAAAAAGTGATGCAATACCTAACATTTAACAGAAAGTCACTAACCACGTCCAATTTCAAATCTTCTTCTTTTCCTTGATTTTGGAATTGCTTTTTCTTTTTTCCTCTATAATATCCTTGCTGAAAACGGGAGTAATTTTTCACTAGCACAAAACTTTCAAATATTAGCAGATAATATTTTCTTATATTGATTGCCATACTTCTCTTCATTTATTAGTCGTATTCCCGTTACATTTCTTGTTGCAGAATTAATTTATTTTTATTTTTTTCGATTTCAATTTATTGTAAGTTAGTTTAATTTTAAGTTTTTATTTATGCATCGCTTTTCCTAATTGTAGTATATTGAAATAAAAATTTTAATTATTCAACAGGAAATACTATACCCCAGTGGATTTAATCCGAAAAATTGTACCCCTGAATTTTTATAAGAAAAAAAAAGCGTATAAATTAGTATATTTTTAAAAAAATAACTAGGGGGAGCATTAGGACAATTAGAACTCGTTTGCAATGATTACTATATATGAAGCTTGAATGGGTAGGCACTTGACACCCCATTCTTTCATTATTTTTACAAAATTAAAATATAATTTGTATTTTATTTTTGGTGATTTTTCATAATCAATTCGATAGGAGATTATACCAAACTCCTTGACTAGCACACATGATTGAACTAATTAAGACATATATCTTTAAACTTGAGAAGATGACAAGAACTAAACATCAACGCGTATGATTTTATCTCTAATTAATGCCTTGTATCAATGTATGTATTTGTATACATTACATTTGGCCACAACACAAACAAGTAACTAATTATAACAATGATTTGAGTAATTTGGCTTTCTGATCACAATCATTTTTGGGAAAATGCATATAATCCCATGTGTTTTTCCGAAAAAAAAAAAACTTCTCTATTTCATAAATAGTCTAAAACTCCTTCAGTTATTGTAAAATTCATTTAAATTAGATATCTCCTCCATACAAACAAAAAAAATTAATCTTTCATTTAAATATAAATATGTTTCATATTATTATAAAGGGAAAATTGTTATTTTGGTATCCTATGTTTGACCTCTCATTACTTTTGATACCCTACGTATTGTTTCAGCCAAAATGATATCTATACGATACTTGTTTTAATCATTTTGATCCTAATTACCTGGAATAGCAGATTTATGGGTCATTTTTATAATTTTTTAAAGTTGATGGACCAAAATTTAAAATATTATATGATTTTAATTTTTTTCAAAAAATATATAATTTTATTTTTCACAAAATTATATAATTTATTTTTAAATTTTTATAAAATTATATGATTTATTTTCTAAAAAAATACTTAATTTACTCTTTTTAAAATTTATGTAATTTTTATTTTAAAAAATATAATTTTATTTTTTTTTAAATATATATTTTTAATTTATAAAAATAAAAATTAATTTTTTTATTTATTTTCAACTTTTGTCCCTCAACTTTAAGAAACTATACTAAAGCTGAAATGGCATATAAACCTGCTATTCTAGGTATTTAATAGGGTCCAAAATAGCTAAAATATGTATTGTTAGTGAAAATTCTATAATCTGTGAGTTGGTATTCTTAATGGTGTTCAGATAAAAGTTGTAAACATCGAAATGAACATCAGACGGAAATAAATCAAATAAAAAAAACACCAAAAGTAATAACTCAGTTCAGTTAAATCAACCTACTTTGAGGGACCTAATCCAGTGAGAAACAATATAATCCACTAATCTAGTACAAAAATGTACTCAGGTTCTTACACGTTGAACTCTCTTCAAACAACGCCATTTCTCTCTTTTGTACACTCTTTCGTGAATTGCAGTATGAAATCCCCTCACACCCTAAACTCCTTCAATTCTAGTTCTCATAAGCAAACTCTTCCGAGCTTACTTCTACTCAAATCACTCAAAAACATAATTGTTAGATGAAATATCTAAATACTAGGATGATGCACTCCACGTTGAACACTTTAGTGAACTCTAGCTAGGACCGAAAAATCTATGCTCAAAACACGTAGAGCACTAAAATTATATATCTTGAATTTTTTAATTTGATTCACCCATCAAACTGATTCAGATCACCTCTATTATAGATGAGACTTCACATCTAAAAGAAAGTCATTTTCCTTCTTGATCGGAATCCTATTTTGAGTGGAACTTTACTTATTGGGAACATCTTTCCTTCTTTAACATCATTGATATTTCTTTGTTGATCTTGGAGAATCTTCTAGGTCCATTCCAAGGCATGCAAGTTGTTAGGCAAAACAATCAAGTGATGAAGTTTTGATGAGATGTCTAAACACTCTAGATGAAGTGTAAAAATGCACAAGGCCAAACTGAGTTCAAGTCTACCTTGGAACTGAACCAAAGATGATAAGAAATCAAGAAGACTCAAGTTGAACTAGACAACAAGTCCATCCTGGAAGTTAAACTGATGTTAAAATCTCTATCAAGCTGATGAAGCTAAGCTTATTTTTAGCTTAATATTATAGAGAAACATCAACCGAATTCAGTCCTAAGTTTAACTAAAGACAAAACTTAAGAAGCAGTCAAATAAGCATGCAAACTGAAGACCAAACTGAAGAGAAGAAGTCAAGGAAGTTTGCAAACTGAAGTAAATAGTAAACTGGAGGATGAAATGGACAAACTGAATTATTTCAAGCTGAAGGCCGAACCAGCTTGCAAACTGAATGAAAAGCCAACTGAAAAGTCAACCTGACGGAACGGCTCTAAAGTCAGAACGGTCTTCTACTGTAGCTAATTTAAAAATTGTTGGTTATAAGAGCAAACTAAGCTGATGCAATTTTAAAAGTCAACCAAGGCGTCAATCACCAAACGGTTCCAAATTCAGAATGGCTTTCTACATCAACAAAATTGCTCGACTTTAATTAAAGTCTAGAAATGGCAAATGGTCATTTTACACTCCTCTATATAAGACGAGTGAAACAAAATCTAAAAAAAGAGAGACTTTTGTCAATATTCTGAGAGCACTATCAAACTTCTATCTTCCAGCAAGAAAGAATATCTTCTTTGGAAACTTTCAAAGTATCATAAACTGATCAAGCCCCTTTCAATTTGAACATTATCAAGAAGATTAAGTTCTGTATCACCTTGTCAAAGCATCACAGTCTTATGCAAAAGTCCACTTAAGAAGAAAAGAGCTACATAATCACAAGCATATCAAGTCTTCAACTAAAGCCAAGCTGAAGCTCTTCTCAACAAAGATCCAGAAAAGTATCAACATTGGCTCAATTCAAGGAGCTCAATCAGTTGATAACCCTAGTTCAAGACCAACCATCTTGAAGATCGAAAGAAATCTAAAACCTTGTAAAGATGACAATAACACCTAACTCTCCGACTAAGTGTGAGCTACCGCTAAAAAAACTGACGCCGCAATAGCTACATGTTGGAGACTGCAAGTGTGAGCCGTCGATCAAGTTGAGGTAACCTTGTAAATAAATTCATTGTTACCAGGTTCAGCTAACCTTTCATTCATTGTATAATTTGTAAAGTGAACTCAAGTTATATAGTGGATTCATCCTTCCTGCGGAAGGAAGAGAAGACGTAGAAGTTTTAAGACTTCAAACCTCTATAAAACTGATTGTGTGTTGTAATTGCTTTTACTTTCTTATCGTGCTTATCTTTAAAATTTTGCATACAAGCTCACACACAACTTATGTCATTGTGACTCAAACTGAAAATAGACAAGCTAACCAAGTTAAAACGAGTCAAGGGCCCCTAAAATTTTCCGCATTAATTTTCAAGTTTTGAATTTAGTTTATTCACCCTCCCTCTAAACTGAATACAACTCGTCCGGGACCAACACAAGTCATATGCATCTTTTCCTTCTTAAATCCTTCTAGTAACAACTTTAATTAATCTTCAATTAAATCTTGAATTCCAAAGTAGCATGTCGAATCTTGTAATGAACACTCAATGAAATACCAATATGAACACAAGCCTTAAAGTCTCTAGTCTTCAACCTTGTTGTTCCTTTGGCATAGTGGAATTGTGAACAATCACTGGATCTTCATTCTGAACTCAGAGACAAACACGTGATTTGCCATAAATAATGAGAATCATGCAACTTGCTACTTTTGCATTAACAGTTAGGTAAGGTATCATTTTGGCCAAATAATACATAGGATACCAAAATGGTCATTTTCTCTATTTATAAATAATAGTTAAGTTTGTGTAGTGTTTTTTAAATATTTAATTTGTTTCTTTAAATATTAAAATATTATAATCGGAAAGTCATGTTAAAGTTAAGAGTGTTAGATTATTAGAGTATTTTGAGAGTGTGTGCAGAATTTTAGTATAAGTGATGGATTTTTAGAATATTTATTAAATAGGGTAAATTATACTTAAGTAATACCCCAACGTTTACAACTTATAACAATAATACATTAATTTATATTTAGCAGCAACCCTTCCCAACATTCCATTTCTATAACAATCATACCCTTCGCAAAATGTTTTCAATAATTAAAATTTGAGTCACTACGACGCTGAATACTTGGACAAGAAATACTATTATTTTTCTTATTAAGATATTAAATCTTGCTCAAAATTATCGTTGTTTTGTAAATTAAAATTGTTGGACTTTCGATATCCACATGGAGGTTTGGCAGTTAGATGTTGTTAGACTTTCAGAATCCACGTCATTTCACTTTTGTGAAATATTTTTTTTTCATGTTCACGTCTTATCCGACTTGATGACTCAACTTTCTTTGTTGGCAAAACTTATAGATGGTAGAATTGTTACAAAAATAAAATATTTGGGGTAAAATTGCTACTAAATATATATAGGTTGTGGTATTATTGTTATAAGTTGCAAATGTTGAGGTATTAAGTTATTTAAGTATAGTTTACCCTATTAAATATGAAGCTTTTTTTTCTATTTGGAAAGAATAAAGGGGTAAGTTATCTGCATTTTTCTTTAAATTCTACCATGACATCATAAATTTACATATGATTTGCACTAGTCTATGACAGTGAAAAACATAACATCTTATTTCAAATGTATATATAGGTACGTGATTCAAATTGATGATATTTCAATTTTCGACAACGAATTCACCGCTACACCACCAATCCACTTGACGATCGAAGGGCTAGTTCTCCACTAAATAATCAGACTTATGATATCACATCTCAAGACATATATATTTAGACATATAGTAATAAATTAATTAAAAACTAAAGAAGAATATCCATCAAAATTAAATCACTTTGGTGAAACGAGTATTAATTGGACAAATGATATATATATGCCATTTGTTTTTAGAACAAACATCAAATATCATTCAATACTCTCCCTCAAAAAATGAAGAAAATCAATGTTCCAAGTACATAAATCATCACAATCCCGACTATATTGTGCATTTTAATTAGATGTTTGATATCTTAAATATATATTTTTAAAAATCAACAAAAAGTACCAAAAATACATTTCCCCCCTCTCTTTGAATATGTTTTATTTAGTAAAAAAGTTGTGTTTTTTCTTAATTAATTGGTAACTCTTAGGAAAGCCCCCAATGGTCGGGCAAGCTTCAAATAACTAGTCATGCTCTTAAACCAACATAATTAAAGCCAAAATTAAAGCCAACAAATTATAGAGTGAAAAATTAAGGCATAAGTGCCTTAAATACACGAATTTTGTACCAATTTTATTTTTCCCAAATGATTTTAAGAACGTACATCTAATAATTAACATGATCTTATAGCAATTTTTGCAATTATGTAGAACATTCATGAGTTTTTAGACCAATTGATCGAAAATGAAATCTCATACATGCACGTTTTGATGATGAAAAATCATCTATATTAAGTTTATTGAAAAGAAAACTCATCAATGTCGTAATTGAAAATTTCATTTTCAATTAATTTAAAAACTCATAAATGTAGTTGCGAAAGTTTATTAGATTTAAAATCATGGTAAAACAAAAACAAAATCAATCTATAGTTGGGGTATTCGAAAATTATCCCAAAAATTAATTAAGCAAGAGCGACGTTTAGAGTTCTCAAAATGGGTCAAGCCCGCCGGGCCAGTCCATCCCCGCCATCTTTTTAGGCGGGTAAAGCCCGCGGCGGGGCGGGTAACCCACCAAGCCCACACACACACACACACACGCACACACACACACACATAATCAATAAAATGGTAAATACGTAAAATCGTAAATGCCAAATGGTAAAAATGTAAAATGAATAATAAGTTAATAAGTAAATTAGTAATATCCCCAAATATCTCGTGAGTTGTGACCTTAAGAAAGACCGTAAGAGAGTGAGAGAAGAGAGTAAGAGAAGAAGAGTGCGCCGCTCCCCCTCTTCTCTTCTACACCAACACTTCTTCCTCTCGTCGCGGCTTGCCGTCGTCGTTGGCTCGTTGCCATCTTTTGTGAAATTTTGCTGAAGCTTAAAATACTTGATCTCTAATTAAGGTAAATTTCTAAGGGTTTCTGATTTGGGGTTTTGCGGATTGCTCTTGGTCAACTTTTATTTTTGTGATTTCCTGTCCTTTTTGTTGTGTTGAATGGTAGAATTTCGAGCTGCATTTGTTTATTCCTTTTGATATTAGTATATGAGTTTATCTCTTTCATTATTCATTATTTGTATTAACTAGTTCATTGAGCTAGGATGCATTAGTTGTGAAATTTTGTGTAGCTTGAGAAATTGTGAGGATTGATGAATCTGTTTTTAATTTTTGTATTATAATTTAGATTTTAAATCCATGTGTAATTAAATCAGATTATGTGAAGAATGTGCACAAGGCATTGTCTCTTAAAGTTATTCCATTTCCTGGCAATTCAAAATGTTACAACACAATATTGAAGTTGATTTATGCATTAAAGTTATCTCCACATAATTATAGCTTCATTGATTGTTATATATTTTTGTATGTATAAATTTGATATACTGAAAAAAGAAAAAGAAAAAAAAGGGAAAGCCCGCGGGCTAATTAGGCGGGGGCGGGTAGGACCCTGATTTTTCAGGCCAGCCCCTCTGGCGGGCTTCCCCGCCCCGCTGACCCGTTTTGACAACTCTAGACCGGCGCTAATAACAATAGCATTTTGGTTATTTTTTTTTAAAAAAAAAACAATATCATTTTGGCCAAAAATATATGGCAATCAATGGAAAGCAACCATGTTGAGAATATTTTATATGTTGTACAATTATTTAGATTAATTTACAACGAATTTTGGGCAATATTTAATACTAGCAATTCACCTATGCAATACACAAGATGTAAAGTACTTTATTTATTATTATGTATATAGTGTAACATTTGATTTATAAGTAGTAATTATATAGAATTAGTTTAAATAACATATAATTAAAAATAAAATATATAAAAAGAAAAATTCATATTTAAAATGTGAATGGCAAATACAAATGAAAAATTATATAGGAGAATATCCATCATTAATCCTTATCAGACCTTGTATTTTGAACATATTAACATGATCAACGTGAGTAAATATCTACATATTGAATAAAAAAATTAAATAAGCAGTATAATTGCGGAAGTAGGTGGGGAGGGCCGACTACATCATTTATTTGACACAATAAATGTAAATTAATTTCCACATCCAATGGATGGCTATATTTCTATGAAATATACCAACAACGTAACAAAAATGATCGTTAATAATCAAAATCAGAAAGAAAAAGTGGTGGACTAATATTAATTGGCTATCATATTTTAAATTAGTGTTTATAATTGTTGTATAAAATTACACTTAATTGCAAATTCGAAAATTCAATGCAATAGCCAATAAGGTTTTGTCCATGCTACTATCGTATTTTCAAAACAATGTTGGAAAAAAAACAATGGATCGTCTTTCCAACTTTATTAACGCTTATCATAATTGGACAATTTATGTAATTTAAGATATTGATTAAATAATTTAAATATATTTCACGTTTGTTTTTAAAAAAAAGATACCACGTCCTCTTTGGATTAACTTTAATTAGTAGATGATAAATATAGTACTAATATTTATGTACATCACCACCCATTTGAGCACGAATAATATCCAAAAGTATTAACTAAAAAGAAAATTTTGATGATATTACAGAAATCTAAATTCAAATCGAGAAAATAAAAACAGAAACATAATTGCAAAATCATGTATTCCAAACCTTGAATTCTAAGGTTAAGTTGATGCATGAAAAATAAATTCATATCTAGGTAGATATAAAAGGTAATTGATTGAATTGATAATTAAAAACATGTCAAACTTTTAAAAAAAATCATACAAAATCTATGTTCCTGCAAAGATTGGTGGTTTTCGATTGTACAATTGAAATGTGTAATTAGAAAATTTGAAACTATTAGCTTTCATCATAACTGCATTAGCAGATTAGCTTCAACTACTTGTTTTAGAAGTATGCATTAGCTTCAAAAATTAATTTTAATCACTACTTTAGTTAATATAAGTTTAATTTTATCGTGTACAAAGTTTCAATAGATGAACAATATTACATTTAACATGTACCATACATCAAATATCTTTTAAGATACAATAGAAAAATAAGCAAGTTAAATAAAAAAATAACAGAACAAACCTACGAAAATGCAAAAAATTTATTTATAGTTTTCGAAAATGTAACATTATAAAATATGAATAAATCATTATTGGAAAAAATATAATGTTAGTGTGAGGGAAATTTAAATTGGATTTTTTTCTAGAATTTTCCAAAACCCTAGAGCTCAAAGGTTTGCCCTAATGGCAACCTTTCAACTTTGGAGGTTACACCATTTGATTTAATGGTGATCAAGTGAAAAGCCTCACTTTGGAGGCTATAAAAGGGTGCCTCACTGATGCAATCCTCCTAGGAGTATCAGGTTACAACGGTGGATTTGCGTTGGATAATATTTCTGATTTGTGTTTCTAGGGTTTCTATCAATACCTATAGATTTGAGTTTCTCAATAATACCCTTATTATGTTTTAAATTTAGGTACAAAATTATCATTTTGCAATTTAACCCCTAAAATCTAAAATCAATCTTGTCTATTCAAATTGTAGAGATCTATGGATGTAAATGGTTCTTAGTTCCTACATAGGGTATGGTTCTCATTTTAACACACCACTATATATATATATATATATATAAACACACACTAATTGGGTCTATGTTAATTTATGATGGAATTCTATCTCAACTCAACCCAGTTGAAACACTAAATTGAAAGATTTGACGCTAACCATACGGGCATAGTGCCCAGTTTTTGTACTTTTAGTTAAAATACATATTTTAAAATTATTTTGGTCAAAAATATTTTGGAACGTATATTATTTCTTAAGTAGATGTTAATTATGTTGTTCTTAATTTTTATTATTAAAAAATCACATCAATATCATTTACATAACTGACATAATTAACATTTATTAATATCATCGTACGTTCCTAAAATATTTTTTAAAATAAAAATACAAAAACCGGGCACTATTCCCATACGGTGTGGGACTTAATTTTCCAAATAAATCTTAGGAAGGTTTCACATATGCTCGGCCCAACAAGGGAATGAGTTAACCCAACTTTTTTAAACTTAATTCTAAATATATTTTATCAACAGAAAAACACTTCAATACTTCATTATTATTCAAAATAGCCGCTGAAATTAAATTAAATTAAATCATAATATTATATTTAATATTTATAGTTTTCAATTCTTTAGGCCGGTAGGCTAGATTACAGTCAAATATCTAATGAAAATATGATCTGAACGCAGGGAAATACCAAACTTGATTAAAATTGGGTCAAATTTACTTAGATACTTATATTTTGGGTTTTTTTTAAATAATTAATTTTTAAAATTAATAAAATAGTACTGATTTTTAAAAATATATATATAAATATAACATTTAATTAATTTTATGATTCGAAAATTCTTTGTACAGATTGTATTTTAAAATTTCTCTATTTTGTTAATTTGAAAAAAATGACATTTTTTTAAAAAGAAAATCAAAATATAAGTATTAAAGTACAATTTGCCATAAAATGTAGAAGAAAAAAATGAATATTCGAACAAATTAAACATCAAAACGTTATAGAAAGTAGAACCAATTAATACAAGGGAGTTTCTAAATGCATTACTAAAATTATTCTTTACACTACACTTATTCTATGCACTATTATTTTTACTTTTTGCATCACGCACATTTACAATAATGGTCTTCAGTCTCAAAAAATATGTTCGGAAACACGATTTCGAATACATCAAATTTATTCGAGAATATTAATTCGAACGATACTTGCTTTGAAAAATATGGAACTGGTTCGAAAATTGAAGTTCGAACATTAAACATATTTAAATAATTTTAAAATTATTATTATTATTATTTTATTTTTTTTATAGTTCAAAGAGTAAAATCAACCGTACATTTAAGAAACTCTCTTGAAAAATAATTAGTCACAGTTGAGACGTCTTCAAAATAATTTGTGAACGACAATCTCTCTCCCATGTCCAACTCCGAGAAAAAAAATACCCCATTTGCCAAACGCACCGCAAAATACATTCGGCCATTAACGAACCTTCCCTTTTCGCTTTCCTCCTGAAACCCTAATCATGGAGTCCCTCAACTTCGTCAAAGGCTACGGCAAAGTCAACCCCGCAGAAGACAGCCCAAATTCTCCCCCAAACCACTATCGCCGCCGCCGCTGCAGAATCATCGCCATCTTTCTCGCCGTCTTCCTCACCGTCGTCATCGCTTCTCTCATCACCGCTCTCATCCACGAGTCGGCCACCGAGTCCAAGGAATCCGAGCCGTCGCAGCTCGCCTCCAACTCCGCTGAGTCCCTCAAAACCGTCTGCTCAGTAACTCGGTACCCTGACTCGTGCTTCGCCTCAATTTCGCCCCTCAATTCGCCTCCGTCCAACAATCCGTTCCGCTTCTTCAACCTATCTCTTCACGCGAGTCTGCTCGAGGTGTCGAGCCTGAAGAGTCAACTCACTGAGCAGAAGGGCGATCCAGCGATGAAGGACTGCGGCGAGCTGTTCGACGACGCGGCGAGTGAACTCGGGAGGTCGGCCGAGTTGATCTGCGTGGGCCCCGGAGAGAAGGTGTTCACGGAGATGAGGATCAGCGATCTACAGACGTGGGTAAGTGCGGCTATGACTGATCTGGACACGTGTCTTGAGGGGCTGGCGGAGATGGGATCGACGGCTGTGAGTGAGTTCAAATTGAAGGTGCAGAAGTCTCAGGAGTACATGAGCAATACCTTAGCTATTCTCAACAATATTCAAAGCCTTTTTCAGAAATTTGGCCTCACGCTGCCATAATCAAGAAAAAAATATACAAGCTTTTTTCCAATTCAAATGCAAAAAAGAGAAATTTGGTATTACTTTTTATTTGTTATTTGTTATTTGTTTGTGTAATGTTACACTGATGGATTTCTTGTATAATACCATGTGAAATATACATCCCAACGGCGTCGGTGAGATTGGAATCCGAGACTTTCGATTTCATACTACACTACTGCTACTGAATCATCCTCAATTTTAATTTTGATACTAGCAATTTGTTATTTGTGATCAGCTCCTGGGTGAATAACCAATGATTGTTAAATTTATCGGGGATTTATTTTATAGGCCTAATAATTGCATACGAATGTAACGTGGGATTCTTGATTTATGCGGTCTCTTAGAAATTAACATTTTATACATGCACGCACTCAAACAAAATACACTTCTCTCACGTTATAAGGTCAGATAAGACCCGATCACAAAAAAATCCAAAATCCGCAAAAATTCGGCCACAAACCAATCCACAGCCCATTTGTCAGGCGCGCACCCCTATGCCCACGCACCTCACAACCCTCACTTTCACTTTAATTTTTTCCCATTTTTTTTCATTTTTTTTCTTTTTTTTAATCTTTATTATGTGAGCTAGCTCAGTGCATGAGTCCACACGTTATATCGGGAAATGCAATGGCTAGGCGCCGGATAAAAAAAATAAATTAATTCAATTCAATTTTAAGGTTCACTAATTCCATTTTAGGGTATGTATTTATTTTATTAAGAAAATAATTATCAAGCGTAGTGCATAAGCCTAATCGTCAGCGTTAGACTAGTGCGCTACGTGAGATGACAGATAAAAAAAATTAATTCAATTTAATTTTAGGGTTTACTAATTTCATTCTATGGTAAATATTCATTTCAAAAAAATTAATTATCGAACGCAGTGCACGAGCCCACGCGTTACCGTTGAGCAAGTGCACTGCACAAGATGATGAATAAAAAAAATTAAATTAATTCAATTTAATTTTAGGGTTAACTAATTTCATATTATGGTATATATTTATTTCAAAAAAAAAAATTATACAGCACAGTGCACGAACTCACGCATTAGCATTGGGCGAGTGTACTGTGCGAGATGCCGGATAAAAAAATTAAACTAATTTTAAAAAATAAATATATATTTGTAAAAAAAAATATTAAAAAGTGAAAAAAAATAAAAAAGAAAAGGAAAAGGGGATGACACGCCGTCGTTTTGTGTGCAAAATTACACATGTAGGCAAATCTCTGCAGATGCTTTAATTTGCCCTCAGAGGCTAGTATAGCGCCCAAAGGCAGATATAGTCTCACGAGCAATGATTAACCTTTCTATCTTATCAGTAACTTTTAGGCCCCATTTGGTTGGCACAGAATCTGACTTGAGAAAGTAATATGATTCTCTATTTTAACATTACTGTGTTTGGTTCATTTTTTGTATAATATGGAAAGGAATCACATTCTTCAAAATAATGAAAATTGTGCAACTTTCCTGGATTGTGAATACATACTACAAGTAGGTATTCTTTTTCCTTTTTTTTTGGAATCTGGTGCTAAATGATTTCATTATTCGAGTTCTTTGTTTATTATCATTTATTTTTTTTTATAAATTATTATTGTGTTTGGATTCATATTTTTAACTAAAAAATAAAAAAAAAAAGGATTTTTTTTAAATTGAAAATAATAATATTTATTATTATTATATTTTTTATTATTAATACTAAGTTTTGATTAAAAATTTTCAATAAAAAATTGTAAAATAAATAAAATAGAAAAAATAGAAATTTTATAAATGAAAAAAAAAAATTCAAAAATGTGATACTTTTTTTACTGAAAAAATTACAACTAAAATTTGACTATTTTATTAATCATTTTTTTGGCATTTCTATCAAAATTCCAATAATATCATTTTTGAGATAACATTGTGGACTAAACAACGACCATACCATTGTCAAATAGATAATTTTGACTTCCAATTCAATAAAAACATATTTATATAGATAATTTTGATTTTCAATTCAATAAAAAATATTTGGACACCAATACAATATTTACCTTAATTGATTATTTTTTAGTCATATCATTTTATTTAAATTGAAATAATATGTTGCGTTCTATATCTATAGTACTAATGCAAATTGAAGAATTACACATTATATAGTTCGTAATTTAAAATTATAAATATTGGTAGTATGAAATAAGATACAGTATACATTTTAGATATTTAATTATCTACTCTTGTTTAAATTTAATTCAATAATAAAAAGAGAATCATTACAATTTCCTTGTTGTGTTCCAAACACAGCATAAAGTTTATGTTAATAATCATTTTCCTTAGAATCATATTCCCATAAATCATATTCCCAAAAAACTTTACTTTCCTGCCAACCAAACGAGCCCTTAGGGGTTTTGTGGATTTATTGTCACTAATTCTTCCCTTACCGGTGGGGATGTCCTAGTGGTGGAGTGATGTTACTTGGAGACTAAAGATCACGGGTTCGAATCTCTTTAATACCACAGGTCTGGTGTGTGAATAAAAAAAAAACTAATAATAAAATAATACAAGTCAAATGATAATCAATATAAAACAAATGTTCAAATCAAATGCAAATTCAGTTTTGGTAGATACATGCAATCCTGAGCACAACTAAGTGGGTACCTTGATTTGGTCGGTTAGTTATAGAAAGTAGTTACGGGCGACTAACTCTCCAATCTCTTCTTATTGTTTACGCTGAGAATGATACGGGCAGCAACCCTTAGTCCCTAACTACCCAAGCACCAAAGAAGACTAACTCCCCAATCCCTTCTTACTGTTTACGCTGAGAATGATACGGGCAGCAACTCTTAGTCCCTAACTATCCAAGCACCAAAAAAGAGAGTCATACAGAGGTGTTACAAGGACAACAACATTATAATCGGATAGACCCAACACTAGAACATGAACAAATCCTCGGTGTACCCATAAGATTACCCATACTTCATTCTCCAAGATTCGACTTTTGTTTTATCACTTAGTGACCCATTAAGACACGAGCATCCCTGCTTCCACTTGACTTACATTGACAATCAAGGGCGGAACTAGAAAATATTTTTTTTGGGGGGAAAGGGGGTGGCTACATTATTGTGACAGATTGTCGGTTACTGAGACGTGTTATATTTAATTTACTATTTTTTCCATAATTGTGTATTAGTATTACAACATCGTTTTACTAATATTCTTGATTTTTTATTTATAAAGACTAAAGATAATTTAAATGAAATAAAGACTATAAAATAAATAAATGCATTAATTCTGAAAGACAATTTTTAATATAAAAACTAATATGCATGGATAAAATAACTTAAACAAACTATTATATATTTATAAATGAAAGAAGTTAATTAAATGTAAAATTATAATTTTGTGTTAATACACTATTGTTTAATAATCTATAAATATAAATATACATTTAACAAAATTTAAATAAGAAAAAGTTAAACTAACCACAAATAAATTGAAGGGAGTGGACTGTAAAATATAAAGTTTGAGATAAAGTACTGTAAAAGAAATACTCAAGAAAAATAAGATAGATTAATAACAAATCAAAAATCTAGTCTAGTATTAAAATTGAAAAATAAGTTTGAATAAAAAATTAGAAAATTAGGGGTCTTTAAATTAGGAAGCACACTTTTATTAGTTAGGTTTTGTACACTTTTCCCACCTACCCCGCACCCCTCTCACCCATCCCATTCCATTTCTTCTTATTTTTCAGCAGCAGGCGCAGAAAAACCAGAAATAGACCTCTCACTTGGGGGGGGGGGGCTATGGTTGGAAAAATCAGCATCATCCCTATAAAATATGCAACAATTTTTAGGTTGGGAGGGCTTCAGCTTCCCTAGCCCCTACGGCCCTACCTGGTTCCGCCCTTATTGGCAATAGTTTGATTAAGAGTGTCCAATAACCTAACCATTCTATTACCTATGTCTATATTCTGCCCAGAATGAGGTTTGGAACCAGTTTAAGGTAAATTCAGAACACTAAACCTCATGCATATCAACTACCTTAACCATTCACATTCAACTCAAACACTGTTTACTTAGCCATAAAACATATTAATAAACAGAACAAAAGTAAATGAAAAACTCATAATAAAAGAAAAACTTACTAGATTAAAGATTGGATCGAACCCCAGTTTGTGTAAAAACAAGTACTTGCATCAGTTGAGGGCAAACTACCAACGATTGTGCAGAATATCCAGAAAATAATAAAGCAGAAAAATAAATTGTATCTTGCGGTAGGAGAATTAAAAGATGCGTGTTTGATGTTACTTCCTATGCAAATGATAGCTAGCAAGTATTTATAATTGTTTGAAAAGCCACAATTCAGCCCAGCCCAACTCACGTAAGGGGCATGAATTAGTTGAAGGAGTCCACTTCAGCACCAACGGTTATGGCCCTAGATTACAGGGATGTGCTCCACTTCCTTCTTTTTCCTTATCTCCTCATCTCCATGTCTTTTCTCTCTCTCTACCTCGAACTGACCTTCCCCAAACTTAGGAACTGCTGCGCACGTGGACCAACATTATCTGAGTAGAGGTTGTTGCTGAACTTCCGCGCTTAATCTGCAACAGACTGTCAAAGCTTTAGCAGTTGATCCTCTTTATGCCATCAATCGAGTTGGCCTCCTGATTATGCCCATAGTAAGTTCAATAGTGTTTCTTCTCTCCACTGTTATACTTTATCCCTAACAAGACTCTATATACAACTAAAAATACTAAAAACAAGTAAAAAGATACGAAACTGAGTTGTATCAAGGGACTAGAGTTAGAGTTGTCAAAACGAGCCATCAGCGGGCTCGGAAAGCTCGCCCCTCAAAAAAGGGCCCTACCCGCCCCACCTAAGCCTGTGGGCTTTTTTTTTTCTTTTGGTTTTTGGCTGTGTTAAAATTTGTACATTGTCGTCTGTCTACAACACATTGTCAACAAAAGGTGATTAATTAATGTTCTATATTTTATTTTCATATTTCAGAAATTTTTACTAATTAATCATACTTGCTAGTTGCTATACAGTGTTTCCAATATTATTTGACGGTGAAAATCTTCTTTAATATTTTTTTTTTTTGTTTAACGCAATGTTCTACATCCTTTCATAATGTCATTACTTTAGTCAATTTTATATCGCTCATAATATTAAAATTTAACATAATTGAAGTTTAAATTTTGAATTGGGAAAAGGGCCTCGCAGGCCCCTGAACTTTTTGACGGGGACCTCTCAGGCCCCTGAACTTTTTTTTGGCTCAATTGAGCCCCTGAACTTTTTTTTTTTCGGATTTATTGGGCCCCTCCGTCAAGCCCCTCTTGACGGGGCCGTTAGTTCGACCTAAAACGACGTCGTTTTAGGGGTTATTTGAATTAATTTTTTTTAAAATTCAATTAAAAATCCTCCCGACCTATTTTAAAAAGTACCCGACCCGACTCTATCTAAACCCGCCCCATTTAGCTTTAAAATTGGGGAAAAGGGCAAAGGGGTTTAGGGTTCTCAATTTAGCTTTAAAATTGGGGAAAATGAATCGTGTGTAGCTAGATATCTTGCTTAGGCTTGCGGCTCAATTCAGAGTAGTGACCTCCCATTAGTTGCAGAATCTCTTCCCACAAACCAGACGATGATGTGTTTTGCGAACCTCCGAAGATCAAGTTGGTACTACATGCAGCAACATACCAGTATTCAGATTCAATCTCTTCTATTAGTTGCTCCATTTGCCATCCTGTATATCCCATGAAGAATCTCAGTTCTTGCGGCCTGATTGTCCCGTTCTTCACCAGTGTTGCAGCTTCATTCAAACTGTTTCAAGAACCAAAATGCACCCCGAGAATCACCTCCTCAAAAGAACCCTAAACCCCTTTGCCCTTTTCCCCAATTTTAAAGCTAAATGGGGGCGGGTTTAGATAGAGTCGGGTCAGGTATTTTTTAAAATGGGTCGAGAGGATTTTTAATTGAATTTAGAATTTTTTTTAATTCGAATAACCCCTAAAACGACGTCGTTTTAGGTTGAACTAACGGCCTCGTCAAGAGGAGCTTGACGGAGGGGCCCAATAGATCTGAAAAAAAAGTTCAAGGACTTGAGAGGTCCCCGCCAAAAAGTTCAGGGGCCTGCAAGGCCCTTTTCCCTTTTGAATTTTATCACGGCCAAAAAAAGAAAAAAAAAAAAAAAAGGAAAGCCCACTGGCCCATTTTTACAACTCTAACTCTAGTCTCTCCTTCCCCCTCCTTTTCCCTTTCTTTTTAATTTTTTTCCACTTTTTAATTTCTCCTTTTTGTTTTTTGTTTTTTTTTTCAAATATATATTTATTTTAATTATTTGGTGTAGCCTTGTGTACGACAGTGTCAAATTTTATCACAGTCAAAAATAAAAAGCAAAAAAAAAAGGCAAAGCCCACGGGCAGAGGCAGAGGCCCGCACCTTTGACTGGCTTTCCCGCCCTGCCCCACCAAATGGTGGGCTTTCCAAGCCCACTGCTTGCCCCGCCCCGTCCCGTCTGCCTGTTTTGACAATTCTAAGAGGGACTATTGAAAAAGTGGAGCAGGGATCATCACATGAGTCAAATAGAGATTCATTTAATGAATTTACGTAAGCGATACGTTAAATGATCTTACACAAGTGTGTCTCATACAAGTGTAATTTCTTAGTGCTATTTGTATTGGCTAACACACACACAGAAAAAAACAATCACAAACTTACAAAGTCTAGGCTCCAATAAATAAAAGTTAAGACTATACTTTTTTATCCTAAAAACCACCAGTTGTTTAATATAACCATATTTAAATGTGACCCCCTCCTTGTATTGCAATGCTATTTGGTCTCATTGTTGTGTAAATGGTAAATGTACTGTAATATACAATTAGTATAATAGAATACGACGTAGCAGGAATAATTTTGTATTTATATTATTATTCAAATAATAAAAGAGAAGTGCATCATAAAATAAATAAAATTGGAAGAAGTCAACAGGCATGCTTGTGAAAGTAAAACACGAATTAACAAATCATGGAAAATGATGGACAAAAGCTTCAAATACAGCAGGCCACAGCCAGCTTCGTTTATTTAATTTTTATTTTTTATTTTTCTCCCAGTTTACTCAGTTATTCACCTTTTTTTTTTTTTTTATCATAAATGTTCATTTTCATTAGTTATGATGATAATACCTAATAAGGATCGCTTTCATTTTCCCTAATGTATGCAAATTAACATAGATTTTGTAATTATCTACTATGAATTGTTGCAGAATTATTATTTTTTTTAAAAAAAATCTTATTTATTCACATGATCCTCTAAAAGCTTAAATTAATGACAGCTCGTTATTGATTTAATTGAGATCGCAATTTGGAAAATAATACTAGAACTAAAGCAACAAATCCAAATAGAAAATCAAAGAATTTTCTCTTCCCTTATTTAATTTAATTCCTTCAATAAATCACAACTTTATTTCAACAACAACAACGGTGACAAAACTGTTTCCCCAAAGGAAAAATGAGTCAAAATCAAAACAAAATTTGAATTACAAAAAGGTGAAACTTTTCGCTCTCTCATTTCCTATTTGGCTATTTGCTTCACTCTCTTTCTCTCGCCTTCTCTATATCACAAATATAAAGGCTCGATCTTGATTCCTTGATACTTACATATATTCTCGTATATATCTTTGAAAATCTGTTGCAGTGATGGCGACGAATATCGGGATGATGGATGGTGCATACTTTGTGGGTAGGAATGAGATTCTTGCGTGGATCAACGCCAGGCTTCAGCTTACTCTCTCTCGTGTTGAAGAGGTAAAGAAACAACCAATTTTTGGAAATTTACCCCCTTTTGTTTGAATAATTATGCTTAGTTTTGTCTCCTTCTTAAGTGTCTTGATGAGGTACGCACCGTCAATTTTCAATCTTTTCCTTATGCTCCGTGAATTTTCAATTTTTCTTTATGCACCGTGAATTTTCATTTTTTCCCTCTCACGAGAAGCTCCATCGATGATGTTGAAAAACTTCAACATGTTACGGTATTTTTTGTAGTATACGAAAAAGTATGAGTTGTGGAAATCTTTCATTATTTTATCATACGGGAATTTTGCTGGCATACTGAACAAAATTTGAGATTTTGAAACGTATATAAATCAAGATGGAAAACTTATTTGCAAGGTTTGTTGGTATCTTGGTGTTTATGGAATGCTTATTTTTGGATGGTGAATCTTGTAAGTGGGGAGGAAGGTCAAAGATCTAGGTTGATTGCCTTTATTTGATCCCTTACCTTATCTAATGTTCAAACGAGTTTGTGCTTTGTGAGATGTTGCCTGTTAAAATAGGAACTGGGAAATTGTATTGGTTATTATGCAAGGTCTCTATGAGAATATAGAATATTAATGTCTTTCATTTGGTGAAAATACTCGATGGAAGAGAATCAGAGATGCTTGGATGTAATGTTTTTCTCTTGGAGGTGGTGTTGCCTCCATTCCTTTGTTACGCTTTTGTGAATCTTCTGATCTTCTCTTCAGAACCACGTGTGACCTAGAAGGTGAACTGTGTCTGGATGAGTAACTTGAGTTCTTCATGACTCTACTGACTTTGTGAGGCAATACATTCAGATTTTAAAATTCCATCTATCTCTGGCTGGCTGGCTTGAGTAAAATCATGAGGATTTTAGCTTCTGTAATATGTTCCATACCAGATCAACTTTCTTCCCTGTTTTTATTTTGTTTATGCTGTCCAAGGCTAATGTAGTATATTATGTCATTTCATTCCTAAGTTGTTTGCTGGCCGTTATGGATTCTCTAATAATCTTGTATCGTGTTCTATTTGTTGACTCTTTTTTTTAGGCGGCATCCGGGGCCGTGCAGTGTCAGATGATGGACATGGCACATCCAGGAGTAGTTCCCATGCACAAGGTGATAACTTAGTTGTGTAATTTTTCTTGTTTAACAATGTAGTATTCTGGCATTACTAACATTATGTCTGTTGTAGGTTAACTTTGATGCTAAGACCGAGTATGATATGATCCAGAATTACAAAGTACTTCAGGACGTTTTTAGCAAACTCAAAATTACCAAGGTATTCCTTCAATATTACAGTCCATTTTATATCTCTTTAGCATGTAAGATATTCTGTTGCAAATGTTGTGTCTCTGACCAAATCGAAATATAATAATCGACCATTTACTTAATTGGTGCAGCACATAGAGGTGAACAAACTTGTCAAGGGGAGGCCATTGGACAACTTGGAGTTTCTGCAGTGGCTGAAACGTTACTGCGATTCTATTAATGGTGGACTAATGAACGAGTTACACTCTTTGAACTCAAATGAACTATTTTCTGTAACATGAAAACAGATCTATATCTTAAGTCTTAACGCATGAGTTGTTCAGGAATTATGATCCAGTAGAGCGCAGAACCAAAGGTGGAAAGGAAAGAAATCCTAAGGTTTCTCAAAAGAACTCCAAGTCATTGCAGACAAGCAATTCTTTGAATTCTGCCTCATGCAATGGAGTTAGTAGCAATAAGATTTCTGGTAGGCCTGGACTTTTTTGCTTTTACTATTTCTTCAGTTTTAACTTCCCCTACGTACCCTTTTTTAACATTTGTCTTGTTTTCAGGCACGAAACAAGGGAAACCGGCTGATGCTTCAGTCGAGACTCAAAGACTGACAACAGAGGTAACATTCCTTCAATTCTCATGAAGCACAGTTAGTTTTGGTGGCATTCTTCTGCATTTGTTTAGTCTTTAGTTTGATGCAAGATTACATTGTGCTCAGCTTACGGATCTCAAGCTTTCTGTTGATGTCTTGGAGAAGGAGAGAGATTTCTACTTTGCCAAATTGCGTGACATTGAATTACTTTGTCAGACACCCAAGTTGGAAAATCTTCCGGTAACCATTTCTCACTGTATTTGGTGCAAGTTCTTGGCCTTGTAGATTTTTACAACTTGAAATGCTCCAATATTTTCAGAATCTGATGTTGATTTTCCTTTATAATTAATGTAAAATATTTTCAAATTTGTTGCAGATGGCTGTGGCAGTTAAGAGGATATTATATGCTGTGGATGAGAAGGATTGCGCCCTTGCAGAAGCTCAAGAAATTGTGTCCCGATCTATTGATGTCAAAGAAACTTGACGGGGATTTTTTTATAAAAGAAAACAAAAAAACTAGGGAATCTAAAAGTACCACCAGAATTTGAAAATCATGTCTCGTTGTAGCAGTTGTTATGTTGATACTCATATGAGAAATGGAACGTAAATGGTTTCCTCTTTTGACTGGTTCTTTTATTTTTAGCGCGTATTTCAATTTGGTTTAGCAACAATGCATGTGGTGTGTACTTTTGCGCTGTATGCATTGAGGAGGTAAATAACCGGACTTGACTTAGTAGTACGTGTCGACATTGTTAGTTGAACGAATTGAACATCCACATTGCAACCTCTGAGCAAAATGAAGATACTTAACATACGGAGTGTGCTGTGGTTTGGGATCAGGATGTGTAGAATATTATTTATTTTGCATTTTTGGCATGTGTAAATCCCTATGATCATGTTACGAGTAATGCCACTCCCGAATCAACTGCAGTGTGAAAATTTTTAAACAAATTCAATGAAATTTGAATCTATAAATTCATAACTCTTAGCTCCATATCCAAAGCCTGAAGAATATTGCATTCATAGAAAACACGCAACAACTCATCTAGTGGCAGAAGATTGTTGGCTGCAGCAAAGAAACAGTTTAATTTTTACAGATATCATCTCCTTCATACCAGTTCTCATAGTGACCTAAGGTTCAATGTAGTTATGTCTAACAACAGTTGGTTTAAGAGCACGCTTCATATTATACAAATTTAAAGATACCTCAAAAACTACCAGAAGAATCTTTATATACCTTTGAAAAGCCAATTAATGAAGTACCTCGTCATGTTTCTTTCGTAACAAGCCATCTTATCTTAATAGCTTTTAGTTTTCATGTAGTGGTGGTGCTCAGAACGTGAGACGCAGCAAAAGGGCCAAATTCTCGGAAAGAATTTCCATGAGGCATCCTTGAAGCCATGTCTTTCAACTGAACAAGAAAAAAAACGTAAGGATTCATCAGTGCAACAGAGGTGGAACTAGAAATTTTTCATTGGGGAGCCAAATTATTCTTCACTAATAATCCTATATACAATTTTTTTTTTTTTTTATTTTTAAAATCGGCCCTGCAGTGCAGTGTAAGGATAAAAAAGAAGTAAACTTACAAACAAAAAAAGGCTGAAAAAGAAAATTTGAATGACATCAAAAAAACAAATCGGTCATTTTAATGAACTGTCCAAATTTCGATATGCTCATATGATGAAAGAATTTCTGGAAGATGAAATAATATAATAATCTTTGAATAGTTATGGTATTTTTGATGCCATATATTTAACAAATTGTAAGTTAACAAATCTGATTCATGAGGCATTTTATGGCTTCCTTTGCAGCATTATTTTTCTCGGATTCATGCTGAAACCATGCAGTAGCCTCATCCAACTGAAAAGAAGTTCTTTCAAGTTCTGCTGCAAGGAGCTGAGATTTCTGAGCGAGACCTTCCACCTATGATACATACAAGTTAGTATGGCATCTGAGAAATAAAAATAAAATAAAATTCTTAAGTGAAGAGAATGTAATTCTATAATTTTAACTATTCCCAAAAATCAAAGATACTTGAGAGCGACTATTTGCAAGGAGGTGCGTTTTGTACTTCTACAAAACCACCAGTTTTACTTTGTAACTGCATGCTCCAATCGCTTAACCAACACTAGCATCTAGTTGGTAAGTTGAACAAAGGACCAATAAACACAGAAATGCTGAGACAGGCGCAGAAACAAAAAAAAACACTAATGTTATATATTCGAATATAGTTTCCTTTTGAGGTTAATTTCACTTGACCATCTCGATGAATTATCAAAATAACTACAATACCATCAGATTTCTTACCAGCAAAAGCAACGTACAAGTCATTTTTTTAATATATAAGCAAAGATGCATAAGGAACAAGACACACGACCATAGGTTTTAAAATTGGCATTTCTTGGACTACATTTGACAAACGATTTTAAGCACATATCAAAGAATATTATGTACTCATGATTCATGAAAATTACTTAAAACTACCGATCTTCTACGGTCTTAGCATTGTATTTCTTCTAGATAAACATGTCAGAAAGAGGTAGAGGTGGGGATTTGAAACAGAAGTCTTTTTCTTATTCTCTTAAAAAGATAAGCATGTGAGTTCAATTCCTTATGATAATAATCTTATCTGTGGAAATAAATTTACCTGTTCCCTCGAAAATGAAATTTCTTCAACAAGATCATCATGTATTTGCTTCATATCACCAATAACTTCTTCTTGGTAAGGATGCCATGGCAGTGAAATGATGAGTGGAGTAACAGAGAGTTGGTTGACTTGGTGGAGACAGGAGATGTATAACCTGGAACTAGAGCATTAATTCTGTCACAGCCATCAATTATAGATGTTGATGGACTTGATGAAGGAGAGCCATCAAATCCAGTGTTTCCTCCATAGAGAGATTAATTATGAGAACTGTTTGGATCTAGCTTCTCGTTCTTCTCAGGAAGTTGCTTTTCTGCCCTTCTGAGAGAACCAAATGATGATAGTCTGGAAAGTACACTGTGTTGCACAGCTTTGGGAGACTCTTTCTTCTTTTCCTTGCTGGAGTTGCTACGTAACCATAGGCTACTTGATTTAGAAGGGCAAGAAATTACTCTGCTATTCATGTCCTTATTTAGTTTAGGGAAACAATCATCACACACGCGATATAATTTGTTCAAATTTGGAGCCAAAGAGGCACTCAAAGATTTCTTACTCGTACAATCTTTGCAAAAAAGAAGGCCACAGTTTTAGCAGTTATGCTGATTATGCTTAATGTTAAATGGACTGCGGCAACCAGAACAGACTGAGTAATCAGCAGAGCATACCAATTGGTGAAGACATATTGTCACAGTGAAATTGTTTCCACAAGTGATTCCCTTCACATGTTTCCCTTCTAATGCTTTAACTAGGGTAGGAGAATGCCTGTTGGTATTGTCCCCCTGGCCTAACTGACCATTTCTTTCCTTTCCCCAAGTGAATATTTCTGATGTTGATGCCACAGCAGCAACATGATGAGAGCCACAGGATCTCTCTTTCATGACACAGTTTTTAATTGTGCCCTCAACTCGAACAGGCAACATATGGCTATTACCTGGACACTTAAGTTCTCCATGATCAATAATACCCATTGTATATACTTGTCCGCAGATGGTGAGAGCAACTTAATGCTGTGCCCACAGGAAACCTGACAGAAACTTCTTTCATTTGGCACATCAACACAGTATGGAGCTAGTCGGCTTAGTACATCACCATGGCCAAGTTGGCCCCCATCTCCATTTCCCCAGGTGAACAGCTTCCCTCTTGGAGAGTTGCCGCAACTAGGAGATTCAGAAGGAACACCTACTATGGCAGCAGTGTGCCAAAATCCACAAGATACCCTCACAACTTTTTGTCCCTTTAAAGCCTCAACCTCCCTTGGGACATTTGTGCTACATCGATCTCCATGGCCTAGGGCACCAAAAGTTCCATCCCCCAAAGTAAACAACTGACCTTGTGATGTAATGGCAGCTGAATCCCAAGGTCCACAAGATATAGAAGTTACACAGATGCCTTCTATCTGACCACTGACTTTCCGTGGGATCCAGTAACTCAATTCAGTTCCATGCCCAAGCAGGCCAAAGTTATGGATGCCATCTCCCCACGTGTATAAATCTCCAGTTAGTGTTATGGCACAGGCATGATATTCTCCACAGCCTACTGATACAACATTCAGTCCACCAAGAGCATCAATGAGCTTGGGCCTAGAGATATCAGCATCTAAACCATGCCCCAGCTTGCCACCTGAGCCGTCCCCCCAACTAAAAGCCTGCCCCTGCCTTGTGACTAGGACAGCATGAGTACTGCCACAAGCAATATTTTGAGCATCAAGTGCAGAAGCAGATTCCAGAACCTTTGGCATAAAAGCATTCTTTCCAGGAAATGATTCTCCAACTCTAGCCATGCCCCCATCTAGCAGGCCATCACCAGCACCTTCCCCCCACACAAAAATGCTACTTAAAGGAGTATCTCCAAGAGAAGATTCCACACGAGATGTAGTTATGGCACTGGAGTAACTGAGTCGGAGAGCATCTGCAGAGTTTCTACAAGCAACAGTTTCATTTGGTTGGGAAATGATTGAACAGAAAATAGAATCTCTCTGTGGAGAGCGTAGAGATGCCGATTTATGTAATATAACATTAGAAAATGCTCTATCAAGACTTTTCTGAGGCAATCTTTCTAGCTAGACATCAATTATCTGATCAATCTGTTGATCCTGCAAATATTATAAAAATAGATTCAGATATAGTAGTAGATTTTGAATGCTCCACAAGTAGCACAATAAGCAACCTCGTGAATTGCATTGCTGCTGCTATGTGATTGCACATACAGAGAACTTCTTTCTGTTTGATCAGTTGAAGAGTCTGATAAAGCATCATCCGCCCTAATTTCAGTTCTCCATTTTTTACTGTCACCCCGTGATATCAATGCCCTCAGAGCCACAAACCAGATCTCTGCTTCATAATTGTCTTTGCATATCTGTGGAAATAGCAAGATTGCCAACAGAGATCGATTACTACATTGTTCCGCTTATCATATGCAAATAAACTTCAACAGTCCAGAATCTACACACACACACATATGATATAGATATATTGATATACTTCAAAACTCAAGAAATATTCTGGTGAAGAGAAAAGTTCTCATAAGGACAGCACTGGCACTGATACAATTAAATTTAGTCAAGAGCAGAAATCAAGCCCGTGACACAAGCAAACAAAATAGCAGGATCGATAATCTTCAGAAGTTTCATGAAGTTCAGATTCATCAACCTCAAAGATCAGAGGTAGCTGATTGGATTTTGTTGAAATAAAGGTGGACTCAGTGGATCAATCACTGTTAACTTGGTGATTATGATGGAGACGAAGGCGAAAATGGTGAAGAAGATGATTTCTTTGTTTGAGTTGATTTAGAAATTGAAACTTGGAATTGAGAACTAATTTGAGATTAAGACTTATCACTTATGTGTTTTGTGTGGGGTTGTTTGTTTGTTATTTTGTTATGGGATTGATGAACTTGAATTATGTGATTTTGTGTGCTTTAATGTGTTTTTTATGAATTTATGACTATTATATAGTAGTATTTTTTTATATATTTTTCTTCTTATTATCGAGGCTTACGCCTCGGTCCGCCTCGCGGAGCTACGGGCAAACGCCTCGAGGCTTAAAACCGCCTTTTAAAACCTTGCTGTTAAGAAAGCATTTTACCTAGTATTTCGTACCATGTCCAAGGACTTTTTGCCATAGAGAAGAGAAAATGACTGATACTCCTTTTCAGATTGAGGAAACCTCTGAAATATTGCCTGCAATGCATAGTCAATTAATCATGAATAATGATTCTAAACTTTCAATAATAACATGAATGCAGGTTAGTAGACTAGTTATTATTTGGTGCAATATATTTATGATGATCCCTTTAAGTGTAGCTTAGAAGTACATGCAAACAAGCATATGCATGTACAATGTATGCACACTTGATCATTCATTAAATTTCCAACGAGAGGAGATTGTTTACTTAATCTATCAGTGCAGCATTTCAATCACATGCAAGATAAGTAAATGATTCTTGAGGTGGAATATGTGATGGCAGTAGACCAGTAGTAGATAAACTTACAGTACGCTGTCCAGGTATAATTCTTGAAACTTGACTAAGTTGGAGCTGTTTTTGCTCTTTTCCAGCATACCAAATTAGAGCTGTCTCATCCTGACATTTATTGAATAAAGATGTGTGAGGATATAACAAGAAATATTTTTCCACAAGATGAATATAGTCAAGCAGAAGTTACATTGCAGAACTGATCAAAACAACAATAGATACCTAACTATCGAATTATCGAACTGAATTCTGGTCAGCAATCAACACCTTACTTAAACTCAATTCAATAGTAATCTTATTTAAGTTTAAGTAATTTCAGCTAAAAGATAACAGGATTACATGCCAAAGAGTTAGATTTGTTAGATTTCTTAATGAAAGTCATAATCCTTGACATTCAGGAAAACTCATAAACCAAACGCCACAACCTGGTACAAAGTGCTTAAGTTTCTACCACGGGATCATATGACAGAACTGGTTTACCTATGTAAACAGTGTGAAATATTACCTTAATAAAGAATCATATGAAATTCAACTTAACGTTTGTCATTTTTATGTTTTATTGAAGCAATTGACATCAGAGGATCTAAACAGTTGAGGCTACATTATTTAGTTCCCCATCAAACTGACAAGGAGATGAAGCTCATCTTGGACAATTGGAAAGGGCAGAATTTAGGTTTTCCCCATCGACCATACTTCAAAAGACAAGAACCTTTCTTTAAGGAATTAATGGCCTGAGTGAAACAGACAACAGCACTAATGAGTAACAAGAACAATCATATTCACGAGATTCACTAGGTACATGAGGTAATACCATTAGTTGCACCATCACAAGAAAATGACAATGCATCGTTATTTAGGTTATTTGGAGTTGGAAATGTAAATCCAGGAAATAAGTAAAGCTCTGCTTCAAATGGGCAAAACAACATACCTTGATGCTTCTACAGATATTAAAGTAGCCTCCCATGAACAACTACATTTGCAAACATGTACCTAAAATTCTGCTACTGCAGTTTAAAATATGAAGTAGCTAAAGATTCAGATTTTCAAGCTTCAAGAAAAGGAAAGACCAAAGAAGAACGACTGTAACACAATTTTTGTACGAAAACAACAACAAAGCACATCCTATGTTACTAAAAATATTTCAAGTGTAGCTGCAAACAACAGAAGCAGAGATTATAGAAAGAAGATTGTTTGTGAGGTTATATACCTGCATAGTATTCCTATCACCAGGGCTCCTCTGCAAGGTATTCATCAAGCTGTCATATCAGTTAACTCTTTCTTGAAGATGATGAAGTCCATTTAGACAACAACAAAATCCTAAAATGATATAGAAGGAACATTGTAACAAAGAATTAGGAAAATTCAGCTGAATCTTTGACTTGGTTAATGCATGCATTTACTGAAAACGCCAAGGAAAATCAAGAAATGTTTGATGTTATCGTGTTTTAACACCCGAGCATGGACGAAATTGACGTAGTTCTGTGCAAATACAGTACCTCAATTTTTTATTATTAAAGCTTAACATAACAGATGACACAGACCAGCTAATACCGTGATTCCATTATCAATTACCGAGCATTGATCCTTAACCAGAACAGAAACATTGAATGAAAAATGCTATTACCAAAGATTCAAACCTGCAGTTACAGCTAAATCACACATTCACGAGATTGACGTCAAATTCAACCAGAGAGTAGCTACATTCAACTTCCAACATAGAATAAAGTACTTATTGTAGAGCAATAATTAATCCAAAATATAGTTGGAGTTCATAAAACGTGACAGAAACAAAGCCAAAACGTCAAATTAATGCGCAAAAAGTCAAATTAACAGAAAATTAGCTGAGTACAACTATCAATATTAAATATGAAATTACCAGGTTCACCAGCCATGCGGAATGAAACAGAGACTGTAAAGGCGAACAGAAGATACTCACCAAAACGCGTGCAGCAAGTGTTCTGTAGATGAGCAGAATGAGTACTCAGCTCCGAATTTCTCAACAAAGGAACCTAGAGAGAGAGAGAGAGAGAGACAGACAGACAGAGAGAGAGTTGGAGTGAAAATTCTCCGGCGGGATGGAACGAAAGAGTAAAAAAGGAAACCGATTGGACTGGAAATATGTACGGGGATCCTTATTCATAGTTCCCTCCCTCTAATTTAAATCTCCGTCTCTCTTTTTCTTTTTTTAAAAAGGAGGGAGTATTGGCAGCAAGCCAGCAATTAATCAGGTGATGATTCGTCACGTTGTCATTTCGTCTATTGATATGATATGATTCCAAAAGAACTAAATAAATGTCTTGCTTGTAAAGATTGTAAATGGGCATTTGGTCTAGTGGTATGATTCTCGCTTAGGGTGCGAGAGGTCCCGAGTTCAATTCTCGGAATGCCCCCCTACTTTTATTTTATTTTCGACATTTTGGGCCTGAATCCTAATACATGCAACTATGCAAGGTATATTTGCGGATATTGTTAAATTTGGGCCGTCTAGTCATTTGAGCTCGAATCAGATCCTTTACCCCCAATTATGTTACATCTCCATGCATAACTTCATACCTAACAACGCATTTTCACTGACTAAGAACTACGAGACCACTCTTCTATTTAAAGGTCATTCGAGCTTTTTCTGGGAATTTTAAATTCCTTCCTAAAACATTAATGGTTTGTTCGGTTTTATTTCCATGTATAAATTTTTAATTTTTTTACTATTCAAAACACTGAAAATATGTTTATTTTACTCATTTTCAATTTCAGTTTTCACTTTTTACAATCTTATACAATCTATTCAATCATATAATATTATTATAGTGAGACTCATCATTTAAATATTCATGAATCCATCTCAACCACATAATATTTATTTTTTTATCTCAACCACATTTAAATTGAAAACAACAATCAAACAAACACATTTCTATTTTCCAAAACTATAAATTTGAACTGGAAATATTGAAAAATTGAAAATTGATGTTGGAAATAAAATCAACTAAGCCCCAACTTTTTAGTTATGGAAACTTCCGGATATGATAGGTATCCTAAACATCTGGTATATGTTCAAATTCTATTGGACGCATTCTTAGTTTAGTTGGGTAGAACGTAGGTCCAATGCTTAATTACGATTTCGAATAGTGGTCTCGATCGCTTTGCCAATTTGCCAAAAATAAATAAATAAATATACCCTAATTGGATAATGATGAATCATAAATAAAAATTTAAATTTAAATTTAAATTAAATTATAATAAATTGAAATAAAAAAATAGAAATAAAATATAATTTTGGCACATCAGATATAACAGAGAGTGTCACATGAGTCTGAAATTGTTTGGGCTTCAACTATGTTGGACAAAGACCATAATCGTTGTCAAATTTCACATATAATTATATTTTGAGTAATTCTAAATAAAGCCTTTATTTATTCTTTATAGCCACCTATAAATTTATAATTAAATAAATAATTTGAAATATCTTTTTTGTATCCCTATAATTAACAAAACCTCCATCGTCTTTTTTTTTTTGTATCCTTATCTTCATAGCGTCCTTTTTTCAAAACAAACTATTCTCCCCTTTCCAGCCATGGTTGCAAGTTGCGATCCAAAGATCCTCTCCATCCTCTACTCATATCTCTTTAGTGTTTGCAGTAGTATATCTACTTGTATGTATTTTTCGATACATGTCGTATGATGTATATAAAAATTATAAAATACTTAAAATATATGATTTTATAATCATACATCTTATCTACACAACGTAAACAATGAATTTTATGGTTACTAGCATAGCAGATTCCCTCGTTGAAATCACAGTGGATATCATTGGCATCATCTGTTGCTAGAGACAACAACATAGATTTTATTAGATTTTCCACAACTCAATCTTTAGAATAGATGATGGAGTGATGTTGAGGCTTCTATTACTCGGAGCATTATCATCTTCGTCGAGCTTTGCCGCTGGAGATGGAGTCTCAACAGAACTGGAGTGTGTTGGGTCGTTGGAAGTCTCAAGAGCTCAGGTCGGATTGCTATTTTCAAATGCCTCAATATACAACAAGGGCTCTGGAGCCGACAAAGTTTCAAAAGGCGGTTTTATGAGGTGTACGCCTCGAAGCAAACTGAGACGTCCAATACCAAAAAAAAAAATTATCATATTTAACTCACCCAATTCACACAATTCAAATAGTCAATAACAAATGTCTAAAATTCCATAAAAATGAACAATTCTAACATCAATCAATAATAAGTCACATAACTTATTAAATTCCAAAAGGCCATAACAAAACCATAAAACAAAGCAAAGTGACAAATTCATAGTGAAGTGACAAGTTGTAATACCCAAAAAAAATAAATCAATTCGTTACACACACACACAGATATATTATGTTACATTCATATAAGGTGCGCCTAGTACTTTTTATAATTTTAATTCATTTATTATAATATATTTTAATGATTTGTAATTTATTTATTTTAAGTTGCATCCTATTTTTTTTGTTACATGTGGCCCAAATGTTTAAATATTCTTTTTCCTCTAAGCCCAAAAAGATCAAGCCTGTTGAGCCCATTATCACGTATTTGGGGATGAACGTCTCTGTCTTTTGCCGCTTCAACGCCCCTCTCACTACCATCTGTGAGAAACCCTAAACCTAATTTTCCTCCATTAAATACGAAATCACCTCCAAAAGATGCAAGACTTTGGAAAGAAAATCAAACCAAATTCGACAATTCCATAATTAATTTCCGAATTCTAGTATAAATAGGTGCTCTCTTCTTCATAATAATCACACCAAGCATTCAAAGCTTCTCCTCTTAAGCCTTCGAGTTCTGCCCTTCTCTGAGATTCCTAGGTGCACTCTCTTCTGTTTTTCGATCACCTTGCCTCTTGTAAATTTTGGGATGTCTGGTTCTTTGTTATTGATTCAGCAAGATGGGAGAGGAGGGTTCGGTTCTTTAATAAAGTGTGAAACAATAAATATTATTTTCTTTGGTTGAGTTGATCAACTTTAGAAAAAAGTTTTGGGAATCCGTATTTTAATTAAGTATAGAGAAGTTTTACTGTGGCTCCACACCTTTTGAAAGCTTTCAATTCATATTATATATATACATCTAAAACACATTTACATATACACACATTCATATTTATATATAGTAGATAGATGCATGTTAAATACGCACACCTAGAATTTTATGTATTATTTTATATATTACGCGTTCTTACACTGACACGTATATATATATACACACCCACACCCACATACGTAATTATATATATATATATAAATGCACGCACACATTGCTATGTGTATACATATTATTTTGGTCAACCAGTTGTGTTTTTTTTAAGAAAAGTATTAAAAACCTTTAAATATTATGTTAATTAATTATTATTAGTATTATTATGCTAGGCGACGCACTTGGACTATATTAATATGTAATTTTCAAATTCAAGAGACATTTAAGGTGGGAATTCTCTCGGAGAATGTATATGAACTCTTATCCTTATTATGTTTGTATATGCGGTGTGCAGGTAGACCTACGGGTCATATGGGTCTTCGGGCTATTGCTATGTTTAACCTACGGGTTATATGCTATGTTGCCTACGGGCTTTATCATATGATATGATATGATATGGTCTGTTTCTTACTATTATATTTGTATAACCTGGATAATTGAGTTACCCCGTTGAATTAATAGTACTCACCCCAAAACTATTTATATTTTCAGGCTACGGAAGTTTGGGCAGTGTGGTGGAGACGGAGTGATGGGATAAAGATTGTTTAATATTATATTATTTATTTTTCATTGTAATAAACTCTAGTTTTAAAGTATTATTTAATAATTCTACCTTTTTTTTGTTAAACTAATATATAAAATTTTGAGACGTCACAGTTGATACCAGAGTGGGTCTTGTTTCTGTAGACTTGTTAAAAAATGATAAAAAAACCATCACCACATCTGTCGCATCGCGCCGAGTCAAGGTAAATGTTTATGAGTCATGATATTATCTTTAAATTACATGCATATTTTTGTCCTCGAACTTAATAATGGATCTGTGGATAGATGAATATGTTTCCTCATTGTCCTAGAGCAAAGAGAACCAAAATTGTGACTAGAGAGGATCGGTTGTGGCTAGATTTCAAAGAATTAAAGTGGGCCAAATCAATTGGAGTTGAAAGGAACCTCCTTAGGATGCTTAGGATATGAGAGGAACTCAAGGGGGAAGGAGGAGCGTGGAGATCACTAGAAGCCGACCACAAGGTGTTATGCACCTTGCCAACTCTCCTCTAAGATGACGGAAGAAATTTTTTCAAAGATCACCTGGACTATACGCTGGTAATTTAAGAGATATGCCATATTGAAAAATTTATAGGCGAGCTCCTCACTTATTAGGAGGGTTTAGGGAATGGGTTTGGATCACATGAAAATGTTGACGAACAAATGAGCTCTAATGAAATAAAAGGCCTTAGCCAAGTCAATAATGCTCCCGTCGTCATCAATGATTAAATAATTTGGATGTCTATTTATGTAAATAGTTTATTATCTTTGTTCATTTGTTTGCAAAACTCTTAGTTTATTAATAAAATAAACAATTATGTATTGGTGTTCCTTACCTCTTTTGCTATCTACAAATCAATGAATAGGAAAGATATGACTAACAAACGCCTCAATATTTGAGCTGACAGTGAGGAAACCCAATCAGATAATGACAATGCAAGACGGGCTCTTTGCAACTGGCCAACCTTTGTGCAAGAGCTAGTACAAGCTTTGAGATAGGTCATACCCCAAAATGGCCCTCCACCAAGGAACGAGGAAAATGTCATGGTCAAGCAATTTAGACAGATAGCCCCACCTAAGCTAAACAGAAATGAAAGGCCGCTTGATATTAAGGAGTACATCTTCGAGCTTGAACGGATCTTCGAGCATCTTGACTGCACTGATGCAGACAAAATGTCTTATGCCATTTTTCAATGGATTGGAGACGCGGGGCATTGGTGGCAGAGTTTGGCTTGGGTGATGACTCCCAAACAATGACATAATCTAACGTGGGCTGCATTTAAGAATCTGATTCTAGGAAAGTTTTTCCTAAGATCTTACCGGAAATAGAAAGAGCTGGAACTGGTAAACTTACAGCAAGGAAGCATGACTGTCTTGGAATACAAGAGAAAGTTTAACCAACTTTCTCAATATGCTCTACATAGAGTGGACACTGAAGCGAAGAAGACAAGTAACTTTGAGTATGGGTTACGCATGGAGATTGGTGGAATTCTGGCAGCCCAAGGTTCACCTGCAACGTATTCAGAGGTGGTAACAAACATGAAAAGCGGCAAAATTGACCATAGAAATGCAAAAAATGACAAAAAAAAACTCACCGATTAGCACTTAACCGTTGCAAGACTCCACAAATGCAAGAATGCTCCCAATTAAGACCAAGGAAAAGATGATAATCAAGAAATGCTCAAGCATGAAAAAATATGATAGAGTCCAAAAACACAACTTAAAATTCGAGAAAACCCAACAAACAATTGACCATAAACATTCCAAAAATGACAACAAAAATATAGATTAGAAACAAACATGAAAAGCGGCAAAATCTACCATAAATATGCAAAAAATGATCAAAAAAACTCACCGAGTCAGCAAAATCGGCACTCAACCGTTGCAAGATTCCACAAACGCAAGAATTCTCCCAATTAAGACCAAGGAAAAGAGAATGATCACACAAGAAAATGGATAAAAATGGTGTAGAGAAAATTGAATATAGAGAGAAAAAGTGAAGGAATAGAGAGAGTAAAATGAAAAAGTGATTTCTAAATCTTAATATTTTGTCTTTTGTGCTAAGATATTTTAAATATTTATAAAAATAAAAAATTTGTATTATTAATATTTTATATATATGTTTATAAAGGACATATTTTTCAATATAATACATTTATTATAAATCAATAAATATATTTTAGGGGAAAACATATGCATTGCCTACACTTTGGTTACATTCCGAATTTCAAGACTGGTAATTATTATGATTGTAACGCCATATTTTTTGCTTGGATTCCATAGCCGTCACTTTTCAAAAAGTAGCTATCACTTTTTCAAAAAGTAATCCCCCATTTTCTAAAATGTAATTTTGATGTGACGTATATATTTTATTTTTCATTTACTTTTTTTATTATTATTTTAATGAAAAGTGACACATGGCATGATTTGAACGGTTGAGGGTAATACCCTTGAGGCCACGGTAGAATTTTCCCACGCACAGACGCACTCACGCCTCGAATTCTCTAACTGTGGAGTTTGTGGGCTCGTCTCGATCTCATGGCAACGTGGAGTCGTAGTCCCCTCTTTGGACTCTCTTCCAAAGCCAAAAGTAAATCTCTTAATCTCTTTTTTTTTCTCTATTTAATTGCATATAATTTTATATAATGTTAATTTGAATTTGAATTAAGGTTTGAATTAGGAATTTTATAAATTATAATTGGAACTTAAAAAAAAGAGTGTTGAATTTAAGCTATGAATCATGATTATTGCATTTAATTTTATATAATGTTAATTTGAATTTGAATTAGGGTTTGAATTAGAAATTTTATAAATTATAATTGGAACTTAAAAAATAAGAGTGTTGAATTTAAGCTATGAATCATGATTATTGCATTTAATTTTATATAATGTTAATTTGAATTTGAATTAGGGTTTGAATTAGAAATTTTATAAATTATAATTGGAACTTAAAAAATAAGAGGCTTGGATTAAAGCCATGAATCATGGTTGTTGCATTTAATTTATATTGAATTTTGTATTATGTAGACTATGAAGAGGTATTTGTTAGGAAATAACACGCACACAATCACGAAAAACAGACACAAGAATTGTTTACCCTGTTCGATACAATGTATATCTACGTCTGGGGGCGATGCCAAGCCAGGGTTTTCACTATATTTTTCAGATACAATTTACAATGGGAGAATAGCAATATATAGATGCTAACAACCGAGCCCTAAACCGCTCGGCCCCCAAAAAAATTCAGGCCCCCGACCCCCCCGAGCAGGGGGGCCCGCCCCCCTTGTAACCCCCCAGCCGAACTCGTGGTAGGATTCACTTCCTTCCGGGCTCCATACTCCAACAGTATTATGACAAATTTTGTAAGGCTAATAAGAGTGCTTTTCAAATGAATCTAATGTTCCAGAACCAGTGACTAATCAACTGTCTCAGGCTCGGGCTGAAGTAGAATTAAACTTGAATGATATTATTAGTGATCCAAGTTCTTAGAAGTTAGCACTGAATTGCTTAGTTGCATAGCATGTCTTGATACAAGAAATTCTTTCTCAATTCAATGTTGATCAGTTCATGCGGCTTGCTGCTTTATATTATGAGGATTTCTTAACCAATGATTGTTTATATCTTCCTCAACAGCTTAACAATTTCATTGTTAATGTGTGATGTGATCCTCGATTTTCTGCAATTGGCAATTTGGGAGATCTTGCTCGGGAAATGGTTAAAACTGGTAAACATTCAGTTTTTCCATTGATTTATCATATGATTGAGTTGTCATTGGTTTTGCCAGTTGCCACTGCTTCTGTTGAGAGAGCTTTTTCTACAATGAAGACTATAAAAACTGATTTGCGCAACCATATGGGTGATGAGTGGATGAATGACAATTTAGTTGTATACATTGAGAAGGAGATTTTTTCAACAATTGATAATGAGCTCATCTTGTAGCGTTTTCAATCGAGTGATATACGCAGATATCAATCACCACCACTTTCTCCTACAAGTGCAACTACAAGCCATCCAAGTGTCAATTTTTAGACCAGTTCTAATGTATTAGACTAATTTTAATATAATGATATTTTTTAGATGTGTTATTGGTAGCCTCCCAAATATTTTTTTCTGCCTCCGCCACAAGTATTCATATAACATTAGATATGGGCTACATCCGAATGTAGAGATCGTCCTTTGTAAGTTTTTTTTTTGTTTGGGGGGGGGGGGGGGTGTTAAAGATCGTACCCAATTACTTCTTAAATAGTGGTCTAATTTCTAGTACACATTAATAACCTACTAGTGATTTCATCCACACAACGATTGGACTCTAGTTGCAATCAATCAACTGTTCAATCAAATTGACTTGTACATAACCACGGTCCAACCAATTTATGAAAAAAATAACCATATTATTTATAATCCCAACCATCCCGCCAGTTACCGTTTGAACCGGTAAAATTGGCTATCAACATTTCTTCATGCAACAGGAAAAGTCGGTAGTTCTGAAATAGGAAGACTTGGCAGTAGGAAAAGGGCCAATGCTTTTATGATTGATAGTCTAATCAAAATACACAACAAGCATAAACAGAACCTTCTCCAGAAATAGATAACTAAGCAGTTATATTAGAAATTTAGAACACAAGTTTGTTGCGAACACAACGTCCGAATAGAAGAAAATATAGTACAAAAAGCATCCACTTACTGGTTCCTCTTTACAAAAGCATCTTCCCCATTGAACCAAGGAAGATGAGATGATGAAACCATCTCGACCATATCAGTATCTGTAATCATCCTCGTAGCTGAAGCTGTCGTTATGGAAATTGTAGTTGTCACTCCTTGAAGTGGTCTCTCTGGACTGGGCGGAAATGAAAATCATATGAGTGATGTAAATAATTGGGCGGAGGCAGAACTGTAAGATTAAGAGACTAAGACACCATGGAAATAGATTTCCAAACAATTGGCCTACATAAAATGAGCAGAAGTTAAATACCCTGTGAATCATCTTTTCGAATGCATCAGGTCCATTTTCTTGGATATACTTCTCTGCTGCAGTGAGAATGTCATCGGGTTTGCTGAAGACATCTTTCTTCCTTGGAACGTACCAGATGTTAACTGTCTTCTGCCGAGTAACAAGGTAAGGCCTTACATAGTGTTCGTAGACATAAGCAGCTCCACTGAAGTATGGTATCACCAACCAGCAGGTGAAAATTAACTTTGCATATGACCAGAATGGCATCCTAGCATGTGTAACATTTCAGGTAATCAGAAGATTCGAAACTTTTAATGAGAATATCAAACAGGTGCAAAGAAACTCTCTTAAGTGTCACTTTTTTCCTCACCCATCTTTCATATAAAATACAATGTAAGAAGGATGCAAGAGCCAAGAGGAATGGTCGACTGTAAGAATGCATAAAGCAGTTTGTTTATCCTTACTTGAGGAAGCATAAACATCTACATTTTAGTTCACACCACCCTTATGACATTAACAAACTTTTATTACCATCAGCTACTCACAAGTTAAGAAATATGACGTCTACAATTTCTATAGATATACTCCCCCTAAGCCTACATTCCTTAGAGCTCACATCTAACTAGCTTCAAAGTATCAAAACTTGATAGTAATATATTTGGAGCTCAAATTACTTCCAACAGTTCTTGAAATATGATCTCCAATTAACTTTTAGCATACCTCATTTAAGCAATCACAAGACATGTAATGCAAGCTTACCTGAGTTCCTCTCAAAAAGCTAAATGTAACGAGGAGTTTCAAGACATGCAAATCATACAAAGCAAAAGAAGCTCTGTCAGGCTATGAACTAGACATCAAATGCAAGAAATATAGATATGACAAACCAATCAAGTCCTGGTATTAACAGCATCCGAACATGTAAATCAAATAGCCATGATCTCTGAGACAAAAATTGTATCCACGAGAAGAGACTTACCATTCAATAAGTTTTGCAAAAGTAAGCTCGAAAAGAGTAATCATAGAGTAAAGAACCCAATAAGTCAGCCATTGTTGATCATCAACAGGTGACTTCGTCTCAATTGCCCTAATCGATGCATATCTGCCCAATAGCTCAAGTCCAGCATCATTAATAAGCACAATGAGAAATAAATCACTATTCGAAATATACCAAAAAAAACTAGTTACACAATTGACTACAAACATCAAAGTTGGAGAAATTAAACCACAACAATTTCATAAAAAAAAGGGAGAGGGATAGTTGAACTTACAGAGGATAAACCAGACTAACCACGGGCCTGCATATAATAATATAAAAAAATTAAAAAAATAGATAAAAAAAGCAAAACCCTGCAGACGAAAATCCTCTTCTTTCTACCGTTAAAAATCGAAATACCACATGCAAAATTCAAACACATTTGCAATTATATCAACAGTAACCGACCGGATTAAATCTAGAAACAAGAAACCAAACCCACAAAAAAAGCCCGACCCGCAGCTAAAAAACACATAAAAAAAGGAGAGAAAAAGTGAGATGATCGTACCCAGCAAGAATGTCGAAATTAGTAACGAGCAATTTGAGGAAGCTTGCGGCTCCAGATCCACCCATTATCAAAGTTAAAGGAGACAGGATCAAATATTATTTCAGAAGAAAATATGGTGTGGAATGTTGGGGTTTGTTTGTTAGGCTTGGTGCGGGTTAGCTTCCAGTTGAATTGATTTGAGTTCACACACAGAAAAGCGAGAGAATAATTGAAAGAGTGTGAAGGAAGGTGGATGAAAGAGAGAGAGAGAGGGACAAAAGTTTATTGACAAGTGTCTGTCTGAAGCGGCAGAGAGGTGGGACTCGGTGACTACCCACTTTATTCACCCAAGCAAACAGTGACAAAGACTCCGATTTTTTATTTTATTATTATTATTATTATTATTATTACTCTCTCTCTCTCTCTCAATGGAAAATTTCCTCAGTAGTTTTATCTAAATTTGGGTAAAAATTTACCAAAATTTGGTTATTTGAGTAAGGTAAAGGATTTCCAAATCCAATTATTTACACCAAATCTTACATTACTTTAACTTTCCTATAAATATTTTATTTCGTTTTAAGATTTTAATTATCTATCGGCATATTTATTGAAATAATAAATAATATTCATATAACATTAAATAAGTAAATATTTTATAATATATGTAATTAATATATACTATTATAGACTAATTTTCATGTTATAAAAAACACATAAATTATTAAAAAATTACACGAATTATAATTAAGTAAATAATTTAAAATTATTATTTAATAATAATTTCGACATATAAAATATAAAAATACATTGGTCCGACCGTAATTTGGGTAAGTAATATTGTTTACCAAAATTTGAGTGACCTCATCCTTAATTTTTTTATGAGCAAACACACATATCGACATGTCCAAATTTCACATGGAATTTCATGTTACAATATTTGTGATACACTCTGAATTACACTTTTAAATTATATGTTTTTCTTGTATTTTTTTCAATTTTATTTTTTTATGATTTACTTTAATTGGGAAAAGGGTCACGCAGGCCCCTGAACTTTTTGGCGGGGACCTCGCATGCCCTGTACTTCTTTTTTGGTTCAATTGAGCCCATGAATTTTTTTTTTGTTCTATTGGGCCCCTCCGTCAAGCCCCTCTTGACGGAGCCATTAGTTCAATATAAAACGACGTCGTTTTAGGTTTTATTCGAATAAAAAAAATTCTAAATTCAATTTAAAATTTCACCCGATCCATTTTAAAAATATCCCGACCCGATTCTAGATAAACCCGGCCCATTTAGTAAATTAAATTAAATCCCATAAAAATGGCTACAGCCTCCTTCAAATCCACTTCCAGAAGGGGCGCAGCCACGAAACCCAAAGCCCCGCCGCCCTCCGCCGCTGCACGGCGGCGCTCCCACAGCGTCAGTGCCGTTTCCCGGAAGACCCACGTCCCATTTGACGACAACAAACCTTCGGTTTCCACCGAATTCTCCAACAGCAGAGATAACCCTCTTTTCTGGAGCAGATTTTCTTCACCGCCGGATAAAGAAGAAAGTGGGAAGATCAGGGAGATTCCTACTGGTAGTAGTAAATCATCACCTAATTTGAATGCAAGGAACGGAAACATGAGTAGTAATTCTGCAGCCTCTTGTAATGGAGATTATGAGGTAGCGTTTTGGGAAGGTTTTTGTTTCAATGCCTTTTTTATTGGTTGGTTTCTTAATGGGGATTGTAGTTACTAGCTAGAACATGATGGAATGTTTGATTTTGAAAGTGAAATGTTGGTTTCTTGGATTTATTGAATGATGAAATTTGAGATGATTGCGCTTCGTGGATCAATTCCAGAATTTTCAAGTATATTTATCTAAATGGGTCGGGTTTATCTAGAATCGGGTCGGGATATTTTTAAAATGTGTCAGGCGAAATTTCAAATTGAATTTAGAATTTTTTTTATTCGAATAAAACCTAAAACGATGTCGTTTTATGTCGAACTAACAGCTCCGTCAAGAGGGGCTTGACGGAGGGGCCCAATAGAACTCAAAAAAAAGTTCAGGGGCTCAATTGAGCAAAAAAAAAGTACAGGGGCCTGCGAGGTCCCCGCCCAAAAGTTCAGAGGCATACGTGACCTTTTTCCCTACTTTAATTTTATTGTTGCTTATAGGGTTCACCCCACCCAATTAAGATTTATAATTATTTTTTTTAATATTTAACTTTTAATTTTCAATTAATAATTCATTATTATGGTTGATTTTTTCAAAATTATGTTTTATAATTTTTTAATTCATTTTTTTTGTGTTGATAAATGTTGACTATGATTATTTATGTTATAATTAATTTTTTAAAAATAAATATTATTAAAATTATAACTTTAATAATAAAACACGGAATGAAATATGATAAAGTGTAAAGAGAAATTCGTGTGAGGATTGGAGAAATTAATTTGGGTAAAAGAAAAAACTTTCCTGAGATCCTGGGAATTTAGGTAAGGATTGGAGATACTCTTATACAAGTTGAAAATTAGGTGGGCTGCGTCAATACTCAATAATAATAAGGGATTAACAAATAAAATAGAATTTGAATTTGAAGTATGTGGAATGTAGCGTCCAATCCTATATTTCTATATGTGCAGTTAAAGAGAATAAGAGGAAACCAGCTTGCGCCTTTTTCGATTGGAACAATGATCCCTCCATATATAATTACCTGTCAATTACTAGCTAATCAGCAATTAATGTAAACTAATCTCAACATTTCTTGGACAATTATACAAACAAATAATTGCAATGTGATGCAGTTTGGGCAGTGACAAACAGCAAAAAGTAAAGAATTGAAAAAAAAAACAAGAATTCGCAATCAGTTTAGGACGAAAACATCTAAAAATAACGGATTACACAATGCAGCAAGAGGTTTGCATCAACTTAGGAAGCAACTCCCTTCCCTGTTTTAAACTCCCTCTGCAGGCCACGTTTCATCGAAAAACCCAACATTTTTCTTCCCATCTCTTGCAGGCGATGAAGAACGTCGACAGTCGGCATCCCGATATGGTGATCGACATCGGGAAGCCGGTGAAGCTGACTGGGGGGCTTGAGTTTTCCAGCCTCACTTATACGGTGATCAAGAAGGTGAAGGATATCAACGGGAAATGGGAGAAGAAAGAGGCCGATTTGTTGCACGACATAACTGGCTACGCCCCCAAAGGCTGCATCACTGCTGTAATGGGTCCCAGCGGTGCCGGAAAGTCGACGTTTCTCGATGGTTTGGCCGGAAGAATTGCCAGCGGAAGCTTAATGGGGAGGGTGTCGTTGGACGGCGTCGACGTTAGCCCCAGCTTGATCAAGAGAAGTTCAGCTTATATCATGCAGGAAGACCGCCTCTTTCCTATGCTCACTGTTTTCGAGACTCTTCTGTTTGCTGCTGATTTTAGGCTGGGATCCATTTCCAGGGCTGAAAAGAGACAGCGTGTTGAGAATCTAATCGAACAGCTCGGTTTATCGGTAATTCATTAATCAAATCAATTTACAAAACTATTGGATGAATGAATAATGAGTATTAATTTGTGAATTGTGTTGTGCAGAGTTCTAGGAATACTTACATAGGCGATGAGGGGACGAGGGGGGTGTCGGGGGGAGAGCGGCGCCGGGTTTCGATCGGAGTAGACATCATCCACGGACCCTCTCTGCTATTCCTGGACGAGCCAACTTCGGGTCTAGACTCCACAAGTGCTCACAGCGTGATCGAGAAGGTCCACGACATAGCCCGATCGGGGAGCACCGTGATCCTCACAATTCACCAGCCCTCGTCCAGGATTCAGCTCCTGTTGGACCACATGATCATCCTGGCTCGAGGGCAGCTCATGTACCAAGGCCCACCTAAGGATGTGGCCCTCCATCTTGACCGGATGAGCCGTAAAATGCCCAAAGGCGAAAACGCCATCGAGTACTTCATCGACGTCGTGCAGGAGTATGATCAATCGGCCTTTGGAGTAGAGGCCCTCGCCGAGTTTGCTCTTACTGGAGTCAAGCCACCGCAGCTGGCGGAGGAGCACCACAACTATTCCGCCTCCACCGTCAACCCATCACTTGCCCCGCCTGCCCGGAACAACCGTCACAAGGCATTGCAAGGGTCGAGTACTAAACGCCTTCATCTGCAGACAGCAGCCAAAGACAGTTTCGACCATAGCGTGAGGAGCCCCTGGAATACATCCAAATCATGGAGTATTAGTAATAGCCAGTCAATGATCTATACACCAACAAGAAATTATTCAGATAAAAAAGGCCTAACTCGAGCCAGGTAAATAAATGTTGATATTTTTAATTCTCGATCTACAACTGATATTATATATACCAGTGTGTGTGTGTGGGTCTGTGAAATCAACACTATATATATGCTATATTTATATGAATTTCCCTTATCGAGCAGCCCATCCCCCGGATACTACACGAGCTCAAGCGACATTCTACAAGGCACACCAACGCCGCATAGCAGCGACTACACCGTGAACGAAGACGACTACATAACTCACAGCGGCCTCCACCCGACAGCGGCAGGGGCGGGGGCGGGGGCGGCGGGGCTAGGCCCCAAGTTCAGAAACTCCTTCATACCAGAGACGTGGATACTGGTACGGCGCAACTTCATCAACATCCGGCGCACCCCGGAGCTCTTCCTCTCCCGCCTCCTCGTCCTGACCGTGATGGGGTTCATGATGGCCACCATGTTCTGGCACCCGAAAGACAACAAGCAGGGAATCACGAACCGCCTCAGCTTCTTCATCTTCACCGTCTGCCTCTTCTTCTTCTCCTCAAACGACGCCGTCCCTGCCTTCATACAGGAGCGCTTCATCTTCGTCCGCGAGACCTCCCACAACGCCTACCGCGCGTCGTCGTACACCATCGCCGGGATCATCACCTACCTCCCCTTCCTGGCGCTGCAGGCCGGCGTCTACGCGGGCATCGTGTGGGTGCCGCTGAAGCTCGAGGGCAACTTCGGCTACTTCCTGCTGGTGCTCTACATGTCGCTGCTGTCGACCAACTCCTTCGTCGTCTTCGTGAGCTCGGTGGTGCCCAACTACATACTCGGCTACGCCGCTGTGATCGCGTTCACGGCGCTCTTCTTCCTCTTCTGCGGATACTTCTTGGACAACGACGGCATCCCGGGGTACTGGAAGTGGATGCACTACGCCTCCACGATGACTTACCCCTACGAGGGGCTGTTGATGAACGAATACCGGACTACAGGTACCTTCGGCGGGATTGAAGGGGATACCATATTGAAATCGCTTGGGATTGATACGGCCAAGGATTTGAAGTGGCACAAGGTGTATTGGATGCTGGGCTGGGCTGTTCTTTATAGGCTTCTTTTCTATATTGTTCTACGTTTCTTTTCTAAGAACCAAAGATCTTAGACATATATATAAATGTGTTATATGTTGCCATTTAATTTGTGAACAGAGTGGACTAGCTCTAGTTTGTTCCATCATCATGTAATTCAAAGATGTATTAATATAGTTCAAACCGGAACCATTTGAATTGGGGGTAAATTTTATAAAGGGAGAAAAGTTTTTATAGACAATTTATTTTTAAAATTTATTTAGTTAGACAAGTTATAAGGGTATATGAGTTATATAGACAATTTGTACTATATTTAAATGGTTTGACCGATAAAATCAGAATATTCTCAACTTTTCTGAAAAGTATCTGACAACATGTGTACTTTCCATGCAAAAAAGATTTCTTTTGAACAAAATCTCTTCTCGTGTATCCGAACTCAATTTGAGTTTGAAAAAAAACCGACTTCAGAGAGAATCAATGCCTTGTAACTACTCTCTCTACTCTGTAATAAATGGCTTGTAATTACCCTCTCTACTCTCTCCATCAAACATCTCCTCTCTTGTCGTCTGTATTTCTCACTCTCTCACAAGTTCTTTTTTTTTTAAAAAAAAAGGTCGCCGGACTCGCCTCGACGAAAAAAAAAAACGGCCGCCGGACTTGCTTCGACTTGAAGACAATGGAGGAAGCACGTCCAGATTTACGCCCAACGTCTGAATCGGCAGAGGTTAGACAGATTAATGTTCGAATTTTTTAAATAAATGCATAACGATTTACATAAATATAAAACTATACTTGAACGAAAGCTCAAGATTTTTCATAACGATATCTTAGTTCAAGACCTATAACGATGGTGAAAAGAGCTGAACGATAGAACCCAGATCGATTATAACGATAGTTAGTTCATGCCATAACGAAAGTGAATTTATATGTAACGAAAGTTCATAATCTGCATTAATAGTTGTTTTATCATTAGATATTGTATATTATGCTTAAATATACTCTAATGTTTGGTTATTTAATGTAATAGTGTTATGCTTTAGTTGTCTTAGATATAACGATAGTTGATTAGCCTTTGTTATGCCTAGAATAAACAATCGTTATGCCTTTCTCTAATCATCCGTTATGCATTTAATTAATAATCGTTATGCCTATTTAAAATCATTGATTATGCCTTTAATAAACAATCGTTAAGCCTATGTGTATCAATTGTTATGCCTTTAATTATAATCGTTATGCCTATTTGTGATCGTTATGCTTTTGCGTGATCAATCGTTATGCTATAATAATCATTATTAATCGTTATGCTTATTACATGAAATCGTTATGGACTTTTTTCAATTAATCGTTATGGATTTTTTATTAATCGTTATGCATTTTTTTACTAATCGTTATGCTTATTACATGAAATCGTTATGGATTTTTTATTAATCGTTATGTATTTTTTTTATTAATCGTTATGCTTAGTTGATGAAATCGTTATGGACTTATTTCATTAATGGTTATGTATTTTTTAATTAATCGTTATGTATTTTTTTTATTAATCGTTATGCTTATTACATGAAATCGTTATGGACTTTTTTCAATTAATCGTTATGGATTTTTTATTAATCGTTATGCATTTTTTTACTAATCGTTATGCTTATTACATGAAATCGTTATGGATTTTTTATTAATCGTTATGTATTTTTTTATTAATCGTTATGCTTATTTGATGAAATCGTTATGGACTTATTTCATTAATCGTTATGTTTTTTTTAATTAATCGTTATGTATTTTTTCAATTAATCGTTATGGATTTTCTTAATTAATCGTTATGGATTTTTTTAATTAATCGATAACCAAATTTAAATAAATCGTTATGGCCTTTGACATTTAATTTAATTTAATTAAAAGTAATCATTAACGATAATCGTAGTCGAAATAATATTATTAGTAAGAAATAAAAATAACAAAAAAATATAATATAAATAATAATACTTTTTTAATAATAATAATAATATTATTATTATTATTATTATTATTAATAGTCTAAATAATACCATTAGTAAAAAAATATAATAAAAACAATTAATACAAATAGCTGGTTTATTTTTTAATAATAATAATACATGTAGCTACAAATTTAATTTAATAATTTAATAGCAGTCTAATTTTCTATTGTGAATATAAATAGTAATTATTATTTAATAAGAATAATAATAACAACAACAATTAATCTAATAATAATAATAATAATAATAATAATTGTAATAATTGTTTAATACATATAGCTACAAATTTAATTTAATAATTTAATAAAAGTCTAATTTTCTATTGTGAATATTAGATTCAGTGGATTAGACGCCCTCTCCAGAGGCTGAAGCCGAATATTTTGATGTACATGAAGCTGGAGCTAATAGAGAATATTAGGGAGGTCTTAGAGCATTTTGGTGGTCAGGCTACGATCCAGATGTTTAGATCTGGATGTTTTGGACATTTTTTAGACTTTAGGGGAGGTAGTATAGCACGCAAGGCGATGCATGCCTTGATCTGTCGCGAGGTGCGTGTCGAGGATCCTGCACGTGAGGGTAGAGAGTGTTGGTTCTATGTCAATGGAACCACACTTCGCTTTGGGCCCTCAGAGTTCGCTCTGGTGTCAGGTTTACAGTTCGGCCCGTCGAACTTCGATCCGAATGCGGCTCATCCCATTCCGCCTAACGGCATCTTTTACCGATTATTTGAAGGGAAAAAGACGACTGTGACACAGATGTATGATAAGTTCACAGATAAGAGGCTACCCAATCACCCTCCAGACTACGTGAAGATTGCGAACATCTTGGTCGTGTATCGGATCTTATTTTGCATAGACCCCTCACGCGCGATCGATGGCTGGGTGTGGGCCTTGGTGGAAGATGCTGATGCTTGGAATTCTTTTCCATGGGGGGGCTACACATTTCAGATGCTGATGCACCGTGTGCAGAAACGCAGGTAATTGCGCATATGACTTATCATAGTCTCCATAAATCATCTCTATAGCAATGTTCCTCGAGCGCAAAGCGAAACTGTAATCGATTTGAATTCCGTAATCCCGTAAAAGCTCAGACATCATCTCTTTAGGCTTCAGAACAACCCCCTCATCCACCAGTTTGCGAGCAAAATGTTTTGCAATGACCCGGGCAGGCACCTGGCGTGGAGCAATGCGACTCATATCCATGTGGCAAGTGTGAGTGGAGTTGAACTTGTAGATTCTCCAAACAACTCCATCCACAACAGCACACAGCCTGAACGGGCACTCCCTGCCATGCTTGCACATGTAGACTAGTCGTGTCTTGTTCGATCGATACACGACATACTCCACTCGATTCTGCATGTGATAGAGTCCTACAGCTAGGGCCAAATCATCCTTCGTACGAAAAATAGCACCCTTGTAAAGTGTGTCCGTATGTGCTGCTGAAGGCTCACCCCAATCCAGTGGGCCAGCAATGTCCAGATTGGCAAGCGGAACAACCCAATTGCTCAAGGCCCTCTCAGGAACATCCTCAGACATAGTATTCGATGAGGCTGCTCCTCCCATCATACCCATCAATCGCCCCCTACCCCCTGTCGAACGAATCCAACCACAAAACTCCGTATACAATGATTCAAGAAAGGTCGATATGTCGTTCTCCTCTTCATCTTCATCAGTAGAGGGCATCTCTTCTTCTTCGTCGACTTCTTCTTCTTCCTCTCCTTCGTACGGGCCTGCATCGTCATCAACATTCTGCTCATCTCTAACCGGATCTCTATCTTCTGGCATGGTGTCAGGTATGACCCTTGAGCTGCTGCAGCCTCTTTGAACAACATACACAACCATCTCTGAGCTATGTTCGTGGAGCAAGTCAAGCAAATCTGCATCATCTTTCAGTCTTGTCTTGATCTGTCTGCCACTATTGGTGCTCGACATCCACGATAACTGATACTCGACAGATATGGGACTGGTCTCCAGTAACTCATGAATCTCTCTAATTAGTGACCTAAAACAGAAACCATCCGATGACATGATGATCTGCTCCTCTACACCATCTACGTATTGAGCTCTCTCCCATCGACCACTATGTCGTACAATAATACGATGTCTAACCATCTGTCATAACGAAAATATTCAAAAATAAGCATAACGAACCATAATGAAAATTTTAACAATAACGAAACTTAATTTTAAACATAACAAAAAATGAAAAATGAAATTTAACTATAACGAAACTTTCATTTTTAAAATAATGAAAATTTAATAAATATCATAACGAAATTTAAATTGAACAATAACGATAAATCTATTTAACCATAACGATATGCAAAAATAAGCCCTCACGAAAATTCAGTATATACATAACAATAATTAAATTTATACATAACAGAAAATTAAATTTATAAATAACTAAAAATAAATTTAAACATAACGAAAATTTAATTATAAAACAATCGTTATGAATAACAATCGTTATTATTATAAAACAATCGTTATTAATAACTTTCAATTATCGTTATTATAACTTTTAAACAATCGTTATTATTATTTTTAATTATACTTTATTATTACTTTTAATCAATCGTTATTTTTATTTTTAGTTATGGCTTTTTTTTAAATAATCGTTATTATATATAAATGATAATAACGATTGTTAAAAGAATAACGATAATTAAATTTATACATAACAGAAAATTAAATTTATACATAACGAAAAATAAATTTAAACATAACGAAAATTTAATTATAAAACAATCGTTATTAATAACTTTTAAACAATCGTTATTATTATAAAACAATTGTTATTAATAACTTTCAATTATCGTTATTATAACTTTTAAACAATTATTATTATTATTTTTAATTATACTTTATTATTACTTTTAATCAATCGTTATTTTTATTTTTAGTTATGACTTTTTTTAAATAATCGTTATTATATATAAATGATAATAACGATTGTTAAAAGAATAACGATAATTAAATTTATACATAACAGAAAATTAAATTTATACATAACGAAAAATAAATTTAAACATAACGAAAATTTAATTATAAAACAATCGTTATTAATAACTTTTAAACAATCGTTATTATTATAAAACAATCGTTATTAATAACTTTCAATTATCGTTATTATAACTTTTAAACAATTATTATTATTATTTTTAATTATACTTTATTATTACTTTTAATCAATCGTTATTTTTATTTTTAGTTATGACTTTTTTTAAATAATCGTTATTATATATAAACGATAATAACGATTGTTAAAAGAATAACGATAGATATTATGGCTTTTAATTTTCGATATGTTTTTCATAATAAACTTTCGTTATTACGGCTTTTAAATAATCGTTATCATGGCTTTTGTAAATGATAATAATATCGTTATTATGGCTTATAATTTTAATTATGGCTTTTTTAAACTTTCGTTATTCATATTTCAAGTATCATTATTATAAATTTTAAACAATCGTTATTATTATTTTAAATAATACATTATTATTACTTTTAATAAATCGTTATTTTTAATCAAACGTTATTTTTAATTTTAGTTATGGCTTTTTTTTTAAATAATCGTTATTATATATAAATGACAATAACGATTGTTAAAAAAATAACGACATATATTATGGCTCTTAATTTTCTGTATGTCTTTTTTACACTTTCGTTATTATGGATTTTACATAATCGTTATCATGGCTTTTGTAAATGATAATAATATCGTTATTATGGCTTTTAATTTTAGTTATGGATTTTTTAAACTTTCGTTATTATGGCTTTTCAATAATCGTTATCATGGCTTTTGTAAATGATAATAGTATCATTATTATGGCTTTTAAACTTAAAATCAACGTAGAAACGTAGAAACATAAAACCAGATAGCCTAAACTTAAAACAAATTCTACATTTCTTAAAGAAATAAACTCGAAACATACCTTTCAAAATTTAGGAACTTCTACTCGGCCCGTTCGTTGATGAAGACGACGTTGCTTCGTTCATAAATCTTCTGGATCAACCTCTCAATATATTTCTTCTCTTTTATTTGAGGGGAATCGATATTTTTTGTGTTTTATTGTTTTGGATGTTCCGCCCTGCCTTCAATATATGCATATTACGCTACCAACCTCTCTTACACAAAATTAAATGCATTAAATTTAATTTAATTTGGGTCAACTAATACCTACCTATGCAAATACATATTTATTCATTCTATCTACCTCATTTTGGTCGAAAAAGAAAGAGAGAATAATTGATTGATGTTCATTTAATGTTACGTGCATTAACGTTATTTTTTTTTTAAAAAAATCGTTATGCTTATTTTCATTTTCATAACGTTAGGATTCTTTTACGAAATTTTTTGGATACGTGCATTAACGAAAAATCGTTATGCTTATTTTCGTTTACATATTTTTGAACATTTTATTTTATCGTTATGATTCTTTTACGAAATATTTTCGATACGTGCATTATCGTTATTTTTTCAAAAAATTTTCATAAAAATTTCATTGTTTTAGAGTGTGGCACTTTCTAACCCTAACCCTAAAATTCATGAAATTGGATTTTTATATGTTAGGTGTGTGCATTTATTGGGTAGTTATTAAAAGTGTAAATAGTACACTTACACACAATGATTGGAATGTGGGGACATATGTGTCATAGGGGTATTGTAGACATTTACACTCCAAATTGCCCAAATAACTCCTATAGCCTTATATCTTGTTTTTTTTTCCCAATTACTATTTTGTTTTGCCTCTTTTTATTCATTTACACTTTTATAAATTCACATTTTATTTGTATAATTAACAAAAATATTGTTTTAAGAACTTAGTTTTAAATCATCTTTAGGGTCTTACTTTTTATTTAGATAAGCTATCGAAAGAAGGGTTATTTGATCATGAAACACAATATCGCAGTAACTAAGAATATAGGATGAGAAAATCTCAGCTCCAAGCTGAAATGAAATTTCTGTCGTATATTGAAGTGCAAAAAGTAGGAAAACTGTTGTCATAACTGTCGTATATTGAAGTGCAAAAAATAGGAAAACTTTTATAGGAAAATTGGTGGAACTTTTTCCGCAAAAATTGTCAAGAGTGGGATTTGAACCCACGCCCTTTCGGACCAGTACCTGAAACTGGCGCCTTAGACCGCTCGGCCATCTTGACTTCTTTGTTTGTAATTCGGAATTTTTAACTCTAATATGATAATATTTCTTCTCTCTCATTTTTTTATTATGCTATGGGAAATTCTATTCATAATCCAATTTTATTCGATTGAACGTAAATTTAAATATAACTTTGTTATTTTATTGAACTTTAGTAGTTAGCTATTCCATTAAAAAATAAAGACTTAGCTAGCTTGATTTATTTGTTAAAAACACTAAATTAAGTGAAGGCAGGTTAGGTAGGAGTATTTATATCTCCAATTTGGGCGCATCAAAGCATTATTTATAGGTGATATTTGCGCAAACCAAATCGGGGGAAGCAACTTATACACGGGTCGTTCAAGGTGACTATTTGTTTGATATATATTATGAGTTTGGGCCGGATTACCCATACATGATACATATATAATTAATTAAGAGGCCGCATAAGAAAATGGGAAGGTTTCAATCTTCCGTTGATCCATGTATTAATCGATACATGTAGTAAGCAAGATTAATTATTCCTAGCAGTAGACAGTAGGTAACGAAATAAAAGTAGAGTGATTTGGGAGAGATGATTGTAGGCCGATAAATTTTAATGGCTAAATTAAATTATGCCATGTAAATAATTAAATATTAAATTATATTATTTATTTATATTTTAAGAATTTAATTAAATTAATTCCTAAATTAAATAAATAGATATCGATATTTAATATTTGGAGATAAAGATTTAAATATCAAAATATATCATTTATTTATATTTTAGGAATTTACATGAATTAATTCCTAAATTAAATAAATAAATATTGATATTTAAATATGTGGATAATCTCGACCAATCGGAAGTCGACACGTGTCAAATCTGTGCAGAAATTAAGGATTTGATAAAGATAAGTCCAAAATATTGAGGAGCCAATCAAATCGCGCCACATCAGCCCTAAATCTCCAAATTTCTCTCTCCTTACACCTATAAATAGAGGCCGTATGGAGATTGAAAAACACACCAGAAATCATTTGAAGAGTTCAAGGATTTGAGAACTTTCATAAGCGAAATTCTCTCTGATATTCAAGGCGTTCTTGTGACATTCAAAGGCGTTCTTCACCAAAGTCATCCCGAAAATGACATTTGATCCACAAGCAAGGAAGACAAAAGCGTTCGTCATCAAATTCAACCCAAAATTAGCGTTTAATCCGGAAACAAGGCGTCAGCCCTCCGAATTAACATTTTCAAAGACCAAAGACTAAGTCAAAGAAGATCGAGGAAATAAATCTTTCTCGAAAACTTCAAAGATCACTCGAAGATCGTTCCTGGAATGATTAATCAGAGGAGAAATAGAGATTGGATCCAAAAATACAAATTTGATCCGAAATCAATTTATTTGTACACTGTTTTGTGTTTTATTAAATTAAATACAAAAATCTATGTTACAAATTTTGGCACACCCAGTGGGACCATCTCTACCTCTCATCTTTTCACTCTACCAAATTCGTGAACGATGTCTGCTCAACGTAGTGCAATGAAAACAAAATTTTCAACTGCACCTACTTCAAAAATCTCAACTACTGAAAAAAGTGTGATGAAAATAAAAATTTCATCCACGGCTGCTCCAGATAGCTCTTTAAAGAGTGTCGGTGTCATTACATGGAGAATGGCCAAACAAGCAAGAGAGACTTCTCAGTCAATTAATCCTGCAGAAACGGAACTACAACTGGCTAACAAAAACAAGAAAAGTAATGAAGTGGAGACTGGTGCTGCACCATTGAACACTTACTCATCAACAAGTTACCCACTTGAGGAGTCCGTCACGATGGCAGATGGATCAACTACCGATGAACAAATTGCAAATTTGACAAAGTTGATGGAGCAAATGTATGCCCATATAAAAAGACAAGACGACCAAATTGCGAGGCTCTTGAAAGGGAAAGAAGTCTTCAGTTAAGAGAATCATGAAGAAAATAGTGAAAATAATGGCGGCGAAACACCTGAGAAGCCGGAAATGAATAATGATGCAAAATCATCTGCTAAAGAGTTGAATGTTTCAGTTGATGGTTCTATTCCAATCAACCAACTCAAGGAGTTCATTGAAGGAACCATAAAAGATAGGTTCGGTGAAAGTTCCAAGTCAATGGCGGTTTATTCTAAGCCTTACACTCGAAGGGTCGATAACTTGAAGATGGTTGTAGGTTATCAACCTCCAAAGTTTCAACAGTTCGATGGAAATGGCAATCCAAGACAACATGTAGCCCATTTTGTTGAAACGTGCAATAATGCTGGAACCTATGGAGATTATTTGGTCAAGCAGTTTGTTCGCTCTCTGAAAGGAAATGCATTCGACTGGTATACAGACTTGGATCCTAACTCAATTGACAATTGGGAGTAGCTCGAGCATGAGTTTCTCAATCACTTTTACAGTACCAGAAGAACCGTCAGTATGGTGGAACTCACAAGTTCTCGCCAATGGAAAGAAGAGTCTGTGATTGATTATATCAATCGGTGGAGAAATCTTTATCTTAACTGCAAAGATCGTTTGTCTGAAGCATCTGCCATAAAAATGTGCATCCAAGGAATGCATTGGGGTCTTCAATACATCTTGCGAGGAATTCAACCAAGAAATTTTGAAGAAGTAGCTACCAGAGCTCATGATATGGAGCTAAGTATGGCAGCAAACGGAATTGATAGACCACCAATGCAAGAACCTCGCAAGTTCAAAGAAAGGTAAACTGCAAGGGTTTTTGGTACAAGAAAAGATACAAGTGACAAAAAGGGAGAAGATCGAATAGGGCAAGCTGCAAGGGCATGCAGCTGGAGGATTGAGGCAGATTTTTGGAGGCCCGGTCCAGAATACGTTTTGGGCTTGCTGAACTTAATTCTCGGCCCACGCACAAGACCTGGACGCGAAAGAACCCTTCTCCACCGCCTTTTGAAGACTTATGCATAGGAGTTACCATAATTATTTAGACTAGGATTTTATTTCCTACTAGAACTCTATCTTTTATGGATTGTAAAATATATATTAGGTATCTAGTTTATTTTCTATAAACACATACGCTAGGAACGAAAAAACGCAGCAGTGATCATAATTAATTCAGTGCTATATTCCCTTCTCTTCGATATCATCATAACGTAATTATATAATTTCTTGTTGATCGATTCCAACATGCAAAGTAGCTAATTTATTCGTATTCCGGTGACGATGACGAAGCTCCGCTTATATATCTGTGAGATCTAATTGTTTGTTCATAATTAATCGATGCATGATAATCGTGGTTTAGGTTTAATAAGTGGTAAAACGGTTGCTCAAATAACTAGGGGAATAACAGAGTTAATTTTACAGTCCTGCGTCAGAGTCTGTAAGTTAAGAATCGGGTCTTTCTTGTGCTCATTGCTATCGGCACATTAAACTCATAGAGCGTCTCTTACAGTTGTCAGTCGATTAGGGGAATAATTAATGAAGTGTCTTCTTAATTATCGAAACAGTATGGAGAGATTAGGTCATGTCAGAAGCGTCTTCGATGACTATAACTAATTTGCATGGTTTGATTAATTAATTCTTGCATCTATGATCGGTGTTATAAGTGGAGTGGAGCTTGTTGGATCCGGAATACCCTTTTATAATTGATTCAATTCAGTTCATTTGCACACGTATTTTCGATAGTTGTCTATTCAGTTCTTTAAATTATTTGTTACATAATTCACAAGAAACACGTTTCTGGAAGTTTGGGCACACAGACTGAAAGTCAAGAGTAATTCTCGCCGGTCCTTTGGGAGACGATCCTGCTTGCCACTGTACTCTGCAGTGTGGGCTTGCCGACGAAAGTCGGAACATTTATTTTTGGTAAAAAATGATGCACCAAATTTTGGCGCCGTTGCCGGGGATCGGTTCAAAGCAGTGCTTACTCGAAATTTTCAGTTTGTTATTTACTTTATTTTTATTTTTAATTTTTCTAGTCTATGACCCGTTCCTCTGCAGATAAAGATTTAGTGTTCGATCCAGAGCCAGAGAGAACGTTACACCGGTTGAGGAAGAATACTAAGGAGTCTACAAAGACTCTCGAAGCTGATCAACACCTCAACATGGCTAATAATGAAGATCCACCGAACCCGCAAGACCTTGCCGCGGGAAGAGCCCTCATCCAAGCCAATGTGGCTAATAATGGACCTGATCATGAGCCTCTCATACAGGAAATCGGTCGTCTTCGGAGTAATAGACCCATCTGTATTGTGCTGTCCCCAATTGCAAACAATGCGGAGATCCGACCTGCATTCATCCAAGTGTTGCCGAAGTTTGGTGATTTACCGGGAGAAAGTGCACACAAATATTTGTCTGAATTTGATCTCGTGTGCTCAACTTTAAGACCTATAGGTTTTACTGCTAATAACCTAAGGTTACTCACTTTTTCCCATACTTTGCAGGGAAAGGCACGAGATTGGTTGTTCGATTTACCACCGGAGTCTATCACCACATGGGCGGAATTAGAAGGGCAATTCCTGCGAAAGTTCTTTCCTGAGACTTGCGCTGCAAATCTGAGAATGACTATCAGTAGTATCAAACAAAAGCCGAATGAAAGCCTACCTGAATACTAGGAGAGATTTCAACAGCTTTGCTGCAAATGCCCGAACCATGGGTTCACCGATTATCAACTTCTGACTAATTACTTTTACCGTGGCATGTCTTCTTTTGATAGGAAAATCGTCGATGCTGCCAGCGGGGGATCTCTCACCAACAAAACCCTCGGAGAGGCCAAACAGCTCATTATTGACATGGCTTCTGGAGGACAGTAGTACGAAGAAGAAGATGAAGGAAGACACCGACCTGTAAGGCCAAACCGCTGCGGAGTGTGTTCTGAGCATGGGCATTTCACTGACGAGTGTCCCAATTTGCATGAGCCACCTACTGAACAAGCTTGTTACGGATCAAGCGATGCGCAGCAAGATGCTCTCAGAGGAATCAATTATGATACCCCGAGAGGAGACAACTTCAGGAGAAAGAGGAATAATGATCCTTATTCCAATTCCTACAACCCCGGTTGGAGAGATCATCCCAATTTTCATTGGAGACAACCTAGAGATCCACCCACAGCAGGAGATTTGCCACTGAGACCCCCAAGGGGTGAGCCGTATGCCCACGCAGATCGCTTCTCACCGTCTATGAGCGAAATCATGAAGAGTCTGGAGCAAAGCACCAACCTAGTGAGTAGCCTGGCACAGAGCCAAAAGGCCTTTCAGCAAGAGACACAAGCCGCCTTAGGCAGCATGGGCACATAGATCACCCAGCTTACCACCCAATTGAACAAGCTGCAAGGGCATATTGGAAAACTTCCATCTCAAGCTGAGCAGAATCCGAGAGGAAATGTCAGTGCTGTGACTCTTCGGAGTGGGAAAGAGTTAGTAGAGGATGAGAAACAGAAGTGACACAACCACACACTGAGTGGGAAAACCGCAGAAGCGGACGACAGACCCAACGATAAGGGCACACAGCCTGCCACATAGATTACTCCTAATGAGGTACAGATTTTGTCTAAACCTCCTCACCCTATTAATGCAGCTCCTTTTCCTTCTAGGTTAGCACGACACAAGAAAGAGGAAGATGAGAAAGAGATCTTCGAGCTTTTCAAGAAAGTCGAGATCAACCTACCTCTAATCGATGCTATCAAGCAAGTCCCTCGATACGCAAAATTCTTGAAGGAACTATGTGCCAAGAAGATACGGTATGGAAGGGATGCAAAAATCAAGGTAGGAGAAAATGTCTCCGCCATAATTCAACGGAAATTGCCTCAAAAGTGTCGAGACCCAGGTATGTTCACTATCCCCTGCATCATTGGGAGCAAAAGGGTAGAAAAAGTCATGTTAGACTTAGGAGCATCTATTAATGTTATGCCTTTCTCTGTTTACAAAGAGTTACAGTTAGGTCCTATGAAAGATACTCGCGTCATCATTCAATTAGCTGATAGGTCCAATGCATACCCTAAAGGTGTAGTAGAGGATGTCTTAGTTAAGGTGAATGAATTGATTTTTCCTGTTGATTTCTACATTGTTGACATGGATGATACATTATCTGCACATAGATCTTTAATTTTGCTAGGCCGCCCATTTATGAAAACTGCACGCACGAAGATTGATGTTGATAAAGGCATGATGAGTTTTGAATTTGATGGGGATGTTGTCAGATTTAATATATTCGAAGCCATGAAGCATGTAGAAGACCCCGAGGCTCTTTTTATGGTAGATATTATCGATTCCATTACTGATGATTTTGTTGAGTGCAATTTCAGGGATGACAGTTTAGAGCAGGTACTTTATGGAGGGATACCCGACCACATTGCAGATTCAGAAGAGGAAAAAGAGATTCGGGAACTCATACAGCAGTTATACACTGCCGATGAATTTCCTGTTAGAAATACGGCTGGCCGTTTGCCCTTGCCGCCCATCACGGAGCCTATTCTCCCATCTCATATGAAGGCCCCGACTCTAGAGTTGAAAGTTCTTCCCGAGCACCTGAAGTACGCCTACCTGGGCGAAGCAGATACTCTACCTGTCATCGTGAGTAAAGACCTTACCGCAGCTCAGGAAACACAACTTGTTACTCTTTTGAAGAAGCACAGAGGTGCTATCGGCTGGACTATCGCCGACATCAAGGGGATCAACCCCGATATCTGTATGCACTGTATATTTCTAGAAGAGAATCATAAACCATCCCGAGATCCTCAGAGGAAGTTGAACCCAGTAATGAAAGAAGTGGTGTTGAAAGAGATTCTGAAGTTGCTCCAATTGGGAATCATTTACCCAATTTTCGACAGTGTTTGGGTTAGTCCAGTACACATCGTTCCAAAGAAGTCTGGAATCCAACTCGTGAAGAATGAGAGTAACGAATTGATCCCTATGCGATTGCAAACAGGATGGCGGATGTGCATCGATTTTCAGAAGTTGAATGATGCCACACGCAAGGATCACTTCCCGTTGCCTTTTATTGATGAGATGCTTGAAAGGTTAGCTGGGAAATCCTATTTCTACTTCCTCGATGGCTACTCCGGTTACTTCCAGATTTTTGTCGCTCAAGAAAATCAAGAAAAGACGACTTTCACTTGTCCATTCGGGACCTTTTCTTGCCGAAAGATGCCCTTTGGTTTGTGCAACGCCCCGGGCACCTTCCAACGATGCATGATGAGTATTTTTTCCGACTTGATAGAGAGCTGCATCGAAATTTTTATGGATGACTTTACAGTTCATGGTGACTCTTTTGAGCAATGTATGAAGCATTTAGACAAAGTTCTTCAAAGGTGTGTTGAGACTGATTTGGTTTTGAATTTCGAGAAGTGCCATTTCATTGTACAACAAGGAATTGTGCTTGGGCATGTCATATCTGCGAAGGGCATAGAAGTGGATAGAGCAAAGATCGACTTGATCACAAAGTTGTCGTACTCATCCAATGAGAAAGAAATTTGAGCCTTCTTAGGCCATGCCGACTTCTACCATCGCTTCATTCAAGATTTTTCCAAGATAGCTCAACCGATGACTAAGCTGCTGCAAAAGGACACCTCTTTCATCTTTGATGACAAGTGTAAGGAAGCTTTTGATTTGTTGAAGAAGAAGCTGACTTCTGCCCCGATCATTTAGCCACCGCAGTGGGGACTCCCGTTTGAGCTCATGTGCGACGCAAGTGACTATGCTATTGGAGCTGTCCTTGTACAAAAGATTGAGAAGCACAATCATGTTATTTAATATGCTTAAAAAACTCTCAACCCGGCTCAATGCAACTACACAACTACAGAAAAAGAGCTTCTTGCCGTGGTGTTCGCTTGTGAGAAATTTCGATCCTACATTGTTGGATCCAAAGTTGTGGTATACACTGATCACGCTGCTCTCAAGTACCTCCTGTCCAAAAAGGAGTCTAAACCACGACTAATTCATTGGATTCTCCTTTTACAAGAATTTGATTTGGAAATTAAAGACAAGAAGGGAGCTGAGAATCATGTCGCAGACCATTTGAGTAGACTGTTGACTGCATCCGACGGTATGCCCATACCAGACGATTTTCCAGATGAGCCTCTTCTTGCAGCTGCGGAAAGGGCACCCAGTACGCTGACTTGGTGAATTTTCTCACCACTGAAATTTTCCCCAAAGGCTTTGAATCTGCCAGAAAGAACAAGTTGAAGAGCCAAGCCAAGTATTTCATCTGGGACGAGCCCTATTTGTGGAAAACTTGTACCGATCAAGTCATTCGACGATGTATTCCTGAGGAAGAGATTCAATCCATCCTAAGCTTCTATCATGCCCATGCATGTGGCGGCCACTTTGGCCCAAGAAGAACAGCCCGCAAGGTCTTAGACTGTGGTTTTTATTGGGAGACAATCTTCAAAGACGTCTACTTCTTTTGCAAGAACTGTGATCGTTGCCAGCGCCTTGGTAACATTTCTTCGAGGAATGAGATGCCTCAAGTCCCTATCTTGATTTGCGAGATTTTTGATGTTTGGGGCATGGATTTCATGGGCCCATTTCCAAACTCTTTCGGCCACTCCTACATTCTGTTAGCCGTCGACTACGTTTCCAAGTGGGTTGAAGTTAAAGCTACCCCAACCAATGATTCTAAGGTCGTTGCCAAATTCCTCAATACTCAGATTTTTCAACGCTTTGGTGTTCCTCGAGCTATCATCAGTGACCAAGGCACGCACTTTTGCAACCGAACCTTAGAAGCGCTGTTCAAGAAATATGGAGTCACCCATTGAGTTGCCACGGCATACCACCCGCAGTCCAATGGCCAGGCTGAAGTGTCCAATCGAGAGATCAAACACATTCTGGAGAAGACCGTATGCCCAAACCGCAAGGATTGGAGCTTGCGCCTAGATGATGCTGCATGGGCATACCGCACGACTTTCAAAACGCCTATCGGGATGTCCCCTTACCGTCTGATTTTTGGGAAATAGTGCCATCTTCCCGTAGAGCTGGAACATCGAGCTTTTTGGGCCGTGAAATAGTGCAACTTGGATCCTCAACTGGCCGGTCCCGAACGCCGCTATCAGTTATAAGAGCTCGAAGAAATCCGTTTGGAGGTATATGACAGTGCAAGTTATTACAAGGATCGTACCAAACTATTGCACGATAAATATATCCGGAGGAAAACTTTTGAGGTTGGCCAGAAAGTGTTACTTTTCAATGCTTGCCTCCGCCTCATGCCCGGTAAACTCAAGTCTCCCTGGATGGGCCCCTTTGAAGTAGTATCTGTCAGTCCACATGGAGCTGTGGAAATTCGCAGTCTGGATACTCACAAGGTATTAAAGGTGAACGGCCAGTTGCTCAAACCATATTGTGCCGATACCACCTTCTCAAGTTTTGATGGGGTTGATCTTGCAGCCCCGATGATTCTACATTAGCTGTTCCACGCCGTCGAGCCTTCGACGCTAACTAAAGGCGCTTCTCGGGAGGCAACCTGATTTCTTGTTCTTTTATTCTTTTATTTTGCAATTTTCGCTTTCTTTTTTTATTATTGCTTTAGTTTTCTACTTTTTCTTTTTTTAATTCAGCCACCTTATTATAAAACATAAAAAAAACAAAAAAAAAGAGGGAGGGGGTGGAACACCAATTAACACGCTGCAAGGGCACACTACCTACAGGGGAGTGGTTTTGGAAGTAACCGCTAATTCAAGTGTGGGGGGGGATTTAGGAAATTCGTTTTTTTTCAGGGATAAAATTGCAAAATGCCTATAGTTGATTTGGGGATTTAATTTTCACATAACCCTAACCCCCAATTCTATTTCACCCCACACTTCATTACTTTCACCACCCTTTCAAATTTTTACCACCTTTTTCATTTTTTTTGCAGAAGTAACACAACCGTTCATCTTCCCGCCTTTCCACCAGCCACCACCGCCGATCACTTCTCCGCCCATACTCACCGTCAACCGTCATGGGAAAGAAGCGATCCTCCACCACCAAGCGAAAGGCCACTGTCTAAGAACCACCGCCTCCATCTACCGAGGAATCCGCACCACAGACACCATCGCCGCCGGTCGCTTCGCCTCCACCATCTCCGACTGCCGTTCCCCCTGAAATCAACCAACCTCCGCCCTTCCTTCACCGTGTACTGAAACGCCGGGCTGAGGTGGGTTCCTCCACGACCAGCAAGCGACGAAAGCCTCCCACCACCGAGTCACCACCACCGACAGACCACCAGCCATCACCACCGTCTTCTCCGGCTAATTCAACCTCACGAGCGAGTCCGTCGCCCGCTGCCTCACCACCGCACGCCGCCACTCCTCCACCGGAGAGCGCTAGCATTCCCTCCCCTGTCTCAGACCCGCCGCCTTTAACCTCTGCCCTGACCAAGTCATCAAAGAAGGGGACAAAAGGAAAAGCCCCAGCCGCCTCTTCAATTTCTGCCCTCCCGGCTTTCCTACCACCGGATGAGGTACAGCGCCGCACCGACTTGAACACTCACCGTGTTCTCATCGGCGCGTACCTTTTCAATTGGTCGAATATTGGTGTGCTAGGAGTTATCGATCGTATTAGAAGTTTCTTCATTGGTATTGGATGTGATAAGCTATTTAATATTTCTGTTGATGTACACCGTGCTTTAGTTGTGGAATTCTTATCCTCCTTTGATTTTGATGTCTCGAGGGGGCTCGAGGATAGACATGACATTGTATTCATGCTAGGTGGTAGGAAGTTTCATATGTCGATTACCAATTTGAACATTGTGCTTGGTTTTGAGTCTGATGCCTCTGTGCTTGAAGATGAGTATAAGTCGTCTCTCTGTGATGTTCCCGCTGTTTTCTCTCAAACGGCTAATGAAACTTGGGCTAGGCTTTCTATAGATGAGTCCTATAGTTCTCGCTCCTCTAAGGGAGCCCATTTGAAAGATGATTTCCTTAGACTTTGTCATAGGTTCTTATCTGCTAACGTTTTTGGTTGTTTGGACATGTTGAATTTAGTGACTGTGCAAGAGTTGTTTTTGCTTGATTGTATGCATTCTGGGATCAAGGTGAACTTTGGGTATTGGCTTGCCAAGCGATGGCATTTCAGTGCTCATCACACCCTCTGCCGAGCTCCCTTGGGATGTTTTGTTACTTTACTTGCTGAGAGACTTCGTATCCCTATTTCTGATCCCGATCCTTTGCCTCACATGTTATTCTGATTGGAGGACTTTGCTGCTATGAAGTTGTTGTTTGTGAATGACTAGGGCCAGTATCAGCTTACCCGGCCGGGCATTGAAGGCCCGCGTCGATCTGTTTCTGCAGGGCCTGCTGCGTTCTCCCTCCTCCCGGCGATTGAGGAGTTGATCACCATTGCCACCACTCGACTGGAGGACAGCCTTGGCCGCTGGCTGGATGAGATTGATGGTCGCCTGGACGTGATGGAGCAAGTGATCCGCCATTTGGCGGATCAGAGTTAGATCTCTCTTATCCCTCCCTTGATAATCTTTGTTTGCCTGAGTACTGTTTGTTGTTGGTTTTTTCTTTTTCTGATGTTGTCTTGTCAGTCGATTTGTACCCCTTCCTACAAGCGAGGACACTGTCTTTTTCACGTGTGGGGGGGACAATTAGGTTGTTCATGTTTTTATCTATGTCGAATTAATAATAAAAAAAAATTGAGTCAGTTATCTTTGGTTTCTGTTTGGGATTTTGCCTAAGTGTTGGTAGCTTAAATCGATGAGAATAAGGATGTATGAGCTGTGAATGGTTTGACTGGATGATAGGTTGAATTTGTGATAGAATATGCCATGTTTTGGATGAGATCTTGGATGATGAATCATGTTTCCAATCACTATTTTCTAAGCCTATAAATTGTGAGTTCTTGAGCCTATGAGTATGCATGAATTAAGAGCTCGAAGTTTTTGTTGATGAGTGTTATCTAACTAGGCTATTCGATGCTTGAATTACTTTGCTGCCGTTTTATTGTCACCTTTTGGTTTCATTCACAAAAATGATCAAGGCATTAGGGATACCCGAGCTACTAGACCAAAAGAAAATGCCCCGCCCATTCATTGTCAATTAGTGAGCCCCTTTGAGCTTAATAGATCTATTTTCATTGCTTACAGCCATTATAAAATAGCATGTGCTTTTCTTTTGGCCATTTTTGTCCTTGGAATCAGACATGTTTTGTATGAATTGTTGTTTGAGCTGCAATGTTGAAAGAATTGAGGGCCAGAAGTGACAAAGGAATCAGAAATTCTTACACTCTGCTCCTCGGAAAAAAATAGAAGAAAGAAAAAAAAAATAAAAATGAAAGAAGCACAACTTCAGAAAAAAAAGAGAAAAAAAAAGAAACGAAATGGAGAAAAGATTGAGAAGAAGGGTATGGAGAAGAGCAAAACTTAATATGCTCCAAATTTTGAAGAAAAAGCCCCGCTTAAGCTAAAAAGAAGGGATTTTTGTTGTAGCTACACTCCACAGAGACATTCATACTTACATTTGCCTGATTTCACTTAGCCACATTAGCCAAAAGCACCCTACCCCATGCGCCTAAGCCCTATTACAATCAAAGAGAGAAAGACCTTGTGATTTGTGATGAACTTGAAGAGTGATAATTTTGATGACAAATGAGCAATTCTATGTTGAAGATAACTAGTCATGATCTCTGAGTGAATAACCTCCTGATCTGATTTCTTTGAGTGATGAAGAGTGAATCTTGGTGAGGCTGGATTGTGAAGCATAATTCTAACTTGTTTGACAGAGTGTTGGCATGTTTCTTGAACAAATTGGATAGTGGTTTGTGGATTGATATATCACAGCTTATGCTCTGATTTCTCATTGATTTGGGTTGTTGATGCTTGGTCATTCGTCCTTGTTGAGTCTGTTTTCGTTCTTGATGTTTTCTTTGTTCTTGTTTGTGTTGCTCGAAGAGGAGCAAGGGTTAAGTGTGGGGGGATTTGATAGGACGTATTCTACTTGTTATTATCATGACTTCTTTGGTGATTTTTCTCCTTATTGTCTATCCTATATTTGTGTATTTTGGTGCTTTGATATGTTGTGAAGTTATGTAGGGACATGATGTAATATGGAGAAGAGAGGCAGGGTTTTTGGTGCAAGAAAAGATACAAGTGATAAAAAGGGAGAAGATCAAATAGGGCAAGCTGCAAGGGCATGCAGCTGGAGGATTGAGGCAGATTTCTGGAGGCTCGGTCCAGAATACGTTTTGGGCTTGCTGAACTTAATTCTCGGCCCACGCACAAGACCTGAACGCGGAAGAACCCTTCTCCACTGTCTTTTGAAGACTTATGCATGGGAGTTACTGATCGGGCTAATTCTACTTGATATTTTGGGGCGATTTGATGTGGTTTATTTGTGTTAATTATTATATAATGATGCTATTTTGGAAGAAGTTGTACCTTAAGGGTTTTTGCAGGGCAGTGAGGTAAAGATGAAGAAAATGGTGTGTTTTTGGTGATGGAAATGAACTGTGCAGAAGAAGCTGAAATGGAAGGAAGTAAAGCCATGCCGTATGGGCATACGGCAGGACGATATGGGCGGATAACTCAAGAAACTGGGCCTGAACGTGCGTTTATGGGTTGGAACACGAGAATTACTTAAGCCCAAGGCCTAGACGCAAGCGAGAAGAATCCACCGCCTTCAAGAGTCCACTTTTTGCCAACTTCCTTGTTGGAATAGATTAGTTTTGGCTATTTCCTTGTTGATATTATCTTATTTTAGGAATTTGATATATAGATTATGACTTATCATATTTTGATCATCTAGATTTTAATTTTTACGCAAGAACGCAGAACAGGAACAAGAACGACGTTCTCTCTGGAGCAGAATTATTTTTCTTCTTCGATTATTTTCATGGTATTTATTATTTTCAATATTTTGCAATTCAATCCTAATATGAGTTCTAGCTAATTTCCTTTTATTCCGGAAACAATTAACGAATCCCTAGCCTAACTAAGCTATGAGATCGAATCGTTTTCATCGTTCAATTATTTGCATGCATTTGTTATTCTTTGTATTTCGAGTCGTTAATTATTTCAATATTGCTAGGTAGTTGCAAATACTTAGTGAATTGGAATTAATTAGTAGTCAATTAAACTGGCCATCCGTAATTGTGGTTTAAGTTTAATTAATGGCGAAACGGTTCTTCAGAACCAGGGAGAATAACAATCATTAATTCACGGTCCTGCGTCAGAGTCTGTTAATTATGAATCGGGTTCCTCTAGAATTTAAGGTTGTCGGCTCATTAAATCTATAGAGCGTCTCTTACGGTTGTCAGTTGATTAGAGAAATAATTGGTGAAACGTCTTCCTGATTATCGAGAAACTACGGAGGAATTAGGCTGCGTCAGTAAGCGTCTTCGGTAGCTATAACTGATTTGTATGTGTTAATTGAATTTATCTTTGCGTCAAGGATCAGTTTGGGTAAGCTAGGGTGGAGTTAATTGGAATCCGGAATATTTCTTCTCATATTTTAAGTCCGTTCAATTTAATTGCTCGTGCCCTCATATTTAATTATTAATTTCGTTTGTTTTATTATAATTACAAAATTCCTTTTTGAAAGTTGGTTATACAGATTGAGAGTATAGGGTAATTCTCGCCGGTCCTTTGGGAGACGATCTCGCTCATCGCTGTACACGTGCAGTAAGGGCATACCGACTGCTGTCGGAAAATTTATTTTTGGTGTAAAATGACACACCAGTTACCATAATTATTTAGACTAGGATTTTATTTCCTACTAGAACTCTATCTTTTATGGATTGTAAAATATATATTAGGTATCTAGTTTATTTTCTATAAACACACACGCTAAGAACGAAAAAACGCAGCAGCGATCAGAATTAATTCAGTGCTATATTCCATTCTCTTCGATATCATCATAGCGCAATTATACAATTTCTTGTTGATCGATTTCAGTATGCAAAGTAGCTAATTTATTCGTATTCCGGTGACGACGATGAAGCTCCGCTTATATAACTGTGAGATCTAATTGTTTGTTCATAATTAATCGATGCATGTATCTGTTATTCTTGGATTTCGGGTCATAATTATTCTAAGTCTATTGAATAATTGCAAATATTTGGTAGGTTGTGATTAATTACTAGCCAATTAAATCGGCCATACGTAATCGTGGTTTAGGTTTAATAAGTGGTAAAACGGTTGCTCAAATAACTAGGGGAATAACAGAGTTAATTTTACAGTCCTGCGTCAGAGTCTGTAAGTTAAGAATCGGGTCTTTCTTGTGCTCATTACTGTCGGCTCATTAAACTCATAGAGCGTCTCTTACAGTTGTCAGTCGATTAGGGGAATAATTAAGGAAGCGTCTTCTTAATTATCGAAACAGTATGGAGAGATTAGGTCATGTCAGAAGCATCTTCGATGACTATAACTGATTTGCATGGTTTGATTAATTAATTCTTGCATCTGTGATCGGTGTTATAAGTGGAGTGGAGCTTGTTGGATCCGGAATACCCTTTTATAATTGATTTAATTCAGTTCATTTGCACACGTATTTTCGATAGTTGTCTATTCAGTTCTGTAAATTATTTGTTACATAATTCACAAGAAACACGTTTCTGGAAGTTTGGGCACACAGACTGAAAGTCAAGAGTAATTCTCACCGGTCCTTTGGGAGACGATCCTGCTCGCCACTGTACTCTGCAGTGTGGGCTTGCCGATGAAAGTCGGAACATTTATTTTTGGTGAAAAACAACGCACCAGATATGAAGAAAACTATTGGCCAGCATGAGTATAAACTGCGTACGGTAACCACCAAAGAAGGTGCATGTGGCTAAACTGCTAACTTTCCCACCAAAAGTTAAATTTATGTGGTAAAACTGTTATTTATTCCACCAAATGTGTTCTATGTGGTTAAAGTATAAAACACCCACTTTATTTATAGTGGTTAAAGAATATTCACTCCTCACCCGCATGAGTATAAACTGTGTAGGCACCCCCCCAAAATAAAATACAAATCGATCGTTTGAACTATGTTTTGACTTGATCCTTTTCAAAAAGGGTACGTAGGCAGCTTAGATATTTCTAAGTTCAATCATGATTTGTGTTTCATCATTTCAGTTGAATGATCATAGTTGAAGAATTTGAAGGCTCAAAGTGTAAAAGAATCAATGCATTGATTTAATAAAACCACAAAAGAATTCATATCAACTATGGGCATTTCCTAAATGTTCAAAAAAAAAAGAAGAGTAAAAAAGCGAGCTAAGTAAAAGGATCTTGATCTTCCAAAGCTTTTTGGGCTGACTCCAAAAGAGATTTTGTGCTTTCTACCTTCTCGGTTGCCTGTTTCTCGGAGACATTCTTCAGTTTGGCAAGTTCTTCTTCAAATCCTTTGATCTTCTTTTGAGTATCATCATGAGAAATTTGATGTTCTTTCAAAGATATACACAAGTCTGTATGCCGCTCCTCCAAATCAGCAAGTTCTTTCTCAATGGACTGTATCTGACTAATCTCTTCATTATTTCTAGTCTTGGCATTACTAATGCAACATCTAATCTCCTCAAGATGTTGGGTAGAAAGCTCTTCAGACTCAAAAGATGACGACCTCACTTCATCATAAGCAGCAGCTGTGGTGAAAAGCTCGCCCAAACTCTTCTCTAGAAAGGACATATCAAAGTCTCCAGAGAAAGCCTTCATTTGTAAGAATCCACCAAGTACTTCTTCTTGAATGGATGACATGAATTCAGGTGGGGTTCTTAATACTTTATTGCGAAGTTCACTCCAATAATTTTGAAGGGACGACTTGCGATGCTTGTCAAAAAGAGCTTTGACATTGAATTCAGAAATAACTTCAAGATAAGGAACTGGCTTGGCTTTGATTAGTTCATCAGATTGAGGCTCAAGCAACCTATCAAAATCTACTGTCTCATGATTGTCCTGCAAGTCTTCTAAATCATCCCCAAATATCTCTCTCTCCAACTAAAAAAGAGAGGGGAGAAAATGATTTAAGTGAGGAAATGGAGTAAAAAAAAGAAAGGTAAAAGATAAAAAAAACCTCAGATTTGGATGTATGATGATGACTGCTCTCGACATGATCTTTAGCAAATGTCGTGTGTTTCTTTTGTCTCTTAAAATGATGTTCTCCATTGCTACTGGCAGAATCATCTAGAAGACACAAAGTCATCTTCCGCTTGTCCTTGGAAGGATTCACTTCTTCAACTTTCTTCTTGCCTTTGGAGGTGTTTTCCTTAGGAGGATTCACTGCTTCAACTTTCTTCTTGCCTTCAAGGGTGTTGTTCTTGGGAGGACTGATATTTTTCTTTTTTACTCTTGGATGCCTCATCCGTCTTGTTAAGAATCAAAGTCATAATTTTCTCTTCCAAGAAGCTTCTGTATGTTTGATCCCACCAACTCTTATGCCCAGATGAGAAAAATCTCTTTGCGCTCGCAATTAAGTTGGGAAAATAGACCTTCAATTTAGAATGACATCTCACGTATATACGCCAGTATTTAAACCCGTTATCTAAAGGAGCTTCACGAATATCTTGGGTGAGAACACCAGGTATGATTTGATAAAACCCGAATTGGCGACTGAAGAGATGCAAACTATATGGCTCAACAACAAAGCATTTACTCAGCCTCCTGATGAGATAGTTGGAATGAATGGCCATGAAGAAACACTGTTCAGATTCACTCGCAGCATCATCATCAACAAAAGATTTGACATAATCTTCCCCAGTAAACATTGTGCAATTCCAAGAAATATCTCCTTGGAAGATTCGCTTGCGGGCCTTGGAAAAGTCATATTGCCTCGCGTCTCCTTCACCTGAACACTGAATCATTCTAGAGGTGTGTGTATTTCGCTCAAAGAGAAAATGTGTTTTGAAATAATGTGTCACCCAACTATAAACAAAGTGAACTGGGAATGCTTTTGAAAGATCTAAAGAGTTTGAGATATTATTCAAACCTCTATAAATGCTAGTCAAAACTGGGATAGTAAGAGACACCATTTTCCCAGCCGCCATCATACTTGCCATCTTAAAAGTATCTGGCCGAATCAAGTTCCCATCACCATCAGAAAGAACAAAGCAGCATAGCCAACAAGCAATATGGGCAGCCAAATATGCTTCTTTTCATCGTTTTTCTTTAATACCAAGACGCACAAAGGGGACCGTTTCTATGCCGGTCCAAGGTTTGTAAGCCTTCAAATCACCAGTTGGATTATGAGTTGACTGAGGTGCCGTCTTGCTTTCCTTTCGTGGGTGAGGCTATTGATACACTGGTTGATTTTTAGACCAGAATTTGATCCAGTTCTCAATGGTAACTGAACTGGCTGCAGCACGAACAATGTGGTATGCAGAATCAAAGAACTACAGGAGGCCGGAATGTGTAAGTCGCCTTCTCAATTTGTACCAATAAGTTCTTCTATGTAAGGCACTACTTCATCATTAAATGCTCCGTATACGGGAAGCCCGGACAATACGTGCAAGTCCCACAAAGAAATCGACAGCTCACCAGACGAAGTCAACAAGGTATTTGTTGAGGGACACCAAGCCTCACAAAAAAGCTTTCATGATCTTTGTATTCTGATCATAGGTGAAAAGAGAAGCATACACAGAATCAAAGATACCTGCTCGGTGAAGTTCACTTTCACATCGGCTAAGGATATCTTCAGTTCATTCCCAATATCCATAGAAGAAGTGAAATTCTCCAACAAAATCCACATTATCTCCTCATGTGGCCCATTCTTCAACAATTCTATGTCCCAGTATCGGTAATAAACTAGGTTGACTAGTTGGGTGGTGATGTGATGACTCCAAAACTCACGCTGAAGATGCTTTGACAAGAGGAACCTCTCGAGTCCAAGTTGTCCTACGCAGGTGATTCGTGAACTGGGGCCAGTTAGGAGCGAATGAGTCGATGAGAGATCTATGCACTCTTAAACGCGTCCCTTTCTCTACAGGCTGCCGCTCGTAATCCATAATCATCAAGTAGGTGTTCCCAGAATCAGTAACATCTCTGAAGCAAACCATGGCGAGACTTAAGAACTTAAGGTGAAAATCTCTTAAGTCTTAAGGACTCAAGGTGAAAATTCCTTGAGCCGTGAGCTGTTGCTGGAACTCTGAGACTTAATAACTTAAGGCGAAAATCTCTTAAGTCTTAAGGACTCAAGGTGAAAATCCCTTGAGCCATGAGCTGCTGCTAGAACTCTGAGACTTAAGAACTTAAGGTGAAAATCCCTTAAGTCTTAAGGACTCAAGGCGAAAATCCCTTGAGCCGTGCTGGAACTCCAAGACTTAAGAACTTAAGGTGAAAATCCCTTGAGCCGTGAGCTGTTGCTGGAACTCTGAGACTTAAGAGCTTAAGATGAAAATCCCTTAAGTCTTAAGGACTCAAGTCGAAAATCCCTTGAGCTGTGAACTGCTACTGGAATTCCGAAACTTAAGAACTTAAGGTGAAAATCCCTTAAGTCTTAAGAACTCAAGATGAAAATCTCTTGAGCCTTGAGCGTCCTTGGCACAAGTCGAAATTGGGGCACTCCGGTCAAAATTTCATCCCAAAGAATTCTGCAAAAAAAAAAACGATAATTTGTGGGAAAAATAAAGCGGAAAAGGAGCTTATGGGCTTTGATAAAAAAAATCTTTCAGATATTTTATCAAGCATGTGGCAACCGCTTACCTTGAGAACTTTGGTCCTGAAATCTTGTGCTAGGATGACAAGGATAAAAAACTCATCAAGTTTGTCTAAGACAAAGTGCTGGATATTTCTGTAAAAGAACAGACACAAATGTAAGAGATGAATTAAAATGGTTTTGGTTCAGTCATTTTGTCGAGTACATGGCAGCCCCACATACAACTTACAAAATATACATGCATTCACCTTTATTCAAGAATTTGGCATTACAAAACACGAAGCCAGGCAAAAACATGATGCTTTCGAGATGCATCAATATAATCAAAATATTCTACCATTACGAAAGCCCCCTTTTCAGAAATTTGACGTCGATTGATTCTTCACAAATTAAAGATAAAGCAAAAAAAAAAGAACAACAAACTATTGAAGAATTCATACTCTTACCTTTGCTAAAATCTTTGCAAAATCTGAATTGAAGGAAAATATAGTGGCCTTGTGTACGTTGGGCGAAGATGTGGGGTGAATTATTTATAGTCGCGAAACAAAGTGTTTTGGCTGGTTAAGGATTTAAAACCGCAAGCCAGTGGTAATCTTGAAAGGTTGACGTATATCCGAAGAATTCAAACTTGGATAAAAAAAATGCGTTTGATCGATATCCAATCTTAACTACTGTGGGACTTAATTTTTTCAGCAGAAGCCTATGCCCCGTGGACTTAATTTGAGCAGAGTATTTGTTTTCTTGTGGATCACGACATTCATCATTGCCTAATTGGGAAAGAAGATGTTTGGAATATGATTTACAAATTGAACGGGCCTTATTAAATTACAATTTGGATAATGGGAATATAGCCCATTCATTGCTCTTGTGGGCCTCGGGCACCTAATTAACTAAAAGGATTTGGAAGCCCAATTACATCTATTCTTTAATGAGAAATTAATGATTATTTATTTCTCAAATATCAAATTCAAGAACTCATGGACATGAGTATAAAATGTCTATAAATTCAAGCCCTAAAATGAAGACTCCTTGATACGAGTTAAAACTATCTAACAAATTAAAAATGAAGGCTCCTTGATACGAGTTAAAACTATCTAATAAATCTTAAATCTTGAGACTAATTCATTTCCAAGGCAAATTGTCTATGAACAAGTCTCAAGGAGGCATTTGTAGGTGTTTAGTGTTTATTTGTGTTATTTTATCGTATGATTTTGCATGTTTTATAAGTTATTTTCGAGTACTTCTAGTAGTTAATTGTAGATTTCGTGTGATTATCTTCACTCGTTGCTCTCATGGTGGAATATGCCAAGTTGTGAAAAACTTGAGCTTGTGCTTGCAAAATCCTGATTTTTAGGTATTAAGGTGGCGAGGAGCGAAGATGAGACTGGAAGAGATGAACCCGGAAGGAGTAGCTAGGAACCACGCGGCCGCGCGAGCTGTACGACCGCACAACACGGCCCTGCGGCTGCGCGAGCCCCGCGTCCGCGCTAGGGGGCTCTCGGCGAGGCAGCTCCGCGAGCGCGCAGCCTTCCACAGGCGGGCGCGCACCCCTGCTCCCCACGAGCGAGCAGCCTTCCGCCTGCGCGCGGGACGCTCTGTTTCGCCCGAATTGTCCTGTCTTGCACTCGACTCTCTCCTTTTCTTCACTATTTTGCACAAGGGGGCATTTCCTTCAACCTCCCTCTTTTTGCATGTTGGATATTAGACCTTTTGACCAACCTAATCTAAGTAATAGGATCATAGAGATTAATTTCCCTAAATCTAGCTTTGGACTTTTGCTTCTCCAATCCCTCACCAAATCTCCCAAAATCCCTCTCAATTAATGCACCCATCTCATCACCTTTCCTCTCTCCTCATCCCCCATACCTCTCACCATACTCCTCACCATCACCCACTTCTCTCTCCCATTTTTCTCTCTCCATAGAAATCCCCATTTGGATATCACTCTTTATTATCAATTCCATTCATTCATTGACCACTCACTCACTGTATCTTCTCCACCTCTCCATCCCCATTTTCTCTACACACACACCACCTTCACCACCATCACTCACCACCATTTTCACCAACTTTCACCACCACCAAAGAGAAGAGGAGAAAGGAAAGACAAGAGGGAACCAAGCCAAGGGAAAAGAAGAAGAGACGAGAAGAAATCCAACTTCGGGTTATCCGCGGAAGCTAGGCCCATTAGGAGGCTCACTTTTGGTATTTTCTTTCTATTTTCTTGGATGATTTGTGGGGGTTTGTCCCAAGACTATTGAAGGATCTTAAATATTGTAGAAATTTATGTTATTTCATTTGACTATGAGATGACTTTCTTTTATATTATGTATGTTGTTTTGATTATGTTTATGGGCTAATATCTCTATTAGGGGGTAGAGGATCGATTTGGTTTTTGATCTATGCTTGTTATTGTTGGTTGTTGTTGTTAGAATGGTGACTTTCATGTGAGAGTAATTGATCACTACTTGAACATTGTTAGGATTTAGATGTGACCGGAAGGAGAATCGAAATCCTGAAATTGGTTCCTTCAACGTTAGGTGAATGGGGTTCCTAAGCCTAATATGTTAATCTTGCTCATTTGGTATAGCTAAGAAGGGCTTAATTGATAGACGGTGACAGTAATTGATATTAAGCCTTTTGAGAGGGTCTATTGGATGGGTGATTTTAACATAACCAACTTGAACCGAGCATAGAGATAAGCCATTGAGAGAATCTACGCCCTAATACCTTTATCATTCTCTTTTCCTCAATCTTGATTTTATCGTTGTCATTTGCATTATCTTGATTATTTGCATATTTCAATTCTTAGTTTAAATAACCATCAAATCCATGTTTAGAATGTTTATGTTTTATTTTCGTCATTTTAGCACGTGCATGCATAACCCTTAAGATAGTAGCCCACAAGAAGTCTTTCTTGAGAGATCAACTCGGGTTAGCTCATCAACTCTACAATTGATCCCGTCCAATTACGGGTTTGGTTCCAAGTAGTTTTTACGTGTTGAGTCTAAACCGGAAATATAAATTCAAATTTGGACCTAACAGTAGGCGGATAAATTTTAATGACTAAATTAAATTATGCCATGTAAATAATTAAATATCAAATTATATCATTTATTTATATTTTAGGAATTTAATTAAATTAATTCCTAAATTTAATAAATAGATATTGATATTAATAGTAGCCCACAAGAAGTCTTCCTGAGAGATTGACTCGGGTTAGCTCATCACCTCTACAATTGACCCCGTCCAATTGCGGGTTTGGTTCCAAGTAGTTTTTACGTGTTGAGTCTAAACCGAAAATATAAATTCAAATTAGGACCTAACAGTAGGCGGATAAATTTTAATGGCTAAATTAAATTATGCCATGTAAATAATTAAATATCAAATTATATCATTTATTTATATTTTAGGAATTTAATTAAATTAATTCCTAAATTAAATAAATAGATATTGATATTTAATATTTGGGGATAAATATTTAAATATAAAAATATATCATTTATTTATATTTTAGGAATTTACATGAATTAATTTCTAAATTAAATAAATAAATGTTGATATTTAAATATGTGGATAATCTCGACCAATCGGAAGTCGACACGTGTCAAATCTGTGCAGAAATCAAGGATTTGATAAAGATAAGTCCAAAATATTGAGGAGCCGATCAAATTGCGCCACCTCAGCCCTAAATCTCCAAATTTCTCTCTCCTTACACCTATAAATAGAGGCCGTATGGAGATTGAAAAACACACCGGAAATCATTTGAAGAGTTCAAGGATTTGAGAACTTCCATAAGTGAAATTCTCTCTGATATTCAAGGTGTTGTGACATTCAAAGGCGTTCTTCACCAAAGTCATCCCGAAAACGGCATTTGATCCACAAGCAAGGAAGACAAAAGCGCTTGTCGTAAAATTCAACTCAAAATTAGCGTTTAATCCGGAAACAAGGCGTCGGCCCTCCAAATTAACGTTTTCAAAGACGAAAGACCAAGTCAAAGAAGATCGAGGAAATAAATCTTCCCCGAAAACTTTAAAGATCACTTGAAGATCGTGCCTGGAGTGATTAATCAGAGGAGAAATAGAGATTGGATCCAAAAATACAAATTTGATCCAAAATCAATTTATTTGTACACTGTTTTGTGTTTTATTAAATTAAATACCAAAATTTGTGTTACAATGATTAAATTGCATAATAAGAAATGTTGATCTCATCTTGAGGGCGGGTAGGTGGATGAGTCTTGTTTGTTATCCTCAAAGCTAAATAATCCTTGTAGACGAATCCTCTGTACTTAGGTTGCTCCCCGATCTATGTAGTAAAATGTGGCAATGGCTGAACCCACTCGTCTCCCGCCAGGTTATAGAAATACAAAAACGAGTGGCGGCTTCTTCCTTGTTGTCTCGTCACTCTGTGAGTCGCACTCTTTAGCTTCTTGTTGGTCAACACCTGAAAGTTTTTAACACATAAAAATGTTTGTAGCTAAGATTGTAACACAAATTTTTGACATAAAAAAGTTTGTAACATAAAAAATGTTTGTACCTCAAAGATATTCAAGGTGTTCTTGTGACATTCAAAGACGTTCTTCACCAAATTCATCCCGAAGATGACATTTGATCCATAAGCAAGGCAGTCAAAGGCGTTCTTCATCAAATTCATTTCAAAATTAGCATTTGATCCGGAAACAAGGCGTCGGCCCTCCGAGTTAATGTTATCAAGACCAAATACCAAGTCAAAGAAGATCGAGGATACAAATCGTCCCCGAAAATTTCGAAGACCAAGTTCAAACAACAAGTCCGAGAAAATCAAAGAGACAAATTTACTCTAAAAATTTCAAAGACCGTTTGAAAATCAAGTTTTGAAGAGAAGAATTAGAGGAAAAATAGAGATTGGATCCGTATAAATATATTTTGATCAGAAAATCATCTGAATTGTACACGTTTTATGTTTTACCAAATTAAATACAAAATTTGTGTTACAATTGATCTTTTTCTTTTTATTGATTGTGACATATGTTGAAAGACTTGAATTGGCCCATGGTTAGATTTGTAGCCGTTTCTTCATCTTCATCATCATCTTCTTCTTCACTTGGAGTTTCCTCAAAAGGTCTGCTTAACTCCATGTCGTAAGCTTTAGTGGCCAATTCCTCGAAGGTCTTTGGTTGAATCCCTTTCAAAATATATTGAAGACCCCAACACATGCCTTGGATGCACATTTCAATTGCTGAACTTTCTGATAATTGATCTTTGCAATTCAGGCTCAAGTTTCTCCAACGATTGATGTAGTCGATGACAGACTCTTCTTTTTGTTGGTTTGTATTTGTGAGTTCAACCAAGCTAACTGTCCTCCGAGTACTGTAGAAGCGGTTAAGGAATTATTTCTCCAGTTTCCCCCAACTATCAATCGAATTTGGCTCCAAATCAGTATACCAATCATACGCGTTGTCTTTTAAAGAATGAATGAATTGCTTCACCAAGTGATCTTCGTATGTCCCAACATCATTATAGGTCTCTACAAAGTGAGCCACATGTTGTCTTGGATTTCCTTTGCCATCAAATTGTTGAAACTTTGGCGGCTGGTAGCCATTTGACATCTTTAAATTGTCAATTCTTGGAGTATACGGCTTGTTGTAAGTCCAGAGTGATTTATGGCTCTTTCCAGACTTGTCTTTGATTATCTCTAGTATGAAATCTTTAAGTTGATCAACTTGTATTGAGCCATCGGACAAGATTTCAATTTCTTTGGCTGTAGATTTTTCACTTTTATTAGCATGTAGTTTTGTAGATATCTCAGTTTCAGTATCTTCATTCGCTTGCTCGCCACCAAAATCAACAACCCATTCTTTGTTCAGCTTCAAGATTTGAGCATCCCGTTCTTGTATCCGCTTGGCAAGTCCTTCGGCAAGCTTCGTCAAATTTGCAATTTGCTCTTCCAGAATTGTAGACATCTTGATGCTTGAGAAAATTGGTGAAAAGAAGAGATGGGAGGTAGAGATGGTCCCACCGGGCGTGCCAAAATTTGTAACACAAATTTTTTATATTTAATTTGGTAAAACACAAAATGTGTACAATAAAATGATTTCGGATCAAAAATATAAATTTATGAATCCAATCTCTATTTTTCCTCTGATTCTTCTCTTCAAAACTTGATTTTCAAACGGTCTTTGAAATCTTAAGAGTAAATTTGTCTCTTTGATTTTCTTGGACTTGTTGTTTGAACTTGGCCTTTAAAGTTTTCGGGGAAGATTTGTATCCTCGATCTTCTTTGACTTGATCTTTAGTCTTGATAACGTTAATTCGGAGGGCCGACACCTTGTTTCCGGATTAAACTCTAATTTCGGAATGAATTTGGTGAAGAACGTCTTTGGCTGCCTTGCTTATGGATCATACGTCATCTTCGGTATGAATTTGGTGAAGAACGCCTTTGAATGTCACAAGAACTCCTTGAATATCTTTGAGAATTTCACTTATGGAAGTTCTCAAATTCTTGAACTCTTCAAATGGTCTTGCTTGTGGATCAAACACCGTCTTCGGGATGATTTTGGTGAAGAACGCCTTGAATATCTTTGAGAATTTCACTTATGGAAGTTCTCAAATTCTTGAACTCTTCAAATGACTTCTGGTGTGTTTTTCAACTGACATGGAGGCCCCTATTTATAGTTGTGGGAAGAGAGATTTAGAGCTGATGTAACACTATCTTATTGGCTATTAGAAATTGATATATATCTTGAAAGATATTTACTTGTTTCCAAAGAACTTGATGTTTATCATATAATAATATCTTTATTATTTAAATATTTTATCTAATTTTGGATTGGCAAACACTTGCATGCATCATGATGCAAATAACACTATATGAGACGGGTCAGTCAAACCCGTTTTTGACCCAGTCAACGCGGGTCAACCCGCGCTTTGACCCGGTCAATGCGGGTCAACCCGCGCTTTGACCCGATCAACGCGGGTCAACCCGCTTTGACTGGGTCAACCCATAAAAAAAAACCTGTCCAAAGTGAGTACCAATCTTCCTATTAAAAAGTATCACAAAACATTCGAAAAGTACCATCTGTATCTTTAAAAAGTAAGGGGTCTGCTAATTATTTTATATAAGTTTATTTAGTTCAAATTCTGATTTTTTTTCAGTTTTTATATTGTATGTGTTGAGATTAGTCTAAAACAATCATTATTCCAAGAATTTGCAAAGGAAAGCAAAACACGAGTTCGGTAACATAAAAAGTACCATGTGGTAAGCAGAAAAGTATCAAGTACAATAAAGAAAGGTATCAACCTAAGATTAATACTATCATCATTCTAACTACAATAAAAAGTAACATGTGCCATGTGGCACGCCCGTGTGGGGCCATGTGGCTGCCTGAATTAGGCAGAAATAACCGTTGTTGCACGCAAGTCCACCTTTTGAATTTGATATGATTCCAAAATTAAATAAATATATTAAAATCAATAAAAATATTATTAATAATGTTGTAAAATTTCGCCACCTACAGAGATATATCCAAATCAATCAAACTTTAAATTTAGGGATGGGAGTTGCCTGAATGACGTCGCCTACGTTGACGACCAACGTGCCTGGAGTGGGTACAACGGGAATCCAGTGGCCATCCTTGAGAACCTCTAGGCCTCCAACTTCATCTTGGAATATGAAAGTCGTGTCTGGATACCCCGACATTCTCTGTTTCTGTTGCCGGAAAGTAGTGGTGCGTGCTCATTAGATCCAAGCTCCTCTCTTGATTGTATTCCTTGAGGAAATTGGGAGGGAGACCCAAGCGATCATTTATAATGCTCGGAGGAAGCATCATGAAGAACTCATTCTTGTCGGTGGCGTGCGGCGGCTGCTTGCCATAGCCAGCCGGGACGGGGGCGTCGGCTCTAGGCCGGTATTGCAGCTTCAGCTCATCTGGCAGAGCGAAGAATGCCTTAGACAGCTCCATGGCTCGGCTCATTAGATCAAGAGGCACTCCGTGGTTCACTGCCTGGAAAAAGCCGTAGTCGGCGCAAGCTCGGCTTATAATTTCTTTCGCCAATTTCTTGCCTTCTTCTTCACCATCTTTAAAGAAAACTGAAAGATCAACTGTGGGAATATCTCCCATTTCACTCGGAAATACACTGTCTCAAATTCAAACACCAAGATCTCATCTTATCTTATTTAAGCATCTCTCAATACTAAACAAACGCTTAATTTATGCTTTATTTTTTAATCATAAATATATAAAATACAGACCAGAGTCACCAGACCTGATAAAGACTACTACCACTGGGCACTGTCCACCCTTTTTTAAATTCAACCTTATTTGTTTCATTAATTAAATTTTATTGTATTTACAATTAATTATTACGATTTTAATTTTATGGGTAATTGTGAAGAAAAAAAAAACCAATTGTTGGTATAGTCGTTTGATTAATGCCAATTTGCTTTTTCAAAAAATAAAAATAAAAATTGTTTATGTGTACAAGCTGACAATACACACACAATTAAATATCGGGATGAGATCCTCTATTCTAAATTTAACATTTCAATCGGTATTCCACGATCGAATTTACAAATTTAATAATTGATATCACAAAAATAAAAATTAATTAAGACATAATCAACCTAGTCACATTTATCAACAAAAGATTGAAATTTTAAAAATTATAAATCATATTTTTAAAATAATCAACCATAATAATCATTTCTTTGAAAATTAAATATTAAAAAATAATATAAACCCTAATCAGGTGGGGTGAACTCTAAAAATAATCATAAAATTAAACTTAAACATAATAAATTAAAATTGATGAAAAATGGAAAAAAAATTTATAAATTCGATCGTGGAACACGAATTGAAACACCAAATTTAGAATAGAGGATCTCATCCGTTAAATATCGGACAATAAGTTATAAATCTACGCATGATGGTAGACTTTGTCTTTTTCTTAATTTCAACTTGCAAGTAGGTCTATAGTTTAGCTTTTGTGAAGTGAGATCATCTAATGGATCTTGATATTATACGGATCTCTATTTGATTTATGAGTTGGTCATTTCTCTCTTTTGTTAATGGTCCTCATCCCCTCTTCCCCTCTTCATCTCTTTTTTCTCCATTTAATTTTTTTTTTACTTTTTAATTTCTTCATTTTTTTATAAATTTATATTTAATTTTTTTAAATGAATATATATACTATAAAATGAAATTAGTGAATTCTAAAATTGAATTGAATTAATTGGATTTTTTTATTCGGCGTCTCACTCAGTGCATTCACCCGACGATAACGCATGGGCTCATACACTGAACTCGATACAAAATGAAGATTAAAAAAAATTGAAAAAAAAATGAAAAAACTAAAAAAAAATCAAAAAAAGAAAAGAAAAAAAAAAGAAAATAAAGGTTGTCAAACGCTTCATAGATAATGATAATTCGCTCCATTACTCGTGAAACTTCACTTCATATGTAATGACACTTATATGTTACTAGCAAAGATCACGTGCGTTGCACGTAATTTCTAATGTTTTAGTAAAAAAAAATATTATGTTATGTAAAATTAATACCTTCTTTAAAAGGGTAAACTTAAAAGTTCTATAGTGTAATATAATTAAAAATATTAATTAAATACATAATAAGTTATATGTTAAGAATATTAAATAAATTCTTTTATATAAAAATGAATAATACATAATACACAATTGTGTTAAATATCATGGTTAATATTGTACGTGTGTGTGATTGGGTGATGATCTTGATTAAAATTTGCATAAAATTAAAGAGGAAAAAAGTATTATATGTCCAAATTTGTAATTAAGTCTACATTCTAGCTACTTGTATTCTTTTGTGCATAGTATTATGAAATTATTAATAGACTAATTAAATATTCTAAATCATATTTTCCCCTAAGATATACATACATGTAGTTAAAATAGTTAAAAAAGTAGTTTATAATATTAATTATTATATAAATGCTTGTGATACACATGTTAAAAAAATTCAAAGAACATTCAAGGTGGACGCAATCGAGCTTCTTCTCTGAGTACTAAGAATCTGGAACTTAAAATGGTTGCACTGTGGTTGTCAGAGTGTACAACTTCCAGGAAATTGAATTCCTCGTTTGGAACTCAACTACAAATAATAAAATGCCTCATCACGGGCCACCACATGTTGTTGTCGGCCACTCAACAATTTCTTTCAATTTGTTTTCTTCTTTGGATTGATTTTCGAAAGGTTCAATATATACATATATATATATATATATTATTGTTATAATTTTTTCATTTATTATTTAATGTTATAATTTTTAACCTTTTAATGAAATTTTTAAATTTTGAAAAATTAAAATGTCATTGAATTCAATTAATTATATAAGTGAATATTGTAAATAATATATATATATATATATGATGTGTATAAGTGAACCCTCCTGGAAATTATTTTTTGGGTTTTGCATTGTGAAAAAATTGTATTAGAAGTTGATGGGGGTTAATTTTTAATGTGGCGTTGATGTGACAATGAAGAAATTGGAGTTTTTGGATTCTCAATTGCAACCACCCTTAATTCATACATGCACTTTATGTTCTCCTTAAAGATAATCACATTATGTGTGCGCGCGCGCGCTCGGGGGCTATATTTTCTATTGAATTATAATGATAGAAATGTATCAATTATTATAAATATCATTCATATCATTATGCTACTCAATTTGAAATGTTTCATATGTCCTAAACAATATGAACTCTTTTATCATATGTTTATGATCTAAATTAAATTAATATCAATAAATACATTAATTAATATCTAGAGATATTAATGTCATTGTAGATAACGAAATTTTAATATTATATATAATATTTTTATTGATTTTTATTTATTTATTTAGTTTTGGAATCTTATGAAGTCTAAAATTAGATAAAATATTTAAATAATAAAGATATTATTATATGATAAACATCAAGAGTTTTTGGCCGCAAGTAAATATCTTTGCAGAGATATATATCAATATTCAAGAGCCAATGAGATCGCGCCACGTCAACCCTAGTTACTCATATCTACAACTATAAACAGGGGCCTTCATATCTGTTGGAAATCACAGCAGAAGTCATTTGAAGAGTTCAAGAATTTGAGAAGAACTTCCATAAGTAAATTTCTCTCAGATATTCAAGGAGTTCTTGTGACATTCAAAGGCGTTCTTCACTAAAATCATCCTGAAGACAGCGTTTGATCCAGAAGCAAGACAATTTAAAGCGTTCTTCACCAAATTCAACCCAAAATCAGCGTTTGATCCGGAAACAAGGCATCAACCCTCTGAATTAACGTTTTCAAATTCAAATACCAAGTCAAAGAAGATCGAGGATACAAATCTTCCCCGAAAGCTTTGAAAACCATCTGAAGATCAAGTTTTGAAGAGAAGAATCAGAGGAAAAATAGAGATTGGATCCAAGAAATACAATTTGATCCGAAAATCATTTTATTTGTACACCATTTTGTGTTATACTAAATTAAATACAAAAAATTTATGTTACAAATTTTGGCACGCCCAGTGGGCCAATCTCTACCTTTCATCTCATCTCTTCACCAATTTTCTCAAGTATCAAGATGTCTACAATTCTGGAATAGCAAATTGCAAATTTGACGAAGCTTACCAAAGGACTTGCCAAGCGGATACAAGAAGTAGATGCTCAAATCTTGAAGCTGAAAAAGAAATGATTGTTGATATTTGTGGAGAGCAAGCGAATGAAGATACTGAAGTTGGATATCTACATAGCTACATGCCAACAACAGTGAAAAATCTACAGCTAAAGAAATTAAAGTATAGTATGATGGCTCAATACAAGTTGATCAACTCAAAGATTTTATACTGAAAACAATCAGAGACAAGTCTGGAGAGAGCCATAAATCACTAATTCACTATAGACTTACAACAAGCCATATACCCCCAAGAATTGACAACTTGAAGATGTCAAATAACTACCAACCACCAAAATTTCAACAATTTGATGGCAAAGTGATGAGCCCGGTGCTAGCATTGATGATTCAAATTCCGAGTTGCAGCTTAGAGGTCCAGTGACGAGACTTAGAGCCAAGAAGCTGCAAGGATACCTTCAGTGTTATGTCGGGAAGAAGCTGGAGGATGTTGGAGTTGATTTCAAACAGTCCAAGTTGGTGACTGTATTGAGCATCGAGGAGCTCGACTAAATTGAATAATTGGACGTTCCTTGCTATTTATTTTAGTTATTTTATTTATTTTGGGCTATTATTATTAGTTGTGGATTTATTTTATTAGCAGTCCAATTTATCATAACCTGTTTAGGTGATATTGGACCCAATAGTAGTTTTAATTAGCCCAATTCGAATTCTAGGCCCAAGACACTTTAATTTTCATTCCCTAGGTTAATTATTTAGGGGATTTTCGTTCTTGATGTTTCTTAGACTTGATTGAATGAAAAACAGCGCTTTTACGCTATTCTCTTGTCTCACACAACATCGGTTCTTCTGGTAGAGTTTGGTTCTGGCGATTCTAGACTTGAAATCTATTGTCTCGTTCGTGATATCTCGTAGTATCCGGGTTAGACAGCCATTGAAGGTTTCTCCATAGGCGCGTTCCGAGTTCTCGTCGATTCGGGGTTCGTTTCGGGTAAGTTTCACCTCTCTTTTTCATTTTTCTTCATCATAGATCCTTCCACCATCACCACAGCCACCACCCATGTCCATAACACTCCCATATCATCATCAACACCCTCAAAATCGTCTCACTTCAGATCGAAACCCGGATTCATCAATTTAGGTCTAAAAACCTTAAATCGGGTCAGAAACTTCCAACCATTCGATCTCTTAAACCACTTGGTCAAATTAGCTGAATTTTGGATATGTTTTGCATCTCTACAGATTGTGCCTTGTGTTAAAATTTGAGCTCAATCCGAGGTCTTTTGCATAGGTTTCTGTTCGTGTCTTTAATTTAGGGTTTTACGGGTTATTTGGGTTGTTTTGTGTTTACTTCTTGTTGAATTCGAATTACTTGATTTAGTACAGTATATTGAGGTCATTAATTTGTTATTGTTCATTTGAATTTAGATTGAATCCTTCCTTCAGTTTCTGTGTGTTCGATTCTAAGCTTCCGCATCGTATTGGTTACATCACAAAGGCAATCCAAGACAACATGTGGCTCACTTTGTGGAGACTTACAATGATGCTGGGACATACGAAGATCACATGGTGAAATAATTCATTTACTCTTTGAAAGACAATGCGTTTAATTGGTATACTAATTTGGAACCAAATTCGATTGATAGTTGGGAGCAACTGGAGAAAGAATTCCTCAACCGCTTCTATAGCACTCGAAGAATGGTCAGTTTGGTTGAGCTCACAAATACAAATCAACAAAAAGAAGAGTATGTCATCGACTACATCAATCATTGGAGAAATTTGAGTCTGAATTGCAAAGATCGATTGTTAGAAACTTCAACAATTGAGATGTGCATCCAAGACATGAATTGGGGTCTTCAATATACTTTGAAAGTGATTCAACCAAAAACCTTTGAGGAATTGGCTACTAAAGCTCACAACATGGAGTTGAGCATGACCGCAAATGAAGTTCAAGAACTGTCGATGCCAAAGCATCACAACTTTGAAGAAGAGCCAGAAATAAATGATGAGGGAAAACCTTTTGAGGAATCTCCAAGTGAAGAAGAAGAAGAAGAAGAAGAAGAAGAAGAAGAAGAAAAAGATGATGATGATGATGATGAAGAAACGACTACAAGTCTCATCAAAGGCTTATTTACGTTTTCCAATACATGTTACAGTCCATGAAAAGAAAAAGGACAACGCTTCTTGATAAGAGCCTAAACTATCTTCCAAAACTCCTTGATAAGAGCCAAAACTATCTAAATTTTTTAAGAAATGCTCAAATGCTCCTTGATAAGAGCCTAAACTATCTTCCAAAGCTCCTTGATAAGAGCCTAAACTATCTAAAGTCTTCAAAATGGCAATGCTCCTTGATAAGGGCCAAAACTATCTAAACTCTTCAAGAAATACCAATACTCTTTGACACGAGTATAAAATGTCTACAAAGTTAAATTCAAATCAAAGACTCATTGGCACGAGTATAAAATTTCTAAAAATTCAAATCCAAGACTCCTTAACACGAGTATAAAATATTTATAAATTCAAATCCAAGACTCCTTGACATGAGTATAAAATGTCTCAAAATTCAAATTCAAATCCAAGTACTCATGGACACGAGTAAAAAAGTCTACAAAGTCCAAATTCAATTTGAAAGCTCCTCGATATGAGTATTAACTATCAAAGTTCAAGAAAGCTCCTTGATAAAAGTACAAATTGTCCAAGTCAAAAATATTGAAGGCTCCCTGATGCGAGCATAAACTATCTAAATTTAAATTCAAATTGAATGCTCCTTGATACGAGTATAAACTATCTAATAAATTCAAATTGAAGAACTCTTGAATATGAGTATAAACTATTCACAAGTTGAGATTCAAGAACTCCTTGATATGAGTTTAAACTATCTAATTAATTTTCGAGACTTATTCAGACAAGTCGTCTATGAACAAGTCTCGAGGGGGCATTTGTAGATAACAAAATTTTAATATTATATATAATATTTTTATTAATTTTTATATATTTATTTAGTTTTATAATCTTATGAAGTCCAAAATTAGATAAAATATTTAAATAATAAAGATATTATTATATGATAAACATCAAGAGTCTTTGGTACCAAGTAAATATCTTTGCAGATATATATATATATATATATATATATATATATATATATATATCAATATTCAAGAGCCAATAAGATCGCGCCACGTCAACCCTAGTTACTCATACCTACAACTATAAATAGGGGCCTCCGTATCAGTTGGAAATCACACCAGAAGTTATTTGAAGAGTTCAAGAATTTGAGAAGAACTTCCATAAGTGAAATTCTCTCAGATATTCAAGATGTTCTTCACCAAAATCATCCCGAAGACGGCGTTTGATCCACAAGCAAGACAGTTTAAAGCGTTCTTCACCAAATTCAACCCAAAATCGGTGTTTGATCTGAAAACAAGGCGTCAGCCCTCCGAATTAACATTTTCAAATTCAAATACAAAGTCAAAGAAGATCGATGATACAAATCTTCCCCGAAGCTTTGAAGACCATTTGAAGATCAAGTTTTGAAGAGAAGAATTAGAGGGAAATTAGAGATTGGATCCAAGAAATACAATTTGATCCGAAAATCATTTTATTTGTACACCATTTTGTGTTTTACTAAATTAAATACAAAAGATTTATGTTATAGTAATCATCATTAATTAGTATCTATTGATTGTCATTATATATAGTGCAAAATATTTCATGAAAAATATATATTCTTGATTCTCAAACTATATAAATTAAAATTACCTGTAAACATAAAATCCAAGCTAATATATTGTCTTATAAATAATATTTAAATATTTAGACAGATTCGGTCAAAAAAGTGGGAGACATTCAACTATTCACATAATTCTTTTCACCACCATCTTAATTTTTCATATTCAAGAAAAATATATACATGTTAAATATATTGTTTGAATTTTATAGGAGGGTATTAAACAGATACATATTATTCAAAATGTAATAATTCATTCAAATTAATGCACGCAAGAGATTAGCCTTGGTGAATTTACAAGTTTATCATAATAAGAATTACAATTCGTCAAGAATCTATAATTAAGATAGTTTAATCATTATGATAATTCATTTATATAAAATAAAGTATTAATGTTCAAAATTTTATTATATTACATTATTGCCCTTAAATATAATGTATAATAGAGATATAATAGATAAACTCAAAATTGTAAGATAACACACTTTTTATATTAATACAGATTAGTTATTGATCGGTTCTTTATTTCAAAAAAAAAATAATTTTTTTTAAAGAGCAAAACTTAGTAGAGATACCAATGAAAGTATATTTGTCATGATCTAAAAAATAAATAGAAAAAAAAAACATTGCATACTTGATGATTCTTCAATTCATATTAAGTGATACTTCAACACATAATTAATGATATTTACTTCATACATATGGTGATATTTGTTGTCGGGCATCAACAGATATATTTTTTTTAAAAAAAAGATTATAAATAAATCAAATAAATTAAAAGTCCACATTATGATTTATGTAGAAAATAATTCATTTTTTGTTAGCATGTGAAAATACTTCATATTCGATGATACTTCAATTCATATTAGTAATACTTCGACACATAATTAGTTATACTTTATTTTATACATAGTGATACGTGATGTCTGGAGAATCAACAAATATATTCAAAAAAAAAAAAAAGATAAATGAATCAACGAAATAAAAACTCTACATTATAATTTATGCATGAAATCATTCATTTATTTTCTTCTTAGCATGTGAAAATATTTCATGGTTGATAATACTTCAATTCATATTGAGTGATATTTCGATATATAATTAGCGATATTTTACTTCATATATACTGATACTTTACTTTATATATAGTGAAACATGCGAGGGCGCGTCGCGCCTCACTATTTTTGTGGGTTTGGGCAAGTTTGGATCCTATTTGACCCGTCTAACGCAAGAAACCTGTTAGACGATCTCATAAATGTTTTTATCTTAGCTTTTTAGCGGATTTTAAGCGACAAATAAACATCGTATCCAACTTGGGCGATTATAAATTTTGTAGAAATATTTAATAAAATAATGTTAATTTTATTATCTCTCTAAATCTCTTTTCAAATAATTATTTCCCATCAAAATTGAAAAAAAAAGAACTATATTAACTCATTCTTTTAAGGGATAGGTCCAATTTGGTCCTACAACTATACCCGAAATCTCAGTTTGGTCCCGAAATAAAATTTTGGCCCAAATTGATCCCTCAACTTTTTAAAAGGTATCATGTTAATCCCTCTGCTAGTCCCTAAACTAATTTTTGTTAACATCCCTCACTAATGGCATTAATTTAAGGGAAAATGTCTAAGTTGGTCTTATAACTATACTCGAAATCTCAGTTTGATCCCGAAATAAAATTTTGACCCAAATTTTAATTGTTCAATGTGGAATATTTTAGTCTCATTTTCACTTTATTAATAATTTTATTATCTGACTATTCTTTTTCATTTTTTATTAATTAATAAAGTCTATGATTAATTTGAAGAATGTCTCAAGATATTCAAATATTTGTGGATGATATAATTAGTAAATGTATATGTTTCTCTCCAATGTCAATATAATTACGTGTACAATTCATAATTAATGACATTATAATGAATATAATATTTATCAATAAATTTATCTGGAATTGATTTATGATCGAAACAATATAAACTGACTAGTTTTCTTCTTATAATAATCATGAAATAATAATATTAGATTTTTTTTGCCTTAGCTCATAATTATAATCATCAAAATTCCATTATGTAGATTAGATAGTTCCATAGCTTAGTATTGGTTTCTAAAAATATTAAATTCTAATTGAGACTATTGAAAAAGACGCCCAAAACTTTCGGATCCATAAATTGTATATGTGGGATGCTATTGGCCTTGAATTAATCTAATTAGGGTTTAATAAAAAAAAATGAGTCCAATTTGGGCCAAAATTTTATTTCGGGACTAAATTGAGATTTCGGGTATAGTTGTAGGACCTACTTGAACCTTCTTCCTAAAATTAACATCATTAGTGATAGACATTAACGGAAATTAGTTTAGGGACTGACGGAGGGATTCACGTGATACCTTTTAAAAAGTTGGATGATCAATTTGGGCTAAAATTTTATTTCGAGACCAAACTGAAATTTTGAGTATAGTTGTAGGACCAAATTGGTCTTATCACTTCTTTTAATTATATAGAAACCGAAAAACATACATTACAATTACATATTACTACTAAATTTAATTTAAACATCTAAGACTCGTATGTGCTAATTAATTTAATTAAAAAAATCTTAGAACTTAATAGGGCATTATAGAATGAGGGCAACCATTCAAATTTTCAGGAAGATTTTAACTTGTTTATAAGTTTTGTATGGTAGTACAAAGAGAAAGACAAAAACAAAAGGCGAAATAAGAGAAACAAGATACTAGTTTTATATATTCAATCATGTTCTGACTGATGAATCCTGATCCCACAATCACACATACAATACACAAAGAGTTTGTTTATTTTGTAGGATAAGGGTGGATATCTGTTGGAAAGAAAATCAAAGAAATAAGGGGTCAAGATTGAGACCGAGAAATTAGGGATTTATTAATTTGTTTCCTTTTATTGTACAAACAAAATTCTCTTTAAAAGAGAACTGTAATGCATCTATTGTATATACAAGAAAATTACTTCTTTTTCCTATCAGTCTAAATCTCTTCCAATGGCGTCTGTACCATTTAACATGGTATCAGAGCAGACGATCAAACTAGAGACTCAGAACAAAAATCATCATCGTCTCTAAACCCTTCTCAACCCAATAGCCAAGTTCATCAAATCTGCATCAAAACAACAAACAAAATGTTAGAAACTAGTGAAACCACAGACAACCAAACCACTGAGAATATCCCAGACGAGTTAACCATTCAGCTTGCGACCCTACTACGTAATAGCCTTGGTCTGCAAACCCAAAATATAGAATCTTTGAACATTGGGTTCAAACTTGGCGGCGACAACTATCCCTTATGGTCTATTCTGATGAAAAAGGCCATCGGAGGAAGGGGCAAATCATCATATATCACTGGAGACTCTGATCCACCCCTACAAGCGACCCAACCTACAAAAGATGGGAGCAAGACGATCAGTGCGTATTCACGTGGCTGATACAGAACAACGAATCAAACCTCATTAACACTGTCTCAAAACACCCAACATCCAAGGCCGTTTGGGACAGTCTGGCCCTCACGTATGGGAGCGGGACCGATTTACTACAAGTCTTCGATTTTCATCGAAGAGCAAATACCATAAAATAGGGGGAAGCACCATTAGAAGAAATTTGGGTAAAAATGCAAGAAATATGGATGTCCATCGACCAGAAATAACCAAACCCTATGGAATGCCCCAAAGATATTGAAACTTACAATCGAATCATCCAAACACAGAGGGTATACCAATTTCTCATGGCTCTCAATGACAAGTATGAACCGGTGAAGAAGAAAATATTGAAGAAAGATCTGTTACTCTCAGTCGAGATAGCATATTCTATGGTACGCCGAGAGACTGCCAGGGACCTAATCCTTTGGCCAGTAGTCTCCAAAGACAATCGAGACACATCATCGGGCATAGGGTTCGGGTTGGCAGTGCGGGACAGAGTGCAGAAAGGATACAAAGGTAAAGGGGCTCGGCAAACCGAGAAGGACATAAGCAAGATAGTGTGCTCCCACTGTGGCATGAAGAAACACACGAAGGAGTCGTGTTTTCAATTGGTGGGTTACCCAGATTGGTGGGATTACACCAAGAACACAAAATTGCTGAATCACGCTCGAAATCGAGGAGTCGCCGCAACAGTGACCACCGACCGGGCTACCAATGCTGAGGTGAGCAACACTGGGGTGAGCAACTCCGGGACAGTACGACGTGAGGTGAAATTAGAGATCGGAATTGCAGAGACCAACGCAGGAGCCGTGGCTAGGGTTTTTGAAGGTAATGAGACCGAGAAGTTGCATCTTGGGCCTTCAAATATGCCAAGTTACACTTGTGGAAATTTGGGAAAAAAACTAGTTGAAAAATTACTTGGCATCCCTCAATTTATGGGAATTAGAAAAAACCCCTATACTTTGTACTAACACCTTTCAGGTTCTTGAAGATCCCTCTATTGCATATACTGTTTCTGATTTAATTTTTGAAAAAACTGGACAATGGATCTTTGACTGTGGGGCCATAGATACCATGACTTTTGACATCTCTGATATTGTCAGATCCACAGTTCCACAAAAATCTCATGTGCAGACAGCAAACGGAGAACTTGCACTGGTTAAAGGAGCTGGCACTATTAATCTATCTCCCACACTTTAGTTGTCTAATTATTTATTTGTTCCAACACTGTCACATAAACTCCTGTCTATAAGCCACATCACCTGAGAATTGAACTGTACGCTGCTGATGCAACCTCATTTCTGTTTGTTACATGATATCAGGACGGGGGAGATTATTGGACGTGGCACTGAACGATGTGGACTATACTATGTGGATGAGATAGCTCCAAAAGGTGTTGCGATGCGGACTCACGGACCTGGTAACCAGGAGGCTTGGCTTTGGCATCGTCAGTTAGGGTACCCATCTATCAGTTATCTAAAAATGTTATTTCCTAGTCTTGTTACTTCTAGAGACATGCATTGTGATACTTGTTTTTTGGCCAAAAGCCACCGACAGTCTTTTAAATTTAATAATACCCGGGTTAATACTACAAGAAAAAACGCCATACACCACGGAGATTCTCCGTGGTCTATTCATTTTCGCTACCGTCGTATATAGTGGTGTTGTCTATAGTCCATTTTTACACGACGGAGAATCCCCGTGGTCTATTCTACTAATACACAACGGTAATATACTGTTGTCTTTTGCGTAAATACCGTTGTATATGCACACTATATGTAACGGTTTCTTATTATTACCGTTGTGTAATATGTACTTTAGATAACGGTAATATTTCATTTACCGTTGTATAAGATACTTATATGTAACGGTAAATACCATCGTAATCATGAAATTTACCGTTGTGTATAGTGATTATATGTAACGGTTTGTTCTATTATTACCGTTGTATAATATAATCATACGCGACGGTAATTACCGTTGTAAAAATGAAATTTACCGTTGTATATTAATAATATACACAATATTTTTTTTATTTACCGTTGTATAATAATAGTATACGTAACGGTGACATTTTATTACCGTTGTATTTTTTCTACATATACCACGATAATTACTGTTGTAAATGGATATTTTAGTGTTGTAGATAATTATGATAGACAACGATAATTACTGTTGAGGAAGAATTATAAAAACCGTTATATATTATTTTTAGGGTTATTCGTCACCTGTGCACCATAATGTAATAATTAAAATTAAATTCACAAATCATCCAAAACATCGTCAAATATTATCCAAAAATACAATATCATGAAATATTATCCATAAACATATTAAGATGACCTAAAACATTTAAATATCTGTCATCTCTAAAATCTAATACAAAACAGCTCCAAAAGAGCTATAATCAAAATCCAAAAAATAATAATTGCAAGTAGTTGCAATGCATCCCAACAATATGCTCCAACAAACCTAGTTGTAGATAGCAAGAAATCCAAAATACCTTGATCCTACAAATGATCGCTCACACAATTCGGCCATTCCACTTGAACTTCATTGATCTCATCTTTAGAATATGGTCTTTTCTGAAGCTACATAAAAGCAATAAAATGAAAGAAAAAATTACATTTTTATCATAAACTATAAATTGAGTAGTATTTTATATGGCAGAAACTGCATAGTCTATAAAACTAATCAAATTTAGCTAAATATCACACAATATACCATGCGGAGAATATATTAACACATTTACCATAGGCCAATTAAATATTTAGTGTTGAGTATATACATAATTCTTGTCATGGTCATTAGTGACTTGAAGTTATTATCCTCAAACCCCATAAATTTACTTAATGGTAAGAAGCACTTACCGTCTCAACTATAGAACCAACAAATATCATCCTTGAATCACATTGATAAGTTTCCCAAAATTCAAAATTTATCCCAGAACTGTCAATCAACTAACCATGCTAAAGAAGCTCCACAAAAGGAGGTCTTTCTTCCAAGTTTATCCATCAATGCCAGAGCAATAATTGAACCTGCAGAAAATTACATGTATTCATCATACCAGAATGTCAGCAAGGAAGATATTTCGAAAATTCAAACCATGACGTCTGTGCATAAGAAAACAAGTATTTACCTATTAAATTTACCATCCCCACAGACACATTTTCCAGGTTCGAGGAAACTCCAACACGTCTAAATACAGTTGAAGAGAAATAAAACACAACATTTATTCAAAGAAAGCTGTTGTAAAGTAAATAGGGTTGATCCAATAAAAACAACTGCAAAAGAATCGAGTAAATAACAAAGCATTTTGGGTAAAACTAAAACTTATAGTTTCACATATATGCCCCATGTAGCTTCAGATACATGGATTAAAAGGTATATCAGTATATGTACCTGTTGAGTGCCTGCCACAGAGCAACTCCGAAAGTTTTATTGTATCAACTTCATCTCCTCTATCAGTCTTTGACAGCTCCACAATTGCATCCTTAGCGTGAGAAGCTCCAAGAAGCTTCTCAAGTTCATTTTCAGCTTCACTATGTCTTCCTTGCTACATATTAAAGAGGGATTAAAACAAAAAGGATTGTTAGCATTTCAATTTTAATTATTGATGCATTAAGATAGAAACCTCAAGGACACATTTGTCACAGTAGAAGAGACTGCATATGTACCCTATTTTAAAGAATTTATGCAGTTTAACATGCTTTTTGAAAGAACGGTTTTGCAGAAGTATTCATGAAGAACTCTTAAGAAGCAATAAGTTTAGTCAAGAGCAGGTATGGTTCAAGATTTCTCATGTTTAAATTATAAAACAACTAGTAATAGCACCAGATCACATTAAATGTTTCTAGAAATAGATTGATCACATTAAATGTTTCTAGCAGCAAATCTGATTATCCTCCAATAAAACATGTCATAGAAATCAATTAAGAATGTTGATTTGTACCTCAAAAAATCAGGTCTTGTATATATATTTGCTTCATTTCGGCAATCTTCATTCGACGTTGAAGCTGCAAGAGAGCAGTGGGAGAAACCCAGTGTGTGCCCTCCTGCATATATTCATCAACACTTGTAATAAATTAAAAGATATATGCATGCACGAATTTGAAATAGAAGATCTAATAATTAAGCACTTGCAATAAATTAAAAGATATATGCATGCACGAATTTGAAACAGAAGATCTAATAATTAAGTAAGTACCTGAGAGTGCCACTAAATCTTCGAAAGAAAGATTATAGTCAAATCTTCAAGAAAGATTGCTAGCTAGCTTGAGACAAGGAAATATATAAACCTAGAAATTCATCCTAATGAAACAGTCATGAAAGTGCACTCTAAGTAGAGCTGCAGACACAATTTTGTCATTGATAATTCCCTTTTATACAAGTTTTGAGATCAGCGGCTCGGCCTTGGGGCACGTATGCTTATAGTAGTCTACACTCAATGAATTTGAAGAGCTCAACACAGATGAGATGAATATAATAGTGATCAAGGAAGGAAAGGTGCCTGCCACTTTAGTATATTCAATGAATGAGTGAATGACTACAACATGGCCGTACATAGTATTTGTAAGGGCTTAGAGAGAGAGAGAGAGAAAGAGAGAGAATTGATATGTTTGGTGAGCTAGAACCACTTCGAGCTTCATAAGAGTGGTTATAAAGAAGAGATCTATGAACATGTTTTCAAGTCATTATGCTTGAGAATGAAATAAATAATGTCTCATGCATTCTGATTAAAAATATTCTGGGAAGATGATTATATATAGTTGGTAGCTGTATGTGGGTTGATTGATATGATTAAATGTAACTTCATAAACTGTTCATTGAAGGCACATGGGGAAATTGGGCAACTGATTAGTTGCATCCATTTTGGTTTAGGTTTCAGTTACTAACAACTTCTAGTGATCATGATCCTACTCATCATGAATCACTTCAATTAATAAAAATATTAAATATGGAACAGATAGATGATTTTTTTTTTTCTGCTGTGTATTTTATTCTCTCTTCTAAATCTGAGTCAGCCTTCTTCTTTGATGCTGTATCAGGAGCACTTATTATTATTTTTATGAAGAAACAAGAATGACGACAAGTTATAAAAATAGAAAGAGCTAACGAGGTCGATGGCAGAATAAAAGAATAAAAATTAATAAAAATTATCTAACTTTGCATTTTCTGGTATATATTCAACATTTGGTTCCAAAGCCTAATGACTAAACAAAATGAAAAGAAAATAGGTGTGAGTTCTATGTTATGAGTTACAACCTGATTAAGCATTCAACAAATAATTGCAACCAATACAAGATTAGACTTAGTCAGATACAACTCAAGACCAGCCTACATGTTCATAAAATTAAAAAAACCAATGTATCCAAATAACCAGCTTATCATACCGAGCACTAGTAAATCAAGCAATACGTTTCAGGTTTAGGAAAAAACCCTCAAGGAAGTAAAATCCACAATTAAATACACTGCTTTTCATAACAAAGCTCAACCTGTAGACTGTATCTGTTCATTAGAAGAATATGAATCTAAGAACAAGAATGGTATAAAATGGATGGGAATACCAAAATTTTAAGTCTCCAACAAACACAACTATGCTAAGATTAACCACATTTAATAGATAGAGACTAAGGTTAATAGTCCATCACATTCAAATCACAAAACTAACATGTGTGAAAAGAGAGAAAGCATGGACTTTAGGTGGCAAGAGAGTGACATAAGATGCATATTAACGGGAACATCCAAGAATATTGTAAGGCTAGTGCCTATTCACAACCAGCATAAAAAAATGTGAAAAAAAAGAACCCTCAAGATTCACACAGTCTAACAGAAATTAGAAAATAGAGTCATAAAATCGAATCAATTTACAAAACAAATACAAGAAATTACCTCGTACTCAACCTTATGCTTCTCGGATTCCTCGATAGCAATGTAGTATTTGGCTAATCAAGTTTTTCCTTTCCTGTTCTGCAAAAGTATGAATCAGATCTGCGAAATTCAAACAGTGATGGAACACAAATTCGTGATGCCGAAAATCATACAAATTTTTATTTTACTTTTTGCAGCAATAAAATTAAGAGAAGCCATATAATCAGAGGGTTTACCTTTTTCGAAGAATTGTGAGATGAATTAATATGAGCTGTTGAACGAATAATAATAATAGTTTTGGTATTTTGAAGAGAATGAAAAAATTGCGTGGTTGATTTGGTCTGTGTCCGTCGACTGGGTCGGCTATTGACGATGAGCTATGTTCATCTAGGGCATAATATTGAGTGAGAGAAATAGAGAGAAAAAGGGTTAGGACATAGTTGAATGAGAGAAGACAAGGAGAAGACCTTCTCCGTCGCCGACAAGGTCAGATCCGACAAGACCGCCGGTGATTCCGGCCGAGACCGCCGGTGAATGGGACCGAGAGAACTGAGATAAATAAGATGATTTGGGGAATTTCTCATCTAATGGGAGAAGGAAGTGAGCGGGAATAAAATGGAGGTCCAAAATCCAAATCTTTTCATTTTATTGTAATAATAATTAAATTAATTTTTATTTTTTAATATGTATATACAACAGTAACGTTAATCCGTGTTGCGTATTGTGAACGTATATACAACGGTATATATATTACTGTTATGTTTAATAGAAGGGGCACGCACATACGTAACGGTTTTTTCAAAAACCGTTGTATTTTTCACATACGTAACGGTAATTCAAAATTACTGTTGTATATTTAGTGTTGTGTATGACATTTTTTCTTGTAGTGTAATTCTATGTTTTCTTTTGTTCACTCTGATATTTGGGGTCCTGGTTTTCAATATTTTTTATTGTTTATAGATAACTGTTCTCGAATGACCTGGATTTATTTTTTAAAAAATAAGTCTGAGATCTTTGACAAATTTACACACTTTTGTGCCCTTGTGAAAACTCAGTTCCAGACATCTATTCAGGTTCTTCGTTCTGACAATGGAGGGGAATATGTTAATTCTCGGATGTCCTAGTTCTGCAACACACAAGAAATTGTTCATCAAACCACTTGTCCTTACACCCCTGAACAAAATGGTGTTGCAGAACGGAAAAACAGAATTCTTCTTGAAATGGCCCGAGCTATGTTGCTGAGATCACATAAAGGCATATTCCTGTGACAGAAAAAATACATTTTGGATTTATTGGCTGAGACTGGTTTGCTAGACTGTAAACCAGCTAATACGCCAATTGCTGTTAACCATGGACTGCAGATTCTTGAAGGGGCTGCACTAACTGATCGAGGAAGATACTAACGTCTAGTTGGGAAACTGATTTATTTATCCCACACTAGACCTGACATTGTGTCACGGGGCGCTTGTAGTACTTGGGTTAATAGCGCACTGTGCGGCTAGTAGTCCGTCCTAGACTACGTCCGCCTCACTCTCAAAAGCTTTGCTCGCAAAGCTTGATGCACGATGACGATGCAATTCACATCCTCCGGTGCTTTTAGTGGTCTCGACAGAGCAAACAACACATGAACACGGTTGATTGCAAAGAAATCTTCATTAATGCAATTTGAATGTACATTATAGCTTGGAAGCAATTACAGCACGCGTTGGTTGGAGAGGGGGTCACTCCTTACAACGCTCATAGTCAGACTAAAGTTCGCTCTCACCCCCTATAATAGGTTTAAAGAAAAAAAAGCTAGTGACAGCACTAGATACAACTAAGCTAGAAAACAATAAAAACGGTCGTGCAAGGCCGTGCTTACAAATATGTACGCTACAAGAGAATGGCTAGCACTCTAGGCAACAATGGAGCTTTGGGCGGGGCGTTTAGCGAAGGACCACCCCGACGGTAGAGTGGTGCTAGTGCTGGCAGCCCAGGCGGGTGCGGGTGGCCCTTGGTGCTGGGGCGCCAGTCACGGGAGCCCGACGGGCCTCAGCAGCAAGGGGCCCGGTGTTGCCTATCCCAAGGATCGGGATAAGGGAATGGACTTGTCCCGGCGTATCCTGGGAGAGGGGATAGGATGAGGGTGGCATCCCATGACAGCTCTCCCCCTCTTGAGTTAGCGACGTCCTCGGCGCCATGGTCTTCAGGTATGCGTCGATTAGCGGCTGGAACGCCTTGAGGGTCGTCGCCCTCTCCTACGTGCTTTCCTCCTTCGAGCAGCCCTCCCACTTTACCAGGTACTGTCGGTGGAGCTTCTTTCATTTTGCTGCGTCCCGATGGCAAAGGATGGCTTCCGCGATCCGCTTCCCTGTATTGTTGGCCAGTTGGAGCTGGGGGCGGTCGGGCATGATACGCGTAGCGTCCACTTTATCTGCCTGGAACGGCTTCAGTTGGCTGATGTGGATGACGTTGTGGATTCGCCACCATGGGGGCAACTCTATTCGATAGGCTACCTTCCCAATGCGCTGCAAAATGGTTAAAGGTCCGATATATTTCGGCATCAAGCGGGCGTCCCGCCCTCGGGATGCTTTAGAGAGTTGTTGGTCTGGGACCTTAACCATGATTCTGTCTCCCACTCGATATTCCACGAAGTGGCGCTTCTGATCTGCATACTTTTTCATGCGCTTCTGTGCTTTCTCCAGATAGCTTCGGGTGAGGTCGAGGTTCTGCTTCCATTCCAGAGAGAAACTCTGCGCTGGCGAAACTCTAACACCTTGTGGGGCGTCGATCGAGTGTGGGAGGAGCGGCTGCTGCCCGGTACATATCTCAAAAGGCGTACCATTGGTGGTAGAGCACTTATGGGCATTGAAGCACAGTTGGGCAGCATCCAAGAGCTTCACCCAGTCCTTCTAATTGGCGCTGACAAAGTGCCAAAGATATTCCTCCAGCATTGAATTGAAGCGCTCCGTCTGTCCGTCGGACTGTGGATGAAAGCTCAAGCTCATATTTAGCTTGGACCCAAGTAGTCTGAACAACTCGGTCTAAAAGTTGCCAGTGAAACGGGAGTCCCGATCACTAACAATATCCCGCAGCAGTCCCCAAAACTTGACAATGTGCTTAAAGAAGAGTTGAGCTGTCTCTTCTGCTGTGATTGTCTTGGGGGCTGGCACAAAAGTGGCGTACTTCAAGAATCGGTCTACTACCACCACGATCGCATCCAGGTCTCCAACCTTGGGTAAACCGGTAATGAAGTCCATCGAGACACTCTCCCACGGGCGTGAGGGTATGGGGAGTGGCTCCAGTAATCCTGCTTTCTTGTGTCGGTCCGCCTTGTCCTGTTGGCACACCATGTAAGTACGGACAAACGTCTCGATTTCATCTCGCATCTGCGGCCAGAAGTACGTCCTCTGTATGAGGGCCACAGTGCGTTCTTCACCAGGGTGTCCCGCCCAGAGAGTGTCATGACACTCCGCAATAATTGATCTTCGCAGGTCACCGCCTTTTGGGACATAGAGGCGGTTACCCTTGGTCTTCAAAAGTTCCTCTTCGAGCCAAAAGTTCCGGGTCTTTTTTTGCTCGACTAGGTTGATTAGGCCCTGTGCAGTAGGGTTCTCCTTTGTGAGCTCACGGATCCGGGCCTTCAGGTTGGTGGTCACTTTGCTGGAGGCCAGGGCCGCTACCACCTGTTGATCTTCTAAATCGGCCCTACGACTTAGGGCGTATGCGACATGATTGCTGGAGCCTGCCCGGTACTCCAGCGAGAAATTAAACTCTGCAAGCAATTCATGCCATCTTGCTTGATTCGCAGTCAGTTTCAGTTTGGTCAAGAAGTAGCTCACCTCTGTGTTGTCTGTCTTGACCACAAAAGGGAAGCCCAGCAAATAGTGTCGCCATTGTCTTAGACAGTGAACAATGGCCAACAGCTCCTTCTCGTGCACTGGGTAACGTCTTTCGATATCCTTCAACTTCCGGCTCTCGAAAGCCACAGGTGCGCTCCTTGAGTTAGCACTCCGCCGAGGGCGAACTCAGAAGCGTCCGTCTCCATAACAAACGACTTTGTCAGGTCGGGGAGCGCAAGCACGGGGTCACTCATGATCGCCTTCTTCAGTTTCTCGAAGGCTACCTGTGCTTGGGGCGTCCATTCCCACACCTCAGTTTTCTTCGTGAGATTCGTCAAGGGGCGGGCAATCTTAGAATACCCCTTCACGAATCTTCTGTAGTAGTTGGCCAGCCCTAGGAATGATCTCACTCCATAAACATCTTCCGGTGGCTTCCATTCTTCTATTGCTTGGATCTTCTTGGGATCCATGCGTATCCTTCCTCTCTCGATGATGTGGCCTAGGAATTCGATCCTGTCCTGGCCAAATGAGCACTTCGACGGCTTGGCATAAAGCTCATGCTCTCTTAATCTAGTGAATACCCTGCGGAGGTGCTCCAGATGTTCTTCTAGGGATTCACTATAGATTATAATATCGTCAAGGTACACCACTCCGAATTCGTCTAAGAACCCATGGAGTACCTGGTTCATTAAGGTGCTGAAAGTGGCGGGGGCGTTCGTCAAGCCGAAAGGCATCACCAAGTACTCATATGCCCCGTACCTTGTTACAATGGTTGTCTTGAACTCATCTCCTTCCTTGATCCAGACCTGCCAGTAACCCGATCTGAGATCGATCTTCGAAAAATATTTTGTCCGGCTGAGGCGATCGAAGCAATCCGCCACCAATGGTATTGGATATTTGTTCTTCACCGTCAGTTTGTTCAAGGCGCAGTAATCACAACACATCCGTAGGGTACCATCTGACTTCTTCTGGAACAACACGGGGGCACCATACGGGGACTTTGCAGGCCGGATCAGCCCGCTCTCGAGCAATTCTTTCAATTGTTTCCTAAGCCCCTCGAGCTCAGGGTACGACATTTGATACGGTGCTCGGGTAGGAGGCTTTGTGCCCGGCACCAACTCAATCTCATGGTCGACTGCCCTCTTCGGCGGTAGCTTCTTCGGTAGTTCGTCAGGCATGGTGTCTTCGAACTCTCAAAGGATTTTCTTCACGACCTCGGGTATCTTTCCCGACTTCTCTTCAATATCTTCTATTCGGAGGGTGCACAAGAAGGATGGCTCGTTCTTCCAGCACCCCTTCACAAACTGCATAGCGGACAACGGCTTTGAACTCGTCTTGTGTGACACCGTTTGGGCCACTCAGGGTTTATTGCCCATCATCATGAGAGCTCCCACGTGGGGCATCACCGCCGTCTTCGTATCTCATAGGAAATATAACCCAAGGATGAGCTTGAAGTCATCCATTGTCACAATGGACAGATTCGTCCTCCCTTCGTATGGCCCTACCTTGATCAATACGGACTTCGCAACTCTGGCGATCGGTTGGGCGGCAGAATTTATGGCCTTCACTCGGCCCACTCCCTTCTCCAACACTAGTCCGAGTCTCTCGACTTCAGTACTAGCAAGGTAGTTGTGTGTGGCACCCGTGTCCACCATTGCCCAGATGGGCTTCCCATTGATCTTCACATCGACAAACATCAACCCTTTCTCCTTTTGTAGATTTTGTCGACGGTTCTCCAGCTGCTCCGCCCTCCATTGCGGGGGCGGTCTTCACATTCTTGGGTAACGCCTTACCCTTTCGTGTTGCGGTTCTTGACAACGCATTGCACCTATGGGAGAAGACCCCGAGATTTTCTCCCTCGCTCTCGGAGTCTTCCTCACGCTCTTCCGGAACTGGCGCCGGTTCTTTTTCTTTCTTCTTGGACGTTTGCTTGTCCCACTCCATGTCTCTGCATGGAGCATTGATTAGTTGTCGCTTTGGACAATCCTTTAGCATGTGGGGTCCGTTGCACAAGAAACATCCCTCAAATCTTGAGCTCCCCGTAGCTTTGTTGCCTCCCTGAGGACGGCCTCTGTCGGAGCTCCCTTGGGAACTTTCTTGTGTGTGGGAAGACCTTTCTCCCCCACCCTTATTGTAACCGGAGCGGAAAGATCTACCCCCATTTCCTTTCTGTTGGCCACCATTAGGTGCTGGTGGCTTTTTCTCCCGAGTTTCCATGTGGTAGTCCATCAGACATTCCACCGCTGCCATTGCATCGCGAATGTTGAACATTCGTTGCCATTGTAGTTCTGCGCGAGCCCATGGCTTCAACCCATCTAAAAACTGGTAGACCTTGCTTTCCTCATCCATGTTTGGGAGGTCCAATAATATGGAGGCAAAGGCCTTTGTGTACTCATTGACGGTGCATGTTTGTTTAAGTTCACGGAGGGCCTTGCGAGCATTGTACCCAACGTTCTCCGGGAAGAATTGTTTCCGGATGGCTGCTTGAAGGAGATCCCACGTATCGAGCCTTTTGCGTCGATCACATATGTCTTGGTATTTCCCGCACCACCACTGCTTTGCATCTCCCGTTAGGTACATTGTTGTTGTGGCAATCCTCTCCGCCTCGTCTTCAATGTCGGCCGCGAGGAAGTATTTCTCCATGTCGAAAAGAAAGTTGTCGACTTCCTTGGCGTTACACACGCCGCTATATAGTTGGGGCTCGGGAATTCGCTTCTTCAATCCCCCACCAGCGCCAACATTCTCTGTGCGACTCGCAGGTCCTCTATTGATGACTGCTTGTTGGAGTAGCGCCACTTGCGTCTCCAACTTCTCGATGTCTCGTTGCGTATCTCCCGCAACCATACCTCTCATAGAAATCCATGCGTCACGACTCTCATTCAGTCTTCTATTGAGGTTGATGTTTTCCGCCTCTAGGTTTTCTACCTTGCCCTCCAAGGTATCCACCACGTATGCTAGCCTGTGGCACTCATTCTCCAGGTGGAGTATCCGTTCGCCCTTGGTCGGGGTATTTTGGTGTGGAGTCTCCTCTAGGCGGCTTCCTTGGCCACCCCCCATATTTGATGCAGTAGTCATTTCCATAGTAACCCGCCTCGGTTCGTGGATCAGGAGTCGAGGCTCTGATACCACCTGTCACGGGGCGCTTGTAGTGCTTGGGTTAATAGCGCACCGTGCGGCTAGTAGTCCGTCCTAGACTACGTCCATCTCACTCTCAAAAGCTTTGCTCGCAAAGCTTGATGCACGATGATGACGCAATTCACACCCTCCAGTGCTTTTAGTGGTCTCGGCAGAGCAAGCAACACATGAACACGATTGATTGCAAAGAAATCTTCATTAATGCAATTTGAATGTACATTATAGCTTGGAAGCAATTACAGCACGCGTTGGTTGGAGAGGGGGTCGCTCCTTGCAACGTTCACAGTCAGACTAAAGTTCGCTCTCACCCCCTATAATAGGTTTAAAGAAAAAAAGGCTAGTGACAGCACTAGATACAACTAAGCTAGAAAATAATAAAAACGACTGTGCAAGGCCGTGCTTACAAATATGTACGCTACAAGAGAATGGCTAGCACTCTAGGCAACAATGGAGCTTCGGGCGGGGCGTTTGGCGAAGGTCCGTCCCGACGGTAGAGTGGTACTAGTGCTGGTGGCCTAGGCGGGTGCGGGTGGCCCGGGGTGCTGGGGCGCCAGTCGCGGGAGCCCGACGGGCCTCGGCAGCAAGGGGCCCGATGTTGCCTATCCCAAGGATCGGGATAAGGGAATGGACTTGTCCCGGCGTATCCTGGGAGAGGGGATAGGATGAGGGTGGCATCCCGTGACACATTGCCTATGCGGTAGGGGTTGTCAATCAATTCATGCACAAGCCTCAATTGGAACATGTGGAAGCCACTCTACGAATTGTTCGTTATCTTAAAGGAACTGTTGGTTATGGTGTTCTGCTTGAGAAAAATGGATATTTGGAAGTTCATGGTTACACAGATGTAGATTGGGCAGGGAATCTTGTGGACAGAAGGTCTACAGAGGGATATTTTACATTTGTTGGAGGAAATCTTGTCACGTGGAGAAGTAAGAAGCAGAAGGTCGTGACCTATCAAGTGCCGAGGCATAATTCAGAGGAATCAAAAGTGGGCTTACAGAGGTCTTGTGGCTAAGGAAACTGTTGACCGAGATTGGCTTCCCTCCATCACAGAAGAGTCAGTTGTTCTGTGATAATAAGGCTGTGATCAGCATTTTAGAGAATTCGGTCCAACACGATAGAACTAAACATGTTGAAGTGGACCGACATTTTATTAAGGAGAAAATTGAGAGTGGCATTATTGAATTACCATTTGTGCGGTCTGAGAATCAATTGGCGGATATCCTGACAAAGGCTGTGAATTCCAAAAGTTTTGCTGAAGTTCTTCACAAGTTAAGCATTGGAGACATCACTACTTAACTTGAGGGGGAGTGTTGGAAAGAAAATCAAAGAAATAAGGGGTCAAGATTGAGACCGAGAAATTAGGGATTTATTGATTTGTTTCCTTTTATTGTACAAACAAAATTCTCTTTAAAAGAGAACTGTAATGCATCTATTGTATGTGCAAGAAAATTACTTCTTTTTCCTATCAATCTAAATCTCTTCCAATGGCGTTTGTACCATTTAACAATATCCATCAATTATTCAGTCATATCCATTGTTTACTTTATAGGATATAAATTTAATTTATAGGATAATCCCAAATCCGTAATTAACTCAAAATTGGTGATAAATTAAAGGACACCTATCCTACCCGCTCCCCTCTAATAATTCTTATAATTCCATATTTCCACAGTACCCTCACTCCGTTTTGCAACAATTCCAGTTCTATGAAAACATTTGGCGTCGGCCGCATAGCCCTCTTCGATCATGGATCACCTACATCCTCTTCTTATCCATGGGAATTCTCCAATGAGTGCTTTTGGAGGGGTGAGAAAATTAAAAACTTTTGTGCAACATTCAGTGCCGTAAAATTGCGCCAGCGTCATTTGCTCCAGCGAAACATTGGATTAAATTTCAAAAATATCATACCACACAAAGTATCCTCAATTAATCTATCAACTTATTAGTCTATATTCGAAATAAACAACGCCAAAGCAACAACTTAAATTATAAGGTCACAAATGAATCAACTAATTAACTTTTTAATTCTTGAGAAATTGCATAATGAGAAACGGTGATGGCATCTTGAGGCCTGGATGGCGGATGAGTCTTGTTCCTCATCCTCATCGCCTGGTAGTCCTTGTACAAGAACCCCCTGTACCTCGCCGCCTCCCCGATATCCGCGGTGAACTGCGCCGCCGGCTCTACCCACTTATCTCCCTCGATCGTATAGAAAAAAGCAAGAGAATGGCGCCATCTTTCTTTAAATCTCACAACTCTGTGAGTCGCACTCTTGAATTTGTGGTTGCTCAACACCTAGTACCATTACCAAACATACATCAGAATAAGAGATGAAACATGATTTAGGTGGTCGACATTGAATTAACCTGAATGACGTCGCCCAAGTTGACAACAATACTATTGGGCTGAGCAGGAACAACCGGGATCCATTCCCCATCCTTTTTAACTTCCAAGCCTCCAACTTCATCCTGGATCACCAACGTCACCACGTTCGCATCTTCGTGCTCGAGTATGCCGTTGTTTTCAGTTTCCGTTGCCGGATAGTAGCGCAGCGCCACCATGAAATCCCAGCTCCGATCCAGATTGTATTCCTTTAAGAAATCAGGAGGCAGCCCCAAGCATTCATTCACGATTTGCTCTATTACGGAACCCGTCTTTCTCAAATGAACGAACAACTCTTCCGCCACATCCCTGTATTAATGTATATTTGTCTTTGTATGTATCAACTATCAACTATCGATTGCTGCACATTAACAACTTAAACAGATCGACCTCCCTCCAAATTTATTTTTTATATATAACATACCTGAAATCAGGTGGCAAAACGTTGAAGCCAGATTGAGGCTGGAACATCAACAAGTACTCGTTTTTATCAAGCGAATGCGGCGGTTGCTTGCTGTAACCGGCGGGAAGAGGCGCGGCTGATCCCGGGCTGTATTTGAGCTTTTCTTCGTCGGAAAGGGCGAAAAAGGTCTTAGAAAGTTGGAGAGATCGATCGATAAGGTGGAGGGGAACGCCGTGGTTTGTGATTTGGAAGAAGCCGTAGTCGGAGCAGGCTTGTTTGATTATGTCTTTAGCCTTCTTCTGCCCCTCGTCATCGTCATCTGTGAAGAAAGAAGAAAGATCTACTGTTGGAATACCCATTTTCTTCTTCTGTTTTTTTTCTTTTAAGTTTCCTGAAATAGCAAACTATGAATTTTGTGGTGCATAAATATTGAGAGTGGAATCGATCAGAAGCTTTTATTAGGACACTATGTTACAAATATATGAGTCAGCAGACGCTGTCTGCTTGTGAGCTTGTACAGTGTAGATATATATGAGGTGAGGTTCAATCATTTTCTTTTATTTACAAAAGAAGAAGAATAAATTGTCCTGATTATATAAGATGCATGTTATTAAACACAATGAGTATCTGGAAGAATGCATTAGTAACAAAGAGAGAAGAGAAATGACAACATCAAAAGTGAATTGGTTTAAAGAAAAAAAAAAGTGAATTAATAATGAAAGGGAAAAAGATCAAGATAACAGAAATTGGCTCAATTGAGATCGACGAGAGCAGTACGCGTACAGTGATGATAGTAAATTAAGGGCTAGAGGAATAGATCGATGAAGAAAATTAAGTAATCACTAGGATATATATGAAGTCTTAAACATAAAATAATTTAAGTCCTTGTTAAACCAACATGATAATCATAAGATGAGCTATTAATAAAGATAAAAAGAAATCTATTAAGCACCGTACCAAAGAGTGACAAAGTTTTTACAAGGAATAGCTGAAAAGTGAATGAATGGAGGCTCACACAATCAATCCTAAATAAAACCTTCATTAAGGCAAAGAGGACAAGAAAGAAATAACTTTAGTTGATAAGCTAAATAACAAAGAAACCATAAATAGTTCTAACAGTCCTAATAATCAGACATAATATATAAAAATGAAAAATTGTAATATTAGGATGAAATAGCATAATGAGTCATGGCGATCATGTCCTGAGGTTGAGAAGTTGGATGAGTCCTGTTCCTCAATCTCAAGGCCTGGTACTCCTTATACAAGAACCTCTTGTATTTGGGGGCCTCCCCAATTTCTTCCGTGAACTGCGGCAACGGCTCTACCCATTTCTCACCATCTAAGTTCAAGAAAAATGCCAAAGACTGACGCCGTTTCTCTTTACATCTCACGACTCTATGAGCTGCGCTCTTCAATTTGTTGTTACTCAACACCTACAAATTCATTAATTCAAATTAATAGGGGTTATTCCATGCATAAGTTGTATGTGTGTGGACCCATCACACCGACCAGGCCAAATAAAATAGAACAAACGTCAAATAATGGCGCATATTTATTTAGTTCGATATTTTTGTCAATTTTTCAATTTTTTTTGCGATTTCTGTTTTTTCTTTTAGTTTATTTTTTTGGAAAAATTATATACCCTAAAGTAAAATGAGGGATCCCTAAAATTGTGAATTTATTTAATTTTTTTGAAATAAATATAAATATATACCATAATTGAGATTAATAAACCTTAAAAAATATAGTTCTTAAAAAATACAAAATAAACCACAAAAAAAATCTAAAAAAAATAAAAATAGTAAAAAAAACTTTAAAAAATCATGAACTCTAAGAAAATCATAAACTCTTAAACTATAAATATTAATTAGAATGAAAAAATCACATAACTAAATAAAAATAATACTTTTTAAGAATACAAGTGATGCATTTGGCATTTGAATTAATACTTTTTAGTGATATGGTTAATATTAATTTAGACAAAAAAGAAAATTTAGGGTCAACACGTTGACGCTCGTCTGGTATGCATCTTATGTACGGAATAATTGGCAAAATTAATAATATATATATATCACACGAGACGAGATTAGATTCTCTGTTCCAATAACGCAGATGACCAAGGTTTACCTGAATGACGTCGCCTATGTTGACAACAATCGTGGATTGAGCGGGAACAACCGGAATCCATTTTCCATCTTTTTTCACTTCGAGACCTCCAACTTCATCTTGGATTATCAACGAGATGCAATTCGGATCGCCGTGCTCCGTTAGGCCGGTGTCTTCATTTTCAGTCGCCGGAAAGTAGTTCAGCGCCACCATGACATCGGAGCTTCTATCATCATTGTACTCTTTCAAGAAATGGGGAGGCAGACCCAAGCAATCGTTCACTATTCCTTCTATGACTTCTCCGGTCTTTCTAAAATACGTGAACATTTCTTCAAGCACATTCCTGCAGTATTTGTTCGGAAAAAGACATCTTAGTCAAACATATATATATATATATATATATATGATGGAGTCTTATATCGATCTCATCCGCTTACCCGAAACCGGGAGGATTGGCGGGCAAGATGTTGAAGCCAGATTGAGGCTGGAACATCAACAAGTACTCGTTTTTATTAGGCGAATTGGGCGGCTGCTTGCTGTAACCGGCGGGGAGAGGTGCAGCTGATCCAGGACTGGATTTGAGCTTTTCTTCATCTGGGAGAGTGAAGAATGTTCTGGAAAGTTGTATGGATTGGGTCATGAGATCGAGGGGAACACCATGGTTTATGATTTGGAAGAAACCGTATTCTGAGCAGGCTTCTTTGATTATGCCTTTCGCTTTCTTCCTTCCGTCTTCATCGCCATCGGTGAAGAAAGGAGATAGATCAACTGTTGGAATCGCCATTCTTGAATTGCTACAGCTCTTTTTTCATTTGTTTCACCTTTATTTCTATACACACACACACACATCATTTATATTTATAAGTTATAATGTACAAGTTGGGTGTATTAGGAGTTAGGACAAGATTCTTAGTGTTGGATTTTGGCATATATATTTGGGGAGAGAAGATGCTGTTATTTTTTTTTTTTTTTTTTTTTTGAGATTGGATCTAGTTTTCATTTTGGCCTTCAACAAAAAGTCAAAAACTAGGAGGAGGTTGACAATGCCTCCTAAGCTCCTACCTCGAGTCCTTGGTTTTCTTGGCTAATTTGTCTTTTTTTGTATGATTTTCGAATTATTTCATAAAAACAGGATTTATCCAAAATAATCTTTGGATAACGACTGTAAGTTTAATTTTCTTGAAAAAAAAAAGGTCAACAAGGTAGATAGATTGAATGCTCTATTATATTCTTCGATTTGTAATTAAATGCTACTGAAAAAAAAATATAAAAATAAAATATGGTTAGGTAATAAAAACAAAGCACCACTATATATATATATATATATATATATATATAGGATATGGTTCAAATAGGAACTTATATTTGTGTGAGAAATAGGAACGAATCTCAGCCCTTAGATTTAGATTAATCAATGGTTGAGATTTAAAAATCATCTCCCAATTATATTAGACAATTTTGACTTTTCTGGACGAGTAAGGGTACTTAAAACATTATGCATAAATTTATAAATATTTATTAAAATCGAAATCAAATTTATTCCATATATTGCGGTTTCTTTTGTGGTAAATATCTTAGTATCCCATGATCCACATAATTACAGTTCTCATCAAATTAATACGACAGTTTTTTTCTTCTTCTGAAACTCTTCTCTTGGTTTTCCAACGTTACCTCATCATTTTTGTAGCAGATTTACGGTGTATTTGGGCGATAAAATTGCAGAACAAAACACATTCGTTCTCATAATGTCAATAGAGTCATCACAAATGGAAGATTCAGGTTTTTATGTTCTTCATTCCATATACATGTTTGTGTGTGTAATTTAAAAAAAATATTCATTTTTGTTATTTTTGTAGAATTTGTAATTCGAGCACTTTAGTTTAATTTAATAAGTCGGTCTTATTCACAAAAGACCAAGAACGTTGCGATGTGTGTGGTTGTAGAACGGTAGCAATTCAAGCTATGTAGTGTGAAGTAAGTTATGTATGGCATGCAAAGCATTTACTGGTTCGTAATTAAGCATTAAAAACACACTAGTTATGCACTGATTCAGTTTTTATGTTCTTCATCTCATATATGTGTTTATGTGTGTAGTTTAAAATATTTTATTGATTTTTGTTATTTTTGTAGAATTTGTAATTGGAGCGTTTTAGTTTAATTTAATAAGTCTAATTTGTTTCCAAAAGACCAAAAACGATGCAATGTGTATGGTTGTAAAATTGTAGCAGTTCAAACTATGTAGTGTGAGTTTATGTATGACATGTAAAACATTTACTTGTTCGTACTTAAGCATTAAAAACACACTAGTTAAGCACTGCATATTTTATATCTATATGAGCAGGTAGCATTGATTCAAGTGATTGTGTTGTTGAATTCTCTCATGGTCTTACGACCAAATTTTATATTCCCCAATGTGATCATTCATTAAAACCCTTTGTGAATCAGAAATTTCAGAATCTGGATATTGGAATTCAGTTGTATAAAAATATGTTTTTGCTTGTGGGTTCGACATATGCAGCCACTATGTATACGAGAAGCATTTTTTACTAGCTGCAAGATTATTTGGAGCTTGCTTACTACAACTATCATCTTACAAACATTACACAAGATGAAGTGAACTATTAGTACCAGGTTTTGGATCGTAGTCATGGAATTTTCAATGATTATTACGATAAGGTCAAAAAGAATGTTGAATGTAGTTGTAAAAAATTTATGATGGTAGGTGTATTGTGTTCTCATGTGTTTTTGTCTTTAATGATCTGAACTGTGAAATTATATCTCAGAAATACACAGTTAGTCGATGGACAAAATAAGCATCATTCAACACGGCACATGATATCGACAATGATGTATTGGACTTTTGTGTTGCTATTGAGGACAGTCGACTTATGTCATATGATATTGTATCTGAGTTTTACAATTGTCTGAGTTTGTGATGAAGCCATGCAAGGCATTGAAGGTCTTGAACCCAAGCTGCAATTCAAAGGTCCAATGACGCGACTTCGAGCGAAGAAATTGCAAGGTTATCTACAAGTATTGATTCACAAAAAGTTCGAAGAATTGAAAGATGCGAAGGGTAGCCATATGTTAGTTAATTTATTAACTAATAAAGATCAAGATCATACCATGGAGAATATAACTTGAAGAGTTGAAGAAGAGAGCAAGAAGACGTGCACGTGTGCATGAAGAAGTCGACGTGCATGCATGAAGAAATTTGGCCCTGATTCAATTTAATTAGGGGTTGAATTTTATCAAGACTATAGTATTTATTTTATTTAATTTAAGACTATAGTGGATCAGATTTTATTTAATATTTTGATGTTAATTTTCGTTCATAATAGTATAGGTTAGACTAGAATTGTATTTAAGGCAATTTCCTACCTTGAATACAATTATAGTTTAGGTATTTTTCTAGTATAGTTAGAAATCCTTTTTGGATCAGATTTTTAGGTCTTTTTATGTATTATTTTCGTGCATAACATGCCCTATAAATAGGGGAACCATGTTACTTTGATATTTTTAGACATTATTGATTAAAATTGCTTTTGCATTCAATTTGTGTTTCAACCGTTTAAAGCTTTTGATTTTTTTCCTCGAAAATATTCATTCTTGAAGCCTAGCAAACTTTGAGTCTTACATCAAGGGAACGTTCTAATTCATACGAAGAATTAGGGTGAACTCGCTACGAAGAACAACTTGAAGATTCATTTTCGTCATACAAGATACGTCGGGGATTAACCGGGTTGCAATTCTCAACACTACCACCTTTGACCTTCATCAAATGACGTCTTACATCCTTCACCAACGTTCGTGTCCCTCCCAAGCCATCAAGACCTGATCGTGTGTCGATCATCAATGGTTCGGTTCCATTCGGCATCAATTCATCGTGTTTTCCATCTATACCGTAAGTCCTTCGAACCATTATCATATCCTATCTTCCCTAGCCATTCTTAACCCATAAATCTCATCCCAAATACCATCATCTTCCAGCCATAATTCTCGTCCCAAATCAGCCCCTTTCTTATTGGATTTGTATATCATTTTTGTGTCGTAGTCTAAGTGTCGTAATTAGGTCTAGTTCGTCTTTAATATTGTTTTGAGTTGTTATTTCATTTAATCCAGATTATTTCGAGTTATTTGAGTCTTAGAGTAGGGTTGAATCCTTCCTTATTTGGCGTGTTTGATTCTAGAAGTCTTCCGCGCATTCTTGTATCTTGTACAAATTGTTCGGGTTACATCATAAATTTGGCATCAGAGCCACGTCAGCTCTGCTGGTCGTGGTTCAATTCTACGTGTCAACTTATTGCTTACATGTCAGTCGACGTGTCTATCGAGTTGTAATAGACTAGTGTTCATTGTTTGAAAAAAAAGCTCGGTTTAAAAAAAACCGAAAGTTCAAAAAAAAAGGAACAGTAAAAAAAAGCAAAAAAGAAAGAGACCGAATAAAAAAAATCGGATAAAAAAAGAGAAAATCCGAAAAAAAAAAGAAAACAGAAAAGTCCAATTTGATTTTTGAATTACCTTTTGAGTTCGATTTTATTTTTAGTTCTTTCCTTTTAGTTCTAGTCATAGTTGGTAACTCCCTTGTGAGCCTTATTTTAGTTTTGGGAACTTTCCTTATAGTATAGTTCTTTAGTTGTTAATTTCCAATTGAGTTACATTTTAATTTGGTAGCTTCCATTTAGAGTCTAGTCTAATTAAGGTATTTAGATTGTGTCACACTAGTGTTAAACATATCCGAATCCTTTTCTTCCTTCCTATTTCTTTTCTTTCCTTCCCTTCCTTCCTTTTGCCTAAAACACCCGGTTTTCCGGTTTTCCATCTTCTCTCTACTATTTCTGCTCCCGAGCTCCGATTTTTCTCCACCATACCATTTCGGAAACGTCTCGACGAGACGAACCAAACTCATTATGTTGCTAAGACGTAAGGGATTTTTTGGCCAAATTCCATCAGCTTCAAGGTGAAATCGCCCCTAGAAGTTCGAGAGAAGCCGATCTCAAGCAACGGAAGAGTCGATTCGCACCACCATATACACACCTCTCACACGAGCACCACCACATACTTGAGAGACATACATGAGGGGTAAAATACAGAGAGAAAACACGAGTGATTGTGAGGAATTGTGAGGTCCTACACCCTGTTTTCCTTTCACGTTTGTTCATTGTTTGTAGGTACACATGGAGTCCAGAGATGGGTATAACAAAACACATAATAAGGCACCCGCTTCATCTAGTTCTCATACAAACGCGGCTTCATCGATACCACAACCATGGGATGTCCAGTACCACCATCAAGAACTGAAGCATAAGCTAGATAGTTCGTTGGCCAAGATGATGGCACAGCTCGAGCTTATTACTGCTCGAATTCCTGTACCACCACAAGTTCAAGAACAACCTGTACAGTTAGAAATAGCAGCTCATCCACCTGAAGTAGCTCAATAGCTAGAAGCAGTTCAGCAGCCTGAAGCAGCTTGACAGCCAGAAGTTCAAGTAGCCGAGCCAGCCATGGTGAATGCTAGAGCACCACAAGCTCAGCGTCGCCAACAACAAGTGCAGTTTAACGATCCCTATGATCGTGATGCTGAAGAAGACTATGGTTACTATGCAGAGGAGTTAGAGGCTGAGTATGATCCATATCAGAGACGTAACCAACCACGTCTGCCCTACAGACAAGCACCCCGACGTGCAGATCCCGACAGCTTGCTGAACAACATCAAAATAAGCATCCCAGAGTTTGAAGACCTTCACGATCCTGATATGTACTTAGATTGGGAACGTAAGGTTGAGAAGATTTTCAACTGCTATGACTTTCCTGAGCAGAAGAAGGTCAAGTTAGCATCGTTAGAGTTTAGAGGCTACGCAGCCTCATGGTGGGAGAAGTAGCAGGAACGACACCGATGTGAAAGATATCCACCCGTCGATACTTGGAAAGAGATGAAAGGATTTCTGCATGGCAGGTTCATTTCTGTGCACTATGAGAGAGAGCTCGAGAAGAAGCTCAACCGGATCAAGCAAGGTACACGATCAGTTGAAGAGTACCACAAGGAGCTTGAGACCGCCCTGAACCGAGTTGGGAAACAAGAGACCTTGAATGCTACCATCATCCGGTATATTGAAGGCATGAATCCAGATATCGCTTGTGAAGTTGAACTCAAGAACTTCACAAGTATAGAAGAGATGCTGCATTACGCATCAATTGTGGAGAGACAGCTTAGAGAGGGCCGACGGAGATCACACCACAGTTCAGCCTCTGTTCGACCCCCATGGAACAAAGGTACGAATTCCACATCATCTTCTACCCCTTCTACTGAGCCTACTTGACCCCGAGGTCAGTCCGGACCGCCCGAGCGGTGTTTCGACCGTTCTACACCGCAGCCCAGTCGTAGACCCGAGACTACACCAGCACCACCATCCAGGCCAGCCTATACACGGCCCAATCCACCTAGCCCAGCACCTAGTGCCAACTAGAATCGAGCTAGAGACATCCAGTGCCATAAGTGCCAAGGTTGGGGCCACTTTCAGAACCAGTGTCCGAACCGGCGTGTTCTGTTCATTACCGAACAGAATGAGATCGAGTCAGCCAGTGAGGATGAGGACCAGCCCGCAGTTAACACCAAGAAGGAGCCAGAGACACCTCTAGTCGACTCGGATGAAGAGGAACCCGAGCTTCATCATGTTAGTCTTGTGTCTATACGCAGTCTGAGCATCAATCGTGAAGAAGAGCAGCCGGATCAACGTGAGAACATTTTTTTCACACGTGTAACTATCAAAGACCAGACCTACTCGATGATAATAGACAGTGGGAGTGTGATCAACGCCATGAGCCAGTATGCAGTTGACAAATTGGCGCTGACCACCATCAAGCATCCGAAGCCATACAAGTTGCAGTGGCTTACGGATCGATAAGAGATCAAAGTAAGGGCTCAGGTAAGTGTCTCATTCTCTATTGGTCGATTTTCTGACTTTGTTGTTTGCGATGTTATTCCTATGGATGCAGCACACATATTGTTAGGTAGACCATGGCAGTTTGACAAACAGACGGTTTATGATGGCTTTGCAAACATGTACATCGTGAAGAGAGATGGACGGACTACTACACTAAAGCCATTGTCCCCTAAAGCTGTTGCAGAGGATCAGAGAATTATGCAAGAGAGGTTTAGAGCTGAGAGAGCAATAGAGGCCGCCGCCGCAGCCCGGATTACCGCCAACAGCACCCAATCGACTGAGACCCCCAAGAAGGCCGCCACTCCTACTTCTTCAGCCCCTAAACCGTCCTACAATGATTCCCTTATGCATGGGAATTCCTCTGGATCAGCTGCAAAGAAAGATCAAAACTGCAGCCTGTTTATTTCAGTGAAAGGCGTAGAAAAAGCATTAAAAGCAAGTTTACCTTTTATTCTTTTATCTTATAAGAGCAGTGCTATTAATGATGTTTCTTTGCCTAGTGTTGTGCAGCCACTTATGGAGGAGTTCGCGGATGTGTTCCCGGAAGAGATTCCAAGTGGATTACTTCCAGTTCGTGGGAGCGAGCACCAGATCGATTTCCAGCCCGGCGCCGTCTTGCCAAATCGGCCAGCATACCGGACGTCCCCTGAAGAGACCAAGGAAATTGATAGACAAGTGAAAGAGCTACTTGAGAAGAAGCAGATTCGAGAGTCGATGAGCCCCTGCGCAGTTCCAGTCATTCTAGTGCCGAAGATGAACTACGAGTGGAGAATGTGCATGGACTGCCACGCCATCAACAAAATAACAGTGAAGTATCGATTCTCTATCCCTAGATTAGATGATATTCTTGATGAATTATACGGTTCTAAACTCTTTTCCAAAATTGATTTACGTTCTGGTTATTTTCAAGTTAGAATGCATGAAGGGGATGAGTGGAAAACAGCTTTTAAGACTAAGCATAGTTTATATGAGTGGTTAGTTATGCCTTTTGGTCTCACTAATGCATCGAGCACATTTATGAGATTAATGAACCATGTTTTGCGTGATGTGATTGGGAAATTTGTAGTTGTGTACTTTGATGATATCCTGATTTACAGTCACGATGCACAGGCGCACCTAGCACACCTTAGGCGCGTTTTTGATATTCTGAATGCTCTTTTTGTTTAGATGAAGTTGTATTTCTTGGTTTTGTTGTGAGTATACGTGGTATTGAGGTTGACCGTTCTAAAATCAAAGCGATTGAAGAATGGCCAACACCCAAATCAGCCACGGAGGTTCGATTCTTTCACGGCCTTGCTGGATTTTATCATCGCTTTGTGCATGATTTTTCTAGCATTTCCGCGCCTCTTACTGAGCTAAGTAAGAAGGATCGTCAATTTGATTGGGGTAAAGCAGAACATGAATCATTTACACGTTTGAAGCATCTTTTATGTCATGCACCTGTTTTTTGCTTACCTGATTTTGATAAGGTTTTTGAGATTGAATGTGATGCCTCCGGAATAGGTATTGGTGTTGTTTTGATGCAGGAACGGTGTCCAGTCGTCTACTTCAGTGAAAAATTAAATGGTGCAGCTCTGCATTATTCTACATATGACAAAGAGTTGTACGCATTGAATAGATCATTGGAGACGTTGTAGCATTATCTATGGCCAAAGGAATTCATGATTCACACAGACCATGAGAGCTTAAAGCATTTAAAAGGGTAGTAAAATCTGAACAAGAGGCATGCAAGATGGGTCGAGTTCATCGAGTCCTTCCCGTACGTCATCAAATACAAGAAAGGAGAAGAAAATGTTGTAGCCGATGCCCTATCTAGACGGTACACGTTGGTGAATTTGATGCATGCTAGAATGCTTGGTTTTGAGTCGATTAAGAGTCTATATGCATGTGATCCATTCTTTGCTTTGATTTTTTATGAGTGTTCGAAAAAGTCTAAGTCTTTTTATGGGTTTTATGTGCATGATGGATTTTTATTTCGTGGTTCTCAGTTATGCATTCCTAGTTGTTCTATGCGTGAGTTACTTGTGTTAGAATCGCATGCGGGAGGTTTAATGGGTCACTTTGGTGTAAATAAAACATTAAGCATGCTGCATGAGCATTTTTATTGGCCGCATATGAAAAGAGATGTTGAGCATGTGTGTGGTAGATGTGTTACTTGCCATAGATCTAAGTCTACTTCACATCCGTTTGGTTTATACACACCCCTACCCGCCCCTAGTTCACCTTGGATTGATTTGTCTATGGATTTTATCTTAGGTTTATCCAGGTCTAGATCGGGTAAGGATTCTGTTTTTGTGGTTGTTGATCGTTTTTCTAAAATGGCGCATTTCATTGCATGTAGGAAAACTGATGATGTTGTGCATATTGCCAATCTATTCTTTGTGCATGTAGTTCGATTGCATGGTATTCCTAAAACTATTGTTAGTGATAGGGATTCTAAGTTTCTTGGACATTTTTGGAGAGTTTTGTGGGGAAAATTACGGACTAAGTTGTTGTTTTCTACTGCATGTCATCCACAAACCGATGGTCAAACTGAAGTTGTGAATCGCACTTTAGGCACACTACTTAGGTCTTTAATTAAAAATAATATGAAGTCTTGGGAAGAGTGTTTACCTTACGCTGAGTTTGCATATAATCGTGTGGTACATTCTTCTACTAATATGTCTCCTTGTGAGGTTGATTATGGATTTAATCTGTTAACGCCTACTGATTTTTTACCTTTACCTATTGAGCATCTAACAAGTGTTAAAGGTTTGAGGAGAGCTGAGCAATTTAAGGAGATGCATGAGAGAGTGCGTGCTCGCATTGAGCACAAAGGGAAGCACACGGCCAAATCCAGAAACCTGCGATGCAAGCAAGTGATATTTCAGCCCGGAGATCGCGTTTGGATTCATCAGAGTCCTGGACGGTTTCCAAACCTGAGAAAGTCCAAGTTGTCACCACGTGGAGATGGTCCTTTCACAGTTCTGAGTCATGTAAACGACAATGCTTACCGCATTGATCTTCCCGGAGAGTATAAATGTTCTTCAACTTTCAATGTTGCTGATTTATCTCCGTTTGTTGCAGATGAGTTCGATCAAGATGATGATCCAAATTCTAGGACGAATTCTCTTCAACAGGGGGAGAATGATGAAGCCATGCAAGGTATTGAAGGTCTTGAACCCGAGCTGCAATTCAAAGGTCCAATGACGCGACTTCGAGCGAAAAAATTACAAGGTTATCTACAAGTGTTGATTCGTAAAAAGTTTGAAGAATTGGAAGATGCGAAGGGCAGCCATATGTTAGTTAATTTATTAAATAATGAAGATCAAGATCATGCCATGGAGAATATAACTTGAAGAGTTGAAGAAGAGAGCAAGAAGACGTGCACGTGTGCATGAAGAAGTCGACGTGCATGCATGAAGAAATTCGGCCCTGATTCAATTTAATTAGGGGTTGAATTTTATCAAGACTATAGTATTTATTTTATTTAATTTAAGACTATAGTGGATCAGATTTTATTTAATATTTTGATGTTAATTTTCGTTCATAATAGTATAGGTTGGACTAGAATTGTATTTAAGGCAATTTCCTACCTTGAATACAATTATAGTTTAGGTATTTTTCTAGTATAGTTAGAAATCCTTTTTGGATCAGATTTTTAGGTCTTTTTATGTATTATTTTCGTGCATAACATGCCCTATAAATAGGGGAACCATGTTACTTTGATATTTTTAGACATTATTGATTAAAATTGCTTTTGCATTCAATTTGTATCTCAACCGTTTAAAGCTTTTGATTATTTTTCTCAAAAATATTCATTCTTGAAGCCTAGAAAACTTTGAGTCTTACATCAAGGCAACGTTCTAATTCATATGAAGAATTAGGGTGAACTCGCTACGAAGAACAACTTGAAGATTCATTTTCGTCATACAAGATACGCCGGGGATTAATCGGATTGCAATTATCAACACTACCACCTTCGACCTTCATAAAATGACGTCCTACATCCTTCACCAACGTTCGTGTCCCTCCGAAGCCATCAAGACCTGATCGTGTGTCGATCATCAAGGGTTCGGTTCCATTCGGCATCAATTCATCGTGTTTTCCATCTATACCGTAAGTCCTTCGAACCATTATCATATCCTATCTTCCCTAGCCATTCTTAACCCATAAATATCGTCTCAAATACCATCATCTTCCAGCCATAATTCTCGTCCCAAATCAGCCCCTTTCTTGTTGGATTTGTATATCATTTTTGTGTCGTAGTCTAAGTGTCGTAATTAGGTCTAGTTCGTCTTTAATATTGTTTTGAGTTGTTATTTCGTTTAATCTAGATTATTTCGAGTTATTTGAGTCTTAGAGTAGGGTTGAATCCTTTCTTAGTTGGCGTGTTCGATTCTAGAAGTCTTCCGCGCGTTCTCGTATCCTGTACAAATTGTCCGGCTTACATCAGTTTAGTTGAAGGGGACTTGGATATATCTCATTTGTTGCTGCAAGCAATTAGAGATATTAAATATGTATTCAAATCAAGGGGATGTGATGAATGGGTTGAGCATGTAAAGAAGAGGTTGTTTGAGGAGTATTATCAGTCATCTATCCCGGGGCAAGTTACTATCAAGCCACCAGATCTAGTGAAGACAAAAGGGAGTGAGAGTCAGATGAAATCAAATAGGGAGAAAGCAATTGAAGTGAAAAAGAAACCATTAAGAACCTGCCGGGAGAAATGCAACCATAATGCTAGGAATTGTCCTAACAAACAATGATGCGCGTGCAGTACATGTACTTTTTTTTTCTTGTATATGTGCTACATTTTATTTTTCTTACCAAGAATGATATGCGTGCAGTAGACTATGGTTTTTATGTTATCACGGAGTTTGATTTTTATTTGAAATTAGTTTTTGTTTTTAATTTATAAATATTTTCTCCCAACTTTTTAACTATTGTCGATAAATTTTAGTTTTATTCTTTATATGCATTAATATATATTTATTCCAGCACTGAAAACTTTATAATTAAGCATTCACAATAATAAAACAAACTAACATTATTAGTAACAAATTTATAATATATGACCAGAGTGTCTATTCTTTAGCATCAAAGACACTCCAATTACAAGAATTAGTTTTTGTTTTCAATTTATAAATAATTTCCCACAATCTTTTTTAGTGTTGTAGATAAAGCTTAATGTTATTCTTCATATGAATTAATAAATATATGGCCTAGCACTGAGAACATTATAATTACACAATTTGCAATAATATAACACACTACCATGGTAGTAACAAATTAATAAGAATGATATGTAGCACCAATGTGCAAGTTCTTTAGCATAAAACACAATCCATCGATTATCAGATTCAGTCTTTGTTTTCAACATACAAATATTTCTATCAATTTTTTTAAGTATTGTCGATGCACTTTAAAATTATTCATTATATGCATTAATAAATATATATCCTAGCTTTGAAAATATTTAAATTAAGCATTTCGCAATAATAAATCAAACTAACTTTCTTAGTATCAAATTTATAATAATGATACATAGCACCAATGTGCTTGTTATTTAGCATAAAAAACACTCCATCAATTACAAGAACAAATAGTTGTGTAATTTTATTTTAAATGACTTTATTTAGCACCATTAGAATTGTAAACAAGCATTAAAAAATTTTCTCATTCTTTTTTAACATAAGCCATCAACAGAAGTCGTACTAAATATCATATAAATAACTACTAAACATATCACCCTTTAAAATGTTCAAATACTGATAAAAGTACACATGGCAACAATAAATACATACATGTCTAAAAAATCAGTCTGCTGATATCCTTCCTAAGTAAAGTGGACTCCATAATTAATACTACACATCACCCTTCAAAATATCATTAACACTAGGCTGTTTTTTTGTACAAGCTGATGCGAATAGAAACCTAACCTTATTTTCAATCTCCCTTGAATGGATGTTCAATTTGGATGTCAGTATAGATGCACAATATTTAATTCGGAGACGCTTCATTCTTGCAACATTCCCATGTTCAAGGTCACAATCCCAAGATGTAATAGATTGACCTCATATATGTCTCCATATGATGCATAATGTACACACCACAATCATTATTGTTTTCAATGTCTCTCCAAGACATTGCTAGCCTCTCTATGCATGCTCGCTATATAGTACCTAACTTCACCTTCAAACCCTTTGCATCCATGTAATCAGCAAACACCCTTTGATGTAACATATGGTGATCAATACATTTAAATAAGATATATTCATAAATCAAGAATGTAATTATCTCAAAACACCAATACATCATTTCCAATTTAATGCATAGAAAGCACCAATGTAACATTTACTAAGCATTTTTTCATAATGTTGGCAACATCAAAGCTATTTAGAATCTAGTTGTGTAGGTACCCTACTCACTATCATATTCAGAATATGGGAAAATCCCATATCAATCACCGTACGCCTTTGATCGTTTGTAAAGTTATCTAATGCATTGAATAGTTCAGTTGGGCATACACGACTTCTCAGCTTTGGGTAGTTGTTCATGGCTACGTCTTCATTCATGTTATCGCCACTCTCAATATTTTCAATAATTTTCTTTTTTGATGCTGCCAACATCAACAGATTCAGTATAAGTGAAGACGCATTTGAATTTATAATCAGTAAAAATACACAATCTATACGATAACAATTGTATAATCAATTAACTGTAGATAACATTAATCCGCATCATAATAGGTATTAAATATACGTACAATATCCCAATAAAGTCATTGTATCAAGAATCAAATCTCTTAATTACAAACGTGTTAATACATTTACCATATACAACTTCTTAATCCTAACAAATAACAAAGCACGAACAACAATGTTACTTAGCATTAACATAATTAATCTTAAGCAGTTTATTGTAAATCAAATGTACTTGCTTGTAAATATTTATTACCTACTGTTATGCAGCACCAAATTTGAAATTAATAAGCATCTAACAATTTCTTATAATCATGAAAGACTAAAAATAATGTGTCTGCGTAGCATTATCTTTACATATTACAATAGCTTCATTAAGCTTTAAATATATTCTTATGAAGCATTACACAACTTCTCACCTGTTACAAAATAAAATAGCAAACATAACAGTGTTATTTAGCACTAAAAAACTAAATCTTTAGCAATTTAAACTAAAGTAATCATTGGATTTCAAAATAGTTATTATTATGAAATACTAAACATATTCTCATGAAGCATTACAAAAATTAACAAATCTTACAAAATAAATAGCACGCGAAACAATATTACTCAGCACAAACTATCTAAATTTGAAGCAGTTAATAGTTCAATAAACGTACATGTTTGCAAATAATTTACATATACCTGCATCACCAACTTTCAAATACATAGAATTATATTTTAAGTTTTTAATAAATAGCACACATGTCTATGTTTCTCAGTACCAACAATCTTAACCCTAAGTAGTTTATAATACAACAAGATCTCAAATAAAGCTAATTATTTTTGTTATCTAAATACCTTTCTTCTTCTTCTGCGAATGCACTTCGTCCTCAGAATCATAGACGTCTTTCGGCATCCTTGCCATTTTAGCATTTACTGAAGCATATAATCAGAATATTTATACTATAAAGAATCATTCAACTTTTAAAACCATTAAATATGAATTAAAATTTTGCAATCGTCTCGGTTCACATTAATTCTTTCTGGATGCTTTTACGTACCCACCTTAGTTGTAGGCAAATTGTTCCCAACTGCAAAGCACCAACGAACTTCATACATATCAAACTAAGCGCAATAAGGTAAAATTATAAAACATAAATGAATTAATTTTGCAAAATATATATTGCGTTGACACTCACGAATGGGACGCAATTTCAAATTATTTTTTTCCAATCGCAAAGCATCAACGAACTTCATACATATCTAACTAATCATAATAAGGTAAATATATTTTCCCAACCAAGCAAAATTCAACTCAACCAATCGAAATTTCAAATTATTTTTTCCAAACTAAGCAAAATGGGACGCAATTTAAACTCAACCAGCATACTTGGAAAACAAAAATTGCATCAACACAAAATATGACCCTATTGATATTCCTTGATGAAAAGCACCATTATATCACCAGAACCTCAAAAAATTGGACGATGCATCAAGTATGTTACCATTTTTCACTCTCGCCATCTTTCTTGTAGTAATAGTAGATGTATTATTCCAATGTTGTCGCCACAAGTTAAGCCGGAGAGTTCGCACTTACCGCTGTGAGTCGAAAAGCAACACAGATCCGTCGCCTTCACAAGCCACTGTCGGCGGCAGAAACTATTCTCTTACACTAGGACTAAGCGTTGTCGATTGTTGTTGGTGGTGGATCGTCACTTTTTTTGCCGTTAGGGCTGGAGAGATTTGGGGAAATAACCTCTCAAAATTATTTTAATAGGTGCTATAATTCATACTGGGTCTCCGATTCATAGAGGATGTAAAATATGGATAGTTATGAATTTGATTTAGATATGTATCTATCGTCATTTTTACCCTTATGAATTTGATTTAGATATGTAAATTTTCTTATGAAATTAAGTATTAAAATTACATATTTACCCTTATGGAATTAATAAAAATCAGAAATACAATTAATTATATTTTCCAATCATTAAAAATCTCATCCATCCATTAATATTAATTGTAAGGCTCAGATTTGTTCCCATTTCTCACATAGAGAGGGTGGTTCCTATTATAACCAACCCTATATATATATATATATATAGAAGGGTTCAAATGAGAACCTTTCCCTCATGTGTGAACTAGGAACCAATCCTATCCCTTCCTTTACTCAATCTGGACGGCTCAGATTAAATTAGATTAAGTGGATGGGCGGTGGCAGAATTGTAATTTTTGGCAAGTTTCATGGAGGGGAGGGTAATATAGTAATTCACTAATTCTTTTGCAAGTTCTGTATTTATTTCCATCTTCATCGTTCCGCTTTTCTCACAAAGAGATATTTCCTTATATCTTCTTCGATCGTTTCAATCTTCATCCTTCCATCTTTTCTCTCGAAGATCTTCTTCTAGATCGCGTTTTTATTGCTCAACGTCCTTTTATTTCTGTCATTACCTTTTTGTCGTGAAGTTTCTACATCTGTGTTCTTATGGTGACTCCAGGTATGTAATTTATTTTTGCAATGTTTGATTAAGTTTGAAATTTTAGTGCGATTAATTTCACAATTCGTTGTATGTGGATTGATTTTATAGTTGGTTCTATTGGAGTTCATTATGGTTGTGCATTTACGTTTTTTGTGTGATTGATTTGATTTGTTTGTTTCAATACCATATTATATCAGTTATTTTCTCACTGTTAGGAATCCTAGAGTTTAGTACGAGAATATACAGAATATGCATTAATTTGATCTGTTTATTTGAGTACGTCATATAAGATGTTTTAGCATGTTAATGTATTCGTTTTAGTATGTCGTGACATATGTTTTAGCATGATAACATGCTGGTTTTATGTTATTTCTACTGCATGCACTCTCTGAAACATGTCATACAAACCATGCTTTGCTTTATTTCTTTTTTCTTTTTATGTGTGTGTGTGTATTTTTGTGACTCGGCTACACAATGTTATACACACAACATGCAAACATTAGAATATTGTGGTGCTAAAATGTATATTGCATGACGCTAGAATGGTACTTATCTAATGCTAAAAATCAATTTGTGTTGATTTTATGTTTGAACGTCTCTTAATGTGATTGTATTATTATTTTACTTTGTTCAGTTTATAATTTTTTTATTTTAATGTGTCGGTTTTTTTTATTTCAAGTGACCATAGTAAGATTACTCACATGGTGACGTACAACAAAGAAGATGATATTGTTGTATGTAGCTGTAAGAAATTCATTAGGGATGACATATTGTGTTTTCATGTTTTTCTTTTGTTAAAGTATTTGAAAATAGTTCCAATACCACCTAAATATATTGCTTCCCGCTGGACAAGAACTGCATTACTTAAGCATATTCATGGTGGTGGTGCTGAGTTATTCAGTAAATCTCTTATGTCGGATGATAATGGGAGTTTTCTAAATCAGTTATTTTCAGAGTTTTATTCTTGTTTGGGCTATGTTGAGCGTGATCTGGAGAAGATGAAATCATTTTTAGTTGGCTTGCAGAAGTTGAAAGCATTGTTTCAGTGTGGTGATATGGAGGGTTCTACTTCATATAGCAAGACGATGATGTTTGAGCAATTTTATGGTTTACGTTTTTTTATTTATCCACCTATTCCAGTTAAAACAAAAGGTAGCGACAGTCATTTGATATCTAAGAAGGAAGTAAGGAAGAGAAAGGAGAACAAACCACTCAGAATGTGCAGCAATTGCCACAAGTTGTCAGATCATGATGCTAGGAACTGTCTAGCTTGATGTTATTATAGTGATTGGGCATAGTTTAATATCATGTTTTACCATGCTTGTGAATTGTTTTCAACACATTCATTTTTAAGAATATATATGATTTTTAACAAAAGTGTTTATGACATTTCCTTTGCGGTAATTATATTACTATTAAGTTTTATTAACCATAATTACCGTTTAGAATATAATGCTAAAATAACGAAAGCATGCGGTTAAATACGTTGTCAGATTCTCATTGCATATTTTGTTTATCAAAACATGCTAAAATGAGAAATGAATGAGGCTAAAATGAGCGAAGTAGGAGGCTAAATTTAATGTGACATTTTCCACTAGGGTTCACAATTCCCAATTAGGGTTTATTACATTCCAATTAGGGCTCATCTGATTCCAATTAGTAATTATCAGATTTCTATTAGGGTTTACTGTCCCCAAATAGAGTGTATTGCGTTTCATTCTAATGAAATCACCGTTGCATATTTGTTTATCAAAACATGCTAAAATGAGAAATGATTGAGGCTAAAATGAGTGAAGTAGGAGGCTGAATTTGATGTGACATTTTCCACTAGGTTTCACCGTTCCTAATTAGGGTTTATTACGTTTCAATTAGAGCTCATCTAATCTCAATTAGTAATTATCAGATTCCCATTAGGGTTCACTATGCCCAAGTAAGGTGTATTGCATTTCATTCCAATGAAATCACCGTTCCATATTTTGTTTATCAGAACATGCTAAAATGAGAAATGACTGAGGCTAAAATGAGCGAAGTAGGAGGCTAAGTTTGATGTGAAATTTTCCACTAAGGTTCACCGTTCCCAATTAGGGTTTATTACGTTCCAATTAGGGCTCATCTGATCCCAATTAGTAATTATCAGATTTCCATTAGGGTTTACTGTCCCCAAATAGGGTGTAATGCGTTTCATTCCAATGAAATTACCGTTCCATATTTGTTTATCAGAACATGTTAAAATCAGAAATGAATGAGGCTAAAATGAGCGAAGTAGGAGGCTAAATTTGATGTGACATTTTCCACCAGGGTTCACCGTTCCTAATTAAGGTTTATTACGTTCCAATTATGGCTCATCTGATCCCAATTAGTAATTATGAGATTTCCATTAGGGTTCACTGTCCCCAAATTGGGTGTATTGTGTTTCATTCCAACGAAATCACCGTTCTATATTTTGTTTATCAACACATGCTAAAATGAGAAATTAATGAGGCTAAAATGAGCGAAGTAGGAGGCTAAATTTGTATGTTACTTTCTGCACTTAGAATTGCAGCATATATTTTGCTCTCATAAACTTTATCTCGTTTCAGAAAATATTTACGCATTTTCTTTCTTAGTTGTCAGTCATCTCTTTCGTTGCTTCACTTTCTCATTTTTTTTTCTTTTTTATCATCAACTCGTGTTTTTCATTTTGTAGTATCTATATAGGTGTAGATGTTTATATAAAACTGTTAGAAATATATTCATAATATCACCCGTTAAAATGTATTACACAATATGCTAAAATGTTATATAGGTCATGATAAAATGTTGTATACAACATGCTAATATAAATATGGGGTTGTTCTATGCGAAAATTATGCCTAAAAATGATTTTTTATATTTTCATCTATTTTTTTCAAATAACATATGCAATATGGATCTTAAATGAAAGAGCATGAAAAGAGCTTTAATTTGATATAAGATTTGCATAAATCCGATTAAAAATGAATAAATTATGATCATTTAAAGTTTTTAAGAATTTTTTCAAAACATGATGATGTCACTTTTTTTCTTCCAATTTTACCCTTAATGAAACGTTTGAATTTAAAACTTTCGTTTTAATTACGAGATTGTCACCGCCCCCTCCACTGTATCTATTTAATATGGGTCGTCCAGATTTTAGAATGGATGAATGGGATTGGTTCCCAGTTCCCACTTGGGAACTGGTTCTCACCAGATCCCATCTATATATATATATATATATATATATATATATATAGGGTTGGGTTCCAGAAGGAACCACACCCTAGGTGAGAACCGAGAACCAATCTAAGCCATAGATCCGGTATATTTGGATGGCCTAGATCTGCTCCAGATTTTAAAAAATGTGGTGGCAATCTCGTAATAACGTCCAACTTCGCTGCCCCTGAATCTTAGTAAGTGTAAAATCGGAAAATATATGAATACTTAGAATTTACGTGTATATTTTTCAATTTAGGGTTTTAGCACTGTTATGGCCTTTTTTTAGCATTGTCATGACTTATTTTAGCATGACTCTTTTTTAGCATTAGCATAAAAAAATGTCATCGACATTGTAAAAAAACTACGAACAAACACTGTTACATGTTGAATTATCAATATATGAATACTCAGAATTTACGTGTATATTTTTCAATTTAGAGTTTTAGCACTGTCATTTCCTATTTTAGCACTGTCATGGCTTTTTTTAGCATTGTCATGACTTATTTTAGCATGACTTTTTTTTTAGCATTAGCATAAAAAAATATCATCGACATTGTAAAAAAACCACGAATAAACACTATTACATGTTGAATTATCAATATATGAATACTCAGAATTTACGTGTATATTTTTCAATTTAGAGTTTTAGCACTGTCATTTTCTATTTTAGTACTGTCATGGCTTTTTTTAGCACTGCCATGACTTTTTTTAGCATTGTCATGACTTTTTTTTAGTATTAGCATAAAAAATGTCATCGACATTGTAAAAAAACCATGAACAAATACTATCACATGTTGAATTATCAATATATGAATACTCAGAATTTACGTGTATACTTTTCAAGTTAGAGTTTTAGCACTGTCATTTTCTATTTTAACACTGTCATGGCCTTTTTTAGCACTGTCATAATCTTTTTTAGCATTGTTATGATTTATTTTTGCAAAATTTCTAAATTACAAAAATACCCTTAGTTCATTAAAAAGTCGCTAATATTATAAATATGACACCGCATTTTTTTCAATTTTGGGACGGATCTTAGCCGTCAATATAAGACAAAGCTAAGTTGCCACGATATAATTACCAGGAAACAACGATGCAGGAACCAAAATTGGGATAATGGCAAAGCTAAGTCGCCACGATATAATTAATTTGATGATAGTTAATTTATTTGAGAGATTCGGAATGCATCAATTCAGACAACTACTCTAGTACGTCATCTTGCGGGACTTGGGAATCTGAATCAATCATATTTTTAAAATCCTTATATCATCGTTCTAGAAAACGCAAATACTCCTTATGTACATCAGACGATCAACGCGTTAACCGGATCAACGTGCGTTGACTCGGTCAAAGCGTTGACAAAAAAAATTCGTGAAAACGAGTGATACTTTTTAGGGATACAACTGATACTTTTTTTAATTTTAATTGATACTTTTTAGTGTTTCGATTAATACCGATCTTAACAGTTTTTTCTTTATTTTTTTTCTGGCCAATACTTTTTATTAATACAAATGATACTTTTGGGGCTTTAAAATGACTTTTCAATATTATAAATGATACTAATTTTAACGGATTTTTAGTCAAAGCATTGACCGAGTCAAACCCGGTCAACACATCTTATGTACAGGAGACTTCCCTCTAGAAAAATATAAAAATAAGTTAATTGTTACATCCATAAGCCAATAACCATAAATTTAATTCAGACTTGTATTAAATAACTTAATAGAAATACAAGATAATCAAGTCGAAAATGTCACGAAATTGAAACCCCGCCCTCTTAAAAACAAGTTGTTAATTTATGACCAACAAGTTATAAAACTCGCATTGCTAATGCAGAAACCATCAAAATGTCAGAAAAATATTCGTTCAGAAGGCAACATTCGCAATGAACAATGTACAAACAAAAGCAAGTTATGAAGAAATTTGGACAATGCCAAAAACGATATTTCTGGAATTCAAGGGAGCAATATGCCAATCGTGCCTATGCTGGAAGTGAAAATCGTCAGGTAAAATGGCAAACATAGAATCACATATAACACCATTTTTGGAAAATTTAAGGTATCAAAGTAATCATACACAGCAGCACAAGCTTTACACTAAACAAAAACTAGCTATATTTTTCACATTGTCATTAGACCAGCAACTAAATCCACCAGCCATGGGGCTACATCATGCCATGTCGACAACCCTAAAACAAGTAAAATAAATAACTTTGATCTTATACGGAGACGGACAGACAGTCTTACAGTACCAACAGACAAAATACCAAGTTAAAGTCGAAAATCTTCTACCTATCTCATAGTCAGGAAACTATAAACCTGTTTGCTGAAACCATTCAAGAAATAATTAAAAACCAGTGGCCTTAAGTTTTCAGGAAAATTCAGTTGTCTTCCTCATCCTCATCATCTTCGGAACCTTCACTGCCATTTTCCTGCAGAGATATCAAATGACTCTATAATTAAAAAGGCCATAATATGAAATGAATCAATTAACAACTACTTGACCAGAAAATATTAGTAAATGAACAAATAAAATAAAACTTCTTCATATGATAGGTGCGGTTGTTGTTCTCATAAACTTCATCACCATATAAGCTTCAATCGAGAATGCATTCATTAACAAACATCAAGTGATATGAGAAAGAAGGTGGTTAAGGGCAACGATTAATTACATATTTTTCCTGCTTTCAAGCTTCCTTACAATGGCCTAAGTAAAAATTTTAACCGATAGAAAAGGTTGAACATCCGAATGACTACTCTTTAAAACTCAATTATTCTTTTTGTAGGATCCTAACTCTGTCATATAGCCGGTAAATATTTAGACCATAGTCGCAAGTACCTTGATAGTTTAAAAAGTTGCAATTTATACCAACGACCATAATCCTACAAGAATCAGGTACGAGGAGCACAAAAAAAGCCTTACCACAGGTTCATTTTGTTTGAGTAAAAGATTTTTGTCCATATTCTTAATGCCGACCTAAGATGGATAAATAACTAGTGTTTGGATTGCTGATTTCTCGATCATGCTATATAATTTGTCTTGCAGTTCTCAATCATACTATATAATTTTTCACTTGCAGTCATGCGCTAGTCACTAATAAGAAAATCCAATATTACTCGCAACCAAGTTATATCATGTTTAATCACATAAATGATGTAGGAAGCATGTGGAGCACAAACAAGTTCTTGCATAGTCTCACACATCTCTAGCCTATCTCACTAATAACTCGATAGCAAGAAAAAGACCAAAAGACAATAAAATGCTAACCATATTTTGACCTGATGCCAAGGAGTTTATATAATTAGTCAAAAGCATCATCGATAATATCAAGTGAGAAAGACAGCAAATGTTCTTAAAAGATTAAAATCATTCTAAAAGAGTTCATAGTTTCTGAAAAATGTGCACATCGAAGCCTAGAATCAAAGGGAATCCACCATTGAAGCAATAACCATAAAAACGGCATTTAGTAAAAACAAACCTTGTATAAAACAACTATCAAGAGGCACCAGTGCCTCACATTGCATTTTAAAATAGCTGCACAGAAAAAATGGGAGGCACTTAAATGAATAACAGTTTATGCATTTACCTCATCGTCGTCGTCATCATCCATTTCAAGGTCCTCTTCAGCCTCCTGCATGGCAGTTTCAAACAAATAAATAAAGCAGAAATAAGCTACAAATATACTCCATATTTAACCTTCACAGCAAACTGAACTTCTACTAATATATAGAAAACAAGAAAATAACAGATATTCAAGTAGCAAAATTTACATTGTTAAAATATGTAAGAGGATTAGGCCACAAATCATCCTTGATGATATCAGCAACCTATTATCAAAGAAAAAGTAACAAAAATATCAGTTTTAAGAAAAAATCAAGTTGAAGGGTTGATTTAAACATAAAACCTGCTTGAGTCTGAATGTACCTCATCATTGATCTCATACATATCACCTTTAAACTCAGACTCACTAAACCAGGAAAAGAAGCTGCATAACATAGAATTGAAGTAAGAAATCATCACTGCAATAAAAACCAGCGAGAAATAATGTTACACAATTGCTTATTTAATCAATGATTGCAGTAACAGTACAGTTTATTTACAGAAGAGTGTATGTTTCATTATTTAGATTACACATGCAATGAGCCAAACTGAGAAAGCAAAGAACCTTCCAATAGCAATAAGGTTATTATTACAAGCCTTGGCCTCCTTGTCAAGTAGAGAAGCAAACACTAAACAACAAAGATGTTATAATATAGACCGCATTTGCATTTTCTAGGGAAAAAAGGTACATAGTTTTCAAAATGCAGGAGGCAGAATTTATCAAATCAATTATATAAAATCCAGATAAAATGTGAATTTCCACATTAGTCCACCATCATAGAATCCCTAACAAATGGGGGCATCCTGTATGGAGAATATTTGGGCTGCTATAACAAAAAAAAAAAATCCAGCCAAACCACAAAGTAAATTGTGGATTGACGAAATCAAGCCAAATAAGCAGATCCATGTTAACCACCAGAATTTTTATATTGTACGACACTCAGAGTAAGAAACGAAGTGAATTTGTAATATGCACACAAAAATAAAAAGAAATCCAACACATTTCATCCCGAACTTTGAACATTCACTATTTTCACAAAATGAGCAAGCAATTTATGCTCATTTCCTTAGAACATCATAGATAATCTTTAGAACAATACGCATAGTGATGCCCAGGATGATATCTCATTTCAAATGTCTTGGTTTCGAGTTTATTATCACTGATTCACAACTATACCATGTTTGAGATAACAAATAGACAGTTAACCATAGTTTCTTTGGGAGAGCTGCCCATATAATCATGCAATTGGAATACATCAGAAATTTGTTCTTGATAAGCTGGCTTGGGATACATGTAGGCAGAGTAGATTGTATCAAAAGACAGGGGGAGGAGGGGGAGCAAGAGAGAGGGAGAGAGACAAACCTTTCCTCAGCATGAGATCGCTTGCTTCCTTTCTTCTCCTCAGAAATACCATTAGGAATTCCCTTCAAAATCCAGACACACACAATGAATTGCAAACACACTATACAAAAACCTAATGACCTCAAACTACCAAATGTGTAAAACTTACCATCCCTTCTTTCCATTTTATATTAGTCGCGGTGATTTTTGTTACTCCCTCCTCCAGGAACGTGAAGGTCTTTGTGAGGTTAGTATCTTCAAAATACGGATTGGGTTTGAATTTCTGCACGGATATATTTTAGAACTCAGTGTTTTTGCCACATTAAAACTCTCTAAGGTGGGGGAGAAAAAAAAACTCACAAATGTGATAGAGTAACCAGATTTCACATCTTTGAAATCTTCCACTTCAAGATTAGTTAGATACTTGAAAACCTAACACAACAGAAGGCCATAGAAATATGAGAAAGATCATATCAAATATTTGAATTATGTATAGATGATGCTTAAAATAAACTTATGCATTGGAATAAATTACAGTCAAGATTGTGAATGAACATATCAGAACAAGTAATTTATCTGTTGACAATGAAACCCATGTTTGAGTCACCATGGAGTTTTTATCAGAATTGAAAAGTGGCTTTCCTTTATCATGTTTCTAAAAGGAAAAAAAAATTGTATTGCCACATTAACAGCTTAACTGAGAGGAGCTTTCAGAAAGTTCCCAATTTAGACAATGTAAGATTGACCGAGCAAGTCTCAAAATATAAAGTGGAGCATTCAGATGTGAACAGAGGGAATATCATGTTATCTTAATCTTAGACAAAGCAAAGGTAGAGACACGAAACCTTTTGGTCTTCTTCAGTCAAGAGTTCAGTAAGGGCAGGATGACTCATAAACTGCAAGTAGAAGTAAATGCATATCAATCAGAAAGTACTTCCCAGCAGTGGCAAGGCCTTCCGCCTGCTAGTACTACTGTACTACATATAAGCTCTAAGAGAATTAATTGTTGTAACTTATAAACACTAACCGCCGTCAACCAGAAATCAGGAATGCACTTGATGACGTCATTTCGCTTATCATAGACAGGCTTCCGTATCTCATTGTACTGTTGTTCCAGTTCCAATACTTTTTCACTTGCTTCTTCGTTGATCTGAAAGCACAAGAACATAAATTGGTTGTTTCACTGGCATCAAGTCCAGTGCTAATTGTAGATATGATTATAATTTATAGCAAGACACTAATGGTTGTTTTTTCCCTGTTTGAAATTCGGTCTGAAACAAATCTGAGATCAACAATCAAGGTGTAGAATCTTCCTTATGAAAGAACGTGGCTCTGATTACTCAACTTTGATCATGACAAGGGTGTAAAGTGCAGATCTGGGTCCCATTTACTTACAACACAAAAGGTTCATCAAGAAACTTACTTTGTGAGCCTAACTGTTAGGAAGTAATAAAGCACGGTAACTAGATATTGCCAAATTCATATATTTGTGAAAAAACACATACAGAGACAATGCAAGTTCAAAGCTAATTTTCTTCATCCATTATCTTAAACTTACACAGCGACTCAGCTAATTATATCTTTATGAATTTCAATAATTGTTATATGTTAAGGGTCTCTCGTTATAATTTCAACTGTCATAGTCATTTGCATTCTCTTGGCTTTATCAACAAGGATTGGGCTAACAATTATTGAGGCACGATGAATAAAAATTCCAGGCCCCTTCAGAAAATTCAAGTATAAATTAAGAAGAAAAAAATAACACCCCAGGTTTTCAGACAGGAGAAAATAAATTTTGAACAGAAAAAATAAAAAGCAAGTAGAATTACCTTTTCAAGATCCTCTTGAATTGCCTGAAGCTTTTCAACAGATTGAACGAGCTCTGCATCAATGACTTCCGCCCCATTCTTTTCTTCCTCAATTTCTCCCGATCTTTGCTTCTTTCCTTTTTCTGCTCCCATTTCTGATCAAGTTCACAAATTTACAGCAAAAGTTTTGATCTTTTGTGTATTTTCAATTGCTTTTGGGAGGCCTTTGCTTAAACCCTAAATAAACCCTTTGCTGCTGCCCTCAGCAATAAGAGAAAAGGTGGGTGCCTCCAATTGCCTTTTAGATGAGAGAGTTACAGAGGGGTTTAGGGTTTGGGGGGTAAGGAGTGCAATTATGGAAAGTAAAGGGGCAATAAGAAAATTAAATTATTCTATTAAACATTTTTTTCCTTTCTTTCTTTAAGCAACATTCAACAGTGATCAACATTGAAAGATGAATTAATTTTATTCCAAAAAAGAAAAATATATTAATTTGTATTTTCTTTTTGTCTGACTTTATATAAATAGTTTTATGTATTGATTTTAGTTTTTATTAGTTACAAGTTTCACACATAAAAAAATTAAAAAACAAAAACGTTTTTATAAAGATAATATTTTGTATCAATTTGTTAAGTGTAGTTTAGTTAATAAACAAAATCATGATTGTGGTTTCGAAAAAAAATAATGTGCAGTTTTGCGACTTTTATGATTCTATATAATTTATTTTAATTAAAGTTATTTTATCGATATTTCTAATGCACAAATCAAATTTTAATAAGTTTAATTTTTAGTCTACTTTTAAATGTATCAATTAATCATTTATATATATATATATATATATATATATATATATATAGGATATAGATCAAATAGAGATAGGGCCTTGATGTGAAAAGTAGGGACAATTTTCAGCCTTTGGATCTGATGAGGTGGACGGTTAGATTTAATTCCAGGATTTGATTTTTTAATTTCTGAAGTTATGCTTTTTTTTATTTTTTTGTAAAGTAAGGGTAATGTTGTATTTTTGTTATTAATATGTAGATTTCCACATCTTTGGAAATAATAACCGTCCATATCTCATGAAATCGTCTGTATACAAATCACAATTGCTTCCCTAGGTTCTTCCGATAACTCAAAAGGCCCTAGAAATTTTGAGGAGGCGGCGACGATTACGAAAGAACCGACTGCGATATCGTGAACGGCGGGGACGATTCCGGCGACGGTGATGAATGCGGATTGAATTCGCAAGAAGGGGTGGAATTTTTAATCTCCGTCATCGGTGGGAGCGTTCGACGAGGCGAAAAGAGATGGGAAGGAAAAAATCGGGTACGTTTTTTGGGGTAAATCCATGTTTAGGATGAATTTGCTGGAAAAAATTCAAATAGGATAGAAATTTTGAATGCTTGCGACATCTTCAATAAATCAATTTAATACAGAGATTTTATAGAGATTTGATAATTGAGGGATTGTACACATCAGGGGTTGATGCTGCTGATTCGTAATCGATAAATTCTCTAGTTTTTGTAGACAAAAATGAAACGAAAAGGGTAATCGTTAATGCCGATTTAGTGAATTCCTGATTTCATATCAATTCTTTATTTCATATGTTTCAAATTGATTGATAGATTGTTCAATAGTAGTATCTTCTACGTGCAGAGTATATTTATTTTTTAGTGGTGGGATGTAGCATTTATGAATTTGGTATGAAGCATGGTATATTTTGTGTTTACAGCATTTTATATTGCAGGATTATAACTAGTTCGCGTTCCCTTTTATTTTTTAGTGGTTTTGTTAATTCATATTAGTGTTATTGTAGCATGTTTTTATGTTATTGAAAGCACTGAAAAATACGAGTAGTAGCATTAAATAGTTGTACGGTTTTTTTCTCAGGCCTGATTCACCCAGTCAAGGTGTTGTCGAAATGTCGCCTGGTGGAACGTCAAAGGTATATATTCCACAGTGTAATATTTCAATGAAGCCATTTGTCAAGCAGATTTTCCGTGAATGTGGAAAAGATGAGCAAGCCAATGAGTAAATGCAGGGCTTGTGGCGAAAAAGGCCATCATGATTCGAGGAATTGTCCAGGAAAAAAATGATTTAGGTTTACTTTTGTTACACATGTTTCATTTTTAGTTTAGAGTTGTTTTTATTTTTGTTTTTTTTTAAATTGTGTTGTTATAGATGTCACGGTTTGGGTATTTGTTTTTTATTTTTGTACAGTATTAACGGTTCATTATAATTATTTTATTTTGTATATCAATATTACGAAGCATTTAGTTAATGCATACATAGCATCAACAGTAGCATTTATATAATTTTGTGCGCATGAATATTTCATTATATTGAAGTGTATGAAGCATTATTGTGAATTGTTAGTAGCATCGGTGTTTCATATATCTCACAGTAACGTAATTTAAACATGTATGAATATATTTAGTGTGAAGCATTATATTGAAGCGTATGAAGCATTATTTGGAAGTGTTAGTAGCATCGGTATTCCATATATAGTATAGTAACAGAATTTAAACATTTTTGAGATATTTAGTTTGAAGTATTACATTGCAGAGTATGTAGCATTATTTTGAAGTGTTAGTAGCATCGATTTGTTAAACATCACACAGTTACATAATTTAACATGTTATTCGATGTTTTATATATTCGTATTACTTTTTCTTCTTTTATGGTAAAAGACCAATATATAGCATAAAACGAAATGATCCCAGTTAGAAGTTAATTCAACTTAAATGTTATTAATCCTAATTATTATTATAAAATGTACGAGTCATGTGAAATAAGAACAATATGAAGTAAACAAGAGAATTAAGTATAAATCTGTAGTCCCAACAAGGTTCCAAGTAGATAAAACACGAGAACTCAACCAATCTGATCAATCAACACATAAGCAATAAACAAACCAACTATGTATGAGTAGTTCAAAAACCAACGTTTAACAAAAACCATTGAAACAGTTTTTCCATGTGGAATATTCACATGTCTCCACTCAGAACATCATTCACAATGGGATATTTTTTCTTAGAGATGGATGCAAAAGCCGACTTCGCGCTTCTTTCAACTGAGGCGGCATGTTCGTTCAAACCGACGAAAGAATACTGCCACAATATTTGATGAGCAGCACATTCATTTGCCAGACATTCCCTTTCTCTAGATTGCACTTCCAAGCATTGACAGATTGCTCCATATAAGTCTCCATGTGCCGCATAGCGTATACGCCGCAATCGTTGTTGTTCTCTGTATCGCGCTAAGTCATCTCTAGCCTTGCTATGCATGCGCGTCTAACCATTAATGACTTCGTCTTCATACCCTCCGTGTATAGGTAGTCAGCGAACACTGTTTGCTGAAGGACACGACAATGTTTTTATTTAAACAAAACTTGTATTCATTTGCTCTTTAACAATTTAGAAGACATTATATTAGGAATCATGCAAATCAACAAACTAATGCATATATAGCATCAACAAGCATAATTCGTAGCACTAATGCACACACCATTTTAAGAAGTTGAACCCTATTTAGCAAATATATTGAACCATATTTAGCAAATATATTCTAAAGTATCTTCAAATAGGGTCATAAATAGCATTAGAAATCTTGTTTAGCGATGAACACCACCACTATCACTCAGTAGCATCAACCATCACCAACAATCATAACAGATAAATTTAAATAGCATCGTAGTACTGCTTCAGTAGCATATATAATCTAATTGGGCACAAAATGCAAATCTAACTAAGTACCTGTGAACCGAAAACATTGTACATGTGAACCGAAAATAGTTCTTAAGTAGCATTCAAACTTCAAATTCATAATAAAACATACACAAATATTTATAACTAGCGTCTGTGCCTATGCACAGCTACAATTCATCATACACGCTTAATCTTTCATTCTTGTTATCATAAGCAACAACAAAATGAATTCAAATTATATGTACAACATCATATCAAGTCAAAATAATTATAACACAAATTAATCCCCAATAAAACCACAAATTAAACACAATTTTAATAGCATTATTGCAATTTATAATCAAACCCACGAATCTATGAAATCAGGAATTCACTAAATCAGCATTCACGATTACCCTTTTCGTTTCATTTTTGTCTACGAAAACTAGAGAATTTATCAATTACGAATAAATAACATCAACCCCTGATGTCTAAGCACAATCCCCCCAATTATCAAATCTCTATAAAATCTCTGTATTAAATTGATTTAGTGAAGATGTCGCAAGCATTCAAAATTTCTATCCTATCTGATTTTTTTCCAGCAAATTCATCCTAAACATGGATTTACCCCAAAAAACGTACCCGATTTTTTCCTTCCCATCTCTTTTCGCCTCGTCGAACGCTCCCACCGATGACGGAGATTGAAAATTCCGCCCCCTTCTTGCGAATTCAATCCGCAGTCATCACCGTCGCCGGAATCGTCCCCGCCGTTCACGATGTCGCAGTCGGTTCTTTCGTAATCATCGCCGCCTCCTTAAAATTTCTAGGGCTTTTTCAGTTATCGGAAGAACCTAGGGAAGCAATTGTGATTTGTATACACACGATTCGTGGATTCCTTATATCTCGCCATACTGGTTCCAGAATTTATGGGATATTGATTTTACAGAAATAGCCTCCATGTTTAAATAATAATTAAAAATTCGGTTATTACCATTTAAAATCCTTCTAATCTCATCCATCCATCTAATATAATTGTAGGGATCAGATTTGTCCCTAATTTTCACACCAAGACTTATCCTTAGAATAACCAACCCCTATATATATATATATATATATATATATATATATATATATATATATATATAGGGGTGAGTTCAAATAGGAACCAACCCCCCTGAAGGAACCCAGGAACCAATCAAATTCAAGGATTTTGATGACATGGCGGATAAAAAAGCAGTTGATGACATGGCGGATAAAAAAGCGGTGGCATAGTTTTAAATATGTAAAATTCGAATTATAAGGGGTAATTCCAGATTTTTTTTAATAAAGTAATGACATCTTTTAAAAAAATTCCTAAAAACTTTAAATAATCATAACTTATTCGTTTTTTTTATCCAATTTACGCAAAAAATATATCAAATTAAAGATTTTTTTCATGCTCTTTCATTTAATATCCATAATGCATATGTTTATTTGAGCAAAAATTGATGAAAAATACAAAAAACTATTTTTCACGTATATTCAACTCGCAATTGTCAGATATTTGCTAATATGATATCACAATATTGCTCATATCTTGTGTTTATGTTGCTAACATGAAATTTTTTATGCACGACTTTGAATTTTAAGTTGCTTTCATGAGAAAATAGTTAAAGTATGAGCTATATATAGTTAAGTTCATAAACAATTATAACTTTATCAATGCTTAATATTATTTTGAAAACTTGTAATATTTGAGAATTTAAGTCATGCTAGCATATCATTATTCACATATTAGCAATGTGTTACTAACATATTAGCAAATTAATAGTCACATATTAGCAGTGTGTATATTCTCTAACATATTAGCAATATGTTATATGTATAAATGATGTTACACAGTATTATTTTAAATATGGTCCAATGTTATATGTGTGGTATTTAATACGTGTCAATTTAATATTATGATCTCGTCAAGTTAGCAATATGAGTCTATCTCATGATAGCAACAAAATCTGTTGATGTTAGCAATATACATCTTTCATGTTAGCATATTAATATAACGCCGGAAAAGACAACGGTTTTAAAGTGTTGTCTATTTAATTCCGGAAATTGGGCCCAAAATCCGAAAAAACATAACAGAATTTCTAAATTACGAAAATAACCCCGCTTTCATTAAGTTCTCAAATATTACAAGTTTGCCACCTTACTTTGACTAAATTATGATCATTAGATCTAATCAAATCTAAGGTTAGAATTGGTTCCTAGGTTCCTTCAGGGGGAATTGGTTCCTATTTGATTCTTCCTCTATATATATATATATTGCTAATTTTATATTTTAAGCACCATCTGAAATTTATCATTAATATTTTTTTTTACTTATCAATTCAAACTTATTTTATAATAATAAGAGTTCGATATACACTAATGAAAAATATATACCAATCACTAAGAATAATATAAAAGATCATTTACCTGGCCAATTTTTTGCTCTATATAAAAGATATGGCTTGTATGTTGAAATCGAATCGGGTGAGAATTGAATGAAATCAACAATTAAATAATAATAGGAATTGAATTGAATGAATTTTAACATTGTTATGATTGATATCCACGAGAAATAAGATATGAATAAATTGACTTTTGTGAATTGATTTTATTATAAAAATACATGATTTTGCTTAAATTGGTAATAAAACACATGAATTTGCTTAAAAATTAAATGACAAAATTATCCTTGAAAAGATGTTATATTTTAAAAAATATATTATTGAATATTATGTGATTTTCGTCTTATTAACATTTGTGAAAAATTGAGTATCATTCTAGTAAGTAGTAAGTATTTCACAACCGATTAGTGAGTAAAGAGTTTTCTATAATATAGTAGTAGATTTTTGAAATATTGTAGAATTTTATGAATTATAAATAAATTATTAATGAATTTTTTAAAAATTTCATGATTTTTTCAAATATAAATATTTTATTTATATCTATCGTCAAACATTTTTGACGTTTTTCCATTTTTTTAAAAAAACTTTTGAGTTTTTATTTAGTTTTTTAAATATTTATTTCATTTTATGTTTTCTAGAAAAAATATTAAATTTATTATCATTTTTTATAAATTATTTTAAAGATATCTAAATACACCACTAAATTTTTTTTATACACCACACATTTTATTTTATTTTTTTAATTTTTACTTTATACACCACAATCAAAGTCCTATTTGCCCTTTCATTAAAAAAATAAAATTATAATTTGTAATTATGAAAAAAAGTGAGAATATAAAAGCAAATGTCATCTTTCCAGTTTCCTCCACCGCCACCACCTTCTTCCTCCTTCCTCTACACCGGCCACCATCTTCCTCCCAGCATTGGCCTTCTTACTTCTTCATCTACACTGGTCCTAATTCCTCCCTCTCCTTCATCCTTCCTTCTTCGCTACCAATCGTGAATCTTGCCTCTTCCACCAACCTTCTCCGACTAGACTACAGTACTGATGGAATTTTTTAAAAAGTTCAAGTTATTGTAACAAAAACGAAATCATAACGAAATTGAACATGTTTTTTGAAGCTTAGGAAAGAGATTAGAACTGTAAAGTTCGAACAAGGGTTGAGGGAGGAGAAGAAGGTCGCAGTGCTCACCAGAATTTACGTCGAACTTGAATCTGTTTTTTTTTTTTTTTTTTTTTGGCTTTCCATTATTTTATGTTAAATTCATGGTTCTGAATTTGAAGAAATGGGGGAAAAGAGATAGAAAAAGTGGTTGAGGGATTTGAAGAAATGGGGGAAAAGAGATAGAAAAAGTGGTTGAGGGATGAAGAAGAGAGGCGGGCGACTGGGGGGGGGGGGGGGTTGAGGGGGGAAGAAGATAAGATAACATCTTTCTTTTTTTTTTTTCTTTTTTTTCTTTAATTAATTTTTAAATTAAACAAATTTAATTAAAAAGGATATTTAGGTAAATTAATAATTATTTATTTTTTAATTAAATTTAATGATGGTGTATAAAGAAAATTGTGTGGTGTATTTAGAAACACCTTTATTTTAAAGTCCTGAAAATCTCCTTTTTTAAACTTACGTAAAAAAAATCATCTAAACTACTGAAATTATTTTCATTTACCTTTTCTTATTTGAATGGGGGGAGTTATTTTTATTAAAAAAAAAAAGAAAGAAAAAGTGATCCGTCCTACACCTAGAAATACGCCGCCCCCTTCGCGAAACATTCCCATTTCCTGAACCTCATCCCTCAACACACACTACCATGTACAACATACACAAGTGTGTGTGTGTGTGGTCCTTTTTTTTTTTTTTTTTTTTTTTGGAGTTGGGATCGAAATATCGAATAGATATATAGTTTTTGAAAATTTATCTATTTATTTGAAAAAGTTGACGGTTAATTATGTACATGCATGAGCATATTATTAATAAATGCATCGGATTTAGCATTGATAAATGATAATATAATTAAATTAAATCATTTTGTTGAAGAACTAGTGGCCAACGAAAACAAAAATGGTAGATCACTCACCTTTTACTTGTTTGAGTCCCAAGTCCCAACTGAATAAACCAGGAAACTAACATATTACAATTGGAATATCTAGAATATATATATTCATGTATTCGTTACTTGAAATCCCCAGGCCAGCTACCATCTATCATATTTTAGTTTTATGTTGGGCTTCGTATATTAATTAGTAAGATAAACTATAAATAGAATATTCGAAAACAAAACAAAATTCATTAAAATTAAGCAGAAAATCATCACCATCATGTGTGTGTGGATGATGATCACGATCACCATCAAAGTAATCTTCAATCACATTTCAGAGTCGGCTGCAGTGAGACAAGAGAAAATTCATGACACTTAATAGGGTTTATTCTGATTTTTAGAGGTAACACTTAGGGTATGGTTGGTATGATGGAATGGAACGAGAATGAAATCACATTCCCACGCTCATTCCCATTCCCATGGCTGCTATAATTTTTTCAATTGGGAATGGTTGTTCCCAAAGGAATCACAATACCATGAATACAAGATTAGCCGTTACTCCCGCTCTTGTGGTATTATGTATTCCCGATTATCAAAATAAATTTTATTTTTTATTTTGTAAAACTATACTTTATTTTTTTGTATTGACAAATGAAATCTCATATTTTTATAAAATATTCTATTAAAAAATAAATTTATGAATTTTTTTTAAGAACTCATTAATAATTTATTAATGATTCATAAAATTTTGTAATATTTCACAAAATATACAAACCCGCTAATCATTAGTTAAATACTTATTAAAAGTATACTCGATTTTTCACAAATGTTAATAGAGTAAAAAAATCGCATAATATTCAACAATATGTTATTAAAATATACTAGTATCTTTGAAAGAATGATAATTTGTTATTTAGAACTAAATAAGTCAATTCGTGTATTTTATTTATTAATTAGATATTGTTATAATAAAATCAATTCAAAAATATAAGTTTCATTCCTATCTTAATACTTGTGATACCAGCCAAAGGAATGACAAATTTATTCCATTCCATTCTCATCATCATTCCATTACTAAGTTCATTCCATTCTCATCACCATTCCATTACTAAGTTCATTCCATTCTCACTTGATTCCATTCTGACATACCAGCCATCTCCTTAAAGCAACATCCACCGATGGCGGGTATTCCCGGTGGGCTTGTCGCTGGAGTGAATCGTATGGAATAATCCTTGATGATATGTTTTGGATCTGGAATAGATCAGAGCTGGCATCACTGGCCACGTCATCATCGCGTGGGCATAATTATTCCCCCTTCAATGCTTGTATAGAGTTGCTGGATTCTTCTAGAACTACTACTTCTCTCTCTTCCTCATACTGGTGATTTTAGGAAAGTTTTATGCTGCCCCCAAATGGTGCCCATCAGTTGTGCTTTTCCGACACATGTCCCTCTTTTTATTTTCATTTTGCATTAATTTTTAATGTGCCAAAATACAACATATTTTGCAATAAATACGGCCAATTGTAGAAATCAATTTATCTTGCGTTAAGCATTGAGAAAATAGATGTTTGTGTATTATTTAGTTGATCAATCAGAGAATCAAAATCAATATAAGTGATGTTTCTACAGCTATTTATACATCAAAGAAATGGAGCGAAGCTCCCATTTCATCTCTCATAAGAAACACAAAATAGATCTACGGTTATTATGTTGGATCCTAGTAGTCGGAATGAATCTACGACTACAGTCGTGCAGGATCATCACATGGTGGATCGATGACGTGGCAAACGTGTGGTCCTGCATTAGAAGCACCATGTATGATAAGCACCATGCAGAAGATAGAAGGCGGAAGAGAGAAAACCATGCATGCAGAGTACGACCAAAACTTACTTGGAAGGTGACTCTGAAACATCAATGCACGAGCAACTTGGAGAAGATGCTTGTGCTTTCGCTCAACCACACCATTCTGTTGTGGTGAATAAACGCAGCTCCTCTGATAATGTATGCCTTGATCCTTGAATAGATGTTGCGTTGTAGCACCCATAAATTCAGAACCATTATCCGTCCTAATTGTTTGAACCTTCGTATTAACACTACAAAAAAAACAGCTTCTTGTGACGGCATTTTTTGTCACTATATATATTAAAATTGTCACTAAAACTACTTAGTGACAACTTTATTGTTTGTGGCTATAGAAACCGACACTATAAATTATAGTGACAACATAAAATAATCGTCACTATAACTTAAACTATAGTGACAGACATTCTCGTCAGTAAAAACAGATGTTTTAGTCACAAAAAATATTTGTCACTATAATTGAAGTTTATAGTGATGATATAATATTTGTCACTGTAATTGAAGACTTCAGTGACAATAAATATTTGTCACTAAAAATCTATAATATAGTGACATTAAATAATAGTCACTAAAACTATTTAATTTAGTCACATGCTATTATCATCACTAAAATATATTTTTATAGTCACTTATAATGCTCGTCACTAAATCTTGGTTTAGTCACATTCAATTGTTGTCAATAAAACAAAATTCTATAGTCACAAATATATTTCATCACTAAAACATGTTAATTCAGTCACTAAAATATTAAATTTTAGTGACATGGTTTCTTGTCACTATAATTTCTATCACTATTTGTTAATTTATAGTCACAAAAATAAAATTTATAAATCATCACAATACTAATATAATAACAAGAATTATATTATCACTAAAGCTACAACTTTTGTCACTATAATATTCGTATATCATTTTTTAAAAATTAGAATAGCCTCAATTGATTTATTGTTTAATCCATTGATGTGATAATAATTTGTCCACACTTTTATTCATAATAATATATATAAATATATATTATTGGGAGAAAAAAATATAAAAAATTAATCATCATTTAACTAACAAGATAAGATTCATATCAAAGCAAAATAACATTCATTAGTATAAATAACTAAACATGACATAACGAGTTCAAAAGTAACTTACTGTTTACAAATTGAAATCAAATAACTAAAAAAAACAATGTACAATTAAACAAGAATTATAAATCAAACTAATTAAACTATTATAAAATCCATTCATGAATTCGAACTTATGCACTTTGTGGATATGAAACCTGTAATTTGATCAAGAGAAAATAGAAATGACTAATATATAATAAGTGATGCAATAATTCATAAAAAATGGTTAACTTATAATTATAAAGCATGTATATAGATACTAAATATATATAAACATACTCACACTTGATAGAATTCGGATTTTGGCTATTTTGATTGAAGCTTTGAAGTAGAGCAGGGAGTTGAACTTTCAAAAGAGCTTCAACTTGAGCTTGTATATTCATTTCTTGGTTGCTAACTTGAGCTGCTATGGACTCTAATTGGGAGGTTATGACTTCATTTTGTTTTCTTAACTCTTCATTCTCTTTTTGTATTTCAACATTAATTCTTTCTCCTCTTTTAGAAGCTGGTTTCAAGCAATCTCCATAAGCACGTAGTCGGCTAGATTTTTCTTCCCCAAGAACTTTCACAAAAGCTTCATCCTCAGACATGGGATATTCACCATTCTCAATTGGTTCAGATTGTAATCTAAGGAGTTCCTCCTGAATAATTCAATTTATATTAGTATGTATCATTTCATAATTATGTGGATACAATCACAATTGACAAGTGTACTTACATAAACTTCTTTTGAAGCTTCACCAGTCCATTATTTTTTGTCATTATTATATCAACGCATTCTCCATGCAGTTGTTCGATTGGGCTCCTCTCCAGTCTCAGCATCACGCTATCAATTAAAAAAGTTAGAATCATAAGTATTTCAAAGCTATTTCCATTATTAGATAAGTCTATTTCAATTACTAAGTTTCTACAAGTAAGAAATAATAAACATCAGCCTTTAATATTTAGATTTTTGCAACAAAGAAAAAAATTAATAAAGTCAACTAACATAACGTGAATTTCAAATATCATGATTAAAAATGAAAATATTTCATGAATATCATGAACACATTGAGTTGGCCTACTTGGATGGAGCTAAATCTATCTAGCTATGTTATTTCATGCCGCAAGAGTTCCGAAGGTGTTTTGCTAATGGTTGTGACCATATCCATTTTAGAATTCTTTATGTTTAAATCTTAAATTAAAACAAAAGACTATTGTAAAATGAGCATGAGCACGCCTACTCTTGAATAAGGTCTAGATGAAGGAATTTCACAGTGGACGTGATCATGCCCATCACCGGAACTATTTACCACTCGTTCTGGAGATGTTTTTATAATGGGCGTGATCATGTCCATTTTTGAATTCTTTATGCTGAAGTCTTAAAATAAAACAGAAGACTATTGTAAAATAAATATGATCACGCCTATTCTAAAAATAAGATCTAGTTGAAGCAATTCACAATTGACGTGATCACGCCCATCACCGAAACTATTTATCACTCGTTCTGGAGATATTTTGGTAATGGGAGTGATCATGTCCATTTCTGAATTCTTTCTGTTGAAGTCTTGTAATAAAACAGAAGACTATTGTAAAATATATATGATCACGCCTATTCTAAGAATAAGGTCTAGTTGAAGCAATTTCACAATTGACGTGATCACGCCCATCACCAAAACTATTTACCAAACAACTCCAAAAATAAAATTATCAACTAAAAATATACTTCTATGTTCTAAATACTCAACAATATACACATATTCAATCCCAATTTTTCTAGCAAAATTTAAGTCATCCATCATCAAACGTACCTTCATTCCCATCCACATCTTCCTCTTTCCATCGATCAGAATATCCCTCCAACAAGCATATTGAAGAGGTGCATGTTGTTTGACTATCACACATGCTTCGGTTCTGAAATCTTTAGCATTTTCTCCCACAATTTGATTTCTTATAGGATGAATAACAATATTTAATTTTTGTGTCTCACCCCTTTTTTTTTGAACTGAGAGACCTCTGGTCACGCCTCGTACATTCCGTTTGGATGACCCTATAAGAAACCAAACCATTAGTTAGGAATCCCAAATAAAAAAAATATATTGAAACCATGAAGTAATTAAAACCAGTTATAATTTGTTCTTGGGTTTGTGCTTGCTCTGAAGACTCTTCTCCTACATATTCTTCCATCACTGGAAGAGGAAACAAATTGTGTTAATCACGGAATATACAAAACTTGGGTTCTAAATTGTGATTGCACATGAAATACAAATAAATTGTAATTGCACATGAAATACAAATTCTGGAAAAAGAAAAGAACAGAAAAAATAAAACCGTACCTCTGGAATTTTCTTTGGTGCTTGCCACATTATTTAAAACTACATAAATTAAATTTCATGCCTTTACTTTTGAGGTTGCTAGAGATTAGGACTTGAGATAATGGAAGTTAATTAGTGGAGGAGAAGAACGTGTCGATGGAATCGCTATTGCTGAAAATAAAAGGCGCCATATATTGGCGGTAATTGAATTATTTCACTCCGTGAGAATTCTATTTGTTGAAGGAAATATATTTGAGTATATCTATTTGATTATATTTAAATTTTTTATTATTTTTGGGTTTATTAATTTAGTTTTTATAATTAAAATTAGTTTTCTAGATATGGCAAAGAGATCGAAATCAAAGATATGATTCATTGAATAATTATACATGAATCGATTATTTATTTAATTCAATTTAATATAATTTATCAATTAGTAACAATCAATTTAACAAACATTTTTATTAAGTAAATTCATTATCCATTATATTATAATAATAATAATAATAATAATAATAATAGTATAAATGACTATTTGAAACTTTTATTGATAGATTATAGGATGCATCTCTAGATCATTCAATTCATAGATTTTTCTAATGATTGCATGTTAATCGAGGAATTGAATTAATCATAATAATGGTGCATCCAATAAATAATTAATGTTTACAAATAGAATATCCAACCCATATGAAATTTTGGTACTATATGTACATGTTGCACTTTTAAATTATAATTTTTTTTCATATTTTGTTTTAAAATTTAGTTTAATCAGTATTTCTCCCGTACGTTACACGGATTTAAATATTTATAAATTAATATTTTAACTTTGAATGTGGCCAAAATGTAAATGACTCGGAAAATATTGTGGATCTTAATTATACTCAAAATAATTTTATGTGATTATACAAATATTACATGGTTGGTTAGAGACCTCCATATATATATTAATAATTACATTTAACATTTGAAAACATATAATTATATACATAATTTTACCAAATATCACAACATTAGTTAAATAAAAAATTAAAAATTAGTAACCATGATTATCAATATAGTTTATTAATTTTTCAAAGTACATAAATAAATATACTATGGTTGATGTAAATCACCAATCCATTTATCTCCACCTCTTACACAAATGCACACCGAGATAGAAAGCTTTAAAACACTAAAGATAATTGTGAACCATAATAAATGTTTAATTAGAAAAATATTATATAAAGTAATTAATTTGAAGTGTTTTGAGGAAAACTTTATTTATAAATGCAAAACAACTATGATTTGAAGGATCATAATTTTCATGAGGAAATATAGTCATTGGGAGTGAATAATTCTTTTAATATTATAATATGGAAGTGAATAAGTGACAAAATTCAAAAGCATATAAATAAGTTCAGAATACATAAGGATGCTATCAATTACAATATTAAATAACCTACACTTACAATATTATATAAGTAGAAATAGTGTTAAAATTAATAAAATAAATAGTGGACTTGACTATAGCTAAATGTTAAAAAGAAATAAAAGAAAGAAATAAGAAAGTTACAATATTAAATTAATAGAACTAATGCTAATTATCAAAATATATGGCGGACTTGATATGTACCTAAAAAATATTATGTACTAAAATATAAAAATTAGAAATGGTATAAATAAAAGAAAAGAATGGAAAGGGAATTGAAAAAGAAAAAGAAAGAGAAGAAGAAGAAAAACAATTAATGTTAATTATCAAAATATATGGTGTCCTTGATTATGTACATAGAAAATATTAATTACTAAAAGAAAAAAAAATGAAAATGTGTAGATATAAAAGAAAAATTGAAAACAAAAAAAAAATGAAAAGGAGAAAAAAGAGAAAAATCCAAAGGAAAAAATGAAAAAGAAAAGGAAATTCATGTTAATTATCTAAATAAATATTGATCACGTACCTAATAAATATTAATAATAAAATTGGAAAGTGTAAAAGTAAAAGAAAATACGGGAAAGGAACATAAAGAAAAATAAAAATGAAAAAGAATGAAAAAGAAAAAGAATCAATGTTAATTATTAGAAAAATGTGGGTTCATCAAGAAAAAAAATGAAAAATGATAGAAATAAAAGAATAGATTCAAAAGAAAAAAATAGAAAAAAAAAACAAAAAGGGATAGATTGAAAAAAGAATTTTTTTTTAAAAGAACGAAATAAATAAATAAAAAAAATCTAAAGGAAAAGGAATTTAAGAGAAAAAGCAGTTGACATGATTCAAACCCTGCCCAAAGTAAATGTTAACATGCCATATGATGATGATGATGACGACGATGATGACAAGGAAGAAGATAATCTAAATGAAAGTGAAGATGATTTTTATTTTTATTAATGGATCTATAGTTTTATGTTTGCTACATCAATTTCTTATATTAATTTTATGATAAGGATTTTTAAGATCATATTTTTATTTATTTTGTAACAAAATTATCTCATCCGTAAAAACATTTAATCATTTAGTGACAATGTTATGTTGACATTTAAAATAAAGTATTACATAATAGTGATGATACAATTTGTCATCAGTATTTTGCATTACATTAGTGACAATGATTATTTTCGTCTCTCATTAAAAAAATATAAAAAACTTAGTGGCGATAAATGACACATAAACTACATTTTATTTTGTGAAAAAACATAATTATCATTAATGTAGAGGTGTTTTCAGTGACAAAAATAAAATTGTCACTCACTCCCCCACTAACATAATAAATTGGTGCAAAATATATAGTGACAATATATATTGACAACAAATAAATTTGTCATAAATTCTATTTTTTGTGACGGAAAGAATTATTGTCACTACATAGTACTTTTCAGTCTCAAAATTTAATCGTCACTAGCTTCCCGCCAACTATATAGTGACAACAAATACTACAACTTATTAAATTGACACTATTGATCACTTATTTATTTTTTTTGCGACGAGAGTAATTATTGTCACTATAGAAGTATTTTTAGTGACAAAATCACGATTGTCACTGATATAGTCATCACAAATGACTTATTTTGTGACGAGAATAAATATTATCACTGTAGAGACATTTTTAGTGACAAAATCACGATTGTCACTAACAAAGTCATCACTAATATTTATTTTATGACGAGAATAATTGTTGTCACTGTAGAGGCATTTTTAGTGACAAAATTACATTTGTCACTAGCATTGTCGTCACAAGAAGCTGTTTTTTTTTTGTAGTGTAAATTGGGTTTGTACCATGAGGAAGAAGCTAAATAAGATCCTGTATATCTGTCCTTTGTCGTGTAACAAGTAAGTCCAGGTAGAACGATTGTGATCCTCCACTATAGTTAAAAAATAAGAAGCATTAGCAACATTAGGCTCATGATAGGGTCCCCAAAGATCGGCAAATATGAGTTCAAATGGTTTCTGACTTCTTTTGTGTGATGCTGGAAATGGTAACCATTGTTGCTTAGACTTGAAGCAGATCTCACAATCTCTTAGTTCATCAAAATCTGTATCGGGACATATTCTCTTCAGGTGTAAAAGATGCCTCATTGTGCTGGTGGAAGGATGTCCCAAGATGTTATACCCATGCCTTAGAGTCATGGTAGGAGAAGTACTACTAGAGCAAACTATCTCTGCAGGTATATGTTGTACCACATATAGTTTCCCTTTCATTTTACCTATACCAAGAAATTGATCTTTGTGGTGGCTTTGGATGAGACAATGAGAAGGCAAAAAGAGTACTTTGCCATCAATATCTTTGGTCAACTCTCCAACATATATAAAGTTATGGTAAAAGTAGGAGCAAAAATGACATTCCTCAGAACTAAGTGTCTGTGAGTTTCACCTCTCCTGCATAATTTGCAATAACACTTGAACCATCCGGTAGGTATATTCTTTGTGCCTCATCTAAGTTTCTGAGAGTGTGTATCAATTTAATATTGTAGCACATGTGTATGATGGCTCCAAAATCGATAATCCATTCACTTTTGTGTATATTATCCATGATTCCAAAAACATAGTGTGTCATGTAGGATTGTTGTGTTGACTCGGCTTGCCGGAATCTGCATTCTAGTTTGTGTAACTTAGTTCAATCTAGTTTATTGTATTATTTTCTACTCTCTTCTTCTCATTTCTTGTACTTCAGATTATACGTATTTCAGAAGAACTGTAATTGTGCTCAACAATCCCAAGACAAATAACTAAAAATCAACATTTACCTTTGCTTAGAATGGCGTCTGCATCATCAACTACCGTTGCACCCATGAGGACCATTCCCCATGGCCAAGCTGAGAAGTCGGAGAAGTTTTTCGATCTGCATTTCAAGTGGTGACAGCAGAAGATGCTTTTTTACTGACCACCTTGGGAGTTGCAATCCATGTAAAAAAAGACACTCCAGTGATTGCTGAAAAAAAGTCGAACGTCAACAAATGAACGGTGTATGATCAATGGATCAACAAAGATTTTCTTTGTAAAAATTACATCCTGAATGACCTAGTTGATAGCTTATATTCTGTATATGCAAATGTAACTAGTGCAAAAGAACTATGAGAAGATTTAGAAAAGAAGTACAAAACGGAGGATGCCGGAGCTAAAAAGTTCATGGTGACAAAGTTCCTTAACTATAAAATGGTGGACACCCGGTCAGAGATGGATCAAGAGCAAGAGCTTCAGCTCATTGTGCACGACGTTCATGCTGAAGAAATGGTTCTTCCCGATGCTTTCACTATCGCTGTAGTGATTGAGAAGTTACCACTATGTTGAAAGGACTTCAAGAGTTATCTCAAGCACAAATGAAAGGAGATGACTCTTGAAGACCTTATGGTTAAGCTTTAAATTGAAGCTGATAACCGAAAGGTGGATCTGAGACCACGAGTCCCGATCGAGGCTAAGGCTAACTTGGTGGAACGTGGTGGACCATCAATAGCAATAGGAGGAAGCGTCTGGGTTAAGTCGACAAAGGAAAGAAGCTAATGATGAAGTTTAACGACAATTGCTTCAATTGTGACAAGCCGATGCACATGTCCAAACATTGCACGGCTCCAGAGAAGAAGCATACCAATTATGGTGCGCACATGGCTGAACACAACAACAAAGGCAAAGCCCGTCAAGACAATTGAGATGATGACGGTTTGACTGTGGTTGTGTTTGAAGCCAACCATGTAGACAACCCGAGGGAGTGGTTCGTCGACACTGGGGCCACTTCTCATGTCTACTCCGACAATGGCTCGTTTGCTACTTACAAAGCTATTGGAGGTAGAAAGTTGCACATGGGTAACCAAGCCTCATCTGAAATGACTGGTGTGGGCAACGTGATCTTGAAGCTGACTTCAAGCCAGGAGCTAACTCTGAAGGATGTGTTGCATGTTCCAAACATCTACAAAAATCTGGTTTTGGGCTCACTGTTAGTCAATCATGATTTTAGACTAGTATTTAAGTCTGAAAAGTTTATTTTAAACAAGTACGAATGGTTCCTTGGTCGAGGCTATCTCGCTAATGGGCTTTTCAAAATGAATGTAATGGCTATGCGTCGTGTTGTAAAAAAAGTGCTAATAAAGTTGATTTTTCTTCTTACTTGCTTGTTGAGTGCTCAGATTTAGGGCATTGTAGATTAGGACATGTTAATCTAAATGCGATAAAACATTTAATAAATTTAGATTTGTTAAAAGTAAACCAATTTAATACACAAAACAAATGTGAAGTTTGTATTGAAGCGAAATTGGCTAAGTTACCATTTCATTCTGTAGAATGGAGCACTAAACCTCTAGACCTAATTCACACAGACGTGTGTAACTTAAAGTTTGTGCAAATTAGAGGCGTTAAAAAGTATTTTATTACTTTTATTGACGATTGCATAAAGTACTGTTATCTTTATCTTTTAAGAAGTAAAGATGAGGCGATTGATGCTTTTAATAACTTAAAAAATGAAGCTGAAAATTAACTAAGCGGTTGAATTAAAATAATTTGAAGTGATAGAGGTGGATAGTGTTAGTTTTGTATACTGAAAGACTTGTCTTTGTATACTTTTTTGATGATATGATGATATGAAATGAAAGTTATTGCAGTCACTGTTTGCATTTAGATTATGTTCTATAATTTTTCTATGCAATGTTCCATATACTTACATTGTAGATGATATGGTGTGGGGAGTCACACGGTAAGATCATATCATTATAACCTTGTAATGTATTGAAGAGCTCACGGCTTAGATGGTCCTGAACACACCATCGGTACACCGTAGAATAATATGATAAGTTAATTTATCTTGAATAACTGATTATTCTAGTATACTCATTAGTGTATTGGGGAGGATCGCGATAGGATATTATTCTCTGTCTCTGACTCAGTTACTGAGAGAATAAAGATCCACAAATTTCGGGTTCTGAACTCATGTGATATTGGTGAGCATATGTGTGCGTTGTTTATTACTTTGATTTATCAATGAGTGAGATCTTTTTATAGATCGAATTCGATATCTTGGGTAATAACAATGTATACATGATGTCTTGAGCAGTATGCATGAGCACCGTGTCCTGGTGCGCCAGGTTGATGATGTTCTCTTGAGGAAACACAAGTTCATGTTGAAACCCTACAGGTGGAATTTATTCCTTACATGATAAAGCTTGTGTGGTACTACTCAAGGTTTTAGATGTTAATTAATTATAGCTGTCAGAGGCTGACATAATTAATTAATGAACATTATATCTTAAACACGGAGAATGGCTGGACTAAAGGAGAAAGCATATTCGTAAATATGTATTAAATTGGTAGGTCAGTTTTACTTCTTTAGTGGAATACAAGTAAAACTTAATTTATTTAATTATATCCTAAGTTTATTGGATATTGGATATTAAATAAATTAGTGGGCCAATTTAATATTCTTCTAGATCCCTATTGTAGCCCAATTGACTGATAGTGGACTGGATATTAAACTTGAGATAGAGGCCCAAACCCAGTAGGGTTTGGAGAAGTAAATTTCGCCCACCTCCCTATAAATAGGGAGGGTGAAATTTTAAGCATAAGAAATCAGCCCCTCTTTGTCTCTTAAAGTTATCCACAGATTTCACAATCCTATCTAGTAGATTTCAGCCCACTCTGAATCTAGATACAGTCCGGGAATACAACAGAAGATCTTGAAGTGGAATTGTGCAGTGGCCGATTTTGAGGTGTAGGTGGCGTCTGTTCCTGTGTTCATTCAACAGCAAGATTAGATCTTTAATCTTGTCCTCAGACCGTCTGACAATTGTAAGTAATTCGGATCTATGTCTTCCGCTTTATTAGATTCGTTTTACATGATTTTGTGCATGACGTGATAAATATGCATGTGACATAAAAATATGATTTGCATGAACAAAGATTAATGAATAACCAAATGATCCTGCGGTGGTTTAATTCGAAAAAACCCCAACAGATAGTATATTGCTCTGTTTGAAGAATTATGCGCAGAGGCGTGTATAATTCATTAAACTACGACTCCATATTCACCACAGTCTAGTAGTGTTGTTGAACGCAAATACCGAATGCTTTGTTGATAAGTTCGGTACTACCACAGAACTTGTAGAGAAAAGCTGTGTTGACAGCCAACTATATCCTGAACAAGATTCCACTTAAGAATAAAGATGTAACACCTTAAAAGTTGTGGAAAGGACGCACACCGTCTTATAAATACCTCAAAGTGTGGGGGTGTTTGGCTAAGGTTGAAGTGCCACTTCCTAAACAAGTTAAGATTGGCCCTAAAATGGTGGATTATATATTTGTTAGGTATGCACTTAACAATAGCGCATATCGTTTTCTTATTCATAAATCAGAAATTCCCGAGATGACTGAAGGAACAATGATAAAATCGAGGAATGCTATATTCTTCGAGAATGTCTATCTTTCTAGAACCAAGGGTGTGATAGAAGGGAGTTCGGAGAAATGAGCTTCTGAGGCTGCTACTAGTTCTAATCCTAAGGATGAAGAACCGAGATGTAGCAAGTGAGCTAGGACGACAAAGACTTTTGGTCCGGATTTCATCACCTATATGCTAGATGATGAGCCAAAGTCTTTGAAAAAAGCTCTATCTAGTCCAGATGCTTCGTTCTGGAAAGAGACTATCAATAGTGAAATTGATTCCATCATGCAAAATCACACTTGGGAGTTGACGGATCTCCTGAGTGGGTGTAAGCCGTTAGGATGAAAATAGATCCTAAAATGAAAGTATAAGGCAGATGGTGCTGTTGATAAGTATAAAACTCGTTTGGTTGCCAAAAGCTTTAGACAAAAAGAGAGGTATGATTTCTTCGATACCTACTCATCAGTAACAAGAATTACATCTATTCGGGTGCTTTTAGCGATTGCTGTCTTTCACAATCTTGAAATTCACCAAATAGATATAAAGACCGTATTTCTGAATGGTGAGCTGGAAGATGAAATATATATGAAACAATCTGAAGGGTTTGTTGCATCGGGGCAAGAATGAAATGTGTGTAAACTTGTTAGGTTATTGTATGGTCTTAAACAAGCACCAATTCGGTGGCACTTGAAGTTTGATAACACGATGTTATCAAATGGTTTCAAAATCAATGAGTGTGATAAGTGTGTGTACATAAAGATCAGTTATAATGGCTATGTCATAGTCTGCCTTGATGTAGACGACATGTTACTCATGAGCAGTAGCCACCAAGTTACCGTTGAAATGAAATAAATGTTGAAATGAAATTTCGACATGAAAGATATGGGCTTAGCTGATGTGATTCTCGGAATCAAGATAGTTCGGACAAGTGATGGAATTGTCTTAACACAATCTTATTATATTGAGAAAGTGCTTAAGAAATTCAATGCCTTAGATAATTCGCCGGCTAAGACTAAAGTTGGAACTCAATGTGCACTTGAGTAAAAATCGGGGAAAACCGGTAGCTCAAGAAGAGTATGCAAGGATCATCAGGATCTTGATGTACATCACTAACTGCAATTGACCTGATCTTGCATGTTTTGTGAATAAGTTGAGTCGGTACATGAGCAATCCAAACAAAGAGCATTGGAAAGCTCTAGTATGAGTTCTGAGATACTTGAAGTATACTCTGAACTTCAGGCTGCATTATACAAGGTTTTCTTCTGTACTTGAAGGGTACAATGATGTGAATTGGATATCAGACACAAAAGACTCATTCTCGACTAATGGATTTGTTTTCACTATCGGTGATGGAGCACTGTCGTCGAAATCCATGAAACAGACCTGTATAGCATGATCTACCATGGAATCTGAGTTTATCGCTTTGGATAAAGTTTGTGAAGAAGCTGAATGTCTTCGCAACTTTCTAGAGGATATTCCATGCTGGAAAAATCCAGTGTCATCAGTGATGATTCACTGTGATAGCCAAGTGGCTATTGGAAGGGCACATAACACGATGTACAATGGTAAATCTCAACACATACGTTGGAGACATAATACCGTGAGATATATGATCTCAAGTGGAGTTGTCTCAGTTGACTATGTGAAGTCAGTAGATAATCTAACGGATCCACTAACCAAAGGGTTAAAACCGAGATCAGATGAATAAATTGCTAGAGGTAATGAATTTAAAATTCACAATCTGAGAATGCTTGTAGTGGTAACCCAACCATGATGACTGAAGATCCCAAGAACTTGGTTCAATGGGAAAACTAAGCTACAAACATTCGGTTGATAGCACTTGGAAGATTATATCTTAATCTTTCCCTCGTGAGCAAACCAAGTGTGTACCTGTCACTGTGGTGAGGCTAAGTCTTAAGATTTCTAATGATTCGTAAGCCTAAGTAAGGTGGAGTATGGCAAGATACTCGGGAAAAGAAGATCACCTATATAAGTGAGAAGTGTGGGCCTCTTCTAAAGATATTTATGAATTCAAAGAGGTTGTCCATGGCCCGAAACGGACACAAATGTGAGAACAGATAATATTTGAGACATTGCTGTGTCAATTCTATTGTCTCGGTATACACTAAGGATGAATAGTTCAAGGCATCGTGTCCACTAATCAGCCGGTATACCCGATAATGTTGAAAGATAGAAGGTTCAAAGTTACAAGTTACCTATCCTGTTGCAGATGTGTCTCTAGAGGACTGGTTTCTTGTCTGCCTTCATGCATGCTCTATTTCCACTCATATGGGGGATTATTGGAAAATTAGATGTAATAAATTGAGCCGTGACTCATTTTATCTGATTTTTGATGGTCGGGTTATTTAATTTTAGAGGAATTAAATAGCGTACGATTTTTCTATATTTGTAGTAGATAATCGTAATATTTTTATTTTCTCAAATCTGATTTTCAGTGAGTGAGAAATAAATGGTTGAAATCGGTCACACAATTGGCATTTATGGTGTGTGGAAAAATGTGCTTAAAGCACATTTAATTATCCCACATTGATTTCATAACTTAGTTAAGAAGTGTATTTAAGTGTATTAACACTTAAGTGTAATATCTAAAGTGTACGAGGATGTGGGCCACGAGCCCACATGCGCGCGTCCACCCGTGCCAGTGCTCGTATCGTCCTCGTCCTCATCCTCGGACTTGGATCTTGACAATTGGACTTTGGGAGTACGTGGGCTTCCGAGGCCTAGCCGTTACGATTTTACGGTTTAAAAAGAGACTGGATGTGGAGCGGGTCGGCAACGAAATGACGGGTCGGACGCTCGGTCTGCGGGTGCGCTTGATGGTTCACATCCAGCTTTGAATTGTGTAACTCCCACCTGGAGCTGGTGGAGTTAAGAGGTTTGAAGTGTGTAACTCTCACCTGGAGCTGGTGGAGTTAGTGGGCTGGAGTATAACCAAATGTAACTCCTGAGGGAGTCAAGGATCTGCAGGTGTCCCTGGACACCTGTCGAAATCTATTGGGACACAGGATACCTGTCGGGATCTACCGGAGCTGGAGGCTATAACTCCTGAAGGGGATTGATGGCAAAGCTGTAACCCTTGGATGTTACACCACCTTGGTTTGAATGCCCCAAACCCTAGTTGTCTCCTAAGTGGAATGATGCCTATAAATATGACATTCCAGCATGCTGAAGTTGCTACATTCTGCACATCATTTTGCATTGTATAAGTTTCATTCGTGTCTCTGCTCTCAGTCCTGACATTACCTAGTTCGTCGGAGCCTTGCCGGAATTGCAGTGCTACTGCCGGCATTGCATAAATTTCATTCGTGTCTCTGCTCCCAGTCCTGGCATTACCTAGTTCGTCGGAGCCTTGCTGGAATTGTGGTGCTCCTACCGGAAGGATGAAGCCGTTTTATCTTTGAGAGACAACATGCCTAACCGTGAGCACTAACCGTGGCGTATTTGTCTTGTGGAGAGAGGTTCCCTCAACTTGGCTTGTCAGAATCTGCATTCCAATTTGTGTAACTTAGTTCAATCCAATTTATTGTATTGTTTTCTACTCTTTTCTTCTCGTTTCTTGTACTTCAGATTGTACGTATTCCAGAAGCACTGTAATTGTGCTCAACATTTCTTTCATTTTTTTCTTTAATTTTAATTTCTTTAGGTTTAGTATAATTTTATAATTTTATTTAGGGTTTATTCCACCCAAATAGGGTTTATAATTATTTTTTTAATATTTAATTTTTATTTTTTAGTTAATATAATTGATTTTTGGGATTGATTATTCCAAACTTAAGGTATATAATTTTTTATAAATAAATATTAATCATGATTAGTTATAATATAATAAATTTTATTTTTACAAAAAACATTATTAACAATATATAATTTTAATGTTGGCACACAAAATTGAGACTAGAGGATCTCTTCTCTCAAATTATTATGTTTAACATCTTTTTTACGTGATACTTGATGAGTACAGTCCAGTATTTTAACTATATATTAGGATAGAGATATATGAAGTACGATCTGATAGATGAGAGTTTGATTACTGATGTATTCATACCTATGTTTATTTGGTATTCCGCCAATAACTGTTGGATGGATTCTATCGCTCACCAAAGTTTGGTCACATTACGATTTATCTATCAAATTTAAGTAGCACCCGCATTATTGTCGTTGATTACATTCTCCTCAATTTAGGAATGCACATTCAATGCTAGGTAGGAAAATTGAACAAGATTTAAATTCCTCCATACATTCATCTCACGTTGTGATATATATAGTGGAAACTAACACAGTCCAAATTAAATCACACTGCATTCATTATTAAAAGCTTCAAATTCTTTCTGCCAGAAGTATTCAAATGAGTTCGGTAGTTATTTAGTGATTGTAGGCCAAATAAATTATAATAATAAAATCAAATCATTCAGCTGGAAATTCCCAAAATATGCTGCTGAGTCAATATCTCTAATTTCATACTCCTTTTAATTAATTATTTCTTTGATTTTATGTAAGGCATAATTCCTTTTCAGTTTGGGCCAACTCCTAAGATTAATGATGCTCACTTATATTGTGGGCACCGGGCCGGGAACATTTTTTTTTTTTGGAGAAATTCTAAACACAATCCTCATTTACTTTTTATAATTCCTAATATTAATTTAAATTCAAATATTTTCAAATATCCTATTTTGTCCTTATAACCTCCAACCATTTTTTTTTTGTCTTCAATAGAACATTGTGATCTCACAATTTCCTTTTTTAATACGGAATATGTAGGCTCTCCCCAACATTTTAAGAAAATAAAATCCTTCTCACGTTCATATTTCCTTCAACATATTGATTGTGTGTTACTTGCACAGAGCATCCCTCTCCAAAGTCCAACCTCAATTGTTCGCGTCAATGATAGAGAAAAAATGGGTTCTGGAGCAAAATATATAATCCATTCATGTAAAATAATCTTTCTAGTAATGATGTATAAATGTGTGTATTGCCCTAACATATTCTACTATTCTTCTTCTTCTTCTTCTTCTTCTTCTTCTTCTTCTTCTTCAATATTCTCTATGCATTCGTAGAATATAGATCAAGGAATGCAATATAATCAATTTTTTATTTTTATTTTTGTTTTGGTTTGTTGATTATTTAATTTTCTTCTTACATTGGACAAAGACTATATATTGTGAATTCTTGAGGAGATAGGAAATGGACTATCAAATTGCTCTTTACTGTGATTGCTTCCAGAGTTGTGAGATCAGGGAATGATGAGAGAATTGAATGTCAAGATGATTTTATCACAGTTTGTACCGTGCTAACAAGCTGCAGCCTACACATACCTTTTTTTTTTTTTTTTTGTCTGGTTCAGATTGGGAGACTAGCAAAAAAGGGGCAGTACAAGAATAACGACGAACATCGTGTATGCAAGCTAGAATCTCTTGTAGCTCGTTCTTCTCATTAATTTCCTCCAGAGCGTCAGCGATACACATGAAATCCAGCATCCCCAATTCCACTGGAACCATCATCTGAAGTAGAAACCATCTGAAAGTCTTCACAAAACATTTAGTTCATTAGTGCCATGTTGTACCCTCCCGCTTATCTCCAAGCACAAGCCAGTGCTTAGGCCTTTGCTCAAAGTTTTGTCCTTGGGAGTTTTTCTAGGACCTGGATCAATGAAGATTGGTTGAATTTTAAGATATGGGTTTGGTTTAATGCGAATGTCTTCCTTTTCCCCAGGTGGCCCGAGTAATATTCTATTTTGCATTTCTTCAGTAGCTTCATCTTCATTCATAAGCACCTGCAGTTAGCAAAGTTGCGTTTCAGGAAGCATCTCGCAATGCAGATTCCACTACTGTGTGTTAACAAGATGGTCATTGTTGATGAAGGATTATGGGGGAAGGACAAAAATAATGATTTTTTTTTCTATCTTTATTTCTGTTTTTTTACCATCAAACCATGCAATATCGTGGCTGTATAATGCAATCAAAATAAAGGATGAGCAATGTTAACAAGTCACAACCTTGCGACCAAGCAGATCAAAGGTCATAACTACTTTACTTCGCTTGGCTCGTTCAGCTTCTTCTATCTCCTCCCTTTTCTTTCTCAGAAGTTCCTTCTCCTGAAAGTGAAGTAGTGGTATAGAACATCAAGAATGTTAATTGATATTAAATGAGTAATTCCAACGTGTATTTTTCTTTCTAGGTGGAGCTTAATATGATGACATCTATCAGGCAATAAAAATATTAGACTTACAGACCTCATTCGAGAGCCAGGCATTGCTCTCCATCTCGTAGTAGTCACTTTGGTCATCTATTACTTTTGTACGAGCAGCTGAGTTACGGTCATATTCAACTAGCCTTTTAGCATATGCTTCAGCATCTGCCTCAGCATTGGTTAAAAACATAACACCTTCATCCAAACCAGCATATGTGCTTCCCTCCTTCAGCACAAGGGCACCACAAAAATTGCAAGGCCCCTCACCCTCCTGCTCACATACTATCTTGCCGCAAGATAAACAATTGCTGATCAACCTATGACGGCGGGCTTGGCATGAGCATGGCTTTCCCTTCTGAAATACAATCGATCCTTTCGCAGCCTCGGCAAGAGAAATAACCTTTCCTGATTTTTTCTTCCTCGAACTACCTTGATTCTTGGTCTGTCCAGTTTTGGGCTCTGATGTCTCGTGTTTAGTTCGATTGTCCTGACTTGTGGAAGGGACAGCCACTTTTGGTGTTCTTTGTGCTTTCTTAGATGTGACAGCTGGACCTTCTTCTGTACGTGGTTTAACATATGCATGTAAACTGGAAGTTGGAGTGTCTTTGCTGCTACTGTAGACATTTGAGTGGCCTCTTCGTTTTAAGTACTCTTCAGTTACACTCTTCCCAGCTTCCTCTCCAATAATATTCTGCAGAAAAGAACATTAAGAAAACAATTGAAATATCTCTACAAGATGTACCAATTAATATTACTCTTCCACTAAAACTTAAAAATTAACAAAGCTCTGGAAATTGGACACAAGATATCAACTTAATAAAGATATCAATGAACTCTTTCAAACGTCACTCACTTTTCTTGGTCAAACAAAAGATTTGAAGAGTATGAAATTAGAAGTGTTTTCCCAGTACGTGTTAATTTTTTGTCTGACCATAAACATCAATGTTTACAGATATAAGACCAACATCTAAAATAAGGGCAAACCTTAAGAAATAAGATTTCTACGACCCAAGGTGTCCTGATGACACAGGCAACTGAAGACAAAAAGATGTCAGTTGTGAAGGTTATATTGTGATAAAAGATGAGGGAACGATTATAAAAGCATTTTCTCCAGTGCAAAATAAATAATTCATATCAATTTGATATATGAAATGCAGTTGTAGAAGAGGGTATGCTGGATAGAACCTCCACCCTTTCATGCTATAGAGGATGAAAGTTGCAAATGAAAGAGTACATACAAACTTTCAAACCTATGGTCTATAAAATAATCAAATTTGCGAAAGTTGTAATACTCTATTGCATCATTGCAAATGAGAGTAAACTAGGCATTTCTACAAGCATTCAACCATTACTCCCATTATACAGAACACATCAAATAAAGAGTAAAGACGTATAATTTCAATGGGGCAAAACAAAGAATTCTGCAATTGAATGTAACATCTTCACCAAACATAAAACAATATAACTAGGTTCAAGTTATACTACTTATTTATCATTGTAATAAACTAATGCACCTGCTTTTCCGTGATATCTCAATCTAATATAGTTGCCCATTTAGGTAGAATATTTCAGAGAATTCACGAGAAAAAAATCCTCACCCTATCAAACATGATTAAATTCAATAATCAACAGACGGCTTACAAAGCCACCGGATCACAAAATCAGATTAAAAAAAAAAAAACTAAAACCCCAGCAACACAGAAGAAAAATCCGCATCAACACAATATGAAAAAAATCGACGAATTGATAGCCTCAAAGAACAAAAAAAGGATGCATAATCAGAAAATCGAAGATATATTTAGCATGAAGAATTAAGGGAGATTTCGCATACATCAAGATATTCCTTAGCATCAAGTGGAGGGGCCATCTCACAGTAGGAAACGAGGCCTGATATGATTTCCCCATCCAATTGAATACCCGTCTCCATCTTCTGGCACAGCTCCGTTAACGCCTTCTCCAACCATTGCCCTGACGGTTCCATCCCCATTCTCTCTCTCTCTCTCTCTCTCTCTCTCTCTCTCAGCTACGGGGTTATGGCCTTACGGGCTTAAGGCCTTTAAATAAATGGGCCGGTTAATATTGTCAAATTAGGTGCACCATTCATTCTTACTGTTATAGTAGTATTTAATTAATTTACGCCCCCCCCCCCCAAATAACATTTTGGTACTTCAAACACGATGAAAGTTGTGATTTATTTATTTAATTTGTAATTCATTGAATTTTATCTACGTTATGAAGTCTTTTTAGTTGTTCATTTTTATCGAATTAATTAATTGTTTATGGTATCCATTCAATTTCTATTTTTATTTGTATGTCTAATATTTCCTTTAATCCTTTCATCGTTTTCCTGTGCACAACCCCTTGGGCTTGAATACGTGGAAGAAATGGTGGGAATTCGTGGCAGTGGCCGCAATAGCTGATTCACAGAGTAGCATAAACCTTTCTCCATTCTGCAAACATTCTTCCTTTGATTCAAAACCCTAATCTTGCCCCCCTTCTGTTCCTATCATACTACTGCACAATGAAAAGCTCCTGCTTCAGATAAAAGGTAAAACGACTGGATTTTATTTTTTCCAACTCCTGCTTCTCTATTTATTTATTTATTCATCTTGCACTTAGTTTAAGAGTTTTTAGCTGCTGGCCTAATTGATAAATTAAGGAACGTAATAGACGTTTTCTTATAGAGAAAGACTAGAGCTTTTAAGCTCAATGCTTTGATAATCTGATGGGATTTGCTCCAAGTATCAATTAGATTGTATTTGTATGTTGGGATGAGTTCTGCCGTCCTTCCAAAACATGTAGCCACCGTCATTCGATACCAGAAAGACCCATTAAGGGCTTTGGAGATGTTTAATTCTGTTAAGAAGGAAGATGGATTTAAGCACACCCTGTTAACTTATAGATGCATGGTTGAAAAGCTCGGTCATCATGAGGAATTTGATGCCATGGAGAATATCGTGTCGGAGATGAGGGAGAACCTCGATAACAGTTTGTTGGAAGGAGTGTATGTTAGTGTCATGAGAAGTTACGGAAAGAGAAGGAAGATTCAAGAGGCTGCCAATGTGTTTGAGAGAATGGATTTTTACAATTGTGAACCGACGGTTTACTCTTACAATGCGATCATGAATATTTTGGTGGAAAATGGGTATTTTGATCAGGCCCACAAACTTTATATGAGACTCAAAGAGAAAGGGATTGCACCTGATGTATATACATATACTATTCGGATAAAATCATTTTGTAGAACGAGTAGACCACATGCTGCTCTGAGGCTTCTGAATAACATGCCTGCTCAGCGATGTGAGGTTAACTCGGTAGCATACTGCACAGTGGTTAGTGGTTTTTATGAGGGAGATTATAGTGCGGAAGCTCATGGATTGTTTGATGAGATGCTAAGGCTTGGCCTTGTCCCTAATGTTACCACATTCAATAAGCTAATGCACACACTTTGTAAGAAGGGAGATATCAGAGAGAGTGAAATGCTGCTAGACAAGGTTCTTAAAAGGGGTGTTCTTCCAAATTTGTTTACATTTAACATCTTTATTCAAGGTCTTTGTAAGAAGGGCCTACCTGATGGGGCTGCAAGGATGTTAGAGAATGTGACAGCAGAAGGTCTTTCTCCTGATGTTGTGACATATAATACACTTATATGTGGCTTGTGTAAGAGTTCTAAAGTGGTTGAAGCAGAGAACTACATGAATAAAATGGTCAATAGTGGTTTGAAGCCTGATGCTTTCACCTACAATACACTCATTGAAGGATACTGCAGAATTAATTTGGTGCAAAAGGCAGACAAGATTCTTCAAGATGCAGTGTTCAGAGGGTTTGTGCCCGATGAGTTCACATACTGCTCCTTATTGTATGGATTGTGCGAGAATGGTGATATTGAGAGGGCTACAAGCATGTTTAATGAAGCTCCGGGAAAAGGTATAAAGCCTAGTGTTATTCTATACAACACTTTAATCAAAGGATTTTGTCGGCAGGGACTCATTTTGGAAGCCTTGCAGCTGATGAATGAGATGCAGCAAAAGGGTTGCAATCCTGATATCTGGACCTATAATTTAATTATAAATGGCTTGTGCAAGATGTGCTGTTTAACTGATGCCAGTATTCTTATCAATGATGCTACGACCAAAGGCCTTCTTCCTGACATATTCACTTTTAATACTTTGATTGATGGTTATTGCAAGCAACTGAAGATGGGTGAGGCACTTGGAGTTGTTAATACCATGTGGGAGCATGGCATTACTCCTGATATCATCACATATAACAGTATATTGGATGGGCTCTGCAAGACTTCAAATTCTGATAATGTGATGGAAACTTTCAATTTAATGGAGGAGAAGGGTTGCAGGCCGAATATCATCACCTACAATATACTCGTGGAGAGTTTCTGCAAAGCTCGAAAACTAGAGAGAGCTCTGGAGTTGCTTGATGAAATTCAGAAAAATGGTATGCATCCGGATAATGTAATTTTAGGCACACTGATAAGTGGATTTTGTGAAAACAGCGATTTAGATGAAGCCTTTTTGTTGTTCAGAAGAATGGAAAAAGACTATAGACTTTCCCCAACATTAGCATTGTATAATATCCTGATTAATGCTTTTTCGGAGAGGTTGAATATGGATATGGCACTAAAACTATTTCAGGAAATGGGCATTCGTGGATGCCCAGCGGATAAATACACATTCCGCTGTATGGTAGATGGTTTCTGCAAAACTGGAAATGTTGATTCTGGGTATTGCTATCTTCTTGACGGTATCACAAAAGGGTTCATTCCATCCCTAACAACATTTGGACGGGTGCTAAATTGCCTGTGCGTGAAGCATAGATTGCATGAGGCAGCTGAAGTCATATACCTTATGGTGCAAAGGGGTGTTGTTCCTGAAGAAGTTAGCACAATTTTTGAAGCAGATAAGAAAGAAGTTGCAGCACCTAAACTAGTTGTGGAGAACTTGTTGAAGAAGTCACATATAACTTATTATACATATGAAGTATTATATGAAGCTGTCAGACGTAAGAGGCTTTTAAGGAAAAAGCGACCCAATATCTCTTAATAATTTTGAGGTTTGTGTGAGAGAGAAGATTAGTTGACAGTTGCATGCAGAAGCTTCTGATATAGTTGACATGTCTGCTTGTTGCATGGTTACTGCAGATAAATGGCTGTTTCAGGTATCTTCCTTGCGTTATTATTATGGTTCATAATGTTGTTTTCAATGAAATACACACACATTGATATTTTAAAATGGTTGATAATCGAGGTTGATTTGATGAATTGATAACCTCTTCTCGACAGAAATCCTTGAGATCTGACCGATACAAAGTAGAGGAGTGGTTTCAACTTTCAAAGGAGTAACCAGCAAAAGGAAGTGAGTTTGTACTTATATTACTCTTCTCCAGTAACGTGTAGTTTTGTAACTTCACATTTCAAATATTACTTTTATTCTGAAATCTCAGTGAATTGTTGTTGGGATATCTGCTGTTCCGTAAGTAGATTACAGGGGGCTTATTGTATGTTCTTCTTGATTATCTAGCATTGCTTTATGCTGGTAAAATCTGACATGTTATGATTCTCGCTTGAATTTCACTTCCCAAAACTCATTGTTGAAGAAATAGAGATGCTGAATGTACATTTCACCGGTGCTGCTTTTTCAATATTTGCTCGAGCACAATCTTCTGGTATTTCCAACATGTTTAGCTTGCTTTTATGTTCTGATTGCTTTAGCCAAGGCATGGAAGAAATCCAAGAAAATTACTGGCGGGCTGTGCATTCGCGTCGAACAAAGCACAGGTGGTAAGCTGTTTGCCTTCCAAGCAGTAGATCTGCGCATTGAAGCTGTGACCAACGGGATCAAGAAAGTAATGGCGCGCAACAGAAAACGCTGATAGATGAAGAGTTGGTCGGAAGAGCCATTGTCAATAGAGCTAGACAGCAATTGAAGAATGGAATATATAGTAAATTGAAATGTTTTAGCTGGATACAGAATTTTCGAAGAACAAATAGAGAATGTACCATACATACAGATTGAATGCGACTAAACTTGCTATGAGATTGTTAGTTCTCGAAATTGGCAGAGTCCACTGCTAGTTGATATGTTGTACAAGAAAGTTTCACCTGTCAAAAATATGAGGAATTTATATAATGGTAAAAGCTATTTGTGATCAATCAAGATAATGGTAAATGCATGAAATCAGGCAGAAGATAAACTACCGTGTATCTTCAGAACTTGCATGCTGCCAAGCAGCTATATACTTGCTTCAGAACAAGAGCATAATTCACTTATGGAAGCATGTTTTCCCTTTCATGGAGCTGCTGCTGCATTTCATTTAGCCCAATTGTAAGTTTGTCACATTGTAATTTGACATGAACGAGAAATCTGCAGCAGAAAATGATAGAAGAGGTGTCAGATAACACATGTTTTTGCATGCAACATCATTTAATATTTGATCTCCAGAGAAAATGTTTACAACTAAGGCACCAAAATCTGAAAAGGGTAATGTAGGGGGTTCTTAGCAATATCACTCCAAATCTCATGAAGAGAAGTGCTGAGATTTCAATTGTCCAAATTTCATGTCTTGTTTTGCCATCTTAATGGCCTTTCATGTATCTACGGAGTTAGAGAAAAAGTCCTTACCAAACATCTCATGAGTATGCTTCACGCGTAACTCCAACCAGCTTCCTTCCTTCTAACTCCACTTTCTTCCATTGCTTCTCTGATTTTCAGGACACGATTCCATTCTCCAGCTTCTGCATAGATATTTGAAACTGAAATGTAGGCTTCAACACCAGAAGGCTGCAATTGCAGAATCTTCTCAGCAGCTAGCTTTCCAAGCTCATGATTACCATGAACTTTGCAAGCAGCAAGGAAGGTTTCCCAGATTAAGATTTCAGGTTTCACAGGCATGCTGACAATAAAGCTCTTAGCCTCTTCTAATCTTCCTGCACGACCAAGAAGATCCACCATGCAGGCATAATGCTTCTGACCAGGCTCAATTCCATAGTCTTTGATCATTGAATGTAGATGAAAATACCCTTCCTCGACCAAACCAGCATGGCTACAAGCAGAAAGAACACCTGTAAAAGTAACAGCATCGGGCTCTATTCCTGATATCTTCAGATGGTCAAACAGTTGTAAGGCCTCCACACCTCTTCCGTTATTAGCATAGCTTGCAATCATTGTTGTCCAGCAACCTAAATCAGGGTCTATAATCTGTTGAAACACCTTATCACACTCGCTAATACTTCCACATTTTGAATACATCATGACAAGTGAACTTCCTACCAAAGCTTCTGATTCAAAACCCATTTTTAGGGTATATGCATGCAATTTTACACCTATATCTAATTTACTTGAAATAGCAAGAGCCCTGAAAACTGACGAAATTGTGAAGGCATCAACGCTCACATCAGACAGTAGCAAGTCATGGAAAATCTGGAGAGTCTCCTCAACATGTCCACTGTGAGAGAATCCTGAAACCAAGGAGGACCATGAAGCTTGATCTTTGATTCGCATCCTGTGAAAAACATTACTTGCTGAATTGAGATCACCACATTTTGAGTACATGTTTACTAGTGCACAATCAATGACGGTCTGCCCACCAAACCCACATTGAAGAGCAAATCCATGAATTTCTCTACCCTTCTTTAAGGAACGAAGAGCAGCGCATGAATTTAGAACAGCAGCTAAAACCTTTTCATCAGGTATGGATTCTTCGAATCCCATCTCTTGAAACAACTGAATAGCCTTATCTGCACAACCATTTTCTGCTAAACCAACAATCATAGAAGTCCATGAAACATCATCTTTTCTTTCAAGTTGTTCGAAAGCTTTCAGAGAGTCCTCCAAGTTACCACATTTTGAATACATAGTCAAAATCGAGCTGCCTACAGATACTTCAGACACCATACCAAGTTTTAGAGTGTATCCATGTACCTGTCTCCCCAAAGTGAAACTATCTATCATGCTCAAGATACTGGACGCAATGTACATATCAGGAGCAAGACCCTTTTCTAGCATTTCCTGGAACAAAATGATTGCTTTTTCATAAATCCCACTCCGAACATATGCAGAAATCACATTAGCCCAGACACCTACTTGCTTCAGGTCCCTAGTCTCTGCAAAAACTTTCTCAGATAAGTTAATGGCTCCTACTTTTGAGTAGGCGTTTATAAGAGATGCTTTCACTACTGGATCTAGATAGAGCCCAACCTTAAAAGTCGAACAATGGATCTGTAAAGCTTCTTTAAACATATCGGGATCTGCACAAGCTGAAAGCACACTCGAGACAGTAAAGTTGTTTATTTCCTCTCCAATTTTTCGCATTTCATTGAGAACAGAAAAGGCGGAAGCAGAATCACCCTTCTTAACAAAACCAGAGATGATGACAGTCCAAGAAACAACATTGCGTGTTGGCATTAGTTTAAATTGCTTGACAGCATCAAACATAGCCCCAGATTTGGAATATAGATCAACAATGGCAGTTCCGACAAAAACATCACCTTCAGCACCACTTTTTATAACGCGTCCATGAATGCATTTGCCCAGCTCTAGCTCCTCTACTGCAGCACAAGCAGTCAAAACACTTGAAAATGTAAAAGAATTTGGGGTCAGAGCGCCATAACGGCACATCTGGGTGAAAACTTCCAATGCAACACAATGATCCTTATTCTTTACTGCACCGGACACAACAGCATTCCAACAAACTACATTCTCACACTCAACATCATGCAACACCCTCAAAGCATCCTCAACCTTACGAGACTTCGCAAATAAATCTATCATCCCAGCCCTCACATACCCATTCGAAAAGAACCCATTTTTCCAAACGAGTCCATATACCTGCGCCGCACCGGCTACATTCGCCAGCGCACCAAGAGCTGAAAGAACACTACCGTAAGTAAATTCATCCATATCCGCTCCCACATTATGAATTTGACAGAAAACTCTCCACGAATGATCGTAAATAAAATTCTTGTTACAGCCCAAAATCATCAAATTACACGTTACCAAGTTCCTAATAGGAATTTCATCGAACAGATTAAATGCATAATCCATGCGGCTGTAGTCTGAGTACGCACTGATCAAATTGTTAGCTGCGTAAATATTAGAGTATAATTCGTGGGTTTTGAATAAAAGGGCATGCGCTACTTTGATTTGTTCGAGAGTTAAGCCCTTAAAATTTGTGGGGTTGCTGAGCAAGAGACGTGGATCGAGCTCGCCGCGACTACCGCCGTATCCGACCGGAGGTCCCTCCAGTAGAGTTGCGGTAGAGCTGAATTTGCGGAACAAACACGATAATTTCTTGATGAACATGATGATTTCCTCGTGCTTGATGGTGGGAATGATGGCGACATTCATTTAGATTCTCGATATGAAGAGACTATCTTGAACCTTAGAAAATATGTAGAAATAAAATTTAGTTTACGACTAAGAACATCAAGTCAAGATGGCCGAGCGGTCTAAGGCGTCAGTTTTAGGTACTGGTCCGAAAGGGCGTGGGTTCAAATCCCACTCTTAACAATTTTGTTGTTCTCAAAATTTTCTTTTTATTTATTTATTAATCTCTCTCAAACAATTTTGCTGTTTTATTTTTATTTATTTATCAATCTCTCTCAAAAGTTTTATTTATTTAATTATTTATTTATTTATCAATCTCTCTCAAAAGTTTTATTTATTTAATTATTTATTTATTTATTAATCTCTCTCAAAATCGCAACGTTGTGTGATATTTTATTGCATTCTTTTTATTTATTTATTTATTTATATCTCTCAAAATCCTTTTTATTTACTTATTTATAACTCTCAAAAACAATTTTGTTGTTTTATTTTTATTTATTTATCAATCTCTCTCAAAAGTTTTATTTATTTAATTATTTATTTATTTATTTATTAATCTCTCTCAAAATCGCAACGTTGTGTGATATTTTATTGCATTCTTTTTATTTATTTATTTATATCTCTCAAAATCCTTTTTATTTACTTATTTATAACTCTCAAAATCGTGTAAGGTACATCACTAAATTGTTCGATTTATTTATTCATTAATATCTCTCAAAATTGCAACATTGTGTGAAATTTTATTGCATTCTTTTTATTTATTTTATTTATTTATTAATATCACTCAAAATTGTGCGGGGTGCATCACTAAAGTGTTCAATGCAATCTCTACAGTACAGTGTGAGGAGCGGAAACTATACTGCAATTAGAATGGACTCTTTCAATTAATAAATTTATACATATTAAAAAAAATGGAAATATTTTGGCATGATAAGCCAGTCTTAAAATTAAAGGGCTAAAGTTATGACTAAGAATTTCCAACCTGAAAAAAGCTACCTCGAATTGATTCATACCGAACGGTCCGACTATCTATTAGGGTTGGCTCAAAACTTAACGGATTGACCCGATCAACATCCCTAGTCATCACATTTTCAAACGAACAAATAATAATTTTTTTAGTTTTTCCACTAAAAATCCTTTTATTTTTTATTTTTCCTACTGTTATTATACTTTACCCGATAAAAAAAAAATATAGATCGAAGGAACTCTCATCCTTTCTTGGAAAAAAAAAAAGATTAAATAAGCGACTTTAAAAAATAAATAGATGATCGAAAATGCCAAAATGGGACATTGAAGACTGAAGATGGTGGAGTAAAGTATAAATAAAACATCAGTTAGTTTTTAATTGTTTGGGTCAAGATGGCCGAGTGGTCCAAGGCGTCAGTTTCAGGTACTGGTCCAAAAGGGTTGTATTTCAACATTTTTTAAACTTCTCTTTTTCAATATTATTTATTAATTAAGAACAATTTATATTATTTACTAATTAAACTTCTCTTTTTTCAATATTAACTAAACTTCTCTTTCTCCAATATTATTTATTATCCTCTATTCCGGGTTGGTGTACACCAAACTGAAATAGAGAATCTCATTCGTATTTAGAGTTGTTAAATGGGTCCAGCCGGGTCAGTCTAAGGATGACAACGAGTAACGGATCCTATGAGTACCTGTAAAAATTATCTACAATGGGTAGGGTAATTACCCACTTAATGGGTACGGGCACGAGCATGGGTAATTATCCATAAATTTTGACGGGGACGGGTGTGGGTACGGGTATGTTAGTACCCAACCCGCCCCATACCCATATATATAATTATATATTCAATTATTATTATTATTATTATTATTATTATTATTATTATTATTATTATTATTATTATTATTAAAATATTGTATTGTAATGTTATATTATTTTTTGAAGATTTTGTAGCATTTTTATGATTCTAGTTTTTTTTATGTAATGCCGCATTTTCACGAAGGATTTTTTTATTATATTTTAATTAATTGAATTATGATTTAATTTAATCTATATTTTTTAAATTATAAATCACTTTATCGTATTTTTTAATTATTTGCTACAAATAATAATTACTAAATTAAATATTCAATAAATAGTTCGTGATAAAGAAATTTGTATGTTTATATTTTTTTTTTAAAAATATGACCTTTAATTTGTTAGAAATAAAATGATAATTGAACACGAATAAAATTTGAACTATTTGAAATATTAATTTGTAACTTATGTTATTTATTCTTATATATATTGTAAAGTTGATAAATAAATGCTTATAAAATTATATATTACATAATATATATATTTAAAAAGTATAGAACAAAAAAAATACAAATATAAGTATGTATGTTTGAATGATTATAGAAAAAAAATCATTTAATTTGTTAGAAAAGTTAGATATTATTAATTAATTTTCAGTTTATTATGCTTAAGAAGATGTTCATAAAGATATATACATTCAAAAGTATTTATTTATCATGTATGCACAAATATATTATATAGAAATGATCTATAATAAAAAAAAGTAAGAATTTATAAACGAAATTTAGTCTTTTTTTTATCTCTTATTAAAAATAAATTGTTATTAATTTCACTCCATCATCTATATAAATTACATTTTGTAATCAATATTTTTTTCATACATTTAAAGCATATACACAATATATATATAAGCATACACATAATATATATATATATATAACTATGATATTTTTATTTGAACTTATAAAAAAATTAATTTTACTAAATATTATAAAACGTTTCTCGTGTATCGCATAAGAAAAATACTTCATACTTGGTTAAAATGTGGGTAACGAGTACGAGTATGGGTAGTTAATTAAGTACCCAACAAATATGAGAACGAGTACCGGTAAATTTTTAAAACGCAAATCTAAAAATGGATACCTTAGTATTCTACTCATACCCTAACTACACATCGCCATCCCTAACCCAGCCTGGTTAAACTTCTCTTTTTTCAATATTATTTATTAATTAAGAACAATTTACTGTAGAAATAGGTTGAGTCAGTGACCTAATTTATTTTAAAATTTTCAGAAAGAGTATCAACTAATCAATCATTTTCATTTCATAAGAAAATTGATTCAGCATATACCCTACATTATTCCTCCTTCGGTTTACTATACAAATATATACAATAATTGAATAAGAGCCTATGCTTGCTTTATATGATATATTATGTCTATATAAAACCTTCTTGTTCATCGCTTATTCAACTGTGGTGCAAAACTTCTACACGTTAATTGTAAAAATTTACTTGTCACTTTTTTTCTAGCTCAATAGCAATAGTTGCCATGACCGTGAGATTTCCTAGCTAACACGAAAACGAGATAAAACTTGGGGGAAAAGGCAAAAAAAAAAAAAAACACATGGATGAAGATCAGATCGTTTTACAAATTAATTGGAAGAGGGTTGTCAATATTAGATTCAAATTATCTCGATCCAAGAAATAGATTTAAAAATTGTTGGAAGTCAATAATGTTCTTGGGGCGCAAGCTAGTAGGGGTGTGCAAATGGTTGGTTCGGTGCAAAACCGAGCTAATCTAGCAAAACCAAATAAAAAATTTCTTAAAAAAATTCAAACCTAACCAACCAAAACAATATATATAACCGAACCAAACCAAACCATAATTCTTTGGTTAGTTTGGTTTGGTTTTCGGTTTAACCGAATTTTCAATGATTATTTTTATTTTTCCGAAATAATTATATCTAAAGAAGATAATATGCACTCAATAGATGATAAACAATATATTAAATAAGCAAATGTTTTAAAAATTCTAAAACTATAAAATAGAAACTAAATAAGTAGATTTTCTGAAAATTCTAAACTACAAAATTAAAACTGATAAACATTTTGAGTTGAAGCGTTAGCTCTTGCATTTGCACCATCAGTGGCTCCATGATTCTGCAAAGTGTAAAGACATTTTATTAATTACATATTCATTAACATTAACAACTAGTTTTACAATATTCATGATTTCATGTAGAAAATAAAATAATTAGCATCACCTTCAACAAGTATTTGGCGTCTGCTACTTCACTTCTTGTCGCCAACGCCGCCAATAACTTAAAAAGATTTGAAAATAGGCAGCAAATGATTAATAATGTGAAACTAAGATATTACGTAGAAAAAAATTAAAATAAATAGAAAACAACAAACCTTCTTCAATCTTCTCAAGATCTTTAAGTTGTTCTTCAATTGACTTGGAAACTTTTCCCAATCTCAACCAATCTTGAGTACATATTAGTGCTTCAACAATTTTAGGAGTTAAAGAACTCCTAAACTCATCAAGAACTCGACCACCTGTGCTAAATGCCGATTCAGATGCTACTGTTGATATAGGCAATGCTAACACATCTCGAGCAAGGAATGAAAGAATGGGAAACCTATTCGCATTGAATTTCCACCACTTCAAAATATCAAAATCATTATCCATCACAAGAACAACTTCCTTTAAATAAGCATCCAAGTCGTATCTGTTTTCTACTTCCCCACTCTCTATTTTGTGTCTTTTAAATTTATCCCCCAAGACAAATCTAGTTTTTCTCCCAATGGTTTTGGATTCAGAAGCTTGAGTACTCTGCTGATCTTGTGTTGGCTCAACAATTTGTGGCTGGTACATCAACTTATAGACTTCAAACAATTCATTTAAAGATTCTTTAATCCCCTTTGCCATCAACAAACCATCTATTTCACCATACTCTTCACGAAGAGCATATTCAATGGATTCAAACTTATATCGTGGATCAACAATAACAGCCACATATATAAGTTTATTCATCTTTTTTTGATCGCCCCAGTATTTATCATATTTTGCCTTCATTTTTGTTCCCATTACTCTCACCTCTTCATTCTCACTACCAACCCATTCTTTGAGCAAACAGTTAACATTACTTATCTCATGATAAAAATCATTTGAAGTAACATACAATGTTCCTGAAATCCTCATTGTCAAGTCGTTAAAGGTTGACAAAATATCAATCATCATCCTAGCATTTTCCCAATCCACAAATGTGGGCACTCCATCACTCATTTCAAGTTCAACTCTAAAGTATGGATCTTTAATCTCAAACCTCTCAAATGCCCTTTCAAATTTCTGTGCAACATTCAACATCAAGTAGGTGGAGTTCCACCTAGTGGCCACATCTAAGCACAACAAACATTTACATGATATATTTTCATCTTGACAGCATTCTTTGAATTTCACCAATCTAGATGGAGATTGCCTCACAAATTTAACGGCAGCACGAATCTTCTTGATCGAAGAACCCACTTCTTTTAACCCATCAACAACTATCAAATTAACAATGTGTGCGATACATCTCATATGGAGAAATTTTCCCTTTGCATAATCACATCCCCTAGAAGTTAACCTCCCCTTCAGATAGTTAACACATGCATCATTTGAACTAGCATTGTCAACAGTGATAGAAAATACCTTAGCAATTCCCCAATCACGTAAGCAACCATCAATTTGCCTTCCTAGTTCATCTCCCCTATGACTTTCAACAGTGCAGAAATTAATAATCTTCTTATTCAACCTCCAATCACTATCAATGTAGTGTGCAGTGATACACATGTAGTTTATCTTTTGCAAAGAAGTCCAAGTGTCGGTGGTAATGCAAATACCTTGTTTTGTTCTCTTGAAATAATTAATCAGATTCACCTTCTCATCTAAGTACAACTGATAACAATCTCGTGTGACAGTCCAACGCGATGGGATTTTAAATTGAGATTGCATGGCAACACAAAAATCTCTAAAACCATCCCCCTCTACAAACTTAAATGGAAGTTCATCTTTTACTATCATAGCAACTAATTCTGTCTACAATATTCTTGATTAAATTTTCAACTAGTTAGAGATCCCTTGTTCTCCCCCTCACCCACTTGCATTGGTTGCAAACATAATTGTGATTGCTTTGCTCCAATCACATGGTTACGTGGATGTGACTTACATTTAAACATGTGAGTATTCATACTAGAGGTGCCATTTTTTATGGGATCACAACAATATATTTTTCCACAATACTTACACTTTCCCTTTCGCGTACCTTCTTCAACAAATGCAGTGAAGTGCTCCCATACCTCAGACCTAGGTCTGATACTCTTCATTTTCATTCAAGAGGTTGCTTCTGAGTTTGTCACATTCAAGTTAGCGGGTGTTTTGGTTTCTTGAGCGGCGGCGGCGGTTTCTTGATGTTGTGACATTTTTTAATCTAAAAGTTATAGTAAGAATTAAGTAGTGAAGCACTGAGAGGCCGTTTAATGTAACATATATAATAATTTTGTTTGCCCTAGTTCACTAATAAGTATTAATTAACTAATGGAGGCGGCATTGTGTTTGCCCTAGTTTACTATTAGGGTATATATTAGGATATTACCTTTTAAATTTATTGACTTAATTAGGTATAATTAATATTAGAAATATAAAATATAAAATATAAATATAGTACATATATATATATATTTTGGTTAGTTCGGTTTTAACCAAAATATTTTTTACTTAAACCGAAACTGAACCAAACTATATTTTGGTTTTAATATTCAAAACCAAACCAAAATTTTAAAAAAAATGACCAAACCAACCGAACCAAATAGCTCGGTTTGGTTCGGTTTTGCACACCCCTACAAGCTAGGTAGCCAAGAATCAGCATTAGAAAAATATACAAACAAGCTTAAGTAGTAATTTGTGATTTAGTTAATTAATTAATCTTACATTTGACTGAGTATATACCAAACATTTGCTGAAATCTTCCACTCTGGCTAGTATAAAAATCCAGCATCATCAATTCATTGTTCTATTCAAGCAAAATATATATTAATGTATACTAATTAGTGAAAATAAATACAAAAAAAATGGCTGCGGGTGAAGAGAGTAGTGTGATTCTCCATGGATTCTGGCCCAACACTTATTCCAAGAGAGTAGAACTTGCTCTCAAAATAAAAGGCATTCCCTTTGAATATGTTGAAGAAGATCTCCGCAGCAAAAGCGCGTCACTCCTAACATACAATCCTATCTACAAGAAAGTTCCTGTCTTAGTTCCCAATGGCAAACCAGTTTCTGAATCTCTTGTGATTCTTGAATACATTGACGAAACATGGAATCATCAACCTCGCCTCTTGCCCGATGATCCCTACAAAAGATCAATAGTTCGATTCTGGGCTGGATACATCCAACGGGTACTAATTAACTATATATATATATATATAGCTAGCTAGGCCTTAAGTAATTCTGGCCTCAAACCCTAACTAACTAATAATAATTAATGCATGCAGCTGCTAGAGAGCTGTATGAAGCTTGTATCCTCAGAAGGCGAAGAAGCTGTGAGCAAAGCTCGTGAGGAGATGTTTGGGAAGCTCGACGTATTGGAAGAAGGCGTGAAGAGCTTCCTCGTCTCAGGCGAAAACTTGAATCTTCTAGACATCATGATAGTTGCAACGCTTGGTGCATTCAGAGCTCAGGAGGAAATTCTGGGCTTCAAGATTCTTGATCCTCACAAGCATCCATTCATCTTTCACTGGGTTACGGCCCTCATCGAGCTTTCGGTGGTGAAAGAGGTGATGCCGCCACACCACGCCCTTGTTTCTTTCTTGCACCACCTGAAGAAAATTGCCACCACCTGAGCTAGCTCGTGCGCACCTTTTCAATTTCATGCATTTTAATTTGTGTGTAATAAATAACTAATAATAATATTCTCTCTGTTTCCAATTAAGTATCATTTTGGATGAATGCACGCAGATTAATAAAATAATTGAGTTACTTAATACACATTTGTGTGAATGCATTAAATGCGTTAAATATAGATGTGTTAATGTATTAAATGAGGGACAAATGTGTGAAAAAAGTAAATTTTCTGTCTCGAATTTGTAGAATGACATTTTTTTTGAAACAAAATTTAAATGCTAGAATGCCACTTATTCGGTTATTCCGAAATGGAGGGAGTATATTAGTGTGCTACACCAACACGCACACTCATCACTTAAATAAACATCCACCCAAATGGTACTTAATTTGATGCATGTAAACTTTAAATTGTACGGATCTTAGAACTTCATGATTTTCACATACAATATATAAATCAGAATACTAACCTTGATAAGCCATAATAAATTATTCGATGAAGAAGAAATTGATTTATCTCCCTTCACCGTTTTCCTTAAACACAAAACGCCTTTAGATGATAGAGAAAATATAATTATGTGTATTCTCTTATCGGTAGTTGAGAGGACAAGTTTCAGATACAGTTATATATATATATATATATACACATTCTATCAACGTGATAAACATCGTGAAACACTGAAACTACCTTTAGATAAATATGACCAATTTATCAGATAAACATCAAATTATTTAAACCATATAATTAAGATACTTAAATTAATATAAATATCTTAATAGCTTAATTATTAATGACATATGGCCATTAATAAATCTTACATTCTCCCACTTGGCCAGAGTGACAGAAATAATCTTGATGGTTTAAATAAATCATAATATGCACATCATCAGATAAAATTATTGGTCAAATCATTATGTCAATATTAAATATATACCAATACGAGTCATGGCGGTTCTACATCAGTCTATCGATATAGTTCCTTCCATGTACTACAATATTAGTAATCTACTTAATACGACTCATAATAAATGATAATAATGGTCCACATTAGTGTCTTTTTTCAAGACTAAAACATTTTTTAGTTAATGTCAAACATTATGTATACCATATTGACATAACAAGATATCAATAAATATCAGAAATAATACATAATGAGCTCAAATTGTCAAATAATCATAAGTCTATTACAACTTTCCAGCAATACCCATTCTTTCGACATGTCCAATAAATGCCTTTGGAGATAATACTTTCGTTAATGGGTCAGCTATCATGAGATCGGTGCTAATATGTTCAATTGACACCTTTTGTTTCTGAACTTCTTCTCTAACGGCAAGATACTTTAATTCCATATGTTTAGCACCTTTGGAATACTTGTCGTTTTTAGAGAAGAATACGACAACAGAATTATCACAGTAAATTTTCAGCGGCTTGGAAATACTGTAGACTATTCCAAGTCCTGAAATAAAGTTCCGCAACCAATTTTCATGAATTGTGGCCTCAAAACATGCCACAAATTCAGCTTTCATAGTGGATGCAGCAATTACAGACTGTTTCGCACTCTTCTATGAAATTGCTCCATCAGCTAAAAGGAACAAATAGCCGAATGTTGATTTTCTTGTGTCAACGCATACAACAAAGTCTGAATCTGAGTATCCAATCACGTTTAAGTCATCGGATCTTCGATAAGTAAGCATATACTCTTTTGTTCCTTGCAGATACCTCAGTACCTTCTTTGCAGTTTTCCAGTGATCTATTTCAGGATTGCTTTGGTAACGACCAAGCATGCCAACAACAGAGCTGATGTCAGGCCTAGTACAAGTTTGTACATACATAAAGCTACCAACAATTGATGCATAAGGAATATCTTTCATTTGTTCACATTCCAATTCATTCTTTGGACATTGCATAAGGTTGAACTTGTCCCCCTTCTGGATTGGAATGATACTTGATGAGCACTTGTCCATCCGAAATCTCTCAAGAACTTTATTAATGTAAGCTTTCTGAGACAACCCCAACATTCCTTGTGATCTATCACGGAATATTTCTATTCCAATCACATAAGTTGCCTCTCCCATATCTTTCATTTCAAAAAAATTTGAGAGAAATTTCTTGGTTTCATACAATAATCCAAAATCATTAGTTGCAAGCAAGATGTCAGCAACATACAAGATTAAGAAAATTAACTTACTCCCACTGACTTTCAGATATATACACCGATCAACAGTGTTTTTCTTGAATCCAAAAGACGTAATGGTATCATTAAACTTAAGATACCACTGGTGGGAAGCTTATTTAAGCACGTATATTGATTTCTTGAGTTTACACACCATGTGTTCTTTTTCTTCAATGGAAAAATCTTCAGGTTGATCCATATAAACATTTTCTACTAAATCCACATTCAGAAAAGTAGTTTTAACATCCATTTGGTGTAACTCCATATCATAATGAGCCACCAAAGCCATAATAATTCTAAGAGAATCTTTCTTAGATACGGGTGAAAATGTCTCCTTATAATCAATGCCATCTCTCTGGGTAAAACTCTTAGCAACAGTATAGTCTTGTATCGTTCGATATTGCCATTAGAGTCACGTTTGGTCTTAAAGACCCATTTACATCCAACTCTTTGATAATTTTCTGGCAATTCTAAAAGGTCCCAGACTTCATTGTGAGCCATTGATTTCATTTCTTCTTTCATCGCATCCAACCAATTTGTAGAATTATTACTTTCCATAGCTTGAAGGAAGGAAACTGGATCATTATCATCAATTCCAATGTCAAATTCTGACATTTGTAGATAAACCATATAAGCATTAGAAATAGCAGACCTTCTTTATCTTTCTGACCTTTTTAAGGCTATTTGATTTGGTTCACCTACATCATGTTCATTGATAATGGGTTCATTATTGGGAGGTTGATCATTTATTTGTTGTTCTTGTACAATAACTGTAGGAACAACAACATGAGAAGAAGTTTTGGACAAAGGTATCTCCACCTTAACTTCTTGAATGTCCACATTTCGTAGTTGTTCACTCCCACTAATTTCACCGTTTTCAATGAATCTAGCATTTTCAGTTTCAACGATTCTCGTACTATGGTTAAGACAGTAAATCTATACCCTTTAGACTTTTCCGGATAGCCAATAAAAAAACCACTTATGGTTATTGGATCCAATTTCTTTTCTTGTGGATTGTAAATTCTTAATTCTGTCGGACAACCCCAAACATGTAGGTGTCTTAAATTGGATTTCATACCCGTCCATAGGGAACTGCTTTGCTAGGAACCCTGTTTAACAGATACATGACATTTTTAAGTGCATACATCCACAATGAAATAGGTAAAGAAGAGTTACTTAACATGTTCCTAACCATATCCATAAGAGTACGATTACGCCTTTCTACTACACCATTTTGTTATGGTGTACCTGGCATAGTGTATTGAGCACATATACCACGCTTTTCAAGGAATTTAGCAAATGGGTCTGGGCATTGCCCTGATTCATCATATCTGCCATAATATTCACCACCCTTGTTAGACCTGATGATTTTCACTTTTCTATCTAATTGTCTTTCAACCTCATTAATAAACACTTCTAAAGCATTTATAGACTGAGATTTTTCTTGTAATAGATAGATATAGCTGTATCGTGAAAAATATCAATAAAGGTGATGAAAATTTTTTCCTTCCCAAAGGATGGAACATCAAAAGGCCCACAAATGTCAATGTGCATTATTTCAAGAAGTTGTGTGCTTCTTGTGGCTCCTTTCTTTGTGTGTTTTGTCTGTTTTCCTTTAATGCAATCCACACAAATACCAAGATCAGTCAAATCTAAATTGGAAAGAATTTCATTCTTTACTAATCTTTGTAATCTTTCTTTGGAGATGTGTCCCAAACGTTTATGCCATAAGCAAGCAGAATTTCCATTAGCTAAATCACGTTTAGTTCCAACATTATGATGCAGGGTCAAGAGAGTCTCAGCAAAAAGATGATCAAGTTTTAATTTATATAAGCCATCATGCAGAATACCAGAACCGATAAAAAAAATTATTTGAACAAACTGAAACATCTATTACCGAATTTAAAGAAATATCCAACAGAATCAAGTTTGGATAAAGAAACTAAGTTATGAGAAACAGAAAGGACATATAGAGTTTCAAGCAAGTCTAAGTGATGTCCAATATCTAGAATCAAACGAAAGGTTCCAATGGCTTCAGCATGAGCTTTGACTCGATTTCCCATATAAATGAAGTTTTCATTTGGATCTGTGATTCAGGTCGTAAGGAATCCCTGTATCGTATTTGAAATGTGAGTGGTACAGTCAGAATCAAGTCACCAAGTGTTATTAGGAACTTCAACTAAATTAGATTTGAAACATACAAAAACATTATGTATACCTTTCTTTTCAAACCATGCTTTACGTTTCAGACAATCTCTTTGAAAGTGTCCAGACTTTCTACAAAACCGGCACTTAAGATTGTCAAGTTCATTTTTCTGGATTTGGGCCAATGACTCATTCACTTTATGTAGTCCTTGTTTGCCCTTTCTCTTCTTTCTGATGACTTTCTTACCAGCTCCTTGATTAATTGCGAGATTAATAGAATGAGTTCCTTAATTCTTAAGCCTTGTTTCCCCTTGAACTAACATTCCGTAAAGTTCATTCACATTCCACTTATCTTTCATGGTGTTATAGTTCATTTGGAATGGATTGTACTTAGAGGGAAGCGAGTTTATGATAAACCGCACAAGAAAATTCTCATCCATGTTCATCCCCAATGACTTAAGTCTTGCTACAAGGTTAGTCATTTTAATGACATGTTCATGCATGCTATGAGAACCATCAAATTTCATGGTGGTTAAAGTAGCCATTAAAGTCCCAACAACAGATTTATCAGAAGTTTGGGAACGTTCTTTCACAAATTTTAGAAATTCCTTAGCACTTTCAGTGTCTGGAATGGTAGACTTGATATTGTCTGCTACACGTATTCGCATAAACATAAGACTTGTTTTGTTTGATTTCACCCAAGCATCGTGGATAGACTTTTCAGCAGCACTGCTAGTGTCAGTAATAGCAGACTTTTTAACGTCAAGTGATGAATCAAGATCCAAAACACCAAGGTGAAATCGGATTTGTTCACACCAATTAGAAAAGTTCAATCCATTAAATATTGGAACAGACGAAGCATGCGAATGAAGAGCGACGGAGTGGGCACTGCAAGGATAGTATAATTTTTACACATTAATGTTTTGAGTTACTTAAACAGATTCAAGATCGATAACAATAAATGTATATTGATGCTCTGCTTTAGGTGATACAATAATATACAATCATAATCATAATGATGCTTGCAAATTCACCATAATTTGATAATTGAATATGAGAGTTAGAGTTTTTTTAAGGACAACAACTTAGGCCGATTTGGAAAAGAGGACAAATTTATTGCGGGCCGAAATTTAAGGACATTAACATTTAAGCATTGCGTCCGTAGGCCAATTTTCAGCCCGAACGGGCTGGACCTCACGTGAGATGCACGTGATGTCCTTAAATTTCAGCCCATAATAAATTTGTCCTCTTTTCCAAATCAGCCTAAGTTGTTGTCCTTAAAAAAAGGCAGTCTATTGTTTCTCCTACATGAGTTAGAGTTTTTTTAAGGACAACAACTTAGACCGATTTGGAAAAGAGGATAAATTTATTGCGGGTCAAAATTTAAGGACATTAACATTTAAGTGTTGCATCCGTAGCCCGAACGGATTGAAAATTGGCCTACGGACACAACACTTAAATGTTAATGTCCTTAAATTTCGGCCCGCAATAAATTTGTCCTCTTTTCCAAATCGGCCTAAGTTGTTGTCCTTAAAAAAACTCTAACTCTTGAATATGACAACTTTAAACCATTTTGTTATGTTTGGATATCCAAAATAGTTAGAACATGATATATCAATTATCACACTTATATTCATAAATTATAAGAACATATAATCGATCTTTGAGTGATTCTTAAGTGTCTTATAATTATGAAATTCAACTACCCATAATTTAAAAATGACTTAAATCAAGCATCATATTATTATGGATAATTGAAAATAATTATATGATCAAAATTTATTATTAAACTTTCAGGTCATACCACTTTAGTGATTAACAGACCAATATTAAATAAATTCCAATCATATAATAAATCATCAATTAAGACTTGATAATATTTCAGCATCAAGCACATAATATAATATATAATATGACATAACAAAATATGAAAATTCACATAAAACATTAAGCATATAATGAGTTGTATGGAATATTAATATTCATCATGATATATGTGCGAAGCATTGAGAATCGAAAATTCCAGTAAATAGCACATATAGGCGGAATACAAATTGCCAACATCATAAGCTCTCAAAACATAAAACACGGGACATATAATTAAGAATAAAATATAATCCGACTTGATTAAGTTAAACCAATTCGATAATCATAATTTGGAATATATTTATTCAATCTGTTGTTGATCTAATGTCATGAATGTGGAAACTTCAAATCTTGATGATTACGAACAAATTATTAGTTGATCTCGATAACGAAGTTTGATCAATTCGAAGCCAGATTCATTCATGAAACGTGTCGCATTTAGATTAATTAATTAGTGCAGTTCTTCCCTTGATTAATAATCACGACAACACAATCATATATTCACTTTGATATAATCAATATAAGCAATTTAAATATCAAAGTAGTATGTATTATTAGCAGCGGAAGTACGTAAAAAAAAAGCTTCAATTTAATATAAATCGAATTGCGATTTAAACAAAGAAATTCCGTAAGGAATTCAAGGTTAATAAAAACAGCAATGAAAAATCACGAGTTCTAAAACCATGCTCTGATGCCACCTGTAAACTTTAAATTGCACAGATCTTAAAACTTACATGATTTTCACATTCAATATATAAATCAGAATACTAACCTTAATAAGTCATAATAAATTATTCGATGATGAAGAAATTGGTTTCTCCCCCCCCCCCCCCACCATTTTTCTTAAGCGTGTATTGTTTTATCGGTAGGTGAGATAACCACAGTTATATATATATATATATATATATATATACACACGTTCTATCAACGCGATAAATATCGTGAAACCACCTTTAGATAAATATGACCAATTTATCAGATAAATATCAAATTATTTAAACCATATAATTAAGATACTTAAATTAATATAAATATCTTAATAACTTAATTATTAATAACACGTGACCATTGATAAATCTTACAATGCATATATATTAGCGTGTATATATGCTTCAAATATTCTCATAATATTCTTTTCATGTTCCGCTCTGCACTTTATAGCTAGTAATATTTTAAGCAATACTAGCATTTCTCCCGTGCAATGCACGGAATCAATGTACCTATTTAAATTTAAATAATATGAATAAAAAATAATTTTAAAATTTATGAATTTTATTAAATAATAACGAAAAAATATTCATTGAATTATAATTTCATTTCTGTATACATGGCTAAATTAAAAGTATATTTGTGTGTATTTTTAAAATAGTATCAAACACAAAAATACGATTATTTTTAATGCACAAAATATATTTTTTAATTGTTTTTATTAATTAATAGTTCAATTTATTAAGGTTTATTCTATGCATAAAAATTTTCCTTATACAAAATTTTCTTGCATCATTTTTTACAATACAAATAACCATTCTTATCAAAATTTAAAGAATTGTTCCTTTCCAACAAAAATATTGTCCTAAAATGACTATATAGAACTAACTTTTTATGTAAATTATGTATATAAGAAATTATAAATCAATACTAACATCACCATTACTATTATATATATCAGCTATTGGATGGATTGAATAAACACATAAATTTCTAAAATTTGATAAATATTAAATATTTAAAATTCACCCAATGTACATATTAAAAATACTAAAATTTCTCTTTTTAATTATTAACACTCACTTTACTCTAGTGTGATGCAAGAATACGATATTTATAATTTTGTAAAATAGAAACCAACATTATACTAAAAACTCACACATAGCAAAATTATATTAAAAACCTGAGATAATATACAGTTTATCATTTGTCCAATTTTTTTCTAAGATTCTAAAAATAAGTTGCTTCCCAGTTCCCACCATACTCCCTAAACATTTCTAAAAAAAGGTCCATCATTGGAGTCTGTATGCGCTTGAAGAAGATATTGTAGAAATTATATACATAATTGAAGAACTATATTATTATCATGTATAAATAAATAACAAACTTTGATTGAATTGAGCTCCTAATTTCACATACAATTCATATCAATATATCTCGTGCAAAGCTGCAAAATGAAGCGATAAATTAATTAATTATCTCCACTACAAAATAATAAAACGGAAAACAAAATAAGAGACAAATTAACACAATCTTTGACGTTTATTCAAAATAAGAATAGAATGGATAAATAATTGCAAACCTTACACATCATTCAAAAATTTTCATTGAGTTCTCACAAACATATTGTATTTATAAGCACAATATTTTGATATTTATTTTTGGGAACAATATGATTAGCTGAGTTTCTGGATGCAATTATGATAAATTGCTTGCTAGATTGATGAAAATGAATTTATCTTAAATAAAATATAATAAAATGATTTGATATCTATATTGTAAAGTAACCGAAAATTTAATTAGCCAATATAAAATATATAATATGATTGTGAATTATATATGTTATATACGCATACATGAATTGCATATATAACTTATGGCTACAATATTATATAAGTGAAATGCTTTGAAGGATAATTTTGATGGAATAGTATTCCATATATATAACGTGAAGAACTGAAGGTATTATACCTTAACATCATTGTAAGATTTAATTGTAGAATATAATATATTGATTGAAATTATGATATGACTAATTATTATATTAATTATAGAAAGATTTAATTTTCTTTATGATATAAACGTTAATTGTAGAAATATTATTATAGAAATGATGCCATTAAATTATCTATAACTTACTATTAAATTATTGAATGCAAAATTGACTAAAATACCCTTAGGAGTGAGCGGGAAAAATGATACTGCAGAAGTGTGTTATTATTATTATTTTTTTATTTTTTTATATCGAGGGTAACCCGCAGCCGCTACCATGGTGCGCACTGGGTAAAATCCCACCCCTGTGTAATAGGGTATTATTATTATTTTTTTATGTCGAGGGTAACCCGCAGCCGCTACCGTGGTGCGCACTGGGTAAAATCCCACCCCTGTGTAGCGCACTGGGTAAAATCCCACCCCTGTGTAATAGCCTGCAAACCACACAGGGGAGGTAAACCACATTTGGCAGACCAGGTGTGAGCGTAAACCACATTTGGCAGACCAGGTGTGACAGGCTCACACCTAGCGGTGTTGGTGGTGGGTCGAACTTGAGACCTTTGGCCTCAAGAAACACCACTCCACCACTAGGCCATCCCCAAAGGAAATAGTCATAAATATATAACATTAACTTTGTAAAGGAACCAAATACAAATTAGGAATAAAAATGGCAAAAGAAAAATATAAATTTGATGACAAAATAGAAGACCAATAAAAAAAAAAAAAAAACTTCTTTTTTTTTTAAAGGGGTGATAAAATCTTAATTTGGAATTAACTAAATAAGTTACATATTAAAAATATAAAAATAAAGAAATGAACCCATGCACAGCTAAAAGCAAATTTGCTTCATAAAAGTTTTCCAAATGGCCCATCGTAATCAAATGTCTAGCTTTATCGTAAGCTGGGAAAATTCGATGCTACCTGCCTAAATTTTCTTTTTATTTTTTAAAATATTTTTTTCTAATATTTTTCTTTGAATATATATTATTTTTTAAGTAGATGTTAATTATGTTCATCCTGATTTTTTATGTCGCCTCCTATTATGCAAACGACAATGTTGTTAAATTTTTTTACACGATATCATAAAAATACACACCTATACTATTTACAAAATAAGAGGTAGAAAAAAATCGCAACAAACATAATTAATATCTACTAATGTGATTGGGGGACGCATCAAATTTTCCAGTAAGCTGGGTTTATAAGTTTATTAATTGGGCTTCATTGAGTTAAGCAAAAGCCCAACTTAGTGTGTGACCCAATTGAGCGTCGAGAAAATCAATCTCAATGCATGCTTGCTTCCACATATACATAAAAAATTAATCACAATTTAAGAGCACTTTTCTACAACTTCATTACTATCAACTCTTTCTCCGTTTCATTCTTTTTCACATAAACATAGTTGTCAAGACTTATTTGATTGCCAGAAAATTAAAGTTATCTAGAAATATAATTTGTAGAAATGTGATTCTGAGAAAAAAATAAATACTAGTATATTTTTTAACCTATCTTTGGAACATAATAAGAAAATTATCATGATTCTTATTCAATATTTGATACAATTAAAACAATTAAAAATAAAACACCCAATATATCTCTTAACGCAAACTATTTCTTACAAATTTTAATTTGCATTACAAAAAAAATTATATATATATGTATATATATATATATATCTTACATCGACGTAATTGAAAGACAACATAAATAATATAAAATCATGATGATTATTTTGTTATTTTTGATTAATGCAAAGAATTTATTGTCTATCCAAGTTGCTTGTCACCTTGAGAATGAGCAAGTGATCAATAGATAATATTCATTGAACATTATATATATATATATATATATATAGTATGGTTGGGTTCCAGAAGGAACCACACCCTATGTGAGAACTAATAATCAATCTGAACCATAGATCTCGTCTATTTGGACGGCCAAGATATGTTCCAAAAATTTAAAAAATGCGGTGGCATAATTGTAATAACGTCCAACTTCGCTGCCCCTGAATCTTAGTAAAGGAAATCGGAAATTTTGAAAATATATGAATACTCAGAATTTACGTGTATATTTTTCAATTTAAGGTTTTAGCACTGTCATTTCCTATTTTAGCATTGTCATGACTCTTTTAAGGATTGTCATGACTTATTTTAGCATGACTCTTTTTTAGCATTTGCATAAAAATATGTCACCGACATTGTAAAAAAATCACGAACAAACACTGTTACATGTTGAATTATCAATCAATATAGTGCAACCACTATTAGCATTGCAATCTCTCATTTTTTGCATTAACGTAACCCTTTATTAGCATTGTGATTAAAGACTTGTCATAGTCATTACAAACCAACAAATGTGATTTGTGGTACTAGCATCATTCTTGACTGTATTTGCATCATCATATCTCATTTTAGATTATCATTAAATTATAAAGCACAATCATGAACAAATGGTATTACAGTTTTATTAAATTAACAATGTGATAAATCTCACCTTAGCATTATTTCACGAAAGATATCAACGAGTGTTAGAGGCTACACATGCAAGATCATGTTGCAAGATATTAGAGTAAATGACTTATTAGCAGTATAAAGAACTATAACAGCAGTACAGACACTCTTATTAGCATTATCAAACTCTTTATTAGCAATGTAAAAAAGAATATCAACTATGTGTATAGCATTACAAAAAAAGAATATTAGTAGCATTAATAAAAAATTAGTATGAGAAGTATGAAAAAAAATTGTATATATCTACTTCTTCCCGCAGTTCTCAGAATCATGACTGCATTTTTTATTACACTTCTTGCAGATCCTTAAAGATTTCTTTTTGCATTCGGCGTTCGTATATTATTTTGATTTTATGCGACTTCCACTACCTTTAGTCTTCACAAAGTCAGGTGGAAGCACCTCAACTTCACTAGGTGCAGACAGCCCATAAAATTCAAAAAATAATCCATACAACCCTTAAATTTCTGAAGAACCCATAAATAAGATTCAGCATCCTCACTCGACATTAAAGCGGCACCAAAGATGACAAGCCTCCCATGATTGTCCTTTCCAGTAAATGGTGCATTGAATATTTGTCAACATATAAAAAATCGCAAATCTCTGTTATTATAATATCTTTTTCATTATAAACAAGACTGCAGATGCTAACATTGTCACCTACCAAATATTCAAACATCAATGCTAAAAAAAGGAAATAGAAGTGCTAAAACTTCAACTACCAGTGCTAAAACTTCAGTATGGAACTGCTAAAATTATAGAATGACAGATTTAAATAATAAGTAGACTAGTCCTATATGTTGCATCAAATGACACATCCCCAAATAATGAAAAGTTCCTTCTTGATATTGGATCAGCCCAAAATAGACATCTTAACTGATCATTCTTGTTAACTTCCTAATCAAATGTAAAAGCAGAGCAGCGTTCACGCATTTTACCCATTTTATCCAACATTATTTGGGCATCTACGCCCACAACATACGCCTTGAGATCTCAATTAAAGTTTTTTGAAATCAACTACTGTCCCTATACTGGAACAATAACACACGACATCTTTTTTCTTTGAAGTTTCACAAAAATCAATCGATGTGTTTTTAGATCCCTCGCGGTTGCACAAAACATACTTCTGAACTATAGTACCATCTTTAGACATTTTTATAGTACACAAACAAATATCAAATCCACATGATAAAGCATGCACCTTGTAAAAGGTTATACCATCATCTAAAGTACGAAAAAATTTGTCTATCGTAGGCTTCAAAGATGGTTCACAATCAGGTGTGTAAAATTCAGAAAACCCAAGAGAAGTCTCAAAAATGGAGCCAACACAATCTGCAAATTTTAATACACAACTAATCACGTTAATGCTAAAAAAATATATTCTTTGATCATGCTAAAAATGATTACAGTAATGCTAAAATTAATTACAGTGGTGCTAAAACTTGTAATGGTAGTGCTCATACTGTGCTCATCGTGCAAATACTCTGTTAAAAAGATATTTTTATGATACTCATTTATTTTTACAATGCTAATAACTAGTTTCGTAGTGCTAATGATAACGTCTCTAATGCTAATGAGACATCTTGTAATGCTAACAGATGATGAACTAACATTTGTAGAAATACACATACATAGTAATAAGAAAACATAATCTGCATACCTGAAAACATCTATTTATCGTGAAAATTCAAAAATTCATTTAAATCTAGGAAAAAAATTCATTCAAATTAATTAACTTCCAAAAATATAGATATAGTACATTACATGAATGAACACATCTATCATTTAAATCTGAAAAAAATATAACAAATTATCGAATAAATCTAAAACAAATCGAAAAGAATCACATGAAAAGTACAACAAAAATAGTTTTACCCGGAGTCTTCATCGAAGAACAGCGAACAATAAAAACTCCAGGAAAAATCGCGTTAGCAACGATTAAGATGAATAGATTTCGAAGAGAATCAACTGGAATCTGGAATGCATAAACACACACAAAATCGATATGAAAAAGAAAATATATTTCGAATGGAAAACAGATTACGAAGGAAGGAGATTTTATTCCAAAAATAAAGAGAATTCCTAAATTACAAAAATATCATCACCTCATTAAAAAGTTGACAATATTACGAGAATGCCACCGCGATTTTTTAATTTTGCAACATATCTTGGCCGTCCAAATATGCCAGATCTATGACTCATATTGGTTCTCTATTCTCACAAGGGGTGTAGTTCTCACTTGATCCAATCTCTCTCACTCTCTCTCTCTCTCTATATATATATATATATATATATATTTATTGGACATTTTCATTAAGTCCTTTAACTTTTAATTTTTAAAAGTTCAATATGAGCGCGCATAAATAAAAGTTTCAAGGCCTCAATGTGCATTTTTGGCATTGAGTTTTTATTTTATTTGTCATTAACTTATTATTATGTTCGCATAATATAGAGTCCTTTGCATAAATGCTGTACATATAAAAAAATATGAGGTTTAATAGAAGAAAACAACCAATGCATTATACATTTTTACGTACGTAGATCCTTACGTATATATAGCTAGACGTTTTACTCATTTTATATTAAAAAAAAAGATTTATAGGTAACGTCGTGTAATTCTCTTCCCATTTTTTTCAGATAACATTAATAATCAAGACAATATCAACAACAAACTCATGTTATTGAATCTTTCTTCATTGCTCTATTTCTCAGCACGACGTTGGTACGTGGTACTCATTTTTACTTGTTGCACTGCTATTTATAACCTCCTTAATTTTCAAAATATATATGATTATATAATATATAGTTCTTGTCTTTAATTAATTAATTAATTAATTATATATATATATATTAAAGGGAAGAATAAATTATAAGAGTAGGAGACACTTGTACGGCCAATTGAGGCACATTGTTAGCGACTGAAATTGAAAATTCGGTATATTAAATGACATCCAATTGCAATCATCTATCTCATCAATTTCGAGTGGGCCCATCACATTTTCCACCTAAGTATCGCCAGTTTAATTTTGATGTAACATTAAGGCAGACGTGGCACCAACACATTGGCTAAAGTGGACTCTCTTTAAATGCAGAAACAACAGTGGATAATATCCACATCTACACGCACATCCATTGAGAGAACTTGTAGCAACGCGACAATAGAGGTTTGACTTTTGTAACCTAATTTCTTCCATTAATATTATGACCGAGTCAACACCGACTTCACATACATAATATACTGTATTTGTACTTTATTTTATTGTAATGATAAATAGGAGTATATGGTATACTCCTAACGATAAATAAAATGAATGACTATCAATTTAAAGCTAAAAAAAAAAAGTTAATTGTTAATTCAAAATTTGAAAGATAAAAATTATCAATTTAGATTATTAATAATTGAAATTCTTAATTTAAAATTTTGTATTTTTATGCTTGTTTATTTTTTAATTAATTTTAAATAAAAAAAATTCTTCACAAAATTTTAGCACTTAGTTTCAATCATTAACGATCTAAATTTATAGATTTCATTTTTGAGGTTTCAGATTGATAAAAACTTAATAAATAAGCTATTTAAATGTAAAAGGTTATGTTGCTTCTATATATACTCGATTAAGTCTTTTTTTTATATAAAAAATAAAAAACTTTTTTCAAGTATGAAATTTATATACAAGTCTCCTTTTTTTTGTATAGAAAGTTTCTAAAAACTATAAATGTGTTTAATTAAAGTGTCTTAATAGCTTAAGCTATATTAATAGTATGACTATTTTGAAAATGAAATGTCAAATGTGCACATTAAAAAATAAAATTGAAAGTATTTAATTAATTGCTGATAGAGGGGGGAGAACAACAAATAGCGATAGGGAAAATGACGATAAGTTGTGGTTTTTCTTTTTCTTTTTTTGTTGTTGTGGGGCTCAAAAGCTTCCTCTACTTTGTAGGTTTACGTATAATCTAATTAAAATAATATTTTATGTCATAGAGAGTAATATATTTAACATTAAATACATATAATGTAGAGAATAATTTTTAACCTTAAGATCATCACATAAAGCAATATTATTTGGTCAATAATAATCAATTTGATGACTCGATAAATATATCTTTTTCGTTTGTTTTATTATTATTTCCTTTAGAGAGTACTGATCAACGATCTATCTTTGCCTTGGAATGCTAAACGCTTAAACCCTTCTAGACAGTACTGATCAACGATCTATCTTTCTTGATTGCAAAGTGATGAAGAAAGCCACTTCTGAATTTATTATTTGTACAATATATAACTTTATGCTTAATTGTTTCTATAATTAAATGTATGCTTCATTTTAACTCATACATTCGAATTTTAATGGATTATTTGTATTTATCAGCTGTTATTAATTATAGTATATTCGGGTTATAATCAATTATTATACTTCTGAGTTTAAGCACACATAATTTTCCAAATCAGACCCCTGATAAAATTGTATTTGTACAAATTTATTTCAGATGTGAATTTTTGAGGTTATGATCAGATTAATAATAAGCAACCCAATTAAAGCATGCCTAGCTGATTAGTGATTTATAATTAGAAAGGAGCCCATATTAATTATAACCCTTTAGGGGTTGGTGGGCCTTGAATTAACAGATGTGAGCCCAATCATTTGTCTTCTTGTCTACGTGTTCATGGACATTTAATGTGCTTCCACGTGGTGTACGCTCTGCCTCACATATAGTACTACTGAGCCCAGTGGGCCTACACTCTTGACATTTGGGGCTACAGAAATACGCTCACTGTTCCACTGTACTATCCCTTTCATTCCTTTTTTTTTCCTATTTGTTTTGTCACTCCAAAAGAAAAGGATGTTCATTATACATACTAATATTATAATTAATCCTGTATTTTCTTAGATTATCTGATAGTCATATATTTCATAATTTGTTATATTGCATATTGCTCTGTATATATATAATTACATAATTCTATACACGACTTAATTAAGACTGGTAATAATTAAAACAAAACATATACTAATATTTTTGCAATAAACATCAGCTTGTATTCACATTTGAGAGATTTCATGTCATTAAGAGACTTCTCCAAGGAACAAATTAAACCAACATAAGTGTGCTGACTGATTAAGGATAATGGTTAACGTTAATTTAATTATGTAATACATTTAAGAAGATAAAATATTATTTATTTTATATTCTAATTTAAAAAATATGCAGACACATAGGCTTCTACTTTCTTTTTTATCAATCTATACATATAATAAGGCAAAATCGTGTGATCGACAACGGTTCTGATATATACCGTTGTCTATCACACTATTTAACAATTATATTTTAAATAACAGTTTTTGTATAATAGACAACGACTTTGAGCTAATAGACAATAGAAGTGACATTTATTATTATATTTTCTTTTGACATTTTCCACGATTGTTTATACAACCGTTGTGTTTTAACAAATATTTGAAATCTTATTTATTATTTTTTTTACTTGAAATTTTGAGATTTATAACATTTTTTATTCTATTTTTTATATATAGGTGGAGTATTTATAATACTCTACATTTATCGCCTAAAAAAATAATTTTCATTTGTTTTGCACAACACCAACAACATATAAGTATAATATAAAATTTGTAATAATTTATTATTTTTCTATTTCAATTTCATCATTTAAAATAATTAAATAATTATATTTTACATACATGCCATATATCCTACGAAATAAAATGTTCTTTAATTGTGGATAATAATACAATATTATTTATAAAATTGTGTCATTTAAAATATTCCAATTCGATCTTTCTAACATGGATTTTCATTTAGTTTCTAAAATTTAATTTTTCTTTTTTTTGTCGTAACTACACAAAATTGATCTTCTTATCTAATTATTAACGCATGTGCATCTTTTTATTAATTTTAAAAAATTGAACAAAACATATAAAATTAAAAAATAATCATAATATTACAGATCTGAAATAATAATAATAATTATTATTTGTGCATCGCACATGAGAAATACTAGTATATATTAAGGCTAACTCGCAGTCGTTATCAAAATGCGAACTGAGAAAATTCCGCTTCTGTGTAATAGTCTTCAAACAACACATGACATATAAACCACAATTGAAAAATCAAGTGTGGCAGGTTCACATCTAGTGATGTTGGCGGTGATAAATTAAAATAATAGAAACTTAGCTACCAGACTACTTTTTATTTATTTATTAGTAATAGCGTTTTTATGAAATATAAGAAGGATCTTGATTTTGACGATTTTACTTTATTGCGTGAAGAGTGTCACGCAATAGTATTTGTTGCATTGGGGATGACCTATAGTAGTGGAGTGGTGTTATCTTGAGGTCAAAGGTCTCAAGTTCGAATCCTACCACTAAAATCACTAGGTGTGAGTCTGTCATATCTGGCCTGACAAGTGTGGTTTACCTCCCTTGTATGGTTTGCTGGCTATTACACATGGACGGAACTTACCCAATACGCACCTCGGTAGCGGCTGCGGGTTAAAAAAAAATATATCTCAATTCATTATCCATACTGATTTAATGCACCGTTACAACTACTGATTTAATTTGGAGATAGATTCGAAATGAGTTATGTAAAAAATGAATTCATATCAAGTTAATTAATTTAATTCGCGTTTATTACTTAAATGATCTTTTATAAATATTAATTATTAGTACTTATTTCTATAAGTTTCTATATAAATTAATAGATAACAAATAAAATTTACGGTACACAAAAAAGATATTCACCTTATAAGATTAAAAACAAAAGAAGAAAAAATTGATATTTAATTTCGATTTTCATTCCACAAGGTTACATGTGATAAAAGGTTTCTGACGAAAACGCTAACGGTATTCCAAAACATCCTATATAATGATAGCATACTTGAAAAATTAAATATAGCTATACATGTTATACATGTTTGACAAGCACTCTATTTTAATTGTTATTTGCAGCATTAAGTGTAAATCAACTTCTCTCCGTCTCACATGGCTACAAATACATAATTCAAGAAAGTAGATGTAAACTCATTTTGGGTGGTGTTAGTAATGGAGTGAACGAGATTCATCATCTCTCGTAAAAAATGTCTAGGGTTTGAGCACTTGTAGTGGGCATTGAGGGTGTAACGTCATTAATTCTTATTATATATAAAATAAAAATTATTATACTTAATCAATCATATTTAACATTTATTGCTATGAATTGAAATTTTAAAAAAATTAATATCCTAATTATGGAATAATTGACCCTAAAAATTAATAATTATCTAAAAATATAAAAATTAAATTCAAAAAAATAATTACAAATCATAATTGAGTGCACTAAACCTAAATAATAATAATAATAATTAAATTAAGGGTTAATTGCCTTATAAACTATGAACTTTAAACTTAGTTGTAAATTTAACATGAACTTTAAAAGTAGACAATTAAAACACCAACTTTGAATTTGTGTGTTATTCAACATCCCCAAATTTTTATAAAACAAATTGACCTGCAATCCAACATACAATTTGTTCGTGTCTTAGAGCCCGTCATGATAGGATCATCAAATTTTTAAAATGACGTCAAAGTGACCACAATTGTATGTTGGATTGAAGGTCGATTTATTTTATAAAAAATTGGGAATGTTGAATAACACACAAATTCAAAATTGGTATTTTAATTTTCATGTTAATTTTGTAACTAATTAAACTCAAAGTTCATGATTTTAAAGGCAATTTACCCTTAAATTAAATTAAATTTATTTTTAATAAAAAATAATGAGTTGAGGTGACTGCCACATAAGTGCTGCCCATTTAAATTGTGTAGGCTAACAAAACACTTATGTATATATATATATATAGATGTGCATTCATAATATACTTCAAAAAGTAAAAAAATATATATGTTCATAATATACTTCAAAAAGTAAAAAAATTGACGTAAGGGATTGCGTATATTCACATTCTTGACACACAATTATGAATATAAGTATATAAATAGCTTGACACAAAATTAATGTATCCGTCAGGTGTGACGCAATAAGTTGCTTATAAAATGCTATGCTAAATATACCGAATTTAAACATACACACATCCGCATAAATATAATCATGATGGTGGTAACTTTGACGCAATAATTTATGTATGACTTTGTATCAATTAATAGTGCATTCTTATATGTTTCGGTGGAGATGGTCTAGTAGTGAAGTGAAGTTATTTAGAGATCAAAAGTCACATGTTTGAATCTTCTCAATACCATAAATCGAGTGTGCGAGTAAAAAAAAAATAGTGCATAGAAATTAGTAAGTTGTTGAATGATACACCAAAAATATACTCCCTTTGTTCTATATATAATCATAGTCTCCTTCTCATTTTCACACTTTAAAAAAATACATTTAATATATATTAGAAAGACATAAATTTATATATAACTGCATATATATTCTATATTGTCCTTATTTTCTATTATATGATTTTCCTTCCTACTAGATTTCCAAAGAATATTAAATTAGCTAGATTACAATGATTAAATAATGTGTCCCAGTGTCACGGGTTCGAATCTCCTCAATACCACAGGTCGGGTGTGTGAGTTTAAAAAAAATATAATGTTTTAATACAATTTCAGTTAAAGAATAAAACTATAATTTTGAAACATACAAAAAAAAGACTACAATTATACATGGGATGGATGGAGTAATACAATAGAAATAGAAAGAATTAAGAAATAATTAACCAAAAAAGAAAAATAATTGAAAGCCTCCAAAGAGCCCCCGATGCATTGATCCAATGACCCATGGTTTCAAGCTTTATCTACAAAATTTTTGTTTGAAGACTTTCCTGATGTCACACTCCTCAATTGAGCATACAACAAATTTCTTCTCTCACATATACCTAGTCTTATTATAACAAATTACAGAAATACCAACTTAAAAAAATAAAAAATAAATAAATTTATCTCTTTGAGATATATATTGTTCAATCCTATCTAACAATTATGTGTAGCTTTGATAGTTTGATTAACGATGGGATTTAATCCAACAAAAAGTTCAACAATAAAGAATTAAAATCCAATCGTAAGAGGAAAATTCTATATCTCTGAATTTGTGAGAATTTACCGTGAGAGATTAGTTAAAAGGTCTTCTGTGCCCTTGCCGTAGGACCAAGAGATCCTCGTCAAAACACATACAAAAATTTCTTTCATTTATATTGAGCGTCAAAATCGTAATGGTAATATTAGGGTTATTTAATGGATTGGGTTTATTTTTGTAATTTATGAATTGTATTATATTTTCGCTACGAGGTTTTTCTTTCCTTCGCAATCTCTTTCCTTCTTATATCTATGTGTTTTTTCATATAATCGGATTTCAATTCTTCACAATTGTTGTTTACACGATTGTTATAGATTTTTTCTGGAGATATTTCGTTTGTTGTTTTTCAATGAAGACACTAGGTAAAATTTGAATGTTTAATTTTCTTTTCAATCAATGTTTTAGCTGCAATCGATAATGTTGATGGATGATATAATTTTTTTGTGATTAAATATATTTTTTATGGGAGATATGTAGATTCAAACTTAAAATCAATGTTTTTCATGTAACTACATATTTTTTGAAGTTGATTAAGTAGATCTTTATTGATTTTCTGCAAATTGTGTTTTAGCATTACTATACACGTGTTATTTGTCAGAATTTATTAACATTACAGTACACTTCATTAGCATTAAAAATGTTCTTTTTAGCATTACAAAATGAATTATTAGCATTATAAAAACAGTCGGTCAATATTATAAAAATAGCTTATTATCAGAGTATTGACATGATGAAAGATGTATTAGCATTACTATGATTAGTTTTAGCATCATTATAATTAGTTTTAGCATCACTATGATTAGTTTTAGCATCATTAAAGAAGATATTAGCATCACTGTTTTTATATTTTAATTTTGTCTTATTTAATCTGCAGATTGTGTTGGCACCACTGTAGAGATTTCTCCTAAGTTGTTTGAATTTTATATATCTGATTGTGAAGCATCTTTGAAGTCTGCATTGGGCAAACTTTTTCCTAGTTTAGATTATGATATAATGTTTTACAAGGTGTATGCTTCATCATGTGGATTTGATATTCGTTTGTCTACTACAAAGAAATTTAAGGATGATACATAGTTTGGAAGTATGATCTATGCAACCGTGAGGGATTTAAGTACACGCCGATGAATTTTGGTGAAACTTTGAAAAAAAAAAATGTCGGGTATCTAAAAGGACTTGCTGTATGACTAGGATGGGGTAGAAGTATATTGGTTCTGATACAAACAGTGTTAGGATTATTTGAAGAAAGAAATTCACATTCTCTTATTTTGGATACACACAAGAAACTTATGAATCTGAATAGGAATATAGATCATTCACATTAACGTTTTATTCTGAACTGTGCAAAGGCAAGCATTTGATCTATGAAAACATTTAGATTATTTAAAGAAGTTGTTGGTGTATATTCCAATATAGGATGTACAGTAGTCGGTTTCAAAAATTTCAATCGAGACCCTAATTGTAAGGCATATGTTGTGGACTTTGATGCCCAAATGATATTGGATAAAATGGGCAAAAACGTGAACTCTACTCTGCTTTTATATTTGATTACGAAGTTAACAAGAATGATCAGTTGAGATCTCTGTTTTGGGCTGATCCAATATTAAGAAGGAACTTTTCGTTATTTGGGGATTTTGTGTCATTTGATGCAATGTATATGACTAACATGTTAGTCTACTTATTATTTAAGTGTGTCATTCTGTGTTTTTGGCAGTTCCATACTAAAGTTTTAACATTGTTAGTTCAAGTTTTAGTACTGTCATTTCCTTTTTAGCATTGATTTTTGAAAATTGATAGGTGACAATGTTAGTATTATTTATCTATTTTGTTGTGCTATATATATTATTTTTATCATTGATTACATTCATCTTTAGCAATGTAGTTGTGTTTTATTGAGATTACTATATTGCTCAGTTATGATAGAAAAAATATTGTAATAACAGAGATGTGTATTTTTGTTATATTGGTAGGTATTTAATGATTTTTGTACAATTTATTGGAAAGGAAAATCATGGGAAGTTGGTGCTTCCACCTGATATTGTGAATACTAAAATCAAGAAGAGGGATGGTCGTTGAACGCAAGAAGAAACCTTTAAGGACCTGCAGAAAGTGCAACTAGAAATGTAGTCACGATTCCAATAACTATGGGAAGAAGTGGATTTTAGACTAATCCTAATATAATTTTTGTACTGCTAATAGTGATTTTGTTTGATGCTAATATATTTTTTATACTGTTAATAATCTTTTCTTTAATATTAATGAACTTTTTTATATACAAAACTTTTTCATGCTAAAATAATTTTGTATACTGCTAATATAATTTTCTGTAATGCTGATAAGCTTTTTGATAATGCTAATATAATCTTTTTTAATGATAATATACTTTTTTTACAATGCATAAAAATGTTATTGTGGCGTTAGTATTAAATTTAGTTATTACTAGGATTATGAGGTTATATATTTAGCAAAAATTAACAAAATACTATGTCATTCACAGAAGCGCGTGATAATTTGCCAATTAATACAAAATATTGTGTCACTAATAATAAAAATGATTAAAAAGAACTTGTTTATCATATGTAATATAAAATATTGAACCCCATCAATTCAAAATTATTCCACCACATGTCACTTCAATATTTTCATGCCCATTCTTGTAGGATTGACTACTATTTTTTCCTCTGAAATGATTGTCGGTAGTGTGAGTTCGTTGCTTTAACATATTCATCTTTGAGGATATTACTTTCTGTATTTATGATTGCAACACAATACTTCATTCATACGAACTTCATCTGCCTTTCATTGCCTTTTTTCTGACCATGATTCCAGTTTTTAGAACCACTGTCTCTGTATGTCTCCATGTGTTTCATGACGTACACACCACAGTTAACTTAGTTTTTTGTGTCTCCATGTGTCTCATGACATACACACCACAGTAAAAAAATGCTAACATGAGTGAACGATGATAATTCAACAAATTTCTGACAAAATTGTTCATGGTTGGTTTATAATGATTCTGGCAAATTTTCATGCTAATGCTAACAAGAGTTATGATTATGCTAAAATGATCCATGACAGTGCTAAAACGTGTGAACAATAATGCTAATAGATCAAAATGTATAGCTAAATCATATAGTGTCAACAGTGTTAGGTTTTACATGATCTTACAAGTTTTCCGATGCTAACAAAACAAAATCAAACTACTGAATCATCATGAAACAATGCTAACGTGAGTGAACGATGATGTTAATTCAACAAAATTCTAGCAACGTTGTTGATGGTTGATTTATAATGTTCATGGTAAATTTTCATAATAATGCTAACAAGAGTTATGATAATGCTAAAATAAGTTATGACAATGTTAAAGCTTGTGAGCGATAATGATAATACTAAAAAACTTTGATTGTTTGATTTTTTTTAAATTTTATTATTTTACCCTTACAAATCTGCATGGATTGTTGGATTGATTCTTATTACGAAAATGCCATCGCTTAATTCTTTTAATCTGGGTCGTAGGTTTTGGTCAAATTAAATGGTAGGGATTAGTTCTTAGTTCTCACATAGGGCTTGGTTCTCTCTGGAACCACTCCCTATGTGTGTGTGTAAGTGTGTTTGTGTGTGTAGTGAATGAATCAAATGAGAACCAAGTCCTAGTGTGAGAAATAGGAACCGATCTCCATCATCCATCCGCAAAAAACATGTGGTCCATATTAAAAGCAACACAAGGTGATATTTTTGTAATTCAAGAGTTATTTTAATGATGTTGTGGTAGTTTTGTAATTTAGAAAATCTAATTAAAATACTAGGGATTTTTTTCCCTTTCTCTCATTCTTTATCTCTACTCTTCAGCTTCTTCTTCCCTATTTTTTTGATTTTAACGTGCAATAGACAAATTCACGAAGAAAAAAATAAGAACATAACCCAGATTTAGTTCAAATTGAAGACCACTTAGATCGAATTTAAAGTAATATTTGTTCGTCTTTCTTCACGGTTTGTTTTCTTTCTCTCTCTTGTGAGTTTGCTCTATCTTTTGTCACTTTGTGTGTGCGTGTCTTCTTCTTCTTCTTCTTCTTCTTCTTCTTCTTCTTCTTCATTATTATTAGCGGTTCAGAATTTGTGTCATATGCAGTTGATTAAGTAGATCTTTTCAATTTTCATGATTAACATATGTTTTTAGTTTTTTGTATTGATGCTGGTGTATATAAGTGTCTAAAACATATTATTAAAGGTTCAGAATTTGTGTTTTTTGTCTATTGATTTTCTGCAAATTGTGTTTTTTGCATTACTATACACATGTGTTATTTGTCAGAATTTATTAGCATTACAGTACGTCTCATTAGCATTACAAAATAAATTATTAACATTATAAAAACAACATGTCAGCATTATAAAAATAGCTTGATGGACGATTTATTAGCATTACTATGACAAGTTTTAACACTATCAAATAAGATATTAGCATTACTATGAATAGTTTTAGCATTACTATATTTTACTTGTTCCTAGAAGTTTTCTGATGCTAACAAAACAAAATGAAATTACTAATTCATCATAAAAGAATGCTAAAGAAGTCTCATAGCGTTATCATCATCAATGTTAATATTAGCATTTTCAATGCTTGTATTAGCATCGTCAATGTCTTTGTTAGCATATGATTCTAGCTCTGTTAGCACACGCTCTGAAAATCCATTTTTTTAACCTTAATATTGATAACATTACAAAAATACCACCGCGTTCTTTTACAGCTATACCACCGTATTTTTTTAACCAAATCTAAATCATTCAATCTTAAAATTGAAATGTGTGTCCCTTTGGGGATGACCTAGTGGTGGAGTGGTGTTTCTTGAGGCCAAAGGTCTCAAGTTCAACCCACCACCAACATCACTAGGTGTGAGCCTGTCACACCTGGCTTGTCAAGTGTGATTTACCTCCCCTGTGTAGATTTGCAGGCTATTACACAGAGGCGGAGTTTACCCAGTGCGCACCACGGTAGCGGCTGCGGGTTACCCTCGACATCCGAAAATAAAAATAAAAATTGAAGTGTGTAGATTGATTCTTAGTTCTCACTCTAGGGTTGGTTTTCTCTGGAACCACTCCCTATTCCCTATATATATATATATATATATATATATATATATATATATATATATTCATATATATATATATATGATTTGGTTTAAATAGGTACTATGCTTCGTGTGAGAACTAGGAACGATGCATATTTACTACGATTTTATAGCTTGTTTTAGTATATTTTAGTGCTTTTTTTAAAAAAATTATAGCTTAGTGATAATAAGCATGGTTCCTTGTTGTATTTTAGTGCTAGTGATAATAGCACTAAAATACAATTAAGGTAAGCTATATAATTATAATAAATAAGCATAGTTCCTAGTTCTCATACAAAGCACATTACTTATTATAATCCACCCATATGTGTGTGTGTGTGTGTGTGTGTGTGGTATTTATGTTTTGTTTTAAGTTCAGGAAAAAAGATTTAATTTATAAATTCTTCTATTATATATGGTATTTATGTTTTGTTTAAGTTCAGGAAAAGAGATTTATAAATTCTTCTATTGCATGATTCTTACTAAAAGCCGGATACGGCTCTAATTAATAGTAGTACTAATTATTATGTTCCTTAAATTAGACATACTCTAAGTCGACAAGTTATATTGTGTGATGGATGGTATGTGGTAGCCATAATGATAGGAAAGGAACACAGGATAAAAATATATATAGCTAATTGGTGTAGTTTTTTTATTTATGGCAACGCATGTATGTGAAATTTTTGTAGAAAATTGTTATTTCAAAACGCTTCATTTTAATAATTTAAAATTTTTCCTCAAAAAACAATAATTTATATATTTAAAAATAATATTGAAATTAATATATTAAACATACGACGATGATGACGATGATGATGATGATGACGATGAACTATTTTGTAATTTCATCCTTTTATGTTACTTAATTCAACAAAACTAAAAAAGTGGATACATTTTACCAAAGCTCGACCAATATTTGCCTTTTGTAACTGGCGAATTCTCTAGTACATAATGTACATCAGACGGTCAATGTGTTGACTTGGATAATACGCGTTGATCCGGTCAACGTGTTGACCAAATAAATCGTTAAAACAAGTGATAATTTTTAGGGATACAAGTGATAAGTTTTGAATTTTGATTGATACTTCTTAATGTTATGGGTGATACTGATTTTGACAGCTTTTTTTTGTTATTTTTTTTTCTGGCCAATACTTTTGAAAGATACAAGGGATACTTTTAGACTTTTGAGTAATATTTTTTAATGTTATGGTTGATACTGATTTTGACGATTTTTTTATCAATGCATTGACCCTGTCAACGCGCGTTGACCCAGTCAACATATTGATTGTTTGATGTGCACCTAATACATGCAGGACCTGTCCTTTTTAAATTGCTAATTATATGGACCAAAGTTCATGATTTTCTTTAGGTAATTAATTAACCCAAGTGTATTAATAGAATTATAGACTAATTGAAGAGTATGGAGATAGGAGGCCCCAAATTCAAACATGACGAAATAAAAATAAAAATTCATCACAGTAAATTAATTCATTATATTGAATTATTGACCAAGTCTATCCTGATCGATTAGTAATTACTCTTATTCTTCATCATTTTAATGTATAAACATTACTTATATACAATATTTAATTCATGTATTGCTTGAGCGGTTCAAATTTCTTATTGCACTTATTTCTATTTCACTATTACATTTATGATTAATTATGAGCACTCAGTCTTAATTAATTACGTCACCCCTTAAAATAAGATTTGAGTATTTGGAAACTATATATTGGATAAATTAACTCCCCATTTCTCCACCTTCTTAATACTAAGGGGGGTGTATTGGATTGAGATTTCGTTGGATTTCGTTGGACTTTTAAAATCCGAGTGTATTCAATCCAGACTTTTAAAAGTCCAACGAAATTCTGGTGTATTCAATCCAGACTTTTAAAAGTCCAATGAAATCTTGGTGTATTCAATCCAGACTTTTAAAAGCCCAACGAAATCTTGGTGTATTCAATCCAGACTTTTAAAAGTCCTTTAAAATTCTGCGGTATTCAACAATCCACGGACTTTAAAATGTCATTGATTTCGTTGGATTTCAGCTGGATTTCACGTGAAAATTACAAAGGATGAATTCCGACCTCCAGACACGAGATTTCGATGGATTTGAAAAACCCAGCGAGCGCGGTGTCCCAGCGGCCGTTGAGGAGTTAAAATCGGGCACCCCAGCCGTCACCCGACCCCAGCGGTCGCTGGCCTTGCCGATGATGGCACTCCAGCGGCCGCTGGGTGCCAGCGGCCGCTGGGATCAAGGCCGCTCGATTCCAGCGGCCGCTGGGTTTAATTTTTCTTACCAGATACACCGATCGTTGTGTTCCAACGAGCGCTGGCGAGATGGATTTGAAATCCATTGAAATCGTTCAAAATCGGTCCGAAATCTATACAAAATCCGCCAGACTCTGCGTGGAGTTGGGAGACTCCATGTGGAGTTTTGGGAGACTCCACGTGGAGTCTATGGATTTATAAAATCCATAGAAATCCATGGACATTTTAAAATCCAACAAAATCCATCAAAATCCCAATCCAATACACCCCCCTAAGTCTTAATTAATTAACAATATATTTGAGAACGTCCTGGTGGGGATGACTTAGTGGTGGAGTGAGATTGTTTGGAGACCAAAGATCACGGGTTCGAATCTCCTCAATACCACATGTCGGGTGTGTGAGTGAAAAAAACAATATATTTGAGAACGAATCTCCTCAATACCACATGTCAGGTGTGTGAGTGAAAAAAAATAATATATTTGAGAACAATATTCAAAATGTGAAACACACGCACAGATATATGTACATACATGAAATTTTATGTCATGCTATTTGTGTTACATTCTGTGTTGCACTTTCAAATTACGAGTTTTTTTTTTTTTTTTTTTTTTTTTTTTTTTGTGATTTGGTTTAACTTTATGATTGTTTCTTAGGGTTCACCACACCCAATTAGATTTTATAATTATTTTTTAATATTTAATTTCTCATTTTTAATTAATAATTTATTATTATGATTGATTTTTTCAAAATTATGTTTTATAATTTTATAATTTATTTTCTTTTTATAAAGGTTGACTATGATTATTTATGTTATAATTAATTTTTATTTTATAATAAATATTATTAAAATTATAAATTTGACAATGAAACATGGAGTGAAATACGAAAAAATGCGATAAGAAATTTCAACTCACATATATATATGTGTGTGTGTGTGTAATCATATGCATAATGCATAATGCATCATCCATCACTGCGTTCACATGATCGATCAGTACATGCATGGAATCCAATTACCTTCACATGAATTAGAATCTATTTTTTTAGTTTTTTTTGAAGTCTATTGGAACTTGAAAAAATACTAGATTATCTAGCTAGTGCCCACTCCTTTCCTTTCTCTCTCCCAAAAATTGAACGAGAGATGCCTGCAGTTGGCCAGTGTTCATGTTCAGTGGTTAATTTCATAATATACGCTAAATTTAGTAAAATCCATGAAATGCAATATCTAGTGCTAATTTGTGTATATTTATTTATTTATAAACATGCTACATGAATGCAATATATTTAAAGGTTAGTATCAAATTCTATCCCAAACTTCTAGTAATGTTTTAATCATGTCCTAATTTTCATGAAATTATAATTTAAATCCTAGTCTTTCGTTTGTTTCCAATTTTATCCTATGACCTAATTATGACAACCTATACGTGATTTGGTTTGCCGGAAGTTTATATGTTATTTTCGTAAATAAAATAAAATTACTTGAAAATATCCTATTTCCATGTGTGTTTTATAGAGGGGAAAATGTTTATTTCTTCTTCTATGTTGTTATTCGCACTTCCTTTATAACAACGACGCTCAAGTCACAAGTGGAAATAGAATATTTCCATGAGTTTTCTTTTATTTGTGGAAAAATACCACATAATAATTAAGCTTCTATAGCAAGTCATATCAAACGGCGGAATAAGGTTATGCGATATAATTGAAAACAAAACAAAATGTGGGATATGATCCTATGAATTAATTATAATTAAGTTCGTGATAGAATTGAAACATTGTTAAATGTTGAGATATAATATGATGAAATCTAACATTCACAAACTCGAGATTAAATTAAAAAAAAAAAAAAAGACATTTTGTGAGTGCAAAAGTATAACCACGAGTTATCTCTAAAGAATTAATGAGTGAGATTTACATTTTGATGGAGTAGCATTAATATATATATATATATATACACTTAGATTGACTGTACCCAGCATTTCTAATATATACCTTGAATACCCGGTGACGTAAATTGACAAGCAAACCACCTATAAGATTGGCTGTGGTTTTGTCTAAGTCCAATATTAATAACTGGAATTTCAAGGTAGATAATTATTCAATATATGATCGGTCAGTTTCTATTTCTCCTCCTATTTATTAATGTCACTCTTTGTATATTATTTCTCATTTCACATAAAGTAGTGGTTCTAGATGTATTCAATTTTGTCATGTGTTGGATTGAACACGGGCTTAAATCGGAAAGTGAGCGAACACGAAATTGACAAAATTATTTGATTAGAAGCCACGCAATATTTACATATACGTAATTCTTTATAGTTAAATCTTTTTCCTTATTGATGAATAATAATATATTTGGAGTTAGGGGTTCATTATTCGTCTTTACTAGCTCGTCGAAACCAAAAATTCAAATGAAATTAAGAAGTCACGGTGACTTTTCATACTCACTAATTAACATATAATGATGTAATTAAAAAAGAAAACAATAAAGTTGTTCATGACCATCCAATGTCAAATTACACTATATTAGGTAGGATAACAGGGTTTTGCTGTATTAAAAAGTGAAATGGGCCACTCTTTTCTGATAACTGCAAGAAAATATCTTAATTGATTTTTTAAAGTACGCGGACTTTTAATGTGGGCATAATCAAATGAGTTGAGTACCCAAAATCGAAGAACTTTAATCTTCTCTTAAATTGAAGCGATTGTCTAACTACATATAATTCAAACCTTTACAGAATTAGAGCTACAAAGGTAAACAAATTAGTGGATTTTTAGCATACGAAATCATCTATTGCACATTTGATCTTCCAGTAATTCTTTATTGCACACTCTATTTTTTTAATTGTTTTCAATTTTTTTCCTTTGTTTTCAATTTATTATGCTTTAATTAGTTTAATTTTACACTTGTTATTTAGGGTTCATCCTACCCAATTAGGATTTAATATAATTTTTTAGTATTTAATTTTTCAATTAATCAATTAATAACTAAAAATTGTAAGTTAACTACTAAAAAATATAATATATGCATTCTAATTGGGTAGAGTGTTTCCTAAATAATAAGTGTAAAATTAAACTAAAACATAAGAAATTGAAATCGAAGAAAAAATTGCAAATAAAAAAATAAAAAAATTGAGTGTGTAATGGGAAATGCAACACCAAATGTGCAAGAGAGGATTCAACTGGATTTTTGGATACAGAGTAATTAGTAATTAATTGTTGATCGATGTGTCCTTTAGACTAATTATTACTCCCTCCGTCCCGATTATATAGTTCACATTTCTATTTTGAGGTGTCCCGATTGTATAGTCTCATTACTATAAGTAGTGTTATTTTTAATAGGAATGTACAATTATACCCTTATTAGGTTTTGAAAATTAAAAAAATTAAACATTTAAGTTTGTGAAAGTTATAAATCGTAAATGTTATTTTTTCAAAAAAAAAAAAGAAACATTAATTAAGTTGGTAAAATTGACCAACTTAATTAATTTGCATGTACTTGAATTTGATAAATTCTATTGATATTCATTGTATTTGCACTTTATTAATTGTATATTTTCTTTATTTCAAAAAATTAATACGTTAAAGTTGAGCTAAAATTTAAGTTTTATTAATTTTCATTAAATAAGGTTAAAGTTGGAAGTTTAGCTTTTGTTTCTTGTTTTTATAAATATTTTTATTCTACGTGCGAGTAGAAAAGTGACTATATAATCGGGACAGAGGGAGTATAATGTATGAAGTATATATATTACCCCTCAATCCAAATGCGTGAAGGCAAGGTCATCTCAACTCTGAAGATAAATAAGAATAATTAAATTTCAATTCTACCTTTTTTCTTTTTTTTTTTTTACATAAGAACAACTTTATAAGTTGAAAACTCGGTGTATTTATTATAACTTTTTTGTCTTTAAATTGAATCTTGGAAAATGATGAGTAGTCTCTATTATATACACAAAAAACAATGCCTAGGCTAATGGTTTAGAGATAGAGTAAAACTATTTATGCAATTAATCCAATAATTTCTTTTCTGCAGTCTCCAATTAATTAATATCCATTTATCATACGCTGAGGGTGGTACAAGTAATTATTTAGCTAGGGTTAACTAATGTTTTTTTCTCCATAATACATTAAAATGTTGACATTGATTGCCACGCGGTTTTTTGAGGCGCGCAGTGATTAAAGGATACCCTTAACTCTTAAGAAAAAAATAAAAATAAAAACAAAAACAAAAACTGTGTGTGTGTGTGTGTGAGAGAGAGAGAGAGAGAGAGAGAGAGAGAGAGAGAGAGGGGCTAATAAGCAAATGAGTAAATGCTCTTTGCTGTCCGCTTTTGACTCTTTCGAAGATTAAATAGGCTTTTTATTATATTTTTTTTGTAATAGTCAGCCCACACAGCAAACTTGGTCTTTTCTCTATATATTTCCTCGGACAAAGCTCCTCCCTTCAGTTAGACTCCTGTCTCTACAAATCTCTCTGGAAAAAGAACAATCCAACACAGAGAAAGGAAGAAGAAAAAAAATTAAAACCCTCTTCTTCTCCTTCAAGTCTTCAGCTAATTAAGAACACGCACAAAGTAGAAAGTAGTGCAGCTGTTTTGTAGCTATCATCAGAGATATATTGATATGGGGAGACCTCCTTGCTGTGATAAAATCGGAGTGAAGAAGGGGCCATGGACTCCTGAAGAAGACATCATCCTCGTCTCTTACATTCAAGAACATGGTCCTGGAAATTGGAGGGCTGTTCCTACTAATACAGGTATTCATATACACGTACAACTAAATATAAATTAATTTGATTACAGTTTTATTTTTGAAGTTTGTGTTAGTTGGCACTCATTTAAAGCTGTGTGCGCGTAATAAATACTAGTGTGCAGCAGCACCGTCTTCCTTGAATGCATATTAAATTTTTGCTGGTAGCTAGAATTGGATCCTCACTTTCCTGGCTATAGAGAACCATTTTATGAACTTTTTCTCACAGATTAATTTTAATTTCAGGCTTGCTGAGATGCAGCAAAAGCTGCCGTCTCCGGTGGACTAACTATCTCCGTCCGGGAATCAAGCGCGGAAACTTCACTGAGCACGAGGAGAAGATGATCATCCACCTCCAAGCTCTTCTTGGCAACAGGTAGGTCGTTTATTTCTCTCTCTCTCTCTCTCTCTCTCTCTCTCTAACTTGGAAGATGAAGATCTGATGAAATTGCTTCAAAACTAGGGCTAGATCTGATCATGTATATATATATATATATTTAATTGACATGTTTTAATTAATTATTGTTTGCAGATGGGCTGCTATAGCTTCATACCTTCCGCAGCGAACCGACAACGATATCAAGAACTACTGGAACACGCACTTGAAGAAGAAGCTTGGAAAAATGAAAGGGCATGAGGAAAATGGAGAAAAAGGGAATTCGTCTGATTCCAAATCGATTTCGAAAGGGCAGTGGGAGAGGAGGCTTCAAACCGACATTCACATGGCCAAACAAGCCCTATGCGAGGCTCTCTCCCTCGACAAACCCAACCCTAACGCGGTGGAATCACATTCAAACCTACCGGTGGTTCAGACACCTACTACTACTACTACTACTACTACCTATGCATCCAGCACCGAAAACATTGCTCGTTTGCTTCAGAACTGGATGAAGAAGTCTCCCATGAATTCGTCGGAGGCGGCGGTCTCATCCGACAGCAGCTCCTTCAACAACAACCCTTCAGTTGGATTAATGAGCTCATCCAGCCCTAGTGAAGGGGCAATCAGCACAACGTTCCTCAGCTTCAACTCCTCCAATTCCGAGTCGCAGTCGCAGTCGCAGTCGGAGGTGGATCATGAAGCCATGTTTGAGGTTCCTGAAACGAGGATCTTTCAGGATGAGAGGAAGCCGGTGATGGAGACGCAAATGCCCCTCAGCTTGCTCGAGAAATGGCTGCTTGATGATGCTGCTGCACAGGGGCAGGAAGGGGATTTCATGGACATGGCTTTGGGTGAAACTGCTGATTTGTTCTGAAGAAAATTCATTTCTTCAAAACAATTCAGCAGTTTCTTAATTAGGGTGCCTTTTTTTTTCTTGTTTTTTTTTTTTTTTTTTTTTGGAAAATTAATATGGTGGTTCTTTTGGGATATGATGATTATAATTAGGCTTTGAAACTGATGGTTTTTAACCCCGTGTGTGTAGCCTAAGCACAGGAATGTGATCGCTTAATTTCTTGTGTTTAGGAGATCTCAAAGTGTAATTATTTGTAGCTTTTAGCCCTTGCATATGTGCTGCATAGAAATAATTAAGCTCTAAATGTTTGTACTTCTGCACCATTTGGTGTATATTTATCAGAAATGGGAATTAGGGTTTGACTTTTAGTTGTTTCCAATTGCCAAGATTAAACACAATGTTAATTTGGAGTTGAAATTAATTTGTTCGTCTAATTAATATTTAATGTATTCATGAAAAAAATATATATTTAATGTATTCATGTTTCTACTACTACTACTACTACTACTGTTTTATTAGTGGAAATCCCTTTTCAGCCATTTCTTTTTTAAAAGCAATAAACAAATTAAGTTTTATAACCGTTTTTCAAAAAATTACTTACTTTATTGTCATTTTACATCTTTATATCATTACTATTGGATTTCTGCGGCCCAACTTAGTCTTATAGCGTTCCATCAAAGTTTATTGAAATTTGAAACACATACATGCCCACACGAGATTTCACCATTTCTGTAGATGGGAGTAAATGTTAATGAGTTCGAATATTCAATTTAATTAATTTACTGCAAATAATAATGATGATTATGATGATGATGATGTTAGAATGCAAATCAAATTCTCTAATGTTCAACCCTTTTGAAGACTCCTTATTGTGTTTTGAAATGGAAGACTCCTTAATTGTTAGTTACTTATATCTTCCAGTTAAAGAATCGAAAAAAATAAATAAAAAATTAATACTCCCCGTCAATTACCGAGTTGGGTATATTGGGATTGATGGTAATCACGAAATGATTATCTTGAGAAAACCAAATCTACAAACCTTCAAATTTTGAAAAGCCGAATAACCCTGGCCTATGATTTTTTTTTTCTTTAATGGAGCCTTTCAAATTATAGCTTAACTTATTTGATTAAACCCAACTAAACTTTAACTACTCAAATTGAATATAATTGAGCGCAGTTTGATCGTGTGTGTGTGTATCTTTATTTACCTTTTATCATATAACCAAAATGTTCAAATCTTAATAAAAAAAATTAATTACTCGGTTGAGCCCCGTTGTAATTAAAAGATTTGTCTATTGTAAATTATGTCATTCTTGTGAGATTTATCCGTTGTTGCATAAGAGTGATATCTATGTACAAGGATATCCTAAGGATTGTCCAGGTAATTGTGAAATTTTCTCAAATTAAACCTAACAACTTCTAGTATAACAAATCTTGAAAATACCAAACTCTCTAGATGACCCAGCGGCTATATGTAAATACTGTTGGCTCAATTAACGAAAATATAAAATACTTTAATTTATATTCAGCCATACCTGTTCAATTACCAATGAATTATCTGCACTCAGCTTTCAATTAATTAGTTCTCTTTCTAGTTCCACGCGCGATACTCTTTTAACCCATTTCAAATATTTCTACATTAATTATCGTTATTACTGACATATACTTTAATTGAGTTTCACTCACAGAATACACACACCTGCAAAATGAATAGAGTATCGTAATTCATATGAAATAATTAATTGAATATTAGAGCACAAGCTATCAGATATATTAATATGTGGGGATATATGCTTTCTCTATATTTCATTGTATTAAAATCTTGCCTTGATTTTTTTGATTAAGATGTGTGTGTGTCACTCTGTCACTCTGTGTGTATAGACATGTCATTGTTATAACTTATAAATAGAGCATGTGATCACAAAGTATAAAACTTAATTGAGAATATATATATATATATATATATATATATTAGTTTTAAAAAATATAGAACTTAAAAGTTTTCAATTCGGGATATTATGACTCATTTAAGTTCATATAAAGTCCAACAAGTCAACCTCACCGAAAAAGCAGACGGGCGAGTTTTATTGATGATGATCTCAATTTTTATTTTTATATTTTGAGAGAATTATTGATGACGATATCAGCTCATTGGTTGATGAAGAAATAGATATAAAACTAATTTAATTCTTTAATCTGTACCATTATTTTCCAAAATCTCTTAGATTTATTTAAGTATTGTTTGTTTTTATTTCTAAACTCAATTTTCAGTTTTTAGTATTTTCAGTTCAATTTACGAAGTGTATTAGCTTTTGAAAAAAATGTAATGATTTTGTTATTATGAATGGTTTAATGTTTAGAGTTATATGTTTGTAAAATGAAAATATGTTTGTTTGATTATATTTTCAATTTGAAATGTATGGTTGAGATAAAAAGATAATTATTTATTTGGTTATGATGAATTGATGAATATTTAATTAATAGTCCCACTGTAATGATATATATATGATTGAATGGGTTATATAAGATTGGAAAAAGTAAAAAACTGAATTTAAAAATAAGTAAAACAAACGTCAATGTTTTGATTTTTAAAAAGTGAAAAATTTACATTTGAAAATGAAAATAAACAAGGCATTAATTTTGCAACTGGAAAAAGTTTCCGTACCTGAAATAAAAACAAAATTGATTAGATTTTTTGGAGGTTTTTTTTTTTAATTATATAGTTTTCGCTTCTAAAATGTTTACAACACTTTTTTACGTCTTCTACTTTTTGCGTTAACAAAAAAATAAAATATGGGTTTTGAGAAAGGAAAATGTTGAGATATAATGAGAAAATATAAACAATCGACAACATATATTCATTGTATATGATAAGGTGAAGACTGAAGATCCCTTGAGTTTTATTAGATATATAGTATGTCTTTAACTTTGTTTATCCTTCTCGTTTCTTTTTCTTTTTTATTTTTTTGATAGCTTTGCCTTTTACAATTTTAGTCATGTAGCTGTATGTACGTGTTAAAATTTTCTTTACACTTCTATGTGTTTCATTCTGTGTTTCACCATAAAATTTATGATTTCAATAATAATTATTATAAAATAAAAATTAATTATAACATAAATAATTATAGTCAACATTTATCAACAAAAAAAAATGAGTTAAAAAAGTTATAAAATTTAATTTTGAATTAATCAACCATAATAATGAATTATTAATTGAAAATTAAAACTTAAATACTAAAAAATAATTATAAACCTTAATTGGATGGGGTAAATTCTAAGAAATAATCTTAAAATTAAAGTAAATCACAAAAAATATAATTGAAGGAAAAAAATATAAAAAATACATATTTAAAAATGTAATAAGGAGTGTAACATAAGGAGTGCACAATTTTAGGAGAAATCGCGGAAGAACTGAATAATTATTTTAATTAGAAGACAAACTTTATTTATTACCTCACAAAATTAAGCCAGAAAATAACAATTGTGACGATCGACCAGTGCGGGAAGTCATCAGACCAAACTAATCATCATTAATAAATCCTGCATAATATGCACCGGTATAAGTTTGTTCTAAGACATATAGCCCAATATAATACTATACAACAAAATAGCAATAATTAATTAAATTCAGCAGCCAAACACATTGTCATCAAAATCTGATCATTGGAGTTTCGCACAATTGCCTCAATTATATATATACTGTAATAGGCTTAATTCTAACAATATTTATTATGAACATCAATTTTGTTAATTTTTTCTTTGATTAATTATAGCCTTACATTAGTTTTTGTATTCAGTTATAATTTATATATGTTTTTCAGTGAACTTTAAATTTATCTAAACTTTATATATATGAATGTATCAAAATATTTTGAAACTGACTTGGAGAATTCTAGACTTGTTTAAATAGTTATCAAATTCTTATATATATAGATTACTTTCAACTATAAATTTTGTTAGTATATAAAATAAATTTTAGCAGATGAATTCATAAATCATAATTAATTTGGTAGGGGGATGGGTAGGGTGGGGAGTGAGGGAGCAATTATCTTCTCTGAGTTGCGTTCTCCTTTCTTTTGTTATGTGAATCTTGCTTACGTTTTCTCGTAAATGTAATCCCCTCTTTCAATCTTTTTTAGTAGTCAAACTTTGACCCAAAAATCAAATTACAAGATAATAATAAAAAAAAGTGTTGGGCAGGATTCACCGAATACACACCGATTACTATGTTTCCGGCTCGGCTAAGGGCCGCCTAATATGGTTTTGAATCGTATTCATTTACGTCCCATAAAAATATATATATGCAATTCTGGAAATTAAATGAATGTCTACTTAAAAGTCGTGGCCCTTCTCATATGGAATCATTGCGTACCTAGCTCTCAAGAGTCAAGATCCCATTAATTCCATCATCCATTTTTTTTTTCATAAATTTATTTCATCTTAAAAAGTCCCTCATATTACTGTTAGATATATATTGAGAGTGTATAGTATTTGGTGATAAATGATGGTAATTTGCATAAAAAACGACCTCTCTCGTTGACCCAAAAACCACTATAAAATGTGGTTGGTTTTCTATGCTATATATATATATATATATATTCTTATATTAAATATTAAATATTATCTTTTATTTTATTGTTATATATATATATATACATATCAAGCGTATATTACTGTTTTTTATTGCATAAAACCCACTTTTATTTTTTCTTCTAAATTATGAAAAATAGTAGATACATGTAGCCGTAGGCTGATCGTAGGCTAATAAAATTTGTGCTAAAAACCCTCGTGTTTTAAAAATTGCATCAAACTCGGTTTTAAAAAATTGGCTAACATCTCATATTTCGTCAAATATGTCGGCAATGGCCAATGGGTTGCTCGCACATGCAGATTATCTACATTTTTTTTGTATTTCCTTTCAAGAATTCAAAAAAATTCTGATCACAATCACATTTTTATATAATCTTAAAACATGCTAAATTTTCTCAATATGTGAAGGCCAAACTCTACTTATAACCTATTAAAATATATAGTAACAAAAATTAGGATTAAAATATGAAATTATGGGATAAATATGGAAAATTTTAGCCCTAGCTAAATTATCTCTCATTCTTCTTCTATAATTAATTACTAGTCAATAGTCATCTCATTTTCATTAATTTATCATTTCTTTTCGTTTATCTTTTTCTCTCGTTAACCTACATGCACTCTCCAAATATTCACACACGTCCAATAGCCACAGCCAGGACCCGACAACCATCATTGCTGCCCACCGTTCACGGGTTCAAATTTTTTGTTATACTTCTATGCATGTTTTTCACTATAAAATTTATGAGTTTAATAATAATTATTGTAAAATAAAAATTAATTCTAATATAAATAATCATAGTCAATATTTATCAACAAAAAAATAAATTAAAAAAGTTATAAAATTTAATTTTTAAATAATCAACCATAATAATGAATTATTAATTAAAAATTAGAAATTAAATACTAAAAAATAATTATAAACCCTAATTGGGAGGGGTGAATCCTAAAAAAATATTAAAATTAAACTAAATCACAAAAAATATATAAAAAAACACATAATTTGAAAGTGTAACACAAAATGTAATACAAAGAGTGTAATAGGAAATCTCAAGTACGTATTCATTCTCTAGTGAAAATTTTATCGTTCCGACGCCAGTTGCAAGGAACATACCATACCCATCTCCATTTTCAGCCTAATCGGCATGTATATATAATATTGAACATCGATCCATTTTCAAATGAAATCCAATTGTAATTTATAGTTTTAAATAAAATTAATGACTTTGGAGTGTCCGAGATTTTTTTTAAAACGCAGTATACATACCGATCTTCTTTTAACACAGAGATTAGCATACTCATATCGTTATTAAATTTTTAACAATTAATTGCATCTTTACTACGTTGAAAAATCGGAATGTAGTCCATTAATGAAGTCGGAAGTTCTAAATATGAAATATTAGTAAGTTTAATTAATTTGATATAAAAACGCTTACATTACACAGATACGGCAGTACTCAACCCAATATTGCTTAAAGTTAATTATTGGGTGATTGACTTATTAATTACGTTTTGAATAATCTGGAAACTCAGGTAAACTTATGTCCACGCGTGCATCAATTGTTTCTTAGGTTGACCTATTACTGATTTCGACAACTGATGATAATTAAAGCTGGTTATGTAATATGACTCAGTCAGGTTTTTCGTAATTGAAAGTTCACACACACACACACGTTAACAATATCAATATAAATTAAACTAAATGACAAAACTCGTTTTTTTATTAATCCACACATCATGCGCATTTACCGAAAGATTAAATAACAAATGAATTATTATTATCATTATTATAGATGAATCGGCTTGAACACAAAAAATATTTTGTGGGCTTGAGGCGGACATTATCTTTTATTCTAACAATAATCTTGTTGTATTTCAACTATTGAATTTTGGTCATGTATACTTAATATTTTAGTACACATGTATGAGGATGAGGATAGAGGAGCCAAGGAGTCAAAGGAAGTAAAATCACAGGTCATCAAATCCCCTCCACATGAAATTTGAAACCGATCATAAATAATTAAAATTAATTAGTCCTATATATACATATCGTACCAAGTCAAGAACCAAATCAGCATTGGAAAAATTGCAATTGGCATTCTTAAATGCACATGCAAAAGGGGTTTGACTTTTAGCCAAATTTTTACAACCTGAAATTGTCTGTCAAACCCACGAAACCCTGAGCACAAAGGCAACAAAAAAGTCCAATTCCTCATGAATTCGAACATCGTCATCAAATCAAATATCAAAGCAAAAAACTACTGTACCCTTTTGAATAAATTTACATGCTGTGATGCATAGCTTGCAACCATTAATACAGAGATTTTTGAAGTTATTACAGAGAAGAAAGTCATGGATTATATATATATATATATATATATATATATATGTATAGGAAGTTTCCTTTAATTAATTTGTATATATTTCAGACAACTACATTTATGAATGTGATGGATCATGCAAATTGCAATTAAGCTGGCATGGAGCAGTTGATGAGAGCCCATTCCCTCTCACTCTCGTTCAAATTTATAGAATGATGAAAAAACAGACGGCTACATCATCTCGCCAACCCTTAAAAATTGTACATTACATATAATTTATGCTCATGCTAATTTTTAATTAAAGATTTGATGCAGCCGAATCATGCATGTCGTTTCAAAGATTAAGTTGCGTTGTCTATTATGTCAAGAATCAATCAAGATTGGTTGTTGCGATATATATCCTATGTGAAAAAAGATTGAATATTACTACTATTAATTAAGGCGAAGATTACAAAGAGTATATATATATATATAGAGGCAAATATATACTATTAATTACTCTATTTCTTTTTTCGTCTCTCTAAATTATTGTCCATATGATTTAATTTGTTGAACACTGCATCGAATTTTATTTTTCCTTGATACCCTTAATGATTTTCAAAATCTTCCATTTTAGTTGAGCGAGGAAATTTGTGTAGTCTCCATTTTACTTTTCCAAATTCTATCAAATATTATTCTTAATTGGTGGTACTAGCAACTTCAAATAGTAAAATTCAAAAGAGTCAGCCTAACTGAAGCCCTTAGAATTAGATGCTTATCATTCAGTACGTCTTACAAATAGTAGTGAAAAATTAATTTTGAAGCTAGAAATGACGGTATTCTACGGCATAAACTAATGCAAACAAAATGACTATTTCACCCCTGTAGATCGCTGCTGCAAAAACTATATATATATGTAAATTATTTTTTAAGTATAAAACTATGAGTTGGAGTTTTTTTAAGGACAGCAACTTAGACCGATTTGGAAAAGAGGACAAATTTATTGCGGGCTGAAATTTAAGGACATTAACATTTAAGTGTTGCATCCGTAGGCCAATTTTCAGCCCGAACGGGCTACAGACGCAACACTTAAATGTTAATGTCCTAAAATTTTGGCCCGTTCAGGCTGAAAAATTGGCCTTCGTAGCCGGTTCGGGCTGAAAATTGGCCTACGGATGCAATACTTAAATGTTAATGTCCTTAAATTTCGGCCCGCAATAAATTTGTCCTCTTTTCAAAATCGGCCTAAGTTGTTGTCCTTAAAAAAACTCTAACTCATAAAACTATAAATGTAATTGATCTTTGTCTCATGAGTTTAATTTCTTGGCTAAGACTTATCCAGCTGGTCCACAATTGACAAGATCATGTGCATTGAAGGTGGATCTTGCATTTTTCTATATATCTAAAGCTATTAGAGTATTTATATTGCTCATGTGATTCTGAAATATGTATATATATATATATATATATATATATATAATATAGAAAAAGACTCCTGCAGACAACTAAGGTTGGCCTTGGTCCCAAAATTTGCTAAAACCCTTTAATCTATTAATATTGTATTAATCTTGTAGGGTACCATGATATGAATATGATTTGTCGATTAAGCATTAAAATACATTTGTGTTGCTAAAATTTTGTGAGGGACGATTTGTCACAATGAGTTTTTTGCATAATCACTTTGTTTTAAAATGGAGTTTTCTAAATGACATTGCATTGTACAATTAGAAATTCACTAATGCTCTATTTAAAGCAAAATTATGAGTCTCACAACTTGTCTTAAAAGTAAATCATGTACAGTTCAATTATTAATTTTTCGAAAGAATTAATTTGAAGTTAAATTTAGTGTGACAGTGCTTTATAATCTATGTCACTACGCACTGCAAATCACAGATTGGATTAGTTTTGTCTAGAATTGTGAAATTAGTGTAACTAAAAGTTAGGGATATCATTTGTAAGTGGGGGTTTTTGATCTAATTGTTGTATTTGTCTGACACTTTCGTTTCTCAAGCTGCTTTCAAAATTCAAATCACTATCTCCGTTATTGTCCCCTATTTTTTTTTTATTAAAAATACTATCTTCGTCATTGTAAATAATAAAATAAAATAACGTGATTTGTACATTTATTTAACAATTTGGCCCAATAACGTTACTATAGTTTTTTGTAATTGGATCACTTTAATGGAGGCCTAGAAGTAAGAGCATTAGTTCAATTTGTGGGCCTAAATCTAAATACATATATATGGATCTATACTTATGTTACTAGGCGTCTTCTTCGTTTTGGTTTCATAGTTGTTTTTTTTTTTTTTTGGATGTCGAGGGTAACCCGCAGCCGCTACCGTGGTGCGCACTGGATAAACCCCGTCCCTGTGTAATAGCCTGCAAACCTACACAGGGGAGGTAAACCACACTTGGCAAGCCAAATGTGACAGGCTAATACCTAGTGGTGTTGGTGGTGGGTCGAACTTGAGACCTTTGGCCTCAAGAAACACCACTCCACCACTAGGTCATCCCCAAGGGGACGGTTTCATAGTTTATTGTTATAATAAGCAAAGCGTACGATGAATTACGAATTTCAAACAAATGGGAATTAAAATTTCTGACTTAACTACGAGAGAGAGAGAGAGAGAGAGAGAGAGAGACTTAATTCCTAGATAATACCGCCAATTTTAAATGAGCGTGCATTCTTTTACAATATATTATACTAGGATATTTTTTGTGTGATGCACATAATAGATACATATAATTTTATTTTTTAGAAATTATAATTATGAAAAAATAAAAAAATTATCATCACAAAATAAAATTAATTTATAACTATTGTAAATTATAGAAATTTCTACATCTATTATTATGGTCATTGAGATTAAATTCAATAAAAAAAGGGAAAAGTGATTATTTAAACCAAATTTTGAAATTCAAATTTGGCTTGAATTACGAATAAAATGTATGAATTGTTACACTATATAACATTTTGTTTTGTTTCCAAAACATACATGTAAAGCTTTTACTAAAATGACTCACAATTAATAATAAAATATTATTTACTCCAAAATTCAAATCTATTGACATTAATAGTAAAAAAATTAGTTTCCAAAATTAGTAATATAATGACTTTTGAAGGGAAAACTAATTTTAGCAATGATTTTAAATAGATAAAGATTGTTTGCTTATATTAGCAATGATTAATTGGGTTTAAAGATCAATGTTGAATTTTATAAGTTCTGTATTCAAAATTTGTCATTTTATGTGTAAGTGAATATATGACAGGCCACAGCCGCGCCACTAATTAATATTAGAACATAAAATTATCTTAAATTCCATATGATGAAATTCAAAATTAAGATAGCTAGCGTTAAACTCTTCACAATTAATATAAATTAGCGATTGAGGAAGAGTCTGCATGGCCCTCTTTAAATCAATCCATTCCCTTTTTCCTCTTTTATGGCACATGCTAAGTATATCATGATTGATTTAGTAAAACATAAAGCAAAATGATGATCACCAAAGTTATATGTCATGTGCATTTTGAGTGCATAATATGCACGACCTCAGCGCTTTTTATAATTATCCAATAAAAAAGTAGATTGCTGACCTGAAATTTCTACTTTTTAATAGCAATCATTTATATAATATTTTTTTTTTATGTAAAGCGAAAACGTTGATAAGATTGGATTACCAACAAAAAATTTACCAATAAAAACATGACCCAACATGCCTAAAGAGAGAATGTATATGGATCGTGGATAAAGAGCTAAATTATTTGTGGATAATTCTATTCACACTAGTTCTAGTTTTTCTCTTTATCTTAACAATTAATTTAAATTTAATAATTATTTTATTTGACATTTTTATCCTCATAGTCCATCACTTTAAAATATATCAAAATTTAATAAATATATATGTAATAAAAAAATGAAAAAAAAATCTTGCATACGAAAAAAATCATAATAACATGTAGGGTTGAATATGACTAAATTATGTAAGATGATCATTTGCTTGATAACAATCGTTTCCCTTTGTAAAATAATTGTTTTGATTTGATTTAAAAGTACTCAAAACCAAATTAAATTTATTTCTATTCAATTAAAATTAAGAAATATTAATTAATTTTTCACGTTTCATTTTTTTTTCCAATTTAATTCCATTGCAACCAATCAACAACATTTTAATTTAATGGCATAATTATTTTAAAGGAAGGGGAGTCCGTCTCTTTTTGGCTAACTATGTGAACAGCTAATAAACTTCTCCATCAATCTTCGAAAAACAAGAAACTTTTTCATCGATAGAAAAAAGTTACCCTCTATCATTTTCTATGCAAAACGAACACACACACACACACACATATTGCTTCAATGGAAGCTATATTCTTGCAATGTGGCAAAATCTCAACCCCCATCTCATCGGAGCTATATTTTAAAGCCGACGACAATTAATTTTAAAATAATTAGGGTTTATTCCATCAAATTATAATTTATAATGTATGTTGACAGGATATAATGTCATATGCTAATATAATGTATTCATAGTGTGCTCACAAAGCAAAATCACAATGCTAATATAGTACATATATATTATTCTTATGATTTGTTTTGGCTCATTAAGGGGTTTATCACATCCAATCAAGGTTCATTTCATTAAATTAAGTTTATTGTATCCAATTAGGATTTTTTCCATTCAATTAGGATTTATTAAATCAAATTGGGTTTATAATTATTTTATATAATATATTTTTCGCTAACAATATTAAATTTTTTTAATTAGCATCACGATAATGTTTCGTTAGAATAATGATAATACTTCATTAAATAACATGAAGATCATGTTATCAAATACTCCGTGATTTTTATTAAAATCGCCGAATTACATTAATGAGCCCCCTCGAATTTTTTTTAAAGTATTACAGAACTGCCACCACCTTCCGAATTTCAAATATTACATAATTGCCACCACCCTTTTAATCAAATCCGAGCCTTTGATTTTTGAGGATTAATTATGTGGTGTGAGATGTGATCCTAGTTCCCACACTAAAATTGGTTTAACATATCAAACCTTCTTATACTTGACTCACTTTGATTATACCCTTGTTCATGTTGACAAATTAAATGAATTTCTGTTAAAAAAAAGTTAAATACAGTGTGTGTGTGTGTCTATATATATATATATATATATATATATATATATATATATATATATATAACTCCACCAACGAACTTCAAATGATTTCTTATCAAAACCATCTCCAAAAGTTTGAAGTAAACTATTTATGCCTACATGATTCTATTTATGTTTTTCAAAGTTAATTCAATAGAAAATTCTAAAATAAATGACTTAAGTAAGAAAAATATTGTAGTACTTTTAAAATCTTCTTTTGTACTCCTTACGGATAGAGATAGGAATGTTGTCATACATCGAATGATTGAAATATCGCGAATATATCACGAATTTTGATATTGCGATACGGATATGGGGAAGAATATATTTTTTCCTGGATATCGGTGAAATATCGCAATATATCGCAAAAAATCGTAATATATCGCGATTTTTTTATATTTTTATAATATATTTTAATTTTTATTTAATACTATATATTTTTGTGGTTTTTTTTAGGTCTTCAACATAATTATTTGAGTTGCAATATTCTTTGCTTTACAAAGACACTTACACTGTAAAAAATTATAAAAAAAAGAAGTCCGAGAAACCAACGGATGTCTTAGAAATAAAAGTGAGATGCACCCGCTTTATTTTTTCGTGACGAGAGATAATAACTTGCTAATCGTGCTACAATTGCTTCTCAATCTACTATGGTCCCATGTAAATCTTTTACTTAATATTTTTAAAAAGTGCTTGTTTAAATAATTTAAAATCATGTCTTCAATGAATAAATATACATTGTATATTTATTGGTATTTGGTAATGACAATTGAGTGGTGGGTAATGTATGGTCATCAGTTAGAGATTTGGCTGTGTGAATTAAGAAATATATGAAAGCGCATATTCATAATTATATCCAGATTTACTCTAATGTGATGAGTTAGTACCGATATTGTTCCAAAATTACGAATATGATGAGTTAGTACCAATATTATTTGGAACAAGATGACATTCCATCTACTATATTTGAACCTCACAGATCCCCATTTTGGTATTAATTGTACTTTATAATGTTTATTTAGTTATTTTATATTGTATTATGTATTATTTTGTCAAATGTATTGTCTTAGACAGTATATATATAATGTATTATTCACATGTTTGCTTTCAAAATACAATTTTATCAAAATTTTGAGTAGAATATGTGCATAATAATATGTTATAATAGTTCCTAAAATTTCTTGCTAAATTTCCAAGATTTTAATATAGTTTCCGTCATTTTTTTCAATTTTCTGTGATATCGATATCGCATATCGATATATCCGGCGATATATCCGTAAAATTGAAGTTGCGATATATCTTGCGATAGTGATATTTTATCCTTGCATACATCTAGGGGGCGTTTACTTTGGATGATAGATAAGATAGATTATATTGATAATGTATGGGATTGAGTATTTGAAGGATTCGAGTTTTAAAATTGTTTAATCCATCAAAGTATGTGGTAGATTAGGTTATATTATTTTTATCAATCCAATCTATCTAGTCTATCCTTTAAAGTAAACGCCCCGCTAATGTATGGGATTGGGCCCAGTAAAATAAAAAATAAAAAATTAATGGTCAAAACATTTTCCAAAATCCTACAGGCAGCCATGCGTTTGAGATTTTTTTTTTTGTTGTTGCAATTTTCTGTTTTTTACCTCAAAAATTATATACTCTAAAATGGAAAATTAAGCTCTAAAATTAAAATGAATTTTTTAAAATAAATATAAACATATACCATAAAATGGAATTGGTGAACCCTAAAATTTAAGTGAATTAATTTAATTTTTTGGAATCCGATGACTCGCATAATGCACTCATCCTACACTAACACGTGGGCTCGTGCATTGCTCTTGATGATTTTTTTTTTTGAAAAAATTATAAACGCTAATTGAAAATAAAAAATCTAATATTGAAATAAATATATACCCTAAAATGGAATTTGTAAATCCTAAAATTATTTAAAGTGATTTTTTTTTTAAAATCTGGCAATTCGTGCATTAATGCTCTCGTTCGACGTTATGTGTAGGCTCATGCATCGCACTCGACAATTAATTTTTTTCGAAACAAATATAAACCCTAATTTTGAAATAAATATATACCATAAAATGAAATTAATGAATCCTAAAGTGATTTTTTTTTTTAAAATTCAGCGACTTGTGCATTGTTCTCGGTAATTAATTTTGAAACAAATATAAACCCTAATTGAAAATAAAAAACCCCTAATTTTGAAATAAATATATACCATAAAATGGAATTAATGAATCGTAAAGTGAATTAATTTAATATTTTTTTGAAATTCAGCGACTCGTGCATTATTCTCGGTAATTAATTTTGAAACAAATATAAACCCTAATTGGGAATATTAAACCCTAATTTTGAAATAAATACATATTATTTAATGAAATTAGATAAACTAAAATTAAAGTAAATTAATTTAAAACCCTAATTAGGAATAAGAAACCCTGATTTGGAATAATAAACATTGATTGGTAATAAAAAAAACCTCAATTTATATGTTTTAAATCACAATTCAGATGTATTTAACTCGTAAAATTAAACTAATTAATGAAATGAGTGATACTAAATTATGGTGTATTTTTTTTTCTCAGATAGAGGTCAGCGGAGCGGGTAGATCCGGCCCAACCTGCGTGGCTCGCCCATCTAACGGTGGATGTACGAGTCTATTATTGGGTCTCATAATCTGATAGGGGAATTAGTGTAAAAAGATATTGCGGGGAAAAAATAGGTTGAATACTTAACTAGTATACCACCTGTGCGATGCACAGGGGATGTTATTAAAAAAATATTTATGTATAATAATAAAATTATATTCAATCATGAATTTCACATATAAATATATGAATTATATCGTTTGAATTATAAATTACTTATGTATTTTCTATCATTGGAGAAATTAGCCTTGGCGGCTCTAGCAGTGCAGAAAACACCCAAGTTAGTGCAAAGTCCTCGCCGCCCAGATGGTCTCGACAACGATTAATCGGTCAATTAGGCACGAATAATTTTTTTTAAAGTTTTTAAATATTTTTTTTTCAAAATATGATTAAATAAAAATTTTGAGGTTTTCCACCATTTTTATACAACAACTTACATCCCAATGTTTCAATCTACAACCAATGTGGGATGTAGAAAAATTAGTAAAAGTGGCGGAACTAATTTGAGGTTTCAATTTAAGATTACTCACTCTTTTATACAACCACATCCCAATATTTCAATTTATAATCGATGTCAGAACTTCATAACTCCACACACACGAATGAGGAATGATAGAAAAAATATAATTTTTTTATTGAAAAAAAATATTATCTTTAAAGATTTTAACTCATTAAAAGATTTTGGATGTGGATGTTGAATTTTTTAATATATTTAATTAACTTAGAAATGAAAAATATTTTAAATTAAATATTTTATTATATTTGTTTAATATATTTAATTCAATTTTAATTCAAAAATATTTAATTTCTAAAAATTTAAAATGTATCGTATTAAATTGATAAAATCAAATATCAAATATTATACTTGATCTCAATTTGCAGATATCATTGTTGGGCCTCACAATTCATAGTTTGTTCACATACAATATTATTTCTTTGTTCTTCAATGTGGGATAAATTTTGATTTAAAATATAAATATATAAGTTTTAACTATTTAAAACATATTTAAGGTTGAAAACTTAAATATGATAACTTGAAGATCTTAAAAATTATTTAACATTAAAATGATAAGATCAATCAATAAATTTCGAGTTTCGACCATTCAAAATTTAAATATATTTAATTTAAAAATTTGTATGCGGATCTTGATTTTTTAAATATATTTAATCAATGGGTGTTTCTAAATATGCCACTAAATTTTCTTTATACACCACTATTAAATTTAATTCAAAATAAATAATTATTAATTTACGTAAATATCATTTTTAATGTTAAAAATTACTCAAAAAAGAAATAAAATAAAAATAAATAACCCCCTTCTTCTCACCCCATCACCCTACCAGTTGCATTTCCCCCACAATTGTTCTCTCCTTTTTCTCCATTTATGCTAATCTCAATTTCTCTCTTCTTCATCCATTTATTTTCTTTGTAAGAATTGCCAATGAAATCAAATGTGTGTATTGATGTCATATATTTTTTGGGCTAAAAATTGATTTCATTAACTTCTTTAATCATAGAATTTGTCGCATAAATATTTAGAGAAATACATATATCAGAATTAGAAGTTAAAATTTGGAACATGGTGTTAATGATATTATTTTAAAATCTGGTTACATTGAAGGATTTGTCAGAATATTTTATAAATCTGAAAAAGGATTTTGTCAGAGTTGGAACATAGTCAACTATATCCTTCTCTATTTTATTTTCCAAAAAAATTAATTATTGGGGAAGAAAAGCGAAGGTGGCAGAAGAAAGGTGACGACGACGGTCGACAGAGGGCGGGGGATCTATAGTATGGAGGGGGGAGAGTGAGGGTGGAGAATAATTTTGTTTTTATTTCTTTTGAATTATTATTTTTTAATTTATTTTCATAGTGAAAGGATATAAATGACATTTATTGTGGTATGTAAAGATAAAAGGTGAAAATATGAAAAAAAATGTGCGGTGTATAAAATAAATGTGGTGTATAAAGAAAAAAGGGTGTTGTATATAGAAACACCCTTAATCAGTTAAAGAGTAGAAAATTTAAATCAATATTTTAAAAATATTTCATTTGAACTATTTAATATATATAATTCAATTCAAATATATAAATTTAAAATGTATTTAATATTAACATGATAATATCAAATGTATAAATATTACACTTGATCTCAACTTAGAGATCAACAAATGTGGAAATATAATTGCTGGGACTCATAGTTTATAATTTGTTCATACATTACAATATTTGTAAGTTTTTTACGTGTGATGATTTTTGTTTGAAAAACTAAAAGTATAAACTTTAACTATTTAATATGTGTATATATATATATATATACAATTCATGACATAAATATATTTAACAATTAATTGCTTAGTTCAATTAATACATTTAATTCAAAAATTTAAGAATATTTAATTTAAAATTCTCGATGTGCATCTTGATTAATACATTTAATTTGAAAATTTAAATATATTTAATTGAAATTTTGATGTGGGTCTGGAATTATTTTAATATATTTAATCAACTTACAAATTTTAAATATTTTAAATTAATATATTAGAACATTCACTCATAATACTTAAAAGAATGATAATTAACATAAACTTATGGTCCATCGTAAAGAAAAAAATAGATGTTTTAGAAAATTCACATATAAATCAACAATTTGAGGCCACATAATTTATTTCATCTTATGAACAAAATAATTTTTGACAAAAAAATAGTATTTTTGCAAAAAAAATAAATAAAAAATTTTATAATATCAAAATTGTAGTATTGAATGACTATATGATATAAATATTAATTAATTAATAAATATTTTATTTATATTTATAGAAACTGTATTTAGGCGGGAAAACTTATTATTACTATTTATAGTAACTATCTTACTTTTAGATATAATATAGATATAGATTATAGATTAGAATAAATTACCTCTTTCTTTTGCTTTTTCTTTTTTTTTCTTGACCCACCCCCCATTCTAAAAGTCCATTCTAGATTCGGTTTTCAATCACAAATTCCAGAATTTCATGACAGATATTAACGTCCATGCCTTGAGAGATTAAAAAGGACCTACCAACCTTCATGTGAAGTAGGATCCTATATTTTATCTTCATCACTCTCAACGGTCGGTCGTGGATGTTGCTATCTTTCTCTGTCTCTCCAAACTCAATATCTATATATATCTCTGTCTATATAATACTATATTTTACCTAACCTAATATAACTTAAATTATTAGAGACAAAATGACGATATATATCTCTCTCTTTTTTACGCACGAAAAACTCCTTGCTGGGAAAAAAAGGCCACCAACATGTTAGAAATAAAAGGAAGAAAGCAGCAGTAGTGGGGTGGCGAAGTAAAGTAGGCCATTAATGGGCCATAGGCCATAGCCCATCAGATAAACCAATGGACAGAACGTTGTTTGTCTCCGAAGTATGACAGATGAGTTCTTATCATTAGTTTTAGCCTTTTGGGCCTCCGTGGGTCCAAATTCATGTGGAATTTCTTTACTTCAATTCATATCATTTCTTTTTCAAGGTACCACCTAATCTAATGTTAGATGATGTTTGTGTGTGTCTATGTTTTTATTTATTTTTTTATTATTATATAAAGTTTTAAGATATATGCTGGACTTTATTAAAAGTAAGTTATTAGAAATTCGGATGATATGGAGTTGGTACGAGGTTAATAGAATTTGTAATTTTTAATATCCAAAAGTTACGTAGTTTAAGAGCGTGCTTTTTTTTTTTCCATTAATTATATGGTTTTAAAACGGAAATGTATATTTAATTTCTTTCTCCATTTGAATGTATATTGATGAAAAAATGTGTATTTCATGTGTATTGGTAAAAACAAAATTAAAATGTATATTACATGTGTTGGTCCATTTGAAAAGCCATGACTATTATATTAGATTTTTATTTATTGCAAAATGAAAATTTTACAAACACACATACAGGGAGGGGTGAGACCCACAACAAAGACCACATCTTACATTATACAATCCTAAAATATTAAAGACTCAAATTTAATTAAAAAGAGTGTTGACAACTTTTTAATATCTGATAAGTTTTTTAATTAGCTAGAGTATTAATATAATTCGACAATTCTTAAAAAAAGATAGAGTATTTGATAACAGGATCATCATTCTAAGAAGCATTATCATGATGCTAACGAAAATTTTCTTATATTGTTAACAAAAAATGACATTCTAAAAATAATTATAAACCTAGTTGGATGAAATAAACTATAACTGGTTGTGATAAACTCTAAATGAGACAGACCAAACCATAATAATTCAGGTGAGAAAAGATCTTGATGTGAGAAATGAGAAAAATGCTTATCGTATTGGATTTTATTGCTTAATTACCATAATTTTATTGCTTAAATACTTTATTGCTTAATTGCTATAATTTCATTACACACGTGGGATAAAATAATTATGCAATAAAAGTATACCTATTAAGCAGTGAATTACAACAAGAAAAGCATTTTCTCATTTCTCACACTAATAAATATTTCTCACCTGAACCAAAACCTACACACACACACACACACACACACACACACACACACTATATTTGCATTATGATATTTTGTGTTATTAGCAATACAAATACACTATTTAAGCATATGACAATACTTCGACAACATACTTTATAAACCATAATTGAATGTAATAAATCCTAATAATCAATTAGGAACAAAAAAAGGAAAATTAAATTCTAAAAAATAATTAGAAACTCTAACTAGATGGAAAAAATCATAACCAAGATGAAATAAACATCAATAAATCAATATAAGTGCAATATTATGCTAGTATTATGATAATGATTTGTTAGCACAATGAATGCAATATGCTAGCATATGATAAATGCTTCGTTAGCATACGTTATCATAATGCTGACAAAGATATTTATATCCTGGTATGCGTAAAACGTGTACCTTTTGTATTTTTCATCTATATTTAATTTTTTTTGAAACATGTCTTTCCGGAATCTTAAATGAAAAAACATGGAGATAGTTTTAATTTTTTATTTTTTTTACATGAATTGTATTAAAATCGAACAAATTATAATCGTTTAGAATTTTTAAGAATTTTTTTAATTGATCACATCACCATTTTTAAAGGTTTGGACGAATATAGTCCTCATTTATTTATTTATTGCCTTGTTAGACTATCTTCAACCATCCAATCCAAACTCAAACTCATTTTGCAGTAAATGTCTCATCAAAGAGTAATTCATCTTCAACCAACAAACTCATTTTGAAACTCAAAAGAATATTCTCTCAATAATCCTTTTCATACCACTTTTTATCTTTTTTCAATTACGTACACCCACATATTTATCAAATTTACAAATTGAACCTCTTAATTTGGAATATGTTCTTTATTTTAATGTGGTTGGTACGGAATTTGGAATATGTTCTTTATTTTAATGTCGTTGGTATGGAATTTGGAATATGTTCTTTATTTTAATTTATGTGTTAATGTTGAAAATTTATTTTTTATGTCAATGTGTTCTTTAATTTCTACAACTATAATTTTGATTATTCTCTGAATAAACTTCATATACAAAAAAAAAAAAATTAATACATAAAAGTAAATTATACACATAAATACAAAACATTACAAAATACAGAAAATACACTGTTATAAATTTACAAATAAATAAAGGATTGAACTGCAATTCTAATAAAATAAAATAGCAGATGGAATTGTGAACATGAGAAACATAAATTTGAGTTTGGAGGAGAGATAAAATCCATTAAACCCTATTTTGGGTATGCAGATCCAACTCGATTGGAACAAAATTTTGACTTTTTTTATGTTGAAGATAACCTGTATCGCACTGGGTAAATCATGCTCCTACATAATAGCCTGCAAATCAAACAAGAGAGATAAATCACACATGTTTAGCCTGCAAATCAAACAAGATAGATAAACCATGTTAGGAAAAACTATCAAGAAATCCCTAGATGATGTTTTGATGAGATGTCAAAACATGTCAAAACATTTTATGAAAAACTGAAGAAGATCCAAGCTGGAGATCTAAGCTGACCAAACAGAAGTTCCAAAAGAATTCAACTAAAGCAAGAATCAACCAAACTGGAGCATGGTCAACCTAGCTGGAAGGATATGTCAACCAGTCAGAAAATAACCCAACTAAGGGTTAAGCTCAAAAAGCAGAACCATCTATAATTAAACTGACAGCCAGGTCAGTTGAGCTGAAAGTGAAATCAACTTGACTGAAGAAACTGACAGTAAGACAGTTTAACTGAAAGTTGGAAGCATCCTACTGATGGCCAGAGTTAACATCAGTCGAACTGAAGCACTGAGATAAATTAACTGCTGACGGCCATAATTGAAGTCAACCAGCTCACAGCTCAAGGTAAGCTAACCGCTGACCAAGCTCAGATCAAGACCAGTCAAACTGACAACCTGATCAACAATTTGTGATCAGTTGAACTGACAAACTAGTCAACAATTTGTAATCAGTTGAACTGGCGAAGAAAGCTCAGAAAGAAAGCCAACTGAAGCTTTAGCCAAACTAAGCAGCCAAGCTCAAAATTGCCAACTGAAAACTCAGAGCTGCCAACTGGAGAATCTTGCAGTTAATGCTCAATGAAGATCTTGGAGTTAATGCAGTTAATGTTCAATAAAGATCTTAGAATTAATGCACAACAGAGATCAAATGGCTGAGCAACGGCTACTTCGAAGAAGTCTTAACGGCTATGAAGATCAAATACCATTGAAGAACCAATAGAGCCATTGATCAATGGAACTCAACGATCACAAGACCACATCTCTATTTAAAAACGAGTGAATCTAATCTTAAAATGACTTTCAACTTCTAACTCTCGACTCTCTCAATCTTATACTTTCACACATACTCACAGCTCAATCTCCCCCCCACAGCTCAAGTTTACAACTTTGTTCCAGCTGCGAAAGCCTCAATTGAGAAGAAGAATTAAAATATCCAAGCATCAGCTGGCTATTGAAAGTCCAGTAAAGAGCAATCTTCTCAGTTCAAGATATTCAACGATCAACTACTCAGCTTAACTGAAGGAGCACATTAGTTGATAACCCCTTTTCAAGACTAACCTCTGTTGAAAAATTGGATTTAATAAATTGAGCCGCTAACATTGGATTTAATAAATTGAGCCGTGACTCATTTTATCTAATTTTTGGTGATCAGGTTATTTAATTTTGGAGAAATTAAATAGCGTACGATTGATCTATGTTTTTAGTAGATAATCGTAGTATTTTTATTTTCTCAAATCTGATTTTCGGTGAGTGAGACATAAATAGTTGAAGTCGGTCACACGATTGGGCATTTATGGTGTGTGGGATGATGTGTTTAAAGCACATTTAATTATCCCACATTTATTTCTTAACTTAGTTAAGAGGTATATTTAAGTGTATTAACACTTAATTGTAATAACTAAGTGCACAAGGATATGGGCCATGAGCCTACATGCACGCGTCCACCCGTGCCTATGCCGGTGTCTGTGCTCAAGCTCGGTCTCAGTCTCAGTCTCGGTCTCATCCTCGTCCTCGGACTTGGATCTTGGCAATTAGACTTTTGATGGACTTTGGACGTACGTGGGCTTTTGGGACCTAGTCGTTATGGTTTTACGGTTCAGAAACTGACGGGTTGTGGAGCGGGTCAGACGCTCGGTTCTCGGGTCGCGGGTGTACTTGGTGGTGCACGTCCAGCTTGAGTTGTGTAACTCCCAGCAGCTTGCATTGTGTAACTCCCACATGGAGCTGGTGCAGTTAAGAGACTTCATGGGTATAACTCACACCTGGAGCTGGTGGAGTTAGTGGGGCTGGAGTGTAACCGTAAGTAACTCCTGAGGGAGTCAAAGTCTGCAGCTGCCTTGGACACGTTTTAGAATCTGTGGGGACAAAGGACACCTGTCGGGATCTACATGAGGCTGTAACTCCTGGAGGGGCTTGATGACAGAGCCGTAACTCCTGGAGGTTACACCACCTGGTTTGAATGCCCTCAAACCCTAGCTGTCCCCTATAGTGGGAATGTGCCTATAAATAGGACATTCCAGCATGCAAAGCATGCTACATTCTGCACAAGCATCTATCATCTTGCCTGCATAAGTTCCCTTCGTGTCTTATGCTCCCAGTTATCGACATTAGCTAGTTTGCTGGAGCCTTGCCGGAATTGTAGCGCTACTGCCGGAAGGACCAAGCTGTTTCATCTTTGAGAGACAATCAGTCTAACTGTGAGCACTAGCCGTGGTGTATATATCTTACAGAGAGAGATCCCCTCGACTCGGCTTATCAGAATCTGCATCCAGTTCCAATTTATCTAATTTGTTTATTATAGTTTATTGTTTCTTGTTTCTACTCATTTCTTCTTCTCTTGTACTTCATATTGTAACGAATTCTAGAAGTTGTAATTGTGTACTACACCTAACAATCGCAAGACAAATATCAATTAAACAACTAACTTTGCTGAAATGGTGACTTCATCGACTGCCGTTGCATCCACGAGGACCATTCCCCAAGGCCAAGCTGAGAAGCCAGAGAAGTTCTCCGGTTTGGACTTCAAGAGGTGTCAGCAAAAGATGCTATTCTACCTGACCACCTTGGGAGTTACAAGCTACATCAAAGAAGATACTCCAGTGATCGCTGAAAATGAGCCGGACGTCAACAAACGAACAACGTATAATCAATGGATCAATGGAGATTTCCTTTGTAAAAATTATGTTTTGAATGGTTTAGTAGATAGTTTATATTCTGTATATGGTAATGTAACTAATGCTAAAGAACTATGTGAAGCATTAGAAAAGAAGTACAAAATGGAGGATACCGGAACTAAAAAGTTCGTGGTGGCAAAGTTCCTCGATTACAAAATGGTGGACACCCGGTCAGTGATGGATCAAGTGCAAGAGCTTCAGCTCATTGTATACAATGTTCATGCTAAAGGGATGGTCCTTCCTGACTCTTTCATTGTTGCTGCAGTGATTGAGAAGTTGCCACCATGTTGAAAGGACTTCAAGAGCTATCTCAAGCACTAGCGAAAGGAGATGACTCTTGAAGACCTTGTGGTTAAGCTAAGAATTGAAGCCGATAAGTGAAAGGCGGATCTGAGACCACGAGTCCCGATCGAGACCAAGGCTAACTAGATGGAATATGGTGGACCATCAAATAGCAACAAGAGGAAGTGCCCGGGTCAAGTTGATAAAGGGAAGAAGCCAATGATGAAGTTTAATGGCAACTGCTTCAATTGTGATAAGCTGGGACACATGTTCAAATATTGCACGGCTCCAAAGAAGAAGCGTACCAATTATAGTGCGTACATGACGGAACACAACAACAAAGGCAAAGGCAAAGCACATCAAGATGATTGGAATGATGATGATTTAGCTGCGGTTGTGTTTGAAGACAACCACGTGGACAATCCGAGAGAGTGGTTCATCGACACCGGGGCCACTTGTCAAGTTTGCTTCGTGTTTCACGTCCAAATTATTTTTCAATCTAGACTCGACATGAAAAACTACTTCTAACTGAACCCGTAATTGGACGGGGTCAATTGTAGACATGATGAGCTAACTCGAGTCGATCTCTCAAGGAAGACTTTGTGTGGGCATTTCTCCAATTTGGCTATGCATGCAACATGTTTGAACAACAAAATACAAACTTAAACACTCTAATCATGGATTTTAAGGTTGATTTTAACTAAGGAATTTAAAACATGCAATTTAACTAATAAAGTGCAAATAGCAAAAACAAGATCAAGATTGAAATGAAAGGATTATGATAAGAACATTAGGGTGTAGATTCTCTCATTGGTTTATCACTTAGTTTGATTCAAGTTGGTTATATTAATCTTAAACACACAATAGACCCCTCAAGTGGTTTAACTTCAATTACTATCACCGTCTATCCATTAAACCCCTATCGGCTATATTATACGAGCAAGATCAATATCTTAGGCTTATGAACCCAATCCACTTAATGTTGAAGAAACCTTGTTTGGGATTTAGAATCTCCTTTCGGTCTCATCTAAAACCTAGCAATACTAAGTAGTGATCAAGTACTCAACATGATAAAAACAATTCTAACAATAATAACCAACCATCACAAAAATAGATCAAAACCAAATTGATTCTCTACCCCCTAATGAAAAGATTAGCCCATAATCATGCTCAAAACAACACAAATATCATAAGAGTTCATTATCTCATAACCAAATGGAAATAACATAAACTTCTACAATATTCAATGTTTCAAGAGTTTTTGGGACAACCCCCACAAATCAACTATCATAAAGAAAGAAAATACCAAAAGAAGAACCTCCTAACGAGCTTAGCTTCCACGGACGACTCGGAATTGGGGCTTCTTCTCATCTCTTCTTCTTCACCCTAAACTTGCTTGCCTCTCTCTTTCCTCTCTTGAAAAGTGGTGGTAGAAGTGAAAATGGTGTGAAAAAAAATGGTGAAGGTGTGTAGAGAGAAAAAGAAAATGAAGAGATGAAGTGGAGAAGATGAAGTCGGTGAGAGGATGGTGATTGAGAATGGATGATATCCCCAAAATCAAGTGGAGATAACAAAAGAGAGAGAGAGAATCGAGAAAGAGAGGGATATGAGGTGAGGTGAGAGAAAGGTTGATGAGATGGGTAATGGTAAGAGAGCATTTAATGAGAGGGATTTTGGGGAGATTTGTTGGGGGAAGATTTGGGGAATAAAAGTCAAAACTAGCTTTAGGGATAATTAAACCCTATGACTCTACACTTAGCTAAGGATGGCCAAAAAGTCCCCTTCCCTTAGTTTATATCAAGCAAGCCATGTGAAGGAAGAAGAAGGGAAGAAGCTTGGTGCCAAGGGCTGATGAAGAGGGGAGATTGATCACACATCGAATGCTGCTCGGGGTAGAACTGGGCACCCCGCGTACCGGCGGGGTGCCGTGCGCTCACGGGACTCAGGTGTGTGCGCTCCCGTGGGAGGCCGCGCGCTCACAGGGTTCCTTCACCGAGAGTACCTCCGCGCGGTCGCGGGGCTTGCGCGGTCGCAAGGGCTGGTGCTGCGCGGCTGCGTGGTTCCATGGCTCGTTCTTCCGGCTCTTCTCTTCCACAAAGGGCTTGTCTTATCCTTGCCACCTTAATGCCTAAAAATCGAGTTTTTGCAAACAAAAGCTCAAGCTTTTCACAACTTGGTATATTCCACCAAAAGAGCAACAAGGGAAGATTAGATGCACAAAATTGCCACAACACACGCTAAAAAAATACTAAACATAACTTACCAAAAATATAAAATTCCTATAATAATATAACACAAACAAACACTAAACAACTCTCCCACATTTAGCTCTTTGCTTGTCCTCAAGCAAACAAGTAATTAAAAATATGAAGCAAGAAGGAAATATTCGCAAGGCAATCATGCAATTGGAAATTGTCTCATGGTTCCCACTAAAACATTTATCAACAAGAAGATGAACATAATTATCAAATTAGGTGAGTTGCTTGCCCTCTCAAGACTAAGAAGAACACACTAGACTAAATTCATTTGGAATCGAATCCCCACAAATCATTTCCACATCAATTAAGAAAATAAAATTTCAACAACATTAGGGATTCCAAACATAGGACAAGGATCATTAGGTATAATCATCGAGTTTAGTCGAGCTTCTTAATGTGGTTTCCCATACTCATCATGCAAAATGTTCACAGAATTGACACACACATGAGAGAAGTAGAATCCAGAATGCAATCCCATTTATTTAAACACATGAGGGGTATTGATCAAAATTCACAAGGTTAAATCCTTATGGAGGAAATCCCTAGTGTCCTTATATGGTTTCCCATGCTCATAGTCGATTTAGACGACTAGAGGAGCAGAAATCCTTATTGCCCTTTTTCTTTAATTTTGTTTTTCTCTATTTTTTTATCATATTTAAAAGGGGAATTGATAAAGGGGATAATTCTTCATGAAAATAGGTGCAACATGCTTCTTAATCTTTAAAGGACAAGACCCCACAACACCAATCATCAAGTTATGATCAACATTCAAAGACAATTCATGCTTAAGAGTGAAACCACGATAACCATTCATTTTCCATGATTAACTTGAAAATAATCCCTTGAAGATTCATATTCCAAATTCCAAGGTTGACAATTGGACAAAAACATAATGCTAAGTGAGAGAATTACAATATACACAACATAATAAAAATAATAAAATCAAAACCAAGTACAACATAGTTTAACAAAACAAAATCCAACAACAAACTAACATTAAAACATAGCTACAATGTCAAACTAAACATCACAATAAAACGGATCATTAACTCCCCCACACTTATATCATGCATTGTCCTCAATGTATGAAAAACAATGTGCAATAAAACAAAGGGGAAGAGAGAGCATTACAAATTTGTAGAAGACCGACAACAGGCGCTGGTTCCTACAAAACAACACTACAAAACACGGTGACAAAATACGAACTTAAGGATAGAAAAAGAGTTTAACAACATACACGAACACAGAAATACATGAAATAAGAACACGAAACACAAAACAACTTCACTGCTGTGATGGATCATATGGTGATGGAGGCGGCGGGTAAGGGTGGAAGAGCGTCTAATTGCTCCAGGTTTGCTCGAGGGCCGTCATTCGGTCATCGTGCCTGCCGAGGTAACCGTAGATATCCTGCCTCATTTTCCCAACATCATGCCATAGGGATGCCATCTTGGCGAAACTCGTCCATCGAGACATCAAAACGTTGCTGAAATTGCGCCATTGTGTTGTTGTAGAGCTGTTGGAACTGGCCTATGGATGTATCAAACTGCTGCTGAAACTGTCCCATGGAGTTGGCATAATTCTGCTGGAAGGTCTGCTGGAACTGCCCCATGGAAGTGTCGTAGTGATCTCGGAAGGACCTCAAGTCGTCATGCAGCGTCTGATACCCATACTGGGGCATCATCGAGGGATAAGGTGGTGGCTGGTATTAGGCTTGGTCGCCCTGGCTATCCTCTTCTTCCTCCTGTTCCTCCTCATTCTCTTCCTTGTCCTGCTCTTCACCGTCATCGTCATCATCTCCCTGTGGAACAGAAGATGATCCGACTTTTCCTCTCACCTCTAAGAGCCACAAGCTGAGTATTCATGAGCTTGGATACACAGGGCCGATCAGTGTGAGGAACCAATCTCATCTCATCAATCACCGGCTGGGTGCTTTTGAGCTCATCCACAGTGATAAAAAATTCCTTGACCTTGTTCTGTCCTTCAGGGAGAGGACCTCTGTCTGGAATCAATCCAAGTTTGACAGAAAGGGCGGTGATGAAAGCATAGAATAATGGATGCTGCTTTATATACCTCGTCATCTGCTAGATGGCTGTCCAGAGGAAATAGAATATACAGACCTTGGTGTTGTGAAGGGCACACCATAAAAGATACACCTCCGTGGAATTAACCTTATTGGCTTGTTCCTTTCCAGAAATGGAGCAGGCAAGGAACTTATGGATGATAGCAAGTGCAGAATCCCTTATGAAGCCGGTCGGCATCCCCTGAGGATCCCAATTGTCAAAGCCGGTAAGTTTGTGCCATGCCGCAGCTGTGTTAAAGTTTGTTGGTCTATCTTTCGGCCCATTGGTCGAAAACCCGAATTCTAGCCAATGTCACTTCAAATTCCTCTCCAAGCATGTGAGAATTGATCTTTGAATTTTGCAGATCAAGCTGGAAAGTCACCAAGAACTCTAGGCACAACGGGTTAAAACCAACAAATTTCAACCTTGCAAATTTATCCAATGTCAACACCTTCAAATAATTCTCCACTTTACTCTCAATTTTCAATGACTTCAACAAATTCCAATCAAGGTAACGAGGGGGAGTAATGTGATACTCATTAAAAGCTCGGTAACGGGTACCTTTCATATGGTTACGGATTCAGAATGGGTAATTATAGAGCTCTTGAAGGTTCTCATCGCCCTCGGCATGGGAGGAGGATGCATTCTTCGTCCTTAGTGGCATAGTGAGCGTGAGAGCAAGGTGTAGACAGCCTGGAGTCGAGGAAGAGAGCTCGGAGTGGAGAAACGGACGTAAGCGGAAGTAATGGCACGGGCAGGTGCACGAGGCTGCAGGGCGCGGCCGCAAAATGCTGCGCGGTCGTGGAGGCTATGGCGAGAAGGGTACGTGGCCGCGGGGTCTTGCATGGTCATAGGCTTCGTCGGGCTGTCGGGGCACGACGGTGATGGAACGTTGGATGGCGGCGTGCGGCGGAGCAGCTTGGGGTGGCGGTCGATTGGAGTAGCTGGGAGGAGACGGGTGCATGGGCGCGGAGGAGAGAACGTGGTCGCGGTGTGAGCGTGACGAGTGTGGTGACGTGTGGGTGTGACGTGGGGAGCTCTTCTCAACTGGAAATTGCTTGGTTGTGGATGGTGAAAGAGAGGAGAGCAGCTTGGAGATGAAAAATTGGGAAGAGCGGCACAGAAGTGAGTGAAAATAGGGTTCCAAAAGTGGTCCCCCTTTTATAGGGGTGAAGTGGCGTGGTCGCAGGACCATACGCGCCCGCGGGGCTGGCACGGGCTGCGCGCCCTCGGGGAGAAGCGCACTCGCGGAGGCTCATTTTGCTGGAATTACTTGCGCGCCTGCGGGGCTCGCGTGCTCGCACGGAGCTTCTGCCGAGAGGGGGGTCGCGCGGCCGCGCGGGACGGGTGATCGTGGCTTACACTTAGCTAAATTTTTAATTTTTTTCCCTGCCACACTCACAACTTTTTCCTGCGAAACAAACCCCAAAAACACACAAGACTTAAACACGCGAAAATATACAAAAATTGAAGGACATATAAAAACACGAAAATCATGGGTTGCCTCCCATGCAGCGCTCATTTTATTGTCTCGAGCTAGACATAGCCTCTGAGGTAGCTAAGTGGAATTGTCGAGCTTAAAAGCCTTGACGTCGGCTTCTCGGGGTCGTTCTTCAAAGTACGGCTTGACTCGGTGTCCATTCACTTGAAAAGATGTGTTTGTTCCCAAATTTCTCAAGGTCACCACACCATATGGAAACACTTCTTCAATGATGAATGGCCCACTCCATTAGGATTTGAGCTTCTCGGAAAAGAGTCTTAAACGAGTGTTGAAAAGGAGGACCTTCATGCCCGGAGTTAGCTCTTTCTTGATAATGTGCTTGTCGTGAAGCTTCTTCACTTTGTCTTTGTAGATCTTTACATTATCGTACACTTTATTCCTTAACTCATCGAGCTCGATCAATTACAATGCTCACTCCTTTCTTGCACAAGTGAGATCAAAATTTACCGCCTTAAGGGCCCAATAGGCCTTGTGCTCGATTTCGACGAGGAGATGGCATGCTTTCCCATACACGAGGCGGTAAGGGCTCATTCTTAAAATTGTCTTGTAAGCCGTCCGGTATGCCCAAAGAGCATCAGTTAGGTTCGTGGACCAATCTTTCCTCATCATATTCACGGTCTTCTTCAAAATATTTTGAATTTTCTTATTGCTCGTCTCAACTTGACCGGAAGTTTGAGGATGGTACGGGGTAGCCACCTTGTGAGTCACATCATTATTTTTCATCAATTTTTCAAAAATCTTATTGGTGAGGTGCGTTTTACCATCACTTATGATAGCACGTAGGAATCCAAACCTACTCAAAATGTGCTTCTGCACAAACTTTATAACCACATTAGCATCACAAGACCTAGTGGGGATTACCTCAACCCACTTTGACACATAATCGACGGCTAATAGGATATATTCAAAATCAAATGAGTTGGGAAATGGCCCCATGAAATCAATACCCCAAACATAAAAAATTTCAACCACAAGGTTGACATTTAACGACATTTCATTCCTTCTCCCTATATTGCCAAGTCTTTGGCACTTATCACATGAAAGACAATATGTATGAGCATCTTTGAAAATGGAAGGCTAATACAAACCGGATTGCAATATTTTTCGCACCGTCTTTTGCCCTCCAAAGTGGCCACCACAATGTGAGGCATGACAAAGGGCCAAAACATCGATTTGCTCCTCCTTCGGAACGCATCTTCGGATCACTTCATCTTTTCCCAAGTGGAAAAGGTATGGATCGTCCCAAAAGTAGTACCTACACATTGCCAAAAATCTTTTTCTTTCTTGAAAGATAAGGCAAGCCTCATTTTATCACAAGCAAAATAATTAACAATGTCGGCATACCATGGAGAAGAATTAAGCTCTAGAGCATGCTCATAAGGAAACAAATCACAAACAACACCTTTCTCATGCGATAAATTAAAATTTTCATCAACAGGGAGACGAGGTAGATGATCCGCTACCACATTTTCACACCCCTTTCTATCTTTGATTTCCACATCAAATTCTTGTAAAAGAAAAGTTCACCTAATGAGTCTAGGCTTAGCTTGGGGTTTGGTCAACAAATGCCTTAAAGCCGCATGATCACTATGCACAATCACTTTAGATCCTAAGATGTAGGATCTAAATTTATCCAATGAAAACACAATGGCAAGCAATTCTTTTTCGGTTGTGGTGTAATTTACTTGAGCACTATTCAAAGTAAGGCTAGCATAGTAAATTACATAAAGAATTTTATCAATCCGTTGACCCAAAACAGTACCCACAGCGGAATTTGATGCATCACACATAATTTCGAAAGGTAATGACCAATCAGGGGGAATGACAACAGGTGCGGTGATCAATTTTTCCTTAAGAGTGTTAAAAGCATGCAAACATTTTTCATCAAACTCAAAAGGAACATCTTGAGCAAGTAAATGGCATAGAGGTTGGCTAATCTTGGAGAAGTCTTTAATAAACCGAAGGTAAAAACCGGCATGGCCTAAGAAACTTCTAACACCTTTCACATTGACGGGTGGGGATAATTTCTCAATTACATCCACCTTAACCTTGTCTACACTCATTCCCTCTTTAGAAACAACATGCTCAAGGACTATGCCACTAGTAACCATGAAATGACTCTTCTCCCAACTAAGAGTGAGGCTACTTTCAATGCATCTCTTCAAAACAAGTTCTAACTTATCTAAACAATCAAAAAATGAAGACCCAAAGACGGAAAAATCATCCATGAATATTTCAATGAAATCACCAATCATTTCGAAAAAGATAGAAAACATGCACCTTTGAAATATGCCCGGTGCATTGCATAGTCCAAATAGCATTCTCCTACATGTAAAAGTGCCAAATGGGCACGTGAATGCGGTCTTGGCTTGGTCCTCGGGAGCAATAGCCACCTGAAAATAACCCGATAAACCGTCAAGAAAATAATAGAAACTATGCCCGACTAATTTATAAAGTATTTGATCAATGAAGGGAAGGGGGAAATAGTCTTTTCGAGTGGCGGCATTGAGCTTCCGATAGTCAATGCACATTCTCCATCCGGTGGTGGTTCGAGTAGCCACGTGCTCTCCTTTGTCATTCTCCACCACCGTGATTCCTTCTTTCTTGGGCACCATGTGGACCGAGCTCACCCATTCACTATCGGCTATTGGGTGGATGATTCCTTCCGCAAGGAGCTTGAGAATCTCCTTCTTGACGACCTCCATCAACACGGGATTGAGCCGTCTTTGTCCTTCTCGAACGGGCTTAGCCCCTTCTTCGAGAATAATTCGATGCATGCACGTCGTGGGGCTAATGCCTTTGATATCGGAAAGATTCCACCCAATGGCTTGTTTGTTTCCCTTGAGTATAGTGTTTCACGATCCAAATTTACTACTTATAATTCCGGTTTATGCTCAACACTACAACTACTAGGACCGTACCCGCAATTGGACGGGGTCAATCATAGACGTGATAAGCTTAACCCGAGTCGATCTCTTAAGGAAGACTTAGTTAGAAGAAATTGTCAATAGGCTATGCATGCATCACAATGGAACAACTTAAATAAACTCTAAACATTCTAAACATGAGGTTGATGATGATTTATGCTAAGAATTAAAATAGACAATTAAACAAGACAATGCAAACAACGCAAATTAAAACAAGATTAGAGGAAATAAGATAGATGAAGGTATTAGGGTGTAGGTTCTCTCAATGGTTTCTCACTATGCTTTGTTCAAGTTGGTAATGCTAATCTCACACAGACAATAGACCCTCTCAATCGGTTTAACTTCAATTACTGTCACCGTCTATCCATTAAACCTCTTTTAGCTATATCATACAAGTAAGATTAACATATTAGGCTTAGGAACCCCATCCACCTAACGTCGAATGAACCAATTTCGGGATTTAGAATCACAATCAAGACTCCTCTAAATCCTAACAATGCTCAAGTAGTGATCAAGTACTCTCACATGAAAAGGCACGATTCCAACAACAACAACCAACAAAAATAAGCATAGATCAAAACTACATCGATCCTCTACCCCTTAATAGATGGATTAGCCACTAAACATGCTTAAAACAACAAAAATACCATAGAAGATTGTCATCTCATAAATCAAATGCAAATAACATAAACATCTACAATATTAGATATCCTTCAAGAGTTTGGGACAAAGCCCCACAAATCATCTAAGAAATATAAAAAAAATACAAAGGGGAAACCTCCTAACGAGTGTAGCTTCCGCGGATGGCTCAAAGTTGGTTTCTTCTCGTGTCTCCCTTGTCTTACTTGGCTTGGTTCCCTCCTTTTTCCTTTTCTCCTCTTCTCTTTGGTGATGGTGTTGATGGTGAAAATGATGAGAAATGGTGGTGATGGCATAGAGAAAATGAAAGAAGAGTGTTGGAGAAGATGAAGTGGTGTGTAGTGTGTAGAGTGAATAGTATGATGAGTAAAGTAGTGAATCCCCCAATATCTCAATGAGATATAGAAGAGGGAGAGAGAGACGAAAGAAAGAGAGAGAGAGAGTATGGTGAGATGTATGGTGAAGAGAGAGAAAAGGTGATGTGAGTTGATGGTAAGGGACCATTAATGCAAAAGATTTTTTGGGGGATTTTAGAAGCCAAAAGTCCAACTCTAGGAAAATTAGGAATGATAACCTATAATTCTAGCAATTAAAAAATGGCTTAAAAGAGTCCTTGATTTAATTTAAATAAAATCAGTTGGAGAGGAAATGGAGTGAAAAGGAGTGGAATCGCAACGAAAATGGGGGAAAATTGGACCTGAGAGGAAGAGGAGACACCCCGCGCGCCGGTGGGGTGCGGCGCCACAGGGTTGAGGTTGGGCGGTGAGGAGGCGCCGCGGCGCTAGGGGTGCGCCGCGGTGCTGGTGTGTTTGGGCCAAGAGGGACGCCGCGACGCTAGGGTGGCGCTGCGGCGCTATGGGTGTCTCGGCATTTTGATGCCTACCCGCACTCCCTAGCCCGCCCGCGCGGGTGCTTTTTCTCATTTTTTTCTTCAAAATCTTCGAGCCTCCAATTTAACCAATCGAGCTCAATTATTCGACTTTCCAATTGCCACCTAATTTCCATAAAATACCTGCTTTTAAAATTAAAAGCTCAAGTTTTGCAACACTTGGCACAATCCACCATTAGAGTAGTAAATACAAATAAATATAAAAAATCAACACATAACAACATAACAATCTATAAAATAATTTACAAATCATAACAAAATAACTATAATAAAATAACACATTTAAACACTAAACATACAGCTACCGAGAGATCTTCTTCTTCTTCTTTTTCAAGCCCGGCAAAGATAATCACGGGCTTCTTCTCCTCTTCGTCGAGGTACATATATTTGAGATGAGATGGGAGCTTCTTTAGCTCAAGTTTGGAAGAAGGCTTCACTCCCTCTTCGGTTGAGATTAGAATTTCCATCAAACTAATGCCTTCTCCTAGCAATATCTCTATCTCTTTGGCATCTAACTCATCTCCCCCACACTTGAGGCTTGCCTTTTCCATTGCTATCTCATCGGGAAAGGCTTCACTCCTTCATGTGGAGCAAATTTCCTGCAAGAAAACTTCATCGGCCAAGAGATCAATAGCATCGATAAATGAACAATTTTTCTCAAATGAGGAGACGGGAATAACCTTATTCTCATGTACGGAAAAAGATACAGTTTCTCTTAACACCGACATTTTAAAGTTCCATTTTTAACATCAATCAAGGTGTTAGTTGTGTCCATAAAAGGTCTACCCAAAAGAAGTGTGTGCTCTTTTCCCGTCTCTTGGACATCTCCCACATCCAACACAACAAAATCAACCGGTATAATCAAACCACCCACTTTAACTAGAATGTCTTCTATTATGCCTCTAGGATATCTCACGGATCTATCTGCCAATTGTAGACACATTCTAGTTGGTTTCAATTCTCCTAACTCTAGCTGTTTAAAAATAGAGTAGGGCATCAAATTAATTCCGGCTCCTAAGTCTAGCATACCACATACTTCTTTACCATTTTCCAAGGTAATTTTAAGAGTAAAACTACCTGGATCACGGAGCTTGGGTGGTAGTTGTTGTTGTAGGATTTCACTTGCCACCTCGGACACAACAATCTTCTCATCCTCCGCAAACTTTCTCTTTTTGGAGGCTAGTTCTTTAAAGAACTTGACATAGGCCGGCACATTGCGGATGATGTTGAGGAGTGGAAGGTTGACATTCACTATGGACAAGAGCTTGTAAAACTTTTGGAATTGGTTGTCTTGCTTCTTGTTCCTCAACCAACTTGGATAAGAAATTGGAGGAGTGTAGGGATTGGCGGCCTTGTAGAGTGTGGGCTCTTTCTTTGGTTAACTTTCTTGTTTGGGTTCCTCTTGCTCTTGTTGAGGAGCATCACTTTCTTTTTCAACTTCTTTGGTGGGGCTTGGCTCTCCAACCTTGTTGTCAATCACCTTGCCTCCTCTAAAGATGGTTATGGCTTGAGCTTACTCCGGTTGGCTTGGCAACTTGCCCGGCTTGGCTTGTTTGGCCAACTCTCTAACGGTCCCAGCTATTTGGCCCACTTGGGTCTCGATACTCTTCACGGAAGCTTCAATGAATTCGAGCCTTTGTTGGGTGGCTTGAATAAAGGATTGTAAGGTGTCTTGCAATGTCGGCCTAGGAGGTTGGTTTGGTTGGGCCGGATATTGTTACGGCCTTGGATAATGTGGAGCTTAGCCACCTTCAGCTTGTTGAGGTGGAGGCGGTTGTTGAGGAGGTTGTTGAGGTTGCCTCCAAGAGAAGTTCGGATGGTTTCTCCATCCCGGATTGTATGATTAAGAGTACGGGTTATATGGTTGGTGAGGTTGGAACCCTTGAAGAGCATGTACTTGCTCTTGAAGAGCATAAAAATGAGGTTCTTCACTTGATTCCGGCTCGATCAACTTTTGACACACATTGGCCCCATGGCCATACTCTCCACAATTCCACAAGTATCAATGGCCATGGCTTGTTGAGGAGGTCTCTCAGAGGTCTGAAGCATCTCCACTTGCCTTGTCAACTCCGCTAGTTGCCTCATCACATCATAACTAGGGCTGGCTACATTGACGGAAGCTCTCTTCCCCCTAGCACTCTTTTGTTGAAAAGTCGTGGCCATTGTCTCATAGATGTTTGAGACTTTTTCGGTGGTTCGGCCTTCAATGTCCCCTCCTGCGGCATTATCCACCATGTATTGAAAGTTTTGTGAAAGCCCGTCTTAGAAGAATTGGTTGAGTAACTCGGGCGTGAGATGGTGGTGCGGGCATTATTGTTGGAGACCTCTAAATCGATCCCAAGCCTCATGGAATGCTTCACCCAGAGATTGGGCAAAGGTGACAATTTGGGCTCTCAAATCTTGGGTCTTTTGATTGGAGTAGTACTTGGCCATGAACTTCTCATAGACGACATTCCAATTGGCCAATGAGTTGGCCGGGAGTGACATAAACCATGTCTTTGCACGATCCTTCAAGGTGTAAGGAAAACACCTCATCTTCAATTGGTCTTCATTCAAACCTTGCAAAGGAAAGGTTTGAACCACGGCATAGAACTCCCGAATGAAGTTCAATGCATCTTCAGCTGGTATCCCGTAAAAGGATGGTAGTTGGCTTAAATGAATGTTCTTCAATTCGTAGTTCCTTGTGGCCTTTCCAAGAACTATGCACGATGTCGATACCCCAATCACAAGACGAGTGAAATCCCTTATATTTCTAGACACATTAGCATTGGCGTTGTCAGAGTTGAGTTGGTGGGCCTCCATCTCTTCTTCCCAAGCAAATACGTCAAATCTCATTAGTCTATGGATGTTGTCAAACACGGGGGCTAATCTCCGATTAAGACTTCGTCTCCCTAGCATACACAACCAAAAAACACAAAAGGGATCACACGTAACTGTGGAATAAGAGGTGAAAGCTTAACAAAAACATAAAGAAAATAAACACAAAGACCAAATCAAACAAAGCAACACAAAGACACAAACACTAGACAACACAAAACCATGATTCCAAAATCAAACCTAAAAGCAATTATAGCACAAAAAGATAATATGCCTAAAGCCTTCCCCGACAACGGTGCCAAAATTTGTTTCACGTCCAAATTATTTTCCAGTCTAGACTCAACACACAAAACTACTTCTAATTGAACCCGCAATTAGACGGGGTCCATTGTAGACGTGATGAGCTAACCCGAGTCGATCTCTCAAGGAAGACTTCGTGTGGGCAATTCTCTAATTTGGCTATGCATGCAACATATTTGAACAACGAAATACAAACCTAAACACTCTAATCATGGATTTTAAGGTTGATTTTAACTAAGGAATTTAAAACATGCAATTTAACTAATAAAGTACAAATAGGAACAAGATCAAGATTGAAATGAAAAGATTATGATAAGAACATTAGGGTGTAGATTCTCTAATTGGTTTATCACTTAGCTTGATTCAAGTTGGTTATATTAATCTTAAACACACAATAGACCCCTCAAGTGGTTTAACTTCAATTACTGTCACCGTCTATCCATTAAACCCCCATCGGCTATATTATACGAGCAAGATCAATGTTTTAGGCTTATGAACCCAATCCACTTAATGTTGAAGGAACCTAGATTGAGATTTAGAATCTCCTTTTGGTCTCATCTAAAACCTAGCAATGCTAAGTAGTGATCAAGTACTTAACATGATAAAAATAATTCCAACAACAACAATCAACCATCACAAGAATAGATCAAAACCAAATCGATTCTCTACCCCCTAATGGAAAGATTAGCCCATAATCATGCTCAAAACAACACAAATATCATAAGAGTTCATCATCTCATAACAAAATGGAAATAACATAAACTTCTACAATATTCAATGTTTCAAGAGTTTTTGGGACAACCCTCACAAATCAACTAAGATAAAGAAAGAAAATACCAAAAGAAGAACCTCCTAACGAGCCTAGCTTCCACGGATGGCTCGGAGTTGGGGCTTCTTCTCATCTCTTCTTCTTCACTCTAAACTTACTTGCCTCTCTTCTTCCTCATTTCTTCCTCTCTTGAAAGGTGGTGGTAGTAGTGAAAATGGTGTGAAAGAAAAAATGGTGAATGTGGTGAAGGTGTGTAGAGAGAAAAAGAAAATGTAGAGATGAAGTGGAGAAGATGAAGTCGGTGAGAGGATGGTGATTGAGAATGGATGATATCCCCAAAATCAAGTGGAGATATCAAAAGAGAGAGAGAATCGAGAAAGAGAGGGATATGAGGTGAGGTGAGAGAAAAGTTGATGAGATGGGTGATGGTAAGAGAGCATTGAATGAGAGGGATTTTGGGGAGATTTGTTGGGGGAAGATTTGGGGAATAAAAGTCAAAACTAGCTTTAGGGATAATTAAACCCTATGACCCTACACTTAGCTAAGGATGGCCAAAAATTCCCCTTCCCTTAGTTTATATCAAGCAAGCCATGTGAAGGAAGAAGAAGGGAAGAAGCTTGGTGCCAAGGGCTGATGAAGAGGGAAGATTGATCGCACGTGGAACGCTGCTCGGGGTAGAACTGGGCGCCCCGCGCACCAGCGGGGTGTTGCACGCTCGCAGGACTCGGGTGTGCGAGTGCCCGCGGGGGGCTGCGCGCTCGCGGGGTTCCTTCACCGAGAGTACCTCTGTACGGTCGCGAGCTTGCATGGCCGCGGGGCCTGGTGCTGCGCGGTCGCGCGGCTTGTGCAGCCGCATGGTTCCATGGCTCGTTCTTCCAACTCTTCTCTTCAGCAAAAGGCTTGTCTTATCCTTGCCACCTTAATGCCTAAAAATCGAGTTTTTGCAAACAAAAGCTCAAGTTTTTCATAACTAGGCATATTCCACCAAAAGAGCAACAAGTGAAGATTAGACGCACAAAATTGCCACAACACACGCTAAAAAATATGAAACATAACTTACCAAAAATACCAAATTCCTATAATAATACAACACAAACAAACACTAAACACTCCGACAAGGGCTCGTTTGCTACCTACAGATTTGTTGAAGGTAGAAAGTTGCACATGGGAAACCAAGCATCATCTGAAGTGGTTGGTGTGGGCAACGTGATTTTGAAGTTGACTTCAAGCCAGAAGCTAACTCTGAAGGATGTGCTGCATGTCCCGGACATCCATGCATGTCCCAGACATCCATAAAAATCTGGTATCAAGCTTGCTGTTAGTCAATCATGATTTTAGACTAGTGTTTGACTCTGAAAAGTTTATTTTGAGCAAGTACAGAAGGTTCCTTGGTCGGGGTTATCTCACCAATGGGCTTTTCAAAATAAATGTAATGGCTATGTGCCGTGTTGCAAAAGAAAGTGCTATTAAAGTTGATTCTTCTGCTTACTTGCTTGTTGAGTGCTCGGATTTGTGGCATTGTCGATCAGGACATGTTAATCTAAATGCTATAAAACATTTAGTAAATTTAGATTTCCTAAATTTAAACCAATTTAATACACAAAATAAATGTGAACTTTGTGTCAAAGCAAAATTAACCAAGTTACTGTTTCATTCAGTTGAACGGAGCACTAAACCTCTAGACCTAATTCACACAGATGTGTGTGATTTAAAGTTTGTGCAAACTAGAGGCAGTAAAAAGTACTTTATTACTTTTATTGATGATTGTATGAAATACTGTTATCTTTATCTTTTAAGAAGTAAAGATGAGGCGATTGAAGCTTTTAAGGACTTAAAAAATGAAGCCGGAAATCAACTAAATGGTCGAATAAAAGCAATTAAAAATGATAGAAGTTGAAAATATATTGCCCCATTTGAAGAATTATGCATATAGACGGGTATAATTCATCAAACTACGGCTCCCTATTCACCACAGTCTAATGGTATTGCTAAACGCAAAAACCGTACTTTAAAAGAGATGATGAACGCTTTGTTGATAAGTTCGGGACTACCACAGAACTTGTGGGAGGGGAGGGAGGGAAAGCTGTGTTGACAGCTAACTATATCCTGAATAAGATTCCACTTAAGGGTAAGGATGTAACACCTTACAAATTATGGAAATGACGCATGCCGTCTTATAAATACCTCAAAGTGTGGGAGTGTTTGGCTAAGGTTGAAGTGCCACTTCTGAAACAAGTTAAAATCAGCCCTAAAATGGTGAATTGTATCTTTGTTGGGTATGGACTTAACAGTAGCGCATATCGTTTTCTTATTCATAAATCGAAAATTCCCGAGTTGACTGAAGAAATGATGATGGAGTCGAGGAATGCTATATTCTTTGAGAATGTCTATCCTTGTAGAGATACGGATAGGATAGAAGGGAGTTCTGAGAAACGAACTTTCGAAGCTGCTACTAGTTCTGATACTGTGGATGAAGAACTGACACGTAGTAAGTGAGCTAGGACGGCAAAGACCTTTGGTCTGGATTTCATCATCTATATGCTAGATGATGAGCCAAAGTCTTTGAAAGAAGCTCTATCTAGTCCAGATGTTACGTTCTGGAAAGAGGCTATCAATAGTGAAATTGATTCCATCATGCAAAATCACACTTGGGAGTTGACGGACCTCCCGAGTGGGTATAAGCTGTTAGGATGCAAGTGGATCCTAAAATGAAAATATAAGGCAGATGGTACTGTTGATAAGTATAAAGCTTGTTTGGTTGCTAAAGGCTTTAGACAAAAGGAGGGGTATGCTTTCTCCGATACCTACTCACCAGTAACAAGGATTACTTATATTCGGGTACTTTTAGCGATTGTTGTATTGCACAATCTCGAAATTTATCATATGGATGTAAAGACTACGTTTCTGAATGGTGAGCTGGAAGATGAAATGTACATAGAATAACTTGAAGAGTTTGTTGCACCAGGATAAGAATGAAAGGTGTGTAAAGTTGTTAGGTCATTGTATGGTCTTAAACAAGCACCGATTCAGTGGCACCTAAAGTTCGATAACAAGATGTTACCAAACAGTTTCAAAATTAACAAGTGTGATAAATGTGTGTACATAAAGAGCAGTTCTAATGGCTATGTCATAGTCTTTCTGTATGTAGACGACATGTTAATCATGAGCAGTAGCCACCAAGTGATCGTTGAAACGAAACAAATATTGAATTGAAATTTCAACATGAAAGATATGGGCTTAGCTGATGTGATTCTAGGAATCAAGATAGTTCAGAAAAGTGGTGGAATTGTCTTAACACAATCTCATTAAGTTGAGAAAGTGCTTAAGAAATTCAACGCTTTTGATAGTCCATCGGCTAAGACCCCGTTGGAACTCAATGTGTACTTGAGTAAAAATTGGGGAGAACCAGTAGCTCAAGAAGAGTATACAAGGGTCATTAGGAGTTTAATGTACATCACTAACTGCACTTGACTTGATCTTGCATGTTCTGTGAATAAGTTGAGTCGGTACACGAGCAATCTAAGCAAAGAGCATTGGAAAGCTCTAGTACGAGTTCTAAGATACTTAAAGTATACTCTGAACTTCGGGTTGCATTATACAATATTTTTTCCTATACTTGAAGGGTACAGTGATACGAATTGGATATCAGATACAAAAGACCCATTCTCAACTAGTGGATTTATTTTCACTATCGACGGTGGTGCAATGTCATGGAAATCCACGAAACAGACTTGTATAGCCCATTCTACCATGGAATCTGAGTTTATCGCTTTGGATAAAGCTTGTGAAGAAGTAGAATGGCTTCGCAACTTTTAGAGGATATTCCATGCTAGAAAAAACTGATGTTGTCAGAGTGATGATTCACTGTGATAGTCAAGCGGCTATCGAGAGGGCACATAACGCTATGTGTAATGGTAAGTCTCAACATATACATCGGAGACATAATATCGTAAGGCATATGATCTCAACTGAAGTTGTCTCAGTTGACTATGTGAAGTTAGTAGACAATCTAGCGGATCCGCTAACCAAAGGGTTAAATCGAGATCAAATGACTAAGTGTAACATCCCGATTTTTACAGACTAACAATAATAACACATTCTATTTTAGATCATAACTAACACCAACACACGAAGTTTAAATTAACGCGGAAGCATTTAATCCTTTACATAACATCTATTAATTTAGGATAAAAGATAATCAATCCAGAAATCATTTAATAAAAACTAAAGTTATTAAATCCTAAAAAATACGAAATTTTTAATAATAAATTAAGCCATATCTGCCACCACGCCACAACTCCAACTCCTTAACCTGAAAATGTGTAAACAATGGGGTGAGCTTACATGTACTCAGTGGAGATCCGTAATAACATATATTTAAGCAATATACAACCAATCATGATAAATGCACATTTAACTTCAAATGTATAGCACGGTGGCCTAACCAAGGACCCTTGCCAGTCCTGGACCCCTCTCCGAGTCCCTGGCTATACATTATCTCAACATATTTACATGAATGCACATTTAGCTTCAAATGTATAGCATGGTGGCCTAACCAAGGACCCTTGCCGGTCCTGAACTCCTCTCCGAGTTCCTGGCTATACATTATCTCAATATATTTGCACTGTGGGCTTTTACCCCAAGGACCCTTTCCGATCCCGGACCCCTTACCGAGTCCCTGGCTACATAACATTTCCATTTATATATGATTTGCATGTAGCATCAAACACAACAAGTCACATATAGCAAAAATATAAGAAATTACGTTCATCAGTTAGAAAATCCCCACCTCAAAACGCTTGAACCTTGATAATCTTGGTAGAATAATTGGTCTTGATTTACTACTTCTCACCTATATAATAATATTAAACTTATCTTAATACCATGCCTTAAGAGAACATTTAATAAACAGATCACAAAAAATACTTTAATAATATTTAAATTTTGAACCAAGGCTATATATGTATATATCTCATAAGTATAGCACAACTACATCCTCCGATAACATATATACATATTTATTTACACACATACATTAACTACATATATTTTATTTATTTAAAAGATTAACCCAATAACAATAATTAATCAACAACACCATGCGTATATATCCTAATTATGCGTCCACCTTCACTTCATATAATTATATTACTACAACACACAATCAATGTATTTATATATATATATATATATATATATATATATATATATAACAACACAGCACAACACACATGAATACATTTACATATACATATAATAACTTACGCACAACACACCAATACATATACATATATCACACAATTAGTATATATATATATATATATATATATAATAACACACACACACAAATATTCATACTATGCGAGACAAAATATATTAATATACTACTCAATTATATATTCATTTACATACAAAATTGTCATCAAATAGTTTATATATATCATAGCAAATTATTATTTAGGGATTAGGCTGACACCTACAAAGTCTATCATGCACACAATTTATAATATTTGCCATCTGTCATCATGAGATAATTTAAATCCAAAACTACTCATGCAAAATATTACATGTCATGCTTTATATACACATACCTACACCATTATTTGACAAACAAGAAACGTACATGCAAGGATAAAGAAAAATAAACTACAGAATTAGAAAAGAAAGAAGAGTGAAATTACAGTTTATGGCTTGATCGATATCAATTGACTAAGGATATGTCGAAGAAAAAGGAAATATTGAATCCACCACAGGTTCGGTATCTTGAATCTTCTGATCTTAAGAGATCGATGTTGGTACAAAATATTAACGGAACTTCTTGGAAAACATCATTAAAAGTACAAGCAATTAACCATGTGTTGGAGGGGTATATGAGTGAGGCGAACTACCATTTTTTGGGGGTTCTTAAAGGTGAGTACAGTAGAATAATTCAGAGAAGAAAGCGAAGTTTTGGCTATATTCGTTGGATTTATGTGTAGTTTCAAGTTTAAGAGATATCCCTAGTCTAAAACTGTCGCATTTTGCAGTTGAGATATCCAAGGCATAGTGAAAGAGGAGTTTGTTTCCCTTTTTTTTTTATCACCATTAATATTTAATAACATAAAATATTTTAGAATAAACTAACATAAAGAATAGTCCCTAATTTTACTAACTAATCTACGATTATTAATATAATTGGAACCATCAATGCAGATATACACTTACTGTACCTAATAATCCATATCCTTATAAAATATATAATATTATCAATATATATATATATATATTATATAATATTATCACTTTTTGCAAATAATATATTTATTAGTGGCGCAACACTCTAATTAAATAAAATAAAATATAATATATTTATGCAAAGGATCTACGATATAATATGGGGTCATTACATCCTCCCCTCCTTAATAAATATTTCGTCCTCGAAATTAAACGTACCTAATCTGAAATGCTCGGATATTTTGCTAACACCTCATCTTCTATCTCCCAAGTGGCCTCATCTATTCCATGTCTACTCCATTGGATCTTGATTAAAGAAATCTCGCGATTCCTCAGCTTATGAATCTTTCTGTCCAGAATTGCTATCGGTTTTTCCTCATATGTCAAATCTTTGTCAATGTTCAACATAGTATGGCCGATCACATGATTAGGATCATGCACATATTTCTGCAACATCGAAACATGGAATACATTGTGCACTGAAGATAATACTGGTGGAAGTGCTAATCGATAAGATAAACCTCCTACCTTCTCAAGTATTTCAAATGGACCAGTGAATCTTGGTCTTAACTTTCCTTTCTTGCCAAAACGCACCACACCTCTCATAGGGGAAATCTTCAGAAAAACTTTCTCGCCCACATCAAAACTTAAAGCTTTTCTCCTTTTGTCAGCATATGCCTTTTGTCTATCTTGAGCTGCCTTGATTCTCTCCCGTATTTTCTCCACAACACCAACTGTTTGTTGTACCAATTCGGGTCCCAAAATTTTCCGTTCCCCTACTTCATCCCAATGAATGGGTGACCGACATTTCCTTCCATATAAAGCCTCATATGGGGCCATTCCAATAGTAGTTTGAAAACTATTATTGTAAGCAAACTCGACCAATGGTAGATACTTTTCCCAACTACCACCCATATCTAACACACATGCCCTTAGCATGTCTTCCAGAATTTGGATTGTTCTCTCTGACTGACCGTCTGACTGAGGATGGTAAGCTGTACTGAAATTTAACCTTGTACCCATAGCATTTTGTAGACTTTTCCAAAAATTGGAAGTAAATCTTGTATCTCTGTCCGACACAATTGAGATTGGCACGCCATGTAATCTAACAATCTCATTCACATATATCTCAGCAAATTTATCCAAACTGAAAGTCATTCTAACTGGTAGGAAATGTGCAGACTTTGTCAAACGATCCACTATCACCCAAACTGCATCGTTACCTTTTCCTGACCTTGGTAACCTGACTACAAAATCCATCGCTATTTGTTCCCACTTCCACTCTGGAATCTCAAGTGGATTTAACAATCCAGAGGGTCGTTGATGCTCTGCTTTAACTTGTTGGCATATCATACATTTCTCCACAAAAGCACCAATTGAACCTTTCATATTTCTCCACCAATACATTTCTCGCAGATCTCGGTACAACTTAGTACCTCCAGGATGTGCGGTATATGGTGTGAAATGAGCTTCTTTCAGAATCTCTTCTCTCAAATCATCATTATTTGGCACACACAATCTTTTTCCAAAAAGTAATGTACCATCTGTTGTCACTGAAAAACCCCTTATATCACCTAACAGTGCCCTTTCCTTTATTTTGTTTAAGAATTTATCATTTCTTTGAGCATCCTTAACTCTTTCTCTGAGGGTCAGTTTTGCCAACAATGTAGCTAGAACGCTATTAATATCATAAAGAGGAGATATCACTTCAATCTGCATCTTAGCAAACTCTCCTACCAATTGCTCTTGGCTTGTTAATATTGATGATAACTTGCCAACCCCTTTTCGACTTAGTGCATCTGCTACAACATTCGCCTTTCCAGGATGATAATGAATTGTGCAGTCATAATCCTTTACTAACTCAAGCCACCTCCTTTGTCTCATATTCAACTCCTTTTGTGTGAAGAAATACTTAAGACTCTTATGATCTGTGTAAATCTCACATTTTGACCCGTACAGATAATGACGCCATATCTTCAAAGCGTGAATCACAGCAGCTAACTCCAAATCATGCTTCGGATAATTTAGCTCATGTATCTTCAATTGCCTAGACGCATAAGCAATTACCTTTCCATGCTGCATTAGAACACACCCTAACCCTTGTTTGGATGCATCACTATAGATGACAAAACCTTCCGATCCATCGGGAATGGTTAACACAGGTGCAGAAATTAACTTTAGCTTGAGCTTTTGAAAACTATTCTCACATTTGTCCGTCCATTGAAATTTCACACCTTTTCTTGTCAATTGGGTCAAGGGCCCCGCAATTTTTGAAAATCCTTCTATAAATCTTCGGTAATAACCAGCCAGGCCTAGGAAACTTCGAACTTCATTTACATTCTTCGGTGTAATCCAACTGCTCACAGCATCCACTTTGGCTGGGTCAACTTCGATTCCTTTTGCAGTCACAACATGACCAAGAAAACCAACTCGATCTAACCAAAATTCACACTTTTTGAACTTGGCATACAATTTCTCTTTACGTAATGTCTCCAAAACGATACGTAAATGCTCCTCATGTTGTTTTTCATTCTTTGAGTATACCAGAATATCATCAATAAAAACTATGACGAATCGATCTAGATATGGATGAAAAACCCTATTCATCATATCCATGAAAACAGCTGGTGCGTTGGTCAAACCAAATGGCATTACAATAAATTCATAATGACCATATCGAGTTCTAAAAGCTGTTTTTGATATGTCACATTCCTTAACCTTCAGCTGATGATAGCCAGATCTCAAATCAATTTTTGAGAACACTGCAACTCCCTTCAATTGATCAAAAAGATCTTCTATCCTTGGCAATGGATACTTATTTTTCACTGTGATCCGATTTAACTCCCGATAGTCGATACACATTCTGAATGTTCCATCTTTTTTCTTTACAAAAAGAATTGGTGCACCCCATGGAGACACACTTGGCCGAATAAATTTCTTATCCAATAGTTCTTGTAGCTGCATTTTCAACTCTTGCAGCTCCTTTGGCACTAATCTATATGGGGCTTTGGATATCGGTGTCGCTCCAGGTACCAAGTCTATTGTAAACTCCACTTGTCGGTCTTGTGGAATTCCAGGTAAATCCTCTGGAAAAACATCTTCGTAATTGCACACGACTGGAACATTGTTTAGCTTAACCTCTTTTGGTTCAATGCTCATCAAATTCACCAGAAATCCTTGGCAGTTGCCCTTCCTTAACATCTTCATTGCTTTTATTGCACTAATCACACGAGGAAATTTCTTGGTCTTTGCTCCATGAAAAATAAATTCTTCTTCCCCCGGTATCTGAAATGTTATCTCTCTTTCTTGATATTTAATACTTGCATGATTTTTACTAAGCCAGTCCATACCTAGTATTACATCAAAATCACGCATGTCTAACAGATAAAGATCAGTTCTTATGTTCTTACTACAAATCTCCAAATCAAGGTTCTTTGTCATTCTATCAGTCCTAACAATCTTTCCTGAAGGAATACTAACTTCTAATGCATTATCCACCTTTACAGATATACCTTTAATCTTAGCATGAGATCTTGTGGAAATAAATGAATGCGTTGCACCAGAGTCAAACAGAACTAAAGCAGGTACCGTAGAGATTGTTAACATACCTGCCATCACATTTGGTTCCTCCTCAGCTTCTTTCTCAGTCAAAGCATAAGCACGAGCATTCCCTTTTCTCTCAGGCTCTTTCTTGTAAATGCTAGGACATACACCAGCATTATGTCCTGGAGTCTTGCACCAGTAGCACACATTCTTTCCATAGAGACACTCTCCATAATGATTTCTTCCACATTGTGAACACAAAGGTTTTATTATTGGAGCACTAGTGCCCACCTTTCCAACAATATTTCCCTTTTTGTTCTCAATATTTCCCTTTCCTTGATTTTGACCATCCCACTTTCTTTTTCCAAGATCATTAGAGGATCTTGGTGCAAGATTCTGTTGTCTTGGTGTGACATTTTCTAGCTTTAATACTGATGCCACCTCTTGAGCTCGACGCACCATCTCTCCATATGAAACTGCCACTCCTTGTGCAGCTAAAACCCCTCCAATTTCTGATCTTAGACCTCTTCTGAATCTCTTTGCTCTCTTAGCTTCTGTATCCACCAAGTGAGGTGCATACTGGGATAGTTGATTAAACATTCTTTCATACTCCACCACAGATAAAGTTCCTTGAGTAAAGTTGAAGAATTCAGCTTCTTTCTGATCCTTATAAGATTCTGGGAGATATTTCTCAAAGACCTCTTCCTTGAATTGTTCCCAAGTCAAATTCTGGAGCCTTTCACCAATTGTTCTGCGATGTGTTCCCCACCACCGCCCAGCTTCTTCAGATAGTTGAAAAATAGCACACGACACCTTTTGTGCATTAGTGCACTCCATATGATCGAAGATCCTTTCCAACTCATTGATCCATTCCTCCAGTACTAATGGTCCGTCTCTCCCATTGAATCTTGGTGGTGTATACCTTCGAAACTGTTCAATCACTTTACCAACATTATTGTTTGGAACTTGATGTTCTTCCTCATGCGCCCGATTATTTCTTTCTTGTGTCTCATGCCGTATCAAAGCTTGAACGGCAGTGATGAAGTTTTGTGTGAAGTCAGGTGCATTATTTCTAACATGTTCATCTCCCGGTTGGTTAACACGCTCACGTGCTCTTCGCGGAGGCATGTCTTAATCTACGAATAGTAAATTTATTTAGTGTTAGCTTAAAGTTACGTTCTATAAGTTGCTATAATAATCCATCACCTAAAATAATTTATAATAATTTCACAAAACAACTAATGGAAAATATTTCATAATTAAAACAGTCCAATATCCAAAACAACTAACAAAAAAAAAAAATCAAGCAAAATACTCTTGAAACCTAATACCAAAAGAAACATGATTGCTTTATGATTATCTAGTTTTATTTATCTAAGAAATCCTTTCAGTCGTGCCTAGGTTTTTTAGTTGTTTCTCCTGTTTCCACATTCTCTTCGAATATTTCTTCATCTTCTATATTTTCCTCTTGATCACCTTCAGGATCCTCTTCTTCCAAGTTCTCTTCAGGATCTTCCTCCGAATCTTCTTCTTCCAGATTCTCTTCTGGATCTTCTTCTGAATCTTCTTCAAGATCTCGTACAGAATTTTCATCCAGATTTTGTTCTGGGTCTTCTTCAGAATCATTCTCTTCTTGGTATTCTCCATCTGACTCTGAATTTTCTTCTCCATTTTCTTCCTCAGAAATTTTGTCAGAATTTGGTGGTGCATCTTCTTCGGGAAATATCCACTCATTTGGACTTTCAGGAAGATTAGCATATATAGATGATCGTTGTTCCCATCTATAGATTAATTCTGTAACATATGCTGGAAAATCTATCGTCTCAACTCCTTCTGATGGTTGCGCAACCAAATCATAGTAAACCTCTTGAGCTAAAACTCGTAGATGTGGCTCTGTCATTGAGTAAATGATGGATTGAGCAGCCGATCTACTCGTCACTCGATTTCTAACATCTAGCCATAGATGATAAAACGCCATTACATGATTCCCCAAATTATGATGAGGATCCCATATATAGTTCGTATATCTTGCCATTCTTGCATTTTGCTCAGCCGCTATCACACTCTTTCTTGCGGTATTTGCTGTGCGAGCCATAATCCTAACCATTTATGAATAAGGATCCAAATTATGAATTTCTATAAGTCCTAAGATAATTTGAGAACATTTTATTATTATTATTATTGTTGTTATTATTAACTTTCTACTTTTTTTTTTTACAATACAAAAATTAATTCATCACTAAAACATATTCAGAAATATTTTTCCATGTACTTATATGCAAAAACGATTAATAACATATATTTTAAACATGATCATTTCATCAATAATAGAACATTTCCTCAAAAATAACATACCTGTCTTGGAGTTGGCGCAGTGCGGCTTAGCAGATGGCATATATATATATATATATATTTTTTTTACGAGTATGCAGGAATGTAGACCTGCTCTGATACCACACTGTAACATCCAGATTTTTACAGACTAACAATAATAACACATTCTATTTTAGATCATAACTAACACCAACACACGAAGTTTAAATTAACGCGGAAGCATTTAATCCTTTACATAACATCTATTAATTTAGGATAAAAGATAATCAATCCAGAAATCATTTAATAAAAACTAAAGTTATTAAATCCTAAAAAATACGAAATTTTTAATAATAAATTAAGCCATATCTGCCACCACGCCACAACTCCAACTCCTTAACCTGAAAATGTGTAAACAATGGGGTGAGCTTACATGTACTCAGTGGAGATCCGTAATAACATATATTTAAGCAATATACAACCAATCATGATAAATGCACATTTAACTTCAAATGTATAGCACGGTGGCCTAACCAAGGACCCTTGCCAGTCCTGGACCCCTCTCCGAGTCCCTGGCTATACATTATCTCAACATATTTACATGAATGCACATTTAGCTTCAAATGTATAGCATGGTGGCCTAACCAAGGACCCTTGCCGGTCCTGAACTCCTCTCCGAGTTCCTGGCTATACATTATCTCAATATATTTGCACTGTGGGCTTTTACCCCAAGGACCCTTTCCGATCCCGGACCCCTTACCGAGTCCCTGGCTACATAACATTTCCATTTATATATGATTTGCATGTAGCATCAAACACAACAAGTCACATATAGCAAAAATATAAGAAATTACGTTCATCAGTTAGAAAATCCCCACCTCAAAACGCTTGAACCTTGATAATCTTGGTAGAATAATTGGTCTTGATTTACTACTTCTCACCTATATAATAATATTAAACTTATCTTAATACCATGCCTTAAGAGAACATTTAATAAACAGATCACAAAAAATACTTTAATAATATTTAAATTTTGAACTAAGGCTATATATGTATATATCTCATAAGTATAGCACAACTACATCCTCCGATAACATATATACATATTTATTTACACACATACATTAACTACATATATTTTATTTATTTAAAAGATTAACCCAATAACAATAATTAATCAACAACACCATGCGTATATATCCTAATTATGCGTCCACCTTCACTTCATATAATTATATTACTACAACACACAATCAATGTATTTATATATATATATATATATAACAACACATGCACGCACACAGTCAGTGTATATATATATATATATATATATATATATATATATATATATAAATAACAACACCCACACACACCCATATATATATATATATATAACAACACAGCACAACACACATGAATACATTTACATATATACATATAATAACTTACGCACAACACACCAATACATATACATATATCACACAATTAGTATATATATATATATATAATAACACACACACACAAATATTCATACTATGCGAGACAAAATATATTAATATACTACTCAATTATATATTCATTTACATACAAAATTGTCATCAAATACTTTATATATATCATAGCAAATTATTATTTAGGGATTAGGCTGACACCTACAAAGTCTATCATGCACACAATTTATAATATTTGCCATCTATCATCATGAGATAATTTAAATCCAAAACTACTCATGCAAAATATTACATGTCATGCTTTATATACACATACCTACACCATTATTTGACAAACAAGAAACGTACATGCAAGGATAAAGAAAAATAAACTACAGAATTAGAAAAGAAAGAAGAGTGAAATTACAGTTTATGGCTTGATCGATATCAATTGACTAAGGATATGTCGAAGAAAAAGGAAATATTGAATCCACCACAGGTTCGGTATCTTGAATCTTCTGATCTTCAGAGATCGATGTTGGTACAAAATATTAACGGAACTTCTTGGAAAACATCATTAAAAGCACAAGCAATTAACCATGTGTTGGAGGGGTATATGAGTGAGGCGAACTACCATTTTTTGGGGGTTCTTAAAGGTGAGTACAGTAGAATAATTCAGAGAAGAAAGTGAAGTTTTGGCTATATTCGTTGGATTTATGTGTAGTTTCAAGTTTAAGAGATATCCCTAGACTAAAACTGTCGCATTTTGCAGTTGAGATATCCAAGGCATAGTGAAAGAGGAGTTTGTTTCCCTTTTTTTTTTATCACCATTAATATTTAATAACATAAAATATTTTAGAATAAACTAACATAAAGAATAGTCCCTAATTTTACTAACTAATCTACGATTATTAATATAATTGGAACCATCAATGCAGATATACACTTACTGTACCTAATAATCCATATCCTTATAAAATATATAATATTATCAATATATATATATATTATATAATATTATCACTTTTTGCAAATAATATATTTATTAGTGGCGCAACACTCTAATTAAATAAAATAAAATATAATATATTTATGCAAAGGATCTACGATATAATATGGGGTCATTACACTAAGTTGCTAGAGGGAATGGGTTTAAAATCCACAATCTAAGAATGCTTGTAGTAGTAACCCAACCATGATGATTGGAGATCCCACGAACTTGGTTCAATGGAAAACTAAGCTACAAACATTCGGGTTGGTAGCACTTGGGAAAGTCATATCTAACCGTTCCCTGTGAGCAAACCAAGTGTGCACCTGTCAATGTGGTGAGGCTAAGTCTGATGATTTTTAATGATTCCAAAAGCCTAAAGAGGTAGAGTATGGTAGGATACTAGAGAAAAGGAGATCACCTATGTAAGTGAGAAGTGTAGGCCGCTTCTAAAGATACTTATGAATAAAAAAGTGGTCCATGGCCCGAAAAGGACATAAATGTGAGAACAGATAATGTTTGAGACATTGCCGTGTCAATCCTATTATCTCGGTATATACTAAGGATGAATAGTTCAAGACATCTCGTCCACTAATCAGTCGGTATGCCTGATAGTGTTGAAAGATAGAAGGTTCAAAGTCACAAGCTATCTATCATGTTGCAGCTGTGTCTCTTGAGGACTGGGTTGCTTGTCTACATTCATACATGCATTATTTCTACTAATGTGAGGGATTATTGGAAAATTAGATTTAATAAATTGAGCCGCCAACATTGGATTTAATAAATTGAGCCTTGACTCATTTTATCCAAGTTTTGGTAACTGAGTTATTTAAATTTGGAGGAATTAAATAGTGTACGATTGCTCTATGTTTGTAGTAGTTAATCGTAGTATTTTTATTATCTCAAATCCGATTTTCGGTGAGTGAGAAATAAATAGTTAAACTCGGTCACATGATTGAGCATTTATGGTATGTGGAATGATGTGTTTAAAGCTCATTTAATTATTCCACATTTAATGTGGACTTTGGGCATACGTGGGCTTTCTAGGCCTAGCCGTTATAGTTTTATGGTTCTGAAACTGATAGGTTGTGGAGCGGTGGTATTGGTCCCGGGGCGAGTCAGAATCAATTTAGAGGGGGGTGAATAAAATGATCCAAAACTTAACAATATTTGCGGAATAGTCAGGGCCCGTTTGACTCGCGAAGTTATTCGTGCTGCTGGGAGATCAGTTGAGATGATCAGCTAGCTCGAAGTGCTGTGTGTGCTTGAAGTGTGCAGTTTAAAACATGTAACTAAAAACTGAAAACAGAGCAGAGCACACAGACAATTTTATAGAGGTTCGAAGCTCAACTTCTACATCCTCTCTTCCTTCCGCAGAAGGGCAAATCACTATGCAAGTGTAAAGTTCCTTTATTACAGTTACATAATGAAGACAGGTGTTGGACCTGGCTGACGGTGACTTTACGAGTCACGGATTCCTTTCCAACTGGTGCTGTCCCGGAAGTGGCGATCCAACGATAGCAGCCTTCTCAGCCGGTTTTTGGTTGACAGCTCACACTTACCGGTCTCAACTGCTATTTGAGACTTTAGGTGCTATTTCCCGTCTTTACAAGGTTTTAGATCTCTTTCGATCTTCAAGAAGACAGTCTTGAAACTGGTATCAACTGGTGTGCTCCTTTGCGCGTCTTCAGCTTGAGCCGGGTAGTTGATCATTGTAGAACAGAACTGAGAGAATGGCTCTGGCTGAAATTCTTCAACAGCTAGCTTGATGAGCGGTCTGGCTCCTTCTCTTCAGTTGGGACTTTTGCTTTGTTGAGTTTTAAGCTTGAGGCTTTTGAGGTTGGGCGAACGTCTTCGCTGAGTCTAAGCACAAAGTTCTCCCAAAAAGTCTAAGCAGAAAGTCTAAGAAAAAAGTTAAGGCCATCTTCTGGGTTGCTCATCTTTTATAGATGAGTGGCTAGTGACCGTTGATGATCACTGTGTGATCATAAATGATAAAACCGTTGAGAGGCCTTTCATTTAAAGAGCCGTTGAGTAGCCTTTGTTCTTCTGACATGCTTTTGTTCCAAGATCTCGGTTGTATTAACATCAAGATCTTCTTGTTGGCTTCTCTGAAATTTGAATTTCAGTTATGGCTTCTGTCTTGATCTTTAGTTCTGGGCTTCTGCTCGCAGTTGGAATCTTCTGTTCCTCGGCTGTCAGTTCTGCACATCTTTAGCAGTTTTGTAAGCTCCAGTTAAGATCATCTTCAGCTGGCCGTTCTGGACTCTGGCTTGGTGCTTTCTGAGCTCCAGTTTGATTTGCTTCAGCTGGCAGTTTTGAACCAGTGTTCTTCAGTTGGCATTTTGGACTTGTGTCCCTTCAGCTGGAACTTCTTTGGTCTTCAGTTCGGATGCTGGCGCTTCTTCTGTTGGACTTCTGAACTGATGCTTCTTCTGAGTTGGTACATCTTCAGCTGGAACTTCATTCTTCAGCTGGAACTTTGGTCTTCAGTTTGGGTGCTGGCGCTTCTTCAGTTGGACTTCTGAACTGATCCTTCTTCAGCTGGTATCCTCTGAACCGGTACATCTTCAGCTGGAACTTCATTCTTCAGCTGGAACTTTCTTGAGCTGATATATCCTTCAGCTCGGACTGATGTATTCTTCAGCTGGCATTCTCCTTCAGCTGGAATGGGTCCTCTCTCTTCAGCTGGTAAACTCCTTCAGCTGGAATTGGGCACTTCTGAACTGGTGCCTTGAACTGGTATTTTTCTTCAGTTCATAACTGTAGACTGATGGCAGTTGGTACATCTAGCTTTGATAGTACCTGCATCTTTCAGTTTTACTTGACTTGCTAATTGATCTAGCAATCAAACTACAGTTTTCTTTTTCCATAGCTCTTGGGCTGGATCTTTTTTTTCTTTTTCTCTCTTTTCTTTTCTCTTTCTTTATTTTTCTCTTTTCTTTTCTCTCTTTACTTTTCTTTTATTTTCTTTTCTCTTTCCCTCAAGATTGATCATTTTTAGGCTTTGATAGCTTAGATTTTGTTTTTGATCAATCTTGATTTTCTGCTTGATTTCTTTTCAGTTTTTTAAGGCTCTTTGCGTATCTTGACATATTTTGACATCTCATCAAAACCCCAGTCAGGAAAACTCTTGATAGTTTTTCCTAACAGGTGGCAATTCCTAAAAATATCGGGATCTGCAGGAGTTGGAGGCTGAAACTCCTGATGTGGCTTGATGACAGAGTTGTAATTACTGGAGGTTATACCTCCTGGTTTGAATGCCCTTAAACCCTAGCTGTCCCCTACAGTGGAAATGTGCCTATAAATAGGACATTCCAGCATGCAAACCATGCTACATTCTGCACAAGCATCTATGATCTTGCCTGCATAAGTTCTTTTCGTGTATTACGCTCCCAGTTCTCGACATTAACTAGTTCGCTGAAGCCTTACTAAAATTGTGGTGCTACTGCCAGAAGGATGAAGCCGTTTCATCTTTGAGAGACATCCGCCTAACCATGAGCACTAGCCGGGGCGTATTTATCTTGCGGAGAGAGGACCCCTCGACTTGGCTTGCTGGAATCTGTATCCAATTCCAGTTTGTCTAATTTATTTATTACAGTTTATTATTTCTTATTTCTACTCCTTTCTTCTTCTCTTGTACTTCAGATTGTAACAAATTCCAGATACTGTAATTGTGTACTATACCTAACAACCTCTTGATGATCGAAAGAGATCTAAAACCTTGAAAAGAAGATAGTAGCACCTACCTCTCCAATGAGTAGTTAGGGACTACAAGTGTGAGCTGTCGAACCCGACTGAGGAGACCGTGGCTTGAACTGCCGTTTTTGGGACAACACCAGTTGAAAAGGCGATCATGACTCCACAAGAGTTGCCGTTTCCAGGTTCAACCTGTCTTCACTTTGTAATTGTAATAAAGAAACTTTACCATTGCTTAGTGAATTGCGTTTCTCAAGGAAGGAAGAGAGGACGTAGAAGTTTCAGCTTCGAACCTTTATAAACCTGATCATGTGCTGTACTTTCTGTCTCAAACTTGCATATCTTTAACTGCACACAAAGATCACACAAGCTGCACTTACAAGTTAACTGTAATTATTCAACTGTCAAAGTGCATAGATAAGTTTCTTACATGAGTCAAGGTCCCTGATCATATTCCGCAATTGAAGCTTAAAGTTTTTGTATCAGTTTATTCACCCATCCCCCTTCTAAACTGATATCGACTCGCCTAAGACCAACAAACCACACCTGGTTTGAAACCAGGTGTGGCAGACTCACAGTTGGTGGGATTTGAACTTAGACTTTTGACCTCAAACTTACACAACTCTACCACTAGACCATCCCAAAAGAAATATTAGATCATCTCATTTGATAATGTAAGATGTGCTCTCACATTAATAATATGGTCTTATTTGATCCATGCCCCGTATATATCCAAAAAATTTAATCAATTAGTCTTTGTTTTCAATCTTTGGTATAGCAAAGAAAATTAAAAATGGACCAAACTAAGACAATAGCTCATGGTTCCAATTAGTACATGTCAAAAACTTGTATAAGACCGTCTAACGGGTCTCTTGCGTTAGACGGGTCAAATAGGATCCAAATCCACCTAAAAAATCCTTCCAAACTCATCCAAACCTGCAAAAACAATCAAGCGCATGAGCTCCACGCGCCCGCCCATGCACGGTTACTCGGATCACTAGGTATAAAATAAAGTATCATTATGTGTGAAGTATCACTAACTATGAAGTGAAGTATCATTAACTATGAAGTGAAGTATTATTAGATATAAATTTGGAGAAATATCATTAACTATGAAGTGAAGTATCATTAGATATATATCTGGTAAAGTATCTTTAACTCTGAAGTGAAGTATCATTAACTCTAATGTGAAGTATCATTTGCTATGAAATGAAATATCATTAACTATGAAGTGAATTATCATTAGATATAAATTTGGCAAAAATCATTAACTATTAAGTGAAGTATCATTAGATATATATATATATCTAGTAAAGTATTATTAACTGTTATGTGAAGTATCATTAACTCAGAAGTGGAGTATAATATGATACTCCATTTTGCAGTTAGTGATACTTCACACATAGTGATACTTTACTTTATACCTAGTGATACCCAAGTCATTTTATTTTTAATTATATATTTTAATCAACTCGGATTCAGATTGAGATCTGTCTAACGTATGAGACCCGTTAGACGGTCTCACACAAGTGTGTGTCTCTTAGAACATTTAAATACTGAAAAAATATAGTTATCATCTTTTCATATTGATTACCATCAGATATTTGTGGCTTCTAAATTTATAAGACCACAAAACACAAAGAGCTCGTTTGGTTGGTAGGAAAGTAAAGTTTTTTGGGAATATGATTTCTGAAAATGTGATTCTGAGGAAAATGATTACTATTAGAATACTTCTTATGTGTTTGGAACACAACAAGGAAATTGTAATGATTTTCTTTTTATTATTGGATTAAATGTAAACAAGAGTAGATAATTAAATATCTAAAATATATACTGTATCTTATTTCATACTACTAATATTTATAATTTCAAATTACGAACCATATAATGTGTAATTCTTCAATTTGCATTAGTACTATAGATATTGAATGCATCATATTATTTCAATTTAATTGAATGATATGACTAAAAAAATAATCAATTAAGGTAAATATTGTATTGGTTATCCAAATATTTTTTTTATTGAATTAGAAATCAAAATTATCTATATAAATATTTTTTTATTGAATTGAAAGTCAAAATTATCTATATTGACAATGGTATGGTCATCGTTTAGTCTGCAACATTGTCTCAAAAATGATATTATTGAAATTTTAATAGAAATGCCAAAAAAATGATTGATAAAATAGTCGAATTTTGGTTGTAATTTCTTCAATAAAAAAGTATCACATTTTTGAATTTCTTTTTTTTCATTTATAAAATTTTATATTTTTTCTATTTTATTTATTTTACTCATTTTTTATTGAAATTTTTTAATCCAAACTTAGTATTAATAATAAAAAAAAGATAATAATAAATCTTATTTTTTCAATTAAAAAAATCATTTTTTTTATTTTTTTAGTTAAAAAATATGAATCCAACCATAATAATAATTTATAAAAAAAATAATAATAAATGAAGAAATCAAACAATGAAATCATTTAACACCAGATTCTCAAAAATAAGCTAAAAGAACACCTACTTGTAGTAGAGTTAGAGTTTTTTTAAGGATAACAACTTAGGCCGATTTGAAAAGGAGGAAAAATTTATTGCGGGCCGAAATTTAAGGACATTAACATTTAAGTGTTGCGTCCGTAGGCCAATTTTCAGCCCGAACGAGCTGCACCTCACGTGAGATACACTTGATGTCCTTAAATTTCGCCCCGCAATAAATTTGTCCTCTTTTCCAAATCGGCATAAGTTGTTGTCCTTAAAAAAACTCTAACTCGTGTAGGAGAAACAATAGACTGCCTTTTTTTAAGGACAACAACTTAGGCCGATTTGGAAAAGAGGACAAATTTATTACGGGCCGAAATTTAAGGACATCACGTGCATCTCACGTGAGGTGCAGCCTATTCGGGCTGAAAATTGGCCTACGGATGCAATACTTAAATGTTAATGTCCTTAAATTTCGGCCCGCAATAAATTTGTCCTCTTTTCCAAATCGGCCTAAGTTGCTGTCCTTAAAAAAACTCTAACTCACTTGTAGTAGGTATTCACAATCCATGAAAGTTGTACAATTTTTCTTATTTTGAGGAATGTGATTCCTTTCCATATTACATAAAAAATAAACCAAACACAATAATGTTAAAATAGGGAATCATATTACTTTTCCAAGTCAAATTCCGTGTCAACCAAACGGGGCCAAAGTTATTGAAAAAAGAAAAATAAGGAAGAAATAATATGTAACTGTCGCTAATCAAGCCCAGCCCGAAGAATGACAGCCCAGAGGGGGCCTGTCATGATTGATTGACACGTGCACGCTTAAGAAATATTAAAAGTTCCATTAAAAAGGAAAAAAAGGAAAAAGGAGAAGTAATTTTTACAACTCCATCCGTTTAGTTTTAATTGTTATTTTAATTTTTTTATTTTGTTTTAAAATATTTTATATTTTATATATTTTAACACACTCTCTCCCAATTTTAACTTTATCCCAAACACTATTTTAAGAAAATATAAGTGAATAAGATTTTATGTTATATATGAGGAATGAATATATTAGTCCATAGGGTAAGTCTCTTGTATATAAGATGTATATCAGACGGTCAATGCGTTGACCCGGTCAATGCTTTGACCGAAAAATCCGTCAAAATTAGTATCATTTATAATACTGAAAAGTATAATTTCAAAGGCCCAAAATTATTATTATTATTTGTATCAATAAAAAGTATTGGCCAGAAAAAAATAAAGAAAAAAACTGTTAAGATCAGTATCAATCGAAACACTAAAATGTATTATTCAAAATTAAAAAAAGTATCAGTTGTATTCCTAAAAAGTATCACCCGTTTTCACAATTTTTTTGGTCAACACTTTGACTGAATCAACACACGTTGACCCAGTCAACGTGTTGACCGTCTAATGTACATCTTATGTACAAGAGTATTTGCGTAGTCCATAAAATCAATTGTTAATTTTAGATAAAAAAAAACTAAAACAACAATCAAAATGAACAGAGGGAGTATTTAAAACCGCCCCTTCAATTTTATTTAATTATTTTTTTTTTGTATCATGCTATGTTAAGTTTTCATTTAACTATAAAAATTACGTGATTGTTTTAAAATTAAAATGATTACATATATATAGACACACACTCAAAATTTCAGGACAATATTTATCAATCGAGCACATGCCTGAGTAATTAATGACCATTATATATAATAGACGGCATATAACAACAACATACAATGCCATTTGGAAAATTAAAGAATCCAGCAAGCTGTGTAAATTTTGTTGAAAATACATGCTATGAATAAAACATGGTTTATATGTTGATGGAGTTTAATGTTGGAACAATACTCAACATAACATGTAGGCGAAATTAAATCAGTATGAAAAATTTAATGTGCTATAAATATAAAGGCAATGTTTGGTAGCCTGTATAAAGGCATATTAGTATAGGTATCCAGCAAGAACCGTGTGTTTGGTAGCCATTATTCGTTCACGCGAGGCCCGGAGTGTAATTTACTGATTCGGTTGGATAATGTATCCGACGCCCCCCCTCGGATATAATTTCTAGACAATGTATCCAACGCCTTCCCTCATTATACCAAATAAAACAATGTACCAAACATGTGTGTGAATCAATCTTAGTATATTTATCTTGATAACCAAACAAACAATTAAAATAGCTAATACGCAATTATCTTTCAAAGCAATCCAGATTTTATTAATATGAGTATATCCGTACCAGTATACCAAACATTGCCAAAGTGTGTATGTAGTACAACTTTATGGCGAAAACTTTACAAGATAAACTTGAATTATAAAAATATAAAGTGAAGAAATTAAAACCTCCATTTAAAGATATCTTTTTTGAACACGAGAATATCTCCAAATACAAAAGCATCCACAACAAGATAGATGAGTAAAAAGTGTTATGAGTATACACAAAATACCAATTACACAACAACCCTAAACAAATGACTTTGAAAACTTCAGATGCAAAAGTCGAAAGATGGGATATTAGACAAAAAACTTTTAACACTCATAATAATTAAAATATCACTAATTTCTGATCAAAGATATAATGCACAACTTCTTTAGCTCTTTTTTAATTTGAAATTTCGAGCCCTCTTTATAAATGTGCAGTAAAGCTTGATAGGCTACTAAATTCGTGTTTTTCCTTACTACAAAATAAATAAATATAAAGATGGAAACAAGCAAAATTATTAATGAGGAAACATTCATATTCAATACTAAACTCTACCAAATCATTATTTTTCAACACTTATATTATTAGATATAAAATCTGAATGAATTTCTAAGATATCTAAAATATATTCAAAGTCAAGTATATCATATATCTTCAAAATAGGAAAAGTAATGATCATAAAAAAAAGTGATAATCAAACATCAACAATAACATCATATATTATTATCACTATTTTAATTATTTTTTAGTTGGGGAAAGAGTTATGTGTCTTGAACTCGACATTTTTATTTTACGTGAGAGATTTCATTGTTTGGGTGCCATTGACGGGGTAATAAATATTTTATTATAATAATATTAATATCACAATAATGTGTCATCAACAATAACATCATATATTATTATCACTATTTTAATTATTTTTTAGTTGGGGAAAGAGTTATGTGTCTTGAACTCGACATTTTTATTTTACGTGAGAGATTTCATTGTTTGGGTGCCATTGACGGGGTAATAAATATTTTATTATAATAATATTAATATCACAATAATGTGTTTTAAAAAAAATATTTTCGAGAGATGAATAGGTAAAATTTAACAAATAAGTCAAGATTCAAGTCAGCTAGCTCGAGCGTTAATATAAAAATACTCAATCCATCCCATTTATATAGGCTGATTGAATTTTTCATTAGTATTAAAAAAATTATTATAAAAGATAATTGAACAAGTAAATTTTTTAATATGTCCATATTTATTTTCTTTGACAATGAACTAGTTCTTAATTTAAGGACGATATTTCATGTTATTCTTTCCGGCAACAATTTCTAATGCCACGACTCCGAAGCTGTACACATCTGCTTTGTGCGTTAAATAGCCCCATAATGCGTATTCTGGAGCCATGTAACCACTAAGAAAAAAAAAATGATGCAACAACAAACATCAGATATCTAGCGGCAATGATGAGGTTGTGCGAGAAGTGTGCCGCACTAGGTCATAATATTTAGGTGCACCGAGAAAAAAATTATGTAACTACGTTAATTGGTCTTCAGTTCTTTTTCATATATAAATAAAGATATGCAAGTTTAGTTTATTTTTGAAAGTTCAAATCATTTCTAGTCTACCTTCAATCTGTATAACACAAACTTTAAAGAGGGTTTTCTTGTGTTTTATGAAATAAAATAACGAAATTAATAATAAATGACTAACGAAATAATTAAGCAGAGGACACTGGTTTTAAACAAATTAATAAAGATATTTCGGATCCAACAAACTCCACCCTATTTATATAAACCGATCCTTAATGCAATAATTAATCAATTAATTCCATGCAAATCAGTTATAGTCACTGAAGACGCTTCTAACATGACCTAATTTCTCCATAAATTCTTGATAATTAAGAAGACGCTTCATTAATTATTCCCCTAATCAGCTGACAGCTGTAAGAGACGCTCTATGAGTTTAATGAGCCGACAACAATAAGCACAAGAGAAACCCGATTCTTAACTTCACAGACTCTGACGCAGGACTGTTAAATTAATTCTGTTATTCCTCTAGTTCTGAAGAACCGTTTTACCACTTATTAAACCTAAACCACAATTACGTATGGCCGATTTAATTGGCTAGTAATTAATCTCAGACTATCGAATATTTGCAACTACTCAATAGACCCGAAACAATTAACCACTTGAAATTCAAGAACAACAGATGCATGCAAATAAGTAATGATGAACGAACAAATTAGATCTCACAGTTTGTATAAACGGGGCTTCGTAGTTGTCACCGGAATACGAGGAACTTAGCTAACTTGCATACTTGAAAATCGAGCACAGAAAATATTGTGGAGCAGTGCGATGAATTAAACGAAGAGAAGAGAAAGAAATCTGAATAATAACCGTTCACTGCTGCTGCGTTTTTTCATGTCGTGCGCGTGCGTTTTGAAAATAAGCTAAAAACCTAATATATATCTACTAACCATAAAAAGATAGAGTCCTACTAGGAAATAAGATCCTAATCTAGATAAACATAGTAATTTCCATGCAAAAACTTCATTGAGGCGGTGGAAGAATGTATTTTCCGCGTCCAAGTTGTGGTTTGGGCCGAGAATCAGATTTTGCAAGCCCAAAACGCGTGTAGAGGTCCAGGTTCCAGAAACTCGCTCCAGCTTTCCAGCGGCAAGCCCTTACGGCCTGGTCTTGTCAGACTCAAATTTTGATCTTTCTTCACTCAGCTTCTTCTTGCACCAAAAACCTGCCATTTTCTCCAACTTTGTACTACATCCCTACACAACTCAACAAACACATCATTCTTCCAAAATACACAAGTATAGGGCAATTAATTAGGAGAAATGAAAGCAAAAGATAATAACAAAAGCAAGTAAAATATGTCCTATCAAATCCCCCCACACTTAAACCTTGCTCGTCCTCGAGCAACAAAAACAGACTCAAAATGATAAACGAACAAGCATCAACTTTCCAAACGACGAACAATAAGAGTTAGAACTGTGATTTATCAATCCACAAACCACCAACCAATTTTGTTTAAAAAAAACATGCCAACTCTTTTCAATCAAGTTAAAATTATGCTCATCAATCCAGCCTCACCAAGATTCGCTCATTATACTCTCAAACATTAGATCAAGAGGCAATTCGCACAAGTTATAATTAGCCATCTTCAGCATAGGATTGCCCATATGTCACCAAAGTCATCACACTTCGAAATATTCACAAATCAGAAGGGCTTTTCTCCATGGTTGTAATGGGGCTCGGGTGCATGAGGTAGGATAACTTTTGGATAAAGTGGCTAAAGAGGAAATATGCAAGTGTTCCCAATTTGTGAAGTCTAGCTGCAGAAGCTTTCGGGCTTGGCCAGGATCTCATTACTGGAGTTCTTCAAGATCTTTCAACAAAATCACTCCAAAAAGAACTGTCTTATTCATGCTCACTGTCCTGCTTTGCTTTTTTTTTTCTTTCTTTTTTTCTTTTCTTGAAGCTTTGCTTCCTTCCTTTTTTTTATTTTTTTTTTCAGACAGAGGCTTCTTCAGTGTTATTCTCCTAGCATTAACCTGTTTCCACTGCTGCAGCTTTAATTCAAAGTTTATACTTGCACATTTTCCGGGTCAAAAGACCAATAAAAAAGGCTACGTCTCATATATAGTGGCTGTACATTGAAAGGAAATGGTTTTCAGGCTCAAGATGGCTCACTAATTGGCAATGTAAGGTGGGATCTTTTCTTTAGGCCAATAGCTCAGGTACCCTTAACTGCCTTAATCATGTTTGTGAATGAAATCAAAGGTGGCAACAAAGGTGGTAACAAGGCAATTCAAGCATCCAAATAGCGTAATCAGACAAACACTAATCAACAGAAAACTTTGATCTCTTATTTATACATGCTCATAGGCTCAAAAACTCACATTTTTGTAGGCTTAAAAGTTTTGATCAACGACATAATTCATCATTCAAGATCTCATCCAAAAAATTGGCACATTCCTATCACAAAACAACAACCATTCATCCAGTCAAACTAATCACAACCCATTCTCCTCAAGTTCATCAATTCGTGGCAATCAATACTTAGTCATCTTCCAACAGAAACCAAAAAATGACTCTTCTTTTTTTTTCCTTTTTTTTTATAACTTCAATAATTAAGAAACTGACAAGGTAATCCCCCCCACACTTGAAGGTCACAGTGTTCTCACTATGAGAGGAATACAAAAACAGACTCAAGACACAACAAAAATAAAAACGCAAACACCAAAAAAGAAAAAACAAGCAAATCAATGACAAACAACGATTAAAAGAGAGGGGAAAAGAAAGGGCTAACTCTCTCCCTCCAGGTGGTGGATAACTTGCTCCATGACATCGAGGCGGCCGTCAATCTCATCAAGCCGGCGTCTTAGACTGTCCTCAAGCCGAGTAGCAGCGGCAGTGATCAAAGCTTCGATCTTTGGAATGAGAGAAGTGACTGCGGTACCTGCATGAGAGGTAGGACTTGGACCTTCGATGCCCAGTCGAGTGAGCTGATACTGCCCTTGGACATTCATATAAAGTAATTTCACAGCAGCAAAATCCTCAAGACGAAACAGAGTGGCAGGCATAGGATCAGGGTTAGAAAGAGGGATGCGCAATCACTCTACAAGCAAAGTAACAAAGCAACCTAGGAGTGCTCTACATAGCGGATGATTGGCACTAAAGTGCCATTGCCTAGACAACCAAAAGCTAAAGTTCAACTTAATTCCAGCATGCAAATAGTCAAGGATGAAGAACTCTTGCACCGTGACAATACTCATCATATCCAAATGGCCAAGCAAATTAGTTGCAAGAAATCTATGGCATAGTCTAAGAGCATCATCACGCAAATGAGCTCCTTTAGAGGAGCGAGAGCTGTAAGAATCATCAATAGAAAGAACACTCCAACGCTCGTGAGCGGTTTTAGAAAAAGCAGCAGACACATCACAGAACAAGGACTTGTAAGCCTCTTCATGCACAGATTCATCAGATTCAAACTCAAGCACAATGTTCAGATTAGTTATGGACATGTGAAATTGTCGGCCACCTAAAGAAAAGAGAATAGCCTGCCTATCATCGAGCCCCCTTGATGCATCAAAATCAAACAAAGACAGGAATTCCAACATTAATGCACGATGCACAAGAGTAAAAACATCAAGTAGACGAGACCACCCAATACCATCAAACAAGGCACGTATCCTATCATTAACACCTAAAACAGAAATATTCTCCCAATCAAAAAGGCGCGCACCGGCGAGAACACGGTGAGTGTTCGCTTTGGTGCGGCGCTGTACCTCATCAGGCGGTAGGAAAGACAGTCGGGCGGCAGTAGAGCTAGAGGAAGCCTTCAGGGCTTTGGCACGGGAACTTTTACGAGATGCTTCTGGAGCCGGTGATGGCGGGTTGGTAACCAGTGTGGGCAGCGGGGTGGCTGCAGGAGTGGCGGCGCCTTCCATCGTCTGAGTCATCGACGGAGGTGGCGGTAACTCGGCCGCGGCAGAAACATTAGATGAGACGACGTTTGGCGGTGGCGACGGAGGAGGAAAAATCACTCGCGGCGGTGAGAGTTCCAGTTGGGTGCGGGACCATTTGCCGGTAGGAGTAGAAATGGAGGTGGTTGGGTCAGGGTGGTGCTTCGAGCGATGCAGGAACAACGGCGGAGCATTTAGCTCTGGAACTGCTGCAACCGGAGATGGTGGCGGTGTGATGGTGGAGGGCGATTGCGGCGGTGATGAGACTGGAGGCGGCGATGTCTCACACATAGGTTCCGCGGTGGGCGTCGGAGAAGGCGACACGGTGATGGGTGGAATGGTCGAGGTGGAGACAGCTCTTCCCATGGACTTCGAGCTGCGCTTCTTCCCCATGGTGATCGACGGCGAGAGGAAGACGGAAGGTGGTCTGCGGTGGTTCGGTGTTGGCGGGAAGTGGAAGAGGCGGTGAAAAATCTGAAAATCAAAGAGTGAAAATTCAAGTGAGGGTGAAATTGACTAAGTTAGAGGTTAAATTAAATTGGGGGCTAGGGTTTTGGTGTAGAAATCCCCAAATTAACTTATATGAAATTGCAACTGTGCCCTTGGAGAGGATAACTCTACACAAATTCCCCCTATCACTTTTTTCATTTTTATCATTCATCTTATCGTCATTTATTTTCATGTTTTTTTATTTTATTTTATTTTTTTCTTTTTTTTTGTTTTTTTATAACTTCAATAATTAAGAAAATAAAAAAAAAATGATGAGACAAAAAATAAAAGAAAAAGGGAAAAGGATTCGGGTTGCCTCCCGAGAAGCGCCCTTAGTTAACATCGGAGGCTCGACGAAGTGGTTCTATCACTGGTGGGTCATCGGAGTTGCAAGATCCACCCCATCAAAACTGGTGAAGTCCGTCTCGGCACAATATGGCTTGAGCAATTGGCCGTTCACCTTCAACAGCTTCTGAGTATCTAGACTGTGAATGTCCACAGCTCCGTGTGGACTGACACTCACTACCTCAAAGGGCCCCATCCAACGAGATTTGAGCTTGTCTGGCATGAGGCGTAGGCGATCATTGAAAAGCAGAACTTTCTGGCCAACCTCAAAAGTCTTTCTCCGGATATATTTGTCATGCAACAATTTTGTACGATCCTTGTAGGAGCTTGCACTGTTATAGGCTTCCAAACGAATTTTCTTGAGCTCTTGCAATTGATAGCGTCGCTCATGGCCGACCAGTCGAGGGTCCAAATTGCACTGTTTCACCAAAAATAAATGTCCCGACTTCCGGAAGTCAATGCACATTCGCCAACCTGTTTGCAATCTCATTAGGATTAACTCGTTGCTCTCATTCTTCACAAGCTGGAATCCAGACTTCTTCGGAACCACGTGCACTGGACTAACCCAAACACTGTTGGAGATGGGGTAAATGATTCCCAATTGGAGCAGCTTCAGAATCTCCTTCAACACCACTTCTTTTATCACAAGGTTCAATTTTCTTTGAGGATCATGAGATGGTTTATGATCGGCTTTGAGGAAGATCCAATGCATGCAGATGTCAGGGCTGATCCCCTTTATGTCGGCGAGAGTCCAACCGATAGCTCCTTTGTGTTTTTTCAAAACAACAACCAATTGTGTTTTCTGTTCTGCGGTAAGGTCTTTACTGACGATGATGGACAGTGCATTTCCTTCTCTCAGGTAAGCATATTTCAGATGCTCGGGAAGGACCTTCAATTCCAGATTAGGAGCCTTCACATGAGATGGTAAGATTGACTCCGTGTTGGTCGGCAAGGGCAAACAGCCTGTCGGATTTCTGGCCGGAAACTCCTTGGCTGCATACAGCTGTTGGACTATCTCACGGATTGCCCTTTCTTCCTCCGAATCTGTAGTGGGTTTGGGCATTCCATTAAAGAGTACTGCTCTAATTTTTCATCCCTGAAATTTTGCTCAACAAAATCATCAATAATAGAATCGGTAATGTCAACCATAAAAAGAGCTTCAGGGTCCTCCACATGCTTCATAGCTTCGAATATATTAAATGTGACAACATCTCCATCAAATTTGAAACTTAGCATTCCCTTGTCTACATCAATCTTGGTTCATGCAGTTTTCATGAACGGACGACCTAACATAATTAATGATCTATGTGCAGACAATGCATCATCCATGTCAATGATGTAGAAATCAACAGAAAAAATCAACTCATTCACCTTAACTAAGACATCCTCTACTATACCTCTAGGGTATGCGTTGGACCTATCTGCTAATTGAATGATGACTCGAGTATCTTTCATAGGACCCAACTGTAATTCCTTGTAAACAGAGAAAGACATAACATTGATAGATGCACCTAAATCTAGCATAACTTTCTCTACCTTTTTGCTCCCAATGATGCAAGGGATGGTAAACATACCTGAATCTCGGCATTTTGAGGTGGCTGAAACAGTCTCACCAACCTTGATCTTTGCATCTTTCCCATATCTTATCTTCTTGAAGCATAGTTCTTTCAAGAACTTCTCATATCTCGGGACTTGCTTGATAGCATCAATCAATGGTAGATTGATCTCGACTTTCTTGAAAAGCTCGAAGATCTCTTTCTCATCCTCATCTTTCTTGTGCCTTGCTAACCTGGAAGGAAAATGAGCTGCATTAATAGGGTTAGAAAGTTTAGGTGGAACTTGTACCTCAGTAGGGGCAAACGGGGCAGCAGATTGTTTGCCCTCTGCGCTTGGTTTGTCTTCAGCATCTGCAGTTTGCCCACATCGCGTGTTGTCTTTTTTCTTCTTTGTTTCAACCTAAACCAATTCTTTACCGCTTCGAAGGGTCACAGCACTGACGTTTCCTCGTGGATTTTGCTCAGTTTGGGAAGGCAACTTCCCTTGATTCCCTTACAATTTGTTCACTTATGTAGCGAGCTGCGTGATCTGCATGCCCATACTGCCCAGGGCAGCTTGTGTCTCCTGCTGAAAGGCCTTTTGGCTCTGCGCTAGACTGTTCACTAGGCTTGTGCTCTGCTCGAGACTCTTCATGATCTCACTCATAGATGGTGCAGATTGGTCCATGTGGGCATACGGCTCATCCTTTGGGGGCCTCAGTGGCAAATCTCCTGTTGCTGGTTGGTCTCCAGGCTGTCTCCAATGGAAATTTGGATGATCTTTCCAGCCTGGATTATAAGTATTCGAGTAAGGATCATTATTCCGCTTCCTCCTAAAATTGTGTCATCGCGGGGTATCATAATTGATTCCTCTGAGAGTATCTTGATGTGCATCGCCCGATCCATAACAAGCTTGTTCAGTTGAGGGCTCTTGCAAATTGGGACACTCGTCAGTGAAGTGTCCGTTCTCGGAACAGGCTCCGCAGCGGTTTGGCCTTGTCTGCGTCACAGCAAGGCCTCGAACTAGGGAAGTAAGAGCATCTATCTTTTCATTCACTCCTGACCCTTCAGCTCGGTCGACTGCCCTTACTGGACGGTGTCTATCTTCATCTTCGTCTTCATACTGCTGTCCTCCAGAAGCCATGTCAATGATGAGCTGTTTGGCTTCGGCGAGGGTCTTGTTGGTGAGAGATCCTCCGCTGGCAGCATCAACAATTTTTCTATCAAAAGAAGACATGCCACGGTAAAAGTAATTAGTCAGAAATTGATAATCAGTGAACCCATGGTCCGGGCATTTGCGACAAAGTTGTTGAAATCGTTCCCAGTATTCGGCCAAGCTTTCATTCGGCTTTTGCTTGATGCTACTGATTGCCATCCTTAGATTTGCAGATCGAGTCTCAGGGAAGAATTTTCACAGGAATTGTCCTTCTAATTCCGCCCATGTGGTGATGGACTCCGGTGGCAAATCAAACAACAAATCTCTTGCCTTTCCCTACAAAGTGTGAGAAAAAGTGAGTAACCTTAGGTTATTAGCAGTAAAACCTGTAGGTCTTAAAGTCGAGCACATGAGATCAAATTCAGACAAATGCTTGTGTGCACTCTCTCCTGGCAGATCACCAAACTTCGGTAACACTTGAATGAATGCAGGTCAGATCTCTGCATTGTTGGCAATCGGGGGTAGCACGATGCAGATGGGTCTGTTGCTCCGAAGGCGGCCGAGTTCCTTGATGAGAGGATCAGGTTCGGGCTCAGGATCAGCAATTTTGGCATTAATGAGGGCTCCACCTACGGGAAGGCCTTGCTGATTCGGTTGATTTTCCTTATTGGCCATGTCGAAAAGTTGATCAATACCAAGAGTGCTTTGTTCAGATTCGAGAGCCTCCTTAGACTCCTTAGCAGCTCTCCTCAATCGGTATAACATTCTCTCTGACTCCGGATCAAACACTGAATCTTCTTCTGCAGAGGAATGGGTCATGCACCAGAAAAACAAATAAAAAATAAAGCAAAGTAAATAACAAACTGAAAATTTCGAGTAATCACTGCTTTTAGAACCAGTCCCCGGCAACGGCGCCAAAATATGGTGCGTCGTTTTTCACCAAAAATAAATGTCCCGACTTTCGCCGGTAAGCCTGTAATAGCCCGGTCCCGAGATAAGGATTAAGGAATGGGGACGGGGTATTATTAAGGGATTAATGAATAAATTCGGAAGATTTACAAGGGAGTTTAAGAACAAAGATATGCTTGGAAGATATGTGGTGATGCTCTGTTTACTTGAGTTAAAATGGAAACATGCTTAACCAGAATAAAATGGCTAACTAATTAGATACCAACAAGCATAGACCCTTTCATAGGTCAAAACGAATAACAGATATCAACATGAATAAGCTTCTTCATAGGTGAACAGAAATCATACTCAAGAAATAAACATAATATGCATCTTATAAATATTTAATCATGTCTGGGGATAATCTTAGTGTCTTGACGATCATAGCAAAACTTAAACGAAATTAGAAAGAGTGTATCAGAGTAGCAGAAACATCATGGGATTTCAAAAGAAATTCAGATAAACAATCCTGGAAGCCAACCCACATTCACAGCCACCAACATCCTCAGCATCTCAACCTGAAAACATTTGAAAAGAGGAGGCATGAGCACTAATGTACTTAGTGGATTTTAGCAAAAATACTTTAATAACTTCAAGATATTCAATAATTAACTGACGGTATATGGAGAACAAAATGAAAAAGCCCTCTCCATATCCGTAAAACCTTTTCTTTTCTTTTGGGCCCAACTTGGCTCAAACCTGATGTCAACTGCACCTTTAGGCATGCCATGGGATAGAAGAGGGGTTACCTCAAATATCTGAATGAGTGTGCGTGGAAAAACCCAGCAGTGACTCCCTTAAGAGTTCTGAACTTAAATCTTGTCAAAGTGAAATGCTAAGTTCCTTCCTTTCTTAACCTTGCTATCAAAACCAATCCTAGAGTACATCTAGATACTAATCTTTTGATATAACATGATCTCGGCCTATAAGGGATTTTACACTACCTAAAAATGAGATCCTTAATCCTCAACTGTACGAGCTTTAACAAGCATAAGCATTCGTATACGAGAGATAAACGTAAATAAATGCGAAATGTAACTAAAGACAATTCTAAATATCTCATGCTAAGTATAAACAAAACTCTAGCATCTCTATATATTCTAAACATACTAGAGAACTCAATTATAACATAATATCTCACTTTCCTTTCTTCCTTGTATAGAGATCAATCAGGCAGAGCAAAAATGCTTTATTGGATATCTCATTTACCCTATATGCTTCTAGAGCTTATTAGCTCAAACTTTAGATGAGTATAGATTTATCCACCTCGATCACGGAGCAGAAGATGAGGCAATGAGTTGATGATCCTTCTTCGAATTCCTACAAGGCTCACTTCCTCCTACAAAAGTCGAATTATCGACTTAGCGGCCTACTACGAGGATTTCTAACTAAAAATATGGAATTAAATAATACCCATCTTATGTATTTATAATTAGGACTTAATCATGGATAGCACGACCTTATGACTTTATAAAGATTCGGGAAGGATTTATTTTAATTAAGGAACTTCTCGACTTGATTTCTCAATTTTTAGACGGAAAATAAATTTGAATAGCTTAATCGAATTAAATCGTGAATAACTTGAATGTTTCTCTAAAATTTAAACTTGAATATAGCTTGCAAATATCATGGTTTGAAAAGCTCGAAAAACTCGGGAAGAGGTTACCAAAATAGCCGGAAAAGAATCGGTGAAAAATAACACGGAGAAAGGGGCGCCGCAGTGCATCTAGGCGCCGGCGGGCACCCCCCAGCCGCGGCGCTAAGGGCGCCGGTGGGGTTCCTCAGCCCCGGCGGGCTGGTAGAGGCCGAGGGGGGTGTGGCGTGGCGGCGCACCCCTTCCCCGCGGGGCTCTCTCCATTCTCTCTCTTCAATCCAGTTCTGGGCGATCCTCAACTGGGTTTTTCATGTTCGTTGATTCTTTCGACAAACACGAAGAACCCAAAGTACACTTAATTCGAAATTTCTTAAACACAACACACTTGAAATTAACATGTAACAACATGCTTTAACTTAAAAAGAATTTTGGCATTATAACGGCATAAACACGATAATCCTCCTTAATAATTTGAATAATGATGAAATCTCTTAAATATAGCTTGAACGGAATTTATCGGGATAAACGAGACTAATCTTAAGAATAATAATGACAAGAATATAGAGGCAAATATAACGTAAACGTAATCGAAATACAATTTAGACGAGCAATAATGAAGAACACGAATAACGTAAGAACGGAAAGTAAATGCAGAATTTAAAAGACGGAAAAGAAATGGAGTTGAGATCGACAAACAAGAATGGACGGGGTTAGGTGGGTCGAAGGAATGTGGCTAGCTTGGCATCTCGTCGAGTCGCAACGGTGGCAGAGCCACCTGCTACGATCCAACGTTGCCCCTAACATATTTCTTCACCGTATCCCTTCCACGCCACTCCGCTCGTCGTCTTGAAGAACACTCACGAAGAATGCCTTTTACATCGACAGAACCTTCTCGGCTTTCAAAGCTTCTTAGCCTCTCATTTTAGAAGTGAAATGGATGAATAATGAGCAAAGAAATGCAAAAGAGGTGGCCCTCTATTTATAGGAGAAGCTTTGGCTTCCCTGGGAAGCCATTGGAGTGCGGAAATACTGTAAAGTTACTCCGGGTTCGGTTAAAAGCTGCTTCATTCGATGTCAAGGTCCAAATGACTTCAGACATGAAATCTAAAAATACAAGGAGACTCGTTGGCTCGAATACTAGTGAACCAACTTGATTCGTGAAGAAGACAGGGTTGTCACAAGAATGATGAGCAAAGATTCCATTTTTGGAATTACTTTTTACTATTCACTCAGACTGACAGATTTTGCTCCAAAGCGTTCGATTGACCTCAGAATGGAGATCCGTGAACGCCAACGGAATCCTTGAGTCATTTCCCATAAGAGGGGCCTGACAGAACTGGACTAAGATCAACGAAGAGGATTTCGTAAATTTCTCAAAACACGAACGCACGCAAAAGCTACTATTCATTTGCCTTTCAAATACGCTTTTCATCACCGGGAACTCAAATGACTTCAGATTTAAAATCTGAAAACACTGGCATATTCCTTGAGTTAAAACCTTCTTAACGAGAAGATGAATGGTAATAAATGAATTAAGATTATATTTTCTGAAAAGGCGATTTTCACGAAAACTGACTCTTAAAGTCGTGACTGACATCCAACCTTAATTAACTTATTTAAATTTCTTCCTTAATCAATTGATTAACATTAACAATTATCTTAAACCTTATCCAAAAATCTGGGGTGTTACATCCTACCCTCCTTAAAGAAAATTTCGTCCCGAAATTTATTAACCATGGTAACCGATATCAGGGTATTTCTTGAGCAGCTCGGATTCAAGCTCCCAGGTTGCTTCTTCTGAACCATGGTGGTTCTAGATTACTTTCACAAGATCGATTTCCTTGTTTCTCAGCTTCTGGATCTTTCGATCCACGATGGCCTGGGGCTTTTCTTCATAGACTAAGTCCTCATTCAGGACTATTTCTTCTTTGTCAATCACGTGCTTTGGATCAAACACATACTTCCTCAACATTGAGATATGGAAGACGTCATAAACGTTACTCAGGTTGGGTGGTAAGGCCAACCTATAGGCTACTTCATTCACCTTCTCTAATATCTCAAAAGGTCTAATGAATCTGGGCCTTAACTTATTTCTTTTGCCAAAACGAACTATTCCTCTTGATGGGGACACCTTCAAGAACACTTTATCTCCAATGTCGAAACTGAGCTCCATTCTTCTTTCATCCGCGTAAGCCTTCTGTCTATCTTGAGCCTCCTTGATTCGTTAACGAATAAGTTCGATCTTCTGGATAGATTCTTGGACCATTTCAGGTCCGAGTATCCTTCTCTCTCCAACTTCGTCCCAATACAGGGGCGATCTATACTTCTTTCCATACAGGCTTCATAAGGGGCCATGCCGATCGATGACTGGTAGCTGTTGTTATACGCGAACTCTACCAAAGGCAGTAATTCCTCCCAACTGCTTCCTTCATCAATAAGTACTCCTCTGAGCATGTCTTCCAGAATCTGGATAGTCCTTTCGGACTGGCCATCTGTTTGGGGATGGAATGCCATGCTGAAATTGAGCTTTGATACCATTGCATTTTGTAGGCTTCTCTAGAATCTTGATGTAAACCTTGTATCACGGTCCGATGTAATCAAGACCGGCACTCCGTGCAAACGCACAACGTCCTTAACGTACAGCTGGGCTAATTGATCCAGCCCATCCGTCATCTTAACAGCAACAAAATGTGCTGCTTTGGATAATCGATCAACGATTACCCAAATAGCGGTATTCCCCCGCTTAGACTTTGGCAAACCTACGACAAAGTCCATATTGATATGATCCCACTTTCATTCGGGAATTTCTAAGGGTTAAAGCAACCCAGAAGGTTTTTGATGTAAAGCTTTCACTTGTTGACAGTTCAAACACCTTTCTACGAAGGCGGCTATCTCTCTCTTCATGTTATTCCACCATTAGTTCCTTTTGAGGTCTTGGTACATCTTGGTACTTCCGGGATGTGCTGTATAAGGCGTGTCATGTGTTTCGCACATGATTTCCTCCTTTAGTTCTTCCTTGCTCGGCACACAAAGCCTTCTTTTGAATAAGAGCGCGTTATCGGCGGCTTCCGCGAAGTCTTGCGAGCTATCAGATCGTGCTTTTAGTCTCTTCTTTTCGAGAAACTCGTCTCATCTCTGGGCTTCAATTATCCTTTACCTTAGGTCGGGCTGAGCGACTATCATGGCGACTTGAGCTTGAATGGTCTCGGGTGGTGTTAACACCTCGATCCTTAACTTCTCGAATTCCTTGCGAAGATCCTCTTGGACTAGAATGAGTCCCAATTCTGTCTTCTCTTTCCTACTTAGGGCATCTGCTACCACATTCGCCTTACCCGGGCGGTAGTGAATCGTGCAGTCATAATCCTTCACAAGTTCTAGCCACTTTCTTTGCCTCATGTTAAGATCCTTTTGTTCGAAGAAATACTTCAAACTGCTGTTAGCTCTAAGTCATGTGTAGGGTAGTTCTGCTCATGATTCTTAAGCTGCCTTGACGCATAAGCAATCACCTTTCCTCTCTGCATCAGCACGCAGCCTAATCCTTTCTTCGATGCATCTACTAAACCACGAAATCTTCATTCCCTTCCGGAATGGCCAACACAGGGGCTGTGGTTAGCATCTTCTTCAAAGTTTGGAAACTTTCCTCGCACTCAGGCGTCCATTTGAACTTGGAGTCCTTCTTTAGCAATCGCATCATGGGCTTGAATATAGTCGAGAATCCTTCGATGAACCTGCGATAATATCTAGCGAGTCCTAGAAAACTTCTTATCTCGTTCATGCTTCTTGGAGACTTCCAGTTCCTCACGGCTTCAATCTTGGCTGGATCTACCTTGATTCCTTCCACTGAAACTATATGACCTAAGAACATAACTTTCTTGAGCCAAAACTCACACTTCCTAAACTTAGCATAAAGTCTTTCTTTTCTTAACGTCTCCAGCACTACTCTTAGGTGTTCTTGATGCTCCTCTTCGTCCTTGGAATAGATGAGGATATCATCTATAAAAACTAGAACTAACTTATCTAGGTATGGGTGAAAAACCCGGTTCATTAAATCCATGAACATTGCTGGGGCATTGGTCAATCCAAATAGCATTACCACAAACTCGTAATGCCCATAGCGAGTTCTAAAGGCAGTTTTAGGGATATCCTCCTTTCAGATCTTCAACTGATGATACCCAGATCTTAAGTCTATCTTGGAGAAGACACTTGCTCCTTTAAGCTGATCAAAGAGATCATCTATCCTTGGGAGAGGGTATCGATTTTTTTGATGGTTAGCTTATTGAGCTCTCTATAGTCGATGCACATTCTCAATGTGCCATCCTTCTTCTTTACAAACAAGATTGGTACTCCCTAAGGCGACACACTAGGTTGGATAAAACCTAGGTCTAATAACTCTTGTAGTTGAACTTTGAGTTCTTGCAGTTCCTTAGGCGCCATTCTGTAGGGGGCATTCGAAACTGGGGTGGCTCCTGGTTCCAACTTGATAGCGAACTCTACCTGCCTGTCTGGAGGCAGTCCTGGCAGCTCTTTTGGGAATACGTCGGGGTATTCTCTTACGATTGGAACGTCTTCGATTGAAAGCTCTCCTTCATCCTTCCTTATTAGATTAACTAAAAAGGCTTGGCAGCTATTCTTCCTTATCATCTTCGTAGCCTTCAGGATGGATATCACAGGGATTTTGGTTCCTAGCCTTGACCCGTAGATTTTCACCTCGGGTTTCTCGGGTGGTTGAAACACTACCTCCCTCTCAGGGCAGCTTATGGAAGCATAAGCTGAGGGTAACCAATCCATTCCTAGGATTATATAGAATTCCTGAATCTTTATCACATAAAGATTTGACTTAAAGTTTTCCTCTTCTATGTTCAATTCTAGGTTAGAGCAGACCTTCCTAGACATCATTCTCTTTTCAGAGGGAATACTTATCTCAAGAGCATTCTCAGCATTCTCGGGTTTTATCTTCAGTTTCTTACAAACAGATTCAGCTATAAACGAATGCGATGCTTCAGTATCGAAGAGAGCTAAAACTGGCGTCTCGAGGAGGGTAATCATACCTGCTAGATTACCTGGGGCCTTAGCAGCTTGCTGCTGATTGAGAGAATAAGTACGAGCTGGCTGAGGCGGTCTTAGTCCTTGGTTAGACCTTTGATCTCACCCTTGGTTCGGCCTTGGATTCATCCCCGGCCTTTGACCCTGAGGTCCTCCTTGCTGCAGCCTTGGCTGCTTTCCAGAAAGTTGTTGAAGTGGTTACGGGTACATGGGTTGTTGTGGTGTTTGAGATTGTCTGTTGTCTCCCTTAGGACACTCTCTCTTGAAGTGCCCCTCTTCGCCATAGTTGTAGCACCCAGTTTGATTTGCTCAGCAGACTCCTGGATATATCTTTCCGCACCTTTGACACGGCCTATAGCTAGGGGTATTGCCAGACTGACTACGAGGCACTCCTGATTCTCGACTTTACCAGTGGGGTTTCTTTCCTCTGTCATCTCTTCTTCCTCCTTCCCACTTTCTTTTTTCCTTTTGGATCGCTAGATGGCTGAGGGGGCTGAACTTTCTCTCGAGGGAGAATGGCTTCTATACTTAAGGCTTTGGCTAAGGTTCGAGCATAAGACATGTCTTCTTGTCCAGCAAGGGCTATACCAATCTCGGACCTAAGTCCTTTCTTGAACTTGCGTTCTTTCTTTCCATCCGTGTCCGCTAGATGTGGAGCATGCCTTGACAATTGATTGAATTCTCTATCGCATTCTGACATTGTCTTATTTCCTTGCTTTAGATTCCAGAGCTCCATCTCTTTTGCCTCTCGATAACAATCCGGGATGTACTTCTGATATAAGTCATGCTTGAAATCTTCCAAACTATAGTCCTCCCATTGCTGCGGGGTTATGGTCCTTCAAACGGACTCTCACCAATAGTCCGCATCATCCATCAGCATGAAAAAAGCACAACTTAACTTCTCTTCTTCCAAACAAGCTATGAAATTGAAAATTCGCTCTAGGGAGCGAACCCATTTTTCGGCATCCATTGGATCTCCTAAACCATTAAACGATGGAGGGTTTTATTTGAGAAACACACTTTTGGCTCTTGGACCGGGGTTTCAGACTTGCTCGGGTTCGTTCTCCTCTTCGTTCTCAGCTTGACGTCTTCAGGGTGGCATCCTAAAGAACTAGATATGAGCGACGCTTGTTGGAACTCGGACAAAGTAAGGATGCCTTTCGATAAGGTTTTTAATTTAAGATAGATCAAATAAAGCAGAAATTTAAATGTCATTCAAACATAATGGGAAAATTGCCTCGCTATGAGGACTTTGGCATCGATAACATAACGGAAGTTATGGGTTACAAACGGAATAAGGCAGTCTCCTGGAAAATTCACTGCCGCTATTTGAGTCTAGAGAGGTTAAAGCATATATTACATATTAGAGTCTTGGTTAAAGCGGATTAAACGGGCATCAGAAATACAGACAGACAACAGATAGATGAGACAATCAGGTGTTTTAACAGCAACACCTCCTATACTTCCTACTAACGTTCAATCATAAGCTGGGCCCTTCCCTTTTTCCTTGCATGGCGATCCTACTTTCTCTTCGCCTTTCTCCGGGTCCTCGTCTCCAACATCAACTATCTCTGGAACGCTGAACTTGAATGTTCTCATACGGACACTCCCTTTGGGATACTGATGGGGCATACACTGTCCCGGACCCTGAGAAGCAGACACAGGGGTCCACTGGTTCGTTTGAGGAGTGCAGAAAAATAGAGACTCGGTGTAGTTCACAATCCGGACATTTGAGGGTCCCGCTCCTGCAGTTCCTTCATCGTGAGGGGGTGGCGCTTAAAACCCAAGGGGACTATTGATAGTCGCCCTTTGCAGTTCTAGCTCTACCACGAGAGAGGGGTTTTGCTCATCTGCTTGCTGCTCGGCTAAGGCGTGCACGTGGCCATACTCTGATACCTAACGAGCTATCAAGGCTGACGAGAACTCCTTCAGATTTCCAATTTCGGCGTACATCTTGGGATCGCGGGTGATCATCTCACACATGCGGATGAATATTTCCAAATCGGATACGCTTCCAGGCTCCCCTCCGTAACCATTAGCCCAAGCCCATCTTTCAAGGTACCTTGCCATATAAGACAACAACTGCTCGTTGCCATTCCAAGTTTCCCTTCTCAACCTCTCAACCCTCTCTTGCATGGGGTGAAAAAGAGGCACGCTCTTTCTAGCTGTCGAACGACGCTTAACCATCTAGAAGAGAATAACTTAATCAATCTAGATTATAAAAGGTAGACCTAAGGTCCTTCTAAGATTATACTAACGTCTAGATTAATCTTGTATGCATAGCTCCTTTTTAATAAGCAGTTGACAATTTTATAAAAATTTTGGTGCCCAAAGTCTTTAAACATACATTGTTTACCTTTTCTTTGAGTTAAAATTTCAAGAAATGAATTTAAGCCCTTTTTGGGATCGAAAAATCTTTTCACAAATTTTCCATTTGGGAAATCATCTTACCCGAACACCTTTTACTTGGAATTTCATTCTCACGGTTTTTCTCTTATCCATAAAACATGTATGCTTGCCTAAATCTTTTCCTTTCCTACATTCCAAAAATCATGAATCCAACATCCAAAATTTCTATACTATCATACCTTGATTTTTGGTTGAGGATACGAGGGTGATGGCGAGCTGTGGGTTGCTGCTTTAACTTATCAAGGAACAACTTATATTCACACAAACATTTTAGCTTAACTTAAATAGAGAGACAGGTCTGCAGAGTTGCAAACCGGCTCTGATACCATCTGTAACAGCCCGGTCTCGAGATAGGGATTAACGAATGGGGACGGGGTGTTATTAAGGGATTAATGAATAAAGTTGGAAGATTTACAAGGGAGTTTAAGAACAAAGATATGCTTGGAAGATAGGTGGTGATGCTCGGTTTACTTGAGTTAAAATAGAAACATGCTTAAGCAGAATAAAATGGCTAACTAATCAGATACCAACAAGCATAGACCCTTTCATAGGTCAAAACGAATAACAGATATCAATGTGAATAAGCCTCTTCATAGGCGAATGGAAATCATACTCAAGAAATAAACATAATATGCATCTTATAAATATTTAATCATGTCTGGGGATAATGTTAGTATCTTGACGATCGTAGCAGAACTTAAACGGAATTAGAAATAGTGTATCAGAGTAGCAGAAACATCATGGGATTTCAAAAGAAATTCAGATAAACAATCCTGGCAGCCAACCCACATCCACAGCCACCAACATCCTCAGCATCTCAACCTGAAAACATTTGAAAAGAGGGGGCATGAGTACTAATGTACTCGGTAGGTTTTAGCAAAAATACTTTAATAACTTCAAGATATCCAATAATTAACTGACGATATATGGAGAAAAAAACGCAAAAGCCCTCTCCATATCTGTAAAACCATTTCTTTTCTTTTGGGCCCAACTTGGCTCAAACCTGATGTCAACTGCACCCTTAGGCATGCCATGGGATAGAAGAGGGGTTACCTTAAATATCCAAACGAGTGTGTGGGGGAAAACACAGCAGTGACTCCCTTAAGAGTTCTGAACTTAAATCTTGTCAAAGTGAAATGCTAAGTTCCTTCCTTTCTTAACCTTGCTATCAAAACCAATCCTAGAGCAGTCTAGGTACTAATATTTTGATATAACATGATCACGGCCTATAAGGGATTTTGCACTACCTAAAAAGGAGATCCTTAATCCTCAACTGTACGAGCTTTAAGAAGCATAAGCATTCGTATACAAGAGATAAACGTAAATAAATGCGAAATGTAACTAAAGACAATTCTAAATATCTCATGCTAAGTATAAACAAAAACTCTAGCATCTCTATATATTCTAAACATACTAGAGAACTCAATTATAACATAATATCTCCCTTTCTTTTCTTCCTTGTACAGAGATCAATCAAGCAGAGCAAAAATGCTTTATTGGATATCTCATTTGCCCTATATGCTTCTAGAGCTTATTAGCTCAAACTTTAGATGAGTATAGATTACCCACCTCGATCACGGAGCAGAAGATGAGGCAATGAGTTGATGATCCTTCTTCAAATTCCCACGAGGCTCACTTCTTCCTACAAAAGTCGAATTATCGACTTAGCGGCCTACTACGAGGATTTCTAACTAAAAACATGGAATTAAATAATACCCATCTTATATATTTATAATTAGTACTTAATCATGGATAGCACGACCTTATGACTTTATAAAGATCCAGAAAGGATTTATTTTAATTAAGGAACTTCTCGACTTGATTTCTCAATTTTTAGACGGAAAATAAATTTGAATAGCTTAATCGAATTAAATCGGGAATAACTTGAAATATCATGGTTTGAAAAGCTCAAAAAACTCGGGAAGAGGGTACGAAAATAGCCGAAAAAGAATCGGTGAAAAACAACACGGAAAAGGGGGGGCGCTGCGGCGCACCTAGGCGCCGGTGGACACCCCCCTGCCGCGGCGCTAGGGGCGCCGGCGGGGCTCCTCAGCCCCGGCTGGTTGGTGGAGGCCGAGGGGGGTGTGGCGCGGCGCGGCGGTGCACCCCTCCCCCTCCTGCGGGGCTCTCTCCTTTCTCTCTCTTCAACCCAATTCTAGGCGATCCTCAACTAGGTTCTTCATGTTCGTTGATTCTTTCGACGAACATGAAGAACACGAAGAACACTTAATCCGAAGTTTCATAAACACAACATACTTGAAATTAACATGTAACAACATGCTTTAACTTAAAAGGAATTTTGGCATTATAACGGCATAAACACGATAATCCTCCTTAATAATTAGAATAATGACGAAATCTCTTAAATATAGCTTGAACGGAATTTATCGGAATAAACGAGGCTAATTTGAAGAATAATAATGACAGGAATAAAGCGGGAAATATAACGTAAACGTTATTATCTTGGAACTTCAATAAAAATCAAAATACAATTTAGACGAGCAATAATGAAGAACGCGAAGATCGTAAGAACGGAAAGTAAATGCGGAATTTAAAAGATGGAAAAGAAATGGAGTTGAGATCGACAAACAAGAACGGTCGGGGTTAGGTACGTCGAAGGAATGTGGCTAGCTTGGCATCTCATCGAGTCGCAGCGGCGGCAGAGCCGCCTGCTACGACCCAACGGTGCCCCTAACACATTTCCTCACCACATCCTTTCCACTCCACTTCGCTCGTCGTCTTGAAGAACACTCACGAAGAATGCTTTTTACTTCGACAGAACCTTCTCGGCTTTCAAAGCTTCTCACCCTCTCGTTTTAGAAGTGAAATGGATGAATAATGAGCAAAGAAATGCAAAAGAGGTGGCCCTCTATTTATAGGAGAAGCTTTGGCTTCCCTGGGAAGCCATTGCAGTGCGAAAATACTGCAAAAGTTACTCCGGGTTCGGTTAAAAGCTGCTTTATTCGATGTCGAGGTCCAAATGACTTCAGACACGAAATCTAAAAATACCGGAAGACTCGTTGGCTTGAATACTAGTGGTCCAACTTGATTTGTGAAGAAGACAAGGTCGTCAGAAGAAAGACGACCAAATATTCCCTTTTTGGAATTACTTTTTACTATTCACTCAGACTGACAGATTTTGCTCCCGAGCGTTCGATTGACCTTAGAATGGAGGGGACTGACAGAATGGGACTCGGATCAACGAGGAGGATTTTTTAAATTTCTCAAAACACGAACGCACGCAAAAGCTACTATTCATTTGCCTTTCAAATACGCTTTTCATCACCGGGAACTCAAATGACTTCAGATTTAAAATCTGAAAACACCGGCATACTCCTTGAGTTAAAACATTCTTAACGAGACCACGAATGGTCATAAATGAATTAAGATTATATTTTCCGAAAAGACAATTTTCACGAAAACTGACTCTTAAAGTCGTGACTGACATCCAACCTTAATTAACTTATTTAAATTTCTTCCTCAATCAATTGATTAACACTAACATTTATCCTAAACCTTATCCAAAAATCTGGGGTGTTACAAAGCCCTTAATGCAGAGTACAACGATGAGCGAGATCGTCTCCTAAGGGACCGGTGAGAACTACTCTTGACCTTCAATCTGTATAACCAAACTTTAAAGAGGGTTTTCGTGTATTTTATGAATTAAAATAACGAAATTAATAATAAATGACTAACAAAATAATTAAGCAGAGGAAACTGGTTTTAAACAAATTAATAAAGATATTCCAGATCCAACAAACTCCATCCTATTTATATAAACCAATCCTTAATGCAATAATTAATCAATTAATTCCATGCAAATCAGTTGTAGTCACTGAAGACGCTTCTAACATGACCTAATTTCTCCATAAATTCTTGATAAGTAAGAAGACGCTTCATTAATTATTCCCTCACCGCCCGATTTCTACGTCACCCCCAACAGTTCCGACTGCCCCGACCACCTACCCAGCTCCGCTGTGATTTGTACTCCGACCGCTCTCTCCCAATTTATCATCACCAAAACTTCCGCCGCACCGATCGCCCCCTCTTTCTACTCCGTCCCACCACTGTCGCTTGGTCGACACCACCGGAGGACGACGTGGAACGACACAGTTGTGGCCGACATCAATGACGGGCAAAAGGGTCACACAAACTGTTATTTTTTTCTGCCATTTTCATATGCTATTTTGATATCTAGAAAATTAAATAATGAGTAATGGTCTCTTTTGGTAGAATGTCGATTTAATTGCATATTTCCCGTATTCATATATTTTTAGCAAATTATGCTTGAGTTGATAGCAAATTTTTCCGTAGGTGTTTAGCAAATCGTGCAGCTGGTTTTAGATTCTAGAAAATATTTTATATGTTTGTTGCTAGTTATACATTTGTTGATAGCAAATTGATATATGTTTATAGCTTTTGTAGTATTGGTAGCCAATAATTATGTCGAGTGTGGGTAAAAAATTGTTCAATGTGTGTTTATTTTGATAGGATGTCGATTTAATTGGTATTTGTTGGTATTTTTTTTCTTTTTTTTTTATCAAAATATTCCTCTATTGAGAGCAATTTTTTACTCCAGGTTAGCAAATTGTGCAGTGGTTTTTAGCAAAACAATTTAACAAATTGTTTTCCCATATTCATATATTTTTAGCAAATTATGCTTCGGTTAATAGCAAGTTATTCCTTGGTGTTTAGCAAACTGTGCAACTGGTTACAGATTATAGCAAATATTTTATCTGTTTGTTGCAAGTTATCCATCTGATGATATTAATTTGATATATGATTATAGCAAATTTTTGTAGTGTTGTTAGCTAATAATTATGTTGAGTTTGGGTAAAAAATTGTTTAATGTGTTTATAGTTTTCGACTTTCTTGAGATTCATAATTCCTCTTCAGTAAAGTATTCTGCTATTTATAGCATTTGTATTTGTATGTGTATAGCAAAGTGTGCAGTTGTTTATAACAAAGTATGCATTCTTTCGTATTCCTCTTTTTCTAGCTAATTTTCCTGATGTGTATATCAAATTGTTCATTTATTTTTAACAAAGTTGCATGATTTTCATATTCTCATTTTTTGGCAAAATATTCCTTTGCTGATAGCAATTTTTTAATCAGTGTTTAGCAAATTGTGCAGTGGTTAATAAAATTTAAAAATTTCCCTTATTCATATTTTTTTAGCAAATTATTCTGCGGTTGATAGGAAATTAATGCTTTGTGTTTAGTCAATCGTGCAGATGGTTATAGCAAAATTTCACTTTTAATAGAGTGAATCTCTTGTACTGTGAATCTCGTGGTTTGCATATGTGCAATAATAGTGATCTTCGACTGTCATTCCCACATATTCCTAAATTTTTAGCGAATTATTCTTTGATTATAGGAAAATGGCATTTTATTTATAACAAATAATTTATCTGTTTATAGCACTTAATTGTATTTTACATCTATCTGTTCATTGATTTTTTAGGTAGTAATCATAAAGCTGACAATAACGTACACAAGGAGCGCATATTCGCTGAGGCAAGCCTCTATTATAGGATGTCATGTGATGATGGACCATTGAATATCGACGCCATGGTTATGAATAATATCTGGATTGAATGAAACGTACAAATCTTCTGTAATTATTAGAATAATTCATCTGTTGATAGCAAATATTCATTCCTTGATAGCAAATTATTCATTTATTTTTAGCAAATTATGATTCGACTTATACCAAAACATTCATGTTTTAATAGCAAATTATACTTTTATTTTTGGAAAATATTTATCTTTTTATAATAAATTACTGATCGATTTATATCAAGTTCTATTAGTCATTGTTAACAAATTACTATTCAATTTATACCAAATTGCTCTTTCCTTTATACAAAATCGTTATTATTTTGCAAAAACTGAAATATGTATAAAAGCACATATTCTCAAAACGAGCTAGCCAAATATTGTAGCAATCATGCAAGGTCATCATAAGATAAACAATAATTAATTAAGTACGAGGGAACAATTAACTTGTTCTTTGTCACAGTGGATATCATATTATATCGTGGTTATTTTCTCTGTTTAACCAATTTTATAGCAAATTTTCCCATTTATTTTAGCAAATTATTATTCATTTTATATCAAATCATTCCAGAGAGTTTACCAAATTATTCCTCATATTGCATTTAAAATTCAATGGCTTTTAGCAAATTATTTTGATTTTGGTAGCAAATTATTATAATATTTATAGCAAAGCTATTGTACACGTGATAACAAATTAGTCTTGATAATGCAAATAACGAATTATGTGTAAGCACAAATTATCATATTAGATAAATATAATCTGAGCCCACAAAATTAACTAAGTTATATACAAATATTTGCTAATACCTAGTTAAGTATTTGTTAATAAGAAGAAAACATAAATTACTTAAGTGGTTTGTACTCACGTTGTATAAATTCATGTTGTAAAAATAATCATTTAAAATAAAAACTAATATCAAACTATATAATAAATCAATAGTCATAACAATGAAATGAACAATCCACTCTTCTTGAAACTCTACATCTCTTCTTCTTCTTCTTCTTCTTATCATCATTGTTGACTTCATCTGGAAGTGAATTTTTTTTTTCCCTTCACGATTACAGACCAAATACTTCCAAATAATAACACCATCATCAGCTTTTTTTTCCGATCCAAGACGAATATCGAAACCACTTGCTTTAGCATAAACCCGATAAAAAATAATTACTTCTTCAAGATTTTTAAACTGCTGGCCAATAAATGGCTTTAAAGATGGATTACAATCTGGTATGTGACTTCCACACGACCCCACAACTGAATCAACATTAATTCCTGCCATTTAAAAATATTTCTATAAGCACATATATTGTATGCTATAAAAATATAGATAATATGCTATTAATAGTTCTACACTTTGCTAATAGTCATTCAAACGCTATTTTAATTTGTACTCAAAATGCTATTGTGTACAAGCAATGTCCAACATGTCCATATTATATGAGGATCAATAAAAAAAAAAACCCATACAATAAAATGGATGACTAATTTGCTAAAAATAACTACAAACTTTGCTATAAACCTATGCATATTTTGCTACAAATACATTCTTATTTTGCTGACATTCATTCATGCGATTTTAACTAGATTTTTCTTAATAACTTGAAAACTTCGACAATCAAGTACGAAAAGCATCTATCTTCCATGATAAACATGATAGGACCATTATCTACAATCAATGTCCAACATCTCGGTATAATGTAAGGGACAGTCGAATAATTTCCAAAAAAAAAGGTCACATAATAAACAGATGTATCATTTTGTTACAAAATGATACAAAAACTGCTAAACACAGATGCATAGTTTGCTAAACATTAATACATACGATTTTTCACCCAGTTTTTCCTTAACAACTGACAAACTATAATAATCAAGTTAATAATAAATGTGTCTTCCATCAGAAACACGATAAGACCATTGTCCACAATCAATGTCCAATTTCTCATAAAAAAAATAAAAGAAACCCATATAATAAATATATGACTCATTTGCTATTAACACATACATAATTTGCTAATATTCATACATACGAGACCATAACAGATTTCGACCAGTTCTTCTCTACATCTAAAAAATCACATTAATAGAGAATATAATACATGTATCTTCCATAAGATATATGATAATTGGTGTGATGAGAATATATGATCGATTACAGAACTTGTGAAAAATGACTCCTGCAGATGAGAATATATGATCGATTATCATAATGCTGACGAACCATTATTTAAAAGCTAACGAAAGTATTTTCACTATGGACGTGAGTAAAAATGTATATTTGTATTGTTTCGTCTATATTAAAGAGCATGAAAAGATATCCATGACTGATCTTCAATTAAAGAGCATGAAAAGATCTTTAATTTGGTATATTATTTGCGTTGATCCGATTTGAAACGAGTGAGTTATGATCGTTCAAAGTTTTTAAGATTTTTTTAAAAAAGTGATGTCATCAGTTTTTTTATGAGGATTGGACAACCATACCCCCGCCTCCTTCTTTTTTTGCATTAACTTTGACATTTAATCTCATCCATTAGATCATCTAGGTGGACGGTATAAGATGGGTTTCTAGTTCCTACACTAGCGAATAGTGTATTTTTCTATTCACATATATACATGTGTGTATATATATATATACATATAATATATGGAGTGGATCTAGTAAGAACTAGTCCTCATGTGAGAACTAAGAATCAATAATCACCATCTAATCCGACCATATCTATGGATCATATTTAAATAATAATTCGGTGGCATTTGGCCTTGAAGCTTAGTAAGGGCAAAATCGAAAATTTTTGAAAACATACGCAGAATTTGAATTTGTAGAGAAAGCTTAATAAGGACAAAATCACCATAACTGCTCAGAGAAAGCTCTCACGTAAACCAACGCTGTAAAATCGAAGAGAAACGCTAAACTAGTTCCATAGATTTTTGAAATCTCCTGAACGAACAACAACTCCAATAAAATATTAAATTTTCGACCTAGAAAAAATGAAAAATCAAGGTGATGTATCGTTCAATTTTTTTCTATATTCTGTTTAATTTATCAGTTTCATTTTACTCTATTATATATTAATGATGTAATTTTTTTTGCCGTATTATGTTTAGCATTATCGTTTACAGTTTTAGCATTATCATTTCTAATTTTAGCATTAACATAACTCTTGTTTAGTATTAACATGAAAATTTGTCAGGAAAATTATAAACCAATCATGAACAACGTTATTATAGTTTTGTTGAATTATAAATATCGTCCACCCTTTGCTAGTATTGTCTCATCATAATTTAGCAGTTTCATTTTATTTTTGTTAACATCAAGAAACTTGTAGAAACATATAAAACCTAACACTGTTGGTAATTTATCTGTACAATTTGTTGTGTTTAGCATTATCGTTTATAGTTTTAACATTGTCATTTCTAATTTTAGCATTAACATAACTCTTGTTTAGCATTAACATGAAAAATTGCTAGGAAAATTATAAACCAATCATGAACAACATTATTACAGCTTTGTTGAATTATCAATATAGTCCACCCTCTGTTAGCATTGTCTTATCATAATTTAGCAGTTTCATTTTATTTTATTTTAACATTGAGAAACTTGTAGAAACATATAAAACCCACAACTTTTACCAGTGTATTATTTTTCTGTACAATTGTTGTGTTTAGCATTATCGTTTGCAGTTTTAGCATTATCATTTCTCATTTTAGCATTAGCATAATCCTTTATTAGCATTAGCATAAAAAATTTATCAGGGGTATTATAAACCAACCATGAACAAATGCCGTTACAGTTTGTTGAATTAGCATTATCACTGTTATTCTTAGCATTAGAAAACATACATGTCACAAAAAGTTAACATGAATATTATAAACCAAGACATGACACATTTTGTGGTACTATACAGTAAAATCTCTATAAATTAATACTCTATAAATTAATAAACTCTCTAAAATAATAAAATTTCCCGATCCCAACATGGGCCTTTATAAAAAATCATCAAATTCGATAAGATAATAATTTTTTGGAAAATTTCAGCAATCTCATTAATATACAGAATTCAAATTACCTTCTTCTCGCCACTTCCTTATACGGATTCTTAGAAGACAAAAAAATTCCTTTCTTTCCGCAGCAGCGTTTTGTAGGGGCTAATCAACCACAAAATACAGAGTAAAAATCAAGCAAAATTTCCTAAAAGAATTCGAGAAATAGAACAGTAACAGCGTAAAATCTATCGAAAGTAGGGAAAGAACAAACACGTATACCACAAAATGATCAACCACAGATCCAAAAACAAAAGTAAGAGATACGCAAATGCGTTATTTGGAAAATCACCCAAAAATGTGTGATGCCAGAAATTAATCGGAATCTTTAAAATCTCTATATGGAAAAAGAAAATGAATTCAGTTTCCTGCCACTAATAAATCAATGTTTCTAGAGAGAATGAGAGATTTAAAACGATAACTAAATCAACGTTATATTACCTTTGTGGATGCCCTTTTTTGAAATGGTGAACAAAATAGCTGTGGAATTTCAGTTAATTTCTTCAACTCTTGAGTTCTTCTGCTAAGTTGATTTTGTGTGGTGGGGGCTTGGTTCGGTTTCAAGCTTTCAGCGGAAGGAAGCTAAGTGTGGAGGGAACTTAGCGCGCGGGTTCAATTAATTTTAGGGGTTTGATTTTTCCCCCAATTGTTTTTGTTTTAATATTGAAAAAGTGTATTTACAGTTACCACAATTGTTATTAAAAACGATGTTGATATGTTATTTGAACAAACACCACCATTTTGAATTAAATGTAGTGAATAAAAAAAATGCCCATACACCACTGTTAAGTAATAACGGTCGTGTATGTGTGACTATAGACCACGGATTCCTTACAACCGTGGTGTTGTTTTCGGGAAAATCCGCTCATACACCACTATTTTTTGAAAAACCGTGGTTATTGGTTTTGTTACCACAATTTTATTCAAAAATCGTGGTTAATCAAGGGTGGTGTATGATCGAAATTCTTGCAGTGTTTATAAATATTAGGTCCCATTAAAACTCTAAATTAATAATTCATAAATATTACAATTATAAATATTATGGTAATTTGCTAAAATATGAATCTATTGTTACTTGTTTTTTCTTAAAATTTGAATCTAATTGGATTTCATCCATAACTTAATAGTTATTTAATTTAAATCTTATTTAATTGGCTATAATAGTTATTTAAGTGCAACGAATTAATGTAAACATGTATATTTAATTAATTCCAATGAGTTGATACACGCGTCCATGAATATAATAGTTAATTGTATACAATGAATTGATATTATACATGAATATATTTAATTAGTTACAAAGAATTGGTTGATGCATGAATATAATCAATAAAACATATATGAATTCATTTATTTTCAATACATATGTACTAAATTTGCTGAATTTAAAAAGTCTCTCTTTTAATTAATAAAATATTAATTTATCGATATATTAATATCTCTCTAAATTAATAAAATTTCATGGTCCCAAGGTTATTAATTTATAGAGGTTTTACTGTAATTATTGTTCACTGAATTGACATCATCATATAATATTTTAACATTACCATTAACACTATTGTTAATTACTTTTATCTTTATCATTTAATTATATTTTTAGTCTTATTATTTTGTTTACTTAACAACATTATATAAAAAATTATAGGTGTTAAAAGAGCTATGGAAGATGAAACTACAAGGAAAATAAAAGGTAAAACTGCCTCCACTCATCAAGATGATAGAAGCAATAAGATATTTTACAAATATCCATCATTGCAGATAACCATATGCCCATCAATCGAGTATATAAAATTTTGACAACCCAGGAGAAATCTCTAAAATGATGTCAATACAATCTGCAGATTAAATAAGACACTAGTCACGTTAATGCTAAAACTAATATCTTCTTCGATAATGTTAAAACTAGTCATAGTAATGTTAAAACTAATTACATCAATGTTAAAATCTATCATAGTAATGCTAAAAGGATTAAGCTCAAATATTACAAAAGTACCCCCAGTTTATTAAAATAACTCTAATATTACAAGAATACCACCGCATAACTAAAACTCGGGTACAAATCTTCACCGATCAAAAACTGAATATCTACGACTTTAATTGATTCTTAGTTCGATCTCCCATGGGGTTGTGGTTCTTGTTTGATCCTCTCTATATATATATGTATATATATATAAACACACATACACATACACTAGCTTTCTATGTATTTTTCGTGAAGAAGATTTCACTAGCTATCATTATATATACGCATTTAGCTGATGGGTGAGGAATCAAATTTTATTATATGATCAGTGATATATACACAAACATACATATATATATATTTAATTTCCTTAAGAGAGTAATTAAACAATTCATAATAAAATAGCTTAATTATAAACTTAGCCACACACCTTACAATCATATGAAGATTAAAAAAGGTAAACTATGTATGCGGGTTCTACATATGTACCTTACAATTTAGAAAGTTTATTGGGCCCAATTAATAATTGTAAATAGCATTTCCAAGTCAAAATTAACAAGATACCACCTGAAAAACTGAAAATATTTATTACATGCAGCCTTTTGTTGTAGGGTTTCTGATATATAGGGTAATAGGGGGTGCGGTTGTTGAGAAACAAAATGTGGAATCTATATATAATTTACTCAAATTTCAATTAGTCTCGTTTCCAGTCTCCATCAACTTTATTTCCCTTGATATATATATATATATATATATATATATAAATAAAATTCCAAAAATTTTCTCAACTCAAAAACGTCAAGTTCATCTGCAATTATTATAAATAAAAAATTATTTATCCTTTTTTTTTTTTTGCTCTCTCTCTCTCTCTCTCTCACACACACACACACACACACACACAAACCCATATCTCACACATTTTATATTATAAAATTCCTGTGTGATAATTGATATATTCAATAACACTAGAGTATCTCCTGCCGGATGTATTTACATGCATAGGTTTGCTATACTTTGTAATTTTCAAAGAAATTATTTGAATCTTTTGGTAAAGTGATATATAATTAATAGTAAAATATTATTCAGTGGACTGAACTTAATAATGCAAAGTTAATTTCCAAAATTAGAAATGATTTTAGATAGGAAAATTATTGTTAACAATGATTTGTTATTAAATAGACTAGTATATTTCATTATACACATGCCATTCTAAATCTATTTGTATATATGAATGAATAAATATGTGGGTTTTCGCATATTAAGAAGTGATTGAATAATATTTGATAGATTTTATTATGTTAAATAATTACCAACATATATTAAATACATTAAATAAAATAATCAAGTGAATTATTTTGTAAAACATCATAATCGGTAGCATGATTTATTATGCTTTATACATAAATATAACATTTAAGAATATTTTTTAATTATATTGAACGTGAAATAGTTAACAATTTGACTATTTAATTAAATGAATAACTAAATCAAAGATAGCTTGATATTTATAAATTCTGTAGAGCCCCGGTCCCGAAAGACTGTGGAAATGGACACCACGGGTGTTGGAATTAAGAAGCGGGAAAGAAAGGGGAATAATTTGATTAACCAAATCTCAAAAGAAGACTCACAATAACCAAACATGCTTTTTAATACATATATTTATTCAAAACACCAAGATCAGGGTTATTAACGTTTAACAAAAGAGTGCATAAGTGCGGAAGCTTAATTCCCAATAGAATATTAACAAAAACAGATAATGGGAAATAAGTAAATTATAACAGCCCATATCTCAGCCTCGTCACCTCCACGCTCCAGTCCACTGATCTGAAAATATTTGAAAAGATTTGGGCTGAGTACTAATGCACTCAGTGGGCAAGTTTTCACAATTCAAGTTATGCAAATCATTTTGTTAAAGTAATCTATCTGTGTTCATGCAGGTAGTGAAGCTTAGGAGGTTTAAAAGTTGAAAGCAACCTAAGTTCACCAAAACTATTTCTCGTGAAGCGCTTAAGAGTATAACTCGTCGCTGCCCGCAACCTGAACTACATCACCAATGCGTAAAGTTGAGTGTGGCCATAGAATACCCAATGAGTATAACCAATAAGTGTAACCAGTAAGTGTTTCATTTTAGTCTCACTGACAAGGAGTAGGGCATGACAAATAATGCATGCGTACTGTAGCTACTCACATTGACACAGCGCTGGTTTATGAGACTCCGGCAACATACAGTAGCACGTAAAATATTTAACACAGATATCGGAGTCCATGGAACAGAGCCTGAAACTCCGCATCGAAGCTAGAGACCGCCCTCAAGGGCGTGCAAAAACTGGCAAAAAATGACACAGAATGATCACGAACAAGACCTCCTCTACCAGCCACCATCTGCAAATCAGTCAAGAAAGATCTATCGGTGTTGAGCTTTACCCAAGATGCCTCGGGAGGCCTCCATGACACCATTCGAGATCACAGAGATCTCAAAATGGGATCAGTGACGGGCATAAAAGACACCCGAGGATAAGAGCCTAACTAGTGCTGAGGAAAGAGCTTCCCAACCGCAACAAGGATGTGAAGGTGGTGCTGTACCTGCCAAACAATAGGAGACACAAGGAAAGGAACGCCGTGATGCTTGCGAATGTTTATCTCTGTCCAAATAAACTAAAGATCCAAACATGGGATCAGAAAACTAATGTGCTTCGATGAAGATCGTGGGAACAACCCCCGCCAAAAGCCCAGTACATGTGCAAGATTGTGTATGAGTGGTGCAGAGACATTAAACCAATTCGCAACATATGTCGAAACCGATTTCATAGACTCAGAACAAAGAAAAACATGTTCAACAGACTCGACCTGTGGAGACACACAACACTGATAATGGGACGCAAGATAAATATGAAAGGGCTGAAGATTAACATCAACAAGGACACGATTATGTAAGAGACGTCAAAGGATAATAAAAATGGTAGGAGTCAAGAAATCATGCCAAATGGCCCCAAAAATAGCCCATTCAGGCCGCCGAAACCTGACCTAATCCCAAGCAGAGGTCAAAGAGAACTCACCAGTAGATGTCAAATTCCACCGCATGCTATCCCTTTCATCCGACAGCATAGGAGTCTGGCTCAACAAATCAATCAGATCAGAAGGCAAAGCATAATAAGCATGTAAAGCATGTAAACGATGAACATACCAATGCTCACCAATCAAATACCAGTCAACATGCGCATGAACAAAAATAGTAGCAGGATAATAAGAAAACATATGAACATCATTATATCACATATCATCCCAAAAACTGACCTGATCACCGGACTCCAGACACCACCTAATGTGCTCCTGCACATACGCACCAACCCGGACAATCCTCTTCCAAACCCAACTATCATGATGACCAATAGGAACCTGCTCAGGATAGAAGCCACCACTGCAGTACTTAGCCCATATATAGAGAGCCCAAAGAGAATCCTGGCCTCTAAACCTCTAACACAACTTCCAACTGAAAGCTGTAACCAAATCTGCAAACCGATGGATACCCAGACCACCATCTGAAATAGACAAACAAATCTGCTCCCATCTAATCCAGTGCATCTTCTTTTTCTTCTCACCAACAGAACCCTAAAAGAACCTGGAAATCATCTGCTTGAGCTGATGCAGGACCCCCTAAGAAAGCTCCATGACCTGAAAGATGTGAAGTGGCACCGTAGCTAGGGTGCTCTTGATCAGAGCCAGATGACCACCAAAGAAAAGATGCTAATGAGACTAGCTGTGAATCTGGGCACTCATGCGCTGTCTGAGAGGCAAGAAGAGCGAGCTCTTCAAGAAGCCTCTATAAATAGGAACGCCAAGGTAGGTAAAAGGTAAAGACCCCCTCTGATAGCCACACACAAATTGAATCAGTTGCTGCCAATCAAGAACAAACTTCTCTATGATGTAGAAGTTGCCCTTACCTGATTCACCAACTGTCCCGAAACCTCAGAATAATGATCCAAACACTCCACCAGCTTAATCAAACTCTCTGGCGCTGCCCTAGTGAAGATGATGATGTCATCTGCATAAGAGAGGTGAGAAATAAGAAAGCCTCTCTTCTCCGTCCTGAAGAGCCTAGTCGGATCCCCACATATAAGCCTATCCAAAATCCGAGATAAATAATCCGCAGCAAGCACAAAAAGGGAGGGTGAAAGAGGGTCACACTGTCTTAATTCTCAAGAAGAAGAAAAGAAACCAGCTGGAGCTCTACTCACAAGAATCGAGAACCAACAAGTGTATGAGGCTAATCTTTGTTGTTTGCTTTTTTATTTTACTTCAAAATGACTCGCAAGTGTATGAGGCTAATTATAGAAAAACTAGGTGAGAACAAATATCGTATCCACAAGCACTGACAATGTAATTCAATTAAGTACCCGATTGTATTATACTATTTTATCTAGATAACTGAATTAAAGATTTGGTTTGGTTAAACTAAATTGAACATGAAAAATAAACTAATTAATTAAATAGGAATGCAAAATTAGAAACGGAAAACTTTAGAGAGAAAATAGATTATAGGGATTTATACGCTTATGGCTCATATGAATTCAATTAACATTTTAAACCTTATTTAATTTCAAAACTTGCAAGAGAATCACTATAGTATCTAGATTCTCTTTCTCTAAAGTAAGTTCTAGAATTAGATTAGACACTAATAATCATCTCTCGATCTCGAATTGTTGTCTAACTTCTAATAGCTCTTAAGATTTATTCTCTTCATGATGATATATCAATCTCTCGATTTAGCAAGTTTCTATTATACATTCCTAATTCATTAATGAATTAACCTCTCTCGAGTGATAACCAATTAACTGGACAAGTGCATTTGTTAGCCAAAGAATTACCCAAGATAATTAAGTAGGAAGCACAGTCAAGTAAAGAAACAGAACAATAAAATTAATTGAAATTATGAGGATCTATGATTGTACAAAATCCTAGAATCTCCAAATGTTTAGAAACCCATTATCAATTCATAGTCCATGCATGGACATGAAATAAATAACTACGACTAACATGATAAGCATAAAATGTGAAAACATAAAATACAACTTATGCCGATTGAATATGAAATTACACACACTTATACGAAGTGTCTGTTCTGTAAACATTCATAGAAAAGTTCACATACGTTGAGATAATGTTCACAATAAAGTACTTGAACATTTTGATGAACTTAATAACAAATGCAGAAAGTAAAAAACACAAAGGATTGGTAACCCTACTCGATCAACTGATCTACATCAGGGGGACTTGTGAAATCTATAGAAAATAATTCACTACTCCATTGCAACGTTTACTTGGGATATTACACGCTGCTGACCTCTTGTCACTCGATACCCTTTCTACCCATATACCCTCTTTCATTGAATTGAATCATGATATCTCATCATAATCTAGACTCCCTCTATCTAATCCCCATATGTATTCTCTCCCAAGAAACCTTTGACAGTATATGAAAAGTATTTCAATACACAAAGACTAGAACACTAAAACCTAGTCTAGCCAGACGACCGAAACTAATGTGGCTCAAAATAATTAGAGGTCTTGAAATAACTTGTGCAGTCTCTTTCTTTTTTAGTTCATTCAGAGTATCTAACAAGTCTGATACTAGGCTTATTTATAGAACATATTGTAGTCTTAACATGGTACTCATCAATCTTAATCCTATTAGATAAGAATAAGAACAAAACTTCCTTATTTAGACCTTGATCTGCGGACTTGCCTTGTTAGAACTCTTCTATCTCTAGACTTCTGCCTTATCTTCAATCACGTGCACTTCAAGTTGATTAATGCATCTTCTAGAATGATCTTGAATTTCTTCTTGGTTGTCAAACTTTGAACAACTTCAATGATTTTGAAAGAATAATCTGGACAAAATATGTTCATGTAAATGTTCTATGAACTTCACCACGAACATTGTTGATCTTGAACCTCCACTTCAGGTAGCACAACGGAATGACATTGTATGTTCACAAACTAACTTTTAGCTATCACTCAAGCTAGCTGGCAATACTCAGTGTGTTGAACAATCTCAGTTATGTCTCGATACACAACTGTCTTCATCTTCAGCTCAATCCTATCTTCATGCTTGTACTATCTTTATTGAAGTTCAGATCACATTATGCACATCCTTGCAAAGGTTGTCTAGTATAACATGTTTAGTACTTGGAAAAATCAAATACTCAGTGTTGATTTATGCCATAAAAATCATGACAATCAAACACTATCGTAAGTGTGAAATACACCACTTAATAAACTCCTTAGTGCAAAGTATAGTGGTGACAATCTTTCTCTTTGTCTTTATCTGTTGAAAAATTAGCTCTTTTATTTTTTCCAAGTGTAACTCCTTCAGTAGTAGGAACGTTCACCTAGATCTTCATGAGCATTTTCAAGTACTTCAGCTCTATTTTTCTTTTTATCATTTTGATTTATTCTTTTCTTTTTTATTCTTTTATCAGAGCAATGAAGAACATGAAAAATAAAGACAAAAGTAAACTAGATGGAGGAGTGTGGATGATGTAATGAAGTGAGATGAGGTGGTTACTGACAAGCCCAAATTTTCTTATGTTTTTGTGTCTTTTTTCTCAAATTTTGTCCTTTGTTTTTTCTCTTTTTGAGTCGGAAAGAGCCAGTTTGGAAACAAGAGAGGCATGGGGGAACAAAATCACACCTGGAGAGCATTTGGTTGCTAATGATACCAATATGAGCAACGACCTCTAAAAGAAAAGCTCTATTTCGAGTCTGGTAAAAATTCTCACCATTCCAACAATACTGAAGGAGAAATTCATGATCGTGCCCACACCAAACCCATGGTGATTACAGATGAGAAAAAGGAGAGCGAGCACAAGGTTAACTTTTCCAATTGAGACATGAGCAGTGCACCCTAGTTGCTGAGGGCAAGTGGAGCTATTTATGGAAAGTCAGACCACATTTCCCAAATCCAGGAGGCGGATTAGTTATCTAAGAAAATTTAGATCTCGACGATCTAGGGCATGACAAGTACTGAATCTACGGATCAAACATTCTAAATAAGGGAAGAATCTATCAGATATAGAATTCGTGGGTACAACGATTTGCAGATCAAGCTGAAGATCTCCCGACTTGTGGGGGAACTTGACTTATGTTTTATTAATTAGAATTCTGTTCACTACTTCTATACATGGTCAATGAATCGTAGTTGTGTGTTGATCATAAATAGATGTGATACATCACATGTACTGTGTGAAAATTGAGAGATCGGTGTCTGCAGTAAATGTTAGGTCCAAATTTACTACTTATAATTCCGGTTTATGCTCAACTCTACAACTACTAGGACCGTACCTGCAATTGAACGGGGTCAATCGTAGACGTGATAAGCTTAACCCGAGTCGATCTCTCAAGGAAAACCTTATGAGGGAAATTGTCTAAAGAACTATGCATGCATCACAATAGAACAACTAAAATAAACTCTAAACATGAGGTGATGATGATTTATACTAAGAATTAAAGTAGACAATTAAACAAGATAATAAAACGCAAACAACACAAATGAAAACAAGATATGAGGAAATAAGATAGATTAAGGTATTAGGGCGTAGATTCTCTCTATGGTTTCTCACTATGCTTTGTTCGAGTTGGTAATGCTAATCTCACACATACAATAGACCCTCTCAATCGGTTTAACTTCAATTACTGTCACCGTCTATCCATTAAACCTCTTTTAGCTATATCATACAAGCAAGATTAGCATATTAGGCTTAGGAACCTCATCCACCTAATGTCGAAGGAACCAATTTCGGGATTTAGAATCACAATCAAGACTCCTTTAAATCCTAACAATGCTCAAGTAGTGATCAAGTACTCTTACATGAAAAGGCACGATTCCAACAACAACCAACAAGAATAAGCATAGATCAAAACCACATTGATCCTCTACCCCCTAATAGAGGAATTAGCCACTAAACATGCTTAAAACAACACATATATCATAGAAGAAAGTCATTTCATAAGTTGTGCGGCCGCGGGGGTTCTTGCTTCTCCTTCTGGGTTCATCTCTTCCGGCCTATCTTCGCTCCACGCCACCTTAGTACCTAAAAATCGAGATTTTGCGTACAAAAGCTCAAGTTTTTCATAACTTGGAATATTCCACCATGAGAGCAACAAGTGAAGATAATCACACGAAATCTAGAAATAAACGACAAAATTGGACTAGAAAAGAACTTATAAAACATTCAAAATCATGCAATAAAACAACATAAATAAATACTAAACAGTAAATTTGGATCTTTTTAGTGCACAAAACTTCCTTGTTACTTACAATTAATTAAGAGATCGTGGTTGGGCAACATGTTAGGGATTAGGGGACAAGACATCACCTCTAATCTAATCTGAAATGATAGATTGGGCACGCAAAGAGATCCAGTGCCTTTAACTAGATAATCAAATTCACATAGGTAATCAACGTGGCCATGATTAGTCTAATGTTTGTTAAGTTTGAATCGACATTCAAATTTGGAATATTTTACTACTAATATTTTCTTTACTTGTTTTATTTTACTTCATAGATTTCAGTATGGAGACCACAACAACTCTCAAACTTTTGGAATTACTGACATTGAAAAATAGAATTCACAGCTCCTTGTGGGATCGACCCTTACTTATGTTTGCTGGCTACGTCTACAGTGGGTATAAGGATCAGTCTCTCTTGAGATTTATTCTGACTGTGAAATGACTGCGTGTCAGTTACGGAACAATTACATCTGAAAAGCTCAGAGTATAGAGTTTTAAACAAAAACTAAAACTCAAGTAAAGAGTCTTATAAAATTAGAGCAAAATAATATGTCTTTTTCAAAAATGATCATACAAACAAATAAAAATGAATACTTCCCCTATTTGCCTACAGATCTAGGCAAAGAAGCATCATTGTGAATCTTCATTCTTCTAGATCAGAGTTATTAACATGCTATTTATTAACAAATAACTAAATCGCAAGTGCATAGTATTATTGTAGTACTTAGGTGAGCAATAGTATCGTATCCCACATAGACTGTTACTCCTATGTTCTCAAACACAGATACTAAACTAATATCTAGACACTAAAATCACAGGTAAAATGGCAATAAATAAATAATACAAATAAATACAACAAATAAAATAACTAAACTTAATAATTGGGAAAAACCTAGGGTTTAGGGAAACTAAATTATTATATCATTTATTAATACTTAATAATTTTTGCAACCCGACTCTAGTCTTTAATCTATCAATGGTGGAGAATCACTAGTTTATTATCAGATTACTTTTAAAGACATATGCCATAACATGTAGACAATGGGCATGCACTTCACTTGGTCGGTCCTTCACACATGTCATCATTCCCAATCTAGCATACAAAGATTTATTCAACCATATACAATACTTGTTCACTGTATCGGTTTTTTCAAGCACACATAACTCGATTTATATCTTTCTATCAATTAATCATTCTCCCGCTAGTACATCAGATTAATTGACTAAAATGTATAAATGGTGATCAAGCATTCATACCAGATATAAATAAGCTCATGAAAACCAAGCCCCGAGAGTTAGCAGGAAGAAAACAATTAAATCATATTCTAAAATCCATAATATCCAATCCCTAAAATCTAGCTATGAATTTAGCTAGACATAATAAAATAAATAAACAAAACTCGAGTATTGGAATTCATGACAAAATAAATAATGAAACTAACTAACAAGGAGAAATCCAGTTGTCTTGTCTTTTCTGCATTAGCATTTAGTCTCTAGCAACCTTGTCACCTCAACTTAGATAGTGAATATCCCTTCAAGAAGAATGAAGAGAGGACGTAGAAGTTTCAGCTTCAAACCTCTATAAAATTCATGTGTGTTGTATATTGCTTTAAACTATCTTTACACATGTCTTGTTATAATACAACTATTTCAAAATTAATCTTTTAAGCTCAATTGAAATCATCTCCACAACTGATTAAAGTAGTACAAACTTATTAAATGAGTCAGGGACCCATTTATTTTGCACATATTTGCATTTTTTAAAAAAAGTTATTCAACCCCCTTCTAAACTATATTAGACTCATTCAAGACCAATAAGTGGTATCCGAGTGGTTGATTCTAAGGATTAGCCATATCTACGGATTATCTGAATCAGATCTATTTGTTTGTATTAACATCTTAAGCTATGAGAAACCATAAGCCATCGATAGTTTCAGTTAAGAACTATGACAACTGGAGTAGAAGGATGAAGGCACATCTTTTCTCAGTCCACGAAAACATGTGGGATGTCATAGAAGAAGGACCAATCACGGTCATGACGGATAGCCAACCTTCACATATTTCAAAGGCAAATCATTTGCTCACAAGCAAAGAAAAAAATCTTAAGAATCTGGAGTTTGTAGCTCAAGCTGCATTATTTCAAACTCTAGACGAAGATCGAATGAAAGATACAAAGAACAACAAAACAACCAAATAAATTTGGGAACTGTTAGCAGATCTATGCCAAGAATCTGAAGCCATCAAAGGGAACAAACTTCAACTTGTAGTGGAAAAATACGAGTCCTTCAAAATGTTGTTAGAAGAATGAATCTCAAGTCTAGAATTTAAATTCTTAGGCATAATCAGTGAGATAACCAACCTCGGAAGAGTCTATCCAAACTTGAAAATGAATTTTGGATAACCTCACTGAAGAATGGGACATGAAGGTCATCACAACAAAGAAATCAAGAGATTTAAACAAAACAACTCGACAAGAATTGTTTGGATCTCTGAAAGCTCATGAGTATAGTCTCAATAGAAAGAAGGGCGCATCAACCTTCTCGATCCAAGATGCTACCTTCTATGGTGAAGGAAATAGATTTCATGACAATCAAGAAAAAAATAACTATCGACCTTTAAGTTCATCAGTCGAAGACACCTTGAGCAGATCATCAATTGATCAAAGAAGAGATGTAGCAGACAAGAAGAAAAACATAACTGACGACATCAGTGAACAAATCCAGTCAGTTACTAGACTTTTTGAAAGATTGAAAAGAGGAAGAGACAAACAGTTAATTGATCATCAGCTAGAAAAGAACCAACAACCAACTGAGAGAACAACTGAACCATTTAGAGTCAGCAACTGAACTATTGGTGAGTTCTTTCATTGCCACAAACAGGGACATTACAGGTATATATGAATGCCTCGACATCTCATAAGACAAAAGAGTAAGAGTAAAATGAAGTTTCTTCAAAAGAAAAACAATGTTGGCAAACTTAGAAAACGTTACTCTTGATGGTTTAGGCTATCGTTATAGAATCGTTCAAATGGACATAGTTCCAATGACGAAGAATTATTCTGTTTCATGACAAAAAATGATAACGAGATTAGTTTAGCTGACTCACACACTTCTTTTCATGAATACCATATAACTGAATCAGTTGTGTCAAATATAGAGCTTGATGAAAAATTTCTATACTTAGAAAGTCAGTTGACATCTATATCTATTTTGCATATTCAACTGAAAGATGAAATTGATCAATTGAGAAATAAAGTAAGAAAACTTTTTGTGGATCATGAGAGAATGCAAATTCTTGAATCGCAGCAAAAAGATCTAATCCACTTGAGATCAAGAGTTTTAAATCTTTAAAATGAAAATGAAATTCTCAAAAAGGAACTTTCTGAATGAGAAAAAAATTTGTTAAATTTTAAAAAGGTTTCTCAAACCTCTGGATGATATCTTGAAAAATCAAAGAACTTCTAGTGGAAACACATGACTTGGCTACAACAAATTCTCAGCCCAAGAAAAAGAAAAAAATGTTGAAATTAGAAATGAAGAAGGAATGCTTAAAGAGTTTACTAAGGCATCTCAAATTAAGAATCAGTTGCACTATGCTGAAACTTTAAAACCCTCATCAAAACTAATTTTGAAATCGATAAGGAGAACGGTCGATTCTTTCAAAAACCAACATAAACCCAACATAAGATTTGAATCATACTCTCAATTCATGATTCATAATGATTCCCAAAGGTTGTGCTTCAACGCAAATCAAACAAGAAATCAATATGTTTTATATGCCAGACATCATCAAAATGATTATAGGAGAAATCAACAAAGTGATTTTCTTCTTAGAAGCAAACATGATGAGTATCTAAATTCCAGAAATGATCAAAGAATAAATCCAAATGGATTCAGCTTCTCTAATTGAAAATATACAAATCATTGGCCTAATAAAAAAACTTCAAAACCAAAAATGTCTAACCAAATTGAAAGAATATCAATTGAGTATTTTTATCTAGCCCATAACTAAAGAAGATGTCATTCAGCTGAATCGATAAGAAAAAAGAGAAATTCCAATTATTATCAATCGATCAAAATCAGTTGGGTTATTGAGAACTGAAAAACCTAAAACCAAAAAGATCTAGATTCTTAAGGAATTACTTAACCATCAAGAACCCGCTGATAAATGGGCACCTAAAGTCTAAATATTTTTGTAGAAAAATAACATCCAATCTAAGAGAATAACAAGAGACATCTGGTGCTTCGATAATGGATGTTCCAAACACATGACTGGTGACAAACAAGACCTTCAAGGATATAAAGAAATCAATGGTCCATTAGTCATATATGGGGGCAACTCCAAAAGCCAAACAATTGTTGAAGGCTTTATGGTAAAGAAAAAGTAATTGTCAACGGAGTCTCACATATAGAAGGATTGAAACATAAGCTTCTAAGCATCAGTCAACTGTATAACAATGGATATTCTGTTTACTTTAGTTCCAACACATGCGATATAAGAGATAAGTCGAGCAGGATAATACTACTAATATGCATATGAAAAGAAAACATGTATGCAGTTGACTGGAACTTAGGATTTTCTGAAGCATGCAGCTTCCTTACGAAAGGTATAACTGAGACAAGTTGGCTCTGATATCAATGACTGAATCACCTCAACTTCAGAAGCATCAACTACCTAGCTAAAAGAGATCTAGTGGAAAGACTCCCTAAGGAGATCTACAAGAAAAATGGTAAATGCAGATCAAGTCATCATTCAAAAATAAAGAACACCTCGCAAGCAAGACTGATTGTCTTCAACTACTTCACATGGATCTATTTGGTCCCATCAAACCACAGAGCATAAGAGGAAAAAGATTTACTCTAGTAGTAGTTGTCGATTACTCTAGATACACTTGAGTAGAATTTTTTAGAAGCAAAGATGAAATATATGTCAAGCTGATAAATGAATATTCTTAGGATATAATTCCCCTCATGCTAAAGCCTTTCGAGTTTTCAATAAAAGAACCTTTATTATGGAAATAACATGTCATGTGGTATTTGATGAATCAACTAATGAGTACAGGGACACCAATACAAAGACATTAGTTAACTCTGATTCCAGTGAAACTGAGAACTCGTAGGAATATGTTAAACAAATAGCTCCAAAGTGGTTCACTCAATCAGTTGATGAATCCAAAGCAATTGAATCTCCACCAACTGAAGGCACAATAGGTAACATAGTTGATAAGAATACAAACCGTGTGAGACCTACCCTACCATCCAAATAGGAAGAAGTAATGTAAACCATGAAGACCATGAAGAAACACCCTGAACTAAAGATCAAAAAGATAATTTGATGACTGAAGCAATCAACAACGAAACATCAACTGATATCACTCCCAACTCAACTGAAGATTCTCAAGAAGCAAATCTTCCACTATGGTTATGAAACTATCTAACTGAAGGGATTGTAGATGATTCAAAGAATCGTGTTCAAACAAGGGGATTAAATGAACACGTTCTCTTCATATGCTTCATCTATCAGTAGGAACCAATAAGTATAAAAGAAGCTCTTGAAGATTCGGATTGGATCATAGCAATGCAAGAAGAACTAAATCAGTTTATTAGGAATAATGTATTGTTCTTATTTGAAAGACCAAATACTCAGAAAGTAAGTAGAACTAAATAGGTCTTTCACAACAAGATGGATGAACAAGGAATAATCATATGAAACAAGGTAAGATTAGTCGCCAAAGGTTACTGTCAAAGTGAATGCATCGACTTCGATGAAATGTTTGCTTCAGTTGCTAGACTAGAAGAAATTGGATTATTTCTTGCATATGCTGCTCACTTCAACTTCACCGTGTATCAAATAGATGTCAAAAGTGCATTTTTCATGGAATGCTAAAAAAGATGTATACATTCAACAACCTCTTGGTTTCGAGATTGGAAAACAAGTTTACAAACTGAAAAAATCCTTTATGGACTAAAATAAGCTACAAGAGTTTGGTATGAGACATTGACAACAATTCTTCTGAAGAATGGATTTCAGAAAGGCAAAATTGATTACACATTGTTTCGAGTGGAATGATCTAATAAAATCCAAATGGTTCAAATCTATGTTGACTACATCATCTTTAGCTCAAGAAGTAAAGATCTATGCACTCAATTTGCCTAACTAATGCAAAGTGAATTTGAGACGAGTATGATAGGCAAAATAACATATTTCCCAGGCTTACGAGTGAAGTAAATGAATAATGAGATCTTCATAAATCAAGAAAAGTGTACAAAGGATCTGATCAATAAGTTCGCACGGAGAAATAAAAACCTTTCAAAATCCTTATGAATATGCCAATTCAATCAAACCTATTATCGTGGAATTATTAGTTCGTTGCTATATCTGACAGCAAGTTGACCCGACATCTCCTATTCAGGCGGCCTATGTGTAAGATTCCAATCAAATCCAAAGAAAAGTCATCTTGAAGTAGCCAAACATATAATCAAACATCTCAAAGGAAATATAAACCTTGGATTATGATATCTACGTGATAACAATTTAAGTTTATTTGGAGGATGCAAGATTGATAGAAAAAGTACTAGTAGAACATGACAATTCCTGGGAAGCAAACTGATTTATTGGTTAAGCAAGATATAACATTCAGTCACCACATCGACAACTGAAGCGGAATAATTGGCAGCTGGTAGTTGTTGCGCACAAATACTATGGATAAAGCAGCAACTGAGAGATTACAAGATTTAAGTAGAAGAAGTACTAATATTTTGTGATAATAATAGTGCAATTGCAATATCACGAAATCCAGTACTGCACTTTCGAACCAAACATATTGACATTCACCATCACTTTATCAAAGATCATATCGAGAAAAAAGATATCTCTATCCAATGTGTCAACATTGAATGCCAGATAGTAGACATCTTCACAAAATCTCCTCCAGAATCAAGATTTGTGGAGCTATGCATACAATTGGGACTGCTAGAGTTGACCTCAAATGAAGATGAAGAAGATATCAAGATAGAAGGAGATAAACTGAATCAGTTAATGATCAACGAGGAGAACAACTGAATCAGTCGACGATAAACAAGGAAGACAACTGAATCGGTCGATAATAAACAAAGAGGACAACTGAATCAGTTAATGGTTGGGACAAACATCAGCTGATCAATAAGAGAGAAAAAGGAGTAACCAAATCAATTGACGATTGATAAAATACGTTAATTGAACATTGTTGTAAAAATTTCTCTGGAAAAAAATAATGTACTTGTTGCTATTAGTTTAAATTATATCATATGCACACAAATAGTTTATTTTACTTAGATGATAAACTTTTTCATATTACAGTACTTCTATATTTGATATATTATTTAACGGAACAAATATAGTAGTAACTTTTTTATTATTTTAAATAACATTTAAGTTATTTACATCATTTTAAATAAAAGGTTAAAAAAAATACAAAATTCAGTGGGAATTAAAATACCACTGAAATTTGAAATAAAATTAAAATATTAAAAAATTCATATATATAGTATATCCAAGTTGGAATTGGAATTTTGAAAAGAAAAAAAAAAGAGAAAAAGTTCCATTTTGTTCAATTTCTTATTTTCCCAGTACTAAATTTAGTCCATGCTTACCTTTTTGGTCCAAATTGATACTTTAACTATTTTAAAGGCATCAACTTGATCCGTTTTTTGCTCTTTTAACATACGGAGGGAGAAGAAATTAAAGTTAATAACATCTGTTAAAACACATACTTTTTGGATAATTTCATACACTAACACACATTTTTTACACACATAAATAAAACACAAATGTTTCAAAAATTTATAATTCAAAATACTCATAGAAGTCCATTAGTCATTGTTGGAGTTCGACGACGATGGGGGGCTTGAAACAGTTCAAAATGAACAAGATCAAGATTTATAACTCAAAATGGCCAAGATCAAGATTGAGGGACAAAAAAAAAACAAAGAGAAAGAGAAATAAAAAGAAAAAAAAATAAGAAAAAGAAGAACATAAAGTGTTTAATTCATGTGTGTAAAAGTGTATGTTAGTATGTGAAATGATAGTAGGATCGAAATGCATCTATAATATCTAACGAGTGAAAACTATGTTAGAATTTCCAGCGAGCATAATTCATGTTTTAGATTTTTCTTGAAATTGAATATGTTAATTAATTTTGTTATTTTCAAAAGTTAATATTAGAAATTTACATCAAGTGTATTTTCAAGTTGAAAAATATTTTTCAACCATACATATGATAAACATCTGTTCAATAATTTATATATGAAAATTACTAAATCCTCATGAAAAAATGTAGAAAAATTATGTTGAATTTATTGATTTTATGATAGTCAAATACTATTTTTATAGTGACATAAATAATAATTCAATTAAAATATGACATTTATTGTACCTCTTGGATAATAAGTACAAAAAAGAAAACCAAGAGTATTTTGTACATTTATATAATTTATTAATTATTTATATTTTAGTAATTTCTTAAATCAAATATAGATGAATTTTAGAAAAAATTATGTTTGATTATGTACAAATATAGAAAATAGTAAACATTATGATAAAAATGAAAGAAAGTGTAAAATGCACATAATTATGAAAAATATATGTTAAACGCTCAGCCTTTACACTCATGATTATATTATTTTTCAATAGTTATAATTTAAAAAATAAATTACACAATTGAAAATCATTAAATCAAGATAAGAGTCTAATCAATTTATTTTAATCAAGACTAGACTAAATTATTGACAATCAATTTAAGTTTTTTTTTTTATGCAAATTTTTATTATATTTCACATATTAAGAATTTGTACTTAGTAAAATACATAATACAACATGAAATTTAACTCAAAGATGGATTATTTATCATTCATTTTTATATAAAATACTTTAGTTTACTATGATTAGTATAATTTTATACTAAATTAGCTATTTTATAATTATAATATACCTTATAATTGTTAATTATACATATTGTATCATTATTATGTAATTACAACCATACAAATTACTTGCAACACACGTTATCTATGCTAGTCAAACAAAAAGGTCGCATTAGTCAAAGAGGATATAAAATAGTGTCTCAGTATTGCTATAAATTAATCACTGTGCGTGCACCACATAAGATCTTCTAGTTCAAAGTGTGTGGTTGATCCGTGTACCAACATTAATTTTTTTTCTTCAATTTCAATTTCTTTTAATTTAGTTTAATTTTACATTATTATTTAGATTTTATTCCACCCAATAACAATTTTATAATTATTTTTTAGTATTTATTTTTATAATTAAAATTACGTAATTTTTAGTATTGGGACATGATGAGACACAAACTTCCGACTAAAGGATCTAAACCACGCGTGCAAATAAAAATTTACAAGTTCCAACTCACAAATTTCATAGTTCACATGTAAATATATATAGAACATGAATAATAATACATAAAAAGAAGAAGAAGAGATGCAGAGGCACACGTGAACAAGTTGTAATGTACAAGGAAAGTACAATCAGAAGAGTCAATTTTACATGCAGTGAATTTGTGTTGTGAAGTACCAATGATGGAGGAATCATATATATATATATATATATATATATATATATATATATATATATATAGAGAGAGAGAGAGAGAGAGAGAGAGAGAGAGAGAGAGATGGTATGGAAGGATGTCGATTTCGTACTTACTTTTGGGGTTAATTCTCCACATTTTACTCAACTTTGTTGCCCTGCCCATGCACATATATATAATTTCATCTTCATCTTTGTGGCCCTGCCCCTCAGCTGCTGCACCTCAATTCAAAAAGAAATTATAATAACGTACGTACCCACATCTTTTGTCTTCACATAATCCATTCACATTATTTCATGGAATTTATATAATTAGGCTCCAAATTATCGGACTTGAATTTTCTTTTACTACAAGGTACACGTGCGTTTTGTCAATTTGCATTTTGTTGGAACTAGAAATTTTCTTTAGGGGGGCTATACTACTTTGCGATGAACAATGATTACTTCATGTTATATTTATTTGCGCGATCGGAATTTTTTTTTAGAGAAACGGATGGTTGTCACCTTTTTTGCATTTAGTTTTTATTTTTTTTATATGCACATGATTTTTTTTAACACAACTTACGTTCTTTTTATTATTTTCTTTAGTGAAATAATATCATATTTACATTTAAAAAATCACTATATTATACATAAATATGAATTTAAAAAGAATAATATAATAGATTATATAAAATCACAACTTATAAGATCTACTCAATAAATATAGAATCCTAAATTTTTAATATCAATTATAATCCATAATATCTAGCTCTAATTCAAATTATAAGCTTCAAACACCCAAACTTAATTTAATAATCTATAAATATAATTATATTTAACAAAATCAAAATAATAAAACTTTAAACTATAAACATACATTCGACAAAATCAAAATAATAAAATTAAAGCTGATATCAAAAGGACAAAAAAAAGGATAAATCATAGTGAATAAAAACTAGTATTTAAATTAAAATATAAAATTGAATAAAAATTACATGATAGATGAGTGTTTTCGATTTTTGTTTAAAGAGAAATACTTTAATACTCTTTTTGTGTGATCCATTATTATTATTTTATTATAAAATATGTAATTTATAAAATTGGATTAATTTTTAAGACTCTGACCCACCTCCTATTCTTTTCTCTCTTTCCCCTCTCTCTTCTCCTTTCTCTTCTTCCTCACGAACTCACTCTGCAACAATGGGTAATGGATTTTTGAAAAAATAAATTTAGTTCTTATTATTTTTCATTATTTTTCTTCCCTTCTTCTCATCCTCACCTCCGTAGATCTCATTTATCTTCCAGAAATGCCATGAGGACCAAAAACTTGAGGAGGCTGAGTCAAAAATATCAACCCCTCTCCATATATATTTTCCGGCGATATTCCGATTAGGGGGCTCGAGATCCGCCACAGGACTTGTAATAGTATCGTTGTTTTCTCAAGCTTTTAATTAACTTAACCCACTCTTTAAATTATGTTATGTTAAATGAGGGCCAAATTATGTTACCTGACAAAAACATAATTAAGGGCCAAATTATACCAAATTAAAGTAATTAAAAGATTCAAGGATGACTCAATTGAATAACAAATGAAAATTCGAGAATCTAATCACGAAAAATGTAAGAATATATTGAAGGACCTATGTACGCATGATTCCTTATTTCAACATTCTTGAGCGCCCCCCCCCCACCCCCACCCCCACACACACACATATAGGGGTTTGATTAAAAATACATATTTTTCTGGTGTAGGAATTAGTAATTCATCTTATACTATGCACCTATATAATCTAATGGTTGAGATTAAATATCAAAGTCAAGGCAAAAAAGAAAGAGGCGGGGATATAGTTGTCTAATCCCCATAAAAAAGCTGATGTCATCACTTTATAAAAAAAATCTTAAAAACTTTGAACGATCATAACTCACTCGTTTCAAATCGGATCAACGCAAATAATATACCAAATTAAAGATCTTTTCATGCTCTTTAATTCAAGATCAGTCATAGATATGTTTGTTCAAATAAATATAGACGAAAAATACAAAATATATATATTTTTACTCGTGTCCAGTGCGAAAATGCTTTCGTTAGCTTTTAAATAATGGTTCATCAGCATTATGATAAGTTGATAGCATACGCTAATGAAGCATTTGTTATATGCTAACATATTACATTCATTGTACTCATGGCCGGCTATGTGGGTGATCCACATGATCCACCGAACAGGGCCCAAACTTTTCAAGGGCCCATTTTTTTTTTATTTTTTTTATAGATTAAATGTATATTATATTTATAAACTAATAAATAAAATATATAATTTCCAGCTGGCAGCTGCACGCGTCTTCTTTCTTCCCAATTCCTAGAAATCGATTGATTCTTCTAGTTTCTACACTCATCCACCGCTCCTCACCTACAAAGTTGTACTTTTCATTAATTCTTCTCTTTTTTTCATAAAAACATCTCAAATCCCCCTCGTTTTCTCTCAATTAAAATCTATGAATGCCATAAATGTATGCCACAAATGGCTCTTTTTTTCTTATTCTATGGCTATAAATTATTTGCAAGAATCAACAAACAAACCACTCCAACTACATCGAGGTATGTAATTTACTAATTATTTGTAATTTTAGACAATGGGACAAGAAAGACTTAATGGTTTAGCGTTGAGGCCATTGAAAATGATATTTTAGAAAAAATAAAATATGAAGACTTGGTGGATGAATTCGCTTTAAAAAGTGTTAGAAGAATAGCACTTTTTAGATAGAAAGTTTATGTATGTTTAAGATGTTATTGAATATTGAATTTTGAAGGTTTAATTTTTCATTTTATTAATATATAACGATTATATTATATTTGCTATAAAAACAATATTAATTGTATTTTACTGTTAAAAGGGTCTAATTTATATAATTGCACAGGGCCTTCAAAATTGAGACGGCCCTGATTGTACTAACGAATGATTATCATAATGTTAACGAAGTACACATACTTATATTGTTATTATGATTTATTACATTTCAATTAGGACTTATAATTATTTTTGATGATTTAGTTTTTATGTTTTAGTTACTAATTCATTATTATATATTGTTTATTTCATCAAATTAGAATATATTAGTTAGGATTTTATTCATCCATTTATGGTTTATACCTTATGCTAACGATGAATTGTTATATGCTAACATAGTTTATTCGCAGTGCTGATAAAACAATATCATTATGCTAATGTTGTATATTTATATTGCTATTATGGTTTATTCTATCCAATTAGGGTTTATAATTAATTTTTAGAATCTAATTCTATTTTTTAGATCATTGGAGTTTATTATACCTGAATTATGGTTTATTTCACCCCATTAAAACTTATAATTACTCTTTAGAAATTAATTTTTCGTTAACTAAATGAGAAAAACTTTCATTAGCATAACGATAACGCTTCGTTAGCGTGATGATAATACTTCGTTAGCATGACGATATGTTATCAAATTCTCCGTGATTTTTATAAGAATTACCAAATTACGTTAATACCCCCGCGCAATTTAAGCAAATCTAGGTCATAGATCTTTATTGATTATATGGTGTGAGATGGATTCCTAGTTCTTACACTAGAATTAGTTTTCATTATAGCCACCCCATATATATATATATATATATATATATATATATATATATATATATCAAATGAGAACCAACCCTTTAGGTGTAAACTATAAATTATTTATAATCATTAGATGAATAAAAATGAGTAGTCTGAATTGAGTTTACTATTTAATGTCTTTTAATTTTTCATGCCTTTTTTTTCCATTAAGGGTAAGATAGGGATTGTTCTATACATGATCAAATGATTTGGCATATCAATAAGTAATTTTATTTCCTTTTTTTTCCTCATCCACTACTATCATGATTCTCATCATTATTATGAAATATATTTTCTAATTGTAATTTATAAGACCGTTTTTTCGTTTGCTTTTCCCTCATCTCTTTTTTTCGGTATCTTTTCCTTTCATCAACACTACTTTTTTTTTTGTATTCATTAACAATTATTATCACATATATATATATATATATATAATTTAATTAATTGTGTTCCCCCACTACTGACATCCATATCAGTTTCTTCAATAAAAAAAATTCTCTTGTTTCAACTATAAAAGATTCACTAAAAATTGTGCCTCATATTACTGACATTCATTATTGATCATGAAGATGATTTCATCAGTGATAGATAATTCAGGTATTAATAGAGTTTATTTCACAAATTATGTTGTGTATCATGATTTATATGTTGTTCGTGTTAAATTAATTGGCTTAATGTTGTTGTCATTGTTCTTCATAATACAAAAAATCAAAACAATATTTAATAGTTGGCACGTTGTTGCTCATTTTGTGTCTTCTTACTGCATATTCAATACATAATTGTTGCTCTACAATGCTTAGTTAGTTTACAATTATTACTTTTAATTATTAGCAAGTGGGGTTATAATGAAAAAGCCAATAATATTAATTCTTCATATTGTTCATATTTTCAATATCATCGTATTGTTCACTTGAACATTCGTGCTACCTGGATTTTAATATCCTTTTTATACTTTGTATTATAATTTTTTTATAAACTCCCACATGATAACTTGCATTGAAAGTATAGGGTATAACCATTGAAGATATTACAAATAAGCAATACTTTGTCCCCTTGGGGATGGCCTAGTGGTGGAGTGGTGTTATCTTTAGGTCAAAGGTCTCAAGTTCGAATCCCACCACCAACACCACTAGGTGTGAGTCTGTCACACCTGGCTTGCCAAGTGTGGTTAACCTCCCCTGTGTGGTTTGCAGACTATTACACAGGGACGGGGTTCACCTAGTGCGCACCTCGGTAGCGGCTGCGGGTTACCATTGACAATAAAAAAATAAAAAATAAGCAATACTTTATTCGTTCCAACACCCGTTTTGTTGTGTGATTATGAATATGCAAGTAACAATAACTTTACATAACTCAAGGAACATATTAATATATACTAAGCATTAAGGAAGTTATCAAATGAAATCTCAAACAATAAGCAAGTGATCTAAGCATTAAAATACGATAAAGTAAGCATTAGATTGCATATGCTTAACCATTCACTAAACAACATGTTAACTAAATTATATCAATATCATTGCTTATATAGTATGGATTCAATGCTTAATAAAGTCAAATATATTATCATAGATAAAAACAAAAAGAAATACTGTAGCCATAAATTTAATAAATGCTTAGATGCAATAGTTGCGAAAACTTCATTTCCATCACAACACATTTTTTCTTCTCAATCATGTCTGTAATTGTGACAACTAATTTACCTGGAATGACCCTATTGATAAGCTTCGAAAAAGCATCAGTTCCAATGTTCGTTGATTTTGATGATCATTTGCCTTTATCATTTTTTACATTAGCATTTGAAATTCGAGTAGAAGGCCTCTTTGTAGCTGCAATGGAGATCATTAATGCATAGACATACTATAAATATTAAGCCCCCGTGTAATCATTACATCAAAATCACACATATTAAGCTACAAAATCACAGAAACTAAGCAACAAGATCAAAATACTTGTTTACCATAGTTCAAGTTCAGAGTAGAAAATATATACATAAAAAGCAATGAAAAACACATCATAAACTATATAATAACACATATTATATATACAAGTATATACACACACGTAGTAAGGTCAGAATACTTGTTAACCATACTTCAATTTCAGAGTAGCACATTTATACTTAAAAAAGTAATAAACAAACACATAATAATAATAATAATAATAATAATAATAATAATAATAATAATAATAATAATAATAATATGTCATCTTAGATTAGAGAAAATTTCAGTTTTGGTCCCATAGGACAAGCCTTGCTCCCCTTTTGGTCCCAGCAGTGTCGATTTTGGTCCCAAAAGTTACGAACTATTAGTTTTGACCTTGGCGTTACGGTTTCCGTTAAATATGCTATCAATTTTGGTCCCATTTTACTATCAATTTTGATCCCAAAAAGCACAAATTTCAGAATATCAAAATTTCAACCCCGCATCATTAAAATACAAATAAACTCTAGCTATTTAAGCATTCACAACCATAACCAACCACATTGTGTAAAATTAACAACAATAAAAGCATTGGGCGTTTATTGCATATCAATAATAAATTTCCAAATTGGCATTCTAGCATCTGATGTGTTATAACTTTCTTAAAATGAAACACCAAATAAAAATAAACAGTAGAAAATAAAAAAGTACTCCCAAATTGACAATTAACTAGCATCATGCTTGTTGATTTCCTCCTCCCAAATCTTGGCATTCCAATCATCAGCCCCACGAGCACCATAATCCATGCCCTCTACTTGTATATCAAATGATAGCCAGTCAACAGGAAGTGCAGGCTTTCAAATTATACACTCAAAACTATAAAGCCCTGGACTTGTAGGAGCACCAGATATTAGCAACTCAACAAGAGCAGATAAACTCAAAAGAGTAGGAGAATACTTTTAGCAGAAATCATTCATAGCAGTATTGCGATGTGCAGATTAGCAGCAGCACTAAGAAAGGAACTCTCAAGAAGCAATAAGTTTATTTAAGAGCAGGAAAAGTTCCAGTTTTTCCATGTTTAAGATAGATATGAAGTACTGCAGCCTTTAACACCAACACTCCAACACATAAACACACTCAATTTTTAAAGATTAGATTGAAATGAGGGCAACAAAAGGGCAAACAACAGGGTCATTGTAGATATATAAACACTCAGAGGAGAGTCACCTAAAAAGAACACATTCGCCACTCTAGAGATAATAAATAAGCAATCAATTGCAGTGATAGATAGCAAAAGCATAGTGTGTTGTTCATTCTTCCTTGTAATTTGACCAGAGCATAATATATGCATACCAAAATTAGCAAACACCTAGCATCATGATTGCAACTGGCAAATTAAACAGAACCTTTGGTTCCATGTTCTGAAATTTAAACAATGTGCTATGTATTACCCGGTTGATATATATATATATATATATATTTTATATTTTCTTTGATTTTTAATTTGTATTCAAGCTTTTTCAGTTGCAATAGCGCTTAAATAAGAAACGCCAATATCCAAAATCTCATTTCCATATATATTAATTAATAATTACACTGCACCTAAAAAAGAAGAAGAGAGAAACTAATTCCAGTAGCGGAAGATTTACAATCATCGAAACTAAAAATTGATTTTCAATGCAGAGAAACAACACCTATTTCTACTTTGGAATTTAAAATATTTTGAAAAATGGTGAATTACCTCATGGGATGCTAAAGTTTTCTCATATTTTATCCAACGACAGTTGAAAGAAGCTCTGTTGCTGAAAGAGTTGCATTTGAGCACCAGATTTTCGTAGTCTCTGCAGAAATTCGCCGATAAATGACACAGCAGAGGTCTATGCAGCGGAATTGTGTTCATCTCCGAAACTAAAAATTGGCCGGAATTTCCAACGGAAACCCACACGAATAGTCGTGCATACTTTCTCTTCTTAGCAATCCAAGCAATATATAAACAAATGACCAGATTTACCCTTCTGGTTCAGAACCCGCCCGTTCGCAGGAGACATCGATTTCTGGCTCTTCTGCTGAAGATGGAGATGACTCGGGAGATTCCGACGGGGGAGAGAGCGACGACTTGAAGAAGGCGCTGATCTTCGATTGTATCTCCGACCTTTCGGTTTCATTTTGATTAATTTTGAACGAGTGATTTGGTGTTAATTTTGTGGGATCAGGGATTTTGAATTGGGTGAATTTCTTCAGAAATTCAGGCGTGATATGTGAATTTAGGGATTTTGGCTAAATTAGGTTAGAATCTCGATTCAAAAGGTCGCACGTGAGTCACGTGCTACGATTTCCGTTACTTGGCCTAACTGGTGTTAGATTTTAAGGGACAAAAATTGATACTGTCAAACCTATAGGATTAAAAGTGAGCGATTTTTTGAAAAAGGACCAAAATTGACACTGCTGGGACCAAAAGGGGAGCGAGACGTGTCCTATAGGACCAAAAGTGAAATTTTATCTCTTAAATTACAACTATAACTCAGATAACATGCCATAATCATATTCTTTTTAGAAAAATATAAAAATGTAAATATTACCTATAAATTTTTAATTCAAATCTATAAATTACAACAAAAACATACATATTAAGCTACAAAATCACATATACTAACCAATTAGGTTGAAATACTTATTTACTATAGTTCAAATTCAGAGCAGCAAATGCATTCTTAAAAAGCAATAAAAAAACTCATGTTAAACTGTACAATAACACAAATTATGTACACACCCACACACAAATTAATTAGTTTCCATCATTAAAAAAAATAATAAATGATATGTCATATTAGATTACAGCTATAATTCGAATAACACACCGACATCACAATCTCTTTGAAAAATTAATATAAACATATACATGTTGCCTCTGAATATTCAATACAAATCTATATATTACATTAAAAATGCACATTACATTGAATCATTAAATTTACACAGGATAAACATCAAACATACATTTTAAAAGCACAACAAAATAGCTCAATTGGAGACTGCAATAACCAATTACTCAACACAACATTATTAAATCATCCATTAACCACTAAAATTCAATGAATGATTACTTCATAACTATTTTTTCCCAATGCATATATAATTTCCATAGAATGAAATTATTTCTCTTAAAACATAAATTCACTGCTACACTAACTAAAAACCACCACTATATACAACATACAAAATAGATAATAAAATCATTTGCCTATGTATAAAATTATTGTTTATATAATATAAATTCAATGCTACCATTGTAAAAAAATATTGCTGCAAGTTTCATATAAAATTGAGATAGTTTCAACTATTGATGTATTATTCCTCATTCGATTACTGCCAAAATTCAAATTCAAGAGCATAGCAACAAGATTAATCCCATAAACAATTTATCATAGCGTTTAATGCAATAAAATAAACAACAACACACACATGATTCAAGCAAAATCTAGATGCTAACATACTCTATTCTTGATATGATGCATACACTAACAATTAACATTTAACCCAATATCCTAATTTAAAAAAAAAAAACATAGTTACCTTCTTTGACTCTCGCCATTATTGAGATTTCAGTGCTTAGGTTGTTGCAATGGAGTTCTTCATCGAGATCGATTTCGTTTCCGACGGCGGCTGGATTTACTGGTGTCTCCTGCAACAAATCTCTATGGTTGCACAATCATCATGCACATTGCTATCACAAGCCTATAACATTGCCTAGAAGTCTCATGGAGTGGATTGTATTGACGCCTTCATTGCTCTTCAGTGGATGGCTGTTGAGGATGGCGGTTGGTGGGGGATGGCCGCTACCACTACAAGAAAATAAGCAAATTCCAGCGGGCTTCAAATATGCTGGAATTTTTCAAATTTCAGCGGTTATTCCAGCAAAAAATATTTGCTGGAATCTTCCACCGACCATTCCAACGAAATTTATGCTTACTGGAATTTTCCACCGCCGATTCCAGCGGATTTATATCCGCTGGAATTTCCAGCGTATATTTGAGTTGATTCCAGCGGAAAAAACCCGCTGGAATGATTTTTAATTATTTTTTTCAAACTTTTCCAAATTCCAGCGAAAAAATTACGATGGAATATTTTAATATTATTATTTTTTTCAATTTTTTCCATATTCCAGCGAAAAAAATACCGCTGGAATGTTTTAATATATTTTATTTTTAATTTCTCCTAATTCCTACGGTGTTTTTCCGCTGGAATATTTCAATATATATTTTTTTAATTTTTTTCCGTATTCCAGCGGTATTTTTGCGCTGGAATATTTTCATATATTTTATTTATGATTTTTTCCGGATTCCAGCGATTCTTTTTCGCTGGAATATTTTAATATTTTTTTTTTGTTTTTTATATTTGAAATTTGTTTTCGGCTGGAAAATTTGAGTTATAAGATAAAATTTATGTATTCGATCTTGAGAGTTATAAGTTATAAGATAATGCTAGTTATGAATTATAATTTTTGTTACATCTCTCTCTATATATATATATTATAAAGAATAATTATTAAAAATGAAATTAAAATTAATTTGTAATCTTGATTAGATTTTTTTTAAAAAAAAATTATTCATTACCACCAAATAAATAATATATCATTTGAACTTTCATAAATTAATCTAACAAATGTAATATTAAAGTTTATAAATCATGGATTATACGATAATACATAGTATATAAGATATACACATAATATATAATAAATATAAAATATATAGTATTATTAATGAATTCATTACTTGGTGCAAGCGGCAAGAGCTTGCGCACATATACGAGAGATCTGGGGTTCGAAACTTGGGAGCAACAAGGAGAGGGGGATTTTCGGTGGGCTTAGCGCGCGGGCTGGGCGGGCTTCCCTTGGGTTGTGGTTCGCGGTGGGTGGAGGTTTTTTTTTTAATAAATTTAAACAATACCAGCGGATAAAAAAAAAACTGCTGGAATTTTGTTCCAGCGGATAAAATTGTGCTGGAATCATATTCCAGCGGAAAAAAAATCGCTGGAATAGAATTTTCGCTGGAATTGCGTTGGAATTTTTCAATTCCATCGCACCATTTTCCAGCATTTGAGAGTGGTTCGCGGTGGGTGGGTGGAGGTTTTTTTTTTAATAAATTTAAACAATACCAGCGGATAAAAAAAAAACTGTTGGAATTTTGTTCCAGCGGATAAAATTGTGCTGGAATCATATTCCAGCGGAAAAAAAATCGCTGGAATAGAATTTTCGCTGGAATTGCGTTGGAATTTTTCAATTCCATCGCACCATTTTCCAGCATTCGAGAAGCGCTGGAATACCCGCTGGAATTGACGATTCCAGCGAAAATTTAGCCCATTCCAGCGAAAATCGATGCGCTGGAATTTGTGAGTTTTCTTGTAGTGTCCGTTGTTGGCGGCATTTGGTGCAGTGGCTTTAACTTCTTTCCAAGGTAGGTGGGGACGGTGGCTTGGTGGAACGACGGTGGAGGGGATGTCTCTCGATTGGGGGAGGTGACCAGGAGTTTACAAGTTTTCTGGGCGATGATTGGATTTCTTTAAGGATGAAGAAATTGTAATGATATGATTTTTTCAATTACTCATACAAATTGAATGATATCGTTGCGAAATTTTATAATAATATATACGTATATTGATACATATTTTACAACATGATTTCATATCAGATTTTGTACATATGTCCAATAATACCCTCTTATTTCAAATTTTACATAAAATTTTATAAATATTCCTTTTTTCTAATCTTCAATCTACTTATCTAGACCATCCATGCATACAAATTAAATGACTAGAATTAGTCCCTAGTTTACACATAAAACTTGGTTTTCATTATAGTGCATCCCTATATATATACCCATAATATATTATAATCGTATGTATTTGATTTGATTGGTGGACCGATCGAATTAGCGGGTCGGACTCGATTTATATCGAAATGAATTAGTGTCGTAATCCACCGTCAACCTAGATAATGATCTGAAATATGGTTAAGATAATGACCTGAAATGCTTAATTATGCAAGCTTAAGGTAGATGTGTTTCACATACGTACGTGTATCATCAGATGTCAAAAATCATAATCTCTACTACGCAATCAGATTTAATTTCTGCTGTAACAAATCTATTTCACTGCTGATCAAATCAATTTTTATTTTTAAATTAACGTTTGAAATATTTCTCCTCAAAAAAAGAAGGCATATTGAATTGAACTCTCAACGGATGACATATTATGGAGGTTAAAATGGTCGCTTGTTATTTATATATTTAGTGTGGAGAATAAATATGTGTGCTCGTTTCTAGAATAATTAGGATCAAATGGTCATTTTAGGTATCGTTTTTTTAAGAAAAGCAATTCTACATAGCTATGTGAGTGAATAATAAAAATGCGGAGTGCAAATAGAATTATTCTATACCAACTTTTCAAGAATTATATTATAAGGCAAATGTCCACGTGATCGGCATTGGACATTTGTATATTCAATGCTTTGGGCGTTTATTTTTGTATCATCATATCATAAATATGAGCATGTCTTGTGTGCATTAGGTACATATCAGACGGTCAATGTGTAGACTTGGTCAATGTATTGATCAAAAAATTTGTCAAAATTAGTATCATTCATAATACTGAAAAGTATAAATTTCAAAGCTTAAAAGTATCATTTGTATCATTAAAAAGTATCGGTCAAAAAAAAAATAAAGAAAAAAACTGTTAAAATTAGTATCAATCTAAACACTAAAAAGTATCATTCAAAATTAAAAAAAGTATCACTTATGTCCTTAAAAGTATCACCCGTTTTGATGATTTTTTTTTTATGTACATCTTATGTACAAGAGTTTTTGCGCATAAATATAAGGAAGTTAATGAAATAATTAACTTACCTCGAAGACGACTTTTACCCAATCACGCGTGGTATATTGAACTTAATATATATATATATATATATATATATATATATATATTGAATGTAGCATAAAATTATGTAATTGACCTAACAAAAAGTAATAAAATGTGAAATTATTAAACAATTAAGTTATATACTAAAATAATTACAAATAAAATATTGTTTTGAAACCAAATAGTGATAATAATTAACAAAAAAATTATCTTAGGAAATATTTTAACATACGTATTCAATATTATATATATATATGTATATATATATGCAGTATTTAACTCTACTTAATGTTAAGTTTATTTATTGTAGTTTAGCGAAAAATGAGGCAAAAGATGGCAAGGCAAATAATGAACCATATATAACATGACAAATTGGTTGAGCGGCAATTTTTTTTAACAAGATAATGTCATGTATGTTTGTGTGTGTGTGTGTCCGTGTGTGCACATCAAATGCTATATTTGATTTGTGCCACTTTTGAAAGTTTTTCTAAGAAAGGAAATGGTGCCGCGCTTGTAAAGTATGGGATTAAATCAAATTTGAACCCATTTTTTTTAGCACTAGGGAATTCCTTGTTTAAAAAATAATTTAAATAAGATAAGCAATGTTCTCATTTTTCACATCAATAAATATTTCTTACTTCAATCAAAATTTATATATATAGATATATAATAGGTCTCAGGCTTAATCCCTGACGTTATCTCTCCATTCCTAATTAAAAAAAAAGTTCTTAGATGGGATTTTAAACGGTATTGTAAGAGGTAGCTATAGGGTAAAATGGAAGTGGGCTGCACAATATATATATATATATATATATATATATATTACAAATTAGTCATTCAAAATTACATATCACATTTATGCATAGGCAAAGTTGACTACCGACGAACGTATATATATAAATGAACTCCTTATCTCAAATTAGTACTTGTTGATATTTGTCTTGACGACTATATCATGCTTGTCTGCCATTATATTTTTCCCATTGGCTTGTCTCCATTTTCATCCATTCACTCATGGACCACTACGAAATTTTGCCTTCAAATTAACCAACGGTAATAATTCAGTTTCAACCTCTATTATAAATAATTTTACTACTAATTAAAAACCACTAAGAAAGATGTTTTCTAAATTTTATCTATTATCAATTGATGTATACTTTTCTCCCCTAAATTGAACTTTTTTGTTAATATACATAGAATACGCTTATACAAATTAAAAACACCAAGATCCGAACAGTACCTATCAAGTTTTCAGTATATAAAATTACTGGGAAATAATAAATATATTTTTTTTGTCTGTTATTTACCATGTCAGGTAATATTTATCTATATTCTTACTGGAAAATTATATTTGATGTAGTTAGGACAGCAAAATTATAATGAAAGTCGTATCCTTAAACTATGGATGTGAAGAAATTAGACGAAGGCTGAAGACAGGATTTGAAGGGGGCATGTTCTACTCATCTTTGTATATGATTAAGGACCCACAAATTGTGGAATTAGATGCCATTTTAGAGCCTAAATCAATCACTTTAAACCACAGCCAAAGCAAAATGCTTTCCCATCAAAATTAGATAGTTGGCCTAATTAATTGACATCGAAATCCCCCATCTTTTCACCTTTCAAGGCAGTCGGGGGATCATTTCTCACGATCCTTCTACTAATTTCTCCGTCCCCCAATATCCTTTTTCCTCGATCTAAAATATCATTATAATTAATTAGTGCTCATTGACTGCTTAAGTGTAAATAATTTAGACAATATATACATCGATCATGTCTTTCAAAAGAGAAAAAAAAAAATCCGTCTTAATTAATCACTAGTTAAGAAAAGACATCCTCACTAGTAGCGTGAACTGTTAGTACACGTTACATATACAATATGAAACATACATGACTAATATAAGATAAGAAATTAATGTCGAATTATGATATTGACTTTTAATCTAATGGATATACTACAATTTTGGGGCATGGGAAAAATCCTTATATTCGTGCACCAACAAACAATATGAATCGTACGACCAATGGGACTCTATACTTTTATATAGGGATAAGGTCCAAATTAGTCACTAAACTTATTTGGGGGCTCAATTGGGTCATTACAACTTTTTTGGGCTCAATTGGGCCACTGCAGTGTTAAAATTGGCTCAATTGGGCCACCGCGTGACGGAGCCCGTTAGGGCTCCGTTAAGTATTGTCAAAACGACGTCGTTTTGATCATTTTTTACCCGACCCAATACCCCGACCCACTCTCAATCCAAAAATTCGACCCAAGCTTCAAATTCATTTTCCTTTCTATTTTCTTTTCATTTTCTGTTTTTCCTTTAATTTTTCTTTTAACTTATTTTCTGTTCTTTTTGTGTCCTTTCTAGAGGAGGGATGAAAGAGAGAGCGATTGAAATTGGAATCCCCAGAGAAGAAGTCGTCGTCGAGAGTTCCAACCCGCGAGAGGTAGAGAAAGGCACGGCGGTGATGGAATGTCAGGTGGCGATGAACGTGGTGGTGGGAGGAGGTGGAGAAATCGAGATGGGAGAGGATAGATTTTAAGGAAGGATCATTGTCGATGAGAGAGTGATGAGTTTGTCGGAGGATTTGTGAGGTCGTGGTGTGGCGGAGGTGGTGGTCCATGGCGGAGAGTTTGAATGATTTGGGGGTTTGTGGAATTTTTGGATCTTGGAATTGGGGGAAATAAAACTCAAGCTATCGCCAGATTTTCTGGAAAATCTTGGAACTGGGAGTTGAATTTTTTTGTGATTGAATTTTTGATTTTTTGGCAATAGATCTGGGAGATGAAACTGAATTTTTTTCTTGTTGTTTTGCAGATTGTTGTCTAGATTTGAAGGCAATTTTTAGCAAATTTCTTACTGGGTTTTTTTTAAGGCAATTTTGGCTAATTTCTTCTGAGATTTTTTTTTCTTGCTGTTTTTGCAAATTGTTGTCCCAGAATTTGGTTTTTTACGCCCCATAACAAAAGATTTTTGGACTCAGACCCAAATCATGGTTGGAGGCTGGATTTTAGACAAAGAACGGACTAAGAACATAAAATAAAATAAAAGAAAAATTAAAGAAAAAAACAGAAAATTAAAAGAAAATGAAAAGGAAATTGATTTTTGAAGCTTGGGTCGGGTTTTTGGATTGAGAGTGGGTCGGGGTATTGGGTCGAGTAAAAAACGATCAAAACGACGTCGTTTTGACAATACTTAACGGAGCCCTAACGGGTTACGTCACGCGGTGGCCCAATTGAGCCCAAAAAAATTGTAATGACCCAATTGAGCCCCCCAAATAAGTTTAGTGGCCAATTTGGACCTTATCCCCTTTTATATATTATATTAGTAAATATATATAAGTTAAAAGACTCAACATGTACCCGACTTCAACATATAGATGGTGAAGTTTATTCCTAAAAAAAAAAAATGTTTGGAAAATGAACTATATATGTCCATCCCTTGGACTTGGTACCCTTGATAATTAAAAAAATTTATAAATTTCATAAAATTAATTAGATATGGTTTTGCTAGAGGGAATTGAAGCTGAAAACAAAAATGGAAATGCCACTCTGTATGTACTGGCCTTTTCTTAGTGGATACCGGTTGCTCTGAAATTTCTCATATTAATGGGGAGAATCTTTGATAAACTGACATTATGAGAGGGTATATATCTAAAGTAATAATTTAAAAATGGCAACTGCCCCAACTTTTACTTTTCAAAGTGGGAAAAATTGGATATTGGCGATATAAATATACCCTATTGCTAGGGTTAGGTTAAGGTGCTCTCACTTCAAATTAGTATTTTTGGCTTTTTACCTTTATCTTCAACCTCTTCCTTGATTCCATTTTTGACAAGAAATGTTCTTGAATTTCATCATATAGAGAAAAGCATTTTGAAGTAGACACATTTATATAGTAGAAAGAAATAGGCCACGATCGAATTAGGGTTGTAGGAATTGAGAAGAATGAAGAAAAGGCAAGTTGTGATAAGAAAAGAAACGTATCATCGAAGCTCAAGCAATCAGGTTGTTCGAACGGTGAGGTACGGCGAATGCCAGAAGAACCATGCAGCAAATATCGGCGGATATGCGGTGGACGGCTGCCGGGAGTTCATGGCCGGTGGCGCAGAAGGGACTGCGGCGGCCCTCAGCTGCGCCGCTTGTGGCTGCCACAGGAATTTCCACCGCCGGGAGGTCGACAGCGAAGTCGTCAGCGACAGTTCCTCTCCTTCTTGAGGGAGGAGAAAGAGTCTTCATTATTCATCAACGCTATTGTTTTGCAAAATCAAGAATTTCATTGAGTTAGATCAGCTGCTTAAAGGTCTGTTTTTTTTTTTTTTTTTCTCAAAAATATTTAATTTCCTGGATATTGCTTGTACAAACGATTGGTTATAAACTTCACTCAGAAAGTTGACCTACTATGCTGTCAAAAGGTGAATTAAGTCGGATATATATATTGATCAAAAAGCTTAAGTCAGGGCTCGTGTTAATTTATAGTAATCTTCATAGCCTTTAAACTATCTTTAATTACTCCTCAATTATTTAATGTATATCAGTATTCCAAATAAATTCAGAAATTGTTGTCCGAATCAAAGATCGATCAGCATGAATTGTCTTAGTTTCTCTGTTTGTTTTAGTTTCATTTCACCATATTCTTATTTTTCTTCAAATGTACTAGCTTATTTAATTTAATTAAGCTCTTGGGCATGGTAATTTCTTAAGCTAAACAACATTTTAACAGATAATATATATACATATAATCCTCACCAATTAATATTCGAGTCAACCTAATTAACAGCGATTATTCCTATTAAAATGGACAAATTAAATCTGAAGCTTTATATATATATGTACGTTTTTGGCTGATTATGAAGAAGGAATATGATTAATTAATTAATTCGTGAAATAAGCTAGAAGCAACAACACCGCCTTCTTGATAGTTGATACTACTAGTACTAGCTATAGTCTTTGAAGCCGGGGAAAGAAATGACAAAAATAGAAAGACAATTCGAAGATACATATAATTTCTTGGGAATGGGTTGTTGTTCAGACAATAATAATGAAATAAATTAAGTGATGATCAACATCTCAGACAGAGGATCATCCAACATAGGAAATCAGAAATTTAGAAGCTTATCTTGATGAATTTTGATTGAAAAAAAAAAAAAAAAAAAACCAGATGTAATAGGCTGTTGTATAGGCTGCAGAGATGAAATCCAGTTAAGCCGGAGAATATTATAGGGGTGATTGGTTTTGGAGCTTTTGGGGACTCTGAGGAACCAAGAGACAGGATGTGTAAGAATTCCAACTGTTCAACTAATATTTTTCTCAGCAAACAAATAGGAAGACAACATTTTATAATTTGAATAAGATCGAATCACCCTTTAATTTATTATATATATATATATATTTTTATTAGTTAATCAACAAGATCAGGCCCACATATCCAGTCATGTTTTCTGGCCATAATGCAGATTTCGAATTTGTTTAATCACGTAAAGTTGACTAAAGTTGAAGCTACCAGTAGTATTAATTTAACTCCTAGTACCGATCATCCATCATCTTCATGAAATTTTTCTCTAGTGGGACTTACAGATATATCGATAGGTGTATATTTAATTTTTTTTCAAAAGGTCCACAAGTTTATAAAACAAACAACAATAATTAAATACGCTGCTCCCTTTGTTTTACTTGGACACAATAAGTGGAATTGGAAGCATTCATCAAATCAATTTTTCATAAAATAATGAAATCTATAGTTAATGAATATATATTTTGCTTCTTTCAATTTTCCATCTGAAGATTTATCTACTTCATATATAGGCTATATATTAGAGGAAGATCACCATATAAATAGCTAGGTCTCTGAGATGGTATCATATATACGGTGTTCGAAACTACTAATGTTAGTAGGTTACTGCAATTACTGCAATTATATATATATATATATATATAAATATATATATATATATATAGCTCATGAAATATATGCATATTAATATATATGACTTAAATATATAGATTATACTTTCACTTAGGATTAAATATACAAAATTATCTAATTTAAATTGTTAGAAAAAAAATACCCCATAGATTTTAGTACGAATATTATACAAACATGTATATATATAATACTTTCTAAGAATATATAATGTATTCTTTTTTAGATGATGAATGATTTTAATTTGTTATATGCTTTTATTAGACTCAAATAAGCTACGACTTGTTAATTAGATATTATTTGATGAATCCTTATTATCTGCATTATTTAATTTCAAGTTGAGCACATTACTCAAAACTAGTTGCAGGAAGCATATATAGTAACTAATCTCCAGACTGCACGTATATAGGATCTAATGAAACAAGAGAAACAAAAATTGATTATTAGGGTATCATGCAGTGGAGAACTCTTTGAAAAACATAATTAGCGATAAAAAAACTACAAGACAAAATTTATTCCATCGCCTAAATAAATTATCAATTAGTTTGTCGGAATAAATTGGAAAATACGTCTTCAAATTCAAGCAAACTTTTTCTAGAGGGAGACGAATTACAGTTGATTGAAATTAAAAGTAAAATTGTGTATTAAACGGCGGTTCAAATTTCTTGCTCAACTTCTTGGTGTTTCATTCTGTATTTCACTATTAAATTTATTATTTTGACAATATTTACTATAAAATAAAAATTAATTATAACATAAATAATAATAGTCAATATTTATCAACAAAAAAATGAATTAAAATTTATAAAATTAAATTTTGAAATAATTTAACCATAACAATGAATTATTAGACCAATCTATTCGAGTGGAGGCGCTACATTTTGAACAAGTTATATATAGTTGGGCTCGTCGAACTGCTAATATGACAGCCCACTTGTAACACCCCGGATATTTATTATATTAGAAATTTTATAAGTTTAATAGTGCATAGAAAAATAGAAAATAGGGTCGTTATATCTTATATTCAAGGTTTATTAACTTATGTCTCGAATGATAGAACTCGATTTTATTAGAGCATCCAAATGGAAATTTAGGCTTGTATTACAAAAAAAGACGTCAAGAGAATTATTTTGATACAAAAATCATCCAAATCTAAGTTCATTTGATCCTTTACCGATATTTAGCTCATTAAAACATTTTAACCCAATTTTATATATAATCCCAACATTATATTCTGATTTAAGATCATAGGCCATTTTGTCAGCCAAAATAAGATCTTGATCAACCAACACCTTCCACCAAGCATTTCTATGTTGGTTACACATATGTACACATGTGTCATTACATAAATAGACGGTTTTGGTATTGTTTAATTGAGAGAAATATAATTGAGAAATTGGAACACCAACATTTTTTCTTCTTCACCTCATCCCCTCCGCCGACTGTCGTCTTCCATCACCACTTTTTCACCCAAAACTATAGCCTAAATTCATGATATTTTTTTTTTATCAAAGTTGTTCATTTTATAAGTGGGTTTTGCTAACTAAAACCTTTGTTTTTACAATGTTTTCTTCCATAAATGATTTACAACTGTTTTCGCTCATCGTGGATATGATTTGACCTGCTTGATGAATTCTGGCATGGTCAATTATGTTAAAACATAGTATGTGATCACATATGGTCCGTATCCACGCATGGTTATTTGAGGGCATCGGCTTTTGAATAAATATTCTTAATTAGCGCATTGACATGAGATTAATATATTGAATTGTTCATTTTTGAATAACTATTCTTAAGCGCATGGACATTTAAATGAATATTGATTTATCGGATTTTGAATAAATATTTTTAAGCGCAGACACATGATTTTAAATATTAGTTTATTGAATTTTGATATGATAAATCTTTGTATGTGTTTGGACGAACACAACAAGCCCAGTGAGTGTTTTCTGGTACTCAAGCTACGTTCTCTAAAATGTTTTTTAGGTACGAGAAGATGCAGGCAGCTGACATGGACATATGGGTTTTCCAAATATTTAACTATGTCGAAAATTGTATTTTGAATGTTGAATGTTGACTTCGGTCAATATTTTATCGTGTTATGCTTCCGCTGAATGTTTTAAATAATTAAGAATATTAAAATCTTACATGTCCCACCATTATTTTGGACTTCATTCAAATAGTTGACTTTCAACATTGATTAGTCATTTATGAAATATTTTACGATAGGATGTTGGAAAAGTCTTTCCAAATAATAATTGGTTGATTTTATATTTACAAAATTACCACAAAAATATTTTCTTTTAAAGGTGAAATGATTATGAAATTAGAGAATTTATTTAATCTTGTGTTAGCGCCTCAAATTTCCGGAATTGGGGCATTACAGTATGGTATCAGAGCGGGTCTACGACTCTGTAGGCTTGCGGGGTCATTTTTGAAATATTATTAAAATGTTCTCAATTACGTGTAATATTTTATTAGAATCATTGTCTGGCGTCAACTTCATGCCTCGACATCACATGTATAATATTATATTTATTTATTAATTTTTGAAAAGCTCGAGATGAGAAACTTGACAAGTATAAAGATATATTTGTTCCTATATATATATTTAAAAGGGAAGAAATATTTACGAAATAAATTTATTTCGAAAGATATAATGAGCATGTGTATATCTCCATGAGAACATTCACATAGATGAACCCATAAATGGATAGTATGCTTTTAAGTTCTTACCTATTAGTATGAACGTTAAGATGAATTTAGAACATTAGTTATGGGTTTAACGATAGAGAACGAGAACAACAGGAAAACCCTATGTAACTTTTTGTGAACTGTAGGTTTGCTAATAGAACATCTCGACAGATCATGAGTCCAAGCCGTATAGACAAAATCCTAAGCACTGCTTAGCGATGCATGTTCGCGAATGATGAACAAATGGTTAGAAGCTAAAGAAATACTAGAAGCTACAATCTCTCGGATCGTTATTTAGTGAGATGAATATGCACACTAACGGAGAAAATGTTTAAGAAACAAGTGAAAGTAAATCCAAGGACCCAGACGCTCAAGATTGAATACTCCAACTTCTCAAAGAATATTTTCATTTAATGGGAGAATTATGGCATCTCATTGAAATGCCTACATTCTATGGTTGTACCAGTGGCTAATGATTTATTTGAAGCAGAGAAAATTCAGAGAAAGGCTCAAGATCACGAATCTTCAATTCAGTCTAAACTTTGAAGGTGCATGCGAACCGGTGAAGAAAATATAAGCATGAGGGAAATGAGTTAAAAGAGAATAGTTTAGGTGAACCAAATAAGACTGATGAGATTGCAGTCACGTGGCAGAAAAGAAGAAACCGTTATGTCATGCCTGTGGAAAAAGAATACATGTGAGATTGCACTACAAGAAAAAACAGCATAGACCAAGGGTATTACCCGTGGTGTATGAGAAATCACAACCGTGGTCTAGGCAGACGTTGTAAATTTACACGCTCATACACCACGGGTAATACCCGTGGTAATTTTGCCATGATTTTTTAAAAAACCATGGTTAATTTATGACGGTTAAAACGCTCATACACCACGGTTTTTACCGTGATAATTTTACCACGATTTTTTAAAAACTGTGGTAAATTTATGAAAAACCGTGGTAAATTTACAATAATTACAAAAAACCGTGGTAATTTTACCACGGTTTAAGTATAACCGTGGTAAGTTTACCACGGATTTATTAAAATCGTGGTAAAATTACCACAGTTTTCTTAAAAAATCATGGTAAAATTACCACGGTTTAAGTATAATCGTGGTAAAATTACTATGGTTTTCATAAAACATCATGGTAAAATTTACCACAATTTACCATTAAAACCGTGGTATATTTTTATTTTTCTTATTATTTTGCTTTTAAATCCATTCCTTGATAAATTGTTGTCTAGCATGTATAATCCCGAACTAAAAAATATTTTATAGAAATGATAATCATCCAAAATGCAAAATCTCATTCAAAATACAAAATCTCATCTAAAATACAAGATCTTATTAAATATATAAAATTCATTGCAAAGAAATGTATTTATTGCTTGTTAAAAAAACTGCTAAACAAATTCAAAGTTCTATTACAAAGATCTTACTAGTTCCATTAACTAGCTCCAATGATATATTGAAGAAATAAAGGAGAGATGATAAGCTCACAATAACCTGCAACATGTCAAAAGATAAGTAATTAATTACAAGGTCTTAAAATCATAAAACAGTTACGAGATATATTAACCTAAAGCACTATACACAATTGCATACACCATATCAGTAAAATCACAAAACAACAATATCATGAGATAATTCGATGTATATAAAATAGGTTCCTGTAACACACGATGCACAATAAAGAATTTTATAGAACTATTCATATCAAATATAATGACCCATCAATGCCAATTGTGATTCTAATATCTGCCAATTTTTTTTTTAGTAAACTGTATGAATTGTTGCATCAATTTAAGGAAAAGCAAGAGGAGGATATTATTTACCCTGACTTGCTCTAGAACATAGCACTTAAACCAAAATCGATCTGTTTGAGGTTTCAAACACCATCCAATAACAAATTTTCTGGCTGCAAAAGAAAAGATACAAAATAAAATATAAATGAGACTTTTTCTTGCAAAATCAAATATTGATGAAATAATTTTGAATTATTACTCAAATTTTGTTCATCAATCTTCTTAAAGCTAACAATCTGCTCATCACTGTACATAAACAACAAAACTCTAATTTAATTACAATTTGTCATGGTCCTATTTAATAAACAACTTATTAAAGAATAAAATGCCTTTTTATAATTAAAAAAGATTGAGATAGACTGGAGAGTAGAGTAGCAGACTCAGGTGTAAACAGACGAGTTGTGCAGCCAGACATCTACCAGTTCACCACATAACCAAATAATGAGCAAATACGAAACAATACATCTTGATTTAAAAGAACATCCCAATATAAAATAATAATGACAAGAAGCTATAAAGGGCCATGATTATTGTTGGTTTTGTATACTAGAAGACCTGTCTTTTGTATACATATTATTGATGATGGTTTTATGATGATATAGAATGAATACAATTGCAGTCACTGTTTGCATTTAAATTGTTATATTTACATGCATGTTCACTATACTTACATTGTAGATGACATGGTGTGGGTAAACACACGGTTAGATCATATCATCGGTTCCTTGTAATGTGTTAAAAGGCTCACGGTCTAGATGGCACTGAACCCGCTATCGGTACGCCGTAGAATACTCTGATAGTTAGTTTGTCTTGACTAACTGATTATTCTAATACACCGACGAGTGTATTGAGGAGGATCTACTTAGGATTCTATTATCTATTCTGACCTTAAATGAGAGAATAAGAATCCACAGAGTTCGGGTTCTTAACCCCTATATGTTGGCGGACATGTACGTGTAGTGTTTGCAGCTTTGATTTATCAAAGGGTGAGATTCTTTTATAGGATCAATAATGTCGATATCTTAGGTTTTGACATTTATACTTATGATGGGTCGTGCAATATGTAAGGGCACCGTGTCCTGGTGCGCCAGGTTGATGGAGTCCCCTTGAGAAAATGCAAGTTCATGCTGAAACCCTGCAAGTGGAAATTATTTCGTGCATGAGTAAAGCTTGTATGGTACTACTCAAGGATAAGATATTAATTAATTATTGCTGTCAGAAGCTTAAATAATTAATTAATGGGCATTATATCTTAAACACGGGGAATGGCTGGACTAAAGGAGAAAGCATATTAAGAAATATGTATTAAATTGGTAGGTCAGTATTATTTCTTTAGTGGAATAAAAATAATACTTAATTTATTTAATAATATCCTAAGTTTATTGGATATTGGAAATTAAATAAATTAGCAGACCAATTTAATATTCTTCTAGATCCTTGTTGTAGCCCAATATAACTTTAATGGACTGAAGATAGAAAAAGGGATAGAGGCCCAAACCCAGTAGGGTTGGGACACTGAAATTTCGCCCACCCCCTTATAAATAAGGAGGTGGGGGACGAAATTTTGGGGTGATAGATCAGGTCCTCTTGTGTTCTCTTTATCTCCACAGATTCCATATCGATCTAGTAGATTTCAGCCGCCCTGAAACTAGATTCAGTCCAGAAATACAACAGAAGATCAAGGAGCGGAATAGCATTAGTGGGTGCCGATTTCATCATTCAAAACAACAAGATTAGATCTTTAATCTTGTCCTCAACCTGTCGTTTAATTTGTAAGTCGTTTTTCGATTTCTATGTTTCCGCTTTAGTAGAATCGTTTAAACCGGATTAGCATGTTAATTGAACTCGGTTAATTAAAATATATGAGATGCATGAATTTATGATCTACATGACATTAGGATTACTGAACATCCAATTAGATCCTGCGGTGGTTCAATTCGAAAAAACCCCAACAACTGGTATCTGAGCGGATTTTGGCACTGTTCTAGATTTAATTCTAGGATTAATTCGAAAAATATGTATAAATTTGATGAAATATTTATGTTGCTTAAATTTTCAGATTTATGTGTTCATATTTTCGAATTGGTTGTGTTCAAAACTTGGATGAATTTTTGATGGTGTTTCGAAAATTTTAGTTTTGGATGAATTGTAATTTTTGATCTACACCTAGTAGGATTTGGAATGTAAATTTGATAACTCAAAATTTTCAGATTTATTAAGTGTAGGTTTCAAAAATTTGAATGTCAAATTTTTCGAAAATTTGATGTTTAATTTCCCTAATTTGTTCTATGTAATTTTCGATCACATTGAATTAATTTGGAGAGGTTTTTGATTTGAAATCAAATTTCCAGATTTATTTAATGTGGTGGTTCGAAAATTATGTGTATAAAAATTAGATTTGGTATTTTTGATGTTTATCTTAAAATTACCTAATTCTAATCTAGATAGATTTGAAAATAGAATATTAGATTTGGATAGAATTTGAAGTGGATCAAATTTCCAAATTTAATCTTTTTGTAATTTTTGAAATCTACAAAGATTTGAATTGGATAAGGTAATTTTTGATATATATCAATAGTTATCTAATTCTAATCCTAAAAGATTTGAAAATATATTTTAAATTTGGAAGAATTTGAAGTGAATCAAATTTTCAGATTTAGTACCTTGAAATTTTCAAAATTCTTGTAGATAAGAATTGGAAAAGTAATTTTTGATGTATATCATAAATTATTTAATTCTAATCTAGATAGGATTGAAGATAAGATTTAAATTTGGATGGAATTTGAAGTGGATCAAATTTCCAGATTTTATCTTTGTAATTTTCGATCCTAGCCTATCCAAATATTTGGGATAGATTTTTGATTTATATCAAGATTTCCAAATATTAATTAATTAGGGTGTTATCCGAAAATTAAGATATAAATTTGATGGATAATTATAACAAATTTCCAGATTTATTCTTAAGGGATTTTTGAGATTTATCAAGATTAAATTTGGTGGATAATTATTTTAATTTTCAAATTAAATCTTGAAGCTATTTTCAAAATTAATTAATTTAATTAATTGTAATTTTCGAAAATCATGTCATGAGTGGATATCATATGTTATTTTATGCTAATCATATAATTGTGATTGTTGGATTTGTAGACTGACTTGTTTGCAGGGTTACCGACTATCATGGCTCCTTAATTATGTGATGTATGTTTTAATTTATGTTGGATGTATGATGGGCCGTATGCCGGTTTGGCTACGTGATTTTAATCCATGAGAAAATTCATGGATTAGGTCCAGATTTTATTTTATGTTGTTTTAATGTAATAGAAATAAAACCGATAGACCAAGTTATTGAGTTGTAATTTTATTCTAGATATATTAGTTTTTTCCTCTAAGGAATAGAAATTCTATATTGAATAAAGCTTGAAGATCAACTCAAAAGGAGGAGAGTAGTACAACTCAAGAAAGGAAGTATCACTGATTCACGTCCTGAAATCCTAATTGGAGCTAGGATTTTCGGCGAGGCGCAGTGATGGGGGCGGCGGCCATGCCCGAGGTTCCGGAGCTGACTTTCCAATTTTATCTCATTCAGCAACATGAGATATAAGCCATGATAGTCGGTTTTTATTATTATTGCTTATTATGTTGTTTGAAGCATGCAATGGTGTTTTATCTTTTTATGTGATGTTTGCATGTTTTACAATGGGATAAAATGAAACCTCAATCTTAAATAACTAAGTGGGAGAGATTCATACCAAAGTATGTAGAAATATCAAATGGTCTCCATTAATCTGGTTTAATTGAGATGTGATAGACATGCGAGTTGACAATAGGTCTTCCTCCATAACGGATGTGTCATATCACTGTTATCTCTAGATATTAAACGTCTTTATCAAGATAGCTGTAGAACACTACTAGAACAAACTGACTTCTCCAACTAGAGCAGAGAGTTCGAAATAGTGGAGTTGGTGCTAAGATGATGGTGTTCACACTTAGGTATAATTTATTAATAAACGTCCACACTAACGTGGCTTATTAATTGGAAGGTTACATGACCGTGGTTATTTCCGACTATTAATTTACTTGTCATAAGGAAATTTGACTGGAGGTAAATTAAAGGTAGTTTTACCTATTTAAGGATGAATCTTATAAACGTCCACACTAACGTGGCTTATAAGAAACATTTTTAAAATGTCGGTGGATTACATATAATTTTTTGAGGTATACGATTATATGTGAGTATCCTAAAGTTTGTGACTGTACTGCATGTTTATTTTTCAGTTATTCTATATCATCATGGCACTCTCCAACTTGTCCTCTATTCTCAAAGAAAACAAGTTAATCGGTGAAAATTACAATGACTGGATTCGAAACCTTAATCTTGTTCTCACTGCAGAAGGACACAATTTCGTACTTGAAGAGGTATGTCCTCAGAAGCCAGATGAGGGTTCTGACGAAGCTCAAAAGGTTGCATATGATAAGTGGGTTAGGTCTAATGAGATAGCACACTATTACATTCTGGCATCCATGTCGAATGTGTTGCAACATTAGCATGAATCTATGAAAACCGCTTATGATATCATGTACAACCTTAGGCAGCTCTTTGGTTATCAGAACCGCTCGGCACGCCATTTGGCAATGAAGAAGCTAATAGATGTGAGGATGTCTGACTCCACACCTGTTAAGGATCATGTTCTCATGATGATGGGGTATTTATCTGAGATCGAGACCTTGGGTGGAGAGCTGGATGACGATTCTCAAATCGACATTGTTCTTCATAGCTTGTCCTCGAGGTTTTAGCAGTTCAGGCTGAACTTTAACATAATTAAAAGGGATGTCGGCTTGAATGAACTGCTCATGGATCTTCAGGCAGCTGAGTTACTTCAAAAGGGAAATCCGGAGGCACACCTAGCTGAAAATAGGGCATCTTCTTTCGGTACAAAAAGGAAGAAGATGAATGCACCCAAGAAAGCTGCAGATGGGGCGCTTAAGGTGAAGAAGTCCAAGATTAAGATTCCTCCCGAGGAATTTAAGTCAAAGACAAAGTGTTTCTAGTACGACCAGCCAGGTCATTGGAATGCGGATTGTCCTAACAAAAAGAAGAAAAAGGGCACGTCTCAATCTCTTGTCGTTGAAACATATTTAGCTACTTGTTCTACTCAGTCATGGGTAGTAGATATTGGAGCTACTGATCATGTTTGCATGTCTTTACAGGGGTTCCTAGTAAAAAGACAGTTGAGTGATGGAGAGATTTCAGTCTACATAAGCAATGCTATGAAAGTGGCGGCAGTTACAGTAGGAGACGTAACCTTATCTTTTAGTAGTGATAGGATTTTAGTTTTAAAGGATTGTCTTTATGTGCCTGGTTTTAGGCGAAACTTGATTTCAGTTTCTAAACTTTTTATGGATGGATATTTTGTTTCTTTTGATAACAAGGTTGTTATCTCTAGTGATAAACGTTTTGTCTATTCTGGAACATTGGATCAGAATCTTTATTTACTTAATCCTATGCAAAACACTATGCAAATGCATTTACTGAATACATCGGTCATAAACCTTAACAAACGAAAAGAACATTCGGAAATGAATCAAACCTATCTTTGGCATCTTAGCTCGGCCATATTAACCTTAAACGGATACAAAGACTAGTAAACAATGGGCCCTTGTCTTCATTGGTCCTAGAATCGTTTCCTTTGTGTGAATCCTGTTTGGAAGGTAAAATGACCAAGCGACCCTTTAAGGATAAAGGGAATAGATCTGAAGAGGTACTAGATTTGATTCACTCTGACTTATGTGGCGCTATGTCAGTTCAAGCTCAAGGAGGGTATGAGTATTTCATCACGTTCATTGATGATTACTCGAGGTATGGATACATATACCTGTTACGCCGCAAGTCAGAATCCTTTGAGACTTTCAAAGAATTCAGAGCGGAAGTGGAAAAACGTATAGGTAAAAGTATCAAATCACTACGGTCTGATCATGGTGGTGAGTACCTCTCGAATGAATTTATGGACTACTTAGCAGAGAATGGGATTACATCCCAGTTGACTGTGCCAGAAACGCCACAGCAGAACGGCGTGGCGGAGAGAAGGAACATAACATTGTTAGAGATGGTTAGATCGATGATGAGCTATTCAGATCTGCCTATTTCATTTTTGGGATATACCTTGGAAACGACAACCTATATTCTTAATGTGGTTCCATCAAAATCAGTCCCATCTACGCCCATAGAACTTTGGACTGGACGAAAGCCCAGTCTTAGAAATTTTTGGATTTGGGGTAGTCTAACACATGTGCTGGATAGGGAAGCTGATAAGCTGGCATCACGTACATATGTTAGACTATTTTTTGGATATCCCAAAGGAACGAAAGGTGGTTTATTTTATAGTCCTAAGGATCGGAAGATCATTGTGAGTACCAATGCTCGATTCTTAGAGGAAGACTATGTGATAAATCATAGGCCAAGAAGTGAGATAGTACTCGAGGAACATCGAGGAGAAAATTCGAATCTGACACCAACAGTACAAGAAGAGAAACCACAAATTACTGCACAATGTGTCACAGAAGTACAGGACCTGCCTCGTCGCAGTGGGAGGGTTGTACGCCAACCTGACAGATTCATTGGTTTGGGTGAATCTTCAGATTTTCCTGAAGGACTAAATGAATTGGATCCCAGGACCTACGATGAAGCGATCCAAGACAAAGATGCAGATTCTTGGAAAATTGCAATGGAGTATGAGATTGGATCTATGGATCACAATCAAGTCTGGGAGCTTGTAGAACCACAAGATGGGGTAAAACCTATTGGGTGTAAGTGGGTTTACAAATGCAAGAGAGGAGCTGACGGGAAGGTTGAAACCTTCAAGGCAAGATTGGTGACGAAAGGGTACACTCAGAAAGAAGGGATCGATTATGAGGAAACCTTCTCGCCGGTAGCCATGCTTAAGTCAATCCGGATTCTCTTGTCTATTGCCGCTCATTCGGATTATGAGATTTGACAGATGGATGTTAAGACGACTTTCCTGAATGGAAGTCGTGAGGAAAATATCCACATGAAGCAACCAGAGGGTTTCATTGCTAAAGGCCAAGAGCACTTAGTGTGCAAGCTTAAGAGATCCATTTATGGACTTAAGCAGGTGTCAAGGTCTTGGAACATCCGGTTTGATGAGGTTATCCAGTCATATGGATTCGTGCAATGTCCGGATGAGAGCTGTGTGTACAAGAAGAGTGACGGAAACGTGGTGGCTTTCCTCGTGCTATATGTTGATGATATCTTACTTATTAGAAACAGTAAGAAAGTATTATCTAACATAAGGGTGTGGTTGTCCAAGAAGTTCGATATGAAAGATCTAGGAGAAGTCGGACACGTCCTTGGCATCAAGATAATTCGAGATCACCAGAAAAGGATGTTGTGCTTATCCCAGGCGACATATATCGACACAGTGCTAGCTAGGTTTAACATGCAAGATTCCAAGAAAGGTTTTATACCTTTCAGGCATGGAATTCATCTATCCAAGGATATGTGTCCCCACACACTAGCCGAGATAGATGAGATGAAGGGCATTCTATATGCTCCGGCTGTGGGAAGCCTTATGTATGCTATGCTATGCACTAGACCTGATATATCCTATGCAGTCGGCATGGTAAGCAGATATCAGTCTAACCCTGGAGAAGGTCACTGAACTGCGGTTAAGAATATAGTCAAGTACCTGAAAAGGACTCGAGATTATATGCTGGTATACCGCTCTGTTAGTCTAGTACCTTTGGGTTACACGGACTCAGATTTTTAAACTGATAAAGATCAGAGTAAATCTACCTCAGGCTATGTGTTTACCTTGGGAGGCGGAGCCATTGCATGGAGGAGCATAAAGCAGAAATGCATTGCGGATTCCACCATGTAGGCCGAATATGTAGCTGCCTCTGAGGCTACAAAAGAGGCCGTCTAGCTCAAGAGCTTCTTGTTGGACTTGAGCGTGGTACCTGATTTGCCTAAGAGTATCACGATATATTGTGATAACTCGGGTGCAGTGGCAAATTTGAAGGAACCCAGAGCCCATAAGGCAAGTAAACACATAGAGAGAAAGTACCATCTTATATGAGAAATCATTAAGAGAGGAGATGTGGCAGTGGTCAATACTGCATCGGAGGACAATTTAGCTGATCCATTCACCAAGAGCCTTCCAGCTAAGACCTTCTATGGTCACGTGGAGAAAATGGGAGTGAGATGCAGACCCGGGGTTGCCATTTGAGATTTTAGTTAGAGTTGGAGAGTTAGCCAGTTTGTTTTATATTTGAAAGACATGCTTCAAGTATAAGTGGGAGATTGTTGGTTTTGTATACTAGAAGACCTGTCTTTTGTATACATTATTGATGATGGTTTTATGATGATATAGAATGAATACAATTGTAGTCACTGTTTGCATTTAAATTGTTATATTTACATGCATGTTCACTATACTTACATTGTAGATGACATGGTGTGGGTAAACACACGGTTAGATCATATCATCGGTTTCTCATAATGTATTAAAAGGCTCATGGTCTAGATGATACTGAACCCATTATCGGTACGCGGTAGAATAATCTGATAGTTAGTTTGTCTTGGCGGTCATATACGTGTAGTGTTTGCAGCTTTGATTTATCAAAGGGTGAGATTCTTTCATACGATCAATAATCTCGATATCTTGGGTTGTGACATTTATACTTATGATAGGTTGTGCAATATGTAGGGGCACCGTGTCTTGGTGCGCCAGGTTGATGGAGTCCCCTTGAGAAAATGCAAGTTCATGCTGAAACCCTGCATGTGAAATTTATTCCGTGCATGAGTAAATCATGTGTGGTACTACTCAAGGATAAGATATTAATTAATTATAGCTGTCAGAAGCTTACATAATTAATTAATGGGCATTATATCTTAAATACGGTGAATGGTTGGACTAAAGGAGAAAGAATATTCAGAAATATGTATTAAATTGGTAGGTCAGTATTATTTCTTTAGTGGAATAAAAATAATACTTAATTTATTTAATAATATCCTAAGTTTATTGGATATTGGAAATTAAATAAATTAGCAGGCCAATGTAATATTCTTGTAGATCCCTGTTATAGCCCAATATGACTTTAATGGACTGAAGATAGAAAAAGGGATAGAGGCCAAAACCCAGTGGGGTTGGGACACTGAAATTTCGCCCACCCCTTTATAAATAAGGAGGTGGGGGATGAAATTTTGGGGTGATAGATCAGCTCCTCTTGTGTTCTCTTTATCTCCACAGATTCCATACCGATCTAGTAGATTTCAGCCCACCATGAAACTAGATTCAGTCCAGGAATACAACAGAAGATCAAGGAGTGGAATAGTATTAGTGGGAGCCGATTTCATCATACACAACAACAAGATTAGATCTTTAATCTTGTCATCAACTCGTCGTTTAATTTGTAAGTCGTTTTTCAATTTCTATGTTTCCACTTTAGTAGAATCGTTTAAACTGGATTTGCATGTTAATTGAACTCGGTTAATTAAAACATGTGAGATGCATGGATTTATGATCTATATGACATTAGGATTAATGAACATCCAATTAGATCATGCGGTGGTTCAATTCGAAAAAACTCCAACAATTGTATCCCACAAGCTCATAGTTTTTTCCTTCATCACCATATGAATCTATATATCGGATATTAACAAATGAGATTAGTTTTTCGAATAGTAACTCGGTGATCATGTTGAACCCTCCCAATTTTTACCACCCAAATTTTGTCAACTACAAAGCAATGAATTGTACACAAAATCAACCAAAACAAAGAAGAAAAAAAGCTAAGCATAAGTAAACCGAAAAGAAATAGCTTTTAGTCAAGAAAAACAAAAAGTAACCAAAAGCAAGTGATCTAAAAGAATTAATAAAAAAATAACTCAAAAAATACCTACTTTAGCAATCCATGAAATTGAAAATGCAATATTAAGCGAAATACGAAAAAAAAACAAACCTTTTCACGAAATGAAAACCTAATAAATCTAATCATACATTTTGCCACAGGATTCAACTCAAGAAGCCAAATTCATCCATATGAATTCTAAAAATGCCTTTCCTCCTCAAAAGTCAAAATCCAAACACATGATTCAATCTAAAGAGTTACGATTTAGAAAGATAAAAAAAAACACTTAAATAAGAATCATGGAACATATAACAACATATATAGAAGCTTATAATCACGTACGCATTGTTATTCGCAGTAGAAAATAAAAATACAGTTTTTTTTCTTTTTGTTGTAAACAGAGTGAGATTGAGAATAACTTTTACCTCTGCAAATGTGAGAAGTTTCAACAGGTCTCGTATGCTGTACTTCACACAAAAAAGCATAAACCCAACAACAGATGATCAATGATGAACACAAAACTGCCAAGATTTTAAAGATGCAGAAATGCCCAATTACATTAGAAAAACGGAAGCAACAAAATATAAACCTGTAAACCCATTAACAGTCACCTAATCAATCTGAATCTGCAGTATCTAAACTCCTAAACCTTCACAAAATTATCATATGTTGAATATCATTTCATAAGTGCTAAATTTAGTTTTAAAATTATAAATGATAAACTCATCTAGTAACCATATATTTCTCATGTACAAATAACATTTAGCACAATCATACAAACTATGAATTGATTGTATATATCTCAATATTTCCTTAATTTTCACTTATGGAGTAAAACTAGCAATACAAAACTGCACCAACAACCATCCAATCTGAAAAAAAATAATAACAAAATGCAATACACCAATCACGGAGTTTAAAGAGCATAAATCTAAAAACACAAATACATGGTAAACAGAAATTTGAGCCTTTGAACATTACCCTAGCAAGTAAATGCACCAATCAGTTACATCAAACAAGAATTGCAAAACATGAAGTGAGCAATCTTTTCAAAAAAAATCGGAGAAGGTTAAAATCCATAGTGTCAAACCATTACTATTTCCAAACAATTCCCAGCCAACACACAGACACACACAGATCAAGAAAATTGAGTCTTGAACTGATAAAATTGAACCCTAGAACGTCAAAGAGGGCTTGAACGGGCAAGAAAATTACCTATCGACAAATATACAATGTCTCGCTTAATGATTTGCTCTTCTGGGTAATCTGTGAAGAAAAATTAGTAGAAGGTTTCGAGAAAATTGGGTGTGAAACAGCAGCAAAGGGGCACGAGAGATGCGAATCTCACCAGTAGGCGACGACTGTGATGAAGACCTAGACAGAGACCTCGACGGTAATGAGGATGACTAACTGAGGGAGAAACGACGGTCGATAAGTGTAAGAGGTTGAGAGAGAATAGTAGCGGGTGTTACACTTAGGGATTTCAATTTTTTGAATTCCCTCGATATTGTTTTTAAAAGTATACTTACCACTGTTAGGGAGTACCAGTTTGGTATTCATATATATACACTACCGAAGCATTTACAATTGTGGTGGTTTTTAAGGTAAGACACGCTCATACACCACCGTTTTTAGGAAAACCGTGGTTATTAGCTAAATCACCACAGTTTATTATCAAAGCTATGGTAAATAGATAGTGGTGTATGAGCGAAATTCTAGTAGTGTTGTCTTCAAGGAAAGGATACATGATCCAAATGCAAGAAGTCAGATTGCTGCATCCAAAATTAACCAAGAGATGATAGTGAGCAATTGAACAACCACGGTAATAATCATTAAATAAAGGGTCAAATGACTAATGGAGATCAAGATGAACCTAAAAGTTACTAGCATGTTAAGAGTTGAGGAAACACTAACACGGGAAGTCAACGAGGGAAAATTTTATGCAAAATTTCGCAAAAAGAGGCGTAATGAAGAATATTTTCTACTGATACAAGCAAATAGATTACTTCATATTCTATTATCTAGGTACAGAAAATTAGAAAGACAATCAAGGACACCAATAAGAGATTTGAAAGGTCGGAAATATGATAAGTATGACCAATTTAATTTATTTGAAAATTTCTACACTACTCTTACCACCAAAGAAGTGCAAATGTAGCGAACGAAGTTTTAAGTCAAAGGGCCAGATCACTACTTGGGTATACACTCAGAAAGAAGACCTCGTTAAAGTGTTTGTATGAATGAACATAGAGACTCTATTACAACAAGAACTTACAGAAGCACGAATCACTATGATAGTGGTGAGATTGAAATAATTGATCTTTGTGATACTGGGAAAAAAATATGAGAGAGATTTTATGCTAGAGATTATTCTAGAAAGATGCTCAAGATGTATACACTACAAGAAAAACGCTTAACACACCATCATTTAGCGTGTAAAATTACACCTATGGGCAAATCCCGGGAGATGCTTGAATGTGCCTCCAGCGGCTAGTATAGTGCCAAGAAGGCGGATATCGTCCCTCGAGGAGTGATAACTCTTCTATCCTAATGCGTATCCTTTTGGAACTTTGAGAGAATTACGATCACTAATTCGTTCTTGCAATTTTATGTAAAACAAAACTAAAACGTAAACTAAATCAAGAATAATTAAAACATATTCAACAAGGAAATACCATCGTGATTTGAATTGAATTTCGATGAAAGAATACATCAATGAGAAGTTAATTCGATAAGTTTATTTACCCTTCTTTTTGATTTTGATATTATCAAAGAAGAATAAAAATTCATCTTTATTAAAAAATCCCTTTCATTACAAAGTTAAAAAAACCAAAAAAGAAAAAGGACTGGAATCTATACATTGATTCTTTTCTTCAATTTTTTTTGAACCGTATGCATCAAAAGGTGCATGTACGGTTTCTAAGGGATACAATTTTACCCCACTCAACCGAGTTTATCGAGAAAGATTACTTTTTTTTAGGCCAAGAGGTTGATAGCGAGATCTCGAATCAACTTATTGGTCTTACGGTATATCTCAGTATCGAAGATGAGTCGAGTGTGATTTCGGACTGAGGCTATGTATGCAATCCTGGGCACAAGCAAATAGATATCTCATTCAGACCGTTTGGTTATAGGGAGCAGATACGGTCACCTTACACCCCCAAATCCCTTCATACTGTGTACGCTAAGAGCGATACGGTTGGTGACTCTTAGTCTCTAACTATCCAAGACCCAACGAAGAGAGTCATGCAGAGAGATTTCAAGAATATCAGCATTCGATTGGAGAAACATAACACTGGCATATGGGACCCCTTTGGCGTTGTGCCCATATCCTCCAATACTTTAATCTACGGGCTTCGTCAACTCTAGGCTTCATCATCCGATTTATCACTTAGTGGCTCATCAGGGTTCGGTCGCCCTTACTTCCACCCTAACATACATCAACAATGGTTTAACTAAGAGTGATTAGCCACATAGTCTCCCCATTGCAGTGTCATCGTTCTTCCCCTAAGTTGAAGTTGGGAATCAATTTGAGATAAATTAAGCCTGATTAGCCTCATGCATACCTTAGTGCTCTTGATCCTCACTTCACTCAACTCGAACACGATCTACTTAGCCGAAAAAATAATTATAAATAAAGCAAAAGAAATTCAAAAACTCATAATGAAAGGAAATAAACTAGATTAACTTCTGGATCTTACTCCAGACAAAAAGTAAAAACAGCTCGCACATTAACTGAGGGCAAATGGCCAACAACAATGCCGAAGATCCTGAACTTAAAAGATAAAATTAAACTGAAAACACTTGTAATTTTCTTTCCTAGGGTAATTATTTAGGGGGATTTTCATTCATTGTATGGCTCAGACTTGTTTGAATGAAAATACAGCATATCGCTTTCTCAACTAGTCTTCAAAATCAATTGTTCATGCGTAGAGTTTGATCTTGGTGCATTCAAACTGGAAATCAATTGTCTCATTTGGATATCCAGTAGTATCCGGGTTAGGCAGCCACGAAGATTGCTCCATAGGCACGTTTCGGATTCTTGTCGATTCGGGGTTCGTTTCGGGTAAGATTCACAATCTATCTTTCATTTTTGTCATCTCCTTCACACATACCTTCATTCCAGCCACCACAATGCCTCTATACTCATTCTATACCATCCATAACATCACCTATATCATCCATATAGCCGCCCATACCCCGTAGGTCGTATATTGAAGCCATAGCCGATTTACTAGCCCTAAAATAGCAGACTTTGACCACCGATCCATCTCTCAAACCACTCATGCATTTTGGCTGATTTTTGGATATATTTTTCCTGACTTATTATTGTACCTTTTCCTAAAATTTCAGCTTATTCCAAGTTCTTTTGCATAGGTTTCTGTCCACATCTTTATATTGGTTTTTTCGGGTGAATTTGTGTTGTTTTTGTGTTAATTCTTATTAAATTCGTGTACAAATTTATTTGTGGGTTTAGGTCAGTTTATTAGGTCATATTTAGGTGTTATTATATTAGATATATTGGGTTGAATCATTGTTATAAGTTGACGTGTGTTTAGATCATTGCTTCCGCGTATTGTTGGTCATATCATAATTTTTGGTATCAGAGCAACGTCAGCTTTTGCTGGTCGTGGTTCAATCCAAATTCGTGCGTGACACATTAGAGGAAACAAGGAGTCGATCATTGTATAAAAAAATTATAATCGGACAAAAAAAAAGAAACGTCCGAATTTAAAAAAAAAAAAAAAACAAATTTGATCGATCCCTAGTGTGTTACTGTGTGTTTCTTGATTGTTTCTTGAAGTTCTTGGAAGTTCTTGATTGAGTCTTGATAGAGTTGGTGTCTTCTTGAGTCGGGTAGTTGTTTGTTCTTGTGTGTTGCAATTACCGTTCTTCGTCGAATAGCGATTGAGAATTATAATTGCAGCTGGGTTTTCTCTTATTTTTTGTGCTTTATTTTCGTGCATCAAGGTAGTAATATAGGGGGAGGGTAGAAATTCTTGTCCTAGTTTAATTAGGATTGGTTTTGTCACTTTTCTAGTTGATTTAGGATTGGTTAGTTTGTGTCCTAGTTTGTTTTGGGTTTGTTAGGCAGTTTCCTTATAGAGCTCAATTTTGCTTTCCCTTGTCACATTGTGATACAATCTCACTCCAAATTCATCCTACCTTCCATCATAATTATCGGCCATCCCACACACACCTAAAAATCTGCATTGTCGTCACCCTTTACATTAAAAAAAATTCTAGCCCTTTAACTCATATTGTCACGAGTCTTACCTATGAGTGCAGTCTATTTTGTGTTGTTTATATACCCTGTGGTACTTTGGGAGTCCCGTTTGAGCTCTTTACTAAAGTTGGACGAGTTAGCATCAGATTCTACTAAGGAATTGAGACAGAGATATTGCAGTTGATATTAAAAAAAAGGGCGATGAGTTGTTCGTATTGTTCATTCCAGCCTTATTTTTCTTGATTAATTGTATTATTTAGATCTTGTTTATTTAGAGCTGAATAGCAAGTAAAAAAAATTGTTCTTATCTTGATGTTCACTTCGAGTTCTTTTGTTAGAGATTGTTCATTGATCTTAGTTAGGTTGTGAACAAGCTGATTGTAGATTGAAAAAAAAAACAGCTTTGTTTCCTTGAGTTCAGTTCGGTATTACTCTTCTAGTGTGATATAGTTACTATTTACATTGAGTTGAGTTATATTGCAGATAAAAAAAATGTGAAAAAAAATCTAATCAGTTTATAGTTGTTATTCACGTCGTGTTCTTTCTTAGCGTTTTGTTGCTGTTCGTGTTGAGTTGTAATACAGTTAAAAAAAGAGTGGAAACAAACGAGAGAAAAGTGAGGATTGTGAGGTCCTTTTATTTCTTTTCGTTATTTCTTTGTGCACGCTACTATGAATTCAAACAGTACACTCAGCCCGTTTCCCACCTAGGATGCGACGGAGTCTTGTGAAGTATTGTCCGAAAGCATGAAAAATCGTACACAATCAATATTGGACAAGCTGGATTTAATGGTCAAGTTAGTGGATTAGTTTGCGTAGCGCTACACCCAAAACGCCCCACAGTCTAGTTGTAGGCCACCCGTTGCAAGACCTTTATGCATTATTCTCACTTGTTGGTAATGGTTTTGACATATGGGCAAATCTATGTTTGAAGACATCAAATCACGACTTGTGTGAGTTGAAAATATGTCCTTACTTTTTGAGAGAAATTGAGCGAACCTTGGTGAGGTAGGATTGAGTTGCACATTTTTTACTTGAATGAAGAGCATGTGTACATTTCATGAAACAAGAGAATGGTTAGTGGATTGTGGTTGGTTGTGTTGTAATCCTAACTATGAGTGGTTTCAGTTGAAGGCAGCTGATGCTTGACTTGTTTTCGTTGTCTTTTGTTTTGAGTCTGTTTTCTATTTAGATATGCTCAAGGATGAGCATTGTCTAAGTGTGGGGGGGGTTTGATTGGGCTATTTTTGCATATGTATTTTGGGCCATTTTGGCTATTATTTTGGTGTATTAATTGCCTTAAGATCATGTTTTGTGGAAGAAAGTGGGTTTTGTGATTGATTGCAGGTCATTAACACAAATGTGAAGGATTTGGCCAAGATCGTGGAGATTTTGCAGCCAAGATGAGTGAAGCAAATCTGGAAGAGTCTGGGAAGCACGCAGTATGGCATACTAACCAGAAGGGATACCGAGATAACAGCTACTGGTCCTTTTGCGCGCGGAATTGGGTTGGAGCGCGCGGATTTATTCGGTTCTTGGGCCTGAATGCGAGTTGCTGCTCTTTTATTGCTTTTGGACTCTATATTTATCTTTTTCCTAGTTTGATTAGGTTTAGGATTCTATTTCCTTAATTAAAGATTTGTATTTAAGGAAGTTTAGATGGAGTAGAAAACATACCAGATTCACTCCACACACATCAGAGATGTGTTCTTCGACAGATTTTTCATTATTTCTAGTTCATTATTTTCATCGCTATTGCTCAGACAATTATTGTAGTTCAAATCCAGTTATAAATTCAAGCTAAGCTCACTTCATTCCGGTGAAGATTAACGAAGCCCGGACATAATTATACTGTGAGATGTAATTGCTCATTCTATTTTAATTAATTGCATGTATATGTGATTCTCGGTGTTTAAAGTCATTAATTGCTTCGACCCTGCTAGGTAGTTGCAAATATTTAGTAGATTGAAATTAATTAGTATCCAATTAAATCGGCCATCCGTAATTGTGGTTTAGGTTTAATTAGTGGTACATCGATTCTTTAGAATCAAGGGAAGAGCAATCTTAATTTGACAATCATGTGTCAGAGTTTGTTAGTTTTGAATCGAGTTTCTCTAGTGCCTAAAGTTGTCGGCTCATTAAACCTATAGAGTGTCTCTTACGGTTGTCAGTCGATTGGGAAAATAATTGGTGAAGTGTCTTCCTGATTATCGAGAAATTAAGGAGAAATTAGGCCGCGTCAGAAGTGTCTTCGGTGGCTAAAACTGGTTTGCATGCATTAAGTGGAAATATATTTACATCAAAGATCGGTATAGTTAAGCTAGGGTGGAGTTAATTGGAAACCGGAATACCTTTTATAATCTATTAAGAATCACTCTTTGTTTTATTGCTTATTTTTTTCATTTTTACATTATAACAACAAAATTCATGTGGGAAAATCTGGTTGTTGCAAACTGAAAGTGTGGATTAATTCTCACCGGTCCTTTAGGAGACGATCTTCCTCACCACTGTTCTGGGTAGTGTGGGCATACCCCTGGTGGTCGGAGTATATTTGGTGTAAAATGACGCACCAACTAACAACATGTTATTTCCAAAACTAGTGTTCATTTGTTGAATATTTTATAAGCTTGTGAGTGAGGGGCATTGTAGCCAAGAAACATCCTCTCATCAACTTTTGCATTGAAAGCTTTCAGTTGAATCTTGCCATTGTTGTGGATGTAACATTTGCAGCCAAATACTTTAAAGTAAGAGATAGAAGGCTTACGACCCTTCTATAGCTCATAGAGCGTTTTATCATGGGTTGTTGATGTAACCCAGCCAATGAATCTAAGTTAAATCTAGAGGAAACGTAGCGGAAGACTTTAAGATCGAAACACGTTAGAATTAAAAAGGATTCAATCCGGCTCTCTAGGCTAAAAACTCGACTAAAAACAAGAACAAAGACTTGATTATATGGCTGGACTTTAGACTTGATAAATAGACTCCTAGGATACCTAGATAATGACTCAAATAAGCAAAACACAAGAACTAAATAAATAGGAACAAAACAACTTTGGGCAGATTTAGAGATGGACGAAAATAGATGAATTATGGCTAGGGTTAAAGGCTGAACTAGGGAGATGAATCTTACGTGTATAATGTGGAGATGATGATGGTGGCAGATTGGTGATGTGATTTGTACCTTGTCGAACCCATAGATCAGAATCTACGAATGTGATGATTGATACTCCTCGATTGATAGCGATTCCCCCGTGAACTTGAAGAAATCGAAAGAACCTTGAATAAAACCTTAGACTTGCTGGATCTAAAGAGAATGCCTTTGAACCAAAAACAATAAAAGAAAAAAGGTAATCAACCGCTGGATCATGAGGCAATTGAAAATAAACTTCAAATATTAATCAACGTATGAATTAAAAATAACATAAGGTTCTTTTATTTATATTATAGCTATGGACGAAAATAAAGTCTAATAAAAGTCCAACATGGACAAAAATTCTAAGGCAAACAAAAGAGTTCTACCTTGTATAAAATTCTAAACAAGGTAATTCTAGAAAAGATCAAAAATTAAATAAATGAAATTCTAATCTAGATAAAATAAATCCCAACTGGATTTGGGCCTTCAAGATGGCGTGCAGGACTCCTTAATGGGCTACTCAAACTCACCACTTTTATGCCTTGGTCTTCTTGGACTTAAACTTTAACATGTAATCGGTATGCCCATACCGACTACTGCCTTCTAAACTCTCATCATGCTTTAATCTTCTTCATCTTCAATGGACAATATAGCAATCCACTTGGGGCTGCCATGGTGCATTTCTTATTCCTAGGATGGCATGGTCTTATTCTCATCAGTTGTGATGATGGAACTTCTATTCTGAGTATAGCAAGCTATGTTGACTGCTTCGGCCCAGTAATTTTCAGCTATATTGGCATCTGCTATCATTGCTCGAGTTGCTTCCTTAAGCGTGCGATTTTTCCTTTCTGCTACGCCATTCTGTTGAGGAGTCCTTGCAGCTGAGTGCTCATGAGTGATTCCCAGTTCACTCATAAAATTGATCATTTACTTATTGACGAACTCAGTTCCATTATCGGATCTTATCCTTTGAACTGATTTTCCATTGTCAGTCTGTAATCTTTTGATCAATGTTGATAGCTTGGCAAAGGTTTCATCTTTACTTCTCAGGAACTCCACACAGGTGTACCTTGAGTAGTCATCTACTACTACAAGTGGAAACTTCTTACCTTTGGGGGTTGGTGGCTTCACTGGTCCGAACACGTCCATGTGTAGCAGCTGTGGAATATCAGTTGTTCCTTGAGGATGACTTTTGTTCTTGAATGATAACTTCGCTTGCTTCCCTTTTTGGCATGGTCCGCAGACTCTAGCTTTCTTTTAGATTTCCTTGGGAAGCTCCTCAACCAACTCTTTCTTGGCTAGATAGTTGATACTTTTGAAATTGAGGTGATTCAGTTGTCAATGCCATAGCCAGCTTGCTTTAGTTGAGCCTTTTGAGAGAAAGCAAGCTTCACCATAGCCGGTTGACCAGTCAACAACATACATGTTGCCCTTTCTCACTCCAGTCAGGAGTATGGCTCCAGTTGACTTGTCTCTGATGTCACTTGAGCTGTTACTGAAGTAGACTGAGTAACCGTTGTCATAAAGCTGACTGATGCTTAGCAGCTTGTGCTTCAGTCCTTCAACATGTGACACTCCGTTGATGACAACTATCCCTTTGACTACGAACCCTTCTCCAATGGGTCGGCTCTTTGAGTTGTCTCGAAAACTGACTAGTGGTCCTTGAACCTCTTTATAACCGTTGAGATGATTCTTGTCTCCGGTCATATGTTTGGAGCACCCGCTATCCAGATACCAAGTATCTTTGCCCTTTCTCTTGGATAAGATGCTCTTTCCCTGCAAAACAAAAATTAGTTTTTAGGTACCCGCATAATATCGGCTCTTGAGAGGTTAATCAAGTACTTGGGGATCCATATACACCACACTTTTAGCTTTCCATGGTTAAGAGATCCTTCAGAGTTTGATCTCTTGATCAACTTTGGACTCCTTGTAACTCTTCAACTGAGAGTTGGGTCCATTGATCTATACCTCCGATGAGTGTTAGGATAAAATACTTCAACTAATATCCTCTCATCTTGTGACCTTGTTGCTCTTTGTCTTGGCCAGTTTTCATTGGGCCTTTGACCTTGAGCTTTTTGGCCTTTGTGAAATGGCCGTTTTCCAAACCAGTTATAGTTGGGATTGATCTTAGGTTCATCCCTTGAGTTTAAATACTCATTATACTTGGTTGCAAGGTCACTTGGAGTGAACTCCTTCAGAGAGATTGACTTATGTTGTCATGCATAATGTAATCTTGTGTGCATATTTCTCTTAGGATTAGTGGAACTCCTAGGTTGTTGCACATTTGACCTTTGATGATAGGCTTGACTTGAAGAGGTTGCCGCTCTTTGTTGAGCTGAGGGCCTATTTTGAACTAATGGCCTTTTCTGATAGGCTGGCCTTGGGTGAACTATAGGTCTCGATTGAATTGATGACCTGGATTGGGATGATGGCCATTTATCAGAGGTTGGCCTTGAATGAGCTTTTAATTTTGATCGAGCTGAGGATCTGGACTAGTAGGCTAGCCTATTTTGAGTTGGCGGCATTGGCTGAGTTGCAATCCTTTGAAAGACTGACTGTCTTTGAGTTGATTTCCTCGATTGGACAGTTTGATTCCTCAGCTGAGGGTAACTGAGCTGGTCTTGTGAATCATTTCAGGATTCCTATTTCATAGCTCTGCACAATTGCATTTCCTTTCTCCGCGGTAGTGAATCTGCTATACTTTAGCCCTGGACTCCCAGTTTCAACTCTCTGATGACTTAGACTCATCTAGAGTCTAGGATTCCTTTTTGAATTTGAGGGTTAATTCCTATTTTTCAAGGATTTTAAGCTTGAGCTACTCTTTCTCAGCTTCCAGTTCAGCATTTCTCAATCTCAGCTGATCAATTTCAGTTGGCTGAGCTTCAAGGGCTTTTAATCTTTCATTATCAATGCTCAGCTCTTCAACTTTACTTCTAAGCTCATCATTTTCACCCTTCAGTTCAATATGTATGCTTGATACATAAGCTAACTGATCTCCTAGGATTTTCAATTGTTCATCCAGTTCATTCCTAGAGATTGAAGCTTCATAATATATATGATAGAAAAAGGTTATGGAGTCTGTTGTACTAACCTCTTCATCTTCATCGGCCATGAGGTAAAGCAATGCTTCATCATTGGAGCTGTAGCCATCTGATTCGATTTCTGATGGGTAGTCTGAATCGTCTAGCACGACATTTTCGAAATTGGCAATCATTACTTTCCTTTTGAAGAAGCTTCTCCTGACCTTGGCCATTTTGTAGTGTCCTTGCTTCTGGCAGTGGAAACATTCTTCTATGTTTCGATTAGCCACCCTGAATTGTTCAGCAGATCGCTCAGCTGGCTGTTGGATTCTGATTCGACCAACAATACGCGGAAGCAACGATTGAAACACACGTCAACTTATTACAATGATTCAACCCAATATATCTACTATAATAACACCTTAATATGACCTAATAAACTGACGTACACCTCCAAATAAATTCGTACATGAATTTAACAAGAATTAACACAAAAACATTACAAATTAACCCGAAAAACCAGTATAAAGACGCGGACAGAAACCTAGGCAAATGAACAAGGATTACGCTGACATTTTAGGAAAAGGTACAATCATAAAGTCAGGAAAAATATATCCAAAAATAAGCCAAAATGCACTAGTGGTTTGAGAGATGGATTGTTGGTCAAAGTCGGCTATTCTAGGGCTAGTAAATCGGCTATGGCTTAAATATACGACCTGCTAGGTATGGGCTGCTATATGGATGATATAGGTGATGTTATGGAATGAGTATGGAGGCATGGTGGTTGCTGGAATGAAGGTATGTGCGAAGGAGATGACAAAAATGAAAGATAGACTGTGAATCTTACCCGAAATGAACCCCGAATTGACAAGAATCCGAAATTCACCTATGGAGAAATCTTCGTAGCTACCTAACCAGGATACTATTGGATATCCAAATGAGACAGTTGATTTCAAGTTTGAATTCACCAAGATCAAACTCTACGCAAGAACAATTGATTTTTGAGACAAGTTGAGAAAGTGATACGCTGTATTTTCATTCAAACAAGTCTGAGCCATACAATGAATGAAAATCCCCTTAAATGATTACCCTATGAATGAAAATTATAAGTGTTTTGGGTTTGAATTCGTACTGGGCTAATTAAAAACTACTATGTCCAATATCACTTAAACTATCTGTGATAATTGTGCCTGCTAATTAAATAAAATCCACAACTGAAATAATAATCCAATTAAATAAAATAAATAATACTAATGTCTAAAATTAAATAGAAACTATAGATTAAAATCGTGCCCCATTAATTAAATTAAGGGAAACCAATTTTTAATCCAAAGTCACAGATAACTGCTTAGGCGTGATCACGCCTAACGTGTAATCAACTTCTGTACCAACATCTAAGACTTGATCTTCAATTACTTCAATATGGACGATTAGCACTTCCTCTTCACATAATTAACATGGCTTCATCATTCCACTCATCTTGAAAAGAATTCGTCCTTGAATTGGAACCTCCTTGATAAAAAACGAACACGAACTGACTATCAAAGATTTTTGGAATAACTCGCACCAGACACATCTTTAAAATCTTGACTTGAACTTCCAGCTGGTGTTGAACACTTGCTACTCGAATTCCATGGAATACTCCAACTTAGAAACCCAAATTAAATCAGGTGACACATTGATTACCGATGGAACCTCTTCAACAACCTGTAAAATGAAAACATCACAAGAAAATGGTTGGCGAATAACATTAGAACTCGGAAACTCCTCCATGCTTGTTTGTTCAAGTTCTTTATCATCCACAACCAATGCTCCATGGGTGTCATTCTTTCCTTTAGAACAAGGCTGGATCTCCATTAGCTCTTCAACTATATTGGCATCTTCAATTGTGATAGTGATCCCCATATCGGCTTCCTCGACTTCGGCTACTATCTCCTCAGATGTAGCGTCGGTTAAGGGTTGTTCTAATTTGTCTTCACGGGTTTGACATATAGGGCATTGTACGTCACATGCTTGAATTGACGTAACAATGGCCAGCTGAATGGGTGGTGTAGACTGTGTAGGTGGTGTCGGTGTAGTAACGGGTGACTGAATTATGTTCTATAATTGTTCTATGCAATGTTCCATATACTTACATTGTAGATAATAATGTGTGAGAAGTCACACGGTAAGATCATATTATTAGAACCTTGTATTGTATTAAAGAGCTCACGGCTTAGATGGTCCTAAACACACCATCGGTACACCGTAAAATAACTTGATAAGTTAGTTTATCTTGACTAACTCATTATTCTAGTACACTCGTTAGTGTATTGAGGAGGATCACAATAGGATACTATTTTTTCTCTATCTCTGACCCAGTTAGTGAGAGAATAAAGATCCACAGAGTTCGGGTTCTGAACTCATGTGATATTGGTAAACATGTGTGCATTATTTGTTACTTTGATTTATCAATGAGTGAGATCTTTTCGTAGATCAAATTTGATATCTTGGGTAATAACAATGTATACATAGTGTCTCGAGCAGTATGCATGAGCACCATGTCCTAGTGCGCCATGTTGATGATGTTCTCTTAAGGAAACACAAGTTCATGTTGAAACTCTGCAGGTGGAATTTATTCCTTACATGGTAAAGTTTGTGTCGTACTACTTAATGTTTTAGATATTAATTAAGTATAGCTGTCAGAGGCTGACATAATTAATTAATGAACATTATATCATAAACACGGAGAATGACTGGAATAAAGGAGAAAACATATTCGTAAATATATATTAAATTGGTAGGTCAGTTTTACTTCTTTAGTGGGATAAAAGTGAAACTTAATTTATTTAATTATATCATAAGTTTATTGGATATTGGATATTAAATAAATTAGTGGGCCAATTTAATATTCTTCTAGATCCTTTTTGTAGCCCAATTGACTGATAGTGGACTGGATATTGAACTTGAGATAGATGCCCAAACCCAGTAGGGTTTGGAGAAGCAATTCTCGCCCACATCCCTATATAAAAGTGAGGGGGGGGGAAAATTACAGAACTTAAGATCAGCCTCTCTTTGTCTCTCAAAGTTATCCACATATTTCACAAACCTATCTAGTAGATTTCAGCCCACTCTGAATCCAGATACAATCCAGGAATACAACAGAAGATCTTGGAGTAGAATCTGTGTGTGGCCGATTTTGTAGAGATTAGTGGCGCCAATTACGTGTTCATTCAACAGCAAGATTAGTCTTATAATCTTGTCCTCATACCGTCTGACAATTGTAAGTAATTCAGATCTATGTCTTCCGCTTTATTAGATTTGTTTTACATGGTTTTGTGCTTGACGAGATAAACATACATGAGACATAAAAATATGATTTGCATGAACATGGACTAATGAACAACAAATAGATCTTGCGGTGGTTTAATTTGAAAAAACCCCAACAACTGGTATCAGGGCGGGTTTTGGCACTATTCTAGTTTTAATCCTGGGATTATTTTAGACATAATTAAATTTGATGTTAAATTTATTATTATTAAATTTTCAGATTTAATTTTTTGTGTATGTCGATTTTAATGTATTTAAACCTTGGATGTATTTTTTATTTAATTCAAAAAATCCTAGTTTACGATTCATACCAAAGTGGGAGAGATTCATACCAAAGTATGTAGAAATCTCATACGGTCTCCATTAAATCTGATTTAATTGAGAAGTGATGGGCATGCGCGTTGACATAGGTCTTCCTCCATATCAGATGTGTCATATCACAGATTTCTCTAGAAATTGAATCTCCTAAATCGATAGCTGTAGAACACTATTAGAACTAACTAACTCCTCCATCTGGTGCAATTAAATTTGAATAGTGATCTTAGTGCGAAGATAATGGTGTGGACACTTAGATATAATTTATTGATAAACATCCACATGATCGTGGCTTTTCAGTTAGACGATTACATGACCGTATTTGTTATCCGGCTATTAATTTACTTGTTGTAAGGAAACTCAACTGGAGGAAAATTAAAGATTTAACCTATTTAAAAATGAATTTTATAAACTCCCACACTATCGTGGCTTATAAAATACGTTTTTAAAGTGTTGGTGGAAAAGTATATAATTTTTATGAGGTTTACTATTATATACTGTTTATCCTAAAAGTTTTTGTGACTGTACTGCATGTTTTAATTTCAGTTATTTCATATCATCAATGGCACTCCCCAATCTGTCCTCAATCCTTAAAGAAAACAAACTTTTCAGTGAAAACTACAATGACTGGCTTCGTAATCTTAACCTAGTTCTTGTTGCAGAGGGACATAAGTTTGTGCTTGAAGAGGTTTGTCCTCCACAGCCAGATGAGGATTCTGATGAAGCTCAAAAGGTTGCATATGATAAGTGGGTTAGGTCTAATGAGATAGCGCGCCGTTACATTTTAGCATCTATGTCAAGTGTGTTGCAACATCAGCATGAGCCAATAAAAACCGCTTATGATATCATGTACAGCCTTAGACAACTATTCAGTCATTAGAACCGCTCGGCATGCCATTTGGCAATGAAGAAGTTAATGGATGTGAGAATGTCTGACTCCACACCTGTTAGGGATCACATTCTTATGATGATGGGGTATTTATCTGAGATCGAGACCTTGGGTGGAGAGATGGATGGCGATTCTCAAATCGACATTGTTCTTCATAGCTTGTCCTCGAGGTTTGAGCAGTTCAGGCTGAACTTTAATATGATCAAAAGGGAATTCAGCCTAACTGAACTGCTCATGGATCTTCAGGCGGCTGAATTGCTCCAAAAGAGCGATCCTCAGGACCACATAGCTGAGAATGGCCCGTCTTTCTCTGGTGGTAAAAGAAAGAAGAGAAACACAGCTAAAAAGGCTGCAGATGAGGCGCCTAAGGCAAAGAAGACAAAGGTAAAGATTCATCATGAGGAATTCAAGTCTAGGACTAAATACTTCAAGTGCGGCCAACCAGGTCATTGGAAGTTGGCGTGTCCTAACAAGAAGAAGAAGAGAGGTACATCTCACACTCTGGTTGTAGAAACATGTTTAGCAACTTGTTCTACCTAGTCATGGGTAGTAGATACTGGAGCTACTAATCATGTTTGCATGTCTTTACAGGGGTTCCTGGTAAAAAGATAGCTGAGTGAGGATGAGATCACCATCTACATGAGTAATGCTATGAGAGTAGCGGTTGTTGCAGTGGGAGACGTTGTTTTATCTTTCAGTAATGATAGAACTTTGGTATTGAAAGATTGTCTTTATGTGTCTGGTTTTAGGCGAAACTTGATTTCAGTTTCTAAAATGATTATGGATTGATATTTTGTTTCTTTTGGTAACAAAGTAGTTATCTTTAGTGCTAAACATTTTATCTATTCTGGCACATTGGATGGACACCTATACTTTCTTAAACTAATTGAAAACACTACGTAAAGACAATTGTTGAATACATCGATCATAAACCCTAACAAGAGAAAATAACCTTCAGATTTGAATCAAACCTATTTTTGGCATCTAAGGCTAGATCATATTAACCTTAACAGGATACAAAGGCTTGTAAATGATGGACCATTGTCTTCTTTGGTACTGGAATCGTTTCCTTTGTGTGAATCCTGTTTGGAAGGTAAAATGACCAAGCGTCCTTTCCAGTCAAAAGGAAATAGATACGAAGGGCAATTAGATTTGATTCACTCTGACCTGTGCGGCCCTATGTCAGTTCAAGCTTGAGGAGGGTTCTAGTATTTTATCACTCTCATTAATGATTACTCTAGATACGGTTATATCTACCTGTTGCGTCGCAAGTCTGAATGCTTTGAGAAATTTAAAGAGTTTAAGGCGGAAGTGGAGAAACAAACATGCAAAAGTATCAAGTCACTACATTCTGATCGTGGTGGTGAGTACCTCTCAAGTGAATTCAGGGATTACATGGCAGAGAATGGGATTACAGCCCAGTTGACTGCGTCTGGAACGCCACAGCAGAATGGCGTGGCGGAAAGAAGAAATCATACACTATTAGAGATGGTTAGATCGAGGATGAGTTATTCTGATTTGCCCATTTCATTCTGGGGATATGCCCTGGAAACGGTAGCCTATATTCTTAACTTAGTTCCATCAAAATCAGTTTCTACTATGCCCACAGAACTATGGATTGGACGAAAGCTCAGTTTGAACCATATTCGAATTTGGGGTAGCCCAACTCACGTGTTGGACAAGGAAGCTGATAAGCTAGTTTCTCGTAATGATGTAAGGCTGTTCATTGGATATCTTAGAGGAACGAAAGGTGGTTTGTTTTATAGTCTTAAGGATCAGAAGATCATTGTTAGCACCAATGTTCGATTCTTAGAAGAAGACTATGTTATAAACCACAAACCAAGGAGTCAAATCATCCTTGAGGAGTTAAGGGAAGGATCGAATCCTACATCAGTTGTATAAGAAGAGGAACAACCAAACACTGCACAACATGTCACAGAAGTATACGAACTGTCTTGTCGCAGTAGGAGGGTTGTACGCCAACCTGATAGATTCATTGATCTGGGAGAGGCTTCAGATTTCCCAGAGGGACTCAATGAATTGGATCTCAGGACCTATGACAAGGCAATTCGAGATAAAGATGCAAATTCTTGGAAAACTGCGATGGAGTCTGAGATTAGATCTATGGATCGTAATTAAGTCTGGAAACTTGTAGAACCACTAGATGGGGTAAAACCCATTGGCTGTAAGTGGGTCTTCAAGCGCAAGAGAGGATCTGATGGGGAGGTTGAAACCTTCAAGGGAAGATTGGTAGCAAAATGGTATACTCAGAAAGAAGTGATCGATTATGAGGAAACTTTTTTATCGGTAGCCATGCTTAAGTCAATCCGGATTCTGTTGTCTATTTCCGCTCATTTGGATTATGAGATCTGGCAGATGGATGTCAAGACAGCTTTCCTAAATGAAAGTCTTGAGGAAAACATTCACATGAAGCAACCAGAGGGTTTCATTGCTAAAGGCTAAGAGCACTTGGTGTGAAAGCTTAAGAGATCCATTTATGGACTTAAGTAGGCATTGAGATCTTGGAACATCTGATTTGACGAGGTTATCTAGTCATATGGATTCGTGCAAAGTCCGGATGAGAGCTGTGTGTACAAGAAATGTAATGGAAATGTGGTGGCAGTCCTCGTACTTTATGTTGATGACATCTTGCTTATTGGAAACAGTAAGAAGACATTGTCAAACATTAGGGTGTGGTTGTCCGAGCAGTTTGATATGAAGGATCTGGGTGAAGTCAGACATGTCCTTGGCATCAAGATCATTCGAGATCGCTAGAAAATGATGTTATGTCTGTCCCAGGCGACTTATATCGATACGGTGCTAGCTAGGTATGGCATGCAAGATTCCAAGAAAGGTTTTATACCTTAAATGCATAGAATTCATCTATCCAAGGAAATGTGTTCCCAAACACAGTCTGAGATAGATGAAATAAAGAATGTACCATATGCTTCGGCTGTAGGAAGTTTAATGTATGCTATGCGATAAAAAACATTCTCAAGTACTTTAAAAGGACTCGAGACTACATGTTAGTTTTCCACTCTGATAGTCTAGTGCCTTTGGGTTACACGGACTCAAATTTTCAATCCGACAAAGATCAGAGTAAGTCTACCTCGGGCTATGTGTTTACATTAGAAAGTGGTGCCATTACATGGAGGAGCATAAAGCAAGAATGCATTGCGGATTCCACCATGGAAGCCGAGTATGTAGCTTCCTCTGAGGCTGCAAAAGAGGCTATCTGGCTCCGTGGGTTCCTAGTGGGCTTGGGCGTGGTTCTTGATTTGCTTAAGACTATCACGATATACTATGATAACTCTGGTGCAGTGGCAAATTCGAAGGAACCCAGAACCCACAAGGTAAGTAAATACATATAGAGAAAGTACCATCTTATACGAGAAATCGTTAAGAGAGGAGACGTGGCGATGGTCAAGATTGCATCGGAGGACAACCTGGCTGTTCCATTCATGAAGAGCCTGCTGGCTAAGACCTTTGATGGTCACATGGAGAAAATGAGAGTGAGATGCGGACCTGGTGGTGCAGTTTGAGTTAATAGTTTTGATTGGAGAGTTAGCCAGTTAATTTTTATGCTTGAAACACATGCTTCAAGTATAAGTGGGAGATTGTTAGTTTTGTATACTGAAAGACATGTCTTTGTATACTTTTCTAATGATATGATGATATGAAATGAAAGTTATTGCAGTAACTGTTTGCATTTATGGGTCAGATAATATGGTGTGGGGAGTCATACGGTAAGATCATATCATTAGAACCTTGTATTGTATTAAAGAGATCACGGCTTAGATGATCCTGAACACACCATCAGTACACCGTAGAATAATTTGATAAGTTAATTTATCTTGACTAACTGATTATTCTAGTACACTCATTAGTGTATTGAGGAGGATCACGAGAGGATACTATTCTATATCTCTGACCCAGTTAGTGAGAGAATAAAGATCCACAGAGTTTGGGTTCTGAACTCATGTGATATTAGCGAACATATGTGTGCAGTGTTTGTTACTTTGATTTATCAATGGGTGAGATCTTTTCATAGATCAAACTTGATTTCTTGGGTAATAACAATGTATACATAGTGTCTCGAGCAGTATGCATGAGCACCGTGTCCTGGTGCGCCAGGTTGATGATGTTCTCTTGAGGAAACACAAGTTCATGTTGAAACCCTGCAGGTGGAATTTATTCCTTACATGGTAAAACGTGTGTGGTACTACTCAAAGTTTTAGATATTACTTAATTATAGCTGTCAAAGGCTGACATAATTAATTAATGAACATTATATCTTAAACACGGGGAATGGCTAGACTAAAGGAGAAAGCATATTTGTAAATATGTATTAAATTGGTAGGTCAGTTTTACTTCTTTAGTGAAATAAAAGTGAAACTTAATTTTATTTAATTATATCCTAAGTTTATTGGATATTAGATATTAAATAAATTAGTGGGCCAATTTAATATTCTTCTAGATCTCTGTTGTAGCCCAATTGACTGATAGTAGACTGGATATTGTGTTGGGGTTTTTTCGAATTAAACCACCGCAGGATCATTTGGTTGTTCATTAATCCGTGTTCATGCAAATCATAATTTTATGTAACATGCATGTTTATCACAGTCTAATAAAAAAACATGCAAAGTAGATTCGAATCTAATAAAGCGGAAGACATAGAAACGAATCTACTTACAAATCGATAGACGGTCTGTGGACAAGATTAAAGATCTAATCTTGCTGTTGAATGAACTGTAGTTGGCGCCACCTAGCACTCAAAAATTCGACCACCACTGTATTCCACTCCAAGATCTTCTGTTGTATACCCGGACTGTATCTAGATTCAGAGTGGGCTGAAATCTACTAGATAGAATTGTGAAATCTGTGGATAACTTTGAGAGACTAAGAGGGGCTGATTTCCTATGAATAAAATCATCAAATTTCGTGCCCCCCCTCCCCTTATATATAGGGAGGGGCGAAATTTCATGTTCCTGTTGGGGTTTTTTCGAATTAAACCACCGCAGGATCATTTGGTTGTTCATTAATCCGTGTTCATGCAAATCATAATTTTATGTAGCATGCATGTTTATCACAGTCTAACCAAAAAGCATGCAAAGCAGATTCGAATCTAATAAAGCGGAAGACATAGAAACGAATCTACTTACAAATCGATAGACGGTCTGTGGACAAGATTAAAGATCTAATTTTGCTGTTGAATGAACACTGTATGGCGCCACCTAACACCTCAAAAAATCGAGCACCACATATTCTACTCAAAGATCTTCTGTTGTATTCCCGGACTGTATCTAGATTCAGAGTGGGCTGAAATCTACTAGATAGAATTGTGAAATCTGTGGATAACTTTGAGAGACAAAAAGGGGCTGATTTCCTATGAATAAATTCATCAAAATTTCGTGCCCCCCCTCCCCTTATATATAGGGAGGGGCGAAATTTCATGTTCCAACCCTATTGGGTTGGGCCTCTATCTCAAGTTCAATATCCAGTCCACTTTCAGTCAATTGGGATACAACAGGGATCTAGAAGAATATTAAATTGGCCCACTAATTTATTTAATATCCAATATCCAATAAACCTAGGATATAATTAAATAAATTAAGTTTTACTTTTATTCCACTAAAGAAGCAAAACTGACCTACCAATTTAATACATATTTACGAATATGCTTTCTCCTTTAGTCCAGCGATTTCCCGTGGTTAAGATATAATGTTTATTAATTAATTATGTAAGCCTCTGACAGCTATAATTAATTAACATCTAAAACCTTGAGTAGTACCACACAAGCTTTATTCATGTACGGAATAAATTCCACCTGCAGGGTTTCAACATGAACTTGTGGTTCCTCAAGAGAACATCATCAACCTGGCACACCAGGACACAGTGCTCATGCATACTGCTCGAGACATTATGTATACATTGTTATTACCCAAGATATTGAATTCGATCTACGAAATGATCTCACCCATTGATAAATCAAAGTAATAAACAACGCACACATATGCTCGACAATATCACATGAGTTCAGAACCCGAACTCTGTGGATCTTTATTCTCTCAGTAACTGGGTCAGAGACAGAGAATAGTATCCTATCGTGATCCTCCTCAATACACTAACGAGTGTACTAGAATAATCAGTTAGTCAAGATAAACTAACTTATCAGATTATTCTACGGTGTACCGATGGTGTTTTCAGGACCATCTAAGCCGTGAGCACTTTATTACATTACAAGGTTCTAATGATATGATCTTACCGTGTAACTCCCCACACCATATCATCTACAATGTAAGTATATGGAACATTGCATAAAATAATTATAGAACATAATCTAAAGGCAAACAGTGACTGCAATAACTTTCATTTCATATCATCATATCATCAGAAAAGTATACAAAGACAAGTCTTCCAGTATACAAAACTAACAATCTCCCACTTATACTTGAAGCATGTCTTTCAAGCATAATAAATAACTAGCTAACTCTCCAATCAAAACTATCAACTCAAAAGGCATCCCTAGGTCTGCATCTCACTCCCATTTTCTCCACGTGACCATCAAAGGTCTTAGCCGCCAGGCTCTTCGTGAATGGATCAGCCAGGTTGTCCTCCGATGCAATCTTGACCACTGCCACGTCTCCTCTCTTAACAATTTCTCGTATAAGATGGTACTTTCTCTCTATGTATTTACTTGCCTTGTAGGCTCTGGGTTCCTTCGAATTTGCCACTGCACCAGAGTTATCACAGTATATCGTGATAGTCTTAGGCAAATCAGAAACCACGCCCAAGCCCACTAGGAACCCGCGGAGCCAGACAACCTCTTTTGCAGCCTCAGAGGCAGCTACATACTCAGCTTCCATGGTGGAATCCGCAATGCATTTCTGCTTAATGCTCCTCCATGCGATGGCTCCACCTCCTAATGTAAACACATAGCCCGAGGTAGACTTACTCTGATCTTTGTCGGATTGAAAATCTGAGTCTGTGTAACCCAAAGGTACTAGACTATCAGAGCGGAAAACCAACATGTAGTCTCGAGTCCGTTTAAGGTACTTGAGAATGTTTTTGACTGCAGTCCAGTGACCTTGTCCAAGGTTAGACTGATATCTGCTTACCATGCCAACGGCATAGCATATATCAGGCCTAGTGCATAGCATAGCATACATCAAACTTCCCACAGCCGAAGCATATGGTACTTTCTTCATTTCCTCTATCTCAGACTGTGTTTGGGGACGCATTTCCTTAGATAGATGAATTCCATGCCTGTAAGGTATAAAACCTTTCTTGGAATCTTGCATGCCAAATCTAGCTAGCACTGTATCGATATAAGTCACCTGGGACAGACATAACATCCTTTTCTGGCGATCACGAATGATCTTGATGCTAAGGACATGTCCGGCTTCACCCAGATCCTTCATATCGAACTGCTCGGACAACCATACCCTAATGTTTGACAACTCCTTCTTACTGTTTCCAATAAGCAAGATGTCATCAACATAAAGTACGAGGAATGCCACCACGTTTCCGTCACATTTCTTGTACACACAGCTCTCATCCGGACTTTGCACGAATCCATATGACTGGATAACCTCATCAAATCGGATGTTCCAAGACCTTGATGCCTGCTTAAGTCCATAAATGGATCTCTTAAGCTTACACACCATGTGCTCTTGTCCTTTAGCAATGAATCCCTCTGGTTGTTTCATGTGAATGTTTTTCTCAAGACTTCCGTTTAGGAAAGCCGTCTTGACATCCATCTGCCAGATCTCATAATCCAAATGAGCGGCAATAGACAAGAGAATCCGGATTGGCTTAAGCATGGCTACCGGCGAAAAGGTTTCCTCATAATCGATCCCTTCTTTCTGAGTATACCCTTTTTCCACCAATCTAGTTTTTAAGGTTTCAACATTCCCATCAGATCCTCTCTTGCGCTTGTAGACCCACTTACAACTAATGGGTTTTACACCATCTAGTGGTTCTACAAGTTCCCAGACTTGATTGTGATCCATAGATCCAATCTCAGACTCCATTGCAGTTTTCTAAGAATCTGAAGCCTCTCCCAGACCAATGAATCTATCAGGTTGGCGTACAACCCTCCCACTGCGATGAGGCAGTTACTATACTTCTGTGACACGTTGTGCAGTGTTTGGTGGTTCCTCTTCTTGTACAATTGGTGTAGGATTCGATCCACCCCTTAACTCCTCAAGGATGATGTGACTCCTTAGTTTGTGGTTTATGACATAGTCTTCCTCTAAGAATCGAGCATTGGTGCTAACAATGATCTTCCAATCCTTAGGACTATAAAACAAACCACCTTTCGTTCCTCTAGGATATCTAACGAACAGCCTTACATCAGTACGTGGAGCCAGCTTATCAGCTTCCTTGTCCAACACGTGTGCTGGGCTACCCCAAATCCGAATATGGTTCAAACTGGGCTTTCGTCCAGTCCATAGTTCTGTGGGTGTAGCAGGAACTGATTTCGATGGAACCAAGTTAAGAATATAAGCTGCTGTTTCCAGGGCATATCCCCAGAACGAAATAGGCAACTCAGAATAACTCATCATCGATCTAACCATCTCTAACAATGTACGATTCCTTCTTTCCACCACGCCATTCTGCTGTGGCGTTCCAGGCGCAGTCAACTGGGATGTAATCCCACTCTCTACCATATAATCCCTAAATTCTCTTGAGAGGTACTCACCACCACGATCAGAACATAGTGACTTGATACTTCTGTCTGTTCGTTTCTCTGCTTCCGCCTTAAACTCTTTGAATTTTTCAAAGCATTCAGACTTGCGACGTAACAGGTAGATATAACCGTATCTAGAGTAATCATCAATGAGAGTGATGAAATACTCAAACCCTCCTCGAGCCTAAACTGACATAGGGCCGCATAGGTCAGAGTGAATCAAATCTAATAGCCCTTCGGATCTATTTCCTTTTGACTGGAAAGGACGCTTGGTCATTTTACCTTCCAAACAGGATTCACACAAAGGAAACGATTCCAGTACCAAAGAAGACAATGGTCCATCATTTACAATCCTTTGTATCCTCTTAAGGTTAATATGACCTAGCCTTAGATGCCAAAGATAGGTTTGATTCAATTCCGAAGGTTCTTTTCTCTTGTTAGGGTTTGTGATCGATATATTCTACAGTTGTCTTTGCGTAGTGTTTTCAGTTGGTTTAAGAAAGTATAAGTGTCCATCCAATGTGCCAGAACAGATAAAATGTTTACCACTAAAGATAACTACTTTGTTATCAAAAGAAACAGAATATCCATCCATAATCAATTTAGAAACTGAAATCCAGTTTCGCCTAAAACCAGGCACATAAAGACAATCTTTCAAAACCAAAGTTCTATCACTACTGAAAGGTAAAACAACGTCTCCCACTGCAACAGCCGCCACTCTCGTAGCATTGCCCATGTAGACGATGATCTCGTCCTCACTCAGCTGTCTTTTTACCAGGAACCCCTGTAAAGACATGCAAACATGATCAGTAGCTCCAGTATCTACTACCCATGACTGGGTAGAACAAGTTGCTAAACATGTTTCCACAACTAGAGTGTGAGATGTACCTCTCTTCTTCTTCTTGTTAGGACACGCCGCCTTCCAGTGACCTGGTTGGCCGCACTTGAAGCACTTAGTCTTCGACTTGAATTCCTCGGGAGGAATCTTTGCCTTTGGCTTTTTCACCTTAGGCGCCTCATCTGCAGCCTTCTTAGGTGCGTTTCTCTTCTTCCTTTTTCCACCAGAAGAAGACGCTCCTTTTTCAGCTATGTGGGCCTCAGGATTGCTCTTTTAGAGTAATTGAGCTGCCTGAAGATCTATGAGTAGTTCAGTCAGGCTGACATCCCTTTTAATCATGTTAAAATTCAGCCTGAACTGCTCAAACTTCGAAGACAAGCTATGAAGAACAATGTCAATTTGAGAATCGCCATCTAGCTCTCCACCCAAGGTCTCGATCTCAGATAAATACCCCATCATCATGAGAACGTGATCCCTAACAGGTGTGGAGTCAGAAATTCTCGCATCCATTAGTTTCTTCATTGCCAAATGGCGTGCTGAGCGGTTCTGATGACCGAATAGCTGCCTAAGGTTGTACATGATATCATAAGCGGTTTTCATAGGCTCATGCTGATGTTGCAACACACTTGACATAGATGCCAAGATGTAACAGCGCGCTATCTCATTAGACCTAAGCCACTTATCATATGCAACCTTTTGGGCTTTGTCAGAACCCTCATCTGGCGTCTGAGGACAAACCTCTTCAAGCACAAACTTGTGTCCCTCAGCAACAAGAACTAAGTTAAGGTTACGAATCCAGTCATTGTAGTTTTCACCGACAAGTTTGTTTTCTTTGAGGATTGAGGATAGATTGGAGAGTGTCATTGATGATATGAAATAACTGAAATTAAATATGCAGTACAGTCACATAACAAGTTTAGGATAAACAGTATATAATTGAAAGCCTCATAAAAATTATATACTTTTCCACCGACACTTTAAAAACATCTTTTATAAGCCACGATAGTGTGGACGTTTATAAAAAACATCTTTAAATAGGTTAAACCTTTAATTTGCCTCCAGTTGAGTTTCCTTACAACAAGCAAATTAATATCCGGATAATTAACACGGTCATGTAATAGTCTAACTGATAAGCCACGATCGTGTGGACGTTTATCAATAAATTATATCTAAGTGTGCACACCATTATCTTCACACCAAGATCACTACTCGAATTTAACCGCTCCAGATGGAGGAGTCAGTTAGTCCTAATAGTGTTCTACAGCTATCCTTTTAGGAGATTTAATTTCTAGAGAAATCTGTGATATGACACATCCGATATGGAGGAAGACCGATGTCAACGCGCATGCCCATCACTTCTCAATTAAACCAGATTTTAATGGAGACCGTATGAGATTTCTACATACTTTGGTATGAATCTCTCCCACTTAGTTATTTATGTTTGAGGTTTCATTTTATCCCATTATCGAACATGCAAACATCACATAAAATGATAAACATCCATTGCATGCTTCAACATAATAAGCAACAGTAATATTCCAACTATCATGGCTTATATCTCATGTTGATTGATGAGATAAAACTGGAAAGTCAGCTCCGGAACAGGCTAGGAACCGCCGCTCCTTCACCGCGCCTCGCCGAAAATCCTAGCTCCATTTAGGGTTTCGGGACGTGAACCGGTGAACCTTCCTTTTTGGTGCTGAACCACTTTCCTTCTTTTGAGTTGATCTCCGATCTTTATTCAATACAGACTATCTAATCCAAAAGGAAAAATCTAATATTACTAGAATAAAAATTACAACTCAAAAACTCGTCTAACAGCTTTATATCTATTACATTAAAACAACGTAAAATAAAACCTAGACCTAATCCATGGATTTTCTCATGGATTAAAATCACGTAGCCAAACCAGCATACGGCCAACATCCATTCAACATAAACATACATCACATAAAATAAAGGAGCCATGATAGTTGGTAAACCTGCAAACAAACACAGTCTACAAAAACCAACAATCATGTATTATATGATCCACATAAAATAACATATGATATCTATGCATGAATATTAAATAATAATCGAATTTTATAATTAATTAAATTAATTAATTCGATATTATCCACAAGATAAAAATTGGAAATTAAAATAATTATCCACCAATTTTAATCTTTGTTATTTTCGAAAAAAACACTTAAATAAATCTGGAAATTATTAATAATTATCCACCAAATTTATTTAATATTTTCAAGCCATCCTAATTAAATAATAATTGGATATATTGATATAAATCAAAAATCTAATCCAAATATTATCCATAAGAATCTAAATCTTCAAGGATAAAGTTTGGAGATTTGATTCCAATCCAAAATCTTCCAAAACTTATCCAAATTTAAAATCTTATCACAATTGGATTTTGATAATTATTTGTATATATCCCAAAAAATACCTTATCCAATTTTAATCCATAAATTTCGAAAATCACAAGAATAATAAATCTGAAAATTTGATCCACTTCAAATTCTTCCAAATTTAAAATTCTATTTTCAAATCTATCTAAATTAAAATTAGGTAAATTAAGATATACATCAAATAATATCAAATCTAAATCCAACAACCAAATTTTCGATCCACATTAATTAATAAATCTGGAAATTTGATTTTCATCAAAATCTTCTCCAAATTAATTTATTAAAAATCGAAAATTACACTATATTTCACATTTGGAAATTTTGACATTAATCAAAAAACTATTCCAAATTATATAGCTATAGGTTTCCAAATTTTCAAGAATAAAAATCTGGAAATTTTGATCCACTTCAAAAATTACCAAATTTAAAATTCTAATTTCAAACCTATCTAGATTAGAATTAGGAAATCTTTGATATACATCAAAAATCACCAAATCCAAATCTAATCATCATAATTTTCGAACCACACTAGGAAATAAATTTGGAAATTTGATCTTGATCAAAACATCATCCAAACTTAATTCCAAAAGTGCCAAAAATTACTACACCAAATTAGGGAATTTTATACACATCAAAAATCGAAATTTTTGACATCCAAATTTTCGAACCATGTGAAATAAAATCTGAAAATTTGAAGATCATCAAATATCATCCCATATCTTTATTCCACAGTGGCTGAAAATTCATATACCTCAAAACTAGAATTTTCGATTTTTACATCTCAAATTCTTCCAAGTTTTGAATACCATAAAATCGAAACACATGTCAATTAAATCTGAAAATTTAAACACCATAAATTTATCATCAAATTTAATATGTAGTTCGAAATTTATGCTTGGATTAATCCTAGAACAGTGCCAAAACCCGCTCTGATACCAGTTGTTGGGGTTTTTTCGAATTAAACCACCGCAGGATCATTTGGTTGTTCATTAATCCGTGTTCATGCAAATCATAATTTTATGTAACATGCATGTTTATCACAATCTAACCAAAAAGCATGCAAAGCAGATTCGAATCTAATAAAGCGGAAGACATAGAAACGAATCTACTTACAAATCGATAGACGGTCTGTGGACAAGATTAAAGATCTAATCTTGCTGTTGAATGAACACTGTATGGCGCCACCTAACACCTCAAAAAATCGAGCACCACAGATTCTACTCCAAGATCTTCTGTTGTATTCTCGGACTGTATCTACATTCAGAGTGGACTGAAATCTACTAGATAGAATTGTGAAATCTGTGGATAACTTTGAGAGACAAAGAGGGGCTGATTTCCTATGAATAAATTCATCAAAATTTCGTGCACCCCTCCCCTTATATATAGGGAGGGGCGAAATTTCATGTTCTAGCCCTATTGGGTTGGGCCTCTATCTCAAGTTCAATATCCAGTCCACTTTCAGTCAACTGGGCTACAACAGGGATCTAGAAGAATATTAAATTGGCCCACTAATTTATTTAATATCCAATATCCAATAAACCTAGGATATAATTAAATAAAATAAGTTTTACTTTTATTCCACTAAAGAAGCAAAACTGACCTACCAATTTAATACATATTTACGAATATGCTTTCTCTTTTAGTCCAGCCATTCCCCGTGTTTGAGATATAATGTTCATTAATTAATTATGTAAGCCTCTGACAGCTATAATTAATTAACATCTAAAACCTTGAGTAGTACCACACAAGCTTTATTCATGTACGGAATAAATTTCACCTGCAGGGTTTCAACATGAACTTGTGCTTCCTCAAGAGAACATCATCAACCTGGCACACCAGGACACAGTGCTCATGCATACTGCTCGAGACATTATGTATACATTGTTATTACCCAAGATATCGAATTCGATCTATGAAAAGATCTCACCCATTGATAAATCAAAGTAATAAACAACGCACACATATGCTCGTCAATATCACATGAGTTCAGAACCCGAACTCTGTGGATCTTTATTCTTTCAGTAACTGGGTCAGAGACAGAGAATAGTATCCTATCGTGATCCTCCTCAATACATTAACGAGTGTACTAGAATAATCAGTTAGTCAAGATAAACTAACTTATCAGATTATTCTACGGTGTAACGATGGTGTGTTCAGGACCATCTAAGTCGTGAGCTCTTTAATACATTACAAGGTTCTAATGATATGATCTTACCGTGTAACTCCCCACACCATATCATCTACAATGTAAGTATATGGAACATTGCATAAAATAATTATAGAACATAATCTAAATGCAAACAGTGACTGCAATAACTTTCATTTCATATCATCATATCATCAGAAAAAGTATACAAAGACAAGTCTTCCAGTATACAAAACTAACAGTTCCAGCCCTAATGGGCTTGGGCCTCTATCTCAAGTTCAATATCCAGTCCACTATCAGTCAATTGGGCTACAACAGGGATCTAGAAGAATATTAATTTGGCCCACTAATTTATTTAATATCCAATATCCAATAAACCTAGGATATAATTAAATAAATTAAGTTTTACTTTTATTCCACTAAAGAAGCAAAACTGACCTACCAATTTAATACATATTTACGAATATGCTTTCTCCTTTAGTCCAGCGATTTCCCGTGTTTAAGATATAATGTTTATTAATTAATTATGTAAGCCTCTGACAGCTATAATTAATTAACATCTAAAACCTTGAGTAGTACCAAACAAGCTTTATTCATGTACGGAATAAATTCCACCTGCAGGGTTTCAACATGAACTTGTGCTTCCTCAAGAGAACATCATCAACCTGGCGCACCAGGACACAGTGCTCATGCATACTGCTCGAGACATCATGTATACATTGTTATTACCCAAGATATCGAATTCGATCTACGAAAAGATCTCACCCATTGATAAATCAAAGTAATAAACAACACACACATATGCTCGCCAATATCACATGAGTTCAGAACCCGAACTCTGTGGATCTTTATTCTCTCCGTAACTGGGTCAGAGACAGAGAATAGTATCCTATCGTGATCCTCCTCAATACACTAACTAGTGTACTAGAATAATCAGTTAGTCAAGATAAACTAACTTATCAGATTATTCTACGGTGTACCGATGGTGTGTTCAGGACCATCTAAGCCGTGAGCTCTTTAATACATTACAAGGTTCTAATGATATGATCTTACCGTGTGACTCCCCACACCATATCATCTACAATGTAAGTATATGGAATATTGCATAAAACAATTATAAAACATAAACTAAATGCAAACAGTGACTGCAATAACTTTCATTTCATATCATCATATCATCAGAAAAGTATACAAAGACAAGTCTTCCAGTATACAAAACTAACAATCTCCCACTTATACTTGAAGCATGTCTTTCAAGCCTAATAAATAACTAGCTAACTCTCCAATCAAAAATATCAACTCAAAAAGCATCCCTAGGTCTGCATATCACTCCCATTTTCTCCACGTGACCATCAAAGGTTTTAGCCGCCAGGCTCTTCGTGAATGGATCAGCCAGGATGTCCTCCGATGCAATCTTGACCACTGCCACGTCTTCTCTTTTAACGATTTCTCGTATAAAATGGTACTTTCTCTCTATGTGTTCACTTGCCTTGTGGGCTCTGGGTTCCTTCGAACTTACCACTGCATATCGTGATAGTCTTAGGCAAATCAGAAACCACGCCCAAGGCCACTAGGAACCCGCGGAGCCAGACAGCCTCTTTTGAAGCCTCAGAGGCAGCTACATACTCAACTTCCATGGTGGAATCCGCAATGCATTTCTGCTTAATGCTCCTCCATGCGATGGCTCCACCTCCTAATGTAAACACATAGCCCGAGGTAGACTTACTCTGATCTTTGTCGGATTGAAAATCTGAGTCCGTGTAACCCAAAGGTACTAGACTATCAGAGCGGAAAACTAACATGTAGTCTCGAGTCCGTTTAAGGTACTTGAGAATGTTTTTGACCGCAGTCCAGTGACCTTGTCCAGGGTTAGACTGATATCTGCTTACCATGCCAACGGCATAGCATATATCAGGCCTAGTGCATAGCATAGCATACATCAAACTTCCCACAGCCGAAGCATATGGTACTTTCTTCATTTCCTCTATCTTAGACTGTGTTTGGGGACACATTTCCTTGGATAGATGAATTCAATGCCTGTAAGGTATAAAACCTTTCTTGGAATCTTGCATGCCAAATCTAGCTAGCACTGTATCGATATAAGTCACCTGGGATAGAGATAACATCCTTTTCTGGCGATCACGAATGATCTTGATGCCAAGGACATGTCCGGCTTCACCCAGATCCTTCATATCGAACTGCTCGGACAGCCACACCCTAATGTTTGATAATGCCTTCTTACTGTTTCCAATAAGCAAGATGTCATCAACATAAAGTACGAGGAATGCCACCACATTTCCGTCACATTTCTTGTACACACAGTTCTCATCCGGACTTTGCACGAATCCATATGACTGGATAACCTCATCAAATCGGATGTTCTAAGACCTCGATGCCTGTTTAAGTCCATAAATGGATCTCTTAAGCTTACACACCAAGTGCTCTTGGCCCTTAGCAATGAATCCCTCTGGTTGTTTCATGTGAATGTTTTCCTCAAGACTTCCGTTAAGGAAAGCCGTCTTGACATCCATCTGCCAGATCTCATAATCCAAATGAACGGCAATAGACAAGAGAATCCGGATTGACTTAAGCATGGCTACCGGTGAAAAGGTTTTCTCATAATCGATCCCTTCTTTCTGAGTATACCCTTTTGCCACCAATCTAGCTTTGAAGCTTTCAACCTTCCCATCAGATCCTCTCTTGCGTTTGTAGACCCACTTACAGCCAATGGGTTTTACCCCATCTAGTGGTTCTACAAGTTCCCAGACTTGATTGTGATCCATAGATCCAATCTCAGACTCCATTGCAGTTTTCCAAGAATCTGCATCTTTATCTCGAATTGCCTCGTCATAGGTCTTGGGATCCAATTCATTGAGACCCTCTGGGAAATCTGAAGCCTCTCCCAGACCAATGAATCTATCAGGTTGGCGTACAACCCTCCCACTGCGACGAGGCAGTTCCTGTACTTCTGTGACACGTTGTGCAGTGTTTGGTGGTTCCTCTTCTTGTACAACCGGTGTAGGATTCGATCCTCCCCTTAACTCCTCAAGGATGATGTGACTCCTTGGTTTATGGTTTATGACATAGTCTTCCTCTAAGAATCGAGCATTGGTGCTAACAATGATCTTCTGATCCTTAGGACTATAAAATAAACCACCTTTCGTTCCTCTAGGATATCCAACGAACAGCCTTACATCAGTACGAGGAGCCAGCTTATCAGCTTCCTTGTCCAACACGTGCGCTGGGCTACCCCAAATCCGAATATGGTTCAAACTGGGCTTTCGTCCAGTCCATAGTTCGTGGGTATAGCAGGAACTGATTTTGATGGAACCAAGTTAAGAATATAAGCTGCTGTTTCCAGGGCATATCCCCAGAATGAAATAGGCAACTCAGAATAACTCATCATCGATCTAACCATCTCTAAGAATGTACGATTCCTTCTTTCCGCCACGCCATTCTGCTATGGTGTTCCAGGCGCAGTCAACTGGAATGTAATCCCAATCTCTACCATGTAATCCCTAAATTCGCTTGAGAGGTACTCGCCACCACAATCGGAACGTAGTGACTTGATACTTCTGCCTGTTCGTTTCTCCACTTCCGCCTTAAACTGTTTGAATTTCTCAAAACATTCAGACTTGCGACGTAACAGGTAGATATAACCATATATAGAGTAATCATCAATGAGAGTGATGAAATACTCGAACCCTCCTCGAGCTTGTACTGACATAGAGCCACATAGGTCAGAGTGAATCAAATCTAATAGCCCTTCGGATCTATTTCCTTTTAACTGGAAAAGACGCTTGGTCATTTTACCTTCCAAACAGGATTCACACAAAGGAAATGATTCCAGTACCAAAGAAGACAATGGTCCATCGTTTACAAGCCTTTGTATCCTCTTAAGGTTAATGTGACCTAGCCTTAGATGCCAAAGATAGGTTTGATTCAATTCCGAAGGTTCTTTTCTCTTGTTAGGGTTTATGATTGATGTATTCAACAGTTGTCTATGCGTAGTGTTTTCAGTTGGTTTAAGAAAGTATAAGTGTCCATCCAATGTGCCAGAACAGATAAAATGTTTACCACTAAAGATAACTACTTTGTTATCAAAAGAAACAGAATATCCATCCATAATCAATTTAGAAACTGAAATCCAGTTTCGCCTAAAACCAGGCACATAAAGAGAATCTTTCAAAACCAAAGTTCTATCACTACTGAAAGGTAAAACAACGTCTCCCACTGCAACAGCCGCCACTCTCGTAGCATTGCCCATGTAGACGGTGATCTCGTCCTCACTCAGCTGTCTTTTTACCAGGAACCCCTGTAAAGACATGCAAACATGATCAGTAGCTCCAGTATCTACTTCCCATGACTGGGTAGAACAAGTTGCTAAACATGTTTCCACAACCAGAGTGTGAGATGTACCTCTCTTCTTCTTCTTGTTAGGACACACCGCCTTCCAGTGACCTGGTTGGCCGCACTTGAAGCACTTAGTCTTCGACTTGAATTCCTCGGGAGGAATCTTTGCCTTTAGTTTCTTCACCTTAGGCGCCTCATCTGCAGCCTTCTTAGGTGCGTTTCTCTTCTTCCTTTTTCCACCAGAAGAAGACGTTCATTTTTCAGCTATGTGGGCCTCAGGATTGCTTTTTTGGAGCAATTCAGCCGCCTGAAGATCTATGAGCAGTTCAGTCAGGCTGACATCCCTTTTAATCATGTTAAAATTCAGCCTGAACTGCTCAAACATCGAAGACAAGCTATGAAGAACAATGTCGATTTGAGAATCGCCATCTAGCTCTCCACCCAAGGTCTCGATCTCAGATAAATACCCCATCATCATAAGAACGTGATCCCTAACAGGTGTGGAGTCAGACATTCTCGCATCCATTAGTTTCTTCATTGCCAAATGGCGTGCCGAGCATTTCTGATGAATAGCTATCTAAGCTTGTACATGATATCATAAGCGGTTTTCATAGGCTCATGCTGATGTTGCAACACACTTGACATAGATGCCAAGATGTAATAGCGCGCTATCTCATTAGACCTAAGCCACTTATCATATGCAACCTTTTGGGCTTCGTCAGAACCCTCATCTGGTGTCTGAGGACAAACCTCTTCAAGCACAAACTTGTGTCCCTCAGCAACAAGAACTAAGTTAAGGTTACGAATCTAGTCATTGTAGTTTTCACCGACAAGTTTGTTTTCTTTGAGGATTGAGGACAGATTGGAGAGGGCCATTGATGATATGAAATAACTGAAATTAAACATGCAGTACAGTCACATAACAAGTTTAGGATAAACAGTATATAATCGAAAGCCTCATAAAAATTATATACTTTTCCACCGATACTTTAAAAATGTCTTTCATTTATGTTTGAGGTTTCATTTTATCCCATTATCGAACATGCAAACAGTAATATTCCAACTATCATGGCTTATATCTCATGTTGATTGATGAGATAAAACTGGAAAGTCAGCTCCGGAAACAGCTAGGAATCGCCGCCCCTTCACCGCGCCTCGCCGAAAATCCTAGCTCCATTTAGGGTTTCGGGACGTGAACCGATGAACCTTCCTTTTTGGTGCTGAACCACTTTCCTTCTTTTGAGTTGATCTCCGATCTTTATTCAATATAGACTATCTATTCCAAAAGAAAAAATCTAATATTGCTAGAATAAAAATTACAACTCAAAAACTCGGTCTAACAGCTTTATATCTATTACATTAAACCAACGTAAAATAAAACCTAGACCTAATCCATGGATTTTCTCATGGATTAAAATCACGTAGTCAAACCGGCATACGACCAACATCCATTCAACATAAACATACATCACATAAAATAAAGGAGCCATGATAGTTGGTAAACCTGCAAACAAACACAGTCTACAAAACCAACAATCATGTATTATATGATCCACATAAAATAACATATGATATCTATGCATGAATATTAAATAATAATCGAATTTTACAATTAATTAAATTAATTAATTCGATATTATCCACAAGATAAAAATTGAAAATTAAAATAATTATCCACCAATTTTAAACTTGTATATTTCAAAAATAATTACAAAATAAATCTGGAAATTATTAATTATTATCCACCAAATTTGTTTAATATTTTCTAACCACCCTAATTAAATAATAATTGGATATATTGATATAAATCAAAAATTTAATCCAAATATTATCCATAAGAATCTAAATCTTTAAGGATAAAGTTTGGAGATTTGATTCCAATCCAAAATCTTCCAAAACTTATCCAAATTTAAAATCTTATTACAATTGGATTTTGATAATTATTCAACTATATCCAAAATCACCTTATCCAATTTAAATCATATAGATTTTCGAAAATTACCAAATAATAAATTTAGAAATTTGATCCACTTCAAATTCTTCCAAATTTAAAATTCTATTTTCAAATCTATCTAGATTAAAATTAGGTAAATTAAGATATACATCAAATAACATTAAACCTTAATCCAAGCACCAAATTTTCGATCAACATTAATAAATAAATCTGGAAATTTGATTTTCATCAAAATCTTCTCCAAATTAATTTATTAAAAATCGAAAATTACACTATATTTCACATTTGGAAATTTTGACATTAATCAAAAAACTATTCCAAATTATATAGCTATAGGTTTTGAAATTTTCAAGAATAAAAATCTGAAAATTTTGATCCACTTCAAAAATTACCAAATTTAAAATTCTAATTTCAAACCTATCTAGATTAGAATTAGGCAATCTTTGATATACATCAAAAATCACCAAATCCAATTCTAACCAACCAAAAATTCGAACCACACCACAAACAAATCTGGAAATTTTGATCTTGATCAAAAATCTATCCAAATTTATTTCCTAGGTATCGAAAATTTTAACACACAAATTAGGGAATTTTTAACACATCAAATTCGAAAATTTGATCTCCAAATTTTCGACCCCTATGAGAATTAAATCTGGAAATTTGAAGAACATTAAATATCATCCCAAATTTAATCCATAGTGACCGAAAATTCAAGTGCCATCAAAACTAGAATTCTTCATTTTTATATCTCAAATTCTTCCAAGTTTTGAACACCATAAAATCGAAATACATAGCCAATTAAATCTGAAAATTTAAACACCATAAATTTATCAACAAATTTAATTATGCAATTCGAATTCATGCCCGGATTAATCCTAGAATAGTGCCAAAACCCGCTCTGATACCAGTTGTTGGGGTTTTTTCGAATTAAACCACCGCAGGATCATTTGGTTGTTTATTAATCCGTGTTCATGCAAATCATAATTTTATGTAACATGCATGTTTATCACAGTCTAATCAAAAAACATGCAAAGCAGATTCGAATCTAATAAAGCGGAAGACATAGAAACGAATCTACTTACAAATCGATAGACGGTCTGTGGACAAGATTAAAGATCTAATCTTGCTGTTGAATGAACTGTAGTTGGCGCCACCTAGCACTCAAAAATTCGACCACCACTGTATTCCACTCCAAGATCTTCTGTTGTATTCCCGGACTGTATCTAGATTCAGAGTGGGCTGAAATCTACTAGATAGAATTGTGAAATCTGTGGATAACTTTGAGAGACTAAGAGGGGCTGATTTCCTATGAATAAAATCATCAAATTTGTTTCCCCCTCCCCTTATATATAGGGAGGGGCGAAATTTCATGTTCCAGCCCTAATGGGCTTGGGCCTCTATCTCAAGTTCAATATCCAGTCCACTATCAGTCAATTGGGCTACAATAGGGATCTAGAAGAATATTAAATTGGCCCACTAATTTATTTAATATCCAATATCCAATAAACCTAGGATATAATTAAATAAATTAAGTTTTACTTTTATTCCACTAAAGAAGTAAAACTGACCTACCAATTTAATACATATTTACGAATATGCTTTCTCCTTTAGTCCAGCCATTCCCCGTGTTTAAGATATAATGTTTATTAATTAATTATGTAAGCCTCTGACAGCTATAATTAATTAACATCTAAAACCTTGAGTGGTACCACACAAGCTTTATTCATGTACGGAATAAATTCCACCTGCAGGGTTTCAACATGAACTTGTGCTTCCTCAAGAGAACATCATCAACCTGGCGCACCAGGACACAGTGCTCATGCATACTGCTCGAGACATCATGTATACATTGTTATTACCCAAGATATCGAATTCGATCTACGAAAAGATCTCACCCATTGATAAATCAAAGTAATAAACAACACACACATATGGTCACCAATATCACATGAGTTCAGAACCCGAACTCTGTGGATCTTTATTCTCTCAGTAACTGGGTCAGAGACAGAGAATAGTATCCTATCGTGATCCTCCTCAATACACTAACTAGTGTACTAGAATAATCAGTTAGTCAAGATAAACTAACTTATCAGATTATTCTACGGTGTACCGATGGTGTGTTCAGGATCATCTAAGCCGTGAGCTCTTTAATACATTACAAGGTTCTAATGATATGATCTTACCGTGTGACTCCCCACACCATATCATCTACAATGTAAGTATATGGAACATTGCATAAAATAATTATAGAACATAATCTAAATGCAAACAGTGACTGCAATAACTTTCATTTCATATCATCATATCATCAGAAAAGTATACAAAGACAAGTCTTCCAGTATACAAAACTAACATATTGAACTTGAGAGAGAGGCCTAAATCCAGTAGGGTTTGGGGAAGCAATTTTTTCCCACCTCCCTATATAAAATGGAGGGGGGGCGAAAATTATAGAACTTAAGATCAGCCTCTCTTTGTCTCTCAAAGTTATCCACAGATTTCACAAACATATCTAGTAGATTTCAGCCCACTCTGAATCTAGATACAGTCCGGGAATACAATAGAAGATCTTGGAGTAGAATCTGTGTGTGGCCAATTTCGTGGAGATTAGTGGCACCAATTACGTGTTCATTTAATAGCAAGATTAGTCATGTAATCTTGTCCTCAGACCGTCTGACAATTATAAGTAATTCGGATCTATGTCTTCCGCTTTTATTAGATTCGTTTTACATGATTTTGTGCTTGACGCAATAAACATGCATGAGACATAAAAACATAATTTGCATGAACATGGATTAATGAACAACCAATAGATCCTGCGGTGGTTTAATTCGAAAAAATCCCAACAATGAGTGTTGAAATAAACCATAGTGGAGCTCAAATTTCACAATTGGTTGGGGCTATTTCTAGACTTGCAGAACAACATGAGAAAGTTCATTCTCAAATGGAGGTGAGCCCATATGAAAGTGTCAATGCTGTGAACTCACAGAATGCCATGGTACAGCCAGTGCCCACAAGATAACAAGATTCTGCAGATGGAGTGCCCATACCGAAAGATGAAGCCATATTCAAGAAATTGATCAAGGTAGAATCCAATGAAGATAGGCATGATATCAGCACCAAACCTATAAAATCCAAACCAAGAATTTACATTTTACCTCCTTTTCCCAGGAGGCTTGCGAATGGTTCTACCAAAGAATAAGAAGGTGTTAGATATTTGAGTGACATCGAGAAGTTATGTAAACCAAAAGAGAGGGGTGACCAAGGATATCTTATTTTCAAGGAACCTGCAGAGAAGGGCACAGCAACAAAGAAACAAGCAGATGCGATCGAAGAGCCCACAAGAGAAAAATTGAAAATTATAAAAAATCTTCCATTTCTTGACGAATTTGGGCAAAATAACAAGGAGGAAAAAACAAAGAAAACTCTGAAAAATTTTCAAAAGGTGGATGGGAATATTCTACTACCTGGGGCCATACACCATGACCTTCATTATGCCCACTCCTGGGAGGAAATGTACACAAAGAAGGTGAGGCACAAAGAAGATGAAAAGTTCCTTACTAGTGAAAATGTGTCTGCCGAGGTTCAGCAAAAAATGCTCGAGAAATGTGTTGATCCTGGTATGTTTGTCATACCATGTGTTATTGGTAAAAGAAGGATTGAATGAGCCATGCTGGACTTGGGTGCATCTATTAACGTAATACCCATCACGATTTACAAAGAATTAAATTTGGGGGCCTCTGAAGAGTACTGGAGTTAAAATATAATTGGCTGACAAGTCTAGAGTATATCCAGAGGGCATAGTTGAGGATGTCCTGATAAAAGTGGGCTAGTTGGTTTTTCCAGCAGACTTTTACGTCCTTGATATGGGGACAATGACATCCAAATCTTCAGTGGTTCTGCTGGGGAGGCCATTTATGAAAACAGCCAGGATGAAGATTGATGTGGACGGGGGCACACTGACTTGTGAATTTGATGGGGTGCTTATAACTTTTAACAGTTTCAATCCCATGAAACAGCCTTGTAATTCAAAGTTGATTGATTATGTCCATACGTATGACCCAGGGATTGAAGAAAAATTACTTGAAATGTTTTTACAAAATCCGATGGAGCAAATAGCTCAGCAGGGCATTATAGCTTACAGTGTGCTTAAAAATTCTGGAGATCAAATTGTGAAAAATGATCAGAATGAGCTTATGCCCACGAGACTTGGAAATGATCTGACAAAGATGGGGTCAATCCAACTCCAAGAACTTGACTGAGATATGGAAAAATTGATGTCATACCCACGACAGTAAATGGGACGCTACTGGGAGGCAACCCAGGTTTTATTTATTTTATTTCATTTTTTAATTTATTTAAATAAAATTTCCAGCTAATTAAACTAGTTTAGGGATAATTTTACGCTTGTTTTGGATAAGATATGTATTTGCAGGTTAAGATAATGAGAGAGAAAGTAAGAAATAAAGAGAATCCCTTGAAAGTAGGGATTTGGAACAGGGCACTCTGAAGAGATGAGGAATCTGTTAACTGAAAGAGCACAACAAGGTGACAGTGCAATTACTGTGATCATAGGGAAGCTAAGTGCATTAAAAATACCTTATTCCAGTTTGATACCCATTTGGAACGTATAGAGAAAGCCCTTATTGCCTACTTTAAATATGTTGGGTTCACCTAACCAGCATCCACAACAGACTGATCCTGGTTCTTTTTGTCTTTTAGATTAGGTTTTTTGTGTTGCTCTTATTGACCCACTTTGTCTAGTGCAAAGAGTGTGGGTGGGGGCATTCCATTTTTTGGTGAGTCTGTTTCGACACTTTGCCTAGTGCAAAGTATGTAGGTGGTTAGATAGTTGAGTCAAGCATGCTTTTGTGAAGTTCGTGTGGCAATTCTATTTGATTTTCAACTTAATTGCTTTACCAAAATTCAGCATGCCACAGTAAGATAGGGATGACGAACGAGTTTAGCATGCCCTGTAAGATTTGAGCCTATATGCCGTATGCCTATTTCACAGCTTTCTTTACTTTATGTGTGATTAACATTCTATCTTTAGGAGTTCTAGAACTTGCCACTGTTCTGCTTGAAGCCTTGAAATTGTTGATGCATATGTAGATGATGTAGGCCATCTTTTGCTTAGCCACCGTGATATAAATTGACCGACCAACAATACAACCTTGCAGCCCTTTTAAGCCTATGAAATGTCCTAACATATTTTTTTGTAAGGCCAGAAAAAGATAGGGGAAATAAAGAAAAAAAAAGAAAAAAGAAAAATATATATATGATAAAAAAAGAGAGAATAAATTCCCCTTAGTCTTAAGTGTTCAGAATGCCCAGTTAAAGAAATATTTATTGTCCGAACAAGACACATAAGGGTAATCGATTAACTAGAAAATTGGGGGTTTGTACAGAAAGAAAGCCCCACCTTGCATGAAATGCCCATTGTAGCCTAAAAAACCCTATTGATACTTATGCATCTATGGTTACTGGAGATTGACAGTAGAACTTTAGCAGGCTTATGGGACGAATAGGTAACAAAAATGCATTGAATTGAGTGTATACACTGAGCCTAAACACTGAGTGAAGAGAGTTTGTGAGGATTACGAAGCTGAACTCATTTTTTTATCTATTTTTGGTGTGCTGGAACTTTGAAATTTTGTTGGAATATTAAAGTTGATGTGCCCACTCTACTTAACAGTTTGCATGCTTATACTTTGAGTCTGTTTCTTTTCTCATTTCTTTTCTTTTGTTTTTATGGACACGTTGCATCCCATGCTTGATGAGAATCATGTCTAAAGTGTTTAGGTGTGATAAGTCTATTTATTTCATATTTTTATGGGTATTTTGTTCATCATAAATGTCATTTTTAGTCTATTTTAAGTCGAAAAGAACTAGGTTGCGGTCAAAGGGCATTTCGGAGGTCGAGCCTAGTGAAAGGGGTATTTTATGCCCAATTATTCATGATTATCTCATCGCTTACATTGTATTCTGAGGCACAGGAAACTTCTCTAGCATCCATCATATATTCGGGAGACAGAATGAGCATATCAGAAATGGATGGAGCTGACTAGATAATGTCGTGCCCACATTGCTCATACAGACTCGACAACAGGCCAGAATGGGCATTCGCGGGCTCGGGATTCTGTTGGAAGCTAGAGGTGTGAAGAATAACTATATATCCGAAGAAGAGTTGGTGATAAGTTGGACTCTTAAGAGGCGTGGCAACTAAGAGATAAGCATAAGACCTCAGTTTTTTGGGAAAACTCTAAATTGGAAATTTAACTACTTAAGCTATTTCTAATTACTGAAAAAAGGAGCTTTGGAAGTCAGAAACACTGCTACAATATTTATTTTCTGCACTTTTATTTCATACGCTGCTTAGGTAGCAAGAATAATCCAATAGGCCTTAAGCCTTTGGAACTTAGGATATGTTTATGTTTCTCATTGTTGGAGTTGAGATTTTTAATTACTAAATTCAGTAAGTTTTCATTTATTTTATGTCTTTAACTTCTGCAATTTTAGTTATGTCTAGTCTGCTTGGCTAGATCTTTATTTTTGGTGTTTGAACAATGGAAATGGTTTAAGTACAAATCTGGACTCGTGAGGCCGAAATGGGCATAGTAATGCATGATAGGTTTCTGTCGATACTTGAACCTATTCCACGTGAGTGTGTGTCTGAAATGCCTAATGTGGCTGATCACTCGTTAGACATAGAGGGCACACCACTATTAATTGAATTGGTGAATTTTGACTGTGTGTTGATTCATATAGTAATAAGAGAATCTATGGGTTGTTGTGGGCAAACGAGAAATCGGTAAACACAATAGATCTGGGTTTATCTAGAGACACAATGCTTCCTATCATTTACATCTCTTAGAGGAACTGGGAGGTGGGTGGTAGGTTAGGGATTTAATCAACAAGGAATCACTTTTAAATCTAAAATGAAAGGATGATACAGGAGATACAGTGAGGAATTCGATCTCCATAACTGGGTGACTTATTTATGTATGAAAATCGGTGTGCCCATGATCGAGCAGTTTTATACTTAAACCAAATTCTAGTTCAAATGCCAGAACCTTTTGTTATTTGATATTGTCTTTAATTTTCTTTTGCAGATTTACTTTCAGTACAGTGACAACATAAAAACCCCATTTTTGATTGGTGACTCGAAGGTGGAATCACATCAGCTCTCTATGGGATTGACCCATACTTACAAGCTAGCTACGCTCGCTGTTGGCATATGAGCAACAGGTACACTTCCGCTGAAAAAGGAAAGGTAGTTGCACAAACTAGCCAAGAAGGTGCTCTATCTAGTTTTGTCCGACCTGCACCAGCCCAACCAATTGAAAAGACCAAAGGCAAGGGAACTGTGAACATCTCTTCAAATCAGCCAAAGCGGTCTGATCAATCCTCCCAACTGAAAGGCTCAGTTCACTTTAAGCCATCAGTTCAGCACAAGAAGCCATCTCATCGAAGGCCACCAGCTCAAAATAGGCAGTCCGCTTATCAACAAAGGCCGCCAGCTCAGCTCAACAGAGGTCATCAGTCTAGCCAAGATCTCCAGCTCATCAGAGACAGTTAGTTCAACATAAATAACCAGTCTATCCAAGGCCCAAAGCTCAGTACAAGCCTAAGATGAACAAAACTGACCGACCAACTGAAGTAAGGAGAAATACTAAGTTTGGACCACAGTCTCATCGAGATAGGGCACTAGTTCAGGAGAGAACTGCACCGTCAGCCTATCTTTATAGATATCCAGTAGGTCAACCTAGAAGATATGTTGACTCAAGAAGGAACATGCATTCAAAGCTATGAACCAAGGACAAACTCCAACTATAACTGGTTTGTAAATTAGCCATACCACAAGAGCGACATAGATCACAGGTACAAGTCAAATGACTTAGCTCAGAGAAGGAGAGCTGAAAAGAGAGTAAAACCAATCAGACGATTAATGTCTGAAAACTCTCTATCTGCTATTAAGCCAAAAGTTTGGTAAATCTGGATCCCTAAACAATTGATTAGCAAAGAAGGACCCGATATCATGCAGGTTCCTGAAAAGTAATCATCTCTCTTACAGGAAAATGGTATCTCATCGAAGAAGAAGACCAAGGAGGTTTTGTACCTAGATAGCGAGTGATCAAAACACATGATGGGAGATATAGAGGATCTAGAAGGTTACAAGGAGTTGAAAGGACCATTAGTCACATTTGGAGACAACTCCAGTAGCCGAACCATTGGAGAAGGGTTCGTGATCAAAGGAAATATGGTAGTCAATGGAGTCTCCCACGTAGAAGGACTGAAGCACAAATTGCTCAGCATCAGTCAATTATGTGAGAAAGGATACACAACTGATTTTAGTCGAAGCTCATGCGACATCAAAGATAAGTCAACTGGAGTGATTATCCTAACTGGAGTAAGGAGAGGTAACATGTATATTGTTGACTGGTCAACCGGTTATGGAGAAGGTTGATTTCTTTCAAAAGGCTCAACTGAAGCAAGCTGGCTATAGCATCGAGGACTCAATCATCTCAACTTCAGAACCATCAACCATCTAGCCAAGAAAGAGCTAGTTGATGGGCTTCCCAAGGATATTTTCAAGAAAACTGATATGTGCGGACCATGCCAGAAAGGAAAGCAAGTGAGGTCATCATTCAAGAAAAAAAGTCATTCTCTAGGGACAACTGCTCCCCTCCAACTGCTACACATGGATCTATTTGGGCCAGTTAGACCACCAACTCCCAAAGAAAAAAGATTAACTCTTGTAGTAGTTGATGACTTCTCGAGATACATATGGGTAGAGTTTTTCAGAAGCAAGGACGAAACCTACTCCAAGCTATCAGCGATGATCAGGAGGCTGCAAACTGAAAGAGAAAGATCAGTTCAATGAATTTGTTCAGACAATGAAACTGAATTTATCAACCAAAAGATCATCAATTTTCTTAGTGAACTGGGAATAACTCATGAGCACTCAGCTGCTAAAACTCCATAGAAAAATGGTGTAGCTGAAAGGAGATATCGCACACTCAAGGAAGTAGCTCGAGCAATGATAGTTGATGCCAATATAGCAGAAGGATACTGGGCCAAAGCAGTCAACACGGTGTGCGACACTCAAAACAGAAGCACTATCGTCAGCGCACATGAGATGACACCTTATGAGCTATATAAGGGTCATAAGCCATCTATTTCATACTTCAAAGTATTTGGCTACAAATGTTATATTCATAACAATGTCAAGAATCAACTGAAAGCATTCAGTGCCACAGCTGATGAGGGAATATTTCTTGGTTACAATTCCCCTTATTCTCAAGCTTACAGAGTCTTAAACAAATGAACACTAGTTGTAGAAATAACTTGTCATGTTGTTTTTGATGAGTTTTCCAATGAGTACATGAGTAAAAAAGTACTTAATACATCAATTCAACTACTACCTAGAAAAAGTGATAACTCGTAAGATTATGTGGATCGCACAGTTCCAGAAGAGTTTGAAGTTGGACTAGAAGATGATGGAAATGTATCCAGCACCAGACCAGCTAAGAGCAATCAAGCCAATGAAGAAACTGATCGTGCTGAGACCTTCAACCCCATAACTAAAGCAGGGGGAAGAATTGATGAAGACGAAGGGCAAACTAAAGAAAAGACATCAAATGATGTAAATGTTGAGGATCCAACTGAAATTCCAGCTAAGGATAGCCTACCCAAATGGCTCAGAAGTCACCCAGCTGACAAGAATGTTGGAGATCCAAGAAGTCGAGTTCAGACCAGAAGTTCAACAGAGCATGCTCTCTTCACATACTTCCTATCTCAAACTGAACCGACAACCATCAATGAAGCTCTTGAAGATGCAGATTGGATAATAGCCATACAAGAAGAGCTGAACCAATTCACAAGAAACGATGTGTGGGTTTTAGAACAAGGCATCATCATAAGGAACAAAGCAAGACTGGTAGCCAAGAGTTACTCACAAAGCGAAATGATCGACTTTGATGAGACGTTTACACCAGTTACAAGATTGGAAGCTATCAGACTATTCCTCACCTACGCTGCTCACAACAATTTCACAGTCTACCAAATGGACATGGAAAGTGCTTTTCTACAAGGGATGCTCAAGGAGGGCGTGTACGTGAAGCAACCACCTGGATTCGAGATTGGAGATCAAGTCTTCAAACTGAAGAAAACACTCTGTGGGCTGAAGCAAGCACCCCGAGCCTGGTATGAAACCCTCACAACATTCTTGCTCAAGAACGGGTTTCAAAACGGAGTCATTCATCGCACTCTATTCAGAATAGAGTGATCATCAGAGATCTCAATCGCTCAAATTTATGTAGATGACATAATATTTGTATCGAAGAGTAAAGATCTATGCACTCGGTTCACACAACTGATGCAGACCGAATTCCAGATGAACATGGTGGGAAAAATGACATTCTTCCTAAAACTCCAAGTAAAATAGCTCCAAGATGGGATATTCATCAGCCAAGCCAAGTATACAAAAGAACTTGTCAAGAAGTTTGGAACTGATAAGGGAAAAACTATCAAGATCCCCATGAATACATCAGTTCAACTGACTCTCGATGAAGGAGGAGAATCAGTTAGCTAAACTCACTTCAGAGACATCATCGGTTCGCTTCTCTACTTCACTGCTAGTCTACCAGACATTTCATATTCAGCCGGCTTATGTGCACGCTTCCAAGCTAATCCGAAGAAGAGTCATCTTGAAGCAGTAAAGAGGATCATCAAGTACTTCAGAGAAACCATAAATCTTGGATTATGGTATGCCAGAGATGACAACTTGAGTCTAACTAGATATTCAGACTCAGACTTTGGTGGATGCAAGATTGATAGGAAGAGTACCAGTAGAACATGTCAGTTTCTTGGTCACAAACTGATATCTTGGTTCAGCAAGAAACAACACTCAGTTGCAACATCGATAACTGAAGCGGAGTATGTAGCTGCTGGAAGCTGTTATGCACAGATGCTCTGGATAAAGCAGCAATTGAAGGATTACAAGGTCAAAACTGATGAAGTACCTATCTTCTGTGACAACAACAGTGCCATTGCTATTTCTCAGAATCTAGTTTTGCATTCAAGAACAAAGCACATTGATATCAGGCACCACTTCATCAGAGATCACATTAAGAAGAAAGACATATGCATCAAACTTCAAACTCACTGCTAACGTTCACCGTAGAAAGTTTAACTTCAAACTCACTGGTGAAGATTTAACGGTCTTCTGCAAAGACTTGTGTCATGACAAGATACTGAGTCAAGCCAACTGCAGACAATTCACCAACTACACACAGTTGTGTGATTTGGTTTTAGTACTGATTGAATCAGCAAAACTGAAGACTTTCGCAGAAAGTGTTCCCACAAGGGTATATCCAGAAGCTGTGGCAGTGTTCTTCCTCAATTCCTCCAGTGAAAAGGATTCTTAGTTGATCAAAACTGAAGTAAGGGGTCTGGAAATCTTGATCACCCCTTCAATCCTAAAGAACATTTTTGGTCTACCAGACGGTGGAGTTAACATTGAACAAATGGAAGTAAACGCTGAGTTCTGCTTCAATAGATAGGCGACAAATCCCATTGAAGAAAGATTCCACATTAATTATTCAACACTCAAATTCTGAAAAGACTTTCAAGTGTTATCAGTCGTGGCCACACATATGATGTTGGGATTGTGCGAAGGTCATAATGAAATGTCAGTGATCAAATACAAGATCTGCAATGCCATCTAGGAGGAGAAGAAAGTAGACTGGTCTATGTACCTCCTCAAACAACTAAAAAAATTTGTAGAAATCGTGGAAGAAAAAACCAAAAGCTCCAATTGCTTCCCTCAAAAGATGTACTACATCAACAAGGTTAGCTGATGAGAATGAGACCATGCCATCTAAGGAAAGAAAAATGCACCATGGCAGCCCTAAGTGGATTGCTATGTTGTCCATTGAAGATGAAGAAGATTAAAGCATGATGAGAGTTTAGAAGGCAGTCGATATAGGCATACCGACTACGTGTTGAAGTTGAAGTCCAAGAAGATCCAAGTAATTAATTGGCGTGATTGGATCAACCCCAAAGATGATTAAAGACGCCAATGCTGAAGCCCAAGTCCAGTTATAATTAATTTATCTAGATTAGATTTTTATTTATTTAATTTTTCGTCTTTTCTAGTACTACCTTGTTTAGAATTTTATATAAGGTAGAACTCTTGTTTTTACTTAGTAATTTTCATCCATAATGGACATAGATTAGGTTTGTTATTTTCATCCATTAGCCTAGTATAAATAGGAGAACATTATGTTATTTTTGGTTAGACGTTGATTAATATTAGAAGTTTATTTTCAATTGTCTCACGACCTATCGATTGATCACCTTTTAAACTTTTGTTATTTTTTTGTTCAAAAGTAATATTCTTTAGATCCCGTAAGTCTAAGGTTTTAATTAAGTTTCTTTAGAGTTCTTTAAGATCACGGGGGAATCGCTACCAATCGAGGAGTATCATTCATCACGTTCATGGATTCCAATCTACGGGTTCGACAAGGATCAAATCATTTCACCAGTCTACCATCGTTTATTCATCATCCTTCATCAAACCATAATCGAGCCATCTTCATCCCACAGTCCATCCAATCGTTCGTACCCTTTTATCTATTTATTTGGTTTTGTATTTTTTCTTAGTTGTATCATAATTCTAGGTATCCTAGGATTCTATTTATCGAGTCTAAAGTCCAGCCATATAATCGAGTCTTTGTTCTTGATTTAGTCAAGTTTTTAGTCTAGAGAGTCGGATTGAATCCTTCTTAATTCTGACGTGTTTCGATCTTAAGTCTTCTGCTATGTTTACTCTAGATTTAACTTAGATTCATTGTTTGGGTTACATTATAAATTTAGCATCAGAGCCACGTCAGCTCTGCTGGTCGTGGTTCAATCCGACGTGTCAAGTGTTGCGCTACGTGTCGTCTACATTTCATTTATTTTGCTTTCGTGTTTTGAGTTGTAATTTGATTGTTCATTGAAAAAAAAAAGAGAAAAGAGCAGAGGGTCGAAACCCTACAACACAAAAAAAGAGAGAAATCGTCAAAAAAAAGAAAAAAAAAAGAATCTGCATTGATTTAATTTCGTTTCCTTGTTCTTGTTTAATTGTTTTTAGACTCTTTCTTCCTATAGATAGATATTTTAGGCTATTTAGATTGTGTCCATCTAGGTGAAACACAACCAAATAGATTCTACCTTATCTATTCTTTTCTTACCTTACCTAGCTTATTCTCATCCTAATCCATCTAGACATCACATACACCTTTCGTACCTCATAATTTTCATTCCTAGCACCCTATAGGATCGAAAATTTCATAGCTCTCCCATACACCATCCTGTCCATACACCTGTACACCTAATATATCCGACTTTCTGGTTTTTCATCCTCTCCCTACTATTCCTGCTCCCGAGCTCTGATTTTTCTCCATAATACCATTCCGGAAGCGGAACGATGAGACGAACAAAACTCACTGTTAAGCTATGACATAAGTGTTTTTTGGGCTAAATTCAATAATCTTCAAGGTGAAACTACCTGGTGAATATTTTCTAGTTTCACCGTGACTCTTGTTCGACTAGTCCGAGCCTTTGAGAAGACCAAGAGGAGCTAATCTAAGAGCACGCGAAGTGATCGACACCACCATACCATATTCACACGTGCACTACATACTTGAGAGACATACACAAGTGGTAAAATTCAGAGAGAACATACGAGTGATTGTGAGGAATTGTGAGGTCATATACCTTATTTTTCTTTAACGTTTATTCAAGTGTTTGTAGGTACACATGAAATCAAGAGACGGTTATAACAAGATGCATGACAAGACACCCACATCGCCTAGTACCCCTACAGATACGGCTTCATCAATGCCACAACCGTGGGATGCTCAGTACCACCATCAAGTACTGGAAGATGGCACAACTCGAGCTTATTGCTGCTCAAATTCTTGTACCACTACCAGTTTAAGGCCAGCCTATCCAACTAGAAGGAGCAGCTCGCCAGCCTTAGCGAATGCTAGAGCACCTCAAGTTCAGTGATGCCAACCTCAAGTGTAGTTTAATGATCCCTATGGTCATGGTGCTGAAGAAGATTATGGATACTTTGTAGAGGAATTCGAGGTAGAGTATGATCCATATAAGAGACGTGACCAACTACGTCAGCCCTATAGACATGCAGATCGCTATGCAGATCCTGACAGCCTGCTCAATAACATCAAGATGAGCATTCCAGAGTTTGAAGGCCTTCACGATCCTGATTTGTACTTGGATTGGGAACGTAAGATAGACAAAACTTTCATGTATTATGACTTTCCAGAGATCAAGAAGGTCCAGTTAGCATGCTTGGAGTTTAGAGGCTACGCAGCCTCATGGTGGGAGATGCAGCAGGAGCGATGCCAACGTGAAAGATATCTACCCATCGATACTTGGGAAGAGATGAAGGGATTGATGCATGGCAGGTTCATTCCAGTGCATTATGAGAGAGAGCTCGAGAAGAAGCTCACCCAGATCAAGCAAGGTACACGATCAGTCAAAGAGTACCATAAGGAGCTTGAGACCACCCTGAACCGAGTTAGAAAACAAGAGACCTTAAATGCTACCATCATCAGGTACATTGAAGGCATGAATCCCGACATCACATGTGAAGTTGAACTCAAGAACTTCACATGTATAGAAAAAATGGTGCATTATGTATCAATTGTGGAGAGACAACTTAGAGAAGAACGACGGAGATCGTACCATACTACAGCCCCTACATGCCCCTCATGGAGCTAAGGTACAACATCTTCATCCCCTACTGACCCCACATATAGCCAAGGATAGCCCGATCAGTACGTTCACCGTCCAGACCATTCTGCACCACAGCCAAGCCGTAGACCCGAGTCTGCACCACTTACATAGCCTAGGCCACCTCCTACATAGCTAACACAGTCCACACAGCTATCTAATGCAGCCCCTCCATGAGCCCGTGAAGTTAATGTCACAAATGTCAAGTATGGGGCCACTTTCAAGCCCGATGTCCAAATCGGCGTGTTCTATTCCTTTCTGATAAAAATAAATTGGAATCAGCCTGTAAGGAAGAATTGGAGTAGTAAGATGACGCCACCAAGGAGAAAACTAAGGATGAAGTTGAGACTGAAGACATTGAACCAAAATCAGCAACTGTCAGTCATGTCACGATTCGAAGTTTGAGCATTCTCCAAGATGAAGAGCAAGAACACCAAAGAGAGAGCATTTTCTACACCCGTGCTACAATTCAAGATAAGACTTGCTCCATGATCATTAATAGTGGCATTATGCTTAGCGCCATTAGTCAATACGCAGTCAACAAACTCGACTTGAAGCCAAAGAAGCATCCAAAGCCATACCGACTTCAGTGGCACACGGATAGAGGAGAAATTCGAGTTGTTCGCCAAGTGTGAATTTTTCAATTGATAATTATTCTGACATTTTTTGTGTGATGTTATCTCGATGGTTACAACACACCATTTTTTAGGTCTACCATGGCAGTTTGATCACCATGTTGTAAACGACGAGCATCTAAACACTTACACCATGCAAAACAGGTTCAAAGAAGAGAAGGAGAAACATGCAGCCATTGTTGCCACAAAGAAGGCCGCCGCTGGGCATTCTGCCAAGACAACCGGCAATCAGCCCCTTTCTGCCGCCTCTATCTCTTCAATTCAGTCCCACAGTGATCCTTTACCTCATGATAAAACAGTGGAATCAGCTGCAAATGATGATCAATATCGCAGCCTACTACTTTCTGTCAAAAGAATCGACAGAGCAATCAATCCAGGTATGTCTTTTATACTAATTACTTTTGAGAGCAGTGCTACTAACGTGTTTTCTTTACCTAGTGATGTGCAGCCACAAAGTGAAAAATTCAAGGTTGTGATTGATTCCTGCACGAGCACCGAAGAGACGAAGAAGAAAGAGATACGAGTCCCGTCATGCAAGCAAGAGATGCATATTGAATGGCCTAGAAGAGGACCTGATTTAGTTGGTAAGAATAAGAATTCTTCCACATTTAAGTGTACTAACTTGCTTCCTTTTCCTGCAGTTCACTTCGACGATGATGACGCCATGAATTCGAGGGCGAATTGTTTTCAGCAGGGGGGAATGATGAGAATGAGAACATGCCATCCGCGGAACAAGAAATGCACCATGGAAGCCCCAAGTGGATTGCTATGTTGTCCATTGAAGATGAAGAAGATTAAAGCATGATGAGAGTTTAGAAGGCAGTTGGTATGGCATACCGACTACGTGTTGAAATTAAAGTCCAAGAAGACCCAAGTAATTAATTGGCGTGTTTGGATCAGCCTAAAAGATTATTAAAAATGCCAATTATGAAGCCCAAGTCCAGGTGGAATTAATTTATCTAGATTAGATTTTTATTTATTTAATTTTTGATCCTTTCTAGTATTACCTTGTTTATAATTTTATACAAGGTAGAACTCTTGTTTTTACTTAGTAATTTTCATCCATAATGGACTTAGATTAGGTTTTTTATTTTCATCCATTAGCCTAGTATAAATAGGAGAACATTATTTTATTTTTAGTTAGACATTGATTAATATTTGAAGTTTATTTTCAATTGTTTCACGATCCATCGGTTGATCACCTTTTAAACTTTTGTTGTTTTTTGGTTCAAAAGCAATACTCTTTAGATACAGCAAGTCTAAGGGTTCTTTCGAGTTCTTCAAGATCACGGGGGAATTGCTACCAATCGAGGAGTATCATTCATCGCGTTCATGGATTCGAATCTACGGGTTCGACATGGTACAAATCACTTCACCAATCTGCCATCGTTCATTCATCATCCTTCATCAAACCATAACCGAGCCATCTTGATCCCACAGTCCATCCAATCGTTCATACCTTTTTATCTATTTATTTGGTTTTGTGTTTTGTCTTAGTTATGTCATAATTCTAGGTATCCTAGGATTCTATTTATCGAGTCTAAAGTCCAGCCATATAATCGAGTCTTTGTTCTTGATTTAGTCGAGTTTTTAGTCTAGAGAGTCGGATTGAATCCTTCTTAATTCTGACGTGTTTCGATCTTAAGTCTTCCACTACATTTTCTCTAGATTTAAGTTAGATTCATTGTCTGGGTTACATCATTAGCTTCATTTTAGAAAAACTAATTCCCGATCTGATGGCAGAAGAGACGAATCATCAGCAAGTTGATCCTGATGATTTCATTCCAAAGGTGGAAGAAGTGGCACTCCTTCCACTAACAATCAGAGAGCCACGACTAAGGTAGAAGTTGATCCCAATCACTCCAGTATCAAAAGAAAAAGGGAAAGCTAAGATATTGGAGTCTGTAGTTCAATCAAACTCTGACTCAGATGATATCTTTCTCGCTGTTTAGAGATACATGCCCTCAAAAGAAAGGCAAGACAGCAAAATGGACTCTAGACAACGTCCAGCTGGTCAGAAAGCTGCGACATCAACTCAATCAGAAACGGTTGAGAAACGAGCTGCTGATTATCAGACTGGAGAGCATCAACTAGGTGATGATCACAAGTCTAGAGAGCATCAGCCAACTGTAGACAAGATCCAATTCTGTACTCAGCAAACTAGGTATGTCCGAGTTAATTGGTGGGTTGAGTGGTGGTCGACCCGGCCATGTGTAATTTGTTAAGGACTGGGTCGACTGGCGGGTCGACCCATGCGTAGGCTTTACTAAAACGGCCCGTTCTCATTCGTTTCTCGTCCGATTGAGCCGATTCAATTTACACAACACTTCTAACTCAATTCTCCATTTTGGTATACACTTTAGTCACCATTTAGATTATTTTAGATTAATTTCATCGATTTTCATGGGCTTTGCTCTCTTAAATACAGTCCAAAGGCCCAATTAGTCCCTCATTTAGCCCTCCAAACACATACTTGATCATTTTGTACCAAATGATCATCAAATTCACCACTATTACTACAAAATTCACAAATTCATCAAAAACCCCAAATGATAACATAATGAGCACAAAAGCTATGAAAATCACACAACCTATCAACTTAAACATCATCAATTCATATCCAAAAGTTGTGTAAAATACACAGCTATCAAGTCTAGAATTTTGATTTGAATTTAGATAGTTTATGCTTTTATGAAGGAGCATTCAAGATTTTAACTTGGATAGTTTATGCTCGTATCAAGGAGCTTTCTTGAAATTGGATAGTTGATAGTCATATCAAAGAGATTTCAACTTGAATTTAGACTTGTAGATATTCTATGCTAATGTCAAGGAATCTTGGATTCAAATTTGAACTTCTAGACACTTTATACTCGTGTCAAGAATTTATAGACATTTTATACTCGTATCAAGGAGTCTTCAATTTAAATTTGAATTTTTAGACATTTCTCCAAAGAGGTTAGATAGTTTTTTCTCATTTCTAGGAGTTATATAGATAGTTTAGACTCTTCTCAAGGAGTACTTAACATTTTTTTGAAGAGTTTAGATAGTTTTGGCTCTTATCAAGTAGCTTTTGAAGATAATTTAGACTCTTATCATGGAGTGTAGGAAGATGGTTTAGGCTCTTATCAAAGAGCGCTTGAGCATTTCTTAAAGAATTTAGATAGTTTTGGCTCTTATTAAAGAGTTTTAGAAAATACGTTAGGCTCTTACCAATGAGCTTTTCTCTTTTTCTTTTCATGTATTAGAAGACTTGAATAGGTTTATGGCGAGATTTATAGCCACTTTTTCTTCTTCTTCACTTGGAGATTCTTCAAAAGGTTTGCCCCCATCATTTGTTTCTCGTTCTTCTTCAAAGTTGTGATGTTTTTACATCGATAGTTGTTCAACTCCATTTACAGCCAAGCTTAACTCCATAAAATCGACATCCAAGGATGACTTCTTAACTATTGAAAGGGATACGACAAAGCGACTTAATCTATGGTACCTCCTGGACTTAAAATAGCTTGACTTCAACGTCTCCTGGAAGCTCGGTAGAACACCGACATATCTTCAAACTCTCTTGTAATGACAACTTTCATCTTCATTAATCGGTTTGAAACATGTGACAACTCTGGGCATTGAACGCGACGTGACCTTAAATGTCCTTCTTTTTGAATCAAGGAGTTCTATCGAAGGAAATGAGTCTTCATTTCTTGCAAACGCGATTAGATCTTCAGACAAGACTTCTCTTAAGTTGAAATCTTGCATAGGGATTCCTCGAACTTGCATTAGATCCACACTCTAATAACTAGCCTTTAACTTGACTGCTCCTCTTCTTGTTTCTGGCTTTAACTTCATAACCTCACTCTCGCTTCTGCTATCGGAACCCTTTTAATCTTTTCACGAACATCCTTGCGATAAAAATGTTCTTTCGAACAACTCTACTTAGCTCCTTGAGAGGGAACTTATTCAGTCTAGGTTCTTAAGAGAACCTAAAAGAAATCCTAAAATTCTCCTTAATTAAAACTTTCTATAGTCTATGTTCTAACTATATTCTCTATGCCTCACTTATCCTCTACTTATTCTTAAATCCTTTTCTTATGGGCAGTAGACGAGCCTTTTATCAAAAGAAGATTTTTAAATCAACTTTGCAAACTTTATTGCTCAAAAATTTTGACGATCGAAATTGACCGATATAGTTTGAGTATCTGTAGAAAATAATTTTCTAAAAAGATTTGCTGCTTGCTCGAGTCCTTAATGACTCAAAACTTTTACAAAATAATTAATCTAGAACTTACTTTAATAAGTTCCACTTTAAACTTTGGCAATACCAAAAATTTTATTTCATAAAGAGATAATGTTCGATTTTCAATATCAACTAACCTTGCCTTTGCTCAAAACTTTTCTCCTTTATCCTGTACATTCAAAAAGTTATACCAAATATAATCAAAATAATTTAACTCAATCATACCTTAACTTTGTTGAAGATGCGAGGGTGATGAGGAGCTGGGGATTGCTGATTAATACCTTTGAACAATTCTATATTCACATAAGAGTTCAATCAATTACTTCAAGAAGAGACAGGTCTACAGAGTTGCAAACCTGCTCTGATACCATCTGTAACAGCCCGGTCCCTTAGGCGGTCATTTTTAATGGGGATGAGGTGTTAGGCGTAAAAGTAGAAGAAAATAGGTAGATTAATCAGAAATCCAGGAGGGTGTTTCTAGAATTAAACTAAGTTAGCGTCTCAAAAACTTAGGCAACTTAACTTCATGACTTAGAAGAACTATAGTTTTCAATGAATTAAATAAGTCAAAGGGTTCAATCAAGTCAAAGGAATGCCATATTATGGGTCAATCGAGATTTAAACAGAATCCAATGACAAGCAAATAGGAATTCGACTATCTAAATAAACAAGACCCCTTCGTGGGTTACAACGACAAGGACTCATTAAGAAGTCAGAGTCAGATAAATCATATTTTCCTATTCATAGGACGAATCAAGAAAATAACTTAAGATTAACTGAAAACGAGTAGAATCATGCTTGAATAAAAAAGCCTCTTAGTAGAGGAATGACAATAACAAGCATGCAAGATTTATTCACAAGTCAATTGAGAATGAATAGATACCGAAATACTCAACAAGTATGACTATTCAAATAACTCAGAGTCAATAAAGGCATAAACGGGTATGTCAAAAGAACATGCTTTAACTTTTCAAGACTTTATTACTATTTAGGAATCATAGCATCTAAGACATGCTATTATCAAGAATCAAGTAACATTAATCGAGACTAAATTCTAATATTAGAGTACTTAGCACAAATATAGCAGAAGAACAACATATAACCATATAGAGCAACAACTTGGAACCTCAGACAACCCCACCAGCAGCACATCACTGGCCTCAGCATCTCAACCTGAAAACATTTGAAAAAAAGGGCGTGAGCACTAATGTACTCAGTGGGGTTTTATAAGAAAACTCTTTAATAAACTTTGAAATATCCAATTATAAACTGACGGCATATGGAGAGAAAAACGCAAAAGCCCTCTCCATATCCGTAAAACCTTTTACTTTCTTTTCTGGCTCAAACCTGATGTCTACTGCACCCTTAGATATGCCGTAGGATAAGAGAACAGTTACCTCAAGTATCCTCTAAGTATGCGAGGGGATTACCCAGCAGTCACTCCCATTAATCGAGATTCAACTTTAGTGACACAAAAGTCACAGCATGATAATGCAATTAAACTGTTCTTTGAGCTCGATTACCTACTTACAACAGAAACTATATCCTTCCTTAACTTCATTCCTTACTTAACCTTCCTTCTTTACTTAACCTTCCTAGCAAATACCAAGCCTAGAGCAAACATCTAAGGCTAAATCTTTATTTTAGCATGATCTCGGCTTATAAGGGAATTATAACTACCCTAGAAGGCAATACTTAGCTAAATAAGCTTTAGCAAAATCCAATATTCAAATACGAGAAAATGAACGCGTATAAACATAGATTGCAACCTAAGCAATTCTAAGTATCTCATGCTAGCATAAATAGTACTTAAGCATTTCTAGCATATCTAAACCTGATCGAGAACTCATTAACGTATAACAACTTTCTTTACTTATCAAACTTAAATAACAATTCAACATAATCATGCATAAAACTTTATTCCTTCCTTTCCTTGTACAGAGACTAAACAGGCAGAGCATAAAATACTTTTATTGGATATTTCACCTTTGCCCTATCATGCTTCTAGAGCTTACTAGGTCAAACTTTATACTTGGTTTAGAACCACCCACCTCGATGACGAGTACCTCGATAACAAGCCGAAAAATCCTTCATCAGGCCTCCTCAGGGTTCACCTCCTCTTAGGAAAGTCGATCAATGACTTGAAACCTTATTTGAGATCCTTATAAGACATCGAAATGATATCTAAACCTCGACCCTGAACTATGACTTAAAACGCGAGAATTAAAAGGATTTAGACATCTAAAATTACCGAAAATGGGGATGGAAAATCCGACTAAAACGATCAAGATTCCGGATTATTGGCCACTGCAGGGACGTAGATCTTCGAAAGAGCTTTGATTTGAGTACTCATGGATCTCATGGTTCCAACCGAGTCAAAAGTTATGGCCTCCGGACGGAAATGTACCTAGACAAAGCTGCAGAAGCCTTGCACGGGCCGTGGTAACCTTGCACGGGCCGTGCTAGGTCTTAAGGCGAAGCTAAACATGCCAAACTTTCTGACACGGTCCTTGCTAAGCTAGCACGGTCCGTGCTGACCCTTGCACGGGCAGTGCAAGCTTTGTACTGGCCATGCAAGCCCTTCAGAAAATAATATCGAGAGTTCTGGGCTTCCTTGCACGGGCCGTGCACTCTCACGAACCTTGAAAACTTTCGATCGAAGTGTTGGTCGAGGTGTGACTCGGTCGTATCTCCTTTTCCTCGATGTTTTAAACTCTAAAACAAGGCTGAAAACTTAGCCAAAACTTAGAAACAAACATGCTTTGAATTTGAAAAGAAATCGACATTATAACGACATAAACACGACTATATCTTTAACTAGATGAAACTTTAAATACAGAATTTTAAATACGGAACTTTAAATACAGAACTTTAAATATAGAACATAAATGAAATAAACGAGAAATGAAATAATGAGAGCTATAGTGAAATACGATAATGAAAGACGGAAAAGAAATGCGGAAACGAAAAGAAAAGGGCTTAAATCTGACGTCGACGAAATAGAATGGACGTAGTCGAGTGCGTCGAAGGAAGGTGGCTAACTCAGCATCTCGTCGAGTCGCAATGGCGGCAGAGCCGTCTGCTACAATCCGACGGCACCCCTAGCACCTTCCCCCGAAGCATATCTTCCTTGCCACTCCGCTCGTCGACTCGGAGGTGAACTCACGAAGAGACTCCTCTCGAGTTTTTCTCAGATCTTTGCTATTCTCTCGATTTTTGAGAATGAAGAAGTGATGAATGAGCAAGAAATGTGAAGAGGGGCCTCTCCTATTTATAGGAAAAAGTGTGGCTTCCCTTGGAAGCCATTCCAGTGCAGAAACACTGCTAAAGTTACTCCGGGTTCGGTTAAAAGCTGTTTTATTCGATGTCGAGGTCCAAATGACCTCAGACACAAAATCTGAAAATACTGAGACACTCGTTGGCTTGAGTACTATTGAACCAACTTAACTCAGGATGAAAAACAGGTCGTCAGAAAAAAGACGAGTAAAGATTCCTTTTTTGGAATTACTTTTACTATTCACTCAGACTGACAAATTTTGCTCTCGAGCGTTCGATTGACCTCAGAATTGAAATCCGTGAATGCCAACGGATTTCTTGAATCATTTCCCATAAGAGGGCCCTAATAGAACAAGCATCGGATCAACGAGAAGGATTTCGTAAATTTTCCAAATCACGAACGCACGCAAAAGTTACTATTCATAAATCCTTTAAATACGTTTTTCATCACCGGGACCTCAAACGAGTTCAAATTTAAAATCCGAAAATACCAGCGTACTCCTTGAGTTAAAACCTTTATAGAAAGACCAAAATCGGCCATAACAGAGTTAAGATCAAAATTTCTGAAAATATGATTTTACGAAAATTGACCCCTAAAGTCGTGACTGACAACTTAATTATGATTAAGAATTCTCTAAACCTTATTTGAAAATCTGGAGCGTTACACGCAACTTGGACGAATTCTTACTTTTCTTCAGCTCTAACTTTCTTCAGCAAATGGAGCTGCATCTTCAAATCCTCGACCTCAGCTTCCAAAGCTTTAGTCTTCTCTCTAACTTCTGCTACTACCGAGGATTAAAATATCACGAAATATCATGGATTTTGACATGGCTATATGGATATGGGGGAGAATCTATTTTTTCCCGAGTATCGGTGAAATACCACAATATATCGTAATAAATTATAATATATTGTGATTTTTATTTATATTACTATAATACATTTTCATTTTTTTTAATAATATTTTTTGTGGTCTTCTTTATATCTTCAACATAATTATTTCAGCTTTTGATTTACATAAAATGTGTATGGATGTCAAAATTCTTTGTTTTCAGTTGAATTATTTTAACTACAATTGTTTAAACATTCAAAATGTGTATGGAGGATAAAATGTACATTAACAAAATAATTGGGTCAATGGACATTATCCAATCCAAGCAGTTGAAAGAAATTAAAAATATATCAGTAACATGTATATAATTATATATCCAGAATTACTTTAATGTGATGAGTTGGTACCAATATTGTTTGGAACAAGATGGCATTCTATCTACTATATTTGAATCTTATAGATCCTCATTTTGGTATTAGTTGTACTGATAATCGGGAATTTTGTGCTTCTTTTGACTGCAACTTAGGGCTATTTCAATACCATTTTATAAACCAATTGTATATTTTTGATGTCCAAACCCATATTTAATCCAAGTACAAATTTCAGGTGTGTTATAGAAGAAAACTAAGAATTCGAGGCGCAGGTGCGAGCCACAGCGTGAGCTAGGGAAAGACCCGAGTGCCACGGGCCCAAACTGGTGTATTCAATATTGCAGGCATGAGCTACAGCTCGAACACAGGTATTGGTCACGGGCAAGTCGATGTCAGTTTAGAGAGGGGGAGTAAATAAATTGATATAAAAACTTTTACTTCAAATGCGGAAAGATAAGGGCCCTTGACTCACTTAGTGACTTATCTATGCACAAATCAGTTGAGCACGTTTAGATAGCTTGAGTTCAGATTGTGTGAGCTTGTGTACAGTTCAAAGATATGCAAGTATAAGCAAAACAGTACAACACACAGACGATTTATAGAGGTTTGAAGTCTAAAACTTCTACGTCCTCTCTTCCTTCCGCAGAAGGGCAACTCCACTATATAAATTGAGTTTCTTTACAAATTATACAATGAAGGACAGTTGGTTGAATCGGGTAACTGCTCGCTACCTCAGCGGGTCGACGGCTCACACTTGCAGTCCCTAACTGCTCGCTAGGGAGGTAGGTGTTGTTGATGTCTTTATAAGGTTTTAGATGTCTTTCGATCTTCAAGAGGTTAGTCTTGAACAGGGGATATCAACTGATGTGTTCCTTTAATTGAGCTAGGTAGTTGATTGGTGTATTGCTAGAACTGAGAAGGTTGCTCTGGCTGGATTATCAACAGCTAGCTGAATGCTTTGATTCTGTGGATTCTTCTTCTCAGTTGGACTCTCGCAGATTTATTAAATGCTGAACCTGAGCTGTGTGGGAGAGAGAATGAAAGCTCAGTTGTAAGTATCTTGAATGAAGGTTTCAAGAATAAAAGTCGCGAAAAGTCATTTGAAAACTTTAATTCACTCTTCTTTTATAGAGGAGTGATTTTGTGACCGTTGAGTTCCATTGATCGTTGAAGCTTTTGGTTGAAGTAGTCGTTGCTTTGCCAATCGATCTCTGTTGGATATTTAATTCCAATAGTCGTTACTTTGTCAATCGATCTCTATTGGATATTTAATTTCAGGATCTCTACTGAAGCATTTATTCCAAGATCTTCATGTGAGCATTAACTCCAGGACTCTCTGGCTGGCAGTTCTGAGCTCTAGTTTAGCAAGTTTGAGTTCCAGTTGGCAGCTTTGAGCTTGTCTGCTCAGTTCGGCTATCTCTCTAGTTGGCAGTTCTGAGCTTGTCTACTCAGTTCGACTATCACTCCAGTTGGCAGTTGTAACAGCCCGGTCCCTTAGACAGTCATTTTGATGGGGACGGGGTTGTTGGGCGTAAAAGCCGAAGAAAATAGGTAGATTAATCGAAAATCCAAGGGGTGCTTTTAGAATTAAACTAAGTTAGCGCCGTAAGAACTTAGGCAACTTAACATTATGACTTGGAAGGACTATCATCTTTAACGAATCAAAGGGATCAAAGGATTCAATCGAGTCAAAGGAATGCCAAATCATAGGCCAACCGAAATTTAAATAGAATCCAAAGACAAACAGATAGGAATCTGACTCTATAACTAAATAAGACTTCCTCAAAAGCCACAATGGCTAAGACCCATAAAAAGGTCGGAGTCAAATAAATCATACTGTCCCATTCATAAGACCAAACAAGAAACTAACTCAAAACTTAACTTGAACAAACAGAATCATGCTTGAAATGAAAATCCTCTTCGTAGGTGAACAATAATAACAAGCATGAAAGACTTATTCACAAGTCAACTGAAGATGAATAGATACCAGAATGCTCAACAGGTATGACTATTCAAATAACTCGGAATCAATAAAGGAACAACTGATATATCAAAGAACATGCTTCAAAGACTTTATTGATAACTAGGATTCATAGAATTTAAAACATGATACTATCAAGAATCTAGTTACACATATCAAGACTAAATTCTAACATCAGAGTACTTAGCAGAAACTTAGCGGAAGAAAACATGTAACCATACAGAGCAACAAACTTGAAACCTCAGACAACTCAGACAACCCCACCAGCAACACATCACCGACCTCAGCATCTCAACCTGAAAACATTTGAAAAAGAGGGGGTGAACACTAATGTACTCAGTGGGGTTTTATGGGAAAACTCTTTAATAAACTTTGGAATATCCAATTAATAACTGGCGGCATATGGAGAGAAAAACGCAAAAGCCCTCTCCATACCCGCAAAACCTTTTACTTCCTTTTCTGGCGCCTTTCCTGACTCAAACCTGCTGTCTACTGTACCCTTATGCCTTAGGATGAGAGAGGGAATACCTCAAACATCCTCTGAGTATGCGAGGGGATTACCTAGCAGTGACTCCATTTACTTTCAAATGTTGAACTTTAGTGACACGAAGGTCACAGTATGATAATGCAAATAAACTGTTCTTTGAGCTCGATAACCTGCTTACAACAGAAGCTATATCCTTCCTTAACCTCCTTCCTTACTTAACCTCAACCTTTCTTACTTACTTGACTTAGCTAGCAATACCAAGCCTAGAGCAATCATCTAAAGCTAATTCTTAAATGAGCATGATCTCGGCCTATAAGGGATTTAATGCTACACTAACAAGGCAATCCTTAATCCTTAACTCTATGAGCTTTAACAAAGCATAAACATTCAAATATGAGGAAATGAGCGCGGATAAACATCGATTGCAAATAAAACAATTCTAAACACCTCATGCTAGCATAAACTGTATATAAACAATTCTAGCATATTAAACATACTTGAGAGCTCACTTAACTTGTAACAACTTCATTAACCTTATCCAACTCAAATAACAATTTAACAATATCATGCATATAAATTCCTTTATTCCTTTCTCTTCCTTGTACAGAGACTAAACAGGCAGAGCATAAAATATTTTAATTGGATATTTCCTTGCCTTAACATGCTTCTAGAGCTTAATAGCTCAAACCTTATACTTGGTTTGGAACCACCCACCTCGATGATGAGCATTTTGATAACAAGCGCGTAGACGAAGTAACGAGCCGAAAATCCTTCCTCGGGCCTTCTCGGGGTTCACCTCATCTTTACGAAAGTCGATCAATGACTTGAATCCTTATTCAAGCTCCTAATAAGACATCGAAATGATATCTAAACCCTTGACCCTTAACTATAACTTTAAACATGAGAATTTAAAGATTAAGGCATCCGAAATTACCACAAAAGGGGACGGAAAATCTGATTCGACTGATCGAGATTCCGGACGATCGGCCACTGCTACCTTGTAGACCATCGAAAGAGCTTCGATTTGAGTACTCACGGGCCTCGTAAATCCAACCGAGGCGAAAGTTATGGCCTCCGCACGAAAACGTGCCGGAACTGCCGCCGCAGCCCCGCGCCCGCGGGAGCCCCCGCGACCGCGGGAAACTCCGCGACCGCGCCACCTGGGCAATTTCCGGCGACGGAAACTCCTCCTCCGCTCCTCCATGCTCGAGTCACCGAACAAAAACTACTCGTCTCGGAGGTGCGCTCACGAAGAGCGCTCCTCGCTCGACTTTAGAAATGGAGGTGAAAGAAGTGAGAAATGAGCAAATGGGAATGAAGGGGGGCTCCTCTATTTATAGGGGAAATCCAAGCTTCTCCGAGAAGCTTCTTCAGTGCAACAACACTACTTTAAAAACATCGTGCTCGGTTAAAAGACGTTTTATTCGATGTCGAGGTCCAAATGACCTCAGACACGAAATCCAAAAATACCGGGAGGTTCCTTGGCTTGAGTACTATTGAACCAACTTGATTCGGAATAAAGAACGAGTCATCTTGAAGGAAAATGAGAAAATATTCTCTTTTCAAAAATAAAGTTACTATTCCACACAAGGAACAAATAAAATTCCCGAGCGCTCGATTGACCTCAGAATGAAAATCCGGGAACGCCAACGGATTTCTTGAGAAATTTCCTATAAGTTAGGATTGAAAGAACAAAGCTCGGGTCAACTCACGAGATTTCGCAAATTTCTAACGAACGCGCTCCTACGGAAAAACACTATTCATATCTTCTTTAAACGCATTTTAAATCACCAGGAACTCAAACGACTTCCGATTCAAAATCCGAAAGCACCGGCATGCTCTTTGGGTCAACACCTTTCAAACATGACCAAAATCGACTATAATTGAGCTCGGATCAAAATTCTCAAAAAGACCATTTTACGAAAATAAATCCTAAAATCGCGGCTTAGAACCGAAACATCATAATTATGCTCAAAATTCCTTTTAATATTTCCTAATTAAAATTTAGGAATTACTTAATTGTATTCTGAAAATTCGGGTTGTTACAGCAGTTCTGAGTTTCTTCCTCCAGTTCGACTGATCACAAGCTGTTGAATAGCTTGTCAGTTTGACTGGTCTTTCTTGAGCTTTTCTGTCAAATGTCATTGCTTGTTTTCTCCTACAAGCTGGCTGACTTCAGTTCTGGCCTTTGATTGATTCGTCTCTTAAGTTTGGCTGAAGTTAAGTTTGACCATCAGCTAGATACTTCCAGTCTTCAGTTAAACTGATCTCTTATCAGTTTCTTCAGTCTTGTTGATTTTTCTTTCAGCTCTACTGACTTAGCTGCCAGTTAGTTTTGACTGGTTTCACTCATTTAACCCTTAGTTGGATTGAGTTCTAACTGGTTGGTGTATACTTCCAGCTGGTAGACCATGCTCCAGTTGGGTTGACTCTGGTTTCAGTTAAATTCCTTTTTGAGGCTCTGGATTGGTCAGCTCAGATCTACAGCTTGGATCTTTATCAATTTTTCAGTAATAGTTTTGACATCTCATCAAAACCTCATCTAGGGATTCCTTGATAGTTTTTCTTAACAACAGGCGTTAGTTCGGTTGCGTCCCGTGGCATGACCCATAGTACGACTGGAGGCATGACCGAACCCGCTCACACCTGCTACCCTTTTCACCATTAAGTTGGTGCGAGCTACAGCGTGACAGGCGGCGTGACCGACCCAATCGTGCCCTTATCCATTTTCACAGTTGGATCGGCACGACCTACAGCGCGGGTGAGTGCATGACCGAGCCCGTTTCGTGCCCTGATTCTCTTTTTTGCCGACCCTATCATTTTCCCTTTGAAACCTTTTCCCCCAAATGTAAAAAACTAGAAAATAGCCAAGGTAGAAAGGAGAGAATGAAGAGAAGGGTTTGGCGGATATTGTTCTTGAAGTTCAAAGAGTTGAAGTGGAAAGATCTTGTGGATATTTTGTATATTCTATTGATATAATCTAATCCCTATCTATGTTTTATTTTTAAGTTTGTGATCTCAATATAAATAGCATTAGTAGCTAATATCTTTAGATTTTGGGATATTGGATCCTTTGATTATAGGTGTTTGAGATGAATGTGTGATGAATGTACCTTTCCCTCTTTATTTCTTGTGGATCATGGTGTTGATTTGTGAATGTATTTGGGTGGCCTCCATTTAGATTCATTTTTGTACCTAATGTGAAATGAGAATTACCATTCAATATGTGTGTTTGATTTATGAGACCAGCTACTTGTGTTAGAGATAATGATGAGTATTTGGATTATTGATGGTAATTTGGGACCTAAGAATGCTTTTGTGATTTGTTTACTAGAGATAGTGCTTTTTGCATTTGCCCACATGTTAAGTTGCTTGAGAGAGTACTTATATGTTCTAATGCCCAAATCATGTCAAGAGAGGAGAGTTATGTGATCCATATGGTTGTTGAGAATATCTTCATCAAGGATTTAGCACTCTAGAACCCCCTTTTATTACCATTTAAATCTTTGATTTGAAGTTTTTAACATTCTACACTTAAGAATACAACTTGTGTTATTTGTTGAATTTTGAACAAAACCTTTCTTTGAAATGTTGTTTGTTTAAATAGTGATTGTAACTTGGGCTAGCATTATTTTCATTGTTGAAACTATAACTCTTATTCCTTGAGGTTCGACTCGTATCATTGCTTGCTACATTCGTGTACACTTGCACTTGGCACGATATATTATTTGAGGTATTAAATACTACATCATGTTTTTGGTGCCATTTCCGGGGAATAGATTGTTATGTTTTAAAGTTTATGCAATATTGTTAAAAAGGTTACTTTGCTAGTTTAGACATGTTTATTTTTATTTTTATTTTAAGTGGCTTACCTTGTATCTTTTGATAGGTAGTGTATGCACACTCGGTCTCAAGGAGAGCCACCTATCAATCTTGACTTGGAAATTGAAGCCACGGTTCGCCACAACAACACACGTAGACGGGAGAGAATGGTGGATAATCCTTCACCGGTTCAAGATCCTATAATTGCCCCACTACAAAGGCAATTAGAGGTTATGCGAGGGCAATTGAGAGCCCAAGAGGAGACACAAAATAGACAAGTGGAGGCCCCAATCAGAAATCTTTTTCAACCCGTGTTGAATCAAGAAGTGGCGAATGGCCCACATATTGAAGCCAACAACTTCGAACTCAAGACGTCCCTTATACTAATAATCCAACAACACCCATTCAAAGGGATGATAATGGAGGATCCAAATGAACATATACGTAAATTCCTTAAGTATAGTGGGACTATGAAGGTGAATGGAGTCCCGGATGATGCAATTCGACTTAGGCTCTTTCCTTTTTCCTTGAGCGACAAGGTGGAAACATGGTGGTTGAGTTAAGCCCAAGGATCTTTCCGAACATGGGATGTATCGGTGATGAAGTTCCTTCACAAGTTTTTCCCAACCAGAAAAACTCTCAAACTAAAAGGTGACATCACCATTTTCAAGCAATGGGAAGATGAGAGCATGTATGAGGGATGGGAACGTTTCAGACAAATGCTAAGGAAATGCCCCGAGCATGGGTTTGGAACCGACCACAAAGTATGCATCTTTTATGGTGGATGTAAACCTAAAGTGAGGACACTTATGGATGCGGCCGCGGGAGGTTCTTTACTAGCACGATGCCCGGATGAGGCCATGCAGATTATTGAGAAAATGGCCTCAAATTCATTTCTATGGCCGGTATCTAGGGAGAACGTTCAAATCATAAAGAAAGTTGGATCTACTTCTAGTTCGGATACACTGGATTGTTGGTGGCTCAAATGTCAACTTTGAACTCAAAGATTGAAGCTTTCCCTACTCCAAAACCTAAAACTTCCCAAACCCCATTCGAAGAAGTGAACTATGTCAACCAAGGGGGTTACCAAAACTAATAAAGGCCGTATAGCCAATGATACAAGCCACAATATGGAAATCAATATGGAGGAAACTAAAATTTTCAAAATATGGAGCAACACCCTAATTCCTCTTATGGAAATCTGAACAGCGATATTGTTCCACCTTTTTTGTGACCAATGCTGTGATTGATGAAGAAAAGAAACCAAAAATGGAAGATTTATTGATGGCATTTATAGGTAAGACGGAAAAGTACATGGCTGATTCACAAGTCCGTATGGGGAAGTTGGAAATGAATTTCGGAGCTATTGGCATTCAAGTAAATCAACTGGCGAAGCAGATGAGCCAATTAGCAATGATTATTGGTAATCAACACCAACAAGGAAAATTTCTGAGCAATACAACCGTCAACCCAAAATATCAATGCAAGGCTATCACTTTGAGGAGTGGAACCACCTACATAGGCCCGCAAATGCCTAAATATGATGAAGATGTTGGTGAAGAAAGCTCAATTTAAAAAGAAAAACAAGATGAATAAAATGAAGAAAGTGAGGAGATCGAGCACTCTAAGGAAAAAGAGACCTTGACAAAAGAAAAGGTGGAATCACCACCTAAAGGAAATGAAGAGCCAAGAGTACACGTACCTTATCCCCAACACCTACAAAAGAAGAAGAACGAGGAACAATTCTCAAGATTCCTCGACATTTTTCAGAAAGTCCAAGTAAATATCCCATTAAGGGAAGCTTTGCAGTAAATCTCATAGAAGAATGTAGTGAACTCATACAAAGAAAGCTCCCCACTAAGACGAAAGACCCCGGAAGTTTCACCATCATGGTTACTATTGGGGATAGCCACATGGGAAAGGCGCTGTGTGATTTCGGAGCAAGCATTAACTTAATGACGTTCTCCTTTTTCTTAAAGTTAAATATTGGAGAAATCAAGCCGACTACCATTTGTTTACAAATGGCCGATCGATCCATGATCTATCCCAAAGAAGTGGTGGAAGATGTGTTGGTTAAAGTCAATGACTTTATCTTCCCGGTCGACTTTGTGGTTTTAGATATGGAGGAGGACAAAGATGTTCCTCTTATTCTTGGATGACCATTCTTGAATACGGGGAAAGCTTTGATTAATGTCAAAAAAGAGGAGTTAACATTGAGAGTTAATGATGAGAAGGTGATTTTTTCTCTCCAAAAGGCTATGAGGCACAAGAAAGAAGATATGCAGTGCGTAGAAGAGTGCAAGGTGCTCGAAATAGTGAACTCTTGCATGGAGTTGGAGCACACCTTAGAACACATCTTGGGTATACGAGATCCACTAGAGATTTGCATTTCTAAATATCTTTTTAATTAATCCTCTGGTGATTTTTATTCTTTAGTTGTTGCTCTTGTTGACACCGTCTCTTTGATAAATTCTTTACAGGAAGAATATTTAAGGAAGTCTAAATTTCTTCCATTAAAGAACGATGAACAAACATCAACTGTGGAGGAGCCAAAGAATGACAAGATGGAGTTAAAGCTACTTCTACCTCACTTAAGGTATGCGTACCTTGAAGATGGTAATAACAAATCAATAATAATTTCTTATTTTTGAAACAATGAGCAACTTGATAAATTGCTAAGGGTGGAGAGGAAATACAAAAGCACTATAGGTTGGTCGATCTCTGATCTTAAAAGGATTAGCCCTTCAATTTGCATGCATAGAATTATTTTAGAAGAAGATTACAAACCGAAAGTGCAACATCAAAGACGATTGAACCCAATTATGCAAAAAGTTGCTAGGAAGGAAGTGTTGAAACTATTAGATGTCGGTATAATTTTTGCAATTTCTGATAGCCAGTGGGTAAGTCCTCCTCAAGTTGCAGCAAAGAAGAGGGGTACGACCCTAGTGGAAAATGAAAATAATGAGATAATAGCTACCAGGTTGGTGACGGGGTGGAGAATGTGCATTGATTATAGGGCTTTGAATGTCTACACTAGGAAAGACCATTTTCCCATACCCTTTATCGATCAAATGCTTGACAGGTTAGCAGGGCATGAATTCTATTGCTTTTTGGATGGATACTTGGGGTACAATTAGATAATGATGGCCCCGAAGATCAAGAAAAAATGGCTTTTACTTATCCATATGGCATTTTTGCATAGAGATGGATGTCTTTCAGGTTGTGTAATGCACCCGCCACCTTTCAAATGTGTATGATGTCTATTTTCCATGGTTTAATTGAAAACATAATGGAAGTGTTCATGGACGATTTCTCCATTTTTTGTGATTCGTTTGATAATTACCTTGATAACTTGTCTCAAGTATTGTAGAGGTGTCAAGACACCAACTTAGTACTTAATTGGGAAAATGTCACTTCATGGTGCGAGATGGAATTGTGTTGGGACACAGGGTATCCCAAGGAGGCCTTGAAGTGGATTGAGCCAAGATTGTAGCCATTGAGAAGCTACCGTCCCTGACTAATGAAAAGGGAGTTAGAACTTTTCTAGGACATGCTGGGTTTTATACGCATTTCATTAAGGATTTTACAAAAATTTCTAAACCTTTATGTCGCCTTCTAGAGAAATATTTTGACTTTCATTTTGATAATGATTGCTTGTAGGCCTTCAAGATCCTGAAGATGGCCCTTATCATAGCACATGTGCTCATTACAGCAGACTAGAGCCAATCATTTGAGGTAATGTGTGATGCAAGTGAAGTAGCAGCGGGAGCCGCTTTGGGCCAAAAGTGGGATAAATTTTTCAAAGTCATCTACTACGGGAGTAAGACCCTAGATCCGGCTCAAACAAACTACACCACCACAGAGAGGGAGCTACTTGCCGTAGTATATGCATTTGACAAATTCATACCTTATCTTATTGGGGTCTGAACTATCGTGCATACCGATCATGCTACTCTAAGGCATCTTTTTTCTAAGAAGGATGCAAAACCATGGCTCATCAGATGGATCTTAATATTTCAGGAGTTTGATGTAGATATTTGGGACATAAAGGGATGTGAAAACGTGCTGGCAGACCACCTCTCTTGCCTTGAGCATGTGAATGATGAAATGGGGTCGACAAGGCCTATTATTGAGCTTTTTCCTGACGAAAGGATTCTAGCAATCAAGTCTCATGTGCCTTAGTTTGCCAACATCATGAACTTCTTGGTGGCAACGGTGAAACCATTGGAGTTGGAGGTTTATCAAAAAAAAATCTTCCACAAGTTGAAGTACTATGTATGGGATGAACCATATCTTTTCCGAAGATGTGCAGATTTGGTGCTAAGGCAATGTGTGCCGGAAGAAGAATGGGAAGAAATCCTAGAAGCATGCCATACTTCTTCTAGTGGAGGACATTTTACCTCCGTTCGGACCGCAAGGAAAGTGTTGCAAAGTGGAATCTATTGGCCATCAATATTCAAAGATTGTGTTGAATACGTGAAGAGATGTGAAAGGTGTCAAAGGACGGGTTCCATTTCAAAAAGGGACGAGATGTCAATGAAAACATAATCGAGGTGGAACTATTTGATGTGTGGGGAATTAATTTCATGGGCCCTTTTGTGACTTCAAATGGTTTCCAATATATCTTGTTGGCCGTTGACTATGTCTCGAGATAGATTAAAACTGTGCCTACCGCTACCAATAATGTAAATGTAGTGTCAAAATTCTTGAAAAAAATATTTTAACACGATTTGGGGCCCCGAGAGCTCTAATCAGCAATGGTGGTCGACACTTTTGTAATAAATGGTTAGCCGCATTGCTTGCCAAGTATGGAGTCCAGCATAACATCACCACAGCCTACCATCCTCAAGCAAATGTGTTAGGAAAAATTATCAAGGTTTTTCTTACAAGGGGTTTTGATGAGATGTCAAAATATGTCAAAATATGAAAAGAGCCTTGAAAGAACTGTAAAGAAATCAAGCAAAAAACTAAAAGATGATCATATAAGTCAAAGCTGTCAAAGCTAACAGATATGATCAATTCTTGTGAATGAAGAGAGAAGAATGGAGAAAAAAGAAGACTGTAGCTTGCTAGAATAATTAGTAAGACAAATTGGAAGTTGCAGGTACCCAAGAGGTAACAACTGCCACCAATCTACAGTGATGAACTGATGGACATACCAGTTCAAGGCCGCCACCAGCTGAAGAGATGTTCCAGCTGAAGAGAACTGAAGTACATACCAGTTCTAGGCTGTCAGCAGCTGAACAGAAGTTCCAGCTGAAGAGAACTGAAGAACATACCAGTTCTAGGCCATCACCAGCTGAAGGGAAGTTCCAGCTGAAGAGAACTGAAGCACATACCAGTTCTAGGCGGTCACCAGCTGAAGAGAAGTTCCAGCTGAAGAGAACTGAAGCACATGCCAGTTCTAGGCAGTCACCAGCTGAAGAGAAGTTCCAGCTGAAGAGAACTGAAGCACATGCCAGTTTTAGGCAGTCACCAGCTGAAGGGAAGTTCCAGCTGAAGAGAACTGAAGCACATACGAGTTCTAGTCCAATACCGGCTAAAGAAATGTTCCAGGCAAAGGAAGATCCTAGCTGAAGAGAATACCAGCTGGAAGAGAAGAACTGAGAGACATACCAGTTCTAGATCATTCTCGACTGAAGAAATACCAGTTGACGAGAACATCAGTTTGAACTGACGAAAATGCCAGTCCATGATGACATCAACTACTGAAGACTGCTAGCCGAAGAGAGGACAATCATGAGCTGAAGAAAGTAGCAGCTCAAGACATTCCAGCTGAAGAAATGTACCACATCTAAAGATCCATCCTGAAGAAAATACCAGCGTAGGACATTCCAATTGAGGGAACATACCAACTGAAGAGAAGACTAAGGTACAAGTTGATAAAAATACCAGCTCAGGAATACCAACTGAAGAATGGAGCTCCAGCTGATGAAGCACTAGTTCGAAGAACCTCTGCTGAAGCCGCATCAGTTCTGAAGTCCAACTGATAAAGCACCAACAATCAAACTGAAGACCAGTCTATGAAAAGTTCAAGCTGAAGGGACACAAGTCCAAGAATACCAACTAAAGAAAACTGGTTCAAACTGCCAGCTGAAGCAGAAGCAAACTGGAGCTCAGAAGGCATTAAGCCCAACCCCAGAAATGCCAGCTGAAGATGATCTCAACTAAAGCTTTTCAAACTGCCAAGGGACACGCAGAATTGACAGAGAAAGGAACTGAAGATTCCAGCTGCTAGAATAAAGCTCAAAACTAAAGATCAAGAAGGGAGCCGCAACTGAAATTCAGATAAGCCGAAGAAGATCTTGAAGTTAATGCAACCGAGATCTTAAAGCAATAGCTCGTCAGAAGAGCAATGGTATCCCAACGGCCCTATTAAATGAAAAGCCTTGCAACTGGATTTTTCATTCATGATCCAATAATGATCACCAGCGGTCACCAACTCATCTATCTTTAAAAGGTGAGCTACCCTAGAGAAGACCATGGGACTTTAGTTAAGTCTTTCCGTGAAGACGTTCGACGAAGCACTAAAGCCTCACGCTCAAAGAACTCATAAATCAAAAGTTCAAACTGATGAGAATGAGCCTTAACGCTCTTCGAGCTAGCTGTTCAAGATTTCCAGCCGGAGCTATTCTCTCAGTCACTATACTTAAGTGATCAACTACCCTAGCTCAGACGCTGACGCGCAAAGGAGCAACCCAGTTGATACCAGTTTCAAGACTGTACTCTTGAAGATCGAGCGAGATCTAAAATCATAAAAAGACAGACAATAGCACCTTATCTCTCTAGCGAGCAGTTGAGGATCGCAAGTGTGAGCTGTCGACCTACCGGCTGAGGAAATTGAGAGTGCAGCTTCCGAGACAGCAACTGTCTTCATTGTGTAACCATAATAAAGGATCTTTACACTTGCATAGTGAATTGCCCTTCTGCGGAAGGAAGAGAGGACGTAGAAGTTGAGCTTCGAATCTCTATAAATTGCTTGTGTGTTCCGCTTTAAATTTCAGTTCAGTTACATGTTTTTAACTACACACTCAGCACGCACACAGCACTCTGAGCTAGCAGATCTTCTCAACTAACGCACGGACTCACAGTGCGAGTCAGGGCACGTCTGAGCTCGCTCGTGCTTGACACAGTAGCAGTCCGAACGGGTTTATAAACCCTCCCCTCTCATTTTTCACTCACTTTTTCACACACATCTTCTCTCCACACTCAAAACACACGCACACCCTCTAAATTTCTTCACTCCAAGCAAGAATCCAAGGTAAAATCTTCCCTCATCTCCTACATTTTCGAGTTACTCATGATTATGCCTATGAATTACATGTAATTTTGAAGATTATTGATTAAAATTGTTAAAATTGCATATTAGGGTTACAATTGGGAGAATTTACTTGGGATGATTTTTTTATTTGATTTTGTTGCTTCTAATTTTTCCTTGAGCATGATTTTGGTACATTGTGGTTGAATTTGTTGAAATTCCAAATTAGTGCTAAAAATTGAGAAAAAGTGATTGGGAAGAATTTATGTTGGTTTTGTTGATCCTAAATTCCTCCTTGAGCATGATAGGCCATTATCTAGAAGGATTGAAGAATTTGAAGATCATTGTTCATAAATTGTTGTGAATAGGCTAAAACTTTCATGTTGTTTGGTTTGTTGTTTTACAATTGAGCCCTCACTTTCTGGTTGTTTTTATTCTTTGCAGGGCATAGCTTGTAAAAGAAACCACATATTAAGTGATGGCTAGACTAATCAGGGGATACGCTTTTAGGAGATAATTCATTGAGGAATTAGATGAAGAAAAATCAAGTGTTGATCTCTTAGAAGTAGAGGAAGACGATGAACAAGAAGATCAAGAACAAGACGAGGAAGAACAAAGGGATGATAAACAAGAAGAAGATGAAGAAGAGGAGTATGTGGAACCTGAAATGCATTTGCCGGAGTTTTCAGATATTAGAGTGGATGACCCCACAAGAGTGGGTTTTTTCTTTCATACACAAGAGGAACAAAATATTTGGGTAAAGGTTTTCAGAACTATTAACATTGTGCCGTCCAAATATTCTTGTGACTCGTGGACTCATGCCATGGGGATCCATGATGATGTTTGGAGGATGTTCACTCGAATTGGATGTGTGAATGCAATGCAAGGACACTGGCTCACGTATCCTGTTTTGGTTAAAGAGTTCTTGTCGACACTCTAAGTCCTCAAACTCCCAAGTTGAGGACCAATCAGATGCACTTTTCATTTGGGAAATCGTGACCAAGAGCTAACTGTGACCTAACTAAATTCAATCTTTCAAAACCCAGCAGATGGCTACTTCCACTACCACACAACTACAAAAATGAGGCATTTCAGAGGCTGATTCTTGATCTTGATAAGAGGATGGTTCAGTATGACTCAGGGTTAGCTAAGGCTTCTCAAATCCAAAATCCGGTCTTCCGCTACCTCTATAGAATTATTTTCTCCATGGTCCTTGCTCGACATGAGAACAGTGGACTTCGTAAAGATGAGCTATACATGCTATGGAGAATGCTCCAAGCAATCTATGTGGATTATGGTGCCCTACTTTTGGACCAATTTAAAAGACAAGTGCAGCCCAAGAAAGGTACCGTGAGTATAAGAGGCATGATTACTCCTATTGCCATGGCCTTGGACATCGATCTGTCCGCCTATTAGCCACTTAAATGACCTCGAGCCCTCAGTTTGGCACATCTTCGGAATGTCCGCATGATCAGCCACAATGCCGCCCCTATTGAGCTCCTTATGAAGGATGGCAGAAAATTTCCACCTCCAAATCTAGCGCTCACATCAGTAACCAATTTTAAGGATCAAAGAAATTGGTTAATGAACACTCCGGAGCACAATGCTTTGATGATTGCTCCAAAACCCATGGGAGTGCATCTCCAAAGAGAAAATGCGCAGTCAAGAGCACTCTGTTGGTAGAGAAGAAACCGAGGGGACATAGCGGATGAACGATTGACCTCTCTTGAAGGTATGATGACACAAATGAATACAAACTTTACTAACTTTCAAGGGAATGTCTTTATTTAGTTCACCAATGTGCGGGCAGATTTGGATACACGGCTCACTGACATGCGGGAAGATATGGATACGAGATTCACAGACATGAGGGTGGATTTTGACTCGAGCTTCATGAGCCTACATGCTCATATTGATGGCTAGTTCATCAATATGAAGACGGAGTTCCGAGGGCTGCAGAGAAATTATGCATACATGCAGGGGGATTTTTCACACTTAAGGTCCGACGTCTCTGACATTGCCCCCATGATGAGACAGTGGGGTGGCATCAACTCTTCATCGCAGAAACCTCATCAGCTCTTCACACCCCAGTTTCCGCCCTTTCAGTAGTTCACATATCCATACCCGGGGCCATTCCAATTCTCGAACCAGTAAAATCCCCGCCCTAAACTTATTCTTACTTCGGTAGCGATTAAGTTTGGGGGGGGTGATCAAGTGTGTATTGTTGATCTCTTTTGATTTTTATACTAACCTTTTAGATGCTTTGATTTAAAATTGTTAAATTTAAATTTTGTTGGATGTTTTTAATATATTTAGTATTGTTTTAAGATCTATTACTTGATGTTTGATAATTTATGATTTCATGTGTTTTGTGATATTTATAATTTTTGTATTTATTTTTGTTAATACGTATGATTGGTTTAATGGTAGGTAATGGCCTTGATGTTAAGCAGGTTTAGCCGTGATTTTTGTGAATCTACTCCTCTCTTACTTATTGAGTTAATGCTTGTCTTGCTCGGTTTTGGGGAAATCTTGACTTACCTATGATGTTGTCTTTTGTGAAAATGTTTGCATGCATAAGGACATGAATTGATATACACTTGATTTGGATTGTAAGAATATTGGTTTAACTTGTAGCCATCCCGTGAGAATTAGGCCTTGATCTTGTTTTTCATGTGTGAATCACCAATGATATTAGTATCTCTAGAACTTGCCTGATGAACTCTCTTGATTTACAAGTTGTGCTTAGAAGTTAGAACATGGAGATGACCTAAGGCATTCTTTGTCAAGTTTGTACCTAATTTTTTTTTCTTTTTCCTACAAATACAACCCTTGTTAGCCCATTTGAGCTTGTTATCGATTTTATTTGAAACCAAGGGTAGAAGAAGTGTGGGAATCAAGTAAGCTTGAAATAAAAGAACCATAGGAGTTATATATGGATTGAACAAGATTTGTTTTGTTTAATAGCCTTATTTTGATCATAAGTAAATTGTGAGCCTCACAAATTGAAAGAAAAATAAAAGTGTAAATTGTCAAAGAACAATCAAGAAAATCAAAATAAATAGATGAGCAATGAATGTTTTGTTGGCTATAGAAAGTCTTAAATCCAATTAAATTCCCAAGCAATGTGAAGGGTAGAAGAAAACTCAAAATAGTTTTGCTTGCTTTGAAAAATGAAATAGGTTTCGGGGATTGATTTCTAAGTCACTTTTAACCTATATTTTTCCTACCCCGTCCAAAGAGCTTAACGTTACAACCCTTAAAACCTATGTGATCCCTATTTTGAGCATACTTGTGAAAAAGAGATGAGTTATTGTGCAAGCTTATGGTAGTATACTAACATTATTCGATGTCGAGCGTATACACGTCCCTTTTCTCCTTGAGAGGTTGAGTTTGAGTGTTGATATTCCTAAAAGTAAGGGAAAGCCGTGTTTTTACATATTCATTTCTCGTGTATTGAAGTTTCATATCCTTATATATAATCACATGGTTTTAGTTCTTTTTTTGAGGCATTCTTGAGCTTGATTTCCCTTTTTCCTCTACTGCTGCAATCTTGTTTGGGGACAAACAAGAACTTAAGTTTGGGGGAGTTGATAATCGGGAATTTTATGCTTCTTTTGACTGCAACTTGGTGCTATTTCAATACCATTTTATAAACCTATTGTATTTTTTTGATGGCCGAACCCATATTTAATCCAAGTACAAATTCCAGGTGTGTTATAGAAGAAAACCAACAATTTGAGGTGCAGACACGAGCCACAGTGCGAGCTAGGGTGTGACCCGAATGCCACGGGCCTGAACCGGTGTATTCAGTACTACAGGCATGAGCTACAACCCGAGCATAGGTATGAGTCCGGTCGCACCCCATTGCATGACCCAAAGCATGAGTGGAGGTACGACCGAGCCAGCTCGCGCCCACGGCCCTTTTCACCGTTGAGTTGGCGCGAGCTACAGTGCGACAAGCGGCACAACCGACCCGATCGTGCCAGTGTGTGTTTCTACCGTTGGCTTAGCATAACCTACAGCGTGAGTGAGAGCGCGACCGAGCCAGTGTCATGTCCTGGTGCTCTATTTTGCGGACCTTATTCTTTCCTCTTCCCTTAATTATTTTTGGATGAATTTTGATCCATCTTTTTGAATTGATATATCTACCTAATTTTCCAAATAGAGAGGGGCACCCATTCCCTTTGAAACCTTTTCCCACAAATGTAAAAAACTAGAAAATAGCCAAGGGAGAAAGGAAAGAAGGAAGAAAAGGGTTTGGTGGATATTGTTCTTGAAGTTTAAAGAGTTGAAGTGGAAAGATCTTGTGGATATTTTGTACATTCTATTGGTTTAATCTAATCCCTATCTTTGTTTTATTTTCAAGTTTGTGATCTCAATATCAATAGCATGAGTAGCTAATATCTTTAGGTTTTGGGGTGTTGGATCCTTTGATTATGGGTATTTGAGATGAAGTTGTGATGAATGTACCTTCCCTTCTTTATTTCTTATGGATCATGGTGTTGATTTGTGAATGTATTTGGGTGGCCTCCATTTAGATTCATTTTTGTACCTAATGTGAAATGAGAATTACCATTGGGTATGTGTGTTTGATTAATGAGACTATCTACTTCTATTAGAGATAATGATGAGTATTTGTATTATTGATGGTGATTTGGGAACTAAGAATGCTTTTATAATTTGTTTACTAGAGATAGTGCTTTTTGCATTTGCCCACATGTTAAGTTGCTTGAGACAGTACCTATATGTTCTAATGCCTAAATCATGTCAAGAGAAGAGAGTTATGTGATTCATATGGTTGTTGAGAATATCTTCATCAAGGATTTAGCACCCTAGAACCCCCTTTTTATTACCATTTAAATCTTTCATTTGAAGTTTTTAACATTCTACACTTAAGAATACAACTTGTGTTATTTGTTGAATTTGGAACAAAACCTTTCTTTGAAATGTTGTTTGTTTAAATAGTGATTGTAACTTGGGCTATCATTATGCATTGTTGAAACTATAACTCTTATTCCTTGAGGTTCAACTCGTATCATTGCTTGCTACATCCGTGTGCACTTGCACTTGACACGATATATTATTTGAGGTATTAAATACTGCATCATGTACTATATAATATTTATTTAGTTATTTTATATTGTATTATGTATTATTTTGTTAAATGTATTGTCTCAAACAATATATATATATATATAATGTATTATTCATATGTTTGCTTTCAAAATATAATTATATCAAAATTTTGAGTAGAATATGTGCATAATAATAAGTTATAATAGTTCCTCAAATTTATTTCTACATTTCCAAGATTTTAATATAGTTTTCATCATTTTTTTAATTTTCTGCAATATCTATACATCTTGCGATATATCCATAAAATTGAAGTTGTGATATATGGTGCGATAGTGATATTTTCATCCTTGGCTACTGCTACCATTCTTGTTGTTGATCTCTCAAACGATCATTGATAGTTATTGGAGATGACTTTCTCCAATATTCTCATTGCATCTCTCAAAGTTCTAGCCAGTAGAGATCCTCCAGCAAAAGCATCCACTACAGTTTTTATGGTTGTAGTGAATTCTTTACAAATATGGCACACTTGTGCCTCAATAAAACCATACTGTGAGCATTTCCTCAGCATGTTCTTGTATCTCTCCCAAACTTCATAAATTTACTCATCTAGGAGCTGAGCAAATTAGCTGATCTCGGCCTGTAGCTTGATAGTTTTTCTTAGTTGAAAGAAATTGCAGAGGAATTTTTGTCTGAGATCCCCCCAACTTGTGATCATGCCATGGTCAATCGATAGATACTAACTCTTCGATCTATCCTTTAGAGAAAAGGAAAAAACACAGCTTAATAGCATCATATGGCACTCTAGTGAACTTGATCGTCCCTCAGAGCTCCAGAAATTGTAATAAATTGGCATTGGGATATTTCGATTGATGGCCACCAAATTGATTCTGTTGCACCATGTGAATCAGTCTTGTCTTCAACTCAAAATTGGCGACATCTATGTATTTTTCACAACTTTTGGATATGAATTGATGATGTTTATTATGTGAAGTTGTGCATTTTATATAGCTTTTGCACTTATATTGTTATCATTTAGAGTTTTTGATATGTTTGCTAGTTTTGCAGTAATAATTGTGATTTCGTTGCATATTTGAAGCAAAATAGTTAAATACGGATAAGAGGAGTTATAGAGGTATTTAATTAGGCTCTTGTGCTTAATTAAATACTAAAATAAAGCCTAATGAACTGGATTAAATGATCAAAATCCGAAGAAATCTGAAGCCCATTGAGAAAAATCAAAAAAGGCTCGGTCGACCCGGCCCAGTACAAATTGAAAAGGCTTTGGTCGACCTGACCCAATCTCACTTGGGTCGACCCTGTGCAAAATCAGGCCTCTAGGTCATCCCAGCCAACTCGGTCTCAAAACATCAATTATTTTTAAGCATTTTTCATGCATAATATGTTGTGTGGGAGGGAGTGTGAGTGATCATTTTGATTTTTATTCTAAATTGTTGGGGTTAGTTGTTCTAAAAGAGGGTTGGTGAGAGAAATAATCACATATATATATATATATATATATCCAACCAAGAGAGAAATGGTTATATTTTATTTATTGTTGAAGGCGGCGCGTGGATCTAACTAACACTCGTATTATTTTTAATGTCAAGTTCAATTCAAGGTTATGGTGGGGAATACGATGTGATGCACATTATTATTTATCTTTGTTATGCTCTTATGTAGGTTCACAATTACTAACCAACGGGTTATATTTAGTGTTTATTTGTAATATTTTCTTATAGGAAATTCACGTCTTTAGTGCGTGTGTTTCCATTATTTTTGTGGTGTTTTGGTGTCTTTAGCTTCTCATTTCATCCCTCAGTGCATTATGCTAAATTTGTGTAGACTTCGAGCTTTTACTCCGAAAGTAGTGATTTTATGGCATAAAATGTGGGAAAACTGGGAGCCCAAATGAAGGGCAAACTGAAGCCAAATCGGAAGCTCCAAACTGAAGACCCTAGCTGAAGACCGAAATTGAAAGCTTAAACTGAAGCCGAATCGGAAGGAGCATCGAACTGAATTCTCTCGAACTAAGCACAAGTTGAACTAATCCCGCATTGTAGCCGAACTAAACCATCAAAATTGGAAAAAGCATGAACCGAACCAGAACTAGCTGCCACTGGGCACACCTCTCACCAAAGAGAGCCCAGAGGGTACTAGACACCCAGCCATCACTGGGCTTCCATTCCCAACCAGCGTTGGGTCTCCGGTTTGGTACCCCAATCGGCGCTGGCCCTGTGTGTTCTCACACATTTGGCCAGCACTGCTATCCAATGATCATTAGGTGGAGTTTTAGTTTCATTTGAGGGCATTGTTGGAATCATTTGGTTGCTGGCACGCTTTTTAAAAGCTCCTCCGAGCTATTTTCTCACTATCACTAATTATCACGCAGAGAAAGAGGAAAAAATATGCCCAAATAATTTCAGGGGTGTTTTGGCATTAGTTTGGGGAGAAACTTGAGGGAACAATTAGTTGGAGAGAATTCTGGAGCAGAGAAGAAGAGCAGGAGATGGATCCGTAGCTCAAGCCAATGCTTAATCAGCTAGGCTTGTAAGAAAATCACAACTGCTCCTTGTTTTCCTTTTCAGTTCAGTTTCAGTTTGAGGGATTTGTCCAAGACATTGTCGAGACAAACAAGATTTGTGTAAGCTTGTATTTTATTCATCTTTTGGTATTTAAGATGAAGAACTTATGTGATTCTTTTTTGTTGTCTTGCATGATAAGGGGATAATTCTATACATTAGGGATAGATAATCGATTTAGTTTCTACCCTTGTTTGTGATTGTTGATTTCACATTGATTGAATTGAACTTGTTTATATTGAGTATCTAGCCAATATTCGGTATTGCTAGATAGTAGATGAGATCGATAGAAGATTCTATTACCTGACTAGGGTTCTTTCAACATTAGGTTGACTGGAAACACATCCCTAATTGTTAATCTTAATTATATGATTTAGCCTTAGGGATTTAATGGATTGAAACGAAAGTTGTTGAAGTTAATCCTCTAGGTGGAGTTTATTGTATGTTTAAGATTAACAAAATTAACTTGAATCAAGCTTGGAGAGAAATCGAGGAGAGAATTTATGCCCTAATGTCCGTTTTATAATCATTTTATTCATCTTTGTTGTTGTCTTGTTATTACCTTATTTTGATTAAGTAGATTTTAGTTAAAACCCTTCAAATGATTAGTTTAGAATGTTTTGGATCGTATTTAAATTCATGTGTATGACACAAGAGAGACAATCACCCTGTTAAGGTTTCTTTCAAAGTACGACTTGGGTTGACTCACCACCATACAATTGACCCTGTCCTCTTACGGATCAGTTCATAATTTTTGTGTGTGTAACCAAACAAATTTTTAGCACCGTTGCTGGGGAAAGTTTTAGGTGTATTTTCTTTTTGTGTTATATTGTTTCCGTGTTTATTTTTGGAATTTTTTTAAAGTTTTTATAATTTCTTCCACAGTTGCGTGTGATCTTCTCTTTATGTTTGTGTTTGTGTATGCTTGGTCGACGAAGTCTCAATAGGAGATTAACCCCCATGTTCAACAATATTCACAGACCAAGAAGGATTGAAGTGCCTAATTGGGAAGAATAAGGTTTGAGTGAAGCCTACTCTTCGAGTGATGAATCTCCACCTCTAAAGATGGATGCCAACCACGCCAATAATGTCAACAACACCAATGTGGCAAGGAACATGAGAGATTTTTCCCACCCTGTGATAGAGGCATCGACGTCTTGCATTATTCTAGGAGAAGCTACAAGAAACTATAAATTGAAGAACATCCACTTCAATTAACTATAACCCTTCTACGTGATGTCTGTTGAAGATGCCCTGAACTTCATCTAGGAGTTCTATGCTGTAGTTCAAACTTTTCCATTGCAAGGTTTGAACGATGATCACTTGAAGATGATGTGTTTTCCTTACACCTTGAAGGAGCTTGCTAAGATATGGTTCAGGTCTCTTCCATCAAATTAATTAGAAAGCTGGAACGTCGTGTATGAGAAGTTCATGGCAAAGTACTACTTAAATCAGAAGACCCAAGATTTGAGAGCTCAAATTGTCACCTTCGTCCATTCTCTGGGTGAAGCATTTCATGAAATGTGGGATCACTTCAGGGGTCTTCAACAACAATGCCTGCACCACCATCTAGCACCCGAGTTATGAAATTAGTTTTCTATAATGGGCTTTCACAGAATTTTCAATATATGGTGGACAATGCAGCGGGAGGAGATATTGATGGCCATACAGCAGAGGAGGTCTCTAACATCTTTGAGACCATGGCTAACACGTCTTAACAAAAGAGTGCTAGGAGAAAACCAGCCTCCGTGAATGAAGCTAACCCTAGCTATGATGTGAAAACACAGTTAGTTGAGCTAACTAGACAAGTGGAGATGTTGAGGACAGTCGAGAGACTACCTTAACAAGACATGTCTGTTATTGTCATCTGCACTTAAGTGTTCGAGATTGTCATAATCTGTATGACAATATGGCAATATCAAAAGAACCTCCAAGGTTTTGGTTATTCATATTCAAATATCATGTTCTGGACATTATTGAGAAGATTCCGCTGCCAATCTGATTGAAGATCAAGACATGTACTTAATTATGTTGGAGAAAATGATCATGTACATGATTGTCCAGAGAGTTTACAGGAGACGTGTCATGCTAGATTCAAAGAGTTGAAGCTGTAGAATCAAGATAGACATTTTCAGAATAAAAGTTGTCTTGTTCATGATCAAGATCAAGAAGGAAAGAAAGAGTTCTATTCAAGGAAGACATCTAAACTAGGAAAGTCTGATTTAAATAAGGAAATTGTTTCCTTGATAAATCCTAGTCAAAGTAGGACTTCTGATTACCTTGTTTAGGCTATACCTGTTGTTTATAAATAGCTTCGGAATTAGACTAGATTAGATAACACGAGTTTTACACATACACAAAAAGGGTCGAGCGTCAAAAGACTTCATATTTGAAGCATAAAGTATTCGGATAGACTAGGTTTGATCCGTGTGATCATTATGTTTCTATTCTGTGTTTGAAACTCACTTTCATACACACTTAAAGGTGTCTTGGGAGAGTTTTCCTGTGGGAACTAGAGGGATTCTAGGCTGTGAGGGGAGCTCACAATTCAGTTTAGTGAAAGAGGTTGAATCGGGTAGGAAAGGGGTCGGGTGACGGGAGTCTTCATGTAATAGCCTTTGTAACCATTAAACGGAGTAGTAAACTGTTTCTCACGGACTTGTGAAGTCCCCCTGATGTAGATCAGTTGATTGAACAAGGTTACCAACCTCCTGTTCTTTACTTGCATTAATTTTTACATTCTGAACTTACATGTTCATAATAATGTTCAAGTACATGATGATGAACATGATCGCATAGTTTATGTAACTTCAATTAGTACCAGAGCTGGTCACCTTTTGTTTTAGTGCGAAAAGAGTCCTGAGAGCTACATATCTGTGTGAAGGTTTTGGTTGCAGTCTAGCCATGAGTGCAATCAAAGAAAGGGGATCGACGGTCAGACCACCACTGTTAGAAGGCAACAACTATCCCTACTGGAAAGCAAGGATGAGGGCATTTCTGAGATCACTTGATGAACTCGCATGGAAGAGTGTCACTGAAGGATGAGAAAAGCCAACTGTTGTCAAAGAAGGAAGACATGTGGAGATTGAAGAAAGGAGAGTGGATTGTGCCACAGAAGAACTGGTACAATGTCAACTCCAAGACTCTCAATGCAATATTCTCTGCAATGGATCTTGAGACATTCAGTCTGATCTCAACCTGTGAGACTACAAAAGTTGTATGGGATATTCTGGAAACTACCTTTGAAGGGACTAGTTCTGTGAGGTTGTCAAGACTTCAAAATCTGACTTCAAAGCTTGAAAGTCTCAGAATGGAAGAATCTGAATCCATTGGTGAGTTTAATGCCAGATTAAGGAGTATATCAAACGAAAGTTTTGCTCTCAGAGAACCTATGAGCAATGAAAAGCTTGTGAGGAAGGTTCTTAGAGCACTTCCAGAGAAGTTTGCCTACAAAGTTGCTACCATAGAGAAAAGCCAAGGACATCAAGAGTATGAGACTTGATGAACTGATGGGATCATTGAGAATGTTTCAGATGAATCTGGAAGATGAAGACAGTAGCTCAAGGAATGAAGAAAGGTATTGCTCTCAACCTTGTGAGACTGCAAAAGCTGGATGGGATATTCTGAAAACTACCTTTGAAGGCACTAGTTCTATAAGGCTGTCAAGACTTCAAAATTTGAAAGTCTAAGAATGGAAGAATCTGAATCCATTAGAGAGTTTAATACTAGAGTGAGAAGAATATCAAATGTGAGTTTTGCCCTTAGAGAGCCTATCAGCAATGAGAAACTTGTGAGGAAGGTTCTCATATATCTTCTGAGGAAGTTTGCCTACAAAGTTGTTTCTATTGAAGAAGCCAAGGACATCAAGAGTATGAGGCTTGATGAGCTGATGGGGTCATTGAAGACATTCGAGATGAATCTGGATGATGAAGATAACAGCTCAAAGAAGAGAGGTATTGCTCTTAAAACTGAAGTCTTTGAAGATGTACCTGAACATATACAGAAACAAAAATCTGTATTTGATTTAGAGACAATGAACAATATGGTCCTTATCACCAAGAACTTCAGTCGAATGCTAAAAAGAGTCGACAAGCATTCTTCCAGGAGGTCCAAGAATAGAAGACAATTTTCTAGTAATCCCCAGCAAGATAGAAACTCTAACAATGAGCGGAAAGGGTGTCAACCTTCAAATAGAAAGAGAGGAATTCAGTGCAGAAAGTGTGATCATTTTGGACACATTCAAGCCGAATGTGCCAACACTCTGAAGAAGAATAAAAAGAACTACAATGCCTCTCTTATTGATAATGATTCTAAAGAAAGTAACATTGAATCAGAAGAAGAGACCTATGCGTTTACAGCAAAAGTCTCAGAGTTTCAAGATCATTTCAAACTTGCAGCAGATGAAGACTCACAAAATGAAGATTTCAGTCATGAGGAGTTTGTTCAGACCTACAAAGAGATGTATGAAAAATAGCTTGAAGTAACTGAGATCAACAAGACTCTGCAATCTCCCAACAAAGATCTTCTCAAAGAAAAGGGGGAATTGATCAGATCTAATTCAGAACAGAAGCTCATTATTCAACAGCGAAAGAAGGAGATTGAAGAGTTGTCTGTAGAACTGAAGTCCATCAAAAGGAATGTAAACATGCTGAACAATGGAACTCAGAATCTTGATAAGTTTCTCACTAACCCTGGACATTCTGGGAAGAGTCATCCAAGTCTTGGATACAATGGTGGATAATCCAAGACAGTGTTCGTCAAAACAAGTATAAGCCAGCCAGTGCATGTACAAAATAATGTTCAGAACATCCATAAGAACATTATCAAGAAAATGACTACAAATAATGGCAACGGAAAAGGAATCATTTGTCATTATTGTGAAGAAAAGGCCACATTCGTTATCATTGTGAAAAATACCTCTTTGATCTAAGGAGAATGAGAAGGAGATTCGTGGCTCAGCATTCCATCAACTCCCAGAAGAAATCAGCTACTCAAAAAAGGAAGAAGCTTGCACAGAAAAAGCAATGGGTTGTCAAGCAGACCAGTCTGATTACCCATACTTCACTAAGAGTTGAAGACAAAAGCAGCCGGTACTTTGACAGTGGCTGCTCAAGACACATGACTGGAGATTTCTCTGTGGTACAGAATCTGAAAGCTTGCTCATCAGACTTTGTTACCTTTAGAGATGGAAAAAGGGGTAAAGTAATGGAAAATGGGAAGATGATTGTTGAAGGAATACCCTAACTAAAGAAGGCTATGCTAATTGATGGACTCAAAGCTAATCTGATAAGCATCAGTCAACTATTTGATGATGACATGACTATTGTCTTTATCAAGGAGAGCTGCAGAGTCATGAATAAGAACAATGACTTATTCATGGAAGGAAAGAGATCAGCTGACAACTGTTATTAGCAACATGTTCCTGCAAAATGTTCTTTAATATGTCAAAGAACATCTATAGAAGAGTCAGAGATCTGGCATCAGAAGCTTGGACACATCAACTTCAAAAATCTCCAGAAGATCATCAGCAAAGAGATTGTTCGAGGGCTACCTCAGATCAGAATTGACAGAGATAGTTTGTGGTCCATGTTGGATTGGAAAAGAGTTCAGATCTCAACATAAAGAAGTACAAGACAGAACGTCTAAGAGAATTTTAGATCTTATCCATATGGATCTAATGGGGCTTATGGCTGTGGAAAGGTATGGAGAAAAGAAGTATGTCCATGTCTACATTGATTATTACTCAAGGTTTACTTGGGTTGCCTTTCTTAGAGACAAGAGTGAAGCATTCACAACATTCAAGAGATTATCCTGCAAAATCACCATTGAAAATGATGATCAGATTATCAAGATCAGAAGTGATCATGGAAAGGAATTTGAGAACCAGTACTTTGGTACATCCTGCAATGAGAATGGTATTTGTCATGAGTACTCAGCCCCCAAAACTCCTCAGCAGAATGGAGTTGTTGAAAAGAAGAACAAAACTCTTCAGGAGATGGACAGAACTATGATTGCTGCTAAAGAAATTGTTGTTATGTTCTGGACAGAAGCTATCAACACCGCATGTCACATCAGCAACATAGTTCATCTCAAACCAGGTACTTTCACTACTCCATATGAGATTTGAAATGAGAAGAAACCAACAGTAAAGTACTTTTATGTGTTTGGAACCACATATTATCTACTCAATGACAAAGAGTATCTCTGCAAGATGAACAACAGAGGTCTAGAAGGGATGTTTCTTGGATACTCTAGGAATAGTAAAACATACAAGATTTACAACAAAGAGACAAAGGCTGTGATTGAGACAGTCAATGTTAGATTTGATGATCAGGACAATACTGTCAATATCTCTGAAGATGATGTTCACACAGATGTCTTTGAATATCCTAAGGTTTATAATGATACAAACAAAGAAACTGAAGAACATATAGTAAGGCACAAAAAGCCTTCGAAGTAGATCATCAAGAATCATCCTACATCAGAAGTACTGGGAGATATTCATGAAGGAAGTGTTGGGGTTTTTTCGAATTAAACCACCGCAGCATCATTTGGTTGTTCATTAATCCGTGTTCATGCAAATCATAATTTTATGTAACATGCATGTTTATCACAGTCTAACCAAAAAGCATGCAAAGCAGATTCGAATCTAATAAAGCGGAAACATAGAAAATGAATCTACTTACAAATCGGTAGACGGTCTGTGGACAAGATTAAAGGTCTAATCTTGCTGTTGAATGAAACAAAAGTGGCGCCTCTTTTTTCTCAGAAAAATCGTCCACCACAATTCTACTCCAAGATCTTCTGTTGTATTCCCGGACTGTATCTAGATTCAGAGTGGGCTGAAATCTACTAGATAGGCTAGTGGAATCTGTGGATAACTTTGAGAGACAAAGAGGGGCTGATTTCTTATGATTATTATCATTAAATTTTTGTGTCCCCTCCTTTTTTATATAGGGAGGGGTGAAAATTTCATGTTCCAACCCTATTGGGCTGGGCCTCTATGTCAAGTTCAATATCCAGTCCACTATCAGTCAATTGGGCTACAATAGGGATCTAGAAGAATATTAAATTGGCCCACTAATTTATTTAATATCCAATAAACCTAGGGTATAATTAAATAATTTAAGTTTTACTTTTATTCCACTAAAGAAGTAAAACTGGCCTACCAATTTAATACATATTTACGAATATGTTTTCTCCTTTAGTCCAGCCATTCCCCGTGTTTAAGATATAATGTTCATTAATTAATTATATCAGCCCCTGACAACTATAATTAATTAACATCTAAAGCCTTGAGTAGTACCACACAAACTTTATTCATGTACGGAATAAATTCGACCTGCAGGGTTTCAAGATGAACTTGTGTTTCCTCAAGAGAACATCATCAACCTGGCGCACCAGGACATGATGCTCATGCATACTGCTCGAGTCATCATGTATACATTGTTATTACCCAAGATATCGAATTCGATCTATGAAAAGATCTCACTTATTGATAAATCAAAGTAATAAACAACGCACACATATGCTCGCCAATATCACATGAGTTCAGAATCCGAACTCTGTGGATCTTTATTCTCTCAGTAACTGGGTCAGAGACAGAGAAGAGTATGCTATCGTGATCCCCCTCAATACACTAACGAGTGTACTAGAATAATCAGTTAGTCAAGATAAACTAACTTATCAGATTATTCTACGGTGTATCGATGGTGTGTTCAGGACCATCTAAGCCATGAGCTCTTTAATACATTACAAGGTTCTAATGATATGATCTTACCGTGTGACTCCGCACACCATATCATCTACAATGTAAGTATATGGAACATTGCATAAAAAAATTATAGAACATAATCTAAATGCAAACAGTGACTATAATAACTTTCATTTCATATCATCATATCATCAGAAAAGTATACAAAGACAAGTCTTCTAGTATACAAAACTAACAATTTCGCACTTATACTTGAAGCATGTCTTTCAAGCATAATAACTAACTGGCTAACTCTCCAATCAAAACTATCAACTCAAACTGCACCACCAGGTCTGCATCTCACTCCCATTTTCACCACGTGACCATCAAAGGTCTTAGCCGGCAGGCTCTTCGTGAATGGATCAGACAGGTTGTCCTCCGATGCAGTCTTGACCACCGCCACGTCTCCTCTCTTAATGATTTCTCATATAAGATGGTACTTTCTCTCTATGTGTTTACTTGCCTTGTGGGCTCTTGGTTCCTTCAAATTTTCCACTGCACCAGAGTTATCACAGTATATCGTGATAGTCTTAGGCAAATCAGAAACCACACTCAAGCCCACTAGGAACCTGCGGAGCCAGACAGCCTCTTTTGCAGCCTCAGAGACAGCTACATACTCGGCTTCCATGGTGGAATCCGCAATGCATTTCTGCTTAATGCTCCTCCATGCGATGGCTCCACCTCCTAGTGTAAACACATAGCCTGAGGTAGACTTACTCTAATCTTTGTCGGATTGAAAATCTGAGTCCGTGTAACCCAAAGGTACTAGACTATCAGAGCAGAAAAACAACATGTAATCTCGAGTCCATTTAAGGTACTTGAGAATGTTTTTGACCGCAGTCTAGTGACCTTGTCCAAGGTTAGACTGATATCTGCTTACCATGCCAACGGTATAGCATATATCATGCCTACTGCATAGCATATCATACATCAAACTTCCCACAGCTGAAGCATATGGTACTTTCTTCATTTCCTCTATCTCAGACTGCGTTTGGAGACACATTTCCTTGGATAGATGAATTCCATGCCTCTAAGGTATAAAACCTTTCTTGGAATCTTGCATTTCAAATCTAGCTAGCACTGTATCGATATAAGTCATCTGGGACAGACATAACATCCTTTTCTGGCGATCTCCAATGATCTTGATGCCAAGGACATGTCCGGTTTCACCCAGATCTTTCATATCGAACTGCTTGGACAACCACACCCTAATGTTCGACAATGCCTTCTTATTGTTTCTAATAAGCAAGATGTCATCAACATAACGTACGAGGAATGCCACCACATTTCCATCATATTTCTTATATACACAGCTCTCATCCGGAATTTGCACGAATCCATATGACTGGATAACCTCGTCAAATTGGATGTTCCAAGTTCTAGATGCCTGCTTAAGTCCATAAATGGATCTATTAAGCTTACACACCAAGTGCTCTTGGCCTTTAGCAATGAATCACTTTGGTTGTTTCATGGGGATGTTTTCCTCAAGACTTCTATTTAGGAAAGCTATCTTGACATCCATCTGCCAGATCTCATAATCAAAATGAGCGGCAATAGACAAGAGAATCCGGATTGACTTAAGCATGGCTACTGGTGAAAAGGTTTCCTCATAATCGATCCCTTCTTTCTGAGTATACCCTTTTGCCACCAATTTTATCTTGAAGGTTTCAACCTTCCCGTCAGATCATCTCTTGCGCTTGTAGACCCACTTATAACCAATGGGTTTTACCCCATTTTGTGGTTCTACAAGTTCCGAGACCTGATTGTGATCCATAGATCCAATCTCAGACTCCATTGCAGTTTTCCAAGAATCCGCATCTTTATCTCGAATTGCCTCGTCATAGTTCCTGGGATCCAATTTATTGAGACCCTCTGGGAAATCTGAAGCCTCTCCCAGACCAATGAATCTATCAGGTTGGTGTACAACCCTCTCACTGCGACGAGGCAGTTCCTGTACTTCTGTGACACGTTGTGCAGTGTTTGGTGGTTCCTCTTCTTGTACAACCGGTGTAGGATTCGATCCTCCCCTTAACTCCTTAAGGATAATGTGACTCCTTGGTTTGTGGTTTATGACATAGTCTTCCTCTAAGAATCGAGCATTGGTGCTAACAATGATCTTCTGATCCTTAGGACTATAAAATAAACCACCTTTCGTTCATCTCGGATATCCAACAAACAGCCTTACATTAGTACGGGGCACCAGCTTATCAGCTTCCTTGTCCAACACGTGTGCTAGGCTACCCCAAATCCGAATATGATTCAAACTGGGCTTTCGTCCAGTGCATAGTTCTGTGGATGTAGCAAGAACTGATTTTGATAGAACCAAGTTAAGAATATTAACTGCCGTTTCCAGTGCATATCCCTGGAACAAAATGGGCAACTCAGAATAACTCATCATCGATCTAACCATCTCTAACAGTGTTCGATTCATTCTTTCTGCCACGCCATTCTGCTGTGGGGTTCCAGGCGCAGTCAACTGGGATGTAATCTCACTCTCTGCCATGTAATCCCTAAATTCACTTGAGAGGTACTTGCCACCACAATCAAAACATAATGACTTGATACTTCTGCCTATTCGTTTCTCCGCTTCCGCCTTAAACTCTTTAAATTTCTCAAAGCATTCAGACTTGCGACGTAACGGGTAGATATAACCATATCTAGAGTAATCATCAATGAGAGTGATGAAATACTCAAACCCTCCTCGAGCTTGAACTGACATAGGGCCGCACAGGTTAGAGTGAATCAAATATAATAGCCCTTCAAATCTATTTCCTTTTGACTGGAAAGGACGCTTGGTCATTTTACCTTCCAAACATGATTCACACAAAGGAAACGATTCTAGTACCAAAGAAGACAATGGTCCATCGTTTATAAGCCTTTGTATCCTCTTAAGGTTAATATGACCTAACCTTAGATGCCAAAGATAGGTTTGATTCAATTCCGAAGGTTCTTTTCTCTTGTTAGGGTTTATGATCGATGTATTCAACAGTTGTCTTTGCGTAGTGTTTTCAGTTGGTTTAAGAAAGTATAAGTGTCCATACAATGTGCCAGAACAGATAAAATGTTTACCACTAAAGATAACTACTTTGTTATTAAAAGAAACAGGATATCCATCTATAATCAATTTAGAAACTGAAATTAAGTTTCGCCTAAAATCAGGCACATAAACACAATCTTTCAAAACCAAAGTTCTATCAGTACTAAGAGGTAAAACAACGTCTCCCACTGCAACAACCGCCACTCTCATAGCATTGCCCATATAGACGGTGATCTCGTCCTCACTCAGCTGTCTTTTTACCAGGAACCTCTGTAAAGACATGCAAACATGATTAGTAGCTCCAGTATCTACTACCCATGACTGGGTAGAACAAGTTGCTAAACATGTTTCCACAACCAGAGTGTGAGATGTACCTCTCTTTTTCTTCTTGTTAGGACACGCCGTCTTCCAGTGATCTGGTTGGCCCCACTTGAAGCACTTAGTCTTCGACTTGAATTCCTCGGGAGGAATCTTTGCCTTTGGCTTCTTTGCCTTAGGCGCCTCATCTTCAGCCTTCTTAGGTGCGTTTCTCTTCTTCCTTTTTCCACCAGATGAAGACGCGTCCTTTTCAGCTATGTGGGCCTGAAGATTGCTCTTTTGGAGCAATTCAGCCACCTGAAGATCTATGAGCAGTTCAGTCAGGCTGACATCCCTTTTAATCATGTTAAAATTCAGCCTGAACTGCTCAAACTTTGAGGACAAGCTATAAAGAACAATGTCAATTTGAGAATCGCCATTTAGCTCTCCACCCAAGGTCTCGATCTCAGATAAATACCCCCATCATCATGAGAACGTGATCCCTACCAGGTGTGGAGTCAGACATTCTCGCATCCATTTGCTTCTTCATGGCCAAATGGCGTGCCGAGCAGTTCTGATGACCGAATAGCTGCCTAAGGTTGTACATGATATCATAATTGGTTTTCATAGGCTCGTGCTGATGTTGCAACACACTTGACATAGATGCCAAGATGTAACAGCGCGATATCTCATTAGACCTAACCCACTTATCATATGCAACCTTTTGGGCTTCGTCAGAACCCTCATCTGGCTTCTGAGAACAAACCTCTTCAAGTACAAACTTGTGTCCCTCAACAACAAGAACTAAGTTAAGGTTATGAAGCCAGTCATTATAGTTTTCACTGACAAGTTTGTTTTCTTTGAGGATTGAAGATAGATTGGAGAGTGCCATAGATGATATAAAATAACTGAAATTAAACATGCAGTACAGTCACAAAACACGTTTAGGATAAATAGTATATAATCGAAAACCTCACAAAAATTATATATTTTTCCACCGACACATTAAAAATGTCTTCTATAAGCCACGATAGTGTGGACGTTTATAAAATCCATTTTTAAATAGGTTAAACCTTTAATTTGCTTCCAGTTGAGTTTCCTTACAACAAGCAAATTAATAGCCGAATAATAAACACGATCATGTAATCCTCTAACTGATAAGCCACGATCGTGTGGACGTTTATCAATAAATTACATCTAAGTGTGCACACCATTATCTTTGCACTAAGAACACTACTCGAATTTAACCGCTCTAGATGAAGGAGTCAGTTAGTCCTAATAGTGTTCTACAGCTATCCATTTAGGAGATTTAATTTCTAGAGAAATCTATGATATGACACATCCGATATGGAGGAAGACCGATGTCAACGCGCATGCCCATCACTTCTTAATTAAACCAGATTTTAATGGAGACCGTATGAGATTTCTACATACTTTGGTATGAATCTCTCCCACTTAGTTATTTATGTTTGAGGTTTCATTTCATCCCATTATCGAACATGCAAACATCACATAAAATGATAAACATCCATTACATGCTTCAACATAATAAGCAACAGTAATATTCCAACTATTATGGCTTATATCTCATGTTGATTAATGAGATAAAACTGGAAAGTCAGCTCCCGAAACAGGCTGGAACCGCCGCCCCTTCACCGCGCCTCGCCGAAAATCCTAGCTCCATTTAGGGATTTCGGGACGTGAACTGGTGAACCTTCCTTTTTGCTGCTGAACCACTTTCCTTCTTTTGAGTTGATCTCTGATCTTTATTCAATACAGACTATCTATTCCGAAAGAATAAATCTAATATTGCTAGAATAAAAATTACAACTCAAAAACTCGGTCTAACAACTTTATATCTATTATATTAAAACAACGTAAAATAAAACTTAGACCTAATCCATGGATTTTCTCATGGATTAAAATCACGTAGCCAAACCGGCATACGACCAAAATCCATTCAACATAAACATACATCACATAAAATAAAGGAGCCATGATAGTTGGTAAACCTGCAAACAAACACAGTCTACAAAACCAACAATCATATATTATATGATCCACATAAAATAACATATGATATCCATGCATGAATAAATAATAATCGAATTTTACAATTAATTAAATTAATTAATTCGATATTATCCACAAGATAAAATTGGAAATTAAAATAATTATCCACCAATTTTTAACTTGTATATTTTCGAAAATATCTCTTAAATAAATATGGAAATTAATTATAATTATCCACCAAATTTATTTAATATTTTCAAGTCACCCTAATTAAATAATAATTGGATATCTTGATATAAATCAAAAATCTAATCCAAATATTATCCATAAGAATCTAAATCTTTAAGGATAAGGTATGAAGATTTGATCCACTTCAAAATCTTCCAAACCCTATCCAAAATTAAATTCTTATCACCATTGGATTTTGATAATTATTCATATATATCCAAAATCACCTTATCCAATATTTAATCTATAGATTTCGAAAATAACTAGAAGAATAAATCTGAAAATTTGATCCACTTCAAATTCTTCCAAATTTAAAATTCTATTTTCAAATCCATCTAGATTAAAATTAGGTAAATTATGATATACATCCAATAATATCAAATCTTAATCCAACATTCAAATTTTCGATCCACCTTAATAAATAAATCTGGAAATTTGATTTTCATCAAAATCTTATCTAAATTAATTTATTAAAATTTCAAAAAATTCACCATTTATCACATTTGGATATTTTGACATTAATCAAAAAACTATTCCAAATTATATACCTAGGTTTTGAAATTTTCAAGAATTAAAAATGTGGAAATTTTGATCCTCTTCAAAAATTACCAAATTTAAAATTCTAATTTCAAACCTATCTAGATTAGAATTTTGTGACTTTTGATATACATCAAAAATCTCCAAATCCTATTCTAATCCATCAAAATTTTCGAACCACACCACAAACAAATCTGGAAATTTTGATCTTGATCAAAAATCTATCCAAATTTATTTCCTAGGTATCGAAAATTTTAACACACAAATTAGGGAATTTTTAACACATCATATTCGAAAATTTGATCTCCAAATTTTCGACCTCTATGAGAATTCAATCTAAAAATTTGAAGAACATCAAATATCATCCCAAATTTAATCCATAGTGACTGAAAATTCAAGTGCCCTCAAAACTGGAATTCTTGATTTCTACATCTCAAATTCTTCCAAGTTTCGAATACCATAAAATCGAAATACATAGCCAATTAAATCTGAAAATTTAAACACCATAAATTTATCATCAAATTTAATCATGCAATTCGAAATTATGCCCGGATTAATCCTAGAACAGTACCAAAACGCGCTCGGATACCAATTGTTGGGGTTTTTTCGAATTAAACCACCGCAGGATCATTTGGTTGTTCATTAATCCGTGTTCATGCAAATCATAATTTTATGTAACATGCATGTTTATCACAGTCTACCCAGAAAGCATGCAAAGCATATTCGAATCTAATAAAGCAGAAACATAGAAAATGAATCTACTTATAAATCGGTAGACGGTCTGTGGACAAGATTAAAGGTCTAATCTTGCTGTTGAATGAAACAAAAGTGGCACCTCCTTTTTCTCAGAAAAATCGTCCACCACAATTCTACTCCAAGATCTTCTGTTGTATTCTCGGACTATATCTAGATTCAGAGTGGGCTGAAATCTACTAGATAGGCTTGTGGAATCTGTGGATAATTTTGAGAGACAAAGAGGGGCTGATTTCTTATGATTATTATCATGAAATTTTCGTGCCCCCCTCCCCTGATATATAGGGAGGGGCGAAAATTTCATGTTCCAGCCCTATTAGGCTGGGCCTCTATCTCAAGTTCAATATCCAGTCCACTATCAGTCAATTGGGTTACAAAAGGGATCTAGAAGAATATTAAATTGGCCCACTAATTTATTTAATATCCAATATCCAATAAACCTAGGATATAATTAAATAAATTAAGTTTTACTTTTATTCCACTAAAGAAGTAAAACTTACCTACCAATTTAATACATATTTACGAATATGCTTTCTCCTTTAGTCCAGCCATTCCCCGTGTTTGAGATATAATGTTCATTAGTTAGTTATGTCAGCCTCTGACAGCTATAATTAATTAACATCTAAAGCCTTGAGTAGTACCACACAAGCTTTATTCATGTACGGAATAAATTCTTCCTACAGGGTTTCAACATGAACTTGTGTTTTCTCAAGAGAACATCATCAACTTGGCGCACCAGGACACGGTGCTCATGCATACTGCTCAAGTCATCATGTATACATTGTTATTACCCAAGATATCGAATTCGATCTACGAAAAGATCTCACTCATTGATAAATCAAAGTAATAAACAACGCACACATATGCTCGCCAATATCACATGAGTTCAGAACCCGAACTCTGTTGATCTTTATTCTCTTAGTAACTGGGTCAGAGACAGAGAATAGTATCCTATCGTGATCCTCCTTAATACACTAACGAGTGTACTAGAATAATCAGTTAGTCAAGATAAACTAACTTATCAGATTATTCTACGGTGTACCGATGATCTGTTCAGGACCATCTAAGTCGTGAGCTCTTTAATACATTACAAGGTTCTAATGATATGATCTTACCGTGTGACTCCCCACACCATATCATCTACAATGTAAGTATATGGAACATTGCATAAAATAATTATAGAACATAATATAAATGCAAACAGTGACTGCAAAAACTTTCATTTCATATCATCAGAAAAGTATACAAAGACAAGTCTTCTAGTATACAAAACTAATAGGAAGGATGACCAGAAGCAGACTAAGAAACAAGATGCATGATGAGATATCCTATGTCTATTTCACCTCCAAAATTAAACCCAAAAATATCCAAGAGGCTCTCAAAGATGATTATGCAGGAAGAACTTATACAGTTCAAGAAGAATGATGTTTGGGATTTGGTTCAGAAACCTGAAGGAGTCAACATTGTTGAAACCAAGTGGATATTCAAAAATAAGACTGATGAAGCTAGAAACATTACAAGAAATAATGCCAGAGTAGTTGCTCAAGGCTATTCTCATATTGAAGGTATTGATTTTGATGAAACCTTTACACCAGTTACAAGGATTGAATCAGTCAGACTTCTTCTAGCCATGGCATGCATTATGAAGTTCAAACTATACCAGATAGATGTTAAGAGTGCTTTCCTGAATGGATTCCTGAAGAAGGATGTGTTTGTTGCACAGTCTAAAGGATTTAAAGATCCACATCATCCAGAGTTTGTGTTCAAACTAAAGAAGGCATTATATGGATTGAAGCAAGCTCCTCAGGCATGGTATGAAAGATTGGCTACATACCTAGTAAGCAAATGATACAACAGAGGGGGAGAAGACAGAACACTGTTCATCAGAAAAGAAAAATCGCAAGTAATTGTGGTTCAAGTATATGTGGATGATATAGTGTTTGGCTCAGTGTCTGATAAGATGGTCAAGGACTTCATCAGAGACATGGAAACTGAATTTGAGATGAGCTTAGTTGGAGGTCTAAAATACTTGCTAGGGCTTCAAATAAAGTAGTCAGATGAAGGAATATTTATCTCTTAATCCAAGTATGCCAGAAACTTGGTTAAGAAGTTTGAGCTTGAAAATTCTAAGCACAAATGAACTCCTATCAGCACCACAATCAAGATTGGAAAAGATGATGCAGAAGCTGAAGTGGATCAAACTCCATACAGAAGCATGATTGGAACTCTCATTTACCTCACTGCAAGTAGACCATATATAGCATACAGTGTGGGAATATGTGCTAGATATCAGTCTTGTCCTAAGGAGAGTCACATGAAGGCTGTCAAGAACATCATCAAGTACATAAATGGAATAGCTGACTATAGATTGTGGTATACTTTAGATACAAATGCAAGTAATACTGCATACTGTGATGCTAATTGGGCTGGATCTCCAGATAACAGAAAAGGCACTTCAGGTGCTTGTTTCTTTTTAGGAAACAATGTTATTTCCTGGTTCAGTAAGAAGCAGAACTGCATATCTCTATCTACAGCAGAAGCTGAATATATTGCAGCAGAGAGCAGCTCTACCCAGATCATCTGGATGATGCAGATGATGAAGGACTATGAATTTAGTCATGATACTCCTATTCTGTACTGTGATAATATAGGTGCTATCAACATCTCAAAGAATCCAGTGCAGCATTCGAGGACCAAACATATAGACATCAAACATCACTTCATAAGAGAGTTGGTTGAAGAATAAGTACTAACGATTGAACACATAAAGACAGAAGATCAACTAACTAATTTGTTCACCAAGGGATTGGATGCAGCTCGATTTGAGAAACTCAGAGCATCCCATGGGGTGTGCTTAGTTTAGTAAAACTAAGAAAATGGGTATGAGTGTGTCTATTTCACACTTAGCAGGAAAGAACCATTCCTGTACAAAGGATCTGAACATTCCCATAAAATGTTCTTCAGGATGTACATCAACTATATTCAAAATCTAGTGTACATCTTTGTCAACGGCTAGTTTTGACGAGCAATCGTTATCTCTGATTTTCTGGGATTTTCCTCCGATTTCTTAGTCTAACAGGAACCTGAGTCTATTCTATGAATAAAATACTTTCTTATATATATGTTTAGCCGTTTAGAGAGATTGATCACTTTTCAAAATTCTGAAATCAAAAAACCCTTCTCTCTCGATAAAGCCTCTAAGTTCTCTGAATTTTTTCTATTTTTTGCCATTGTTTTTTTCTTGTTGATCATTCCTGTGAATCACCCATATATTTTCAATGTCTCCAAAAAGCAAACTCATCCGTCCCAAGAAAGTCGTGAAACCCAGAATGAGGTATGGAAAAGTTACATACTCTAAACCTCGGGATCAATTTTATGAGAAAGCCTGTATAGATATCACTCTATGATGAATCAACATACAGAAAGCATGTATAGATATCAGTCTATGATGAATCCTCAAGCAAAGATACAGAGGAGCTGATTGAAATGTTTCACGAAGAAAAAGAGGAAGGAGACGTGGAAACAGAAGAGCAAGAAATTGCTTCTTCTGCAAAGAAAACAAAGACCCAAAGTCTTTCAATCCAAGATCACTTGAAGGAAGCTACATGATCATATGACGTAAACAAGAATGCTACTGCAAAGAAGGTGAGAACAAAGGGAACTGGAGTCAAGAAAACTAAGAAGACTACAGCCCCTTTTCCAAAGAAGATCGTCACAGCACTTGTTGTCCAAGCCCTTCAGAAAGAGAAAAGATCTGCTATTAATGATCAAGTTAAGCCTAAGGATGTCCCGGAATATGTCATGAAACATGTTGCAGAGAAGAGCACTGCTGAGACATCTACTCCTGCTAGTGTTATGCAGAAGTCGCCTACTCAACCTTATACTACAGAAGGTGGCAATGAAGATAGGCAAGATGATATTCCCTTAAGCTTGAAGATAAATGCCATTGCTACTGCAATTGCAAAAGGAAAGAAGAAGGTCATCAAAAGACCTTTAGTTGCTGATCCGATAGAGAAAAAAGTTGTTCAGAGTTCATCTTCTGAATCTACTGAGAAGACTCCTATTCCGCAACAGGAGAAGTTGTTTGCATCTGCTCAATATGATCCTTTTACACGATCATCGGTCAAGAAGAAAACACCAATGAGGAAGGCTTCTACCACTGTGGTGCACTTAGTGCCAAGAACTCCTATAACTAAAAGTCGAGCATCTACTACTCCACCATCCACTACTGCATCAACAAAGAAGAGGAAAGCTGTTGTATCAACTGGTCCTTCCAAGAAGGCCAAGAAAGCTGCTCAGCTCAAAGATGTACCTGAAGATGTTCACTCACATTCAACTGAACATGAGTCTGAAGCTCACAAATAGATTGTCGGTGTTCTAGATAATTCAAGTGAATCAATCTTTCGTTCTACCAAACATGCTGAATTATGGGAGAAAGTGAAGCAGAGGTCTATGATCTCTGAGAAAAAGGTGGATAAGGATACATTGTTGGTGACTGGAGTGTATACCTTATTAGAAGAAGTTGGCTTACTAAGGATAGTACAGAAGATTCAAGAGTTTTTTCCTAAGGTTGTTACCGAGTTCTACTGCAACTTGACCAAAGAAATCAATGATCTAGAGTCTGAAGACCTTCAGAAAGTCTATGTTCGAGGTGAGATGCTGAAGTTTTTTCCTGATCTCATTAATGAGTTTCTGGGATGTTCATCTGAGGGGGAGTACAAGGAGATAGATGATTAGGGCATGGTTGCTGAGGAACTGACCCAAGACATCTACAACAAATAGCCATATCATCCACAGACTATTCCAAGTTCCAAGTTAACTCACAAATACGGCGCTCTATTCCGGATTTTGATCCACAATTGGCTACCAACTAAGCACAGAGCAGCAGTGACTCAAGCTCAGGGGAGGTTCCTATATCACCTCGGAACTGGGAATCAGTTCAATTATGGTGAGTTTGTGTTTGGGAAGATCATCAGCAGTGCAGAATCTACAGTGGTTAAAGGTCCACTATGTTACCCATCATTGATCTACAACATCATAAAGCAATAGAAGAAGAATGTCTCTTCAAAGAAAGATAAGATTATTTCTCTCAACAAGCCTCTAGTGATCAAGGTTGCTCCTGAAATAGGAGATCCTCATCTTCATCTCCAGTTCAAATAGTTCATATCATCTAAGCAAGGAGTGGATGCTACTGTTGAAGAGTTTTCACCAAATGGTGCTTCCCTGAAGTTTCTTGAGAGAAGTCTGGAGTTTCATGCTCGTTTGATTTTTTAGCATACTTCTGAGAAGATGAAGATTCAAGCAATGATTGCTGATCTTTCATCCGGAGATGAATTTACCTCTCCAACAGCAAATGTTCCTAAAGATATACATAACTTGCACAAGCTTGCAAGTACAGCTAAAGCTGCCACTCAGAAAGATTCCTCTCCAGCTCAAAGACAATGTGAAGAACATACTGCAGCACAAGATAAGAAAGCAGAAACTCTCCAAGAGAAGACTATAGAGAAGGCTCTTGAAGACGAGGCTGCTGAAGAAGAGGTTGATGATGAAGAGGAGGCTGAGGAGGAAGCTGATGAAGGAGAAGAGACTGAGTATGATGATGCTAAAGAAGAAGGAGGATCTGAAGAAGATGATGATGACCAAGACCCTGACAAATCCGAGTAGTTTCTGGTTATTATTCCATTGCCTTTCTCGGTTGCAAATAGGGAAAGTAATGCAATATAAGTTTTTTTGTTTCTTTCTTTCTGCTCTACTTATCTTGCATCATGTTTTGTAAGATATTTTTTTGTTTTTGCTCTGAATAGCTTGTATTAAGCTATTTTGTTATAGAACAGATTGACTTTCTTCCCTATATGATTCATATCTGCTAAAAAATTAAAACTGCTATCAAAAGATAAAAATATAAAAAAAAATCAATATAATAGAGTAGGTACAAGCTCAAAAAAAGTGAAACACAGCTAAATCATATGATGTTCTTCAAAACATTCAAGTACGTTTAAAAGTACATGATCCTACAGTTCGAGGGTTCTATTTTTCTAAAACATGGAGCTGCTTTGCCACCAGATAAATACAAAGGGGGAGATTTGTAGTGCCATCTGCACTTAAGTGTTTAGGATTGTCATGATCTGTATGGCAATATGGCAATATCAAAAGAACACAAAAGGTTTTGGTTATTCATATTTGAATACCATATTCTGGACATTACTGAGAATATTCTGCTGCCAATCTGATTGAAGATCAAGACATGTACTTAATCATGTTGGAGAACATGATCATGTACATGATTGTCCAGAGAGTTTACAAGAGACGTGTCATGCTAGATTCAAAGAGTTGAAGCTGCAGAATCAAGATGAACATTTTCAGAAGACAAGTTGCCTTGTTCATGATGAAGATCAAAAAGGAAAGAAAGAGTTATATTCAAGGAAGACATCTAAACTAGAAAAGTCAGATTTAAATAAGGAAATTGTTTCCTTGTTAAATCCTAGTCAAAGTAGGACTTCTGATTATCTTATTTAGGTTATACCTGTTGTTTATAAATAGTCTGGCAATCAGATTATATTAGATGACATGAGTTTTATGAATACACAAAAAGGGCTGAGTGTCAAAAGACTTCATATTTGAAGCATATACTATTCAAGTATACTAGGTTTGATTCGCGTGATCATTGTGTTTCTAGTCTGTGTTTCACTTTCATACACACTTAAAGGAGTCTCGGAAAAGATTTCCGGTGGAAACTAGAGGGATTCTAGGTTGTGAGGGGAGCTCACAATTCAGTTTAGTGAAAAAGGTTGAATCGGGTAGGAAAGGGGTCTAGTGACGGGAGTCTTCGTGTAATAGCCTTTGTAACCATTCAACGGAGTAGTAAACTATTTCTCATAGACTTGTGAAGACTCCCTGACATAGATTAGTTGATCGAACAGAGTTACGAACCTCGTATTCTTTACTTGCATTAATTTTTACATTGTGACCTTACATGTTCACAACAATGTTCAAGTACATGATGATGATCATGATTGCACAGTTTATGTAACTTCAATGTCTGTTGAGACATGTGGAATATGTGGAGAATACGGCCATGGGGTGAACTTGTGCCAAAAGCAATCAGAACCAGACTTCAACGGGGAATGACAATTTCTTGCTCTTCAAGAGCAAGTGCATGTTCTTCAAGTGTTCGAACCTCGACAACAAAACAACCCGTATTCCCAAACTTATAATCCGGGATGGAGAAATCATCCGAATTTGTCTTAGAAGCAACCTCAGCAGCCTCAGCAACTTCAACAACCTCCTCCACCTCAACAAGCTAGACATAGCCAAGCTCCACAGTATCCCAGGCCGTCACAATATCGGCTCAACCGAACCAGCCTAAAAGTATTCTTTGCAAGAAACTCTACAAGCTTTTATGTAGGCACTCAACAAATATTCGAGACTGCTAAAGCTTCAATTAAGATGATTGAGACACAAGTTGGTCAAATTATTGGAACTGTTAGAGATTTGGCAAAATAAATTAAACTCGGAAAGTTGCCAAGCCAACTGGAGTAAGCTCAAGCAATCATTATCCTCAGGGGAGGAAATGTGATAGATAACAAGGTTGGAAAACCTAACCCAACCAAGGAAGTTGATGAAGAAAAAAAAGGCTCCTCAATATGAAGTAAAGGAGTCCGAGCAAAATCATGGAACAGACAAGACGTTCATACTCTACAAAGCCGTCAACCCTTACAATCCACCAATTCCTTACCCAAGAAGGTTTAGGAATGTGAAGCAAGGCACCCAATTCCAAGAGTTCTACAATCTCTTGTCCAAAGTGAATATTAACCTTCCTCTCCTCGACGTTATCCGGAACGTGCCGGCCTATATGAAATTCTTCAAGGAATTAGCCTCGAAGAAGAGAAAGTTTGCGGAAGATGAGAAGATTGTAGTATCCAAGATGGAAAGTGCAATCTTACCACATCAACTACCGCCCAAGCTCTGTGATCCAGGTAGCTTTACTTTAAAAATTACTTTGGGGAATGGTAAAGAAGCATGTGGTATGCTAGATTTAGGGGCTCGAATTAATTTGATGTCTTACTCTATTCTTAAACAACTTGAGTTAGGTAACTTAAAACCAACTAGAATGTGTCTTCAATTAGTGGATAGGTATGTGAGATATCCGAGATAAATCATAGAGGACATTCTAGTAAAAGTGGGTGGTTTAATTATTCCCGTTAATTTTGTGGTTTTGGACATAGGTGATGTTCAAGGAATAGAGAAAGAGTGCACACTGTTATTGGGTAGACCTTTTATGGCTACCACTAACACCCTCATTGATGTGAAAAATAGCAATTTAAAAATGTCTGTGTTGGGGAAAATTGTGTCTTTTTATGTGCATGAAAATAAAGTTATACTGCTACCTCCCTAGGAGAAAATTGTTCTTTCATTGATGTTATTGATGCCTTGTCAGAGAAGGTTTTCTTGAAGGAAATTAGCCCCAAAACTGAGAGTGAAGCCTTGTCCGAGGAATCTCTCTTAGAAGAAGCCGACCCCAAGTATGGGGGTGATGAGTTAGAAGTAGAAGAAATGGATTTGTACCTTGGAGAAGGCATATGCTTGATAGATATCCTAGCTACAGAAGAAGAATGTGTACTTGGATGAAGAAAAAAAGAAGCCCGTGATCATCTTTTATGGGCTCATAAAAGAAGAAGATGAGAAATTGATAGCCATGCTAAAAAAGCACAAGCAAGCCATTGGATAGAGTCTAGCCAATATTAAAGTCATTAGCCCCTCTACTTGTATGCATCGGATCATTCTCGAAGAAAGAACCAAGCCGGTGCGAGAAGGGAAAAAGAGACTTAACCCTGTGTTGATGGAAGTCATCAAGAAAGAGATCCTCAAGCTTTTTGCTGAGGAGATGATCTATCCAATTGCTGATAGTGAATGGGTTAGTCCAGTACATGTGGTACCCAAGAAAGGAGAAATCATAGTGGTGGAGAATTATACAACTACTGAAAAAGAGTTTCTTGTTGTTGTTTTCTCATTGGATAAGTTTAGGTCCTACATCTTAGGCTCTAAAGTTATTTTGCATAGTGATCATGTAGCTCTTAAAAATTTTTGGACCAAGCCCCAAGCTAAACCTAAACTTATTGGGTGGATTTTGCTTTTGTAAGAATTTGATGTTGAAATTAAGGATAGAAAATGGTGTGAAAATTTTATGGCAGACCATCTCTCCCATCTCCCTATTGATGATATGTTGAATGCATCATGTGAGAGTGGAATTATTTCTCATACATTTACATATGAGCATGCTTTTGAGCTTACTTCTTTTCAATGGTATGCTGATATTGTTAATTATCTCATTTGTGGTAAACTACGTCTTAACCTTACTTTTCAAGAGAAGAAGATATTTTTAATAATGTGTAGGTACTACTATTGGGATGTTCTCAATCTTTTCCATCTGGGCAAAGATGAAGTAATCAGATGTTATGTCCCTAAGGAGGAACAAACTGATGTTTTGGTCTCTTGTCATGCCTCACACTGTGGTGGACACTTTGGAGGGCGAAAGACGGCATGAAAAATCTTGCAATCTGGTTTATATTTGCCTTCTCTTTTCAAAGATGCTCACAAATTCTGTCTCTCTTGTGATAAATGATAACAAGTTGGATCTATTCAGAAAAGAACGAGATGTCTCTTAATGTCAACCTTATGGTTGAATTTTTTTATGTATGGGGTATTGATTTCATGGGTCCATTTCCTAACTCCTTGGGTTTTGAATATATCTTGGTAGCTGTTGATTATGTTTCTAAGTGGGTTGAGGCTATCCCCAATAGAAATTGTGATGCTAACATGGTCATTAAGTTTGTGTAGGAGCACATTTTGAGTAGGTTTAGATTCCCACAAGCTATCATCAGTGATGGTGGATCCCATTTTAATAACAAGCTCTTTGAGAGATTGATGAAGAAGAATGGCGTCACTCACAAGGTGACCACTCCATACCACCCCCAGACATCCGGTCAAGTTGAAAAGAGCAACAAGCAGATTCAAAACATTTTGAAAAAGACCGTGTACGTGTCTAAGAAGGATTGGTCTGTCAAGCTACATGATGCTCTTTGGGCATACCGTATGGCTTACAAGACCATGTTAGGACTGAGCTCATACCGCCTCGTTTATGGGAAGGCATACCATCTTCTGGTAGAGATCGAGCACAAGGCCTTTTGGGCTATTAAAGTGATAAATTTTGATTTGAATTGTGCAGATAAGGAGCAAGCCTTGCAGCTTTCCGAGCTTAATGAATTGAGAAACGAAGCCTATGAGAATGCGAGAATTTACAAAGACAAAGTGAAGAGGCTTCACAACAAGTGCATTCTAAGGAAAGAGCTCACTCTGGGCATAAAGGTGCTCATGTTCAACACTCGTTTGAGGTTCTTTCCGGGAAAATTGAAATCCCGATGGAGTGGACCATTCATCATTGAAGAAGTCTTCCCCTATGGTGTGGTAAAATTGCTTAATCCTTGGCCCAATGTGTCGTTCCAAGTGAATGGACACCATGTCAAACCATATTTCGAAGACTAGCCCCGGGAGCATGGAGTCGAGGCCATCGTGCTCGATAACTCCATATGATCACCTATTGATACTCTGTTCAGCTCGGGACTTTAAAATAAGTATTGCATGAGAGGCAATCAATGATTTTAATATTTTTGTATTTTGAACAATTTTTACCTTTATGTGTTTTGTATTTTGGTGTTTGCCTCGCAGGAGAAGTGTTCTAGTTCTTTTGCTCTGCTCAAATAAACTGATGTAGGAGATTGCTGAATTTTGAAAACTCCAACCACTGTTGAACTGACTCAGCCGACACTCAGTATGCCTCTCGACATCCGATGACAGCCATTATTAGAGTCCCACAAGCGTTGGGAAAAAATTTGGAATTTGCAAACCAGCGAGCGCAGACCGCCCGGCGGGCGCTAGGTGGGATTTTTAGAAATAGCCCCCAACGAGCGTATAACGCCTCGATCCTGGGACAAAGGTAGAGGACCGGTGCGCTACTTGGGGGAAAGGGAAAGAGGTTGTTGAATAGAATCAATCAAAGAAATAGGGTTGGTGCCCTAAAAATTTAGCCAGCATAACCTCAATAAATGGATCAATCCACGCTTTTAAAGCGTATGAAATGACTCAAACCAGATACCATGACTCTTAGAATAAACCCAAGAAAACAAACTTCAATGTAAATAATAATAGTTCAAAGGTCAACTGTTAATAGGTTAGGCATGAAAAAGGTCAGACGGATGTCTTCCAAATACATGAAGTAAAGAGACACCAGACTTTCGTCTGTTGTGAAAGCAATATAAAGTCAGGCTTTCACCTTAACATGGAAAGTAATGTAAAGCCAGGCTTGTGCCTGTCTGAATAAGAAAGTAAATAAATGCCAGGCTTTTGCCAGTCAGGAACGGAAAGTAAATAGGATTCAGAGAACCGAACACTTCGTAACAATAAAGAAAATGGGATTCGGAGAACCGAACACTCCATAACAGTAAAGAAAATGGACTCCATAACAGTAAAGAAAATGAGATTTGGAGAACCTAACACTCCATAACAGTAAAGAAAATGGGATTTGGAGAACCGAACACTCCATAACAATAAAGAAAATGGGATTCGGAGAACCGAACACTCCATAACAGTTATTAGAGTAAGCGGACAAGAACGCAGTGCATTTATTCAGACTCAAAAGGTAACCATGTTCTCAGTTAGACTCCACACATAAACGAAACATATACAGCAAAAGATAGCGCTTCAACCTTAGCACCGCCGTCCACCATCCCACAGCTCATCCAGAAAATATTTGAAAAGATTTGGGCGTGAGTGCTAATGCACTTAGTAGGTACCTTTGAGAAAAGCTTCACAATCATTTTATCAAACAGAATATCCAATCAGCATACCATGAAAAGTTTTTAAATCAAAAAATTTGTGAATTCCATGTATACTAAATCATTTTAGTTTAATCATTGCGCGTCACTCTCCCTTAGGACGCTTATGGTGAGTCGGTTCGTGTACACAACCCGATTGCTTAAGGTTCGACACTGCCCTGTTTGCTTGGGGCTCGATATCGTGAACCATTGTAGTTTTGTCACCAAAAACAGTAGTAAGACTTACATGAGTCAGGAGAGCACATTAAATACAGTCTTGAATTGGATATTCAATCACATTCATTTTCTAAATATTAGTGCTTAATAACCCGAAATACATTTATATATAACAAAAATCCACTTGGTAATCTGATGTGGATAGCTAGATCTAGATTTTGATTATGATCTCAACTAGAAGTCTCCTTCTTCTGTGCCTACAAGATTATCCGGCAACTTAGTTTCGATGAAAGACTACCATTAGGTCAAAATATAACTTTTCTTAGCTATGAAGTAAATATTATAATATCTACAATCTTAATACGCAGCACCCGGGTCATCAAAATATTTTAACTCTGAAGGGAACTTTACTCGGGGCATTTTTATAAAGAAAAACCTTTTTGTAAGTTTTAGCATACAAGGTGGTCAAACCCGTATCCTAAAATTAATTAGGTACAAATAAATTCATACTGCAAGATCCGTCCATTGGAAACATATGAAACTTTAAATAAAAATACTATATTTTGAGACGGAACAACTTTTGAGACTAATAATATAATAGGGCTATCCATGAAGGATAGATTTGAAAAATTCTACAATTAAAAATTCGGATACCCAAAATATACCCGAAATTAAAAAGTGAAAATATGAAAAATGTATACAAATATATATAGAACATAAAACTCTAAAGGCACAGTTTGATCCGGCGACCCGAAAGAGATCACCGGTTTAAAGCGACTATGAGCGGTGGTGTGGATTTGGTAGCAGTGATCGTTGTGAATAATTAGGTTGGGGGTTGGGTTAATTAATGTTGGGGGGATGATTGATGATTATGATGATGGATGATGGTGATGGTGGCGTGAGGTGGTGGTTGGCGGTGGTGGTGAATTTTAGCGACGATCACGACGATTTTTCATCGCGGTTGTCCATTAAATCATCTTTTCAATCACGTATTCGTGATCTACGCATTGACACCTTCAAAATGACTATTTTAGAATTAAAATAGGAAATTAGAGACATACATTCTCAGGAAGCCGCTCAGCGTTTCGATTTTGAAAAAGAATGAAAAATGAAACCTTAAAATCTTATTTATAGAGGAAAAATAAATGGGATAATAATGAATATAAGAAAGAGGATAATGATGGAATAAGATAATGATGGAAAAAGGATAGGATAATTACCAATAGGATAATATTTTGAAAAAGAAATTGGATAGTGACGGTTGGGCCTTTTTCTATTCAAAGTTGTGCCAAGAGTTCATTTGAACTCGAAATTGAAAAATTCAAAGTTTGGTACGATCCTTGAAACTTTTTCTATCAACTCGACAAAAAATATCAGAACATATTTTAAAGAAATTTTTTACCAAATTAAATTTTAACAGATCTTCCTAGCTGCGATTTTCCTTTATATGAATCCTTTAAGGACCCAATTTATTTTCTAACTTACTAGAGGGTAACATAAGTTGAATAAAACATTCTAAAATATTTCGAGATATTACATTCTACCCTCCTTAATAAAAATTTCATACCGAAATTTGCGTACCTCTATAGGGTAAATCAGGTTACAACTCCTTGATTCTGCTTTCAAGCTCCCAGGTAGCTTCCTCTCTTCCATGGTTATTCCATAGGACTTTCACCAATGATACTTGTTTGTTCTGTAATTCTTGGACCTTTTGGTCAAGAATAGCCTCTGGTCTTTCTTCACATGATAAATCCTGGTTCAGGACTAACTCTTCATTCTTTATAATGTGTTTAAGATCAAACACGTACTTTCTCAACATTGAGACATGAAAAACATTATGAACCTCTGCTAGACTTGGCGGTAAGGCTAGTCTATAAGCTACCTCTCCAACTCGTTCAAGAATTTCAAAGGGTCCAATATACCGTGGTCTCAATTTCCCTCTTTTGACAAAATGTATAATTCCTTTAGTAGGAGATATTTTGAGAAAAACCTTATCTCCAACATTAAAATTCAGATCCTTTCGGTGTTTATCGGCATAAGCTTTTTGTCTATCTTAGGCTTCATTCATTCTTATTCTTATTTTACCAATTATTTCGATTGTTATCTGAACAATCTCAGGGCCCAATATCTTTCTTTCACCCACTTCATCCCAGTAAAGTGGCGATCTACATCTTCGACCATACAAAGCCTCATATGGTGCCATTTTAATGGTTGTCTGATAACTGTTGTTATAGGCGAACTCCACTAAGGGTAAAACATTTTCCCAATTTCCACCTCTATTAGTTACAACTCCTCTGAGCATATCCTCTAGTATTTGTATTGTCCTTTCTGATTGTCCATCAGTTTGAGGATGGAAAGTTGTACTAAAATTTAGTTGCGTTCCCATGGCATCTTGTAGGCTTATCCATAATCTAGAAGTAAATCTGGTATCTCGGTCAGAGATGATCGAGACGGGTACTCCATGTAACCGTACAATCTCTTTCACATAGAGTTGAGCCAACTTATCTAGTCCAAGTGTCATCTTGATTGGAACAAAGTGCGCAGATTTGGTCAATCGATCAACAACAACCCATATCGCAGTGTTTCCTCGAACTAATTTTGGTATTCCTACTATGAAATCCATGTTGATATGCTCCCATTTCCATTCTAGGATTTCAAGTGGTTGTAATAATTCTGATGGTCGTTGATGTACCGCCTTTACTTGCTGACAAGTTAAGCATCGTTCAACAAATGAAGCCACTTCTCTCTTCATATTTCGCCACCAGAAGTTTCTCTTCAAATCTCTATACATCTTTGTACTTCCACGATGGGCGGTATATGGAGTATCATGAGATTCTCTCATGATTTCATTTTTTAACTCTTCATTGTGGGGCACACATACTCTTCTCTCATACATGAGAGCATTGTCATTTGCTTCAGCAAATCCCTTTCAATCCTCAGATCTTACTTTCAATCGCATCTTCTCCAAAAATTGATCCCTTCTTTGTGCCTCCACAATTCCTTTTCTTAAATCGGATTTAGCTATTAAAGCAGCTATAAGTCCTTTGGTAGAGTTTGGTGGTTGAACCAACTGTAACTCTAGTCTTTGAAATTCTTCAATTAACCTTTCTTCTTGTGTTAGGAAACAACCTAACTCTGCTCTGGTTTTTCGGCTAAGGGCATCTGCCACAACATTTGCTTTACTGGGGTGGTAGAGAATGGTACAATCATAATCCTTAACTAATTCCAGCCACCTTCTCTGCCTCATGTTTAAGTCCTTCTGTTCAAAGAAGTACTTAAGACTCTTATGATCAGTGTAGATTTCACATTTGACACCGTATAAATAATGCCTCCAAATTTTCAAGGCATGTACCACAGCTGCGAGCTCTAGGTCATGGGTGGGATAATTCAACTCATGTGGCCTGAGCTGGTGAGATGCATAAGCAACGACTCTCCTATCTTGCATTAACACACACCCTAACCCAGCTTAGACACATCTGTAAAGATAACAAATCCTTCATTTCCTTCCGGTATAACCAATACTTTAGCTGTGGTCACATTGGGAAGCTTTAAAATGGCTTCTTAGATATTTGAAGCCTACTTCAAATTATGACTTGACTTTTTCTAAGTTTTCTGATGGGGTGAAATTGGTGGGATATGTTGATTCCAACTATGCAAATGACAGAGACAATAGAAAGTCTACCACATCTTATGTATTCACTTTGTATGGATCTTCCATTAGTTGAAAATCCCAACTCCAACATATTGTGGCCCTCTCTACCACAGAGGTTGAATGTGTTGCAGCTACTGAGGCTGTAAAAGAAGCCATTTGGCTGAATGGCTTACTATCTGAAATTTGTTTTGCTAACTCCTCTCCTACTTTGTTTTCAGATAGCCAGTCAGCAATCCAGTTGTGTAAAAACCCAGTGTTCTATGATAGAACAAAACACATAGATATGAGGTTCCATTTCATTAGAGATGTGGTGGAAAAAGAGGAAATACAATTGGAGAAAATCCTCACTGAATTCAATCCAGCTGACATGGGAACTAAGTGCCTACCTGTTGATAAACTTGTTTCATGCCAGAGAATCCTAAACTATGATCTTGGTTAACTCTTTCCAACTCTGCTCTCTGTGAATATGTATAAATTCTCTATATAGTTTATTTATTCCTTTTCTTTGTTTATCTGTTAACCTACCCTAACTGTGTGTTATGTTTCTCCTGTCTTTGTAACCTTGCAGTGAGAAACAAAAGGCAATGATGAGTCCTTTCAAAGCTCTATTCGAAGATCAATGTACACCAAAGGGCCAAAGGTGGAGAATGTTGGGTATTATCCAAGTCCCACATCGGAAATATATCCAAGAGTTGGCTTGGATATAAGGAGTTCACCTACCCTATTAGTATGAGGCCTTTTGGGAGATGCCCAAAGTGAAAACCGTGTGGGCTTGGCTTGGCCCAAAGCGGACAATATCATAGTAATGTGGGGAAAATGTGAACTCGAGGCCCACTAGTCGGTGAATGGGTACCTAACAGTGGTATCAGAGCCCAGTTCGGTCTGGAATAGTGGGCCACGATAGTGTGGGATGTGACCTCCGGTTGCCTTCGTGACTGTGTACCGTTGGAGGGGATGTGTTCCTTGGGTTGAGGGGAGGATTGTTGGGATAGCAATCCAAGTCCCACATCGAAAATATATCCAAGAGTTGGCTTGGATATAAGGAGTTCACCTACCCTATTAGTATGAGGCCTTTTGGGAGATGCCCAAAGTGAAAACCGTGCGGACTTAGCTCAAAGCGGACAATATCGTACTAATATGGAAGAAAAGTGAATTCGAGGCCCACTAATCTTTGAACGGGTACCTAACAATTAATAAAAGAGATTCTGTATCCATTTTGCTTTTTTCCTATTTCCCATTTCGTTACAATAATTTAAAAAAAAAACACACACACACACACACACAAGCATATTCTGTCAACCCCCCCCCCCCCCCAAAAAAAAATAATTGTTACAATGCAATTTAAAGTCATTTTACAATTGCGGGATTTTTTTTTTTTTTTTTAGAACTAACTCAAAAGTATGTATTAAAAAAACCATCATAATTAAACCTATTGGACTTGAGGCATGATATAAATTGGGGCATTGAATGGATTGGCCCGCATAATTTATCATAAACAGGCCGGCCTCGGTAAATTACTTTCACTAATTATCAATATCTGGTTTTTCTTTGTAATTTCGTATCATATTCTGTTTTATACGTATATTTTATATATGAAACAGATCGTAGATATTGATTTAATTAATAACATATGCCATTAAATGGGGGAAAAAAATAATATGATGTGTGATTTTAACGCGGGACATGCTAGGCAAGCAACCCAAAATGTATAGAAAAAAAATACAGTGATTGATGTTAATATAACGAGGAAGAAAAAGGAAAAACAGAATTTATGTATAAGAAGAATAATATAATAAAAAACAAGAAACTACGTATAAAAACAGAAAATTTATTAAAATGAAATAATGACAAAAAGAAAAGGATATGAAATACATGAGAGTAATCATGCAGATGCAATGAGAGAAAATAAATAGGGAAGAAAAGTTGGCACGTAAAATAGATATGAAAGGACCTTTTTCCCAGTGGCCTCGATCCTCCATTGGGGAATTATAATTTATTAATGTAGAGTAGTACCTTTTGTTTTTTGGCATCGTCACTATCCCTATATGTACATGCTGCATATTTGATACACCTATATACAATATTGGTTACTGTTTTATAATATAAAACTAATCTTGCTGCAATTTGACATTTCAATGACTAAATTCCATATTTCACCAACTCAATATTTCACTGAAACCGTCTAAAAATGAAACTCAGTTAAAATAATATATTATAAGAAATATTATCTCTAATTAAACCTCTTCCCGCAATAATAAGAACTGTATATCATTGTGAAATTAACTTGTACCCTAGGACATAACTAAATCAGTTGATTGAGGCTTGAGTGAAATAGCTCTCTGTCTTGCTAGGAGTTACAAAGTGGGAATTCAATTTATGTGGACGACAGTTTGAAATCAAATTCTTTGTAGTTGACATAATATACAGACCAACGTCTCTTGATAAAAACCGGGTGGTCGTTGAAGGCTCATCTCGTAATTTATTTCATCTACTAATCTCTATGGATGAAACAGTAAAACCCTTAAGAATTAGTTTGTTTGTCTCTTTTTTTTTTTTAGAGTTGCTAAACTTCATGACTAAAATTAAATTGTGGTGGCTTGATTAATTATCACCGGTCCATGATTCACGTAGTTTAATTAGTCTTCACAAAAACAGAGAGGCCTGCTTTATAATAAAGTAAATGACGAAAGTTTTTATTTGTGGAGCAAATTAAATTTAATTAATTAAATTGTATACCGCACTAAAAATCCACTTAAGAAGCTATATATATCATAATGAATTCTCCTTTAATGATAATAATGATGACTTCGAAAAGGAGTATGATCATGAATTCCACTACAACAGAGATACCGGCAAAAAGAAATTAAACTCCCACATATTAAAGAGCCCTGCAGTAAAATTTAAATATGTACTTTTACTGCAAATTAATTCATATATCCATATTTTCGTCTTTTTTACTAAGAGATTTTATTTGTTACTATGTATTATGTATATGTATAATTTTTTATTGGTGTGAAAACCTCCAGTAACTTGTAATTAAATCGTAATAATTAAGAAGAAATTCTTGCTAAAAGTTCAGGGACTATTTCATTTTTTACCCTCATATATTTGTCCACATACTTGAGAAAAAGTACTTTTCTTGCCCAATTTTTAAATAATAGTTCTGTCTACTTAATTTTATAGTTTTTGAAAATGTTTGTCATTCTTTTGTTTTTCTCCAATGGCAAGGGAGCAGTAGTCGTTATCCAAGGGTGTGCACTAAGTGAATCGTTATTGTGTAATAACTTACAAGCGCAACATAAAAGAGATAAATCATGACTGAAATGTCAGGACTCACTTGTAATAGTGTTGATGAGATCAAACTCGATACCTTCATTCATGAACTATACAAGTCCACAATCATCCCCCCAAAAAACTTTAATGCATATATATATATATATATATATGTATGTATGTATGGCCACACCACACAATATATATGTACGATATATTATGTTTAAAAATTGTTATGATTCACTAAATATAGCATTTATAAATGAAGTCGAGTATATAGGAACACGTGACTACATGTGAAGAAAAAAAAAAATGCTAAAAAAAAAAAGGTTAGGCATGTGTTGAAGAAGACAAGGAAGAGGGGAGGATTGGTGCCGCAGCTTGCGGACAGTTGTTTTGTGGAGCTCATCACTCATGTGCTTCCCTCAGATGCACGCACATGTCTTCCGCTTCTTACTTCCAATTATTGAACTCTTTTTTTTCTCAATTATTTACCACCCTCTTATATACTGCGGTAAATTCGATGCTAATGTTGGAGCACTTCACTCAATGCTTAGATCTAAGCAAAATATGCTCATAATTATCTACACATTAAAATTTTCAGCTTATAAACTGGCTAATAGCTAGGCAAAAAAAGATTTGTAGGTCAAGGTATTCCAAACGCAAAGACATGCAGACAATGGAGCATTAGGCCCCATCGAATTAATTTTCTCGTATATGCATGCCTATACTTCAGCAATTTAATCGGATAATTATTTGATACGATCACCATCAGTAGTGTGAAACATAGCATTAATGCTAAATGGGGGCAGGGTAGGCCTCTTTGTAGATGATAAATGGAAGTGAAATTTTAAACACATGCTCATTTTTCTCTTAACATCCTCCATTATTTCTTTTGTTCTCTAGTTCCAAAGGCATCGTTTTGATACAAAACACAGCATATTTTGGAGAACTTCTATCCCACCCAATGGGGAAGAATTTTGACATGTTACAATCATAAAAATAATAAAAATGATTTTGCTAACATGTCATAATCCTATTTCTTTCAAATTCCACATGGCACAATATATCCAATCCCATACCCCATGTTCCATGGGTTCATACTACATCTAAAGAATTCCAATTGATTGATGGGTCCTCATATTTCTGCTTCTTAATTACCTACTGCTGCACCATGAATGCAGTGCTACCAATATTCTACTACTGCTGAATTACCCCATCTTAATTATCGGATACTTGATTTTTGCTATAGATTTTCTTATTTTTCCAATCAGATTTATAGTTTTTTTAAGAGAGAAGATCCTCTAATATTACCAAGCCAGTCTACTTCAAATTCAAATGGGTTCTTGAAACAAACTTCTCTCCCCCATATCTCAAATGTATAGGGAAGAGAAAAATATAAAAAACACGTGGGGTTTTCAGACAATGATTTCCACTACGTACTGATGATTGTAAGCTGGAGTCTAGCTCATTGATCATCCAGTCTCAAGGAGAGTTATGCTACTGTATTATTCAGCTCGAGTGTTCGGTGCATGAAGGCTGCATGTGTAGTAGATCTTTTCAGTTTAAAAGTAGTTGATGGTGGCAGTTATGAAGTGGTAGTTGTAGAAGAGGTTTTCAGTTGGGTTGCCACGTGAAGTATGAAGAGCAGCAGTTAGTTTTCTTCTCTGATATATATTGTATTGTTTTCAGTTTTCTTTATAACAATTCAATAATAGAAGAAAAGTTGTTGGTCCCGGGCGAGTCGATATCAGTTTAGAGGGGGGTGAATAAACTGATTAAAACTTTTTACTTTAAGTGCGGAATAACAGAGTCCTTTGACTCGCTTAATGAAACTTATCTATGCATAGACTTAATGAACAATTAAGACAGTTTAAGTGCAGCTTGTGTGAGATTGTGTGCAGTTCAAAGATATGCAATAACCAAGATAGTACAACACACAAGCAATTTATAGAGGTTCGAAGTCTCAAACTTCTACGTCCTCTCTTCCTTCCGCAGAAGGGCAACTTCACTATATAACTTGAGTTTCTTTACAAATTATACAATGAAGGAAAGTTGGCTGAACCTGGTAACTGCTCGCTACCTCAACGGGTCGACGGCTCACACTTGAAGTCCCTAACTGCTCTCTAGGAAGGTAGGTGCTATTGTCGTCTTTACAAGGTTTTAGATCTCTTTCGATCTTCAAGAGGTTAGTCTTGAACAGGGGTTATCAACTGGTGTGCTCCTTCAATTGAGCTGAGTAGTTGATCATTGTGTAGCTGAAACTGAGAAGACTGCCCTGGCTGGATTGTCAACAGCTCGCTGATTATCTTGACTCTGTGAATTTCTTCTTCTCAGTAGAACTCTCGCAGTTTCTATTAGATGCTGAACTTGAGCTTGAGCGGGAGTAAGAAAGAAAAGCTCTTGCTTGTATATGCGAAAGTTGTGCAGGCGAAGGATTCTTCTTGGTTCTGCTTGAGAGAGTTGAGAGTCCTCAGTCTCTTTTTTTTAAACTCTGATTCACTCGCCTTTTATAGAGCAGTGATTTTATGACCGTTGAGTTCCATTGTCCATTGATCGGTGGCCCTGTTGGCTCATCAATGGAGAATGATCGTTTGGAGCTTTTGGTTTGAAGTAGCCGTTACTCTGCCAATCGATCTTCATTAGATATTTAATTCCAGGATCTTTGTTGAAGCATTTATTCCAAGATTCGGCAGTTTGAGCAATAACCTCCAAGGTTCTCTGGCTTCAGTTTTATTGGCAGCTTTGAGTTCCAGTTGACAGTTCTGGACTTGTCAGCTGAGTTTGACTATTGCTCCAGTTGGCAGTCTTGAGCTCGTCAGCTGAGTTTGGTTGTTGCTCCAGTTGGCAGTTTTGAGCTCGTCAGTTGAGTTTGGTTGTTGCTCCAGTTGGCAGTTTTGATCTCGTCAGCTGAGTTTGGCTGTTGCTCCAGTTGGCAGTTTTGAGCTCGTCAGCTGAGTTTGGCTGTTGCTCCACTTAGCAGTTTTGAGCTCGTCAGCTGAGTTTGGCTGTTGCTCCAGTTGGTCATCAGTTGGATACTTTCTGTCTTCAGTCTAAACTGATCTCTTATCAGTTCCCTTAGTTGACTCTTTTCTTCCTCAGCTTAACTGACTTAGTTTTCAGTTTGTTTCAACTATTCAACTTCTTGACTTCTCAGTTCAGTTGACTCCTGACGTATCCTTCAGCTTGCTGACCATACTCTTGATTGGTTGAGTTTGACTTTGCTTGATATATTTTTTGATGATGCCCTGGATTAATCAGCTCTGATCTGTAGCTTGACTTTCAGTCATTTTTCACAAATAATTTTGACATCTCATCAAAACCTAATCTAGGGATTCCTGATAGTTTTTCCTAACAATTTTCCCCTTTTTGATGATGTCAAAACTTTGTTAATGATGATGGGAAAAGCTGCAAATGTAGCAAGTTTGCTTAAGCAGTTTTAGAGCAAATTCAGAGCAAATTAGAGAAAACATTTGATATGTGTTTTTCATTCAAGTATTATAGCATTTGTTATTAGCTTTTTTCATTCATGCTGTTATTCAGGTATTAACACATTTAAGATATGCATGAAATTCAAGTATTAGAGCAATTTAGACTTCAAATTTCAGCGCATGTTCTCATTTTTTTTTTATTTTGGACATGCTTTCATTCCAGCATTAGAGCATTTTTCATTGAAGCATCAGAGTCTTCAACCATGTTTCATTCAAGTAATAGAGCATTATCAGAGCATTTAAGTTGATCATACTTGAAGTAACAGAGCATGAGTATTATAAGCATGGTCAAAATATATATTATATATATATAAATTCACTTTAAAGAATGTTGTATTTTCAAAAGTAGTTAAAACTACTAATCTACTCCCTGAAAGTTGCTTCCTTGCTCCTTTTCTTTCTGCTCGACTCTTTTCTTTCTGTTCGACTCTCCTTTTTCTTGAGCTCCTTGCATCCTCCATGCTTCCCCCTGAAGCTGTTCTTCCCCCTCATGATGAATTTCTCTTTGAATTTGATCCCAAAGAGTTAAGCATCCATCATCTATCTGTTCGTCTTTCCCCTTTTTAGCATCATCCAAAAGGTAGAATTGATCGTATGATGGTAGTGGCAAGCTTGGTAGAAAGGTGAACACAGTTGCCATATTGTCATCATGATTTAAGGGAACTGAAGGAATTTTCATGGGTAAGGAGAGCCATGCATATGCTTCTTCAGTTGTCATGAACTAACCTAAAGAAGAGGTGAGAGAGACTGCTTGCTCTCTGAAGTTCAGCGAGGCCAAGTTGTTGAAGATCTCATCAGTTGAAGGGATGGGTGGATCAGCAATGAAGGGTGAGCATGACGAGTTGGCCGGTTCATTGTCAGGGAGAGGAGCATCGGCTGGTATGCTCAGCTAGATTCACTTGATCATTGAATCCATTATATCTGAAAGCATAGGTGACGAGGAGAGTGGATGATTCATCCAGTTTCGACTCTATGTTCCTTCGTTGATCCAGAAGGTGGAGCCACGGGTGTGGATCAGGTGGAACATTGTTGACTCATCCAATTGATATCTCCATATGTGGTACTGCAGGTACCGTCACAGTTGGTCGAATAGAGAGGAGTCTGTGCTTTCAACGAGACCAAAACAGCTTCTCAGCTGGTGGTCTAGAACTGCTTCAAACTCAACTTCAATGGGGTCAAGTTGAGCTGATGGTAGAGGTTGGGAGTTGGCTGATATTGTAGGATGATCACTCGGCCTTGAAACAGGTTCACTCTCAATCATCAGATCTCTTTCGTCAGAGGAGCTGACTGGTGCCTCCAAGGGTGCCTTTCCACGATCTGAGTTGGAAGGCCCTTGTCGACGTGAACGCTTCGGGATCGGATGACCGTAGATAGTGGGAAGCATGTCCCTTCTTTTGAGCTATTCACCATTGGGGATAACCTCATCAAACTGGCTTTGAATGATATGGCTTATGCGGCTCATAAACCCGATCTTTTCGTGAAAAGAGCTAGAGGATAGGTTATAGGCCGTTCGCTCTACATTAGCTCGCAGTTGAGCAAGGATGAAAGAGGCCCAGTTGGCTTTACATCCGTAGTATAGAGCGGCTTTGAGATGGGCTTTGATGTCTGAGAAGTGGACTGTCTCAAAGTTGCCATGTAGGATATGACCGACGATATCCAAGAGTTGGAGGATATCACTTGGTATACTCTGCTTCAGCCAATGTGAACAGTCATAGTGGTTGACATGAGGAAGCTTCCAAGCATCCCATAGCGCGTATTTGCAGGGCAATTGCAGGGTCATCACATCTAGACCGTCTCCTGAAAGGTGAAGAGTAGACATCATCGTCTCTTTCGTCACTGTGATCATCTTGCTCCGGACGGTAGAAATGATGTTGTCACCAGAGATCGTTGCATTGTAGTAGAAATCCGCAACATGAGAAGGTAAGTTCTGGAGTTGAACGATCGTCAAAAATGGTAACAGCCAGTTGCCTCTAGTGGCCTATAAATCCTTTGAAAGTTTTCTGAGCTAAGGCGGGCATTAAGATACTCTAAACTTAGAGTTTTATCTTTCTTCAGCTTCTTAAGAAGTAGATTGGCGTCGACCGTCTGAAATGGGGGCTTCATATCTGTAAAAAGATGCTGTTTTAGTTTAGAGAGCAAGTGTTTAGGAGAGAGAAGACTTAGCAGATGATCAGAGCAAGAAAGAGATGGGATTTGCAGATGATCGGAGCCTTCATCTCTGTGCATATATTTATTTAGCTTTGCATGCAGGAATCGAGGGTACTCGATTGCTTTTCTTAGCTGATCAGTCATCCGATTTGATGGAGGATTAGCTGAATTAATGAGGATTACATCTCAGCCGTTTGATGAAGAAGTAACTTTATGATCTTGTGGCTGAGAAGTAGCTTCTCTGAGAATGGGGTAGTTACCATAAATAGCAAAATATTTTTTGCAGATCTTGCTATTTATATCTCAGTAAGAAAGTATTTTCTTTTTCAAGTTTGAAGAGTTGATTTAATATCAAACGCAGAGATATTAATTGCAGCATTGTGAGATAGAACCCTATTTTCAAATTGTAACCATTTGAGTATAATATAAGAAATTTTATAATTGCAATGGTAAATAATGTAATTATGATAAAAATAAAAACTTATCCTGATTCAGTTGGGATACAGTCCAACTGATTTGGCGGCTTTGACGGTTGGATGATCAGTTGAGGCTTGCTTCTCAGTTGTCGCTGAAGAACTAGCTGAAGTGGAAGCTTTGAAGGGCCTAGCTGGACTGACTGCACTGTTTCCTTGGGATGCAGTTGTGGTCTTTGGCAGTTCAGGCCTTGCAGTTCTCCGGGCTTGTTGAAGATGAAGCTGGATGGCCACTGACGACTTTTTCATCATTTGACTAAGGGATTGTGAAGTTCCCTTTGAAGATGATCGAAACTGATCATTTTTCATAGGCAATTGTATGCCTTTTGAGCTAGATGTGAGCAGTGGAGTGACATAGCTTTTGGATAGAAGGCTTGGTGATGTGGCAATGTCTTCATCATCACTATTGCTTTCGTCAGCACGTCTTGGATTCTTCTGGGTAGCCACAGTTTCAGTTTGTGATAGATGTGGTTCTATCCTGGCAACAACCGGTTGAGTTTGTCGTGAGGGCTCAGCTGACTGACTTGATAGATTATCAAAGTTCAGTTTTCGACAAAGTGAGCCAGTTGGGTAGTTGACTGGTTGATCTGCAGTTCCAACTGCTTGAGGCACGATGTTGGTCTTGATTTGTGCTAATAAGGCGGTGGCTGGAATCTTGTTGACAATGTGGTGACTCATGATGTGCTGGACTTGCACAATGGTTGGAGGAAATGGATTTGATGAACCTATCCATTTGATGCTCCAAGTTTCTTCTCGCTGCCAATAGCTCATGCCGTGAAAGGCAGTTAGCAGAAAATGAGATTGGATGGACATAGAATGTCTCCAGTTATACCAATAGAAATACCGGTGGAGTTGTTGTAACAACTCTTGGTTACGTTGTGCAACAAAGGCAAAGTGATTGAGAAGGAGATTGGTCACTTCCTTTTGTGCACTTTTGACTGCATATTCACCACTATAGAAAGTGCGAATATTCTCTTCAGTCAGCTAGAGAGGAGGGCGTGTACTTCTATAGTAGTCCGCTCCATAGTTTGGATGAGGGATTCCAATGAATGGAATAAGCTCATCTGGATCAGAGCAAACCTGGAAATCAACTGGCGATCCGTTCTTTGATTTTGGAGACTAAACGGCGTTGGCAGTTGAGTTGCTCGATGAGTGGTTGCCTATCTTAGCTTTGGCTTTTCTCTTTTTCTTTAGCGACTGAAGATGAGCAGTTCCTTCCTTGGGAATCTAGTCAGAGATAAGAACTAGTAGTGACTCATCATTTGGAAGCTTCAGCAGGTCTTCAAGCATTTTACTCATTCTTAGAACAAGTCCAACCTTGGACTCAAATTTACTGGAGTTCTTTGAGTCAGAGGCCTTGATGACTTGATGCTTGAATTGTTGGAAGACAAATTCTGACCAGTTCGTTTGTCACCCTTCAGCAAGGTGAATCATAACTTTGTATCTTTCTTGGGTGAGTTGACTCAGGCTTTCAATGGCCCCGAACATCATCTTGTTCGTTATGTCAAGTAGAACTCCATACTCGGGCTTCAGGTCAGTTTTAGCGGTTGTAAAACTGAATTGCTTGTCGCAGGTTGAAGCTTTCCATTTTCGTCAGTACAATTCTGCAGATTCCTTTAAATCTTGAACGGATGATCCTTCATGTGGGAGTTGGAACACTTCTGCAATTGTCCTTTCAGTGATTTAAAGCGGTCGTCCTTGAATCCCTGATGACACTTTCTTTCCATCTGCAGATAATTTTGCTTGAAGTAAAAATTCACTCACCAAATATTATCTAAAGAACTTTGGTGGTGTTTCCAGGTAGTAAAGGATTTCTGTCTTGTGAAGATTGGACAGAAGGAGTGGGTTATTTGATTCATTTGAATCAATTGAAATTTCTTTCTATCAAGAAATTTATCTCTCATAAGTTGTTCTTTGAAGGAATTTGAAGATCTGGATAATTCGGCCATCTTTGAGGTTGGCTGAGACTTTGGGAGTTTAAGATCTTTTGGGAGAGAGTTTTAGAGATTGTAGAAAGAGGGGGGCTTTTTGAGAGGTTTGAAAGAGAGGGGCTGTTTATGAGTGTTGGGACACGCTTATGGATCTGTTGGTTGGAATGGTACTAGCCTCTGGTCTCTTTTGGTCGTTGGCAATTAATGACTTTCACACGTGTCATTGTTTTTGCAACGGTCAAAATTTCAAAATAAATGTGAGTTTTAACATTTATTTGAAATAAAAAGAATTTTTATAAATATATCAAAATATATAATTACAAATTGATTAACAAGAAGTACACTTAGGGCTTTTCTAATCAGGTTTTAACTTGATCAGCCACTTAGTCCTTCTTGTGATCAGTTTTCCCTTTCTTAGCCAGTGGTTCATGAAGATCCTCTTCTCCATCCTCATCACTGCTTTCTGACTCCGTTTCAGCTGACTGGAGCCTTGGATGGGTTTGCAGCTGCTTGATCTGCTCAGTATGCAGTTTAACCTGTTGCTGCAGGGTGTGGATCAGCTCTTCATAATATGAAGGGAGCTGGACTATAGAACTGCTTGGCTGAGTGATGAACTAAACTGCTCTAGAGTCCACTTCCTCTCCTGCTTCAGTTCCAACAATTCCTCGCAAGGAACTGTGTGGGAGATTTCTTCTGCTTCCACACTTGTTTGGTAAACTAGTTGTTCATTTCTTTGGCTTGTATGATCAGCTGATTTGTCTGTAAGAGCTGGCTCTAGATCAGCTGATGGGAAAGATGATGTGATTTCTCTCTCAGTAGTTGGATCTTATGAGGTAGCTGTCTGGATTTCAGCTGCCGCTTCAAATTGATGAGTCTTTTCAGCTGATTCTTCAGACTCGTCAGGAATTATGTTAATTTCAACTTCAGCTTCATGAGGAGGTTTCTCAGGGTGAATTTCTCTCATTACCTCATCAATGATATCCTCCTCTGAGTTGTATATTTGATCGCTCATGACAGTTGATGGCTGTCCAGTTTGATGGCTTTGTGGCTTCTTCATTAATTGATTGAATAGCCATTTGTGTTGAACGTGGGAGTGCGACCATTTTTCTCGTTCCATTGTAGTGATGACTGGCAATGTTAAGTTTTAAATCTTGCACAGTTCGTCAAACACGTCCTTCATCGATCCTTCAGCTGGATTTGAGCACTTTTTCCTCAATTGTAGTTGCCTTATAAGATGTTTGCCTTTAGTGATATTTGCGTTCTCGCTGTCCGTCCACCATAGGCTCCATTTTTTCCTCTCGCCTCCAGAAACTCATCCCATGGAATGCGAGCAATGAGAGAAAAAGCTCTGCCTGATATACATGTCTCTATAAAAACCAGTATATATACCTGGTCAAGATGTGATAGAGTTCCTCATGGCCAGTTAGTTCCTAGGTAAAGTGTTGAGCCATATACTTTTGTGTGGTTTCATCAGCCTATTTCTTCACAGACTCTCCTTGTGAGTAGGCTCTTATATTCCCTTCAACTTGGGCCATTGGTGGGCACGTCATTTGGAAGTAATCAGCTCCAGCCCCTTTGTGAGGAATCCCTCTTGCAGGGATGATATCTTCTGGATTTTCACACGGAGCTGTATCTTCAACAGTTAAATTTGCTGGAATTGTTGGATCTTGTATAGGGCTTGATTCTTTCCTTCTCCTTGATTGAGAAAGCAAGATTTTTCTCCTTTTTGGTTGACCAGCTTGCTTCTTCTTTGGAGCTGATCTGTCAGCTGCTTGCCGAGCTGATTGCTTGATGATATCAGTTCTGGTGGCAATTGAGCTTTGTTGCCTAAATTTCTGAGCTATTGGTATGTCATCATCAGAGACCTCAGTAACTGGCTTCTTTCTCTTGCTTTCAGCTGCTGGTTTCTTTCTCATTTGCTGATCAGTTTGTTCAGGATCAATCTCCACAATTTTGAGGGGTTTCCAAATAAAGTCATTACTGACTATGGATTTGAACTCTGTTTCCTCAGCCATCTGAGGAAACTGCTTCTCCAAAATAATCCTGACTCGACTGATATATCCAATCCGTTGAGGGAAATTCTCACCATCCCAGCTTCTCTCGATGATATCAACATATCTCTTCAGCTGTTCAAAGAAATATTGTGCCCAGTTGATCTGCATTGGGTTGTAGATGGCGGCGCAGATTTTGTACTTTGTCGCTGACATTTCAGACTGACTGCTAGTTGTTCCTACCATTATTTTTTAGGCGATGGCAGCGAGCACCTGGAATTCATCTTGCAGTTTTGAGATGAGATGATTGCTCTTGTATGGTTGAGTTTTGTCTTCCTTTTTCCAGAATTCATAAGCTTCCTGGAAGTTGACTTGAACATCTTCCAGCTTGAGTCCGTTGTTGGGTAGATCGAACATGTTATTGAGGGACTCAGCTGTCACAATGATGACTTGTCCTCTTACTTCTGATCGGACTTCTTTGGGATTTGAAGATCCATTTGAATTTAGGTCAAATTCAGCAACTGGTTCTGTGTAAATCCGTTCTGGAAATACCTCCAAGAATTTCTTCAAATTGGCTTGAGAAAGCTTTTCGACGATTATTCTGCTGAGAGGGGAAGCTTTACAGATTTGAAGGAATCCGGCTGGGTTGAAAAACTTGTCTCTGTCGAGTTTCTCGCAGAATACTGTAGAATCTTCTCCGGACTGTCGGAAATTGAATCTTCTGCAAGTTGGGTTTTGAGCCATAATCCGTTGAGGGGAGAGTGATTTGGGAGACTGAGAAATTGATCTTTCAGAGCTGAGGAGTTTTTGTTTATGATGAGATATAGATAGAAAAGGATAGGTCTTCAGTAAAAGTCGGGAAGCTTATCTCGAGTATTCAGCCGCCTTATTTATATAGAGAGATTGGGATCATCCAATGGTTGTGACGCTTGGTATGCCCAATATTCAACGGTTGGATTAACTCAATCGACCCGTCGATTGGCTTTTCAATTCTGTCCGTTGGGGATAATTGAAGGAGAGAGAAAGAGTTCAACAGTAATATTTAAGTGACACGTGTTTTACCATTTCTAATATTGAAATTTGAACTTATCTTTTCTCTATAGCAGCTTCTCCTTGGCTTGAGACTGATTACGTCATCAGTTGGCTTCCACTGTAACTGATGATCCTTTTGTTGATCAGTTTCAGCTGAGATGTCTTTTCATCAGTTCGGAATTGGTCTTGACCGTTTAGACCTTTGTTCAGCTACTTCCCAGTTCAGCTGTTCTCCTTCAGTTGGTCTTTAAACTGACATCTCCTTTTGATTTGACTCCAGTTCCTAGTACTCCTTCATCAGTTTGATCAATTTGCAGCTTGTGTGTTCTGCATAACTGACTGGATCATCATTTTGAACAACTGAACTGATGATTTAGTTGAACTGATCATCTCCAGTTTACTTTTCTCTTAGCAGCTTCTTGTCTTTACTTCAAACTGATGGCTTTTATAGCCAACTGATCAGTTTTTCACCTTTTTGATTCAGTTTCTTTTTTTAGCTGGACTGGTCCCTTGGCCTTTTTCCTCCAGTTTATCATCTTCATCATGTGATGCTAGCTCCAGCAGTCCCAACTGTATGCATAGCTCCATAAACCTTGCTTCAGGTAATGGTTTGGTGAAGATGTCAGCTATCTGCTTCTCAGTGTTGACATATTTGATGCATATGTCTTTCTTCTTGATGTGATCTCTGATGAAGTGATGTCTTATGTCAATGTGCTTGGTTCTTGAATGCAGAACTGGATTCTGAGATATCACAATTGCACTATTGTTGTCATAGTAGATAAGCACTTCTTCAGTTTTAACTTTGTAGTCCTTCAACTGTTGCTTCATCCAGAGTATCTGCGCACAGCAGCTTCCAGCAGCTACATATTCTGCTTCAGTTGTTGACGTGGCAACTGAGTGCTGCTTCTTGCTAAACCAGGATATCAGTTTGCTTCCCAGAAACTGACATGTTCCACTGGTACTTTTTATATCGATTTTGCATCCACCGAAGTCTGAGTCTGAATAACCAATTAGACTCAAACTATCATCTCTGGGATACCATAGTCCAAGATTTATGGTTCCTCTGAAATATTTGATGATCCTCTTAGCTGCTTCGAGGTGGCTTTTCTTTGGATTAGCTTGAAACTGTGTGCATAGTCCGACTGAATAAGAGATGTCTGGCCAGCTAGCTGTTAAGTAGAGTAGCGACCCAATGATTCCTCTATAATACATTTAGCTAACTGATTCTCCTTCTTTATCGAGAGTTAGCTAAACTGATGTGTTCATAGGAATCTTGAGACTTTTTTCCTTTGCTTACTCCAAACTTTTTGACTAGCTCCTTGGTATACTTTGCCTGGCTGATAAAGATTCCATCCTTCAGCTGCTTCACTTGGAGTCCTAGGAAGAATTTCATTTTTCCCATCATGCTCATCTCAAATTCGCTTTGCATTATTTGAGCGAATCGTGTGCATAGATCTTTGCTTTTTGATCCAAAAATTATGTCATCCACATAAATTTAAACCATTAAGATCTCAGTTGATTATTCTATTCGAAATAGAGTTTGATCAATGACTCCCTTTTGAAACCCATTTTTCAGCAAAAATGTTGTTAGAGTTTCATACCATGCTCTAGGAGCTTGCTTCAGTCCATATAGGGCTTTCTTCAGTTTGGAGACTTGATCACCAATTTCAAATCCTGGCGGTTGCTCAACATATACGTCCTCCTTGATCATTTCTTAAAAAAAAGCACTCTTGACATCCATCTGGTAGACTGTGAAGTTAAAGTGTGCTGCATAGGCTAGAAATAGTCTGATGGCTTCCAATCTTGCAACTGGCGCGAATGTCTCATCAAAGTCGATTCCTTCACTTTGTCAGTATCCTTTAGCTACCAGTCTAGCCTGGTTCCTTGTGATCACTCCTTGTTCATCCAGTTTGTTGCGAAAGACCCATTTTGTACCAATGACCTTTTGGGTTTTTGGTCTATCAACAAGAAACCATACATCATTTCTCGTGATTGGTTCAGTTCTTCTTGCATAGCTATGATCTAGTCAGAGTCTTCTAAGGCTTCTTTGATATTTGCAGGTTCAGTTTGAGATATGAAGCATGTGAATAATGCATGCTCAGTTGAACTTCTGGTCTGGACTCTACTTCTCGGATCACCAACTATCTTGTTAGTTGGATGGCTTTAGAGCCATTTGGGCAAGGTAGCTTCAGCTGGGTCCTCAGTTGGCTCTTCTGTGGTGACGTTATCAGTTGCTCTTTCATCAGCTGGTTCAGCATTTTCATCAGTTCTTCCTCCTATTTCAGTTGTGAGGTTTGTGGTCTCAGCACGATTTGTGTCTTCATCGACCAAGTTGTTCTCAACTGGTATTGTGCCAGTTTCATTGCCTTCGTCTAGTAAAACTTCAAACCACTCTAGAACTATGTGATCTACATAGTCTTGCGAGTTCTCAGTTTCACTAGATAGTACTTGAACTGATGTGTCTATTCTTTCTTTGTTCATGTACTCCTTAGCAAATTCATCAAATACCACATGACATGTTATTTCCACAACAAGAGTTCGTTTATTGAACACTCTGTAAACTTGTTGACATGCTCGTATTTTAGTCCTAATCCGAGCATTATTTCGTATGTTTTTATCTTGTTCTAGTTTGTTTAGTAATCATTTAGGGTAATATTAGTCGTTAATTAGAATAAGTGTTGCTAACACAGTTTATTTAGAAAACAGGTTTAAAATGAGCAACCCGGGACTCGAGGATCGAAGTGCGCATCGAAAGGAACCCGAAAGCTGGATTGGACGGGCAAGAAAGCACGAAGACCGAGTCGGAACCGGGAGGCAGGGCAGGGCCTGCAACGCGGCGCGACCCGCGGCTCGACGTCCGCAGCGTGATTTCTCTCAACTGCAACGCGGCGCGACCCAGACCCGGGCCAGCTCGGGTCGCGCCTCATTCCACGCGGCGTGAGCCAGGGGCGGGACCGGCCCCGTGTCGCGCCCCTGTGTCTTGTTTCCGGGAATATCTGGATTTTTGTCCCATTTTTGCTATCATAGTATAAAAGTCATCCTTAGTTCGAAAAATGAGACACTTTTGATATTTCTTGCCAATTTTAGAGTAAGAAGGAGTGGAGAGCTTGGTGTATGGAAGATTCAAGAAGTTCTTGAAGTTTTTGAAGATCTATATTCAAGTTTTTGGGTTTTTTCTCCTCCTCTACTATGTTTATCTTTTATGTGATGTTTTTCTCTATTGTGATTATGGATAGCTAAATTTTTAGGCATCTAGAGTTTTGTGATTTGGTGATGAATTTCTAAATTAAATATGGGTTATTGCTTAATCTTCCCCTTATTTCTCATAAATCATGGTTTGATTGCTTCTATTCTTTGATTGGCCATCTTAGGATAGAATTTAGTGTATAGTTGAGTTCAAGAGAATCAATTGTGCATGGGTAAATGATTTATGGTTTCAATTTTGCATTAGATCGAGAGATTAATGTTTAATTGATGTTTGTTGATTGATTGTGCTTGATTAGGTTAAATTACAATTTAGCCCTAGAGATAGGGGAATTGAGTTTAATTGAAAGGTCTTAGTTGCTCGAGAGAGGGCTTCGACTAAATTTGATATCAATTATTGTTTGGGAAGATTATGCATGAATCCATTGTTTAATAAACAGATTTTCACTAATGAACAATGCCCTAGAGCCATTATTTCTCATTGAGATTTTTATTAACTTTTTACTCTCTTTTATTCCTTTTGTGTTGGAAGTATTTGTTTAATATTGTAAATCTTGTTTTTTTTTAGTTAATTCTCCAACCAAATTCCGAATGGTTTGACTAGTGAAAATGTTCAATGTGATGGTACTTGTAGACTCATTTATGCAATTAATTCCCCGTGTTCGACCCGATCTCCTATGCTTCGTATGTTCACTTGCATAATGGACATTTGGTTAATTAAAGCTTGTGTTGGTTAAATCGTTGTGAAAGAAAAATCTCATCAAGTTTTTGGCGCCATTGCCGGGGAACTATTTGTTTATTTGAGTAAATGCAATATCGTTTCAAGAATTATTTTGCTAGATTAAACGTGTTATTTAATTTTGAAACTTCAAACTTACTTTAATTTGTTCACAGGTAGTGTATGTATACAAGGGCACGTGGTGACCCGTTGTTTGAGTTAGATATCGAGATTGAAGCCACGAGCCGACATAACAATGCTAGAAGAAGACGTAGACATAGAATGGCAGATAATCCACCACCTCCACCTCCCATCCAAGATCCATTGATTCTACAAATGCAAAGACAGCTTGAGGAGATGAGAGGACAACTTAGAGCTCAAGAGGAAGCTAGGGCTCGAGTTGAGGAAGCCCCGATTAGAAACTTGTTTCAACCAATGCTTAATGAAGGGGTTGTCAATGGGCCAGCTATACAAGCCAACAACTTCGAATTGAAACCGGCACTAATGGCTATGGTGTCTCAAAATCAGTTTGGTGGAACGGCACTTGAAGATCCACACGAACATGTCCATCAATTTTTGGAGATTGCCCGAACGGTCAAGATCAATGGGGTGCCCGAGGATGCAATCCGTTTGAAGCTTTTCTATTTCTCATTGCGGGACAAAGCTCGAACATGGTGGTTAAACCAACCACCCGGTTCATTCACCTCATGGAGCGATTTACTCTCCAAATTCCTTCAGAAATTCTTTCCTCCTGGAAAGACATTGAAGTTAAAGGGGGAGATAACTCAATTCAAGCAAAGGGATAAAGAGTCATTGTGTGAAGCTTGGGAGCGGTTTAGAGAGATGCTCCGAAAATGTCCGGGGCATGGTTTTGGCACGGACCACCAAGTATGCATCTTCTATGGCGGTTGCAAGTCCAGTGTTAGAAGTATTCTTGATGCGTCAGCTGGAGGATCGTTGTTGAACCGAGGACCTGAAGAAGCAGTCACAATCATTGAGGAGATGGCCTCCAATGCCTATCAATGGCCGGGGGAGCGGGAAAATGTGCAAATCTTGAAAAAAGTGGAAACCACAAACAATGATGTCATAGCCCTTTTAGCCGCTCAGATGGCTACTATGAACTCAAAAATAGAGGCTATGGCATCACTAAGATTGGAGCCTTCGATTATGCCTAATATGGAGGAAGCAAGTTTCGTTGGTCAAGGCAACTATGGGGGTTATCAAAGGCCCTTCAATCAAGGTTTTAAGCCACACTTTGGAGGACCACAAGGGCAAGGTGGGAATCAATGCCATCCTAAGCCACCACATCCGAATCTCTCTTATTCAAATCCGAACAATCACCTCCAACCACCTCCCGGATTTTCAGTTACGAATGGGGTCATCGATGATGAAAAAAAACCAAAAATGGAAGAACTTCTCATGACTCTATTGAACAAGACCGACAAGTACATGGGTGAATCACAAACAAGATTTGAGAAGCTTGATAACAACTAAGCGGCGGTAAATACCCAATTGAAAATGCTTGAGAAACAAGTGGGGCAACTAGCTACCGCCGTGGGAGGACAACATCAACCGGGACACTTTCCCGCCAATACAATGGTGAACCCAAAGGATTACAAAGCTATTGCCTTACGGAGTGGAAGCACATATAAGAGCCCGGAAATGCCACCACAAGATGCTGAGACAACCACTGACGAAGGGAAAGAAGAAGAAGTGGTAGGGGAGGAAATAATTGCCAAGAAAGATGAATCCATTGAAGGAAAGGTAAGCCTTCCACCAAAGAAGGTAGATGGATTACATGCAAACATACCTTACCCTCAAAGACTTCAAAAGTCCAAAAATGAAGAGCAATTCTCCAAATTTCTTGATATATTCCGAAGAATTCAAATCAACCTCCCTCTTATGGAGGCCCTTCAACAAATGCCAAGCTATGCCAAATTTCTCAAAGACGTAGTGACGAGAAAGAGGAAATTGGGCAACTTTGAAACTGTGAGTTTGACGGAAAATTGTAGTGCCTTGATTCAAAAGAAACTTCCCGCCAAGATGAAGGATCCCGGGAGTTTCAACATCACCGTCACCATTGGAGATTTCCATGAGAAGAAAGCCCTTTGTGATTTGGGTGCAAGCATTAATCTTATGCCATTGTCATTCTTCTTGAAGCTTAATGTTGGGGAAATCAAGCCGACAATGATATGCTTGCAAATGGCGGATAGGTCCTTGACTTATCCGAGAGGAGTTGTGGAGGATGTCCTTGTGAAGGTGAATGATTTCATTTTTTCCGTGGATTTTGTTGTTTTAGATATGGAGGAGGATAAGAATGTGCCACTTATTTTGGGAAGACCATTCTTAGCAACGGGGAAGGCACTAATTGATGTGTCAAAAGGGGAACTCACGCTCCGCTTGAATGATGAAAGTAGTACATTTTCAATTTATAATGCTATGAAGTTTCATGAAGATGATGAGGAATTTGGGAGAATGGAAGATTGTAAAGTGATGACGATTGTTGAAGAATGTGTTGAAGAAACAATTATAGAGCGATACATCTCTCCAGATCCCATGGAAACCATTATGTTTGCATCTCTTAACTCCTCCTCCTCTCTTGACGCTTTTGATGATAACATCGATATTGTGGATTGTGTGTTTGCTCTTGATTCTCTACAGGAAATCCCAAGACGAGGAAATCGTTTCTTACCATTGAGGGATGGCAAAGAGGAAGTTTTGAAAAAGGACGGAGGTGAAGAGAAAGAAAAGAAGGAAGAATTGAAACCACTTCCAAGCCACTTGAGGTATGCGTACTTGGGTCCAAATGAAACATACCCCGTAATTGTGTCTTCCTTGTTGTCTTCATGTGAACTTGATAAGTTGCTTAGAGTTTTGAGAAAGCATAAGTCCGCATTAGGGTGGTCCATTGGGGATTTGAAGGGGATTAGCCCCACAATTTGCATGCATAGAATTTTGTTAGAAGAAAATTATCAACCTCGTGTCCAACCCCAACGCCGATTGAACCCCATAATGCAAGAAGTGGTTAGGAAGGAAGTTCTTAAATGGCTTGATGCGGGTATAGTTTATGCTATTTCCGATAGTGAGTGGGTGAGTCCCACCCAAGTGGTAGCCAAAAAGGGAGGAATGACCGTAGTGAAAGATGATTGCAATGAATTGATAGCTACTAGGCTTGTGAACGGGTGGCGGGTGTGTATTGATTACCGAGCGTTAAATGCAGCCACCAGAAAAGATCACTTTCTATTACCTTTCATTGACCAAATGCTTGATAGGTTGGCCGGGTATGAGTTTTATTGTTTCCTAGATGGGTATTCCGGATATAACCAAATTTTAATTGCACCCGAGGACCAACATAAATCTGCTTTCACATGCCCTTATGGAATTTTTGCTTTTAGAAGAATGTCCTTTGGATTGTGTAATGCGCCCGCTACTTTCCAAAGGTGCATGATGTCAATCTTTCATGACTTGATTGAAAAGATAATGGAGGTTTTCATGGATGATTTTTCGGTTTTTGGAAACTCTTTTGATGATTGCTTGAACAACCTAACCCGAGTTTTGCAGCGTTGTGAAGATACTAACCTTGTGTTGAACTGGGAGAAATGTCATTTCATGGTAAGAGACGGAGTAGTTCTTGGCCACAAGGTGTCTTCTGCAGGGTTAGAGGTGGATCGAGCCAAAATTGTTGCCATTGAGAAGCTCCCACCCCCCACCAATGAAAAGGGTGTCCGGAGTTTCCTTGGTCATGCCGGATTCTATCGGCGTTTTATTAAGGATTTTTCAAAAATCTCTAAACCTTTGCGTAAATTGCTTGAAAAATCTAGTGATTTTGTTTTTGATGGCGAATGTGTGCAGGCGTTTGAGACGCTGAAGAAGGCCCTAATGACGGCCCCGGTCCTCATTGCCCCAGATTGGAGTGAACCCTTTGAGCTCATGTGTGATGCGAGCGAGGTAGCCGTGGGAGCCGCTTTAGGCCAAAGGAGAGAGAAGTTGTTCCGGGTGATCTACTATGGAAGCAAAACCTTGGACCCGGCACAAATCAATTACACAACCACTGAAAGAGAGTTGTTGGCGGTTGTATATGCTTTTGACAAGTTCCGGCCCTATCTTATTGGGGCCCGAACAATTGTTCACACAGAGCACGCCGCGTTGAGGCATCTCTTTGCCAAGAAGGATGCCAAACCCCAGCTTATACGGTGGATTCTTCTCCTACAAGAATTCGATATGGAAATCAAGGATCGAAAGGGGTGCGAGAATGTGGTGGCCGACCACCTATCTCATTTGGAGCATACCAAAGAAAGTCAAGATGATAAAATGGAGATTGATGATTGTTTCCCAGATGAAAGGATCCTCGTTGTGGGTATGACAAAAGTGGCATGGTTTGCGGATATAGTGAATTATTTGGTGGCGGGAATTGCACCAAAAGAGTTAGAAGGATATCAAAAGAAGAAATTTTTCCATGATTTGAGATTCTTTGTGTGGGATGAACCGTTTTTGTTTAGAAGATGTGCCGATCTAGTTTTGAGGAGGTGTGTGCCCGAAGAGGAATGGGGACAAATACTAGAAGCATGCCATGCAGGATTGAGTGGGGGACATTTTGGAGCTAATCGGACGGCTAGAAAAATTTACCAAAGTGGATTTTATTGGCCAAGAATTTTCAAGGATGCAAGAGAGTTTGTTAGAAGCTGTGATAAATGCCAACGTATGGGTTCTATATCTAAGAAGGATGAAATGCCCATGAAGAATACCATTGAAGTTGAGCTTTTTGATGTTTGGGGAATAGACTTTATGGGACCGTTTGTAGCATCCAAAGGAAATTTGTACATTTTGCTAGCCGTAGATTATGTGTCACGATGGATTGAAGCCACCCCAACAAAGACAAATGATGCAAAAGTTGTTCTCAAATTTCTCAAAAAGAATGTCTTGACAAGGTATGGAGCCCCTAGAGCTATTGTGAGCGATGGTGGCTCACACTTTTGCAACAAATGGATGGAAGCATTGCTTGCTAGACATGGAGTTAAGCACAAGATAACGACACCTTATCATCCTCAAGCCAACGGTCAAGCCGAGTTGGCAAACCGGGAAGTAAAGCAAATACTTCAAAAGGTAGTCCGCACAAACGGAAAAGATTGGTCTTCACTTTTGGATGAAGCACTCTGGGCTTATCGCACGGCTTACAAGACCCCGCTAGGAATGTCTCCCTATCAACTTGTGTTTGGAAAATCTTGTCATTTGCCCATTGAGCTTTCACATAAAGCGTTTTGGGCTACCAAGAAATTGAACCTTGATCCCGTCTCATCCGTTGGAGAGCGAATCTTCAAACTGAATGAATTAGAGGAGTTCCGGATGGAGGCTTTTGAAAAGTCGGCTATTTACAAGATGAGAGCTAAAGTTTACCATGACAAGCTCTTGAGACAAAAAGACCTCACATCGGGAGATGAAGTTCTTTTGTTCAACTCAAGGTTCAAGTTATTTCCCGGAAAACTTAAGACCAAATGGAGTGGTCCGTTTACCATAGCCCGAATTTTTGATGGTGGGGCGATTGAACTCAAAGGCAAGGATGGAAGCTTGTTCGTGGTGAATGGGCATCGAGTTAAAAAGTTTTACAAGCCAGAGGAGAAAGAAGTGGTGTTTGTGTGCTACCTTAACGACGCCTAGATGTCTTGGTACTATGTCGAGCTAGCGACGTTAAACTTAGCGCTTATTGGGAGGCACCCCAATGCTTTTTAGTTATTTGCATTTTTCTTGTTCTTTTTGTGTGTGTTTTCTTTTTCATATCTTTCTTTATTGCTTTTAGATTATCTTTGTAGTGTTGTTCTTTTTGGTTTTGGTGTTTTGAGCATAGGAGCATCTTGAGTAGGAATGAAGTGTCGAAATAGGCCGGAACGAGCAAACTTACCAAGGGAGTCTGCAACGCGGCGCAACCCGGGGCCTGGGGCGCGACCCGCGGTTCAACGTCCGTAGTCGAAAAAGGCTCGTCTGCAACGCGGCCCGAGCCACAAGACCCCACCTGAGTCGCGCTTGGAAGGCGCAACGCGACCTGGCGCTCGGTGCGGCCCGGGTCGCGCCCATCTGTTCGAGTTTTTATCCCTATTCTTCACCCATTTTACTTCATTTCTCACACTTCACTCCCATATCTCCACTCTCACACACTCATACACAGCTCTAGTGCTTCTTCTACTCCATTCCAAGGCACAACCTCTTCAAGGTATGAATCTTCTCCCCATGTTCTTCCTTTTCTTCATGGTAGCAAGTTCATGGTTTTTCAAGCTTTTCAATGGAGGTTGTTCATGGCAACTTGGTTTTGTATGGTTAAATTCCAAATTTCTTGCTTCTATTTTGGAATTCTTAGCTTAAGAACCTTGGGTATGCTTTCAATTGGCATGTTTATGGAAATGTAGTGGAAGTTCTTCATTTTTGCCCAAAAATCTAGGGTTTCAAGGTAAAATTAGGGGAAAATTATGTGGATGAGAAATTCTTGCCATTTTATCTTCGATCTATGCAATTCCATACTTCTTAGGAATTTTTATGTGTTGCTTTTGGAAGAATAAGTATGTTGTGGAATTTGTGTAGTCATTTTGGGAGACTTGTTCTTTACTTAGGCAAATTTCATGTTCCAATATGTTTGAAATAATATGTTTTGCTTGGATGGAATTGTTATGATGAGGATTAGCAAAGTTGGACTTATATTTTGGGTTTGTTCTATACTTTATGACTATCTTTGAATCAAACATGAGTATGCTTTGCCTTTATGCCCCATTTGCAAATATTTTGTCAACTTGCTTTACCATATTGTTTCAATGGATGATTGGATGAGGTAGTGCATGAGACCATTTTATATGATTGGCATTTTGGAAGGGTTTGTTTGCATGAGGCTTGAGGTTCGAATGTTAAGTTTTTAATTTTTGATACGCCTTTGCAACCACCCCGTGTGTCTCATGTTTTAGTTAAAACTATTTAACATCACATTCCTATTGTTTTGGCAGGTACTTAAGCTCGACGCTCCCCCTGCAAGAATGGTGCAAACACGTAGGGGACGACAAACGGGGGGAGCCCAAAGACGGCTCATGGATGAAGACGAGTTCCAAGATGAGGAGGTGCTCGACTTGTCTGAAGATGAGGAACAAGAGGACGATGAGGAACTTGAGGACGAAGAAGATGAGGAGCAAGAGGATGCCGAGCCTAACAACAATCGTGCCCTCATGCCCCCTCTTAATATGGGGGCCAATGACCCCGCAATGGTGCATGTCTACTTGGAGGAGTATGAACATAGAAAGAGGTGGTTGAAGTTAGCCAAAGGTTTTCAAGTGGCCGCTACTCGATTTCTGGATGCTAACACAACAAGGAAATTGGGGATTCACGAAAGTGTGGTCGGGCTCTTACGACGAATTGGTTGGATGGATGTCTTAGGGGAGAATGATTGGAAAACGTACCCCGTGCTTGTCCGTGAGTTTCTGTCCACCTTGAAGGTGAAGCAAACTCCATCCCGAGGGCCTGTCTCTTGCACTTTCCGACTTGCAAATAAAGACTGGAAGTTCACTGTGGAGCGCCTCAACACAATGTTTCAAACCCCAACTAATGGGACCTTCCACCCTCACCCATCCTTTCGCTTCGATGATTTCCATGACTGTGTGGTGGAAGCAAACCCAAATTGTCTACATTATGACTCGAGCAAGACCAAGGCCTCCCATTTGCCCAATCCTGTCTTCCGATATATGCAGAAACTTCTATCTTCTACTGTGCTTGCCCGCCAAGAGAATAGTGGACTTCAGACACAAGAGCTCTATATCCTTTGGTGTATGCTCAATGCTATCCCGGTGAACTTTGCCGCACATTTTCTCGTGCAATGTCAGAGGCAAACAAACTCCAGGACGGGTACTCTTTGTGTGGGGGGCTTGATCATCCCAATTGCAGCCATGTTGGACATCGACTTGTCCAACTATCAATCTTGCCCCGGATCTTGAGCCCTCAACATGGAGCACCTCCGGAATGCTAAGTTTGTCAACTCCGCATCTGCCCCATTTGATTTCCTCCTGACAAACAAGCGTCAGTTCCCGCTTCCAAATCCAGCTTTGACCAATGTCTCCACTTTTGATGAAAAGGAGAATTGGATGATGGATACACCGGCCCATCTTGCATTGATTACCACATCTGGAGGCACACCACGAAGGACACCGCGGACGGATGATGCTGGTGGGTCCACGTCACATGCTCAGCCAAGAGGAAGCCGCAGAACTAGGGAGGATGTTCAAGATGACCGCTTTGGCACTCTGGAGAACCTTATGCATGACATGACGGCTAACATGGGCACTATGCGGGTGGACATGAATTCCCGGTTTGGAGAATGGCGGTCTGAGGTTGATACTCGTTTGACAGGGATGCAGGAGAGTTTTGATGCTCACTTCACAGGTTTGGAGGAGGAGATCGGGACTCGTTTCACTGGTATAAGTGCTGAGATTCAAGGCCTGCAGGGAAGTTTCACTACCTTCCAGTCGAGCATGGAGAGCATGATGGGCCAGTGGATTGGACAGGGAGCATCACATCAGCGACCACCACAGATGCCACCATATCAGCACTACCCTCCGTACCCTTACCCTCCGTACCCGTATCCACCGTATCAGCCGCCATCGGATTCCACTCCACGCCACCCACCTGCTGATGAGTGATAGAGTCTGCCCCTCGATTTCGGTCCCACTATCTTTCCACTCAAACTTGTCCTTCCTCTGGAATGGAACAAGTTTGGGGGAGGGGGTATGAAGTGGTGACCGGTAATCGCCCTCTATCTCTCTTTATTTCATTTATCTGAACATTTGGGATGACTGTTATTAGGATTTAATATTTGGATTTAATATGTTATGATGGTTTGTCCGGATTTATTTGGTTTCTAGGATCATTTCTATCTTATATATTTGGGGTCTGTAATAGTAAATGCTTGGATTAGGCTTTAATCGTGTGTGGTAATCTTTTTCCTACTTGAGCTTGTGTTTGTCTTGCTTAATATAGTGACAAAAACAGGGAAAGATAGATATGGAAATCATGCCGAGCCTATGATGATTCTCTTCATATATATGATTGTGCAAGAATGTTGAAAAATGCATGCATAAGAAGGGTGTTAAGCCGAAATATCATTTGAGTTAAAAATCGTGGAAATTTCGCCTAATCTCCAGCCACTTGTGAGATTTGGGCCTATTTTGTTCTTTCATGTATGATTCGTCAATGATATTTGCATCTCTAGAACTTGCTTCATAACTTTCATGTATTCTATATGTGCTTAGAACTTGAAGATGACCTAAGGCGGTTTTTGTCAAAAATTTTGAGCCTTATTTATTCATTCCTTTGAAATTTATCCTTGTTAGCCCCGTTGAGCCTTTGGTGATTGATTTTTGTTGAATAGCCCAGGGTAGAGGGAATTTAAGGAATAAAGGAATTGTTATTTCAAAAATTGTGGGAAGCAAAATTCGGATATAAAAAATGTGAAACAAGTTTCAAAGCCTAGAAGTGTGGAATTCAAAACCTTCCCCTTGAAATGAAAAACAAAATGGAAATCTCTAGAGTCGTGATGTTGAATTGAATTGAAAAAATAATAATATGAATTTTATGTCGACTTTAGTTTCTTGTGGAAGAATGTGTGAACCGATGTCTTAGGGGGAATGAATTAAAAGGAAAAGAAGAGGCTAAGGATTATCCATCTTTTGCTTAAGCTTGCTCATTTTATGCGACATGGGTAGAAGAAAACTTTTAGTTTTACTAGGTTTGGAATGCTAGTAGGATGTGGGAAAGGACTTGGAGTCACTCCTACCTAAAAATTTCCCTACCCGTCCAAAGAGCCGAACGCTATAACCCTAAAGACCTATGTGATTCTTATCTAAAGCACATTGGTGAATCATGTTGAGTTATTTTGCAAGCTTATGGTGGTATGCTTTTATTACTTGATGTTGAGTGAAAATTTGTCCCTTATCTCCATGTGTGAGGATCGCTGTGATAAGAAATTGCTTTTCAAGTATGAGTGGTCATTTTTCTCATGATTGTTACTCTTATGATATGAAGCTTTGATCTTGTTCTTTGCATGTGGATTGTTGATTGAAAAGCTGAGGCATTAGTGGTTATGTGTCTCCTTCTTGTCTTGATCTTTCCTTGTTCTTTCCAAATGCTTGTTTGAGGACAAACAAGAGTTCAAGTTTGGGGGAGTTGACATGCTCGTATTTTAGTCCTAATCCGAGCATTATTTCGTATGTTTTTATCTTGTTCTAGTTTGTTTAGTAATCATTTAGGGTAATATTAGTCGTTAATTAGAATAAGTGTTGCTAACACAATTTATTTAGAAAACAGGTTTAAAATGAGCAACCCGGGACTCGAGGATCGAAGTGCGCATCGAAAGGGACCCGAAAGCTGGATCGGACGGGCAAGAAAGCACGAAGATCAAGTCGGAACCGGGAGGCAGGGCAGGGCCTGCAACGCGGCGCGACCCGGGCCTGGGGCGCGACCCGCGGCTCGACGTCCGCAGCGTGATTTCTCTTACCTGCAACGCGGCGCGACCCAGACCCAGGCCAGCTCGGGTCACGCCTCACTCCACGCGGCGCGAGCCAGGGGTGCGACCGGCCCCGTGTCGCGCCCCTGTGTCTTGTTTCCGGGAATATCCGGATTTTTGTCCCATTTTTGCTATCATAGTATAAAAGCCATCCTTAGTTCGAAAAATGAGACACTTTTGATATTTTTTGCCAATTTTAGAGTAAGAAAGAGTGGAGAGCTTGGTGTATGGAAGATTCAAGAAGTTCTTGAAGTTTTTGAAGATCTATATTCAAGTTTTTGGGTTTTTTCTCCTCATCTACTATGTTTATCTTTTATGTGATGTTTTTCTCTATTGTGATTATGGATAGCTAAATTTTTAGGCATCTAGGGTTTTGTGATTTGGTGATGAATTTGTAAATTAAATATGGGTTATTGCTTAATCTTCCCCTTATTTCTCATAAATCATGGTTTGATTGCTTCTATTCTTTGATTGGCCATCTTAGGATAGAATTTGGTGTATAGTTGAGTTCGAGAGAATCAATTGTGCATGGGTAAATGATTTATGGTTTCAATTTTGCATTAGATCGAGAGATTAATGTTTAATTGATGTTTGTTGATTGATTGTGCTTGATTAGGTTAAATTACAATTTAACCCTAGAGATAGGGGAATTGAGTTTAATTGAAAGGTCTTAGTTGCTCGAGAGAGGGCTTTGACTAAATTTGATATCAATTGTTGTTTGGGAAGATTATGCATGAATCCATTGTTTAATAAACAGATTTTCACTAATGAACAATGCCCTAGAGCCATTATTTCTCATTGAGATTTTTATTAACTTTTTACTCTCTTTTATTCCTTTTGTGTTGGAAGTATTTGTTTAATATTGTAAATCTTGTTTTTTTTTAGTTAATTCTCCAACCAAATTCCGAATGGTTTGACTAGTGAAAATGTTCAATGTGATGGTACTTGTAGACTCATTTATGCAATTAATTCCCCGTGTTCGACCCGGTCTCCTATGCTCCGTATGTTCACTTGCATAATTGAGATTTGGTTAATTAAAGCTTGTGTTGGTTAAATCGTTGTGAAAGAAAAATCTCATCACTTGTGCGTGAAGTGAGTTATACCCAAGAAATATACCCTCATTAGCTTTAGCACTAAAAGCTTTTAATTGAGTCTTGCCATTGTTGTGAATATAACATCTACAGCCAAATATTTTAAAGTATGAGATAGAAGGCTTAGGACCCTTGTACAGTTCATAAAGTGTCTTGTCATGGGCTGTTACAATGGCACTTCGATTTTAAGTGTGGCAAGCTGTGTTGACTGCTTCAGCCCAGTACCCTTCAGCTATGTTGGCATCAGCTATCATTGCTCGAGCTGCTTCTTTGAGTGCTCGGTTATGCCGTTCGACTACACCATTCTGTTGTGGAATTCTTGCAGCTGAATGTTCATGAATGATTCCAAGCTGGTTGAGAAAACTGATCATGTGTTGATTCACAAATTCAGTTCCATTGTCGGAGCGAATCCTTTGAACTGATCTTTCCTTCTCAGTTTGTAATCTTCTGATCAGCGTCGTTAGCTTGTCATAAGTTTCATCTTTGGTCCTCAAGAATTCCACCCACATGTATCTTGAGAAATCATCAACTACTACGAGAGTGAATCTTTTGCCCTTTGGAGTTTGTGGTCTAACTGGACCAAACAAATCCATATGTAGCAGTTGAAGACAATCAGTTGTTCCTGGTGGGTGACTCTTATTCTTGAAGGATGACTTCACCTGCTTTCCTTTTTGACATGGTCCACATACACCTGTCTTCTTGTATATTTCTTTGGGAAGCCCCTCAACTAACTCTTTCTTGGCTAGGTAGTTGATTGTTTTGAAGTTGAGGTGATTTAGTCGTCGATACCATAGCCAGCTTGCTTCAGTTGATCCTTTTGAAAGAAAGCAAGCTTCTGAGTAGCCCGTTGACCAGTCAACAATGTACATGTTGCCTCTCCTGATGCCAATTAGTAGAATTACTCCAGTGGACTTGTCTCTTATGTTGCAGGAGTTTTTGGTGAAGTCAACTAAGTAGCCATTATCACACAGCTGGCTGATGCTTAGTAGTTTGTGTTTCAGTCCATCCACGTGGGAGACTCCATTCACTACTACTTTTCCCTTGACAATGGTTCGGCTTTTGGAGTTGTCTCCAAATGTGACAAGTGGGCCTTTGATTTCTTCATAACCGTTGAGATCTTCTTTGTCTCTGGTCATGTGCTTGGAGCACCCGCTATCTAGATACCAGATGTCTTTGGCTTTCTTCGTAGATAGGATGCTTTTGTCCTGCAAGGAAAGGATTAGCATTTAGGGACCCGTTTTATATCGGGTCCTTGTTGATTCATCAAGTTTTTTAGAATCCAGACTTGCCAAACTTTTGGTTTCTTATCATTTAGAGATCCAACTGACTTAGATCGCTTGATCTGTTTATATTTTTTTTCAACTCTTCTATTCTGATTTGAATCAGTTGAGTGATACATGCGTTGAGAGTTAGTTGGATAAAACAATTCAACTAAAATGCTTTGGTCTTGAGACCTTTCAGTTCTGTGATCAGACCAGTGTTTTGTATGTTTCCAGTTTATTGGAATGAACCTTTTTGGCTCATTTCTGGAATCTAGATAATCATTATAATGATGATAAGGCTCAAACTGGTTTATTTGATCTCTCCTATAGGTGTTCTGATTAAACTTATTGGTAGGATAGGCTTGAGATCCAAACTGATCTTTCTTTCTAAAGGGGACTGATCTATCAGTTTGTCTTCGGGACATTCTTTGTTGGTATGATGATCTTTGTTGAAATGGGGATTTTCACCGAGTAGATTGGCTTGAGTAAACTGATGATCTTGGCTGGAAATTGGACTTCAGTTGGCCTGGTGTTTTTGTTTGGTAAAACTGACCAAATTGTCTAGGCTGAGTTTGAGGACTTTTCAATATTCCCTTTCCTTTAGTTGACTCAGCTAGCCGATCATGAGATCTAGTGAACCCTTTTAGGATTCTCTTATCACTGGGTTGGGCAACTGCTTTTCCCTTTTCTAAAGCAGTGAGTTTGTTATATCCTAGCCCTGAGCTGCCAGTTCCAGTTCTTTGATGGCTTAATATTACATCTAGAGTTTGAGATCCCTTTTTGAACTTTAGATTTACCTTTTCTTTTTCAAGGATCTCTTGCTTGAGTTTTTGGTTTTCAGCCTCTAGATTAGCATTTCTCAGTTTCAATTTCTCAAATTCGATAAGCTGAGATTCAAGATAATTTAATCTTTCATGATCAATGCTAAGTTTCCTAACCTTATTTCTCAGTTCATCATTTTCATCTTTCAGTTCAACATGCAAACATGAAATTGAAGCTAATTGGTCTTCTAGCATCATAAGTTTCATATCAAGTTCATTACTAGAGACAGTTGCTTCATTTATATGATAAAAGGAGGTTTGAGAATCAGTTGTACTAACCTCTTCATCATTGTCAGCCATGAGGCAGAATATCGCTTCATCATTTGATCTGTAGCCGTCAGAATCGATTCCAGATGGATAGTCTGAATCATCCAGCACGACATTCTCAAGATTTGCAACCATTACTTTTCTTTTGAAGAAGCTTCTCCTCACCTTGGCTTTCTTGTCTTCAGGAAGTTCTGGACATTCAAACCTGTAATGTCCTTGTTTATGGCAATGAAAACATTCTCCAAGATTTCGGTTGCTGTTTCTGAATAGTTCAGCTGCTCGTTCAGCTGGTTGGTAAGTTTTCTCAACTTTTGGGATTTTATCAGTTTGAGGTGAGACTGATTGCTTATCCCGAATTCTCTTCAATTTTTCTAGTAATCTGGTGACTGATTGGATTTTCTCATTGATGTCATCAGTTAGGTTCTCCTTCTTTTTTGTTACTTCTCTTTTTCATTCAGTTAAAGATCCGTCTTGGTTTTCTTTGGCTGGTGAGCTCCTAGGTCAAAAGTTGTTTCTTCTTCGAGTGTCTCTAAACCTAGTCCTATCGCTGTAGAAAGCTGCGTCTTGAGCTGACAATGTCGATGCTTCCTTTTTCCGGTTTAGATTGTAATCATGAGCTTTGAGAGAACTAAATAGTTCACTAGGAGTGATGCTATTTAGATTTCTTGATTCCTTTATAGCTATCACTTTCATATCACATTCTTCAGTAAGATTATCCAATATCTTGGAATTCATCTCAGAATTGGGATAAATCCTTTCGAGGTTGTTCATCTCATTAATGATGCCTATAAATCTAGTTTCAAGGCTTGAGATGGACTCTTCTGCCTACATTTTGAAAGATTCATACTTGTCAACTGCCAGTTGGAGTTTGTTTCCTTTTATGGCTTCGGACTCTCTGCAAAGATCTGCAAGTAGGTCCCATATTTCCTTGGCAGTTGTGCAATTCTTTGTATCCTTCATACGATCTTCATCTAGAGTTTGAAATAGTACGGCTTGAGCAACGAACTCTAGATTTTTTAACTTCTTCTCTTCACTAGTGAGAAGATTAGTTGGCTTTGGAATCCTTGTCGGTTGATTGATATCAACTATGTGAGCGTCATTGTCCATCATGATGATGATTGGACCGTCTTCGATGACTTCCCACGTATTTTTATGAATTGAGCAGAGATGCGCATTCATTCTTCTGCTCCAGTTATCATAATTTTCAACTGAAAACAAATGTAGCTCATGGTTTCCCATAGCTAAAATGTTAGCACAGATAAGTAGATCTGATTCAGTTGATCTGCAGAAATGGCTGATCCTTAGAATCAACCGCTCTGATACCACTTGTTGGTCCCGGGCGAGTCGATATCAGTTTAGAGGGGGGTTAATAAATTGATTAAAACTTTTTACTTTAAGTGCGGAATAACAGGGCCCTTTGACTCGCTTAATGAAACTTATCTATGCACAGACTTAATGAACAATTAAGACAGTTTAAGTGCAGCTTGTGTGAGATTGTGTGCAGTTCAAAGATATGTAATAACCAAGATAGTACATCACACAAGCAATTTATAGAGGTTCGAAGTCTCAAACTTCTACGTCCTTTCTTCCTTCCGCAGAAGGGCAACTTCACCATATAACTTGAGTTTCTTTACAAATTATACAATGAAGGACAGTTGGTTGAACCTGGTAACTGCTCGCTACCTCAGCGGGTTAACGGCTCATACTTGAAGTCCATAACTGCTCACTAGGAAGGTAGGTGCTATTGTAGTCTTTACAAGGTTTTAGATCTCTTTCGATCTTCAAGAGGTTAGTCTTAAACAGGGGTTATCAACTGCTGTGCTCCTTCAATTGAGCTGAGTAGTTGATCGTTGTGTAGCTGAAACTGAGAAGACTGCCCTAGCTGGATTGTCAATAGCTGGCTGATTATCTTGACTCTGTGAATTTCTTCTTCTCAGTAGAATTCTCGCAGTTTCTATTAGATACTGAACTTGAGCTTGAGTGGGAGTGAGAATGAAAAGCTCTTGCTTGTATATGCGAAAGGTGTGCAGGTGAAGGATTCTTCATGGTTCTGCTTGAGAGAGTTGAGAGTTCTTAGTCTTTTTTTTTAAACTCGGATTCACTCATCTTTTATAGAGCAGTGATTTTATGACCGTTGAGTTCCATTGTCCATTGATCGGTGGCCCTGTTGGCTCATTAATGGAGAATGATCGCTTGGAGCTTTTGGTTTGAAGTAGCCGTTACACTATTAATCGATCTTCATTGGATATTTAATTCCAGGATCTTTGTTAAAGCATTAATTCCAAGATTCGGCAGTTTGAGAAATAACCTCCAAGGTTCTCTGGCTTCAGTTTTCTTGGCAGCTTTGAGTTTCAGTTGACAGTTCTGGACTTGTCAGCTGAGTTTGACTATTGCTCCAGTTGGCAGTCTTGAGTTTGTCAGTTGAGTCTGGCTATTGCTCCAGTTAGCAGTTTTAAGCTCGTCAGCTGAGTTTGGTTGTTGCTCCAGTTGGTAGTTTTCAGCTCGTCAGCTGAGTTTGGCTGTTGCTCCAGTTGGCAGTTTTGAGCTCGTCAGCTAAGTTTGACTGTTGCTCCAGTTGGCAGTTTTGAGCTCGTCAACTGAGTTTGGCTATTGCTCCAGTTGGCAGTTTTAAGCTCGTCAGCTGAGTTTGGCTGTTGCTCCAGTTGGTCATCAGTTGGATACTTTTTGTCTTCAGTCTAAACTGATCTCTTATCAGTTCCCTTAGTTGACTCTTTTCTTCCTCAGCTTAACTGACTTAGTTGTCAGTTTGTTTCAACTGTTCAACTTCTTGACTTCTCAGTTCAATTGACTTCTGACGTATACTTCAGCTTGTTGACCATACTCTTCATTGGTTGACTTTTACTTTGCTTGATATCCTTTTTGATGATGCCCTGGATTGATTAGCTCCGATCTGCAGCTTGACTTTCATTCACTTTTTCACAAATAATTTTGACATCTCATCAAAACCTAATCTAGGGGTTCCTTGATAGTTTTTCCTAAAAAAAGCAGTCAGTTGAGAGAAAGAGATATAGAGAGTGAACGAGAGAAAGGAGGAAAGTTCTATCTTGTTCATTTTTCTGTTGAAGGGTGGTGAGAGAATTCTAGATCAGTTATAGTATAGATTCACATTGTATCTTGTACTAGCTTTGATCTTGATCAATAAAAGTAGCATCTCTTTCTCCCGTGGATGTAGATTCGGAGGAATCAAACCACGTAAACCTTTGTTCTTCATCTTTTTCATGCATGGGGTTTGTGTTTTTCTTTTTTCTTGATTCTGCGAATTTATTGCTTTTTTTTTGGCAAATCGAACAACAATTGGCGTCGTCTGTGGGAAACACAGCCTATCAAGAATGGGATCAACACGCTTTAAAGTTGAGAAGTTGACTGATAAGATCGACTTCAGTCTATGGAAAGTAAAGATGAAAGCCCTACTCACCCAACAAGGGTTGGGAAGTGCATTGATGAAGAAATCTGGAAGCAGCTCTGGGAAAGACAAAGAAAAGTCTGAAGAACAGACTACTATTATGGAGAAAGCTCACTCCATGATCATCTTGTGCCTTGGTGACAAAGCACTCAGAGAAGTCTCAAAGGAAACCACAGCCATTGGTGTTCGGGAGAAGTTGGAGAGCCTTTACATGGTGAAATCTCTCGCCAATAGGTTGTATATGAAGCAGAAGCTATATGCCTTCAAGATGACTGAAGAAAAGCCAATTCTCAAGCAGATTGATGACTTCAATCGCACCCTTGATGATTTGGAAAATCTGGAGATAATTTTAGAAGAAGAAGACAAGGCTTTAATACTCTTGTCTGCCTTGCCTAAATCCTTTGAAAACTTCAAAGATACCCTGCTGTTTGGTAGTAGAACTACCATTACTCTTGAGGATGTGCAAGTGGCTATCAAGTGTAAGGAGTTGCAGAGATCCACAGCAAACTCCACATCATTAACAGGAGGAAAAGGACTTCACATCAAGAAAGGAAAACCTCCCAAGAAGCAGCAAAAGAAAGATGCTGCAAAAGGAAATCAGAAGCAAGAAAAGAAGGTGGATCTGACCCCCAACAACCCTGAGCTGAAGTGTTTTCATTGCAAAGAATCTGGACATTTCAAGAAACAATGTCCAAAATGGCAAAAAATGATGGCATGGTTTGAAGAGAAGGATGCCAAGAAGCCTCACAAACATCTGGTAAATCAAACCTCTAACTCTCAAGAAACTAAATATGAGAATTGTGAGGCTTTGTGTATCACTGCAGAAGAAATAGGGTCTGAGTGGGTGTTAGATTCAGGGTGCAGCTTCCATATGACACCCATAAGAAGTTGGTTTCACAGCATGAAACCCATAAGTGGTGGCACTGTCATGCTTGGGAATGATCAGACATGTTAAATTCAAGGGATTGGGTCAATAAGGATCAGAATGTTTGATGGGATTGTGAGGATCATTGAGAATGTCAGGTTTGTCCCTGAACTTAGGAGGAATCTCATCTCCCTTAGCATGTTTGATTCTCTGGGATATAAGTTCTCTTCTCAGGGGGGTAGAATGACTGTGTCTAAAAATGGGAAGGTGGTAATCAAGGATAGTAGGAAGGATGATTTGTATTTTCTAATTGGAAGAACTGTAGCTGGTCATCTACATACAGCTATAGGTGAAGATAAGACATATATTTGGCATTTTAGATTAGCTCATGTGGGAGAAAAAGGATTATATGAGCTAGCCAAGCAAGGCCTCCTACTAGGAGATAAGATGACCAAACTAAAGTTGTGTGAGCATTGTATTTTTGGTAAATCAAGAAGAAAACCTTTTGGAATTGCAACTCACAGCTCAAATGAAATATTGGATTATGCTCATTCTGATTTATGGGGACCATCCAAGACAGCAACAAAGGGAGGTGGCAGGTACTTCATGAGTATCATTGATGATTACTCAAGGAAGCTTTGGATCTATATCTTGAAATCTAAAGATGAAGCTTGTGAGAATTTTAAGGAATGGCATACTGGAGTTGAAAACAAGACAGGAAAGAAATTGAAGAATTTAAGGACAGATAATGGTTTGGAATATCTGTCAGAAAAGTTCAATTCCTACTACAAATCTAAAGGCATCAGCAGGCATAGGACTACTCTATGCACTCCACAGCAAAGTGGAGTCGTGAATGAATGAATCAAACACTCATGAAGAGAGAGTGAGATGTATGCTTAGCAGCTCAGAGTTACCTAAAGATTTCTGGGGTGAATTGGTATGTACTGTTGCATATCTAATTATTAGATGTCCTAGCTCTGCACTACAGTTCAAAACTCCAAAGGAGAAGTGGTATGGAGCACCTGCAGAATATAAATTTCTAAAGCCTGTAGGGTGTCTGGCTTATGCACACACAAATCAAGACAAACTTGAACCAAGGGCTGTTAAGTGTGTGTTTATTGGATATCCTGCAGGATTTAAAGGCTATAAGCTGTGGTCATTAAGATAGCATAAGTTCATCATTAGTAGAGATGTCACCTTTGATGAGTCTAAATATCCTTTAAAGGATCATGAGATGCAACCAAGCACCTCTGTTGAAGTAAGCTATGACCACAGTAATGAAGAAGATGATAATTCATCAGATGATGAAGAAAATGAGGCTCAAGAAGGAGATCAGTACCCTATCAACATCTATCAGTTGACAAGAAACAGAGCTAGAAGAACAATTATACCACCTGCAAGATTTGGTCATGCTGATATGATCTCTTTTGCATTATATACAGCACTTGAGATGGAGGCTTATGAGCTAAACTCATACTCTGATGCCATCTCATGCTCTGAGAAAGATAAGTGGGCTATTGCTATGGCTGAAGAGCTGGAGTCTCTAAGTAAAAAATCAGACTTGGAGAGTGGTTGATAAGCCTAAAACTTAGAAGCTAGTAGGGTGCAGATGGCTATTTAAGAAAAAACCAGAAGTTACTAAAGGGGCAGGAGTAAGGTACAAAGTAAGGCTTGTAGCTAAAGGATATTCACAAAGAGAGGGAGTAGATTACAATGAGATATTCTCTCCAGTTGTGAAACACTGCTCCATAAGAATTCTTCTTGCTTTAGCAACTCAGTATGATCTGGAATTGCACCAGATGGATGTTACTACAACTTTTTTACATGGAAGATTGGTTGAAGACATCTATATGGAGATTCCTGAAGGGGTTCATGTTGAGAATGCAAGCAAGAAGGCTTGTAAGCTAGAAAGATCATTGTATGGACTGAAGCAAAGTCCTAGAAAATGGTATTTGAGATTTGATGATTATATGATATCAAACAGATTCAACAGAAGCTGTTTTGACAGTTGTGTCTACTACAAGCAGGATGGTGATTCTTTTACTTATCTCTTATTGTATGTAGGTGATATGCTTATTGCTAGTAATTCCAGCAGAGGGATTGCAAGTACAAAGAAGGTGTTAAGAGCTGAGTTTGAAATGAAAGATCTTGGAGAAGCAAAGGTGATTTTGGGAATGCAAATCTCCAGAAATAGACAAGAATGAAGCATAAGTCTAAGTCAAGAAAACTATCTTGAGAAAGTGTTGAGCAGATACAATATGAACTTGTGTAAGTCTTTCTCTACACCTGTTAAGCAAGGTTTGAAGTTAAGCATTCATCAAGGATCAGTTACAGCTGAGGAGAAGCAAGAAATGGTGAAGATTCCTTATGCAAATTCTGTTGGTAGCTTGATGTATGTGATGGTGTGCTGTAGGCCTGATCTCACATATGCTATGAGCGTAATAAGCAGGTTTATGGGAAATCCTGGAAAGATTCATTGGGAAGTTGTAAAATGGGTTTTGAGATACGTGAGAGGAACTACTTGTAAAGGGCTGAAGTTCAAAAGAAGTGGTAAGGTTGAGAATGCTTTGGAAGGTTTCTGTGATGCTGACTTTGCAGCTAATATAGACTCAAGAAAGTCATTGACTGGGTAAGTGTTTACTCTATTTGGGACTGCTGTTAGTTGGAGATCAACTCATCAAACTGTTGTAGCCTTATCAACAACAGAGGCTGAGTATATTGCTCTTACTGAAGCAATTAAGGAAAGCTTGTAGATTCAAGGGTTGTTATCAGAGATTGGTCTTGAACAAGAGAAGGTGATCATTAACTGTGATAATCAAAGTGCTATCCATTTAGCAAAGCACCAGGGTTATCATGAGAGAACAAAACATATAGATGTTAAAATGTATTTTGTCAGAGATTTGGTAGAGAAAGGCAGCATAGTAGTGAGCAAGATTCATACTGTTGTCAACCCTGCAGATTGTTTTATGAGAAGTAAAATGTATTTTGTCAGAGATTGTATTCAGTCATTAAGTGCTTTGGTTCGTGAGAAGTTATCAGTGAGCTAAGGTGGGGAATTGATGATTGTAAGCTGGAGTCTAGCTCATTGATCATCTAGTCTCAAGGAGAGTTATGCTACTGTATTATTCAGCTCGAGTGTTCAGTGCATGAAGGCTGCATGTGTAGCAGTCTTTTCAGTTTAAAAGTAGTTGATGGTGGCAGTTATGAAGTGGTAGTTGTAGAAGAGGTTTCCAGTTGTGTTGCCACGTGAAGTATGAAGAGCAGCAGTTAGTTTTCTTCTCTGATATATATTGTATTGTTTTCAGTTTTCTTTGTAACAATTCAATAAGAGAAGAAAAGCAGTCAGTTGAGAGAAAGAGATATAGAGAGTGAACGAGAGAAGGGAGGGAAGTTCTATCTTGTTCATTTTTCTGTTGAAGGGTGGTGAGAGAACTCTAGATCAGTTATAGTATAGATTCACATTGTATCTTGTACTAGCTTTGATCTTGATCAATAAAAGTAGCACCTCTTTCTCCCGTGGATGTAGATTCGGAGGAATCGAACCACATAAACCTTTGTTCTTCATCTTTTTCATGCATAGGGTTTGTGTTTTTCTTTGTGCTTGATTCTGCGAATTTATTGCTTGTTCTTGGCGAATCGAACAACACGTACTTTAAATGATTTCTCGCAACAAATGAATACAGCCATAATGTGTAGAAAGCTACATATAATAGTATTTTTAATTGTTTGGGATTAACGGATAAAAAAAAAGTCATATTGATATTTATATTTTATAAAATATTGAGAATTGTACAGAAAAAACGGGGTTGTGTTTAAAATCTTTCTAATTGAAATTTAGGTTTAGTAGTTTGGTTTTGGGCCTGCTGAACAAGTCCATCTAATGTGGAGTTTACATTCATACTTAACCTTAGCTATCATAGCCACAACACATAGCCCCCATCATTTTCCACAATTAAAAAAAATAAACAATGAGATATAAAAGCATAGCCCCTCTCATTTCTATCTTTTTTGTGTTCATCAAATAATAAAAGAGCTCAATTGGGGCATTTGTTTTGTTTTTAGAGGTATTTATTTCAATTCGCATTGTTATACAGAACAATATACGTGGATCTGATTTTGTAAAGTAGCATATATATATATACTACTAAAATTTTGTAAATAAAATATTGAGAAATAATTTATAAATACACTATTGTCTACTGATTCTTGATACTATTATTTTAGATTTCAACTTCCAAAGAAAAATGGTGTGATGAACAGAATAATATGATTCATGAAATTTCGCGAAAGAAATAGTGTGTAGGACTTGCTTTGAATTTTAGTTTTTATGTTGTAAAGAAATAGTTCGTACTTTCTTGAATATTAATTCTTGTGATGAATATATTTCAAAAAATTAATAAAAATTAATGTAGCGAAGAAATTTTAGCACACAACGCAACTTTATTTCTCGTTGTTGTTGTTATATTTTTTTAATTATAGAAAAGGGGTGGAGCTATAGTGTAGGGGTTTATGATAAGATTTCAAGTGTTGAAGATTAAGGGACAAAATAGTCTTGTTATATTTATATTTTATAAAATAATGGGGGCTATAAAAAGTAAAATAGGGCTGTGCTTAAAATTTTTCTTTTTGTAGTTGTAAAATGAAAAGGAATTAATTCAACATGTGCAATTTTAAATATTTTTTTAAATGGACTAGTAAAGTATCTCGCCTATTATAAAATATCTTGATATCGAACTTGGACTTGAATTTGATTGCTGAGAAACATTAATAAAATTGGTATAAAGATATTTAAAAAAAAAAAAAAAACTCAACTATACGTACGAAAGAGTAACGTGTTTGAATCATTTTATTCGCTTATACTTCTAGCTTCCCAGTGTACAGTTAACCGGAAATTCTATGCTACCCAGATGTGTAGTATTTGCGGTGTTATAATAAATCTAATGTGACATTTCCATGTTTTACAACGTGTCTTTCCAAGTTTTTTTTTTTTTTTGGCTTTGTACTGTACTATTATTTAGATACAATTGCACGTGTATTAGTTTTTCTTTTAAAGGATGAATTAGTAGGACATACATAGTGTGTTTGTACGATATGTCAGCATATGCGATATATCTTCAAACTGTGTTTCGAGACCATGGCGATGGCGGCCAAATTGTGTTATGGCGTCCTCTCTCATGAACATGAACGGCAAAAAAATTGATTTTTTTTCAATTTCTTTTTATGCTGTTTTTTATTTAGTGTTTTAGTTTTTTTAGTTTGTGTATGGTGTTTGTTATTTATTTTGTATTTTAAATAATGTGTTGTAAATTAAAATTAAAATTTATTATATGTGATAAATTTAATTAAATACAAATGTTGAAACGTAAAATTAAATTAGATAAAAATTACACTTACAAACATAAAAATACTAAAATATATAAAATTACACCAACAATAAAACTACATAAAAATACTAAATGACGACATTCTATATATTACTATCTGTTATCAGTTATAAAATAATAATTATAGTGAATAATGCATACTACTGGAGATGAAATTGAGAATCTGTTGTATTTTAGTGATAGTGATGTAGTATTGGGCCATCTACAATAGTTTGTGAAAAACGATAATCCGTGCTCACAAGTGATTTAATAAGCACCGCCAATAATTGTTCTACGATATGTGTGGGACAGATGTAAAAACATAAAATATAAAACAGTAAAATACCCACGAGATTGGTAACACAGTTCGGTTAAACAACCTACTCTGGGGACTTCGCCCAAACTTGAAGATTCGTTTGTTACTCCTTCATGAAGTGTATTAGGGTTTTTACACATACAAGACTCCCTCCTTATGTTGTCCGTTCTTCTCCACGACTCTTTCGCTAAACGAAAGCTGTAAGATCCCCTTACAACCGTGACACTAGACTCCCTCTAGCTACCCACGACTTCAACTTACAATCTCTCCCGAGATTGCGTACAAAACGGATTAATAAATCCCTCACGTATTTTACTCAAAACACTCAAATGCTAGAACATATTGTGCGACAGTAACTAGCTAATACAAAGACCACAAACGAAATGACTCTCAAATAATCTTCTAAGAGAATCTAAACATGTGTAAGTGGTTACCGATTGCTGAACATAATCGGCCTTCTTATGTTCTTCACTTCAATATTGTCGTCGATCTTCACCGCCGGCAATATGGTAAGTGGATTATGGTTTGTGATCTTCCCAAACGTGTGTAGATACTTTCCTTGGATAGGAGGGTTATTTGCAACTCGGTATCTACTCCACAAAGCAGTCACTCGAACATATTTTGCCTTCCACGAACGAATCCGTGCAAGATCTTGTATTTATGAAAACTGCCATATAAAAGTGTCCCTGGGTCTGTCTGGGACATCCGAGGGAACAGCTCGCCAACTGTTCTTCTTTTCCTGCACAGCGGAACAAATGGCTTCGGAGAGATACCCAAGTACACATTGTCGAACATATCTCGCCAACAACATAACACGAACACATAGTTCTTAATGGTGGCACTAACAATCTCTCCTTTTGGCGCTTATGGTTGACAATTATCATCGCAATTTGCACAACACTTGGATAAATTTCACAGATCAAAATATATCAAAGCAAACGATATATTTAAAAATTGTCTGGGACAGTTCCAAGCACACTCCCCCTGAGTCTGATCTGGGAGTGCCTTCAAACATCACAAACATTGTTTTCGCAGTCACGACCGCATTGTCAGGTAGGTCAAAAGTTAAGTACAGACCAACAGAAAATAAGGATGGGGTAAACAAACATCCCCAAATAAAAATTGTTCAACAAGTTTTTCAAAAACATAAAAAGAGCACACAACCTTCTCTCCCTCTTTCCTTTCTTTTCTCCCCCTTAATTCTTGCCAAAATGGCAAAAACTTTCAATGCGGAGAGGCGGCAGCTTCATCATCATCATCAGCAGGAGCAGCAGCGGCGGATGAAGGCTGATCAGCAGAAGGTCCAGCAGCAGCATCATCAAACGACGATGCAAGACCAAGAGCTCGAGCTCAAAGATCAATTAGGAGAGACTTCAATTCCTACTGAAGAGTCTTAAATGACCTGATGGACTTCTTTAGAATTTGCACTTCTCATTCCAGTGATTTTATGTGCCTGTCAAAGAAAACAGAAGTGACAGACAAAGATTGAGCCGATCTGTTAGGGACAGAAGGCGGCACAGTTTCAGATTTTGCAGCATCATCTCTGGTAGGGATGTCTTGGGCATGCTGGGATGAAAATAACTTCTGGCTGATTAAGAGAGGCAGCGCTTCTGGCTCTTATACATCATCTGCATTCACGATATCCTACTGAGCCATAATCAAGCTGAAAATCATGCGAGAGAATCCTATGGGCTGCTGACTTCGGAAAGACTCAGTATGGGCCACAACATGCTCAAAGATGAGCTGACCTAGGTTGAACTCCTCCCGAGTTCCAACCTTATACAACAACAGTCCCAGAGGCTTCTCTATCGTGGAGTTGTGCATGCTGGGCATCCAATTACGAACAACAATCTTGTGAAGTATTGAATACTTCACACTCAAATCTGACGCCATCAAAGCACGGCCTGATGGCCACACATATCTACTGCCTCCAGTTAACTCAACAACAACCTTATTCAAATCAAACACCGGTGCAGGAGCAACCACATGCTCATGTCCCAAATATGCATTTATCACAGAGGGAGAAAAGGGAATCCAATGACCCCGCACAAACACAGAAAATGCGTGCTCAGAAGATGCATCATGAATGAACTTAGTCAAATTAGCATAGAACTCATGCACAATAGCAGCAACAAAAACAGGGGCAGTATATGCAGACTTCTCCAATCTCAAATCATGCAGAATCTCTACAACTCCAGTACCTTCTACATCCAACTTAACCAACTTTCGCTCAGACACAAAGGAGCGACCAACAACCAGCTTAAATTGATTCTGGTGAAAGGCAGAGAGAACCTTACTTGAATCAAAAGCTTCAGAATCTGAATCAGATCTGTCAGGGACATCTGCAGTCACATCCTCTGCGTCATCATCAGACGGAGAAGCAGCTCTAGCCTTCTTCATCAACGGTTGGCGAGGACTCGACACCAATCCCAGCCTTTGCTCAGACAGGCTCCACATAACACGGTGAGCAGAAACCATAGTAGGCTTCCTAGCTGGAGCCTTTTTAACAGATGTCTTCTTTGCTGACGACGCCTTCTTTGCAGAAACCTTTTTGGACTTGGGAGTTTTTGAAGACGACCCCTTCTTTTCATCAATTTTCTCCAGTGTCTTTGACTTTAGGTTGGCGATTGGAGTGTCATCTTCATCATCAGACACCGAAGGGGTGACTGGTTCATCACGCAATTTCAACTTGCGTTTGGTCTCACGAATTTTTACGGAAGGTGTTTCTTGATTCAGTCTGGGTGGAACAGAACCAGACTCAGCCATGGGGAATCATCATCTAGGAAGGAGATATCAACATCTTCTTCTCATTGCCCTTTATCAAGGGTTTCAGTAGCAACAGGGGGTGAAGCTTCACCTAACGAAACTTGAACAGTGAGAAAAGGCAAATCACTGGACAAGGAAGCACCAGACAGAGAGGATAGCACTTGAACAAACTTCAAAGCATCAATTGATGCTGCAAACTCCTCAATCGAGGTAGACACATCACCTATTGTAGAGGTGATTAAATCTTTCATCGTTTCAGCATTCTCCAGAGGTGGCGAGGGCGTATCAAAAGAAACCCTAGGAGAGGGAGGAACCACGGGATCTGTCTCAGACACAGATCGGTCATCTTCTTCAACAGATTGTGCCAGAGATAGAGGCACAGAAGCAGGGACATAAGGAACTGGCATAATTGGCTTCTCTGAAGGAGGGGTACTGAGAACCGCCTCTATCATCTGCTCTGAAGCAGCGGCAATGGGAACAACCTCAATTGGCTGCTTTGAAGCAGGGGCAGGAGAGCCAAATGGAGCAAATACCAACGGCTTGGAGAGTTCTCCCAATTTGCACCATAAATCTTGTGTGGATATCTTCGGCTTCTTGAAAAGAGAAGGTTTGGAAGATCCAGAGTTGTCCGCCATTGAAATTCGAGTAGAAAGATGTTGGGGTTTTTTCGAATTAAACCACTACAGGATCATTTGGTTGTTCATTAATCCGTGTTCATGAAAATCATAATTTTATGTAACATGCATGTTTATCACAGTCTAATCAAAAAGCATGCAAAGCAGATTCGAATCTAATAAAGCGGAAGACATAGAAACGAATCTACTTACAAATCGATAAACGGTCTGTGGACAAGATTAAAGATCTAATCTTGCTGTTGAATGAGCACAGTAATGGCGCCACCTATGACCTCAAGATCTAATCTTCTGTTGTATTCGTGGACTATATCTAGATTCAGAGTGGGCTGAAATCTACTAGATAGAATTGTGAAATCTATGGATAACTTTGAGAGACAAAGAGGGGCTGAATTCTTATGATTATTTTTCTTAAAATTTCGTGCCCCCCCCCCTTATATATAGGGAAGGGCGAAATTTCATGTTCCAGCCCTATTGGGCTGGGCCTCTATCTCAAGTTCAATATCCAGTCCACTATCAGTTAATAGGGCAACAACAGGGATCTAGAAGAATATTAAATTGGTCCACTAATTTATTTAATATCCAATAAACCTAGGATATAATTATATAAATTAAGTTTTACTTTTATTCCACTAAAGAAGTAAAACTGACCTACCAATTTAATACATATTTACGAATATGCTTTCTCCTTTAGTCCAGCCATTCCCCGTGTTTAAGATATAATGTTCATTAATTAATTATGTCAGCCTCTGACAGCTACAATTAATTAACATCTAAAACCTTGAGTAGTACCACACATGCTTTATTCATGTACGGAATAAATTCCACCTGCAGGGTTTCAACATGAACTTGTGTTTCCTCAAGAGAACATCATCAACCTAGCGCACCAGGACACGGTGCTCATGCATACTGCTTGAGACATCATGTATACATTGTTATTACCCAAGATATCGAATTCGATCTATGAAAAGATCTCACCCATTGATAAATCAAAGTAATAAACAACGCACACATATGCCCACCAATATCACATGAGTTCAGAACCCGAACTTTGTGGATCTTTATTCTCTCAATAACTGGGTCAGAGACAAAGAATAGTATCCTATCGTGGTCCTCCTCAATACACTAACGAGTGTACTAGAATAATCAGTTAGTCAAGATAAACTAACTTATCATATTATTCTACGGTGTACCGATGGTGTGTTCATGACCATCTAAGCCGTGAGCTCTTTAATACATTACAAGGTTCTAATGATATGATCATACCGTGTGACTCCCCACACCATATCATCTACAATGTAAGTATATGGAACATTGCATAAAACAATTATAGAACATAATCTAAATGCAAACAGTGACTGCAATAACTTTCATTTCATATCATCATATCATCAAAAAAGTATACAAAGACAAGTCTTCTAGTATACAAAACTAACAATCTCCCACTTATACTTGAAGCATGTTTTTCAAGAATAATAACTAACTGGCAAACTCTCCAATCTAAACTATCAACCCAAACTGCGCCACCAGGTCTGTATCTCACTCCCATTTTCGCCACGTGACCATCAAAGGTCTTAGCCGGCAGGCTTTTCGTGAATGGATCAGCCAAGTTGTCCTCCGATGCAATCTTGACCACCGCCACGTCTCCTCTCTTAACGATTTCTTGTATAAGATGGTACTTTTTCGTGATAGTCTTAGGCAAATCAGAAACCACGCCCAAGCCCACTAGGAACCCGCGGAGCCAGACAGCCTCTTTTGCAGCCTCCGAGGCAGCTACATACTCGGCTTCCATGGTGGAATCCGCAATGCATTTCTTCTTAATGCTCCTCCATGCGATGGCTCCACCTCCTAATGTAAACACATAGCCCGAGGTAGACTTACTCTGATCTTTGTCGGATTGAAAATCTGAGTACGTGTAACCCAAAGGTACTCGACTATCAAAGAGGAAAACTAACATGTAATCTCGAGTCCGTTTAAGGTACTTGAGAATGTTTTTGACCACAGTCCAGTGACCTTGTCCAGGGTTAGACTGATATCTGCTTACCATGCCAACGGCATAGCATATATCAGGCCTAGTGCATAGCATAGCATACATCAAACTTCCCACAGCCAAAGGATATGGTACTTTCTTCATTTCCTCTATCTCAGACTGTGTTTGGGGACACATTTCCTTGGATAGATGAATTCCATGCCTGTAAGGTATAAAGCCTTTCTTGGAATCTTGCATACCAAATCTAGCTAGCACTGTATCGATATAAGTCGCCTGGGACAGACATAACATCCTTTTCTGGCGATCTCAAATGATCTTGATGCCAAGGACATGTCCGGTTTTACCCAGATCCTTCATATCGAACTGCTTGGACAGCCACACCCTAATGTTCGACAACACTTTCTTTTTGTTTCCAATAAGCAAGATGTCATCAACATAAACTACAAGGAATGCCACCACGTTTCCATCACATTTCTTGTACACACAGCTCTCATCCGGACTTTGCATGAATCCATATGACTCGATAACCTCATCAAATCGGATGTTCCAAGATCTCAATGCCTACTTAAGTACATAAATGGATCTCTAAAGCTTACACACCAAGTGCTCTTGGCCCTTAGCAATGAATCCCTCTGGTTGTTTCATGTGGATGTTTTTCTCAAGACTTCCATTTAGGAAAGCTGTCTTGACATCCATCTGCCAGATCTCATAATCCAAATGAGCGGCAATAGACAAAAGAATCCGGATTGACTTAAGCATAGCTACCGGTGAAAAGGTTTCCTTATAATCGGTCCCTTCTTTCTGAGTATACCTTTTTGCCACCAATCTTGCCTTGAAGGTTTCAACCTTCCCGTCAGATCCTCTCTTGCGCTTGTAAACCCACTTACAGCCAATGAGTATACCCAATCTTGTGGTTCTACAAGATCCCAGACTTGATTGTGATCCATAGATCCAATCTCAGACTCCATTGCAGTTTTCCAAGAATCCGCATCTTTATCTCGAATTGCCTCGTCATAGGTCCTGGGATCCAATTCATTGAGACCCTCTGGAAAATTTGAAGCCTCTCCCAGACCAATGAATCTATCAGGTTGGCGTACGCCCTCCCACTGCGACGAGGCAGTTTCTGTACTTCTGTGACACGTTGTGCAGTGTTTGGTGGTTCCTCTTCTTCTACAACTGGTGTAGGATTCGATCCTCTACTTAACTCCTCAAGGATGATGTGACTCCTTGGTTTGTGGTTTATGACATAGTCTTCCTCTAAGAATCGAGCATTGGTGCTAACAATGATCTTCTGATCTTTAGGACTATAAAATAAACCACCTTTTGTTCCTCTCGGATATCCAACGAATAGCCTTACATCAGTACGGGGCGCCAGCTTATCAGCTTCCTTGTCCAACACATGTGCTAGGCTACCCCAAATCCGAATATGGTTCAAACTGGGCTTTCATCCAGTCCATAGTTCTGTGGGTGTAGCAGGAACTGATTTCGATGGAACCAAGTTAAGAATATAGGCTGCCGTTTCTAGGGCATATCCCCAGAACAAAATGGGCAACTCAGAATAACTCATCATCGATCTAACCATCTCTAACAATGTACGATTCCTTCTTTCTGCCACGCCATTCTGCTATGGCATTCCAGACGCAGTCAACTGGGATGTAATCCCACTCTCTGCCATGTAATCCCTAAATTTGCTTGAGAGATACTCGCCACCATGATCAGAACATAGTGACTTGATACTTCTGCCTGTTCAATTCTCCGCTTCCACCTTAAACTCTTTGAATTTCTCAAAGCATTCAGACTTGCGACGTAACAGGTAAATATAACTGTATCTAGAGTAATCATCAATGAGAGTGATGAAATACTCAAACCCTCCTCGAGCTTGAACTGACATAGGGCTGCATAGGTCAGAGTGAATCAAATCTAATAGCCCTTCAGATCTATTTCTTTTTGACTGGAAAGGACGCTTGGTCATTTTACCTTCCAAACATGATTCACACAAAGGAAATGATTCTAGTACCAAAGAAGATAATGGTCCATCATTTATAAGCCTTTATATCCTCTTAAGGTTAATATGACCTAGCCTTAGATGCCAAAGATAGGTTTGATTCAATTCCGAAGGTTCTTTTCTCTTGTTAGGGTTTATGATCGATGTATTCAACAGTTGTCTTTGCGTAGTGTTTTCAATTGGTTTAAGAAAGTATAAATGTCCATCCAATGTGCCAGAACAGATAAAATGTTTACCACTAAAGATAACTACTTTGTTATCAAAAGAAACAGAATATCCATCCATAATCAATTTAGAAACTGAAATCAAGTTTCGCCTAAAACCAGGCATATAAAGACAATCTTTTAAAACCAAAGTTCTATCACTACTGAAAGGTTAAACAACGTCTCCCACTGCAACAGCCGCCACTCTTGTAGCATTGCCCATGTAGACGGTGATCTCGTCCTCACTTAGCTGTCTTTTTACCAGGAACCCCTGTAAAGACATGCAAGCATGATCAGTAGCTCCAGTATCTACTACCCATGACTGGGTAGAACAAGTTGCTAAACATGTTTCCACAACCAGAGTGTGAGATGTACCTCTCTTCTTCTTCTTGTTAGGACACGCTGCCTTCCAGTGACCTGGTTGGCCACACTTGAAGCACTTAGTCTTCGACTTGAACTCCTCGGGAGGAATCTTTGCCTTTGGCTTCTTCACCTCAGGTGCCTCATCTGCAGCCTTCTTAGGTACATTTCTCTTCTTCCTTTTTCCACCAGAAGAAGACGCTCCTTTTTCAACTATGTGGGCCTCAGGATTGCTCTTTTGGAGCAGTTCAGCCGCCTGAAGATCTATGAGTAGTTCAGTCAGGCTGACATCCCTTTTAATCATGTTAAAATTCAGCCTGAACTGCTCAAACTTCGAGGACAAGCTATGAAGAACAATGTCGATTTGAGAATCGCCATCTAGCTCTCCACCCAAGGTCTCGATCTCAGATAAATACCCATCATCATGAGAATGTGATCCCTAACAGGTGTGGAGTCGGACATTCTCGCATCCATTAGCTTCTTCATGGCCAAATGGCGTGTCGAGCGGTTCTGATGACCGAATCGCTGCCTAAGGTTGTACATGATATCATAAGTGGTTTTCATAGGCTCGTGCTGGTGTTGCAACACACTTGACATAGATGCCAAGATGTAACAGTGCGATATCTCATTAGATCTAACCCACTTATCATATGCAACCTTTTGGGCTTTGTCAGAACCCTCATCTGGCTTCTGAGGACAAACCTCTTCAAGTACAAACTTGTGTCCCTCAGCAACAAGAACTAAGTTAAGGTTACGAAGCCAGTTATTGTAGTTTTCACCGACAAGTTTGTTTTCTTTGAGGATTGAGGACAGATTGGAGAGTGTCATTGATGATATGAAATAACTGAAATTAAAACATGCAGTACAGTCACAAAACACGTTTAGGATAAACACTATATAATCAAAAACCTCACAAAAATTATATAATTTTCTACCGACACTTTAAAAACGTCTTCTATAAGCCACGATAGTGTGGACGTTTATAAAATCCATTTTTAAATAGGTTAAACCTTTCATTTGCCTCCAGTTGAGTTTCCTTACAACAAGCAAATTTATAGCCGGATAATAAACACGATCATGTAATCGTCTAACTGATAAGCCACGATCGTGTGGACGTTTATCAATAAATTACATCTAAGTGTGCACACCATTATCTTTGCACCAAGAACACCATTTGAATTTAACCGCTCCAGATGGATGAGTCAGTTAGTTCTAACAGTGTTCTACAGCTATCAATTTAGGAGATTTAATTTCTAGAGAAATCTGTGATATGACACATCCGATATGGAGGAAGACCGATGTGAACGCGCATGCCCATCACTTCTCAATTAAATCAGATTTTAATGGAGACTGTATGAGATTTCTACATACTTTGGTATGAATCTCTCCCACTTAGTTATTTATGTTTGAGGTTTCATTTTATCCCATTATCGAACATGCAAACATCTCATAAAATGATAAACATCCATTGCATGCTTCAACATAATAAGCAACAGTAATATTCCAACTATCATGGCTTATATCTCATGTTGATTGATGAGATAAAATTGGAAAGTCAGCTCCAAAAATAGGGCTTGGAACCGCCGCCCCCTTCACGGCGTCTCACCGAAAATCCTAGCTCCATTTAGGATTTTCGGGATGTGAACCGGTGAACCTTCCTTTTTGGTGCTGAACCACTTTCCTTCTTTTGAGTTGATCTCCGATCTTTATTCAATACAGACTATCTATTCCAAAAGAAAAAATCTAATATTGCTAGAATAAAAATTACAACTCAAAAACTCGGTCTAACAGCTTTATATCTATTACATTAAAACAACGTAAAATAAAACCTAGACCTAATCCATGGATTTTCTCATGGATTAAAATCACGTAGCCAAACCGGCATACGGCCAACATTCATTCAACATAAACATACATCACATAAAATAAAGGAGCCATGATAGTTGGTAAACCTGCAAACAAACACAGTCTACAAAACCAACAGTCATGTATTATATGATCCACATAAAATAACATATGATATCTATGCATGAATATTAAATAATAATCGAATTTAACAATTAATTAAATTAATTAATTCGATATTATGCACAAGATAAAAATTGAAAATTAAAATAATTATCCACCAATTTTTAAACATTTTATTTTCGAAAATATATCTTAAATAAATATGGAAATTAATAATAATTATCCACCAAATTTATTTAATATTTTCAAGCCACCCTAATTAAGTAATAATTGGATATCTTGATATAAATCAAAAATCTAATCCAAATATTATCCATAAGAATCTAAATCTTTAAGGATAGGGTTTTGAAGATTTGATCACAATCCAAAATCTTCCAAAACTTATCCAAATTTAAAATCTTATCACAATTGGATTTTGATAATTATTCAACTATATCCAAAATCACCTTATCCAATTTAAATCATATAGATTTTCGAAAATCACCAAATAATAAATCTGGAAATTTGATCCACTTCAAATTCTTCCAAATTTAAAATTCTATTTTCAAATCTATCTAGATTAAAATTAGGTAAATTAAGATATACATCAAATAATATCAAATCTTAATCCAACATCCAAATTTTCGATCCTCACTAATTAATAAATCTGAAATTTGATTTTCATCAAAATCTACTCCAAATTAATTAATTAAAATCGAAAATTACCTATATTTCAAAAAATCGAAAATCGAAATTTTGACATTAATCAAAAAACAATTCCAAATAATATAGCTATAGGTTTCAAAAATTACAATAATTAAAATCTGGAAATTTTGATCCACTTCAAAAATTACCTTATTTAAAATTCTAATTTCAAATCTATCTTGATTAGAATTAGATAACTTTTGATATACATCAAAAATCACCAAATCTAATTCTAATACACCAAATTTTCGAACAACACTCAAAACCAAATCTGGAAATTTTGATCTTGATAAAAAATCCATCCAAATCTAATTCGTAGTGGCCGAAAAATTCTAACACAAAATTAGGGAATTTTATAACATCAAAATTCGAAAATTTTGACAACTAAATTTTTGAAAATTATGAAAAAATAAATCTGAAAATTTGAAGAACATCAAATATCATTCCAAATCTATATCCATAATCATCGAAAAATTTTAACCACTCAAAACTAGAATTTTCTAATTCTACATAAAATTTTCTTCCAATTTTTGAATACCATAAAATCGAAATACATAGCCAATTAAATCTGAAAATTTAAACACGATAAATTCATCATCAAATTTAATTATGCAATTCGAATTTATGCTCGGATTAATCCTAGAACAGTGCCAAAACCCTCTCTGATACCAGTTGTTGGGGTTTTTCGAATTAAACCACCACAGGATCATTTGGTTGTTCATTAATACGTGTTCATGCAAATCATATTTTAATGTAACATGCATGTTTATCACAGCCTAATCAAAAAGCAAGCAAAGCATATTCGAATCTAATAAAGCGGAAGACATAGAAACGAATCTACTTACAAATCGATAGACGGTCTGTGAACAAGATTAAAGATCTAATATTGTTGTTGAATGAGCACAGTAATGGCGCCACCTATGACCTCAAAATCGTGCACCACAGTATTCCACTCCAAGATCTTCTATTGTATTCCCGGACTATATCTAGATTCAGAGTGGGCTGAAATCTACTAGATAGAATTGTAAAATTTATTGATAACTTTGAGAGACAAAGAGGAGCTGAATTCTTATGATTATTTTTCTTAAAATTTCGTGCCCCCCCTCCCCTTATATATAGGGAGGGGCGAAATTTCATGTTCCAGCCCCATTGGGCTGGGCCTCTATCTCAAGTTCAATATGCAATCCACTATCAGTTAATAGGGCTACAACTGGGATCTAGAAGAATATTAAATTGGCCCACTAATTTATTTAATATCCAATAAACCTAGGATATAATTAAATAAATTAAGTTTTACTTTTATTCCACTAAAGAAGTAAAACTGACCTACCAATTTAATACATATTTACGAATATGCTTTCTCCTTTAGTCCAGCCATTCCCCGTGTTTAAGATATAATGTTCATTAATTAATTATGTCAGCCTCTGACAGCTACAATTATTTAACATCTAAAACCTTGAGTAGTACCACACAAGATTTATTCATGTACGGAATAAATTCCACCTACAAGGTTTCAAAATGAACTTATGTTTCCTTAAGAGAACATCATCAACCTGGTGCACCAGGACACGGTGCTCATGCATACTGCTCGACACATCATGTATACATTGTTATTACCTAAGATATCGAATTCGATCTACGAAAAGATCTCACCCATTGATAAATCAAAGTAATAAACAACACACACATATGCTCATCAATATCACATGAGTTCAGAACCCGAACTCTGTGGATCTTTATTCTCTCAGTAACTGGGTCAGAGATAGAGAATAGTATCCTATCGTGATCCTCCTCAATACACTAACAAGTGTACTAGAATAATCAGTTAGTCAAGATAAACTAACTTATCAGATTATTCTACGGTGTACCGATGGTGTGTTCATGACCATCTAAGCCGTGAGCTCTTTAATACATTACAAGGTTCTAATGATATGATCTTACCGTGTGACTCCCCACACCATATCATCTACAATGTAAGTATATGGAACATTGCATAAAACAATTATAGAACATAATCTAAATGCAAACAGTGATTGCAATAACTTTCATTTCATATCATCATATCATCAGAAAAGTATAAAAAGACAAGTCTTCTAGTATACAAAACTAACAAAAGACTCTTGAGGGCAGAAGATTTGAGAAAGAGGCTCGAGAGGAAGGAGAATTTTGAATAAACTTCAGTTGCCTTGTAAAAATTTGAAAATTTGATTTTGACCTTAATTAGAGAATTTAAGAAAGAAATTTCCATAACTGTCACATCCCATAAATAGTACACTTCTACTCATTTTTAGAAAGTGGAACCGAACTCAGTGTGGGAAACAAGGACCCACTAGCCGTTGAGAAAAAGCAGCTCGAACTGTCCCAGCAACTGTCTGAGACATCCTTTGGCACACTCTACATCAACCACACCAACTTGGCCAATTTACTCTCTCTTTACAGACATCACTGACCAAGACCGTACAGAGAGGCTTCTCTCAGAGGAGAAGTTCAAAGAACATAAAGACCCAGAGAGGATCTAAGTGTTTCAAACCTTACACTATCAAGGGCCTTTGTAAAGATATCCGTAAGTTGGGCATCAGTTCCAACATATTCAATCACAAGCAATCCATCTTCGACAAGTTCACGAATGAAATGGTGATGAATATCTATGTGTTTTGTTCGTGAGTGCTAGACAGGATTCTTTGAAATATTTATTGCACTCATATTATCACACAAGATGGTAATGATAGATTGTGGCACACCATAGTCAAGCAACATTTGCTTCATCCAAAGAAGTTGAGTAAAACAACTTCCAGCCGCAATATATTCTGCTTCAGCAGTAGATAGAGAGATCGAATTCTACTTCTTACTAAACCATGAAACCAGGTTGTTTCCAAAGAAGAAATATCCTCCAGAAGTAATCTTCCGATCTTCAGTACAACCAGCCCAATCCACATCACAAAACTCCACCAAACTAGGGTTTGTATCATAAGAAAACCAAAGTCCTAACTCAGCAGTACCTTTTATGTACTTAATTATGTTCTTTACAGATTTCGGATGACTTTCTTTGGGATCAGATTGGTACCGAGCACAAACTCCCACACTGTAGCAAATGTCTGGCCTACTTACTGTAAGATAGAGTAGACTAGCAATCATACTTCGGTACAAGGTTTGCTCAATTGATACACCAGCTTCATCTTTTGACAACTTCAATGATGTCCTCATCGGTGTTCTTTTCGGGCTGCAGCTATCCAGACCAAACTTGCTTATCAAGTTCCTTGCATACTTTATTTGTGAAACAAAGATCCCATCATCTTTTTGTTTCACCTGAAGACCCAGAAAGTAGGTTAGTTCACCTATAAGACTCATTTCAAATTCAGATTTCATGTCCTTAACAAATTCATCCACCATTCTGTTTGAGACAGATCCAAAGACAATATCATCAATATAGATCTGAATGATGATCACATCAGATTTTTCTCTCTTAATGAAGAGAGTTCTATCAGCTCCACCACGAACATATCCTTTCTCCAGAAGGAACTTGGTCATACCAAGTTCGAGGAGCTTGTTTGAGGCCGTAAAGGGCCTTTTTCCAGTTTGTACACAAACTCAGGATGGTGGGGGTCTTCAAAGCCTTTAGGTTGGCTAACGAACACGTCTCCAGACAAGTACCTATTCAAGAAGGCACTCGTTACGTCCATTTGATATAATTTGACCTTCATCCAAGCAGCCATGGCAATGAGCAAACATACTGATTCAAGACGAGTAACTGGAGCAAAAGTCTCATTGAAATCCACGCCTTCAACTTGGGAATAACCTTGGGCAACAAGTCTTACCTTATTTCTGGTTATGTTCCCTTCTTCATCGGTTTTATTCTTGAATATCCACTTTGTGCCGATAACATTAGCATCTTTAGGTTAAGGTACAAGATCCCACACTTTATTTCTTTCAAATTGCAAGAGCTCTTCTTGCATGGCTTGAATCCATCGGTCATCTTGCACTGCCTCCTTCACACTTTTGGGCTCCATAGTTGAGGTGTAACACACATTGGCTATCAATTCACGATAGTTCTTTTGAACTCCTCTTGTTTGAACTCCTTCACTCATATCACCGATGATGTCAGATGTAGAATGATTCTTCTAAACACCTTTCGAAGGTTTGCAAATGTTCAGTTTCTCACTTCTTGCTTCTATAGGGATACTGTGTTCCGAACTGTCTGGTACAGATGCTGGCACATGGATAATAGTATCAATGATTTCCTCATCAATTTGGGTAGCAGATTCTTCCAGATCATCAACAACAACATTAATGAACTACATCACAGTCTTGGTCCTTTTGTTGAAGACACGGTAGGCCCGACTATTCCTTGAGTACCTGAGAAACATACACTCATCTCCTTTGGCATCAAATTTGCTAAGCTGCTCTCGGTCTCTCAATATGTAACAAGTACTCCCAAAGATATGAAAGTACCTTAAGTTTGACTTTTTCCCTTTCCAAAATTCGTAGGGAGTAACTCTCGTCTTGGGTCTGAAGTACACCTGATTAATGATATGACAGGTTGTGTTCATCGCTTCAGCCCAGAGATTATCAAGGACAGATTTGGCCTTCATCATGACTCGGCTCATCTCTTGAAGCGTCCGATTTTTCCTCTCAAAAACACCATTTTGTTGAGGTATTTTTAGTGCTAAGAACTCTTGACCGATCCCTCTTTCTTCACAGAAGCATCTGAAGAAAGCATTTTCAAACTCACGTCCATCATCACTTCTTATTCTTACAACATTAGTTCATTTCTCCACTTCAAGCTTGAGACACAGCTTCTTGAATGTCTCGAAGGTCTCTCGCTTATCTCTTAGGAACTCCACCTATGTGAATCTTGTGTAGTCATCCACATAAACAAATATGAACTTTTTTCATCCGATACTTTCAGTTTGGATAGGTCCCATCAAGTCCATATGCAACATCCAAGGCGCTTGAAGTGGTAATCTTCTTAACAGATTTATGAGTTGTGTGAATCTGTTTTCCAACTTGACATAGTCCATAAATTTTTCCTCGATCGATACTCAATTTTGGAACACCAATCACAGCTTCAGTCTTCATGAGTCTCTGAAGGTTTCGAAAACTGATATCGCCAAGTTTTTCATGCCATAAATTTGCTTCACAAATCTGAGATCTGAAGCAAGTCCCCTTCATGTTAAGGAAATAATAGTTGTCCCTCGATCTGTCCCCATCCATCAGAAGAATACTTTCTTTGTTCTTGACAAGACATTTGTCTCTAGTGAAATACACCAAGAGACCTTGGTCACACAACTGACTAATGCTAATTAGATTAGCTTTTAGTCCTTCCATAAGCAGCACATTCTCCAGGTTGGGCATTCCATCCATATTTAGACATCCACGTCTAAGAACTCTATATTTATCACCATCTCCAAAGGTAACAGATTGATATGAGCAATCTTTTTTAATGTTGCTCAGCATGCTAGCATCTCCGGTCATATGCCGAAAGCATCCACTGTCAAAGTATCAGCTACTTTTCGCATGAATATTGAGGGCAGTATGAACCACATAATTTCTATGGTTGTTCCTGGATCTGTTCCAGTCATTTCTTCTGGGAAACTGATCAGATTCTGCAAAACCCCTTCTTTTCATCCTTCGGAGGTCATTGATATAGTTTCTACAATATGGTCGAATGTGACCAGGTTTCTCACAGTAATGACACACAACACGTGTCTTTTAAGGAGACTTCCTTTGCTGTTGCTTGTTCTTTGGTTTAGCTCTCGATTCTAGAACTGTTGAATCTTTTGTTCCACATGACTGTCCTTGATAGAATTCGTCATAAGTATGACCACCATTGTATCCGAGCCCAGAATGATCCTGAGGGCTTTTCCCTTGGAAAGAATCTCATCCGGCTAAGATGATCCAAAGTTCATCATCTTCACAAGCTTCTTCAGATGTTGAAGCTCACCAATCTGAGACTGGCTGTTGTTTCTGGACTGCAGCAAGTCATTTTGCACTTCCTTGAGACAAGTGAAAAGATTATCTCTTTCTTTCAAGAGATCTGCATTCTCTTTCATTAGCCTTTCATTGGCTTAAGCTACCATGATCCAACTCGTGTGAATTTTTTTATATGCTTTCATGGAAGATTCTTCAGTGAATTCTTCATCATCACAGCATTCAGATGCCTTGTCATCCTGACTGTCAGGAACAGATTCAGACACAGTTTCTTTGACAAACTATGTCATGAATGCAATATGGTTGCTCACGTATTCTTCATCACTTCCACTATGATTTGGATCATCACTCTCACTGAGAGTAGAACAATATGATTTGCTCTTCTTTTTAAGAGTGTTGGCACACTCTACTTAGTAGTGACGAAAGCCACCGCACTCTCTACACTTGACTTCTTTATGTTTATCTTCATTTGAATCTTCATCTTTTGATCTCCGAGGTTTAAAGACACTATTTTTACCAGGATTGTTTTGTGAGGACTTCTCATATCATTTGTCAAATCTTAAGAAATTCATAGACAGCATAGCAATTGTCTCGGCAAGATCATGTTTGTCAGGGACATTGCTTGGCACATCAGAACTGAAACCTGCCTGAAAAGCTATGCTTTTCTTCTGCACAATCTCTTCATCTATCAGCCCCATTTCAAATGTTCGTAGGGACCCCATCAGCTCCTGTAACTTCATCTTGCTCACATCTTTGGCCTCTTCAATAGCCGTGACTTTGTACGCGAATCTTCTAGGTAGAGATCGCAAAACTTTTTACACAAGTTTCCCTTTAGAGATCGCATCTCCAAGGGCAAAGCTTTCGTTAGCAATGTCACAAATCTTTGCATTGAAATCAGCAAGTTTTTCACCTTCATCCATCTGAAGGTTCTCAAATCTAGTGGTAAGCAGTTGCATTCGAGAGGCACGAACACTACTTGTTCCTTCAAACGTGGTCTGCAAGATATCCCATGCATCATTGGCTTTATCACAGGTGGATATGACCTTGAAGACATTCATGTCAACAGCAGAGAAGATAGCGTTCATGGCTTTAGCATTCAGCCCCATGACATGGTAGTCGGTATCCTCCCATTCTTCTTCCGGTTTCAGCACAATTTTTCCTTTTTCATCCTTCTTGGTGGGAGGCTTCCAACCTTCAGTCACCATGTTCCAAGCCCGTTCATCAATCGAATATATGAAAGTTGTCATTCTAGCTTTTCAGTAGGCATAATTGTTGTCATCGAAGAGCGGAGGTCGCACCGTCAAGGCTCCTTCTTTCATTATGTCCCTAATGAAATGTATAAATAAAAGAAAAGATAGTGACAAACCTAAAAGTCCTAGATATCACATGTTGATAACTCAGAGGACCGGAGCCTCATTAAAACCCATATGGAAAACCCATAGTAGGAAAAACCATATGGGAAAAAGAGTACTCCTCTAAGAAAATCTAAAATAACCAGGAGAATAATAATCCTGTGAAACAGCAACAGAAATACAAGAAATGACAGACGTCTAAAAACCAGAGGGAACGATAGGGGAAGCTAAAATATCAGCCACATGATTCCCTTCTCTATAAACATGTGAAACACAAAAATGAATGTTGCTAACGGCAAAATAACACAAAATACACGGATTAAAAACCTACAATCACACCTTAAGATAAGGTGACCTACTCTGGTGCCAATTGAAAAATGATAATCCGTGCTCAAAAGTGATTTAATAAGTACTGCCAATAATTATTCTACGATATGTGTGGGACAGATGTAAGAACATAAAATATAAAGCAGTAAAATACGCACGAGATTGGTAACCTAGTTCGGTTAATCAACCTACTCTGGGGAGACTTCGCCCAAACTTGAAGATTTGTTTGTTACTCATTCATGAAGTGTATTAGGGTTCTTACACATACAAGACTCCCTTCTTATGTCGCCCGTTCTTCTCTATGAACTCTTTTGCTAAACGAAAGCTGTAAGATCCCCTTACAACCATGACACTAGACTCCCTCTAGCTACCCACGACTTCAACTTACAATCTCTCTTGAGATTACATACAAAATGGAATAATAAACCCCTCACGTGTTTCACTCAAAACACTCAAATGCTAGAACATACTATGCGATAGTAACTAGCTAATACAAAGACCACAAATGAAATGATTCTCAAATAATCTTCTAAGAGAATCTAAACATGTGTAACTGGTTACTGATTGCTGAACATAATCGGCCTTCTTATATTCTTCACTTCAATATTGTCGTCGATCTTCACCACCGGCAATATGGTAAGTCAATTATGGTTTGTGATCTTTCCAAACATGTGTAGATACTTTTCTTGGATAGGAGGGTTATTTGCAGCTCGGTATCTACTCCACAAGGCAGTCAATCAAACATATCTTGCCTTCCATGAACAGATCCACGAAAGATCTTGTATTTATGGAAACTACCATATAAAAGTATCCCTGGGTCTATCTGGGACATCCGAGGAAACAACTCGCCAACTGTTCTTCTTTTCTTGCGCAGCGGAACAAATGGCTTCGGGGACATACCCAAGCACACATTGTTGAACATATCTCACCAACAACACAACACAAACACATAGTGCTTAATGGTGGCACTAACAGTTTGCACTATAATAAATCATCTCTATCACTAAAATACTGTATAATTAATCCGCATTCTATCTTCAATAGTATGCTCTATAATTCTACACCAAAAGAGAATATTTTATAATATTCTTTTTATCAATGTAAAATAAAATTAACATTTCATAATAATATATTAAAAATTATTTGAATTAATACAAAATAAAATAATTACTAATAATTAAATTATGATTTTCAATTAAATATTTTTATTTATTTAAAATTTTAATAAAAATAAAAATATAACAGAAATAATAAAAAAACATAAAAAACTACTATTGTAGCGACCACCCCAATTTTTCTCTCCACCCACTCCATTACTGATCGGCTAAAATTTAGCACAACCCACAAGAGGATGTGACTATGTAGAAAGTGGTGGGCAAGTGTCATATCCACAAAGACTAAATTAGAAATAATTGTGTGTACTACAATATTGGATCTCAATCATTATCTAGACGATGAATTAAAAGAGATACTAACTAATCTAAACTAAGAAAATCAATAAATAAATGGGGAAAATAAATGGAGAAGAAAAAATGAAGGCAGAGGTTCTCTCGGGATTTATTTCTTCGGGTACTTAGCACTAATGATCCTATTGAATGTCTATTTATGGTGTCAAATCTTACTATGGTAATCTCTAATACATCCTAAGCTCTCTCGAGAGACACTCAAATTATAGGATACACGCTAGGCTCACTATCTCCGAATGAATCTTACGCATGCATGTACTTACCAAAAGCTCCTAAGATTTTTAGCCCTCACACTAAGTCTCAATTCTCTCAAATTTATTGACAAAGATGACTTGTGCCTAGGGTTCCTCTATTGAGACTCATCTCTCGAGTTATGAATCAATAAATAAAACGGTATCAATTAGTGATCAATTAACTAACACCCATACATAGCATAAGCACAAGAAGTGAAATAGGGTTATAAACAATCAATAGAAATATAAATGTATAAATACCTAAATAATCTTAATCTCAAAATACAAAATAATCTATCCTAACACGGTACAATGCAAGGACTACATCATCTCAAAAAGAAAATAAATATAAAAACAAGAAAAGAAACTTGATACAACTCGGAAATTAAGTCTCGACTCCTCTCTTGCTTCATCTCTTCTCTTGTTTGCTCAATCTTCAAGCTTTAGATCCTTGTGTTGGGGTTTTTTCGAATTAAACCACCGCAGGATCAATTTGGTTGTTCATAAATCCATGTTCATGTAAATCATAATTTTATGTAACATGCATGTTTATCACAGTCTAATCAAAAGGCATGCAAAGCAGATTCGAATCTAATAAAGCGGAAGACATAGAAACGAATCTACTTACAAATCGATAGACGGTTTGTGGACAAGATTAAAGATCTAATCTTGCTGTTGAATGAACTGTAGTTGGCGCCACCTAGCACTCAAAATTTCGACCACCACTGTATTCCACTCCAAGATCTTCTGTTGTATTCCCGGACTATATCTAGATTCAGAGTGGGCTGAAATCTACTAGATAGAGTTGTGAAATCTGTGGATAACTTTGAGAGACAAAGAGGGGCTGATTTCCTATGATTTTCATCATCAAATTTTCGTGCCCCCCTCCCCTTATATATAGGGAGGGGCGAAAATTTCATGTTTCAGCCCTATTGGGCTGGGCCTCTATCTCAAGTTCAATATCCAGTCCACTATCAGTCAATTGGGCTACAACAGGGATCTAGAAGAATATTAAATTGGCCCACTAATTTATTTAATATCCAATATCCAATAAACTTAGGATATAATTAAATAAATTAAGTTTTACTTTTATTCCACTAAAGAAGTAAAACTGACCTACCAATTTAATACATATTTACGAATATGCTTTCTCCTTTAGTCCAGTCATTCCTCGTGTTTAAGATATAATGTTCTCAAGTTCAATATCCAGTCCACTATCAGTCAATTGGGCTACAACAGGGATCTAGAAGAATATTAAATTGGCCCACTAATTTATTTAATATCCAATATCCAATAAACTTAGGATATAATTAAATAAATTAAGTTTTACTTTTATTCCACTAAAGAAATAAAACTGACCTACCAATTTAATACATATTTACGAATATGCTTTCTCCTTTAGTCCAGCCATTCCTCGTGTTTAAGATATAATGTTCATTAATTAATTATGTAAGCCTCTGACAGCTATAATTAATTAATATCTAAAACCTTGAGTAGTACCACACAAGCTTTATTCATGTACGGAATAAATTCCACCTGCAGGGTTTCAACATAAACTTGTGTTTCCTCAAGAGAACATCATCAAGCTGGCGCACCAGGACACGGTGCACATGCATACTGCTCGAGACATCATGTATACATTGTTATTACCCAAGATATTGAATTCGATCTATGAAAAGATCTCATTCATTGATAAATCAAAGTAACAAACAACGCACACATATGCTCGCCAATATCACATGAGTTCAGAACTCGAACTCTGTGGATCTTTATTCTCTCAATAATTGGGTCAGAGACAGAGAATAGTATCCTATCATGATCCTCCTCAATACACTAACTAGTGTACTAGAATAATCAGTTAGTCAAGATAAACTAACTTATCAGATTATTCTACGGTGTACCGATGGTGTATTCAGGACCATCTAAGCCGTGAGCTCTTTAATACATTACAAGGTTCTAATGATATGATCTTACCATGTGATTCCCCACACCATATCATCTACAATGTAAGTATATGGAACATTGCATAAAACAATTATAGAACATAATCTAAATGCAAACAGTGACTGCAATAACTTTCATTTCATATCATCATATCATCAGAAAAGTATACAAAGACAAGTCTTCCAGTATACAAAACTAACACCTTGTTCACCTTAGCTAGGTGGAAATCCTAGTTAGGGTGTGGGTTTGATGAATGGCTAGGGTTTTGAGGTGTAGGAGGATAGGCTGCAGTGGATACTACAGTTTTTTATGTATTTTTCCTAACTCGATGTTGCAATGAGTATTAACAAGCTGCAATCTTTATAAGAAATGGGAGAACTGTAGAAGAAGAAGAAGAAGAAGAAGAAGAAGAAGAAGAAGAAGAAGGCGTAAGGTGGAGGAATTTGAGATAATATTTTCCTTGTATTATTTTGCGCAACAAAAGAGTATAAATACTCTTCCAGTGGTCTCCACATTACAAACTCTAATGGCATCTTGATTAAAATAAAAAACATAATATAAAATATGACATAACATAAGATAGGAACCACTTAATCAGCCACTATTACTAGCCTAATTTCCTTCTTGGTCCAACAACTCCAGATTGTTGTCTGTTTCTAGCTCAATTCCGCCAATCCCACCGATAGTGCCTAGATTCGGGTTGTTTTAATTAATTTTCCCTTTGACTCCTTCTTCTCCAAAGATCGTATTTTTACCCAATTACACAGCTCCTTCCCCAATATCCACAGCTTTACCCTCGATCTCCAATAATTCATCCTCCAATTCACGTTCGTCTCCAATCTTTACCAAAGTTCCCTCCGAATCCATAACAATACCCTCCGGTTGAGCTAATTCTCATCCTCAAGATTAAAAAAGAGGAAACTTTTTCCGGAGAAAGAAATCAGCTTCCCAAGTAGCTTGATCGGAGCTGCAATGCCAAAGCACCAAGGTCTGAGGAATTCGAGTGCCTTGCTACAAGAGGGTGCGATGCGATAGAACATTGAGGAGAATAATAGAGAATTTTCCTTCTGCTATTGTGTTGGGTAACTCAGCTAAAGGTACAACTCCTTTCTCTATACACTTCTTTAGCAGGAAGACATGAAATACGGAGTGGATCTTCGAAGTTAGAGGAAGATCCAACCAGTACGCCACTGAACCAATTTTTTCGAGAATAGTGAAAGGCCCGTAGAATTTAGAGGAGAGTTTTATGTTTTTTCTTAGGGCAATTGAACTCTGTCAGAAGGGTTATAGCTTGAGATAAACTTGCTCCTCAATCTCAAAGTTCCAATCATGTCTGTTTCTATCTGCATACCATTTCATCCGGCTTTGAGCTTGAAGAAGGTTCTCTCTCGGATTTTTCACTATTAGTTGTCTTTGTAGTATGAAATCTGCCACCTCAGAGTTAGGAGAGTCAACATAGAAGAAGATTGTAAGCATAGGAGGGTAAACCCCATAGAGAGCCTAGTAGGGAGTGCACTCGGTAAGTGGAAGCCATTACAGCCAATGTCTAGGGCTTGAACTAGTCATACACCTTAAGTAATTCTCCAAACATTGATTTAATCTTTCTATTTGGCCATCAGATTGGGGGGTGATAGGCTGAGGACATCTCCAGTTTCACCCCCATTAACTTAAATAGTTCCCTCCATTTCACTTATGTACTTAGAATGAACCATCTTATATAAGGAATGCCCATAAATTAAGTGACGCTCCACCTATGACTTAGCAGCTTGCAACTAAATCTTCTTCATTTCTTGTGTGACTGAGAATGTCATGTTTTTGTGATCCAATTCTATAGGAGGGCAGGATTTGAGTCAATCCCCTCCCAAGATTAGATCATAGCCTTCAGTTTTCAAAGCCCTAGATAAGTATACAAAGTTGTGACCCTGTGCACATTATTTGAATCATGTAGCTTGAGAATCACTGACTAACTTATTCCTATTAGCTACCCTCACCAATAATGGGGTGGCCTGCTCCAACAGAAAACCAAGCATATTAGATGAGGCCTCTTGGATAAAACTAAGAGTTCTTCCAGTATCTATGAGAATTAGAAACTCATGCCCATCCTTCTTGTTCACCAATTTCATGGTGGTGACCCACTCTGCACCTGAGACAACATTGAGTGACATTTGTGCTTCCTCCATTTGGATTTCCTCTGTGTCCGAAGGTGAATATTCATCACTAATCTGTGAACTAGCTTGCATATAAGCTAATTCTTCCTGCTCAGTCATGATCATGTAATTGATCTTGTTCTTGCATCTAGGCCAAAGACATAGGGCTCATGACAGTTATAACATAACCCATTCTCTCTTCTAGCAGCTGTAGATAGTAACTTGGTGGGAGGTTTCATTAGTGCAGGGAATGGTTTAGTTGAATTCCCAGTAGTAGGCTCACTTCTCCTGAAATTAGATAGATAACTAGTATAGCATTTCCCAGGCCCTTTCAATTTTTTTGCAATTGCTTCAATTATCTGTTGTTGACTTTTACCCAACTCAATGGCTTGATGTAAGGTGAGAGGGTTGAACATGGTGATGGTTGCCTGCAAATCTTCACTTAGGGCACTCATGAAACTAGCAATGAAGTAGCCTTCAGAATACACATTTGGGTTAAATAACATCATGCTGGCCCTTAGTTCTTCAAATTTTTCCACATAATCATCATAGGAACACTAATGATTGAGTTTATTAAACTTGATGATAACTTTTTTCTCTCTCAATTCCTCAAACCATGCAGAAACCACTTCTAGGAATTGATTCCATGATAGATCTTTGTATTTAGATTTGTAATTCTGGAACCACTGGGCTGCTTTGCCATCAAAGTGCAGAGATGCCATTATCATTTTCTGAGAGTCTGGTATATTTGGAACTAGTTGAAAATATTGATTACATCTTAAAATCCATGCCCTCAGTTGTGAGCCATCAAATCTGGGAAAATCAACTTTAGGAAGAGGATCGTATGTGTGTGAATGTGTCTGATCCAAAGGTAACCTTGGTCTTGAGCTTGAGGTATACGGAGATTGGACTGGAGATCCATTCTCAGCCACCAATAGACTAAGAGGTGCCCCCAAAATAAATTACTCTTCTTGATGCCCTTTCCTTTTAGATAGATTAGATAACTGCAGTTGAATAAAGGTGAGTGTATGAGTGAGATGTTCATACCTAGAATTCACCCCCTTTAATTGATCTTGCACCTAAATAGGTTTACCTAGTTTTTCTTGTAATTTTAGCTCAGTTGCTTCTCTTTTTGTGGATTCAGTTAGCGAAACCTGATCCATCATTTTTTGTGTTTCTTGTAGTTCCTTCAGGCGTGTGTCATCTGCCGTCTTCAAGATCGTGGCTCTAGGATACCAATTGTAGTGGATATTGCTGTTTTTTATGTATTTTTCCTAATTGGATGTTGTAATGAGTATTAATAAGCTGTAATCTTTATAAAAAAAATGGGAGAATTGTAGAAGAAATATAAGGTAGAGAAGAAGACGACGTAAGGTGGAGGAATTTGAGGTAATATTTTTCATGTATTACTTTTCACAACAAGGGAGTATAAATACTCTTCCAACGGTTCCCACATTACAAACCCTAATGACATCTTCATTATAATAAAAAAACATAATATAAAATATGACATAACATAAGATAAGAACCACTTAATAATCTATCATCCTCAATCAGCCACTATTACTGGCCCAATTGCCTTCTTGGTCCAACAACTCCAGATTGTCGTCTATTTCCAGCCCAATTCCACTAACCCCCCGATAGTGCCCAGATTCGGGTCACTTTGATTAATTACCCCTTTGAATCCTTCTTCTCCAAAGATCGTATTTTTACCCAATTCCATAGCTCCTTCCCCAATCTCCACAGCTCCATCCTCAATTTCTAATAATTCATCCTCCAATTCACACTCGTCTCCAATCTTTACCAAACTCCCGCCGAATCCATAACATAGGGATTTGTGTTTTTGTGGAGTTGAATGTGTGTAATGATGGAATGAATTTAAAAATTCAAGAAAAATCTCCAAAGAAAAAGGAAACAAATCACAGATCTGAAAATTTGGGTTGGGGGCGCGAGACAGGCTCAGTCCGGGATGAAGAAAAACATGCCCTAGTCGGAACAGGTCACTCGCACCTCCGATCGTGCTGCAGGTCATGCCTAGAGGCGCGAGTGCGGCGGTCGCGCCTCCAGTACGCTGTCGGTCGCGTCTCCGGTTCAGCATCGACACATTTCACTGTTTTGCTTCGTTTTTCCTCGTTTCTTGTCCGATTGAGGTGATTCAACTTGTAACACGTTTCTATGATTCTCTGTCTTCCCATGACGTTAGATCACTAAAAAATACATTGATTCATTCTCCATTTACTGTGAAACTCAAATAAAAAATAAAACTTTCAAATCGGAAGGTTAAAAACTCAAATTGGGTTAAATCACACATTTAACTCACCAAAACTCATCATTTGAACTTCAATAAATGGTGCAAAAACCACACTCATCAATTACTCAAATCTCCATTTCTGTACATGCAAAAAGAAAAAAGACCAGCAAACACCAAACTAACAAAAAAGAGTAGAGCAGAGCACGAAATTGACAACAAAAAAAGATTGAAACCAAAAAAATATATCGTGAAGGAGAGAGGCGTCTCCTCTTCCCCCATTTTCCTGTCCCATTTGTAGTCACCGCTAGAGAAGGAAAAAAGGCCAAAATCCCGTTTATAGTGGCCGCTGGAGTTGCTCTTATAGTGCAAATTGCTGGAAATGGTCTTAATTAATAAATGATAAATTCAAGTTTAAAGTTTAAACTTTGTTACCAACGAGAATAAAACCCTACCATGTTACATGAAACTGTCTCACGAGAACACAAATTTTAAAAATTAATCAAATAAATGAAAATTCCTTCTACCGCTTCGTTTATACTTTGAAACTATAAATGTTTGGGTAAATTACAATTTAATATCTACATTTAATTTTTCAAAATTAATAAAATAGCACCCTCTTTTTCAAAAAAAATACAAATCTAACATTTGATCAATTTTTCAACCCAAAAATTATATGTAATTGATTATATTTTAATATTTATATTTCCTCAGTCATGTAATGAAAATCATCCAATAAAGAAATCTTAAAATACAATCAATTGCATATGATTTTCGGACGGTAAAATTGATCAAATGTTAGATTTATATTTTTATTTTTTTGAAAAAATGAGTATTATTATATTAATTTTGAAAATATAAGCTTTATATTTTTGAATGAACCGAAAATATATATATCAAATTTTAATTTGCCGTAAAAATATTTGTTCAATTCCATATACGTACGTTTTTCCACACATAATCCTGATATTCATTTATACATAATTTATTAACTTATGCGCTATTCACATGTTCCAAATTCCAATAACATTTGCTTTTAATTTAATATATATTTTTTATTGTGAAAAACAGGAGTTCTATATATTGATCAAATCCTATGAATCTTCGAGCCTGCGATTGTAAGAAACAGTCCAATTTTCCCAATTCGTCTAGAGGCCACAAGACAAGTTCATGTCATATAAATTAATACATACATACATACATGTATGTATATAGAGAGAGACTTCTATGAGGGTATTTAACGATCTCCTATGTTAAACCGATTTTTATTTGACCCAAAAAGTAGTCGTTTCCCTTTTCTTTTTCTTTTTCTTTTTCTTATTTTTTTTGTCTTTCTCCCCCTTTCCCTTTTCTTTTTTAATTTTTTGTTCTAATTTATATGTTTTTTTAATTAATTCAATTTTTTATCTTGCACCTCGTGCACTGCGCTCGATAAATTTGAATTAGTGAACTCAAAAATTTAAATTGAATTAATTTAATTTTATTAAATTAATTTATTTTTTTATCCGGTGTCTCACGCAGTACAGTCATTTGATGCTAACGTATGGGCTCATACATCATGCTTGAGACAAAATAAAGGTTTTTAAAAAACTTGAAAAAAAAAAAAAGAAGAAAAAAGAAAATGAGAAAAAAAAACAAATTTGAGTGATGTGTGAAATTTAGTTTTAAAACTCAAATCAACTTGCAAGTGAACAAGCAAATTAGGGTGAAACAAGGTCGAATCCACCGGTAAAAAGACAATTAAATAAGCGCGTACTATGATATCGGGTCCTATTTGTTATCTAGACGACATAATGGATAATTGTTTGATTTAAAACTAACTAAACAATAAAGCAAAGTAAATAAGTGCAATTAACAAATAAGTTGGGCAATTGAGGAAAGGAACACTCCAGTGATTGGTTTTATTGGATTACTTTACACAAAATTTAATTATAATGGATGTTTAATATCCAATTCAAGATTATCAAGGCGATCACTAACTTATTCTAAATCTCCTCTCGAAGCATTTAGAATATGGGGCACTTGCATAGGATTATTGTCTCTAATTAATACCTAAGTGTGCTTATCAAGAGCATTAATGATCTATATGTGCCTTAACAACTATCTCAAACCTCTCGATTTTATTGACAATTGCTCTTTGAATTCTAAGTTCCTATGTTGGAAGCTCATCTCTCAAATTTTGAATCAACATACATAATCATGCTATTTAATTATCAATTAGTTCTCACCAATCAACAATACATAACAAGAATCCAAAGCATAATCAAGAACCATTAAACATCCAAAATAAACATCATTTATGTCTCATAATCCAAATAAAACCAACACCCAAGAGTATCACATATTTAGCTCCTCATAATTACATGGGTGACCAAAATCTCTACAAGAAGGAACATGATTTTAACAAAATTAAAGAACAAAAGAACCCGGATGGATGTTTTAGCCTTCAAATCTTGCTTCAAGTTTTTTCTTCTTGCCCGATCTTTAATTTCCTTTCTCCTCTCTTCTTCTCCAAGTATTTCTCTTTTTAAAAGTGGCTAAAGGTGGAATGGAATGACCTAATTTTGAATTGGGATGGGTTTATATAGTGGATGAATAAAATGATTAAAAGAAAATCAAAAATAGGAAAAAAAAGAAGAAAAATCAGAAAATCAGTGGACGGGGCGCGACCACGGAGGTCGCGTGATTGTTTTTCGGTTTAACCTACACATGCACAAAATTTACTAACCGGACCCGCAAGAGGACCGGATTGATTGTAGGGCGGTGAGCTAACCCAATTCGTGTCCCTCGAGAAAAGCTTAGAGGAGATTATCTTTTTATGCTATGCATGCAAACATGTACAAGAATTTAAATACAGCCTAAACATTCTAATCATGAGTTGGATGGTTTTGACTAAACTAGTGAATTTAAAATAAAAAGAATTAACTAACAACACCAACGATAATAGAGGTGAGTGAAAAGATTATGAGAAGAACATTAGGTGTAGATTCTCTCCTTGGTTTCTCTCCTAGCTTGATACAAGTTGATTATGTTAATCCTAGACATACAATAGACCCCTTCTAGTGGATTAACTTCATTTACTGTCACTATCAATCCATTAAACCCCCATCGGCTATATCATACGAACAAGATTAACAATTAGGCTTATGTAACTCAGTCCACCTAACATTGAAAGAACCTTAATCGGGCTATAGAATCTCCTCTCGGTCTCATCTAATGCCTAGCAATGCTAAATAGTGATCAAGTACTCAATATAAACAAGCACAATTCCAACAACAAGAAATCAACTATCATAAGCATGGATCGAAACCAAATCGATTATCTATCCTCTAATGTAGGGAATTAGCCCATCATCATGCTCAAAACAACACAAGTATCATAAAAGTTGTCCATTTCATAAATCGAAAGATAATAAAACATAAACTCCTATAATATTGTTGTCTTGAAAGTTTTGGGACAAATCCCCATAAATGAGCTAAGTTAATGAAAGAAATACCAAGAAATAGAAGTCTTTGAGCAAGCCTAGCTTCCGCGGATGGCTTGGAGTTGGGCTCCTCTTCTCGTGCCTTCTTCTTTAAGCTTGAGCTCCCTTGCCCTTTTTCCTTCTCTTTTCTCCCTCTCTGGAACCGTGGTGGTGTTTTGTGAAGTGTGTAATGAATTGTGTCATAGATTAGAGATGATCAAGGAATGAATGGGGATGATGGTTATTTATTGGTTGAAGAGAGAGATGAAAAGCAAAAGGTGGAGTTATTGGTAGATGGTGGATGGTTGCCAACTCCTCCAACAACTCTAGAACCGTGTCCATTTAATTCCCACAGCTGGCCAAGTGGGTGGAGAGCATTAAAGAATAGAACTCCCCAAAACTGCACCTGGAACTGATCGAAGAGAAGGCCCGAATTGATAGCCCCGCGCTTGCGGGGTGCTCCGCACTCGTGGGGCTGGAATGTCCCGCGCTCGCGGGGTGCTCCACGCCGGTGGGGCGCGTTCACCGTGAGCACTGTACCGCGGTCACGGGGGTCCCACGCCGGCAGGGCTGCTTCAGTTCCAGCTTCCGGCTTTTCTCTTCAGTTTTGGCATTTTTCATCAATTGCGCTCCTTCAGCTTTGGCTTCATTAGTTGTGCCTCCAGTTTTTACGCTTCAGTTCAGCTCTCGGTTCTTCAGCTCAGCTCTACGCTCTTAGCTCCATCGGTTCAGTTCATCAGTCGAGGGACTTCAACTGATCCCATCAGTTGTGGCCTCAGCTCAGGTCCAAGCTCTCAGATCCAGCTTGGAATCTTCAGTTTGACCCCAAAACTAATCAATTATGGGTGCAAATTGGGCTCGACCATCAGTTTGGTCCATTACTGTTGGGCCGGGGGTGTCTCCACCCCTCCGGACCCCCAGGCAAGGGGGATGTCGCCCCCCTTGACCCCCTGACTTGCTAACCTGGCAGCGAGACCCCCGACCAGCTCAACGAAGCGGAAGATTCAAGACAAATCAACAAGCTGGAGCTTCAGTTGGGAGCTTCGCCTCCTAGCCACCTTTATGCCATAAAATCCTGCTTTTGGACACAAAAGCTCAAGTTTTGCACAAATCTGGCACAACTCACCATAAGAGCAAAAGTGAAGGAAATAACATAAAAATAACACGAAAATAAAGGAAACACACATACAAAAGACACCAAATTCATACAATAAAATAGTACAAATAAACACTAAACATCGCGCCAGAGGACTCGCGCCTATGGGCGCAACTTGGGTGGTCGTACTGATAGCTCGTGCCTCAAAACATGCAAAAACAGACTCAGTATCATCGCACAGGTCGCGCCCATCGGCGCGAGCAAGTCACTCACGCCGTAGGGGTCACGTCTCCACCCCTGCTCCGACACCTTTCACGGTTTTACTTCGTTCTCTCCCGTTTCTTGTCCAATTGAGGTTATTCAACTTACAGTGTGCTCCCAATTCGATCCTCTATCTTCCCATGGCATTGAATCACTCAAAAATTCATTTATTCATCCACAATTTCCTGTAAAACTCAAACAATAAAAGAAACTCCCAAGCCGGGAGGTTAAAAGCACAATTTGAGTTAAAGCACATGCAAAACTCTTCAATTCACTTGATTTAAACCTCAAAATTTTGTGCCAAAACACCACTCATCAAGAGGTGCTAAGACATGTGAGCTCATACGCTTGGGGTTTTTTTTTTCTTTGTGTATTATTGGACCCGTCTAATGTAAGAGACTAGTTAAACGATTTTATACAAGTTTTTATCATATATATATAATAGTATTTCTCATGTACGATGCACAAATAATTATTATTTTTTAAAATTTGTAATATTATGATATTTTTGAATTTTATATGTTGTGCTTAATTTTTAAAATCAATAAAACAATATGCACATGTGTTAATTAATTAGATAAGAAGACCAATTTTGTGTTGTTATGACAAATAGAAAGAAAATTAAATTTTAGGAATTAAATGAAAATCCATGTTAGAAAGACCGAATTGAAATATTTCAACGACACGATTTTATAAAAAGCAATGTATAATTGTCCAAGATTAAAGAACATTTTATTTCTTTAAATATATGATATATATAAAAAATATAATTATTTAATTATTTTAAATGATGAAATTGAAATAGAAAAATAAATTATTATTATTATTATTATTATTATTATTATAATGCAACATACATTAAAAAAATTTGTTGTAAATTTCAAATTTCCAAGTAAAAATAAATAAATAAGATTGCAAAAATTTGTTAAAATACAACGGTTATAATCTAAACCATCATAAAAATGGAAGAAAAAAAAAAGAAAAATTTATTACAATAAATGTCATTATTGTTGTCTTTAACTCAGAATTGTTGTCTATTAACTCAAAATTGTTGTCTATTATATAAAAAGTGTTGTCTAAAATATAACTATTAAATCGTATAATAGACAACAGTTTATAACAGAATTGTTGTCTATTACATGATTTTGCCTTAATATGTGTGTATATGTGTGTGTGTGTGTGTGTGTGTGTGTGTGTGTGTGTGTAGATGGGATCATGTGAGAACCACACCCCCCTGTGAGAACTGAGAACCAATTTCAGCCACAGATCTCGCTTATTTTGACGGCCAAGATATGTTCTCAGATTGAAACAATGTGGTGGCAATCTTGTAATATTATCAATTTTTTAATAAACTGGGGTTATTTCTGTAATTAGCTATTTCAACCTCTCACTCTCTCTACAACTCAGCAAATCTCTAATTTCAATTCTCCGATTCGGAACAAAATCATTCAACAAAACGAAGAGGAGAAGAAGCCAACAGAGGCAGCGCCGCCGCCGCAACTCGAATTAGAGGAGCTCCAGCTAGAATTCTCCCGATCTTTCCGCGGCTTCTTCACCTGAAAATCCGCAACGGATTTTCTCCGACCGACGGATTTCTCTGTGACCTTCTTCTCCATCCACTTCTCGATCATGCAGGCTCGTTGGAAATTTGCCATTTCTTCATCACTCTTAAACACGCCACGGCGAAGGTTAGCGTTGGCGTCCGCATCAACGGTGTAGGTTTTATTCCTCATTCCTTCTCTGCAGATCACCATCTCGTTGTCGCCTTGATCGATGGAGCGATAAATCGCATCAAGCAGGCTCGAAGAAAATGATGAATGGTTCGAATTCGAGGAGGCAAAATGCGAGATTTCAGCCTCCCTTCTGTATCTACACCTCTCCACTGGTAGTTTATATTTTAGCACTAGTAGTTTATATTTTAGCACTGGTAGTTTATATTTTAGCACTTTCATTTCCTTTTTTAGCACTGTTAGTTTATTTTTTGAATATTTTTGTAGGTGATAGTGTTAGCATTTGTAGTCTGTTATTTACGATGAGTATTTAAATCCCACTTAATTCGAGAAAGAATACTATGAATACATATGAATGGGTATATGAGAAGCAAAGGAGCAAAGAAGAACGGGAGATGCATTGTAGCTAGTGAGAGTTGAATTCAAACAACTCCATTTGGTGAGATTTGAAGTTCCAATGGGTTGAGTACAAGGCCACGGAGGCGATCACCGGAAGAGGCGGTGATGAAGCCATGCAAGGCATTGAAGGCCTTGAACCCGAGCTGTAATTCAAAGGTCCAATGACGCAACTTCGAGCGAAGAAATTGCAAGGTTATCTACAAATGTTGATTCGCAAAAAGTTCGAAGAATTGGAAGATGCGAAGGACAGCCATATCTTAGTTAATTTATTAACTAATAAAGATCAAGATCATACCATGGAGAATATAACTTGAAGAGTTGAAGAAAAGAGCAAGAAGACATGCACGTGTGCATGAAGAAGTCGACGTGCATGCATGAAGAGACGTGCATGCATGAAGAAATTCGGCCCTTATTCAATTTAATTAGTGGTTGAATTTTATTAAGACTATAGTATTTATTTTATTTAATTTAAGACTATAGTGGATTAGATTTTATTTAATATTTTGATGTTAATTTCCGTTCATAATAGTATAGGTTTGACTAGAATTGTATTTAAGGCAATTTCCTACCTTGAATAGAATTCTAGTTTAGGTATTTTTCTAGTATAGTTAGAAATCATTTTTGGATCAGATTTTTAGGTCTTTTTATGTATTATTTTCGTGCATAACATGTCCTATAAATAGGGGAACCATGTTACTTTGATATTTTAGACATTGTTGATTAAAATTGCTTTTGCATTCAATTTGTCTCTCAACCGTTCAAAGCTTTTGATTGTTTTCTGTCGAAAATACTCATTCTTGAAGCCTAGCAAACTTTGAGTCTTACATCAAGGGAACGTTCTAATTCATATGAAGAATTAGGGCGAACTCGCTACGAAGAACAACTTAGAAATTCATTTTCGTCGTACAAGATACGTCGGGGATTAATCGGATTGTAAATTCAACAACACTGTCATCAACGCCACCATAGTCAACGTCCTCCATCATCCTCAAGTCGTCCATATCACCTTCAAACATTCAAATTCGTTCGTGCTTGGGTTCAAGTTCGTTCGAGTCCAATTCCAAATTCGTTCGTCGTATTCTGCACCATAAACCATAAGTCCATTTTATCCTTAACATATCCTATCTTCCCTAGCCATTCTTAACCCATAAATCACGTCCCAAATACCATCAATTTCCAGCCTATTAATCATCCAAAACAGCCCCCTCACCTTTGGATTTGTGTGTTATTTTTGTGTCATAGTCTAAGTGTCGTAATTAGTTTGTCTTTTAATATTATTTTGGGTTATTATTTCGTTTAATTCAGATTATTTCGATTTATTTGAGTCTTAGAGTAGGGTTGAATCCTTCCTTAGTTGGCGTTTTCGATTCCATAAGTCTTCCGCGCGTTTTCGTATCCTGTACAAATTGTCCGGGTTACATCAGGTGGTATCTAACTCATGATCATGACTTGTGTTTCTCCAGAGAAGCTTGGGCAACGATCAGCACACAGACGAACTACTTCTGCTTGTTGCACACATATTCAATGAGATATCATCCAAAGCCTCTTCTAAACCGCGAACGCGTGCCTCTACTGACTCAATGTCGTTTTCAGAGCTCCCAATAAACCTCTGCATGCGTCCATTATAATTACTCATATACAATTCATTAATTAATAATGTATATATGCTAGCTAGCTTAATTACCTGAAGAATGTGTAATAAATTTGACTGCTAAACAATTGTCATGCTAAACAAGGGTCATGTTAGTGCTAAAATAAGTGATGATAGTGCTAAAATAGGGAATAACAATGCTAAAATCAAATAGACAATTAAGCACATTTATATAGTCTTTGTTTCGATCATATATTCAATTATACTAGTGGACATCACACGTAAAATAAAGTTTATGTAAAGGGATAAATCTTTCTTCACGTCGTAAAATGATAACAAAAAACATATCAAAATGAAATGAATAAATCACTCTTTGAATTGTATGAGAAACACACATGAACTCATCTTATATTTTATATAGTATTTCATCTATTAAACTTACCACATATATATTAGAAATATATATATTGATTTGAAAAATAAAAATATTATTTGTAGTGGACAAATTCAACTCGGATGAGTTGCTATTTGAGGAAAGTGTGTTGATACCGTCAAAATGGAAATTATTTTTGAATATTGTATATATCTTTTGAAGGAAAGTGTGTTGATCCTAACCATCAAGTTTGAAATTTCGCGGAGACTTCACTCCAGCAAACATCGATTCAGCCTAGTGATTGAGATAATTATTTTTCATAATCGAGCTTTTGTGTTCTTGTTACTTGTCTTGGGTGGAATTTTATTTTTATTTCGCATGATTTAGTTTTGATTTTCAATTATATTTTAAGATTGATGGCTAAAAAGGTCATGACAGTGCTAAAATAGAAAATGACAGTGCTAAAACCCTAAAAGAGCCAAGCTAAAAATAAGTCATGACAATGCTAAAATAGAAAATGACAGTGCTAAACCCCTAAAAGAGTCATGCTAAAAAAGGTCATGACATTGCTAAAATAGAAAATGACAGTGCTAAAACCCTGAAAGTGTCATGCTAAAATAAGTCATGACAATGCTAAAAAAGGTCATAACATTGCTAAAAAAGGCCATGACAGTGCTAATTATCAGGTATCTGGACACATTGCATAATGTGTTAGTACATAAATGCTATAAAATATTTTGAAACAACTTTTATTATCATTTTGTTGCAATTATATTTTACTTTTAATTTTAATGCGTGAAAATGCTTGGGGAAATTATATTTGAACTAAAAAAAAGCCAAATATAGCTATCAATTTAGTATAGTGACACATAAAATAAGATGAATACCTATTAAATTTAAGTATGCGTAATTTTACATACCCGATATTTAAAATGTACAATCTCAAAATTCTTGAATTATTAATAAAAATGTACAGTAATCTTTAAAATATAATTATGTAGGCCTTTCGAGTGTTGTATGTTGTCAAACCACACTAATTATGTTCCACATTCTAAAAAAAGTAAACTAACATTTTAAAAAAGTATTAATTAATTAAATTGAAAGAATAAAGTAGAAGTCGGGATTGTGAATCAGTTACTTTAATCATAGTTCGTGGTTTTTTTACAATGTCGATGACATGTTTTTATGCTAATGCTAAAGAAAAAGTCATGCTAAAATAAGTCATGACAATGCTAAAAAAGGACATGACAGTGCTAAAATAGAAAATGGCAGTGCTAAAATTAGAATGATCGATTACAGCATCACCACCACCACCACCTTCAACTGTCTTCTTCTCTTCTTATGTTGTTCCTCTTCATCTTCTGACAATGATCAAACATCCCAACATTAAACTCTCTCCTCATCTTCTTAGAGCAGCCATGCTCTTTACCACTCCTTCCTCCTCATCTTCATCACCTAAGCTCAATCACAATCATTTTGATCAATTCTTAAATTCATTGATGGCACTTATATTGCTAGTTCTTGAGGAAGAGAATGGGGGAAGAACTACAGTGAGGCTTTTGAAGACAACACTCTACATGAGATTGATCTGCTGGAATAAGAGTAGTCATGCTAAAATAAGTCATGACAATGCTAAAAAAGACCATGACAGTGATAAAACCCTAAATTGAAAAATATGCACGTAAATTCTGAGTATTCATATATTTTCTGATTTTACCCTTACTAAGATTCAGGGACACCGAAGTTGGACGTTATTACAAGATTGCCACCATATTTTTTTTAAATCTGGAGCAGATCTAGGCCGTCCAAATATACCGGATCTATGGCTCAAATTGGTTCTTGGTTCTCACCTAGGGTGTGGTTCCTTCTGGAACCCAACCCTATATATATATATATATATATATATATATATATATATATTAGTAACTAAATATTAAAGATAAAACTGTGATTACCTTCGACTTCAATTAGGATCTTATTGTGCATGCCTAGCTAGTATTATACTATTATTGAACTCGAGCTCAACTTATTTTGAATTTTGTTTGAACCAACATCTCGAATCACTCGCGAGTTGGTTCGATTCCTTTACACTCAGCAATGACTTTTGTTGATAGGTTGTAGGTCGGACCTTTTGGTGCCTAGTTTAATTAGTAAGTGAGGAAGTTCTCTACTTTGCTATGAGCCACAATGTGAGGATTCAAGTACTACTGCATTAATTTTGTTTAGAATTTTTTTTTTAAGAAAAAAAAATTATTTGTAGTGATGTAGAGATTAAATGTAATGTCTTGACAAACGATTTGTTTGAACACATATGTGGATTTACCTTTTCTACTAAGTTCTTTGAGAACAATAGCAACTCTCTTTGACGGAGTTCGATCTATAAACAGGGAAATTTCAATCCTAGTAGTTGGAATACTACCCCAATCACTAATACATGATTAAAGTACCCAAATTACTAATATATGGTTAAAAAAAATAATAAAATTATATTAAAGGAATAATAAACGATTATTATTAGTGCTCCAACCACCGGAAGTCCGGAACAGAATTTCCCGTGTAGACGGTAAGTTGGCAGGTAACGTCGTCCAGAGATCGTGCAACATTTTCTGCTGCATTTGTTGATTACTTTCACATCTAATCCAAACCATGTGACTCAATTATTGATACAAATCCCAATGGACATTAAGTATTCAGGAGTACCATGTGAAAATCAGATCAGATGCATTAAAAATTTAAGACTGAGTTTGGTTTTATTTTCTTGTCTAAATTTTCAACTTTTAATATTCAAAATTCTGAAAACATGTTTGTTTTATTTTTTTATTTTTTTTTCCAATTCTATATAATATATTCAATGATATAAATATTATTATAGTGAAACTCATCATTTAAATATTCATCACTATATCTTAACCACACAAAAGTTTTTCTTTTCATATCAACTGCATATTTAAATTGAAAACAATAATTAAACAAACATATTTATGTTTTTCAAACCTATAATTCTAAATATTTAATCATTTATAATATTAAAATCATTACATTTTTCGAAAAATCAATACACCTCGTAAATTGAACTGAAAAACTGAAAATTAATGTTGGAAATAAAATCAAAGCCCTTAATTTTCACTATATACTTTACTTGAAATATCTACAACAATTTTACTCAATAAAAATTGCAGTTGTTTTATTGTTTTTTTAAAATAATGTATTTGTAATTGCTACAGTTTCTTATTTTGATAATCCATAATTAATGATGAGTGACTTGATTTTTTCGAACTTGTATTGCTGGATAGTTTATAATATATATTTCGATTCCAATTTCTACAGCATGAAAAAACAATAAAAATGTGGAGGCAATCCCAATATAAATTATATTACTACCGTTCCAATAAGATATACTGATCGAGATTTTCATAAAAATTAAGAATAAAATTAAGAAACATAATTAATCAAAAAATTCTTTATATGTCCCTATATATTTCTTTGACAAGAAATTAATGATTAATATAAACATATTAAATAGGGGTATATATTAATATGAGAAGCTCTTGCGTGCATAAGGCGCATATATGCGCCTATATCAGACGGCGCTGGACGTCACGCGCCCATCTATGTTTTTTTATTTTTATTTTTTTTTCTGGTATTTTTTTTTTCTTTTTTTTTTCCAACAAAATTTATGCCATAAAATAAAATTAGTGAACCCTAAAATTAAAGCAAATTGATATAATTTATTTGAAATAAATATAAATTTATACTCTAAAATGAAATTAATAAATTCTAAAAAAATACAAAATAAAATTCTAAAAACACCCCCAAAAAACCCTATAAAACACAAAATAAAATACTAAAAAAACCCCCAAAAAATCCTAAAAAACACAATAAAAAACCTAAAAACATTCCCTAAAAAACACAAAATAAACCCCTGAAAGCACCCCAAAAAAAACCTTAAAACACACAAAATAAACCCCTAAAAACACCCCCAAAAACCCCTAAAATAAGTGATAGACCGTTTAATATTTAATGATACAGGTGATACTTTTCGAATTTTGAATGATACTTTTCGCGGGTTAACCCGCGAATTTGATCCGCCCGTCTAAAATAAGCCTTATATACACCTTGTGCATGCAAGTATTTGCCTATTAATAAATCAACATATATATTGGGACATTTAAAAATAGAGAACAAGTCTATTTTATTGAGACTGAGTGGTATGGGAATCTAGTCATGTAAGATCGATATTAGGCCAAATCTCATATATATCACCCCAGGCCCATTAATGCCCATACATTCATCAGACGAGTTGGGAGCAAACCCGCGTTTATCAACGTTGACACGCAGAAAAAAAAATGTCAGAAAGCAGTATCAATTCTAATACTAAAAAGTATCACTTCAAATTCAAAAAGTATCATTTGTATCATTGAAAGTAATCGGCCTGCTGCTTATTTTATATGCATTTATGTAGTTCAAATTGTGATTTGTTTTTTTCATTCCAATTAATGTTTAGAATTTAGGAGCTTAGGTTTTTTAGGGTTAAGTTTTTTTAGTATTTTTTAGGAGTTTTTGTTATGTTTTTTAGGGTTCAAGTTTTTTTTAGATTTATTAATTTCAATTAGGGGTTATATTTATTTAAAAAAAATTAAATTCATTTACTTTTATTTTAGGGTTTACTAATTCCATTTAGGGTATGTATTTATTTCAAAATTAGGTTTCTTCAATTACTATTTATATTTATTTTGAAAAAATTAAATTAATTTTCGAGCGCAATGCACGAACCCGAATTTCAAAAAAAAAAATCATTCACTTTTATTTTAAGGTTCACTAATTCCATTTAGGATATATATTTATTTTAAAATTAGGTTTTTTTTTTCAATTACCATTTATATTTATTTTCAAAAAAAATAAATTAATTATCGAGTGCAATGGATGAGCCCACGCGTTAGCGTCAGACAAATGTATTGCGAAAGTCGCTGAATTTTAAAAAAAAAAAAATCATTCACTTTAATTTTAAGGTTCATTAAATCAATTTTAGAGAATATATTTATACTCCCTCCATTTCGATTATATAATCTCATTTCTCCTCGGACGTCGATTAAAAATCTTTATGAAAACAAGATATTAAAGTTAAACTTTTAATAATACCCTTATTTAATATTTATGACTTTCAAACTTTAAGTTATTAGTTTTTAAATTTTCAATAATTAATAAGGGTGTATTTATACATTACTATTAAAATTAATGCTACTTATAGTAATGAGACTATATAATTGGGACACCCCAAAATAGTGTAGGAATTATATAACCAGGACGGAGGGAATATTTATTTTTAAAAAATTAAATTAATTTATTTCAATTTTATGGTTCACTAATTATATTTTATGGTATATAATTTTGTAGGAAAAACAAAAAAATGAAAAAATAATAAAATAAAAATAAAAATAGACGCGTGGGTACAGGTCCATGCGCCTGCAATTGTTGACTTTGTTTTTACTGATATTGTTATTGCGTCTGGACTGGTATGATGAGCCCAAACTCATGCACCACATGCACAAAAGAGTGTCTCTTGATATTAATTATAGAATCTTTTAGCTATTATTCCATTAAGAAATTAGTACAGTAAAAATATACGCATTTTTAAATCAATTCATAAACAAAACTAATTAGTCAGAGATCAAATTAAATTGTATTTGGAGTCGGGACCTAACCGCCAGTCAAATTTATTCTGCTTTATTCTTTTGCGTGTACTGTACACACAGTAAATACCGTCAAGATTTGTCTACGTTTAAATGGAATGTTTATTTTAAATATCATTTTTAATGCATTTTGATTTTTGAGTGTAATTTAATATATGACAAATTATAATTTAATTCCAACGTTTGAAGATTTTACAAAAATAACCCAATGTTTTAATAATTACAATTTAATTCCCAACCTTTGAATATTCTAATAGAAATAACGCAACGTTTAATATTAACAATTTAATTCTCAACGTTGGAACATTTTAACATAAATGACCCGATAATTTAGGCGAAAAAAACCATTTTGGTTATTTTTTAGGCAAAAATGTTAGTCCGTTATATGGGTCTCTAGCTCACTTGAGAGTAAATGTGATTAAAATCGACCAAAATGATTTTTTTCACCTAAATTATCGGGTCATTTCTATTAAAATGTTCAAACATTGGAAATTAAATTGTTAATATTAAAGGTTGGGTTATTTTTGTTAAAATATCCAAACATTGAGAATTAAATTGTAATTATTAAAACGTTAGGTTATTTTTGTTAAAACCTTCAAACGCTGGGAATTAAATTGTAATTTGCCCTTTAATATAATATAAATTATTAACATAATACACCTAAGATTGACGTTTAATGTAAAATTTATTTAATAATATGGACATTCTAATTCCATAATTTGGGTAAACAAATAAGTATCTAATAACATATATAAAATTATATCAATAGTTGTATTTGAACATAAATATAGTAAAAAAATCATAAATTTAAATTTGAAATTTCTAGCCGAGTGCCACATTGTGTATACAGTTTTTTCGTTTCCTTTTTTTTTTTTTTTTAAATAGTTTTTCAAATAACGTTAATTAATTTAACAAGAATAATAAGTAGGATTAAGAAGGTCATCCACTACGAATGAGGCTATCTCAAATATGAGGAATAGGAAAAATCTTAGTCACTTAAGTCACGATATATGAAATAATGTAACACTATTTCGGTAATTATTGTGCATTGGATTGCTTAGAAATATGCCCATAGTATTTCATCTGCAGGCAGATATATACAGTTTCAGTGCAGATCCTAATCTTTATATATATAAAAGCAAGAAAGTATGCCTTTTATAGTAACTTAATATTTTCCCGCTTAAATACACTACCCAAAATAGTAAGTTGACTAAATATATATTAATTTTTAATTATATAACATATAACATTTCTTTAATTCAATATAATATAATAGTTGATTTATATAATATATATAAAATATTATTTTATATTTTTTTAACTATTATATGATATTATAATACATATATATATAAGATATCATACAATATTATTTAATAAAATATATCTATATGCTAATATACATATATGATACCTCATATGCAAACAATAAAATAATATGATCTACACATATATATAATACATAATAATATAATAGAATATAATATGTCATTCGGCTTCCCTCTAGATTATACACTTATCATATATCATTAATTTACATTTAAAATAATTACTATATATTAAGATGGTTGCATGTAATATATGTATAATTATATGCTTATATTATCAACTATATAAATGGAAAATCACATAGTCAACTATCTATATATATTTAGCGATTATTTTTGTGCTATATATATGTGGGCTATATAAGTCTACATAATCTATATATATATATATATATATATATATATATATATATTATAACACACTTTTACAACTTATATTTTCCCGCCCATTTGCAAAATGACATAATAGACATTTACAATAACAATATATGATCATTTTAGTAATTTATACATATGTATACATATGTACATATATATCAATTGTAAATAAGGTAATACATTCCATCTACACATAAAATATACATACATAAATATGGTTGTGCAAATTTAATGATTGTAGTAATACATATATAAAAATAAATAATAATATACGGTTATCGATCTATTTAAATAAAAGTATATAAATAATGATATACAATTGATTTCACATAATAAGTATTCCAAATCATTATTTTTTTTTAATTTAATTGCAAAATGAATTACATATAATATATATATATATATAATAGAGTTTTTCATTAAAAAATTTCCCGACTATTAGCAAGGTCAATTTTTGTCATTATGTTAGTAATATATATTTGGAATTTTTTTAATTCAAGTAGTCTATGCATAATATGTATATTGATTGTAGCAATATAATTATTAACGTAAATCAAGTAAAGCATTATCAATCATTGTTATTGTGAATTAAGAACACATGTATCTTTATATAAAAGAGAATAGTATGCAACATTTTTAATTATTTGAATTGTGGCTGAAAAAGAGCCACAAAAACTCACATTTGCTCATCTGATCCTAATTGAGGTTTGACTCGTGGAAGGCGAAACATTAAGAGATTATCTATCGGTGGCGGTCGAGTTCTTTTCTTACGGTTTGCCCAATTTTTTAAATACTTAATTAAATCAATTATTTTTCTTTTTAGAATGTTATACTTCTTCACTATTGTAAAATAAAATAAAATAAAAATCTCCAAATCTAACTATTATAAAATTTTTGATAACAATAATGGCTTCACTTATTGTTCGGTAATCAAACAATAGACGGTTTGTATATGTGTAATATTACTCTCTCTTTTTTTGGCAATACATTTAAAAAAAATATCTCAGTATCTGACTATTAATTACATTTTCTTTGTTTACATTTAATTATTATTTGGGAAAAATTAGGAGAAATCCTTTTGGATCTTTTTCTTCCTATTATTAATTATAAATGTTATTATTATTTTGATGTTGCAGAGAAAATGTTAGGAAGTTTTTTTTTATTCATTTCTTTGATCTACTACATTTTCTTGATTTTCATGGGTTGGATGGCTAAATTTTATGTATTTTCGATCATAATTGTAGAGCAAATAGTCATCAATGAGCATGATAATATTTTTTTTTTGCTCATTGAGTTTTATTATTTTGGATAGTATAATGCAACTAAATCATAATATGCTCAATTAATCTACAGGCATTTTGGCCAAACTTTTTTAATCTCTTAAATCATTATTTTATTTCAAAATTATATTAAGTTATTAGTGGGATATAAGAATATATATGTTAATTATTTTTTATATTTTTGGTCTATATAAATACTTTTTAAATGCTAAAGATTTATGAATACATACATTTAATCTTATTAACAATTAGTACAAAGATAATTTATATATGTATATTAACATTGTCCATATTGTTCTCTCGGAGACACTCAAGAAGTGGTAGACACATATTAAAAGGGATACGTCTTGAATTCTCATAGCACCACCTCTTTTTGCCCAACTATAAAACACATTGGTCATATATTAATTAATAATTATATACATACATATATATATATTATTTCTATCTAATGTATCTTCATTTCTTCATCACAATGAATGCACTGATGACTTTAATTATTTCTTCACAATTCATCACAAAATAATAAAATTAATATATTTATATTTTCCAATATACATACATATATATATATATATTATATTGTTTTATGTTTACAGACTTGACAAATTTTGATTAAAATATAAAAATTTAATTTTATAATATTTTTTTTTGTTTTACATAATTTTACTAATGCATATATATTTTTGACATTATCCTATTTATTATTTGTTATTATATAAGCAAACTTTTTTTTTAAAATTTATCAAAACTTTTATATAAATTTTATTATTTAAACTGAAAATACATAAAATGACTCCGTGCATTGCACGGGAGAAATACTAGTTAAAATGTTACGAGCTTTAATTAGTTAATGCAATTTATACTTTTATCACTATATATATGTTTAAAATTATGGAGTAGAATAATCTTGTCATATATATATATATGATAACTTTATATTGATATGCGTTAGTTTATTTTAATTAAATGCTACTTAAACTATCGAATTGAATCGAATATCATGATATTTAATTTGAAAAAAATCGTCAAACTGGATTCCTTATAAATGAATTCGAATATAGATTTAAATAAAATATAAAATAATATATTATTATTTTACAATCATGTATATGTATGTGTGTGTATAATCTTCTTTCATCTTATTGCATTATATATATATATATATAACAAAAATGATTGATTGAATATATAAATCCTGCAGGCTGCAGATCTTATTAAAATGTGAACTGAAAAAATAAAATAAATAAAGAAATAAATAATGAAGACCTGGAAGACCTGTCGTCTCCGGTCTCCAATTATCCTATTGCTATGTATATATATTCGAACTCTAGCATCTTGTACCAAAGCAACATTCACACAATTATACATATTTCCACAGTTACAAAAAATATAACAAGCTCAGTTTGTGAGGCAATGGCAAAGCTCACTGCTCTTCTCCTCCTCCTCGCATTCATTGCCATCACCACCTTCACTACCACCGTACTCTCTCTCTCTCTCTCTCTCTCTCTCTCTCTCTCTCTCAGAATGTACGTACCAATATATAGATACAAAAAGTGAGATTAATGAATGAATGTTGTTTCAACTTTTGCAGGCACAGGGTGGCCAATACCACCTTGATTCGGTGAGTTTCCCCAACTTGGGTTCTTCTTCAGGGGATGGATCCATATGAAGTCACAAAATTTAATGAGCAATAATTTATTTTTGAAGTTTGAATTAAAGAGAAGCATAGAATTTTATATATGACAAAACTGAATGATCTGATCTCGTTAATTGAGGGTCTGTACAGCTATCACATTATAATGGGACATAACCAGGCCGCACTAAATTCATTAATGTTCAGTACTTGCACTACCAACTTGTGTTATATATGAATTATATTTTTTTAACATTATAATTTATACGAGTGAATATATACTCCAGGGTCGATACGGTCCAGGCAGCTTGAAGCAGTCACGTAAGTGTAGTACTTAATTGAATTATTATTATTAATATATGATAAAGGAAAGAAAAGAATTAATATATGATGATGATGATGATGGATGTGCAGAATGCTCGGGGCAGTGTAATCGAAGATGCAAGAAGACGCAGTACAAAAAGCCATGCTTGTTCTTCTGCAATAAGTGCTGCAACAAATGCCTCTGCGTTCCGCCTGGCTACTACGGGAACAAGGCCGTTTGCCCTTGCTACAACAACTGGAAGACCAAGGAAGGAGGACCTAAATGCCCTTAATTCATTCATTAATTATACCTACCTACCTACCTTCTTTTCCATTTCCATTTTCATATATACTATATATCTAGCGTGTTCAAGATCGATATATCATTTGTAGCCTCACCACTTTTGAGACCTCCTATTCATGCTCTATCCATTGTTCCATTTCTTTCACTTATAATTAACTATTCATATTCCAATTCTACCTGTATATTTTTCTTTTCCTTTTTTTAATTTAGCATTTTAATCTCGAGATATATAATAAACCACAATTAATTGAGACTATAATATATATTGACGAAAACAAACGGAGGAAGTCAAACTGACAATACTCTCCCATTCTATGAAAATTGGATTATATTTGTCCTAGCTAGTTAATTCCGCTAACTACATGGATAAAATATCTGTGTGTTTGTGTGTGTTATCATTGCGCATATCTATATATTTTGAAGCTGTTTTTTCCCTATTTGTTTTTGGTATCTAAAATGTCCGTTTGGCTACATCAAATAAAGTATTTCTTTTTTACTCGTAACTGATCTCGGCGAAGTAAACAATGAAGATCCTATATCAAGTCAAAATAAAACATGAAAAATATTGCAGCAAAATTTACTATGTTTCTTGTTTCTGTCTCATCCAAACTTCAAAACTAAAATTGTTTATCAGAATTAGCCATTTTCGCAAGATTAACATTAACATGGTATATATTAAATCTCTTTTAATATTAGAGTGTACATATATTCTACCCAAATTTTATGTGCGTATTCTTTCATTATGACCATGAAATGAATAGATAAATTGGGCTAACTTTATGTGGATTATATTTCCAATTTCTCCGAACCTCGATGGTGAAATAGCGAGAATTAACAGTCCAATAATGAAGCGGGCCGTGGGTTACAATAGCAAGAGATCTTCAGCCCAAACATTGTATACGTGGGTTACAATAGCTAGAGATCTTCAGCCCAAACATTGTATATAAGAGAAAGTTATAATAATAATACGTCATAGTCCCATTTTACTCACCATATCTCCCAAAATCTTAATCTTAATCTTAATATATATAAAGACAAATAAGTATACTTTAAATAGCAGTTCTTATTTTCCCGTCCAATTGCACTTACTACAAACGGATATAATTGTTATCCCACATCAAATTTTAAAGAAAATTATTTTATTTTAACATACTATAAATTCTAATAGTCAATAATAAAATTCTCACACATCTCTTGGTCTCTTATTTGAGAACGAGCATAGTGTTTGATTTTATTAGTTTAATATTTAAATACATATTAAAATATTTGAATTAAATTTCAACAATTAAATATGTATTTTTCAAAATGTATTCAAGTTTAATGGTCAATAATTTATCTAATCACTATGAATTTAAAAAATAGTTTATGTTTGTAATTTTAAATATATTTTAATCAATTAAATTATATTTATTTTAATTTTTAAAATTAAATATATCTTATATTGAACACCAACAAATATTAAATAATATTTATTAACAATGTATTTTATAATATTCTGAATTAATAATAATTATGAAATGTAGTTTGTATTTTTTCCGATTCAACAAATTATACTAATAACCAACAAGTTAGTTTTGGAGTTTGCGCCTTCAAATTCAAATCATATATATTTTGAAAAAGAAATAATTAAAGAAAATGTTGCTGAAAATATATTAGAGTGATTATTAATACAAACAATATGAAGTTGTTAATATTTTCACTTTATAGCCTTATTACATATATTCCACGCATCACAAATTTACTCAATTAGTATTACTTGAAGTAGATTATGTAAGTAAAATGTCTGTAAAGTTTCAAAAATGCTTCCGGAGTTGGAAAAACTGAAAAGTAATAAGTAGCCATTTTTTTTAAAAGGACAATTATCCCACATCGAATTTTGAAGATAATTATTCCACTTGAATGTGCTATAAATTTTAATGATTAATAATAATATTTTTCACATCTCAAACTTTTCTTGGTCTTTTAGTTGAGACTTGAGAACAAATAGCGTGTTTGGACTTTTTAGTTTAATACTTAAATATTTAAATTAAAATTTCAAATTAAATACAGATATTTGAAAATTGATTTTACCAATATAAACTCAATTTGTTTACATTTATATGTACTAGCCTTAATTTGAAGTAGCTGCAATTTGCGATTCAAATATCAAGTTAACTTAAATTAAAGAATTACTTCAAATCACAATTTAACTTCAATATTTTTAATCAATCAAAATAATAAAGTTGATATTAAACATTAGTTGGATGAGACTCATAAGAACGTATTATTTCAACTCTAAACAAGACATATAGCTTCATTTCGCGTGCAAATTAATTTGAGAAATGGTCTTGCTAACGTGTAAAATTTTAAAAATCAAGATCTACATTAAAATTGTGAATTATACTTATGTAGGTGCTCAACTTTTGATATATTTTAAATAGTCATAACTTACATATATTAATTTTACAAACTAAATTATCTCTTATAGAAGAGCTAACACAATCTTTTTAATTTGTAACAAAATAGACACCAATAAAAAATTTGAAGATTAGAAAATTGATTTTGCATGGTAAAATCCCCCATATTCGACAACCCAAAATTAAATAAATCACTGCATGTGGAAAAATATTAACGCATCATAATTCTGATCATCGAAAAAAATAGGGGTGTTGATTTTGGTACAAATAAAAAAATGTGTTATTATTGTTAGGAAAATTATCAAGGAACCTCTAGATAAGGTTTTGATGGGATGTCAAAACTATTTATGAAAGACTGACTAAAATTCAAGTTGTAGATCTGAGCTGACCAATCCAGAGCATCAAAGAGGAACTCAATCAAAGCTGAAGTCAACCAAACTGGAGTATGGTCTACCAGCTGGGAGGATACGCCAACCAGTCAGAACTCAATTCAACTGAGGATTCGAAGAGATGAACCAGTCGAAACAAAATGACAGCTAAGTCAGCTGAGCTGAGGGAGAAAAGAATCGACTAGACTGAAGAAACTGATACGAGATCAGTTTAAACTGAAAGACTGGAAGTATCCAACTGATGGCCAAACTGAAGAGGACAGACAAACCAGCTAAAGGTCAGAACTGAAGTCAGCCAGCTTGTGATTAGTCAAGCTGACAAGAAAGCTCTAGAGAAAGCAGTCACACTGAGAAGCTAGTCAGCAGCTTGTGAATAGTCAAGCTGACAAGAGAGCTTGAGAATGATTAGTGAAACTGACAAGCTAGTCAACAGCTTGTGAATAGTCAAGCTGACAAGAGAGCTTGAGAATGATTAGTCAAACTGTCAAGCTAGCCAAAAAACTTGAGATCAGCTAAACTGGAGGGACAAGCTCAGAACTGCAAACTGGAGCAATAGCCGAACTGAGCAGACAATCTCAGAATTGCAAACTGTCGTGGCGCACGGGAGCGCATGCGAGCGTACTCTGATATGATATTGACGGGCAATATACTGGGCGCCTACATGAGATTCGAGGAGGGCATTGAGCACAAGGTGGGAACACACTGGTTGGGTGTTGATGCCGCTCCCCTGATGAGCCCGATGGCAGGGCGAAACCAGTAGTTGTCCGGAAAGCCCCAAGAGGGGGAAATGAGGGCATGCGTCGGAGAATGAGAAACTCCCATCCCGTGACATTTGGTATCAGAGCGGGCCGGCTCGTAGGCCCGTCTTGTATGGGCATTGCGGGTGCTACTTGCCGGTCGGTTCTTGGGCGGTGATCCTCCTAATGTCCCCCCGTGGTTGGTGATCCAAGCACTCAGGAGGAGGACTTGCGTAACCATTGCGGGTGCCCCGCAAGTGGAGATCCGAGCACATAGGAGGTGGACTCGCGTATCCTTGCGGAGGATGGACAAAGTAAACAGGTGCCTCGGTGCGTAAGGCAATGAGTGTAAGTCCTTGGGTGAGTGCACGCTGTGTCCGAGGACGGCCACAAATCTAGTGGGGGAGGATGTCACAGGTCGCACCTTGCATTATCACGCACAATCCGTCCTCAGCCGAGATTGGTGGGGATTGCCGAGGATTGCCGAGGATGTGCGACCGTGGCGCACGGGAGCGCATGCGAGCGTACTCTGATATGATATTGACGGGCAATATACTGGGCGCCTACATGAGATTCGAGGAGGGCATTGAGCACAAGGTGGGAACACACTGGTTGGGTGCTGATGCCGCTCCCCTGATGAGCCCGATGGCAGGGCGAAACCAGTAGTTGTCCGGAAAGCCCCAAGAGGGGGAAATGAGGGCATGCGTCGGAGAATGAGAAACTCCCATCCCGTGACATTTGGTATCAGAGCGGGCCGGCTCGTAGGCCCGTCTTGTATGGGCATTGCGGGTGCTACTTGCCGGTCGGTTCCTGGGCGGTGATCCTCCTAATGTCCCCCCGTGGTTGGTGATCCAAGCACTCAGGAGGAGGACTTGCGTAACCATTGCGGGTGCCCCGCAAGTGGAGATCCGAGCACACAGGAGGTGGACTCGCGTATCCTTGCGGAGGATGGACAAAGTAAACAGGTGCCTTGGTGCGTAAGGCAATGAGTGTAAGTCCTTAGGCGAGTGCACGCTGTGTCCGAGGACGGCCACAAATCTAGTGGGGGAGGATGTCACAGGTCGCACCTTGCATTATCACGCACAATCCGTCCTCAGCCGAGATTGGTGGGGATTGCCGAGGATTGCCGAGGATGTGCGACCGTGGCGCACGGGAGCACATGCGAGCGTACTCTGATATGATATTGACGGGCAATATACTGGGCGCCTACATGAGATTCGAGGAGGGCATTGAGCACAAGGTGGGAACACACTGGTTGGGTGCTGATGCCGCTCCCCTGATGAGCCCGATGGCAGGACGAAACCAGTAGTTGTCCGGAAAGCCCCAAGAGGGGGAAATGAGGGCATGCGTCGGAGAATGAGAAACTCCCATCCCGTGACATTTAGTCAAGCTGACAAGAGAGCTTGAGAATGATTAGTCAAACTGTCAAGCTAGCCAAAAAACTTGAGATCAGCTGAACTGGAGGGACAAGCTCAGAACTGCAAACTGGAGCAATAGCCGAACTGAGCAGACAATCTTAGAATTGCAAACTGTAGCAATAGCCGAACTAAGCAGACAAGCTCAGAACTGCAAACTGGAGCAATAGCCGAACTGAGAGCTCAGAACTGCAAACTGGAGCAATAACCAAACTGAGCAGACAAGCTCAGAACTGCCAACTGGAACTCAAACTTGCTAAAATTGAGGCTCAGAATTGCCAGCCAGAGAACCCTGGAGTTATTGCCCAACCGGCGAATCTTGGAATAAATGCTTCAACGGAGATCCTGGAATTAAATATTGGTGTAACCCGGACAAATTGTACAAGATACGAAAACGCGCGGAAGACTTCTAGAATCGAACACGTCAACTTAGAAGAATTCAACCCTACTCTAAGACTAAAATATTTCAAAAATAAGCTGACTTGAAGGAATAGAAACTCAAAAACAATGATCGAACGAATTTAGACCTAAATAAGATACCTAGACTACAACACAAAAACGGAACACAAATCCAACAAGAAAGGGGCTGATTTGGGACGAGAATTATAGCTGGAAGATGATGGTATTTGGGACGAGATTTATGGGTTAAGAATGGCTAGGGAAGATAGGATATGATAATGGTTCGAAGGACTTACGGTATAGATGGAAAACACGATGAATTTATGCCGAATGGAACCGAACCCTTGATGATCGACACACGATCAGGTCTTGATGGCTTGGGAGGGACACGAACGTTGGTGAAGGATGTAGGACGTTGTTTGATGAAGGTCGAAGGTGGTAGTGTTGAGAATCGCAACCCGATTAATCCCCGGCGTATCTTGTACGACGAAAACGAATCTCTAAGTTGTTCTTCGTAGCGAGTTCACCCTAATTCTTCGTATGAATTAGAACGTTCCCTTGATGTAAGACTCAAAGTTTTCTAGGCTTCAAGAATGATAATTTTCGAGGAAAATAATCAAAAGCTTTAAACGGTTGAGACACAAATTGAATGCAAAAGCAATTTTAATCAATAATGTCTAAAATATCAAAGTAACATGGTTCCCCTATTTATAGGGCCTATTATTCACAAAAATAACTAATAAAAAGGCCTAAAAATCTGATCCAAAAGGATCTCTAACTATACTATAGAAATACCTAAACTAGAATTCTATTCAAGGTAGGAAATTGCCTTAAATACAATTCTAGTCAAACCTGTGATATTATGAACGAAAATTACACTTATAAATTAATTAAAAACTGATCTAAACTATAGTCTAAATTAATTAAATAAATACTATAGTCTAGATAAAAATCAACTCCTTAATTAAATTAAATCAAGGGCGAAAACAGCTCCATGCACAAATGCACTTCTTCTTGCTCTTTTCTTCAACTCTTCAAGTTATATTCTCCATGGTATGATCTTGATCTTCATTAGTTAATAAACTAACTAAAGTATGGCTGCACTTTGCATCTTCTAATTCCTCAAACTTCTTGCGAATCATCACTTGGAAATAACCTTGTAATTTCTTCGCTCGAAGTCACATCATTGGACCTTTGAATTGCAGCTCGGGTTCAAGGCCTTCAATGCCTTGCATGGCTTCATCAAATATCCAATGGAGATCGATTGGCAAAGCAATGGCTACTTCAATCAAAAGCTCCAGCGATCAATAAAGACCATCTGCCATTGGTGAACCAACAGAGCCACCGATCAATGGAACTCAACGGTCATAAAATCACTCATCTATAAAAGACGAGTGAATCAAAGTTTTAAACATTCTTGCCTCTGAGACTTTTCGCAATACTTATTCTTGAAGCCTTTATTCAAGCAGAGCTTTCTTTCTCCCACCCACATAGCTCAAGTTCAGCATTTGCTAAAAACTGCGATAATCCAACTGAGAAGAAGAATTCAAAGAGTCAAAACATTCAGCCAGCTGTTGATAAACCAGCCAGGGCAGCCTTCTCAATTTCAGAAATACAACGATCAACTATCCAGCTCAATTGAAGGAGCACATCAGTTGATACCCCCTGTTCAAGACTAACCCCTTGAAGATCGAAAGAGATCTAAAATATTGTAAAGACGTCAATAGCACCTACCTTCCTAGCGAGCAGTTAGGACATCAAGTGTGAGCTGTCAACCCGCTGAGGTAGCGAGCAGTTACCAGGTTCAGCCAACTGTCCTTTATTGTGTAATTTGTAAATAAACTCAAGTTATATAGTGAAGTTGCCCTTCTGCGGAAGGAAGAGAGGACGTAAAAGTTTGAGACTTTGAACCTCTATAACTCATTTGTGTGTTGTACTATTTTGATTACTTACATATTTTTGAACTGTACACAAGCTCACACAATCCGCACTCAAGCTGTTAAAAGAGCTCAACCACATTGTGCATAGATAGGTTACTAAGCGAGTCAAGGGCCCTTATTATTCCGTGATTTGAAGTAAAAGTTTTTTTATCAGTTTATTCACCCCACTCTAAACTGATATCGACTCACCCGAGACCAACAAGTGGTATCAGAGCGGTTGATTCTAAGGATCAGCCGTTTCTGCAGATCTACTTATCTGTGCTAACATTTCAAGCTATGGGAAGCCATAAGCTACCTTTATTTTCAGTTGAGAATTATGATAATTGGAGCAGGAGAATGAAGGCGCATCTCTGCTCGATCCATGAGAACATGTGGGAAGTTATTGAAGATGGTCCAATCATCATCATGATGGAGAATGATGCTCACATAGTTGATATCAATCAACCAGCAAGGATCCCAAAGCCAACAAATCTTCTCAGCAGTGAAGAGAAGAAGTTGAAGGATCTAGAATTCGTTGCTCAAGCTGCATTATTTCAAACCCTAGATGAGGACATAATGAAGGACACAAAGAACTGCACAACTGCCAAGGAGATATGGGATTTACTAGCTGATCTATGTCAAGAATCCGAAGCCATCAAAGGAAACAAGCTCCAATTGGCAGTAGACAGATATGAGCCCTTCAAAATGCAGCCAGAAGAGTCCATCTCAAGCCTTGAAACCAGATTTCTAGGCATCATCAGTGAGATGACCAACCTCGGGAGAAGTTATCCCAATTCTGAGATGAATTCCAAAGTTTTGGATAATCTTACTGAAGAATGGGACATGAAAGTAATAGCTACAAAAGAATTAAGAAATCTAAATAGCATCACTCCCAGAGAATTGTTTAGCTCTCTTAAAGCTCATGAGTACAGCCTAAACCGGAAGAAGGAAGCATCAACATCGTCAGTTCAAGATGTAGCCTTCTATGGTGAAAGGAATCGGTTTAGAGATACTCGAGGAAGGAACAACTTCTGACCTAGGAGCTCACCAGCCAAAGAAAATCAAGACGGATCTTCATCCGAATGAAAAAGTGAAACAACTGAAAAGAAGGAGAACCTGACTGAAGATATCAATGATCAAATTCAGTTAGTTACTAGGTTGTTAGAAAAACTGAAGAGAGTTCGGGATAAACAATCAGTTCCACTTCAAACTGATGAAATCCCAAAAGATGAGAGAACTTATCAACCAGCTGAACCGTTCAGGGGTGGCAATCGAAATCTAGGAGAATGTTTTCACTGCCACAAATAAGGACATTACAAATATGAATGTCCAGAACTTCCTGAAGACAAGAAAGCCAAACTGAGGAGGAGCTTCTTCAAAAGGAAAGTAATGGTTGCAAACTACGAGAATGCTGTGCTAGATGATTCAGACTATCCATCTGGAATTGATTCTGACGGCTACAGCTCAGATGATCAAGCACTATTTTGCCTCATGGCTGATAATGATGAAGAGGCTAGTACAGCTGATTCTCAAACCTCCTTCTATCATATTAATGAAGCAACTATCTCTAGCAATGAACTTGATATGAAACTTATGATGCTAGAAGATCAATTAGCTTCAATATTCTACTTGAATGTTGATTTGAAAGATGAAAATGATGAACTGAGAAATAAAGTTAGAAAACTGAGCATTGATCATGAAAGAATGCATTATTTTAAGTCCCAGTTTGTGGAATTTGAAAAGTTAAAATTAAGAACTGTCGATCTAGAAGCTGAGAATAAAAAACTCAAGCAAGAGATCCATGAGAGAGAAAAAGTAACTCTGAAGTTCAAAAAGGGATCTCAAACTCTAGATGAAATACTAAATCATCAGAGAACTGGAACCAGTAGCACGGGGCTAGGATATAACATGTTCACTGCCTTAGAGAAAGAAAAGGCAGTTGCTCAACCTAGTGATAAAGGAATCCTAAAAGGATTCACCAGGTCAATTCATGATCTGCTAGCTGAGCTAACTAAAGGCAAAGGAATATTGAGAAATCCTCAAACTCAGCCCAGACAATTCAGTCAGTTCTCCCAATCAAAAAACCAGGTCAACTGAAGCCAAAATTCCAGCCAAGATCAACAGTTCACTCAAACCAATCCATTCATTCAAAGCCTTCAGTTCAACAAAGACCACCAGCTCAACACGGAATGCCCCTAAGGCAAACTGATAGATCAGCCCACTTCAGAAAGAAAAACCAGTTTAGATCTCAAGCATATCCTACCAAGAAGTTCAACCAGAACATCTATAAGAGAGATCAAAGAAATTCATTTGAACCCTACCATCACTATAACGAGTACTTGGATTCCAGAAATAAACCAAAAGGGTTCAATCCAATAAACTGGAAACATACAAGGCACTGGCTTGATCAAAGAGCTCAAAGGTCTCAAGACCAAAGCATTTTAGTTAAATTGTTTTATCCTACTAACTATCAGCTCAGGTACCATTCAACTGATTCAACTCAAAATAAAAGAGTTGAAAGAAAATCTAAACTGGTCAAGCGATCCAAATCAGTTGGATCACTAAATGATAAAAAGCCAAAAGTTTGGCAAGTTTGGATTCCAAAAAGCTTAATGTATCAACAAGGACCCGATATGAAACGGGTCCCTAAATGCTAATCCTTGTTTTTGCAGGATAAGAGCATCCTATCTATGAAGAAAACCAAAGATATCTTGTATCTAGATAGCGGATGCTTCAAGCACATGACCGAAGATAGAGAAGATCTCGACGGTTATGAAGAAATCAAGGGTCCACTTGTCACATTTGGAGATAACTCCAAGAGCCGAACCATTGGAGAAGGGTTCGTAGTCAAGGGAAAAGTTGTAGTAAATGGAGTCTCCCATGTGGACGGACTAAAACATAAACTACTCAGCATCAGCCAGCTGTGTGACAATGGCTACTCAGTTGACTTCACCAAAAACTCCTGCAACATAAGAGACAAGTCAACCGGAGTAATTCTTCTCACTGGAATAAGGAAAGGCAACATGTATATTGTTGATTGGTCAACCGGATACTCAAAAGCTTGCTTTCTTTCAAAGGGATCAACTGAAGCAAGCTGGCTATGACATCGATGACTGAACCACCTTAACTTCAAAATAATCAACTACCTAGCCAAGAAAGAGCTAGTTGAGGGGCTTCCCAAGGAGATATATAAGAAAACAGGTGTGTGTGGACCATGCCAAAAAGGAAAGCAAGTGAATTCATCCTTCAAGAATAGGAGTCATCCACCAGGAACAACTGATTGCCTCCAACTGCTACATATAGATCTGTTTGGTCCAGTCAGACCACAGACCCCAAAAGGAAAAAAGATTCACTCTTGTAGTAGTTGATGATTTCTCAAGATATACGTGAGTGGAATTCTTGAGGAGCAAAGATGAAACTTACGACAAGCTAACGGCGCTGATCAAAAGGCTACAAACTGAAAAAGAAAGATCAGTTCAAAGGATTCGCTCCGACAATGGAACTGAATTTGTGAATTAGTAAATGATCAGTTTTCTCAACAAACTTGGAATCACTCATGAACACTCAGCTGCAAGGACTCCACAACAAAATGGTGTAGCTGAATGATGAAATCAGACACTTAAAAAAGTAGCTCGAGCAATGATAGCTGATGCCAACATAGCTGAAGGTTACTGGGCTGAAGCAGTTAACACAGCTTGCCATACTCAAAATCGAAGTGCCATTATCACCGCATATGACAAAACACCCTATGAACTATATAAAGGTCGTAAGCCTTCCATTTCATATTTTAAAGTATTTGGCTGTAAATGTTATATTCATAACAATGGCAAAACTCAACTGAAAGTCTTCAATGCTAAAGCTGATGAGGAAATATTTCTTGGGTATAATTCACCTCACACACAAGCTTACAGAGTGTTCAATAAATGAACTCTTGTTGTGGAAATAATATGTCATGTGGTATTTGATGAATTTGCTAATGAGTACAGGAACAAAGAAACAATAGACACACCAGTTCAAGTACTACCTAGTGAAACTGAGAACTCGCAGGACTATGTGGATCACATTGTTCCAGAGCAGCTTGAGGTTTCACTAGAAGAAGACGATAAAACTGGTACTAAACCAGTTGAAAACAATCTGGTCAATGAAGACACAAATCGTGCTGAGACCACAAACCCCACAACTGAAACATGGGGAAGAACTAATGAAGATGCTGAACCAATTGATGAAAGGGTGACTGATGACGTCACCACAATAGAACCAGTTGAAGATCCAGCTGAAAATATTTTGCCCAAATGGCTCTGAAGCCATCCAACTGACAAGATTGTTGGTGATCCAAGAAGTCGAGTTCAAACCAGAAGTTCAAATAAGCATGCATTATTCACATGCTTCATATCTCAAACAGAACCAGCAAACGTCAAAGAAGCCTTAGAAGATTCAGACTGGATCATGGCCATGCAAGAAGAACTGAATCAGTTCACAAGAAATGACGAATGGTTTTTTGTCGATAGACCAAAATCTCAGAAGGTCATTGGTACAAAATGGGTTTTTCACAACAAGCTAGATGAACAAGGTGTAATCACAAGGAACAAGGCAAGACTAGTAGCCAAAGGATACTCACAAAGTGAAGGGATTGACTTTGATGAGACATTCACACCAGTTGCAAGATTGGAAGCCATCAGACTGTTCCTAGCCTATGCAGCCCACTTCAACTTCATAGTCTACCAAATGGATGTCAAGAGTGCTTTTCTTCAAGGAATGCTCAAGGAGGATGTGTATGTCGACCAACCGCCAGGCTTTGAAATTGGGGATCAAGTCTTCAAGCTGAAGAAAGCCCTCTACAGACTGAAACAAGCTCCTAGAGCATGGTATGAAACTCTCACAATATTCTTGCTGAAAAATGGGTTTCAAAAGAGAATCATTGATCGAACTCTATTCCGAATAGAACGATCAACTGAGATCTTAATGGTTCAAATTTATGTGGATGACATAATTTTTGGATCAAGAAGCAAAGATCTATGCATAGCTGCGGGAAGATGTTGTGCTCAGATACTCTAGATGAAGCAACAGTTGAAGGACTACAAAGTCGAAACTGAAGAAATACCTATATTCTGTGACAACAATAGTGCAATTGCAATATCTCAGAATCCAGTTCTGCATTCAAGAACTAAGCACATTGACATAAGACATCAGTTCATCAGAGATCACATCGAGAAGAAGGACATATGCATCAAATATGTCAACACGGAGAAGCAGATAGCTGACATCTTCACCAAACCATTGCCTGAGGCAAGGTTTATGGAGCTATGCATACAACTAGGGCTACTTGAGCTAGCATCAAAGGATGAAGACGGTCAACTGGAAGAAAAAGGCCAAGAAACCATTCCAGCTGAAGAAAGAAACTGAACCGAAAGGCTTCAACTCATCCGAATGAGTAGTTCATAACTGAAAAAGTCGTTAAACTGATCAATTGGACACATAAGCTATCAGTTTGAAATGAAGCAAGAAGCTGTGCAAAGAAAGTAAACAGAAGCTGATCAGCCTAACTCATCAGCTCAACTGAATCATTAGTTCATTTGCTCAAAGTGAGGAAAGGAGCAAGGCAGAGTTGGTCAAATGGTCTCAACTGATGATCCTGTTAGTCAAACAAAACATACCAGCTTCAAAATCATCAAACTGATGGAGAAATGAAAGGAACTGACTTCAACTCAATAAGGAGACATCAGTTCAAGAACCAGCTGAAGGAAAGCAGCAGAACTAAAGGATCAGCTGAACTGAGAAATAGCTGAATTAAAAGTTCAAGCAGTTGAGGAAGTAAGGAACTAATGAGAAAATATCTCAGTTGGAAATGATCAACATGGAGATCATCAGCTACAGTCGAAGCCAACTGATGACGTAATCAGTTTCAAGCCAAGAAGAAACAACTAGAGAGAAAAGATAAGTTCAAAATTTTCAATAGTGGAAACGGTAAAAACACGTGTCACTCAAATATTACCATTGAACTCTCTCTCTCTCCCCACATTTATCCCCAACGGATAGAATTGAAAGGCCAATCGATGTATCGATTGAATTAATCCGACCGTTAAAATCAAGGCATACAAAACGTCCCAATCGTTGGATGAGCCTTATCTCTCTATATAAATAAGACGGTTGAATACTCGAAATGAGCTTCACACTTTTACTGTTGACTTATCTCTCTCTCTCTCTCTCTCCCTTCTCTGAGCTAAATTAAAACTCCTCAACCTTCAAAGATCAATTCGTCAGCCTTACAAATTAATCTCTCATCGAAGCACTATGGCTCAAAACCCAACTCGCAGGAGATTCAATTTCCATCAGTCTGGAGAAGACTCAAAAGTATTTTTTGAAAAACTCGACAGAGATAAATTTTTCAACCAAGCTGGATTCATTCAAGCCTGCAATACTTCCCCTCTAAGTGGAATCATCATTGAAAAGCTTTCTCAGGCAAAGCTGAAGACATTTCTGGAAGAGTTTCCAGAACGCATTTATCCGGAACTAGTTGCTGAATTCTTCCTAAATTCAAATGGTTCCTCAGATCCCAAGGAAATTAGATCTAAAGTGAGGACAGGAGATCATCGTAACAGCTGGATCTCTAAGCAAAATGTTCAAACTACCCAACAAAGGACTCAAGTTGGAAGAAGTTCAAATCAGCTTTCAAGAGGCTTATGACTTTTGGAAGAAGAAAGGTGAAACTCAACCGTATAAAAACAATCACCTCATCTCAAGATTTCAAGATAAATATCAGGTGCTAGCTGGCATTACCTCAAAAATAATGGTAGGAACAACTGGCAGTCAGTCTGAAATGTCAGAAACTAAATACAAGATCTGCGCCGCCATGTACAATCGAATGGAGATCAACTGGGCATAATATTTTTTTGATCAATTGAAGAGATATGTTGATATCATTGAGAGCCGCTGGGATGATAAAAAATTCCCACAAAGAATTGGGTACGTCAGTCGGGTCAGCATAATTCTGGAAAAGCAGTTTTCTTGGATGACTGAGAAAACAGAGTTTAAAAGCATAGTCAACAATGACTTTATTTCAAAACCACTTAAGATTGTGGAAATTGACCCTGACCAAGCTGATCAGCCTAAGAAGAAAAAGCCTGCAACTGAAGGCAAGGGAAAGGAATAGATCATAGGCACCTCCCAGAACAGCTCTGATAATGACATCCCTATAGCCTAGAGATACAAACAACAAAGCTTAGTTGCCACCAGAGCTGACATCATTGGACAATCAACCAGACGAGCAGCTACCAGATCAGCCTCAAAAAGGAAGCAAGCTGGTCAAACAAAAAGGAGAGGAGTCTTATTTTCCAAATCCAAGAAGAGAAAGGAATCAAGTCCCATGCCAGATCCAACAGTTCTACCAAATCTAACTATTGAAGATATGGCTCCATGTGAGAACCCAGAAGACATTATCCCTGCAAGAGGAATTCCTCACGACGGAGCTGGGGCAGACTATTTTCAAATGACATGCCCCCCAATGACTCAAGTTGAAGGAAACATAAGAGCTTACTCACAGGGAGAGTCCGTGAAAAAATAGGCTGATGAGACAACACAAAAACATATGGCTCAACACTACGCCCAGGAACTAACTGGCCATGAAGAACTCTTCCACACTTTGACCAGGTACATCTATTGGTTTTTGTGGAGACATGTGTATTCGTCAGAACCCTTCCTCTCATTGCTCGCGTTACATGGAATGAGCTTCTGGAGGCGAGAAGAAGAATGGAGCCTATGGTGGACGGACAGTGAGAATGCCGGAATCACTAAGGGTAAACATCTTATGAGGCAGCTACAGCCGAGAAAAGAATGCTCAAATCCATCAAAAGGCTCGATGAAAGATGTTTTTGATGAAATGTGCAAGCTTAAAGGCTTAAAACTTCCCAACATCACTACAGAAAAAGAACGAGAAAGATGGACACATTCTCATGTTCAACACAAATGGTTATTCAATGAATTGACGAAGAAATTACAAAGCCATCAGTCCGGACAGCCATCAACTGCAGAAAGAGATCAAACATTCGCTCCATTGGATGATCTCATTGATGAAGTAATGAGAGAACTTCAATCTGAGAGATCTCCTCACTTAGCGGAAGTTGAAATCAACATCATTCCCGAAGAGTCAGAAGAGTCAGCTGAGAAAACTCAACAGTTTGAGGAGCCAGCTGAACCCCAAATCGATCCTTCCCAAGAGCCAACTGCTGATAAAGGAGCCACCTTATCCATTCCACTAGCTGATCCAGAATCAGATGAGACTGACCAGTCAGCTGATCAGTCAGCTCAAAAGGATGATCAACTTGTCTATCAAGACAGCATGGAGAAAGACGAACTAACCCATACAGTTGTGAGGAACTAATTGGAACTGAAGCATGCAAAGAAGCTGACTCAAGAGCAGTTCAGTTCAATGCTCAAACAAGCAGTTCTACAATTCAGCTCTCTGCTCACTATGTGGAACTGATCCACAGCCTGCAGCAACAGGTTAAACTACACACGGAGCAAATCTAGCGATTGCAAGCTCATCCAAGAATCCAGTCAGCTGAAAATGAGTCATCAAGAAGCGATGAAGATGAAGAAAGTGACATCACAGAACCACTTGCCAAGAGGAGGAAAATTGATCACAAGAAGGACTAGTGGCTGATCAAGTTCAAACTGATTAGAAAGCCCTTAGTTTACTTCTTGTAATTCAGTTTGTCATTATTTTTTATATATATAAAAAGATTATCTTTTTATTTTCAAATAAATGTCGAACTTCACATTTTTTTTTGAATATTTTGACCATTGCAAAACAATGACACGTCTTAAAGTTATTAAATGCCAACGACTAAAAGAGGCCAGGGGCTAGTCTCATTCCAACCATTAGATCTATGAGCCTACCCAAACACTCATAAAAAGCCCTGTCTTTCAAGCCTCTTAGAAATACTCCTCCTTAGCTCTCAAAAATTCTCTCTCTCTCTTTCTCTCTCAAAGCTCTTAAAATTCCTCAAAATCTCAGCCAATCCCAAAGATGGCCGAATTATCCAGATCTCTAAATTCTTTCAAAGAGCAACTTATGAGAGACAAATTCCTTGATAGGAAGAAATTTCAAATGATTCTAAATGAATCGAACAATCCAATCCTTCTGTCAAATCTTCACAAGACAGGAATTCTTCACTACCTGGAAACACCACCAAAGTTCGTTAGACAAAATTTGGTGAGTGAATTTTTGCTTCAAGCAAAATTGTCTGCAGATAGAAAGACAGTATCATCAGTGATTCAAGGTCGGCTACTCCAAATCACTGAAAGAACAATTGCAGAAGTGTTCGAGCTTCTACAAAAAGGTTTATCCATTCAAGAACTAAAGGAATCTGCAAAATTATACTGGAGAGAATTGAAAGCTTCCACTTGTAACAAGCAATTCAGTTTTACGACAGCTAAAACTGATTTGAAGCCTGAGTATGGCGTCCTACTCGATATAATGAACAAGATGATGTTCGGGGCCATTTGAAGCCTAAGTCAACTCACCCAAGAGAGATACAAAGTCATGATTCACCTTGCTGAAGGGCGACAAACAAACTAGGCAGAATTTGTTTTCCAACAATTCAAGCATCAAGTCATCAAGGCCTCTGACTCAAAGAAATCTGGTAAATTTGAGTCCAAGGTAGGACTTGTTCTAAGAATGAGCAAAATACTTGAAGACCTGCTGAAGCTCCCAAGTGATGAAGCACTACCAATTCTCATCTCTGATTGGATTCGTAAGAAGGGAACTGCCCATCTTCAGTCACTGAGAAAGAAAAGAAAAGCCAAGGCAAAGACAAGTAACAACATTTCGAGCAACTCAACTGCCAATGCCGTTCATTCTCCAAAATCAAAGAACGGATCGTCAGTTGACTTCCAGGTTTGCTCTGATCCAGATGAGCTTATTCCATTCATTGGAATCCCTCATACAAACTATGGAGTGGACTATTTCAGAAGCACATGCCCTCCTCTCCAGCTAACTGAAGAAAATATTCGCACTTTCTATAGTGGTGAATATACAGTCAAAAGCGCACAAAAGGAAGTGACTAATCTCCTTCTCACACACTTTGCTTTTGTTGTACAACGTGACCAAGAGTTGTTCAAACAACTCCACCGATATTTCTATTGGTATAACTGGAGACATTCCATGTCCAACCAGTCTCATTTTCTGCTAATTGCATTTCATGGCATGAGCTACTGGCAACGTGAAGAAACTTAGAGCATTAAATGGATAGGATCGTCAAATCCATTCCCTCCAACCATTGTACAAGTCCAGCACATCATGAATCACTGGCTTGCCAATAAAATTCCAGCAACCGCCTTGTTAGCTGAATTCAAGACAAGCATCATGCCTTAAGGAGCTGTGGTTGCAAATTAATCAGTCAACTGCCCAACTGGCTCGCTTTGCCGAAAACTGAACTTTGATAATTTATCAAGCCAGTCAGCTGAGCCACCACGATGAACTCCAACTGCCACAGAGAGAATAAAACCACATCTATCACATACTGAAGTTGTGGCTCCTCAGAAGAATCCAAGGCACGATGAGAGCAACAGTGATGATGAGGATACTGCCATATCACCAAGTCTCCTATCCAAGAGCTATGTCACTCCCCTACTCACATCCAACTCAAAAGGAGTGCAGTTGATTATGAAAAAAGATCAGTTCAGATCATCGCCAAAGGGCACTTAACAATCCCTCAACCAAAGGATGAAAAACTCATCAGTTGCCATTCAGCAGTTTCACCAAGCCAGGAAGACAGCAAGGCCCGCACTGCCAAAGAACAGAACTGGATCTGTATCAACGTCAAAGTGATCAAATTGCTCGAAAGGAAGCAATGGAACTAGTCCAGCTCGGCCTTTCAAAAAGAGAAAACTGACTCAAGCAAGTCAAGCAGCTGACCAAATGAACTGATCAGTTTAGATCAATTAGAGCTTCAGTCAGCTCATCAGCAACGACTGGAAACATGACGAAACTGATCATCCAACTGTTGAATCATCAAACCAATCAGTTGGACTGTATCCCGACTGACTCCGGATAAGTTTCTCCTAATCCTCATAATTATCATAACTTAATTGTTACCATTGTGATTATAAAATTTCTTATATTATATTCAACGGCTACAATTTGAAAATAGGGTTCCCTCTTACAAGTTTCCATTAATATCTCTGCATTGATATTAAATCAATTCTTCAAAGAAGAAAAGGGAAATATATTTTTCTAATGCGATATAAATAGCAAAATCTGCAGAAAATATTTTGCTATTTATGGTAACTACCCCATTTTCAAAATAACTCCATCTCAGCCACATGATCATAAAGTTGTTTCACTATCGAATGGCTGGGAAGCATGCATCATTAATTCAGCTAATCATCCATCAGATCGGATAGCTGATCAGCTAAGAGAAGCAATCGAGTGTCCTCGATCAATGCATGTAAAACTGAATATATATATGCAAGGAGATGCAGGCTCTGATCATCTATAAACTCTCTCTTATCCTTGCTCTAATCACCTGCATACTCTCTCTCTCTCTCAACACACTTGCATATCTAACAACACCATCTCTTTGCAGAAATGAAGCCTTCATTTCAGATGGTAGATGTTAACTCACTCATGAACAAGATGAATAAAGATAAGACTCTTAATCTAGAGCTTCTTAATGCATGTCTTGGCCTAGATAACTTTCAAAGAATTTATCGGCCATTGAAGGAAACTGGGTTGCTGCCATTCTTGACAATCATGCCAGTCAAGAATATACCTTCCCATGTTGCGGAGTTCTATCACAACGCAACCATCTCTGGCAACAACATCATCTCCACCGTCCAGAACAAAGTAATCATGGTGGCAAAAGATACTATGATGACTACACTTCTCCTCCCCGGTGAAGGCCCAGACGTGATGGAACTGGAACTACCGTGCAAATATGCACTGTGGGGTCTTTGGAAACATCCTCACGTGTACCATCATTACTTCTCACACAGACTGAAGGAAAGCCTGCCCTGCGAGATCATCCAACTCCTGGATATCACCAGTCATATCCTGCATGGGAACTTTGAGACAATCCAATTCTCAGAACTCAAAGCCCATCTAACGGCCGCTCTATACTTCAGGTGTAAACCTAACTGGGCCTCCTTTATTCTTGCTCAACTACGAGCAAATGTTGAGTGAGCAGAATATGATCAATCAACTGGCTCGTTCCAAGAGAATATTGGGTTTATGGGTCGCATAAGCCACATCATTCTAAGCCAGTTTGATGAGATCATTCCAATTGGCGAACGGATTGGATGAAGGGACATGCTCCCGAACATCTACTTCCATCCGATCCCAAAGAGATCCAACCAACCAGGAACTCCCGACTCAAGTCGTGGAAAGCAACCAGTGGTCGCTCATGTCAGCTCCTCAGAAGAAAGGCAGCTAATGATTGAGAATGAGCCCCTCTCTAGACTGAGTGATCAGTCTACCATACCAGCCAGCTCACAACCTCTAACCTTAGTCCATCGCGACTCCATTGAGGTTGAGTTTGAGGCAGTTCTAGACCATCAGCTAAGAAGTTGCTTCGGTCTCATTGAGGGCATCGATCCCTCCTTATTCGAGAAACTGAAACGGTACCTCCAGTACCACTTCTGGCGATTCCAACTCGATGAGGCCATAATGTTCCACCTCATCCGCACTCGTGGATCCCTCTTCTAGATCAACGAAGGAAAATGGAGTAGACATTAGATGAATCATCCACTCTGCTCACCGCCAACGCTCTCGGAGGTAATAGATTCGATGATCAAACGAATCCAGCTCAGTATACCAGCCGATGCTCCTCTTCCCGACAATGAACCAGCCAACTCCTCATGCACCCCATTCCTTGAAGATCTGCCAATCGCTTCACCTAATGAGATCTTCACCAGCTTGGCCTCCATGGACTTCAGAGAGCAAGAAGTCTCTCTCACCACTGATCGTGGTCAATTCATGACAACTGAAGAGGCCTATGCATGGTTCTCCTCGCCCATGCCCATTCCTTTAGTTCCCTCAACCCATGATGACAATTTGGCAACTGCCTTCACATTCTTGCCAAACCTATCAATACCATCATGCAATCCACCCCAGCTTTTGGATGATGCCAAAAAGGGGGAAGATGGAAAGTATGGTGATGAAAATTAACTCTTTGGGATCAGATCCAAAGAGAAATACATCATGAGGGGGGAAGCTCAGCTTCAGGGGGAAGCTTGGAGAACACAAGGAATCCAAGAAAAAGGAGAATCAAGCAGGAAGATAAGGAGCAGCTAAGGAAGTAAATTAGTAGTTCTAACTACTATTGAGAATCGAAAGCTGATATAATATGATTTGATACATACTTCAATTATTCAAATATCATGCTTAAATTTCATATCAAGCCTTGATCATGCTTATAAACATTCGCTGATACTCTGATAACAATGCATATAAGCTTTGCTCTGATATTTAAATAATCATGCTCTAATAAAATGAAAGCATGCCCAAAATGAAAGTATGCCTTAAATGCTCTGATACTTGGATTTTGAATGCTCTGATACTTGAATTTCATGCTCTAACGTGCTCTAATTTCAAGAATTTGCCTAAGCAAACTACAGCATGTCTATCAAACGAACATTTGCAGTTATTCCATCATCATTGACAAGGTTTTGATATCATCAAAAAGGGGGAAATTATTAGAAAAAACTATCAAGGAACCTCTAGATAAGGTTTTGATGGAATGTCAAAACTATTTATGAAAAACTGACTAAAATTCAAGCTGTAGATCTGAGCTGACCAATCCAGAGCATCAAAGAGGAACTCAATCAAAGCTGAAGTCAACCAAACTGGAGTATGGTCTACCAGCTGGGAGGATACGCCAACCAATCAGAACTCAATTCAACTGAGGATTCGAAGAGACGAACCAGTCGAAACAAACTGACAGCTAAGTCAGCTGAACTGAGGGAGAAAAGAATCGACTAGACTGAAGAAACAGATACGAGATCAGTTTAAACTGAAAGACTGGAAGTATCCAACTGATGGCCAAACTGAAGAGAACAGACAAACCAGCTAAAGGTCAGAACTGAAGTCAGTCGACTTGTGATTAGTCAAGCTGACAAGAAAGCTCTAGAGAAAGTAGTTAAACTGACAAGCTAGTCAGCAGCTTGTGAATAGTCAAGCTGACAAGAGAGCTTGAGAATGATTAGTGAAACTGACAAGCTAGTTAACAGCTTGTGAATAGTCAAGCTGACAAGAGAGCTTGAGAATGATTAGTCAAACTGTCAAGCTAGCCAAAAAACTTGAGATCAGCCGAACTGGAGGGACAAGCTCAGAACTACAAACTAGAGCAATAGCCGAACTGAGCAGACAAGCTCAGAACTGTAAATTAGAGCAATAACCGAACTGAGCAGACAAGCTCAGAACTGCAAATTGGAGCAATAACTAAACTGAGCAGACAACCTCAGAACTGCCAACTGGAACTCAAAGTTGCTAAAACTGAGGCTCAGAACTGCCAGCCAGAGAACCCTGGAGTTATTGCCCAACCGGTGAATCTTGGAATAAATGCTTCAACGGAGATCCTGGAATTAAATATCTAATGGAGATCGATTGGCAAAGCAACGGCTACTTCAATCAAAAGCTCCAGCGATAAATAAAGACCATCTACCATTGGTGAACCAACAGAGCCACCGATCAATGAAACTCAACGGTCATAAAATCACTCCTCTATAAAAGACGAGTGAATCAAAGTTTTAAACACTCTTCTCTCCGAGACTTTTCGCAATACTTATTCTTGAAGCCTTCATTCAAGAAGAGCTTTCTTTCTCCCTCCCACATAGCTCAAGTTTAGCATTTGCTAAAAACTGCGAGAGTCCAACTGAGAAGAAGAATTCACAGAGTCAAAACATTCAGCCAGCTGTTGATAAACCAGCCAGGGCAGCCTTCTCAGTTTCAGCAATACAACGATCAATTATCCAGCTCAATTGAAGGAGCACATCAGTTGATACCCCTTGTTCAAGACTAACCCCTTGAAGATCGAAAGAGATCTAAAATCTTGTAAAGACGTCAATAGCACCTACCTTCCTAGCGAGCAGTTAGGGACTTCAAGTGTGAGCCATCGACCCGCTGAGGTTGCGAGCAGTTACCATGTTCAGCCAACTGTCCTTCATTATGGAATTTGTAAAGAAACTCAAATTATATAGTGAAGTTGCCCTTCTGCGAAAGGAAGAGAGGACGTACAAGTTTGAGACTTCAAACCTCTATAAATCATTTGTGTATTGTACTGTTTTGATTTCTTGCATATTTTTGAACTGTACACAAGCTCACACAATCCGCACTCAAGCTGTTAAAAGAGCTCAACCACATTGTGCATAGATAGGTTACTAAGCAAGTCAAGGGCCCTTATTATTCCGCCATTTGAAGTAAAAGTTTTTTTATCAGTTTATTCACCCCCCCTCTAAACTAATATCGACTCACCCGGGACCAACAAGTGGTATCAGAGCGGTTGATTCTAAGGATCAGCCGTTTCTGCATATCTACTTATCTGTGCTAACATTTTAAGCTATGGGAAACCATAAGCTACCTTTGTTTTCAGTTGAGAATTATGATAATTGGAGCAGGAGAATGAAGGCACATCTCTGCTCGATCCATGAGAACATGTGAGAAGTTATTAAAGATGGTCCAATCATCATCATGATGGACAATGATGCTCATATAGTTGATATCAATCAACCAGCAAGGATCTCAAAGCCAACAAATCTTCTCACCAGTGAAGAGAAGAAGTTGAAGAATCTAGAATTCGTTGCTCAAGCTGCACTATTTCAAACCCTAGATGAGGATAGAATGAAGGACACAAAGAACTGCACAACTGCCAAGGAGATATGGGATTTACTAGCTGATCTATGTCAAGAATCCGAAGCCATCAAAGGAAACAAGCTCCAATTGGCAGTAGACAGATATGAGTCATTCAAAATGCAGCCAGAAGAGTCCATCTCAAGCCTTGAAACCAGATTTCTAGGCATCATCAGTGAGATGAACAACCTTGGGAGAAGTTATCCCAATTCTGAGATGAATTCCAAAGTTTTGGATAATCTTACTGAAGAATGGGACATGAAAGTAATAGCTACAAAAGAATCAAGAAATCTAAATAGCATCACTCCCAGAGAATTGTTTGGCTCTCTCAAAGCTCATGAGTACAGCCTAAACCGGAAGAAGGAAGCATCAAGACCGATAGCAGGTTCAGTACCATCTAGACCGTGAGCCTTTTAATACATTACAAGGAACCGATGATATGATCTAACCGTGTGTTTACCCACACCATATCATCTACAACGCAAGTATAGTGAACATGCATGTAAATATAACAATTTAAATGCAAACAGTGACTGCAATTGTATTCATTCTATATCATCATAAAACCATTATCAATAAAGTATACAAAAGACGGGTCTTCTAGTATACAAAATCAACAGTTTTATCCCACATTGAAAAATAAAAAGCATTCTTGTACTTAAACATACTATAAATTATAATAGTCAATAATGAAATTTTGATACCTTTTTTTATCATTTAAGTTTATTTTTTCTTGTCAATTTAATATTAAATTACATATATGTATTTTTAGTTTAAATATTCATCAATTTTTATTAATCATATATTTAAAATTAAATTTTAGATGTTATGTTGTTAAATTAAAAGGTAGACATATATATATATATATATATATATTTACAAAAATCCAAATAAATAAATTCAATTTCAACAATTTTAATGTATATAATTTTAAATATATTAAAAATAAATCTCAAACAATTAATTTTTATACATTTTAATTATTTTACTATTTTGTTTTTGCAATGAACAAATTATAAATCATCACTAACAATAGTATCCATACAATATTTTTTATATTTCAACTAATGATTTCAACCTACTATGAATTCTAAAAGTCAATAATAAAATTTTCACACCTTTTTTGATCTTTTAAGTTGAGGTTGAGAATATTACTATTTTATCTTGTCTATTTAATATTAAAGTACATATATAAATTTTTGAGTTTAAATATCGATCACAATTTTTTATTAAATACATACTTCATCCATTTCGTTTTGTTTGTTGTTTTAGAATTTAATTTAGAATTAATAATTAATTTTTTGGATTAATATATCCTTCTCTTTTATATTACATAAAAATCTTATTCACTTATATTTTCCTAAAAAGTTGAAAATTTTTTCTCCTTCCATATATTTGTAAGCTTAAATTTGAGAGATAGTTGTCAAAATATATAAAACAATAAATATTTTGACACAAAAGAAAATCTAAAACAATAAAAAAAATTAAACGGATGGAGTATCTAAAAATAGATTTTAAATTCTACGTTTTTAAATTAAAAAATTCAAATAAATAATTTTAAATTCTAAATTTTTAAATAAATATAAGTTTAAAATCTTAAATTTATGAAAATTAAATTCTTAAGCAATTAAATCTTGTATATTTGAATTTTTTTACTAAAATTATCTCACATCGAGGAACCGGCAAATTTTTTTTGAATGAGCAAACAATAAATTAGGAGGCCCAACAATAGTATTCCTACTACTTTCTTCATATTTCATCTAAGTTCAAGTGTAATGTTTGATCTCACATTGAAAAATGAGTATTATTATTCTACTTGAACATATTGTAAATTATAATACAAGATATAATAAAATATTCATACCTTTCTTGATATTATAAGTTGAGATCGAGTATATTATTTGATCTTATGAGTTTAATATTGAAATATATATTTGAAATTTTTTGTTTAAATCTCTATTGGATTCTTATTATATATATATATAATTAAAACTAAATTATATATTATAAATTTAAAAAATATAAATATATAAAAAAAATTCAAATAAATATATTTAATTTTGAAATTTTAATTTTTAAATTTAAATATATGAAACCTAAACCTTAAATATTAACTCTAAAATATTGATTTTTTTTATAAAAAAGTTATCCCACATTGATGAACTAACAAATATTGGTTTGAATAAACAAACTATAAATTGTAAGGCCAAACAATAGTCTTTCAATCTTTTTCGGTCTTTGATTTGAGATCAAGTGTGATATTTTGATATTTAATTTATAATTTATTATATTATTAGTTTAATATTAAATCTAAATATATTTGAAATTTTAAATTTATAAAATTTAACTATTTTAAAATTAAAATTTTAAGGTAAATATATTAAAAAGTTCAAATATACATTTTAAAAATATTAATTTGAATTTTTTCCTTTTAATTTTATTAAATATATTTAAAAATCAAAACCCACATCCAAAATTTTAAATTAAATATATTTAATTTTTTTAAATTAAATGTATTAGTTCATCTTATCAATTTAATGTTAGATATTTTTTGAATTTATCTAATATCAAAGAATCGACATATTCTTGTGCACGAACAATCTATAAATCGTGAGGCTCAATCTTTCAACCTTTCTCAGCATTATGTTGAGATCACATGTAATATTTAATATTTTTTGTTAGGAAAAATGTGCAAATACATCATTAATTTAATATATTTTAAAAATTTTAATCTAATTAAATATATTAAAAAAAATTAAAGATCCACATCTAAAATCTTCATAGATATTTTACTTGATTTTTTAATAATACACACACACACACACACACACACATATATATATATATTGTAATACCCCGAAAATTTTATTATCTAAATTTAATTAGAAATATAAATCTAATATTTAGAATAAGTGTAATATTCAAAACTTTTATGTGTTAAAAGACGATTTTAGGATATAATCATATTCGATCCTAATAACTAATTATCTCGATAAATATAATTCTATTTAATTATTATCCTATTATATATTATTATATTTTAATTCTATCTAAATATATTATTATTTTATTTGAGAAACAATTACATTATATGAGTATATATGTATACTTACGAATTTACTAGCTATATGACATACACATATATTATTGCATAATTGATGAAAATTAGTACAAGAATAAAGTGACAAGTATTATGTTCCTATTTGCATGCCAATTGTATTTATATATAGGCATATGTGTGAACATGATTATATATATATTTATTTATTTGATATATATATATAAATATATATATATATATTTGATATAGATTTACGTGTATGCAAGTAACCAAGTCTAACTAGCTAGCATTTGACTATAAATAGGTTATATTATATTACATATTCACACAACATGAAACTATTAGAAAACTGAAGAAATATGATTTTTTTTATATACTTACACGTAGCTCTATAAAATGATAGGTGTAATATTAATGACTCATATGGTGGATGGTGAATACACGTATAGGTATAGGATTTATATTGCTCACTTTTAGTACATATGGTGTGACATATATATAAGGTTAAAAAAAATAAAGAGATACAAAATTACAAATTAAAACAACTATTTTGCTAAACTTTATCAAGAGTTCGAGTTAAAAAAAAAAGAGATCAGAGAGACGAGCCATCTTAGATTAGTAAAGGTAATTGATGATTTTATTTAGTTTTATAAATTATGAAGGATAACAAATAATATTTCAACTAACCTGTGAGTTATCTAATTATGTGGATAAAGTTATTAAATTAATATAAAGAAATTTGAATTGTTGGCTTTAGAATTATTGTTGCTTGATGATGATTATTTGTAATATATTTAATTGGTATACGTGATTAACCAAATTAATTATAGTTTCATAATAATAAGTAAAATTCTTACGGAGATGAATTCATATTAACTCATACACTTGTCAAGTATTGGAGTAAAGGTGAAGCATGATGAGGATTTTTGCAATTTGTAGGATATATATACATATAAAACAACTTAATTAATGAAGAATAATCTAGAAGAAATGAATGGAAGAGAGACCGTAGCTCTTTATTTATTTACTTGCTCTAATTTTTCCATAAAGATAGTCAAGATATGTATATATAAAAAAAATGACGTGTTTCTTGGATTAAAGGAAGAACAGTTTCAAGGTTAGTTTCTAAATTTATTTAAGTGGCAATCTTTATAAATATTCGGCTATAATTGGATATTTGAAGGAGATGATAACATGGTTTACATATTTTAGTAATACATCTTATTTTAATAAAACTTAGAAAAGAAAATAATGGATCCTAGTATATAGGTTGGATAATATTTGTAGTTTTATTATTGTCTAATTAATACGAATTTACTAAAATTATGTGGACATAAGCTACTGTACATTACTAAATCTTTGTTAGTTTTAGAAAATGTTTGGAAGGAATGAGTGAAAGACCGAATAGATGATTACTTAAAACAAATCATATTCTTGACTACTTTGATTGAGATGACAAAGAGGTATTTTGCCCTATTCGAATTAAACCAGTAGTTAACATGGTAATAGTAATTATTTTTATTAAAATTAAATATATATTACAATCTTATTTATGTTTATATGTTTTATAAGTAGTAGATCTCAATTTGTTATAATCACCGTGTTTAAAATTCAGTAACTGCTAAATAAAAAAAAATAAATAGAAACTTAAACTAAAAAAGAAAAGAGCTTAGGGATTGAGTTTCAATAGGGATCTTTTAGTTGACTAAGCAAAGACTCATTATTGTAGGCTCAGAAGAAGTAGCAGAACCCGTGCTAGACCAACCCAGGATTTGAAAATTTATCTTCTATTCAGGTGGGCTATTATATATTTGCAAATTGTATCTTTCGAGTTATTAAGCTCTGCTTTGCTAAAATTGCATATGTGACTATCTGTGTTAAATATTTACATGCTACTGTATGTTGTCGGAGTCTCATAAACCAGCGCTGTGTCAATGTAAGTAGCTACAGTATGCATGCATTGTTGTCCTGCCCTACTCCTTGTCGGTGAGACTAAAATGAAACACTTATTGATTATACTCATTGGGTATACTATGGCCATACTCAACTTTATGCGCTGGTGATGTAGTTTGGGTTGCGGGCAGTGACGGGTTATACTCTTAAGCGCTTCACGATAAAATGTTTTGGTGAACTTAGGTTGCTTCCATTTTTTTTAAAACCTCCTAAGCTTCACTACCTGCATGAATGCATGAACACAGATAGATTACTTTAACAAAATTATTTGCATAACTTGAATTGTGAAAGCTTGCCCACTGAGTGCATTAGTACTCAGCCTAAATATTTCCAAACATTTTCAGGTTAGTAGGCTGGCGCGTGGACGTGACGATGCTGAGACATGGGCTTTTGTTATTTACATATTTTACCATTGTCTCTTTTTGTTAAGTATTCTGTTGATAATGTTGTTTCTATGCTTGTAATATCCTTTTGTTAAACACTAAGAACTCTGATCTTGGTGTTATGAATAAGTATATGTTATATTATAAAGCATGTTTGGTTGTTCTGAGTCTTCTGTTGAGTTCTCATTGATCAGGTTACCCTCTTTCTTTCCCGCTTCTTAATTCCAACCCCCGTGGCGTCCATTTCCACGATCTTTCGGGATCGGGGCGCTACATATATATATTACCACTTGTCATTTATAATTTTTATTTTGTAGATTTGTGAAATTCTAAACTTGTATATCAATCATCAGGATCACAATATTTGATTTTTGTATAGATGAGTTTATAAAGTTACATGTAATGATATATAACAATCCATTTTAGTTGCTCAGACTCTTGGCATTTTTATTTTTTTTATTATATATTATTATGTACTGCTATTTACATATTAAATTTTTATTTTCCTTACATCCCATATCGGTTTTGTAATGAAAATTGAGATGTAGGTTGTTGTATAAAAGTTCAAATTAATTTTTTAATATTTTCTATATCCCACATCGGTTGTTGACAAATTGGAATGTGAGTTGTATAAAAGAGTGGGTAATCTTGAATTGAAATTTAAATCTCAAATTACTTTTGTAACTTTTTTCGATTTTTTCTATATCCCACATTGACTGTAGGTTGAATAATTGGGATATAAGTTGTATAAAATAGTGAAAAATCTCAAAATTTTTATTTAGTCATATTTTGAACCAAAAAATTTAAATAAAAAATTATACAAATTGATGGGTGGCTAATTGGTTGATTAATTGTCGATTTGCCATCGAGATTTCCTGGGTGATGAGGATTTGACCTCCCCGATTTTACATCTGACTTCGGTATTTCTAGCCAAGCTGATTTCTACAACTCTAAAAATATACACAAATAATTTATAATTCAGTCGATCTAATTCATACATTTTACATACTAAATTCAAGATTGAATATAATTTTATTATTTTCATAAATATTTTTAATAACATTCACTCCCTCCTGTGCATCGCACAGGTGATATACTAGTTAATTAAAAAGTAATTTATTCTAATTAAATATTTTTACCCTTATAATTATACTCGTCTAAAGACCCTAAACAAAATAAAATAAATTCTCATCACATAGCCCAAACTCTCTCACAACTTCCTCCATATTCCTTCTTTTTTCTCAATCATTACTCCACTTATTAAAATTACAATTACACCAAAATAAATGCACACCAGATTATCTATTGCATTTCCCGCTATATTTATTGTTTCAAGCCTTTGATTAAAAAAAAAGATATATTTTTAATTTTTAATTTATTATGATTTTATTTTATTTAAATTTTTTATTTAGGGTTCAGTATATATTAATTAAAAAAAATCTAATTATGCAACACCAAGTGAAACATGAATGACAACATATGATCTGCTCCAAAATAAATGGGGCTCTATTTATTTCTTGGTACCAACTTCTTCTTTGCGCCAAACAAGAATAATGATTTTTTTAAGAAATTAAACTTCTTATTTACTTGATCTCTCCTTTTTTTTATTAATTTACAAGTTTCACTCTTACTCTCTAATTTGCTTTTTTATGAAAGAGAATGATATATTATCTTCTTATTCTTGGGGCCTTTTGGCTCATCGTGGATCAATGAATGTTTAGGTGTATTATAATATAAGAATATATAATCAGTATATAATTTGAATATTTTTTTCCATTCAATTAATATACATAAATGATATTAAATATACATAAGCCACAACTTTCAATAATTTGAAACTCTAAGAAGTTCTGAAGAAAAAAAAAAAAAAGAAAAATTCTAGTAAATTGAAAAGCTATGAACATATGAATAAAGTTGGCTGCTATAAAAAAATTATGGGCCCTCCATGATGATTCAGAATAATGAATCGTTCATCAAAAGTGGGGATTGTGTCTTTTATTTTATTTTTTTTGTTCTTGAAAAAAGAGGGCTATAGAAGTTATGAATTTTTATTAATTTTTAAATTAGAGTTATAGGGATAAAATAGTACATTCAAGTAATATTTTAATTATTTTTAAATATAGAGGATGTGGAGAGTAATATGAGGGCTATACATATATAGAATTACCCATAATAATATTGTTGACAAAAAAATAAGGATCACTTATGATGTAATTAGGGGTGGGAAAATATACCGAAATACCGCACTTATCGTAGCGAAAAAATATCGAAAATATCGATTTTCGGTATATCGAGATTTTCGGTACGGTAACGGTATAAACTTTTAAAATTACAGTATACTGCTGTATACCGAGATTTCGGTATATTGTGGAGTTTCGATATTTTGATATATACCGGATATCGGTATATAGTGAAACTCCACGGTATACCGGTATGCAAATGGTATATTGATGTCTCGGTACGGTACGGTATGGTATATCGATATACCGATATATACTGTCTTTTTAAAAAAAATCACATCTATAATTCAATGTGGTAATTATAATATTGTAACATATATTTAAAATTTAGATTTATAAATGTGAGAAAGAAAAAAAAAGAAATACAATACAATAAAATAATATTTAGTAAGTTTTTTTATAAAAGTTTAGCAAAAATACAATATTTGAAAATTAATAAATATATATGAGATATACGTAAATTATGAGATATAAGAAAAACACTTCGCTATTTATATATTGATTTTTGAATATGACTCATATTGAAAAATAATAAACTAATATGAATGAACTACTTAACTAATGTGGATTACAATTATGAGTAAAATAATTAATAAGGAATATAAAATAAAATAAAATACAAGAAAATAAGAAATATTTAATCATATAATTATTTTTTTAATTCATTTGATTCTACAATATTGTAACATTTATTTAAAATTTGGATTCATAATTATAACTCAAATATTTAATCAAATATATCAAAGATTCAAAATGAGAAAGAATAATACAGTGCAATAATATAACATTTAACAATTTTATCATACAATTTTTTTTAATATTTATATATTGACTTTTGAACATGACTAATGAAAAATAATAAACTAATATAAGGAATTATATAATTATCTAACAAGATTACAATTATGAGTATAATTAAAAATAAAATGAATAAATAGAAAATGAATATACGAATATGAACATGACTAATGTATTGTAATACCCCGAAAATTTTATTATCTAAATTTAATTAGGAATATATATATATATATATATATATATATATATATATATCTAATAGTTAGAATAAGTGTAATATCCAATCTTCTTGGTATTAAAAAATATATAAATAGCATATGCTAGCCATAAGGATAATCTAGGAAAGAAAATGGAATTTCTAGGTCACATTTTTAGGTGATGTGTGCTCATTGAGTATATTAGAAATACCCTTAGAACATTTTTGTATTTAATTTAGAACCCTAGATATGCACTTAATTTGATTAAATTGAATTTATCTACTAAGTGTACTAGATTTATTGTGACAAATATATATAAATATATATATATATATATATTATTACGTGTATATATAAGTATATGTATAATAGTAATTTATACATATACAAATATAGTCTACATAATAGTAAATATTAGTAATGAATAATTAAAAAAAAAAAAAGATATCCAATTTCCCTAAGCTACGTGTCATTAGTTTGAATAGGTAAAGTGGTGTCAACATTTGGGTTAAAGGTTGATGAGTCATGTTCCAATTAATCATCATATACATATAATAAATTAATAAGATCAAGTGGGTGCCTTAGTAGAGTGACGCCATATATATAGCCTATTTATTCACATCTATATTTTTACATAGCAATAACAAAGAAACTGTTGAGCTTGTTGAATTAAAGGAGGAATATTTCAAGGTTAGTTTCTAATTTTATATTTAACGCAATTCTCATAAATTTTTCGGTAATAATTGGGGTTTGAAGAAAATGGTAATATAGTTAGTGTCAGAATCGCAAAATTTCAATTTTTATATATATACCCAAGAGATCATAAATCTAAAATAAATAAATAATATTTAATATCTATTGATTTCTTACTTTCAGATAAAAGAATACTAGAACTAAAGTGAATCTTATTCCATTCATGTTAATTTATGAATTACGGAAAAAAAAAATAATAAAGGAAAAAATTAGGAAAACTTTCCAAGAAGTGATTTAAGTATATGTGTACATGTAGAAATATGTGTGAAATTACAAAGTAGTCTTAGATTAGAATTAGTAATCAAAGTATAAATTGTGATTAATTCATTTTTAGGGCAGAAGGTTATACTATTTGTATAAAGTTATTAATAACAATACAAAATATCAATTAAAGGTGCATAAATAATCTAACTTGTTAGTTTACGATTTATTCATTAATAAAAATTATTGTTTTATAATATTAGATGAAAATCAAAATAGTAAATTTATATATGTTGCACATGAATTATGTAATGGCACTAGGCTAGAGATATAGTATAGTGTTTTGAGGGTGGTCAAATTGTAAGTAATAAAATACAAAATTTCAGTGGAAACTTAAATTATAAGGGAATTTAAGTGTGAAGTTTTAGATATTTTTAGTTAAACTAAGCCAAGATTGATTATTGTAGACTTAGAAGAGCTAGCAGAACCTGAGCAGAACCAACCCAGAATTTGAGAGCTTATCTATTACCCAGGTGGGCTATTATATCTTTGCAAATTGTATCTTTCGAGTTATTAAGTTCTGCTTTGTTAAAATTGCATATGTGACTATCTGTGTTAAATATTTACGTGCTACTGTATGTTGTCAGAGTCTCATATACCAGCGCTGTGTCAATGTGAGTAGCTACAGTATGCATGCATTATTTGTCATGCCCTACTCCTTATCGGTGAGACTAAAATGAAACACATATGGGTTACACCCATTGGGTATACTTGGCCATACTCAACTTTACGCGTGGTGATGTAGTACGGGTTGCGGGCAGTGACTGGTTACACTCTTAAGCGCTTCACGATAAAATATTTTGGTGAACTTAGGTTGCTTTAAATTTTGAAACCTCCTAAGCTTCACTACCTACATGAACACAAATAGATTACTTTAACAAAATGATTTGCATAACTTGAATTGTAAAAATTTACCCACTAGTGCACTAGTACTCAGCCCAAATATTTTCAAATATTTTTCAGGTCAGTAGGCTGGCGCGTGGAGGTGACGATGCTGAGAAATGGGCTTTTGTTGTTTATGTATTTTCTCATTGTCTCTTTTTGTTAAATATTCTGTTGATAATGAGATCTCCGCGCTTGAAATATACTTTTGTTAAACACTAAGAGCTCTGATCTTGGTGTTATGATTATGTATATATATTTAAACATCATGTTTGATTATTCTGAGTCTTCTATTAAGATTTTATTAATCAGGTTACCCCTTTTCTTTCCCGCTTCTTAATTTCAACCCCCGTGGCGTCCATTTCCACAGTCTTTCGAGACCGGGGCGCTACATGTATGTATATATGAATGATAAATAATTTGTATATATGTTTGTAATGATGATGAAAATATAAAAACTCAAGTATTTAATCAAATATATATAAATTAGAAATTGAAATACAAAGCAATAATATAAGATGTTCCATTGAAAAGTTGAATCAAAATTTATTAATCTAAAATTAAGCTAAGCTTAGATAAATGACACTTTCCGTTGAAAAGTTAAATGTTAATCTTGATTATATTCGATTCTTCTATATTATAATATACAAATATTAAGTATATCTAAAAATTACCAAGATCTATGTATATGAATGATGAAATAAAACTTTATTTGTCCATTAGTCAGTTATTCACTTTATTGCATAAAAAATTATAAACTATATAAAATTATATTTTTATATATATCTAAAAAATTAATCATCATGTAATACTAATAATTAAATCTTTAGTAAATAAATTTAATACAAATTAGTGAATATTTAATTTAATAAATCATAATCAAGAATTGCATATATAAAAAAATCTCATTATATAAATTTTATCTAAAGTGAATAACTCTCACCATCAAGACTATATTTGATTCGTCTATACTATAATATATAAATATTAAGTATATCTGAAAATTACCGAGATCTATGTATATGAATGATGAAATAAAAAATATTTGATATTTTTTATAATATAAAATAAAGTATACTAATAATTTTATTAATTTCTTATATTTTTGTTGCAGATGCAGCTATGAATCAAGAACGTTCTCAAACTATTTCTCCAAACTCCATTTAGTCTTTGGTGTTTTTTGAAAAGTGAGATTATCAATGTGTATGTGAATTTATTTCAACTATAATATTTTGAAAATTATAATTTAATTAATTTTTAATTTTGCAGGTTTCTTGTGATGTTGAAATTTTCAAGTTTCTACTCAACATCAAGTTGCTATGTTATTTCATTTAATAATATTATATTTGAATTTTGGTTGATAAGAAACGGACTATTAAACTTGTTTGGTGTTGGTATTTTGATTGTTGAGACATGGATTTTTATGTTGTTATTTGTAGAATTTGGATCGATAAAATTTTGATATTTTTGATATACCGTGAAAGTTCGGTATACCTTGGAAGTTCGGTAAATTCGGTATACCGTATAATATTGGTACAGTACGGTATACCGAAAATATCAGTACGATATCAATATCTGTTACGGTGTATACCAAAACTTCGGTATACCGAAAGTTTCGGTACATGAACGGTATGGAATTTTTTGATATCAAAATTTCGGTACGATATACGGTACGATGTGAAATTTTCAGTATGCCGTATCGACCCACCCCTAGATCTAATAAATTTTAAAAACTTTAAGGGCCGTTGGTTGACTTAGAATCTGGCGCATGAAGATAATCTGACTCCTCATTTTTAAATTCATCTATGTTGGTCCCGGGCGAGTCGATATCAGTTTAGAGGGGGGTGAATAAACTAATTAAAACTTTTGCTTCAATTGCGGAATAATAAGGGCCCTTGACTCGCTTAGAAACTTATCTATGCACAGTTAGAGTAAGTACTTTGTACAGCTTGAGTGCAGATTGTGTGAGCTTGTGTACAGTTCACAAATATGCAAGTAATCAAAATAGTACAACACACAAATGATTTATAGAGGTTCGAAGTCTCAAACTCCTACGTCCTCTCTTCCTTCCACAGAAGGGCAACTTCACTATATAACTTGAGTTTCTTTACAAATTACACAATGAAGGACAGTTGGCTGAACCTGGTAACTGCTCGCTACCTCAGCGGGTCGACGGCGGCTCACACTTGAAGTCCCTAACTGCTCGCTAGAAAGGTAGGTGCTATTGACATTTTTACAAGGTTTTAGATCTCTTTCGATCTTCAAGAGGTTAGTCTTGAATAGGGGGTATCAACTGATGTGCTCCTTCAATTGAGCTGAGTAGTTAATCGTTGTATTGCTGAAACTGAGAAGGTTGCCCTGGCTGGTTTATCAACATCTGGTTGAATGTTTTGACTCTTTGAATTCTTCTTATTAGTTGGACTCTTGCAGTTTTTAGCAAATGCTGAACTTGAGCTAGGAGGTAGAAAGAAAGCTCTGCTTGAATGAAGGCTTCAAGAATAAGTATTGTGAAAAGTCTGGGAGGCAAGGGTTGTTTTAAAACTTTGATTCACTCGTCTTTTATAGAGGAGTGATTTTATGACCGTTGAGTTCCATTGATCGATGGCTCTGTTGGTTCATCAATGGCAGATGGTCTTTATTGATCGCTGGAGCTTTTGAAGTAGCCGTTTCTTTGCCAATCGATCTTCATTGGATATTTAATTCCAGAATCTCCATTGAAGCATTTATTCCAAGACTCGCCGGTTGAGCAATAACTTCCAGGGTTCTCTGGCTAGCAGTTCTGAGCTTTGGTTTTAGCAGTTTTGAGTTCCAGTTGGTAGTTCTGAACTTGTTTATTTAGTTCGTCTATGACTCCAGCTGGCAGTTCTGAGCTTGTCAGCTCAGTTTAGCTATTGCTCCAGTTGACAGTTCTGAGCTTGTCAGCTCAGTTTGATTATTGCTCCTTTTGGCAGTTCTGAGCTTGTCAGCTCAGTTCGACTATTGCTCCAGTTTGCAGTTCTGAGCTTCTTCCTCCAGTTCGGTTATTGCTCCAGTTGGCAGTTCTGAACTTGTATGTTTAGTTTGGCTAAACATTCTCAAGTTCTCTTGTCAGCCTGACTGATCATAGACTTGCTGACTTCAGTTCTGGCCTTTAGCTGATTTGTCTGTTCACTTTAGTTTGGCCATCAGTTGGATACTTCCAGTCTTTCAGCTTAAACTGATCTCGTATCAGTTCCTTCAGTCTAGTCGATTCTTTTCTTCCTCAGCTTAGCTGACTTAGCTGTCAGTTTGTTTCAACTGGTTCGACTCTTCGAATCCACAGCTGAATTGAGTTCTGACTGGTTGGCGTATCCTTATAGCTGGTAGACCGTACTTCTAGTTTGGTTGACTTCAGCTTCAATTGAGTTCCTCTTTGATGCTCTGGATTGGTCAGCTCAGATCTACATCTTAAATTTTAGTTAGTTTTTCATAAATAGTTTTGACATCTCATCAAAACCTTTTCTAGAGGTTCCTTGATAGTTTTTCCTAACAATCTATTTAGTTCAATTTTAATAGACTTTGGGAAAGTAATTAGATTCTTCAAAATAAAGAAAAATGTGTAACTTTCTTGGATTATGATGGCCTATTTCAGGTAGGTATTCTGATTATTTGACTCTAAAAATCTTGTGTATGGCAATTTCATTTTTCGATTTCAGCATCAATTATATTTTATTTTATATATATTATTAAAATTTGGATTCATATTATTTTTCTCAACAAAAATAATGAAAAAAGTAATTTTGAATTTTTTTGGATTTTCATTATTTTATTTTTTTATGGATTATTATTAAATTGGGATTGACAATTTTCAACTTGAAAAATGAAAAATAAAAAAAAATTGAAATATTTGAAAAATATATATATTTTTTGTCGATGAGATTCCAACTAAAATTTGATTATTAAGTCAACTATTTTTTAGAATTGATTGTAGGGAAATGGTATATATATATATATATATATATATATATATATATATATTTGTACGTAGAATTATAAATTATAATGTTCATATCTTAAAAATTATTGGTGATAAGAAATATTTTAAGTATTTCGTTTCAACTTATTTAATTTGAATCAAATACTAAAATAAAAATTCTGACAATTTCTTTGTGACATTCCAATCACAGAATAAAAAATCTCTTAATATTCATTTTTATCAAAATCACATTTCTAAGAATTATATTCCCCATTAATTTTACTTTCCTACCCGCCAAACGAGTCATAAATCCAATTCAATCAAATAAGAAAAGTTCCTGAAAAAATTCAAATAAGAAAATACTTATTAAAACAGGTACGAAGATGATGTGTTGCTATTTATTAGGTAATGGCGTCTTGATTTATGATGATGGAAGTTGAATATAAGTTAAAAAATAGTCCTATGCTACTCAAGTATCTCACCAATTACGCAAAGAAATTTCTTACAACCAAGTAATTGTATGAGACCAAATTACTTAAATAAACAAATAAAGTTCGTGCTTCATTACGTGTACATGCATATTGTTAGTTAGGACAACGAACACGAGAAATGTCTGTTCGACCTACTCTGCCTCTTCTCTACTCTCATAACAATAAAAGGAAATTATTTTGTGGTGTATGTATAGAATAGAACGGATACTATAAATGAAATATCCATATTTTTTTACAGTCAACATATATTCTCATAATAATATTTTGAGCAACATTAAATTCTCATTACTATTGACGCTTTGTTAGAGATTTTTGAATTCCAATAGTCAAATACCACCCCTTTTTGTTGAAGGGGCCTCAAACTCAGGGCCATGGAAAATAGAAAAGAAGCCTACACTTCCCTCTAACAAGGTATTTTAAAAGAACTTGATGAATCTTGATTGACCGAATAAAGTAAGGAAAATTATATTGTTTCTTGATACTTTTTATTTATTTATGACTTTTATGCACTTATTTACCTGTTCCAATTCTAGAATTTTTGTTAGGTTTTTTTAATTACTTGATACTCTGTTTCACCCTCGACAGAAAAATGATTGGTATTTGTTTTTGGTTTGATATGTGCAGATTGGATTTTTGACGTATGACTCTGCTTGTTTTGTGAGTTTTGATAGTGAAAACAGAGTTGAGATTCTAGTTTTAGTTTGAAAGGTTAAAGGTTGATAGAGGTGGTTGGATTTTGGTGATGAGCAATGATAAAAATGTTAAGAAGATGCTATATTGCAATTATTTTCAAACCCTATATTTTAGGGTTGTGCATGTGAGATTATGAGTTCCCAGAAGTTGAAACCTTTGAATAATGTGAATAATTCACTTAACATCCTTGAAAGAATAGAATCAAGAAATATGTGGCCCTAACTAGGCAAATTTTTTGTTGATGTTTGTGTTAAACAAAATTTGGATTTGTGAAGATGTATTTGCCTCAAGAGAAGAGCATTATGCCATCGAGGCTTTTTTCTTGCCTGATAGCGTTTTCGATCTTTCTTTTGATTTCTTCGACATTGTCTCTCCTGCAGTTTGATCCCAATTCATTCATTCCTACATCATTTCTTGAGTTAATTCTGGTGAATAACACATATCTTAACCCGATAAGTCCTGGACCAACCAAAACCCCTTCTTTCCCTTACAATGAACCGATTCTTGAGGTTGCTACTCAAGGTTGGAATGCCACAAATACTAATACTAGGAGCACGACGAAACAATGTGATAGAGATAATGCTCTTCTTAGGGTGTACATGTATGATTTGGCACCTGAGTTTCACTTTGGTTTGCTAGGGTGGAAGGGGAAGAATGCAAATGAAACATGGCCTAGTTTACGCGATGCAAAGAGAATACCATCATACCCAGGGGGGCTAAATTTGCAGCACAGTACAGAGTATTGGCTCACTCTTGATCTTCTTGCATCAAATAGTGGGAATGTAGTTAGGCCGTGTAGTGTTTACAGGGTGCAGAATTCGAGCGAAGCAGACGTGATATTTGTACCCTTTTTCTCATCTTTGAGTTATAACAAACGGTCAAAGCGTCGTGAGAGGCGTGATGATAGGGTGCTGCAGGAAAAATTGGTGGATTTTTTGCAAGGTAGGGAGGAGTGGAAGGTTTCGGGTGGGAGGGATCATTTGGTTGTGGCTCACCACCCTAACAGCATGTTGTTTGCTCGGAAAAAGCTCGGTACGAGCATGTTTGTGCTTTCGGACTTTGGCAGATACCCTCACAATATAGCTAACATCGCCAAGGATGTGGTTGCTCCTTACAAGCATATGGTGAAGACCATTCCACCTGCTGCATCTGCTTCCTTCAATCAACGAACCACGCTGCTGTATTTCCAAGGAGCAATATATCGGAAAGATGTGAGTAGAGTTAGTGTTATGCACATTTATATACATGCATGAATTATATGATTAATGTTAATGGCTGTGTGGTTTTTGTAGGGTGGAGTAATCCGTCAAGAACTATACTATCTTCTTAAGAAAGAGAAAGATGTTCATTTTTCTTTTGGAAGTGTGCAAAGAAATGGGGTGAAGGAGGCTGGCAAAGGGATGGCCTTATCCAAATATTGTCTGAATATTGCTGGAGACACTCCTTCGTCCAATCGTCTCTTCGATGCAATTACCACTCACTGTGTTCCTGTAATAATCAGTGATGAGATCGAGCTTCCATTTGAAGATGTCCTCGACTACTCAGAATTCTGCGTATTTGTTCTTGCAGCGGATGCTGTGAAGAAGGGCTACCTTCTGAATCTTCTCAGAGGCATCAAACAAGAGAAATGGACCAAAATGTGGGAGAGGTTGAAGGAAATCAGCCTTCACTATGAATACCAATATCCATCTCAACCGAATGATGCCGTGGACATGATATGGCAGACGGTCTCACGCAAGAGAACCCCTACGAAGCTCAATGTTCACCGCAGAAATAGATACAGCAGATCACAATATTGATGAGAGGTTAATTAGCTAGGCTGTATATATACAACTTCCTTAGAAATAGAATACACTAGTCTATGATGCCATGCTTATTTTCAAATGTCATTTTGGAGAAACGCACTGAATTAATATATATGATACAGCCTGATTCAGATGTTTCATGAATTCTCAAACTGTTGGGATATACATTAAATTAAGATGAACAAACCATTGAAATCTATGGAAACTAAAGTTTTTTCAACTATGGTTAGAGAGAGCCTAGCTAAACTATACTTTGTAGCCGCATTTTGAGCTCGATCATTAATTATAGGCAAAACAAATAAAACAATCAAAACAAAACAAACCTATACTTGAAACAAATTAAGATTGTAGCAACAGCAACAGCAAGAGCAGTTGATGCATCAGCATTTGTTGTGAATAGGGTCTGCTCCTCTACGAACCCTTCTCTTTTGTGATTCGTTTGGATCAAACATCGTTGCAGGAGAAGGTGCAATATTCAGTGGCATGCTCATAGCTTCAGCATTCAAAATCGTCCCCCTTCTTACAGCAACATCTATGCTTCTCAGCCCCGAAACACTATCCAGTTCAAAGCAACAAAACCCGAAGCAAAACACTGCAACTACGATGATTCTGCAGATTAAGCAGCCCATTTTCTTGGCAGTGAAGGTGTTGAGACAATCGATGATTTAAGAATAGATAGATAAATGCTCTGTTTGAAACTATATATGGCTATTATATGTGTGTTGTTAGATCTGTTGGGACTAAAGCAATAAAGCAGAAAAAGGGCCCAAACACATGAAGACAAGAAGTTGGATTCACCCCAATCATAAGCCTGTCATAGAAGCAAATTAATATAAGGCTGTTTTACAAGACTCTGACATGTTTGAATAAAAAGTTAGTTGGAAGCCAAGAATCTTTGTGTTTGTTCCCTTCAATCTCAAATCCTATTCCTTCCTCTTTTAGACCAATCCCTTCTGTCTCAATCAATTTCCCATGTCATCCCATTACTTATTTAGCTAGTTAGTTCTGTATTTTTAAGAAATTTATCGTGTTTGTTGATCGTTTTGCACTTACACTCTAAACTCCCGTTTACAGTTCTGCAATGGTCTACACTGTGGGTCACGGTGCCTAAGCAAAACTATTGCTATTTTAACCTCAAAAATAATTCAATTGATTCTCTACACAACAAAGCTTTACTTGTTAGATGATCATAATAAAATTTTCTTGTAAATAGAAATTCTAAATTAGTTGTCTTATATATGTGGGCCATAACAAGCTAAGTAGTGGAATATTATATTGTCGAAAGAAAAACAAGGATAATGAGTGGATCAGTAGAATGGGTGAAAGAATTGAGAGAGAAGCCATCCAAAGTGAAGATTTGTACGGTGACAAGAAAGGGGAGAATAAAGTGGGAAATAAATAGGTTTGGATAAACTAAAAATACCAAATTGCATTTTGCTTTATTGTTTCTTATTTTTGTTCACTTTAGAATTCCAAGCTCTTCTCTCTATGCACCAAAAATCACACTCTTGGTTTCTTGTGCTTAATGGCTATCCCTTTATGCTTTTCTTTTGCTTCTTCTTTACCTAGCATCACCAGTTTTAATTTAAACCCTCCATTCAAATTTCTTACACCACCTTCGCATACAACTCTCTCTCTCTCTCTCTCCTGGTTGGCTATAATTTAACCACATTATATTAAATAACCATATCCCACGTACAATATTTTATAGTCCAAATTCCAAAAACAATTAATGAGAATCAGTTTAAGGCGGTGGAATTAATACTATAATTATCTCGTGACCTTTTCTTTTGAACTTGAATTATCTGATGGTTTTGACAATGTGTTGATATATTGAATAGTTTGGTCTGATCTGCTAGAAGAAATGAATAAATAATAGTTTGATCTGATGCCGATTTCAATTTTGAGTGTATAACATAATGTAGAGGCTAATTATTTATTTATTATTTAAGAAGAATTTAGAGGCTAAAGTTTATTTATTTATAAAATCATAATAAAGTGTATTAAATAGGGAGTAAGTAGGAAGCCCAAGGTCAAGAGGAGGAGGGCTTTTATGTTTAGGCCCATTAGCGCGTGTTACAGGGCTCATTAGCCCGTCTTGAGCATCAGCCTTAATAGGACCCAAAATGCAACCACCACAAAAATAAAATAAAAATAGAAAGTAATACGAATAGCAAATAGATAAAAATAAGTAAAATAAATCAACAATAATAAAATTCTCGAATAGAAATATAAGTTTAAAAACTATAATTGATACAAGATGAATTTTATGACCATATTGCAACCTCCATTTAGTAATAAATCTCTTTCCCGAAAATATATTTAATGTATTTGAAAAGACAAAATTGACTTGCAAATTTCCTGCTACCATCTTATTACTCATCTAAAACAAAATATTACTACAAGCATGTTCCTTCCCATTTGCAATTATATGAGTGAGCTATGGCAAATCTCAATCACTCGTTTTCAATTTAAAAAAAGTGATAATTTAATGAATGTTAAGAGTATATAAAGGAAAAGACTTTAATGCACCTAACAATGAAATTGTACTTTAATTTTAAAATTTTTAAATGGACACAAAATAGGAAAGAGAAAACTTTTTTATATTACAGAGGGGTTAAGAGTTGAATAGTTAATATGAGACGCACTCATTTGCGATCCCCCAACAATAAATTGTAATTAATAGAGACGTTAAATCGGAGTAATTATTAGTTAGTTAATTGTGGTTTCCCATTAATTTATAACTTCTTATTTTAGTGGAGTGAAGGATGAATGGTGGTGAGTTCATCATTGGTAGGAAAAATTGGTCCGTCACAAACGCTAATAATTAATTAGCCAACTAGGTCTGCTAAATTATTTCTGTCACCCCAAATATAGTTTCATTTTTCTCTCATATATATATATATATATAATGTATTTTAAAAAAGAAATCTACACACAATTTTTCTCCTATACCTTCATTTGAATTAATCAAAATTAAAATAAAATAATTTAAACTAACAGTAAGAATTGAAGCTGGAGGGAGCATATAATTGCTACAACCTTAATCAACAAGGAAATTTGATTATAATTTGGGGACATACAAAAAGGGAATAAAGTATCCAATTAAACTATCTTCATGGATGGATATATAGAATAATTACTAAGCTACAATTTTAGGTCATAGTTCTTTCTGTTAAAAATAAAATAAAATATCACAATTTGAATCCCATCAACACTTTTAGGTTGATATATATAAAATATAAAAACTAAATAAAGTTATACATTGTTGTCTTTTATTTTTATTCATAAGAATATATCCATGCATACATTTATAAAAGGACGAACCTGTGGTAAGATTTAGACATGTATAGATCAACAAAGCTATATCCTAGGTGTTTATGAATACATTTACGTACTTATCTCATATTACTCCATATGATAGACAAAACGCAAAAATATGTAAATTACAGATTCATTTTGTTCTATTTTTCCTAATGCAAATTAACTAGACTTGAAATTCATATATATAATGTTTTTTTAATGAAGTCTCTATACAATGGTTTTTAAAAATCATATATACACACACAGCAATTTATAAAAACTCTGTTCGAATTTATTTTTTAATTAAAGGTATGTAGGAACATATACTAATTATTTCGATCATGCATATTTGAACTGGATGCGAAGCCGTGATAGATTTTCTTCAATTTCCCAGGTTTGGAAATTATTGTTAGTCATTGTAACGTGTAAGGAACTCATAGTCCCTCTCCTTCAATTTCAGTTGCTTTAGCTATATATAGCTAGAGTTTATCGATGTTCGTTCGTCTCCTCATCATATACGAGTATATATCTTGATCATTAATCATTTTAATTATTTATTTTTTTAAATAAAAAAAAGTGTAAACTTTAATTATTCTCCAATTATATATATATATATGTGTGTGTGTGTGTGTGTGTATGTTTCATAAATCGATCAGGCCAAAAAAAAATTATTAACCAGTAAATCCATCGATTCCGCCCAAATTACCCGAAAACCGAGAAGATAAACTGATCTCTAAATCAGTATTATAATTATGAAGGGTTCACGTGTGAAATTTAAATTACGGTTTATTGCCTTGTACAGAGCAATCCAATAATTAGTGTATTTTTATAATACTGTATATTTAGTAAACTTTTTCTCCATTGCTGAAAATCACTGTTTCATTGTAAATAAATATTTAATGAAAAAAAAAGAGGGGATTAATTGTGGCACCATCACAGTGAGGATTGGATGAGCGTGGATTGAAGAGATAGAAAAGCAACCCCCAAAGTGTTGCACGCTGCGCAGAGACTAACAAATAGAATTGTCAGTGTCACTCATTTGTTTCTGAATCCTTATGAAGGATCATCAACCGTCAAACTTTAATTTTCTCTTTGTAGAATTAATTTTCTCCTTTTAGAATTACACAAGAAGTTTTTTTTTTAAACAACTGTAATTTAATTTAGTGGTATATATACATGGCTTATGCTTGTATAGGTAAATGACGGGTTCCATCATCAATTACCCTCGCATTGAAAATATTCTTCATGCATTGGTGGGTGGGTGGGTGGGTGGGTTGGGGGGGCATATATATCATTAACTTAATTAATTAATAACTTCCATTAATATTATATTATAAAGAGGGAGAAAATGGGACTTAATCACAATTTTTCTTGTTCAAAAATCACCCAGCACTAGTCCGTGTCAATTGGCATCATCCTGTCTCCAATTTATCGAATTTATACTTTTTTTTTAACGTCTCGAATTAATAGAGGCTCCGCTTTCCCAAACAAATATTTAATTTTCTTAGCAATACAATAAATCAGCATAATTCTCAACCATACATTTCGAGCTAATAATATGGATTAAAGAATTTCATCCATTTCCAATTAGATGCATATATGAGAACATATAAAGCATTGAATTTAGGGACTTGTTGAAAGTACACTACGGACTGATCAAAAAAGTAGATGAAAGTATACTATTGACTGTTGATCGACATGGAGCACTGATTAAATTAAATCAATAACGCTACCATATATGCATCTTAACTGGATATATAGATATTATACAGTATTTTGTTAACTTTTATTCTACCTCATATACTTTAATTTTCATTATCTGCATTAAGAATTAAGAGCTATTTTCATTAAAAATCACACTCTTTTGACCATTTTCGAAATTACAAGATATTTGAATCAAAAGTGAAAATGAATAGTCTATCAATAAAAAGAAAATATGATAAGTAAATTATAATTTATAAACAATATATAAGAAAAAAATACTTTGAGATTTGAATTCGAAGTAAGATGATTGACGAATGTTTATATATTAAATTTTGAACGTGAGTAATGAAAACAGAGTAAACTTACATGAGTATTGAACTAAATCAGAAATTAAGTAACATGCATTATTACAATTTACATAAAAAGTGAAAATAAATAATCGATAAAAATAACAAAAGGAAATGAGATATCGAGTTGTGTATCAAACTTTTTATCGAGCTTTTATCAAACTTTTTTACTGAGCTTTGTATCGAACTTGAACTCGTCATTATTGAGACATGCGAGCTTAAATCGAACTCAATCACAAATATTATTAGTCAAGCCAAACTCGAATTTGAAGGTTTTAAACTTGTTTACAAGAAACAAATGTTATTTGCACTAACATGATTACAATTTAAAAGAAATAAAATAAAAAATAAATAGAAAATAATTACTTAATGAAAAATTAAAGGAAGAGGAAAGAAAACTGGAAACACAAATTGACGATTGAATCGATCATAACCCCAAATCAAATTCAAAACCTTCTTTTAGTTCTCCTCCCCGCACTGCCTAATACTAAATAATGTTAAAATATTTTCTGCAGAAAGCTGAAGATAGTTAAAATGTCATCTTATAGTGCTGAAACACCTTTAGTCTCAAAAATATACAATTTTGATCCAAGATATATTTTCGACATTTTTGGTCCCACAATTTATATTTCCACACTTTTGGTCTAAAAAACTAACGGACTACATCCGTTAAGTATATTTTGGAGTCAAAACAGTTCCTATTATGGATAGCAATTTCGAATACATTCCCTCAATTTTTCACTCTTAATTAGACGGTGCAACCAAAATTAAGAAAATAGGTAATGTTTTGGCTCAAAAATAGGTATTTAACGGATGTTAAGTATAATCCATTAGTTTTTGGAACCAAAAGTGTTAAAATATAAAATGTAGGATCAAAAATATCGAAAAAAATAACTTGGTACCAAAATTATACATTTTAAAATTAAAAATATTTGAACTCGGTTCTTACGAGACCAAAATTGTAGTTTACTCTAATTATATATATAATCTGCCATCCATAAATAAACTTTAGATCTATAATCAGAATCCTTGTGCATATATATTATCAAACATTAATTAATACATAATTAGATATAAATATAGATAAGGATGGTTGTGTATATGTATATGTATATGTATTTATTTGTGTACATGCAGAACGTTTAAATCCGTGCGACGGCGCACGATCTTCTACGCAGTAAATCATCATAATTATATTCACACGGTTTGTTTACCTTTTCACCGTGCCCTCGAGTCTCCTTCTCTTCCATATATATTCACCACCACCCCCATTCTCCTATCGCCATTTTGATTCATTATTACAACTCCGTACTTCGATAAACCAGAAACACACACACACATACACGCACTACCCACTTCATTCTTCAAGGATATATGGAAATTACCCAGTCTCTCAACATGGGCTGGTCAAATTACAACCAACCATTTCCCAAAGAAGAATACGACGATGTTTTCTCATTCCCATTTCATCTTCCACCGCTTGATTTAAGGTGATCATATCATGCTTTAGTTTAAATTTCAATAGTAGATCAAATTCTCACGTACGTAGTTTTCTATCTTTTTTTTGTTACTTGTGTGTGTGTGTGTATTTGTTGACGGGGTGAAATCAGTGGGATTCTTGGTCTTACTGGCTGTGAATTTGGGATCCAAGAAACTGCTGTCGGCGCCGGCGTTCCTTTCTCGTCGGACATGTGTCTAAATGACCCCTTTTATCCCCATCCTTTTCTTCCACAGAATCAAACCCTAGTTCCAGGTAAACGCAACACTATCTGATTGTCATTTCCGCAAATCTCATGCATACACAATCATTTGCAGAAATCTCCCAGTTTTCAATTGCAGTCTCAACTCCTTGTATTATTTGTCGTAGATATTTTCTTTTGTGATTCTGGGTTGGATGAATTGGGGAGAGGATCGCAGATTCTATCAGAACCGCAGCCGCAACTGCAACTGCAGAAGCAGCAGGTGCTTTTATTGGATTTCAAGAACAATGAGGGGATGATGAATGATCATGAGAAATCCCCAGGAAAAGAGGAATTAATCAAGAAAGGAGTTAAGAGATCGTGCGAAGACGACAACATAAAAAATTCAAAGAAACTGACAAGGAAAATGATTTCCCAGTATTTCTATATGCCGATTACTCAAGCAGCAAGGGAACTCAATGTAGGATTAACCCTCTTGAAGAAAAGGTGCAGGGAGTTGGGAATCCGAAGATGGCCTCACAGAAAGCTCATGAGCCTTCAAACCCTAATCAAGAATGTCCAGGCATGCCAATACTCTCTCTCTCTCTCTATGATTCTATTTATCGGGACTGATATTCTCTTATCGTCAGGAATTCGGAAAGGAGGAAGGAGGAGGTAAATTGCAGGAAGCATTGGAGATTTTGGAACAAGAGAAGAAACTACTGGAGGAGATCCCAGACATGCAGTTGGAGGACAAAACGAAGAGGTTAAGACAATCATTTTTCAAGGCTAATTACAAGAAGAGAAAGCTGATGGGAATGATTGATTCGTCGTCGTCGTCAAAAACTGCAGCGTCTACTAGTCGTTCTGACGTGGCATTGTCTGATGAAAATGCTGCAAATTTCAGTGGATCAAGGGAGGTTGATGATGTTGATGAAGATGAGGAGTTCAAGTATTTTTTCTCAGATTGCTTCTCATCTACTTCCTAGTTTTTAGTAATGCGATTATCTAAATCTTCTTCAAAATCCGCCATGCCGTTTAGTTAGATGAGGCGGACTTAGTATATTGTATTTGTATCTCAATATATTAGGAAACTAAAAAAAATCAGTGGGCATAATGTATATGGTGGCTTTTATGCTTTCACTTTTCAGATGGGAAATATTAAAAAGATCGTTTTTAATTTTGGATATTTTTTTAAATATCAATTTTTTATTTCTACATTTCAAGTTTTCAGAGACTATATATTATAGTATTAAAGAAAACTATATTTAACTTGTGCATTTGGTTTTTATACACGATTATTTAACATCTTTTTGACAACTAAGGAAAAGAATTATAGGGACCCCAGCTTATATCGACAAAAGCAAATAATTAAATGGAAAAAGCAACAGGGTTTAAAAGTTATGAGTTTTATCGTCAATATGTACTTTTTTTCACAATATTCATCTAAGGGTCCCACAATATCTGAAAAAAACTGACACTATTCTGCTTGACATAAATTATCTCAGCTTTTAAAATAAAGTCCCACCAATCCCACGTTGTCTCTCTCTCCTTTTCACTCTCAATTTGAAGTTAGGGAAAAACTAACCGAGGAAATCCTGGAATAATTTAATACTAATCGAGGAATTTTAAAAATCATAATCGATTAATATTTTATTTAAAAAAAATAATCGATGAATATTTAATTAATCGATTAAAAAGTAAAAAAAAAACTAACCGCCGATTATCAAAGTGATAATCGATGAATATTTAATTAATCGATTATCAAAGTGATAATCGATGCTAATAGGTTTCATGACTTATATATATATATATATATATATATATATATATATATATATACACACACACACACACACACACAATCGAGGCTAATAGTGTATAGATTGTATGTCCACGATTAATTCGATTATATGTCCACGATTTATTCATTTGATTATATGTCCACAATTAATCGAGGCCTTGTTATGTTGCTACGATTATATGTCCACGATTAATTCATTTGATTTTATGTCCACAATTAATTCATTTGAGTATATGGCCACGATTATACTATAGTGTTTAGGTTGTATAGTGATTTCACATGTGAGAATCAATTTGATTATACTATAGTGTATAAATTGTTTGCCACATTAATAATCGAGGAAAAATTAGTTTATTAGTTTCTTAATAATCGAAGCTTTTAGTTTATTAATCGAGGCATCATAAGGCAACATAATAAGGCTTTTATTTTATTAATCGAGGCATCATAAGGCTTTTAGTTTCTTAATTGATTAATCGATTGTTTTAAATAATGCAACATAAGGCATCGGTTGTTTTAAATAATGCAACATAAGGCATCGATTGTTTTAATCGAGGCATCATAAGGCTTTTAGTTTATTAATCGAGGCATCATAAGGCTTTTAATCGAGGCATCATAAGGCTCTTAGTTTATTAATCGAGACATCATAAGGCTTTTAGTTTCTTAATTGATTAATCGATTTTTTTAAATAATGCAACATAAGGCATCGATTGTTTTAAATAATTACTAGCATCGATTACTTAACTAAATTTTTATATTAATCGATGAACTAAATTAAAATAACCGAGGCCTATTAAAACAATCGAGGAACTTGAAAAAATAATCGAGGAAATAAAAAAAATAATCGAGGATCATTTTTTATATTAATCGATGAACTAAATTAAAATAACCGAGGCCTATTAAAACAATCGAGGAACTTAAAAAAATAATCGATGCTAATAGGTTTCATGACTTATATATATATATACACACACACAATCGAGGCTAATAGTGTATAGATTGTATGTCCACGATTAATTCGATTATATGTCCACGATTAATTCAATTTAATTATACTATACTGTATAGGTTGTTTCGAGATTTCATAATTGATAATCAAAGTGATCCTCACAAGTAAAATTCCGATACAACATATACACTATATTAAAATCAAATTGATTACACTATAGTGTGTAGATTTTATTGAGATTTCACTTGTGAGAATCAATTTGATTATACTATATAGTGTATAGGTTGTATTAGGATTTCTCATGTGAGAATCAATTTAATTATACTATGGTGTATAGGTTGTTTCAAGATTTCATAATCGATAATCAAAGTGATCCTCACAAGTAAAATTCCGATACAACATATACACTATATTAAAATCAAATTGATTACACTATGGTGTGTAGATTTTATCGAGATTTCACTTGTGAGAATCAATTTGATTATACTATATAGTGTATAGGTTGTATTAGGATTTCACATGTGAGAATCAATTTAATTATACTATGGTGTATAGGTTGTTTCGAGATTTCATAATCGATAATCAAAGTGATCCTCACAAGTAAAATTCCGATACAACATATACACTATATTAAAATCAAATTGATTACACTATGGTGTGTAGATTTTATCGAGATTTCACTTGTGAGAATCAATTTGATTATACTATATAGTGTATAGGTTGTATTAGGATTTCACATGTGAGAATCAATTTAATTATACTATGGTGTATAAGTTGTTTCGAGATTTCATAATCGATAATCAAAGTGATCCTCACAAGTAAAATTCCGATACAACATATACATTATATTAACATCAAATTGATTACACTATGATGTGTAGATTTTATCGAGATTTCACTTGTGAGAATCAATTTGATTATACTATATAGTGTATAAGTTGTATTAGGATTTCACATGTGAGAATCAATTTAATTATACTATAGTGTATAAGTTGTGTGTAAATTTAATATAGCATCGATTAAATTTAAAATAACTGCGATTGATTTTAATAGCATCGATTATTTTAATCAATTAATTAAAATCGATTATTTTAATCGATTGTTTTAATCAATTGTAATATTTACAATCGATTGTAAATAATCGATTATTTTAATCGATTATTTACAATCGATTATTTTACGATTGATTATTTTAATCGATTATTTACAATTGATTATTTTAATCGATTATTTTTACAATCTTCCTCGATTAAATTAAACTTAATTATCAGCGATTAACTCTAATTTTTAAATATCCTCGATTACTTCTAAGAGCCTCCATCAATTAGTTTTAACATATACCTCGATTAATTTTAATCTATGCCTCGATTAATAGTAATTTCAATTATGCCTCTAGAATTTAATAAGGTCCTCGATTAAGTTAAAAATGTCACGATTACTAGTTCAAATATCCACGATTATTGCTAAAACAGACATCGATTAATTTCAAAGGACCATCGATTACTTTAAATTTAACCTCAATTAATTTAGCAAATTATTGAAAACAACAAATAATAAAAGGTTCATAGATTAATAAAAAATTCATCAATTATTCTAAAATATTTATCGATTAATACTAACATCGATTAATAAAAAAATTCATCGATTATTCTAAAAGGTTCATCGATTACTTAACTCTTCATCGATTATTCTAAAAAATTCATCGATTATTCTAAAATATTCATCAATTAAATTATAAGTGAATTCAATTTATTTATCGATTATATTGTGGCTAACATCAATTAATCCTACAAGCATTGATTATTCTAACTACTTCCTCGATTAGTAAAAAAATGCATCGATTAAATTTAGAATAGCATAGATTAATTCTAAGAGCCTAAGAGCCTCCACTAATTCTAAAAAATAACTCGATTAATTATAATAGCCACGATTATAGTCAAAAACATGAAAATCATAAATATATTACAGATAAAAGGGTACGACATGCGTATCTCTCTCTGTCGCCTATTTTCAAATTAAAAAATAATCTATACTTCTAAAAATTAGTCGATGAATCTTAAAAATTAATCGATGCTTCTTATAAAATAATCGACGCTTCACAAAAATAATCGATGCTGTTTTAAAATTAGTCGATGCTACTTAAAAATTAATCTATGCATTACCAAAGTTAATCGATGAGCCTTACAACATAATCGATGAACCTTACACTAATCGATGAACCTTGCGTGACTTTTTAAAATAATCGATGCATTACTTTTTAAAAATTAATCTATGCATTACCAAAGTTAATCGATGCCTTACTTTTAACTAAATAATGGAGACACTTTTTACAATTAATCGAGACATTTTTTACATAATAATCGATTCCAAGAATTAATTGATGCGTGCCCAATAATAATCGAGAAATTTAGAATTAAAGTTTCGGTCTTAGGCTGTGCATTGTTTAAATAAATAACTGACAAAAGTACACTGTGGCAATGATTAGGTGTGGGGACCAACTATTTAATAGTACAAATTGCCTAACAAACTACCTATTTTTAAAAGTTGTTGTTTTTTCCCAAAAACTATTTACTTTTGTCGATTTTTACCTATTTTGACATTAATTTACTATAAATACGTTGAATTAACCAGAGCGGTTGGACAGTCATTAATTAAGTAATAAAACCAAGTTGATTAGAATTTACAATCAACCATTTTTTACTTTTTTCATGGTGATACATCTTATGAGCCAAACTTTTTTTTTAGCCACTTAGAACTTTAAAAAACTTATTTTAGCCACTTATTTTTAAATATATAAATTTTAACCACATTGGATAAAAATACCCTCATACCTACGCGAGCGCTCTGGACTCGGCGCGTAGTGGCGCGCGAGTCAACAGCCCCGCACCGGCACTGTGCGCTGGCCCTGCGCTCTGGACTCAGAGTGCAGGGCGCGCGTGCATCCGAAGCCCCGCACCTGCGCGCGCTCTAGCACTGCGAGCTGGCCTCAGAGCGCAGGGCACGCGCGCGTCGACAGCCCCGCACATGCACGCGCTCTGGCACTGCTCTAGACTCAGATCGCAGGGCGCGCGCGCGTCGGTAGCCTGGCACCTGCGCGCTGGCCATGCGCTCCAGACTCAGAGCGCAGGGCGCGCGCGCGCGTCGGCAGCCCTGCGCTCTAGACTCAGAGTGCAGGGCGCGCACGCGTCGGCAACCCTGCACCTGCGCGCGCTTTGGTTTCAGAGCACAGGTGCGCGCGCGCGCGTCAGCAGCTCCGCACCAGCGCGCGCTCTGGCCCTGCGCTCTGGACTCAGAGCGCAGGTGCGCACGCAAGGGTATTTTAGTAAAATTGGACAAAATAATAATATTTTAAAAAAAGTGGCTAAAAAAAGTTTTTTATTTTTCTAAGTGGCTACTTTGTCATATTGTCATTACACTCTTATTAACAAACAGCCACGTACAAAACTTGTATGATCTATCTGTAATGAAAGTCACTACTAGGATATGAACAGGTTGATCATTTGTAAAAACAGTTTCACGCTGGGAATAATTTAGAGAGAAGTTGAATTTAATCTGTTAAGTACCAAAACTTGAAATGTTTATCAGGATTGCAAAAATCCAAAAAAGGTGCACAACAACAAAATTTTACAACAGAGAATAAATACTCAGGATAAAGTTGCCCACAAAAAATGGAATATCGATGCTGCTTAATTTATTTTGCCTCAAATGTGCTTCAGCTGTACTAAAAATTTATGCAGGGACAGGTTGCTTCTCAACAAAAGCAACACCTTTCTCAATACTGGCCTTCAGCTCTGGCTTCAGAGCTTCCAGAGCCTTGTGTTCGTACTCGGTTAGTTCTCCAACCTCTGATGAAATCACAGCCTCGACCCCTTTCCTCCCGAGCTTAATCCTTGAAGCAAAGAATGGAAGCTCAGTCAGTTCCGACTGGATGTAGGAGCACTCGTAGACATCAGTATCCCCATCAAGAGCTCGGAGTGATGACTCAACAAACCGCGCTGCAGCATATGCCATGGAAAGGGTGGCAGATCCTGCTCCAGCCTTCGCCTCAACAACTTCTGTCCCAGCATTTTGAATCCTCACAGTTAGCTCTTCCACTTCTTCATCAGTAAAAGTAACAGAGGGTTTTGTCTTTGACAGCAGGGGCAATATAGTAATCCCTGCATGACCCCCAATGACCGGGACATCAACGTCGATGAGCTTCAAGTTCTTCTTCTGTGCGACAAATGTATTTGCTCTGACAACATCAAGAGTTGTAACACCAAAAAGCTTCTTTGGATCATATACCCCTTTCTGTTTCAAAACCTCAGCAGCAATTGGCACCGTCGAATTCACAGGGTTGCTAATAATATGAATGAAGGCATCAGGGCAATTGTCAGCCACGGCCTCAACCAAGGTTTTCACTATGTTGGCATTAATGTTGAAGAGGTCGTCCCGGGTCATGCCTGGCTTCCTCGGAACCCCAGCAGGTATGACGACAATATTGGCTCCTTTCAAACAATCCGCCAACTCAGAGTTTCCTGTGAAGTCTGCAACTCTAGATGGTGTGTTGCAGTGACTGAGATCAGCAGCAACTCCCTTCACATTCGCTATATCATAAAGATTCAACGAAGAAACTAGTGGCGACATTTTGACGAGAAGGGCTAGAGGCTGGCCTATACCACCAGCAGCTCCAAGAATAGCTACTTTGTAAGATGCAAGAGGCTGGACATAACTGTAAGATCTCTCCTTGTGTTTTTGAACTTTTCCTTTGTATGAGCGATTAAGGGCTATGCAGCTTTCACTACCTAAGAACGATGATTCTGATTCACAACTCACGGAGTTACTCGCTTTAAGGCCACTGAAACTCCTAAGGCAGTTTTTCGAGTTCAACTTGATGATGACGGCCTTTGACTGCATCAACTGACCTACTTTGGGGCAAGTAGATCCAATTGAAAACGTGGTTGCTGATGTTGCTGCCATCTTAAGACATACAACATCTCAACTTTACAGAAAACAGACAACATTTTTTTTCAACACCAATTATATATATATATATATATATATATATATAAATATATATACATAAATATGATGTTTATGAGTCGAAACCGCAGAAATCAGATTGAAACGAGCATACACTTCAGTCTAACATAGATATACATGCAAAAATCTTGAAAAAAACAACAGCAACATTAACGATGATTTAACATAATAGTGCACTACGTGAAGTAGTAGTGTATTGCATCAACTGCGATCGGCATTCCTAATTTAAGAGACAGAGAACGAGTGACGGCCGGAAATTAAAGAAGCAATGAAGAACAGAGGAACAAAAATCGAGATTCAAATTCTAGTTTACAAATCGCACTATAATGCAACGGATCTATGAGCTAAAACTACTCCCAATCACATCTAGATTTAGTGAACTTGTTATCAGAAGACTGAAAGAAGATTGAAACAACATCAAACGCGAGATAATTAAACAGAAAGAAGGAAATAATCAGCAGAGTACAAGTACCTTCACACGTGAATGTTGAAGATTGAGGCGGTAATGAGTTCTGGAAATGGCGTAAATGAATAAAATGGGGTTTAAAAAGCAATATTTTTTCACACAGAAACACGCTGGAGTGCGTGTATCCGAGAAGGGTTTGGTTGATTTGCTCTCGATTTCTCCGCCGAAGTGCCTCGGTCGAATCTACATACAACGCACGTATCTTTATTCTACAGTCAGCAGTGACAGTGTTCTCAAGGAAATTCCAGTTTCTTTTTCTTATATAACTTTTTTAATCGTTGATATTTTAAGCATACTACAATAAGAATCTTGCTTTTTGTGGCTGAAAGATTCTGTAGGAAGAAATCTGACCTTATATTTGAAGCTGGGATCTACGACTTAGATTGCTTCACAAGAAAAGAAAGAGAGAAAATATCAGTGAGTAGGTTGGATTGGATTGGCGTCATTGAGGCCCATTTTGGGGCCCAAAGTTGATTTTGTTCGCCCTATTTGTCATTATTTTATTTTTTGTTATATTTAGTAATATATTATATATTGTGAAGGAACTGTCGGATCTTTTTGATGCGTGTTGATTGAATAAAACATTTTTTATCGAACGATCCGACATTTCATTGTATGCTAAAATCGAATATAAATCTCATGCGCAACGGAAAATTGAGATTATCGATTACCTTGCAATCGGAGAGATGCCGTTGAGAAGATATATATATATATAAAATCTACAATTCCACCATTCTTCATGTTATCCATTTCATGATCTTCTGTTGTATGATCCAACCTCGATCCAGGTGTCGTGTGGGTGACGATCATTCAGACCTTGTAGAAGCTTGGAGACCAAGAACCCTCACAATAGAATTTTCGATATTTTCTTTCTTTAAGGGAGAGGAATTTCGAAAATTCCATCTATGTGGCTAGGATTTTTCTTCTCCCTTCATAAGATATATATAGGGCTGCAATAGGGATCTAAAAAAAATTAGGGTTAGGTCTCCAACGGGCCTTAAGTTCCCATGTCTAACCCAGACATAACTTAAACTCATTAATATTAATTCAATCCACTAAAGAATTAATATTGCACTACCACTCTAATTTCATATTTATGGATATGGTTTCTTCAACTCAATTAATTCCCCATGTTTAAGATATCGAATGTCCATTAATTAAATCAAGTATACTAACAACTCAATTTAATTAATTGCTTATTCTTGAGTCGTACCACTCAACCTTTATTATCATGTTAGATTAAAAATAATCCATTTGCAAGAGTTAACATGATAATCCTTTTTTAGCTCCTCAGGGGACATCATCAACTTGGCGCACCGAGACACGGTTTCCTTCTATAATTAGTAACTCACCATATATAGAAATGTCACTACCCAATCTATCGAGCTAATTGATTCTTTAATTAGAATCTCACTCATTAATAGGTCAAAGTAATGTACATTAAAATATACATGTCTACTATTATATAAGGATTAAGAATTATGAATATCTGAGATTTATATTCTTACGTGCTGTCAGTCCATAAGAATTATCTCACTGTGATCCAGTTCGATACACTACAAAAGTGCACTGGTATGATTCCATAGCCAAGACAGACTAATCCTAAATCATACTACAACTATACCAATGATTCGTCTAACTCCATCTAGGTTATGAACACTTCTCATACTTTATAAGAAACCGATAATATGATCTTCTGTGTGCATTCTACACACCATATTATCTACAATATTAAGTATAGGACGATTTGCATTATTTATTATATACAATAAATGCAAAATTTGTGAAAGTTATTCTCATTCATAATTTGAGGGAAATAATTATATACTTAAAAAATATGTTTTTAGTATACAATCCCAATAGTTTACATTCGTCTATTGAATGTAGTTGTTATCTCATAGATTTCTCTCAAAATATATATATATATATATAAATAAATATAGTATAGAGATCAAATGAGAACCAAAATCATATGTAGGAACTAGGAACTAATCTGGAGCGTTGATTCATTTATTTTGTAAGGCTGAGATTGATCTGTAAAAATGGGGTAAAAAATGTAATATCTTAATAATTATTTTAAGTTAAGGGCATACATGTAATTGCAATTCATATTAAAAATCTGGAGTAAATATATCGGTTCCATATATCATGGGATTTCCTATATTATGCAGTTTTTATTTTTGGATGGTTATTATAGATATTTTTTCACAGGATTGTATCTATCATTGTTTTATATTTTAATTAATCACCCACATGTTCATCGTCTTCGAAGTTTTTCTCATCGTCAACTTTAGCGGATTTCATCATCCGTCTGTTCATCTGCAAGAGTCATTTTTTACAAGTTCTGAATCGATCATATATTCTCATCATGCCGGTTATCATATATCTTATGGAAGATACAGGTATTATGTTCTCCATTAATGTGGTTTTTTAGATGTAGAGAAGAACTGGTCGAAATCTGTTATGGCCTCGTATGTATGAATATTAGCAAATTATGTAGCTGTGATTAACAAATTCTGTATGTGTTAATAGCAAGTGAGTCATATGTTTATTATATGGATTTTTTTTTATTTTTTGACGAGAAGTTGGACATTGATTGCGGACAATGGTCTTATCTGGTTTCTTATGGAAGACACATTCATTATTAACTTGATTATTGTAGTTTTTCTGTTGTTAAGAAAAAACTGGGCGAAATCGTATGTATTAATGTTTAGCAAACTATGCATTTGTGTTTAGCAGTTTGTGTATCATTTTGTAGCAAAATGATACATCTCTTTATTATGTGAGCTTTTTTTTGGAAATTGTTCGACTGTGCCTTACATGATACCGAGATGTTGGACATTGATTGTAGATAATGGTCCTATCATATTTATTATGGAAGATAGATGCTTTTCGTACTTGATTGTTGAAGTTTTCAAGTTGTTAAGAAAAATCTAGTTAAAATCGCATGAATGAATGTCAGCAAAATAAGAATGTATTTGTAGCAAAATATGCATAGGTTTATAGCAAAGTTTGTAGCTATTTTTAGCAAATTAGTCATCCATTTTATTGTACGGGTTTTTTTTATTGATCCTTATATGATATGAACATGTTGGACATTACTTGTACACAATGGCGTTTTGAGTACAAAATAACGTATGAATGACTATTAGAAAAGTATGGAATTATTAATAGCATATTATCTATATTTATAACATACAATATATGTGCTTATAGCAATATTTTTAAATGGTAGGAATTAATGTTGATTCAATTGTGGGTCGTGTGGAAGTCACATACCATAATGTAATCCATCTTTAAAGCCATTTGTTGGCCAGGAGTTTAAAAATCTTGAAGAAGCAATTATTTTTTATCGGTTTTATGTTGAAGAAAGTGGTTTTGATAATCATCTTGGATCAGAAAAAATGTTGATGATGGTGTTATTATTTGGAACTATTTGATCTGTAATCGTGAAGGGAAAAAAAAAATTCACTTCCAGATGAAGTCAACAATAATGAGAAGAAGAAGAAGAAGAAGAAGAAGAAGAAGAAGAAGAAGAAGAAGAAGAAGAAGAAGAGTTTCAAGAAGACTGAATTGTTCATTTCATTGTTATGACTATTGATTTATTATATATTTTAATATAGTTTTTATTTTAAATGATTATTTTTACAGCATGAATTTATGCAACGTGAGTACAAACCAGTTAAGTAATTTATGTTTTCTTCTTATTATCAAATACTTAACTAGGTATTAGCAAATATTTCTATATCATTTAGTTACTTTTGTGGGGTCAGACTATATTTATCTAATATGATAATTTGTGCTTACACGTAATTCGTTATTTACATTATCAAGACTAATTTGTTATCAAGTGTACAATAATTTGCTATAAATATTATAATAATTTGCTACAAATAATTTGCTAAAAGCCATTGAATTTTAAATGCAATATGAGAAATAATTTGGTAAATCCCCCCGAATGATTTGATATAAAATGAATAATAGTTTGTTAAAACAAATGGGGAAATTTGCTATAAACTTAATAATAATTGGTTAAATAGAGCAAATAACCATGGTATAATATGATATTGACAGTGACGAAGATCAAGTTAATTGTTCCCCTATACTTAATTAATTATTGTTTATCTAATGATGACCTTGCATGATTGCTATAATATTTGGCTAGCTCATTTTGAGAATGTCGTTTTATACATATTTCAATTTTTCCAAAAGAATAACGATTTTGTATAAAGGAATAAGAAATTTGGTATAAATTGAATAGTAATTTGTTAACAATGAATGATAGAACTTGATATAAATAAATCAGTAATTTGTTATAAAAAGATAAATATTTTCCAAAATAAAGTATAATTTGTTATTAAAACATGAATGTTTTGCTATAAGTCGAATCATAATTTGCTCAAAACAAATGAATAATTTGCTATCAAAGGAATGAATATTTGCTATCAACAGACGAATCATTCTAATAATTACAGAAGATTTGTACGTTTCATTCAATCTAGATATTATTCATAATCATGTCATCGATATTTAGTGGTCCATCCTCACATGACATCCTATAATAGAGGCTTGCCTCAGCAAATATGTGCTCCTTGTGTACGTTACTGTCAGATTACTACCTAAAAAATCGATGAACAGATAGATGTAAAATACAATTAAGTGCTATAAACAGATAAATTATTTGCTATAACACTACAAGAAATTCACCGAATAGAGACGGAATTTTCCGTCACCCCATACCCAATTTTCATCGCTAATTTAACGGGCAACAGAATGGTGACGAAATATGTCCGTCTCGTAAATTCAGTCGCTAAAAAAAGATTTTCCATTGCCAAATATAGCGACAACCTTAGCGACGGAATATTCCGTTGCCTTAAAGTGTTATCGTAAATCGTCATGAATTTGGGGTGACCAATAAGGCGACAGAAGTGTTCCGTAGCCTGTATTGGCGATGACCAAGGTGACGGAAAATTCCGTCGCCAAATTAAAAAAAATAATTTAATTTATAAAATAAAAAAAATCAGGCGAGGGAACATTCCGTCATTATTTTTGTTTTTTTTTTTTATTTTTTTATTAATTCGGTTTTTTTAATTCCCTTTTCTTTTTAAATATTTATTTGTACCTAAACATAATAAAAGATCATAAAACTAATATATATATATATATAAATATAATTGTACATAATTTAATATAAATGTATAATACATGTATAAATGTATATAACAGTAGCAATACAACTATGTGCCCGACCCATCATCCTGTCTTCCAGATCTGCTACCAGACCTTCCGGATCCGTCACCAGCACCACCCGGCTGCTGTCTGAGAAAGCGCTCAAGTAGGGACTCCATCCTGGCCTGCTTCTCCAGCACCTACTCCATAGATGCCTACTGGGCACTCAGCTTCTCGTCCATCTGAGCCTGCATCTTAGCTAGGCGAGCATCGAGCTCTGCCTGGGTGTACAGCGATCCGGAGCCCAGGCTCGATGATGAGGAGGATTCTCTAGCTACAGTAGAAGGGTGACGAATGGCAGAGGCCATGTTCCCCAGCCCGATAACGCTCCCCTTCCTGTCAGGCTCCACCACCTGGTAGAAAATCTCACCCATGTCCGGCTCTCTGCCATCCGCTATCCACTCAGCAGCCAAGGCATCGCATTTATCCTATATTTATTAGGATAAATGTAATTCATTTTTCAATATAAATTATTTATATATACATATTTATATATATATATATATATTAAAATATTAGTAAAAACTTACCTTGTTCTCCCTTGCCTTGGCTGTGGTCCAAAGGCCGTCCGGACAGTGAAGCTTGAGATAGGTTTGGTAGCGCACTTTCCACTCGGACAAATGCTGCTCTGTAGCCTGATTCAACAAAATAAAATGGAATCCATTAGAAAGTGTTAATTTATTATACTATAAACTTGAATAATTATTATAACTCATACCAGATCGCGCATATGATCCACGGCAGATCTGGCGCCTCCGTGGTGAGTCTGGCTGGATGATCCTAGTCCATCGGGCTCGATATTTCAGTTTCTCTTAGGCAGACGAGACTTCTCCTGAGTCTCCTCCTCCTACCAGTATGCTATCCAGGCAGGCCAGTCCTCCTGACGTACAGAATCGGACTTCTTGCCCGCCTGGTAGTCATCCTTCTTCATGTGGTACACCATGTCCCTGTACCGATCCTGCCACTTCTTCCAGAAGAGTGGAAGCACCTCCTCATCAGGGAATGACTACCTAAACTCCTTCTGTATTAACACATCAATAAACAATGACGTTAGTAACAATATTAGATAACACAAATACATATAAATCAATTTTTTTACCTTAAACTCAACTCAATACAGCATCCTCCTATCTATGGGCACCCTCTTCCAAGCGAAGCATGTAGGATGCATATATCTCTTGAAGACAACTGTAATTGCCCTCGAACAGGCGTTCGAGGGCCCCATGACTCTGAAAATGCAAATTAGATTCAATTATAATATACATAAAATAAATTAATTGAATATATTGATATAGATATCTCAACATACCTGTCTCTGCCCATGGTCTCGAGCCCAAGCTCCTGTCTCAAGTCAACAGTATGGGACTCCTCTCCCGTAGCATCGGTCCCAACCTGACCGACGCTGTCATCAATGGTATCGCCAGCGGATCCCATAGATGACAGCGCTTGGGACCTAGCCTCGTGAGATTCACCACCTCTAGTCATCTGACAAAAACAACTCATAAAGACAAAGTCATGAAGAACTAGCATAACGGCGTGAAAAAAAATTAATTATAAAATTAATTAGGAAAAAAATTCGGCAGCATAACGACGTGAAACCTATATTTTGACCAAGTCATCAACGTAACTTAAGTAGGTTCTGGGATTAACTAGCAAAAACCAAAAACACAAGAGAGATCCAGGGGCCCCCATTCCAATATATATACGTACAATTAAAATAGAGAGATCCAGGGGCCCTCGTCCCATTTAACTAACATGCTTAAATAAATTGAACAAATTAACATGCTTAAATAAATTCAACAAACATGCTTTATTTTTAACTTTCTTTCTTTTAATTAATATTTAGGGTTATTAATTTTAATTTGGACAATGATAATTGTATTTTTTTTCCCTTTTGTTCTTTTTTTCTTCCTTTTGTTTAGTCTTTTATTTTATTTCCACAATAAATTCATCTAATTATTTAATCAATCATTTTCAAATTGGAAAATGAATGCAAAATTATTGGTATTGATCGCTAGATAGCTAGTCACTCCAAAAGCTTAATTGGGACTTAAGTTTTTTTTTTTTTTTTTTTTTTTTTAATTTTTCTAACTTTTTTTCTTTCATTAGTTTCACTTATTGATTTATCATATATTAAGTTGAAATTATTTATTTGAAGTTAAACAATCAATTGAACATATATATAACAAAGCATCAAATTAATTAAAACAATATATTTAAATTTCCACACATTTTCGTTTTAGTAACTCATATATTTAATTAAATAAACATATATATTTTAATTTATAATAAAATACGTTATAGTGAATACTAATGGCATGTGATTAATCGTATGTGATTAATATAGTAATCATATGTGACTAATATATATTCATTTTTAAATACTAGTCCTACGTCACTAATAATTTTATATTTTAACACTTTATATTCATTAGGCTTACAATCTTTATTTTTTAATCATAGACTTATGATTATTTTTTAAAATTAATCGTTGGCCTCAAGATTAATTTTTAAAAGTAATCAACAGCCTACAATTAATATTTAAAATTACCATTAATTTAAAATACTAATCATTGGAATTGAACATCATATAAATTAAAATTAAAAAAAAACAAACAACATATAAATTTAACTTAAAAAAAAAACATAAAACAACAACATCAAAACATTATTAAACAACATATAAAATTAAAAAAAAAAAAATCAAACAACGGTTAAACAATACCACAAAATGAAAAAGAATTACCACAAAATGAAATTAAAAAAAAAGGGAAATCAGCAACTTACCATCGGTGGCAGGCGGCGGCGGGGCGGCAGACGCGGGCTCCGGCGCGGAAGAACAAGGGGGAGGGGGAGAGGGAGAGGGAACGCGGCGGCGTGGGGGCTCGGCGGTCGCGGCGGCGGTCAGCGGCAAGGGGGCGATTTTAGGGTTCGGTTGATTGGGGGGGAATGGGGAAGAAGGGCTATGTTCCTGTATATTAAAAAACCGGATGACGGATCCGATTTTTTTATTATATTCTAAAATAAAAAAAATAAGGCGACGGAATCTTTCCGTCGCCTTATTAATCGATTAAAAAAATATAAAAATAAAATAAGGCGACAGAACTATTCCATCGCCTTATTTTCCCCGAATTAAAAAAAAACAGAAGGCAACGGAATATATCTGTCGCCTTATGTGGCGACTGTGGCTCCGTCGCTACGTCCATCGTTCTTCTGACGCCCGTGTTGGCAGAATGTATTCTGTCGCCATTTTCATCGCTAAAACTGTATTTTCTTGTAGTGTAAACAAAATGCCAATTTTCTATAATCAAAGAATAATTCGCTAAAAATATAGGAATATATGGGAATGACAGTCGGAGATCACTATTATTGCACATATGCAAACCATGAGATTCACAGTAGAAGAGATTCACTCTATTAAAAGTGAAATTTTGCTATAATCATCTGCACGATTTGCTAAACACCAACAAATAATTTCCTATCAACCGCAGAATAATTTGCTAAAAAAATATGAATAAGGAAAATTTATTATAACCACTGCACAATTTGCTAAACACGGAGTAAAAAATTGCTATCAACAAAAGAATATTTTTTTAAAAAAATGAGAATATGAAAATCATGCAACTTTGTTAAAAACAAATGAACAATTTGATACACACATTGGGAAAATTTGCTAGGAAAAGAGGAATACGAAAGAATGCATACTTTGTTATAAACAGCTGCACACTTTGCTAAACACATATGGATACAAATGCTATAAACAGCAGAATAATTTGTTAAAGAGGAATTATGAATCTCAAGAAACCCGAAAACTATAAACACATTAAATAATTTTTTACCCAAACTCAACATAATTATTGGCTAATAACACTACAAAAATTTGCTATAACCATATATCAAATTGATATCATCAGATGTATAACCTGCAACAAATAAAATATTTGCTATAATCTATAACCAGCTGCACAGTTTGCTAAACACCAAGAAATAACTTGCTATTAACCGAAGCATAATTTGCTAAAAATATATGAATACGGGAAAAAAATTTGTTAATTTTTTTTGCTAAAAACCACTGCACAATTTGCTAAACTCGGAGTAAAAAAAAAATTCTATCAACAAAGGAATATTTTTCTAAAAGGGAAAAAAAAATTTACCAACAAATACCAATTAAATCGACATCCTAGCAAAATAGACCTTTACTCATTTCCGAAAACTATAAACACATTAAATAATTTTTCACCCATACTCGACATAATTATTGGCTACAAACACTACAAAAAATTGTATAAACATATATCAATTTGCTATCAACAGATGTATAACTAGTAATAAACAGATAAAAATATATGAATACAGGAAACGTGCAATTAAATCGACATTCTATCAAAATAGACCATTACTCATTTTTGAATTTTCTAGATATCAAAATAGCATATGAAAATGGCAGAAAAAAATACCAGTTCGTGTAACCCTTTTGCCTGTTATTGATGCCGACCACAACTGCTTCATTCCACGTCGTCCTTCGGTAGTGTCAACCAAGCGGTAGTGGTGGGTCGGAGTAGAAAGAGGGGGATGATCGGTGCGGCCAATAGTTTTGATGACGATAAATCGGAGGGAGAGCGGTCGGAGTACAAATAGTAGCGGTGTTGGGTGGGCGGTCGGCGCGGTCGGAACTGTTGGGGGCGACGTTGAAATCGACGGAGACAGAGAGAACGGTAGGAGTAGAGAGCGGCGATTGGTAGGGTTTGGAATGGCCCAGCGTATTTGAGATTTTGGTATATCAGTTTCTCTATATTCTGTAATATTTATCCCATAATTATGCCTAGATATGGGGGATGTGATATTATGGAGATTTTAGTTTCTCATTAATACCCTTATTAAAGTCAAAATATTGCTTAAAAATTACCATTTAGCAATTTGATCCCTAAAATCCCATATCAATCTTGTCCATTAATTTTTTATAGATCTATGGATGTAAATTGTTATTAGTTCTTACATAGGGATATGGTTCTCATTTTAACCCACCCCTATATATACATATATAGGGGTGAGTCAGCATGCATATAGGTCACTAATGTGTAAATTAGGGATTAATGTAAACTTGTGTTTAGGTTGTTTAAAGATACCATGATTCAAGCAATTTATTTAAGGAAAAGTAAATCTATATTATTAATAACAACTACTACACGTACAAAAGTTTAAAAGTGAAAATAGTGATATGCATAAGATTAAAAAAATACATTAATATAAAAATCGATAATTATGCATGATGATTATTAATTAGATGCTTTTTTTATATATTATTTTTTATATTTATTTTTATCTATCTAACTGGACATGTAGAAACATAATTTGACACATAGTAGAAATATAACAATTTAATATATGAAAGATTATAAATAATAATGAGTTGATTTTGCATTATAACCGTTGCAAAAATATTTAGTATCATAATATAATATTATGCTATTTTTATGCTACTTAATGCTTTTATTCTATTTGTTAATACTTTTTTATTTCATTAGTATATATTTACTTAGGTTGTTTGATGTGAACATAAAACTTTAAGTTATTTTTAGACACCAGGATGTTTATTTTGTTATTTTATAATGCTTTAATGTATGACTAGTGTTTTATTAGGTTGAATGATGATGCTTTTTTTGTTATTCAAGATGCTTATAATTTAGTAGTCTATTATTTTTTGTACTAACCACATACGGAATATATATGCGAAATTGTGGATTTAATGTTGTCAAAATATAATTAGTCCTTAGTATTAAAGATGAGTTATAAAATTGAAGTTGTATTTATTTATTAATATGAATATTTAATTATTATTTAATTAATGTATGAAAATGTATAAATGATATTGAATTGATATTTTTATACTATTTGCTAATGCCTTTTTATTTTGTTAGTTTAGATCATTTGATGTAAAGATAAATCGTTATGTTATTTTTAAATTTCGGGATGCTTATTTTGTTATCTTATAATGCTTTAATGCATTAGTATTGTTATGATAATGCTTCTATTGTTATCTGAGATGCTTTAATATATTACTAGGTTATATGATGGTACTTCTATTGTTATCTGAGATGCTTGTATTTTAGTATAGGGTAATATTTAGTATTAACCATGTTTGGAACATGTGAATTTTTTGTTTTGACATTGTTAAAATATAATAATTCATTAGTATTAAAAATGTTATAAAATCAATGTTTATTTTATTTGTTAATATAAAATATTATTTATTATTAATAATGTTTGGAAGAGGTTTTTTTTTCTTTTAAATTTAATAATGTATTGACTATTTTTTAAAGTTATTTTTAAACTTCATAATGCTTTTTTTTTCTTATGTTATAATATGCTTTAACGTACGATTAGTGCTTTACTATATTATATGATGATGCTTCTTTTGTTATCCAAGATGCTTGTAATTTGGTAGTCTAACATTTTGTATTAACCAACTATGGAACATGAAAAGTTGTTGTTTTGATATTGTTAAAATATAATAATTCATTACTATTAAAAATGATTTATTAACAGAGAATAAAAACTGAAATTAAATAACTACTAAATAAACTAATGTAATAAAATAAAATAATTAATGTTAAAATAACAATAAAATAACTAAAAGATAACTATGTAATAATATTTATATTGATTTCTTCATCATTTAGAGAGTGATATGCATAACATATTAAATTCATAGATGTTGAAAATGGTCAATTGGAGACAAAAATCATAAATTAATGAATACAAAAATATCAAATATCTGATCCAAAGATATAGAAAACCGTTACAAAAGGGGGGAAAACACAAGTTGAAAAAAAATGGCAATTAAGGGTTCATAGATATTAAATAGAAGATCTCATTAAATTTACCATGACAATTATAACCTTTTATACATTAAATAAATATAAAAAATAATTAAATTAAAATAGAATCCAAACCATCCATCTAACCATTCTAATGGATAGGATCAATCCCTAATTTACACATTAGGGATCTATTTACAAATGATCCATTCATGGAATGGATCATTTATAAACACTCCCCTAGTGTATAAATTGTGGACTCACCATATCCATTAGATTAGTTAGATGAATGGTTAGGATCAATTTTATTTTAATAAATTTTTTATATTTATTTTATGTAGAAAGGGCATAGTTGTCATGACAAATTAATTGATATCTTTAAAATCATTAAATTCCTTGATTTATGATCTTTCCATTATTTGCCTCTTTATTAATATGTTAGTATTATTTTTAATTATATAATTTATTTTTATAATTACATTAAAAATGATATTTAATATACGTCCTTAACAAAATCAAATACTTATCAACCATTTCAAATATTTTATTATCAAACATTTGTAAATTTAGTTTAGCATAATGATTAATTCATTAATTTATATGTAAGTAGTGAATCTATTAATTTCATTTTTTATTTACATTATCTTTAATGATTACCGTAGTGTTTAATTTTGTTTTTCAATTTATCGTAATAATTTTTCATTTAGTTTTTATTTAGCATGAATGAATTGTTATAATAATTATTGATTTCTATTAATAAATAAATATAACATTTTTTTTTTATTTTCTAATACATTTTTAGTATTAATGGATTGTTATATACTACCTCTGTTTCAAAATGTTTGTTGTTTTGTTTTTTTTATCTGGAATTAAGAATTAATTTTGTGGACAAATATACACATCCCTCATATATGCCATAAAATCTAATTCATCTATATTTTCCTAAAAAATAACAATATTTTCTCTCTCCATATATTTTTCTCTTTTCATATATTATAGGTAAGTTAGAATCAATAAATCTTGTAGGATTTGAGAGGGTTAAAATTGGGAGAGAGGATGTCAAATTATATAAAACAACAAACATTTTGAAAAAAAAAAAAAAACTAAAACAACAAACATTTTGAAACGGAGGTAGTATATTTTAGCATGCCAAAGGGAACAATTTCACTTATTCTATACATTGTTAATACTAAACATTACACTCTTAAAATACAAGCATCTCCGATAACAAAAAAAAATCATTATATAACTTAGTAAGCCACTACTCATAAATTAAAGCATTATAAAATTACAAAATAAGCATCTCGAAATCTAAAAATAACTTAACGATTTACGTTAATATCAAAGGACCTATACTAAGTAAATAAAAAAAATTAACAAATATTATAAGAAAACATAGTAGCACTAAAATAGCTTAACGATATATTATGATATGCACTGATATATATATTTTTACAATGATTATACACAATCAATTCATTATTATTTATACTCTTCATACATTATTAATCATGATACTAATTAATATTTCATATTAACAAATAAATACAACAACTTTAATTTTATAATTCATTTTTAATGCTAAGGAATTATATATTAAAAGCATTAAAAACAATAATTTTGCATGTTCCATATGCACGGTTAGTACAAAATATTAGACTATTAAATTACAAGCATCTGGAATCTGGATGACAAAAGAAGCACTGTATCATATAACCTAGTACGATATTATTCATACATTAAAGTACTATAAATTTACAAAATAAGCACCTGAAATCTAAAAATAACTTAACGATTTATGTTGGCATCAAATTACCTTACATGCACTAATCAAATAAAAAGCATTAAAAAATAGTATAAAAAATCAACTAATCAGATAGTAAAGTATTAAAATCTGAAATCATATTATTTAAACTCCCAAATAAAAAAAAAACTTTGAAAATGAAAAAAAAAACATCCTACTAATCATACAATAATGCATCATAAAAATACAGAATAAGCATTATACCGACTAAAAATAACATGCCGATTTAAATAGTTACACCGAGTAAGATACTAATCATACATTAAAGAATTATTAAATCATAAAATAAGAATTATAAATACAAAAAAAGTCGATTAATACAGACAAGTTGTTTATGATTTTGTGACAAAAATTATTTACACCAACATAAAAAAACCCTATTCCCCAAGGCACTAATTGTTTGACATATGGTAAGTACAATCAATTTAAAACTACACAGTAGACTACTAAATTACAAACATATTGTATAACATAAGAAAACATGATCAAATAACCTAGCGGAACACTAATCGTAAAATAAAGCATTATAAAAACAAAAAACAAGCATTATAACTTATAAAAAAAATAACACTCTAAATAGATAAACTACTCCATTACAAGCACCTTGCATAACAAAAAAAAACATCATATAAGCTACTAGAAACACAAATAATAAATTGCAGCTGTGACGCCCGGGGCCAAAGCGTGGAGTGATCGTCGGTGCAAGGCACGGACAAAGAGCGGCTCCTATAAGACTTCCAAGCGAAGGGGTACATGAATGAACCGAATCCACCCGAAAGAGAGGGATTCTGAGGCTATACAGGAATGGGACTGTATAGTTGAGGAGAGCTTAAAGGATTTGATTGGTGCTACTCATACTAACAACGTGCATCTTCTTTTCTGGCGCTCGTTCCACCAAAACTTCAAAGTTAAGCGTGCTTAACCTGGAGCAATGGTGGGATGAGTGACCCCTTGGGAAATTTCTCAGGGAGCATGCGAGTGAGGACAAAACACGCTGGAAAGACCCGGAACTCCAAAGTTAAGCGTGCTTGACCTGGAGCAATGGTGGGATGAGTGACCCCCTGGGAAGTTTCTCAGGGAGCGTGCGAGTGAGGACAAAACACGCTGGAAAGACTCGTGTTGGTTTGTGGGGACAACCGTCAGTCCGGTAGCCGGGTCGTTACAGCAGCACTATAAATTCACAAAAAAAAAATTCTAATTTATAAGAAAAGCATTACGATTTGAATTTATCAGTTGTTTATATATGTACTTTTTTGGAAAATTATATGAAATATCACTTGCATGGCAAACAAAAATTAAATAATGATCGTATTATTCATCACATAAAATAACCATTTACTAAAGAATTAAAAACAACAATAAAATTATTTAACTCCCAAATAACACTTTGAAAAGAAAAAAAAAATCTACTAATCATACAATAAAGCATCACAAAAATACAAAATAAGCATTCTATCGACTAAAAATAGCAAGCCAATTAAAATAGTTATACACCAACAACACTAAAAAAATCAAATCTGATTTTAGTATCTCACACCGAGTAATACACTAATCATACATTAAAGCCTCTTTAAATCATAAAATAAGCATTTTAAAATAAAAACAAAACATGTTAATTAATTTAGATAACTTGCTTATGATTTTGTGAAAATAATAATTTACACCAACAAAAAAATATTAACATTCATAAATAAATAAAAACAAAAAAAATATAATTTCTAAAAAAATATTACGATTCAATTAACTATTAGTGTTTTTTTTTTAAAATAATAATTTATACCAACAAATAAAAAAATATTAACATGCAGAAATGAATAAAAAAAAATATAATTTCTAAAAAAATATTAGTAATTGAGTAGTTTTGATTAGGTAAGGATTTAAGTTTCTCATTTAATTCCCCTTATTCACATTCTTTCTAAAAATAATACATATATAAGTTTACAGAAATAACCTTCAGTGCACTCAGACATTAAAACGAGCATCATGATTACTAATTGTTAGAATTAATACAATCCGTCAATCTTACAGATGAATGGATAAGATTAATCCATAATTTACACACTAGGCACCTATATGCATGCTAACCCTCCCCTATATATATATATATATATGTATGGGTGGGTTAAAGTGTATACTACCCCTCTATGGTAGGAAATAGGAACAAACTGCAACCATAAATATAGTCTAAATCAATGGTCCAGATTCAATTTCATTTCTAGGGACCAAATAGCAATATATATAATATTATTTTACAATAATATATGTGAAAGGGTAAAAAGGGGTTGGGGTAAAAATACCAAAAATCACACCCCCCAATATCACGCCCCCCCTAATTTACGCTCACCGGCCGAATCGAGCGATAGATTTGGAGGGATTTCATTTGCATAAAAAAAAAACTAGGTTTTAGCTTTAGAATTCTCTATTGAGGCGTGAAAAATTCTCCAAAGCCGGCTATCGGACTCTGCAAGTGCGTCGGAGGCGTGAAAAATTCTCCAAATCCGGCTATCAAACTCTGCAAGTGCGTCGGCGTTGCTTAAGCTATTCACGGCAGCCGACAATGTCTGAGATGCGTTAAACGAGAAGAAGCCCAGGTTTTTGTTCGACTTTATTTTTGTTTATACCACTTTAAATTTGGTTTTTTTGCTAAATGTTGGAATTTATTGTATTTACTAAAAGTTGGAATTATGCCAGCCGCGCGAATCCACGAGATTGATGTAGATTTGGAGTGGATTTTCTTTAGCAGTCAAAAATCTAGGGTTAGTTTTAGCAATCTGTAATTAGGCAAAAATTTTCTCCAAAGTAAAAAATCGTAGTCGGGAAGCGCGGCAACAGAGATCGGACTTTTGACAGCAAACGAGAATGACAGGCAAGCGTTCAACTAAAAGAAGCCTAGGTTTTAGTTTGGTATTTTTTTTCTATCAGTTTTAGTTGGTCTCATTGCTAAAATTTTTAATTTTATGGGTTTCGATTCTAGTGGATTTTTTTCTACTGGTTTTTACAGAATGAATGACGCAAATTGTTTCTTTTGGTTCTTCTGTGAATATGAATATGTTAGCAGACTTATTTTTGCGTGATTTTGGCATTATGTATATTAATTTGTCGCAAATTAAAACAGACCGTAGAAGGGTATTTGTTTGATTACTTTGTTTAGCAAATTAATTTGTTATATTAACAAATTATATTTAAATTGATAGCAATTATTATTTGTTTGAAGACATATATCAAATAATATGCTCCTGATTAGCAAGTTTGTGAATGTTATTAGCAAATAAATATGAATATGTTAGCAGGCTTATTTTTGCGTGATTTTGACATTATGTATATTAATTTGTCACAAATTAAAGCAGACTCTAGAAATGTATTTGTTTGATTACTTTGTTTAGCAAATTAATTTGTTATATTAGCAAATTATATTGAAATTTATAGCATTTGTTGTTTGTTTGAAGACATATATCAAATAATATGCTCCTGATTAGCAAGTTTGTGAATGTTATTAGCAAATAAATATGAATATGTTAGCAGACTTATTTTGCATGATTGTGACATTATGTAGTACTAATTATATATTTATGAACCAGTTTGGTATTCTTTTGAATTTAAAATTGCTCCAATTTGAATCTGATTATTGAAGGCCGTTTGTTGATTAATTTGATTGCACGATAATATCAATTGATTTGGACTATATTAGCGAAATTAGTTGTGCTATTATGAAAGCTTATTGAATTTGATTGGAATTGCTATTTGTTATATTACATTTGTCAAGCAAGATGCTCTTCACTAGCAAATGAAAGAATGTAGTTAGCAAATAAAGCTGCAAAGGTTAACTAATTTGGTACTCTATAATCTGCCTATGTTAGTTTTTTTTTTTTGAATTTAAAATTGCTTCAATTTCAATCTGAATATTGAAGGGTAGTTTGTTGATTAACTTATTTACACGGTAATAACAATTGATTTGGACTGTATTAGCGAATTTAGTTGTGCTATTATCAAAAAATATTGAATTTGTTAGGGATTGATATATTTTGGATACATTGTTCAAGCAATCTGCTATTTATTAGCAAATGAATGACTATAGTTTGCAAATAAATCTGCAAAGGTTAGCTAATTTGGTACTATGTAATCTGCCTTTGTAATGTATTTTGTTTGAATTTAAAATTGCTCCAATTTCAAATCTGAATATTAAAGGGCAGTTTGTTGATTAATTTGTTTACACGATAATAGCAATTGATTTGCACTGTATTAGCGAATTTAGCTGTTCTACTATCAAAAAATATTGAATTTGTTAGGGATTGCAATATGTTTGGATACACTATTTAAGCTGCTCTTTATTAACAAAAGAATGGATGCAGTTTGCAAATAAATCTGCAAATGTTAGCAAGTTAATTTGTTATATTAGCAAATATGAATCCAACTTATAGCAATGATTGTGTGTTTGAATACATATAACTAACACTCTGCTCTTCTTTTGCAGCCGGTACATCATCAAATGCAGCAATCACACGCGCAAGTTCATCATATTTGAACCTAAAGAATAGAACAAGTCCAGATGATCTGACAAAGGCTATAAAAAAGATGAGCAAGGCACATAAGCAAAGCGTTCACGAGATGGGGTTTGGTGCATTACTCAATCTCGACATAATGATGTGCCTCTGAAGATCGCATATTGGATCCTGGAAAACTTTGACACAAAGCGTGGAGAAATAATTCTGGACGAAAACCGGAGAGTCCACGTCTGCGAAAATGAATGTAGAAGGGCAGTTGATTTGGACAGTATTAGCAAAATTATTTGTTGTAATAGTAAATCTGAATGAAACTAATAGCAATCAATATTTTTTTCAATGCAGTTAGCAAACTATCTCGTATTTATTAGCAAATAAATGTATCTTGTTAGCAAAATAACTATGCATATGTTAGATAATTTTGATGTTAACCAAAATTGCTACAATTTGAAGCTGAGTATAGAAGGGAAGTTTGTTGATTAATTTTTTCCGGAAGGAAAAAAAATAAATATGAATATGTTAGCAGGCTTATTTTTGCGTGATTTTGGCATTATGTATATTAATTTATCTCAAACTAAAGTAGACTGTAGAATGGTATTTGTTTGATTACTTTGTTTAGCAAATTAATTTGTTATATTAGCAAATTATATTGAAATTGATAGCATTTGTTATTTGTTTGAAGACATATATCAAATAATATGCTCATGATTAGCAAGTTTTTGAATGTTATTAGCAAATAAATATGAATATGTTAGCAGACTTATTTTTGCGTGATTTTAGCATTATGTATATTAATTTGATTTTTTTTTTCATACAGTTTAACAATTGATTTGGGGTGGATCGAATTAGATAATTTATTTGTTCTATTAGCAAATATTATTGAACCTGATAGCAATGGATATCTGTTTGAATAATCATGATAATACGCCTCATGTATTACTTACATAATGTTTGACAAATAATAACAACATATTTGTATAATATTTAAAATGAAAATAAAATTAAAGTAAAAAACTTTAATCATATTAAGAAATCAAACACATATGAGAAATAGAAAATTTTTAACATCGTGGTGATTTTTTGTCTACAATTGCTGCACTTTCTCAGAGGTTTATTTGATACTGTAAGAGTTTTCTCTACTTGAGATTTGATATGACTACGACTATCTTTAGTCTTAACTGGCACTGGTGGATTAATAACTACTTCATTCGACTGGGTGGACCCATAAAATAACTCAAATAAATTGCTCTTTGTTGAAAAACTATATGAACTTCGTGCATCACCGGAAACCAACATAGTTTTTAGTACCTGTCATTTAAAATAATAAAACAGTCATTAAACTACACATCAGTCAATCATTTTAATAATTAATATGGTTAACAAAATTTCTTACAATTCATATCATTTATCATTTATGCTAACATTGACATGAAATTATGTTGATATTTAAAATTCCTCACATGTGCATATCGAACGAACAAACTACATTTAAACATAAATGTGCTAATTATTTTCAACATTTATGCTGACAATGAAATTACAATATGTTAATATATAATATGTCAAACATTAAAATAAAACGACCCAATTATATCATCAAAAATTATGAAGCCGTAATGAATACAAAAATTATAAAACCATGTAGTTCCTAGCATCATGATTGGTTTTTTGCTTGCACTTGATCCACATTTTTGAAGGTTTATTGACAAGTTGAATGACCTTCTCTTTCTAAAATTTCAGGCGACTTCCATTACTTTGAATATTGTTAACGATGCTGTTAATTTTTGCTACCTTTACATATCATTTAATAAAATGAAAATCGGCCTTCATTCAAAACAGAACCCAACTACACAAAATTTCTACCAACCCTTGTAATATTGACTAACATATTACAAATTATTTGCTAACAAAACATATTCAAAATGCTAATGATATCGTAAATATTTGCTAGCTTTAAACTTAAGTTCTGATCACAACATAACACAACTAAAAAATAATTACAATCATCTCTCATTTGTTAACAGTCCATATTATGAACACTAATGATATTATTAACATTTGCTAAGTTGGAAAAACATACCATAATATGCTAATAAACATATAGTATTAAAACATACATTATATTTTGAATGCTGATGATATTATTAACATTTGTTTAAGTTGGAAAAACATATCATAATATGCAAAGAAACATGTAGGATTAAAACATACATCAATTATATTTTGTGTTAAACATGTACTCATATATTTGTTATCTTCTTACAATAATTTGCTAACAACGTAGAAATAATTTGCTACTATATATGTGCTAATTAATGTGATGCAGATATGTGCTAATACGACTTGACTAATTTGCTATCACGTCATATAATATTTGCTAAATTAACTAATCACCCATTTATTCACAATTTAACATAAATCCACAAACAAATTATTAAGAACCATTATAAATCAGCAAGATTCATAAACCCCTGTTTTATCAAAATAAAATCGCACAATATGAAAACACAACATATAATCATGATTTTAATTTCCAAATACCAGTAGATTACCTTTTCCACCTTCATGATGAACACATCTATCAGCCTCTCTTAAATTAAATTCTTGGAATGGGGAATTGATGAAGCGCCATAATCAAATTGTTATTCTTCTTTTGATGGTTCTCGATCTGGGAAATTGATGATGCGTCATAATCAACTTGTTATTCTTCTTTTGGTGGTTCTCGATCTGAGAAATTGATGAGGCGTCATGATCAAATTATGTGGTGGAGTAGTTTCTCTACCTTGTTGAAGGAGCCGATGGAAAATAGTCTGCGATCTTTTTTTTTTCCTTCTTGAAAGAACCTATGGAAAAACAAAAAATAATAAAGGAAAATAACATATAAAATTGCTTGAAGCGATTACGTTCCATAAAACATGCGATTTGATATGGAATATGAAATTTAATTACTATAATACCCTGATTTTAAATCAATTACAACATAATTACAAATTTGACCCCATTTTTTGAGATGAATCTGGAGCGTCCAAAAAAGCTAATCTGATGGTCTTGATCTGTTCCTATTTCCTACACATGATTTGGGTTCTCATTTGAACTCTATTATATATATATATATATATAGATGGGATCATGTGAGAACCACACACCCATGTGAGAACTGAGAACCAATCTTAGCCACAGATCGCTCTTATATTGAAGGCCAAGATCTGTCCCAAGATTGAAAAAAACGCGGTGGAATATTTATAATATTAGCGACTTTTTAATGAACTAAGGGTATTTTTGTAATTTAAAAATTCTACTAAAATAAGTCATGACAATGCTAAAAGAGGCCATGACAGTGCTAAAACTCTAAATTGAAAAATATACACATAAATTCTTAGTATTCATATATTGATAATTTAACATGTAACAGTGTTTGTTCGTGGTTTTTTTACAATGTCGATGACATTTTTTTATGCTAATGCTAAAAAAAAGTCATGTTAAAATAAGTCATGACAATGCTAAAAAAAGCCATGACAGTGCTAAAATAGGAAATGACAGTGCTAAAATAGAAAATGACAGTGCTAAAAATCTAAATTGAAAAATATACACGTAAATTCTGAGTATTCATATATTGATAATTCAACATGTAACAGTGTTTGTTCGTGGTTTTTTTACAATGTCAATGACATTTTTTTATGCTAATGCTAAAAGAGAGTCATGCTAAAATAAGTCATGACAATGCTAAAAAAGGCCATGACAGTGCTAAAACTCTAAATTGAAAAATATACACGTAAATTCTGAGTATTCATATATTTTCCAATTTTACCCTTACTAAGATTTAGGGGCAGCGAAGTTGGACGTTATTATGAGATTGCCACCACATTTTTTAAAATCTGGAGCAGATCTAGGCCGTCCAAATATACCGGATCTATGGCTCAGATTGGTTCTCGGTTCTCACATAGGGTGTGGTTCCTTCTGGAACCCAACCCTATATATATATATATATTCTTAGTTTTAAGCAGTAAAAGTTTTATAGAAGATGAGTATCTCGTGTTCGAGTATCAACTATCAATACCAAAGAAATATATGGAGAACATATTTATATGATATATATATATATATATTCTTAGTTTTAAGCGGTAAAAGTTTTATAGAAGATGAGTATCTCGTGTTCGAGTATCAACTATCAATACCAAAGAAATATATGGAGAACATATTTATATGATACTAACTCAAATATGAATAGAACTTAAAAAACACAAAATAATTCACTTGGCATTTGGTGAAATTTGGTGATGGCACTGTTGTGCATTGTGTGTACGAATGTTAATCCAACTCGAAATCGATGGACATACCCGAAGAGTCAGAGAAAAAATAAGGTTAGGATTAGAAAATTATATTTCAAAAAGAATTCAACTTGAAGTGAATCGAACTAACTAGTCCAATAGGGCTAGTCCGAGTCCGAAATGCAGTGTGTTGGTCTGAATAATCCAAATTTTTATTATTTAATTATCTTTATATTTTGGCTAAATATAGAAAATTTCATATTTGATGTAATTAACTTAAATAGTAAAAATATAATTATTGAAACTCAAATGATTTTTTTTCAAGTAATTAGTGATAAGTTATGTTGCATTGTAGCATTAATTTTTTAAAATTAAAAATTTAAGCAACATTAATTAACAAATTTATATATATTAAATATTTTTTTCATAAATTTTCTGCTCGATTAGCTAGCGCGAAAATCAAAGGATTAGTGTTAGTCATGAGTGATATTTTTGCACAATATTTTGAAGTTGAAATGAAGTGATTTGAAGAATTTTGCATATGCTTTAACACAATTTGAGCTTTTAACCTCTTATTTCTTGTTTGAGTTTCACAAGAAATGTAGGATAAATCAATGCATTTTTGATTGATTCAATGCCATGAGAAGATAGAGAACTTAATATGGAACGCGCTACAAGTTGAATCATCTCAATCGGACAAGAAACGAGGAAGAACGAAGCAAAATTGTGAAAGGTGTCGGTGCAGAACCGGAGGCGCGACCGACAGCGCGACTGCCGCACTCACGCCACTAGGCACGACTTGCAGCGTGACTGAGGGAGCGAGTGACCTATTTTGACATTGGTACATGTTTATGTTCATCCCAGATGCGACCTACAGAGCGACTGGGGCGCAACTGAGCCCATATAGCGCCCCCAGTCCAAATTTTCAGATCTACGAGTTGAGATATCCATTTCCACCACCACACACCCAAAACTCCACACATCACAAAATCATCTTCTCTCACACCTCTCAAACCTAAGCTACACATCAAACCCACACCCTAGCTAAGATTTCCACCTAATTACGGTGAATAAGGAACTAGCTAGAGCTTGAAGATGGAACAAATAAGAGAAGAGTGGAAATAATGATGGATTCGAGGCCCAACTTCTGGGTTGTATTAAGTTTCTTTTCTTGTTTTTTATCTTCATTTTCTTTGAAATGATTTAGTCCTTGCATTGTATTGTGTTAGGCTAGATTATTTTGTATTTTTTGGATTGAGATTATTTGGGTATTTATGCATTTCTCTTTCTATTGATTGTTTATGACCATATTTCATTTCTTGTGCTTATGCTATGTGTGGGTGTTAGTTAATTGATCACTAATTGACACAATTTTATCTATTGATTTATAATTCGAGAGATGAGTATCAATAGACGAACCTTAGATACAAGACATCTTTGTCAATAAATTTGAAAGAATTGAGACTTAGTGTGAGGGCTAGAAATCTTTGTAGCTTTTAGTAAGTACATGTGTATGATTCGATTGGACACGGTAAACCTAGCATGTACCCTACAAACTTGAGTATCTTGAGAGAGAGCTTATGATGCATTAGACATGGCCCCAGTGAAATTTGACACCATAAATAGGCATTTAGTAGGATCATTAGTGCTAAGTACCCGAAGAAATGAATCCTGAGGGTACCTCTATCTTCATGTTTTCTTCTCAATTTATTTTTCCCGTTTATTTATCATTTTTCTTAGTTTAGATTAGTTAGTTTTTCTTTTTATTCGCCGTCTAGATAAAAATTGAGATTTAATATCATAGTACACAGAATGAATTCTATTGGGGCACACTTGTGTTAGACGGTCTAACGGATCTCTTGTGTTAGACGAATATTATTTAACCCAACAAAGTGGCCCCCCCCTCCTTTTTCCTTTTCTTTTTGATTTTTTTAGTGGTCTCCCTCCCCTTCCCCTCTTTTCTTTTATTTTCAATTTTTAATTTCTTATTTTTTTAAAAAATATATATTAAATTTTTTAAATTAAATTTTTTATCCGATATCTCACGCAGTGCACTCACACGACACTAACGTGTGGACTCATGCACTATGCTCGATAATTATTTTTTGAAAATAAATATATACCCTAAAATGAATTAGTGAACCCTAAAATTAATTTCAATTAATTTAATTTTTTTATATTAAATTATTATTTTATTCAGCATCTTGCGTAGTGCACTCGGCCGATGCTAACGCGTGGGCTCATGCATTGTGCTCGATAATTATTTTTTAAAAATAAATATATACCCTAAAATGGAATTAGTGAACCCTAAAATTAAATTGAATTAATTTAATTTTTTTGAATTAAATTATTTTTTTATTCGGTGTCTCACGCAGTGCACTCGCCCGACGCTAATGCGTGGGCTCATGCACTGCGCTCGATAATTAATTTTTTTGAAATAAATAATATACCCTAAAATGGAATTAGTCAACCCTAAAATTAAATTGAATTAATTTAATTTTTTGAATCAGTTAATTTTTTTTTATCCGGCGTCTCGCGCAGTGCACTCGTCCGACCCTAACGCGTGGGCTCGTGCACTGTGCTTGATACAGAATAATTATTTAAAAAAAAGAAAAGAAGAAAGTGAAAAGAAACAAAAAAAGAAGAAAATTGAAGGAAAAAAAGAACTGGCAGCAACGCGGAAAAAAAAAGTAACAGACGCGTGAGGTACACGCGCCGCGTGTGGGGGTGGATATGGATTTTGAGCGAGTTTGGGTATTATTTGACCCATCTAACGTAAGAGACCCGTTAGACGGTCTAACACAAGTGTTTGTTAATTGTATTTAGTTTATGTGGATACGACACTTATTCACCACTGTCTACACAACCCCGCCCTTTTACGGGTTGTGCTAAATTTTGACCAATCAGTTAGAGTTAAGAATTTTTCAGTTCGAAAAAAATATAACTAGAATTAATCTGAATCAAATAGCTTGAAAAAATATAACTGAAATTAATCCAAATCAAATAGCTTGACAACTCGATAAAATTAATGAAAAATCAAACGGACTAGCACGATTCACATCTCTAATTATGTGCTAGAAGGGGAAATTCTATCACGCGTGATGACGTAGTATGTCTTCTGCCACAATAGACTTAATGTGACACTTTGATTTGTTACAATAGATCTATTATGACACATCAAAGTATCACATTAGATCTATAATGTGTCACAATAGATCTGTTGTAACACGTGACATACTAGGTGAGCACCCGTGGTAGAATTTCCGGTGCTAGAAGTATGGCAATTCACAAATATGTACTCGAGTGCAACATTCGAATGGGGTGGCTAATCAACACGAAAATGATATCCATTTTCATTTTTCAGAAAAAGGAAGGTAAGAAAGATTTTCAATTAACTAGAACACCAGTACACCACATGTGGTTACACATACATATTACGAATATCATTTAATAACTCTTTTGACCACTTTAATGTCGACCTTAGTCTTTGGGAAGTGGCAATTGAACATTGTGGTTGTAAAATCCTAAATAAATAAATACAGAAAAAGTAGAGGAGGAGAGAAGTCCCACAATCTAATTAAAATAGGTTGAGCTACAACCAAATTAAAATTAAAATATAGAGACAAAAAGTATACATAAATAACAGAATTAATAGAAATCTCATCTAGTAGAAGAAATGAAATGAAATCCTGAGGGAGGTGGTCGCTCATACTCATACGTTGAGCTTCTCCATTTCCTTCCTGAGCGCATTAGCCCTCACCAAACTTCCGATGGTGTTGACGGCGAGCTTCAGATCGTCCAATGGGTTTCCAGGCACAACCTGTTTGTACAAGTAGCTGTTGAACGTTATCTTCTGCACGTACTCGTCGGCGCACATCTCCACAAACGCCTACCTCGCCGGATTCAACCTGTAAAATACCTTCTGCAAAATGTCTAGCACCTTGTACGTCGGCCAATAAGTCTTGTCCCATTTTTCCAAATATACCCTCAAATCACTCTCGTCCACCATTCTCTTCCCGTTCTTCGACCCCTCCACTATTGCCTCCGTGTACATCCTCCCGCTCTTCGCTGCAAAATATATCCCCTCGCCGGAGCACTTCATCACGTACCCCGCCGCGTCCCCTACCAGAGCCACCGCTCCAGAACTCGCTTCGACCGCGGGTGCTCCGGGATGGGGTGTGCCTCCACTCTGATGATATTTCCCTCTTGGATCTTGTCACGGGTGCGAAGCCGCGTCGCCACCTGGAGCTTTTGTTAGTGCCATTTGCACTTAGGTGTTCAGGATTGTCATTATCTGTTTAAGATGTTATGGCAATTTTAAAAGAACACAAAAGGTTTTAGTTGTTCAAGATTGAAGACCATGTTCTAGACAATTCTGTGAACATTTCGCTGCCAATCTGATTGAAGATCAAGATATGTACTTAGTCATGTTCAAGAACATGATCATGTACATAGTTGTCCAGAGAGTTTACAAGAGATGTGTCATGCTAGATCCAAAGAGTTGAAGCTGCAGAATCAAGATGGACTTTCAGAATATAAGCTGTCTTGTTTGTGATGAAGATCAAGAAGGAAAGAAGGAGTTCTATTCAAGAAAGACATCTAAACTAGGAAAGTCCAATTTATTTAAGGAAATTTGTTTCCTTGTTAAATCCAAGTCTAATTAGAACTTCTGATTACCTTGTTAAGGCTATATCTGTTGTTTATAAATAGCCTGGGAATCAGACTAGTTTAGTAGATACAAATTTTATGAATACACAGAAGAGCTGAGAGCTAAAAGACTTCACTTTTGAAGCATATAGTATTCAGGTAGACTAGGTTTGATTGGTTAGATCATTGTGTTTCTAGTCTGTGTTTGAAACTCACTTTCATACACACTTAGAGGAGTCTCAAGAGAGATTTCCTGTGGGAACTAGAGGGATTCTAGGTTTTGAGGGGATCTCATAATTCAGTTTAGTAAGAGAGGTTAAATAGGGTACGAAACGGGTCGAGTGACGGGAGTCTTCGAGTAATAACCTTTGTAACCATTCAACGGAGTAGTAAACTGTTTCTCACGGACTTGATAAGTCTCCCTGACGTAGATCAGTTGATCAAACAAGGTTACCAACCTCGTGTTCTTTGTTTGCTTAAGTTTTTACATTTTGACCTTACATGTTCACAACAATTGGTACCACAACAATGTAGATCAGTTGATCGAACAGGGTTACCAACCTTGTGTTTTTTTTCTTGCTTAAGTTTTTACATTCTGACCTTACATGTTCACAACAATGTTCAAGTACATGATGATGAACATGATCACACAGTTTATGTAACTTCAATTGGTACCAGAGCAGGTTGCTTTTGGTGTTAGTGCGAAAAGAATCCTGAAAGATACATATCTGCGTGAAGGTTTTGGTTTCATTCAAGTTATGAGTGCAATCAAAGAAGGAGGATCCATGGTCAGACCACCACTGCTAGAAGGCAACAACTATCCATACTGGAAAGCAAGGATAAGGGCCTTGCTGAGATCACTTGATGAACTCGCATGGAAGAGTGTCATTGAAGGATGGAAAAATCCAACTGTTGCCAAAGAAGAAAGGCATGTGGAAATTGAAGAAGGAGACTGGACTGTGCCACATAAGAACTGGTACAATGTCAACTCTAAAACTCTCAATGCAATATTCTTTGTAATAGATCTTGAAACATTCAGCTTAATCTCAACCTGTGAGACTGCTAAAGGTGCATGGGATATTCTGGAAACTACCTTTGAAGAGACTAGTTCTGTGAGGCTGTCAAGACTTCAAAATCTAACTTTAAAATTTGAAAGTCTTAGAATGGAAGACTCTGAATCCATTGTTGAGTTTAATGCCAGATTAATGAGCATTTCAAATAAAAGTTTTTCTCTAGGAGAACCTATCAGCAATAAAAAACTTGTAAGAAAGGTTCTCAGATCTCTTTCAAAGAAGTTTGCTTACAAAGTTGCTGTCATAGAGGAAGTCAAGGACATCAAGAGTATGAGACTTGATGAACTGATGGGATTATTGAGGACATTCGATATGAATCTTGAAGATGATGACAACAACTCAAGGAAGAAAGGTATTGATCTGAAAGCTGAAGTTTCTGAGGATGTTCCTGAACATGTGCAGAAATAAAAACCTGTACTTGATTCAGAAAACAATGAATAATATGGTCCTTATAACCAAGAATTTCAGTCGAATGCTTAAAATAGTGAATAGACAGTCCTCCAGAAGGTCAAACAACAGGAGACAACAACCTGGAACTACTCAACGAGATAAAAACTCCAATAGTGAGCAAAAAGAGTTGCAATCATCAAACACAAAGAGCGGAATTTAGTGCAGAGAGTGTAATGGTTTTGGACATATTCAAGCTGAATGTGCCAACACTCTGAAGAATAATAAAAAGAACTACAATGCCTCTCTGAGTTATAATGATTATGAAAGTAGCAGTGAATCTGAAGAAGAGAACTATGCATTTACAACAAAAGTCTCACACTTCCAGGATACTTTCAAACTTACAGATGAAGATGAAGACTTAGACAATGATGATGTCTGTAATGATGAGTTTATTCAAACATACAAGGAGATGTATCAAAAATGGCTTAAAGTTGCTGAGATCAACAAAACTCTTCAATCTCACAACAAAGATCTTCTTAAAGAAAAGGAGAATTTGATCAAGTCTGATGGAGAACAGAAGGCCATTATCCAACAGCAGAAAAAGGAGATTGAAGAACTGAGTACTGAGCTAAAGTTAATCGAAAGGAATCTCAACATGCTGAACAATAGAGCTAAGAATCTTGATAAGATTCTTACCAATCCAGGACATTCTGGGAAAAGTCATCCAGGTCTTGGATATAATGGTAGAGAATCCAAGACAGTGTTTGTCAAAGCCAGTACAAGCCAGACAGCACATGTACAAAGTAATGTTCAGGCCATCCAGAAGAACATTAATAAAAAGATGACTACCAATAATGGCTACAGTAAAAGAATTATCTGCCACTATTGTGAAGAAAAAGGCCACATTCGACCACACTGTGAGGAGTATCTCTTTGATCTAAAAAGAATGAGAAGAAGATTTGTGGCTCAACATTCTAGCAACACTCAAAACAAAATAACTACTCAACAGAAGAAAAAGCCTGCACAAAAAAAATAATGGGTCGTCAAGCAGACCAGTCTAATTGCTCATACTTCATTGAGAGTTGAAGATAAAGGAAGCTGGTACTTTGACAGTGGCTGTTCAAGACACATGACAGGAGACTGCTCTGTGATGCAGAATCTGAAAGCTTGCTTGTCAGATTTTGTTACCTTTAGAGATGGAAAGAAAGGTAAAGTTATGGGAAAAGGAGAACTGACTGTTGAAGGAATGCCCAAACTCAAGAAAGCTATGCTAGTTGATGGACTCAAAGCTAATTTGATCAGTATTAGTCAACTATGTGATAATGACATGACTGTAGTCTTTACCAAGGAAAGCTGCAAAGTTATGAATAAGAACAATGACTTATTCATGGAAGGGAAAAGATCAACAACAACTGTTATCAGCTATATGTTCCTAGACAATGTTCTTTAACATGTCAAAGAACATCTATTGAAGAGTCAGAGATCTGGCATCAGAAACTTGAACACATAAACTTCAGAAATCTCCAAAAGATCATCATCAAGGAGATTGTCAAAGGGCTACCCCGATCAGAATTGACAGAGACACAGTCTGTGGTCCATGCCAGATTGGGAAACAGTCCAGATCTCAACATAAAGAAGTTCAAGACAGAACTTCCAAGAGAATTCTAGATCTCATTTATATGGATCTAATGGGGCCTATGGCTATGGAAAGCTACGGAGGAAAGAAGTATGTCCTCGTCTGCATTGATCATTACTCAAGGTTTACTTGGGTTGATTTTCTCAGAGACAAGAGTGAAGCTTTCACAGCATTTAAGAGATTAGCCTGCAAAATCACAGTTGAAAAAGATGATTAGATTATCAGAATCATAAGTGATCATGGCAAGAAATTTGAGAAACAGTACTTTGATACATTCTGTAGTGAGAATGGTATCAGTCATAAGTACTCTGCCCCCAAAACTCCTCAACAGAATAGAGTTGTGGAAAGGAAAAATAGAACTCTATAGGAGATGGCCAGGACTATGATTGCTGCTAAAGGAGTTGCTGCAATGTTCTGGGCAGAAGCTATCAATACAACATGCCACATCAGCAATATAGTTCATCTCAGACCAGGTACCTTCACCACTCCATATGAGATTTGGAATAAAAAAAGCTAACAGTGAAGTACTTTCATGTGTTTTGAACTATATGTTATATTCTCAATGATAGAGAATATCTCAACAAGATGAACAAAAGAGGAGTTGAAGGGATCTTTGTTGGATACTCCAGGAACAGTAAATCTTACAGGATTTACAACAAAGATACAAAAGTAGTAATTGAGACAGTCAATGTCAGATTTGATGATTAGGAAAATACTGTCAATACTCCTAAAGATGATGTTCACATAGATATGTTTGAACATCCTAAAGTACATGATGATACAGACAGAAAAGCTAAAGAACAGACTGTAAGGCATAGAAAGCCTTCGAAGCAAATAATCAAGAATCATCCTACTTCAAAAGTAATAGAAGACATTCATGAAGGAAGGATGACCAGGAGCACTCTGAGAAAAATGATGTATGATAAAATATCCTATATCTATTTCACTTCCAAGATTGAACCCAAGAACATCCAAGAAGCTCTTAAAGATGACTACTGGATAAAAGCTATGCAGGAAGAACTTCTTCAATTTAAAAAGAATGATGTCTGAGATCTGGTGCAAAAGCCTGAAGGAGTCAATATTATTGGAACTAAGTGGATTTTCAAGAACAAGACTGATGAAGCTGGAAATATTACAAGAAACAAAGCAAGACTGGTTGCACAAGGATATTCTCAGATAGAAGGCATTGATTTTGATGAAACCTTTGCTCCAGTCACACGGATTGAGTCAGTCAGACTTCTTCTAGCCATGGCATGCATCATGAAGTTCAAATTATACCAAATAGATGTTAAGAGTGCCTTTCTGAATGGATTCTTGAAAAAAGATGCGTTTGTTGCACAGCCTAAAGGATTTGAAGATCCACATCATCCAGAGTTTATGTTCAAACTAAAAAAAGGATTATATGATTTGAAGCAAGCTCCTCGGGCATGGTATGAAAGACTGGCTACATACCTGATAAGCAAGGGATACACCAGAGGAGGAGAAGACAGAACACTGTTCATCAGGAAGGAAAAAACACAAATAATTGTGGTTCAAGTTTATGTGGATGATATAGTGTTTGGTTCAGTGTCTGATAAGATGGTCAAGGACTTCATCAGGGACATGGAAACTGAGTTTGAGATGAGCCTTATTGGAGATCTAAAATACTTTTTAGGACTTCAGATAAAGTAGTCAGAAGAAGGGATATTCATCTCTCAATCTAAGTATGCCAGAAATTTGGTGAAAAAGTCCGAGCTTGAGAATTGAAAACAAAAATGAACTCCTATCAGCACTACAGTCAAGATTGGAAAAGATGATACAGGGATTAAAGTCGATCAAACTCTCTACAGAAGCATGATTGGTAGTCTCCTATATCTGACTGCAAGCAGACCAGATATAGCATACAGTGTGGGAGTGTGTGCCAGGTATCAGGCCTGTCCTAAAGATTGTCATATGAAGGCTGTTAAGAACATCATCAAGTACATCAATGGTACTTCTGATTATGGTTTGTGGTATACTTCAGATACAAATGCAAGTACCACCACATACTGTGATACTGATTGGGCTGGATCTCTAGATGACCGAAAAAGTACTTTAGGTGCTTGTTTCTTTTTAGGAAACAATGTTGTTTCTTGGTTCAGTAAGAAACAGAACTGCATATCCCTTTCTACAGCAGAAACATAGTACATTGTAGCAGGAAGCAGCTCTACTCAGATAATCTGGATGATGCAGATGATGAAAGACTATGAAGTCAGTCATGATACCCCAATTCTGTACTGTGATAATATAAGTGCTATTAACATCTTAAAGAATCCATTGCAGCATTCAAGGACAAAACATATAGACATCAGACATCACTTCATCAGAGAGCTGGTTGAAGAAGAAGTTCTGAAGATTGAACACATGAAGACAAAAGATCAACTAGCTGATCTGTTCACTAAGGGATTGGCTTTAACTCAATTTGAGAAACTTAGAGTAGCCCTTGGGGTGTGCTTGGTTCAGTAAAACTAAGAAGAGGGGTATGAGTGTGACTATTTCACACTCAGTAGAAAAGAACCATTCCTGCACAAAGGAACTGAACATTCCCGTAAATGTTCATACGGATGTACATGTTCATGATTCAAACCCTGAGTACATCTTTGTCAATGGCTAGTTCTGACGTGCTATCATCATTTCTGATTTTCTGGGATTTCTCCCCGATTTCTTAGTCTAACGAAAACCTAAGAACGGAATACTCTCTTATATATATGCTTAGCCGTTTTAAGAAATCATTCACTTTTCAAATTTTCTGAAATCAAAACACTCTTCTCTCTCGATAAATCCTCTTCATATTCTGAGTTTTTTCCATTGTTAGTTGTTAATTCTCTTGCTATTTCATCTCTTCATATACCCATTCACTTTCAATGGCTCCAAAAAGAAAGCTCGTTCGTCCCAAGAAAGTCATAAAACCCAGGATGAGGTATGAAAAGGTTACATATTCCAAACCCCAAGATCAGTTCTATGAAAAAGACGAGTTCGACATGCAGGTTCGTGGAGAATCAACCTACAAGAAGCCCATTTAGAGGGCACTTCACGATGAATCTTCTAGTAAAGATACAGAGGAATTAATTAAAATATTCCATGGAGACGATGAAGAAGAAGATACAGAAGAACAAGAAATTGCTTCTTCTGCAAAGAAAATAAAGACCCAGAGTCTTTTGATTGATGATCTGTTGAAGGAAGCTGCGAAGTCATATGATGTCAACAGAAAGAAGGCAAGAACAAAGGGAACTGCAGTCAAGAAATCCAAGAAGACTACAGCCCCTTCAACAAAGAAGATCAACACAGCACCTAATGACCAAGCCCTTTAGAAAGAGAAGGGATCTGCTGTTGATGATCATGTTAAGCCTTCAGATGTGCCTGAACATGTTGAGGCACATGTTGCAGAGAAAAGCCCTGCTGAGACATCTACTCCAGCTGATGTTGTTCTGAAATCACCTGTGCAACCTTCTACTATAGAAGATGATGATGAAGATAGGGAAAATGACATTCTGTTAAGCTTAAAGATAAAGGCTATAGCTGCTGCTCTTGCCAAAGGAAAGAAGAATGTTATTCACAGACCGTTAGTTGCTGATCCAGCAGAGAAGAAAATCATTCAGAGTTCATCCTCTGAATCTGCTGAGAAGACTCCTGTTCCACAACAGGAAAAGTTGTTGACTTCTGCTCAATATGATCCTTTTGCGAGATCTCCAGTCAAGAATAAAACACCAAGGAAGAAGACATCTACTACTACGATGTAGCTGATTCCACGAACTCCTGTGACCAGAAGTCGAGCATCTGCTACTCTACCATCTGCTGCTGTATCCACAAAGAAGAGAAAGGTCGTTGCATCAACTGGTCCTTATAAGAAGGTCAAGAAAGCTGCCCAACCAACTCATGTACTTGAAGATGTTCACTTGCATTCAAGTGAACATGTGTCTGAAGTTCACAAGAAGATTGTCCGTGTTCCAGGTACATCTAGCCAATCCATCTTTCGTTCTCTTAAGCATGCTGAGTTATGGGAGAAAGTGAAGCAGAGGTCCATGATCTCTGAAAAGAAGGTGGATAAGGATACATTATTGGCTACTGGGTGTTTACATTGCTGGAGCAAGCTGGTTTGTTGGGAACAGTACAGAAGGTTCAGGAGTTTGTTCCCAAAGTTGTTACAGAATTCTACTGTAATTTGATAAAAGAAATAGATGATCCAGAGTTTGAAGACTTCCAGAAAGTCTTTGTGAGATGAGAAATGGTCCAATTTTCCCTTGATCTCATTAATGAGTTCTTGGGATGTTCATCTGAGGGGGAGTATAAAGAAATAGATGACTGGGGGATGGTTGCAGAGGAGCTGACCCAGGGCATCTACAGCACATGACCATCTCATCCAGAGACTATTCTAATCTCCAAGCTGACTCACAAGTATGGCGCCCTATTCAGAATCCTGATCCACAATTGGCTATCGACTAAGCATAGGGTAGCAGTGACTCAAGCCCAGGGAAGGTTTCTATTTCACCTTGGAACTGGGAAGAAGTTCAACTATGGTGTGTTTATCTTCAACAAGATCATCAGCAGTGCAGAGTCTACAGTGATCAAAGGTCCACTATGCTATCCATCATTGATCTACAGCATCATCAAGCAATAAAAGAAGAATGTATCTTCAAAGAAAGATAAAATTATTCCTCTTCACAAGCCTCTAGTGATCAAGGTTGCTCTTGAAATAGGATATCCTCATCTTCACCTCCAGTTCAAGCAATTCATGTCATCCAAGAAAGGAGTAGATGATACTGTTTAAGAATCATCTCCAAAGGGTGCTGTTCTAAGATTTTTAGAGAAGAGTTTGGAGTTCCATGCTCGTTTGATTTCTGAGCATACTTCTGAGAAGATGAAGATCCAAGCAATTATTGCTGATCTTTCATCAGGAGAAGAGTTTGCCTCCCCAGCAGTGGATGTCCCTGAAAATGTTCATAACTTGCACAAGCTTGCAAGTACTGCTGAAGCTGCTACTCAGAAGAAGTCTACTCTAGCACAAAAGCTAGATGAAGCACATAATGCAGAACAAGCTAAGGAAGCTGAAGCTGTCCAAGAGGAATTTGCAGAGGAGGATCATGAAGTTGAGACTGCTGAAGTTGAGGATGATGAAGAGGAGGCTGAGGAGGATGCTGTTGATGGAGAAGAAATGGAGTATGATGATGCTGAAGCAGGATCTGAAGAAGGAGGATCAGAAGGAGATGATGATGCACAAGACTCTGACAGATCCGAGTAGTTTCTGAAAATTACTCCTTTGCCTTTCTCGGTGGCAAATAGGGGGAGTAATGCAATCTAAGTTTTTATTTTATTTCTATTTCCGTTCTACTTATCTTTCATCATGTTTTGCAAGATATTTTTTTTTTGCTATGATAGCTTGTTTTTAGTTATTTTGTTATGAAACAAATTTTTCTTCCCTTTATGATTCATATCTGCTAAAAAATTGAAAGTGTTATCAAAAGATAAAAAAAATAAAAGAAAAAATGAATATAGCAGAGCAGGTACAAGCTGATAAGAAAGTGAAAAACAACTGAATCATATTATGTTCTTCCAAATATTCATGTATGTTTTTGAGTACATGATCCTATTGTTCAAGGGATTGTGTTGTTTTAAAAACATGGAGCTGATTTGCAACCAGATAAAGATAAAGGGGGAGATTGTTAGTGCCATCTGCACTTAGGTGTTCAGGATTGTCATTATCTGTTTAAGATGTTATGGTAATTTCAAAAGAACACAAAAGGTTTTGGTTGTTCAAGATTGAAGACCATGTTCTGGACAATTCTGTGAACATTCTGTTACCAATCTGATTGAAGATCAAGATATGTACTTAGTCATGTTCAAGAACATGATCATGTACATAGTTGTCCAGAGAGTTTACAAGATACGTGCCATGCTAGATCCAAAGAGTTGAAGCTGCAGAATCAAGATGGATATTTCAGAGTAGAAGCTGCCTTGTTCATGATGAAGATCAAGAAGGAAAGAAGGAGTTCTATTCAAGGAAGACATCTAAACTAGGAAAGTCTGATTTATTTAAGAAAATTTGTTTCCTTGTTAAATCCTAGTCTAATTAGGACTTCTAATTACCTTGTTAAGGCTATATCTGTTGTTTATAAATAATCTGGAAATTAGACTAGTTTAGTAGACACGAATTTTACGAATACATAGAAGGGCTGAGAGCTAAAAGACTTCACTTTTGAAGCATATAGTATTTGGGTAGAGTAGGTTTGATCGGTTAGATCATTGTGTTTCTAGTCTGTGTTTGAAACTCACTTTCATAAACACTTAGAGGAGTCTCGGGAGAGATTTCCTATGGGAACTAGAGGGATTCTAGGTTGTGAGGGGATCTCACAATTCAGTTTAGTGAAAGAGGTTGAATAGGGTAGGAAAGGGGTCAAGTGACGGGAATCTTTGAGTAATGACCTTTGTAACCATTCAACGGAGTAGTAAACTATTTCTCACATACTTGATAAGTCCCCCTGACGTAGATTAGTTGATCGAACAGGGTTACCAACCTCGTGTCTTTGTTTGCTTAAGTTTTTACATTCTGACCTTACATGTTCACAACAATGCTCAAGTACATGATGATGAACATGATCAGATAGTGTATGTAACTTCAGCTTCTTTATATCTCCTTTGTGGGTTATGGTGCCGGTTCCGACTGCCACGTGGTCACATTTCAGGAAGACCTACCCGTAGAAGTCCGGTGACACATCGTCACCGACGTACATCTCAGCTAGATTCTCGTAATACTTCATCTTGCCATTGGGGATTTTGATGCGCTCTTGGAACACGATGGCGTACTCGTAGTCACCGGCGTTGATGCCTTTCGCCATGCGGGAGTTGGCACCGTTGGCCCCGATTATGGTGTCCACTTCCAGAGTCTTCTTCTCGCCGGCTCTGCCGGTCTTCACGTTGTAGTCGGTGTAGTGAAAGATGTATGGTGCGTTCTTAGACTGTGACAACTCCATTTTCAAGAAAAGGCTGTTGATGACGGTGGCACCGGTGATGGCGGCGTGGTCGCGGAGGTAGGTGTTGAGCACTTCGCGGTAGACCAAGTTGATATACTCGTACGGCTTCAGCGTGCGGCCGATATCCACCGCCACATTTAACGGAGAGATCATATTCATCTTTGTGACTCTATGGTCGATGATGTCCAATGGAAGATCGAATTCTCCGACCATGCATAGAGGGATTGCGCCGCTGCATGGCTTGCAATCGTCCATCTTTCTTTCAATAAGAAAAGTCTCGATCCCTCTCTTTGCCAGCATCTCTGTGGCGGAGCCACCAGCGGGCCGCCTCCCATGACGGCGACTCTAAGATTGCGGCCAGTGACTCTTGGGCTGGATTTGGAGGTGTTTATCTGAAATCTTCACTGGGGCAACGCGGCGGCGGTTGTAGGCTTGGAAAGAAAAATAGCATTATTTTTCGATAAGGACTGGCGGAGACCGATGAAGTTTTTGAGGGCAATGGAGGCCATGGTGGGGCTGGAGAATTTTTAGTTAGATGAAGTTAAGTGGCGGAGTGAAAATGAGAGGTTTTAAGAGTTGAAGGTGATTTTTGTTGGATATGGTTTGAGGATTTGAGGAGAGGAGAGGTGTTAGATTGAAGAGAATTGACGATGTGGATTCATTGAAGATAATGGGGGCTATTCTTACTTTGGATGTATCGTCGTCTATCCATTTGGATTACGGAGTGAAGCCTGTCTACTTTAGTGATAGTGTCAGAGTGAAGGGACTTATTTTGCATGTTTTAAATGGCTCTTCTTTGGCCACGTTACTTTTTCATTCCATTGCTACACAATAAATAACTCAAATAAGTCATCATTTACAAATTTTTAGTGCTTTGGAGCAATTCTAATACTGGATTAAAATACTAATTTAAGGCAAGAATTCACTTTACTATTGTCTTAAATTTTATTCTAAATTCGTGCAACAGTAAATTCTGTTTTAAATTTGGAGCATAATTTGGTGCTGATAGTCCCACAATATTTAATGAATTATTTTATTATTTAAAATCATTATTAAATGAATTATGTTAGTGCTATACCTTGTACTAAATAGAGATATAACTATAAGGGGGAGATTGTTAGTGCGATGCTGTGCACTAAGCATTTTTATCAAGTGCTATACTTTGCACTTGTAGTATGGAAGATTGTCATTAATCTTTATGGCATAGAATCGTCACTAAGTTTTTGTTTTTCAATGTACATTTGTTGTTCTGGACAAACAATCATAAGAAATCACATGAATGTGATCTGTACCTCGATGAAGACAGCTCAAACAAGAATATTGGATTGAGCTAAAGATGAAAATAGTTGTGCATCAAGACACAACTGAGATTGTTCGACATACTAAGTACTGCTAGCTAGCTTGAGTGATAGCCAGAAGTCAGTTTATGAACATACAAGATATTTCATTGTACTACCTGATGTGAAGGTTCAAAGATCAACAGTGTTCATTGCAACGTTCATGAACATTTGCATGAACATTCCTTGTACAGATTGTTCTTCCAAGATCGTTGAAGCTGTTCGAAGTTGCCAACTAAGATGAGATTCAAGATCATTCTAGAAGATGCCTTATTTAGCTTGGAGAGCACATGATTGAAGTCAAGACAGAAATTTAAAGATAGAAGAATTCTAATATAACAAGTCCAAGGTTTTAGCTTCAATAAGGAAAGTTTCCTTATCAGACTCAAATTAGGATTAGAACTTCTGTTTCCTTGTTAATGCTATATTGTAATCTATAAATATCTTGGGATACAGACCTGTTAGAAACACACTGACACAGACTGTAAGATCTGAAATAGATAGAATCTGCAACAGCTCCATTTTGTTTAAGAGCCACATTAGTTTCGGTTGTTATTGTTAGACTATAGATTAGTGTTCTAGTTAGAGTGTAATGAAACACTTTTCATATACTATTAAAAGGTTTCTTAGGAGAGAATACCTGTGGAAACTAGATAGGTAGAAATCTAGGCAGTGAGGGGAGCTCATAGTTCAATTCTTTGAAAGAGGGTGTTCGGCTAGAATGAGTATTGAATGACGGGAGGTCAGCTACATGTAAGATCCCTAGTAAACAATACATCGTAGTAGTGAATTATTTCTCACGGACTTGACAAGTCCCCCTGACGTAGATCAGTTAATAGAACAGTGTTACCAAGTCTCTTGTGTGTTTTATTTTCGGCTGTTTACATTAAGCTCATTACAATATTCATACACATTATAGTGAACTTTATTCAACAACGTTCAAGCACATTATTGTGAACATTTGCAGAACAGATAGTTCGCACGATGTGTGCAACTTCAATTGGCATCAGAGTAGGTCATTTTGTGTTCAAAATGAAAAAATCACTATATGTACATATCTGTGTGAAGTATTTGGTTTTAAAAGCCATGAGTTCTATCAACGAAGGAGGTTCCACAGCCAGGCCACCGCTTCTAGAAGGCAACAACTATCCATATTGGAAGGGAATGATGCGTGCTTTTCTCAGATCCATCGATGATCAAGCATGGAAGAATGTTACAGAAGAATGGATATAGCCTAAAGTTTCCAAGGATGATAATTATGCTCCCATTCCAGAGAAGGACTGGATTGAACCGCAAAAAAGGTGGTTCAAAGCAAACTCCAAATCTCTTAATGCCATATTTTCCACTGTGGACATGGATTTATTCAGCCTGATCTCAACATGTGAGACTGCCAAGGCTACATGAGATATATTGGAGATAACCTTTGAAGGAACCAGCACTGTCATGTCAAGAATTCAGAATATTACCTCTAAATTTGAAAATTTAAGGATGGCAGATTCTGAAACCATTGACGAATTTAATGTCTACTCAAGGAGTATGTCTAATAAAAGTTTTTCATTAGATGAAGTAATGATGAATGAGAAGCTGGTTAGAAAAGTCTTGAGATATCTTCCGAAGAGGTTTGCTTATAAGGTTGCTGCTATTGAAGAAGGAAATGACATCAGAAGTATGAGGTTGGACGAGCTGATGGGATCTCTCAGGACCTTTGAGATGAATCTTGAAGAAGATAAATACATGGATAAATGCAAAGGAATTGCTTTGAAAGCTGAAACTTCAGAAAAGGTTCCTGAATAAGTTTATAAAAGTGATCCTGATGAAGAGATGTTGAATTCCATGGTTCTAATCACCAAGAATTTCAAAAAGATGTTGAAAAAGGCTATAAATCAACCTGCATCCAAGTTTAACAAGGTGAAGCAATTCTCTCGTAAGTCTTCAAACAAGAACAACTTTGATCAAGATGAAGATCAAAAGCAAAAAAATAAGATGCAAAGAATGTGAAGGCTTTGGACACATTCAAAGAGAATGTGCCAACACTCTGAAGAAGAAGAAGAAGAGTTACAATGGCTCAATGAGTGAAGAATAGACAAGCTTTAGTGGATTAGATTCAGAAGATGAGCCCATAGTCTTCACAGTCAGGGAGAAAAAAGAATCACATGCTGATCCTTTTGCCATCAAACATGAATCAAATGATGATGAAATCAGTGCCATTGATCTTGAAAACACTTATCAAGAAATGTTCAACAAGTGGATGGAAGTTGTTGAAATCAACAAACAAATTGTTGTACAAAATCAGAAGATCAACCAAGAGAAATGTCAACTGATGAACAAGGAAGCAGCTCTGCAAAAGACCATCTGTGACCAGGAAAAGGAGATTGAGCAAGTCAATGAAGACCTGAAGGTGTTTATGAGAAATATCAGAATGCTCAACAATGGTACTAAGAATCTAGATGAGATTTTTAAATCAAGACAAAATGTTAAGGTACGCTATTGTCTTGGGTACTCAAGACAAAGCTATGGGAAAATAGAATTTGTCAAAACAAATGAGGAACCTGATCAGAACAAAGATGTTCCTACAAAAGTTCAGAATTATCTCAAGAACGTTCCTTCCCAGAATATGCCTCACAAAAAGATCTTCAATAGAAACAATGTCAATTTTGCTCTCTACAGCACATCTAATACGAGAAAGATCATCTGCCATTATTGTGAGGTTGTTGGACACATCAGACCTCATTGTGAAAAATATCTCAAATATTTAAAAAGAATAAGGAAGATGTCCATGCTTAAGGAAGTCAAAGCTGCTGCTTCACGACAGGATTGGAGAAAGAAGCACATCATACCCAAGAAACAGTGAGTGGTGAAGAAGCAACATGTTTGCATGATTGCTCACACATCACTTACAGTTGAGAGTTCAAGCAGTTGGTACTTTGACAGTGGATGCTCAAGGTACATGAAAGGTGACAAAGCAGTGGTTAAAAATTTGAAGATCTATTCATCTAACTTTGTGACCTAGGTAGAGTTCTCGTGACCTGGGTAGAGTTCTAGGCACACCTGGGTAGAGTTCTTGAGAGATAAGATAGAAACATTTTTAGCCTTCAAGAAATTAGCTTGTAAACTATCTGTGGAAAAAGGTGTTCATATCATGATAATCAGAAGTGATCATGAAAAAGAGTTTGAGAACAAACAATTTGATGACTATTGTGAAGAGCTTGACATCAACCATGAATATTTTTCCCCAAAACTGAACAACAGAATGAAGTTGTTGAGAGGAAGAATAGATCACTTCAAGAGATGGCCAGGGCTATGATTGCTGGAAACAATGTTGTTATACACTTCTGGGCTGAAGCTATCAACACTGCATGTCATATCAGCAATAGAATTATTACATACCAGGTACATCAATGACACCCTATGAATTATAGAATAAAAAGAAGCCTACTATGAAGTATTTCCACATATTCGAGTGCACATGTTATATTCTCAATGATAGATAATATCTTACCAAGATGGAGAATCAAGGAGTCGAAGGATTACTTCTTGGATACTCTAGGAATATCAAGGCTTACAAAGTATACAACACTGAAACAAAAGTGTAATTGAATCAGTTAATGTCAAGTTTGATGATACTCAGAACTTCAAGAGTGATGATGAGGAAGATGTTCACCAAGATATCTTTGAACATTTTGATGAACGTTCTGAGAAACCAAAAAACAATGATGAGAAACCTATTGCTACTTCCAGAAAAACATAGAAGCATATCATCAAGAGCCATCCAAATGTTGCAGTCATTGGAGACGTCAATGATACATTAAAGATAAGGATGTTGGAGTTTTTTCAAATTGTACCCCCACAGAATTTAACCGAATGCTCATTAATTCTATAACATGTAAATCATATTTTATATATGATTCTAATTATTACTTATGTTGAATTGTCATGCGAGTAAATCGATTGTAATGTAGCAGAAAAGATAGAATCGATAAAACACTTACTCGCGTAATAGGGTTGCAGATGAGATTAAAGGGCTAATCTCAATGTTTGAGAAGATATACATGAACAACACTGTCTCTCCAAGTATTTTAACTCCTCCAAGCTTGATATTCTACTCCTTGATCTTCTATTGTATTCCCAAACATTATTTAGATGCAAGATGGGCTGCAGACTACTAAACTGTGTGGGATTCCTGAAGAATCAAGTGAGCATAAGAGGGGCTGATATTATTATGCTATATTTCGTGCCCCCATCTAATTAATAGAGAGGGAGATAAAAATTATGTCCTACAAATCCTAATAGGTTTGGGCCTCTCCATTTGTTCTATTCCTAAGTCCACTTAGGTCTTATTTGGGTTACAACAACGATCTAGAAGAATGTTAGTCAAAAAAATGAAGGAAGGTGTTTTGATAAGATGTTAGAAACCAACGGAAATTAAAAGAAAACTGAACTGAACTCAGTAAAAATAAAAAACTGAACTGAAGTCTGTTAATAGAGATTACAGTCAAAACAGTGAAGTCTCGATGCCTTGATAAGACATCAGAAATTAACAGAAGCTAACAAAGACTGAACTAAATTCAGTCAGACTGAAGCTGAACTGAACTGAAGAGAAGGCCATCAAATAAGTTCATCATGAAACTGAACTGAACTGAAGAGAAGGCCATCAAACAAGTTCGCCATGAAACTAAACTGAACTAAAGAGAAGGCCATGAAATAATTTCCCCATGAAACTGAACTGAACTGAAGAGAAGGTTATCAAACAAGTTCGCCATAAATCTGAACTAAACTGAAGAGAAGGCCATCAAACAAGTTCATCATAGACCCGAACTAAAGTGAAGAGAAGACCACCAGATAAAACTCAACATGAAACTAAACTGGAGAGTCTTGCAACTGAAGAGTAAGACTCTTAACTAAGAGTTCCAAACTGAAGGATACCGACCAAGTAAGCAACTGAAGAACTAATTTTCATTTTAATATGTCCTTATACTTTTATATTTAATTTTATTAGAAACCTCAGCATGCCCATTTTCATGGGGCTGATATGCAGTAGTCACTTTATGTCTCACTCCATATTCCTTGAGCAAATTCTTGATAATCATATTGCAGAAGTGAGATCCTTGATCACTTATCAGTGCCTTGGGTACTCCGAATCTGCTGAACACATTAGACTTCAGGAACTTCTTGACCACCCGGGCATCATTTGTGGTAGTAGCTTTTGTTTCCACACATTTCGACACATATTCCATAGCAAGGACTATGTATTGATGTCCATTGGATTTGGTTAAGGGACCCATAAATTCAATTTCCCAAACGTTAAAAATTTCTACCGGCATGATAGGTATCATGGGCATTTCATTACGTTTGGAAATGTTTCCAGTCATTTGACAGCATGGGGATCATCTGCACACTTCATAAGCATCTTTCTGAAGTGAGGGCCAAAAGAAACCGCAATCAAGAATCTTCTTTGCAGTTCTTTTTGCACCAAAGTGCCCTCCACATGCTTCGGAATGACAGTGTTCAAGAATACTCTTAATTTCTTTTGTGGGCACGCAACATCGAATGATTTAGTCTGCGCACCTTCTCCATAGTATGGGTTCATCCCATACATAATATCGACTCTCACTTTTGATTTTGTTCCTTTGATAGGTCGAGAGTCTGGTTGGTAATTCTCCAAAGATCATGAAATTGACCAAGTCAGCATACCAAGGTGTAGTGCCCTTGATGCTAAATAGGTACTCATCTGGGAGAGACTCTACGATGGGCACCACGTCTTTTTCCTCATTGAGTACTCTACTCAAATGATCAGCCACTTGGTTTTGAGCTCCACTTTTACCTTTGGTCTCCCAATCAAATTCTTGTAGTAGTAGTATCCACCGAATGAGCCTTGGCTTTGATTCCTTCTTCGCAAGCAGGTGCTTCAATGCAGAGTGATCAGTATACACCATACTCTTAGCTTCGAGCAAATATGATCGAAATTTTTCAAAGGCAAAGACTACTACCAACAATTCTTTTTTAGTTATGGTGTAGTTGGCTTGGGCATGGTTCAAGGTCTTGGAGGCATAGTATATGACATGACTTTCTTTTCCTCGCCTTTATCAAAGCACTGCACCCACAGCATATCTACTGGCATCGCACATTATTTCAAAAGGCATGCCCCAGTCTGGAGGTTGGATGATGGGTGTCGTGACAAACTTATTTTTCAAGGTGTTAAAAGCCTCCTTACAGGTTTTATCAAAGATGAAGGGCACATCATTTTGCAAAAGATGAATGATTGGTTAAGCGATCTTTGCAAAATCTTGGATGAATCGCTGATAGAACCCAACATGCCTAAGGAAATCTCGAACTTGCTTCACCGTGGTAGGGTAATGTAGCTTCTCGATGATATCCACCTTGGCCTTATCCACCTAGATACCTCTCTCTGAGACAACGTGCCCAAAAACGATTCCTTCATGAACTATGAAATGGCATTTTTCATTGTTTAGCACCAAGAATTTATCCACGCATCTTTTAAGCACTTTTTCAAAGTTGTCAAGACATGTGTCAAATGAATTTCCATAGACTGTGAAATCGTCCATGAACACTTCGATACATTTCTCTAAAAGATCTGAGAAAATGCTCATCATGCACCTTTGAAACATTCCAGGGGCATTGCAGAGCCCAAAAGGCATTCTTCGATAAACAAATGTGCCAAATAGGCACGTGAAAGTAGTTTTCTGTTGGTCTTCTTGATCTATTACAATTTTCATGTAGCCTGAATATCCATCAAGGAAACAAAAGAATTTGTTTCCAACCAATCTCTCCAGCATTTGGTCTATGAAGGGCAACGGGAAGTGATCATTTTTTGTGACCATGTTGAGCTTCTGGTAGTCTATGCAGACTCTCCACCCAGTTTGTAGCCTTGTGGGCATAAGCTTATTTCTTTCATTTTTCACGACCTGGATTCCTGACTTCTTGAGCACGACATGAATCGGGCTTACCCATTTGCTATCTGAAATGGGATAGATGATTCCCATGTCCAGCAACTTGAGTATCTCCTTCAGCACTACTTTCTTCATGGTTGGGTTCAACTTACATTGTGGGTCCTGCACTAGCTTTGCATCATCCTTCAAGAGAATCTTATGCATACATACTACAGGGCTTATGCCCTTGATGTCAGTCAGAGTCCATGCTATTACTTCTTTGTACAGGTGTAACAATCCCAATAGCCGGTTTTCTTCAAAAAGATTCAGTCCTTTGCTTATGATAACCGAAAGTGTCTCTTTCTCCCCAAGATAGGCATACTTTAAGTGGTCTGGAAGATTTTTCAATTCCAGCTTTGGTGCCCTCTACACCGAAGGTAGCATAATTTCTGTCTGAGTCATGGTGGGCAAGTTGTAGTCCACCAGTACTCTATGTGGTAATTCTTCCAGAGAGTATAACATCATGATGGCCTCTCTGGTGTCTTTATCTTAATCGAGGGCATCGTAGTCAGTCAACCCAACTTGCAATGCCCATTCCAGGGGTTCTTGGTTGTTCATTTATCCCAAAATAGCTTCTGATTGGGAATAGCAGTGGTTTACTAAGATGACTGACTCCGGATCTTTTGGATATTTCATGGCTTCGAAAATGTTGAACACAACTATCTAGCCATCAAACTCATATGTCAGCGTGCCCTTGTCGACATTGATCTTGGTGCAAGCAATTTTCATGAATGGCCTCCCTAACAGTAGAATAGATGTGGATGGTGTCGTTTTGCCCATATCCAAGACATAGAAATCTGCTGGGAAAATTAATTCCCCCACCTTTACTAAAACATCTTCTATTAATCCTTCGGGATAGACATTTGATCTATCTGTCAACTGAATGATCACTCTTGTTTCCTTGAGTGGTCCCAGATTCAGTTTCTTCATAAATTGTCATGGGCATAACATTTATGGATGCTCCAAAATCAAGCATCGTCTTTTCAATCTTCTTACTTCCAATTATGCATGGTATGACAAACATACCAGGATCCTCATACTTCTTTAGCATTTTTCTTTAAAGAACCACAGAGACATTTTCTCCCACGAAAAGTCTCGCATCATCTTCAAATCGCACCTTCTTGGTGCATAATTCTTTTAGGAAATGGGCATAATGAGGAACTTGCCTTACTGCATCCAGTAGTGGAACATTGGTTTCCACTTTTCGAAAAACCTTGAGAAGGTCATTCATCTTCCCTTCTTTTCCGTCATGGGCAAGACGTTCAGGAAAATAAGGCTCTTCTTCTTTATTTCTTGCCTTGTAGGCTCAACAACCTCTTCCTGTGTCAACTCTTCTTCTTTCGTTATGCCTTCAGTGTCTCCTTTCAGTTCAACTTTCATTGTTTCATCTTCATTCCTTGTGTTCACCGCGTTCACTTGTTCCCGAGGATTCACTACTTGAGAGGGTAATTGTTCATTTCTTTGCTTTAGTTGGGCGAGGTCTTGAGTGAATTGGGAAATTTGTTTACTCATGTGTTGCAGACCGGCCCTTGTCTCTTGTTTGAACCTTTCATTCTCCTGCTGTGACTTTATATTCTCCTTAGCCAGAGTATGGACTAGTTCAGCCAGACTGGGTTTTTCTCGTGCCCTCGGCGGTGGTGGTGGAAAATCTTGCTAGTGGCATATTTCCTTTTCCATCTGAAATTCTCGTGATCTCTCCATCCAGGATTGTATGTTTGAGAGTGGGGGTCATATCACTTATTGTTGTTATGCCCACCGAGGGAGTTAACTTTAGCAACATCCTCCTCCTGTAGTGTTGGGCATTCATTAGTGAAATAAGCCACACTCTTGCACACTCCACACACTCTTTTCTTCGGTGCCCCAGTATGGTCATCACTTTCTCCATTTGCTCCAAAATCCTTTCCATTTTGACCTCAAGGTGCGTTGATTTTCCAGTATCTGAAACTATCCTTGTGCCTTTGGCACTTTCATCTCGATTTTCATCAGCCATTTCTGCCAAAATTCTGGAGGCTTTTGTTGGTAATTTATTCAGAATAGATCATCCACATGAAACATTGACAATGATTTTGTCCTGTGATCTAAATCCAGACATAAAGTATTGGATCAGATTGTGATCTGTGATTTGGTGTTGTGGGCACTTTATTAGCATGTTCTGAAACCGACACCAGTAGTCATAGAAGCTTTCATTCATGCCCATCTTCAGACTCCCAATTCTTCATCTCATCTCCTGAACTCTGGATATAGGAAAATATTTTTACAGGAATTTCTGCTGCAGTTGTGCCCACATGGTTATACTGCCAGTTGGCTGTGTATATAACCAGTCTTGTGCCCCATTTTGTAAAGTAAATGGAAACGAGACAAGTCGCACATATTGTTCTTTTCCCCATTCGTGGGTTGGGTTTAACACACCATCTCAAAATTTTGAATATGCCTCTGAGGGTCTTCTCCAGTCATCCCATTATATTTGGGCAAGATCTAGATGAAACTTACCTTCAACTCCCAGTTTCTAATGATCGCTGGGAGCGTAATGCCCATGAGACGTAAATTCATGTTAGTCGGAAAGACTAACTGTCACAGCATTCTACCTTCTTCTTCAGCCATCAGGACTATCCTTGGTTGTTCGTTCCTTTCTTCTTAAGCTCACTTTCGTGCTTCAGTTCTTTTTCACGAGCAAGTCTTTCTGCTTGTTGTGCCCTCCGTGCTTCTGCTCTTCTCCTCTTTAGAGTCTTCTCAAGTTCTGGATCATACGAGTAATCTCCTATAGATGTATTGGGCATCCACCGGCCAGGCTAACAAGTTGGGAAAATAGAATTTCTAGAATTAGCTCCCCGGTAACGGCACCAATTCTGACACGTGGTCGTTTCGCGGTCAAAATAAATCTCAAGAGAGACTTATCTTTATGCCCACTGTAAGGCGTAGCTAGCAACGAGAGTAATGGTCGATCCTACGAGGAGCTGTGAATCCTATCTTCCAATGTCACTTTTCCAAAATTGAAGGTTGTTGTGGTCTCCATACTTCTTAATGTAAATACTGTAAAATAAAATAACAAAACAAAATAAAGAAAAGAAAGGAAAATATTAGTAGTAACGTTTTCCAGATTAGAACTTAGATTCAAACTTAACAAACACTTGACCGATCATAGGCATACGGATTACTTATGCAAATCTAATTATCTGGTTAAAGGTACCGGATCTCTGTCAACGTACCCAATCTATCCTTTCAGTACAGACTAGATGTGATCTCTCATCCCCTAACCCCTAATTTGTTGCCTAACCCCGATCTCTCATATGATTGTAAACAATGAAGCAGCTTTATGCTCTAGACAGACCCATATTTACCTAGACACTGATCTCTCAGATGTCCTCAGTACCCGTATGTATCCCATCCCTTTATGACCAACACACAGCTACGATTCATTGACCAATTATATACGTAGTGAACACAATTCTAATTAACGAGTGATCAGCCATGATTAACTAGCTTAGCCCACTTTAATGCAATAAAGAAAATTATTACATGATGAAACCAAATTCACACAGTTTATGCCTATAAGCCTCATGATTCTTACGTGTTCATTAAGTTATTATTTTTGTTCAATCCAGAATAACGAGTCTAGCCACTCATGTTAGACTTAGAACAACAATAAATATAAATAACCAAAGACATAAATTAAATGAAAAACTTACTTGATTAAATAGCAAAATAATCCAACACCAACGCTGGATTTAAATACATAAACTAGAAATCCTAAAGCCTGCAGGCATAAGGCACGAGACGAAATGTAGAAAATACAATAATACTAAAAGGAAAAAAAATTGTAAATGTTGTGTTGCATAAAAGTTGTTCAACCTCTGCCATGAAAACTATATATAGGAGTACAAAACATAAGGTAACTTCCCCCACACACCGGGAGATCTTCAGCCAAAATTTGTAGCCGATGTGCCCAAGACTTTCCATATCTAGTAGATTCTTCCCTTATTTAGAAGATCCTGTTTCGCAGATTCTATACTCATCGTGCCCTAGAGTCACCGACATTCAACTTTCCTTGTAGAGTCGATCCTCCTTCTGGAAGATTGGACTTACCTTGTTTAGCTCTTCTTTCCTTCGGCGGCTAGGGTGCATTACTCCTGCTTCAGCTGGTAATAGTTACTCTTGTGCCCTGTCTCCTCTCACTCTCCTATCAATCACATTGGGTTTGTTGTGGGGACGATTACGAACTTCTCCTTCAGCGATGCTGGAATGGTGGGCTTTTCTGCCAAGCTCGAAAGAGAGCTTTCCGCTAAGAAATCGTTGCCCATCTATGCTATAATTGGCATCCAAATGCCCTTCAGATGTGATTCTGCTACCTCCTGCCCTCCCTTGTACCCACACTGGCTCTTTCTGACTCAAAAAGAGAAAAACAAAGGACAAAGAAACGAGAAAAAGATACAAAAATATGAGAGAATTCAGACTTGTCAACACCAATCATAGAAGTTTGGTTCAGATTGATTATATGGTGTCACTGCACTATGTTTGTTTATCAAGAGCTCTACACTGCTCTTATTATAAGTGATTTATTAGCATTCATCTTTATGGCAATTGATAAATCACTTAAGTATTTATTTTTTCCAAGTACATTACCACGGTTCTGGATAACGTTTATACTAATATACATGAACATGATTTGAACTTTCTGAAGATAACTCAAAGCACGGAGTTTGGATTGAGCTGAGAAGAAGATTGTTGTGCATCGTGCCATAATAGAGATTGTTCAACATGCTGAGTACTGCCACAACAGAGATTGTTCAACAAATGTAAGTCGCGACCTTTTTGTGTCTTTTATGTGAAAATCGATTATGAGATTTTGCATTTTCCGCCGGAATATAGTCAATATTGGTCTTTCCTGAAACGTAATGACCTAAAGGAAGCTGGTGGTGCTTTCAGAATTTAATTCTTGTTAGTTTTGTATACTAGAAGACTTGTCTTTGTATACTTTTCTGATGATATGATGATATGAAATGAAAATTATTGCAGTCACTGTTTGCATTTAGATTATGTTCTATAATTGTTCTATGCAATGTTCCATATACTTACATTGTAGATGATATGGTGGGGGAGTCACACGGAAAGATCATATCATTAGAACCTTGTAATGTATTAAAGAGCTCACAGCTTAGATGGTCCTGAACGCACCATCGGTACACCGTAAAATAATCTGATAAGTTAGTTTATCTTGACTAACTGATTATTTTAGTACACTCGTTAGTGTATTGAGGAGGATCACGATAGGATACTATTCTCTGTCTCTGACCCAGTTACTGAGAGAATAAAGATCCACAGAGTTCGGGTTCTGAACTCATGTGATATTGGCGAACATATGTATACGTTGTTTGTTACTTTGATTTATCAATGGGTGAGATCTTTTCGTAAATTGAATTCGATATCTTGGATAATAACAATGTATACATGATGTCTCGAGCAGTATGTATGAGCTCCGTGTCCTGATGCGCCAGGTTGATGATGTTCTCTTGAGGAAACACTAGTTCATGTTGAAACCCTGCAGGTGGAATTTATTCCTTACATGATAAAGCTTGTGTGGTACTACTCAAGGTTTTATATGTTAATTAGTTCTAGCTGTCAGAGGCTGACATAATTAATTAATGAACATTATATCTTAAACACGGGGAATGGCTAGACTAAAGAAGAAAGCATATTCGTAAATATGTATTAAATTGGTAGGTCAGTTTTACTTCTTTAGTGGAATAAAAGTAAAACTTAATTTATTTAATTATATCCTAAGTGTATTGGATATTGGATATTAAATAAATTTGTGGGCTAATTTAATATTCTTCCAGATCACTGTTGTAGCCCAATTGACTGATAGTGGACTGGATATTGAACTAGAGATAGAGGTCCAAACCCAGTAGGGTTGGGAGTTAGATTTTCAGCCACCTCCCCTATAAATAGAGGAGATGGGTTTGAAAATTTTGAGCATTATTAATCAGCCCCTCTTTGTCTCTCAAAGTTATCCACAGATTTCAGAACCCTATATAGTAGATTTCAGTCCACTCTGAATCTAGATACGGTCTGGGAATACAACAGAAGATCTTGGAGTAGAATACTGTGGTGGATGATTTTTCTGAGAAAAAGGGGCCGCCTGTTACATCTCATTCAACAACAAGATTAGATCTTTAATCTTGTCCTCATACCGTCTGACAATTGTAAGTAATTCGAATCTATGTATTCCGCTTCATTAGATTCGTTTTGCATGGTTTTGTGTTTGACGTGATAAACATGCATGTGACATAAAAATATGATTTGCATTAACATGGATTAATGAACAACCAAATGATCCTGCAGGGGTTTAATTCGAAAAAACCCCAACAACAGGTATCAGAGCGGGTTTTGGCACTGTTCTAGAATTCATCCCGGCATAAATTCGAATTACATAATTAAATTTGATGATAAATTTAATTGGCCATGTATTTCGATTTTATGGTATTCAAAACTTGGAATAATTTTTGATGTAAAATTCGAAAATTCTAGTTTTGATGAATTTTCGATGATTATGGATATAGATTTGGAATGATATTTGATGTTCTTCAAATTTTCAGATTTATTTTTCATAATTTTCAAAAATTTGGTTGTCAAAATTTTCAAATTTTGATGTTCTAAAATTCCCTAATTTTTTGTCTTAAATTTTCGGCCACTATTATTGAGTTTGGATAGATTTTTGATCAAGATCAAAATTTCCAAATTCAATTAGGACAGGGTTCGAAAATTTGGTGATTAGAAAAAGATTAGGTAATCTTTGATGTATATCTTAAGTTACCTATTTCTAATCTAGATAGATTTGAAAATAGAATTTTAAATCTTGGAATAATTTGAAGTGGATCAAATTTCCAAATTTATTTTTCTTAGAATTTTAGAAATCTATGTTTATTATTTGGAATATTTTTTTATTAATGTCAAACTTTCCAAATATGTTGATTTAAGGTAATTTTCGATTTTAATAAAATAATTTGGAGAAGTTTTTGATAAAAATCAAATTTCCAGATTTATTTATTGAGATGGATCGAAAATTATAGATATTGGATTAAGATTTGATATTATTTGATGTATATCTTAATTTACCTAATTTTAATCTAGATAGATTTGAAAATAGAATTTTAAATTTGGAAGAATTTGAAGTGGATCAAATTTCCAGATTTATTATTTGGATAATTTCGAAATCGATATATTAAAATTGGATAAGGTATTTTTTGGATATATACAAATAATTATCAAAATTCAATTGTGATAAGAATTTAATTTTGGATAGGTTTTGGAAGATTTTGAAGTGAATCAAATCTTCAAACCTTATCCTTAAAGATTTAGATTCTTATGGATAATATTTGGATTAGATTCTTGATTTACAGCAAGATATCTAATTATTATTTAATTAGGGTGGCTTGAAAATATTAAATAAATTTGGTGGATAATTTTAAATAATTTCCAGATTTATTTAAGTGATATTTTTGAAACTTACAAGTTATAAAATTGGTGGATAATTATTTTAATTTCCAATTTTTATCTTGTGGATAATATCGAATTAATTAATTTAATTAATTGTTAAATTTGATATTTTAATATTCATGCATAGATATCATATGTTATTTTATGTGGATCATATAATATATGATGGTTGGATTTGTAGACTGTGTTTGTTTGCAGGTTTACCGAATATCATGACTCCTTTATTTTATGTGATGTATGTTTATGTTGAATGAATGTTGGTCGTATGCCAGGTTGGCTGCGTGATTTTAATCCATGAGAAAATCCATGGATTAGGTCTAGGTTTTATTTTACGTTGTTTTTTAGTTGTAATTTTTATTCTAGCAATATTAGATTTTTCCTTTTGGAATAGATAGTCTGTATTGAATAAAAATCGGAGATCAACTCAAACAAGGAAAGTGGTTCAGTACCAAGAAAGAAAGGTTCACCGGTTCACGTCCCGAAACCCTAAATGGAGCTAGGGTTTTCGGCGAGGCGCGGTGAAGGGGGCGGTGGCCAAGCCTTGTTTCCGGAGCTGACTTTCCAGTTTTATCTCATCAATCAACATGAGATATAAGCCATGATAGTTGGAATATTACTGTTGCTTATTATGTTGAAGCATGCAATGGTTGTTTATCATTTTATGTGGTGTTTGCATGTTCGATAATGAGATAAAATGAAACCTCAAACATAAATAACCAAGTGGGAGAGAATCATACCAAAGTATGTAGAAATCTCATACGGTCTCCATTAAATCCGGTTTAATTGAGAAGTGATGGGCATGCGCGTTGACATCGGTCTTCCTCCATATCGGATGTGTCATATCACAAATTTCTCTAGAAATTAAATCTCCTAAATGGATAGCTGTAGAACACTATTAGAACTAACTGACACCTCTATCTGGAGCGGTTAAATTCAAATAGTGCTCTTCATGCGAAGATAATGGTGTGCACACTTAGATGTAATTTATTGATAAACGTCCATACGATCGTGGCTTATCAGTTAGATGATTACATGACCGTGTTTATTATCCGGATATTAATTTGCTTGTTGTAAGAAAACTCAACTGGAGGCAAATTAAAGGTTTAACCTATTTAAAAATGAATTTTATAAACGTCCATACTATCGTGGCTTATAAAAGACGTTTTTAAAGTGTCGGTGGAAAAGTATATAATTTTTGTGAGGTTTTCGATTATATACTGTTTATCCTAAACGTGTTTTGTGACTGTACTGCATGTTTTAATTTTAGTTATTTCATATCATCAATAGAACTCTCCAATCTGTCCTCAATCCTCAAAGAAAACAAACTTGTCGTTGAAAACTACAATGACTGACTTCGTAACCTTAACTTAGTTCTTGTTGCTAAGGGACACAAGTTTATCCTTGATGAGGTTTGTCCTCCACAGCCAGATGAGGGTTCTGACGAAGCCCAAAAGGTTGCATATGATAAGTGGGTTAGGTCTAATGAGATAGCGCGTTGTTACATCTTGGCATCTATGTCAAGTGTGTTGCAACATCAGCACGAGCCTATGAAAACCACTTATGATATCATGTACAACCTTAGGTAGCTATTCGGTCATCAGAACCGCTCACCACGCTATTTGGCAATGAAGAAGCTAATGGATGCGAGAATGTCTGACTCCACACCTGTTATGGATCACATTCTCACGATGATGGGGTATTTATCTGAGATTGAGACCTTGGGTGGAGAGCTAGATGGAGATTCTCAAATCGACATTGTTCTTCATAGCTTGTCCTCGATGTTTAAGCAAGTTCAGGCTAAATTTTAACATGATTAAAAGGGATGTCAAAATGACTGAACTGCTGATAGATCTTCAGGTGGCTGAATTGCTCCAAAATAGTGATCCTCAGGCCCACATAGCTGAAAAAGACGCGTCTTCTTCTGGTGGAAAAAGGAAGAAGAGAAATGCACCTAAGAAGGCTGCAGATGAGGCGCCTAAGATAAAGAAGCCAAAGGCAAAGATTTCTCCTGAGGAGTTCAAGTCGAAGACTAAGTGCTTCAGGTGCGGCCAACCAGGTGACTGGAAGGCGATGTGTTCTAACAAGAAGAAGAAGATAGGTACATCTCACACTCTGATTGTGGAAACATGTTTAGCAACTTGTTCTACCCAGTCATGGGTAGTAGATACTGGAGCTACTGATCATATTTGCATGTCTTTACAGGGGTTCCTAGTAAAAAGACAGCTGAGTGAGGATGAGATCACTGTCTACATGGAAAATGCTACGAGAGTGGCGGCTGTTGCAGTGGGAGACGTTGTTTTACCTTTCAGTAGTGATAGAATTTTAGTTTTGAAAGATTGTCTTTATGTGCCTGGTTTTAGGCAAAACTTGATTTTAGTTTCTAAATTGATTATGGATGGATAATCTGTTTCTTTTGATAACAAAGTAGTTATCTTTAGTGGTAAACATTTTATCTGTTTAGGCACATTGGATGGATACTTACACTTTCTTAAACCAATTGAAAACACTACGCATAGACAACTATTGAATACATCGATCATAAACCCTAACAAGAGAAAAGAACCTTCGTAATTGAATCAAACCTATCTTTGGCATCTAAAGCTAGGTCATATTAACCTTAAGAGGATACAAAGACTTGTAAATGATAGACCACTGTCTTCTTTGGTACTGAAATCGTTTCCTTTGTGTGAATCCTGTTTGGAAGGTAAAATGACCAAGCGTCCTTTCCAGTTAAAAGGAAATAGATCCAAATGGTTATTAGATTTGATTTACTCTGACCTATGTGGCCATATGTCAGTTCAAGCTCGAGGAGGGTTCAAGTATTTCATCACTCTCATTGATGATTACTCTAGATATGGTTATATCTACATGTTGCGTCGCAAGTCTGAATGCTTTGAGAAATTCAATAAGTTTAAGGCGGAAGTGGAGAAACGAATAGGCAGAAGTATCAAGTCACTACGTTCTGATCATGGTGGTGAGTACCTCTCAAGTGAATTTAGGGATTACATGGCAGAGAATAGGATTACATCCCAGTTGACTGCGCCTGGAATGCCACAGCAGAATGGCGTGGTGGAAAGAAGGAATCGTACACTGTTAGAGATGGTTAGATCGATGATGAGTTATTCTAAGTTGCCCATTTCATTCTGGGGATATACCCTGGAAACGGTAGCCTATATTCTTAACTTGGTTCCATCGAAATCAGTTCCTGCTACACCCACAGAACTATGGACTGGACGAAAGCCCAGTTTCAACCATATTCGGATTTGGGGTAGCCCAGCACAGGTGTTGGACAAGAAAGCTGATAAGCTGGCTCCTCGTACTGATGTAAGGCTGTTTGTTGGATATCCTGGAGGAACGAAAGGTGGTTTATTTTATAGTCCTAAGGATCAGAAGATCATTGTCAGCACAAATGTTTGATTCTTAGAGGAAGACTATGTCATATACCACAAACCAATGAGTCAAATCATCCTTGAGGAGTTAAGGAGAGGATCGAATCCTACACCGGTTGTACAAGAAGAGGAATCACCAAACACTGCACAACATGTCATGGAAGTACATGAACTACCTCATCGCTGTGGGAGGGTTGTACGCCAACTTGATAGATTCATTAGCCTGGGAGAGGCTTTAGATTTCCCAGAAGGTCTCAATGAATTGGATCCCAGGACCTATGATGAGGTAATTCGAGATAAAGATGCGGATTCTTGGAAAATTGCAATGGAGTCTGAGATTGCGATCCATAAATGGAGTCTGAGATTGGATCTATGGATCGCAATCAAGTCTGGCAACTTGTAGAACCACAAGATAGGGTAAAACCCATTAGCTGTAAGTTGGTCTACAAGTGCAAGAGAGGATCTGACGGGAAGGTTAAAACCTTCAAGGTAAGATTGGTGGCAAAAGGGTATACTCATAAAGAAGGGATCGATTATGAGGAAACCTTTTCACCAGTAGCCATGCTTAAGTCAATCCGGATTCTCTTGTCTATTGCCGCTCATTTGGATTATGAGATCTGGCAAATGGATGTCAAGACAACTTTCCTAAATGGAAGTCTTGAAGAAAACATCCACATGAAGCAACCAGTAGGATTCATTGCTAAGGACCAAGAGCACTTGGTGTGTAAGCTTAAGAGATCCATTTATGGACTTAAGCAAGCATCGAGATCTTGGAACATCTGATTTGACAAGGTTATCCAGTCATATGGATTCGTGCAAAGTCCGGATGGGAGCTCTGTGTACAAGAAATCTGATGAAAATATGGTGGCATTCCTCGTACTTTATGTTGATGACATCTTGCTTATTGGAAACAGTAAGAAGGCGTTGTCAAACATTAGGGTGTGGTTGTCCGAACAGTTCGATATGAAGGATCTGGGTGAAGTCGGACATGTCCTTGGCATCAAGATCATTCGAGATCACTAGAAAATGATGTTATGTCTGTCTCAGACGATTTATATCGATACAGTGCTAGCTAGGTTTGGCATGCAAGATTCTAAGAAAGGTTTTATATCTTACAGGCATGGAATTCATCTATCCAAGAAATGTGTCCCCAAACACAGTCTGAGATAAAGGAAATGAAGAAATTATCATATGCTTCGGCTGTCGAAAGTTTAATGTATGCTATGCTATGCACTAGGCCTGATATATGCTATGCCATCGGCATGGTAAGCAGATATCAGTCTAACCCTGGACAAGGTCACTGGACTGCGGTCAAAAACATTCTCAGGTACCGTAAAAGGACTTGAGATTACATTTTGGTTTTCCGCTCTGATAGTCTAGTCATTTGGGTTACACGGACTCAGATTTTCAACCCGACAAAGATCAGAGTAAGTCTACCTCGGGCTATGTGTTTACATTAGGAGGTGGACCGATCGCATGGAGGAGCATTAAGTAGAAATGCATTGCTTATTCCACCATGGAAGCCGAGTATATAGCTGCCTCTGAGGCTATAAAAGAGGTTGTCTGGCTCCGCGGGTTCGTAATGGGCTTGGGCATGGTTTTTGATTTTCCTAAGACTATCAAGATATACTGTAATAACTCTGGTCCAGTGCAAATTCGAAGGAATCTAGAGCCCATAAGGCAAGTAAACACATAGAGAGAAAGTACCATCTTATACGAGAAATCGTTAAGAGAGGAGATGTGGTGGTGGTCAAGATTGCATCAGAGGACAACTTGGCTAATCCATTCACGAAGTGCCTGCCAGCTAAGACCTTTGATGGTCACGTGGAGAAAATGGGAGTGAGATGAGACCTGGTGGTGCAGTTTGAGTTGATAGTTTTGATTGGAGAGTTAGCCAGTTAGTTATTATGCTTGAAAGACATGCTTTAAGTATAAGTGGGAGATTGTTAGTTTTGTATACTGGAAGACTTGTCTTTGTATACTTTTCTGATGATATGATGATATGAAATGAAAGTTATTGTAGTCACTATTTGCATTTAGATTATGTCCTATAATTGTTCTGTGCAATGTTCCATATACTTACATTGTAGATGATATGGTGTGGGGAGTCACACGATAAGATCATATCATTAAAACCTTGTAATGTAATAAAGAGTTCACGGCTTAAATGGTCCTGAACGCACCATCGGTACACCGTAGAATAATCTGATAAGTTAGTTTATCTTGACTAACTGATTATTCTAGTACACTCGTTAGTGTATTGAGGAGGATCGCGATAGGATACTATTCTCTGTCTCTGACCCAGTGATTGAGAGAATAAAGATCCACAGAGTTCGAGTTCTGAACTCATATGATATTGGCGAACATATGTGTAAGTTGTTTGTTACTTTGATTTATCAATGGATGAGATCTTTTCGTAAATCGAATTTGATATCATGGGTAATAACAATGTATACATGATGTCTCGAGCAGTATGCATGAGCATCGTGTCCTGGTGCGCAATGTTGATGATTTTTCTCTTGAGGAAATACAAGTTCATGTTGAAACCCTGCAGGTGGAATTTATTCCTTACATGATAAAGCTTGTGTGGTACTACTCAAGGTTTTAGATGTTAATTAATTATAGCTGTCAGAGGCTGACATAATTAATTAATGAACATTATATCTTAAACATGGGGAATGGCTGGACTAATGGAGAAAACATATTCATAAATATGTATTAAATTGGTAGGTCAGTTTTACTTGTTTAGTGGAATAAAAGTAAAACTTAATTTATTTAATTATATCCTAAGTTTATTGGATATTGGATATTAAATAAATTAGTGGACCAATTTAATATTCTTCTAGATCCCTGTTGTAGCCCAATTGACTGATAGTGGACTGGATATTGAACTTGAGATATAGGCCCAAACCCAGTAGGGTTGAGAGTTAAATTTTCGGCCACCTCCTCTATAAATAGAGAAAGGTGGGTTCGAAAATTTTGAGCATTATTAATCAGCCCCTCTTTGTCTCTCAAAGTTATCCACAGATTTCACAACCCTATATAGTAGATTTCAGCCACTCTGAATCTAGATACAGTCCGGGAATACAACAGAAGATCTTGGAGTATAATACTGTGGTGGATGATTTTTCTGAGAAAAAGGGGGTGCCTGTTATATCTCATTCAACAACAAGATTAGATCTTTAATCTTGTCCTCAGACCGTCTGACAATTGTAAGTAATTCGAATCTATGTATTCCGCTTCGTTAGATTCGTTTTGCATGGTTTTGTGCTTGACGTGATAAACATGCATGTGATATAAAAATATGATTTGCATGAACATGGATTAATGAACAACCAAATGATCCTGCGATGGTTTAATTCGAAAAAACCCCAACAATTCTGACCTCTACAGGAGTCCCGTAATTGAAAATCGTAAAGGGTAAACTTGTGGATAGTAATTTATGCGAGTGTTCGTGATTTGAAAAATTTACGAAATCCTCCTCATTGATCTGAGACTTGTTCTATCAAACCTATCTTATAGGAAATGACCCAAGAAATCCGTTCGCGTTCACGAATTGCTAATCTGAGGTCAATCGAACGCTCGGGAGCAAAATCTGTCAGTCAAAAGGAATAGTAAAAGTAATTTTTGAAAGGGAATCTTTCTTCGTTTTTTTTTTCAGATGACTTCCTTGTCATCCCGAGTTGGGTTGGTTCAATAGTACTCAAGCCAACGAGTCTCCCGGTATTTTCAGATTTTGTGTCGTACAGACCTCGACATTGAATAAAGCAACTTTAATTGAATCCGTAAAACACTTTATCAATATTTTATACCCGGGTTGGCTTACCCGGGAAGCTAAGCCTTTTCCTATAAATAGGGGCCTCCCCATTCATTTGCTCCTTGCTCATTCTCTCTTCTTTCTCTTTCTCTCCCGTTCATGTTGACGAACGAGAGAAACCCGAGCCTGCACTGAGTAAATCGCGCATTCGGGCCCAGGTTAAGTTTTGTTGGGGGTGCTGTTGTGGGATCAGCTGTCGAGCGCCGGAAGGCTTCCAGAGAGCCGTCGCCGCCGCCACTGCCGTGGATGGCCGGAAATCGCCGTCGTCGTTCCTCCATCGCGCCGCCACTTCGGACGTCTCATTTCGGTCCATTTCTTATCCTTTATAGTTAAATTTTAATATATTGTGTGTTTTAAATAGTGCTTCATTTTGTATGTTGAGTGCGTCGTCGTCCGGTGGTCGGAAACCGGCAAAAATGCCGGAAAATATGAAAAATAAAGGGGCGACGATTAGTTTGATTTTTGCCCATTTTCACCCACTTTGGGTCATCAAATCTCTGTAAAGTTTCTCGAAAAATTATTTCCTATAGGACTACCAAGTTTCGTAATTTTTCAATAAGTTTTGATTAAAGTCGATTATTTTAATCAGACGGTTATTTTTATAACTAGAGCATGTTATTTCAAAAAATTTCGAAAATCGTATAGTTTAATAAAGATATATGTGGGGTCATGTCTGATTATTTTCATAATTTTTGGACCAGTAAAAAGTGCAATCAAGGTTAGCTGTGTAAAATTTGATTAAAATGGCAAGTTACGGAAAGTGACCTCAATCAAATCTTTTAATCTCATTAAATCGGATATTATATTTTGGAATTTATTTCCTTGTGCGTGGAAGTTGCACGATTACGTATGGCCGATTTAATTGGCTAGTAATTAATCACAAGCTACCAAATATTTGCAACTATTTAATAGACTTAGAATAATTACGATCCGAAATCCAAGAATAACAGATACATGCATCAATTAATTATGAACAAACAATTAGATCTTACAGTTATATAAGCGCAGTTTCGTCGTCGTCACCGGAATACGAGTGAATTAGCTACTTTGCATGCTGGAATCGATCAACCAAAAGTTGTATATTTTCGCTATGATGATATTGAAGAGAAAATAAAACTGAATTAATTTCGATCGCTGCCTTCGTTCCTGCGTTTCTATCGTGCGTGATTCTTAGAAAAATAAACTAAATACCTAATATATCTTTACAATCCATAAATATAGAGTTCTAAATAGGAAATAATATCCTAATCTAGGTAAATCCCATGCATAAGTCTTCAAAAGGCGGTGGAGAAGGGTTTCCGCGTCCAGGTCTGGAATTGGGCCGAGAACTGGGCTTAGAAAGCCCAAAATGTATTTTGGACCGGGCTTCCAAAAACTTTTCTCGATCATCCAGCTGCATGCCCTTGCAGCTCGGTCCGCTCGAACTTCTCCCTTTTTCTTCACTTGTATCTTTTCTTGCACCAGAACCTGCCTCTCTTCTCCATTTTCGTACTATGTCCCTACACAACTTAACAACATATCAAAACACCAAAATACACAAATATGGGATACACAATAGGGATAAAGGTCACCAAAAAGTCGTGATAATAACAAGTAGAATAAGTCCTATCAGCAAGGAAAATTAAAGAATGTTGATTTCAGGTAAGTCATAGATCTAAAAGTTTAAAGAGTGAAATTAATTTTGGATGAATCCAAAAGATAGTCTAAAGTTGTTTTAAAAGACAAAAGTTAATTTATAGTTATTCTTTTCAAAAAGGAATTTAAAGGTATAATCATTTTGATATCAAAATCTTCTGGTCATTAATCAAACCTACATTTTGATTTGAAAGTCTTCTCTTTGGGAAAAAAGACTATCTACTACTAGAAAGTAATGTGATTCTGAGGATAGAGAATGTCTAAGATAAAGGATCAAGGACAAATAATCTAAAGATAGAACTTAGTCGAGAACATAGAATATAGATTCTTGAACTTAGAAAAATTCTAAGTTTTCCTTGTAGATTAAAAGAGCTTTATGCATTAAGTTCCATAGCTAGAGGGCTCAATAGGTGTGTGGTTGGGTGAGCCCTTCACACTGCACGAGAATCATGCTAAAGAAGAAAAGCTTTGTCGGTTAGAGAAAGTCCTACAAACTCGTAAAGATTGATCCTTTGAGGTAAGCACATCTGACGAGAAGAGTATAGTTATCTCAGACAAGCTGGTACAATGAAGAAAACAACCATTGAAAGTGCATCATTGCAATTTCAGGTCCTCTGGGCCTGTTGACACAGGGCAAGTCCTATGCGACCCAGAAGAAAAAGAAAAGTTTCACTACAGACAAGCACCTAGAGCTAAAGAAGTTCCAAACATGGAGGGATGCTCATCTTAATCGTGAATCATCAAAGAAGCATTACAGAAGTCAAGACATCATAACCAACCGATGAATGCCCGACAAAAATCTGATCTGAGAAAGCGTTATAGAAGTTAAATGCCTTTCTAGGTTTTGAAATTGGAAAGAACATAGGCAATAGAAGCTTTAACATAAGGTGAACTTTAAGTTGTCCTTTGTTAAGAATCAATTTGAACATAGACTAAATAAGTAATCCCATTTCTTATAGTTGTGAGTCTTTCGAGTTGCAACGAAGCACGAGTTTTAAAAGACGTGAGAAGGAGTCTCATGTGACAGTTAAAGTGAAGAAGTACGAGATAAAGATAGTACGAGAAAAGCTGAGAGCTACCGATCAATCAAGGCATAGGTAAAGTTCGATCAAGGTGAATAGAGACTCAGAACATATAATATGCGGGTAAAAGACAGTTATATGTATGATTGCAAGTAAAGAAAGTTGAGCCAAGATAAAGGATCAACCAAAGTTCATCAAGATAGCTCGGCTACCTAGAAAAAGACTCGAAAGATCGAAGGAATGATTAGCAGTTCCAGGTGGAAGACATGGTCTTCTCAAAGGTATCTCCAACCAATGGAAGAGTTCGTTTTGCTAAGTGATTAAAGCTAAAGGTTCGACGAACCTATTGGAAATCCTCGAAGAGGATAAAGACATAGACCATAGGTTGGCTTTGACGCCTGACCTTATTGTTGTGCATGACGTATCTCATGTCCATGCTATGGAAATATGTGTTTGAGATAAATACATTTTACCAAAGGAAAGAGATAGTTCTGAATGAGAACTAATCCATAAAGAAAGGCCTCAGGCTATTTTTGGCCATAAGGTCTAGAGTTATAAACCTAGTAAAGGTTTTGAACCAATATGGTTCCAGTAAGGCTGTGGATTCTTGAAAAAGTATCCAGACCTCCGTTTGAGATGAAGTAAATTTCGGGATGAAATTTTTTTAAGGAGTGTAGTCTGTAACATCCAAGAATTTTAGAATATCTTAGTGAGTTTCCTAAATTTATTTAGAAGACTAAAGAAAATAATTGTAGCTAAAATAAAGTAAAACAGATGTAAGTCGCGACCTTTTTGTGTCTTTTATGTGAAAATCGATTATGAGATTTTGCATTTTCCGCCGAAATATAGTCAATATTGGTCTTTTCTGAAATGTAATAACCTAAAGGAAGCTGCTGGTGCTTTCAAAATTTTATTCTGACCTCTACAGGAGTCCCGTAATTGAAAATCGTAAAGGGAAAACCTGTGAATAGTAATTTATGCGAGCGTTCGTGATTCGAAAAATTTACGAAATCCTTCTCATTGATTTGAGACATGTTCTATCAAGCCTATCTTATAGGAAATGACCCAAGAAATCCGTTCACGTTCACGAATTGCTAATCTGAGGTCAATCGAACGCTCGGTGAGCAAAATCTGTTAGTCAAGAGGAATAGTAAAAGTAATTTTTGAAAGAGAATCTTTCTTCATTTTTTTTTCAGATGACTTCCTCTTCATCCCGAGTTAGGTTGGTTCAATAGTACTCGAGCCAACAAGTCTTCCGGTATTTTCAGATTTTGTGTCTGAGGTCGTTTAGACCTTGACATTGAATAAAACAACTTTAATTGAATCCGGAAAATGCTTTATCAATATTTTATACCTGGGGTGGCTTACCCGGGAAGCCAAGCCTTTTCCTATAAATAGGGGCCTTCCCATTCATTTTCTCCTTGCACATTCTCTCATCTCTCTCTTTCTCTCTCGTTCGTGTTGACGAACGAGAGAAACCCGGGCCTGCACTGAGTAAATTGCGCATGCGGGCCCAGATTAATTTTGTTGGGGGTGCTGCTGCGGGAGCAGCTGTCGAGCACCGGAAGGCTGCCGGAGAGCCGCCGCCGCCACCGCTGCCGTGGATGGCCGAAAATCACCGTCATCGTGCTGCATCTTCAGACGTCTTGTTTCGGTCCATTTCTTATCCTTTATAGTTGAAATTTTAATATTTTGTGTGTTTTAAATAGTGCTTCATTTCGTATGTTGAGTGCGTCATCGTCCGATGGCCGAAAACCGGTGAAAACGCCGGAAAACTTGAAAAATAAAGGGGCGCTGATTAGTTTTGGTTTTCGCCCATTTTCACCCATTTCGGGTCATCAAAACAAAAAATGTTTCTTCTGTAAAGTTTTTCGAAAAATTATTTCCTATAGGACTGCCAAGTTTCGTAATTTTTCAATAAGTTTTGATTAAAGTCGATTATTTTAGTCAGGCGGTTAGTTTTATAACTAGAGCATGTGATTTCAGGAAATTCTGAAAAATCGTATAGTTTAATAAAGATATATGTGGGGTCATGTCTGATTATTTTCATAATTTTTGGACGAGTAAAAAGTGCAATCGAGGTTACCTGTGTAAAATTTGATTAAAATGGCAAGTTACGGAAAGTGACCACTATCAAATCTTTTAATCTCATTAAATCAGAAATTATATTTTAGAATTTATTTCCTTCAGTGTGGAAGTTGCATGAGGTCTCTAGAGTCGTGCATTCTTAGTTGAAATATAATTAAAGTAAATAAAAGCTCCAATTAAATGAAAGTCGAGTGAAAATTAGAGTAGCAGTCATAAAATAAGCTTTGACCTTGTAGGACCTGTTGAGCCAGTCAAAGGAGATGATGGATGAGTATCGAGAAGTTTGATTACCCAAGTTGATCTAATCGAGGGGGGTTTATTTGCGAAACATATCTATATTTGAGTTATTAACTCATAAATGTGATAGTCATAGTTAGAATATCCAAATAAAATATTTGAGAAATTATCTGCTCAAGTCTCTGTTAAAATAATAGCATTATACTACTGTATAATTATTGAGAACATAGATTATAATGTGCCATAATTATCGAGAACATAGATTATGCGTTGACATAATTATAGAGAACAAAGATTATGCTTTCCCATAATTATTGAGAACATAGATTATGCTTTGACATAATTAAATAGAATAGATTATGCCTTGTCATAATTAAAGTTTGTGGGTTAAAAGTTAAGGTTAGAGTTTAAAGTTCATAGTTTATAGATTAAGGTTAGAGTTTATATTTAAAGTCTAAAAGTCAAAGTTTAAAGTTACAATATATTAAATGTTTACTGTGTATTGATTATACTTGTGTATAATGAGTTGTACTTTTTAGCTTGTGCTTTTAGTATTAGACTCAAGCTAAAAAATGGTTTCCGTTTAAGGAATAAGAAGCATAATTGAACTAAGTTTGCTAGAGGACTTAAAGGATATCATAGTTGCTATATTAAGAGGATGACATAGTTTTTGTGCTTATGTCATATTACACGCATTATATAGAATATAGAGCAAAGGATAGGCAGGAACTGTGATTCTTACAGTTGTGATGTTAATCACTAAAGGTGTCACTGTGAGGTAACCCCTGCACATACACGTGATCTGGGCATCACTATAGGAGTCAATGTTAGGTAACCCCTGGTATACTCAGGGTCAATGCTAGGTGATCCCTGGTACACTCTTCTCGGATTAGCGAGGTAACCTCTCTCTTTTCCTATTAGCGACATGTCATAGAGTGCAGTAGACGATAGAAGGAGCTACAGGATACCAAAAAGAAAAGTAAATGTTTGCAGAAATGGGAAGGGCTTTCGTGTTTTGTTTTCCATTATCTGTATTTATATTTTGGATATTTTGTTACAGTTTTTTAAAAAAAGATTGAGTTAAAAGCTTAACCCACTGAGTGCTTTAGTACTCACGCCCAAAATATTTTCAAAATATTTTTCACAGGTTGAGATGCTGGAGGTGATGGCTCAATGTACTGTTGTGGGTTGATCATGCCTTGCTATCTTGTTCAGACTAAATTATTGCTCATGAGTAGTTGTTATGTGATACAATATTACTCCATTTTTTTTCGCTTAAACTCTGATACAGTTGCCCCATAGTATGATTGCATGCTACGTTTTATTTTTGGGCTTAACTGAATTGTATTCTTTATTGAATCATGATAAATAAAGTCCCACTTCTTTTCATAAATCCAAGCATGTTTCATTATAGTTTTCGACCTATGAGTTGGTCATATTTGGCTAAGTCTTGGATTCTATTTATTTTCCAGTTGACCTATGAATGAGTCTTAACTTAAGTAATTGCGTATGTCCTATGAATGGGACTTAAAATAGTTTGTTTGCCTCTGACCTATTGATGGGTCTTAGTTGTTATGATCAATTGAGAGGTCTTGTTTATTTGAAGAGTCAAAATCCTATCTATTAATTGTTGGATTCTGTTTGAATTTGATTGGCCTATGAATAGACATTCTTTTAACTTGATTGAATCATTTGACTTCGTTGATACATTGAAAGACGTGGATTTCTTCCAGTTACAAAGGTTATGTTGCCCAAATTTCTGGGGAATATAACCTATTCTTGTTCTAAAGCCATTTCATTTGATTATTCTAAATAACACTTCTTTTTTTAGTAACACCCCGATCCTCATTTATTATTTCTTTTGGGACCGGGACATTACAGAGGACTCTCTGGATTTTGGATTATGCCAATTTTTTCCCTATATTTTTTTCCCATAGTATCCCCGTCCTAATCCTCGGGACTGGAGCGTTACACTTAGACTAGAGAATAGTATTCTAGCCATCGTGTATTGAAATACACTTGTTCATGCACTGTCAAAAGGAGTCTCAAAAGAGATTTCCTATAGGAACTAGATATGTTAGACATCTAGGTTGTGAGGGGATCTCACAATTCAATTCAACGAAAAAGAGTGTACGGGTAGAAAAGGTAGCAAGTGACGGAAGGTCAGTTGCATGTAAATTCCTCAGTAAACGGGACATCGGAGTAGTGAATTGTTTTCCATGGACTTGACAAGTCCCCCTGACATAGATCTATTGATCGAACAGGGTTACCAAACATCTGCGTGCATTACTTTCTACAAACGTCTTAACGTTCACAATAACGTTCGTGAATTTTATTTTGAACATCTTTCAAATGTTCAGTAACTTTATAGTGAATGTTGTGCAGACAGATACTTATCACACGGGTGTGCAATTTCACAGAGGTCATTGGTGACTGTGGATGTGGGTTGGCTTCAGAGATCTTATTTTGCTATTATAGTAATTATCCCACTATGATTCTCACTACTCTGATAAACTCTTAAGTATTACTATTCTATGACATCGCTACTTGACTTAATGTGATTATGCTACATTCTTAATTTAGCATGTTTAATATGCTTAACCATTGATGCCAATAATATTAATCTAAGGGAAGAAAGCCCCATCTTTATTATGCCTACTTGATTATTTGTCTTGGCCTATGGAAGGGCTTCATTTATTCCGTTTCTTGGAATCTGTTTCTTTTCCTTGACCTATGAATGGGTTTATTGACTATTGGTATTTGCTTCCATATAGCATGTGGATGGGCTTATTGTATTATTTCTGCTTCCATTCTTCTCTTATAAGCCGTTTATAAATGAGGTTTTTCTATAGTTACAGATGTTATATATGTTGTCCATTTTTCTGGAAAGTATATCCTATCTTTGGCCTACTCAATTGTTAATTGTGTTCCAAACATTAATCCTTTTTAGATAAACACCCCATCCCCACTTAATCATCCTTTTCGAGACAGAGCTATTACAATAGGTAATTAAGCATACATATACCATAAGTTTAGCATTGATGGTGCATGCTTGATAGTCCTATTGAAATAATAATTGCATTTGTTAATTGAATTCGAAATTCTATATTACTCTAAAATATCAAACTAATTAGGCGAAATACATCATTAGGTCCCTCTACTGTCACTCTTTATTTCATTAGATCCATGTACTATATTTTTATTTTAATAGGTCCTTATACTTTTATATTTGATTTCATCGGGTCCTTATTTAACGGATCTAACAGGTTGGTTAACTTTTTACGTTAGTTAATTAACACATCATATCGAAATTGGAAATTGAAAAAAAAATCTAATTCAAATTGTGACAAATCAAAAAGACGTAAATAAAATGGAATTAAAAAATATCGAGTATTAGCTTTGAATAAAAATCCTACTACTCATCCAAGCTACTTCATCGACAATGAATAATTTATATTTATGGTGTCCAATGAGACCTCATCTGTTAGTTATTCTTGCAATAGTTTAATATTCACAAGGTTTCTTGTATTTGGGCATTCATCATGAAACCAGAAGCTAATCATTCGATTGCAGCACAATAAATTAAGGAAAAACTAAATTTGAATGCCACTAAATTAGTAAAATAAATAGTGGTGTTGGTCCCCTAATGTAACACCCTAGATTTTCAATTAAGGTTTAGAGGATTCTTAACGATAATTAAGAAGTTAAGGAAGAAATTTAATTAAGGTTAATTAAGGTCAGATGTCAGTCACGACTTTAGGGGTCAGTTTTCGTGAAATCATCTTTTCAGAAAATTTGATCTTAATTCTTTTATGGCCATTCATGGTCTCGTTAGAAAGGTTTTAACACAAGGAGTATGAAAGTGTTTTGGGATTTTAATTCTGAAGTCATTTGATTTCCCGGTGATGAAAAGCCTATTTAAAGGATGAATGAATAGTAACTTTTGCGTGCGTTTGTGTTTTGAGAAATTTATGAAATCCTCCTCGTTGATTCGAGTCTTGTTCTGTCAAGCCCCTCTTATGAGAAACGACTCAAGGATTCTGTTGGCATTCACGGATTACCATTCTGAGGTCAATCGAACGCTCATGAGCAAAATCTGTCAGTCTGAGTGAATAGTAAAAAGTAATTCCAAAAAGGGAATCTTTACTCGTCTTTCTTCTAACGACCCCATCTTCATCACGAATCAAGTTGGTTCACTAGTATTCGATCCAACGAGTCTTTCTGTATTTTTAGATTTCGTGTCAGAGGTCATTTGCACCTCGACATTGAATAAAGCAGCTTTTAACTGAACCCGGGGTAACTTTTACAGTATTTCCGCACTGTAATGGCTTCTAAGGGAAGCCAAAGCTTTTCCTATAAATACAAGGCCATCCCTTGCCTCATTTGCTCATTCATTTCATCCAAACTCACTTTCAAAAGAGTGGGAAAGCTCGTGAGAGCCGAGAAAGTTCTGTCGAAGTAAAAAGAGTTCTTCGTGAGTGTTCTGCAAGACGATGAGCGGAGTGGCGTAGAAGGGATGCGGTGAGGGAAGGTGCTAGGGGCGCAGTTGAGTTATAGCAGGCGGCTCTGCCGCCGTTGAAACTTGACGAGACGTCGAGCTAGCCACCTTCCTTCGACGCACCTAACCCCGTCCATTATTCTTCGTCGATCTCGATTCTATTTCTTTTTTCGTCTTTTAAATTCCGCATTTACTTTCCGTTCTTCGTGTTCTTCATTATTATTCATTTATTTCCGTCCAAAGTTAGTATTTTGATTTTTATTGAAGTTCCAACTTAATAGTGTTTACGTTATATTTCTCGCTTTATTCCTGTCATTATTATTCTTGAGATTAGCCTCGTTATTTCCGTTTAAATTCCGTTCAAGCTATATTTAAAGATTTCGTCGTTATTCTAAATATTAAGGAGGATTATCGTGTTTATGCCATTATAATGCCGATTTCTTTTAAGTTAAAACATGCCGTTTCATGTTAATTTAAATTATTGAAGCATGTTTTTTAAATTATTTTAAGTGTTCTTCGTGTTCGTCGAAGGAATCAATGAACACGAAGAACCCAGTTGAAGATTGCCCAGAAATGAGCGGAAGAGAGAGAAAAGGAGAGAGAGCCCCACCACGGAGGGAGGGTGCGCCGCCGTGCCACACCCCCCTCGGCCAGCAAGAGCCCGCCGGCGCTAGGCGGTGACCGCCGGCGCACCCCTGCGCCGCAGCGCGGGGGCTGCCCGCCGGCGCCCATGTGCACCGCGGCGCCCCCCCTCCCCGTGTTGTTTTCGTGCCGATTTTTCCTGGCTATTTTCGTACCCTCTTTTTGAGCCTTTCGAGTTGTGTTTTTCCAATGTAATCCCGAGCTATTTCCAAGTTTATAATTAGAAAACTTTCAAGCTATTTACAAGTTATTTCAAATAAACTCTTCAAGTTAAATCCGTCTAAAATTCGATTATCAAAGTATGATTTCTCCAAGTAAATTCTTCTCGAATTTTATAAAGTCATTAAGTCGTGCAATCTGTAATTAAATCTTAGATTTTAGTCTTCGAGTTAGATGTTCTTATTTCTCACTTTAGATAGTTAATTTCTTCGAAGAAGGCCGCTAAGTCGACGATTCAACTTTTGTAGGAGGAAGTGAGCCTCGTAGGAATTTAGAAAAGGATCATCAACTCATTTCTTCATCTTCTGTCAAGTAATCGAGGTGGGTAAATCTATACTCATCTAAAGTTTGAGCGAATAAGCTCTAGAAGCATATAGGGCAAATGAAATATCCAATAAAATATTTTGCTCTGCCTGATTGATCTCTGTACAAAGAAGGAAGGAAATGAAGATATTATGTTTTAATTGAGCTCTTGAACATGTTTAGAAATGTTATAAATGTTAAGGTATTGTTTATGCTTAACATGAGATATTTAGAATTGTCTTTAGTTACAATTCGTATTTATTTACGTTCATCTCCTTGTATTTGAATGATTATGTTTTGTTAAAGCTTGTATAGTTAAGGATTAAGGATTACCTTGTTACGGTGGTGATAAATCCCTTATAGGCCGAAGTAATGCTTAAATAAAGGATTAGCCTTAGACGTTGTTCTAAGCTCGATAATTATAGTAAGGTTAAGGAAGCTAAAGAATTAAGGATTAAGGTTGAGAAAGGAAGGCTAATTTAAGAAGGAAAGAGTATAGCTTTTATAACCAGGATTGACCTCAGAATTTATGATCTTTGATCATTAAAGTGAGTCACTGTTAGGTTAATTCCCTCGCAAACTCGTTTGGATATTTGAGATAACCCCTCTTCTATCCTATGGCATGCGTAAGGGTACAGTTGACATCAGGTTTGAGCCAAGGTTGGGCCCAAAAGTAAAGAAAAGGTTTGGCAAATATGGAGAGGGCTTTTGCATTTTGCTCTCCATATACCGCTAGTTTATTATTAAATATTTCTCGAGTTATTAAAGAAGCTTTTATTAAAACCCACTGAGTACATTAGTGCTCATGCCCTCTTTTTCAAATGTTTTCAGGTTGAGATGCCGAGGATGATGGTGGCCAGGGGCAGTTTTGAGGGTGTGCGGGGTGGGCGACCGCACAGGGCCCCGAAAAATCGAGAGCCCCCGAATATATATAGGTCCATATATGTATGTATAGATAAATAGTAGAAAATACTATCAATTAATCACTTAGCTCAGTGGAAAACCATTTTCTTCAAGTTTCTTAGTGCGTGGGTTCGATTCTTCAGTGTAACATTCTCTTTTACTACTTACGCTTGGGGCCCTTTGACATAATTCCCTTTTTAATAAGTAGAGCCCGCCCATATTCTTCTATTAATAAAGGGACCAATTTTAAATTTTGCACAGGGCCTCCGATAGGCTAGCCCCGCCCCTGATGGTGGCAGTGGATGTGGGTTGGCTGCCAAGATTGTTTTGCTATTATATATGTTTATTTTGAAGTCCCATTATGTGTTCTGCTACTCTGATTCACTCTTTCCAAATTCCACTCAAGTTCAATCATGATTACTGAGATTCTATGAATATTTACCCAGACATAGTTATCTATATATGAAGATACATTATAAGTTTTATTCCTACTTCCCGAATACATTTTCCCTTCGCCTATGAAGAGGCTTATTAATGTTGGTATCTGTTTATCCCCTTTGACCTGTGAATGGGTCTATGCTTGTTGGTATCTGATTAGTTAGCCGTCTTATTCCGTTAAAGCATGTTTTTTTCTTATTTAAAGTAAACCCGAGTATCATCACCTATCTTTCAAAAGTACATCTTAATTCTTAAAACTTCTTTGTTAATCTTCCGTCTTTATTCATTAATCCCTTAATAACACCCCGTCCCCATTCGTTAATCCCTATCTCGGGACCGAGCTGTTACAGATGGTATCAGAGCAGGCTTGCAACTCTGCAGACCTGTCTCTTTGTTTAAGTTAAGCTAAGTTTTTATGTGCGTATGAATTATTTCATGATAAGTTGCAGCAGCAACCCACAGCTCGCCATCACCCTTGTATCTTCAACTAAAATCAAGGTATGATAGAGATTTTGGATTTTGAATTCATAAATTTTGATTACTAAAAATGAAAGGATTTGAGTATCCGAGTAAAATGATTTTCTGAGGAAGAAAGTTTGTGAAAGAAGTTCTTGATCACAAAGAAAAGTGTTTAAAAATTTATTTTTAAACCCATGTCTTAAAGAAAAGACAAAAGCTTCGAAGAAGAGTTCTCAGTTTAAAAGAAAAATGTTAATTCATTATCAAGTTTTTGTTTTTAAAGAAAAAGGTAAAATTTATGATTAAAGGCTTTGGGCACCAAAATCAAAAGGATCTACGCATGCAAGATAAATAGTTTGAATCTAGATGATAGCATAATCTCAGAAGAACCTTAGGTCTTCCTTTTATGAGCTAGACTGATTAAGCTTCATGTTTCTAGATGGTTAAGTGTCGTTCGACTGCTAGGAATAATGTGCCTCTTTTCAGCCCTATTCAAGAAATGAACAACCTTGGAGGAATGCCAGAAAATGTATCTGACTTGGAAACATGCATCTGTATGTGTGAGCAAGCACCACCCACGGAAAGGCCATCAATATATCGCATCCTGCAAAGCATAATCACCCGTAATCCCGAGACGTATGCTGTAATCGGTAATCTGACGGAATTTTCCTCAGCCTTGATGGCTCTTTGGGAGTCAAAGTATGACCACATAGATGCTCTAGCCAAGCCAAATCCCTCCTTTTTGATGAAACCAGAACTGCTAAGGGTGACTCAGAACAGTCTCCTTGAATTTTAAGCACCGTGCCCTCATGCTGAATGAACCTTAGAAGTGAGACCCTTAAACATCCGGGTCGTAAAGGACACCGAGTCCTTGTCCTCCAGAATGCACTAGTGGGCCCTTGCCTATCAACCAGTTTCCTCCCCAAAGTCTGGGACAACGTATGCCCCATCAATTCCTCGAAGAAAGCTTAAGGAAATTCAAGTTCGAGGTACCAGAGACAGATGAAGATGAGGAAGAAGAGAACCCACCGTATAGTTAAGCTTTAGAAGTAGGCAAATGAGGTGTTGTTGTTAGAACACCTTGCTGACCTGTTTGTCCATTTATCCGCTTTAATTCAGATCTTATTCTGTAATTGTATTAACCAACCCTTTAGATTATGATAACGACAATAATTCTCCAAAAGGTTGCCCTATTTTTGAATGTAACCAAGAACCTCTTTCTTATTAATGCCAAAAGTCCTCTTATGAGGCAAATTTCCCGCTTTGCTTGACCTATCCTGTGTAATTTAAAGACCTTATCGAAAGGCATTTTATTTTGCTTCGTGCAAATTCGAGCGAGCGTCACTAATGTTTAGAATTCTTTAGAATGTCGCTAAGAAGACGTTAAGTTGAAATCGAAGGAGAGAACGAAGCCGCAGGCAAGCAAGTCCCAAACCACAACTTGAGAGCCAAGAATGTGTTTCTTAAACACAATCCTCCATCTTTTAATAGTTAGGAGACCTGATGGGAGTCGAGAGAAGAGTTTTTCCCTTAGAAGTGAATTTTTGATTTTATAGTATGCTTGGAAGATGAGGAGTTAGGTTGTTCTCTTTTGCGAATACGGACTTCGGGTGGGACTCCGTTCGAAGGACGATAAATTTAAGGCAATGAACGTAGTATGATTGGGAAGGTTTCAAGTACGAGCTATATCAGAAGTATATCCCGGATAGCTATCGTAAGACAAAGGAGATCTAGAACTAGAAGTAATGAAAGCGAACGTTGTCAAAATATGATCAAGAGTTCAATCAGTTATCAAGAGATGCCACACGTTTGTGGTTTCAGATAAGAAGAAAACTCATATAGATCAGGTCGATTTGTTGTATCCCTTCTAATAGGAGAAAGTGATTCCCGTATGTCACCTTTTCCAGCTAAGTATAGCTAATTTAAGGCCAACCGACTCATGTTATTTCGTAGCAACCTAGTAAGAAGAAGGTGCGTGAAGATTAAGGAAAGAAAGAGAGAGAACCTGAAGAAGATCATTAAGCAAATAGACCTAGAAATGGTAGATTAAATGTTTCAGTAAGATAGGAAGTTTTGATGAGTCTATTCATTCATTCTCGTGTCAATTAAATCAATCATCTTTCAGCAACTTCATATTAATTAAAATTCTTCATTTATATCATTTGAATTTCTTCAATATTATATCCTGATGGACAGATTGTAATCATTTGATGATACTTCTTTAATCATCCAGAATCAGTGATAGCATTCCCTTATAAAATTTATGCTGACGCCTTTGCAAATATTCAGTACAGTTCTCAGTTGTTAATCATCGATTGTCTCCCATACCTTTGCTACACGCAAAAACCCCTTTTGAGTTTATAAGTCCTCTGAAAAGGCAATGTTTTTAGTATATATATATAACCTAGTGTTATATCTCTTCCAGCTTTTGGAACTTGTTAAAGAATTATTGATTAAGATAAAATCCTAACTTAGAGGCATTCATTTTGTTTTGCTCCCACTCATAGAGCTCGAGTGTGGACCCTTTGAATAGAGTAGAAAGAATAAAGTAATATTCCTTTTTTGTCATTATTGGAAGAATAAGAGGAAGTAGTCCCAATAAGAAGAAGAATCCAAGTAATGTTAGTTAGTATCCTCCTAGTATGACGTGCATCTCTAAAGTAATTTTTCAGCTCGACAAGTATTAAGAGGCAATCGAAGGAATGATGTCAGATAAGTTCTGAGCTTACGTTCAAGGTCCAGTCATGTGATCTTTACGCCTGCAAGTGATGGTGATCTCCAGCAGAAGCTGAAAAGTCAGAATACCATCGAAAAATGGCTGCGATGAAGAAAGAGGACGGAGAGTTGGCAATAGAAGGCGTTTCAGGCACAAAAAAATTTCCAAAATGTATTTTCAAGGGAGATATCAGAACTACCGCCATATATGCAAGTAGAACTAGCTATCGATTTAGAACCAAAAGCTGCAACAGTTTGAAACCCCCTTTCAGAATGGCGCCTAAGGAGTTGTAAGAACTCAGGATTCAACTGCAAGAGTTATTAGACCTAGGTTTTATCCAACCTAGTGTGTCGCCTTGGGAAGTTCCTATCTTGTTCGTGAAGAAGAAGGATGGCACATTGAGAATGTGCATTGACTATAGAGAGCATTATAAGCTGACCATTAAGAATCGATACCCTCACCCAAGAATAGATGATCTCTTTGAATAAAGCTTAAGGGAGCAAGTGACTTCTCAAAGATAGACTTAAGATCTGGGTATCATCAACTGAAGATCTGAAAGGAGGATATTCCTAATACTACTTTTAGGACTCGCTATAGACATACGAATTTGTGGTAATGCCATTCGGATTAACCAACACCCCAGCAGTGTTCATGGATTTAATGAACCGGGTTTTTTCACCCATATTTATATAAGTTGTGCTAGTTTTCATAGATGATATCCTCATCTATTCAAAGGACGAAGAGGAGCATCAAGAGCACCTAAGAGTGGTGCTAGAAAAGTTAAAGAAGAGAAAGGCTTTACGCTAAGTTTAGTGAGTGTAAGTTTTGGCTCAAGGAAGTTTTATTTCTAGGTCATATAGTTTCAGTAGAAGGAATCAAGGTGGATCTAGCTAAGATTGAAGCTGCAAACAACTTGAAGTCTCCAAGAAACGTGAATGAGATAAGAAGTTTCCTAGAACTCGCGGAATATCATCATCGATTCATCGAAGGATTCTCGATGATATCTAAGCCAATGACGCGACTGTTAATGAAAGACTCCAAGTTCAAGTAGATGCCTGAGCGCGAGGAAAGTTTCCAAACTTTAGAGAAGATGCTAACCACAGCCCCGGTATGGGCCATTCAGAGAGAGAATGAAGATTTCGTGGTTTACGCTGATGCGTCAAGAAAATATTAGGATGCGTGCTGATGAAGAGAGGAAAGGTGATTGCTTATACTTCGAGGCAGCTTAAGAATCACAAGCAGAACTATCCCACACATGATTTAAAGCTAGCAGCGGTTGTTCATGTACTAAGGACCTGAAGGCACTATCTCTATGGAGCCAAGTGTGAGAATCTTCTTAGATCACAAGAGCCTAAAGTATTTCTTCAAGCAAAAGGATCTTATCATTGGCAGAGAAGATAGCTAGAACTTATAAAGGATTATAACTGCATGACTCACTACCACTCAGGTAAGACAAATGTGGTAGCTGATACCCTAAGTAGGAAGGAGAAGGTAGAGTTAGGACTCGTTCAAAGTCAAGAAGGAGCTTCGAAAGGAATCTAAAAAGTTAAGGATCGAGGTGCGAACACCACCTGAAATCATTTAAGCACAAATCGCCGCGATAGTCGCTCATCCCGATCTGAGGCAAGGGATAGTTACGGCTTAGAAAGAAAATGAGTTTCTCAAAAAGAAAAGACTAGAAGTACGATTAGATAGCTCGCAGGACTTCGCAGAAGCCGCTGCTAGAGCGTTCTTATTTAAAGGAAAGCTTTGTGTGCCAGGCAAGGAAAAAACTAAAGGAGGAAATCATGTACGAAGCACATAACATGCCATGTACAACACATCTCAGAAGCATCAAGATGTATCAAGACCTTAAGAGGAACTTCTGGTGGAATATCATGAAGAGAAAAGTAGCCGCCATCGTAGAAAGGTGTTGATCTGTCAACAAGTGGAGCCTTGCATCAAAAACCTTCTGGTTGCTCCAACTCATAGAAATTCCTGAATGGAAGTAGGATCATAGTAGTATGGACTTTGTGGTAGGATTACCAAAGTCTAAGTAGTGGAATACCGTTATTAGGGTAATCGTGAATCGATTATCGAAAGCAGCACATTTTATTTTTGTTATCATGACAGATGGGCTAGATCAATTAGCCCAGATGTATGTTAGGGAATTTGTGCAAATTGCAAAAAATGCCGGTCTCGATTATATCGAATCGTGATACGAGATTTACGTCAAGATTTTGGAGGAGTCTATAGGAAGCAATGGGATCAAAGCTCAATTTCAGCACGACATTTCATCCTCAAATGGATGGCCAGTCCGAAGGGACTATCCAGATTCTAGAAGACATGCCTAGAGGAGTATTCATCGATCAAAGAAGCAGCTGGAAGGAGCTACTGCAATTGGTAAAGGTTACGTACAACAACAAATACCAATCATCAATCGACATGGCCCCTTACGAAGCCCTGTTCAGAAGGAAGTGTAGATCGCCCTTGTATTGGGACGAAGTTAGAGAGAAAAAGATACTTGGACCTGAAATGGTCCAGGAAGCAGTCCAGAAGATCGAGCTTGTTCGTCAGCGAATTAAGGAGGCTCAAGATAGACAGAAGGCTTACGCAGATAAAAAAAGAATGGAACTAAGTTTTGACATTGAAGATAAAGTGTTCTTGAAAATGTCTCCGTCAAGGAGTGGTTCGTTTTAGCAAACGAAGCAAGTTAAGGCCCAAATTTATTGGACCTTTTGAAATTCTTGAAAAGGTGAATGAACTAGCCTACAGGTTGGCCTTACCACCCACCCTGAGTGACGTTTATGACATCTTTCATGTCTCATGTTGAGAAAGTACGTGTTTGATCCAGAACACGTGATTAACAAGGAAAAAATAGTCCTGAATGAGGACTTAGCCCATGAAGAGAAGCCCTAGGCCATTGTGGATCAAAAGATCCAGAAGTTAAGGAACAAAGAGATCAATCTCGTAAAGATGATTTGGAACCATCATGGTTCAAAGGAAGTAATATGGGAGTTCGAATCCGAGCTACTCCAAAAGTACCCTGATATCGTTTATCATGGTTAGTAAATTTCGGGATGAAATTTCTTTAAGGGGGGTAGGATGTAACACCCCAGATTTTCAATTAAGGTTTAGATGATTCTCAATGATAATTAAGAAGTTACTGAAGAAATTTAATTAAGTTTAATTAAGGTCAGATGTCAGTCACGACTTTAGGGGTCAGTTTTTGTAAAATCGTCTTTTCAGAAAATTTGATCTTAATTCTTTTATGGCCATTCATGGTCTCGTTAGAAAGGGCTTTAACTCAAGGAGTATGCCAGTTTTTTCAAATTTTAATTCTGAAGTCATTTGAGTTCCCGGTGATAAAAAGCGTATTTAAAGGATGAATGAATAATAACTTTTGTGTGCGTTCCTGTTTTTGAGAAATTTATGAAATCCTCCTTGTTGATCCAAGTCTTGTTTTGTCAAGCCCCTCTTATGGAAAATGACTCAAGGATTCCGTTGGCATTCACGGATTACCATTCTGAGGTCAATCGAACGCTCAGGAGCAAAATCTGTCAGTCTGAGTGAATAGTAAAAAGTAATTCTAAAAAGGAAATCTTTGCTCGTCTTTCTTCTGATGACCCCGTCTTTATCATGAATCAAGTTGGTTCACAAGTATTTGAGCCAATGAGTCTCCCGATATTTTTAGATTTCATGTCTGGGGTCATTTGGACCTCGACATTGAATAAAGCAATTTTTAACCGAACTCAGGGTAACTTTTGCAGTATTTTCGCACTACAATGGCTTCCAAGGAAAGCCAAAGCTTTTCCTATAAATACAAGGCCACCCCTTACCTCATTTGTTCATTCATTTCATCCAAACTCACTTCCAAGAGAGTGGGAAAGCTCGTGAGAGCCGAGAAAGTTCTGTCGAAGTAAAAACGCGTTCTTCGTGAGTGTTATGCAAGACGACGAGCGGAGTGGCGTAGAAGGGATGCAGTGAGGGAAGGTGCTAGGGGTGCCGTTGGGTTGTAGCGGGCCGCTCTGCCGCTATTGCAACTCAATAAGATGCCGAGCTAGCCACCTTCCTTCGACGCACCTAACCCCGTCCATTCTTGTTCATCGGTCTCGATTCTATTTCTTTTTCCTTCTTTTAAATTCCGTATTTACTTTCCGTTCTTCGCGTTCTTCATTATTATTCATTTATTTCCGTCCAAAGTTAGTATTTTGATTTTAATTGAAGTTCCAAGTTAATAGCGTTTACGTTATATTTCTCACTTTATTCCTATCGTTATTATTCTTGAGATTAGCCTTATTATTTCTGTTTAAATTCCGTTCAAGCTATATTTAAAGATTTCATCGTTATTCTAAATATTAAGGAGGATTATCATGTTTATGCCATTATAATGCCGATTTCTTTTAAGTTAAAATATGCCGTTTCATGTTAATTTAAATTATTGAAGCATGTTTTTTAAATTATTTTAAGTGTTCTTCGTGTTTGTCGAAGGAATCAACGAACACGAAGAACCCAGTTGAAGATTGCCCAGAAATGGGCAAAAGAGAGAGAAAAGGAGAGAGCCCCACCGCGGGGGGGTGCGCCGCCGCGCTACACCCCCCTCGGCCAGCAAGAGCCTGTCGGCACACCCCTGCGCCGAGGCTAGGGGGCTGCCCGCCAGCGCCCATGTGCGCTACGGCGCCCCCCTACCCGTGTTGTTTTCATGCCGATTTTTCCTGGCTATTTTCGTACCCTCTTTTCGAGCCTTTCGAGTTGTGTTTTTCCAATCTAATCCCGAGCTATTTCCAAGTTTAAAATTAGAAAACTTTCAAGCTATTTACAAGTTATTTCAAATAAACTCTTCAAGTTAAATCCGTCTAAAATTCGATTATCAAAGTATGATTTCTCCAAGTAAATTCTTCTCGAATTTTATAAAGTCATTAAGTCGTGCAATCTGTAATTAAGTCTTAGATTTTAGTCTTCGAGTTAGATGTCCTTATTTCTCGCTTTAGATAGTTAATTTCTTCGAAGAAGGCCGCTAAGTCGACGATTCGACTTTTGTAGGAGGAAGTGAGCCTCGTAGGAATTCGGAGAAGGATCATCAACTCGTTGCTTCATCTTCTGCCAAGTAATCGAGGTGGGTAAATCTATACTTATCTAAAGTTTGAGCTAATAAGCTCTAGAAGCATATAGGGCAAATGAAATATCCAATAAAATATTTTGCTCTGCCTGATTGATCTCTGTATAAGGAAGGAAGAAAAGGGAGATATTATGTTGTAATTGAGCTCTTGAACATGTTTAGAAATGTTAGAAATGTTAAGGTATTGTTTATGCTTAGCATGAGATATTTAGAATTGTCTTTAGTTACAATTCATATTTATTTACGCTCATCTCCTTGTATTTGAATGATTATACTTTGTTAAAGCTTGTATAGTTAAGGATTAAGGATTGCCTTGTTAGGGTGGCGATAAATCCCTTATAGGCTGAAGTAATGCTTAAATAAAGGATTAGCCTTAGACGTTGTTCTAAGCTTGATAATTATAGTAAGGTTAAGGAAGCTAAGGAATTAAGGATTAAGGTTGAGAAAGGAAGGCTAAGTTAAGAAAGGAAGAGTATAGCTTTTATAACCAGGATTGAGCTCAGAATTTATGATCTTTGATCATTAAAGTGAGTCATTGCTGGGTTGATGCCCTCGCAGACTCGTTTGGATATTTGAGGCAACCCCTCTTCTATCCTATGACATGCCTAAGGGTATAGTTGACATCAGGTTTGAGCCAAGGTTGGGCCCAAAAGTAAAGAAAAGGTTTTGCGGATATGGAGAGGGCTTTTGTGTTTTGCTCTCCATATACCGCCAGTTTATTCACTACCAAAAAAACGCTCATAGATAACGGATTTTATCCGTTATGTATGTAAAAAAAGCTCTGTTACGTATACTGGTGTTATCTATGTTGTGTTCATACATAACGGAATAATATCCGTTATCTATGTTGTTATACATAACAGTTATAGCAACAAACATGACATCGGATATTACGTTATCTATAACTCTCATACATAACGGTTGCTTCCGTTATGAAAATTCATTTTCTCCGTTATATATGAACTTTTACATAACGGTTTTTTTTCATACATAACACTCTTCATTGCGTGATCTATTACTATTATATATAACGGTTTGTACCGTTATAAAAATTCATTTTTCTCCGTTATAAAATATACCACATAAATTAATACATAACGTTATTTGTAGTTTAGATGACGCTTTTTTACGTTATATATGTTTTGATACATAACAGATTTTTACCGTTGTTAAATATTTTTAGTTTTCGTTATCTTTAGGTCTTATACATAACGGTCTTTTAGTTTCACTGCCGTTATGTATATTTCCAATTAGTACTGTTATGTATACCTGCTACAAATTTTTTTATAGATTTTCAGCAATTAAAATAATTCTAAAACAATAAAAATAACATAAATTTCCATAAATCATCGTATATTTAATTCAAAAAATATTCATACATTCATCCAAATACAGTCAACATTCTAAACTTGTTTATATCGTACTTATGTCCAAAAAAAGATAACATATATATTGCAACTAACTAACTAGCCATTTCGATCCGAACAACTTTTTCGGTGATTGAGAGGTGCCCATTCAACTCAACTGCACAACTATAAACCTGTCATGGTTGGAGAAATTAGTGGTAACAATTAATCAATACAATACTCAACAACAACCCAATCCCAACTAAGATTATATAAAATATATTCCATGAGTAACAAATAAAAATGATAATAATATATAATAAAAAACATTAAATTTTTCTCATGTTGATATTAATTTCGGATTTATAAAATGAATTATCGATTGGCTTTTTTCATAAACTGATATGTTTTATTTAAATTGATAGTATATAGAGTTCATCTCGTAAAAAAGAAGCAAATTCAAACAATAGAATAAAAAATTGAAAAATGAAGTACCCACCACAATATCAAATATAAACAAGACACGCACAAACAAACACAAAGAAGAAGAAATTCTCTAGAAAAAGATGAAATATAGTGAAGAATTGAAACAAATAACAGTAGCGAAAATCATAAAAATGGCCGAAAAGGAGGAGAGTATACCTTTCAGCATCTCTAAATATATATATATATATATATATATATATATATATATATGTTCACTATTTGAAGACTAAAATGGAGAAACTCATTTCTTATATAAATATAAAGCTTTTCGAAGAGTGCAAGCTTACTTGTAGCAAATATCTTCATGCCAACTCTTCCCAGACTTTGAGTTAGATTGAAAATGACAGCATAGCAAGCTCCAGGTAAGATCACAAAGCATAGCAAGCTCTAGGTAAGATCACAAGTCACATCAATAATTGATTTGCATCAAGGTGAGAGAATTAAAATACTTAGTTGAAACATCTCCTTCTTTATGTAAAAGAAATTAAGATTTTAAGGTGCATATCTCACATTCACAGATCCACAAATGAATATTGACATGATTAGCATATATACGTGCAGTGCAAAAGCAATATCTGCTCAAAAGAAATGAGCACCAAGTGTGCATGTACGTATATAAGCTAGAACTCGCACTGGTTTAGACATTTTAACAAACATGTAATAGGTATTCACAGAATCATATGATATCATAAATGTAGACATTAATTAACAAGATTGCAGAACATATCTTATTTTAGAAACACCCATAATCCCATCAAAATCAATAACATCATTTGCGTTATTTTCATTATTTGTTTTTTAAAGGATAATGAAATTCCATTAAATCAAACCAAATCTAAAAAAATAAAACGCATCAACCAATCCGGAAAATACTGTTTCCAGATGAATTGGCTAGGCACCAAAACTGAGGATTATTGATTCTTAACAACATTGAAAATAATTTTTCCTAAAAAAAACATTGAAAATAATTAAAGATGCATCAGAAGTAATTATTTTGAATGTTATCATATCAATAGCATTATCACCCATAAATCCCAGCAGTGTGGATCACAAAAAAAAACAACCATAAATCATTAGGATTATTATCTTCTGAGAGTCGGCAATTAGGAAGTTAAGATATATTTTTTTCACACTGTGTACTCCACGAAAGAAACAACATTAAACAATTAATTATAGCATCATTACTAACAAAAGAAACAAAATCTACTTTATCAACTAAGGTTTCCCCCATTTTAAAAATACAAAAATCATGCTCTAATCTGCCAGCGTCTCTATAAGAAAATATGATTTTCTTTAATTGCTAGCAATACTACAAATAATCATGTGACCAAATAATGACACATAATAAAATACGAAGAGTAGCCAACATTTTTTATCAGGAAATATTGAGAGAGAATTTGGTGATAGGTTTTACTTGAGTTGCATCACAATGATGTATTTCCCCGCAAAAGAAGCAGTAGCAACAGTCTCTTAATTTGCATATTTACCATAGATTATTGAAGTATACTCTCCTTTCTTGTGCTTATCAACAGCATTCCAAACCTATCGAAAACTTGTACATGTTAACATAAAAGAGATTGATCACTCTAAAAGCTGTTGGGATGGGGAAATGGAAGTACCTTAGATATCCATGGTCAAGTTGTATCAACTATTTGAACATTCTTTTCACTCAAAATCCTCATCTCATCAACAGCAGCTCCAAAAGCAGGCAATACCACAACATCACCCTCACCAACAATTTCAAATTCTTTCTTTCCGTCGTTAAGAGGAATAGTTTGTACATCCATGTCTTCAAGCCTCTGAGGATGGAAAGTTAAACAACTAAACTATTGTTATTGATCAAATACTCTTTCTTCTTAAGTAGAGATGCTTAACCCATCAAATGAAAGAAATGCATTCTACAAGAGTCTAGTTGGAAGCAAAGACCCTCAAAAAGCACAGATTATCTAACACTGCAGAAAAACAAATCAAAAGAGAATGAATTCAATTACGACAACTCGGACTTTTATCTCCCAAGCATTCTTAACTCTAGAACAGATACATCTAAAAAAAGGTTATAGTAAATTAACAACAAACCTTATTAACCATGGGGTTATGGATCATTTCATTAGTTAGCCATGTATTCCTGCGCAACAAGCCATGCGCCCAGAAGTGAATTATAACAGCTACTTTAAAAGAAAATGGGTAAGATGTAGTTATAACAGCAACTTCAAAAGGAAATGAATAAACATGATGATGATATGAATGCAAATGACATGGAAACTCACACCATTTAAACAAGTCTCGATCAAGAAATGGGTGAACGAGATAAAACAGAGGCGAAAAGAAGAGCAGAGATTGCACAAGGCGGAAGTCCATGCAGCGATATTAGTAGCAGGCGTTGCAGCTGCACTGGCTGCAATAGCAGCAGATTATACCTCACAACATGGTGGCAGAGATGGCAACAAGGAATCTGTCGTTGCTTCTGCAGCAGCCTTAGTCGCTGCACAATGCGCTAAGGTCGCAGAGGCAATGGGAGCCAAGAGAGAGCAACTGAACTGTGTGATAGGCTCAGCTATCAGTGGATCCGATGCCAACGAGATAGTCATGCTAACTACCTTAGCTACAACGTGTATGAACTACCGTAGAGAGAGAGAGGTAATAAAAGGAAAAGAAGAAAGAATTATTTATGTAAATAATAGAAGAATAAAATAAGTAGACGATAATAAAAGAAAAAAAAGGAAATGGAGGGGATAAGACAAAATAAAATTGACAAATAAGAAAACAAAAAGAAAAGACAGAAAAATGAGGTGGGGATGGACAATAGGAGGAGGGGAGAAAGATCCACTAGGTGTGGGGCCTTTTCCAATTGCTACAACGTAGCAATAATTGCACCTAATAAAATTTTTGCAGAGGCTACCGTTACATTGGGTGTAAATTCAGCTATTGTGGGATTTGTAACTATGCACGAGAGATGCCCTTAGTATCTTTCAATTTTTTAAAAGTCAGTACAGTAAAACCTCTATATAAGAATACTCTATATAAAAATAACTTCTGTATAGTAATAAAAAGTTGTGGTCCCAACTCGGGACCAATTATAAATAAGAATAACCTCTACATTGTAATATTTCAGTATTTTTTTAGGACCATCCTTAAGAAATTTACCTTCATAAAATAATAAAGTGACATTAAATTTCATATATATTTAAATATCTATATAAAATGTCTAGAACTATTTAACTACATATGTTACATTAAACTTAAGATTGTATTAAATACTTATTTAAAGATATAAAAAACAAGCTTGAAATAAAAAAAACTCTGCAAATTGTTCTTTCACCAAAGAACCAACAAATGAAGAAGAAGATCCACTACAAAGTGCAAACCAATGCATAAAGCACCATAGTGGCTTCAATTCACGGGCACCATGGTACTCCATTACGATACAGCTCGAACGAAGCTTCTTTTTTTTGTTAGAAATGGCATCCAATTACATAATTATGAGAAGCCACACTTCAATTTACTCAGCCATTCGAAAAAGTTGAGCAACAATTTTTTAAACAAATGCCCCCCAACTACAGCACACACAACAGAAATTTGTGATGACAAACAAATAAATTATAAGAGAGAGGGAATTTGTGATCGCACCTCCGCAAACGTAGCTGACTGGCTCAGGCTGAGAATCCATTGGTGATCGATGATAGGATATCAGAGACTCTGAAATTTAGGGTTTAGGGTTTTTCTTTGACCGCGAGGGTTATCATCGGAGCGTAGCAGTTGCAATTTTTGAGTGGTGACTGTAAACTCCGTGAAGAAGAGAAGTCACAAGGGAGAAAAATCGAAGATCTAGATAAAGGAGAGAGAAGAAGGATTCATTCTTGTGCAGGAGAGAGAAGCTATTATTTGATTTAGGGTTAAGAATGTGGGCTGAGAGAGACGGCCGGCGAAACCCTGGTTATTGACTCGACGACCGAAGAGAGACGACCGGAGAGATACTTTGCAGGTGGAAGAGAGGAGCGCCAATTTTTCGAGAATTGTTCAAAATGAGAATAGAAACTAAGTGCAGATCTCCAATATTTTCTGTATATAATTTAATTTTGATTTAAAAAAATAATAATTAACACATATTCATAACGGTACAATGTTACTGTTATATAATGTGTTTAAACATAACACAACGCATAACGGTACCAAATGAGCGTTATAATTGTGAACAATATGTAACACTCACAGATAACGCAAGACTAAAAAACGTTATGTATGATCGGAGATAACACTTCACTCGTAACGGATTTTTGAAATATCCGTTATCTATACCAAAAATGCGCTCATAGATAACGGATTTTTAAAATATCCGTTATGTATGAAGTGTTATGTATGAGAGTTTTTTTGGTAGTGATTATTGGATATTTCTCGAGTTATTAAAGAAGCTTTTATTAAAACCCACTGAGTACATTAGTGCTCATGCCCTCTTTTTCAAATGTTTTCAGGTTGAGATGCCGAGGATGATGGTGGCTGTGGATGTGTTGGCTGCCAAGATTTTTTTGCTATTATATATGTTTCTTTTGAAGTCCCATTATGTGTTCTGCTACTCTGATTCACTCTTTCCAAATTCCGCTCAAGTTCAATCATGATTACTGAGATTCTATGAATATGTACCCAGACATGGTTATCTATATATGAAGATACATTATAAGTTTTATTCCTGCTTCGCGAATACATTTTCCCTTCGTCTATGAAGAGGCTTATTCATGTTGGTATCTGTTTATCCGCTTTGACCCGTGAATGGGTCTATGCTTGTTGGTATCTGATTAGTTAGCCGTTTTATTCCGCTAAAGCATGTTTTCTTCTTATTCAAAGTAAACCCGAGTATTGTCGCCTATCTTTCAAAAATACATCTTAATTCTTAAAACTTCTTTGTTAACCTTCCGTCTTTATTCATTAATCCCTTAATAACACCCCGTCCCCATTCGTTAATCCCTATCTCAAGACCGGATTGTTACACCTAAAAAAATTAATTCATCAAAAATAATAAAGTATCTAGCAACAAAACTAACAAACAGAAGCCTACTTCACACGTAAACACTAACCGTGAATTTGTAAACTTTATTAACACCTCAAACCATCATTTTAAAGGTTTTAAAAAGAAGAAATTAGCAAACAATCAACTACGAAAATTAAGAGTAGCAATCCTTATGAAGGAAAATATTAACTTATCCTTGCACTAGGCTGGGCATTTCGTTGATTCAACTGGATTTTAACATCTTTGCTCAATCTACATACAAAGCATCCTACTTTACTATCATCAAAACTACATTCTTACTTATTGCTAACCATGAAATACATCTTTCTTAGCAATACTCAACTTTAGAGAAGAAAAAAAAAGTCGCATCTTACAACCCTTCTTATTGAACACGGTTCACTTTTCTTCTACTCTTCCCCTCAACCCCTCAAATTTTCTTGCAGCAGCCCTGCTAGACGAGTAGTGGGAAGAGCAGTAGGAATTTTTTCAACCTTTCTCTATTTTATATTTGTATATACCGCTTTTGATTATCATAATTTGATGAAGAGTTTTTTTTCCCTCAATTTCCCAATTAGGATATGATGTGGATGGTGATGTGTGAATTAACTAACAGAAAAGTTAACCAATTTTTTAGATTTGTTAAATAAGGACCTTATGAATCCGAATGTAAATGTACAAGGACTACTAAAACCAAAAAATAACACAGGATCTAATAAAATAAAAAGTGATACCTATTAATGTGTTTTGCCAACTAATTAATCATCACACCACAATCATTATTACCATTTTATAAAAAAAAAAAAAACACTATTTCATAAACTACAATGAAAATCTTGAAATTTGAAACTCAAACGGAATAAAAATATCAAGCATCATTTTGTTTTGTTTTGTTTTTATCTCTATTTTTTTATTAGTTTCTACTTGAAATGTTTCAATCCCTTGATAGTATGTGCATGATAGAACACATCACATGTATTATGTGAAATGCCAAACATATTACTTGGATACCCACGCATACGTACATATTCTATTATAACTCTAATATAATAATATAATATAATTCAAATAATTCCACATATAAATAATATATTACTAAATAAAAAATATTATTAAATTATAAAAACTACATATTAAATGATTTTTTTACATCAATACATATTTATCATTTTTAAGAGAAGCATGATCATAATACATGATTACAAATGAAGCTTTTTTTTTTATTTAATTGAATCATAATATCAATTGTTGTTTCATGCCATACATTAATTGGCAGTTATTATATGCCTCTAATTTATTTCATGTAATGCAATTTTAAATTCATTTATTTTTTCATGTGAATGATATATGTATACGTACATGTGCGGATAGGATCCTCTATTCCAGATTTTGTGTTCCAAACCATATTCCACGATTTTAATTTATCATGTTTTAGTTTAATTTTATGATTGTTTTTAGGGTTCACCCCACCCAATTATGGTTTATAATCATTTTTTAGTATTTAATTTTCAAAGAAATGATTATTATGGTTGATTATTTTAAAAATATGATTTATAATTTTTAAAATTTCAATCTTTTATTGATATATGACTAGGTCGATTATGTTATAATTAATTTTTATTCTTATAATATCTATTATTAAACTTGTTAAATCGATCGTGGAATACGGGTTGCATTGAAACATCAAATATGGAATAGAGAATCGCATCACATACATGTGTGTAAGGTACAATTTATACATGTATGGTACACACACAACTTAGTTCAAAACTTCAAATAAAAAGGATAATATATCATACCAAATTTGTGAATTTTAAATCAATTGATCCTTCTTTCCAAAAAGAAAATAAGAGGAGTTGTCACAGTTTCCTTTACGCTTGCGCTCTTTTGTCAGTTAGTATTATAAACTAAGGGCACGTCTTCTGTACATAAGATGTACATCAGATGGTCAACACGTTGACCGGGTCAACGTCTGTTGACCCGGTCAATTCTTTGACCAAAAAATCTGTTAAAATTAGTATCATTCATAATGCTAAAAAGTATAATTTCAAAGGTCCAAAAGTATCATTTGTATCAATAAAAAGTATTGGCTAGAAAAAAAAATAAAGAAAAAAACTGTTAAGATTAGTATCAATCGAAACACTAAAAAGTATTATTCAAAATTAAAAAAAGTATCAGTTGTATCCATAAAAAGCATAACCCGTTTTCACAATTTTTTTGGTCAACGCTTTGACCGAGTCAACGCGCATTGACCTGATCAACGCGTTGATCATCTGATGTACATCTTATGTACATGAGTCTTTGTGATAAACTAATTTTGAGATTTTTTTTTTCATTTAATTTTTGATAATGATTATTTATTTACAACCTTTTGTCATTATCAAGTGTTCGAGGATTATAGGAACGCAGTTTCTAAATTATGTTAAAATTGTTGTGCTATTATTGGCTCGTTATTTCTTTTTACAAAAATTTTGGGATTTGAGATGGAATTGGGTGTTGTAATGAAATGATCTTGCATGTGTTAAATGAGTAGATGACATCATCTAGTCGGCACTCGGCATTATTTATCTCACTGTTGTGTTCCATTATCAAATTTTAATATTTTAAAAATATTTTTACAAAAATAAAATTATTATAGTATAATAAATTATAATGAATATTTATTACTGAAAATAAAATGTTATAAAATTATATACCCTAATTTTAAAATAATTAACTCTATTAATAAATTATATTAACTAAAAAATGAAAATTAATTGTTACAAAATAAATATAAACCCTAAAAAATAATTACAAAAAATAAACTAACCAAAATAAATTGAAATTGAAGAAAATTATGGACAAAAATCTAATGAAAATGAAAATGGGATAAAAAAAAGTTGGACAGTGGATTTCAATTCGTTAATTGAATGATTGCCTTTACAACTCCTCGTCAATATCTATTTGTCGAAATTCTATTTTCCCATTTTTTTTCTATTTGTATTGCAAAAGTACAACATAAAAAACCGATAGATGAGCCACTGTCTGAGAAAAATACATAACATGTTTCCCATTATATTCTCAAATATGTTCAAACTTGTACTTTGCGCATTATACCACTTTATATTTTTTGTGGTTGAACAAATTTAAAGTGTATTTAAAAATATAAATAAGTTATTATTATTGAAATACTTGATTAGATAATGACAAAATTTATGCCCACATAAAATTATATAGAAAGATGGCCAAAATATTATTTTCTTTATAAATTATGAAATATTGATTCATAATCAACGTTTTCTTATCCAATATATACATAGGATTCGGAGTTACTAATATATATTATTTAGAACTATAAATTTATAGATTAAATTAATTCCAACATATAATTGTGGTAATATTTTACCACAATTTTTTTAACTGACTTTGCAGGTGCATGGGCTTTAGACAGGATAATTGGGCATTTGGACGGAAATTTAGGATGGAAAGACTACTTTGTCTATATATATATATGTATATATGTAGAGAGAGAGAGAGAGGTAATAAAAGGAAAAGAAGAAAGAATTATTTATGTAAATAATAGAAGAATAAAATAAGTAGACGATAATAAAAGAAAAAAAAGGAAATGGAGGGGATAAGACAAAATAAAATTGACAAATAAGAAAATAAAAAGAAAAGACAGAAAAATGAGGTGGGGATGGACAATAGGAGGAGGGGAGAAAGATCCACTAGGTGTGGGGCCTTTTCCAATTGCTACAACGTAGCAATAATTGCACCTAATAAAATTTTTACAGATGCTACGGTTACATTGGGTGTAAATTCAGCTATTGTGAGATTTGTAACTATGCACGAGAGATGCCCTTAGTATCTTTCAATTTTTGAAAAGTAAGTACAGTAAAACCTCTATATAAGAATACTTTATATAAGAATAACCTCCTTATAGTAATAAGAAGTTGTGGTCCCAACTCGGGACTAATTATAAATAAGAATAATCTCTACATTGTAATATTCCGGTATTTTTTTAGGACCATCCTTAAGAAATTTACCTCCATAAAGTAATAAAGTGACAAAAAATTTCATATATATTTAAATATCTATATAAAATGTCTAGAACTATTTAACTACATATGTTACATTAAACTTAAGATTGTATTAAATACTTATTTAAAGCTATCTGTGGCAGTGTTTTAATTTTTTTGGGTTAATATCATACCCTTTTAACTTGAACGTTCGAAATAATTAATCAACACGATCACTTTCTTGTTGAATCTAAAACATTTCCAACTTATTCAACATGCTTGAAGCTTGTTGACACAATACTTTTTTTATTTTTACACTATCATTCTTTGAATTATCACTCTGTGCATCTTGCATGATTCATATATGATGTATTCTTCGCTTAGAGCACATGAAATGAATCTTATATACCTTTTAAATTCATGTTTTTTAAATATGAAGGGACATTTTCAAGTGTTGTAATATATATATTATTTTTTTAAAAAATAATTATTTTTATATGTAAACTCTATATAAGAATAATCTCCCTATAGTAATATTTTTCTCTGGTCCCAACAATATTACTATATAAAGGTTTTACTGTAGATTGTTTTGTTAAAAGACTTATTTTAGAAAGCTCATTTTTTTTTTGTAACTATGCATGAGAGATGCCCTTTTTTTTTTTTTTTTTTTCTTTCCCGCAGAATGATTTAGTAGCGGAGTGAGGTTGTTTGGAGATCAAATGTCACAGGTTTGAATTTTCTCAATACCGCAGATCAAGTGTGTACATAAAAAAAAAAAAAAGCTCATCTTTTTTCAGTTAAAAGACTTGTGTTGTTAAAAGACTTATTGTTTTGTTAAAATTTGGAAAGCTTATCTTGTTAAAATACTTATTTTTTGTTAAAATTTGGAAAGCTTATCTTGTTAAAAGACTTGTTGTTTTCAAAAATTTGGAAAGCTTATCTTTTTTCCACGGATATTATGGGGTAAATTCTATCGTAAAGGGCCTGCAATACATCCCCTTCTTCTGCAGTCAATAAGTGTATTCGGCCGTCCCCTTGGGGATGGCCTAGTGGTGGAGTGGTGATATCTTGAGGCCAAAGGTCTCAAGTTCGAATCCCACCAACACAACTAGGCGTGAGCCTGTTACACCTGGCTTGCCAAGTGTGGTTTACCTCCCCTGTGTGATTTGCAGGCTATTACACAGGGGCGGGGTTTACCTAGTGCGCACCTTGGTAGCGGCTGCGGGTTACCTTCGATAAAAAAAAAAAAAAAAAGTGTATCCGGCCTACCCAATTTTGGTTATTTGCAGCTCTATTTGTTTTTGCCCAAAAATAAAAGATTCGGCCGACTGAAAAAATCTATCGTGATATTTGAATTAACACATTGCGACACTTCAAGCACTTATTGTGACACTAGAATTACTTCTTGTGACAAATACCACAGCACGTGGCCAAGAATTTCCCTAAATTTACCATATTTTGGAATGCATTATTTTATTAATAATTGGAGGGAGAAGGGGTGGAGGCTTTGATGATTGATGATTGATGATTGATGATTGATATATTAATTCCACAACAGATAATACATTAAAGCTGTACGTGTACGTTTAATCTCTTGACTCTAGGCGTGCTTCATCTATTCATTGTGTCATATCTATTTCTTGAGCAAAAAATTGAAGATGGCAAGAATCGAGGTGATTTCTTCATCTCTTGTTGGAATGGCAGAAATTAACGCAACTCCCATGTCAAAACTGGAGCTAACTCCATGGGATTTGCCGTTACTCCTAACTCATCCCATTCAAAGAGGGATTTTATTTCAGAAGCCGGAATCCGATCAAAAAAAAAAATCTGATATTATTCTTCACCTCAAGAAATCATTTTCCCGGGCGCTGGACATGTTTCCTCCGTTGGCCGGTCGCCTCGCCACCATTCCAACCGACGATAATTCGTTGCTTTACTTCGTGGACTGCAACAACGTCGGAGCTGAGTTCACTCATGCAGACGCCGCCGCAGTTTCCGTTTCCGACATCTTGGAATCAAAACACACACCTGGAATAGTATCCAATTTCTTCCCACTAAATGAATACTTTAATTGTGAAGGAGTGTCCAGGCCTCTACTGGGCGTGCAAGTCACTGAGCTCGCCGACGGCCTCTTCATAGGCTGCGCCGCCAATCACGCCGTCGTAGACGGCACTTCCTTCTGGCACTTCATCAACTCTTGGTCAGAGCTATCGCGCGGTTCAGACACTATATCAAAACCACCCGTGTTTGAACGCTGGTTTCCCAGCAGCCTCGGTAATAAACGGGTCTTCCCTCTTCCGCCATTGGAGAAATCAAACCTCCAGTTTGCTCCACCTCCATTAATGGAGAGGGTTTTCCATTTCAGCAAAGAAAGTTTGGCTGAACTGAAAGTCAAGGCCGGCGGCGGCAAAATATCTACGCTACAAGCTCTCTCCGCTCATTTGTGGCTGAGCACAACTCGCTGTCGACATTCTCTCACTAAGGAAAATCCAAGCGAACAAGAGGTTCGCGTCATGATGGCCATTGGAGCAAGATCGAGAATTCCTTTGCCCAATGGCTATTTTGGCAACGCCTTCTCCGGTAGTTCCACTGTGACTAGTGCCTCTGAGCTATTGCAGGGAGGATTAGGTTACGCGGCGCTCAAGATTAATCACCAAATTTCTGAGAAAAATTCTAAAGAAGCCTTGATTAAATCCGTGGAGGATTGGGTGAATAATCCTATCGTATACCGGAAATTTCCTCCGAGGAAAATAAGCACGGTTGTCATGATCACGAGTTCGCCGAGGCATAATGTGTACGCCAACGATTTTGGCTGGGGGAAGCCGGTTGCCGCCAGAAGTGGGAAAATGGAGAAATTTGATGGGAATATGGTAGTTTATCCTGCTGCTGTCTCCGGCGGCATCGACGTTGAAGTTTGCTTAGCGCCGGAGACATTGCAGGCGATGGAAGATGATGCGGAGTTCATCGAAGCTATGGCTCTCTGAACATGGAACAAATCAACCGCAATTACTTCATCTTTTATATATTAATTTACTCATGTATAAGCTATCATATGTATTAATTACTACTTTAATCTAAGCACTTTATTTTGGATTAATTCAATTCCTAGCACGAATTACGTTTTGGTAAGTGCTTTTTGTGATCTAAGTTTTATTTTCTCAATTTTTCTAATAATGTTGTTGAAAAGAAGGAAAAAAAAAAGAGGTGAGGAAAAGATCGAAGTATCTTTCTTTATTCAACACATCATGATTATGTGAACATGAGATTGTACCTTATATATAAAAATAATTAATTTAATATTAATTTAATTATATATGTGAAAACCATAAAGGAAATTTTTAATATATTTTAACGATGTAAATAAAATGGGAGATATGATTATGGGCACATGAGATCATTCAATTCAAAGTGTGTGTCTCAATTGTGTCTCAATATTAAAAATTTAGTAATAGTAAGAATAATTTTAATGTTGGGACACGATTGTGAATCAAACTTTGAATTAGAAAATTTAAGGAAGGAATTTAAAAGTATTCAAAGTTGGAATATCAAATTATTTTCTATCCAAGTTTTATAGCTCTTTTTTGCCGCTACTGAAGGGCGCATTGAGCCCGTCCCTATGTAATAACTTGTAAACTTGATCTTTGGCCTTAAGATAAAGGTCACCCCAATGTTTTTAAAATCGGACCGGACATTGAACCGGTGAATTTACCGGGTCACCGGATTACTGGTTCGACCAGTAGAACCGTTCTGAAAAAACCGGATAACCCGGTATATATATATATATATATATATATATATATATATGTATAGGGGTGGGTTATATAAACATAACCCCTTGTGTGAGAAATGAGAACACATCTCACACCACACATTCATCAAAAATTAAAGGTCCAGATTTGATGAAAAAGGCGGTGACAATTTTGTAATATCTGAAAAGTGTTTTACGCGGGGGTATTACTGTAATTTGGCAATTCTTATAAAAATCGCGGAGGATTTGATAACAGATCGTTATGCTAACGAAGTATTTTCATAATGCTAACGAAGCATTATCGTTATGCTAATTAAAGTTTTCAAATATTGTTGGCGAAAAAAATATTCTAAAAATTAATTATAAACCTAATTCGATTTAATAAAGCCTAATTAAATGGAAAAAATCATGATTGGATGAAATAAACCTAATTAGATGAAATAAACATTGATTGGATGTGGTAAACCCTAAATGAGTTGAAAGAAATCATAATAATAATAATAATAATAATAATAATAATAATAATAATAATAATATATTTGTACTACGTTAGCATTATAGTTTTGGTTCGTCAGCATTGCGAATATACTATGTTAGCACATGTCAATACTCTATCAACATACGTTATAAATTATAATTGGATATGATAAACCATAATAATCAATTAAGAACTATAAACAAAAAAATAAATTTCAAAAGAATAATGATAATTAGATGGAATAAACCATAATCGAGATTAAATAAACCATAATTGAGATTTAATAAACCCTAATAAATTTATACTATGTTAGCATTATGATAATTCTTTGTTAGCACATCGAATATATTATGTTAGCATATGACAAATGCTTCATTAGCATACGTTCATATGTTATCATAATGTTGACGAAGAATTATTATATGCTAACGAAAGCATTTACAACCTGGGCACGCGTAAATTTTTTTTATTTTATTTTTCGTTCATATTTTTTTCATCCAAGCATAGCCTTTCGACATCTTAAATAAAAGAGCATGAAAAGAGCTTTAATTTGATATATTTTTTGTGTGTATTGGATTAAAAACGAGCAAGGTGTTCTCATATGAACCATATCCTATATGTATATATATAATAAAATTATATAAATTAGTATCATGATAAATATATTAAATAAGTTTACAAAATACACTAAATTTATATCAATGCAACAAAATAAAGTGTTTAATTTATCGATAGTTATTCTATAAGTTAATTAAGTAGTTAAAAAATAATATTTATAAAAATAAATATACAAACATCAAATACTATATTTTGTGAAAATATATAATTAAATATTAATTTTATTTACAAATAATATACATAATAATAATTAAAAACATTGTTAATCACTATTTAACAAACCACTAGTTTAGTTCTTCTCTCTATTTATTTTAATTCAAAATTAGATATTGTTAAGTATTTATTTTAATTACATGCTAAATATTGATTTTAATTAAAACGTAAATTTATTATTTTCAATTTGTGCATATATATATATATGTTATTAATATTCAAATAATAATATAAAAGTGTATTAGCCCAGTTGGTAAAGCCTAATATACAAATACATCAATTTTTGGAGATTGTGGGTTCGAATCCTTCAACTAACATGCTGAAAGAATTAAATTAAATTTAACCAAAATTAAAAAAAATGCGGTTAAACCGGTCGAACCGGCCGGTCCGATCCGATTTTAAAAACATTGGGTCACCCCACCTGTAGGCCATTTTGTCTTTATGTGTGTAAATGAATTTGCCTACGTGACAGATTTTTTAATAAAAAGAAAAATTATGGTAGTTGAGCCTTAATTTTGTGCATTAATAATCAACTTCAATCAACCCATATTCAACTTCATTTTTTTCAATTTGGTTGCGCTTAGCACGACATTTGCCTAGAATATTTTGGAGAAATAACAAGAGCTCCCCAAAAATTTCAAAGTGCTTAGTGCGTGTGTGTCTTTTAAATAGTATATATTTAGCTATGATTTTGTTGTTTTAATTTCATATCTTTTACGTTAGTAGTTTATTGAAGTTTGAAGATCATAATTTTTGTAATTTTTAAATAATATATGTGCACGGATATGAAAATTAGTGTATATTAGTCGAAACTAGAACATAATAATTTTTTAAATTTTAGGATTTTCATGACAATATTGTCATGGAAATCCTATGCTTTTGTATATTCTCACGAGATTGTTTTTCGGAATATCCACAAGACCACAACAACAAAAATTGGATATGGCGAGGGAATATAGCGACAGGAGGGATTCGGGTCGCCGATGGCAACAGGGGTGCTACCGTCGCGGCTGGCGACGGTGTCCCCGTTGCCGGTTACTATTTTTTAAAAAAAAAAAAATTATTAGATTTTTTGAATTAGGCAATGAGGTACCATCATCGCTAGGACAGACGATGGGGCCCCCATCGTGATGTAATTTAATCGGCGACCCTCGTGTCCCCCAATTAATTGAGCCCTAGCCTATTCCCCAAATTAAATCGCTCTGCTCCGCTCTATCTCTCTTTATGATCTCTTGCTCTCTTTCTCTTTCACACGAATTGAAGCCTATGTTGGTGGTGCCCGACGTGTGTCTCAGTGGCAGTGTAATGATGGGCTCTCAGCAGAGGCGGTTGTAGCGGCGGTCCTCTCTCTGGGCAGCGGCGGTTGTCTCTCCCTCTCCGGCAACAGGTTTGCTTTCTCTGTCTCTCTTCCTCTCTTCTTCTCTTCACTAAGAAATACTATGAAGATCGAGACTAGAAATACCAAAGTAAGTTTCAATTCAACAATCTAGAATCAAGGATTTCACTCGTTAAAAAATATCCATATAATTTATAATCTCATATTATCCTAAAGTTTGATTTCCTATTATTTATCTTCCACAAAATATTTGCAGCAGCCAAAAGTGTCAATTAGATCAAACGAATTTAGGCCATTCTTGTAACAAGTAATTCTTCAATGCCATACTCTATAACAAAATTTAAAAATAAATATCAAAATATTGAACGAATCTCTCTTTTCTCAATTCTGACAGAACCGAGACTCATGAATTAATAAAATCTTTGTTTTTGTTGTTAATTTATCATCACTGCATTTGAGAATATTTTAATGCTATTATAATCATTATATTGTCTCAACTAACCGCAGTGAGCGAAAATTTAAAATATTATATATAATATTTTTATTATTTTTTATATATTTATTTAGTTTTGGAATCTTATGAAATCCAAAATTAGATAAAATATTTAAATAATAAAGATATTATTATATGATAAACATCAAGAGTCTTTGACAACAAATAAATATCTTTCAAAAGATATATATCAATTTCCAACGGCCAATGAGATAGTGTCACATCAGCTCTAGATCTCTTTCCCTACAACTGTAAATAGGAGTCTCCATATCAGTTGAAAAACACACCAGAAGTCATTTGAAGAGTTCAAGAATTTGAGAAGAACTTCCATAAGTGAAATTCTCTCAAATATTCAAGGTTTTCTTCACCAAATTCATCCCTAAGGCGCCATTTGATCCATAAGTAAGGCAGTCAAAGGCGTTCTTTATCAAATTCATTCCGAAATTGGCGTTTGATCCGGAAATAAGGCATCGGCCCTCCGAGTTAACATTATCAAGACTAAAGATCAAGTCAAAGAAGATCGAGGATACAAATCTTCCCCGAAAAACTTCCAAGGCCAAGTTCAAACAACAAGTCCAAGAAGATCAAAAAGATAAATTTACTCTGAAGATTTCAAAGACCGTTTGAAGATCAAGTTTTGAAGAGAAGAACTAGAGAAAAAATAGAGATTGGGTTCAAGAAATATAATTTGATCCGAAAATATTTTATTTGTACACTGTTTTGTGTTTTATTAAATTAAATACAAAAATTTGTGTTATAAATTTTGGCACGCCCAGTGAGACTATCTCTACCTCGCATCTCTTTTCTTCACCAATTTCCTCAAGCATTAAGATGTCCACAATTCTGGAAGAGCAAATTACAAATTTGACGAAACTTGCTGAAGGACTTGCCAAGCGGATACAAGAATGGGATGCTCAAATCTTGAAGCTGAATAAAGAATGGGCTGTTGTTTTTGGTGGCGAGCAAGCGAATGAAGATACTGAAACTGAGATATCTACAAAGTTACATGCCAACAAAAGTGAAAAATCTGCAGCCAAAGAAATTGAAATCTCGTCCGATGGCTCAATACAAGTTGATCAACTCAAAGATTTCATACTGGAGACAATCAAAGACAAGTTTGGAGAGAGCCATAAATCACTCTGGACTTATAACAAGCCATATACTCCAAGAATTCACAACTTAAAGATGCCAGATGGCTACCAGCCGCCAAAGTTTCAACAATTTGATGGCAAAAGAAATTCAAGACAACATGTGGCTCACTTTGTAGAGACCTGTAATGATGCTGTGTGATACCCCAACCCTTTTTGCTAAATTATAAATTATAATTTTAGTAAATGATTTTGAATTAATATGGTTGAATATTAATCATGTGTGTATGTTTGCATTATGCTGTTGTTTATTTACAGGTTGTCCCACTCGAGCCGATACGTCATAGCACTCAGTGATGTTATACTGAGTGTATAATACAGTTTGAATTTTAAATACTAAAGTGTCGAGTTATATGATAATGAATGAATGTAATTGCGTTTAACTTTTTGTTTGCCATACCTTGAACACCCTAACATTGAGCCGATCGGGGGCTAGGGGGCAACGCCCCCTGCTTTTTCGGTGTATGTATTAAATGTGTATTGATTATGTTTTGAAAATTTAAGTTGTGTATTAAATGTGTTTTTAAAATTTAAGTTTAAGTTACGTTTAAATTAGAAAGTTAAATGGAGTTGGAAATGTCCGGGAGTTGGACTGAATTCGAAAACCAAATCGGGTTTGAAGCGTGACCAATAAGCACGAGTGCACCGAGTCGCGCCTCGCAGTGAAGCTGAGATGAGACTGGAAAACGTGACCTCCTTCAAGTCGCGTTCCGAGAGGTCTACAGTGCGACCTTGAAACGTGACACCTCCGGTCGCATGTTAACAACTTTAGAGAGCCATTTTTCTTCGGCTAAAACGCGACCCCAAAACACGACCACCTTGAGTCGCGCCTTACAGTGTCTTTCAAGTGCGACCTCCAAGCGCGACCCCTTTAGGTCGCGCCCTGCTTCGGAATTTTCATCCTTTAAATACAACACTTTACTCATTTCCTCTTCATTTCTCCTTCACTTGGGCGATTTTCTCCCAAAGCTCTCTCAAGAAATTCTTCAACTTTTGGGAGTGGATTCTATCATCATCATCCATCATCTAAGGTAATCTCATACCACTTCCCTCTTGATGATTAAGCTCAATTTCTTGTTGTTTTGAACTTAGGGTTTATATCCAAAATTTAGGGCTTTTCGATTTCATTGATCCTCATACTTTGGTATCTCAAACATATGGTTTATTTACTCCATTAAAGCTATATATGTTGTTAAATTGAAATTCCTATGGTTCATTGTTGCTAGAGTTAGGATATTTTTGCCCTAATTTCTCCTTAATATGTTGGTGTTTGGTTGGAGGTGTTGTGAGGGTTGTATGAAGTTGAGTTTCAAGTATGTTAGAGCTCTAGGATAGTGGTTCATGTATTTGAAATATTGAGTTCAAGGGATTTGAATTGAATCATGATCATGTGGTTTAAATGAGTGCATGTAATGTGTTCGATTAAATGTCTCAAAGAGTTTTAATGAGTATTTTGAGTCCAAAATCATATTATGAGCTTGTATATCCATGGTTGAGTATGTGGATGTGTATAAAAACTTCAAAACAATGTATTAATTGTGTTTGATCAAAATTATGAAATAAATTGCATAACTCGACATCTAAAATGAGAAAGGAAATTTAAAGGTGCTTGGTGACGTATTGGGATTCGAGGTGGATGACTTGTGCACGGCTAAGAAGTATCTCAAAGGTTGAAAAGATTTGAAAGCGTCTCATAAGGTGGGGTAGCTCTAAACTATAAACGCATGTAAAGTTATAGTTATTGTTGTGCTTTGATTGTATAAGTATGAAGGGTCTTCGGACCGGTTATAAGAATGAGACCCTTCGGGGCAAAACAGAGATCCTTCGGGGTCGACAATGTAATACCCCGTAAAATAATTACTGCTTAATTATAGTTAATTATTGAAATTACTATTTAGTATAGTAATTTCCAGTTAGATTAGGATCGAAAGTATCCGTTAAGTTCCATGAATTTCAAGGTCAATTAATCCCCGAAGGTGGGTTAATTTTTCCAGTTATGGAAAGCCGGAATTGAAATTTTAGATAAATTCAATTCATATTCTTTTAAATTTGCGGTGTGTGGTTATCGTGAATTAGATATTCCGATGAATATTTACAGGATTGGGATAATCAGAGATTCTCTAGTCATTAGTGTTTAAATTCAGATAATTTAAACAGGGTGATTTAAAATCCAAAAGAATTAGATATTCTCTAGTTCGGATGTTTTAATGGTCGAAAAATTAAAACCAATATTTCAAAGTGGTATTTTAAAAATCAATAATTTTAAATAAACTATTGTTTTTAAGTAAGTGAATTATTTTAACAATATTGGATAATTTCGGAATTTTTCCAAAGACGAAAAATATCACGATAACCGAACAATAGGTATTTTAAATCGGATATTTTTTGGTCAATTCCCAAAGCATGGGAGGCCATACCTCTCCCATGCCTCCACCATGCCACCTCACGTCTCTTACCCCCCCCAAGTCAACCAAGCATGGGTGAGGCCATGTCTCACGTGAGTTTTGTCCCCTTTCCTTTATCCCCAAATTAGTAAGTGGTTAAATATGTTTTGATTAGCTCTTATCCATATTAGGAATAAAATAATTGAGATATGCATGGTTTTATATATATATATATGTTGTCGAGAGAGAGAGAGAGAGAGATTGACATTTCATCTTCTTCACCACCCTCATCTTCTCCATTCCTTCTTCTTCATCTTCATCACCTTCCATTTATTTTTTTAAAACTATCGAGAGAGAGAGAGAGGAACGGCAGCTACATCATCTTCTTCTTCTTCATCCCATCTTCATCCTTGGAAGGTTTTAGAAGGGGAGCTTCCATTGTTGTGTGAAGGTATCTTCGAAATTATATATATATATATATATATATATATATATATATATATATGTGCTCTTCCAATTTCAAGCTTGGATAAGAAGTTTATATGTGTATTTTGGTGTTTTAAAAGATTTTAGATAATTATAAGTTGATAAATGCATGATTGATGCATGCTTCCAGTTTGGCGTCAATATATATATATATGGTTTGTGTTTTTAATTGTGTTTCAAAGCATATTAGATGATATTGAATGGATTAATGCATAGGCAAGTTGGGATGAGATTTAATGTGTTAAAATTTCATGATTTCAAAGATGAAGTTTGGCTTGAGTTCGCGTATTTCGCGCGAGCGGGTCGGCAGATTTGCCACCCTTCGGTAAAATAAGCATAACTCCCTCGTTTTAGGTCGGATTGAGACACCGTAAATTTTGCCAAAAACTAGACTTAATTGGCTTTCTAACGGTATAGGTCTCAATCTCTAATTCGTCCTGAGTCGGTTGTGAAAAATCGACGATGTTGGGTCATGTTTCTGTTTTCAGGAAGTCATGGCAGTTTGGCCACCTTTCAGTAAAACGGGTATATCTGTTTTCATTTGTTATCATCTTAAGCCACTGTAATTTTTTAAAATTTATAGACTTCCGTGGCTTTCTAATGGTATATATCCCAGTCTGTAACTCTTTCTGAATCGATCGTGAAAAATCTTCAAAGTCGGGTTACGAGTTTATTTTCGGAAATTCTGGCAATTCTGCCACCTTTTAGTAAAATGATCATAACTTTTTCGTTATTTATCATCTTGAGTCACCGTAAATTTAGCCATAAACTAGACTCCCGTGGCTTTCCATTGGTAGATGGCACAATCCCTACACCTTAGTGATTCAAATCAGAGAATTTTTCAAAGATAGACGTTGTGCGGAACATTGTTTAGTCAACGAACTTCGTGATGACTTTGTTCCTAGAATCTATTTGTGATTATGTTAAGGTATTTTTGATACCTTAAATGATGATGATGTATGCCTTAAGATGTTTAATAGCTAGGGTTGAGATTAGCCCTTAAGCTAAGAGAATTTTAGAACGGATACTAGACCCTAATAGGCTTTCAATTTCATGTTGAGTCCAAACAACGTATTTGATTCAACGTACTCAAAATTTATGTTAACTCTATGAAGGCGAGCTGTCCAGTACAAGATAAAGTGCGAGGAGGAACTTTTGCTGCAGTTCAAGTGTTAAAATCTCGGTGAAAGGTGGGCTTTCTTTTTAACGGACTCTTAGTCCAAATAATGATTTGAGTTTTTACTCACCTGCAGTTAATAAATTCTGATGCAAATAAATTATTGTCATGCATAGAATGTTTTGTTTTGTATGATATCCTTATCTGCATTTAGTTAGCTCGCAAGGGGCTTTCTAACTCTTAAATCGATCGGGCCTCGTGCTAACTTAGCGTGTTAACCGAGGTTAGTGTACACTTAAGTCGGTGATATTAGGAAGAGGGAAAGGCTGAGCGGAGCTATTCCTGACTAAGACATCGACGATGCTAAATGTGCATGGAAAAGGCTGAGCGGAGCTATTCTTCGGCATTTAGTTATGTTAAGCGTTCGAGGGAAAAGGCTGAGCGGAGCTATTCCCCGACGTTCGTGGAAAAGGCTGAGCGGAGCTATTCCTCAACTTTCAGTGGGATATGGATGATCATACAATAGAAAAGAGCGCTCAATGACATAAAATGATTTAGTAAAACATAGGGCCTTTTTAGATAAAACCCCTGTGTGTTTACTCAGATGCATGACAAGAAAATGAGTTTCAGTTCAAAAATATTTTGGCAATGTGTTCACTGAGTACCCTTGTACTCAGCCCTGCATGTTTGTTTTTAAATGTGCAGGTTGAGCTGGTGTGGAAGGGAGAAGTGCTGAGAGTGGAGTTCTTTTGGTACAAGGCTCAGATGACCTTGTATTACTATATTATTATTATTGTCTTTCTTTTGCTTCCGCAACTCAGTTATATCACAAGTTCGACATTTCAGCTTTTGTTCTGGACGAGTTCCATAACTCGATAATCAATTAAGTACTGTTATTATTCTATCTCTTGTGAGTACTTAAAGTTAGTTCAGAATTCGAGCTCACAGCAATTATCGTTCCTGGAATACAGTAGTTCCTTCTTTTATTCAATTATTTCTGGTTCGTGCCTTGATCCATCCTTTATTGGGATCGAGTCGTGCCAGTCACACTTCATATTAATCAGATATTAATTTGGGGTCATGACAGACAAATAGGTCCTTCAGGATCGATATAGACTTGTTAATGTCCTGCCTGGGGGATAATAAGCATGCGGGCATCCCTACATGGATAAAGACGTTCATTAACGGGGGCATCATGATGTTTGGACCCTACGAGGTTGAGACTAGTCTCCACAAAGTAAAGAAGTATCCATATGTTATATTTTCACTTGTGCAATTGGCTATAACTGTTTGCAGTGTTCCCCACTGAGTATGTTGTTAAATACTCACCCCATTCATTTAATGAATTTTAGGTTGAGGAGTTGAGGCCTGAGTAGGAGCGTTATGAACACAAGAGAACCCCCACAAGCTTGTGTTTATGTTGCATGCTCTTCTTTTGAAATACTTGCATTATTATTATTACATTGATCATTCTCCTTTTGTTTTTATGATCAATGATTATTGGGGATGAGACTAGCCCTATTTTGTAGATATGATGTATTTAACTTGACATGATGTGTAAATGTTCTAAAAGCAGGTCATTTGATCTTGGAGCCTTCTACATGCATATATATATATATATATATGATGCTAAACCTTATATTATGTATGTTAATCTAGGTTGCTAGACGGGCGGGTTATGTCAAACCTATGAGCCCGATAGGTTAGATGATGGTATGATTGATGTAGATGGGCCTATGCAATGCTTCCATTAGATGCTATGTTGTGTGACAAATTAGATCCGATAGGTTGTATGTTATAATTGTGAATAATTTACATGGAGAGTTAGGACATTGTGCCTATTCATGCTAATTGACCTTAGCTTCCGCTCAATTAATTAAATACAAGAAACACAATTATAAGTAAGTAAATTGTATATTAAGTGACGTGGCCAAACGGAGTAGTTTGGGGCGTTACATGCTGGGACATACGAAGATCACTTGGTGAAGCAATTCGTTCGTTCTTTAAAAAACAACGCGTTTGATTGGTATACCGATTTGGAGCCAAATTCAATTGATAGATGGGGGCAACTGGAGAAAGAATTCATTAACCGCTTCTACTGTACTCGGAGGATGGTTAGCTTGGTTGAACTCACAAATACAAACCAACAAAAAGAAGAGTCCTTCATCGACTACATCAACCGTTGGAGAAACTTGAACCTGAATTGCAAAGATCAAATATCAGAATCTTCAGTAATTGAAATGTGCATCTAAGGCATGTGTTGGGGTCTTCGATATATTTTGAAAGGGATTCTGTAATACCCCAAAATTTTATTATCTAAATTTAATTAGGAATATACATCTAATAGTTAGAATAAGTGGAATATACAGAACTTTTAGTATTAAAATAATAGCCTATAATTACCTTAAAAGTAAGCTAGTGAAGAAAATAGACCCTTATAAATTTTTTTAAGTTTTAGGTAAAATGTGTTTGTTTAGTGGGTTAGTGATACCCAAGACATTCTCACATTTTTATTTAGAATCCTAGATAAGAAAATAGTTTGATTAATTAAAATTTTAATTTATTGAGGGCCAATAAATTTAATGAAAATAATTTTATATGAATACATAAATGAAATAAGTATGAATATAAACTTTATTATATGCTACATTTTTCAATATCATAAAAAAAAAATTCTCTTACACGTGTCATAGGAAAAACAACTTAGGTGCCATATGTCAAAATTATAGACTAACAAGTAATGACTTTTGCTTCAATTTAAGCATTTGTTTAATATATTTATTTCATATAGAAAGCATTAATATAATGATAAATTAGATTTTGGGTTTTGAAACATATGTACTCACAAAGATATGGGATCATCATCAATTATCATCTCATACGTGTCAAAATATGGTTTAAAATTAAGATGATGAGTCATGTTTTATATTCATTATTAAAATATCAAAACAAATTTACAATGATTAAAATTACAAAGTAAACTCTATACCATTTCTTGCTCTCAAAATACATATTCAAAGAGAATAAGTTTTAATCTTTCCGTACATCAATCAGGAGCTTGTATGTTCTTTATTTAAGGTGAGATTTTAATTTATTTGATAATATATTTAATTAGTATGACACTTATATATCAAATAGCTAATTTGTTCCATGTACGGTAATTAATTTGCACACAAGAACATATATATATATAGTTAGAAACTAATTATAATTTTCTTATTCATTTGATTCTACATATTAATTGATTGATATTCCTCATTTAGAATAACCGAATATACATGCAATTAATAATATATATTTTAGAAGTTACGTATATATTGATAATTTATAAATACATGTATGTGTTTATTAGTACTCTTAATTACATACTAATAGTAATAATCAATGAATTTTTGTTTTATGTTAATTTATGAATCAATTAAATGTTAAAAATGGCTTACTAGCTTAGGTAACATATATAATTTCGTAATTAAATATTATTCTTATATAACAATGGATATATTTTTAAAGTATAACAAGGAAATAATAGATTTAATTATTTCGTGTCTTGCGGCAATGAGGTGTTATGATCCAATTCTTTAATAGATGGTTTAAAATATGAAATTATACTTTATATAGTAAAACTTAACTGATTAGCAACATTTGTATTTTTGAAATAATTCTTAATTTTTGGTTAGTTAAGTAATTTTGACTTAGGGGCTTAGGAATTTAATTTTAATAGATCCTTTAACAAAACTAAGTTAAGACTGGTTGTTGTAGGCCTAGAAGAGCTAGCAGAATCTGAGCAAAAGTAACTCGGAATTTGAAAGCTTATCTTCTATCCAGGTGGGCTATACTATATCTTTCCAAATTGTATCTTTCGAGTTATTAAGCTCTGCTTTGCTAAAATTGCATATGTGACTATCTGTGTTAAAAATTTACGTGCTACTGTATGTTGTCGGAGTCTCATAAACCAGCGCTGTGTCACTGTGAGTAGCTACAGTATGCATGCATTGTTTGTCCTGCCCTACTCCTTGTCGGTGAGACTAAAATGAAACACTTATTGGTTATACTCATTGAGTATACTATGGCCATACTCAACTTTATGCGCTGGTGATGTAGTTCGGGTTGCGGGCAGTGACGGGTTATACTCTTAAGCGCTTCATGAGAAAATGTTTTGGTGAACTTAGGTTGCTTCCAACTTTTAAACCTCCTAAGCTTCACTACCTGCATGAACACAGATAGATTACTTTAACAAAATGATTTGCATAACTTGTATTGTAAAAACTTGCCCACTGAGTGCGCTAGTACTCAGCCCAAATATTTTCAAATATTTTTCAGGTCAGTGGGCTGGCGCGTGGATGTGACGATGCTGAGAGATGGGCTTTTGTTATTTTCATATTTTCCCATGGTCTCTTTTTATTAAATATTATGTTAATAATGGAGCTTCCGCACTTGTTATATTATTTTTGTTAAAACACTAAGAATCCCGATCTTGGTGTTTTGGATCAGTATATGTATTAAAAAGCATATTTGGATATTTTGAGTCTTCTGTTGAGGTTTTGTTACTTAAATTACCCCTTTCTTTCCCGCTTCTTAATTCCAACCCCCGTGGCGTCCATTTCCAGGTCTTTTGGGACCGGGGCGCTACAGAGTGGTATCAGAGCAGGTTTGCAACTCTGCAGACCTGCTGGGTCTTATTTCATCTTTCATTGAAATTCCGTATGATATTATATAAGCCCTCAGCTCGTCACTCACGCAACAGCTTAGAAGGTACGCATGTTTTTATGCAAATTTTAGTTTTTAAAAGTTTACATTATTAGTTGAAATGTTAAGTCTGTCTAAAAATGGAAGATTAGGATTCGCCGTGTTGACGGGAATTCCTCGAAAGATTGATTATTATGCGGATAGCATACTCTGATTAACTATGCTGATTGCGTACCCTGTTGTTATGTTGATAGCACATTGGTTTTGAAATATGCCTGTGAGCATACCGGTTTCTGTCTAAGAACTATGTTGATTACATATATGTATGAATTTTTTTATCTATGCCTTGTGCATACTTGTGACGTTTGGAATATACAGAATGCATACTATTAAACTGTGATAGATGAAAAGTGTTTTTTTTTATATATACGTTAGAATGAGAACGAGAACTTGGAAGCTTGATAATGTAAGATTATTAGCCTAGTTGCTGAACTTAGGCTGGACTTGTAAACACTTATGAGAATGTTAAGAACATAGTTTGACTGAGGAAACCTTTCATTTTGATGACTGAACGTACGATGGCCATAGATGATTGTGCGATGCAGTCGGGTCAAGTTTGGCAATTTGTTGTTAGATCAACTTGGCACCTTTTGTAGATGTGGAATATTATCTTCTCTTGATATGTTTATCCCAATGTCACGTGCAAGAAGAGATCGGAATCTACCACCCTGGGGAGCTAAGGAGATAACATGTGCTATGAATAGAAAAAAAAAGGGGCAAGAAATACTCGAATATTTTTATAGTGGAACAAGAGATTTTTGTCGACTGATATATCATACCAATCAAGATAGAGATGGAGTTAAACAAGCTAGCTTAGCCATACATACGAGTTATGGTGTATCTATGTGGAATACTTATCTTGGTCACGACGGATCGAGAAACCTTATTCACATCAACATTCAGTCAGAAAACTATGGATGCGAAATTGAGCTTCACACGTAAAAAAAATAGCTAAATTGAATGAGCGATACAAAATAAGAGATATAGGCTTCAAGGAATCATCTTAGATGTGAACACAAGCTGGAAAATGTTCTACAATTATCTATTGATAATGAGAAAAGCACAGTGGAAACAAGATGTGATGATGTGTTGATGCTATGGGTTGACATAAGACTTTCATGATATAAGTCATTCTGATAGGTGTTCTAAGCTTATTATTTTATTTTTATCTTGTTTAGCTAGCTTCTGTGCAACTCTGCACACACTTCGATCGGGCATTTTGATTGATCTTTGTTCCTTTACTAGTTAAGGGGATGAATCCCCGCTTCTTTTGAGCTATTTCTCATTACCTTAAGTCTCGATCTATGGATGGGTCTTATTTGTTTATCTGTTCATTTCAATAACTTTCAATCATCCTATGAAGGAGTCTAGTTGTTATTTGTTTGTTCCGTCCTATGAAGAGGACTTAGTTGGTTTTCTTTTGGCCTATGAAGAGGTCCATTTTCTTGTTGATATCAGTTTACTTATTTCTTTGTCTATGAATGAGAATCTTGATTCCTTCTAGGTTCTATTTCCTTCTTATAAGCCATTATTAGATGGAGATTTGCTCTAGCTACAGAATTTATGCTGTTTGATTTTGCGAAAGGCATAACCTACTTTTGGATCTATAGACTTTCTATCATACTATTCTTGATGCCTTTCCATTGATTTATGTCTCCAAAATCATTTTTCTTTTTAATTAACACCCTATCCCTCGTTTATTGCCTATTTTTCGGGATCAAGTCATTACACCAAACAAAGTCGAAGCCATTAATAATTGGTCTGAACCAACAAATCCTTTAGAAGTACATAGTTTTCTCAACCTTATAGGAGACTATCGTAGATTTATTGAAGAATTCTCAAAGATAGCCTCTTCTATAATACAACTATTTAGGAAGGGCGCGGTCTTTAAGTGTGCATTAGCTAGTAAACAGATATTTCAAGAGTGTAAGAAAAAGTTGACAATGACTCCCGATGTTGACTCAATTCCACTCTTAAAATCATGTCGTCTTCTAAATCTCTATCGATCACCTATCTTGTGACTAGACATTTCTATGAATCTTTTCTATTCATCATTTGGACGTTTATTGAATCTTGTGCGTCCTAATTATTGAAAGACCATCCTCTTATCCTTAAAATTCTACCATTTTATTCTAAACTCTGAAGTTGGTTTCATTTTTGACTAGGAGTCACAAATCTTTTCATTATCATGCGGTCACTGATTTCATTAAAAACGGAATTCACTTGACCTTCCAACGGAATTTCATTCGTTTTCTATTTCAACCATATACCATATATTAAAATACATCACAAATTGATTACCACCACTCAATCTTATCTTGCTCTATGTGTCACCTCACATGTTAAGGGTGGGGGCAACTGAACATCCTCAACCATGAAAATAATGAGCAAACATAATGAAGCATCATTCATTTATCTTCTCCATCTATCATCTCGGCCCTCTTCTTCCCAAGAAGCCATTTTTCTTTCAATCTTTTGGGAATGAAACCAGTTGAGAAAAATTCTGAAACTTTGTACACACATTTCTTTGTCATAATAGAACAAAATTTATTTTGATGTTGTTTTCAACCGATGCCCGAAAAGTTGAGAAAATGGGCCTAGAACCTCAGTGGTGTCACAGTCCCATTGCGACATCTTTTCCCGTTGATCCAGGTATTTTCTTTTCTCGAGGTTTACGTCATTGTACACCTAGCACTTCAAGGTTTTCATAACAAGTCTCGGATCATCAATTTGATATCATTTGGTCTATCAAAGACACATCACAAATTGACTCATCAAAATCTGCCGCAGAAATCATTGTGTTGTGAGTGCAACTTCAGAGGTTGTTTTCCGTCGTTTCCTCCAATGTATGGACTTGATTTTTGGTGCATAGCAAATCTTCCTTGTAGTCTTTCAATCTCTTATGTTTGATCTAAGATCAGATATCTTTTGATTCTCTAAATCTAAGTTGTAATTTTTCCAAAACCATACTCTTTTCTAGCATATTTCATCTATATTGAAAATAATATAATGCTTGATCATTTCCAGTTGTTGTAGCTCTTTTATTATTGAACCATTTGTTTCATCAAAATCCTTATCTTCCATACTCTGAAAAATTATACTTTTGATCGAAAATCCATTGAGTATCGAGCTTGATCGAGACCCGAACTTTTTGTTGATTAATCTGTTCTCCTGTTCGGGTGAACAATTACAGTTTCCTTTCCGGCCGATTTCAGGCCAGGGTGATCGGAATTTGTCTCCAAATCCTTCTGACTGACTGTAGGTCCCTTTATAGCGGGCGTGTGGCCGCTGACCGTGTCTCAATCATATTTGAATTTAATTTCCTATGATTTTTTGAAGTCGCTGCCCTATCTTAACTTGTTCCATTTATTTTCTTAGAATTTTTTTCAAGTTAATTGAAAAGTATTGTAAGAACCTATTACCAAGTCATGTAGGGTTTAAAACCCGAGTATTGTGGTTTCCTATTCGAAGTAAAATGAATTAAGTTGCCATTAAATTAAAGTAAATATTAGATTAATTCCGAAAGTGGTTATATTGATCTTGAATCAAGGATTGATCCTTGTAAGACTTGAAAATATATTTCTAGTAGAATAATAATGAAAAGAGAGATAGTAGCATTTGTATAGAGATGGGTGGCATGTCATCAAGTGAAAGTCGTAAATCAACAACCTTCAGAATTATTGCAGCCGTTGGAAATTCCAGAGTGGAAATGGGAGCATATAACGATGGATTTTATGGTAGGTGTACCGCGATCAATGAAAGGAAACTCAACAGTTTGGGTCATTATAGATCGATTAACCAAATCAGCACACTACGTGCCAATCAAAGCAACAACAAAAAAAAAAAGTTAAGCAAATTAGCACATATTTATGTAAATGAAATTGTTCGTTTGCATGGAATTCCAATTTCTATCACGTCGGATCGTGATACTCGTTTCATATCAAGGTTCTAGAGAAGTTTCCAGAAAGCAAATAGAACGAATCTAAGCTTCAGTACCACTCTCCATTTCCAAATAGATGGTCAATCAGAGAGGACGATACAAATTCTGGAGGACATGCTACGAGGAGTTGTGTTGGACAGAAACACAAGTTGGGAAGACGTTTTACCCTTGGTGGAGTTCGCTTATAACAACAGCTACCAATAAACTATAAAAATGGCACCAAATGAAGCCTTGTATGGTCGTAAATGCAGATCACCCCTATACTGGGATGAAGTTGGAGAAATGAAAATATTGGATCAAGAGATTGTACACACCACTATCGAGATAATCGACCGAATTTGAACGAGAATGAAAGAAGCACAAGACAGACAAAAGGCTTATGCAGATAAGCGCATAACATACCTACAATTTCAAGTCGTTAAAAAAGTTTTCTTAAAAGTGTCTCCAACACAAGGTGTTGTGAGATTCGAAAAAATGAGGCAAGTTGAAACCAAGATTTATTAGGCCATCGAGATACTATAAATAATTGATGAGGTTGCTTACTGATTAGCTCTACCACTGGACCTATCATAAGTTCACGATGTATATTAGGTTTCAATGTTCAGGAAATACATGTTTGACCAAGAGCACGTCGTAAAAAAAGGTGAGTTAGATCTTCGTTTTGATATGACGTACGAAGGAAAATCCCATGAGATTTTAGATAAAAAAGTTGAAGTCCTAAGAAACAAGCAAATTCCATCGGTGCTTGTGCAATGGAATCATCATGATCGAACTGAAGCAACGTGGGAACTAGAAAGCAAAATGAAACAGCAATATCCTGAGTTATTCGAAGGTACGTGAATTTCGGGACGAAATTCTTTTAAGGGGGGAGGAGTGTAATACCCCAAAATTTTATTATCTAAATTTAATTAGGAATATACATCTAATAGTTAGAATAAGTGGAATATACAGAACTTTTAGTATTAAAATAATAGCCTATAATTACCTTAAAAGTAAGCTAGTGAAGAAAATAGACCCTTATAAATTTTTTTAAGTTTTAGGTAAAATGTGTTTGTTTAGTGGGTTAGTGATACCCAAGACATTCTCACATTTTTATTTAGAATCCTAGATAAGAAAATAGTTTGATTAATTAAAATTTTAATTTATTGAGGGCCAATAAATTTAATGAAAATAATTTTATATGAATACATAAATGAAATAAGTATGAATATAAACTTTATTATATGCTACATTTTTCAATATCATAAAAAAAAAATTCTCTTACACGTGTCATAGGAAAAACAACTTAGGTGCCATATGTCAAAATTATAGACTAACAAGTAATGACTTTTGCTTCAATTTAAGCATTTGTTTAATATATTTATTTCATATAGAAAGCATTAATATAATGATAAATTAGATTTTGGGTTTTGAAACATATGTACTCACAAAGATATGGGATCATCATCAATTATCATCTCATACGTGTCAAAATATGGTTTAAAATTAAGATGATGAGTCATGTTTTATATTCATTATTAAAATATCAAAACAAATTTACAATGATTAAAATTACAAAGTAAACTCTATACCATTTCTTGCTCTCAAAATACATATTCAAAGAGAATAAGTTTTAATCTTTCCGTACATCAATCAGGAGCTTGTATGTTCTTTATTTAAGGTGAGATTTTAATTTATTTGATAATATATTTAATTAGTATGACACTTATATATCAAATAGCTAATTTGTTCCATGTACGGTAATTAATTTGCACACAAGAACATATATATATATAGTTAGAAACTAATTATAATTTTCTTATTCATTTGATTCTACATATTAATTGATTGATATTCCTCATTTAGAATAACCGAATATACATGCAATTAATAATATATATTTTAGAAGTTACGTATATATTGATAATTTATAAATACATGTATGTGTTTATTAGTACTCTTAATTACATACTAATAGTAATAATCAATGAATTTTTGTTTTATGTTAATTTATGAATCAATTAAATGTTAAAAATGGCTTACTAGCTTAGGTAACATATATAATTTCGTAATTAAATATTATTCTTATATAACAATGGATATATTTTTAAAGTATAACAAGGAAATAATAGATTTAATTATTTCGTGTCTTGCGGCAATGAGGTGTTATGATCCAATTCTTTAATAGATGGTTTAAAATATGAAATTATACTTTATATAGTAAAACTTAACTGATTAGCAACATTTGTATTTTTGAAATAATTCTTAATTTTTGGTTAGTTAAGTAATTTTGACTTAGGGGCTTAGGAATTTAATTTTAATAGATCCTTTAACAAAACTAAGTTAAGACTGGTTGTTGTAGGCCTAGAAGAGCTAGCAGAATCTGAGCAAAAGTAACTCGGAATTTGAAAGCTTATCTTCTATCCAGGTGGGCTATACTATATCTTTCCAAATTGTATCTTTCGAGTTATTAAGCTCTGCTTTGCTAAAATTGCATATGTGACTATCTGTGTTAAAAATTTACGTGCTACTGTATGTTGTCGGAGTCTCATAAACCAGCGCTGTGTCACTGTGAGTAGCTACAGTATGCATGCATTGTTTGTCCTGCCCTACTCCTTGTCGGTGAGACTAAAATGAAACACTTATTGGTTATACTCATTGAGTATACTATGGCCATACTCAACTTTATGCGCTGGTGATGTAGTTCGGGTTGCGGGCAGTGACGGGTTATACTCTTAAGCGCTTCATGAGAAAATGTTTTGGTGAACTTAGGTTGCTTCCAACTTTTAAACCTCCTAAGCTTCACTACCTGCATGAACACAGATAGATTACTTTAACAAAATGATTTGCATAACTTGTATTGTAAAAACTTGCCCACTGAGTGCGCTAGTACTCAGCCCAAATATTTTCAAATATTTTTCAGGTCAGTGGGCTGGCGCGTGGATGTGACGATGCTGAGAGATGGGCTTTTGTTATTTTCATATTTTCCCATGGTCTCTTTTTATTAAATATTATGTTAATAATGGAGCTTCCGCACTTGTTATATTATTTTTGTTAAAACACTAAGAATCCCGATCTTGGTGTTTTGGATCAGTATATGTATTAAAAAGCATATTTGGATATTTTGAGTCTTCTGTTGAGGTTTTGTTACTTAAATTACCCCTTTCTTTCCCGCTTCTTAATTCCAACCCCCGTGGCGTCCATTTCCAGGTCTTTTGGGACCGGGGCGCTACAGATTCAACCAAAGACCTTGGAGGAATTGTCTACTAGAGCTCACGACATGGAGTTAAGCATGGCCGCAAATGAAGTTCAAGAACTGTCAATGCAAAACCATCACAACTTTGAAAAAGAAAAAGAAACAAATGATGAAGGCAAACCTTTTGAGGAATCTCCAAGTGAAGAAGAAGAAGAAGAAGAAGAAGAAGAAGAAGCGGCTACAAATCTCACAATGGGCCAATTCAATTCTTTCAATACATGTTACAATCCATGAAAAGAAAAATGACAACACTCCTTGGTAAGAGTCTAAACTATCTTCAAAACTCCTTGATAAGAGTCAAAATTATCTAAGGTTTTCAAAATGCAACACTCCTCGATAAGAGCCTAAACTATCTTTCAAAGCTCCTTGATAAGAGCCAAAACTATCTAAAATCTTCAAAATGCAAATACTCCTTGATAAGAGCCTAAACTATCTTCCAAAACTCCTATATAAGAGCCAAAACTATCTAAACTCTTCAAGAAACACCAAGACTCTTTGACACGAGTATAAAATGTCTGAAAAGTCAAATTCAAATCTAAGACTCCTTGACACGAGTATAAAATGTCTACAAAATTAAATTCAAATCCAAGACTCATTGACACGAGTGTAAAAGGTCTAAAAATTCAAATTCAAGACTCTTTGACATGAGTATAAAATGTCTACAAATTCAAATCTAAGACTCCTTGACACGAGCAAAAATGTCTACAAATCCAAATTCAAATCCAAATACTCATGGACACGAGTATAAAAGGTCTACAAAGTCTAAATTCAAGTTGAAGGCTCCTCAATATGAGCATAAACTATCCAAGTTTAAGAAAGCTCCCTGATACGAGTATAAACTATCTAAATTCAAATCCAAATTGAAGGCTCCTTGATACGAGTATAAACTATCTAATAAATTCAAATTGAAGAACTCTTGAATATGAGTATAAACTATTCGTAAGTTGAAATTCAAGAACTCGTTGATACGAGTATAAACTATGAACTAAATTCAAGTTCAAGATCCATTGATATAAGTTTAAACTATCTAATCAGTTTTTCGAGACTCATTCAATTAAAATGACAAGTCGTCCATGAACAAGTCTCGATGGGGCATTTGTAGTAAGCGAAAATTTAAAATATTATATATAATATTTTTATTATTTTTTATATATTTATTTAGTTTTGAAATCTTATGAAATCCAAAATTAGATAAAGTATTTAAATAATAAAGATATTATTATATGATAAACATCAAGAGTCTATGGCAATAAATAAATATCTTTCAAAAGATATATATCAATTTTCAACGGCCAATGAGATAGTGTCACATCAGCTCTAGATCTCTTTCGCTACAACTATAAATAGGGGTCTCCATATCAGTTGAAAAACACACCAGAAGTCATTTGAAGAGTTCAAGAATTTGAAAAGAACTTCCATAAGTGAAATTCTCTCAAATATTCAAGGTGTTCTTCACCAAATTCATCCCGAAGGCGCCATTTGATCTATAAGTAAGGCAGTCAAATGCGTTCTTCATCAAATTCTTTCCGAAATTGACGTTTGATCCGGAAACAAGGCGTGGGCCCTCCGAGTTAATGTTATCAAAACTAAAGATCAAGTCAAAGAAGATCGATGATACAAATCTTTCCCGAAAAACTTCCAAGGGCAAGTTCAAACAACAAGTCCAAGAAGATCAAAGAGACAAATTTACTCTGAAGATTTCAAAGACCGTTTGAAGATCAAGTTTTGAAGAGAAGAACCAGAGGAAAAATAGAGATTGGGTTCAAGAAATATAATTTGATCCGAAAATATTTTATTTGTACGCTGTTTTGTGTTTTATTAAATTAAATACAAAAATTTGTGTTACACTAACTATAAATATGCTATTATTTATCTCCACTATCAATACATTATTATATAGAATCTATTTTCACAGTATGCATTATTATAGATGTTGATTGTACAATTTTTATGCACTTAATACTAATATACATTTTTTATAAATGCCGTGTATTATTATCTATGAGGTCTGTATCTGTAGTCCACATAGGTGTGACTTAAAATTTAGTGAATTATGATATTTAGTGAATTTAGTGAATTTATTGACTTATTTTACTAAGTGAATTTAGTTGATACTTAAAGTTTTACACTTAGTGAATATATCCTACTAAGTATATGATGCTGAGTGATCTTTGTGTGTTAATATAAAGCATGTTAGTAACTTTATGTGTTTATATAAAGCATGTTAATTATGTTGTAGGTTAAATGGGACGAGGGTCCCTGGGCCTCTCTTTATTAATTAATTGTATAAATAGGACGAGGGCCTCTGGACCCACCTTTATTAATTAATTGTATAAATAGGACGAGGGCCCTGGACCCCTTTTTATTAATTAATTGCATAAATGGGACGAGGGTCCCTGAATCCCTTTGGTGTTTGTTGCTAGAGAGAATTTAGTTAAATTATGTTGATGACTTGGTCAAAAATAGGATTCACGTCGTTATGCTGTCAAATTTTTTTAAAGTTTTTTCTATTAGTTAATATAGTTAAACGGGAATGAATCGTGATTGGATGTACTGTCGTTATATCAATGGAGTTAGTGGTAGAGTCATAAATGAAGAGTTCCTATGGGGACTCAATTCATTTATTGAGTTTGCGTGTAGTCAACCAACATTCATGTTGGGAGATCAAATTAGTTGTCCGTGCCGAAAACTATGTAAGAATAAATCCTTTAAGGATGTAAATATGGTTCGAGCTCAACTTCTTTGACATGAGTTCAAGTTCAATTATGAGGTGTGGACGTGTCATGAAGAGCATAGTACTTTTGTTAAAAATGTTGCACTTGATATTGGTGGCAGTAGTGCACCAAAACAATACCAAAACATGGTAATGGATGTTGTTGGCACATCATTGAAAATGGACGACAAGGATGACGTTGAAGATGCTCCTAATCCTGAAGCACAAAGGCTTTTTTTATATGTTACAAGTAGCAGGTAATGAGTTGTGGCCGAGTTATAGAAATCATTCACAATTTTTCGTTGTTACTCGATTTGATGAATTTGAAATCTGAGAACGGCATATCAAAGAAGTGTTTCGATCAGATTGTGGAGCTGATGAAAAAGATAGTTCCTGAAAACAATCTGGTACCTGATAATTTCTACAAGACCAAGAGATTGTTGAGGAGTATGGGGTTGCCAGTTGAGAAGATTGACTGCTATATGAACAATCATGCTATATTGGAAATGTGATAGTGGATTAGAGAAATGTACTAGCTATCGTGTTCCTCATTTCCAAATGAGAAATAAGAAAAAAATAACAATAAAAAATGTACTACTTTTCCCTGACTCCTCGTCTACAATGGTTGTATGCATCAAATGCTATAGCTAATGATATGAGATGGCATGTCTCGTTAGTTGAAGATGACATTATGCGTCATCCAACAAACTTACTTGCGTGGAAGCACTTAAACTTGACATTCCCTAGTTTCACCTTGGAGTCCCGTAATATAAGACTAGGTCTTTCTATAGATGGGCTTCAACCATTTCGATGGACTTGGAAACAATATTCTTCATGGCTCGTCATTCTTACTCCATATATGTTGGGGTTTTTTCGATGTTCTTGCATGATCATATCCAACATGTTTGCATGATAAACTGTAACACCCCAGATTTTCAGATAATATTTAGAGAATTCTTAAGATTAATTAAGAACTTAAGGAAGAGGTTTAAATAAGGTTTAAGTGAAGTCAGATGCCAGTCACGACTTTAGGGGTCAATTTTCGTGAAATTGACTTTTCAAAAATTTTGATCTGATATCTGTTATGGCTGATTTTAGTCTTGTTAGAAAGGTTTTAACTGAAGGAGTGTGCCGGTGTTTCGAGAATTTTATTCTGAAGTCATTTGAGATCCCGGTTATGAAAAACGTATTTCAAGGATTAATGAATAGTAATTTTTGTGTGCGTTCGTGATTTGTAAAATTTATGAAATCCTCCTCATTAATCCAAGACTTGTTCTATCAAGCCCCTCCTATGGAAAATGACGCAAGGACTTCATTCACATTCACGAATTTCCATTCTGAGGTCAATCAAATGCTCAGGAGCAAAATCTATCAGTCTGATTGAATAGTAAAAAGTAATTCTGAAAAAGGAATCTTGGCTCATCATTCTTCTAACGACCTCTTCTTCATCCCGACTTAGGTTAGTTCACTAGTACTTAAGCCAATGAGTCTCTCGATATTTTTGGATTTCATGTCTGAGGTCATTTGGACCTTGACATCGAATAAACTAGATTTTAACCGAACCCGGAGTAACTTTTACAGTATCCTTACACTGCAATGGCTTTCAAGGGAAGCCAAACTCACCCCTTATAAATACCTGTTCACACTTTCACCACTTTCACCTCATTTCCATTTCATTTCTCATCTTTGAGAATGGGAAAGCTTGAGAGAGTTGAGAGGATCTCATAGTCGAGCGAGGGACATTCTTCATGAGTGTTCCTCTGAGACGATGAGTGGAGTGGCATGGAAGAGATGTGGTGGGGGAAGGTGCTAGGGGCACCATCGGGTTGTAGCAGGCGGCTCTGCCACTGTTGCAACTTGACGAGACGCCGAGCTAGCCACCTTCCTTCGGCACACTCGACTCCGTCCATTCTTGTTTGTCGGCCGTGCACCCTATTTCTTTCTTGTCTTTAATTTCACAATTCATTCCATCTTTTGTTATCGTATTTTCGTTATTGTATTCTCATTATTATGTTCCCGTTATTATTCCTTGTTGTTAGTCTCGTTTATTTCGTTTGAAGTTTTGTTTAAGTTTCGTATTTAAATTCCGTCATTATTTCTAAGCGTTCAAAGGAGATAGTCATGTTTATTCCGTTGTTATGTTGTTGATTTTAAGTTAAACATGTTGATTTCTATATTCTTCAAAGTTTTGGGCAAATATCGATCTTTGTTGAATTTTAATTCGGTTTCTTTCGATTATCATCTTTGTAAAGTTTTATCTTTGAAAAATCAAAGTAAATGTTTTGAGCCTTTTTCTAAGTTTAAAACATCGAGAAAAGGGAGAGGCGACTGAGTGACGCCTCAACCAACACTTCGAATGAAGAATATCGACGTTCGTGGGAGTGCACGGACCGTGCAAGGGTTGCATTGCCCATGCAAAGGTCTCGGCAAGTTTCTGGAGAGCTAGCATGGACTGTACAAGGATAGCACGGCCCGTGCAAGGGTCTGCACGGACTATGCCATGCTTGCACAGCCCGTGTCAGAAAAACTTGGCATTTGATTCTCGTCTCAATAAATAGCACGGCCCGTGCAAGGTCTCTACTGCCATGTTTTGCCTCTAAGTGTATTCTAATCTCAAGTCTTTCAAACCCTCATGTTTTCTAAAGGTTCTAAAGTCGTGAAATCTGTGTTTAAGTCCTAGTTAAGGGTGGATGAGTTAGATATTATTTAAATTCTTGTTAGATGTTAGAAATCTTCGAAGGAGGCTGCTAAGTCGATGATTCAACTTTTGTAGGAGGAAGTGAGCCCCATGGAAAACCGGAGAAGGATCATCAACTCGTTGCTTCATCTTCCGCTCAGTAATCGAGGTGGGTAAATCTATACTCATCTAAAAGTTTGAGCTAATAAGCTCTAGAAGCATGTTAGGGCAAATAAGATATCCAATAAAATATTTTGCTCTGCCTGATTGATCTCTGCACAAAGGAAGGAAGGAAAGGAAGATATTATATGTTAATTGAGCTCTCAAACATGTTTAGATATGCTAGAAATGTTTAAGTGTTGCTTACGCTTAGCATGAGATATTTAGAATTGCCTTTAGCTGCAATATACGTTTATATACATTCATTTCCTCGTAATCGAATGTTGATATTTTGCTAAGGCTTGTATAGCTAAGGCTTGCCTTCTAAGGTAGTGATAAATCTCTTATAGGCCGAGATCATGCTTAATTAATGGATTTGTCCTAGATGTTGCTCTAGGTTTGGTTTTGCTAGCAAAGTCAAGGAAGAAAGGAATTTAGCATTTTGCTTAAGCAGGATTTGAGCTTAAAGGACTTGTGATCTTTGATCATTAAGAGAGTCACTGTTGGGTTAATCCCTCGCAACTCGTAAGGATATTTGAGGTAATCTTTCTTATGTCCTAAAGCATGCCTAAGGGTGCAGTTGACATCAGGTTTGAGCTAGGATGAGCCCAAAAGAAAAAAAAAGGTTTTGTGGATATAGAAAGGGCTTTTGCATTTTGCTCTCCATATACTGCCAGTTAATTATTGGATATTTCTGAAGTTATTCAAAAAGTTTTTATTTTGATGAGACCAATACGTTGCGGAAGATAAGGAAAGAACAACGCCAACTATATATGTGATTCAATCCAACAATAAACTGAACAATACTGAATAAATAACCCAAATAAGCTGATAAATTCAATAGAACACGAATTGAACAAGAATTGAACTCGAAACAACCTAAATATCCCGTAAAACCCTAAATAAAGACTCGATCAGAAAACTATGCAAACGACCTCAGATTAAGCTCAAATTTTAACAAAAGGTACAATCAGAAGTCGTGAACAACATATCCAAAATTCATAAAAAAGGCACAAGTAAATTGGGAGATGGCTCGGTGGTCAAATTTCTGACTATTTTCAGCTTATGAATGGACCTAGGACTTGTATGGATGGAATCTGGACTTGGGATGCTATAGGGATGAATATAGTGATACTAGGATGGATTTGGAATGCATATGGTGGTGTGGTGGTGGCTGGAATGGAGATGGAACAGTGGAAAATGAAAATAGAGATGAATCTTACCCGAAACGAACCCCGAATCTACTTGAATCTGGAACGTGCCTATGGAGCAGTCTTCATGGCTGTCAAACCCGTACACTACTGGATGCATGAACGAGACGGTTGATTTCAAGTTTGAATTTGCCAAAATCAAGCTCTACCAAGAACTATCGAATTACTGCGTGAGACAAGAGAATAGCGTAAAAAGCTGTTTTTCATTCATGCAAGTCTGAGAAATATCAAGAACGAAAATCCCCTAATTAATTAACCTAGGGAACGAAAATCCCATGTATCTTGGGCTTAGAATTCGAATTGGGCTAATAAAATAACTACTGGGTCCAATATCACGTAAACAAGTTGTGATAAATTGGACTGCTAATTAAATAAAACCACAACTAAACTAATAGCCTAAATAAATAACATAACTAATTAAAAATAGCAAAAATAAATAGTTAAAACAGTAAGACACATCCACATTGACTTAGTCGAGCTCTTCGATGTTCAACACAGTCACCAGCTTGCGCTGCCTGAAATCGGCTCCCTCATCTTCCAGCTTCTTTGTCATGTAGCACTGCAGATATCCTTGCGACTTCTTGGCACGTAAATGCATCACTAGACCTCGTAGCTGCATCTCTAGATTTAATTCCTTAGTGCTCATCCCGGCCTCATCATTCCCCCCTTCTTCAAAAGAATTCGACCTTGAATTCGGGTCATCCTCATCTACATCATCTACAGGAAAAGGAGATAGATCAGAAACATTAAAGGTGGAAAAGCATTTATACTCACCAGGCAGATCAAGTCTGTAAGCATTATCATTCCCTCGGGCAACGACAGTGAACGGCCCATCTCCACGAGGCATCAACTTCGACTTCCTCAAATTAGAAAATCACCCCGGGCTGAAGTGAACCCAAACCTTATCACCGGGTTTGAATAACACTTGCTTGCGGTGTGTATTCACCTTAGCTGCATTTCGAACTCCCTGAAACTCGATCCTAGTCTTCACCTTTTCATACATCTCTCGAACCTGTTCAGCCCTACGAATACCTTGCAAACTCGAAAGATGATCAATAGGCAAAAGAATAAGATCCGTTAGAGTCAACGGATTGAAACCATAAACTACCTCAAAAAGTGACATATGTGTAGAAGAATGCACGACCCTATTATATGCAAACTCACCAAATGGTAAACATTCTTCCCACGATTTCAGATTATTTTTCACTAATGCAAGCAGAAGAGTACCTAACGTCCTATTTACTACCTCAGTCTGACCATCTGTTTGTGGATGACATGCAGTAGAAAATAACAGTTTAGTACCCAACTTCACCCATAAAACTCTCCAAAAATGTCCCAAAAATTTCGAGTCCCTATCAGAAACAATGGTCCAAGGGATTCTATGCAAACGGACTACTTCACGAAAGAACAGATTGACAATATTAACAACATCATCAGTCTTTTTGCATGCAATAAAATGAGACATTTTCGAGAAATGATCAACAACCACAAACACAGAATCTTTGCCAGACTTTGAATGAGGCAAACCCAAAATGAAATCCATGGAAATATCTACCCAAGGAGCAGATGGCACCGGCAAAGGTATATAAAGACCGAATGGACTCGAAGTGGATATAGCCTTCCTACATGTAATACATCTAGCACAGACTCTTTCAACATCTCTTTTCATGTGAGGCCAATAAAAATGCTCATGCAAAAGATCTAACATCTTATTGACACCAAAATGACCCATAAGACCCACTGCATGAGACTCTAGAATAAACAACTCTCGCATAGAATAATCAGGCACACACAATTTTGCATCCTTAAGCAAAAATCCATCAACTACATAAAAAAAATCAACAGCATGAGATTTCCCAACACATGATGCAAAAATAGGTCCAGAGAACGGATCAGAAGCATAAAAACTCTTAACATGTTCAAGACCTAGACACTGTGTATGCATAACAGAAATCAAAGCATACCTGCGGGAGATTGCATCATCAACCACATTCTCCTCTCCCTTCTTATACTTGATCACATAAGAGAACGACTTAATGAACTCCACCCATCGAGCATGACGCGAGTTCAAGCTCTATTGTGAATCACAAACTCTTACGGACGCAGGTAGTGCTGCCAAGTCTCCAAAGACCTCTTCAGCACATACAGCTCCTTGTCGTATGTAGAATACCCCAGAGCTGCGCTATTCAACTTCTCGCTAAAGTAAGCAGCCGGCTTCCTATCCTGCATCAAAACAGCACCAATGCGTATACTAGAGGCATCACACTCAATCTCGAACATCTTATTAAAATCAGGCAAAACCTACACAGGAGCATTACACAATTTTGACTTCAGCAAGTTAAAAGCATGCTCTTGGGCCTTACCGCACTCAAACTTCCTATCTTTTCGACTGAGTTCGGTCAAGGGGGCGACTATAGTGGAAAAATAACATACAAAACGATGATAGAATCTAGCTAAACCATGGAACGACTGAACTTCATCACATGACTTAGGCATTGGCCACTCCTCTATGGCCTTCACCTTCGTCCTATCAACCTCAACTCCACGACTACTCACCATAAAACCAAGAAAAACAACCTCATCCATGTAAAATGTACACTTTGACAAATTAGCATATAATTTCGCATCACGCAACAACTCAAAAACACGCCTAAGATGTCTAACATGCTCAGAAATGCAGGTACTGTAAATGAGGATGACATCAAAGTAAACTACAACAAACTTCCCAATCACATCTCTCAAGACATGGTTCATGAGACGCATGTGTTGGGGTTTTTTCGAATTAAACCACCGCAGGATCATTTGGATGTTCATTAATCCGTGTTCATACAAATCATAATTTTATGTAACATGCATGTTTATCACAGTCTAAACAAAAAGCATTCAAAGCAGATACGAATCTAATAAAGCGGAAGACATAGAAACGAATCTACTTACAAATTGATAGACGGTCTGTGGACAAGATTAAAGATCTAATCTTGCTGTTGAATGAATACGGTGACAGGCGCCACCTAGCTCAAAATTTCGACCACCACAAATTCTACTCCAAGATCTTCTGTTGTATTCCCGGACTGTATCTAGATTCAGAGTGGGCTGAAATCTACTAGATAGAGTTGTGAAATTTGTGGATAACTTTGAGAGACAAAGAGGGGCTGAATTATAATGTATAAATTTCACCCCCCCTTCCCCTATTTATAGGGAGGGGGGCGAAAATTAGATCTCCAAACCCTACTGGGTTTGGGCCTCTATCTCAAGTTCAATATTCAGTCCACTATCAGTCAATTGGGCTAAAACAGGGATCTAGAAGAATATTAAATTGGCCCACTAATTTATTTAATATCCAATATCCAATAAACTTAGGATATAATTAAATAAATTAAGTTTTACTTTTATTCCACTAAAGAAGTAAAACTGACCTACCAATTTAATACATATTTACGAATATGCTTTCTCCTTTAGTCCAGCCATTCCCCGTGTTTAAGATATAATGTTCATTAATTAATTATGTAAGCCTCTAACAGCTATAATTAATTAGCATCTAAAACCTTGAGTAGTACCACACACGCTTTATTCATGTACGGAATAAATTCCACCTGCAGGGTTTCAACATGAACTTGTGCTTCCTCAAGAGAACATCATCAACCTGGCGCACCAGGACACAGTGCTCATGCATACTGCTCGAGACATCATGTATACATTGTTATTACCCAAGATATCGAATTCGATCTACGAAAAGATCTCACCCATTGATAAATCAAAGCAATAAACAACACACACATATGCTCGCCAATATCACATGAGTTCAGAACCCGAACTCTGTGGATCTTTATTCTCTCAGTAACTGGGTCAGAGACAGAGAATAGTATCCTATCGTGATCCTCCTCAATACACTAACTAGTGTACTAGAATAATCAGTTAGTCAAGATAAACTAACTTATCAGATTATTCTACGGTGTACCGATGGTGTGTTCAGGACCATCTAAGCCGTGAGCTCTTTAATACATTACAAGGTTCTAATGATACGATCTTACCGTGTGACTCCCCACACCATATCATCTATAATGTAAGTATATGGAACATTGCATAAAATAATTATAGAACATAATCTAAATGCAAACAGTGACTGCAATAACTTTCATTTCATATCATCATATCATCAGAAAAGTATACAAAGACAAGTCTTCTAGTATACAAAACTAACAGCATGAATGTACTAGGGGTGTTGGTAAGCCCAAATGGCATGACAAGCCATTCGTATAATCCATGCTTCGTTTTGAACGCAGTCTTCCATTCATCCCCCTCACTCATTCTCACTTGAAAATATCCAGAACGCAAATCAATTTTCGAAAAGATAGACGCTCCAGACAACTCATCTAACATATCATCCAAATGGGGAATAGAAAAGCAATAATTTACTGTTATCTTATTAATGGCCCGACAATCTTTGCACATGCACCACTCATTATTCTTCTTGGGAATGAGTATGACGAGCACTGCACACGGTGACAAACTCTCTCTGATCTGCTTCTTCTCCAGCAACTCCTTGACTTGACGGTCAATCTCTTTAGTCTCCTCGGGACTAGTATGGTATGCTGGCCGGTTTGGAAGGACTGCTCCAGGCTGGAAGTCGATCTGGTGCTCAATTCCTCGAATTGACGGTAGACCACTCAGAATCTCCTCAGGAAACACATCCTTGAACTCCTCCATCAATGGCTGCAAAATAGAAGAAACAACAATATCAAGAGTATCATAAGCCTTAAAATTAACTAGAACGATAGGCTTGCCAGCTTCGATGGCTTTTTGGACTCCCTTTGCACTAATGAACAAATATCTGTGCACTATATCTGAACTGGCTGCACTGGAAGAATCTGTAATGGCCACATGGGCTGCCTTAGTCACACTCTTGGAAACTGACGCCGTTCCCTTAGACGTCTTGGGATCGACCATCGATTGGCCAGCTGGACCGGAGAACTTGCTCTCGGGCCATTTCTTCTTCTCCTTCTCCTCCTTAAATTTCTCCTGTATACTCATTTGATCTTTATTGATGTCCTCAGGTGTCAATGGCCACAATCTGGTGGTCCGTCCGTCTCAGGTCACAGTATAAGTGTTGGCGAATCCATCATGAATCGCCTTCCTATCAAACTGCCACGGATGATCAAGTAATATATGCAACGCCTCCATAGGGATGACGTCACAAAGAACAGTATCAGTAAATCGACCAATGGAGAAAGTAACACTTACCTGATATCCAACGCGGATTTTTCCTCGGTTAGTTAGCCACTGCAAACGGTACGGCTTGGGGTGCTTTTATGGAATTAGATTCAACTTTCCCACTGCATACTGGCTAATCATGTTCACGACGCTACCACTATTAATGATGAGTGAGCACGTCTTATCTTGGATTTCACAGCGCGTATAGATGATGTTCTCACGCTGGTCATCCCGATTCTCCTCTCGAATCAGGCTCAGTGCTTAGATCGAAACAAGACTGACATGGGCTTGCTTCGGCTTCTCATCTTCAACCTTATCCACAAGTGGACGGTCAAGGGGCTGTTCGGTGCCTCCTTCCACTTCTGCTTCATCGAGCTCTTTCTCACTTGCTGACTCCGGTTCATTTTGCTCGGTATTGAAAAGAACTCAGCGGTTCTGACACTGGGCCAGGAAGTGTCCCCATCCTCTGCACTTGTGACATTGAACATCACATGCTCTCCCTGGAGTACTATTTGAAGACTGATTGGGCTGCACTGTTCGATTTGGATTACTTCTGTTCGGTGCAAGCAAATTGTACCCAGGTCTACGGCTCGGCTGTGGTGCAGACTGCTCAAAATAGCGAACGGGCTATGACTGCTAATCTTGAGGACATGTAAGGGTTGTCCTAGGTGTGAAAGACTCATCTCGACCCCACTGTGTCTGTGTTGGCATCGACTGTGATGGTCTCATGCGGCCATCTTTGAGATGCCGCTCTACTTTTGGGGCATAATGGACCATGGCCTCAATACTGGTGAAGTCCCTCAACTCGACTTCACAGGCGATGTCTGGGTTCATTGTGGTACTCCTCTATCGGTTGATTGTGGCAACCAACGTCTCTTCTTTTCCAACTCGATTAAGGGCTATCTCGAGTTCCTTATGGTACTCCTCTATGGAACGTGTACCCTGTCTGATTCGGTTAAATTTCTTCTCGAGATTATGCTCATAATGTACTGGAATGAAGTGTCCTCTCATGACATCCTTCATCTCATGCCACGAATCAATAGGCGGGTGGCGCTCTCGGTGTCACCGGTTCTGCTGGAACTCTCACCAAGTGGCTGCATATCCTCTGAACTCTAACGAGGCTAACTGGACCTTCTTCTACTCAGGAAAATCATAGCAATCGAAAATCTTGTCAACCTTTCTCTCCCAGTCAAGATAAAGGTCTGGATCATGTAGTCTCTCGAACTCCGAGATGCTTGTCTTAATGTTATTCAACAAGCTGTCGGGATCCGCACGTCGGGCTGCATGTCGGTGGTAAGGCTGACATGGTCTGTCATGTCTTTGAAATAGATCATACTCGGCCCTAAATTTCTCTACAAATTCACCAAAAGCTTCTTTAGCATCATGATCATAGGGCTCATTAAACTGCACCTGAGATTGGTGACGCTGAGCTTGTGGTACTCTAGCATTCACTCTGGCTGGCTCAACTGCAAGTATTTCTGGCTGACGAGCTACTTCAGGCGGTTGAGCTGCTGCTGGCTGTAAAGGTTGGCCTTGAACTGGTGGTGGTGCAGGAATTCGAGTAGAAATAAGCTCGAGTTGTGCCATCATTTTAGCCAACGAACTATCCAGCTTATGCTCCAGTTCCTGATGGTGGTACTGGGCATCCCACGGCTGTGGCATCAATGAAGCCGCGTCTGTAGGAGTACTAGGCGATGCGGGTGCCTTATCATTCGTCTTGTTATAACCATATCTGGACTCCAGTGGTACCTGCAAAACAAATAAAATAAAGAAAACCAAAGAAAACAAAAGAACATGACCTCACTTTTTTTAACTCTCATGTATATCACTCAACTCTATGCTTCAAATCCTCGGTAGAACTGATGCTAGCTCGTCCAACTCTAGTCAAGAGCTCGAACGTGACTTCCAAAGTACCACGGGGTATCCAAAACACCACGAGATAAGCTGTAATGGGTATAGGTCTGTAATACCCCGAAAATTTTATTATCTAAATTTAATTAGGAATATATATATCTAATAGTTAGAATAAGTGTAATATCCAATCTTCTTGGTATTATAAAAATATATAAATAGCATATGCTAGCCATAAGGATAATCTAGGAAAGAAAATGGAATTTCTAGGTCACATTTTTAGGTGATGTGTGCCCATTGAGTATATTAGAAATACCCTTAGAACATTTTTATATTTAATTTAGAACCCTAGATATGCACTTAATTTGATTAAATTGAATTTATCTACTAAGTGTACTAGATTTATTGTGACAAATATATATAAATATATATATATATATATATTATTACGTGTATATATAAGTATATGTATAATAGTAATTTATACATATACAAATATAGTCTACATAATAGTAAATATTAGTAATGAATAATTAAAAAAAAAAAGATATCCAATTTCCCTAAGCTACGTGTCATTAGTTTGAATAGGTAAAGTGGTGTCAACATTTGGGTTAAAGGTTGATGAGTCATGTTCCAATTAATCATCATATACATATAATAAATTAATAAGATCAAGTGGGTGCCTTAATAGAGTGACGCCATATATATAGCCTATTTATTAACATCTATATTTTTACATAGCAATAACAAAGAAACTGTTGAGCTTGTTGAATTAAAGGAGGAATAGTTCAAGGTTAGTTTCTAATTTTATATTTAACGCAATTCTCATAAATTTTTCGGTAATAATTGGGGTTTGAAGAAAATGGTAATATAGTTAGTGTCAGAATCGCAAAATTTCAATTTTTATATATATACCCAAGAGATCATAAATCTAAAATAAATAAATAAATAAATAATATTTAATATATATTGATTTCTTACTTTCAGATAAAAGAATACTAGAACTAAAGTGAATCTTATTCGATTCATGTTAATTTATGAATTACGGGAAAAAAATAATAAAGGGAAAAATTAGGAAAACTTTCCAAGAAGTGATTTAAGTATATGTGTACATGTAGAAATATGTGTGAAATTACAAAGTAGTCTTCGATTAGAATTAGTAATCAAAGTATAAATTGTGATTAATTCATTTTTAGGGCAGAAGGTTATATTATTTGTATAAAGTTATTAATAACAATACAAAATATCAATTAAAGGTGCATAAATAATCTAACTTGTTACTTTACGATTTATTCATTAATAACAATTATTGTTTTATAATATTAGATGAAAATCAAAATAGTAAATTTATATATGTTGCACATGAATTATGTAATGGCACTAGGCTAGAGATATAGTATAGTGTTTTGAGGGTGGTCAAATTGTAAGTAATATAAAATACAAAATTTCAGTGGAAACTTAAATTATAAGGGAATTTAAGTGTGAAGTTTTAGATTATTTTTAGTTAAACTAAGCCAAGATTGATTATTGTAGGCTTAGAAGAGCTAGCAGAACCTGAGCAGAACCAACCCAGAATTTGAGAGTTTATCTATTACCCAGGTTGGCTATTATATCTTTGCAAATTATATCCTTCGAGTTATTAAGCTCTGCTTTGTTAAAATTGCATATGTGACTATCTGTGTTAAATATTTACGTGCTACTGTATGTTGTCGGAGTCTCATATAACAGTGTTGTGTCAATGTGAGTAGCTACAGTATGCATGCATTATTTGTCATGCCCTACTCCTTGTCGGTGAGACTAAAATGAAACACATATGGGTTACACCCATTGGGTATACTTGGCCATACTCAACTTTACGCGTGGTGATGTAGTACGGGTTGCGGGCAGTGACTGGTTACACTCTTAAGCGCTTCACGATAAAATATTTTGGTGAACTTAGGTTGCTTTAAATTTTGAAACCTCCTAAGCTTCACTACCTGCATGAACACAGATAGATTACTTTAACAAAATGATTTGCATAACTTGAATTGTAAAAATTTGCCCACTGAGTGCACTAGTACTCAGCCCAAATATTTTCAAATATTTTTTAGGTCAGTAGGCTGGCGCGTGGAGGTGACGATGCTGAGAAATGGGCTTTTATTGTTTATGTATTTTCCCATTGTCTCTTTTTGTTAAATATTCTGTTGATAATGAGATCTCCGCGCTTGAAATATACTTTTGTTAAACACTAAGAGCTCTGATCTTGGTGTTATGATTATGTATATATATTTAAACAGCATGTTTGATTATTCTGAGTCTTCTGTTGAGATTTTATTAATCAGGTTACCCCTTTTCTTTCCCGCTTCTTAATTCCAACCCCCGTGGCGTCCATTTCCACGGTCTTTCGAGACCGGGGCGCTACAAGGTCGGTTGTATGGGTGAATAGGTAAAGAATTTTGAAGAAACCGAAAAACCGGAAAATATTCACTAGGCAGTTTCACCTAGAAGATGATAGAATTCTGCCAAATGTACAATTATGTCATGACATAGTGATGAGTTTTGATCAGCACGTCGTTCCGCTTCCGGAATGGTATTATGGAGGAAAATCGGAGTTATGGAGCAAATTTGGCAGAAAACCGATTTTCAGCTGTAGAGTGATCGGTGGATGAATTTTCAGTGGTTATGTGTGGGAGGTAAGGGCGAGAATTAAGGTTGTGAATATGAATGAGTATTGTTGGATTATGGAGCGAGATTGTACCAAGTGTAAACACGAGCTCAACAAGGGAAAAGAATAAATCCTAAACTAACTAGGAAACAAAACCAAACCCAAATAGGAAACAAATAAATCAACTCCTATAACTACTAGACACAAAAATTTTCGACCCCTCTAGATAATCAATCCTAGGATTGAAAATCAAGCCTCCAAACAAGACTATAACCCGCTGCAAATTTGCGTCCCAATCGCTATTCGACGAAGATGACAAATCGCGTCACAACACGAAGAAACAAGACTGCTACCTACCCAACTCAGCAAGACCAAACAAGAACTTCAAGAATGAATTCAAGATCCTCAAGAAAAACGGCGAACACAGTAGGGCTTGATCAAATCTTCTTTTTTTTTCTTTTTTTTTTCTTCTTTGTTTTTTTTTGTATGATTTTTTTATAACTAATCGATCATTTTTGCCTCTACTATGTCACACATGAATTTGGATTGAACCACAACCAACCGAAGTTGACGTGGCTTTGATACCAAAAACTATGATGCAACCAATACGTTGCGGAAGATAAGAAAAGAACAACGCCCACTATATATGTGATTCAACCCAACAATACTGAATAAATAACCTAAATAAGTTGATAAATTCAATAGAACACGAATTGAACAAGAGTTGAACTCGAAACAACCTAAATAACCCGTAAAACCCTAAATAAAGATTCAATCAGAAACCTATGCAAACAACCTTGGATTAAGCTCAAATTTTAACACAAGGTACAATCAAAATTCATGAACAACATATCCAAAATTCAGCAAAAACGCACGAGTAAATTGGGAGATGGATCGGTGGTCAAACTTCGGACTGTTTTCAGCTTATGAATGGACCTTGGTCTTGTATGGATGGAATCTGGACTTCGGATGCTATAGGGATGAATATAGTGATACTAGGATGGATATGGAATGTGTATGGTGGTATGGTGGTGGCTGGAATGGAGATAGAACAGAGAAAAGCAAAAATAGAGATGAATCTTACCCGAAACGAACCTCGAATCTACTTGAATCCAGAACACGCCTATGGAGCAGTCTTCATGACTGTCTAACCCGTATACTACTGGATGCATGAATGAGGTGGTTGATTTCAAGTTTGAATTTGCCAAAATCAAACTCTACCAAGAACTATCGATTTACTGCGTGAGACAAGAGAATAGCGTAAAAAGCTATTTTTTCATTTATTTAAGTCTGAGAAACATCAAGAACGAAAATCCCCTAAATAATTAACCTAGGGAACGAAAATCCCATGTATCTTGGGCCTAAAATTCGAATTGGGCTAATAAAATAACTACTGGGTCCAATATCACCTAAACAAGTTGTGTCAAATTGGACTGCTAATTAAATAAAACCACAACTAAAATAATAGCCTAAATAAATAACATAACTAATTAAAAACAGCAAAAATAGATAATTAAAACAGCAAGACACATCCACATTGACTTAGTCGAGCTCTTCGATGTTCAACACAGTCACCAGCTTGCACTGCCTGAAATCGGCTCCATCATCTTCCAACTTCTTTGTCATGTAGAACTGCAGATATCCTTGCAACTTCTTGGCACATAAACGCATCACTGGACCTTATAGCTGCAACTCCAGATTTAATTCCTCAGTGCTCATCCCGGCCTCATCATATTTAAAACCCACTGAGTACATTAGTACTCACGCCCTCTTTTTCAAATGTTTTCAGGTTAAGATGCGGAGGATGTTGGTGGCTGTGGAAATAGGTTGGCTGCCAAGAGATTTTTGTTATTGTATAAGTATTTGAACCCACTATAATTCTGCTACTCTGATTCGCTCTATTCACAACTTCTAGACTTGTTATTTCATCCGAGATTCTATGAACAAATCCAACTTGATCAGTTATTTATAAATCAATGTGTATTAAGTTTTAATCCATGCTTCTTGAGTTATGTTTTCCTTTCCGCCTATGAAGAGGCTTAAGCATGTTGGTTCTGTTTAATTGCTTTGACCTATGAATGAATCTATACTTGTTGGTATTTGATTGATACATCTTTTCCATTCGTCATATTTTGCAAAGTATAATTCCTGCATATTCAATTAATTTCGAGAATCATTGCTTATCGTATCTTTATTTGTAAACCCTTTTTGTCAATCTTCTGCCTATTGTATTAATCTCTTAATTAACACCCCATCCCCATTAATTAATTCCCCTCTCAGGACTGGACTATTCAAGATAGTATCAGAGCAAACTTGCAACTCTGCAGACATGTCTCTTTATTAGAAAAGTTAAGTGTTTTTGTTCATATAAATTGTTCTGTGACAGTTAAAGTAGAAACCCACAGCTCGCCATCACCCTCGTATCTTCAACCAAAAATCAAGGTATGGTAGTATAGAGATTTTGGATTTTGGATTTATGATTTTTGGAATACAGGGAAGGAAAGATTTGAGCAAGCATACCTCTTTTATGTATAAGGGAAAAACTGTGAGAATGAAATTCCGAGTAAAAGGTGTTCGGGTAAGATGATTTCCAAGATGAAAAGTTTGTGAAAAAGAGTTCTCGATCACAAAGAAAAAGGTTTAAATTCATTCTCAAATTTTTGTCTTAAAGAAAGGTAAATATTTATGTTAAAGACTTTAGGCACCAAAATGTTTGTAAATGTCTACTGCTTAAAAAGGAGCTATGCATGCAAGATAAAGTAGTCTGAATCTAGACGATAATATAAACTCAGGAGAACCTTAGGTCTCCCTATTATGATGTAGACTGATTAAGCTATCTTCTTCTAGATGGTCAAGCGCCATTTGACAGCTAGGAAGAATGTGCCTCTTTTCCACCCCGCGCAAGAGAGGGTCGAGAGGTTGAGGAGGGAGACCTGGGATGGTAACGAGCAGTTGCTGTTTCATGGCAAGGTATCTAGAAAGGTGGGCATGGATGAACAGCTATAGAGAAGAGCCCGGAAGTGTGTCCTACTTAGAAACATGCATCCGCATGTGTGAGAACGCGCCGCTTGCTTGGAGGCCTACAATGTATCGCATCCTGCAGAGCATCATCACTCATGATCCCGAGACATATGCTAAGATCAGAAATCTGACAGAGTTCTCCTCAGCCTTGATGGCTCATTGGGTGTCAGAGTATGGCCATGTGAATGCTCTAGCCGAGCAGCAACCCACCGAGTAAAATCCCTCCCTTGTGATGGAACTGGAACTGCAAAGGGTGACTCTCAACAGTTCTCCTGGATTTCAAGCACCACACTCCCATGCTGAAGGAACCTCAGGAGCGGGACTCTCGAATGTCCGAATCGTGAATCATACCGAGTCCCTATTTTTCTGCACACCTCAAATGAACCAGTGGGCCCCTACGTATCAGACGTTTGCCCCTTAGGGTCTGGGATAGTGTATGTCCCATTAGTTATCTGAAGAAAACATAAGCATGAGGATGTTCAATTTTGAGGTACCGGAGACAGTTGAAGATGAGGAGGAAGAAGAAGACTCGGATGAGGAAGGCGAGGAGGAGGTGGGATCGAAAGGGAAGGTTCCGATGCATAGTTAAGCTTTAGGAAGAAGTGTAGGAGGTGTAGAAGGTGTTGATTGTTAGAACACCTAGCTGATCTGTCTGTCTGTTCGTCTATTCCGCTTTAATCTATATCTTATCTTGTAATATATTAATTAACCCTTTATATTTTAATAGCGGATGTAATTTTCCAAAAGACTGCCCTATTCCGTATGTAACCAAGAACTTCTTTGATATCGATACCAAAAGTTCTCATAATGAGGCAATTCTCTCTTATGTTTGATGTCGTTTAAATTCCTGCTTTGTTTGATCTATCTTACCTAAATTGAAGACCTTATCGAAACGCATTATTGCTTTGTGTGAATTCATTCGAGCGTCGCTAATATCTAGTTCTTTAGAATGCCGCTAAGAAGATGTCAAGCCAAAAACAAAGACGAGAATTAGCCCGAGAAAGTTCCAAACCTCGGCCCGAGAGCCGAGAATGTGTTTCTCAAACATAACCCTCCGTCTTTCAATGGTTTAGTCTTTATTTGGTCCCCTGGAGCAATCGCCACCTGAAAATAACCAGAAAGACCATCCAAAAAACAATAGAAACTATGACCAGCTAACTTATCTAATATTTGGTCAATAAATGGTAAGGGAAAATGATCTTTTCGGGTGGTTGTGTTAAGTTTTCTATAGTCAATACATATGCACCACCCTGTGATAGTTCGTGTAGCAACTTGTTCCCCCTTATCATTTTCAACCACAGTAATACCTCCTTTCTTTGGAACCACATGCACGAGGCTAACCTATTCACTTTCAGCCACCGGATATATTATTCCCTCAACAAGGAGTTTGAGAATCTACTTTTTCACTACTTCCATAAGGATTGGATTGAGCCTTCATTGCCCATCTCTCACCGGCTTGGCTCTTTCTTTAAGAACAATCCGGTGCATGCATGTCAATGGACTGATTCCCTTAATATCAGATAAGCTCCAACCTATTGCTTTCTTATTCTTTTTAAGCACTGCTATCAATTTCTCTTCTTCATCCTTGGTAAGCTCATCATATATGATCACCGACTTTTTCTCGTCTTCTTCCAAGAAAATGTATTTGAGGTGTTTGGGAAGTTGCTTCAGTTCAAGCTTGAGTATAGTTTTCTCCCCGTCTTCCTCAGCTGCTATAATCTCCATCAAACCTATACTCTCTTCATGAAGGCAATCCAGTTCTTCATTTTCCAACTCTTCATAGTTGTTCTTCTTGCTACTTTCCTGCACAAAAACTTTCTCGGCCAAAGCATCAATAGTATCTATGAAAGAACAATCTTCATACAAAAGAGAAACAGGCATAGCATTATTATCTCTAACGAATATACACACAGTTTCCCCCAACACCGTCATTTTCAGAGTGCCATTTTTCACATCAATTAACGTGTTGGTTGTGGCCATTAAAGGCCTCCCTAGCAATAAGGTATGTTCTTTCCCATTTTCTCTCACATCACATACATCTAACACAATAAAATCAACCGGAATAATTAACCTACCCACCTTAACCAAGATATCTTCAACAATCCCCGTAGGGTATCGAATTGACCTATCAGCTAACTGTAAACTCATGCGGATTGGTTTAAGTTCTCCCAATTCAAGTTGTTGAAAAATAGAATAAGGCATTAAATTAATTCCGGCCCCCAAATCAAGCATCTCTGATGCTTCTTTCTCATTTTCCAAAGCAATTTTAACAACAAAACTACCTGGGTCTCGTTACTTCGGTGGGAGTTGGTTCTGCAAGATAGCACTTGTGACTTCTGAAATAACTACCTGCTCATTATCGGCGAACCTTCTCTTTTTGGAAGCTAATTCCTTAAAGAACTTCACGTACGCTGGTACGTTTCTGATCACATTAAGGAGGGGCAAATTCACATTCACTTTGGATAACAATTTGTATAATTTGTTAAACTGTTGATCCTATTTCACATTCTTCAATCGGCTTGGGTAAGGAATAGGCGGTGTGTACGGATCTTTGGCCTTATGATGCAAATTTTCATTCCTCCCTTCATCTTTCTTTTCTTCTACCCTCGGACTTTTGGGTAGTTCTTCCTCGGTATTTTTCTCTTGCACATTAGGCATTTCTACCTTGTTATCCACCATTTTACTGCTTCTGAGAATTGTGACAGTATTAGCTTCCTTTGGTTGGCTAGGTAGTTTACCACTTTTGCTCTGCTGCAACATCTTACCTATAGTTCCAGCAAGTTGTCCCACCTGAGCTTCTACTCTCTTCATAGTTAACTCGACAGACTCAAATCTCTGATTACTCAACTGGATAAAATATTGGAGAGTGTCTTCCAAAGATGGTTTTCGAGGCGGAACCTGTTGATTGGGCAATTACGGTGGACGAAACATACCCGACTACTGTTGATGCTGTTGCAGTCGCTGATAGTGTTGTGGTGGTCAGTACTGAGAATTCTGAGATTGGCCTGGGTTCTGATTTTGCCTCCAAGAAAAGTTAGGATGATCTCTCCAACCTGAATTAAAAGTTTGAGAGTATGGATCATATTTTTGCATGGGTTGGTATCTTTGCAATGCATTCACTTGCATCTCCTCCTCATAGACCAACTCTCCTATCCTGGAGCACACATTAGCTCCATGCCCGTAATCTCCACATATTCCACAAGTTTTAGCTGTAATTGGTTGGTGAGATGATCCTCCTGAGGTCCTCAAGAGTCCCACTTGCCTAGTCAACTCGACAAGTTGCTTAGTCACATCATACCCCAGTGTGACCTCATTCATAGAACTTTTCTTCTCTCTTGCACTCTTTTGTTGAGAGTTTGAAGTCATGGTTTCAAATATAGTCTTTATATCCTCTGCCGTACAAACTCCAATATCCCCTCTAGCTGCATTATCAACCATGTACTGAAAGTTTTGAGATAAACCATCATAGAAGAACTGATTCAAAAGCATTGCAGGAAGGTGATGATGTGAACACTGCTGCTGCAAATTGGTAAAATAGTCCCAAGCTTCATGGAAGGGCTCCCCAGAAACTTGAGAGAAAGTAACAATTTGTGTCCTCAACTCCTGAGTTTTCTGATGTGAGTAATATTTGGCCATGAATTTATCATACATAGTCTCCCAATTCTGTAGTGAATTTGCTGGCAATGACATGAACCATGCCTTAGCTCGGTCCTTGAGAGTGTACAGAAAACATCTCATCTTGAGTTGATCCTCATTCAACCTCGATAAAGAAAATGTTTGAACCACTGAGTAGAATTCTCTGATAAAGTTCAAGGCGTCTTCACTAGGCATTCCATAAAATGATGGTAGTTGATTGAAATGAATGCCTTTGAGCTCATAATTTCAAGCTGCCTCTCTAAGATCTATACACGAAGTGGTTGCTCTAATAATAGGACGAGCAAAGTCCTTCATATTTGGTACGTTATCCACCATCTCCGTATATATACTCTCGTCACTAGAGTCTTGAACCTCTTGCTCTTGAGTTTCACTTTTTTCGGGAAATTCAATAGTGAGATTTGAATTACTTGACTCACTCTCTTCCTCCATATTTGGCAATATGATTTCTCGCAGCTTGTGTATGTTGTCAAAAAATGGAGTGAGTTTTCTCTTTAACCTCCTGCGACCTAGCATACACAAACACTATAAGAAAAACTATTAAATGCACCTGTGGAAAGAGTGCAAGAAATACAAGAATAAAACAAAACAAAAAAAACACAAAAAAAAATGTTGCACATAAACACTTAGGCCGAAAGCCTTCCCTGGCAACGACGCCAAAATTTGTTCAACCTAAAAGTTACCCTTAAGATCGCTCGTAATAGAATGAGGTCAGATGAAAGATGGTAAGATTTCCCAAGTCGTATTCTCAAGGAAAGCTTAGAAGGGCTTGGTGTTCATGCTACTCACATTAAATGAAATGGTCCTAAACAGTTTGGTTTTAATTTGGTCACGAATGCAATAAGAAAATTGCAATATCAAATTTAAATGTCTAGATAAATGTCTAGGGTGTCGGGTCATTCTTCTCTGAGAATTATGATTTCACTATGGTTATCAAACAGATTAATTATCCCAATTAACTCTCCTAATTAAGGATATCGATCCCCACTCTCGCACGATGATCGAACCTAAATAATTAGAATTACTCGTTATAACTAATTATTATGTTGCGCATTTTCGATTAAGCATAACTCTAATTGAACCTAGGTCACACACCAATCTCATCTATCGATCTCAATTGATGCATCAAACAATCAAACAATGGCCAATTGAATAATTGAAATAAGAACAATTCAATTAGGAGGAGGTAATAATCAACGATCAATCGAATCCTCAGAGTCAAATTCTCCTAACCCTAGATAAGAAAATTTCCTACTCATATTCAACACATTTTTACCAAAACTCAACAAAAATTCATCTAAATCACAAATAAAGAGTGAATAGAAATTATTGATGAATCGTTTAAATCGAACAAAGTATACTTGCACAGATCCCAATCGAAATGTAGATAAGTTTCAAACACAAAAATAAAAATAGTTCTTGTCTCCAAACTCTCTCTAAAAATTGTCGTACTCAAAACTGTATAAAACCCTCATTTTTAAAGTTCAAAATTGCGCTTAAGATTTGAAAATCCCGTACCGCTTCGGCGGTTAACCCACCAAAGCGGGTTTCTTCTGCAGCGCGGGTGAACCCTCGCCAGTGGCATAGGCTGCCACGGCAGGGTCTGCTTCTCTGTCGGAATATCAAATTTTTCAATATATTTTCCTCAACTCAAGTGCATAGTTTCCACTCCAAATACTCGCTCTTGCTTCCAAAATAAACTCTTAGTGCTCCAAATCCTAACAAAACAACCACCAATACCAAAACATAAATCCAAACACAAAAATACAAATAACACGACACAACGACACAGAACATAAACAAAAACACAATGCAAATAACATGAAAATAAACACAAAATACTACCAAACAATCATACAAGTTCTTCATTTTATAAATCAAAAGATAAATAAAATACAAACTCCTACAATACTTGTTATCTCGTCAGTTTTAGGACAAATCCCCACAAATAAGCTAAGCTAGGAAAGAAATACCAAAATGAAAGATCCTCGAGCAAGCTTAGCTTCTGCGGACAGCTTGAAGTTGGATTCTTTTTCTCGTGCCTCTTCATTGAGCTTGAGCTTCCTTGCCTCTTCTCCTCCTCTTTTTTCTCTCTCTGGAACTGTGGTGGTGAGTGGTGAAAAATGGAGAAGGAAGTTATTAATTCTCCCCTCCCAGCAGGGAATGATGAGTGGATGGTGAAGTCTGGGGGGAGATTCCGTCCACAATCCCCCCCAAAAGGTATCTTTGTCTGAATGGATGGAGATGGTGGATGATTTATTAGTTGAAGAGGGACAAAAGTAAAAATGTGGAGTTATTATTTGATGGTTCCCCAAACTCCTTCTGCCCTTAGCTAGAACCGCGTCCATTTAATTTCTCATAGTTGGCCATGTGGTGGAGAGCATTAAAGAATAGATCTCCCCAAGATACAGCTTGAAACTGATCGAAGAGGAGGCCCGAACTGATCACGGCATGAAAGACTGATCGAGAGGAACTTGGGCTGATCACCCCCACATCGGCGGTGTGCCCCGTACCGGCGGGGCTGGGACGCCGTGCTCCGGCAGAGTGCCGCATGCATACGGGGCTTCTTGGCCGAGAACTTTTCACCGCAGCCGCGGTGCCCCCGCACCAGCGGGGTGTTTTCGGCTCCAGCTTCCAGCTTTTATTTTCATCAATTTTAGCGCTTCTCATCAATTGGGCTCTTCAGTTTTGGTGCATCAGTTGTGCCTCCAGCTTAGCTCCAAGTCCCTTGCTTCAGCTTGAAGTCAAAGCTCTTCAGTTATAGCTCCAGCTCAGCTCCAAGTCCTTGGCTGTCTTGCTCCAGCTACATCTTAGCTTGTGATCAGTTCAACTAGTGGTCAGTTCAGCTCAACTTGTGATCAATTCAGCTCAGCTTGTGATTAGTTCAACTTGTGACCAGTTCAACTCAGCTTGTGATCAGTTCAGCTAGTGGCAGTTCAGTTCAGCTTGTGCTCAGTTCAGCTCAGCTTGTGATCAGTTCAGCTTGTGACCAGTTCAGCTGGAGCTTCAGTTGAAATCTTAAGTTGGAAGCTTCAGTTGAAAGCTTCAGTTGAAATCTTAAGTTGGAAGCTTAAGTTGGAAGCGTCAGTTCAAAGCTTAAGTTGGAAGCTTCAGTTGGAAGCTTAAGCTCTTTGCCACCTTTGTGCCATAAAATCCTGCTTTTGGACACAAAAGCTCAAGTTTTGCACAAACCTGACACAACTCACCATAAGAGCAAAAGTGAAGGAAATAACATAAAAATCACACCAAAACACAAGAAAAACACATACTGAAGATACTAAATTCCTATGATAAAATAGTACAAATAAACACCAAATAGAGACCAGTTAGACGGTCTCACACAAGTGTGCCCCTTTACTTATATATTTGACTTGAGAATTAATTATATTCATAATTAGAAAAAAAATTAATATGCTATTTTATTAAAAAATAAATAATTCGTATCTCTCAAATGTGCATCGCTCGGGAGAACTGCCAGTAACATAAATGAGAAATACCTAACATGTGATAATTAATTAATAAATATATAAGAGTTAGATAAACTTAACATCTAAAACAATTTTAAAATATATAAGAAAACCGCATTTGTACGTAACTCATGCGATTTATTTTATAAATATAAAAGTTATCAAATATCCACTAATAAAGAAATTGAAAGATTGTTTACGAATCAATATCTAATAATTGTGTATACCAATTAGAAAATATATAAATTAAACGCAAATACTCATGTACATAAGATGTACATCAGACGGTCAATGCATTGATCGGGTCAACACACGTTGACTCGGTCAAAGCGTTGACCAAAAAAATCGTGAAAATGGGTTATACTTTTTAGGGATACAACTGATACTTTTTTTTAATTTTGAATGATATTTTTTAGTGTTTCGATTGATACTGATCTTAACAGTTTTTTTCTTTATTTTTTTTTTGGTCAATACTTTTTATTGATACAAATGATAATTTTAGGTCATTAAAAGATACTTAATTTTTAGAATTATGAATGATACTAATTTTGACGGATTTTTTGGTCAAAGCATTGATTGGGTCAACAGGCGTTGACCCGATCAACGCGTTGATCGTCTGATGTACATCTTATGTACATGAGACTCGCCTTAAATTAAAAACCGTTTAAGTATATATATTTAAATTTATTAGAAATATTTATCAAATTAAAATCGCCAAAAAAATTTAATCACAAAAAAGTTATAATCATTTTTTTTTAATTTTAATGAAATCATGCTGATATTATTTTTTTGTTATCTTAGGCATCTTTTCATGCAATGGTAGAATTTCCATAGGGGGCAAGTCTCATGTACATAATATGTACATCAGACGGTCAACGCGTGTTGACCCAGTCAATACTTTGACCAAAAAATTTGTCAAAATTAGTATCATTCATAATACTGAAAAGTATCATTTCAAAGGCCTAAAACTATCATTTGTATCAATAAAAAGTATTGGCCAGAAAAAAAAATAAAGAAAAAACTATTAATATCAGTATCAATCGAAACACTAAAAAGTATCATTCAAAATTAAAAAAAGTATCAGTTGTATCCCTAAAAAGTATCACCCGTTTTCACAATTTTTTTAGTCAACGCTTTGACCGAGTCAACGCGCGTTGACCCGGTCAACACGTTGACCGTCTGATGTATATCTTATGTACAGAAGATTTTGCGTTCCATAGGAAGCCTTCGATAACATATAAAAAAATTGTTGCCGATAGCATTAATCAATTTTATTAAGGTAGTTCTCGAGCCCTACACGAAAACAATACATTTCATTGAGACGACTCACAAGGGAAAGGGCGTTATTGGTGCACACTGAATCCCCTTCTCTATGATAGTTTTATGTGCCAAGCTTTATCTTTAAAAATAATTTTATATTTTTAATATGTTATGATTTAATTTAATTTAAAAGTTTTATTTATGGTTCATCCTTCCACAATTATGATATATTAAAAAAATTAAAAAATAAATTTAAAAAAATAGTTATGACAATCAGAATGTAACATGAGTGGGCACAGGAGATCTGATCAGTGACTGGTGCGGGGTCGTGTTGGTCTCAGTGCGAGCCTTTGTCAGTTTAGAGAGGGGTGAATAAACTGACTTCAAAAACTTTGAACAGATGCGGAATAGATAGAGCCCTGACTCACTTTTAAGATTTATCTGTGCTGACTGATCAGTTGAGTGAAGCACACAGAAGCTTAGCTGGTGAGCTGATCAGTTTTCAACTAATAGCTGGAAGACGTGGCTAAAGCTTGTCAGTTCAATCTGTGTGTGTGAATGTGTGCAGTTAAAGAACATGCAAAAACTGGAGAATAATAAGAACAACACACATAGAGATTTATAGAGGTTTGAATCTTCCTGCTTCTACGTCCTCTCTTCCTTCCACCAGAAGGGAAATCCACTATGCAAGAGTAAAGTTTCTTTATTATAATTACACAATGACGAATTCATGTTGGACCTGAAAACGGCACCCTTCAACCCGAGCGCGGCCTCCTTTCCAACTGTTGTTGTCCCGGAAGAACGGACCCGTCGGTACATGCTCCTTCTCAGCCAGTTTCTGAGTCGACAGCTCACACTTACCGGTCCCAACAGCTCGCTGAGACTTTAGGTGCTATTGTCTGTCTTTACACGATTTTAGATCTCGCTCGATCTTCAAGAGAACAGCCTTGAATCTGTTATCAACCTGGAGTACTCCTTTCTCTTGAGCTGGGTGGTTGATCTTTAAGGGTTTTACTAAGAAGTTTTGCTCTTGCTGGAATTCTGTGTCAGCTTAGCAGCTTGCTTGACTTGGAGTAGGTCTTCTCAGTATAAGACTTTTCGCACTTTGAGAGATATGAGCTTTGAGCTGTAGAGGGAGAGAAGAAATAGCTCGTTCTACAAAATAGCAAAGTTAGATTGGCGAAAGTCTTGGCAAAAATTGATTTCACCCTCTTTAAAAAGATGAGTGAATTTTGACCGTTATGAACGGTGATGTTTAGAAATCACCGACAACAATTTAATGATTGTAGCTGTTTTGAAGCTCTTTTTAATGAACTAGCCATTTTGACTTTAATATTCCCTGCTCTCAGATCTTCAGGATCTTGTAAATATTTCCTGATAAGATCTTCATTAACTGCTTGTCAGTAGGAGCGGGTGGTTCAGCTGACGGGCTCTCAGTTGTCTTCAGTTTTCGGCTCTGAGAATATTCAATTGGCAGATCTTCAGCTGCCTTGAGCTTTTATCATGATGTAGTCTAGTTAAGCTGACTTATTAGCTTCCAATTCTAGACTCATCAGTTGGCTATTGATTGAGCTTTTACCTTTTCTTTCACTGAACTGATCTATGGTCAGTTGAGTGAAGGCTCAAAGAATTCCGAGCAATTTTATCAGTAAACTGATCTCTGATCAATTTAGGATTGGCTCTGACTGATCTCTGATCAGATCAGTTTCAGCTTTCAAGCTAACTCTATTTATCAATCTATCCTGGCTTTTTGGTAAGACTGATGATCAACTCATCCGTGGGTGCCTACCTTTCTCCAAGGTTCTCTTCCTCTTTTACAGCTTATCCCAAGCTTTGAGGAGTTTACTCTGACTGGTCTGATCAAGGCAACCTACAAGCTGGTTGACCATGCTTCTGAATAGCTGTCTCTTATCTCAGCTCGAAGTCTTATTTGGTCATTATCCTTGATTTCCAACTTATCATAACCTGCAGTTTTTCATTAAATCATCACTCATGTTTTGACATTTCATCAAAACCGTCATTTTGGATTTTCCCAACAATTTTCCTAACAATTTCCCCCATTTTGATGATGTCAAAACCTGCTGATTTGATGATGGAAAAACTGTACAAGGTTATCATTCATGAATGAGCATCTGAGCCTGTACCAAATCAGGTGACAAGGCTGAAAATAGACTTCATTCATAAAAACAGTCTCAAATGCATGTAGCTTTTGAAAGCTGACATTTTATTCATTCATGAGTATCAATGCTTTGATAAAAATATCAGAGCTTTGATAAAAGATGAGTTATCAGAGTGATGAAGCATTTCATTAATATGTGAGCTCAACGAGTTTCATCTGTAAGGTATTAGAGTTTTGCTGATTGAGAAACGTAACTAAAAATGACCTTCAGATATCTGATTACTCGTTTGCACAACTTGAGAAGCTTCAAATGTTTCAGTTCTAAACACAGCTCAATTCTGATTATCATGCGAATTAACTGATATTTTTGAGCACATGGAAAGCCTTAAGCTATTCAAAGGGACAATTCAGCATGATCAGAAAATTTTGTATTATGAACAAAAGAGCATGTTTTAGAAACTGAATGAGCATGGAAGATGAAGAATTATAGGAAGTAAAAGAGAGAGAATATCAGAGTTGATATTTTAAACTTCCTTCTTCAGTTGGAAATGTTCACCACTTAGTTCCGTCTTCTCTTGCTCGATTCTCCTTTTTCAAACTTGCAGGGAGATATGTTGGGTATGCTGTGAATACCCCATTCTTTTTGTTGACTCAGCTGGGCATTCTCACAAGTCCAACAGTGATCTTGAGCTGGGCAATGCTCAAGTTGGACTTCCCCCTCACGTATAGCTTCCCCCTGATGGGTAGCTTCCCTTTTGTGAGGAGCTTCCCCCTGAAGGACAGCTTACCTTTGAAGTTGTACCTCTTTCTGGACTTCTCTTTGGATCCCATCCCAAAGAATTATATCACCTTGCCAGAAATCATATGTTGGAACATATGATTTTCCATCATCAATATATCCTTCCCCCTTTTTGGCATCATCCAAAAGGGCGAGTTGATGGAAGTCATAATAAGGCAATGATAACTGTGGCAGAGGAGAGAAAAAAGTTGCCAGCAGGTTATTGGTGATGAGGGGAGCTTAGGATGTAGAGACAGGAGCGGACAGCCATAAATGAGACTCCTCTTTGGCCACCAGCTAGTCAAGATCTGAGAAGGATAGATGATCTTGCCAAGGAAAAGGAGCTAATGTGATTCCAAGAAGTGGTTGTTCCGGAATTGTGATTATGGCATTCTCTTGAAGAGAAGTTGCAGACGAGTGTGAGGGCTCATGTTTAGGAAGGGGTGCATCATGAGGCACCAAGGTTTGGAGTCTCTGAATCATAGAATCCATGATTTCTGGGACTGATGGAGGTATATTAAGTAGATGGTTCATCCAGCTTCGGCTCCATTCACCTTCTTCAATCCAGTATGAGTAGTCTCTTTTGTCTTCCATCATCAACATGGTGGTATCATCCACCTGATATCTTCAATGGTGATACTGGAGATATCTTTGAATGTGTTCGAAGAGAAAGGAATTATGCTCCCTTATATTACCAAAACAACTATTCAGTTGCTGGTCAAGGCTTGTATTGATGCCTTCTTTCAAAGATTCTGGGGCAGCGACATAAGGAGGTTCGCTGGTTGCAGGGGCAGTAGACTCATCACTTGTATAAGTATAGGAGTCACTGTTAGTCAGGGACTGTCCTGCGTCAGCTGGAGGATCAGCATAGAGAAGTGGCTGCTTTCCTTTTGCTTGGCTGGGGTCCTCTATGAGCTGAAGTCTTGACTTTCTAGGTCGGCCAGTTACATTCTCATATCTTCGGCGAATGTAAACTGTATGAAGGAGATCTCTTCTAGTGAGAGTATATCCAACAGGAACTGTTCCTAGTTGCTCTGTGATGATATGACTGAGTCGATTTGCAAAGCCTAACTTGGCATTGAATGTGCCAGAGGTTAGGTCGAGCTCAGCATGCTTCATATGACAGTGAAGCTGTGTCAATATATAGGATGCCCAATCAGCCTTGCATCCATAATATATTGCGGCCATAAGATGACAAGTGTTATCATTGAACTGAGCGTTTGTGATGCTACTCTGAAAGATATGCATTACAATGTCCAGAATCTGGGCCATGGTTGGAGAGAGACTATCTTTCAAATTGTTTGAGAAGTCTCTGTGATCAATATATGGACGTTTCTAGGCATTCCACAGCTCCAACTTAGAAGGAAACACCTGTTCAAACACCTTTGGGCCATGATCAAGGAGCTAAAACAAGTTGGTTATCATATCTTTGGTAATGATGATAATGTGATCTCGAACAACAGAGATTATGTTGTGTCCTGAGATTTTTGTGTGAAAGTAGAACTCAGCTACAAGCGGAAGATGCTTCCGTGCGGGCTGTGTTGTCATAAATGACAAGAGCTCGCATGACTCCAACCAATGAAAGATCATGCTGGTCTTCTCATGATCAATTCGAGCTTGAAGAAAGGCTCGATCAAGGAACTTATCCATTGTGAGCTTCTTCGTCAGAAGTTCCATATCCATCGATTGAAAGGATAAAGCCATTTTTCAATGTTATAAGAAAAGAAGGAATTATGGATAAGTGAGAAGACAAAGAGAAAAATGAAGAAGAGAGAGAGATTTTTATCTCTGTTGAGTATTTTGCTTCTTCAAGCTCTCCGTTGCTTTTAAAGCAGAAATTTTGCATGCACTAAAACCAGAGCAATCGAGTGCTTACTGGCTGATCAGCTATTTGATTTGAAGTAAAGTTAGCTGAATAAATGTTACATGCATCTCAGTCGTCCACTTGGATTAATGCTTTATGATTAAGCGGCTGAGATCTGAGGATTTGAAAATCTGAGTGCTTGCCATAAATAGCACGATATTTTGCCAGAAGATTTGCTATTTATTTACCTTAGAAAAATTCATCTCGATATACTTTAATGCTAAGTATAGAGACTTAAATGGCAACTCAGATGAACAGTAAGCTTATTTTGAAATGATAGTAATAACTTTTTCAAAAATAAGCTGAGAAGAATAGAGAGTAGGGAAGCTTATCAAAGTGGATTGATCAGGCAGCTGATGAGAAAATGGTATTGGAGCTCGAGACATCAGCTTTCTGCTGAACTGATGATGTCGCCTTTAACTGATGGAATCAGTTTTGTTGAGCAGCTGCTGATCGACTCGTTGTCAATTTCCTCTTCTTGAGTGGCCGTATGGGGCTCGCTTCACTGCTTTCTTTAGAGCTATTAGATCGTTTCCTTTTGGAAGCTGAACTAGAAATGTTCTGGGGAAAATAATTTCCTACTTGGGTCTCAGCATGCTGAAGTTGCTGAAGAGCAACTGCTGAGGTAGTCCGCTTCAAGGAGGTCAACTCCTTAATTCCTCTGCAAGATGAGCTGGGTCGATTTATTGTCAGCGTTGCAGCTCTTGAGCAAGACTTGATAAGCGGAGTAACATAACCTCTAGATAAGAGATTTGGAGACATAGCAGTATCTTCATTATCTTTGACTCCACTCTGTCCAGGATGTTGACTCCATGGGATTTCCACTACCTGAGTATGAGAGAGATCTTTTTCTGTCTCTTCAGTGGTACCCACAGCTTGTAGATGTTCCTTTTCTGACTGAATTGGATCAAGATTCAGTTGTAGGCAACATAGATCGACTAGAGTATTAGTATACTGGTTTTCAGTTGCAACTCCTTTCGATCTTAAGCTGGCTTGAACATCAGCTAGCAGGGTCTTAGCTGGAATGTTGTTATCAAGTCGATGCTTCATAATCCGCTAGACTTGGACAATATTTGGAGGAAATGGATTTGAGGCTCCAATCCATTTGATGCTCCAAGTCTCTTCATGTTGCCAGAAGCTTATGGCATGAAAGGCTGTAAGCAAGAAATGTAATTGGATTGAAATTGAGTGTCTCCAGTTGTACCAATAAAAGTAACGGTATAGCTGTTTGAACAACTGATTATCTTGCTTGGCAACATACATGAAGTGAGTGAGAAGGAGATTCGTTACATCCTTCTGAGCACTCTTGACTTCATCTTCACCACTGTAGAAAGTGCAAATATTGTCTTCAGTCAGTTGGAGAGGAGGGCAGGCTCTCCTGAAGTACTCAGCTCCATAATTTGGATGAGGAATTCCAATAAAGGGAATGAGCTCATCTGGATCAGTACAGAGTTTAAAATCAACTAATAATCTATTTTTGGAGTGAGGAGAGGGAACTTCATTGGCATCTGAACTGCTTGAAGTTACATTTCCAGATTTGGCTTTGGATTCCCTCTTCTTTTTGAGTGACTGAAGGTGTGCTTTCCCTTTCTTGGGAATCCAGTTGGAAATTAGGATTGGCAGTGCATCATCATTTAGAATATTCATCATATCTTCCAGGAGCTTGCTTATTCTTAGAACAAGTCCTACTTTTGACTCAAATTTCTTGGTTCTTTTTGAGTCGGCGGTTTTGATGACTTGATGCTTAAATTGGGAGAATACGAATTTTGCCCAATTAGCTTCCAATCCTTCAACAAGGTGTATCATTACCTTGTATCTTTCTTGAGTTAACTGATTCAAGCTTCTAATGGCGCCGAACATCATCTTGTTTGTAATATCGAGCATGACCCCATACTCGGGCTTCAAATCAGTTTTTGCTGTGGTAAAACTGAATTGCTTGAAGTAATTTGAAGCACGCTATTTTCTCCAGTAAGGTTCAGTTGAATCTTTCAGATCTTGAACCCTGGAGCCTTTTCTGGGAAGTTGAAAGATTTCTGCAATCTTTCTTTCAGTGATTAGGAGTTTCTTTCCTTGAATCACTGATTGTATGACCTTCCCATCTGCAGTGACCTTTGCGTAAAGTAAGAACTCACTTACCAAGTTTTGTCGGAAAAATCTTGGAGGAGTTTTTAGGTAATACAGAATTTCGGTCTTGTGAAGATTGACCAGAAGAAAATGATTGTGTGATTCTTGAAGAATCAATTGAAATTTCTGTCTTTTCAGAAATTTATCTCTCATCATTTGCTCTTTGAAGGAGGTAAGAGCTCTTAATTTTTCAGCCATTTTTGAAAAATTTGGCTGAGTTTGATTTTAAGCTCTTTTATTTTTTTAGAGAAGAAGAGAACAGTCTTTTTGAAAGAGAAGAGAAGTCTATTGATAGACTGCTTCTTCTTTCTCTTTTTTTTTAAAAAAATTCAGCGGATATTGAGTGTGTTGGTGTATTGTGTTCTCTACAAAGTTTTGGCAAAAGGGTTTTTATGAGTGTGGAAGGTGACTCATAAATGTGTTAGTTGAAAGAATTAAATTCCCTTTTGTCGTTTTCTTTTGGTTTTTGAGTTTGAGCTTTGGACCAGCAGTCAAAATAATAAATTCTGACACAGGTATTTAATTGAGCCAAAAGAGTTTTATTTAAGGAAAATATTTAAAAAAAAGACTGATTTACAAGAAGTTTCCTAAGGCGTCTAGTCAGCTGACTTCTGAAGCCTTCAGATCTCATTGCCATCAGTTTTTCTTTTCTTGGAAACGAGCTTTTTAGAACTGTTTGATTTTTCTTTATGCAGTTCCTCTTTAGAAGTTTTGAGTCCAGTATGAGCTTGAAGTTCCTGAATCGACTCAGTTAGTTGTCTTACCTGATCTTGCAGTTGTTTGATAAGCCTTTCACAGTGATTGAGGGATTGAACTGATGGACAGCTAGGTAGAGTGTCTGATTGGATGTCTTCAGTTGTCTTGGTTCTTCATTCTGTAGTTGGCTTTGTTTCGATCTCTTTCATTTCTTGTGTTGAGTTCTTTGGTTGAGTTGATTCAGAGCTTCTCCGAGCTTTCCTTCCAATAAACCCAGTTTGGTCTGTCATTCCAGTAGTCTTTTTGACTGAGCTTGATTCAGCGTGCCCTTTCTCTTTTTGATCCAATGTCGTGAGTAGGGGAGGTTCTTCATCCGAGTAAGATGATTCCATTGTCATTGGTTCAATCATCTTTGCCTTCCCTTTTCCAAGAATTTCTGGACTCTTGACTGATTTCTACCGAGTTTGATATTCTCTGATCTGCATTGGTAGCTCTGTTGAACATCTGATTAACCTTGGCAAAAAGTCATCTGGATCAACTTCTTCAACTATGGTTTCCTCCATCATTAACTCTGGAAGCTGATCTTCCAGAATTAGACTGACTCTGTTTAGGAAGCACATCTTTTGTGGAAATTTCGTGTCACCGACAGTTTTTACTTTGATGATTTCCACATATTTCCTGAGTTCATCAAAGAAGTGATGTGCCCAGTATATCTTCATTTCGTTGCAAATAGCCTTACAGATTTGGTATCTGGGCACCGTCATCTCTGACAGACTTCCTGTTGCTCCGGTGAGTATCTTGGCAGAGATCATAGCCAACACTTGATATTCCTCTTTGAATTTGGTGATCATGTGATTGTTATGATACTCTTGAGTGATTGACTTCTTCTTCCACTCATTATAATGTAGTTCAGGATTTACCCACACATCCTCAATCTTCTTGCCGCCAGTTGGAATCTTAAAATTTTTCGAAGACTTATTGGAGTGATGGAGACTTCTCTTCCTTTTACTTCCGTAATGATCTCCTGAGGACTTTCTTTATACTGTAAGTTCAGAAAGAATTCTTCCATGGCTTCAGGATAGACTTTTGAGGGAGCTTTCTCAGTGAAGGTTTTTAGTTTGGCTTTCTTTACTAATGTGAGGATTAGTTCACATAGCTCAGAGTTACCACATATTTCTCTGAAGATTATGGGATTGAGAAATTTATCATGGTATAGATCTTTTCTAAACATCGTGGAATCTTCTCCAGAAAGTTTGAAGTTATACTTTCTGTGATTTTTATTAGCAGAGAAGTGAGCCATTGCGGAGGGATTTTGGGAGGATTTAAGAGATTTTGAGGGAAATGTAGTTTTTGATGACTTTTGAAGGGGCTGATTGTTTGAGTTCTGTGGTCATCTATGTGAGGAATTTAGGAGGAACAACTAACTTATTTATAGGCTCAAGCAATTTATGAATCTAACGATAAAAAGGAATTTGATTTCAAATCAAAATCGAACGGTTCCAATTAATCCGTCGATTTTTATTTTAGATTTACCTGTTGAGATTAATGAGGAGAGAGAGAGTGGATCCAACGGTAATATTTGAGAGACACGTCATTTTACCGTTCAGTAATAAATTCAATTTGAACTTATCTGATTGTTGCTCTCCTCCAGTCTCCACGTGGAATTTAAGCTGCTGACGTCATCAGTTTTACCTTCTCGACTGATGATCCTCTTGGCTTGGAGTGATCAATTTCAGCTGGAGTCTTTTCAGCTTCGACTCCTTTGTGAGCTGAAGCCGTCCTCGTCATCTTTGCTCAGCCTAAGCTTGTCAGCTACTTCCTTCAGCTTTAGCTTTGTATTCATCAGTCAGTTTTGAATTCAACCATTCTTATTAGTTGAATATGACTGGTTGAGAACTGATGCCTTTTGCAATCAGTTTTGCTTATTTTCAACAACTTTCTTGCAGCCTTTTGCCATTCTTTTTAGAACTGTTGTGGGCTGTATTAGTTTAAGCTCCAAAGCTCAGAATATTGATGCCCTCTTAAGTCAGTTCTCATCATTAGTGGGAGTGCTCCTCTTCACTCATTTTGTTGGATGATTATCATCCTCCTTTGAATCTAGTTTAAGCAATCTCAATTGGATGCATAGCTCAACAAATCTAGCTTCCGGCAATGGCTTGGTGAAGATGTCGGCTATTTGTTTCTCCGTGTTGACATATTTGATGCATATGTCTTTCTTCTCAATATGATCTCTGATGAAGTGGTGCCTGATATCAATGTGCTTTGTCCTTGAATGGAATACTGGATTTTGAGATATTGCAATACCACTATTGTTGTCACAGTATATTGGCACTTCTTCAGTCTCCACCTTGTAATCCTTGAGTTGTTGCTTCATCCATAAGATTTGAGCACAACACTTTCCAACAGCTACATATTCTACTTCAGTTGTTGACGTGGCAACTGAGTGCTGCTTCTTGCTAAACCAGGATATTAGTTTGTTTCCAAGAAACTGACATGTTCCACTGGTGCTTTTTCGATCAATTTTGCATGCTCCGAAGTCTGAGTCCGAATAGCCGATTAGACTCAAGTTGTCATCTCTGGGATACCATAATCCAAGATTTATAGTTCCTTTGAGATACTTTATAATCCTCTTTGCTACTTCAAGATGCCTTTTCTTCGGATTGGCTTGGAACCTTGCACATAGTCCGACTGCGCAGGAGATATCTGGTCGGCTAGCAGTCAAGTAGAGAAGGGATCCAATGATTCCTCTGTAGTGCACTTGACTGACTGATTCTCCTTCTTCATCAAAAGTCAGCTACACTGACGTATTCATTGGAAATTTAAGAGCTTTTCCCTTGTCGGTTCCAAACTTCTTGACAAGCTCCTTGGTATATTTAGCTTGGCTGATGAAGATTCCATCCTTGAGCTGCTTTACCTGGAGTCCGAGGAAGAATGTCATTTCTCCCATCATGCTTATCTCGAATTCACTTTGCATTAGTTGTGCGAATCGATTGCAGATACCTTTGCTCTTAGATCCAAATATTATGTCATCTACATAAATTTGAACCATCAAGATCTCAGCTGATCATTCTATTCTGAATAGAGTATGATCGATGACCTCTTTCTGAAACCCATTCTTTAGCAAGAACGTTGTGAGGGTTTCATACCAAGCTTTTGGGGCCTGCTTCAGACCATATAGAGCTTTCTTCAGCTTATAGACTTGGTCTCCGATTTCGAAGCCTGGAGGTTGCTCTACATACACATCCTCCTTGAGCATTCTTTGCAAGAATGCACTTTTCATGTCCATTTGATAGACCATGAAATTGTTGTGAGCTGCATAGGCGAGGAACAATCTGATGGCCTCCAATCTTGCAACTGGTGCAAATGTCTCATCAAAGTCGATTCTTTCACTTTGTGAGTAACCCTTGGCTACTAGTCTGGCCTTGTTCCTTGTGATCACGCCTTGTTCATCCAGTTTGTTGCGAAAGACCCATTTAGTCCCAATGACTTTTTGAATTTTCGGCCTATCAATAAGAAACCATACGGCATTTCTTGTGAACTGGTTCAGCTCTTCTTGCATAGCTATAATCCAGTCTGAATCTTCAAGTGCTTCTTTGATGTTAGCTGGTTCCATCTGTGAGATGAAGCATGTGAAGAGTGCATGCTCTGTTGACCCTCTGGTCTGAACTTTGCTTCTTGGATCTCCAACAATTTTGTCGACTGGATGGCTTCGAAGCCATTTTGGAATGATTGTCTCTTCTGCACCTTCAGCGGCTTCATCAGTTGTTCCAGCAACCGATCCTTCAGCTTCTTTGTCAGCTGATTCTTTGGATGCTTCTTCGGCCTCTGTATTGGCTTCAGCTTGTTCTTCATTTTCACTGATTCTTCCCCTTGTCTTAGTTAAGAAATTTGGGGTTTCATGACGATTTATATCGTCAGTGACCAAGTTATCTTCAACTAGTCTAGAATCAGTTTCTATGCCATCTTCTAGTGAAACTTGAAACTGCTCTGGGACAATGTGATCAACATAGTCCAGCAGGCTTTCACTAGGCAATGCTTGCTCCGATGTACAGTTCTTCTTTTTGTTTCTGTACTCATTGGCAAGCTCATCAAACACCAAATGACATGTTACTTCCACAACTAGTGTCCTTTTGTTGAACACTCTGTAAGCTTGAGAATGAGGGGCATTATAGCTAAGAAATATTCCCTCATCAGCTTTGGCACTGAAAGCTTTCAGCTGGGATTTGCCATTATTGTGGATATAACATTTGCAGCCAAATATCTTAAAGTAAGAGATAGAAGACTTATGACCCTTGAATAGTTCGTAGGGTGTTTTGTCATGGCTGATGACGATGGCACTTCTGTTCTCGGTGTGGCAGGCTGTGTTAACTGCTTCTGCCTAATAACATTCGGCTATGTTGGCATCTGCTATCATTGCTCTTGCCGCCTCCTTTAGCGTGCGATTCCTTCTTTCTGCTATGCCATTTTATTGAGGAGTTCTTGCAGCAGAATGTTCATGAGTGATTCCTAGTTCACTTATGAACTTGATTATTTGCTGATTGACAAATTCAGTTCCATTGTCGGATCTTCTCCTTTGAACTGATTTTTCCTTGTCAGTCTGCAATCTCCTGATCAAAGTTGATAGCTTCTCAAAAGTCTTATCCTTACTTCTCAGGAACTCCACCCAGGTATACCTTGAGTAGTCATCTACTACTACAAGTGTAAACCTTTTGCCTCTGGGGGTTGGTGGTCTCATAGGCCCAAATAAGTCCATGTGAAGTAACTGAAGAATGTCAGTTGTTCCTTGAGGATGACTTTTGTTTTTAAACTACGACTTCACCTTCTTCCCTTTCTGGCATGGTCCACAGACATGGGTTTTCTTGTAGATCTCCTTGGGAAGCCCATCAACTAGCTCTTTCTTAGCCAAATAGTTGATAGTTTTGAAGTTGAGATGATTCAGTCATTGATGCCACAGCCAGCTTGCTTCAGTTGAACCTTTAGAGAGAAAGCTAGCTTCTGAATAGCGGTTGACCAGTCAACTACATACATGTTGCCTTTTCTTACTCTAGTTAGGAGTATGGCTCCAGTTAACTTGTCACTGATGTCACATGAGCTATTGTTGAAGTCGACTGAGTACCCATTATCACAAAGCTAACTGATGCTCAGCAGTTTGTGCCTCAGTCCTTCGACATGTGACATGTCATTCACGATGACTTTTCCTTTGACCACAACTCTTCTCCAATGGTTCGGCTCTTTGAGTTGTCTCCAAAAGTGACTAGTGGTCCCTTAACCTCTTTATAACCATCAAGATTATTCTTATCTCAGGTCATGTGTTTTGAGCATCCGCTATCCAGATACCAAGTATCTTTGACCTTTTTCTTGGATAGGATGCTCTTTTCCTGCAAGATAGAGATCAGGTTTTAGGTACCTGCGTAATATCGGGTCCTGAGAGGTTAAACAGATATTTAGGAATACACATTCACCACAATTTTGTATCTTGTTGATTGAGAGATCCTTCAGAATTTTATCTTCTGATCAACTCTGGACTTCTTATAACTCTTCGATTGAGAGTTGAGTCTATTGATCTGTATCTCTGATGAGTGTTAGGATAAAAGACTTCAACTAATATCCTCTTATCTTGTGACTTTGTTGCTCTTTGACTTGGCCAGTTTATAATAGACCTTTGACTTTGAGCTGTTTGGCCTTTATGAAATGGCCTTTTTCCAAGCCAGTTATAAGCGGGATTAATTGTTGGTTGATCCCTTGAGTTCAAGTACTCATCATACTGGGTTGCAAAGTCACTTGGAGTGAATTCTTCCAGAGAGATTGATTTATGTTGTTTTGCATAGTACAATCTCGTGTGTATATTTCTCTTGGGATTTGAGGCATTCCCAAGTTTATACACAAGTGGCCCTTGATGATAGGCTTGCCTGGAAGAGGTTGCAGCTCTTGGTTGAGCCATTGATGGCATGTTTTGAACTGATGATATTCTCTAAAAGAATAATCTTGGTTGATCTTCAAATTTCGATTAATTTGAATATCTTGAGTAAGATGAGTGCTTTTGCTGAGAGTTTGGCTTTGGACGAGCTTTTGATCGAGTAGTAGATCTGGACTACTGAGCTGATCTTTGTTGAACTAGTGGCTTTGACTGAGAACCAAGCCTTTGAAAGACTGACTGTCTTCGAGTTGCCCTTATCGAAAGATCAGTCTGGTCTCTGGGCTGAGGTTGAGGAGTTTCTAAGATACCTTTGTCTTTTGACTCCTCAATTGGAGGAAACTGAGCTGGTCTTGTGAATCCTTTCAGGATTCCAGATTCACAACTCTGTACAACTGCCTTGCCCTTCTCTGCGGTAGTGTACTTACTATATCTTAGCCCTGGACTCCCAAATTCAGTTCTCTGATGACTCAAGATTTCATTGAGAGTCTGGGATCCCTTCTTGAATTTGAGAGATAATTCCTCTCTTTCAAGAATTTCTTGCTTGAGCTTCTTATTCTCAGCTTCCAGTTCTGCATTTCTCAACTTCAGCTGATCCATTTCTATTGTCTGAACATTAAGACTTTTAGTCTTTCATTTTCAGCGCTTAGCTCATCAAATTTGCTTCTTAGCTCATCATTCTCACTCTTCAGTTCAATATGCATACTTGTCGGCTATGAGGCATAGTAGAGCTTCATCATTAGAGTTGTAGCCGTCTGAGTCGATTCCAGATGGGTAGTCTGAATCTTCAAGTACAACATTCTCAGAATTTGCGATCATTGCTTTCCTTTTGAAGAAGCTTCTCCTCACTTTGGCCTTTTAATCTTCAGGAAGCTCTGGACACTCATATCTGTAGTGTCCTTACTTGTGGCAGTGGAAACATTCCTCTATGTTCCTGTTTGCCAACCTGAATTGTTCAGCTGGACGATCAGCTGGCTGCTGGTTCCTCTCACCTTTTGCAGCTTCAGCAGCTTGGGGTTGAGCTGATTGTTGATCTCTGACTTTTCTTAGTTTCTCCAACAATCTTATCATTGACTGGATTTGCTCATTCAAATCCTCAGTCAAGATCTCTTTTTTATCGGATGACTCTCTTCTTCGATCTGTCACCGATCCCCCAGGATTCTCTCTGACATGCGATCCTCTTTGTCAGAAGTTGTTTCTTCCACGGCTTCTCTGAATCGATTTCTTTCTGCATAGAAAGAAGCATCATGAGAAGAGGAAGTGGATGCTTTTCTCTTTTGATTCAGGCTATACTCATGAGCTTTGAGAGATCCAAATATCTCTCTGGAAGTAATGCTATTCAAGTCTCTCGACTCTTTAGTAGCAATTACTTTCATATCACATTCATCAGTGAGATTATCAAGAATTTTCGAGTTCATCGCACTGTTGGGATAGTTTCTTCCTAGATTGTTCATCTCGCTTATGATGCCAAGAAATCTTGTTTCTAGGCTCGAGATGCTTTCTTCAGGCTGCATTTTGAAGGACTCATATTTATCAACTGCTAGCTGGAGCTTGTTTCCTTCGATGGCTTCGGACTCTTTGCACAAATCTGCAATAAGATCCCAAATCTCCTTTGCTGTTCTGCAGATTTTTGTGTCCTTCATGTGATCCTCATCTAGAGTCTGGAATAGTGCTGCTTGAGCAACAAACTCTAGATTTTTCAACTTCTTCTCTTCACTCGTGAGAAGATGAGTCGGTTTTGGGATCCTGGCCGGTTAGTTGACATCCATGATATGGGCTTCATTGTTCATCATTATGATGATTGGACTGTCTTCGATCATCTCCCACATATTCTCATGGATGGAGCATAGATGAGCTTTCATCCTCCTGCTCCAATTGTCATAGTTCTCAACTGAAAAGAGAGGTAGCTTATGGTTCCCCATAGCTTAAGAGATTAGCACAGATAAACAGATCTGATTCAAATGATCTGCAGAAATGGCTGATCCTTAGATTCAACCGCTCTAATAACACTTGTTGGTCCCGGTGCGAGCCTTTATCAGTTTAGAGGGGGGGTGAATAAACTGACTTCAAAAACTTTGAACAGATGCGGAATAGATAGAGCCCTGACTCACTTTTAAGATTTATCTGTGCTGACTGATCAGTTGAGTGAAGCAGACAAAAGCTTAGCTGGTGAGCTGATCAGTTTTCAACTAATAGCTGGAAGACGTGGCTAAAGCTTGTCAGTTCAATCTGTGTGTGTGAATGTGTGCAGTTAAAGAACATGCAAAAACTGGAGAATAATAAGAACAACACACATAGAGATTTATAGAGGTTTGAATCTTCCTGCTTCTACGTCCTCTCTTCCTTCCACAGAAGGGCAATCCACTATGCAAGAGTAAAGTTTCTTTATTACAATTACACAGTGAAGAATTCATGTTGGACCTGAAAACGGCACCCTTCAACCCGAGCGCGTCCTCCTTTCCAACTGTTGCTGTCCCAGAAGAACGGACCCATCAGTACACGCTCCTCTTCAGCCGGTTTCTGAGTCGACAGCTCACACTTACCGGTCCCAACTGCTCACTGAGACTTTAGGTGCTATTGCCCGTCTTTACACGATTTTAGATCTCGCTCGATCTTCAAGAGAACAGTCTTGAATCTGTTATCAACCTGGAGTGCTCCTTTCTCTTGAGCTGGGTGGTTGATCTTTGAGGGCTGTACTGAGAAGTTTTGCTCTTTCTGGAATTCTGCGTCAGCTTAGCAGCTTGCTTGACTTGAAGCACGCCTTCTCAGTATGAGACTTTTCACACTTTGAGAGGTATGAGCTTTGAGCTGTAGAGGGAGAGAAGAAATAACTCATTCTGCAAAATAGCAAAGTTAGATTGGCGAAAGTCTTGGCCAAAATTGATTTCACCCTCTTTAAAAAGATGAGTGAATTTTGACCGTTATGAACGGTGATGTTTAGAAACCACCAACATCAATTTAATGCTTGTAGCCATTTTGAAGCTCTTTTTAATGAACTAGCCGTTTTGAATTTAATATTCCCTGCTCTAAGATCATCAGGATCTTATAAAGATTTCCTGATAAGATCTTTATTAACTGCTTGTCAGTAGGAGCAGGTGTTTCAGTTGACGGGCTCTCAGCTGTCTTCAGCTTTCAGCTCTGAGATTATTCAATTGGCTGATCTTCAGCTGCCTTGAGCTTTTATCATGATGTAGTCTAGTTAAGCTGACTTATCAGCTTCCAATTCTAGACTCATCACTTGGCTACTGATTGAGCTTTTACCTTTTCTTTCTCTGAACTGATCTATGGTCAGTTAAGTGAAGGCTCAAAGCATTCAGAGCAATTTTATCAGTAAACTGATCTCTGATCAGTTTAGGATTGACTTTGACTTATATCTGATCAGATCAGTTTCAGCTTTCAAGCTGACTCTGTTCATCAGTCTATCCTGGCTTTTTACTAAGACTAATGATCAACTCATCCGTGGGTGCCTACCAGTCTCCAAGGTTCTCTTTCCCTTTTACAGCTTATCCCAAGCTTTGAGGAGTTTACTCTGACTGGTCTGATCAAGGCAACCTACAAGCTGGTTGACCATGCTTCTGAATAGCTGTCTCTCATCTTAGCTCGAAGCCTTACTTGGTCATTATCCTTGATTTCCAGCTTATCATAACCTGGAGTTTTTCATTAAATCATCACTCATGTTTTGACATTTCATCAAAACCGTCATTTGGGATTTTCCCAATAATTTTCCTAACAGGCCTTATACAGGCTAATGCAGCTGTCCCCAGGCAAACTTTCATACTTCTTATTTATTCGTGCCGCTAAGAAAAAAATATTGAAAATAAGACAATCTTCAATATTTTTGCATTTAATTACTTTTTTTTTTATCATAGGTGTGTTTGTAAAATAACACCATTTTCATTTATTCATTATTTCTCTAATAAAACGATGTCATTTTAAAATCATTTTTAAACTTTTGTCTTTCTTTCCCATCTCCAAATTAAATAAAAAATAATGTCAATTTTCATTCAAATAAATTACTGAAAATAATAACATGAATAAAATAAAATTTGAGTTGAATTATTTTTTAAACTAATTCATTATATAATTGAATTTTAATTGGTTATACTAGCAATAAAATTTGGAATAATAAGTTATTCATACTAATCATTTGATGTGGAATTATAAATCAAGTGACAAATTAATAGAAATGATAATGTCATAATATATAATTTATAAAATAAATTGTGTGAATAACATAAATCAATAATTTGAAATAAAAGACTAAATCAAACAGATAATGCAATTCAATCATGATTCATTGTTAATTTAAAGTTGATATCAATTTAATAAATATATAATTTAATTTATGAAAGTGGAATCGCTAATTCAACCTTAATTTATTTATTTTATTTTGAATTGTGTATATTTAATCTTGTTCAATATTTATTTATATATTTGAGTGAAACCCACCTGTCCAAACCCATTTATATATACCCATATTATATTTTTTAAAATGATATATCAAACCCAACGACAAGAATCCTAAATTAAAAAATAAAGTGTTTGTCTATCTCTCTTCTTCTTTATTTCTTGTTCTTCCTGTGTCATTTTTAATTTTCCTTTTGTTTTTTATTATTTTTTTAACAGATGCATGAATACACAAATATTTTCACTCGTGCACCAATGTAAAATAGCACATATACACAAATATATGATGATTTCTACTTATGCATCGGTGCAAAATCATACAGATACACAAATATATTAGAATTTGCACTCGTGTACCAATTCAAAATTGAATACGTGCATAAATTACTTAAACCTTTGTCAATTTGTGCACTATTATAAAAATAAATTATTGCACAACTAACTATGTTCATTTATTTTATTCACCAAATCTCAAACATATAATATTGTGGATACATAAATCCTAATTCAAACAATCATGCAGATCCACAAACAATTATAAATTATAGTGACAGAATTTCAACTACAATCATGAAATTTCAATCATATTTAATCTAAAATGTTTTAAAAATATATATTGAAAACGATGAGAGAGAGAGAGAGAGAGAGAGAGAGTTGGGTTGTGGGCGGTTGTGAAGGTGAAAGAAAAGGGAGAGGGGACGACTACCTAAATATTTTTCTAAGTAGAAGTGAGTATTTTTTTTATATTAACACATAATTGATTGTAAAATTAAACTATATCACAAAAAAACATGAAATTGAAGAAAAATATAAGAAAAACTAAAAATTTAAAAATTTAATACTGAATATAACACAAAGTTAGAGCAATGTCTTAAAAATCGGGCTGGATCAGTCGGTTCGACTGTTTTAATATAGTCACAAGCACGCAAGAAAATAAGAAAAGTATCAGAATGGGTGGATTCAGGTGAAAAAGATATTTATATATCTAGATAATCTAAATGTTTGCACAAATTTACTATTTAATTCAGTAAATTCCATAAAACTAATCAATTTAGATTTTACAATCATTTTCGCCGATTTGTAAATTTGGGCCTTGCAAATGGTTGGACTGTTCAAGGCTCACAGCACCAGTTCAAGATTGGTTTCTTAATGGACCTTACTAAGCATAATTCAATTGCATTATTATTTTGGATATTATCACTTAATTAAACCTCATCTTCCACTCAACAAAAATAAAAATAAAAATAAAAATCCCCTCATCCGGCCCCTTCATCTCCAAAACTTGTATATAAAAAACTATATTAGTTCCTCAATGATACATATATAGTATCAAGGAGAGAATATATATAATTTCAAACTCTCAAAATCATGGTAGAAGCTGTGAAGCATCAAATTTCATAATCCAAAGAGGTAGATTTATAAATAGTTATTTTGACTAAGCAAAAAATATTTCTAGTCACTATTTTAAAAAATTATGTTTCTAGTCATTTGTATAAAATAATTCTCTGTCGTGCATCCTAACTCTCTGTTGTGCATTCTAGTCTTGCAACAATGTAAAATTATAATATTACACGAATACACTTAGTCGTGTAACTCTATTCATATAGTAATGTAAATTTGAATTGTTGCACAATTACGCTCAGTCGTGTATCCTCAATTCGTGCAACAATATATTAATTTACAATGTTGCACGAATGTACTTAGTCGTACATCTCATTCATATAGCAATATTAATTTGTACTGTTACACAATCATATTTCATTTGTGCACCCAAGTAGTGCACTTTGATCGTGCACCTCACAATTTTAATGAAGGATAATTAAGTATTTTCAGTGAAAACGTTGCTATAAATAATCTTTTTTTAAAAAGTGGCTAAAAACATAATTTATTAAATGAAAAAACGATTATTTTTATATATTACCTCTAATCTAAATTATAAAATAATAAAATAAACATAATGTACCATTGATTCTACAACGGCACATGTGCATTTATTATGTGTTAATATATAAAATTATTTATAGTCGCTTTTTTAGAAAAGATTATATTTTTAGCCACTTTTTAAAAAATGATTAACCACTTTTTAAAAAAATATTATTTCATTTTTCGCTGAAAATACTTAATTAACATTCATAAAATTATGAGCTGCATGATTAGAATACATTATTTGGATGCACAAATGAAATATGATTGTGTAGCAGTAGTCGTGCAACAATTCAAATTTACACTACTATGCGAATGGAGGTACACGACTAAGTCTATTCATGCAACATTCAAATTTTACATTGTTGTACGACTAGAGTGCACGACAGGAAATTATTTTATCCAAATGACTAGAAAAATATATTTTTTTAAGTAATGACTAGAAACATTTTTCATTAAGTCAAAATGACTATTTAAAAATTTACCACTTATTATATTGGCAAACAAGATTCAATCAAGAAGTTTCTCTGTTTTTTCATTATTTTATTTTTTTCAAATTTAATTAAATGACAAAAGAAGAAAGAGCAAGGAAATTCGACATAGCCTAAACCTTTTGACTTTTTTTGTGTTTGTATGTATATTCTAACGTGCGTTGCCCCCTTTTTCTTTGTCCTTGGAAAAACTTAAAACCTTTGATTGACTAATAACGCTGCAGCAAACAGTGCTCTTCTGTATGTATATTGAGGAGGCAGAAATAATTCTCAGCACCCTTAAAATTATTAATTTTTATTTAGTTTTTTTTCAATTTAATTGATCATGTTTTAATTTAATTTTACATTTCTTAAATAGGGCTCACGTTTTTGCAATTAGAGTATATAATTATTTTTTAATATTTAATTTTATTTTTAATTAATAATTAATTATTTCCTAAAAATGATTATATACCCTAATTGAAAAAAGTGAAATTAATTAATAAGTGTAAAATTAAACTAAAGCACGATAAATTAAAAAAATTAAAATTAATAAATTTAAATGTGAAGTATAGAATGTTGCACAGAATATCTTTCTCAATATAACATAAAATTTTGAATGAATTAAGTAACCGTACTGATAGGTAGATAGCCATCATCTTTGACCTCCCCAAACGGTCCTCTCTCCTGCATCAGCATGCATGCGACTTCATTCTATTACTTGCCATTTATCCTCTAGTACTATATATTTATTTATTCTTGGACTCTTGGTAGCCAAAATTAAATTTTGAAGAAGATAATGACAAAAATTGAGGTGATGTCTTCATGTGTTGTTGGAACGACGGGCAACATTGCTTCTTCTATCTCAACGCTAGATCTCACCACCTGGGATTTACGATTACTTCCATCCACTTATATTCAGAAAGGCCTCATTTTTCACAAACCCCAATCCCAAGATAGCTTCATCCTCCATCTCAAAACCTCACTCTCCCATACGCTAGACTTGTTTCCTCCTCTCGCCGGCCGCCTCGCCACCACCGCCCACCACGCCACCATGTCGCGTTTCTTCATCGACTGCAACAACGCCGGAGCTGAGTTCACTCATGCAGTTGCCGCTGCTATTTCTCTTTCCGACATCTTGGAACCAAACTACACGCCCCAAATTGTCTCTTCCTTTTTCCCACTCAACGGAGTTTCCAATCTTCAAGGGGTTTCCACGCCCCTGCTCGCCGTACAACTCACCGAGCTTGCCGACGGTATCTTCATAGGCTGCGCCGCCAATCACGCCGTCGTAGACGGCACTTCTTTCTGGCATTTCATCAACTCTTGGTCCCAGATATCGCGCGGTTTCGATCAAATATCGAAACCCCCTGTATTCGAACGCAATGATAATAATAATAATACACTCGTCCATCTCCCCACACTGGAGCAAAATCTGTTCGCTCCATCTCCAGCGCTGCAGAAGGTTTTCCATTTCAGCAAAGAAAGTGTGGCTAAACTGAAAGCCAAGGCCAATTCTGAGGCTAGCAGTGACGACGACTTTAAAATTAAAATATCCAGTCTGCAAGCAGTGGTGGCTCATTTATGGCGGAGCGTCATACGCTGCCGCTGGCATTCCGATTCTGAAAGCAGCGAAGAAGAAGCTCGCATGATGATGGCCGTGGGGGCAAGAGCAAGAATGTCTTTGCCGGATGGGTATTTTGGAAACGCAGCTTATGTTGCTACGGTGGCGATTGGTGAGGGTGAGCTACTGCACAAAGGGTTAGGGTACGCTGCGCTCAGGATAAATGAGGTGGTTTCTGCGCAAACTAACGAAGCAATAATGCGCGATACGGAAGAGAATCCGACATTAGGAGGCGGACTACTGGGTGGTCGTCTCCCTCTGATCATCGGAAGTTCGCCGCGGCACGATGTGTACGGCAATGATTTTGGGTGGGGGAAACCGATTGCTGTGAGGAGTGGAGAAGCGCATAAACATGATGGGTTGGTGTTGGTTTTGCCTGCGGCGGAAGGCGATGGCATCGACGTTGAAGTTTGCTTGGCGGAGGAGACATTAGAGGCTATGGAATATGATGCAGACTTCATGGGTGCTTTTATTACCTCAACTTAATTAATTTCTCCACTTTCTTAATAAATCTTAATATATATCAATCACATTGTGTAATGTGTTGCCGCTCATATTAATTAATTTTATCTTTCTAAATTTTAGAGTAAATACCATATTATGTAGAGCCAACTTTTTTTTTAGCCAGCTAAGATTTTAAAAAACTTATTTTAGCCACTAAATTTTGAAACTATTTATTTTAATCACTTTAGACTAAAATACCCTTAATAAAAAAAAAAATAGAAAACAAAAAATAAAACCAGTCCTCTCTCTACTGCTCATCGTCTTCTTCGATCCTCCACCCCCGACCACCTCTTCCCCCTCTCTCATCTCTCCTACACATCTTCTTATCGGAGTTCAACAAAGGCGTTTAGACTACATGAGTAACCCAGTTCAGACGAAAAGAGAACTCCGACCATGATCGGAGTCCATGGGCATAGCCAAGTGCAGCCGAAAAAGAAGAGAAAAGGTCATTTCCGGTAATGTCGCAGGGCTAGGGAGGGAAAAGCGAGGGCAGGGGAGGGGGAGGGGCTGACAGCGATGGAGCAGTTGCACGCCGGGCATGTGTGTTGAAGCTACACGCAGGACCTGCGCGCCGGGATATGCGCGTCGAATCTGCGCGCAGAAACTGCGCGCCGGGACGTGCACGTTGAAGCTGCGCGCATGGGCATATGCGGCAAGGGTCTACGGGCTGCGCGCTGAGCTAGCGCGTCTGACGGGGGTTGCGCGCCTAACCTGCCCACGACCAGCTCTGCGTTCACGGATGAAACACCATTTTTTCCGGCAATGTATCATTTTCTCGACAACACCAATCACTTGGAAAGAAAATAGAGGAGACAGCTTTTCTTTTTCCCAAGCCACCCTACCTTCTTTCCCTTTCCCCACGTCCAACCAGCACCATCTTCTCCGACATGGCAGAGTTCTCTTCGATCGGAGTTCATCGATGATTACAGAGGGCTGCAGTATTGTAGACGAAATGGGAGAGGGAGGGCCATTTCCGGTGACGGCGAACTCCCCATCCCGGCGGTGTACAACATCTAATCGATCTACCGCGGGAGTTATATATTTGACATGAAGTAATATAGATGGTAGAAGTTTTTTGCAGAAAGTTTGCTGTTATTCTTTATCGACGGAAAAAAACCACAAGTGGGAAGAGAGAAAGAAGAAAAGAGGGAGGAGAGAGAAGATATGCTGTACTTTCAAATTAAAAAAATTGAAAATAATTAAAAAATTTATTAATTGAAGGGTACTACGGTAAATGTGGACAAAATACATATATTTAAAAAATACTGGCTAAAATAAGTTTTTTTTTGTTTGACCGGCTACTTTGCCATATTGACACTATTATGTAATGCTCGTACGCACATGAATAAAATAATTTGATCAATAATTTATTTCTTTAGAAATAAAATAAAATTATCGTGTGTTTACAAATTATTTACATTTAATTTGTTAGGTGATTCTACCTAGGCCAGCTACACTACACATGATGTATCCCAACTTTTGTCAACAAGCCAAATATTTGTTAGAAGCATTTTATTTATGGCTCATTTGTTATTTAGCTTATAGTCCAAAGGTATCATTGTCTTTTTTCTTTTGCCCCTAATAAGGGCTTTATGAAGTTTTGTTTTGAGTGTGCCTCCACACATTTTACTTTTGCTTTGTAAGAACTTTGGCTTCCCTCTATTCTCTTTAGTGTTCAATAGATTTGTTTTCAACTTCATCATCAATGGCTTATTTCATGATTATCATGTTGGTTTAACATGGTATCAGAGTGGGTTTAAGAATCAATTCACGATCTCGCGGATCCAACTCCGCGGTGAGTTGGCTTGGGGGTTGCAGGGTGGCAGCGCGCCTCTTGCCCGGGGTTTGGGGCGAAGCCCCGACTCGAAATTTTAAGTTACTGTTCATCACGCTACTAAGGTTCATCGTCAACTCGACCGTTTCTGGTATTTCTCTCGACTTGTTTATTCTTCCAGATTTTTCATGAATGTTCATGTGTATGATCTAGTTTGTTGGTTGAATACTTCTTAAGCTTTTGGTGGTTTGTCTTGGATTGTGGGATTCTCTGCTTGTCTTCTTGCTGTTTATTTGTTGGTCTCTACTATGGCTGCCGAGAGAGACGATTTGTTGCAGTCCATCAGTGCTCGTTTGGATGGAAAGAATTATGCTTATTGGAGTTATGTTATTAAAAAATTTTGATTGGAAAGAAAATGTGGGGTTATGTGTGCGGAATGAAATCAAAACCTGTTGAGGCTGATAATGAAAAATATGAAGAACAAATGGAGGTTTGGCAGGTTAATAATTCTAAGATTATTACTTGGATTAATAACTTTATCGAGAACTCCATTGGAATAAACTCGCTAAGTATGATATTGCTAAACAAGTTTAGGATCATCTGTAGAGATTGTACACGCAGTCCAACTTTGCAAGTTATCCTCTCGCTCCACTTTATGTGTTTTCTTAGGTTATGGAGATGGTCAAAAAGGGTATCGTTGTTTTGATCCCATCAGTCACAAGTTATATGTTTCACGACATGTTCATTTTCTCGAGAGTATTCCTTTCTTCTCTATTCCTTCAAACTCTCCTCCTACGTTTCGATCTGACCTCATCCCCACTGACCCTTTTGACAGTAGTGTTGACTCTAACCCTGCAGGTATTGATCATGATCTAAATGATGATGCTACAATTTCTCCTACCACGCCTATTCCTTCTCCACTTCCTCGGGTTGATGATCCCCCTCCTCCTCGTCATTCTAACCACATTTGTAAGTCTACTTGTCTCTCTGATTTTGCTTACTCTTCTTATTCTTCCTTTTTTACCTCGTTTCTCATCTTCATTCACAAGATTTCTGAGCCTACCTCATACAAAGAGATTGTTCTTGATCCTTTGTGGCAGCAGGCTATGGCCGATGAGCTTGATGCTTTATCCAAGACTAAAACTTGGGATTTGGTACCTCTTCCACGGGGTAAGCATGCTATTGGCTCTCGTTGGGTTTATAAGATCAAGACCAAATCTGATGGATCGATTGAACGATACAAAGCTAGATTGGTGGCCAAAGGTTTTTCACAGCAGTATGACTTGGATTATGAAGAAACCTTTGCTCCGGTTTCCAAGATGACCACCATTCGCACCCTCGTTGCTGTTGCTTCTGTCCGCCAATGGCCTATCACACAGATAGAAGTTAATAATGCCTTCTTACATGGAGATCTTATTGATGAGGTTTACATGACTCCCCCACCTAGTGTCCCTCATAAGGTTGGACATGTTTGTAAGCTTAAAAAATATTATATGGACTGAAACAAGCTTCTCGTTCCTGTTATGACACATTCTCAGATGCTCTACTTTCTCTTGGTTTTCATTCCAGTGACAACGATTGTGTTCTCTTTGTTAAGGATTCATCTTCTGGCATTATTCTTCTCTCTTTATATGTTGATGATATGATCATTATCGGTAATGATATAGATGGGATTTCTCTTTTGAAATCAGATTTGGCCACTCGTTTTGAGATGAAAGATTTGGGTCCTCTCCGCTACTTTCTCGGTATTGAGATTTGTTGGTCTCCTAAGGGATACCTTATTTCCCAATCTAAATATGTCAGTGACATCCTTGATCGTGCTCGCCTCATTGACAGTCGCACCATTAACACTCCTATGGAAGTCAATATCCGTCTTTCACTATCATATGGTGTTCTCTTGAAAGATCCAACATTATATCGCACTATTGTTGGTAGTATGGTTTATCTTACTATCTCTCATCCGGATATTGTTTATGTTGTTCATATTGTCAGTCAGTTCGTCTCTTCTCCTACCACCACCCATTGGGCTATCATTTTTTGCATTTTGAGGTATCTCCAAGGTACTATGTTTTAGAGTTTACTGTTTTCTTCTACTTCATCTCTTGTACTGTGAGCTTTCTCTTATGCGGATTGGGCCAGTGATCTTGTTGATCGGAAGTCTACCACTGGTATTTGTGTGTTTCTTGGAGATTCTCTCATATCATGGAAAAGTAAGAAACAACATATTATTTCACATTCCTCCACTGAGGCCGAATATAGAGCTATGGCTTCCATTACCACTAAGATTGTTTGGCTTCGTCGGTTACTAGCTGATATGGGGATTTTCCTCCATGAGCCCACTCCTATGTACTGTGATAATAAGAGTGCCATCCAGATTGCGCACAACTCTGTTTTTCACGAATGAACCAAATATATTGAAATTGATTGCCACTTCACTTGGCATCATCTACAGATTGGCAGCCTCACACTCTCGTTCATCGCCTCATCCTCACAACTCACTGATTTGTTCACTAAGTCTCTTCCGCTTCCATGATTTCACTTCTTGGTTGGAAAACTTTCGATGCTCCTTGCTGCGACACCTCAAGTTTGAGGGAGGGTGTTAGAAGCATTTTATTTATGGTCAATTTTTTATTTAGCTTATAGTCCAAGGGTATCATTGTCTTTTCTTTTTTGCCCTAATGAGGGCTTTATGAAGTTTTATTTTGAGTGTGCCTCCACACACTTTACTTTTGCTTTGTAAGAACTTTGGCTTCCCCCTTTTCTCTTTAGTGTTCAATAGATTTGTTTTCACCTTCATCAATGGCTTATTTCATGATTATCATGTTGGTTTCATAATATTAACATGTGACGTAGCCTCTTATCATCGTACACACAATTATATGATTCAAGAAATGTATAAGAAGTCCCCTTGGGATGGCCTAGTGGTGGAGTGGTGTTATCTTCGGTCTCAAGTTCGAATCACACCACGAACACCACTAGGTATGAGCCTGTCACATCTGGTCTGCCAAGTTTGGTTTACCTCCCTTGTGTGGTTTGTAGGCTATTACACAACCACTAGGTGTGAGCCTGTCACACCTGACCTGCCAAGTGTGGTTTACCTCCCCTGTGTGGTTTGCAGGCTATTACACAGGGGCGGAATTTACTCAGTGTGCACCTCGGTAGTTGCTGCGAGTTATCCTCGGCATAAAAAAGTATGATAAGCTTAAAATTAAGAACTGCATATATTAAACTACAAACTATGAAAAAAGTCTAAAAACTCACTTATAATCTATAGATAAATATATAGTATCAGAAAATGCATGAATATTTATAGAGTAATTAATAAAGGGAGCTGAGATGAGATCCTATAATTCATGTTCTCTCACTATAAAAAAAAATGCTTCTAGTGGCGACAATTATATTGTCACTGTATAGATAAAAATTTTCACTAAAACTACCTGATGAAAACTTTATTGTTTGTGGCGATAGTTTCCAACACTATAAATTTTAGTGACAAAGTAAAATAATCATCATTAAAATTTAAACTATAGTGACAAATGTTTTTGTCAGTATAAACTAATGTTTTAGTCACAAAAAATTATTGTCACAATATTTAATATTTATAGTCACTATTAACATTTTGTTGTGAAAATATGAATTTTTGCACTAAAGAGATGTGTTTTTAGTGATGAAAATATGATTGTCACTGGCTTCCCGCAAACAACAGAAATTGGCGCAAACTATCTAGTGATGATAAATACATACTCACAACATATAAAGTTGTCACTGTTAATACTTTGTTGTGACAATATGAATTTTTGTCACTGAAGATGTGTTTTTAGTGACAAAAATATGATTGTCACTCACATTGTCATCACAAGAAGCAATTTTTATTGTACTCTATCTCATTCTTATATACTAGGTGTGATGCCCTAGAACATTGATATTAGACCTTGTTAGGTTTAGGCCTACTTGTAAAAAAAATAGAACTATTGGAATCAAATCCCAACCTTTCATAGTGGGCTTAGATTGAAATAGTTAATAAAGGTCCACTCAATTTTAATTTTCAGCCTTTGGATTCTATCCCAACGTGAAGAAAAATATATATCATTTTATTTCAAGATTGAGCTCATTATTCACCTTCATTCCTAATTGAACTTATATCTTCTCATTCATCACTCTCCAAGGTGATTTTCGGCAAGCTCGTCAGAGAAGAAGCGCCGCCGCCGGTCTACCGTGTCTACCTTTACCGGAATTCTCATTTTTGTCCAAAAATTTCTCAATAATATACTTTATACTCCTCTTTTCAATTTATAGTTCAATAAAACAAGTTTGGGTTGGAAAATGATGGCTGAAATGGCCGGAAAATGCCACATTAGCCTATCTCTAATGAGCTTTTTCAGTGGCCGGATCTGACATGCAATCTCTCCGTTCTCTTCATCTCGTCTTCCTCTATCTTTTCTCCTTATTTTTATCTTGAGATATATGAAGATTTGTGGGTTTACTTTTAAACTTGAGCTCTAATATTGGAAAATTCTCCAAAAAACTTCCTCCATTGTTAGATTTTCATTTTTATTTCCTTGAAAGTATTGTTGACGCTCTTCCTAAAATAATAATAATTAAACAAGTAGCACTCACTACATATTTTGTAAAATGGTGAAAGAAAAATATAAAAATTATGCATGTGTGTGTAGTGTGCGTGGTCGAGGGTTGAGAAGTTGGGGGAGAGGTTTTTATTTTGAATTTTTGGTGTTAATGCTTATGTATTGATGGGTTTCAAAATGAAACTGGAAAGAGAGATATGGTACTGTAGAGAGATAGAGAAAGAGTAATGTTTTGACTTTTGTGCACGTGTATCATTCGTATTTGATGTGGAGAGAGAGAGAGAGAGAGAGAGAGAGAGAGAAAGAGAGAGAGAGAGAGAGAGAAGGTGGGGGAGTGTCTCTTAATGTATGTGTGTAGAGATTAGAGAGAGAATTACAGGCTTGACTTTGGTGTTTAATTTGACTTGAGATGGGTTTGGTTTGGTTGAATGGTTGTACAAAATGTTTTGGTGGTAAGGAAAGAGAGAGAAAGAGATAAATATTTTGATAATTGAAAAGTATGTCATATGTGCACAATGTACGAAATGAGTTTTAAAGGTGCAAATTAAGAGAAAGACAAATGAGTTTGGTTATATTTATGCATGTGTTCACATTTAAAATGTCATGTATATTGAAATAATTTTGATTTGGAAAGTATGTTTGGTTATATTTATGTAATGCTATTCCTTCGGGAATGACTATTTCTAACTGAAAAAATCATATCAGCCATAAGAATGAGAATGGACGTCGGAATGTGATTCCATTCATATTCCATTCCATTATACCAACCATGGCCTAAGAGTCATAAGAGTGAGGGTGAGAGGGAATGAGATTGAAATTATTTTGGTTTACATCTTTTAAAGTTTAATGAAATAATGTTTATAAAGGTAAATAAAATAATTGTGGATTTATTTTGAGAAGTGTTACAATTATATATATATATATATTGGATAATTTTATTTATTCTAAAAGTTTTATTCTTAAATGTCTTAAATGATCAAGACTCTAATTGGGCTCTGGGCCAACTTTGTTGGCTCGAGCCCGAGACTTAGACTTAGGATCTGCACGACACGTGTAAAACTCTAGCTATTTTAGTTATAAGATGGGTTTTGCTAACTAAAACTTTTATTTTTACAATGCTTTTGTCTATATATGATTTATGATTGTTTTCGTTCATCGTGGATATGATTTGACATACATGATGAATTATGGCATAGTCAATTATATTGAAAGATAGTTATATGATCATATAGGATCTGTATCCATGCATAGTTAATTGAGCATATTGACATTTGAATAAATATTCTAAAACGCATTGACATGAGATTGAATATTGAAATGCTAGCTTTTGAATAACTATTATTAAGTGCATGGACATTATAATGAATATTGATTTATCGACTTTTGAATAAATATTCTTAAGCATATTGACATGATTATAAATATTAAATTATTAGATTTTGATATGATAAATCTTTACATGTGATTGGACGAACACGAAAAGTCCATTGAGTGTTTTCTGGCACTGAGCTCATGTTTTCTAAAATATTTTTCAGGTACGAGATGATGCAGACAACTGACGTTGACATATGAGTTCTTTAAATTTTTACCATGTTGAAAATTATATTTTTTAAAGTTGAATATTGACTTCGGTCAATATTTTATCGTATTATGCTTCCGTTGAACGTTTTTAATATTTAAGAATATTGAAATCTTACGTGTCTCGCCGTTATTTCGGACTCATTAAATGTTAGACTTTCAATATTGACCGGTCGTTTATGAAATTTATTTGTGATTAGTTGTTTGAAAAGTCTTACCAAATGATTTGGTGAATTTTATTTCTAAATAAATTACCATAAAAATATTTTCTTTTTAAAGGTAAAATTGTTATGAAATTAGGGACTTTATTTAATTTTATATAGCGCCTCGTAATTCTGAAATTGGGGTGTTACATTAGGCCACTATCAAATTTAATATTTTAATATATTTAAATGTATCAAATAACAATTTATTTAATTATCACTGTATCACATGATGGAAAAATAATTACGGGCGAGTCTAGGGTCTTAGGCGACTACAAATGGGGTTCAAATTTCCTATTACACTTCTCTGTGTTTAACTCCGTATTTCACTATTAAAATTATAATTTAAATAATATTTATTATAAAATAAAAAGTAATTCTAACATAAATAATTGTAGTCAATATTTATCAACAAAAGTTATAAAATATAATTTTGAATAAATCAACCATAATAATGAATTATTAATTGAAAATTGAAAATTAAATACTAAAAAATAATTATAAACCCTAATTGGATGGGGTGAACCCTAAAACACAATCTTAAAATTAAATTAAATCACAAAAAATATAATTGAAGAAAAAAAAATATAAAAAACTCATAATTTGAAAATGTAACGCGGAATGTAACATAAGAAGTGTAATAGGAAATCTCAAGTGCTACAAATGAGTCTTTTTTGAAGAAAAGAAAAGAAAAAAGATGGAATAAATAAGCATACATGTAATTAAACATATAATTAATTAGAATATTATATTGTTGATGAATTAGCTAGAGAGAGCTTCCATGAAGTCTGCATCATCTTCCATTGCCTGAAAAGTGTCCGGTGCCAGGCAAGCTTCTACATCAATTCCGCCAGCAATGGCCGATGTGTACACAGTCATCTTCCCATCAAGTTTTTGGCCTTTACCGCTTCTCACAACAATTGGTTTCCCCCATCCAAAATCGTTGCCGTACACATCGAACCAAGGCGAACTCGATATCACAAAAGGAAACCCACTCTCTTTCTTGAATAATCTGGGATTTTTCACCCATTCTTCCACGAATTCGGTTGCTGCTTCTTTACTTTGGCGTGAAACCAGTTTGTTAATCTTCATCGCAGCATACTCTAATCCATTCTGCAAGAGCTCAGTCTCACTAGTTTTGGTTTTTGCAGTATAAACCGCAGTCCCAAAATAGCCCTCCGGTAAAGGAATTCTCGCTCTTGAACCAACAACTATCATCAAGCAAGCTTCGCTGCCCGGTGACATCGATGAACGTCGTGGGCAACGGATAACGCTCCTCCATAAAAGAGCCGATAATGCTTGTAAAGATGATATTTTATCTGTGCCAGCTTCAAGATTGGCCTTGGATTTGAGGTTAGCCAAACATTCTTTGCTGAAGTGGAAAACCCTCTCCATAAACGGCGGTGGAACAAATTTCTGCAACGGAATCTGGTCCAATGGGGGAACACGGATGATGCAATCACCATGGGGTTTGAAAAGTGGGGGTTTTGATATCGTATCCAAACCGCGAGATATCTCGGACCATGAGTTGAAGAAATGCCAGAAAGAAGTCCCATCGACGACGACATGATTGGCGGCGCAGCCTATAAAGAGGCCATCTGCGAGCTCAGTGAGTTGAACCCCGAGGAAAGGCATCGAAATCCCTTCAAAATTGGGAACTCCGTTGTGTGGGTGTTGAAGATATTTATGTATGGAGTTGCATGGTGCTTGGGCACGTGGCTCTCTCTCCGTATTTTATGGGAGTTAGTTATTCAATCTTGCCAGTTGTTAGTTCTAGTTGTAGGTTATAAATATCTGTAGTTTCATTCTTTGTATTCACGTTTTCTGTACATGAAATAAAAGTTACAAATTCTCTCAAATATTCAAAATATCTTCTCTTAAACATTTTTACAAACATCTTGTGTTCTCTTTAGATTTTAACATGGTATCAGAGAGTCTCTTTTGATCGGCGTTTCTATCGCGATCTCTGTGTTTCTATCGCCATCTTCTTCTTTGTTGCTGTCATTTTTTTTTCTTTTCGATCCTGTTGTCATGGCTTCCGCTCCGAATTCCTCTGCTTCTTTTCTTCCTGTTCCTACGTTCAAGTTGGATAGGAACAATTATGCTTTCTGGCGCTTTCAGGTGTTGGCTCTTTTACGAGCGCATGGTTTTGAGGATCTGATCTCCAATTATTCGGTTCCTCCTCCTCAGTTTCTGTCTCCTTCTGCTCGCGATGCTCGTCCCAATCCTGATTTCCAAGTATGGATTCGTCGCGATTAGTTTTTGTTGAGTTGGCTTATTGGTTCGATTATTGAGGTCATGATTGGTCATATTACTCGGTGTGTGACCTCTCGCGATCTGTGGCGCACTCTGTAATTTCTTTTTCAGTCACAATCCAAGGCGCGCATCATGCAGCTCAAGCTTCAGTTGCAGACTACTAAGAAAGGCGAGCTGTCTATTGATGAATATGTGCTTAAAATGCGTGGATTTGCTGACAATTTGGCTGCTATAGGCAAGCCTGTGGACGATGAGGATTTAATTATGCATATCCTTGGTGGATTTGGTGCTGACTATGATGCCGTCGTTGTTAATCTTACAAATCGGGCTGATTCTCTAACTCTTCCAGAAGTTCAGTATGCTCTTCAAGCACATGAGGCTCGGCTTCAAAGTCAGGTCTCATTGATCTCTCCTACTGCTCATTATGCTCATTTTCCTGGTGCTGTCAATTCTGGTGGTGTTCTGTTTGGTCGTGGTCGCGGTGTTTCTGAGTTTGCTGGCCGCAGTGGTGGTTTTAGAGGAGGTCGAGGTGGCAGAGGTTTAACCAAGGATACTAAGATCATCTGCCAACTTTGTGGTAAAAATGGTCATGTCGCTCTCAAGTGTTTCAAGCAGTTTGATGTTCATTTCACTGGTGTTGCTGCTCCTCAAGCTTTCTATGCTGATTATTCTTTTGATTCTGCTCAAGAGGAGGCCTACTATGCTCGGCAGGTTGACTCTCAGTGGTATGCCGATAGTGGTGCCACTGCTCATATCATAAATGATCTCTCTAATCTGTAGCTAAGCACACCATATTCTGGTTCTGAGATGTTACAGGTTGGAAATGGTAATGTTCTCTCTATTACTCATATTGGTGATTCTAGCCTGCCTTCTGCTGATTCTCACAAGTCTCTTATGCTGCAAAATATCTTGCATGTGTCTGGTATTACAAAGAATCTAATCAGCATTTCTCAATTCACTAATGATAATAATGTTTTTGTGGAATTACATCCCTCTTTTTGCTGTGTTAAGGATCTGCACACACATCAAGTTCTGATGAAGGGGTCTCTGGTCAAGGGATTGTATCAGCTGGACCTCTCAGCCATGCCTAGGACCTGCTCTACTTCTCCAGTTTTTTCTGTCAAGTCTTCTTCCTCCTTACCATCTCAAGCCTTTCAGACAATCACTACTTCTACAGATTCTTCTGCTTCCTCATGTATAAATAAGTCTGAATTTTGTTTTCTTTCCTGTACTTCTGATATCAATGAGTGGCATAGGAAGCTAGGGCATCCTAGTTCTTCTGTTCTGAAACAAATTTGTAACAATCTTCAATATAAAGAATCTTCCTTGTTGTTCTGTGATGCTTGCAAATTGGGTAAACTTCATCAAACTGCACATGTATCTCAACCACTTCGTACTAATGCTCCTTTTCAGCTTATACATTCTGACTTATGGGGGCCTGCAGTTACTTCTAGCTCTGCAGGGTTTAAATTCTATATCCATTTCATTGATGATTATACTAGGTTCACCTGGATTTTTCCCCTTACTGTTAAGTCTGATGCAGCTGATGTTGTCAAACGATTCATTACTATGATTCAAGTTCAATTTTCCACCACTATTCTTTCTCTTCAAACTGATTGGAGGGGGGTGAATACAGATCCTTAGATGCTTATCTTTCCAACCTTGGTATCCATTTCAGACATTCTTGTCCTCACATTCACCCTCAGAATGGTAAAGCTGAGAGGAAACATCAACATATCTTTGAGACTGGTTTGACTCTTCTAGCTCAAGCTCATTTGCCTTTCAAGTTCTGGTGGGATGCCTTTGCAGCTACAGTTTATCTCATCAATCGGTTACCTTCATCCACTACTCAAGGTATTTCTCTTTTTCAGCTTCTTTATCATACTTCTCCTGATTATTCCTTCCTTCATACATTTGGTTGTGCTTGTTTTCCTCTTATAACTCCTTATAATAAGCACAAACTTCAATATAAATCTGTCAAATGTGTGTTTCTAGGCTATAGTTTTGCTTATAAAGGTTATAAATGTCTTAGTTCTTCTGGTAGGATTTATATATCAGATTCTGTTGCTTTTCATGAGAATGAGTTCCCATATGAGTCTTTATTTTCTTCTACTCCGCTGCTCTCTTCTTCTTCTCCCTTCAATTCATCTGTTCCTATTCCTTCTTTTTCCTCTACTCCTTTTTTCTCTAATGACATTCCTTTCTCTTCTCCTCCCACTCCTCTTTCTCCTTCTCCTACCTCTATTCCTCCTCCTCCTACTGTTCCTTCTACTACTATCTCTATTCCTCTCCCTTCTACTATTCCTCCTGTTTCTCATCCCATGATCACTAGAGCTAAGCATGGTATTTTTAAACCTAAAGTATGGCTGGCTGAGGTTCAGTTGCCATCAGAACCCTCTTCAGTCAGAACAGCTCTTGATGATCCTGCATGGTATAGTGCTATGAAGGCTGAGTTTTCTGCTTTGCACGAGAAGAAAACACGGGTGTTGGTCCCCCCTTCTTCTGATCAGAAGTTGATTTCTCATAAATGGGTTTTTAAAGTAAAAACTAAGTCTGATGGTACTCTTGACAAGTTGAAAGCTAGGTTGGTGGCTAGAGGTTTTGAACAGTTTGCTGGAGTGGATTTTCTTGAAACTTTTAGTCCAGTTCTTAAGTTTTCTACACTGAGAATGGTGTTTGCTATGGCAGCTATGAAGGGTTGGAAAATGAGGCAAATTGACATTAATAATGCCTTTTTGAATGGAGAACTTGAGGAGACAATTTATATGACTCAACCAAGAGGCTTTGAGGACAGACAGTTTCCTCAACATATCTGTAAGCTTACAAAAGCTATCTATGGTCTGAAACAGGCTCCTAGAGCCTGGTACAACACACTAAAAGCTTATCTTGGTTCAGTTGGTTTTCAAAGATCTCAGTCAGACTTCTCCTTGTTCTTTAGGTTGTCTGCTATAGGTGTGGTGCTCATGCTTGTTTATGTTGATGACATTATAATCACTGGGGATAATTCTGATGAGATTCAAGATGTGGTTCAAGGTTTGAACATTAAATTTACTCTCAAGGACCTTGGCTCGGTTAGTTATTTTCTGGGCATTGAAGTTTCTCATCAGCTTGGCTCTTTTCACTTGTCTTAAAGCAAGTATATTGATGAAATACTTGAAAGAACAAACTTGTCAGATTGCAAGTCATGTCCTATTCCTATGAATTCAGCTATGAAGTTGTCCAAATACAGTGGTTCTATGTTTGAAGAGGCTACTCTTTATAGAAGTACAGTTGGTGCTTTGCAATATCTCACATTAACACGGCCTGATATTGCCTTTGTTGTAAACAAGCTCAGCCAATTTCTGCAACAACCTCTTGACTCTCACTGGGATGCTTGCAAACAATTACTTAGATATCTGAAGGGTACTAAGTCTTTCTCCCCGGTGTTCAGTCCCTCCTCTTCCATGATGATTGAAGCTTTTGCTGATGCTGACTGGGCCAGCTGTATTGATGATAGAAGGTCTATGGGTGGCCACTGTGTGTATCTTAGGACTAATCTGATTTCTTGGTGTTCTAAGAAGCAACAAGTTGTGTCCAGAAGTAGCGCAGAGTCTGAGTATAGATCCTTGGCAAATGTCACTGCTAAAATCGTGTGGCTACAGGCTTTGTGCAAAGAGCTGGGGTTTGGAGTTATGAGTCATGCTCAAGTATGGTCTGATAACAGTAGCGCTATATCTCTTGCTTCAAACCCGGTCTTTCATGCACGAACAAAACATATTGAGATTGATGTGCAGTTTGTTCATGAGAAGGTGCTTGACAAAGTGGTGGAGATAGGTCATGTGCCTTCCAAGGATCAAGTAGCAGATATCTTCACCAAACCTCTAGCTGAAACGCGCTTTCAAACTCTACGGGATCGTCTTAAACTCAAGTTGTGATGATGGGTTTCTGCAGGGGTGTGTTGAAGATATTTATGTATGGAGTTGCATGGTGCTTGGGCACGTGGCTCTCTCTCCGTATTTTATGGGAGTTAGTTATTCAATCTTGCCAGTTGTTAGTTCTAGTTGTAGGTTATAAATATCTGTAGTTTCATTCTTTGTATTCACGTTTTCTGTACATGAAATAAAAGTTACAAATTCTCTCAAATATTCAAAATATCTTCTCTTAAACATTTTTACAAACATCTTGTGTTCTCTTTAGATTCTAACAGTGGGAAAAAGGAAGAGACTATTTCAGGTGTGTATTTTGGTTCCAAGACGTCGGACACCGAGACGCCAATGGCGACTGCATGGGTGAACTCGACTCCTGCATTGTTGCAGTCAACGAAGAAAGTAGCGGTGCCGTCGTCGTTGGCGGTGGTGGCGAGGCGGCCGGCGAGTGGAGGAAAGAAGTGGAGCGTACGGGAGAGTGAGTTTTTGAGGTGTTGGATTAGGGTTTGTTTGGAATGAGGATTGCGAAAGAGAATCCCCTTCTGAATGGGATCGAGCAACAGAAATTGTAAATTCCATGGAGTCAGCTCCAACCGTGACATGGTCATGGTCATGCCCTTTGCTGTTCCAATAAGGCATGAAGAAATCACATCGATTCTTCCCATCGATTCTTATCAAAATATATAGATACACGTACAGATCGATTTCCTGCTTTTGCCTGCGGTTATATATATATATTTCGTAAATAAGTGTTAGTCATTATGACTTTGTGATTAATGTAAATAGCTACTTTTAAAAAAATAATGTTTTTAGTCTTTTAGAATTGGAATATACAGTAATACCCTTATTAATAATATACAAAATTTTTATATCATAAATAATTTTAAACATTAATAATTTCCTTAAAACAACATACTAATCCTAATATATATACAAATAAAAATAATTGCAATTACGTGAATTTATATTTCGCGGCCTTCCAAAAAGAATTGCAATTATGTGAATTTATATTTCTTCGCCTTCTACGTCAAGTCTTTCGCCGTCTTCTACGTCAGAGTCAGAGTCATTTACCGCCTTCAACCGTCGTCTCGCCTTACACGAGTAGGATAATTATGTGATAGTGTAGTAGTTATAATTATATTGCAACACGAGCACATGAGTACACAAGCACGAATAATCCAACTCGTGTTCTCGTGCATTAGATTAATAAAGAATTAATACACGAGTACACAATTACATCATTGTGGTAGTTCAAAAAAAACTATACACGAAAACACGATTAAGGTCGTTCGTGTACACGTGCAGCAGTTGATTAGTACATTGATACATGACTGCATGAGTATGTATATTCATGTAATCGTGCACTATTTAAAAATGCATAGTTATATGAGTGTATGACTCTGATAATTCGTGCTCTCGTGCAACAATGAAAATTGAAATATTACACGAGTACACAAATAAATTGATACACGAATAAACTCCTATACTTGTGTACCGAACGAAATCGATTCGTGCATCAAAGAACATTCAATTTTTTTCAACCAATTCCAACGAAAGATTAAAAAAACATATATATATATATTGATCGATAAAATGAGTGCAAATACGTAAATATCATACCTTATTGCCGCAAAAAACAACACACTCAATGTCAACAAAACTTCAAAAACTTCTCAATGAGCAATGAATCCCTAACTTGAAATGGGAATTAAAAAGCGGAAGAATCCTGATAATCTTCAAAAATCATTACTTCGTGCTCTTTTTCGATGGTAGTTTTATTTCAATTGATAAAACATGGATTGAAAAATGAGGGAGGACGACAGAACGACGCTCGCAAATGGTGGAGAGAGAAATTTATATATTTTTCCTAATATTATTGATATATATATATATATATATATAATAATTCTCAATAATAAATATAAAACTAAGGGTATTTTAATACTTTTTTCTGATAATGTCTAGAAACATTAATTTTTTAAAAAGTAGCTATTTACATGATTTACTAAGTAATAATGGCTATTTAAAAAAAATTCTCATAATTAAATAGGTCAGATATTTCTTATAATGAAATTAATAACAAATAAATTCAAGACTTAATAAATATATTCATATTAAAATCGCATTTTCTCACCTCTAAATTAAAACCTTCAAATTAAATTGATGCCTTAACTGAAATGAAGAAATGATTCATCTAATTATATATAGTAGCACATTAATCCGAATGGACAGATTTGGGCAGCAAATTAAAATCATTTGTGTCCATGAACAAGTTACGTATCGTGCTGGACAAATTAGCTGCTTGTCATCTTTCCCGTACGGCCATACCTTTCGAACATGACAAAATGACGAAGCGACACGTGTTACTCAATATCAATTTTTATCAAATGCAATACTGCAAATTAAAATTTAAAACTGATTGCTATTGTTGTTGGGTTATATACATTATCTTTAAAACTGGTCTGCAATTAATTACGTGTCGCGTACGATCACTAGTACTTAATTTGTAATTTGTATCACGATTCCAGATTTTTCGCGTCGTCATGCGTAGCTCAATATCAACTCAAAACACACACCATACATTTTAGACGACTTCCGTGCAGCAAGTCTTATTTGCGGTTATATGCGACAGGCGCGCGTGACGTTCACGCGCCACGTGTGGACGTCACACTGTAAACGTCACATGTCTTTTTTTTTTTTTTTTTTTCCCAAAATTTATACCCTAAAATAATATCAGTAAATCTTAAAATTAAAATAAATTGATTTAATTTATTTGAAATGAAAATGAATTTATATCCTAAAATTAAATTAATAAACCCTAAAAAACACAAAATAAACTCCTAACACCCCCACCCTAAAATCCCTAAAAAATACAAAATAAACCCCAAACCCCCCCCCCCCCCCCAAAAAAAATTATCATAAAAGACACAAAAAAGACCCTAAAAGACATGAAATAAACCCCTAAACCCACCCCCTTCCAAAAAAAACTCTAAAAAGCACAAAACAAACCCTTAAAAAAACCTCGAACCTTAAAAACTATGAACCCCCAAAAAAATCTTGAATTCTTAAACTCTAAACATTAATGGGAATGGAAAAAATCACAATTGAACTAAATAACTAGTACTACCTCCGTTTCATAATGTTTGTTGTTTTATTTTTTTTATCTGGAATTAAGAATTAATTTTGTGGACAAATATATCCATCCTTTATATATGCCATAAAATCTAATTCATCTATATTTTCCTAAAAAAATAACAATATTTTCTCTCTCCATATATTTTTCTCTCTTCATATATTATAGGTAAATTAGAATAAAAAAATCTTGTAGGATTTGAAAGGGTTAAAATTGGGAGAGAGGATGTCAAATTATATAAAATAACAAATATTTTGAAACTAAAAAAAAAACCTTAAACAACAAACATTATGAAACGGAGGTAGTATAAGATAACTACCAGACATCTTACTTTTTAATGATGCAAATGATACCTTTCAAATTTTGAGTGATACTTTTTAGTGTTGCAGTTGATACTGATTTTGCCAGGTTTTTTTTAGGGTTGACCCAATCCGTCTCAAATAAGCTTTATTTGCACCTGGTGAACGGAAGTTTTTGCCTACATTTTATATTCTTCTTTTTTTTATTCGTTTTTTCTGTTTTGGTATTAAGTAAAATGGTTGAGTTTCCGTGCTCATTAAAATTACGACTATCAATTGGATCAGTTCGCCCGGTTTCAAGTCAGACATACTTATCAGGCTATCAAGCTATTTGGTTTGATTTAGTTCGGTTCAATTCATATCAGACTTTCTTCGGATTAAAATTATTGACTCTAATCCTAACAGTCTAACCTTTTAATTTTCGGACTAGCACATACACTATTTCAGTTGCTAATTGAACGGGCGACGGAATGGCGACGGAAAATATTCATCTCGGAAATTTTGTAGCTAAAAAAAGAAGACGACGGAATATTCCGTCGCCAAATATAGCGACGGACTTAGCAACAAAATATTCCGTCGCCTTAAAGTGTCATCATGAATTGTCGCGAAATTGGGGCAACCAATCAGGCGACGGACGTGTTCCTTCGCTATTGTTGGCGACGGCCAAGGCGACGGAACATTACGTCGCCAAATTAAAAAACAATTTAATTTATATATAGGAGAGATCATATAATTATGTCCTAGCGTGTTAACTTGCAAATAATATTATTTTTCTAAAATTGTTAACTACACTTGTTCTTTGTTATATATTCTTTAAGTGTAGAAGATTAATTAATTATCCAAATTCAACTCTTCCAAATTAAATGAATTTCACCTAAATATATATATAACACAATTAAAACATGTAATAAAATCAAAATCAAAATGCAACATAATTAACATCATATTCAAAATCATAATCAAAATGCAACATAATTAACATCATATTCAAAATCATAATCAAAATGCAACATAATTAAAATGCAACATAATTAAAATCATAATCAAAATGCAACATAATCAAAATAAAATCACGTAACATGTAATTAAAACATGTAATAAAATCATGTAACATAATTAAAACATAATTAATTAACATAATAAAACATATAATAAAATCAAAATGCAAAAAAAAAACACTTATCTTAGAAGAAGAGGGATGTGGCAGGCAGCGGAGCGAGACGGCAGGCGGCAAGCGAGCAGTGGTGGCAGCAGGCAGCGCGCTTCCGGCGTGTAGAGCTCTCCCGGTAGAAGGCGGGGGGCAGAGAGAGAGGGAGAGAGGAGGGGGGGCGGCGGGGAAGGGGGAATTAGGGCTTAATTTCAATTTGGGGAAAGAGGGTCTACCGCCCATATATTACCAGACGGGGCGACGGACATGGCGATGGACCGTTCCGTAACCCGTTCTTTTTTCTAAAAAAATAAAAATTTAAATAAGGCGACGGAATAATTCCGTTGCCTTATTATTTCGGGAAAAAATAAATAAAAAATAAAATAAGGCGACGGAACTATTCTGTCGCCTTATTTTTGTATCATTAAAAATAATAAAAAATAAAATAAAAAACGGAAGGCGATGAAAATTGTCCGTCGCCCATGTTGGCGATGGACATTCCGTTGCCAAGTCCGTCGCCGATTGTGGTCGTCGCCATTCCATCGTCTTTCCGTCGCCCGTTTTGACGGAATGCATTCCGCCGCTAATTTTGTCACCAAAAACTGGTTTGCTTGTAGTGATATCAAGCCAAAAAAATATGAAAAGTGTGTATAAATTTGTTCATCCATATCCATGTCGTCTAAACATCTAATTTTAACAAATTAACAATAAATATAACATAATTTACTTACAATTAATTGAATAAATCTTTTATTATATTTCTAGTGCTTAAATTAAATTATACCAAATATGAAATTTTTAAATTTTTAATCAAAACATAAAGATAACAATAAATATTAGGGCTATTTAGGCCAACCCACTAAATCTCGAGCTATTCGCATAGAGCTGTTAGATTATTCGATTCGGCCCACTTCAACCTAAATTTCTTCTGGCTAAAATTTTCTACCTCTAACTCACTTTTTTTTTCTAGGACAGTTTGGCTTTTGGTGCCACCAATTGATTTCAAGTTGGATTGATATCCGTAAATAATAATTATAATAGTAGTAGATACGTCTTGATCAAGCAAGCATGTCATGTCATCCAATACAATCCTAACCGCAGACGAAATTCCATGCAACAATATCCTCAGTTGTACGATTAAATTAATTAGTTTTTATTTTTTATTTTTTTCTCCGATTTTAATATCTTAATTAATTTTACACTTATTAATTATAATTTATTTTTTCCAATTATAATTTATAATTAGTGTTAATATAGAAAAATAGTCCCTTTCACTTAGGGGAGTGTATTGGATAGAGAGTTTGTATGATTTTTTAGGACTTTTAAAATATGGGTGTATTCAATACAGATTTTAAAAAGTCTTAAAAAATCCAGAGGTATTCAACATAGATTTTAAAATGTCTTAAAAAATCCAGATGTATTCAAAACTTCATAGATTTTAAAATGTTAGTGATTCTATTGGATTTCACCTCAAAATCACCTAAAAAATACAAAGGATCAAATCCAACATTTGCCCATGAGATTTTAATGGATTCGTAAACCTTAGCACCGGGTGTGAGCCAGCGGCCGCTGAGGCATTTAGCATCGAACACCCCAGCGCTGGGTGTACTCTAGCGGTCTCTGGGAATAAAGATTTTAGCATCTCAGCCCCGGCTGGTCGCTGGAGTACGCATCGATCGCTGGCTATGTTTCAGTGAGCACTGGGAGGAAGAAGGATTTCAAATCTGGTGAAATCGTCACAAATCCATTTACAAATCCAAAGAGACTCCATGTGGAGTCAATTGATTTTTTAAATCCATGGACTTTTTGAAGTCCAAAAAAATCTAACAAAATCTGAATCAAATAAACCCTCCCTAATTAGTAACTACGTAATTAGCTATTTTTTTCTAAAATAATATTAATATCCATTTTGCAGATGATGTGGTATAACTGTGTTGAAGATGATTTCATCCACTAAAGTTGAACGGTAATAAGCCGACCCTGACATTTTGGTACCCATTGAAAAAGAAAGAATATCTATTTTTTTCACTAGCATCTTGAAATTTATTTTACCTTTAGTATTACTTAATAATCCCGAAAAAGTGCAATCAAAACTCACGAACATAGAAAAAAATATGAGTATTGAAATAATTTTTAGATCTTCTATCATTTTGAAAAGCAAAGAAATTTGAAATATCAAAAGGCCAACAACAGAAACATCAAACCATGCATGCAATTAGAGCTCATGATAACTGGGGTTCTCTTCCAGTCAATAAGCTTTTTAAGCATTCAAAACACAATGACGAGGAAAGTATTTGAAAAATATAACATGAGAGGTACAATAATCCGACTAGTATGTCTTAGTATATAGTTAAGACTAGGGCTGTAAATGAGCCAAACTACTCACCAGATAGTTGGGTATCGGCTCGAAAAAAGTTCTCTTGAGACTGACTCGTTTGTTAAACGAGCCGAGCTTGAGCCTGCTAAACGAGCTCACCATTTTCTCGATCCAAGCTCGAGCTGGGATGGTTGAGCTCGTGAGGTTCTCGAGCTTTTTAATGAGCTATCTCACGAACTGTCTCGCGAGCCGGCTCGTGAGTAGTTAAACGAGCCGAGCTCGAGCCTAGCTCTCAAGCTGTCTCACGAGCTTGGCTCATGAGTATTTGAACGAGCCGAGCTCGAGCCGAGCTCACGAGCTGTCTCATGAGCCTGACTCGCGAGTACTTAAACGAGCCGGGCTTGCGAGTTATTCAATTTAGAACTCGAGACACTTACTATTTTTATAATTTTTAAAATATTATTTATTTATATTGTAACTTTTGTCAAATTAATTCTTTTCATTAAAAATAAAATGAAATTAATAGTATTAACTATTGAACTAATATTATTAAAGTTCAGAAATCAATGATCAAGAGTAAATAATATATACACAAAATACAAACTAATGAACTATATATATATATAATATAGTTATCTTATTTATAATTCTACATAGTATAGTAGTATGATAAATAATAATATGAAATATGAAATGATATTATATTAATATTGTCAAACTTAAGAAATTAAACGCTCAATAATAAATTCTAAGTAATAAGATAAATTAAGACTGATATTTACAAAATAATACTCCCTTCCTCCCGATTATATAGTCCATTTTACTATTTTAAGGTGTCCCAATTATATAGTCCCATTAGTATAAATCTTATTAATTTTTAAGGTAATGTACCAATAAACACTTGTTGAATCTTGAAAATTAAAAAAATAACAACTTAAAAGTTGAAAGTTATAAATATTCAATAGGGGTGTTATTGGAAGTTTAGCTTTAATATCTTGTTTTCATAAATATTTTTAATCTACGTGCGAAGAGAAATAGGACTATATAATTGGGACGGAGGGAGTATTTCTCAATTTATTAAATAATAAATATTAAATGAAATCAATAATATTAATTTAATATTGTCGAAATTAAGAAATGTGGTGTTTAACACAAGAGTAGATGAGTAATAAAAGAAAATAAAGAAAGAAGAAAATCAACAATATATAGTATATAATATATAGATTATAGTCCATCTTAGATTATTAGCTAGTCAAAACTTACAAGAATGAAAGTTATAAATTATAATTTTATAATGTGTGTAAAGTAATAAGGGAAAAAAGAAATTAAAAAAATTATGACTAATATTAACAAGTTGACAAAATAATACTCATCATTAATTATTAATATATAAAATGTAATCAATGATATTAAACTAATATTATCGAAAGTAACAAAATAATAATGGAAAAGGAAAATTAAGAAAACTTAAAATTAATTAAATGTTCAAGAGTAACAATATTCTTAACACTACTGTTATATAGTTAATCTTAACCTCTGAGTCATATATACTATCGTCCATCAATTAGGATTCTAGTATATAGTCAATATTAGTTAAACTGTACATAACAAATAAATATATAAAAAGTAATCCACACACGTAATATATATATATATATGGGATACAGATCAAATGAGACCACTTTCCTAGTGTGAGAAATGAGACCCCATCTTACACCACACATCTTGATAAAATCTAGGGATTAGATTTAATCAAAATGTAACACCCTAATTTTATAAACCTAGAATGCTATTTATTTTATAAAAACCTAATATGTACAATAACGCATGAAAGAGAGTTTAAAATATTTTCTCAAAAATGTAATAAAACTAATACTAGAAAAGCATAAAAATGCATAAATAAACTTCTATTTAGGAAAATACCATAATACCATAATAATTCAAATAACATAGAGCGGAAGCGATTTTAAATAGTTCAAACTCCTAAATATTTTAAAGTAAGAAACACACACTCCAACTGAAAATATCAACGTAAGTTTAGTAGCCAAATGAGTTTAGTAACTTAAATATTTAAATAAAAACTTAATTATCATCCATCTCCTCACTGCCATCACCGAACTCCTCAATCTGAAATGTTATAATGAAGGGATGAGTATAACGAATACACTCAGTAGAGAATACGCATTATCCAAAACATATTAAACAAGTAACTCATATTCAGACATTCATGTCATGTCACATAATAATAATTGTTTGAACAGTGGGGAGTCAGTCCAAAGGCAACTTATCACGACCTCAGACCTATTAACGGTCTCTGAACAAGTATATGCATATACACATGCACGGTGGGCGACCCAATGACAACTTTTACGGTCCCGGACCTATGAACGGTCCCTGACATACTTTAACTTTCACTTTCACATAAACACTCAGTCGAACAATAAATCACAAGCATAATATATAATGGATAATAAATAACCACGTGCGTATAAAATCCTCCACCTTTACTTTGAAGACCTTTGACTCGACTTTTCAATGCAAAATTATTAAAAATTTGTAGGAACTAACGCGCTTTCACCTAACAGAGAATATAATTAAATATTTTAGTAACACAGAAGATTATAAGAATTATAAGTTCCTAATCTGAATTATAATTCAATCAAAATTAATACTAATTTGTTGTATACTTTTCTCTAATATTTAATATTCTTGGTTAGACTAAGAGTTGATAAGTTTTATAAATTAAATTTAAAGGATTGAATTATATGTTTCAGAATATATTCTCGCATACAATTGTTTAAGAGTTTAATTTTCATTTATGTATTTATTCCACTATTTTGTATTTGAGGTAAGCTTAACATATGTATTTAATGTTATCAATTAATCTAAAGAATATATAACAAGTGTTTACTAACTATTATTAATGAATTGACGAGGTTCTAGAAGGAACTTTCAAGATCAATGAACAACAAAATTAGTAATAAGATTTCTAACTCATTATCAATTTAAAACTCAAATTAACTTATTAACTTATTCTAAATTTCAAAAGAAATCAAAATCCTTTTCTTCTCGGCCTCGTCTATTTGAACACACACAAGAGTTGGGAAGTGAGATAGACTAGAGATTTATTAACATTTCCTATTCTTTTCTCATTATTTTAATTATCGGCGATTAACATCAATTATTCTAAGTGAGGTGATATAAAAGTTGGGTAACGAAAAGTAATTCATTCAACTTAAGAACTAGAAGAAAATAAATCGTTCGATGAAAGCTTACTCAGACTTTTGACAGAAGATCAACAAAGAATTTCTAGTATTGAATCTGGAATTAAATGCTTGAACTTAATTAGAATCGACAACGATGGAGTTTTACTGTAAAATGTCAAGAAAATTATATTACAAACTGGAGGCTAAATTGAATTAAATAGTGGATTGTTTTACCTTCATCAAGAGGACGACAAAGAGACTCTCTTGCTTCAAAGTGAAAGAAACAAATATATTCTTTGTCAGACTTATGAGAGGGGAAATTATGTCTAACAGACCTGATTCTTTGAATTTGGTAAGGGTGGTTTTTCCTTGAATAAATTGATGATGAACTGCTCGTGGCTAGATTGAGAGTGTGTATTTGATAGAAAGAAACTGAGGGACAGTTTTGCAGTTGATTTTACGTGAATTGAGGGAAACTTAAAGAAATTAACTTCTATATTTGGATAAATCTTTTTATTATTATTATTATTATTATTATTATTATTATTATTATTATTATCTTATGGATTTTGGATTAATTAAGGAATTTTTAAATTATTAATTATGGTATTTTATTACTTTTATTTATATTATGAAATCTTGATATTATCTTTTAATTTTCTCTGCAGACGAGACAACTAAAATAAATATAATATATCAAATATTAAATCAGTCGTAACGACGAGATCAAAAAATTATATTTAAAAATGTAAATTTTGAAAAACGGGTCGTTACACAAAATCTCGGTGGCATTTTTGTGAATTTGTTGAAGTTTTCAGCCGCCAGGGGCTTTTCTGTAATTTAATAATTGTCTTATTTGATATCAGCCGAGATTTTATTTCTAAACTTATCGTTGATTGCCTTATATTAAACGGATTTCGCACGATCTTCTTCTTCGATTTCTTCGTTTGCTTTCGATCGATCGTTGCTATCTTTTTTGGTTGTCACGATGGATTTGATGGATTCGCCAGGTATGTTTTCTCCAATATTATTGTCCGATTTGATCATTGCAATTTTATTTGATTAGAGGTAAGCGATGATCTTTTGTGTTTTGTTGTTTATCGATGTCTTTGATGTTGCGTGAGGTTTTGTTTTGTTGTTTTTTTATTATGCGACTTGTATGTATGAATCAATATGTATTTATCATGATTTTTAAGTTTTTAATTTCAATTTTCATATGTTTGATTTTCTGATTTCTATGTTTATCGATGCACTATGATTTTTGATTTGGTGGTTATTAATTGTTTATTTTGTGTTTATTAGTTTTGTGTTTTTTGGAATTTTATATATTAGGTGTATGCTGTTAGCATTATAAATATTGTAAATATGCTAATTGAGAATGAATTATGTGCTAACGATGCAATTTTATGTTTTCCATTGTTAAGTGGCAGAATCTGATGCAATAGAAGAGAATGAATAATTAAGTATTTGCTGATCCAGAATACATTACATGCTAACTATATATTTTTCTATGTTCTATTGTTAAGTGGCAGACTCAGATTCAGTTGACGATTGTTCAGATACTAGTATAGTTATATCTCCTGGTTTGACGCAATACTACGTACCTAGGTGTGATTCTTCTATGAAGCCAGTTGTTGGAATGATGTTCAAGAATATGTTGGATGGTATACAGTTTTATAGGGTTTATGCGGCTCGTTGTGGATTTGATATTCGATTTTCTACTATTAGAAAGTTTAAAGATGGTATGATTACTTGGAAGTATATTCTTTGCAATCGTGCGGGTGAAAAAAATGCAGCTGATGATTTTGATTCTACTGTTGATGGTGTTATGGATAAGAGACGTAGAGTTTCTAGGAGGGTGCGATGCAGGACAAGTGTAGTTCTTAAGTTTAGTGGTCTGGACGGATATGTATTTCACTTTTTTGAAGAGCGCCACTCACATCCTTTAGTCTCTGATAAACATAAGGGATTTTTAAAGGTGAATAGAAATATAGAACATGTACATCAGAAATTTAGTTTGAACTGTGTTCGAACAAATATTGGTCCAATGGGTTCTTATAAACTATATAATCAAGTAATTGATGGGCATTCTAATATAGGATGTATAAAGAAGGATGTTAAGAACTTTACACGTGATCTCAAGGCTTACATTGTTGGTACAGATGCTCAAATTATGATTGATAATCTTTTTAAGAGGAGGGATTTGCGCTCTACATTTTATTTTGAGTATTTAGTTGATGGGAAAGATCAGTTGAGGCATATTTTTTGGGCAGATCCAATTTGTAGGAGGAATTTTACTGCATTTGGTGATTTAGTGTCCTTTGATGCTACATATAACACAAACAAGTTTGTAATATTTTTTATTTTTGTTTTCTGTTTCTTAAGTATAAATGACATATAGAATTGTGTATAGATTTAGTTTTGTCTCTGAATGCTTATTATGCGATTCAATAATGCTAATGAAGTGGTTCAATAATGCTAAATAGTAGTTTTGTTTCTGATTGCTGATTATGTTGTTGAATAGTGCTACTTAAGTGGTTCAATAATGCTAATGAAGTGGTTAAATAATGCTAAATAGTAGTCATGTTCATGCTGACAGTTTCATTTTCATGCTAGCTAGTTGAATTTTTCCTTTAATTTTTAATGTTGTGCCTGTATTCTTTAAATAGGTATAAGATGGTGTTTATCCCTTTTACTGGGAAGGATAATCATGGAAAGTGTGTTACTTTTGGTGCTGCTTTACTGTCAAGTGAGAATACAGAGTCATATTGTTGGGGTTTAGAAAAGTTTAAGGATTGTATGGGTCGGTCTCCTAATATGTTAATAACTGATCAGGACCCTGCATTGAAGAATGCGGTGAAACATGTATTTCCTGACATGAGACATCGGTTATGCATATGGCATATCATGTTGAAATTTTCAGAAAGGGTCCATCCTCATTTGAAGAAGGATAAATCATTGAGGGAAAAGGTAAACAAGATTGTTTGGTCTGATGTTATAGAGCCTGCTGTGTTTGAGGAAAAATAGCAAGAAATCATGTCTGAGTATGGGTTGTCGGATATAGCTTGGTTCAAGTCGATGTATGATCTTCAATATAATTGGATTCCTGCTTATTTTAGGAATCATTCATTGAGTGGGTTGTGTAGGACTACATCAATTTGTGAAAGTGCCAACAGCTTTTACGGCTCATTTGTAAATTCCAACTGTAATCTTGTTAAATTTTTTATGAAGTATGATAGTGCAATTGATGCTCAGAGGCATGCATATGCTGAGATGAATAGTGTTGATGAATCAACAGTTCCTTCATTGCAGACTCCGATTTTATTTGAGAAACATGATGCGGTTGTATACACTACAAATATTTTTGTTAAGGTTCAGAAGGAAATTTATTCAGATTGTTTTAAATGCCGCATTATGAGTATAACTGAGAGCGAACGTCAACTATTTTATAATGTTAATGATGGAGAAGAGATTTTTCAGGTTGTATATGATAGTGTTGAGGACACAGTTGTATGTAGTTGTACAAAATTTGTTCGAGAATGATTGTTGTGCTGTCATATATACATATTATTGAAGGATTTGAATGTAGATAGAATTCCTGATAAATATGTTGTTCCTCGGTGGACAAGGTCATGTTTTGATTCTGTGAACGAATGTTTGACATATTTGGTAATTAGTTGTGATGCAGTTGATGAGAATAAAATGAAGATTAACACATGCATTTCTGAGTTTTATGCATGTATTGGTATTGCTGATGGTGATGATGGAAAGCTCTCTGTTTTATTATGGCATGTTCAGGATTTTAAAGAATATTTAAAGCATGATAGTTCTGAAGAAGGAATTTAGTCTGAGAAGAGTAAAATGTTTTACAATTTTTATGGTTGTTCTCGCCCTACACAAGTAGATGTGTTGCCGCCAGATATTGTGAAAACTAAAGGGAGTGGTAGCCGATTGATACCAAGAGCTGAGAAGGCCGTTCGGGAAAATAAAAAACCTTTAAGAACATGTAAGAAGTACAATAAAAAATGCAGGCATGATTCTAGGAATTGTGGCAAAGTGAATGACTAATGTTGAGCTATAAAGCATGTGATGCTAATGGAGGTATCTGTTTATGCTGATTAAGTTTTATTTATATTCAATTTTATTTATTTATTCTAAATCAGAGACCCAATCTTATTTATATTTTATTTATTCTTTGCAGGTACCAATCTGCTGATAATGAAGATGTTCTAATCACTAGTTTTATTAATAACATAAGTCTTAGGTGAATGACTAGTTTATGGTTAAATGAAAATGTTGAATTGTGAAAGTTCTATATTTTCAATTGGATTTTTTTTCATTTGTCATAATGATGAACAAATCGTATCATTTTTAATGATAGAATAAAAATTCAATTGTCTTTTATGGTTATTTTTTAATGAGAATTACCTCAATGCATATAAGATGTAAATAGATGATTCTGATTCTATAATCATGTATAAGCTTTATTTTATTTTGTTGGTATGTGCTGACGAAGCTTTATTGTATTGCTGATGTACGTATGTATTTGTGCAAACGAAGTATGTTTGAAGTACCTTTATTTATTTGTTGGTACATTATTGCTAGAAAAAATTATTTAGCTAATACAAATAAATCACTACAAAAAAAATTGCTTCTAGTGGCAATAATTATTGTCACTATATATACAAAAATTGTCACTAAAACTACCTGGTGACAATTTTATTATTTGTGGCTATAGTTACCGACACTATAAGTTATAGTGACAAAGTAAAATAATCGTCACTAAAATTTAAACTATAGTGACAGATGTTTTTGTCAGTAAAAACCAATGTTTTAGTCACAAAAAATTATTGTCACTATATTTAATATTTATAGTCACTTATAATATTCGTCACTGTAATTCAACTCTTTAGTGACATAAAATTTTTGTCACTAAAAATCTATTATTTAATGACATTCAATAATCATCACTAAATCAATGTATTTTTAGTCACATGCAATTGTCGTCACTAAAATACCTTTCTATAGTCACATATAATGTTCATCACAGTATCTGTAATTTAGTCACATCCAATTGTTGTCGATAAAACAAAGCTCTCTAGCCAGAAACATATTTTCATCACCAAATCCTGTTAATTTAGTCACTAAAATATTAAATTTTAGTCACATACATTCTTATCACTATAATTTCTATCACTAATTATTTATTTGTAGTCACAAAATGAAAATTTACAAGTCGTCACAGTAGAAATATAATAACAAGAATTAAAGTATCACTAAAGCTATAGATTTTGTCACTATAAATATTATTATATCATTTTTTAAATCAGAATAATTTCAATTTGTTTGTCGTATAATCCATTGATGTGATAATGATTTGTCCATTTTTTCATTCATATATATATATATATATATATATTATTAGGGGAAAAAATTATATACAAAATTATTCATCATTCAACCAACAAAATTATATTCATGGCAAAGCAAACTAACTTTCAGTAAGATAAATACCTAACATGACATAACGATAAAAACTAATTCACTCTTTACAAACTGAAATCAAATAACTAAAAAAAATCTAAACAAGAATTATAAACCAAACTAATTAAATTATTATAAAATCCATACACAAATCTGAGCTTATGCACTTTAGTTGATCTGGAACCTGCAATTTGATCAAGAGAAAAGAGGAAAGAGAAAAATATATAATAAGTGATATAGTAATTCAAAAAATATAGTAACTTATAATTATGAAGTATATAGATACTACATGTATATAAACATACTTCACGAATATCATGTTGATGTGCAATACGTTGACTTGCCCTACTTGGATGGAGTTAAAGCTGTTTAGCTATGTTATTTCTTACCACAAGAATGTTTGAGCTGTTTTGGTAATGAGCATGATCATATCTATTAATGAATTCCTTCTGCTCAAGTTTTAAAATAAGACAGAAGACTATTGTAAAATAACTATGATCACACTTATTCTAGAATAAGGTCTGGCTGAAGGAATTTCACAATGGATGAGATCACACCCATTATCGAAACTATTTTACCGCTCTTGCGGCATGGAATAAGGGTTCAAAACTATGAAAAGAACAACTCCAAAAAACAAAATGGAATGAAAGTTAAAAGAATAAAATACAATGTATTAAAATATTTATGAATGCCAAATAACAAATTAGTAATTACAAGCATTCATTTGAGTTATACACATCGCACCATCAAAACTCAATTCCATGTAGAATAACTACAAGTTAATTACAAGGAGAATATACCATCATTTCATTATTTTCGTGTCATCCAAAATATCATATCCAAATACTCCTCCCTCGACTGCAAAAATAAAAGGTATGATCTTAAATTGCACATTATTGAAGAGAAATTATTGTAACATCCCACTTCTACGTGATTTAAAACTATGAAAATAAATTGATTGTTTTAAAAAAAATTAACTTTTTATTTATTTAATAATGCTCAATAAAATTAGTTAGACTTGAGGGAGTCCGAAGTTGCACCCCTAGTGTATATCAAGAATATTTGTAATTATTATTATTTGGGTTTTAAAAGTTTAGTTTGAGCCATATAATATATATTTTTCTAGTCTTGTTTAGATAAAAGTTATATAAGTTAAGAGTATAATTTTATTTTGATTACATAAATCACTCATGATTAATTATATATGTTAATTCATGTGTAAATATATTTACATATTAGATAAATTCATTGTATTATAATAATAATATCAAAGACATTAAGATAAAAAAATAAATGATAAGGATTACAACTATGTTAGGTGTGGGATTTAAAAATATAAAAATAAAATACTTTGAAAAGATAATACAATAGTAATAAATAGTGATAATAATTATGAATACATATGTTCTAATTATAGGTCTTGATGTATAATTTATTATTACTATATGTGTGTGTCCATTAGATTTTAAAACAATCTTGGTATGGTAGCTAAGGTATTTGGTCAAAGAGGACTATATATATATATATATATATATATATATATATAAATTGATGACATAGTTCCATTTTAAATTATAAAATATAACATCAACTTGTAGAAACAACCGACTCATTCTTGTTGATAATGAAGAAATGGAGAATAGTTATCGACCGCCTCATTATTTATTTTTAATATAATATAGTATGAATAGGAAGCAATTAGGCGGTGGTGATGGTTTATATATATATATATATATATATATATATATATATACACACGTCTATTACTCATTTCTGCTTATCAATCAAGCTATTCACTTCAAAATTTTAATAAGGTGGCTAAAACATCGGTGAGCCGAAGATACAATATAAAAAAAAAAGAGAGGTTAGTTTCCAAATCTAGTTTAAAACATCGGTGAGCCGAAGATACAATATGGTTTTATTAATATTAGAAGTGTGAATTTTATATTTTAGAACTGGTGAGTTCCTTTTGAAATGAACTTGGTGGTTATGAAATGCAGGTATTTTGATCTAAGTACGTATATTTCTGAAAATATATGGTTCTATTTTCTTCTTAGAATTTCTAGCAAGATTAATTATAAAAAAAAACTATTATTCGATCTGCTATTAACTTTCCGCTTTAAAGAATAGAAAGAGTAACATTTTAAATTATAGAATTTAGGGTGTTACATTTAGTGGTATCAGAGCAGGTCTACCTTCCTGTAGACTAAATGTGTTTGAAAGTATTTATATTCTTTGATTTTATGGTACGTCAACCATTTCTGCCACGTGCTCCTGCTCCAAGGTACTTTGTTAGATTCATTTATTTATGTTTGCAAAGTTGTTTAATGTGGTGAGCAGCATTAAGAAAATTTCAGATATTATGTGAGAATGATGAGAAATGTTGAGAAGTGATTTATGCAGAAAAGTTTTTATTATGTTTAAATGCATTCGATGAATGAGAAATAAATTATTTTAGTCCTCGAAATTTAGAGTGAACATAGAAATATTTTTCAATATATGGTTTCCCTATTTAGATTCAAAACATTCAGATACTTATCATTTGGCTTGAACTCAGTAGTATGTTCTTCTTCGTTTATTCATACGTATTACAGAAGTATGAGACGTGGAAGACCGCCTCTTAATCGTAATCCACCACCGAATCCCGAGGCCAATCAACCACCAAATGCAGGCGGTGGCAACTTTGTGCCAGAACTGATTAGAGCACTACAGGGATTCGTACAGCAACAAACTCATGCTACAGTGAACCAAAATGCAGTACCTAATGCACCTGTCCCGCCAACCACTAATTAGGTGATCGAGCAATTCCGTCGCTACACTCCACCTAGATTCAATGGTAGAAGTGGGCCACTCGTTCTCGAAGAATGGATAATGGAGCTCGAACGGATCTTCGAACACATAGAGTGCGATGATGCACACAAGGTCTCATGTGCAGTCTTTCAATTCACTGAGGATGCTGGCCACTGGTGGAAGTCGTACAAAACTGGCATGACCGAAGAGGAACGTCAAGGCTTGACTTGGGATAGGTTTAAAGAGATCGTTATGGACAAGTACTTTTCTCGTGCTTTTCGTATGTAGAAGCAAACTGAATTTTTAGAATTGAAGTAAGGAAATATGTCTGTGACAGAGTACGAGCGAAGGTTTAATCAGCTCTCACGTTACGCAGCACGCCTACTGGACGCTGAAGATCAAAAAGCAGACTGGTTCATGAGGGGTCTTCGACCAGAGATACGTGGAATTCTTGCGGCACAAAGAATCGTTGACTACGGGCAAGCTGTTGAACAAGCTCACGAAGTAGCTACCGGACTAGAAGTAGATAAAACTCTTCCAAGAAATGCAGATGCTCGTGGTAAAAGAAAATGGGATAATCACAATAGGGGGAATGAGAATTTTCCCATAAAGAAAGAGAGAACTGAAGCACGTCCCGCAAATAGAGCACCTATAGGAGTTCCTCTATGTCCAGAATGCAAGAAGCCACATTCAGGACCTTGTTATTGGGGTAAAGGAGTTTGCTATTATTGCCATGAGCCAGGGCAAATCTCAACAAACTGTCCCAAGAAGCGACGTGAAGAGCCGAAGAAAGGTGGTAACGCACGACTTTTTGCCTTCACACAACAAGAAGCTGGGAAAAATAATGGCACAATGTCAGGTATGATATCAATTCTTGGAATGCCAACTTTAGCTCTGTTTGATTCTGGTGCTTCACACTCTTTTATTTCAACTGAGCTTTGTGCTAAGTTAGGACTAAGTTTAGAAGTAGAAAACTTAGCCCTTAATGTTAGAATCCCTGCTGGAGAGATATTGAAAACTGATAGGCTTGCTAAAGATGTTAAATTGGATTTTGGGGGGAAAGAGCTTGTAGCTGATTTACATGCTCTCAAGATGCAAGAATTTGATTTAATCTTGGGAATGGACTGGTTAAGTAGAAGTTTTGCGACTATACATTGTTGTGAATGAGAAGTAGTATTTCAAAAGCCAGACGAGGAAAAATTTATCTTCCATGGAGCTAAGCTAGGTGGAAGACCAAGAATCATATCAGCAATGAAAGCTATGAAGATGTTGAAGAAATGTGGCTACCAAGGATTCTTAGTAAGTATTATTGGGACTATGCTAACTGAACCGACACTGAATGGTGTGCCAATAGTTAGAGATTTTGTGGATGTATTTCCTGAAGAGATACCCGGATTACCACCAAATCGACAAGTGGAGTTCACAATTGACTTAATGCCAGGAGCAGCACCAATGTCTAAAGCACCATATCGAATGGCACCATCGGAGTTACAAGAGTTGAAGGTCCAACTTCAAGAGCTACTTGACAAAGGGTATATTCGGCCAAGTGTTTCGCCATGGGGAGCACCAGTTCTATTTGTGAAGAAGAAAGATGGTAGTTTGAGAATGTGCATAGATTATCGAGATCTAAACCGTCTCATAATAAAGAATAAGTACCCTTTACCAAGAATTGATGATTTATTTGATCAGCTTAGAGGGGCTAGCGTGTTCTCAAAAATAGATCTGAGATCAGGATACCACCAATTGAAGGTGAAGGAAGTCAATATTCCTAAGACGGCCTTCAGGACGAGATATGGTCATTACGAGTTTGTGGTGATGCCTTTTGGATTGTGTAATGCACCAGGCGTGTTCATGGACCTAATGAATCGAGTATTTCATCCATATTTAGATCAATTCGTCATTGTGTTCATTGATGACATCCTGATTTATTCAAAAGATAAGGAGCAACACGCAGCACACCTGAGAATTGTGTTGGAAACTCTAAGAAAGGAGAAATTATATGCTAAGTTCAAAAAATGTGAGTTTTGGTTAGATCGGATAGCATTCCTTGGGCACGTAGTGACTGCTGAAGGTATTGAGGTTGATCCAACAAAAGTAGAAGCTGTCAACAATTGGAGTCCACCAACAAATGTGGGAGAAGTGAGGAGTTTTCTGGGAATGGCTGGATACTACCGAAGGTTTATTGAAGGATTCTCCAAGATAGCTGGACCACTCACACAGTTGACACGAAAAGGGGTACTTTTTGAATGGACAGAAAAATGTGAGAAGAGTTTCCAAGAGTTGAAACGGAGATTGGTAATAGCCCTAGTATTGACCATCCCTGATGGATCTAAGAGATTTGTGATTTACAGTGATGCATCAAAACAAGGACTAGGATGCGTCTTGATGCAACAGAGAAAGGTAGTTGCTTATACTTCTAGACAATTGAAGCCTCATAAGTTGAATTATCCCACTCATGATTTAGAGTTGGCCGCTGTTGTGCATGCATTGAAGATTTGGAGACATTATCTCTATGGAGGTAAGTGTGAGATTTATACAGATCATAAAAGTCTTAAATATTTCTTCACTCAGAAGGAATTAAATATGAGACAAAGAAGGTGGCTGGAATTAGTTAAAGACTACAACTGTACGATCATGTATCACTCTGGAAAAGCTAACATTGTGGCTGCTGCACTTAGTCGAAAGAAAGTGAATCCTACTAAGGGAATCACGCAGCAAGAAGAATTGATTAAGGATTTTGAGAAGTTGAGTCTCGAGGTTGTGTCCACACCAGAAGAAGCTAATGCTATAATCGTAGCATTAGTAGTGCAACCGACGCTACGAGATAGAATTAGAGTCGCATAAAGGGAAGATGGTTTCCTAGAAAAGATGCGAGCAAGAGAAGTGTCAGACGATTCTAAAGGATTCACGATCTCATCAGATGGAACTCTACTCTTTAAGGGCAGAATTTGTGTGCCGAACAACGAGATAATGAGAGAAATTTTAGATGAGGCACATCGAACACCTTACACAGCACATCCTGGAAGTACTAAAATGTATCAAGACTTAAAAAGAAGTTTTCGGTGGTATGGCATGAAGAGATCGATTGCTGATTACGTTGCACGATGTTTAGCTTGTCAGCAAGTAAAAGCGGAGCACCCAAGACCGTCAGGATTGTGGAATCCTCTGGAAATACCAGAATGGAAATGGGAGCATATTACCATGGATTTTGTGGTCAGACTTCCCAAGACCGTGAGGAATCATGATGTGATTTGGGTTATAGTTGATCGACTGACAAAATTAGCTCACTTTTTATCTGTACGAATGACGTTCACCATGGATCAACTCGCTCAGCTATACATTCGAGAAGTAGTCCAATTACACGGAGTCCCAGTGTCTATAATATCAGATCGAGATCCCCATTTCACATCAAGATTCTGGAAGAGTTTACATGCAGCATTAGGCACGAAGCTAAAGTTTTCCACATCATATCATCCTCAGACAGATGGCCAATCAGAAAGAACTATACAAACATTGGAAGATATGTTACGAACTTGCATCATGGATTTAGGAGGTAGCTGGGAGGCGCATCTACCGTTAGTGGAATTTTCTTTTAACAATAGCTTCCACTCTAGCATTGGCATGGCTCCATATGAAGCGCTATACGGACGAAAATGTAGATCACCGGCATATTGGAATGAAGTTGGAGAGAGAAAAATTTTAGGTCCTGAAATAGTTGAAAGAACGGTGGAGACAGTGGAGAAGATTCGAGGTAACATTAAAATGGCTCAAGATCGACAAAAATCGTACGCCAACAAAAGGAGAAAAGATTTGTATTTTGAGGTAGGTGACAAAGTATTTTTAAAGGTCGCTCCTATGAAAGGGGTGTTGAGGTTTGGGAAGAAAGGAAAATTGAGACCTCGTTTTATCGGACCTTTCAAAATTTTAGAACGAATTGGTGATGTGGCTTATCGCCTAGCTCTACCACCCGGATTGTCATTGGTACACGATGTCTTTCATGTTTCTATGCTAAGAAAGTATTTGCATGAGCCAAGTCACACCATCAACTATGAAGACATACAACTCAACAAAGACTTGACCTATGAAGAGGAGCCTGTTGCTGTTCTCGATAGAAAGAGTCACGAGTTGAGGAACAGACAAGTTTCACTAATTAGAGTACAGTGGAGTAGGCACGGAAAAGAAGAAGCAACTTGGGAACGCGAGGAGGAAATCCTAGCTAAATATCCATCCTTAGGAAAACCTGGTAAGATAAATTTCGAGGACGAAATTTTTTTTTAAGTGGGTAGGATTGTAACATCCCACTTCTACGTGATTTAAAACTATGAAAATAAATTTATTATTTTAAAAAAAAACTTAACTTTTTATTTATTTAATAACGCTCAATAAAATTAGTTGGACTTGAGGGAGTCCGAAGTTGCGCCCCTAGTGTATATCAAGAATATTTGTAATTATTATTATTTGGGTTTTAAAAGTTTAGTTTGAGCCATATAATATATATTTTTCTAGTCTTGTTTAGATAAAAGTTATATAAGTTAAGAGTATAATTTTATTTTGATTACATAAATCACTTATGATTAATTATATATGTTAATTCATGTGTATATATATTTACATATTAGATAAATTCATTGTATTATAATAATAATATCAAAGACATTAAGATAAAAAAATAAATGATAAGGATTACAACTATGTTAGGTGTGGGATTTAAAAATATAAAAATAAAATACTTTGAAAAGATAATACAATAGTAATAAATAGTGATAATAATTATGAATACATATGTTCTAATTATAGGTCTTGATGTATAATTTATTATTACTATATGTGTGTGTCCATTAGATTTTAAAACAATCTTGGTATGGTAGCTAAGGTATTTGGTCAAAGAGGACTATATATATATATATATATATATATATATATATATATATATATATATATATATATATATATATATATATATATAAATTGATGACATAGTTCCATTTTAAATTATAAAATATAACATCAACTTGTAGAAACAACCGACTCATTCTTGTTGATAATGAAGAAATGGAGAATAGTTATCAACCGCCTCATTATTTATTTTTAATATAATATAGTATCGATAGGAAGCAATTAGGCGGTGGTGATGGTTTATATATATATATATATATATATATACACGTCTATTACTCATTTCTGCTTATCAATCAAGCTATTCACTTCAAAATTTTAATAAGGTGGCTAAAACGTTGGTGAGCCGAAGATATAATATAAAAAAAAAGAGAGGTTAGTTTCCAAATCTAGTTTAATTTCTATTTTATAGATTTTATGGTACTAATTTGATCTTTGATGTAAATAATAATAATATAGTTTGTGTATTGAAATTAGATATCCTTGAGCAAGCACAATTTAGAATATATTTAGTCCTAAAATCTATAAATTTCATATTTAATAGATTATAATTCGGCACAGATGATTTATTGATATTATTTTAATACTAGGTGCGGCGCAATTAGGATCCTTGTCCACTGTGTGATTCTTGCTTGATTTTACGTGGTTTCTATTATCAGGTGGGTGAAATTATTATATTTGAAATAAAAGTATATGTTATATATATGCTTTTTCAGACAGAAATGTTTTAAATCCAACTTGAATTATCGTGGATGGAATATGGATAGCGTTTTCTACGCATTAGATCAGAATAGCGTTTTATACGCACCAGAATATGTCCTATGCATAGTTCAAGATGTATTCTGGAATCAGAAGAAGAGTACCCTAAATCCATGATTCCTGCGATTTATTTCTGTTGGATAAAATAGAAAGAAATTCTCATGATCCCCCACCACTGAGTACGTTTTAAGAGTGCTCACCCCACATTTTTAAATATTTTCAGGTCAGTGAGCTTGGAACCGCGTGAATGAAATAGGGTGGGCATGCCCAAGACATTTTGATTACTTGACCTGAAATTCTTGGGCTTTTTGTTTAGAGTTTACTATTTTGAACTTGATATTATGCGTGTTGTTAGTGTTTTTGAACTAAACTAAACTAGTAGTTTGCTAATATGGTTTTATTAATATTAGGAGTGTGAATTTTATATTTTAGAACTGGTGAGTTCCTTTTGAAATGAACTTGGTGGTTATGAAATGCAGGTATTTTGATCTAAGTACGTATATTTCTGAAAATATATGGTTCTATTTTCTTCTTAGAATTTCTAGCAAGATTAATTATAAAAAAAAAAACTATTATTCGATCTGCTATTAACTTTCTGCTTTAAAGAATAGAAAGAGTAACATTTTAAATTATAGAATTTAGGGTGTTACAATTATAGTAAAAGATTGCATTTAACGTAGTTTAATTTCAAAATCACTCAAATTCAAGTAACTTTGAAAATGCGAAACGACACATTTGTCACAATTCATCATTCAATTTCAATTTAGCTAAACAATTCATTTAACATAAATTGATTCCAATTCAGTCAAATTCTATTAATTATGAAAATGAAAAACACAAGCCTCAATTATGAAAATTGAGAAAACTGAAACACCACCTAATTCATCATAATTTGCACAATGGTTTGTGATTTTTTTTAAAACAAAACCAAAATAAAGTAAATTAAATAAAAAATAATAATACCTGCTACTCTCTTCAGTGGTCCATATGAGTCCAGATTGGTGCTGACGCAAGATTTTTCAAGATTTGAAAATTTATCTCACAATTCTTTCTATTCTATAATCACAAAATAAGCAAAAATAAAGTAAATAATAAATTATATAAATCCAAACTCCAAAGAAAGGAGATTGAGCCATAAATTATTCATATTGATTTCTCTTACTAGGATTTAGATAGGGAGAAATAAGTCCTTCACTTTAACCAACAAGGCAGCTTTCCCTGGTAACCCTTCTCAATCTGATAATGAACCCCTCTCCAATCCAATTTTTGTCTAGATCTCTCGGCGCTATCTGCCCTCAAAATAATAGAAAGACCTTTGGATGAACTAATGCGAATGGATGTAAGCTTTGCTGCTCGGAAACACCCAGTGCTGACCACACGAAAGAGAAAGTCATCTTTTCCATTGTCGTTCACCTTGAAAATATTGATTTTTTTGTATCTTGTGTTGAAGCCAGAAGATAGTCCCTCTGCTCCATCTCCTTGTCCGGATTTTCATTCAAGCCTTGCAGTTAATCCAAATCCAAAACAGAAATAAGGAATGACATTACCGTATGAATGGTGATTTGAGGAGATGTGCAGAGAGATACTAGGAGTATGTTTATCACGTAGCAACGTAGTGGTTTCCACTCCCGCGCGGTTTCTTTTTAACTTTTCATTCTTCCCGGGTTGCATTTTAAAATTTACTATTTTTTTTTACTTTATTATATTGAATACTACAGCTTATTTACAAATAAAAAACAAATAAGCCCTTTTTCTAAGGGGAAAACATCAATCCTTTTACCTTACGAAGTGTTTGAAATTAAAGAAAAATGGATATTTTTTATTTTAAAAAATGTGAGAGAAGAAAAATATTTAATAAGATCAAAGTAAAAGATTCTTTTAAAAATATAAAAGATTGAGATTAAAATAATGTGAATAGATTATATATTCAGTAGATTACTTTCAATATTCGAATTTAACAAAATTCAATTATTAATATTCAGATTTTAATTATTATTTTTAGTATTCTATAATAAGATAATCATATAACAAAAAAAAAACTAAAATAAAATATTACATTAATTATTGAGTTTACTATATTATAATGTCAAGATTATTTTAATTATACTATAGTATACTGTCACAATTTATTATTATTTGTTATTATACAGTATAATATGGTGCCACAAACTAATATTATTAAATGTTAATAGATTTTACAAAATGGTATGATTTTATAACTTAATATTATAAATTATTGTGGGTTTGAAGTATGTTATCACCTTAAAAATATGATCTATTATATAATATAGTAGAGGGTGACAACGGTATATTATTAATTATTATTGGCTTTTATACTATATTATGATATCACAACTCAATTATCAATGCTAATTATTATTATTATATAATATATTATGATGTCACAATTTAATCAAAAATATTAATTATTATTTCATTATATTATATAGTGTGATCTCATAACTTAATGCTTATACATCATTAATTTTTTATTATTATATATAGTGTATTTCACAATTTAAAGTACAACAGTATTATGCCACAACTTAATTTTATAAATTATAAATTTATTTATATAGTAAAGTTTGGTGTCACAAATTAGTATTATTAAAAATTGTTTAATTATATATATATATATTATATAGTATGGTTATAAATTATATATTATTATTTTTTACTTATAAGTTATAGTACGAGGTCACAACTCAACAACATAATGTTATTAATTATTTCTGAATTATAAATGATCGAATGCCATAACTATATTATACTATAATTTCACAACCTAATATTACAATTTATTATTGATTTATATATGATATCGTATTGTGTATCATTAATCATTGTTGAATTTTATATTATAGCTAGTATGGTGTCACTAGTTATTAGGAATTGAAACATGATTTGCTTTAATATATTATAATGATGTGTCACAAATTAAATTATTCACGTATAATATATTATTGTTACATAATATAATTTTAAATTTTAATAATTAACATTTAAAATCTTATTGTGAAATTAGTTACAGATATGATTATTCATATAGAATACATTTCATGATGAATATAGGATAAATTGTATCTTAATTGTAGATATCCAAAGATTGATCTAAATAAAGATAATATCTTTATTCTTATATATACATTAAAATATGTCAGAAGAGATACACTAGTTCCACTTTATGTGTTCCAACATTCAAAATTGTATAATTTTAATGATATTTTTTATAAAAATAAAAATTATTATATTATAATTAATCCTAATTAATTTATTGCTAAAAATTAAAATTTTAAAAAGTTTATATACCTTATATTTGGAATAATTAGCCCCAAAAATAATTATATTAACTAAAAAATAAAAATTAAATACTAAAAAATAATTATAAACCTTGACTAAGTAGAATAAACCCTAAATAATAATGTACAATTATACTAAACCAAAAGAAATTAAAATTGAATGAATAAATGAAAGAAAATATAATAATTTTTATGTATGGTACAATGTTTGCACACAAAAACTAGGACTAGAGGATCTCATATGAAAATATGCCCCTAGATTTGCGTATGAGATCCTATGGTCCAAAATTATGTGTTCCAACCATATGCTAATATCAAAATTGCATATTTTTAATAATGATTTTCATAAAAATAAAATTAATTATATTATAACTAATCCTAATTAATATTTATTGGTAAAAAATTGAAATTTTAAAAAATTATATACCCTAAATTTGGAATAGTCAACCCCAAAAATCAATTATATTAACTAAAAATGATAATTAAATACTAAAAAATAATTACAAACCCTAATTGAGTAGAATCAACCTAAATAATTATGTAAAAATATACTAAACCAAAAAAAATTAAAATTGATGAAAAAATGGAAGAAAAACTAATAATTTTAATGTTTGGTACACATGCACTCCACTACAAGAAAAACGCTATTTAGCGACGAATTTAGCGACTGATAATATTCCGTCGTTAAAATAATGACATATTAATTTTTTTGGTTTAACGATGGATTTTCCCGTCTCTAAGGTAATTCGTCGTTACACGTTGCATTTTAATTTTTAAATTTTATTTTTTCATTTTAACGACGGACTAACAACAAATTTTTCCGCCGTTAAGTTAACGACAGAAAAATTCATCATTAAATAATATTTTTATTTATTTTTTATTTTTTAATCTTAGCGGCGTATTATTCCGTAGCTAAAATTAATTTTGATTTTTTTAATTTTTTTATTTTTGAATTTTTTTATATTTTTTATTTCCAATTTATACTTAATTATGAATTTGAAATCATTTTTTAAATTTTTTTATTTTTTTATTTGTTTTATTTTTTCGGATTTATTTGAACTTTTTAATTATTTTATATTGTTTTTTATATTATTTTTTAATATTTTTAATTTCAAATTTTTCAATTGGTAATTAATTATGAATTTGAAATTAATCTTTTTAATATTATTTTTTTATTTTGCATTTTCAAATTTTTTTATTTATTTGCATTTTCAAATTTATTTTATTTTTTAATATTTTATACTAGTTTTAATATTTTATATTTTTTTATTTTTTATTTACTAATTAATTACAAATATGAATATTTTTTTAGTACTATTAATTTATTTTAGTTTTTATTATTTATTTTATAATTGTTTTATTTTCTATTATTATTTTATAATATTGTTTAATATGTTTTTTATTTTTTTATTTTTAAATAACTAATTAATGACTTTTTTTATCATTTTTATTTTAATATTTTTAATCACTTTAATTTTATTTTTATAAATATTATTAGTTATAAATATATAATATTTGAGAAAATTAATTAAAATAATATAATATTAAATCATGATATAATATAATTATATTTTATAATAAACATATAATATTAAAATTTTTAATCGATGTTTAAATAAATTAATAATATATAATTATTCAATTTAGAAATAAAAATTCAATCAAAATGATTTTCGTGTGTGTGTGTGTGTATAATATTTTTATAATTTAACATAAATGTTCACTAGCTCACATGGATAGAAGTATAAGGCCTAACCAAGAGGTCTTGAGTTTGAATCTCACTCTGGGCGCAAGGATTTCCAAGATTATTCCTGGCTCGAACATCCTGTGACAATAAATATTGACATGTAAATTTGTCACATCTAATCACAACTTGTATTTTGTCAAGGGAGGAAGTATCGTCACTATAGAAGTATTTTTTTGTCACAAAAATATGATTGTCACTGGTTTCCTGCCAACAATAGAAATTGGCGCCAACTATCTAGTGACAATAAACATTGACAACAGATAAAATTGTCACTGTTAACATTTTGTTGTTATAATGTGAATTTTTATCACTGAAGATGAGTTTTTAGTGACGAAAATATGATTGTCACTGGCTTCCCGCCAACAACAGAAATTGGCGCAAACTATCTAGTGACAATAAATACTCACAATATATAAAGTTGTCACTGTTAACAATTTGTTGTGGCAATAAGAATTTTTGTCACTGAAGATGTGTTTTTAGGGACGAAAATATGAGTGTCACTGGCTTCCCGCCAACAACAGAATTTGGCGCAAACTATTTAGTGACGATAAATACTCACAACATATAAAGTTGTCACTGTTAATATTTTGTTGTGACAATATGAATTTGTCACTGTAGATGTGTTTCTATTGACGAAAATATGATTGCCACTGACTTCCCACCAACAACATAAATTGGCGCAAACTATCTAGTGACGATAAATACTCACAACATATAAAGTTGTCACTATTAACAATTTGTTGTGACAATATGAATTTTTGTCACTGAAGATGTGTTTTTAGTGACGAAAATATGATTGTCACTCACATTGTCGTCACAAGAAGCTGTTTTTCTTGTAGTGAATCTTGATCGGCATAATAACATGTGTATATATGTAACTCAATTCAAGCTTTGTTAGCATAAAAACATATATGGTCTTCATCAGCACAAGGATATATATATAGATTGCTTTAAAATAAAGTATCCATTGCGAACAAGCAATATGTTTAATGCTATCGTACATGTCTTTTAATGCGAAAAAGTAAAAGATTCTTAGTATATATGCACTTATTCGTTAGTATTGTGTTATTTTATCATTAGCAATATGGTGTTTATTCATGTATTTACTGTCATACTAAATTTGAAAAAATGCAATGCTCATTTAAATGCTAAAATATTGACTCATTATTGCTAACAAGAGCACAAAAACCAGAGCCTAAATGTTTGAACTTGCAATGTGTTCAAAATATTGTTTTAGCAAAAATAAAAAATAAACAAAAACTAATGTTTGAATTTTCAGCATAGTGTTTATCATAGAAAACAATATAGAAACTAATGTTATATTTTACTTCAGATTTAGATTCTTTTTCTCCAATATCAGAGGCTCCACAGCTATAGGTCCATTCTTACAAGATAGCCGATAATGCAAATTTGCAGACTTAACATGAGTGGCCTTGAGTGTATTGTTGTCTGAATTGATAATAGCAGCACAATATTTGGCTCGTAAGAACTTCATCTGTCGTTCATTACCCTTTTTTAGGCTGCTTTTCCAATTTTTTAAACCATTCCCCCTATATGTCTCTATATGCCTCATCACATACACAACACAATCAGTCTTATTGTTGTTGTCTCTCCAAGGCATCTTCAATCTTTGTATGTTTGTTATTTGGCGCTCAGTTAACTCTGCCTTTTGCGTGAAAGCACTACCAAAAAAGACCCTCATACATAACGGATATTTTAAATATGCATTATGTATGAGCGCATTTTTGGTATAGATAACGCATATTTTAAAAATCCATTACGAGAGAAGTGTTATCTCCGATCATATATAACGTTTTCGAGTTTTGCGTTATCTATGAGTGTTACATATTGTTCACAATTATAACACTTATTTGGTATTGTTATGCGTTGTGTTATGTTTAAACACATTATATAATGGTAACTTTGACTGTTATGAATATCCGTTGTGTATATGTGTTAATTATTATTTTTTTAAAATCAAAATTAAATTATTAATCCGAAATTTTTAGGCGAAAATTTTCCCACCGATGATTTGATTTTTTCATTTTACAAAATTAAAAAACTAACAAAGAAAAAAAATCTTCTCAATTCATCTCTCTCGATCGTTTCCTCAAACTTCCAGCCCTGATTCTTTCCCCTTCCCTCTTACCTAATGGCTACCATGCCTGAACCACCCCGAAAGAAACATCTTTCTTCAATTTCGAGATAGTACTGTACAAAGGCAACCTCCACAAAGTTCCCGACGAACCCCATCGATGGCCGCGCCCTTCCCTCAAAATTTCACTCAAAGACTTCAAAATCCTCCTCCGCCGCCACGCTAGAGCCCTTTCCCACCTAACCACCTCTGCCTCCAATGTGCCAACGACTTTGAAACCTAATCCTGCTCCCGACCCAAATTCCAACCCTAATTGTGGCGATTTTGATTGACGATAATCTCATCCGTTCATTTTCAATTTCAACTCCTCCGTTCGGTTAGGGTTTATCAAGGGCTGCTCCGATGGCCAAACCCGTCTGCGGCCGTCCGGCGTCACCGTCGGGATCAGATTGTCGCTCTTCATCCCGCTCCCACTCTGTTTCTCGCTCCCTTTCACGCTCCTGTTCTTACTCGGCTCAGACTCTCGCTCCACTTCAAGGTCACGCTCCCGCTCTCGCTCTGGATCCTCCTCGTCTTCCTCTCCTTCTCGTAGCGGAAGCTCGCGCGGCCATAGCTCTGCTCCTCTACGAAAAAGGTGTGATTTATCTTCCGCTCTACTACATCCTGTTTATTATGCCTTAATTGAGTTTTTTTATTTTACTTCACTAATTTCAAGATTTGAGGAATTTTATAGACTAATATGAACATTTTTTTATTTAGTTTCATAAATTTCAATAGTTTGTTACTCCTATTCCTTTGTACAGGCCCCCACCTATGAAAGTTGGTGCATGTCGAGCTCTATCTCAACTTCTTTCTGATGCTACCGGAGGAATTATCCAAAATCACACGATGGATTTATTGTGGAGTATTTTTCCATATCATGCTTTTTGTTACAACTGATTTTAAGTGGTCAAAGTAATTGGCTTCCTTCAGGTTCTGGGGTGAATATCTGGTTTTTGAGTTTTACAAAGTCAAAAATATTCAGTTTCTTATGATATATTAAGGTGCAACATACTGGTGTTTGGTGTTTGTTCCTGCCTTCTGCCTTCCATTAATTATGTTTGCTCTTGGCTATCAATGAAATGTGCTTTTACAATCTGACTTGACGAGATAAGATATCAGAAGCTAACTGAGATTGGATTGATTTGGGTGAATTACTGAATTTAATGTAAAATTGTGCAGGGCTGGGATGAGTGTTATTCTATTGCTCACTAAACCCTTGACGTACAAGGCGACTATGATTAGTATTTCTTTATTCTTTTGCTCACTTCTATGTTCCATATCCGGAGGTAGGTTGCCTTATCTACTTCTTATATAACTGATTGTGTGTAGTCCATGATTCTGTTGTAAGTATGTATAGTCCTGAGGGAACTAATTATTTAGTTTGTTTTCTTTATTTTTCAAGTTCAGGGACGACTGTCATAATATTGAACTAGTCTTCTTTTTAGAAGAAATATAAAGTATTTCCTGGTAGCTCATGTGTGATTGGTACTGACACTACAACAAGGCTTATATAAGTAAGGGAATCATTCAATCCTTAGTATTTTAAATTCTAATTACTTCCAGGTTTTTGGTGCCCTCTTTATTCCATTTTTGGAGCTATACATACATACATACATACATACATACATACATATATATGCATATATACATATACATATATATATGTGTATGTGTATGTGTGTGTATATTATGTGTGTTTCCTAATAGATATATGTATATATATATATTGCAAGCATGCAGTTTGAAATGTATATTGGTACAGCTAAGCTTTGGATTCTAGCTAATATTCATTAATGTTTTATGCAAAACTTCTTAATGATAACGATTCATAAAATTTGGAGCAAAAATGAGTTGGAGCTATTTGGTTTAGACCCAAAATCTTGAACTAAAATTGCAACTTCAACATATAAATAATTTTTATCTCTTCTCACATTTGAGATTATCTTTAGTGTTAGTGGTACTGAATGGAGCTCCGTGCTTTCTGCTCTCTATTTTCTATTGGTACTCTTCTATTCTTTCCATCCAGTTTAATTCTTGATTAGTCTGATTTAATTTTAATTGTGGTTCCCTGCAGCTGCAGCTGAATTCTGTGGATTATTTTCAGTTTCGACTGTTAATTTTATATTCTTGTGTTAGAGAGGAGTGATGCTTGATGAAACTCAACTGCTCAATTGTAACGTTATATATTCAGTTGCTGGCTTATTGCAGCCATGAGCTATAAAAGGTATGTTCAATCTTTTGTTATTTAGAATTGTTCATGTATATTGTTTTATGTTATTAATTGTATGAAATAGAAATTTCTCACTTTCTGTTAGGCTATATATATGTTGCATTGGTTAATTAAACATACTAAATACTCATAAATTATTATTCCCGAAGTCATCTGCTTCTTGGTACTTATTATTGATGTCATAAATTCGTCTTAAATTGATTTTATAATTTCTAAAATGTGAAATGCTTGATAAATTTTTAGTCCTGGCTTGGTTTACTGATAGATTACATTTTTTTTAGATTCCAAATTAATAGTTAATTTATCTTTCACGCTCTAAATTGATAAAATTAAAAAAAAAAGAACCAACATTTTCTTTGATAACACATATTAGTTGATTGATGTCGAGCCGAGACTTGCTTCGACTGTTGGAAGTCTCAACATTTTCTCAAATTTTGAACTAGTAAAAATCTGCAATTTTTCGAGTAGTCATGTAATCTGGAATGCTCTCAGGTTTGTTTTCAAGTGTTTTCTCTCTGCTTTTTTGAACCGCAAATACATGAATAAATAAACACATGTCCCATATATTTTCTATACATTGTTATTTATCTTTATGTATTCACTAATATTATTATTTGTGTGTTGTGAAGTTTTGCTGCATTTTACTCTGTAACACTTATCCATGATAGAAAATTTCATGCTCGCTTTTGGCAGGGGAATTGTCTATTTGTGTGACATCTTTCTCAATCCTTATAAAATCTTTACTTCCTTTGCCTGATGAGTATCATGGACTGACAGAAATAGAGAAGCGCTATCACCAAAGGTAAGATTGTTTCTTTCTCTGCTGTTGTCCACACAAATGCCCCATAATTTGTACTTGCTTTTATTTTAACTATGTTTGTCCACACACTTATTGTGCTAGTTTTATTTTTCATGATAATTTTTTTTCTTGGTACTTTGACAAAATATTTCCTTTGTGCTTTATTTTTCCATGAATTTTTGTATAATTTTAATAGTACTCTATATACTACCAATTTAAATAAAACATATCAGTTTATGAAAAAAACCAATCGATAATTCATTTTATAAGTCCTAAATTAATATCAACATGAGAAAAATTTAATGTTTTTTTATTATATATTATTATCCTTTTTTATTTGTTACTCATGGAATATTTTTATATCATCTTAGTTGAGATTGGGTTATTGTTAAGTATTGTGTTGATTAATTGTTATCACTTCTCCAACCATGGCAGGTTTATAGTTGAGCCGTTCAGTCGAATGGACGCCTCTCAATCATCAAAAAAGTTGTTCCGTTCAAAATGGCTAGCTAGCTAGTTGCAATATATATGTAATCTTTGTTTTGACATTAGTTCATGGTGTGTCGTTTCCACCAAAATTAAAAGTTCTGACAACAGTCGGCTTGCCCAAACTGCACAGTACAGTGGTAAGCAAGATCGTTTCCCTAGAGACTGGCGAGAATTATCCTAACTTTTCAACCTGTAAAACAAAACCCTTCAACAGAGAATTTATAGAAATAAAATAAAAGATGCGAAACTAACGTAGTGATTAAATAAATATCCAAACATTCACACACAAGAGTTAATTATATAAGTGATTAAAAATTATCCGGAATTCAATCACACCACCTTGGCTATTCAACTGATCCTAGATTCAAGAATTAAATTAATTATTCCATGTAAATCGGTTATGGTTATCGAAGACACTTCCCGGCATAACCTAATTCCTATACTTTTCGACAATCAAGAAGACACTTCATTAATCGCTTCCCTAATCAACCGACAATCTTGAGAGACACTCTACCGATTTAATGGGTTGATTGCATTAAATTCCTAAGGAACCCGATACAAAATCAATCGACTCTAACACATGACAATTCAATTAAGTTTACTATTCCCTTGATTATGAGAAATCGTTTTGCTCCAAATTAATTCCTATCACAATTTCGGATGATAGATTTAATTAGCTAGTAACAAATTCAAACTACTAAGTATTTGCAACTACTTTGTAAATTCGAATCAATCACAACTTGCAAAGCGGAGAATAGTAAATACACGAAATTAATTAATTAGAAGAAAGCATTTAGATCTCACAGTTGAATCGAGCCAAAGATTCATGGATTGATTTCCGGATGAACGTTGTCTAGCTTGATCGCATATCAATCATCAAAATATCGACTATATGAATTCTAGTAAAAAAATATGAATCTGGAAGAATAATTGTGATTTCTGAACGGTGTTCTTCTCTCTCGCGTCTGTCTATACAATCTGACATAAAAAACTATTAAAATAGATACATCCATATCCCCCAAGATAATTTCCAAATTTAAAGAGAGCTTTATATGGAATTAAAATCCTATCCTATCTCTACTAGGTAATAGTCAAAATAGAGGTGATCAAAAGCTGTAGTAAAGCTGGAATCCACGTCCAGATCTTGGGCTGGATCAATACTTGTGCAAAACGGGCTGAATTTACTCGCGCAGGCCCAGATCCTAGCTTCTCGGTCCATCCTCCAGGCGGCTTGCCCAAACGGCCTGCTTCAGAACTTCCTTTCAAACGAACCCTGCTGCAATTCCCAAAACTAGTAGCCTAGCTGCCCAATTATAACTATCCACCTGCACAACTTCAAAGCACAACAAAACTTTTCCAAAATAGATGCGAGGTAGATAATTATGCAAAAATTATACAACAAAATTATCCTCAAAAGATAGGTAAAAAGAACCCAATCAAAACCCCCCACATTTGAGCAATGCTCGCCCTCGAGCATACAAAACAAACTGAAAACAAAGATAGAGAGGGAACAACGAAGCACACGACCTGCCTCAAGCTGGAAAGTATTCAGAGGAATGGTTACGACTCAACCATTCACAAACCACCAACCCATCTCATTTATGAAATCTATCACTGCTCTCAACCAAGTCAGAATTATGCTCATGGATCCAGCCTCTCCAGGATTCTCTCATATTCGCTCAACAAAAACGAGGAACTGTCTTGAAATATTATGCACACAAGCCGTGATTTGGAATTCTCAGCATAGGTTTGCTCTTTTGTCATCCCCATTATCATCAAACCAAGTTAATCCAAGGATCAAAAGGTCTTGTAAAAAGGGTGTAATGGGGCTTGGGTGACGGGTTGGATAAGTCTGGGTACTTGGCTCAAAAGTAGGGAACATGTAAGCTCATTCACCCTTGTCTTTATTTGTACCAACATCCATCATCATGGAATTCAATCCCAGCAGCTATACCCCTTTCAACTCCTCTTTTTTTTTATTTATAATAATTAGCAGCCCTGTACTCTGCTTTTTCTTCTTTCATTTTTTTTTCTTTTTCATTTTTTTTAATCTGGAAGAATATAAAATTGGCTAGCAATCTTCCCAAATTCCAAAGTTCAGCAAGTCAGAATGGCTTTCATGTTCCCAGGGACAAGATACAAGCTAAAATCAAAGCTATGGCTAATTTCTTGTGAAGTTCAGTTGAACAAGGAATTGGGGAAATTACAGGCTCAAAATTGGTTCACTAGGTGGAAACTGTAACGGTAGGGCATTATTTTCTGTTGGAGGCCAAAAAATGGGGTGTGTTCCTAATTGCCTTAATCATTTCCAAAGTTTCAACTGTGGTGACAAAAATAATTGGCAAAAGAGCAAACCAAGCATCAAATATCCAAATCCGACACACTCTCAATAAACAAAGAGCTTTCAATGAATTGACATGCTCATGGGCTCAAAACTCACTTTTTGAGGTTACAAAAACATGATCTAGAGCACAATTTGTTATCCAAGGTATCATACGAGCAGTTAAAGACATCACAAATGAGACAACACCAAAACTACCAGTCAAATCAGGTCGTAACTATTCCTCCTCATACTTATCCAACCTTCACAGCCTTATGCTCTCTTTTTTTTTTTTTTTTTTTTGGTATTAAGCAAATACTTACTGACCCCCCCTCCCCACATTTAAGAACACACAGTGTCCTCACTGTGAAAGGGTGAAACACAAAGACAAGAAAGCAAAATAAAACACAGAAATGAAAAGAACAAGTAAAACAACAAGAAAGAGAGGGAAGAGAGGGCAAACACTAATCAGCCATGTTTCGAAGAACATGCTCCATGGCTGTGAGGCGAGTGTCGATATCATCGAGGCGGCAGTTGAGGCGATCTTCAAGTCCTTGGGTCACTGTGGTGAGCAAAGCCTCAAAAGCGGGCAGAATAGAGGCCGGAACGGCAGAGGGACCTGCACTTGAAAGAGAACTCGGGTCTTCGACGTCCGATTGAGAAAGTTGATATTGCCCATCGGCGTTAACACACAAGAGCTTCATAGCAGCAAAGTCAACGAGAGAAAATAAAGTAGCAGGCAGAAAGACAGGGTCATCATGTGGAACATGCAAACGCTGGGCCAAGAGAGTAATTATATGCCCAAGAGTAATCTTATACAGTGGGTGCCTAGCAGTAAACTGCCACTGTCCAGCTATCCATGCACCAAAATTCACTTTGTCACCTAAGATCATGCAATTTAACAGAAAGAGCTCTTAGTGGGAGACCACATTCATCAAGTCGACTCTACCAAAGAAAGTACAAGACAAAAAATGATGGCAAAGGCGGAGGGCACCATCACGAAGATGGTTACTCCTAGCAGATTTAGACACATACTCAGTATCTATAGACAGTTCACACCAACGCTCAGAAGCAAGCATACCAAATGAAGCAGGCAAGTCACGAGGAGCATCGAGATAAGCATCAGAGATAATGGACTCATCAGACTCAAAACCAAGTAACACATTCAAATCATTAATAGACAAATGAAAACGACGACCCCCTAACGTGAAAACCACAGCATGAGAATCATTAAGAGGACGAGAGGCATCATACGCAAAAGTAGACAAGAATTCCAAACTCAACAACTTATGCGCAGGGAAAGACATATCCAAGAAAGCACCCCAACCAATTCTATCAAAATAAGCACGAATATTGTCATTCTGTCCTAAAATAGCTATGTTAGCCCAATTAAAAAGTCGAGCGCCGACAAAGGAACGATTGGAGTTCCTTCGCGTGCGCAGAGTTACCACATCATCGGCAAGGTATGGAGGTGGCGGTGCAGGCCGGCGGCGACGGCTAGAAGAAGCAGACGTGGCCTATGGAGAAGGCGCAGAGGGTGGCGGCGAGGGAGTGGCAGAAGGGTCACCGGAAAGCTGTGGGGAGGCCTGTTGAGGCGGCGGGGATGGAAGCTTGCGCTTACTGGGACCGGCTCTGGTGGGTGAAGGTGGGGGACGGCGCTTGAGGCACCGAAGAGGTTGTGCAGTAGGAGGAGTGGTACTGGATACCGGAGATGGTTGGGGTGGCGTGGCCGCGGGCGGCGGAGATGGAGTGTGTTCTGGTGAAGCAGGGGAGCGGTCCGGTGGTGCAGATGAAGGGATGGTCGCAGTAGCCGTTTTCGAACGCTTCTTGGATGTCTTTCGTCGGCCCATCGGAGGAGATGGTGATCGGAAATCGTCGACAGGGGTTGAGGAAGGCGGGAAGTCACGGCGGTGAAAACTGCAAGGAGGCAGTGAAAATATCGCTACAAAAAAATTACTAAGGCAAAAGAAGGGGTTAAATTAAAAGGGGAATTAGGGCTTGTAAAAGGAAAATCCCCAAATCAAAGGTAGGGGAATTGCAAAGAGGTCCCTGGAATTATAGAGAACAAACATTGCCCCCCCACATTTAAAATTAACCCTTCCGTTGTAAAGTAACCAACCAAGTGGTTGAGAGACCACGATGACAGCGTAACAATCACGACTCCACGTTCACCGCACCATGCCTCAATATTATTATTATTATTATTTTTTTTTAACGAAATTTAAAAAAAAAAAAATAAAACAAAAGAAACAAGTAAAGAGCATCAGAACTAAAATTCGCACACAATTAAATAAAACAAAAACAGATAAAAAGAAAGGAAGAAAGAAAGTCGGGTTGCCTCCCGATTAGCACCTCTTTGTTTAACGTCGGTGGCTCGACGAGAAGTTCCGGATCAAGTGGAAATGGGACGGGCTAAAGTAACCCCATCAAAATGTGACAACTCCATCTCGGCACAGTATGGTTTAAGCAGCTGTCCATTGACCTTCAATAATTTCTGAGTGGCAAAACTACGGATCTCCACGGTTCCATGTGGACTAACACTAACAACTTCATAGGGTCCCGTCCAACGGGACTTCAATTTTCCGGGCATAAGTCGGAGGCGGGCATTGAAAAGTAGAACTTTTTGACCGACCTCGAAAGTCTTTCTCCGAATGTATTTATCATGGAGAAACTTAGTGCGCTCTTTGTAGCAGCTAGCACTGTCATAGGCTTCCAACCTGATTTCCCTCGAGCTCTTGTAACTGAAATCGCCTCTCATGTGCGGCTAAGTGCGGGTCCAGATTGCACTGCTTGACAGCCCAGAAAGCACGATGTTCTAATTCAACGGGCAAGTGGCACTACTTCCCAAAAATCAAACGGTAAGGGGACATACCGATTGGCATTTTAAATGCCGTGCGGTATGCCCAAACGGCATCATCCAGACGCAGACTCCAGTCCTTACGGCTTGGGCAAACAGTTTTCTCCAGAATATTTTTTATCTCGCGATTCGAGACTTCGGCCTGGCCATTGGATTGTGGGTGGTAAGCTGTAGCAATCCTATGTGTAACTCCATACTTCTTGAATAAGGCTTCCAAGGTCCGGTTGCAGAAATGTGTGCCTTGGTCACTTATGATAGCTCGAGGAACTCCAAAGCGTTGGAAAATCTGTGCCTTGAGGAATTTTGCCACTACCTTGGAGTCATTTGATTGGGTAGCTTTGACTTCGACCCATTTGGAAACATAGTCGACCGCCAACAAAATGTAAGAATTGCCGAAAGAACTAGGAAAGGGGCCCATGAAATCCATGCCCCATACGTCAAAAATCTCACAAACCAGGATAGGAATTTGCGGCATCTCATTCCTTGATGAAATATTGCCAAGGCGTTGGCAACGATCACAATGCTTGCAGAAGTGATAAGCATCTTTGAATAAAGTGTCCCAATAAAATCCACAATCGAGGACTTTGCGAGCTGTCCTCTTTGGCCCAAAATGGCCTCCACAGGCGTGAGCATGACAAAAGGTGAGAATAGAGTGAATCTCATCGTCCGGAATACACCTTCGAATAACTTGATCGGCACAGGTTTTCCATAGATAAGGATCGTCCCAAATGAAGTACTTGGCTTGACTTCTCAACTTATTCTTCTTGGCAGATTCAGTACCCTTGGGGAACATTCCAGTGGTGAGAAAGTTCACTAAATCCGCGTACCAAGGGACGGTTTCTGCAGCTGCAAGTAACTGCTCATCTGGGAAGTCGTCCCGTATGGGCAAACCGTCTGCCTGGGTCAGCAATCTACTCAAATGATCCGCAACACCATTGTCAGCTCCCTTCTTGTCCTTGATTTCCAGATCAAATTCTTGCAGAAGAAGGACCCAACGAATTAGGCGAGGCTTTGATTCTTTTTTTGAGAACAAGTACTTAAGAGCTCCATGATCAGTGAACACAACAACTTTTGATCCAACTATGTAAGATCGAAATTTTTCACACGCAAAGACAACAGCAAGGAGCTCCTTCTTAGTTGTGGTGTAGTTGCATTGAGCGGGATTGAGCGTCTTAGAAGCATAATATATGACATGACTGACCTTCCCGGTCCTTTGCCCAAGCACCGCACCAACAGCATAATCGCTTGCATCGCTCATAAATTCAAACGGGAGTCCCCACTGTGGTGGCTGAATGATTGGTGCAGAAGTCAGTTTTTCCTTCAACAAATCAAAGGCTTCCTTACACTTATCATCAAAGATGAAAGGGACGTCTTTCTGCAGCAGCTTAGTCATGGGTTGGGCAATCTTCGAAAAGTCCTGGATGAAGCGACGGTAGAATCCCGCATGGCCTAAAAAGGCTCGAATTGCTTTCTCATTGGATGGGTATGGCAGCTTGGTGATCAAATCGATTTTTGCTCTATCCACTTCAATGCCTTTCGCAGAGATGACATGCTCGAGCACAATTCCTTGTTGTACCATAAAGTGGCACTTCTCGAAGTTCAAAACCAAATCGGTTTCTACACACCGTTGAAGAACCTTGTCTAAATGCTCCAAACATTGCTCAAAGGAGTCGTCATGCACTGTGAAGTCATCCATAAAAATCTCGATGCAACTCTCTATCAAATCGGAAAAAATGCTCATCATGCAGCGCTGGAAAGTGCCTGGGGCGTTGCACAAACCAAATGGCATCTTTCTGCAAGCAAATGTCCCAAAAGGACAAGTGAAGGTCGTCTTTTCCTGGTCTTCTTGAGCCACAAAAATCTGGAAATAACCGGAGTAGCCATCTAGGAAGTAAAAATAAGATTTCCCTGCCAATCTTTCGAGCATCTCATCAATAAAAGACAACGGAAAGTGGTCTTTGCGTGTCGCGTCATTCAACTTCCTGAAATCGATGCACATCCGCCAACCCGTTTGCAATCTCATTGGTATTAATTCATTGCTCTCATTCTTCACGAGCTGGAATCCAGATTTCTTTGGAACAACATGCACCGGGCTGACCCAAACGCTATCTGAGATGGGGTAAATGATTCCCAATTGGAGCAACTTCAGAATCTCTTTCAATACCACTTCCTTCATCACCGGGTTTAACTTCCTCTGGGGGTCTCGAGATGGTTTGTGATCAGCTTCCAGAAAAATCCGATGCATACAGATGTCAGGACTGATTCCTTTAATGTCAGCAAGAGTCCAGCCAATAGCTCCCTTATGTTTGCGCAAAACAGCAACCAGGCACTCCTCTTGGGCAAACGACAGGTCCTTGCTGATGATGACTGACAGTGTTTCTCCTTCCCCCAAATATGCATACTTCAGATGCTCGGGAAGGACCTTCAATTCTAGAACAGGAGCCTTCACATGAGATGGAAAAAGTGGCTCTGTGTTGGTCGGTATGGGCAAACGGACTGTCAGATTCCTTACGGGAAATTCTTCAGTGGCATAAAGCTGCTGGATTATCTTTTGGATTTCTTTTTCTTCCTCTGAATCTCTAGTAGGTGCATGCATTCCTCCAAAGAGTACCTGTTCAAGCTTATCATCCCTGAAATTATTCTCAACAAACTCATCAATAATGGAATCAATAGTGTCAATCATAAAAATAGCCTCAGGGTCTTCCACATGCTTCATAGCTTCGAATATATTAAATGTGACAACATTCCCATCAAATTCGAAGCTCATCATACCCTTATCTACATCAATTTTTGTTCTTGCCGTTTTCATGAATGGCCGACCTAACAAAATCAATGATCTATGTGCAGAAAAAGAATCATCCATGTCCACAATATAAAAATCAATGGGAAAAATCAAGTCATTAACTTTAACTAGTACATCCTCTACAACACCGTGTGGGTATGCATTAGATCGATCCGCCAACTGGATAATGACTCTAGTATCTTTCATAGGACCCAACTTCAAATCTTTGTACATGGATAAAGGCATGACATTAATAGAAGCACCCAAGTCAAGCATAACCTTTTCTACCTTCTTACTCCCAATGATGCAAGGGATAGTAAACATATCTGGATCTCGGCATTTTTGTGGTAATTTGCGTTGAATAACAGCAGAAACATTTTCACCAACCTTGATCTTTGCATCATTCCCGTATCTCATCTTTTTGGAACACAGCTGCTTCAGAAATTTGGCATAACGGGAAACTTGCTTGATGGCATCGATCAATGGCAAATTAATTTCCACCTTTTTGAACAACTCGAGGATCTCTTTTTCATCATCCTCTTTCTTGTACTTTGCTAACCTGGAAGGAAAAGGGGCTGAGTCAAGTTTATTAGGAATATTCGACTGAATAGATACCTCAACAGGGGTAGAGTGCGTAGGAATTGTTTCGTAGTCAGCTTCAGGTTTGTCATCAGTTCCTGCAGTTTGCCCAAACTCCTGGGTTTTCTCTTTCTTTGCTTCGACTTCAGCTAGTTCCTTCCCACTGCGAAGTGTGATAGCACTGACATTCCCCCTCGGATTTTGCTCAGTCTGGGATGGAAGCTTTCCTTGATTTCCTTGCATTTTGTTCATTTGTGTTGCAAGTTGCGTGATCTGCATGCCCATACTGCCGAGTGCAGCCTGAGTCTCCTGCTGGAACGTCTTCTGGTTCTGTGCCAAATTATTCACCAAAGTATTGCTCTGTTCCAGGCACTTCATAATCTCACTCATACTGGGAGCAGACTTGTCAGTTTGGGCAAACTGCCTGTCTCTTGCAGATTTCGGTGGGAAATCTCCTTGAGCATGTAGGTCGCCAGGTTGCTTCCATCAGAAATTGGGATGATTTCTCCAGCTTGGGTTGTAGGTATTGGAGTAGGGATCATTGTTCCGTTTCCTCCTAAAATCATCTCCTCGTCCCGAACCATCATAATAAATCCCCCTGAGTGCATCTTGTTGAGCATCACCCGAACCATAGCAAGCTTGTTCAGAGGAAGATTCTTGCAAGGTTGGGCATGCATCAGTAAAGTGCCCAGTCTCAGTACAAACACCACATCGAGGCCCTTTTGTTTGTGCTACGGCTAATCCACGGACTAAAGATGTTAAAGCCTCAATTTTCTCATTCACATCAGATGTCTCAGCTCTCTCTATGCTCTTCACAGGTCGGTGACGACCCTTATCTTCATCATCATATTGTTGCCCACCAGACACCATGTCCATGATTAACTGCTTTGCCTCTGCCAAAGTCTTGTTGGTAAGTGATCCTCCACTGGCAGCATCAACAATCTTTCTATCGAAGCTTGACATGCCTCGATAGAAATAATTGGTGAACAACTGGTAGTCGGTGAATCCATGATCTGGACATTTTTGACATAGCTGCTGAAATCTCGCCCAATAATCTGCTAGACTTTCATTCGGTTTCTGCTTGATGCTGGAGATGGCCATTCGAAGATTTGCTGCTCTAGTCTCTGGAAAAAATTTGCGCAGAAACTGTTCTTCCAGCTCATCCCAGGTGGTGATTGAAGCCGGTGGGAGATCAAAAAGCCACTCTCGTGCTCGTCCTTGCAATGTGTGAGAAAAAGTTAACAAGCGCAGGTTGTCATTTGTAAAGCCTTGAGGGCGCAGAGTAGAGCAGACCCAATCGAACTCTGCTAAGTGTGTGTGCGCACTTTCTCCAGGTGCATCACTGAATTTGGGTAGCACTTGGATGAACCCCGGCCGAATCTCCGCATTGTGGGCAATGGGAGGCAATACAATGGATATAGGCCTGTTATTTCGATGACGACCCAGCTCTCGAATCAAGGGAGCAGGTTCCTCCGCCTCAGCATGGATTAAAGCTCGATTATTCTGATTATCACGTGGATTTAGGTTATCCACCATGTTGACTAGCTGTTGCAAACCCGGTGTTCCTTCCTTAGGTTGGGACGTCTCCTTAGACTCCCGAGCAGCCCTCCTCAATTGGTGTAATGTTCTCTCCAGTTCCGGGTTGAACAATAATTCTCCTTTATGTGAGGAACGGGTCATGCACTGTAAAACAAACGAAAAAGCCACAGTAAGAGAAATAACAAATTGAAAAGTTTCGAGTAATTACTACTTTGGAACCAGTCCTCGGCAACGGCGCCAAAATTTGGTGTGTCGTTTCCACCAAAATTAAAAGTTCCGACAACAGTCGGCTTGCCCAAACTGCACAGTACAGTGGTAAGCAAGATCATTTCCCTAGAGACTGGCGAGAAGTATCCTAACTTTTCAACCTGTAAAACAAAACCCTTCAACAGAGAATTTATAGAAATAAAATAAAAGATGCGAAACTAACATAGTGATTAAATAAATATCCAAACATTCACACACAAGAGTTATTTATATAAGTGATTAAAAATTATCCGGAATTCAATCACACCACCTTGGCTATTCAACTGATCCTAGATTCAAGAATTAAATTAATTATTCCATGTAAATCGGTTATGGTTATCGAAGACACTTCCCGGCATAACCTAATTCCTATACTTTTCGACAATCAAGAAGACACTTCATTAATCACTTCCCTAATCAACCGACAATCTTGAGAGACACTCTACCGATTTAATGGGTTGATTGCATTAAATTCCTAAGGAACCCGATACAAAATCAATCGACTCTGACACAGGACAATTCAATTAAGTTTACTATTCCCTTGATTATGAGAAATCATTTTGCTCCAAATTAATTCCTATCACAATTTCGGATGATGGATTTAATTAGCTAGTAACAAATTCCAACTACTAAGTATTTGCAACTACTTCGTAAATTCGAATCAATCACAACTTGCAAAGCGGAGAATAGTAAATACACGAAATTAATTAATTAGAAGAAAGCGTTTAGATCTCACAGTTGAATCGAGCCAAAGATTCGTGGATTGATTTCCGGATGAACGTTGTCTAGCTTGATCGCATATCAATCATCAAAATATCGACTATATGAATTCTAGTAAAAAAATATGAATCTGGAAGAATAATTGTGATTTCTGAACGGTGTTCTTCTCTCTCGCGTCTGTCTATACAATCTGACATAAAAAACTATTAAAATAGATACATCCATATCCCCCAAGATAATTTCCTAATTTAAAGAGAGTTTTATATAGAATTAAAATCCTATCCTATCTCTACTAGGTAATAGTCAAAATAGAGGTGATCAAAAGCTGTAGTAAAGCTGGAATCCGCGTCCAGATCTTGGGCTGGATCAATACTTGTGCAAAACGGGCTGAATTTACTCGCGCAGGCCCAGATCCTAGCTTTTCGGTCCATCCTCCAGGCGGCTTGCCCAAACGGCCTGCTTCAGAACTTCCTTTCAAACGAACCCTGCTGCAATTCCCAAAACTAGTAGCCTAGCTGCCCAATTATAACTATCCACCTGCACAACTTCAAAGCACAACAAAACTTTTCCAAAATAGATGCGAGGTAGATAATTATGCAAAAATTATACAACAAAATTATCCTCAAAAGATAGGTAAAAAGCACCCAATCAGTTCAATATAAATATGTGTAGAATTTTGATTATATTTGGATGAATGTATGAATATTTTTGAATTAGATATACGATGATTTATGGGAATTTCAGTTATTTTTATTGTTTTAGAATTATTTTAATTGCTGAAAATCTACAAAAAAAATTTGTAGCAGGCATACATAACGGTACTAAAAATATTTAATAACTGTAAAAATCTGTTATGTATCAAAACATACATAACGTAAAAAATTGTTATCTAAACTACAAACAACGTTTTGTATTAATTCATGTGATATATTTCATAACGGAGAAAAATAAATTTTCATAACGGTACAAACTGTTATATATAACAGTAATAGATCACGCAATGAAGAGTGTTATGTATGAAAAAAAACCGTTATGTAAAAGTTCATAGATAAAGGAGAAAAATAAATTTTCATAACGGAAGCAACCGTTATGTATGAGAGTTATAGATAACGTAATATTCGATGTCATGTTTGTTGCTATAACTGTTATGTATAATAACATAGATAACGGATATTATTCCGTTACGTATGAGCGCATCATACATAACACCAGTATACGTAACAAAGCTTTTGTTACATACATAACGAATAAAATCCGTTATGTACGAGCGTCATTTTTGGTAGTGAGACCATTCTTTTTAAGGAATTGAGATAGAAAACTTGTCTGCATGGATTTTTTTTTCAATTAGGTGTATTCAATTTAATACTCTAATTTGAGCAAGATATGTATATGCTATGCTAACCATATTTGGAGTGCATGCTAATATTGTGCAACATCTATGCTCTATGTCATATTGATACATATCATGAAACATAATTTATTTCTATTCAGAATGAAATGTTAATAAAACTAAAGCAGATATGTATATGTAATGCTAACAAAAGTCAGAGTGAATGCTAATTGTGTACAACATACATGCTCTTTGTCTTATTTTATTTAAGATGATGAAATTATACACAAAATGAAACAGAAACAAACAAGAGCCGTTATGTATATGTAATGCTAACAAAAGTCAGGGTGAATGCTATTTGTGTACAACATCTATGCTATCTGTCTTATTTTTTTAAGATGATTAAAATACTTAAAATGAAATAGAAACAAACAAGAGAAATTATGTATATGTAATGCTAACAAAAGTCAGAGTGAATGCTAATTGCATACAACATACATGCTCTCTGTCTTATTTTATTTAAGATGATTAAATTATACTCAAAATGAAACATAAACAAACAAGAGTAGTTATGTATATGTAATGCTAACAAAAGTCAGGGTGAATGATATGTAAAACATCTATGCTCTCTGTCTTTTTTTTAAAGATGATTAAATTATACTCAAATTGAAACAAAAACAAACAAGAGTAGTTAAAGTATATTTTTATCATTCAGACAGCTTACCACTTCTACTGGGACGCTGCCATACTTCACTTTCTGACCATCTTTCTCATTCTCTATAGCACTAGAGTTGTCAATTATTTCAATAATGAAATTCTTGACATTAACTATGACCAAGTAGAAGTGATTTGATGGCATATTGGGAAAAAGAACTACACAAGTTTTGGAAAATTAAATTCTAATACATGAACTTTTTAATCCTGAATAATAAAAGTTCATAACAGATCAATATCATTTATTTGGACCCATGGGAAGGCTGCAATTTCATGTTCTAATCGATCACAGAAAACAACACATATGCGTGATGGTACCCATTTTTGAGGGGCATTGATGACTGTGAAGCTCTAAAAAAAAAGAACATATGTTGTGTTATTCAAATGCAATGTTTTTTTTTTCAAACAAAGAAATCTCTCCAGGGCATCTGCAGACGTTGTGAGGATGTAATTTACTTCTTGATCTCTTTTGATCTCTGAACCAACCCAACTTTCTTAGTGTATTCAACAAAATACTTAATATGTAAGTACAGTCAAATAAAACTGTAAGTACACAAACAATATTATAATGGTTTTTAATCTGTAAGTATCCATTACCAGGAGATTGGGAATATCGCCATATTTTTGTTTCAGTCCATCATTCTCTTTCTCCATGGTAGTTGAATTATCTATGATAACCGATTCCATATCTTTCAAATCAATACAAATCAAGAAGAAGTGATTCATCTGGTATATTGGGAAGAAAAACTGCATATATGTTTTGCCAGAATTAGTTACTGATATGAATAATGTGTGAGATTAATGAAATTTTTAATAAGATCATACCATATCAATTTCTGAAAATAATAGTACAGATTATAAAAATCAGTAACAAATAAAAGCTTCGTTAGCACAAACACATAACTATATCAGCAACATAATAAAAGCTTCATCAGCGCGCACACACACACACACTAGGATATATATATATATATATATATCATCAAGAAATCTGGATATTTGTTAGCATAAAAACAGATATATACAAAATGTATATATTGTGCTATATGATTCGAAATTAATAGTTAAGAAACTTCAGCAAATATATATATATATATATATATATATATATATATATTGTGCTAACCAAATTTAAAGTCCATGCTAATAGTATACAACATCTACAATATCTGTCTTATGTATAGATATGATCGAAAATGATGCGTTTCTATTCAAAATGAAACATTAATAAACAAGAGCAGATATGTATATGTCATTCTAACCATATTTGGAGTCTATGCTAATAGTGTGCAACATCACTGCTCTCTGCCCTATTGATACATATCATGAAACATGATTTATTTATACTCATAATGAAACGGTAATAACACTAAAGCTCATATGTATATGTTATGCTAACAAAAATCAGAGTCAATGCTAATTGTGTACAACATCTATGCTCTCTGTCTTATCTATACATATTGTTGAAGATGTTCAAATTATACTCAAAATGAAACAGAAATAATCAAGAGCATTTATGTATATGTTAGGATAACCAAATTCTGAGTCCATACTAATGGTGTACAACATTTACACTCTCTGCCTCATTTATGCACATTATCCAAGAGGATCAAGTTCTACTCAAAATTAAACTGAAATAAACCAGGACAGATTTATACATATTATGCTAAGCAAATTCACACTTAATGCTAATGATGTACAAAATTGACACTCTCTACTTTATTTACGCATATTATTAATGAGGATCAATTTGTACTCAAAATTAAACGGAAATAAAGTATAACAGATAGATAGATATTTGCTAACCAAATTTAGTGTCCATGCTAATGGTGTACAACACAATCACTCTCTGTCTTATTTATACATATTATGCTAACCAAATTCAGACTCAATGCTAATGGAATACAAAATCCACAGTCTCTGCCTTATTTAGACATATTATTAATAAGGATCAATTTCTATTCAAAATAAAATGGAATTAAAGTAAATTCATAGTTCATGCTAATTATTTACAACATCATTCATCTGGCTTATTTATTTATATTATTAAAGATGATCTAAGTAATGCTAAACAAAGAACAAAAAACAGAGTTTTTGCACGAAGAAATTCAATTTGAATGAGAAAAATTTCTCGATTAATTTCTGTAACATTACCTTTTTTTGAAGTTTCAACCATTTTTCTCTTGTCAGCCATAATGTCCTTAGCAGCGTCTTCTTCTTCATTGATTTTCATCTTCAGCAACGTCGTCTTCTTCGTCGATTTTCGTTCTCAACAACGAAAACCCTAGAATTCAATGTTGGTTTCTCGATTTTTGTTTTTCGATTTCGTGAGGGGAAGAAGTTATGAACTCTGAAGCGACGTGAGTTTTTATGTTTCAAATTTCTTCCGAAAATACCCTAAATGAATTCGCGGTTTTTCATGAGTTCCAGTTAATTACCATTTTGTCGCCGCAATCTGAATTGATCTGGGCCATTGATTTTTCATGGATGTGTGGTGTTAGATGTAGTCTCATTTCTCACACTAGGGAGTGTTTTTATATAACCCCTCCCCTATATATATATAACTAATAGAAATATAGTATAAATTTATAAATATATAAAAAATCAGAGGAATGAAAAAATATCAATATTGACAAATAAATAAACGAGTCAAGCACGAGCTCGAGCCGGGCTCGAGTTCGAGCTCAAATTTTAAATAAACTAGCCGAGCCCGAGTCGAGTTCGAGCCGAGCTCAAGCTCGAGTTTTTCCTATCAAGTCGAACTCGAGCCCGAGTTTCGAGCTCGAACTTGAGCTCACGAATACTTAAACGAGCCGAGCTCGATCGAGCTCGGTAGTACTTGACTCGGCTCGTTTACAACCCTAGTTAAGACCATAAAATAATTATAAAAACACAATTGCATGCAACATAAACAGATTAGTGGGAAATTCTATGCCGCAGCACATGGCACACTACATGTGTTGCGATAGATCTATTGTGACACTTCCATGTGTCACAATAGATCTATTGTGACACATGAAAGTGTCACAATAGATCTATCACAGCATATGGCACACTACGACCGGTCGCGGCATAGAATTTCCCCAGATTAGTATGCCTCAGAAACAAACAACTCAGATTAGTATGCCTCAGAAACCACCACGCAATTTTCTCAGTTTCTCTATTAATATTAGTTAATTATAATATCATGCCACAACATATATGCGTACCTTGGAGAAGGATCAAGAAACAATTTTTTATTTTTTTCAATCAGCGACAATTCCTTTCGATTTTGAACTATTCTTTAAGGAGAAGTTGCTAACCATTTTTAGTACAAAAAATATTAATCCATGCTCCATTTAGAAATTACAGCCATATAAAAAACCAATCCTAACACCGTAAACATAAGAAATCAAGAACTTACCTTGGGGGGGGGGGTTCTCAACTATTGAAAGAGCACATGGAATCCTCTAGTCCAAAATTATAGGTGTCAACCGTGTAACCAAATATTATTATTAGTTTTTTTTTTCATTTTTCTTCTTCAATCTTAATTTCTTATGATTTAGTATAATTTTACATTATTATTTAGGGTTTATTCAATCTAATTAGGGTTTATAATTATTGTTAATATTCATTTTTTATCTAATATAATTGATTTTTAGGGCTTATTATTCCAAACTTATGGTATATAATTTTTTAAATTTTCAATTTTTAGCAATAAAAATATTAATTAGGGTTAGATATAATATAATATATTTTTATTTTTGTGAAAAAAAAATATTAAAACTATTGAATTTTGATGTTGGCACATGATTGACACACACAACTTGGGACTAGAAAATCTCCTCCAGAGAGAGAGGGCTGGTATGAGTATTAGAGGAAATTCTTACTCACCCAACATACACTACACCAATCACACACATATTTGTTGGTCCCGAGCGACTCGATATCATTTTAGAGGGGGGGGGGGGGTGAATAAACTGATTAAAAACTTTTACTTCAAATCGCGGAATAATAAGGGCCCTTGACTCGCTGATGAACTTATCTATGCACAATTTGGTTGAGCACTTTTTGACAACTTGAGTGAAGATTGTGTGAGCTTGTGTACAGTTCAAAGATATGCAAGTAATCAAAACAGTACAACACACAAATGATTTATAGAGGTTCGAAGTCTCAAACTTCTATGTCCTCTCTTTCTTCCGCAGAAGGGCAACTTCACTATATAACTGCTCACTACCTCAGCGGGTCGACGACTCACACTTGAAGTCCCTAACTACTCGCTAGAAAGGTAGGTGCTATTGACGTCTTTACAAGATTTTAGATCTCTTTCGATCTTCAAGAGGTTAGTCTTGAACAAGGGGTATAAACTGATGTGCTCCTTTAATTGAGCTGGATAGTTGATCGTTGTATTGCTGAAACTGAGAAGGTTGCCCTGGCTGGTTTATCAACAGCTGGCTGAATGTTTTGACTCTTTAAATTCTTCTTCTCAGTTGGACTCTCGCAGTTTTTAGCAAATGCTGAACTTGAGCTATGTGGGAGGGAGAAAGAAAGCTCTGCTTGAATGAAGCCTTCAAGAATAAGTATTGCGAAAAGTCTCGGAGGCAAGAGTGTTTAAAACTTTGATTCACTCATCTTTTATAGAGGAGTGATTTTATGACCGTTGAGTTCCATTGATCGATGGCTCTGTTGGTTCATCAATGGCAGATGGTCTTTATTGATTGCTGGAGCTTTTGATTGAAGTAGCCATTGCTTTGCCAATCGATCTCCATTGGATATTTAATTCTAGGATCTCCGTTGAAGCATTTATTCCAAGATTCGCTGGTTGAGCAATAACTCCAGGGTTCTCTGGGTGGCAGTTCTGAGCTTCAGCTTTAGCAACTTTGAGTTCCAGTTGGTAGTTCTGAACTTGTCTGTTCAGTTCGGCTATTACTCCAGCTGGCAGTTCTAAGCTTGTAAGCTCAGTTTGGCTATTGCTCTAGTTGGCAGTTCTGAGCTTGTCAGTTCAGTTTGGCTATTGCTCCAGTTGGCAGTTCTGAGCTTGTCAGCTCAGTTTGGCTATTGCTCCAGTTGACAGTTCTGAGCTTCTTCCTCCAGTTCGGCTGATCTCAAGTTTTTGACTAGCTTGTTAGTTTGACTAATCATTCTTAAGCTCTCTTGTCAGCTTGACTATTCACAAGCTGTTGACTAGCTTGTCAGTTTGACTGCTTTCTCTTGAGCTTTCTTGTCAGCTTGACTAATCACAAGTTGGCTGACTTCAGTTCTGGCCTTTAGCTGATTTATCTGTTTACTTCAGTTTGGCCATCAGTTGGATACTTCCAGTCTTCAGTTTAAATTGATCTCGTATCAGTTTCTTCAGTCTAGTCGATTCTTTTCTCCCTCGGCTCAACTGACTTAGCTGTCAGTTTGTTTCGACTGGTTCGTCTCTTCAAATCCACAGTTGAATTGAGTTCTGACTGGTTGGTGTATCCTCCCAGCTGGTAGACCATACTCCAGTTTGGTTTACTTCAACTTTGATTGAGTTCCTCTTTGATCCTCTGGATTAGTCAGCTCAGATCTACAACTTGAATTTTAGTCAGTTTTTCATAAATAGTTTTGACATCTCATCAAAACCTTATCTAGAGGTTCCTTGATAGTTTTTCCTAACAATATTAAAAAAAAGTAGGTCATTTAATTATTTAAATACATATATCGACATATTGTCCTTTGTCTGAAAACATAATGTCGTTGTCATATTTTCTAGCCAAAATTAGAAAAGTGATTAAAAAAAATATCCACTCTTGTGAGCAAGGTTGGAATCATAAATTTTTCATTGGAAGAGGGGACGGGGGCAAATTATTCTTCACTAATATTTCTTTGTACAATCTTTTTTTTTTTTTTAAATTTGACATGTAATTTTTTTTTACTTGAGGGGGAGCACCCATTGGCTCCTCCAGTTCCGCCACTTCCTGTGAGGTCACATGGTGCAACGTATCCTTTTTTATTTTGTGATTTTGTTAATATTTTTCCCTAAAAATATATCTATATCTATATCTATACTTATATATAAAGCGCATTAATTTCTTACAAATTATGATTTGCCTTTAATATTCATAATTCGGATTTAATTTAATGATAAAATACTAATATATTATATTATATAATTAATTATTCACATATAATATATTATATTTATTTCAATAGTATTGGACTATTCCAATTCTTCATTCACATCAATTAATTTTCCACAAATTATTTCTCTATCATATAACCATAGCAAACAAGATTTTTTTTAAAAAAAATAAATGGAATTATTTAACTCTAAAATTGAGTGTTTATATATTATTACATGCAATACGTGATTGCTGATCTGGCACATGCACTTTTCCTCCATGCACATGCAGTACCACTTCACACGTTGGTATTGCGGAGCTTGATCCTATTCCTAGCCGCAGCTAAAGATTACATCTCAACCGTTGCAGCCGTCGATCATAGTGTTGTTAGTTAGAGGAATGGTTTGATCAGTTTTACTTTTCTTTTACTTACTATTAATGGTGTCTTCTTATATATATATATATATATATATATATAAAGAAGAAATGCACTTGTACATAGAGGTTGACTTGATTGAAACGAAATAAAAAATCGGGGCTTCTAAGGTTCTATGAAAATTGTTCAATTACATTTCTTTTACAATGATAATAACACTTGTACATCAATACCGCAGACGATCTTCCCGTCAAGTTTTTGGGCTTTTCCGCATCTGGCAGCAATCGGTTTCCCCCCCTCTAACTCGTTGCCATGCATACACATCAAACCAACGCGAGATCTCGAGATGACAAAAAGATCGATAAGGAGTTTCACAAATTTCTGCCACGGGTTGTGTTTCGATGGAGGTGATGAAAGTTGATGCATATTCTCTAATAGTTTAAAATATGCTAAAGATGATTACTCTAGAATATTTTAAAATATGCTAAATTATTCTTATGGATGATATATCTAGTATATTTCAGAATATTTTAGAATTCATTAGATAAATAATCTATCGAGAAATCTAGAGATTTCTCAAATATTATTATATAAGTATAATAGAGAATTCTAGATAATTCTCTAATATTCTCATTGTTGTATATATATAACATTGTACCATTTGGAAGATGAAGTTGAAATAATAAGCCATAAGCATTCTATCATAATCCTACTCTCTCTTCATCCCTTTGCTAACATTTGATATTTACATCAATTCCTTCTAACCCTTTATACCATACCACAACCTTTACCAAACCTCTATCAAATACATTGCTCCACTTTGCTCTAATATCATCAGTGGTATCAGAGCCTAGTTTGATCATCAACTGGGCGTAACTAGCTTCCGTGATATACACTATCTCAACACTTTCACTACACTTTTTCAATATAATCCCGAAACCTTCACTATGACTAATCGGTTAAATAACCACCAAATTCCAATTCCTACTTTCTCAGGAGAAAATTATAAATATTGGGCAATTAAAATGAGGACTTACTTTATATCTTAAGGCTTATGGGATACTATCGATAAGGGATGTGAAAAACTATAATCCGTGCTAAGTGTGATTGCTACTACATGCAAGTGTTCTTGTATATGGTAAAAACATAAGCAAGAACAATAAGTAAAATGCCGTAAAAGTACGCACGAGATTGGTAACCCAGTTCGGTTAATCAACCTAATCTGGGGGGATTTCGTCCAAATTTGAAGATTCCTTCACTACTCCTTCATGAAGTGTATTGAGGAACTTATACATACATGACTCCCTCCTTATGTCGACCGTTCTTCTTCACGAACTCTTTCACTGAACGAAAGCCATGAGATCCCCTCACAACCTTGACACTAGACTCTCTCTAGCTACCCACAACTTCAACTTACAATGTCTCCCGAGATTGCGTACAAAAGGATTAAACAAACCCCTCACGTGTTTTCCTCAAAAACACTAAATGCTAGACTATCACGTTGAACAGTTTAGGGAATAACTTCTAACTATTACATAAATTACAAACTAAGTGACTCTCAAATAATATGCTAAGAGAATCTAATAAAGCGCCCACCAATTGCCGTAAGGAATCAGTCTTCTTATAGATTCATATCTTTGTTGGCGTCGATCATCAATCTTCAGCAACATGGTAAGTGAATTAGGGATTGTGATCTTTCCAAATAGGTGTAGATGTTTTCCTTGTGTATGAGGGTTATTTTCAGCACAACATCTACTCCAGAAAGCAATCAAATGACCAGGATCTTGTCCTCTCAAACACGACCGTGCAAGATCTTCTAAACATGAAAGCTTCCATAATAAAACTGTTCTGGGGTATGTCTGAGGCATCAGAGAGAACAGTTCACCAACTATTCTTCATGTTTGCATAGTGAAATCAACACTTAACTTTATGAACATACCTGCGAACACATTGTCGGACATATCATGTCAAAATAAACTTAGTGAAAAATAGTGGCACTAACAATCTCTCCCTTTGGCGTTTGTGGAAGACAATAACTATCGATCTGCACAACACATGAATAAACTTCAGAGATCAAGTAAATATATCAAAAAAGATATATTGAAGAAACTGTCTGACACAGTTCCAAGAACTCCCCCTAAAGCTATACTGGGAGTTTCTTTAAATCATGAACATTGTTTTTGCAGTCATAACTGCGCAGTTAGGTTGATCAAATACTTATACAGACCAACAAAATAAAAGCGGGGCAAAACATAAGTCCCCATGATAAATTGTTCAAAAACTGCAAAATAAAATTTCAAAAGAGCACAAGCTCTCCTCATCATCCATTAGCCCTCCTGCATCCTTTATTCCCCTTAGTGTCTGCTATAAATGGCAAAGCTTCAGATTGTGGGTACAGCAGTAGCGGCTGGAACAAAGCCGGGCACAACAGAAGAAGACGGCTAGGTAGCGGCAGCATCAGCATCAGGAGCAAGGCTAGGAGAACCACTAGCATAGGCACCTGCAAAACCAAGGTTATCACTAGAAGGGCCTGGTGTTTCAAGAGGAGAAGCAAAACCAAAGAGACGAGCTCGGAGGTCCATCATCAGGGATTCCAGCTCTTGTTTGGCAGTCCAGATTGTCTTCTCCAGAAATTGCACCTCTCGCTCCAAACACTGAATGTGCCTGTCGAAGAAGATGGCATTCACAGATGAACGTGGAACAGGTCTGTCAGGAACAGACTGAGGCTCAGTTGCAGGGACACTAGTAGGCCTGGCGACAGGAATATCACAGGCGTGCTGGGTAGAGAAAAGCTTGTGACTGATCACAAGTGGTAGCTCCTTAGGTTTATAAACATCAGAATTTGTCAGAATGTTGTGCTGGGACAAGAAGATGCTGAAAATCATCCCTGGATAACCCAGTGGCTGTTGGCTCTTCATTGATTCTATGTGAGCACACACCTAATCAAATATGATCTGTCTGAGGTTGAACATTGTCTGTGTTCCAACCTTGTAGAGTAGCACCCCCAACGCCTTGCCCACACAGGACCGATGCTTGCTTGGAAGCCAATTCTTCACCGTAATTTTGTAGAGTATTGAATACTTCACACTGAGATCGGATGCCAACAATGATCGTCTTTTGGGCCATATAAGCCTGCTGCCACCAGTAAACTCGATAGCGACCTCATCAAGGTTAGACACAGTTTCAAGAGCAGTTGAATGCTCTCGACCCAAATAGACATTAATAATTGTAGGAGAAAAATCAAACCACCGACCATGCACATAGATAGAGAATGCATGCTCAACAGTCACAAATTGAATAAACTTTGACAAGTTGGCATAAAATTCATGCACAAATGCTTTAACAAATACAAGAACATCATAAACAGACATATCCAGTCAACCACACTAGTACCAACCACATCAGACCCAACCAAACTTCATTAAGACACCAACGAACGTTCGACAACTAACTTATGAATTCTCTAATGAAAAGCAGACAGAAAGGTATGAGAGTCAAAGTCACCTAATTCTGATGCAGTACTGTTAGACACATCCTCAATCACATATGTGGTCTCTTCAACAGGGGGTGTAGGAGCACGCGCATTCTTCGTTAAAGATCGAAATGAAGACTAGATGAAGCCTAGGGGCCGTTCAGACACACTTTGAGTAACACGCCTTATAGAAACAGAGGTAGAAGCCTTCTTGGTAGAAACCTTCTTGGATTTGAGGGCTTTTGATGGTTTGGCCTTTTTTCGAGCAGATTTGGCCTGGACACGGGACTTTAGATGAGAAATCGAAACCTCATCATCATTTGAGGGTTGATCAGCCATCACTCAAGGAATAGAGAGTTCTAGAGATTCTTCTTGTTCATCCACCAGATGAAGCTTTCGCTTCACGGGGGCTCAACTTGTTCCATCTTGGGTAACACGCCTCGCAGAAGGACAACTGATGACGTTAGCAACTCAATGCCACTTGGAGATTGAACGAGAGCTATAATCAGATAAGTTCAAAATTGAATTTATTACTGAATGGTAAAATGATGTGTCATCTCAATATTACCATTGGACCTACTCTCTCTCTCTCTCCTCATTAATCTCAACGGACAAATTTAAAATTGACGGATTAATCGGAACCGTTCAATTTTGATTTTAACTTAAATTCTTTTTACCGTTGGATACACCGATCGCTTGAGTCTATATATAGGTTGGATATTTTTCCAAAAATTACCTAAACAGCTGACCAAAGAACTCAAGCACTCAGTCTCTCTCTCTCTCTCTCTCTCTATCTATCTATCTCTCTCTCTCAAAATCCATCCAGAATTCCCATTCAGTTCAGCCTTCCAAATCTCCTTAAAACCTGTTTCTCAATGGCTCAATTCTCTACCAATCTTCACCGTAGAAAGTACAATTTTAAGCTATCCCATGGAGATTCTACAACATTTAGAGAAGATCTTTATGACGATAAATTCCTAAACCTTACGGCCTTTAAATAATCCACCAGAAACTCAGAGCTGTGTGAAATGATTATCACACTAGTTGAGAAAGCCAAGCTAAAGACCTTCACTGAAAGGGCTCCTTCAAAAGTCTACCCTGAAGCTGTGGTAGAATTCTTTTTGAACTCAAAGTACAAAGAGAATTCTCAAGAAATCATTACTGAAGTAAGGGGGAGAGAAATCGTTGTCACCCCGCTAATTTTACGAAAAATTTTCAAAATCCCAAACACTGGGAAGAAGCTCGAGGATGTCTGGGTAAATCCTGAGCCACACTACAACGTGTGAAGAAAGAGCACAGTCACTCAAGAATATCATTGGAAGCACACGATAACCAAATTCAAGGAGGAATATCAAGTGTTAGCTATGATTGCCGCTAAGATGCTTACGGGAGCAGCAAAAAGCCTTTCTGAGATGACAGTTCCCAGATATCAAATATGCAAAGCCATTTACAAGGAAATGAGGATAAACTAGGCACAATTTTTCTTCGATCAACTGGAGATGTGCTTTCTGAATCGGGTCAGCCTTATTCTGGAAAAACAACTCCCAGAATTAATGAAGGATGAAACCATAGTTTCTCTGGTCAATTCAGAAGATTTTATCCCAAAGTTATATAAATGACCGATAGAGCTGCCAGTACAAATAAGAGAATACCCAACTCAGCAGAGAACAACAAAGACACTAGAGATCTTTAGAAAAGGAAAGGCCAAAATGACTGAGTCAGTCAAGATAGAGTCATCTGACTCAGAAGATGATACTTCTAAGTTCGTGTCACTAGAACACGAAAGCAAGGGAAAAGTTGAATCAAGTGTAGTTAAAAAAGTAGTTGCAATATCAGCTCAAATGAAGACTGCCGAAAAGAAAGCTCAAGGAAGCAGAACATCACCTCAGTCGAAGAACTCTGTACAAGGAAAAAGGGAGACTGGAGAAATGAATGATAGGTAGAAAGAAGAGAGAACAACATATTCAAAAATGGAAGCAACTAGTGATATTCAGCCAAACAAGCAACCCAATTGTTCATTAGTCCAGCCTGCACCACATCATGAAGAAATGATCAGACAACTGCAAGAACAGTTAAAACAGCTGTTTGAGTCAATTAAAGAGCTTCAAGCCCATATTGGACTGAAGTCTTCTAAAGAAAAATCTCATGATTTCAAAGAAGAGTCAAATAGTCCCAGTAAGCCAGTCCCAAAGAAAAGAAAAACTGATCGCAAGAAAACCTGAAGGCTTATGTAGTCAGCTGACTAGACGCCATAGGACAACTTCTTGTAAATCAGTCTATTTCTTAATTTTCCTAATAAAAATATCTTTTGGCTCAAATAAATGCGTGTGTCAGTAATTATTGTTTTTTACCATTGGTCTGAAGCTAAAAATCAAAAGCCAAAGGAAAACGACAAGGGGCTATTTAATTCTTTCAACCAACACAAATTTATGAGTCATTTCTCTCACTCATAATCCCTTTGCTCAAAAGTTTGAGAGAATACAGAAGCACAATTCACATACTCTTTCAAAAACTATCTTCCAAAAGAGTATTTTCTCTCTCTCTCTCTCTAAAAAGGCTTCAATTCAAGATTAGCCAAAAATCTTATAAAAAAATGGCCAAAACATTCAAAGCTCTTACCTCCTTCAAAGAGAAAATGATGAGAGATAAATTTTTGGAAAGACAGAAATTTCAATTGATTCTTAAAGAATCAAACAACCCATTTCTTCTGGTCAATCTCCACAAGACTGGAATTTTGCACTACCTTGAAACTCCTCCAAGATTCTTTAGACAAGACTTGGTTGGTAAGTTCTTGCTTCAAGTAAAGGTATCTGCAGATGAGAAGGTTATACACTCAGTGATTCAAGGAAACAAACTCCATATCACTGAAAGAAAGATTGCAGAAAAGTTTCAACTTCCCAGAAAGGGTTCCAGGGTTTAAGATCTGAAAGATTCAGCTGAACCATACTGGAAAGAATGGCGCGCTTCAATTTGCACCAAGAAATTCAGTTTTACCACAGCTAAGACTGATCTGAAGCCCGAGTATGGAGTTATACTCGATGTAATGAACAAACTGCTGTTCAGCACCATTGGAAGCTTGAGTCAATTAACTCAAGAAAGATACAAGGTAATGATACACCTTATTGAAGGATTGGAAGCAAATTGGGCAGAATTTGTATTCTTCCAATTCAAGCATCAAATCATCAAAGCTGCCGACTCATAGAAGACTAGGAAATTTGAGTCCAAAGTAGAACTTGTTCTACGAATGAGCAAGCTCCTGGAAGATATGCTGAATCTTCCAAATGATGACGCACTACCAGTCCTCATCTCCGATTGGATTCCCAAGAAAGGGAAAACACATCTTCAGTCACTCAAGAAGAAGAGGAGATCCAAAGCTAAAATTGACAATACAACTTCAAACAGCTCAACTGCCAATGAAGTTCCTTCTCCACACTCCAAGAATGGATCATCAGTTGACTTCAAGCCTTTCACTGGTCCAGATGAGCTCATTCCATTTATCAGAATTCCTCATCCAAATTATGGAGCTGACTACTTCAAGAGAACTTGTCCTCCTCTTCAGCTGACTGAAGACAATATTCACACTTTTTACAGTAGCGAATACGCAGTCAAGAATGCACAGAAGGATGTAACAAATCTTCTTTGATTCACTTCACCTATATTGCCAAGCAAGGTAATCAGTTGTTCAAACAACTGTACCGATACTTCTACTAGTATAACTAGAGACATTCTATGTTAATCCAGTCACATTTCTTTCTAACTGCCATTCATGGCATGAGTTTTTAACAATGTGAAGAGACTTGGAGCATTAAATGGATTGGGGCTTCAAATCCATTTTCTCTAACTATTGTGCAAGTCCAGCGGATTATGAAGCATCGACTTGATAATAACATTCCAGCTAGGGCAATGCTAGCTGATGTTCAAGCCAGCTTGAGATCGCAAAAAATTGCAATTGAAGAGCAGTTTGTCAACAATTCAGTCAATTAATGTTGCCTAAAACTGAATTTTGATCCAATTCAGTCAGAAGAGGCATCACTACAAGTTGTGGGGGCCACAGAAAAGATAGATCAAGCTCTATCTCATACTGAAATCGTGGCGACCCCAAGGAGTCAACACTGTGGACAAAAAGGAGCCAATGATGATGAAGATACTGCTACGTCACTAGATCTCCTGTCCCGAGACTATGTTACTCCACTTATCAAGTCTTTCTTAAGAGCTACAAAACTGATCAAACATCAGTCCAGCTCATTCTGTAGAAGAATTAAAGAGCTGACCACCTTGAAGCTGACCACCTCAGCAGTTGCTCTTAAGCAACTTCAGCAAGCTGAGAGTGTAGCCAGAACTGATCCTCTTAAGGACATCCTCAGTTCAGCTTCCAAAAGGAAAATGTCAAAAAGCTCCAAAGAATACAGAGATGCTAGCCCCATCTGAACACTCAAGAAGAGGAAACTGACGACAAGTCAATCAACAGCAAATCAACAAAACTGATCAAATTAGTTCAAAAGGAATATCATCAGTTCAGCAAAAAATTGATGCCTCAAACAAGCTCACCTACCTCTCATCAGCTGCATGATTAATCCTCCTTGATAAGCTTCTCTACTCTCTATTCGTCAAAGCTTACTTTTGAATAGTTACCGTTCAACTTCAAAATAAGTGTACTATTCATCTGAGTTGCCATTAAGTCTCTATACTGAGCATTAAAGTATAAAGAGATGAATTTTCTGAGGGATATAAATAGCAAATCTTCTGGTAAAATATTTTTCTATTTATAGCAACTACCCAGATTTTCAAAATCCTCAGATCTCAGCCGCTTGATCAAAAAGTAATAGTCCAAGTAGACGGGTCAGATGCATGCATCATTAACTCAGCTAACTTTCTATCAAATCAGATAGCTGATTAGCCAGAAGCACTCGATTGCTATGGTTAATGCATACAGAATTACTGCTTTATAAACAGCGGAGAAGTTGAAATGAAATATAGAACTTTCAACACATTTCTTCTCCTTGTCTTCTCTTACTTATCCATAGCTATCCTCTAGCTCATATCTTCTGTTATCGAAAAATGGCTCTTTCATTTCACTCGATGAATATTAAGCTTCTCATACAGAAGCTCAGAAAGGATAAGTTTCTGGACCAAGAGTATCTTCAAGCTCAAATAGGTCCAGAGAAGACTAGCATGATCTTTCACTTGTTAAAGACATGTAGGCTCCTATCGTTTATAACAACTAAGCCCAAGAGGAAGCATCTCTCATTTGTAGCTGAGTTTTACTACAATGCGGAGATCAAGGGAGACAACATAATCTCTGTTATCTACAATCAGGTTATCACCATCAATAAAGATGTTTTAGCCGATCTGTTCCAGCTCCCTGATGAAGCCCAGCAGGTGTATGAACTCGAGCTCCTCTCTAAGTTGGAACTATGGAATGGCTGAAAGCTTCCATATGTTAATCACAAAGACTTTTCAAAGAATCTGAAAGATAGTCTCCCTCCAATAATAGTCCAGATCATGGACATTGTGATTTATACTTTTCTCAGCAACATCACAAATGCACAGTTTAATGACGACACCGCTCACCTCATGGCCGCCATATATTATGGATGCATAGTTGATTGGGTATCCTTTATATTGGCTTAGCTTCGCATGCATGTGAGGCGTGCTGAGGTTGATCTAACCTCTGGCACCTTTAAAGCCAAGTTAGGATTTGCCAATCGATTCAGTCACATCCTTGAAGAGCAACTTGGAGCAGTTCCTGGTGGATTCAATCTCACCAGAAGAGATCTCCTTCCTATAGTTTATATCCACAGAAATCATCATTGAATAACTGGCCACCCTGAGAAGTCGAGACTTCAGCTGACGAAGGACCCCAGCTCAGCAAAAGGAAAGCAGCCGCTCCTTGATGCTGAACCTCCAGCAAATGCAAATCAGTCTACGACTGACAGTGACTATTTTATTTCTACTAGTGATGAGTCAACTGCACCTGTAACCAGCGAGCCTCCCTACATCATTGTCCTAGAACTTCTGGAAGAAGGCTTTAATGCAAGCCTTAACCATTAGCTACAGAGCTGTTTTGGTCAAATTAGGGATCTCAGTCCCTTTCTCTTCGAGCATCTTCGAAGATATCTCCAGTATCACTTATGGAGATTCCAAGTGGATGATGCCACCATGTTTTACATAGCGGAGAAGTGAGGCTACTCATATTAGATAGATGATGGACAATGGAGTTGAAGTTGGATGAATTATCTACTCAGTTCACCTCCATCTCTTCATGATATCATGGATTCCATGATTAAGATGTTTCAAACCTCGGTGCCTCATGATGTACCCCACCCAAACCATGAGCCCTCAAATTCATCCACAACCCCTCTTCAAGAGGATCCTCTCTTCACCTTCCTGGACGAGCCACTTCTCGAACTCGCGTCACCTTCTACCACCGGCCAAGATCTTTTCTTTCTACTTGATCTTGACCAACTGATTCTGACTGAGGAGTCTTGTGCATGGCTGTCCACTCCCATGCCTGCACCTCAAGCTCCCCATATCACCGACAACTTGTTAGCCACTTCTTTCTCTCTTCTGTCACAGTTGTCACTGCCAAACTATGATTTCCATCAGCTCGCCCTTTTGGATGATGCCAAAAAGGGGGAAGGGTATGCTGGTGATGGAAAAGCATGTGGAACAACACATGATGGAAACTGACTAGGTGATCTAACTCTTTAGGATGAGATCCAAAGAGAAGTACAAAGAGAGGTACATCTTCAGAGGAAAGCTACCTTTCAAGGGGAAGCTACAGCTACCTTTCAGGGGAAAGCTACTCATTAGGGGAAAGTCTAAATTGAGCAATGGCAAGCTCAAACCGATATTTGGACTTGGGAGAATGCCCAGCTAGAACAACAGCAACATTGGGGTATCCACAGTATACCGGACATTTCTTCCTGCAAGTGGGGGGAATGGAGAATCAAGCAACAAAAGAAGGAACTGAGTGGTGAATAGTTCCAACTGAAGAAGGAAGTTAAAATATCAGTTCTTGATATTCTCTCTCTTTGTTACTTCCTTAAATTTCTTCATCTTCTTTGCTCAATCAGTCTCTAAACATGCTCTTTGTTAATAATACAAGTACATTCTGATCATGCTGATATATCTTTCTGAATAGCTCAATGCTTTCAATGTGGTCTAAAAATTAAACAAAATCTGTATGATAATCAGAATTGAGTTGCTTTAGAACTAAAACATTTGAAGCTTCTTCAAGCTGTGCAAACGAGTATTAAAATATCTTAAGGCCACTTAAGCTGCAACTCTTAACAGCAAAAACCCTGATGCCTGAAAGATAAAACTCGTTAAGCTCAAATGTTAACTCTATTTAAAGCTCTGATACTCATCTATCTTTGTTCAAAGCTCTGATACTTATGTCAAAGCATTGACACTTATGAATGTCAAAACTTATAAGCTTTTTAAAGCTACAAGTGTCCAAGACTGTTCTTAGGAACATGGTCTGATATAAGCCTTGATACCAAATATGGGTACAAGCTTAGATGTTCATTCATGAAAGGTAACCTCATGCTGTTTTCCATCATCAAAACAAGTGTTTTTTACATCATCAGAAAGGGGGAAATTGTTGGGAAAATTGTTGGAAAAACCCAACTGATGGTTTTGATGAAACGTCATAACATATTTGATGATCTTAATGAGAAACTGCAGTTTATTTGAAGCTGGAAATCAGGGGCAATGATCAAGTAAGACTTCAGACAAAGTCTAGCTGAAACGAGAGTCAGCTGTCCTGAAGTATGGTCAACCGGCTTAAAGGTTGCCTTGGTTAGACCAGTCAGAGTCAACTCTTCAAAACTTAAAAAGCTAGAGGGGGAAGAGAACTTTGGAGACTGGTAGGCATCCATAGATGAGTAACCATCAGTCTAGCTGAAAGTCAAGAAAGACTGATGAGAGCAGAGTCAGCTTGAAAAGCTGAAGCTGAAAATATAGGATGGACATTCTTTTATACTAAAATATATGCATAACACTACAAAGAAACTTTTGAATACATTGACTAACTTCAATCAAGGAGGAATCTTCGCAAAAGAATCAAACCTATCTTTGGTATCTAAAACTTGGACATGTTATTCTTAAAAGGATTCAAAGTTTATAAACGATGGACCAATGGTCTCACTGGTCCTAGAATCATTTCTTTTTGCAAATCCTGCTAAGAAGGTAAAATAATCAAGTGTCTTTTAAGGCTAAATGAATAGATCCAAAGAAGCTATTAGGTTTAATTCAATCTGCCTATGTGGCCCTATGAAAATTTATGCTAAGAGGTGGTTATGAAAAATTCATCATGCTCATTGATGATTACTTGAGTTTTTAAAACATTTACATAATGCATCGCAAAGTCTGGATACTTTGAGAAATTAAAGAATTTAAGATGGAAGCGGAGGAACGCATAAGTAAAAGTATCAAGACACTATATTTCTGATCATAGTGACAAGTACCTCTTAGGCAACTTTAGGGACCACATGGCAGAGAATAGATTGCATCCCGATTGACTATGTTTGCTATTCAAACAGCAGAATGACGTAGTGGTGCAAAAAAATGGAATCTTATTGGAAATAGTTAGATCGATGATGAGTTATTAAAAGTTGTTTATTTTATTTTGTGGATATGTCCTAGAAATGACGATTGTTTGTTAGATATCCCAGATGAACGAAAAGTGATTTATTTTATAGTCCTAACAATCAGAAGGACATTGTAAGCACTAATGCCCGATTCCTAGAAGAAGACTATATAATAAGTCACAAGGTTAAGAACAAGATCGTTCTTAATAGTTTGAGGAAAAGACATTCGAATCCTACACCAAAGTGTACAAGAAGAGATACCACCTAAAACTGTACAGCGTGTCATGAAGGTACACAGAATTCTTCATCGCAGTGGGAGGGTTGTAAGCCAACCTGATAGATTCATTAGTCTAGAAGAATCTTCTGATTTTCTGTAAAGACTAAATGAATTGGAGCCCAGAAACTACGATGGAGTGGTTCAAGATAAGGATGTGGTTTCTTGAAAAACTACAATGGAATCTGAAATGGGATCTATGGATCATCATAAACTATGGGAACTTGTGGAACCACTAAATGGGGTAAAAATCATTTGGTGAAAGTGGATCTACAAAAGAAAGAGATGATCTAATGGAATTGTTAGATCTGGAATCTCTTGTCTGTTGCTACTCATTTTAACTTATTTGTTTTGCAAATAGATGCCAAGACAGTTTTTTAAACGGAAGTCTTGAGGATAATATTTATATGCGACAAATAAAGGGATTCATTGCTAAAGGTCAATAGTACTTAATGTTCTAGCTTAGAGGTCCATTCGTGGATTTAAGTAAACATCAAAATCTTGGAATATCCGAGCTAACGAAGTTATCCAGTCACATGGATTCGTGGAGAAATCGGATAAAGGTTGTGTGTACAAGAGGCGTGATGGAAATGTGGTGGTTATCCTAGTACCATATGTTAAATAACAACTTGCTTATTGTGTAACAATGAGAAGGAATTATCAAACATAGGGGTGTGATTGTCCAGATATTTCGATATGAAGGAGTTGGGCTGATGTCGAAAATGTGCTAGCTAGATTCAACATACAAATTCCAAGAAAGATTTTATACCTTTCGAGCATGGAATACATCTACTCAAGGAAATGTACTCCCCAAACACATAATGAGATATATGTGAGAAACGAGATTCCTTATGCTTCTGCAAAAGGAAGACTCATGTATGTTGTGATATGCATAAGGCCTGATATCTACTATGCAGTGGTATAGTGGGAAGATGCCGATTTAACCCTAGTTAAGGATAATGGAATGTGGCAAAAGGTATTCTCAAAAGGACTTGAGATTATATGCTTGTTTACCACTCGGACAGTTTAATTACCTTGGGCTAAACGGACTTAGTTTTTTCTAGAACCGGTAAAAAGGATCAGAGTAAATCTTTCTCGGCATATGTGTTTAAATTGGGAAGATGAGTCATGGTAAGGAGGAGTAAAGCAGCATGCTCGCTCCACCAAGATAGTCGAGTATATAGCTGGCTCTGAGGCTACAAAAGACTGCACACCTCCATAGCTTCTTGTTAGACTCAAGTGTGGTTCCTGATTTACCTTAGAAGTATCACAACACACTGTCTTAATCTTATAGGGGTCTATTTTCTTTGACTTGACTCAGCTTGACCTACTTGACTCAGCGGTTAGAGTATCACTTTCATACGGCAAGAGTCATTGGTTCATATCCAATAGTAGGTAAAACTGATCGAAACCCCTCCAGTGCAGTAGCAAATTCAAAAAGGAATCCAGAGTCCATTGGACAATTAAACACATATGATTATAGTACTACCTTATACGAGACATAAGGGATGAAGATGTGGCAGTGGTTGAGATTGCATTGGAAGACAAAAATGACTGTCCCATTCACGAGCCTTCCAAGCTCAAACCTTCAATGGTTAAGTGGAGATAATGGGAGTTTATGCAGACCCAAGGCCTTTTTTTAGATTATGTTATGTTGAAGAGTTAGCCAATGTGTTTTTATACTTGAAAGACATGCTTCGAGTATAAGTGGGAGATTGTTGGTTTTGTATACTAGAAAGCTTATCTTTGTATATAATAAACGATATTAAGATAATATAGATTGAATAATGATTGCAGTCACTGTTTGTGCATTTATTTATTGTTATATTTATATACATGTTTCCATATACTTGCATTGTAGATGATATGGTGTGGGTGAACACACGGTAAAGATCATATCATCGGATTCCTTGCAAATTATTAAAAGGCTTGTAATTTAGATGGTCCTGAACCAACCATTGTACACTGTAGAATAATCTGATAGTTAGTTTATCTTGACTAGATGATTATTCTGGTACACTTGTTAGAGTATTGAGAAGGATCACGATAGGATACTATTCTCTGTTCTGACCCTAAAGGGAGAGAATAAAGATCCATAGAGTTCGGGTTCTTAACCCATATGTAATGACAGACATATATATGTTATGTCTACTGCTTTAATTTATCAATGAGTGAGATTCTTGATAAGATCACTAACCTCGATATTTTGGATAGTAACATATACGTATATGATGGGTCGTGCATTGTATATGGTCACTATGTCCTGGTGCACCGGTTGTTGATGTCCTCTTGAGAAAGCACGTAGATCATGGGAAGCCCTGCAGGTAGAATATTAATTTATTCTTTACATGATATAGAAGTCGTGTGGTACTATTCAAGGAACAATATATTAATTAATTATAGCTGTCAGAAGCTTGCATAATTAATCAATGGACATTATATCTTAAACATGAGGAATGGCTGAACTAAATGAGAAAGCATATTCGAAAATACGTATTAAATTGGTAGGTCAATATTATTTCTTTAGTGGAATAAAAATAATACTTAATTTATTTATTTATATCCATGTCATGGATATTAGAAATTAAATAAATTAGTAGGCGAATTTAATATTCTTCTGGATTCCTGTTGTAGCCCAATATGACCTAAGTGGACTAGGAATAGAACAAGAGTTGGAGGCCCAAACCCATTAGGGTTTGGGGAGCTGATTTTCGCCCCCTCCCCTATAATAAGGGAAGGGGGCACGAAAATAATTAAGAAAAATAACATTAATACAGCCCCTCTCTCAAGCTCTCTTGATTCCCTAGGTTTTCCACAACCGTTTAGTAGTCTGCAGCCCACCCTGCATCTAAATAAGGTCCGAGAATACAGCAGAAGATCAAGAAGTAGAATATGGGAGCTGTGAAGATTTCGAACACCATGATGATTAGCCAAGATCGAGTGTTCTCCATCAACAATGGGATTAGACCTTAATCCCGTGAGCAACCCGACAACGTTTGTAAGTACTGTTTCGATAGATTCTATTTTATTCCACTGCAATAGCTTCGAAATTGAAACTTGCATGTTAATTTAACATAGGATAAATAATGTCACACATAAAATTATGATTTACATGAGTAGAATTAATGGCATCCAAATAGATCTTGTGGGGTACAATTCGAAAAAACCCTAACAACTTCCTAATATGCCCCTATTTATTTATTTTAGCAATGAATTAATGGTTAATGTAAACATATTAAATAAGAGTATATATTAGTAAATTAGTTAAATATATCAGGGCATCCCAAAAAGGCAAACAATCTTATCAAAATGGGACGGAGGGTGTATTAAATAAGTAACAACAAAATATACGTTACTTCAATATTAGAAACATTTAATTATAATATCTATATTATATATAAAAGCAGAATAAATCCAATTTTACTGCCAATTTGATGGCAATTTTGTAAATCAGATTATGTTTGTGGCCATTTTTTTAAATAAAATTATGCTATGTGTGATATCAGTTTTTTTTAATAAAATTATGTTTTACCATGAGTCCCACCACTCTAGCAGTTATTATTTCAAAACATGAATTCCCCAATTACTACAAAATAGTGAGAAACCTGCAGACCTAAAACCTAAGCTGCAGAAGAGATTGAGTAGAAGATATATGATGTTTGGGAGAGGAGGAGTGGTGGATTTTCGGAGAAAATGTAGTAACGATTTTCTAGTAGGAGAGACGATAGATTTTGGCCGAGAGAGAGATCGATGCGTGGATGAGAGTCGGATAGACAACCTTAAATCCTAAGGCTGAAGCAACAATAACCATAGATCTTTGGTCTTTTTCTCCTTTTTAATTAGAGCCAAGGTGAATTATAATTATTATTTTTTTCTTTCCTTACGAATTTGGATTTTATTTTATAATGGAGATTAAAATAATTTATCTCAGTTGCTTAGATTGTTGTTAGTGTGTGTGTGTGTAGAGTAAAATGAGTTCATCATCCCTGAAGAAGATTAACAAACGGCAGAGAATTGTTGTTGGTTTGTTTGTCCAGTGTAAGAGGAGTTCATTGTGAAAATTTTAAGCACATATCATTTCTTTTCTTGAATTTATTACAAGTTTATTGCGAAAATTCACCATTTCATTGGATGAAAATTTCAGGAAAAATTGTCTGATTCTTATCCCAAAGAGAAAAGGAATGTTACAGGGTCAGTCTGAGCAAATTTCAGTTTCTCTCTCTTCCACTTTTGGTTGTGACTGCATTTCGTGGATTACAGGTAATTTTTCACCTATGAATATGATTCAAGAACTGCATGCCGATTTCATTTCCTCAAGCATCTTAATTATCTATTCCCCACTGCGTGTATTCAATCATTATTAAAAGTTTATCTTCTTAAACAATTTTGAGTGGCTTGTAGCAGAAGTGATGATTAGAAGCCTATTCAATTACATATTTTGCCAGGTCTTTGGTTGTTGTATTATTTGAATAATTTGTGTTGTATAGGTAATGCAAAGTAGTATGTTTGAGGATAGCAAAATCGTTCACACACGATCAGAGAGAGGGACCTTTAATTTTAATTCAATTTATGATTTGCTATTTTTTGTATTTTTCAAAATTTTGGAATTGTGTGTGCAAGTATTTTTGTATTCAATAATCACTCATTGAGATGCAGCCTTCAATCACAATAGGCATAAAATATCAAAATACTTCCATATAATATACCATTTCATATTTATTTTATTCATGTGAAATAATGGGATGAGTTTATTATGTTTCAATGTTCTTGATTGTCAATTGGTTTGAAACGTTTCTTCTATCTTAAAAGTTGGAGTGGAATTTCTTGGATTTTTCAGCAAGTGATCTAGACAGGATGAGTTTGATAACTTTTCATTATGTAATGATTAAGTTTGTTGTGTTTTGATTTTATTTAGTATTTGGTTGTTTTATACAAGTTATTAATAATAGGATGAATGTTTGGAGTTGCAGGTCGTGATAATGAGAAATGAAACACATATGTTCCATCGTTATGTGAGTTTATTGTTACCTTATACTATTTGAGATTGATATTAGTTATGTATATTTGGTTACTGTAATTTTTGAAGTGAGGAACAATGGCATAGTGAATGACACATATTGAGAATGTGAGAAGATATTTACAATAATTAAGGAATGCATTAGATTACACCCTTTTTAAAGAGTTGAATTTTGTCATTTAAATTTATTCATCGATTATTTTCTCTCCAGCCACATTTAAAAAAAAAACTATGCCACCCCCTCTTCTAGGGAGGTGAAAAGTAAAGATGATATTTTTTGTATGTGTGATATTGTGATTGGTTTTACTACTTTGTCTAATGCAGTTGTTTGAGCATAAAATATTTAGTTAGACACCTTTAATAAATGGTGGTATTTGGATTTGGATTGCCTTTTTTGTTTTTGCTTGGTGTTGTTGTAAACTGACTATCATGTGAACATTATTGCAAAAGAAAAGTACATAAATTTGAGGAATATTGGTTTGTGAGGTTGATTTCTTGGTGACTCGGTATGATGTGTTATTTTCATGTATTTTGTTTGGCAGAAGTTGACTGCATTTGAATGATTTTAGTCTAAGTAAAATATTGTCGCATGAAGCTATAGAATTATATATATTTGTATCTATAAATGACTGCAGGCATATATGTGCAGTTTTTACAGTTTGATTTTATGTATTTTTAATGAAATTGTAGATAATGTTTCACTCATATTAGATAGTTCATTCTTTTAATGGAGAATTTATAGATTGAAGAACAATTTGAAGAATTTAAGCATTGGGTTTAAGTGAAGATATGGTAAGAATTAGGGGAGATTTGTAATCAGGACAATCTCCATGTAGGGAATATTTTTTATGATTTTATTGAACGTGAATGGATTGGTGTAGCCTCAACCCTCTATATCTTTCCAAAAATGTGTACTTTAGCAGTAAAGTTTTGCAAAATGAATTAATCTTTCCTGAGTAGCGATCAATAATGGAATAATTATTGATAATTATGTCCACATTTTTTTCTAGCACAACAATGTGCAAAATACTCTAAAAATATCATGTTCCTGAAGCAATATATAAAGATTGAATCATGTGATTTTACTGTGTCCATATATGTCATAATTTGTGGCTGGAAAATATGGAAAACTATGGGATAAAACTTAGGATTAGGTAATAAGATGAGATATGTGAACTGAGCTTTAAAATGATATCTTTTTTATTCTTATTATTATGTATTTTAAATTATGTGTCTATTTATGAATTAGGCCAGAAGAAGTGAGAATGATAGATTGAAAGCCCCTTGGTAGCTGTAGCAAGTATTGGGAGTATGCAGAAGGCAGTTTCTTTGTTTCTTATGGAATCCTTTCCAAAGTGGTGGCTGTAGATTTCATCTATAATTTGTGATATATATATATATGGTATTTTAAATTATAAGCACTAACGAAGCTGATATATTTTTGTGAAGATGAGATTGATTATAAGCTTCATACTAACAGTTAATTTTTGTAGTGGGAAGGTGGAGAACTTTGACACGTGCTAAAGTTGAGGGAACGCGGCTCAACATGTTTTGTTGCTAACTTTTCTTGTGCCGGTTCCAGAAGTTGTATTTTGTCAAATAGATGTTAATAAGAGAAAGCAACATTATGCATGTGTAATCAGGAGATGGCTAATCATGACCTTTGAGAATACAAACAGGGCAGGTCATTTTTTTTGGGAAAAAGTTTTGTTCTCTAGTAATAATCAATGTTGAGTTCCTGCATTCCTGGATGAGAACTGCGATAATTTGACAGATCATTCTATAATTGGGAGGGCTTCTGATGTTAAAATATTATGCTGAAGATTGGGTGCATGTAATTTATTATAAATTTTGATTATATCCAATAAGTAATTTTCCCATTTCTTTTACTGTTTTGGAGGCCATTAACTAGGTTTACCATTTTTTTTGTAAAGTTTATATGCATTAATTTTGGCCTAATAACCCTCTTTTCAAATTATGTTGTGAAATGTCAAAAGATTTTGTTATTTTTTTGGCTAATAAAAATATCATATATACTAATCACAATTATGTTTGAATGATCATTAGTTTGTTGGTTTGTAGTTTATATTTTTAAGGCCTAATAATTATTTTCTTTGGTACTTGCTAATATGAGTTTTATATTAGAGCAACATTTTAGTTAATCTTAATTGAGCCACCTATTATGTAAGATCATGTTATAAACATGATGGGTAATGGTGTTAATTTTTCTACTATATATCATGAATTTATTCTTGCATTATAAAAAATAAGTTTTTTTTTCTTACACTCTCCATATTTCTAATTCACGCTTAGCATTTAAGAAAAAAGAATTTGTAATAAAACTTATGTATTTTTAGATGTAAAAGGAATCTAAACTTATGTGCCCAACATTGGAAATCTTTTATTGTTTTCGGGTTCACACTGACACTCTGTGTCAAATTTTATGGTTTGAAATTTTATAATACTATGATATAAATCTCATTGAAAATAAATATTATTATAAAAATAACATAATTGAGACATTATGGGACACATCGATTATTAAAATTAAATAATATCATCGCATATTTTGTCGACTTGAGGTTCCCATGCAACGCATGGGCGAAATACTAGTTATAAATAAAGTGTCAATTGGTGAAAATACATATCAATGATAAAAAAAAATACAATATAATAATTTCACTAGTTTAGTTTGGACCAATTTATTTTTTACTGGAACCAAAACCTGAACCAATAAATAACTATATATATATATATATATTGGATTTTATATTCAAAATTGAACAAAAATGGATGAAAAAATTTCCGGGCTAACATTACCAAATATCTCAATCCAATTCGTGTTTTTTTATTTTTGTTCATTTTTGCATACCTCTAGTGTTGAGGTGGCATGCGAGTGGAGAAACGAAGTTGATCAAACGAGAGATTGAGTTTTTGAGGTGTTGGATTAGGGTTTGTTGGGAATTAGGGTTAATTGGGAAATAGAATACACTTTTAGATATGAGCGTGCAAGAGAAATTATAAATTCCATGGAGATATATAGCTAGATTGAATCTTGACATGGAATTGTTAGTGTCCTTTGTAGCTCCAACAATGCATGAAGATGTTTGAAAAATATAAAGTTATTTTAATCATGATGTTCTGTTTTATGTTCTTAAGTACATGATAAATAAGAGAATAGTAAAAATAAAAGTAGTAAATTGACACATAAATTGGTTACCCAATTCAGTTAATCAACCTACTCTGGGTGGCCTTCGTGCCCAAACTTGAAGATCTGTTTACTAATCTGTGTATTTAGGAAACTTACATGTACATACAAGACTTCATCCTTATATCTCTCTTTCTTCTCTACAAACTATTTGATAAACAGAAGTTGTGAGATCACCTCACAATTGTACTAGCTCGCCTACCCTAGCTATCCCATGACTTTACACGTATGATCTCTCTCAAGATCACGTACAATTTTCACACTCAATTCTCTCAAAGTGTTTGGTGAAAACTTACTGTGCTAAAATATCATGTTGAACATTTATAAAGAACGACTCTAGCTAATATATGTTTCCCTCAAAAGCTCATGAAAATACTACAACAATAAACTTTAGGAGCTACATCTTGAGTCACGCCTCTTCATAATGCACATCGAGGTCATCTTATAAGCCTTGAATCTGAAAATAAAAAAAACTCTAGAGAAACTTTCCTTGTGGATCTTTAGGTCCTAATCGACATACTTGTTTAAATAGAGATCTTCCATATTTATTTGAGAGTGAATATTCAGCATAATCTCTTTAATGGTAGGCATTAATAATTTTCTTCTCGATCAAAATTGAGTAATCAATCAAATCAACACATGGATGGAAGCTGTTTAAAATTTGTCGCCATGTAAAAATAAAATTCCTACTAGATCAATTGTGTTTCTCATATATATTTGTAATAGGGTGAATTATTTTTTAGCCATTTAGAACTTAAAAAAAAAATTTAGCCACCTATTTTTAAACATTACTCTCTCTGTTTTCAATTAAGTGTCATTTTGGATGAATGCACACAGATTGATAAATTAATTGAGTTACCTAATACACCCTGTGTGAATACATTAAATGAGTTAAATATAGATGTATGAATGCATTAAATGAGGGTAAATGTGTGAAAATGTGAATTTTCTGTCTCAAATTTGTAAAATGACACTTTTTTTGAAACAAAATTTAAATACTAAAATGACATTTATTCAGAAACAGAGGGAGTATTATTTTAGCCACTTTGGACTTTCATATAGTTTTCCCTCTTTTTTAAAAGATTAAATATATTGACCATAAAAATTTCACCCAAAATTAGAGGAAACTTTATTCAATCCCCTCTCACTCTCTTTCTATACAGTAAACAAATTGAGTATTTTTTTCTCCAAGATTTGAGTTGAACTTTGAGGTAAATATTTCTTAGAGATTTGAAGCTTTTCTTTTGAAGGTAATTTGTAAACTAGGTTCTTTAATTCACATAGAGTAGTTTTGAAATCTGAAAAAAAATACCGCATATTTGTTCTTATCTGCGTGCCGGGTTTTTCTTAGTTGTGCAGGCCATGAATAGGATGCATGCGTGCCCGTGCGCACCGAGGCTCACACGCGGGACGGGCGCGCGTGCCCTGCTTGCCCCCATCCGCGCACGCATGCATGCCTCCTGATGTCCGTCTTCAGGTTTGCGAGTTTGTATGCACACCACTCCTGCGTGTGGCGCGTGCACTACCGCACTAATTATCTTTGTTGGACATGTTTGTGTTTATTTTAATTTTTTTAAATAATGAAATTATAATGCATACATTTTTAACATTTTCAATATAATGATTTGATTTTGTATTGCTAAATACAAATATGAATATAATATTTATATTTATTTTTATGTGCAGATGAATGGGACATATATTCTATTGCATTATGGAGGTTTTTGGTGAGACCGGATATATTATAATGGAATTAAAGAGTATGTTCGTGTTCCTTTCGATGAAATAACTTATGCTAAATTGTTTGATGAAATTGTAGAAATTATTGTTGAAGATCCAAATATGTATAAGTATGTTATCTCGAGTTTGATGTTAGGTAATCATGATGGTAAAAGGAGAAGATTGAGAATAAAAAATGATGTTGACTTGAATTATGCTAAGGAAGATTCACCATTTTTACACTTATATGTTGAAGCTTCTTTGAGAGCACCATCCTCCCACTCACACAATCGACCTGCTCTTCATGCTCAAAATACTTCTATGAATTTATTGAATGCTCAAAATGCATATTCATAGTTATATCCATATATAATTGCATATGTTAAACCCACGTATCCACATTATGAAGGTGTTTATCATATATATCATGATAATTTTGAGGATGATGATAATGATGAAGCTGTTGCAGTTGAAGATAAGAATGTTGAAGATGATAATGATATGGTTAATGATGATAACATTAATGAAAATGAGGATAGTTTGGGATTTGATAAGAGATTTGATGATGATAATGTCCATGTGGTTGAGGGTTTTGAATTTGATTAGGGTATTAATGATGACACATTTATTAATGATGATGATAGAGAGGAAGTTCATGTTGATGATGAGGCTGATGATGTTAATGTTTGTTATGAAAGGCTCAGTATGTCCGTACTAGAAGTTGGCACATCATGTAGATGATGTGAAAGATGATAATTTAGAAGAAACATGTCAACATGGATGCTAATGGATTATTTCTGGGGCACTATCTCAAGCCACACTCCCCTTAAATAGGTTGGTATTGATATGAATGTAAACACTCGAGATACTTTATGTTTGGATGTTATTTTTGAAAGTAAAGAATCCATGATCAATGTGTTGGATTTGTATTATCTGCATATTCATGTGGAGTATCGGATTGAGCATTCAAACAAGACTAGATATGCTGCTCGTTGTAGATACCATAAAGATTGTATCTTCTCAATGCGTGCTTTAGCTCATGGGGAACAATAAAGGATTTTTAAATGAAATGTTCCCCATACTTGTCAGATGGATTTCAGCCGCCATGGACGCCGTACAGTTACATCAAAAGCAATAGGTTTATTTTTTGCTCTTAAATTGTTGACTAAGGGAGCAATCTTAAAACGAAAGAAAATGTAGATGCAATTGCAGACAGAGTTTGATGTTGTCGTAGAGTATGGTGATAATGAGACGTCATTCTAGCTACTTCCGTCATACTTGCATATGGTGCAACAGTCAAATTCAAGTTCGGTTGTTGAATTGAAAACGAATGCAGTAGGTCATTTTGAGTATGTTTACATAGCCCTTGTTGCTTGTATTGATGGATTCATTTCTTGTGGGCGTCATGTTATTGTTATAGATGAGACTCATTTGTAAGAAAGATACAAATGAGTTATGTTTGTCGCTGCAACAAAGGATGAGAATGAACAAATTTATCCATTCATAGTTGGAATTGGAGACAAAGAGAATGATAATTCATGGAATTGGTTTTTAAGACAACTTCAGAAGACATATGGATGCCCTGAAGACTTGTTGTTTGTTTCTAATCAGCATAAGAGCATAATGAATGATGTTGCAGAGGTGTACCCAGAACAATACATGGAATTTGTACCTATCATTTAAAGAACAATCTAAGGCGATGGGGTGCTAATATATTGGCCATGTACAAGAAAACTGTCAATTGTTACAGTGCTCTAGAATTTGATAAACACATGCGAGTGATTAATACACAATTATAAATGATTCAAAAACAAAATACATTTCTCTAATGTAAAATGGAGTTTTACTTACCTTGTTATAATCGTACCACGGTTCAGCGGATGCCAACCTGGTATATGGCCACTAAGATATTCTGAGAGAGTTGGACAATCCTTATCAAAGATAAATTGTTCAGTCTCCTTATTAAGTTAAGAAGCCCCCTCGAGTGAATGATATTGCTCAAATGCCTTACGAATCCCTTCCTAACAAAAGATAAAACTAATGAATTCAAATCGGTAATAGAGAAAACTAACAGTTGTGTATTTTACACAACTTTTGGATATGAATTGATGATATTTATTATGTGGAGTTGTGTATTTTATATAGCTTTTGTGCTTATTTTGTTATCATTTGGAGTTTTTGACGTGTTTGCTAATTTTGCAGTAATTGTTGTGATTTCATTGCATATTTGAAGCAAAACCAATAAATATGGACAAGAGGAGTTAAAGGGGTATTTAATTTAGCTCTTGGGCTTAATTAAATACTTAATTAAAGCCTAATGGATTGGATAAAAAAATCAAAACCCGAAGAAATTCGAAGCCCAGTACAAAAAGGGAGTGGGTCGGCCTGGAAAGTGCCGGTTGACCTAACCCAGTGCAAATTAATAAAGGATGGGTTGACCCATCTCAAATCACTTGGGTCGACCCTGTGTAAAAATAGGGCTCTGGGTCGACCCAAGTGGCTCCGTCAACCCACATGCTCGAGTCCGTGGGAATGTGATTTTTTTATTCTAATTCGGAGTTTTTAACCTATAATTTAAAAGCTCTCATTTTTATACAGGCCAAGAAGGAGCACATACACGCCCAGTACAAGTTGAGAAAGTGAAAATACACGAGAGAAACAAGAGAGAAGATAGAGAGTTGTCATCTACTAAGGAGGAGACGTCAAGGTTGCTAGCAATGAAGTGCCACTGCAGAGAAGACAAGGCCACTGGATTATATATTGTTTTTCAGTTCTTTTATCTTTTATGTCATGAACAATGTCACTTTAGTTTTATTTGTTTATTTAATTATGTATAGCTAATTTCATAGCTAGGTTTTATGGATTGGATATTATGAATTTTAATATATGATTTGATTAATTTTCTTCATGCTATGTCTCGGAGTTTAATTTCTATGATTTATTTCATATCCTGTATGAATGCTTGATCACCATTTATGCATGCTAGTCGTTAATTTTTAAAGTACTGACCAGAGAAGAATTAATAATGAAAAGATAGAAATTAGATTATGTGTTCTTGGAAGGACTGACCAAGTAAACAAGAATCACATGGGATTAAATAGATCTTCGTGTGCCAGATTAGGAGTAATGACATGTGTGAAGAACCGACCGTAGTGAAGTGCATGCTCATTATATCTATGTTATGGTAAATGCCTTAAACAGCAGTCTGATAACAGACTAGTGATCCCCCACCATTGATAGATTAAAGACAGTAGTCGGATTGAGAGAATTAATGAATATTCTTAAATGATATAATAAATCCAATTTCCCTAAAGCCTAGGTTTCTATATATCTGTTTATTCCAGTAATTTATTTATTGTATCTTTGTTTTTATGCTCTTTATTTTTAGTCATTTTTGCTTGCCTGTGTCGAGTCTAGATATTAATTACGTGCTTGTGAATAAGATTGGTAAATAACGGTCTCTGTGGGATACAATATTCTTCCTCACCTATATATTGCAAAAACACAGTGCACTTGCGGTATGTTTATTTGTTAATAAATAGCGTGTTAAAAACTGCACATCTTTATGTCGAAGGGACTTTCAATCAATACCATGAATCTTGTGAAAGTCAGAACCATATCCACATTATGCTGTTTTCTAAAAGCAAATGCTGGATTTGAATGAAGTATGCACATGTAAGCATCAATATATGCATCAGTGAGCTCCAACTTCTTCGATAGATTGATAAAAAAATTCAGCATTCACACCATAACAAAGCCCAACATTCTTACTGCATATAGAATAACACCATCAAATAAATCTAGTATCACGATTTATAAACAATTATAAGTACTTCTAAATTAAATTAATCATATTCATTTATTTACAACTTCTTTATTTGTAGAAATTTCTTCCAATTAGCAAAATGCCTATCATTTGGTAGAAGTGGACTTTGCAATGCTGCTGATGCTGCCTTTCTTCTAACTTCGCTAAAATCCAACTTCATTAGAGTGTTGTGAGCAAACAAAAGAGTGATATCTCGAATAGAGGTGACGAAAGGAATATGACTCACACTCTAAGACGAAGTCGTATGCTGTATGGACTCATCCACCCCCAATACTTTCCCGCTGCTATTTTGTTCCAAGTGTTAAAAACACCATCACTCCACATATGTGTTTTTGGTGCCATTCCACACGTTTTTTTCATTTGACCATTCTTATAGCCCGGTCAATACCATATTTGGCGTCGACTTCCGTATAGGGGAATTCCAATGCCCATTCTCATCTTCCGTGGACTCTGTGTATTATGGGGGATTCTAACCCCATTCAAATTGGGGATTACATTCACCAATTGTCGGAACTATTCCTTTCTTCACTATACTATATATTAAATAAATAATAAAATTACAAATGTTAAATAACATTCAGAAATAACAACCCTAAAATATAAATAACATATGAATAGAAAATTAATGAACCTATGAACTTATGTGCTGAACAAAATTCTACTCACTTGCTTGGCCCTTAAAAAAGTATGGAAGATAACTAGATAGCCAATTTTATGTTTTCTGTGCTATTTGCTCAGATCCTAATTGTGCTGCTCTCTCGGTGGCTAGCCACGCTGCTTGCTCAGCTGCTACCTGGATTACTCTCTCAACTATATCATATACATTTTGAAAAAATTCTTTATGAAGTTACATAAACTGTGTGATCATGTTCATCATCATGTACGTGTACATTGTTGTGAACATTCAAGGTTAGAATAGATAAATTGAAAGCAATTAAATGGCACAAGGTTGGTAACCCTATTCGATCAACTGATCTATGTTAGGGGGACTTCACAAGTCCATGAGAATTAATTCACTACTCCGTTGTATGGTTACAAAGGCTATTACACGAAGACCTCCCGTCACTCGACCCCTTTCCTACCCACTATAACTTCTTTCAATGAACTGAATTGTGAGCTCCCCTCACAACTTAGAATCTATCTAGTTCCCATAGGAAATCTCTCCTGAGACTCTTCTAAGTGTGTATGAAACAGATTCAAACACATACTAGAAAAACAATGATCAAAAGATCAACTCTAGCCTAACAATACCGAATACCTAATGCTTCAGATGTGAAGTCTTTTAGACTCTGTAAATCAGTTATGTGTATTCGTGTATGTGCAATGTGTGCCACCTAAACTAGTTTGATTCCAAGGCTATTTATAGAAGAAAGACATAGCCTTAACAAAGTAATTAGAAGTCCTACTTTGACTAGAATTCAATGAAACTTTTCCTTAATTAAATCAGACTTTTCTAGTTTAGATATCTTCCTTGAATAGAACTCCTTCTTTCCTTCTTTGATTTTCATCACGAACAAGGAAACTTCTATTCTGAAACATCCATCTTGATTCTACAGCTTTAACTCCTTGAATCTAGCATAGTATATTTCTTGCAAACTCTTTGGACAACCATGTACATGATCATATTTATGAACATGATTAAGTACATGTCTTGATCTTCAATCAGATTGGCAGCAAAATGCTCTTTGAAATGTCCAGAACATGACATTCGAACATGAATAATCAAAACCTTTTGTGTTCTTTGATAATGCCATATAGAACATGACAATCTTCGAACACTTGAGTGTAGATGACACTAACAATCTCCCTCTTTGTCTTTAACTGGCAGCAAATCAGCACCATATTTTAAAAAAACACAATCCTTGAACTGAAGGACCATGTACCTTAAAACATCCTTGAATGTTTCGAAGAACATTATATGATCTTGCTATTTTTCATTCTTTTATCAGTTCATATCTGCTCTGCTATATTGCATTTTTTATCTTTTTATCTTCTAATAGTAGTTTCAAAAAAATTTAGCAGATTAAGATCATATAGAGAAGATAGAAATTCTGTTCAATATCAGAAAGCTTTTACAAGAAAATCAGAGCAAAACAAAAATATCTTGCAAAACATGGATGCAGGATAATTAGAACAGAAAACATTAAAAAATTATATTGCCTTTACTCTCCCTATTTGCCACTGAGAAAGGCAAGGGAGTAAACTCAGAAACTACTCGGATTTGTCAGAAGCTTGCTTATCTCCTTCTTCTTCAGATCATTTTTCCGCATCATCATACTCTGTCTCTTCAGCCTCTTCTTCTTCTTCTTCTTCTTCTTCTTCTTCTTCTTCTTCTTCTTCTTCTTCTTCTTCTTCTTTTTCTTCTTCTTCAACCTCCTACTTATCTTCATCAGCCTCCTGATCCTCCTATGCAAACTCTTCTTTTTCAGCTTCAGCTTTCTTTTCCTCTTCTGCAGACTGTGCTTCACCTTGTTTTGGAGCCAATGGAGATTCCTTCTGAGTAGCAGCTGTTGCAGTACTTCCAAACTTGTGTAAGTTACGAACATTGTCAGGTACATCTGCTGCTGGGGAGGCAAAGTCTTCTTCTGATGAAAGTTCAGCAATTAAAGCTTGAATTTTCATATTCTCAGAAGCGTGCTCAGAAATCAAACGAGCATGAAACTCCATGCTTCTTTTTAGAAATTTCATAACAACATTTTTTGGTGAGGACACTTCAGTAGTAGCATCACCTCCTTTCTTTGATGATATAAACTGCTTGAACTGGAGGCGCATATGATGATCTCCTATTTCAGGAGCTACCTTGATCACGAGAGGGCTTTTGAGTGGAATGACTCTGTGATTCTTAGTAGAGACATTCTTCTTTTGTTACTTTATGATGCTATAGATAAAGGCGGGATAGCATAGAGGAACTTTCACAACTGTCGACTCTGCACAGCTCACAAACCTTCCAAAAATGAACTTACCATAATTGAACTTTTTCCCAGTTCCTAGGTGATATAAAAATCTCCACTGAGCTTATGTAATAGCAGCTCTGTGCTTTGTTGGCATCCAGTTTTGAATCAGAATTCTGAGCAAGGCTCCATACTTATGAGCTAGCTTGGATGTAGGAATAGTCTGAGGATTGGAGGGCCATTTCATTTAGACATCCTGGGTCAGTTCTTCAGCAACCATCCCCAGTCATCTATCTCCTCGAACTCCCCCTCAACTTGGTATCCCAGAAACTCATTGGTGAGAAATTCAGCATCTCTCCTCTGATAAAGACTTTATGAAAGTCTTCAGATTCCGAATCATCAATCTCCTTGGTCAAATTGCAGTAGGATTCTGAAACAACCATTGGAACAAATTTGTGCACCCTCTGCACTATCCCAATCAAACCAACTTCTTTCAGCAAAGAATACACTCCTGTAGCTAGTAGTGTATCTTTGTCCACCTTCTTCTCAGAGATCATAGACCTCTACTTCACTTTCTCCCACAACTCAGCATGCTTGGTAGATCAAAAAAGAGCATGTTTAGAGATACCTGGAAAATGAATGATCTATTTGTGAATATCAGACTCATGTTCACTAGAATCTGAGTGAACATCTTCAGGTACATCTTTGTGTGAAACAGCTTTCTTGGCCTTCATGGAAGAGCTAACAAGTTTAACAACTTTCTTCTTCTTTGTCGATGTAGCAGTGGATGATGGAGTGGCAGATGCTCAACTTCTTATCATCGATGTTCTCTAAACTAACTGCACCATAGCAGTAGATACCTTCTTCCTTGGAATTTTCTTCTTCACTGGTGATCTGGCAAATGGATCATATTGGGCTGAAGCAAGTAATTTCTCCTTTTATGGAACATAAGTCTTCTCAGCAGACTCTGAAGATGAACTCTGAACATCTTCCTTCTCAGTGGGATCAGCAACTAAACGTCTCTGAATGACCTTCTTCTTCCCTTTTGCAATGGCAGCAACAATTGCTTTCATCTTCAAACTCAAGGGAATATCATCTTCCCTTGAAATATCATCACCTTCTGTAGCAGAAGGTTGATCTGATAGCTTCTTTGTAGCACTCACTAGAGTACAAGTCTCTGCATTATTCTTCACAGCAACATGTTCCTCGGCATGTATAGGAACATCTTCAGGCACAACTGTATCATCAACAGCAGATCCCTTCTCTTTCTGAAGGGCTTGGGCAGCAGGTGTTGTGATGACTTTCTTTGCGGAAGGGGTTGCAGTCTTCTTTGATTTCTTGACTGTAGTTCCCTTTGTTCTTGCCTTCTTTACAGCAAACCTCTTTTTTACATCATACGATCGTGCTGCTTCCTTCAACAAATCTTGAATTGCAAGACTTTGAGTCTTTAATTTCTTCACAGAAGACGCAACTTCTTGTTCTTTTATCTCCAAGTTTTTTTCTTCTTCTTCTCTATGAAAAGTTTCAATAAACTCTTCAGTATCCTTGCTGGATGATTCATCATGGAGAGCCCTTTGAAAAGGCTTTTTGTAAGATGATTCTCCTCGAACCTGTTTATGGAACTCATCTTCTTCATAAAACTGGTCCTGAGGCTTGGAATATGTCACTTTTCCCTGTCTCATTCGGGGTTTTACAACTTTCTTAGGGAGGGCTAGTTTTCTTTTAGGTGCCATTAATAGAATTTGGGCACTTTTCTTAGAAAGATCACAAGAAAAAATAATGGCAGAAAGAAGAGATGATCACAGAGATAATAGAAGATGTTTTTTTTTTGGAGAGAAAGCTTTTGATTTCTAAAAATTGGGAGCGTATGAATGATCTCTCTAAATGGCTAAACATATATATAAGAGAGTACTCCATTCAATGTGTAGGCTCAGGTTTCCGTTAGACTATGAAATTGGAGATAAATCCCGAAAATTAGAGATGATGTTATCGAGTCAAAACTAGCCGTTGACAAAGATGTACATAAGATTTTAAAAATTATTCATGTATATCCTGATGAACATTTTATGGGAATGTTCAGAACCTTTGTGCAGGAATGGTTCTTTCTTGCTGAGTGTGAAATAAACACACTTCTACCCCTCTTCTTGGTTTTACTGAACCAAGCCCACCCTAAGGGATGCTCTAAGTTTCTCAAATCGAGCAACATCTAGTCCTTTAGTAAAAATATCATCTAGTTGATCTTCTGTCTTCATGTGTTCAATCTTTAGAACTTCTTCTTCAACTAGCTCTCTGATGAAATGATGTATGATGTCTATGTGCTTTGTCCTTGAATGCTGAACTGGATTCTTAGATATATTGATAGCACTCATATTGTCACAATACAGAATAGGTGTATCATGAGCAACTTCATAGTCCTTCATCATCTGCATTATCCAAATGATCTGAGTAGAACTGCTTCCTGCTGCAATGTATTCAGCTTTTACTGTAGATAAAGATATGCAGTTCTGCTCCTTACTGAACCAGGAAACAACATTATTTCCTAAAAAGAAACAAGCACCTGATGTGCTTTTCCTGTTATCTGGAGACCCTGCCCAATCAGCATCACAGTATGCAGTAATACTTGAATTTGTATCAGAAGTATACCACAATCCGTAATCTACAGTTCCATTAATGTACTTGATGATGTTCTTAACAGCCTTCATGTGACTCTCCTTAGGACAAGACTGATATCTGGCACACACTCCCACACTGTATGCTATATCTGGTCTGCTTGTTGTGAGATAGAGGAGACTCCCAATCATGCTTCTGTATAAAGTCTGATAAACTTCAGCTCCTGCATCATCTTTTTCAATCTTAACTGTAGTGCTTATAGGAATCCTTTTATGCTTAGAATTCTCCAGCTCAAACTTTTTGACCAAGTTTCTGGCATACTTGGACTGTGAGATGAATATACCTTCTTCTGACTGCTTAATCTGAAGTCCAAGAAAGTATTTCAGATCTCCAACTAAGCTCATTTCAAATTTTCATGTCCCTGATAAAGTCCTTGACCATCTTATCAGACATTGAGCCAAACACTATATCATCCACATATGCTTGAACCACAATTACTTGTGACTTCTCCTTTCTGATGAATAGTGTTCTGTCTTCTCCTCCTCTGTTGTATCTTTTGCTAACAAGGTATGTAGCCAGTCTTTCATACCATGTCCGAGGAGTCTGTTTCAACCCATATAAGGCCTTCTTAATTTTAAAGACATATTCCGGATGATGTGGATCTTCAAATCCATTAGGCTGAGCTACAAACACATCCTTCTTCAAAACTCCATTCAGAAAAACACTATTGACATCCATTTAGTCCAACTTGAACTTCATGATGCAGGCCACGGCTAGAAGAAGTCTGACTGATTCTATCCTCGTGACTAGAGCAAATGTCTCATCAAATGGCACACCGTCGTTTTAGTGTGTAAAAATACACTTGCAGGCAAATAGTCCACAAATGCTTAATCTGCCCTCAACGGCTAGTATAGCTAATGAACACGGATGTCGATCCCACGAGGAGTGTTTATAACCTTCTGTCTTTTCTTAGTTTTGGTTTGGGTCTTCAGTGTCACTCTAAAAACTTTGCTAATAAACTTAAACTAACTAAATGCTGAAAAGGAAATCACAAGAGAAAATATCAGTAATAAAAGTGTTCAAGTCAAAGCATTAAGTCATTCGGTAGGTATGCGCAATCCCGGGTAAAACATATGTAATTACCACTACTACCTGTTGTGCCCACACTAGCAGAAAGATCAAAAATCGAATCCCTATGGCCAAATTTGGGTAATTGTCACTTTGAGGGTTAACCGGTTATAGGAAATGGATACGATCGGCCACTTCCCAATCACTTCTTACATTATATCGTCTAGATGATACGATCGGCACCTAGGGACCTAACTATACAGGAACTTAAGGAGAGAATCACACAAATGTTTTGCAAGCATAGCAGCTTTGAGGGCAAAAGCGACCCGATTCTAGTAGGTTTGACACGGTCTTGTGCCTGCATATACTACTCAATCTCAACTACCAAGGTTGTCACCCCCGGACTTGTTACTATGCGGGTATCGAGGCATGGGTCACCTATACACTCCCACGTAACTAACACTAGTACCAGTTAATCAGAAATGCGCGCTTTCATCTCCAACCACCCTTTACCTATGTCTAAGTGAAAAATAAATTAAGATTGTGAACCCTTAAGGCATTAAAGTCCGATTACCTCATGCACATATTCTACCCTTAGACCATTACTTTGACTTGAACAGTGGATACTTAGCCACTAAACATAGAAACGAAAGTAAAAGAAATGTTAAAAGACATCTTACTTGGAAAGGAAATAACTTGATTAATTATTGGGCCTAACCCTAGTTTTTCCAACAAAACAACTGAACTACCTCTCCGCGGGCAAATCGCCAGCTTCAGGCAGACAAAATATCCAGAAAATAAACTAAGTACAAAAGCAGTAAATTGTATCTTCGAAATGTAAAACGCCATCCCCCATATGAAAAACAGGTAAAAGTATTTATAGCCAATGAATTAAGGCTTCAAGCAGCCCAGATTTCACCCACGCAGGGGTTCTTGCACACCTCCACTTCCTCCTCTTCATGCTCCATGTTCTTCCTTGATTTTAGGAGTGGTAGCAACAAACCCTAGCGTCTCCAGCAGTTTTTTGATGTCCCCACTTCCTTCCCAACGTGCTTAGACCTCTCCAAGACTCGGAACTGACCCCACATCACCTCCATGTGCATATAGGAGCTGGCCCATGATTCTGTTGTGCAATTCTCGCAACAACTTTGACTGGGTCCTCGGCAGGCAAATCAGTCCCTTGTGCCCTCAGCATAAATAGCACCTGTTTGTGCCTTTTGTGATGGTTTTGTGCCCTCAGCCTCCTGCAATCAGCTTTACCTCCAAAACTAGACTAGACTCTATACTAAACACTTTAAAAAGGGTGTAAAAAGATAAGGAAAAAGGCACGAATTTGAATCTTCATCACACCCACACACTTAGACTATACTTGTCCTCAAGTATGAATGTAACTTTAACTCAAAACAAACAAAAAAACAGAAGACTCAAAAGACTCAAAACAAGACAATACAACATATGAATCATAAGTTGATAAAGGGCATAACAGTTTGAACATAATGATGCAGGCAAATCGAATCAATCAAACCCAGGCTACTATTGTAGTGTACACTCAGCTCGCCTTTTTCTCGAGTGTTTAGGTTAAGTGTTTACTCTCAACAATTCCACCAAATTATCATCAACAAACTTGCAAACACCCTGTATAAATAATGTACGTTATTCATATGCATGCATATCAAAAGGTCTTGTGAGGGTTGTAATGGGGCATGCGGATCAAGGTTGGAAATATTTAGGAACTAACTACCTTCAATAGTATTCGGGCAAAATCAGTACTGGCAAGCTCTGTGCCCACATAACAACCTGGGAAAATAAAAATTCAAACACTTTTTATTTTATTTTATTATTTTTTTTTCTTTCTTTGTGCCCATTCTGGCATTCTGTCACTATTTGGCTTAAACATGCTACCAATACGAGCATAAAGGTTTCATTCCCAGTCATAAGCTACTCTTTAAAGAGAGATTTTCAGAACGTAGGTCATGAACAATTAAGTAGGCTCAAATAATGGCAGCAATGGGAAGAATTTATCAGTGAATAATATGGCCAAATAACGACGAAAGAAAATGCCTTAATCATCTAAGCATGCATGAGAACAAGTTTGACAGGGCACAAGCAAGTAAGCATCAAATGAGGTGGTGGAATTTAAACACATAGAAAGAAGTCGCAAATGTGAATTTGGGCTCAAAGCTCACTGGGTAGTTATATTTTGCTTTCACATGCGTTTGATTAATTCCATCTGCCTAACAATAAATTTATGTTCATATATGCCCAATGTCAATCTATGACTCATATGCTATAGACTCAACATGCACACACAAAATAAAAACATACAAACACAACAACCTAGGCATATCCCTCCCACACACTTGCTGTGCATAGTACCCTTATGGGCACAAGCAGTAATGTGGGTTAGATATGCCCAAAACAGACTCTATATAAACAGACGCAATTATAAAAACAAAACTAGACACTAAACACACAAACAAAAATAAAACAAATCCTAAACTACTGGGATAAAACATGACTTAAGGAGAGGAGGGGTAGTCTAACCCGAGATGAACACAAATGCTCTGCAGGGCTTTCTCAATTCTTTCAAGCTTCTTTGAATCTGCACTGCTCTATGCCCTGCTCGGTCCTTCTTGTGCCCTGGGTGATCCTTCTTGTGCCTTGGGGGCCTTTCTCTTGTCAAAGGAAGGTTCGTCAAAAGGGAGGAAGTATGGGGTGTTCTCTTCAGTGAACCCAACTAGCTGCATCCGCTCTAGCCTCTGGGCATCGAGATACTCTGTCCCTTCATCAAGCTCTGGGTACCCCTCAAGGACGTCGTCGAGGTCGCCACCTTTTAAACCTTCAAAGATTCTAGCCACGAACGCGCCCAAAGCTACAACAGTTGCTCTGGTGTTGCTGGTCTGAGCCTGCAATTGAATCGCCAGAATGTAGCCGAGGTTGACCTTCCGCTTGTGCACCATGTTCCATAATAGGAATACCTCCTTCTGTGTGACTTGACCTGTACCATCCTTGCGCCCATAAAGGTTGAATGACATCCATCTGTGGCAAATCTGGAGGGCGTGGTCAGAGATATGCTTGTCCTTGCTTGAGCCTGAAAGATAGAAGCCTTTGCCTCCAATTTCCTCCCACCGTTGTTGAATGTTTCGACTCCAGTCATCGTCAACGCTGGTTGCTGCTTCTTTGTACCACTTCAAATGGACATCTTTTAGTTGGATGAAATCCAACAGCAGATTCAATCCTGAGATTGACATGTTATAGCTCTCTCCAGCTATGTAGAAGTTCACAACTCCGGGTGTCTCCAGAACAAATCCCTGCACTGGTTTGAACTCATATGAGGAAAGAAATTCAATGGTTAAAGAAGGGCGTACCGTGTTCCTCCAGCAGAGTACTTGCTCCCAACCGATGTTGGCAAAATATTCATACACTTGGTCCATGACTCCAAGTGTATTCAGCGTGCTGTCATGAAGAACGTACAGGGGCAGATGCTTCTTCTTGTTCAATCTCTCGACAATTCCTTGTCTTGAGCTGCTTGGATCCTCCTTCTCCTCCTTCGCCGAGCAGCGGGGGAGAGTTATGAGTGGCACCCTGCTTTTTGTGCCCTTTTTCACCCTTGCGGGCACATAGGATTGAACGGGAGCTGGGATGATTTGGATTTCGGTTCCACTTCCTCACTGTGCACTGACTTCTCTTCCTCTTCATTGTTGGACTGCTCCACTTCTAACCTCCTCTTGGTGGGTAGCTTCTCTTGTTTCTTCGACTCCTTGCTGACTGGCTTCTTTGACTCCTTGCTGACTGGCTTGGTTCCCTTCGACTTGTTCTTCGACTTTTCGGGCACATCGGGACCCTTGCTTTGACTTGGTTCCCTCTGTGCCTCCTTCGAGACCTCCTCTGGTTTTGCCTTCTTCGATTTTTTCTTCTCTACGGGTGGGTCGGGTTGTGCCTGTTTTGATTGCTCAGACTGGCTGTGGGCATTCTCAGAGGTAGATCCCTCTAAGGCCACTTTGTCGTCCTCCATCGATTCCTCTTTCTCTTTCTCTTTTTCCGATTCTGGTTCTTTCTCCTTCTCCTCATGATGATCTTGTTCTAGTTTCTCCTCCTCTTTGTCATCTTCTTCCATGCTCTCACCTTCAGACTCCTCCTCTCCTTCTTCATCATCGTCGTCTTCTTCTTCATCGCCACTGCCATTTTGTTTTTCTTCCTCCGCCTCATCTTCTTTCTCTGGTTCACCATCGTCTTCCCCGTCCTTCTCTGGTTCTTTCTCAAGCTCAGAATCACCTGTTTCTTCGCTAGGTTAGGGTGTCGGCGGCTTCTCAGGGGTTGGTGACTTCTTATGTGTAGGCGTTGGTTCAGGGTTTTGCCCAGCTGGTGGTGGGCTCTGAGGTTTGCCCTTATCAGTTTCCACTTTCTTCTTTTTCGACGCACCGCTCTTAGCCTTCGGCGGTGCTCGTTTCTTTTTCTCTACTTGCGGCGGCGGGAGTGATGGGTGTTGTGGTAGAATGGTTTGGATTGGTGAGGGGTTGAGAATGGGTTCAGAGCTTTGTTTTGACTCCTTTGGCTGGGTCGACTGGGTGGTCTGCATCGTCTCTAGCGATGATTCACCGGCATTGCGGGCACTGCGGCGTGTGCCTCGCTTGGTAGTTTCTCCAGTTTTCTTTGCCTTTACCATTTTTTTTCTTTGAGAAATTTGATAGGTAGGGTTTGCTTTGTTCGATTTGTGAGAAATCGAAGGTGGAGGGGGTATTGAAATGCTTCTGGGACATGGGGTGTTGTAAGGGTGGTGGGTTTGTGCTGAGAGATCGTGGCCGAAATTTTAGGAATCGGTTGTGCCTAATTTTGAGAGAATTGGGGAAATTCGAATTAGGGAGAGAAATATGTTTAAAATTTGAAATAATGATATGCACTCTCCTTTTTTCGGCCTCAATTTTCAATCATTATCGATACTGCATGGGGAAACCAACCGTCTCTGCAGCTACTGGCCATGTCTAATTAGTCAAATCAGCTACAGTTCCCACCCACACACTTGAACCTTGTTGTGCCCTGCACATGACTTTGCCCATAGCGATGTGTTTCCAGTATTTGCCTTCCTGCAGCGTTAATTCACAAACAAAATACAAATAACAAACATAATTGAAATTAAAGCAAGTAAACAAACCGGGTTGCCTCCCGTCCAGCACCTTTGTTTAAGGTCTTTGGCTCGACCGTGTTGTGCCTTCAGTAGTACTCAGGGGTGCTCAAAACTTGGGTTTCTGCCCAAGTTTCCTTCTCTTGATCGAAATATGGTTCACCCACTGGCCATTGACTCGAAATTCGCATCCATCTTTTGGATTCACCAGATCGATTGCTCCACTTGGGTGTTGATGTTGCACCAGATAGGGGCCCATCCATTTTGACTTCAATTTGCCCGCATGCAATTTGAGCTTTGAGTTCAACACGAGCACCTTTTGCCCATAGAGCAACTGTTTGCCCCTTGCGAGTGCATCGTGGTATCTCTTGGTCCTTTCCTTATACATCACAGCATTATCATAGGCCTCGGACCTCAACTCTTCCAATTCTTGGATCTGCAGTTTCCTCTCAATTCCAGCGTATTCATTATTGTAATTCAACTTCTTGATTGCCCAAAATGCTTTATGCTCCATTCCCATGGGCAAATTGCAATACTTTCCAAAAACTAACCTATAAGGAGACATCCCAATAGGTATCTTGTAGGCTGTATGATATGCCCACAGAGCATCTTCCAAGTGATTGCTCCAGTCTTTGCGCCTTGGTCCAACAACTTTTTGCAGAATATTTTTGATCTCCCTGTTTGAGACTTCTGCTTGTCCATTTTTCTGGGGGTGATATACAGTAGTAACCTTGTGTGTGACCCCATACTTTGCCATCATCTTTTTTATGACTGAATTGTAGAAATGAGTCCCTTGATCACTGATTAGGACTTTTGGCATTCTGAAGCGACAGAACACATTTGCCCTCAGGAACTTCACCACTGTATTTGCATCATTCGTTGGAGTAGCTTTTTCCTCCACCCACTTGGACACATAATCTACAGCCAGGATAATGTAGAGATTGTTACTTGACTTGAGAAATGGTCCCATGAAATATATGCCCCATATGTCGAAGATTTCCACGGGCATGATAGGTGTTTGTGGCATGGCCTCCCGAATAGAAATATTCCCAGTCATCTGGCAATTTTTGCACTTCTTCACAAATATATAAGCATCCTTGAATAATGTAGGCCAGTAAAATCCTCCATCTAATACCTTCCTTGCTGTTCTACGTGGGCCAAAATGACCTCCACATGCATTGTTATGGCAGAACTTCAAAATGTCTAGGACCTCATCATCACTGACGCACCTTCTTATGACTTGATCAGTTCCAATTTTCCAAAGAGCTGGTGCTTCCCAGAGATAGAACCTGTGCTCACGCTTCATCTTATTTCTTTGATAATCACTCAAACCAACTGAAAACTACCTTGCGACCAGGTAGTTTACTATGTCGGCAAACCATGGCTCCTTTGTTGTTTTGCCCGCAACCTCATAAAAGTGCTCATCTGGAAAATTCTCAGTGATTTCCTCTTTGCTCTCAACTATCAGACGGCTGAGATGGTCTATAACCAGGTTTTCTGCCCCAGTCTTGTCTTTGATCTGCACATCGAACTCTTGTAAGAGCAATATCCACCTTATGAGTGTCGGCTTTGACTCCTTCTTAGACAGTAGGTACTTCAAAGCTATGTGATCCGTGTAAACGATCACTTGTGCCCCCAGCAGATAGGAACGGAACTTCTCAAAAGCGAACACTACTGCTAACAGCTCCTTCTCCGTGGTGGTATAGTTGCGTTGCGCGACATTTAATGTCTTGGAGGCATAACAGATAACATAGCTCTCTTTGCCTCTTTTCTGGCCCAAAACTGCTCCCACGGCAAATCCACTGGCATCACACATCACCTCAAATGGCATTCCCCAATCCGGAGGTTGGATAATAGGGGAAGACACTAACATATTCTGCAATGTATGAAAAGCTTTCTTGCAGTCATCATCAAAGTCAAATTTTACCTCCAGTTGTAGTAGGTTTGTGAGTGGTTGAGCAATCTTTGCGAAGTCCTTAATGAATCGACGATAGAAACCCGCATGGCCAAGAAATGCCCAAATCTTCTTAACATTAATGGGATAGGGCAATTTGGCAATGATCTCCACTTTTACCCTGTCCACCTCAATTCCTCGCTCGGATACTACATGTCCCAGCATGATTCCTTCTCTCACCATAAAGTGACACTTCTCATAATTCAACACCAAGTCTTTTTCCACACAGCGGCTAAGTACTTTTCTCAAATGATCAAGGCATTGATCAAAGCTATCTCCATAAACCGTGAAGTCGTCCATAAAGATCTCAATACAAGTCTCGAGCATATCAGAAAATATACTCATCATGCACCGTTGGAATGTGCCTGGAGCGTTGCAAAGGCCAAAAGGCATCCTTCTGTAGGTAAATGTGCCAAAGGGGCAAGTGAATGTCGTTTTGCCTAGATCGTCTAGGGCCACCACGATTTGCATATAACCATAATACCCATCCAGAAAACAGAAGTACGATTTTCCCGCAAGCCTCACCAACATTTGATCGATGAAAGGCAAAGGAAAGTGATCCTTCTTTGTGACTGCATTCAACTTGTGGTAGTCAATGCAAACTATTCATCCTATCTGCAGTCTCATCTGAATAAGCTCCTTGTTTTCATTCTCCACAACCTGGATTCCAGACTTTTTGGGCACAACGTGAATAGGGCTCACCCACTCACTGTCGGGCACAGGGAAGATAATGCCCATATCGAGCAGCTTTAGAATCTCCTTTAACACAGCTTCCTTCATCAAGGGGTTCAGCTTCCTTTGGGGATCTTGCACTGGTTTTGCCCCTTCTTCCAACTGGATCCGATGCATGCAAATAGTGGAACTTATGCCCTTGATGTCGGCCAAGGTCCATCCAATTGCTTCCTTGTGCATCCTCAATAGTGCTATCAACTTGACTTCCTGCTTCATGGTCAACGATGAACTGATTATAACTGGAAAATTCTCTCATTCACCCAAATAGGCATATTTGAGGTGATCGGGCAACTCCTTCAACTCCAGCTTGGGTGGCTTAATGATAGACCGCACCAGTTTATAACCCTGCCTTGTTGTGGGCAAAGGCAGACGTGTGTCCCTTGAAAACCTGGCTTCGATGCGATACAATTGCAGAATTACCTCTTTGATTTACTTATCTCGTTCATCTTCAGCATCCCAATCGGTCTTACTATTCTGAAGTATCCACTCAAGTGGATCCTTTGCCTGCCTTGGCATTTCTTCTTGGATCATAGGCTCAAAAACGTCGATCATATGTACACCCTCGGTGTCATTGGGGTACTTCATTGCTTCCATGATGTTGAAGGTAACTCTGTCTCCATCGAACTCGCACGTCAATGTGCCCTTATCGACATCGATCTTCGTATGTGCCGTCTTTATGAATGGTCTGCCCAAAAGTATACAGACAGCCTTTGGATTGGTTTTGCCCATATCCAGCACATAGAAATCTGCTGGAAAAATCAGACTCTCCACTTTGATTAGGACATCTTCAAGAACTCCCTCGGGGTAAACATTGGAACGGTCAGCCAATTGAATAATGGTCCTTGTATTCTTGAGCGGTCCTAAGGTCAGCTCTTCAAAAATGCTTAGGGGCATAACATTGATCGATGCCCCTAAGTCCAGCATAGCTCTCTCAACTCGAAGTCCTCTAATTTCACAGGGAATAAAGAACATCCCTGGGTCTCCACACTTTTCAGGCAGCTTTTTCTGTAATAATGCTAACACATTTTCATTCACAACCACTTGTGCCTCTTCCGTGAATCTTACTTTCTTTGTACATAAGTCCTTCAGGAAACGAGCATATCGGGGTACCTGTCTGATTGCGTCCAGTAGGGGAATGTTGATTTCCACTTTCTTGAAGATGTGCATTAGATCCCTATCCTCTGCTTCTTTTTTTATTTCGCTTCATCATTCCTGGAAATGGTAAAGACACCTCGATCTCTTTTGGAATATTACTCTTCAGGATAGGTTTGGACACAACTACTTCTGGTTCATCATTTGCCCGTAACTCTGCTTCCTCCTTTGTAGGCTCATCATCCCTGTGGGCATCATCCTCTGCAGTCTTTGGATATGGTGCAGGCAGTTGCCTTCCACTCTTCAGTGTTATTGCATTTACCCCAACCTTTTTTGGTGGTTCTGTCTGTGAGGGCAGAATTCCTTTAGCCTTCTCCATCCTTGCGATTGCATCACTAATTTGGGATATTTGTCCTCCCAAATAGTTCAATCCATTCCTTGTCTCCTGCTCGAAAGCTTCTGATTTCTTTTGTAGCTCCACCGTTTCATTCACAATCTTGTGAACCATGTCTGATAAAGACGGTCCTGCTGCGGGTGCAGGATAGTATGGTGCTGTCTACCTCTGACTGTAGTTGGGGGCAAAATGATTGTGCCTCCTTCTATGCCCTTCATCTATAGCGTTGACCGTTTCTTCCTTCTCCTTCAATTGTGGACACTGGTCAGAGTGGTGCCCTATCAATTCACATACCCCACAAATTTGCAAGGTATTAGGGGAAAACATGGTGATCATCTTCTCCATTTTGTTGCAGAGTTGTTCGATTCGGTCATCAGTTTCAGGCACAGAGATAGTTTTGCCCATAGCGGCAACACTTGTTCTTTCATATGAATCGTCTCTGTTCTCCTCGGCCATTTCTCCAATAAGTATTAGAGCTTCAGCTGCCCTCTTGTTCAGGATAGATCCTCCGCATGCTGCGTTCAGTAGGGCTCGGTCCTCGCTTCTCAACCCTGAGACAAAGTAGTTCACTAGGTCGTGATCTGGAATCTGGTGATATGGGCATTTCGAGAGCAATTGCTTGAAACGCTCCCGGTAGTTGTAAAAGCTCTCGTGGGGACCAGCCTTTGCGGTTGAGATCTTCTTTCTCATGCTCTACACTCTTGATGTGGGGAAGTACTTCTCCAGAAACTTTTGCTGGAGTTGACTCCAGTTGGTTACACTCCTGGCAGGAATAGTGTATAACCATTCTCGAGCTCCGTCCTGCAAGGTGAAAGGAAAAGAAACCAGGTGAATGTATTTGCCTATCCCATTAGCTAGTGTGCGTTGCGTCTCACATGCCATCTCAAAATCTTGTAGATGTCGTTGTGGATCCTCCCCTAGATGGTCATGAAATTTAGGCAAAATCGAGATGAAGTTTGCCCTCAGCTCCCAGTTACCAGTAGTTGTGGGCAAAACGATGCCCGTGGGACGTATGTTCATGGTTTGAGGGAAACTCAGCTGCCTCAAAGTAAGAGTGTGCGGTGGTGGTCTTTGTTGTTCTTCTTCCTCGTGGTTTGATATCTGATCGTCCTCCATCTCTTCTTCGGAGTAGAGTGGATTGACGTTGCTTGTCTCAGCTTGTTCGTTGCTTGCCTGACTTTCTCCGCCTGAGGTCAAATCGTCACTGGATCCTTCAGTTTGATTATCCTCCTGCAGCCTTTTCAAAAATGCCCTAGCTTGTGCCCTTCTTGCCCTCGCTGACCTCTTTATCTCTGGATCGTAGAGTAAATGTCCTGCGCGGTTAGAACGAAGCATATACTAAGGTAAAACAGTAAATAGACAGAAAAGTGCGCTTACACTCCCCGGCAACGGCGTCAATTTTTGGCACACCGTCGTTTTAGTGTGCAAAAATACACTTGCGGGTAAATAGTCCACAAATGCTTAATCTGCCCTCAACGGCTAGTATAGCTAATGAAGACGGATTTCGATCCCATGAGGAGTGTTTATAACCTTCTGTCTTTTCTTAGTTTTGGTTTGGGTCTTCAGTGTCACTCTAAAAACCTTGCTAATAAACTTAAACTAACTAAATGCTAAAAAGGAAATCACAAGAGAAAATATCAGTAATAAAAGTGTTCAAGTCAAAGCATTAAGTCATTCGGTAGGTATGCGCAATCCCGGGCAAAACATATGTAATTACCACTACTACCCGTTGTGCCCACACTAGCAGAAAGATCAAAAATCGAATCCCTATGGCCAAATTTAGGTAATTGTCACTTTGAGGGTTAACCGATTATAGGAAATGGATACGATCGGCCACTCCCCAATCACTTCTTACATTATATTGTCTAGATGATACGATCGGCACCTAGGGACCTAACTATACAGGAACCTAAGGAGAGAATCACACAAAGGTTTTGCAAGCATAGAAACTTTGAGGGCAAAAGCGACCCGATTCTAGTAGGTTTGACACGGTCTTGTACCTGCATATACTACTCAATCTCAACTACCAAGGCTGTCACCCCCGGACTTGTTACTATGCGGGTATCGAGGCATGGGTCACCTATACACTCCTACGTAACTAACACTAGTATCAGTTAATCAGAAATGCGCGCTTTCATCTCCAACCACCCTTTACCTATGTCTAAGTGAAAAACAAGTTAAGATTGTGAACCTTTAAGGTGTTAAAGTCCGATTACCTCATACACATATTCTACCCTTAGACCATTACTTTGACTTGAACAGTGGATACTTAGCCACTAAACATAGAAACGAAAGTAAAAGAAATGTTAAAAGACATCTTACTTAGAAAGGAAATAACTTGATTAATTTCTGGGCCCAACCCCAGTTTTGCCAACATAACAACTAAACTACCTCTCCGCGGGCAAATCGCCAGCTTCAGGCAGACAAAATATCCAGAAAATAAACTAAGTACAAAAGCAGTAAATTGTATCTTCGAAATGTAAAACGCCGTCCCCCATATAAAAAATAGGTAAAAGTATTTATAGCCAATGAATTAAGGCTTCAAGCAGCCCAGATTTCACCCACGCAGGGGTTCTTGCACTCCTCCACTTCCTCCTCTTCATGCTCCATGTTCTTCCTTGATTTTAGGAGTGGTAGCAACAAACCCTAGCGTCTCCAGCAGTTTTCTGATGTCCCCACTTCCTTCCCAACGTGCGTAGCCTCCCCAAGACTCAGAACTGACCGCCACATCACCTCCACGTGCATATAGGAGCTGGCCCGCGATTCTGTTGCGCAATTCTCGCAACAACTTTGACTGGGTCCTCGGCAAGCAAATCAGTCCGTTGTGCCCTCAGCATAAATAGCACCTGTTTGTGACTTTTGTGGTGGTTTTGTGCCCTCAGCCTCCTGCAATCAGCTTTACCCCCAAAACTAGACTAGACTCTATACTAAACACTTTAAAAAGGGTGTAAAAAGATAAAGGAAAAGGCACAAATTTGAGTCTTCATCAAGCAACAAGTCTGGCTTTATTCCTTATGATATTCCCTGATTCATCAGTCTTATTTTGAATATCCACTTACTCCCAACAACATTTACTCCTTCTGGTTTTTATACGAGATCCTAAATTTAATTCTTCTTGAACTGTAGAAGCTCTTCCAGCATAGCCTCAATCCAGTAGTCATCTTTGAGAGCTACTTGAATGTTTTTGGGTTCAATCTTGGATGTGAAACATGTTAGGGTTTTTTTCGAATTAAACCACCGCAGGATCATTTCGTTGTACATTAATACATGTTCATGTAAATCATATTTTTATGTCACATGCATGTTTATCACGTCACGCACAAAACCATGCAAAACGAATCTAACGAAGCGGAATACATATATCCGAATTACTTACAATTGTCAGATGATCTGAGGGAAAGATTAAAGATCTAATCTTGATGTTGAATGAACACAGTAGGCGCCCCTTTTTCTACAGAAAAATTGGCCACTTCACAATTCTACTCCAAGATCTTCTGTTGTATTCCTGAACTGTATCTAGATTCAAAGTGGGCTGAAATCTACTAGATATGGTTGTGAAATCTGTGGATAACTTTGAGAGACAAAGAGGGGCTGATTATTAATGCTACAATTTTCGAACCCACCTCCTCTATATATAGGGGAGGTGGCCGAAAATTGGTCTCCCAACCCTACTGGATTTGGGCCTCTATCTCAAGTTCAATATCCAGTCCACTATCAGTCAATTGGGCTACAACAGGGATCTAGAAGAATATTAAATTGGCCCACTAATTTATTTAATATCCAATATCCAATATCCAATAAACTTAGGATATAATTAAATAAATTAAGTTTTACTTTTATTCCACTAAAGAAGTAAAACTGACCAACCAATTTAATACATATTTACAAATATTCTTTCTCCTTTAGTCCAGCCATTCCCCGTGTTTAAGATATAATGTTAATTAATTAATTATGTCAGCCTCTGACAGCTATAATTAATTAACATCTAAAACCTTGAGTAGTACCACACAAGCTTTATCATGTAAGGAATAAATTCCACCTGCAGGGTTTCAACCTGAACTTATGTTTCCTCAAGAGAACATCATCAACCCGGCGCACCAGGACACGGTGCTCATGCATACTGCTCGAGACATCATATATACATTGTTATTACCCAAGATATCGAATTCGATCTACGAAAATATCTCACCCATTGATAAATCAATGTAACAAACAATGCCCACATATGCTCGCCAATATCACATGAGTTCAGAACCCGAACTCTGTGGATCTTTATTCTCTCAGTAACTGGGTCAGAGATAGAGAATAGTATCCTATCGTGATCCTCCTCAATACACTAACAAGTGTACTAGAATAATCAGTTAGTCAAGATAAACTAACTTATCAGATTATCTACGGTGTACCGATGGTGTGTTCAGGACCATCTAAGCCATGAGCTCTTTAATACAATACAAGGTTCTAATGATATGATGTAATACCCCAGATTTCTGAATAAGGTTTAGAGAATTGTTAATAATAATTAATTAATTAAAGAAGGAATTTAATTAAGGTTAGTTAAGGTTGGATGTCAGACACGACTTTAGGAGTCAGTTTTCGTGAAGATTGTCTTTTCGAGAAATGTGATTTTAACTATTTTATGACCATCTGTGGTCTCGTTAGAAAGGTTTTAACTCAAGGAGTATGCCGGTGTTTTCGGATTTTAATTCTGAAGTCATTTGAGTTCCCGGTAATGAAAAACGCATTTAAAAGAAGAATGAATAGTAACTTTTGCGTGCGTTCGTGTTTTGAGAAATTTACGAAATTCTCCTCATTTATTCAAGTTCAGTTCTGTAAGGCCCCGCTTATGGGAAATGACTCAAGGATTCCGTTGGCATTCACAGATTGTCATTCTGAGGTCAATCGAACGCTCGGGAGCCGAATCTGTCAGTGTGAGTGAATAGTAAAAAGTAATTTCAAAAAGGGAATCTTTGCTCGTCTTCCTTCTGACGAACCCGTCTTCTTCACGAATCAAGTTGGTTCACTAGTATTCGAGCCAACGAGTCTCCCAGTATTTTTAGATTTCGTGTCTGAAGTCATTTGGACCTCGACATCGAATAAAGCAGTTTTTAACCGAACCCGGGGTAACTTTTGCAGTATTCCCGCATAGCAATGGCTTCCAAGGGAAGCCAAAGCTTTTCCTATAAATAGGGGACCACCCCTTTAGCTTTTCTTGCTCATTTTACTCTTTCCATTCACTTCTAAAAATCGAGAGGTGAAAAGTATTGAAAGCCGAGAAGGTTCTGTCAAAATAAAAAGCGTTCTTCGTGAGTGTTCTTCAAGACGACGAGCGGAGTGGCATGGAAGGGATGCGGTGAGGGAATGTGCTAGGAGTGCCGTTGAAATTGTAGCAGACGGCTCTACCGCCGTTGCGATTCGACGAGACGCCGAGCTAACCACATTCCTTCGACGCACCTGACCCCGTCCATTTGCGTTCGTCGGTCTCAATTCCATTTCTTTTTCGTCTTTAAATTTCCGCATTTACTTTCCGTTCTTTACGTTCTTCGCGTTCTTCATTATTTCTCGTCTAGAGTTACATTTCGATTTTTGTTGAAATTCCAAGATAATAACTTGTGCGTTATATTTCTCATTCTAAATACCGTTATTGTTATTCTAAGAAGATTAACCTCGTTATTCCGTTAAAAATCCGTTCAAGCCATATTTAACCATTTCGGAGGATTATCGTGTTTATGCCGTTATAATGCCAAAATTATTTTTAAGTTAAAGCATGTTGTTGCATAATAAATTCAAACACGTTGTTTTTATAAAAATCCGGGTTAATTGTTCTTCATGTTCTTCGTGTTCGTCGAAAAAATCAACGAACGTGAAGAACAGTCGAAGAACCCAGTTGGAGATCGCCCAAGAGAGAGAGAAAATGGGTCCCGCGACGGCGGGGGGTGCGCGGCCGCGCGACGCCTCCCTCGGCCCAAGACCCTGCGGGCACGAAGGTTGCGTGAGCGCGCGGGGTGCCACCGGCGCGCGACGCTTCCCCCCTTGTGTCGTCTGACGCTCGTCCTTCCGACTTTTCAAGTTTTTCTTCGAGTCATGTTTTTCCGAGTAATTCTCAAGTTTAAACTAAGAAGATTTTTCAAGCTTTCTCTGATTTATTTCGAGAAAATTATTAAAGTTCTTTCCGTCTAAAAATTTAGAAATCAAGTCGAGAAATTCCCTAAATAAAATAAATCCTTTTCGGACCCTTTTTAGGTCAAAGTCGTGCTATCTATATTAAGTCCTAGCTAAGGGGTTATTAGTTGGGTGTTGTTTAATATCATGTTATTAGAAATCTTCAAAGGAGGCTTCTAAGTCGACGATTCGACTTTTGTAGGAGAAATCGAGCCTCGGAGGAATACTAAGGAAGATCACCAGCTCGTTGCCTTATCTTCCGTCCCGTAATCAAGGTGGGTAAATCTATACTCATCTAAAGTTTGAGCTAATAAGCTCTAGAAGCATGTTAGGGCAAAATGAGATATCCAATAAAGTATTTTTGCTCAGCCTGATTGATCTCTGTACAAGGAAAGGAAAGGAATAAGAAAAGTTATATGCATGATTATGTTGAATTGTTATTTGAGTTAGATAAAGAAAAGGAAGTTAGTATAAGATAAGTGAGCTCTCAAGAATGTTTAGATATGCTAGAATTGTTTATTTACAATTTATGCTAGCATGAGGTGTTTAGGATTGCTTTATTTGCAATCAAAGTTTATCCGCGTTCATTTCCTCGTGTTTGAATGTTTATGCTTTGTTAAAGCTCGTATAGTTAAGGATTAAGGATTTACCTTATTAGGGTAGCTTTAACCCTTTGTAGGCTGAGATCATGCAGTAATAAGATATTAGCATTAGACATAGTTCTAAGCTTGGTATCGCTAGTAAGAATAGGGAGAGAAGGAACTTAGTTTTTCACTTGAGCAGGATGTGAGCTCAGAATCATAAAGGGAGTCACTACTGGGTTTTTCCCACGCAAAATCGTTCGTATATTTGAGGTAGTCCCTCTACTATCCTATGGCATGCCTAAGAGTACAGTTGACGACAGGTTTGAGCCAAGTTGGGCCCAAAAGAAAAGAAAAAGGTTTTACGGATACGGAGAGGGCTTTTGCGTTTTGCTCTCCGTATACCGTCTGTATTGTTGGATATCTTGAAGTTATTAAAGCATTTTCGCTAAAACCACTGAGTACATTAGTGCTCATGCCCCCTTTTTTCAAATGTTTTTCAGGTTGAGATGCTAAGGATGCTGGTGGCTGTGGATGTGGGTTGGCTGCCAAGACTATTTTTCTATTATTTAATATTTCTATGAAATCCCACTTTGTGATCCGCTACTCTGATACACTCCTTTCAATTCTGTTTAAACCCTATTATGTTCTGCAAGACTCTATGATTAATCTCCCCAGAAACGATTGAAATACCTATAAGATGCATATTATGTTTATCTCTGTTTTGAGTATGATTTTCGTCCACCTGCAAAGAAGCCTAACCAGTTGGTATCAGATTAGTTAGCGGTTTCATTCCGCTTAAACATGTTTTCTTTTAATCCAAGTAAACCCAAGCATCACCACATAACTTCTAAGGCATGTCTTGATTCTTAAACTTCTTGGTAAATCCTACAACTTTATTCGTTAATCCCTTAATAACACCCCATCCCCACTCGTAAATCCCTATCTCGGGACCGGGCCATTACATATGATCTTACTGTGTGACTCTCCACACCATATCATCTACAATGTAAGTATATGGAACATTGCATAGAACAATTATAGAACATAATCTAAATGCAAACGGTAACTGCAATAACTTTCATTTCATATCATCATATCATAAGAAAAGTATACAATGACAAGTCTTCCAGTATACAAAACTAACAATCTCCCACTTATACTTGAAGCATGTCTTTCAAGCATAATAACTAACTGGCTAACTCTCTAATCAAAACTATCAACTAAAACTGTACCACCAGGTCTGCATCTCACTCCCATTTTCTCCACGTGACCACCACCACGTCTCCTCTCTTAATGATTTCTCGTATAAAATGGTACTTTATCTCTATGTGTTTACTTGCTTTGTGGGCTCTGGGTTCCTTCGAATTTACCACTGTACCAGAGTTATCACAGTATATCGTGATAGTCTTAAACAAATCACTAACCACGCCCAAGCCCACTAGGAACACGCAGAGCCAGACAACCTCTTTTGCAGTCTCAGAGGCAGCTACATAATCTGCTTCCATGGTGGAATCAGCAATGCATTTCTGCTTAATGCTTCTTCATGTGATGGCTCTATCTCCTAATGTAAACACATAGCCCGAGGTAGACTTACTCTGATCTTTGTCAGGTTGAAAATATGAGTCCATGTAATCCAAAGGCACTAGACTATCAGAGTCCTTTTAAGGTACTTAAGAATGTTTTTTACCACAGTCCAGTGACCTTGTCCAGGGTTAGACTGATATCTTCTTACCATGCCAATGACATAGCATATATCAGGCCTAGTGCATAGCATGGTATACATTAAACTTTCCATAGCCGAAGCATATGGTACTTTTTTCATTTCCTCTATCTCAGACTGTGTTTGGGGACACATTTCCTTGGATAGATGAATTACATGTCTGTAAGGTATAAAACCTTTCTTGGAATCTTGTATGTCAAACCTAGCTAGCACTGAATCGATATAAGTCGTCTGGGACAAACACAACATCCTTTTCTGGCGATCACAAATGATCTTGATGCCAAGGACATATCCGGCTTCACCCAAATCCTTCATATTAAACTGCTCGGATAGCCACACCCTAATGTTCGACAACGCCTTTTTACTATTTTCAGTAAGCAAGATGTAATCAACATAAAGTACGAGAAATGCCACCACGTTTCCATCACATTTCTTGTACACACAGCTCTCATCTGGACTTTGCACGAATCCATATGACTAGATAACCTCGTCAAATCGGATGTTCTAAGATCTCGATGCCTGCTTAATCCATAAATAGATCTCTTAAGCTTACACATCAAGTGCTATTGGCCCTTAGCAATGAGTCCCTCTGGTTGCTTCATGTGGATGTTTCCTTCAAGACTTCCGTTTAGGAAAGCTGTCTTGACATCAATCTGCCAAATCTCATAATCTAAATGAGCGGTAATAGACAAGAGAATCCAGATTGACTTAAGCATGGCTACCGGTGAAAAGGTTTCCTCATAATCGATCCCTTCTTTCTGAGTATACCCTTTTGTCTCCAATCTTGCATTGAAGGTTTCAACATTACCGTTATATCCTCTCTTGCGCTTGTAGACCCATTTACAACTAATGGGTTTTACCCCATCTTCTAGTTCTACAAGTTCCCAGACTTGATTGCAATCCATAGATCCAATCTCAGACTCCATTACAGTTTTCCAAGAATCTACATCTTTATCTCGAACTGCCTCGTCATAGGTCCTAGGATCAAATTCATTGAGACCCTTTAGGAAATCTGAAGCCTCTTCCAGACCAATGAGTCTATCAGGTTAGCGTACAACCCTCCCACTGCGACGAGGCAGTTCCTGTACTTCTGTGACACGTTGTGTAGTATTTGGTGGTTCCTTTTCTTGTACAACCAGTGTAGGATTCGATCCTCCTCTTAACTCCTCAAGGATGATTTGACTCCTTGGTTTGTGGTTTATAACATAGTTTTCTTCTAAGAATCGAGCATTGGTGCTAACAATGATCTTCTGATCCTTAGGACTATAAAACAAACCACCTTTCGTTCCTCTAGGATATCCAACAAACAACCTTACATCAGTACGAGGAGCCAGCTTGTCAGCTTCCTTGTCCAACACGTGTGCTGGGCTACCCCAAATCCGAATATGGTTCAAACTGGGCTTTCGTCCAGTCCATAATTCTGTGGGTATAGCAGGAACTGATTTTGATGGAACCAAGTTAAGAATATAGGCTGCCGTTTCCAGGACATATCCCCAGAACGAAATTGGCAACTCAGAATAACTCACCATCGATCTAACCATCTCTAACAGTGTACGATTTCTTCTTTCTACCATGCCATTCTGCTGTGGCGTTCCAGGCGCAGTCAACTGGGATATAATCCCATTCTCTGCCATGTAATCCCTAAATTCGCTTGAGAGGTACTCGCCACCAAGATTAGAATGTAGTGACTTGATACTTCTGTCTATTCGTTTGTTCACTTCCGCCTTAAACTCTTCGAATTTTTCGAAGCATTCAAACTTGTGATGCAACAGGTAGATATAACCGTATCTAGAGTAATCATCAATGAGAGTGATGAAATACTCGAACCCTCCTCGAGCTTAAACTGACATAGGGCCGCACAGGTATGAGTGAATCAAATCTAATAGCCCTTCGCATCTATTTTTTTTTTTACTAGAAAGGACGCTTGGTCATTTTACCTTCCAAAGAGGATTCACACAAAGGAAATTATCCCAGTACCAAGAAAGACAGTGGTCGATCATTTACAAGCCTTTGTATCCTCTTAAGGTTAATATGACCTAGCCTTAGATGCCAAAGATAGGTTTGATTCAATTTCGAAGGTTCTTTTCTCTTGTTAGGGTTTATGATCGATGTATTCAACAGTTGTCTTTGCGTAGTGTTTTCAATTGGTTTAAGAAAGTATAAGTATACATCCAATGTGCCAGAACAGATAAAATGTTTACCACTAAAGATAACTACTTTGTTATCAAAAGAAATAGAATATCCATCCATAATCAATTTAGAAACTAAAATCAAGTTTCGCCTAAAACCAGGCACATAAAGACAGTCTTTTAAAACCAAAGTTCTATCACTACTGATAGGTAAAACAACGTCTCCCACTGAAACAACCACCACTCTCTAGCATTACCTATGTAGACGGTGATCTCATCCTTACTCAGTTGTCTTTTTACTAGGAACCCCTCTCTTCTTCTTCTTGTTAGGACACGCCGTCTTCCAGTGACCTGGTTGGCCACACTTGAAACATTTAGTCTTAGACTTGAATTCCTCAGAAGGAATCTTTGCCTTTGGCTTCTTTGCCTTAGGCGCCTCATCTGCAGTCTTTTTAGGTGCATTTCTCTTCTTCCTTTTTCCACCAAAAGAAGACGCGCCTCTTTCAGCTATGTGGGCCTGAGGATCGCTCTTTTGGAGCAATTCAGCCGCCTAAAGATCTATGAGCAGTTCAGTCAGGCTGACATCTCTTTTAATCATGTTAAAATTCAGCCTGAATTGCTCAAACTTCGAGGACAAGCTATGAAGAACAATGTTGATTTGAGAATCACCATCTAGCTCTCCACCCAAGGTCTCGATCTCAGATAAATACCCCATCATCGTGAGAACGTGATCTCTAACAGGTGTGGAGTCAGACATTCTCCCATCCATTAGCTTCTTCATTGCCAAATGGTGTGCCGAGCGGTTCTGATGACCGAATAGCTGCCTAAGGTTGTACATGATATCATAAGCGGTTTTCATAGGCTCATGTTGATGTTGCAACACACTTGACATAGATGCCAAGATGTAACAGCGTGCTATCTCATTAGACCTAACCCACTTATCATATGCAACCTTTTGGGCTTTGTCAGAACCTTCATCTGGCTGCGGAGGACAAACATCATCAAGCACACACTTGTGTCCCTCAGCAACAAGAACTAAGTTAAGGTTACGAAGCCAGTCATTGTAGTTTTCACCGACAAGTTTGTTTTCTTTGAGGATTGAGGACAGATTGGAGAGTGCCATTGATGATATGAAATAATTGAAATTAAAACATACAGTACAGTCACAAAATACATTTAGGATAAACAGTATATAATCAAAAACGTCACAAAAATTATATACTTTTCCACCGACACTTTAAAAATGTTAGCCACGATAGTGTGGACGTTTATAAAATTCATTTTTAAATAGGTTAAACCTTTAATTTGTCTCAAGTTGAGTTTCCTTACAATAAGCAAATTAATAACCGGATAATAAACACGGTCATGTAATCGTCTAACTGATAAGCCATGATCGTCTGGACGTTTATCAATAAATTACATCTAAGTGTGCACACAATTATCTTCACACCAACAGCACCATTCGAATTTAACTGCTCCAGGTCGAGGAGTCAGTTAGTCCTAATAGTGTTCTACAACTATCCATTTAGGAGAATTAATTTCTAAAGAAATCTGTGATATGACACATCCGATATGGAGGAAGACCAATGTCAACGCGCATGCCCATCACTTCTTAATTAAACCAGATTTAATGGAGACCGTATGAGATTTCTACATACTTTGGTATGAATCTCTCCCACTTAGTTATTTATGTTTGAGGTTTCATTTTATCCCATTATCGAACATGCAAATATCACATAAAATGATAAACATCCATTGCATGCTTCAACATAATAAGCAACAGTAATATTCCAACTATCATGGCTTATATCTCATGTTGATTGATGAGATAAAACTAGAAAGTCAGCTCTGAAAATAGGGCCATGGCCGCCACACCCTTCACCGCGCCTCGCCGAAAATCCTAGCTCCATTTAGGGTTTCGGTACGTGAACCGGTAAACCTTCCTTTCTTGGTGCTAAACCACTTTCCTTCTTTAAGTTGATCTCCGATCTTTATTCAATACAGACTATCTATTCCAAAAGAAAAAATCTAATATTGCTAGAATAAAAATTACAACTCAAAAACTCGGTCTAACAACTTTATATCTATTACATTAAAACAACGTAAAATAAAACCTAGACCTAATCCATGGATCTTCTCATGGATTAAAATCATGTAGCCAAACCGGCATATGACCAACATTCATTCAACATAAACATACATCACATAAAATAAAGGAGTCATGATAGTTGGTAACCTGCAAACAAACACAGTCTACAAAACCAACAATCATATATTATATGATCCACATAAAATAACATATGATATCTATGCATGAATATTAAAATAAGATTCGAATTTTCTAATTAATTAAATTAATTAATTTGATATTATCCACAAGATAAAAATTAGAAATTAAAATAATTATCCACCAATTTTACACCTTGTTATTTTTGAAAATAATTACAAAATAAATCTGGAAATTATTTAAAATTATCCACCAATTTTATTTAATATTTTCAAGCCACCCTAATTAAATAATAATTGGATATCTTGATATAAATCAAAAATCTAATCCAAATATTATTCATAAAAATCTAAATCTTTAAGGATAAGGTTTGAAGATTTGATCGACTTCAAAATCTTCCAAAACCTATCCAAAATTAAATTCTTATAACAATTGCAATTTGGTAATTATTTGTATATATCCAAAATCACCTTATCAAATTTTTGAATCAAGATTTTCGAAAATTACTAGAATAATAAATCTGGAAATTTGATCCACTTCAAATTCTTCCAAATTTAAAATTCTATTTTCTAATCTATCTAGATTAAAATTAGGTACATTAAGATATACATCAAATAACATCAAATCTAAATCCAACAACTCAAATTTTCGAACCACTTCAATAAATAAATCTGGAATTTTGATTTTCATCAAAATCTTCTCCAAATTAATTCATTAAAATCAAAAATTACACTATATTTCACATTTGGAAATTTTGACATTAATCAATAAACCATTCCAAATAATATAGCTATAGGTTTTGAAAATTACAAGAATTAAAATCTGGAAATTTTGATCCACTTCAAAAATTACCAAATTTAAAATTCTAATTTCAAACCTATCTAGATTAGAATTATGAAACTTTTGATATACAACAAAAAATCACCAAATCCAATTCTAATCACTTCAAATTTTCGACCCATCTCCAAATTAAAGCTGGAAATTTGATCTTGATAAAAACATCATCCAAACTTTAATTAAAAACACCGAAAATTTCAAACAAAAAATTAGCGAATTTAATCCTCAATTTTCGAAAAAATTGAGCTCCAATTTTCGAACACCACCATAAAATAAATCTGAAAATTTGAAGGACATCAAATATTATTACAAATTTAATTTCATGATTATCGAAAATTACATAGACTTCCAAAAGTAGAATTTTCGAATTCAATAAAAAATTCTTTCAAGTTTTGAATACCATAAAAATTGAAATACATAGCCAATTAAATATGAAAATTTAAACACCATAAATCCATCATCAAATTTAATTATGTAATTCAAAATTCATGCTCGGATTAATCCTAGAACAATGCCAAAACCCTCTCTGATACCAGTTGTTGGGGGTTTTTTTTTTAATTAAACCACCGCAGGATCATTTGGTTGTTCATTAATCCATGTTCATGCAAATCATATTTTTATGTCACATGCATGTTTATCACGTCACGCACAAAACCATGCAAAACGAATCTAACGAAGCGGAATACATAGATCCGAATTACTTACAATTGTCAGACGGTCTGAGGAAAAAATTAAAGATCTAATCTTGTTGTTGAATGAACACAGTAGGTGTCCCTTTTTCTACAAAAAAATCAGCCACTTCACAATTCTACTCCAAGATCTTCTATTGTATTCCCGGACTGTATCTAGATTCAGAGTGGGCTGAAATCTACTAGATAGAGTTATGAAATCTGTGGATAACTTTGAGAGACAAAGAGGGGCTGATTATTAATGCTACAATTTTCGAACACACCTCCTCTATATATAGGGGAGGTGGCCGAAAATTTTTCTCCCAACCCTACTGGGTGTGGGCCTCTATCTCAAGTTCAATATCCAGTCCACTATCAGTCAATTGGGCTACAACAGGAATCTAGAAGAATATTAAATTGGCCCACTAATTTAATTAATATCCAATATCCAATAAACTTAGGATATAATTAAATAAATTAAGTTTTACTTTTATTCTACTAAAGAAGTAAAACTGACCTACCAATTTAATACATATTTACGAATATGCTTTCTCCTTTAGTCCAGTCATTCCCCGTGTTTAAGATATAATGTTCATTAATTAATTATGTCAGCCTCTGACAGCTATAATTAATTAATATCTAAAACCTTGAGTAGTACCACACAAGCTTTATCATGTAAGGAATAAATTCCACCTGCAGAGTTTCAACATGAACTTGTGTTTCCTCAAGAGAACATCATCAACCTGGCGCACCAGGACACGGTGATCATGCATACTGCTTGAGACAACATGTATACATTGTTATTACCCAAGATATCGAATTCGATCTATGAAAAGATCTCACCTATTGATAAATCAAAGTAATAAACAACGCACACATATGCTCGCTAATATCACATGAGTTCAGAATCCGAACTCTGTGGATCTTTATTCTCTCAGTAACTGGGTCAGAGACAGAGAATAGTATCCTATCGTGATCCTCCTCAATATACTAACAAGTGTACTACAATAATCAGTTAGTAAAGATAAACTAACTTATCAGATTATTCTATGGTATACCGATGGTGTGTTCAGGACCATCTAAGCCGTGAGCTCTTTAATACAATACAAGGTTCTAATGATATGATCTTACCGTGTAACTCCCCACACCATATCATCTACAATGTAAGTATATGGAATATTACATAGAACAATTATAGAACATAATCTAAATACAAACAGTGACTGCAATAACTTTCATTTCATATCATCATATCATCAGAAAAGTATACAAAGACGAGTTTTCCAGTACACAAAACTAACAAAACAGACATTGGATATTATCATGCATCCTCTTTCTTAGTATGCTTCTGGCCATTCTTCCTTCATGAATGTCTCCTATTACTTCTGAAGTGGGATGATCTTTGATGATCTGTCGTGAAGGCTTCCTTTACTTCATTATCTGTTCTTTAGATTCTCTGTCTGTGTCATTATGCACCTTAGAATGTTCAAATACATTTGTGTGAGCATCTTCTTATGAGATATTGACAGCATTATCCTGATCATCAAATCTAACATTAACTATTTCATTGACAGCCTTTGTCTATTTGTTGTAAATCATATATGATTTACTTTTTCTGGAGTATCCAACAAACATCCTTTCAACTCCTCTATTGTTCATCTTGTTGAGATACTCTCTATCATTGAGTATATAACATGTGGTGCCAAACACATGGAAGTACTTTACTGTAGGTTTCTTTTCATTCCAAATCTCATATGGTGTAGTGAAAGTACCTGGTCTGAGATGAACTCTATTGCTGATACGACATGCAATATTAATGGCTTCTGTCCAGAATATAGTAGCAACTCCTTTATCAGTAATCATGGTTCTTGCCATCTCTTGAAGAGTTCTGTCCTTCCTTTCAACAACTCCATTCTGTTGAGGAGTCTTGGGGACTGATTGCTCATAACTAATTCCATTCTCACTGCAAAAAATTGTCAAAGTACTTATTCTCAAATTCCTTGCCATGATCACTTCTGATTTTGATAATGTATTGATCCTTTTCAACTGTGATCTTGCAGGCTAGTCTCTTGAATGTTGTGAAAGCTTCACTCTTGTCTCTAAAAAATTCAACCCATGTAAATCTTGAGTAATCATCTATGCAGATAAGAACATACTTCTTTCCTCCGTAGCTTTCCACAGCCATAGGCCCCATTAGTCCATATGAATAAGATCTAAAACTCTCTTAGAAATTCTGTCCTAACTTCTTTATGCTAAGATCTGGACTACTTCCCAATCTGACATGGACCACATACTTTATCTCTGTCAATTCTGATCTGAGATAGTCCTCTGACAACCTCTTTACTGATGATCTTCTGGAGATTCCTGAAGTTGATGTGTCCAAGTTTCTGATGCCAGATCTCTGACTCTTCTATAGATGTTTTTTGACATGTTAAAGAACATTGTGCAGGGACATGTAGCTGATAGCAGTTGTCAGCTAATCTTTTTTCTTCCATGAATAAGTTATTTTTCTTATTCATTACCTTGCAACTTTCTTTGGTGAAGACAACTATCATGTCATCATCACACAGTTGACTGATGCTAATCAGATTTGGTTTGAGTCCATCAACTAGCATAGCCTTCTTTAGTTTAGACATTCCTTCAACAATTAGCTCACCTTTACCCATTACTTTACCCTTTTTTCCATCTCCAAAGGTAACAAAGTCTAATGAGCAGGCTTTTAGATTCTGCACCACAGAGCAATCTCCAGTCATGTGTCTTGAACAGCCACTGTCAAAATACCAGTTGCCGTTATCTTGTACTCTTAGAGAGGTATGGACAATCATACTGGTCTGCTTGACAACTCATTGCTTCTTCTTTGCAAGCTTCTTCTTTTTCTGAGCGGCTGGTCTCTTTTTGGTGTTGTTTGAATGCTTAGCCACAACCTTTCTTCTCATTCTTTTTAGATCAAAATGATATTTTTCACAGTGTGGATGAATGTGGCCTTTTTTCACAATAATGGCAGATAATTCCTTTTATGTTGCCATTATAAGTAGTCATCTTTTTGTTAATGTTCTTCTAGATGTTCTAAACATTATTTTGTACATGCACTGGCTGGCTTGTACTTGCTTTGACAAACACTGTCTTGGACTGTCCACCATTGTATCCAAGACCTGGATGACTCTTTTCTGAATGTCCTAGAGTAGTAAGAATATTTTCAAGATTCTTAGTACCATTGTTCAGCATGTTCACATTTCTTTTGATGGATTTGAGTTCTTCAGATAACTCTTCAATCTCCTTATTTTGCTGTTGGATGATGACCTTATGTTTAGCATCAGATCTGATCAATTCTTCCTTTTCTTTGAGGAAATCTTTGTTGTGAGATTGTAGAGTCTTGTTGATCTCAGCAACTTCAAGCCATTTTTCATATATCTCCTTGTATGTCTTGACAAACTCTTCATGGCTGAAGTCTTCATTGCTCTAAGTCTTCTTCTTCTGCAAATTTGAAAGGATCCTGGAACTTTGAGATTTTTGCTGTAAAAATAATAGTGTCTTCATCTGAATCACTGCTGCTTCCATCAGAGTCATTGTCACTAAGAAGCATTGTAATTCTTTTTATTTTTCTTCAGAGTATTTGCACACTCAGCTTGAATGTGTCCAAAATCATCACATTCTCTGCATTGGATTCCTCTTCTTGGATTTGAAGTTTGAAACTCTTTCTCTTCACTGCTAGAGTTTCTGTCTTGCTAAGAATTATCAGATGGTTGTCTTCTGTTGTTGGACCTTCTGAAAGACTGCTTGTTTACTCTTTTTAACATTCGACTGAAGTTCTTAGTGATTAAAACCATATTGTTAATTGTATCTGAATCAAGTACAGGTTTTTGTTTCTGTACATGTTCAGGTACATCCTCAGAGACTTCAGTTTTAAGAGAAATACCTCTCTTCTTTGAGCTGTTGTCTTCATCTTTCAGGTTCATCTCAAACGTCCTCAATAACCCCATCAGTTCATCAAGACTCATACTCTTGATGTCCTTGGATTCTTCAATTGCAGCAACTTTGTAAGCAAACTTTCTTGGAAGAGATCTGAGAACCTTCCTAACAAGTTTCTCATTGTTGATAGGCTCACCAAGAGCAAAACTCTCATTTGTTATGCTTCTCAGTCAGCTGGCATTAAACTTACCAATGGACTCAGTATCCTCCATTCTAAGACTTTCAAATTTTGAAGTAAGATTTTGAAGCCTTGATAGTCTCACTGACCTAGTCCCTTCAAAGGTGGTTTCCAATATATCCCATGCAGCTTTGGCAGTCTCACAAGTTGAGATTAGGCTGAATGTTTCAAGATCTACTTCAGAGAATATTGCATTGAGAGTTTTAGAGTTGAACATTGTACTAGTTCTTCTGCGGTACAGTCCACTCTCCTTCTTTAATTTCCACATGCTTTCTTTCCTTGGCAACAGTTGGCTTTTCCCATCCTTCAGTGACACTTTTCCATGCAAGCTCATCTATTGATCTCAGAAACGCCATCATCCTTACTTTCTAGTAAGGATAGTTGTTGCCTTCAAGTAATGGTGGTCTGATCGTAGATCCTCTTTCTTTGATTGAACTCATGACTGAATTTCAACCAAAACCTTCACGCAGATATGTACTTTTCAGGACTCTTTTCACACTTGAATCAAATGCGACCCGCTCTGGTACCAATTGAAGTTACATAAACTGTGTGATCATGTTCATCATCATGTACGTGTACATTGTTGTGAACATTTAAGGTCAGAATAGATAAATTGAAAGTAATTAAATAGCACAAGGTTGGTAACCCTGTTCAATCAATTGATCTACATCAGGAGGACTTCACAAGTCCATGAGAAATAATTCACTACTCCGTTGTGTGGTTACAAAGGCAATTACACAAAGACCTCCCGTCACTTGACCCATTTCCTACCCACTACAATTTCTTTCGATGAACTGAATTGTAAGGTCCCCTTACAACCTAGAATCTCTCTAGTTCCCACAAAAAATTTCTCCCAAGACTCCTCTAAGTGTGTATGAAACACAGACTAGAAAAATAATGATCAAAAGATCAACTATAGCCTAACAATACCGAATACCTAATGCTTCATATGTGAAGTCTTTTAGACTCTCTAAATCAGTTCTGTGTTTCTGTGTATGTGCAATTCGTGCCACCTAAACTAGTCGGATTCCCGGTCTCTTTATAGAAGAAAGACATAGCCTTAACAAGGTAATCAGAAGTCCTACTTTGACTAGAATTCAACAAGACAACTTTTCCTTAATTAAATCGGACTTCCCTAGTTTAGATGTCTTCCTTGAATAGAACTTCTTCTTTCCTTCTTTGATCTTCATCACGAACAAGGCAACTTCTATTTTGAAACGTCCATCTTGATTCTGCAGCTTTAACTCCTTGAATCTAGCATAGTACGTTTCTTGCAAACTCTCTGAATAACCATATACATGATCATGTTCATGAACATGATTAAGTACATGTCTTGATCTTGAATCAGATTGGCGGCGGAATGTTCTTTGAAATGTCCAGAATATGAAATTCGAACATGAACAATCAAAACCTTTTGTGTTCTTTGATATTTCCATACAGATCATGACAATCTTCGAACACTTGAGTGCAGATAGCACTAACACTTGACTCTGAGACATGGTCCATGTGTGAGTGATCACGGGATTAACAGGACCGTCACTACAAGAAAAATGGTAATAGACAGCATAAGATAGACGATGTGTATTGATGCGGTAGTTGTCTATTACTGAATGGATGATGTGTATACACATAACCATTGTCTATCACTGCACTTTTTAATTTTATTTTAAATTTTTTATATCAGATGGTGTTTTCTATTACTAGATGGACAACATGTTCTCTGTTCATGTTGTCTATTACTGTGTTTTTTTCAAACGATGTCGTTTCTGTTTATGATTTATTTTTTCCTCCATAAACGGGAGTTTGAAAAAATATTCACTCTCTACACGCAGGTAACTATTGAACCCTTCTTCCCAATTCAACTCTTTTCCTCCGCAATCGCAATTATTGCAACTCCAATTCTTAAATTTGAGCATCACCTAGTATGAATTAAAACAACAATTGCACAACCCAATCGATTTGCTTATATGGCGGACACCGAAATCCACCCGTCACTAGAAATGGCTGCCCATTGCTGCACCCTCCGGCCTCGACCGTAGCTCTGTCGGCCCTTCTTCATACCACACCCACCCTACGTCATCCCGTCGAACGCTCTATAGTGACTTTTTCTATCGTTTCCCTCACGAAGCTAACACTATCCACCGCATTAGAGCACAACTCATCATCTTCTCTAACGAACCATGGCTTGGCAAGCTATGCCTGGTGTCACCGCCACATTCATTCCGACGCTGTCACGGTCGCTGGTGTACTGCAGCGCTTTGGTTGGTTTCTCTTAATTCCCCCAAATTTTTTCCCAATTCGTGAGTCCAGTGCCCTTTGTTATGCATATACTTAATTTATTCTTCTGATTTTGATATCAGTGTTGCAATTAAAGAGCGGCATGGTGCAACTAGAGATTAAGAAAAAAAAAGCTCCTTGACTTGGTGAGCTCGTTAAAGGTGAGAAAAGTATTAAAAGTTCATTTAGTCTTTGGATTATTTTCAAAATTAATTTTTGTAGATTCATTTGCTTTCTAAATTCAGATATATGAGGGTATTTGTTGTTTTGAAGTTGGATTTTTTTCTGTCAAATGGTGTGCATACGGTTCCATTATGAGGTATAGTTGTGTGGAATGTTTTGGGGATTAGATTGAAATGTGTAATTAAAATCTAAAAAAATATAAGCTTAATGTTAGAAGAAGTGTAGAGGAGGTTAAGTTTTGATCCGGGATGCTTATTTATTTAAAGGTTTGGACTTTGAAGTTGCAACCATATATCAAGGTGAATTCCAGCATAGATAGTGAGCCAATACAGATTCAAGGTAGTAGGAACATTCCTTATCTTTTTTTTTCTTTGTTGATTATCTTTCATTGCTTATATAGCACTTTGTAAGCTTAATTAGTAATTAGTTATGTTAGTTGATATATATTTTACTTATATTGAGTTGACTAGATCAATATCAAATTATATTGTATCCTAACAACAATATACGATACTTAGGTGACTAAAATTCTTAACATTCTATTTATATATTTATTTAGAAATAGAGATGCAAATATTAGCATGGATCCATTCAATATTTGCACAAATTGATCCATAGCTTGTAGAGTAATTTGACAATTGGTAATTTTGTTGTGTTTTATGAATAGATTCTTGTTGTTCCAAACCAAGCTTCGGATAGAAAGGGGGCTGCAGAGCGATCTTTTCTCCCGTTCATTGCTAGTTTGAAGGTATGCTTGTGATTTTACTATCACTCTTAAGACTTTTACTTAGGTATTTTTCAACATTCAACTACTTTCACAAGTCTTAAAAGTAATAGTGCTTTCAATGGCTTATCATACAACTCGTATCACAACAATGTTGCAACGAGATGGAATTTTATTCTTATTCAACGTCGCATATTTTTCTGAAATTTAAATGGTTATTTTCCAAATATGAAAGGCTACTGTAAATCGAATAGTTGTCTGGTTGAGGTGTCGAAGTTGAACACATAAATTAGTTGCTTGCAATCTCTTGCTAAATGATCATTTGCTTATGAAATTACAATTAAATTATAAACCTAAGAAAATTGTTGTAGCTCTTATTTGGTAGCATGTATGACATATCCATATGAGTCAAATGATGTCTATGCTTCATATTCATATTTTTTGAGCATTTGACCTTTCTGCATCAGTGGCGCCATCATTTGTATCATTCCACAACTCATCTATCTTCTTGACTCACTCTGTTGTTTTCTCTTTATGCTCCTCTTTGTGTTTTTCAATTACAGGATTTTCACTTTTTAGTAGTATTACAATATTTTAGGTAGAATATTTATGCATTGTAAATCTCTTAAAGTTGTCTAAGATATTGAAGCTGGCAAAGAGCTTGCAGAGGTTAGAGCCACACTCCTTGCAATCAAACACATATTTTCAAATCCAAACACTTTCCTCTCATGGGATCATATCTTCAATTGCTGCAACTGGTATATTTTTACATTTGATTTGTCTGCTATAACATGTCTTCTTATTTTTAGAAATCTCAGTCTAGACATTTGTTAGGTTATCACAGCGCTTAAACCAATGTTTGTGCTATCACGTACAATTAAAAATAGTAAAATGTGTAATTCTCCAAGTTCAGTATGGGCATCAGTCCTTTAGTTTAAAAATTTTGTCTAATAATGTCTTGAGGCAATTGGTGTCTGAGATAATCCTTAAGTTATTGTGTCCTATTATCTGCACATGTGCAGGGCTATTAAATCTTTCAATTTGACTAATGGAAAATTAGGGAGAAAAAATGCGTTATGGGAAATGATCAAGGTATGGAAATCTTTTCTACAAATTAAGTAAAGCTTATATTATAATGGCTTAGCTTGTTTCTGATGAACACATTTTGCTAATTAGTGGAAGTTGCAGCATATTTTTGCTGAAGTCTTGATGCAATTGGGTGGTTGATTCGCGAGAATGATGATGAAGCATGACTGAGTCTTAGAAGAAATGTATCTAGTTTGTAGTTTTTAAAGTTCATATTTGTTACTTGGACAAAGTATTTTAATAGAACATTTGGTTATTATTGTTATTCGGATAATATGGTTTATATAAACAATGAATTATAATATTTTATTAGAGATTTTGAGTTTTATATTTTAATTGTTATTTAAATTTAAGCAGGTATTTATATATAATATAATATAATATAATAAATGAAAATTTGTAAAAAAATTCAAAATCTCTACAAAAAAGACAACACGTATTGAACGTTGTCTATAACATAATACACAACACGTATGACATGCTGTCATTAACAAAATGCATGTTGTCTTTAACTGAGAAAGCGTTGTCTATTACAGGATAGATGACGTGTTTTACGCATTGTCTTTAACCATCCGAGAGTTGTCTATTACACAATATTGTCTTTAACCGTCCCCTAATAGACTACACTGCTATAGACAACGCTCAATTTTGTCTAAGATGACGCAGAATGCGTGTTGTCTATATCCATTTTTCCTGTAGTGCGTAGAAAGGTTACGTCGACCGTTCGTGATCATGGAAGGCGTATCTTGATGGGTCATGCTTGTGGAATGCGTCTCTGGACTGATGATGGTTGTGGAAGGTATCTGTAAATAAAACATGGTCGTATGAAGTGCCTTGTGTTGGAGTGATTGTTGGATATGAGTTGTAATTGCACAATGAGGAGCATATTGTAGCAAAAATGGACCATATTCAATGCTCTTCCAATAAATTGCTTCACGTTCTTAGTTACCAGGTTTCAAATTTGTGAACATCTACATTTAATAAACAATAATTCAAGATAATAGTTAAGTTTTATAGAAAAAAACAATTGATGATACTTTCCAATAAGATATTTAATTAATCATACATGCACTCTAAAAGCATTAGGGTTCAAATTTGAAAAGTTATAAGCGAAGCATAAAATTCTCAGTACAACATTTAGATCTTTCACACCACCACAAGTTTCACCCATTTGTGGGACAGCACAGTAAATTCATGCCTGCATCAATCACAAGTAAATCCATTTAATTTGATAACTTATAAAAAAATTATCATCATGACTTAAAATACTTTACTATAACATACTGTAAATGCTAATTGATAAACATGGTTTTTTTTATGTATTAAGGTGTCTAAATAGATGGTATTTAAAGATTAATGCATGTTTAAGTTGGTGTTTTAGTTGTTGTTTCGGCTTTTCTCGTGCGTTTTCACGTTTTGCTATTTTTTGTTGAAGTTGGAGTAAAAAAAGATGATACTTTCAATATCCAATTCAGTTGGGAGATAATCTAGAACAATAGATGTAATATCCCGAAATATTTTAGAAGATTTTATTCGACATATGTTACCTGAGGGTAATCTAAGAAATAAGTTGGGTCCTTAACGGATTCAAATAAAGGAAACTCGCAGTCAGGGACATCTATTAAAATTTAATTTGGTCAAAGATTGCTTTAAAAATATGTTCTGATATTTTTCTCGGGTTGATAGAAAAATTTGCAAGCATCATGCCAAACTTTGAATTTTCCAATTTCGAGTTCAAATGAACACTTGGCACAATTTTAGGGTGAAAGGTAATAGATTTGGATAACTAAGACACATCCGTCATTATCCAATTTCTTTTTCGAAATATTATCCTATTCGTAATTATCCTATTCTTTTTCCATCATTATTATATTCCATCATTATCCTCTTTCTTTTATTCGTTATTATCCTATTTATTTTTCTTCTATAAATAGGAGGTTAAGGTTTCATTTTTCATTCATTTTCAAAATCGAAACACCGAGCAGCTTCTGGAGAAGGTACGACTCTAGTTTCCTATTTCATTTCCGAAATAATCATTTTGAAGGTGTCAACGCGTAGATCACGAATACGTTATTTAAATGATGACACGACGGACGATCACGATGAAAAATCGTCGTGACTGCCGCCAAAAGTTGCAATCACCCTCTCAAATCGGTGACTCTTTCGGGTCGCCGAATCAAAAAGTGTCTTTAGGGTTTCATGTTCTATGTATATTTATATACATTTTCAATGTTGTCACTTTTTAATTTCGGGTATATTTTGAGTATCTGATTATTAAATTGTAGTCTTTTTCAGATCTATCCTTCGTGGATAGCTCTATCGTATTTTTAAGCTCAAAATTTGTTCCGTGTCAAAATATAGTATTTTTATTTAAAGTTTCATATTTTTCCAATGGGCCGATCTTGCAGTATGAATTTATTTGTACCGAATTAATTTTAGGATACGGGTTTGACCACCCCATATGCCAAAACTTCCAAAAGGGTTTTTCTTTATGAAAATGCCCTGAGTAAAGTTCCCTTAAGAGTCAAAATATTTTGATGACCCGGGTGCTACGTATTAAGATAGTAGATTTTATAATATTTGCTTCATAGCTAAGAAAGGTTAGATTTTGACCTAATGATAGTATTTTATCGAAACTAAGTTGCCGGATAATCTTGTAGGCGCAGAAGGAGACTTCTAGTTGAGACCAGAATCTAGATCTAGCAATTCCAAATCTGATTTCCAGGTTTGTTTTTATTATATAAAATGTATTTTGGGTTATTAAGCCCTGATATTTATAAAATAAATGTGATTGAATATCCAACTCATGACTGTATTTAATGTCCTCTCCTAACTCATGTAAGTCTTACTACTGTTTTTGGTGACGAAACTATAATGGTTCACGATATCGAGCCCCAAGCAAACAGGGCAGTGTCCAACCTTAAGCAGCCGGATTGTGTACACGAACCAACTCACCGTAAGCATTCTATGGGAGAGTGGCGCACAATGATGGAACTAAAATGATTTTGTATACATGGAATTCACAAATTTTATGTTTTAAAAGCTTTCCATGATATGCTTAAAATATGATTGGATATTCTGTAATATAAAATGATTGTGAAGATTTTTTCAAAAGTACCTACTGAGTGCATTAGTACTCACGGCCAAAATCTTTTGATGAGCTGCGGGATGGTGGATGGCTGTGCTAAGGCTGAAGGGCTATCGTTTGATGTATATGTTTCCTTTTCCGCTATGGAGTCTAACTGAGAACATGCTTCCTTTTGAGTCTGAATAAATGCGCTACGTTCTTTCCGCTTACTCTGATTATCGCTACGGAGTGTTCGGTTCTCCAAATCCCATTTTCTTTACTGTTATGGAGTGTTCATATCTCTGAATCCCATTTTCTTTACTGCTACGGAGTGTTCGGTTCTCCGAATCCCGTTTTCTTTACTGTTATGGCGTGTTCGGTTCTCCGAATCCCATTTTCTTTATTGTTACGGAGTGTTCGGTTCTCCGAATCCCGTTTACTTTCTGTTCCTAACAGGTAAAAGTCTGGCATTTATTTACTTTCCTTATTCAGACAGGCACAAGTTTGGCTTTACATTACCTTCCATGTCAAGGAAAAAGCCTAGCTTTATATTGCTTTCACGACAAACGAAAGTCTGGCATCTCTTTACTTCATGTATTTGGAGAGACTTCCGTCTAACCTTTTTCATGTCTAACCTATTAACAGTTAACCTTTGAACTGTTATTATTTACATTGATGTTTGCCTTCGTTATTCTTTTCTTGGGTTCATCCTAAGAGTCATGGTATCTGGTTGGAGTCATTTTAGACGCTTTAAAAACGTGGATTGATCCATTTATAGAGGTTATGCTGCCCAAATTTTTAGGGCACTAACCCTAGTTCTTTGATTACTTCTGTTCAACAACCCCTTCCCCCTTCCCCCAAGTAGCGCACTAGTCCCCTGCCCTTCTCCTGGGATCGGGGCATTACAGAGTGTCATTAGAGCAGGCTGCAACTCTGCAGGCATGTTATACTATCATATTATTGATTCAGTCTAGTTCTCAGTGTAGTCTCTTAATTGATTGTCTAATAGCCTTAGCACGTCGCCTGCACCGCACTCATCTGCTTCAAAAGGAAAGGTACTTGAGTTAAAATATTTTTGAGATTTAATTATATTTACTGATTTCAAAAAAGAAATGTGGATAAGGACCATTCTCCACTTTGATGGTATTTATGAAAAGTGGCGCCAATGAAGGTTTCGAAGAGATAATGGTATTATTTTGGGACTATGTGTCATATGATGATGGTTATGAATAAAGGGACTCATTGTCCATGATGGTAAAATTTTTTCACTTTGTGCCCAGATGGTTTTGAATTATTACTTTGAATGGGACTATATGTCCATTATGTTTGAAATTAAAAGTGATGTTTTGAATGGGATTATATGTTCGTGATATGTTTTGAAAGAAAGTGTGATGATAGCAATCAATGCCCTACGGTTAGAAATATTATAATGTGTAAGTGATTAGAAATGTGTCACGACCCCAAAATTAATATCTGATTAATATGAAGTGTGACTGGCACCACTCGATCCCAATGAAGGATGGATCAAGGCGCGAACCGAAAATAAAGAAAAGAGCTACTGTATTCCAGGATCGATATTTGCTGTGAACTCGAATTCCAAACTGATTTCAAGTACTCACAATTGACTGAATAATAATAATACTCAAATGATTATCGAGTTATGGGACTCATCCAGAACAAAAGTTGAAATGTTGGACTTGTGATATAACTGAGTTGCGGAAGCAAAAGAAAAACAATAATAATAATAATAATAATAATAATAATAATAATAATAATAATAATAATAATAATAATAATAATACAAGGTCATCTGAGCCTTGTACCAAAAAGAACTCCACTCTCAGCACTTCTCCTTTCCACACCAGCTCAACCTGTACATTTAAAAACAAACATGCAGGGCTGAGTACAAGGGTACTTAGTGAACACATTGCCAGAAAATATTTATGAACTGAAAACTCATTTTCTTGTCATGCATCTGAGTGAAAACACAGGGGTTTTATCAAAAAAGGCCCTATGTTTTACTAAATCATTTTCTATCTTTGAGCGCTCTTTTCTGTTGTATGATCATCCATATCCCACTGAAAGTCGAGGAATAGCTTCGCTCAGCCTTTTTCCTCGAACGCTTAACATAACTAAATGTCGAAGAATAGCTCCGCTCAGCCTTTTCCACACACATTTAGCATTGTCGATGTCTTAGTCAGGAATAGCCCCGCTCAGCCTTTCCCTCTTCCTAATTTCACCAACTCAAGTGTACACTAACCTCGGTTAACACGCTAAGTTAGCACAAGACCCGATCGATTTACGAGTTAGAAAGCCCCTTGCGAGCTAACTAAATACAAATAAGGATATCATACAAAACAAAACATTTTATGCATGACAATAATTTATTTGCATCAGAATAAATAACTTCAAGTGAGTAAAAACTCAAATCATTATTTGGACTAAGAGTCCGTTGAAAAGAAAGCCCACCTTTCACCGAGGTTTTAACATTTGAACTGCAGCAGAAGTTCCTCCTCATACTTTATCTTGCACTGGACAGCTCTCCTTCATAGAGTTAACATAAATCTGAGTACGTTGAACCAAATACGTTGTTTGGACTCAACATGAAATTGAAGGCCTATTAGGGTCTAGTATCCGTTCTAAATTTTCTCTTGCTTAAGGGTTAATCTCGACCCTAGTTTTTAACCATCTAAATACATATATCCACATCATTTAAGGTATTAAAAATACCTCAACATCCATCGCAAGTCGATTCTAAAAACAAGATCAACATTAAGCTTAGATTGAACAACATTCTGCACAATGATAAACTTTGCAGAATTTTCTGTTTTGACTCGCTAGTGTGCAGGGGACAAGCCATACACCGTTGGAAAGCCACGGAAGTCTAGTTTACGGACAAATTTACGGTGACTCAAGATGATAACTAGCAAAAAAGTTATGACCGATTTACTAGAAGGTGGCAGAGCTGCCAGAATTTCTGAAAATAAACTTGTGACCTGACTTTGAAAATTTTTCACGATCGATTCAGGAAGAGTTACGGACTGAGATATATACCATTAGAAATCCATGGAAGTCTAAAATTTTTAAAAATTGACAGTGGGTTAAGATGATAACAAATGAAACGGATATACCCGTTTTACTGAAAGGTGGCAGAACTGCCATGACTTCCTGAAAACAGAAACATGACACAACTTTGCCGATTTTTTATAATTTACTCAGAACGAATTAGAAATTGAGACCTATACCATTGGAAAGCCACTTAAGTCTAGTTTTCGGAAAAATTTACGGTATCTCAATCCGACGTAAAACGAGGGAGTTATGCTCGTTTTACCGAAGGGTGGCAAATTTGCTGACCCGCTCGCGCGAAATACTCGAACTCAAGCCAAACTTCACAAGATTTCTATATGTTCGAAATCATGCATTTTAACACATCAAACCTCATCTCAAACATGCCTTTAAGTACTATTGAACCCATAAACATCTAACATACTTTGAACACAAAAGACACAACAACATGCTTCATAATATCTCAACAAATTTTGCAACATAAACCAACTCATTTCTACCATCTAACATGCTTCAAAACTTAAGGCATGATTTCCAATACAACATCAAACCTATATATATATATATATATATATATAAGTATATATATAACTTCATGGTTTTCGAAATACCTCTCAAAATGACAATGGAGAAAAGTTGAAAGAAGCTTGAAGAAGATGGAACGATGGAAACGAAGCTTCCAACGACGACGTCGGAAACACAATGGTGAAGAACGGCTGCAACGAGATGGAGTTCTACTCAACAATGGCTGCAGCTACACTCTGACTCTCTCTCAGTTTCTTACGCAGAGGTGAGGATGAAGAGGTGGAATGAAATGCTACATAGTTGCACTCTCTCTCTCTTGAATATTTTGTGTAGAAAAAGAAGGGAATGGAAGATGATGAAATGTTGGTAAAGGAGCAACAAGAAAGAGCAGCTTGTTTGGTCTTTCTCACTCTCGAAACTTGTTGGCAAATGGGGATGAAATGGTGAAATGAATTATCTCTCTCTCTCTCTATACTATACATATACATCAACTTACTATTTTGGTTGACTTGGAAATAAAGGGGACGTGGGAAAGGCATGGGAGAGGTGAGGGGAGGCATGGCCTCCCATGCCTTGGGTTGACTAAGAAAAATACCCGATTTAAAATACCGGTTGTTCGGTTATCGTGATATTTTTCATTTCCAGAAAAATTTCGAACTAAACCGATATTGCTAAAATAATTCACTTACTTCAAAACAATAATTTATCTAAAATTATTAGATAAAAATTTACCGATTTTATAACCTCGATATTTAAAATATTAGAACTAGAGAATAATTAAATTCTCTCTATTTAAAATACTCTGATTTAATTATCTGAATTTAAATACTAAATGAATGGAGAATATATGATTCTTCCATTCCTGAACTAAATTATCGAAATATCTAATTCACGATAACACACCGCAATTTAAAAGAATAAGAATTGAATTTATCTGAAATTACAATTCCGGCTTTCCATAACTGAAAAGGGGATTAAACCCTAACTGAAAAAATTAACCCACCTACGGGGATTAATTGACCTTAAATTTCATGGAACTTAAAGGATACTTTTGACCCTAATCTGACTAGAAATTATTATACTAAATAGTAATTTCAACAATTAACTATAATTAAGCAGTAATTATTTTACGGGGCATTACAAAATGTGATGATGTTAAAGTGATGGGAACCCAAAATGCTTATGCAAATGGAATATGAACATTGAATGATTTGATTGAGAATGTAGATGAACATAGCTAGCTGTGATTTATTCACAAGATTGGATTTTAAGTTAATGGTTGTTAAGATTCTTGTAGAACATAGGTTGATTAAGTTTTTTTCCACGTTCAGGATTATGAGCCCACATGGATTGGTTCTACTGAAATGTGTCAATTTTTTATGATGTGAAATTTCAAAAAAATGTGTTATGTCATGTTTGGATTTAATCCTACATGAAAGAGGGTTCATGGCAAGGCCCTGGTTCGCCTATGGTTTTAATGGGATGTCTGGGACATCTGGATTCCGGTTCAACCGAGAATCTGATGAATGATTATAAAGAATAAATTGACTAAGAATGTGGGAACAATTATGTAGTGTCTTGTAGTCTTGAATATAGAAAGAACTTATGATGGATAAGCATATTCTTTTAGATGGCTTGAGTTATACAGATTTCTTTGAAATGCAGTTCGCGTGTATATGTATTTGGGAGCATGTTGGGAGAATTTCAAATATCGATGAAGAATCGCGGATGATAGATCTGTTCTCGCTACACTTGTCTCTATATGTTTTTGATCGAGGAGCAAGGACAAGTTCGAGAGTGGGTGTCTCAAGTTCAACGTGACGTATACGATGATCGAGATAATATGCTTTAATTCAGGTGGATCGATATCTATTCTCTATCTCTCTCTCTCTCTCTCGCTCTCTCTCTCTCGACTCAAAGGATGAAGCTAAAGAATATTCGAAGAAAGATGCACAGAAGAATGTATGAAGAGTTATGTGCATCAACTTAAAGTGGACCAAGGCAGAGTATACGTCTTAGTGAGATTTTCGACCCAAGATAAATAGTGTTTTAGCTAAGAATGAGGAGATAGCTTATAAACTAGTCATGTTGCTGATTCTAGCTAAGGTTCATAATGTGATTGATGTCTCAATGTTGAGAAAGTATGTGATTGATCCTAAACACGTTATAAAGAATGTCAAGATAGTCCTGAACTTAGATTTATCATACGAAGAAAGACCAGAGGCTATTCTTGACCAAAAGGTCCAAGAATTATGGAACAAACATATGTTACTAGTGATAGTCCTATGGAATAACCATGGAAGAGATGAATCTACATGGGATCTTGAAAGTAGAACCAAAGAGTTGTGCCCTGATTTACCCAATAGAGGTACGCAAATTTCGGGATGAAATTTTTATTAAGGAGGGTAGAATGTAATACCCCGAAATATTTTAGAAGGTTTTATTCGACATATGTTACCAGAGGGTAATCTAAGAAATAAGTTGGGTCCTTAACGGATTCAAATAAAGGAAAATCGCAGCCAGGGACATCTATTAAAATTTAATTTGGTCAAAAATTGCTTTAAAAATATGTTCTGACATTTTTCTCGGGTTGATAGAAAAATTTTCAAGCATCGTGCCAAACTTTGAATTTTCCAATTTCGAGTTCAAATGAACACTTGGCACAATTTTAGGGTGAAAGGTAATATATTTGGATAACTAAGGCACATCCGTCATTATCCAATTTCTTTTTCGAAATATTATCCTATTCGTAATTATCCTATTCTTTTTCCATCATTATCCTATTCCATCATTATCCTCTTTCTTTTATTCGTTATTATCCTATTTATTTTTCTTCTATAAATAGGAGGTTAAGGTTTCATTTTTCATTCATTTTCAAAATCGAAACGCCGAGCAGCTTCTGGAGAAGGTACGACTCTAGTTTCCTATTTTATTTCCGAAATAGTCATTTTGAAGGTGTCAACGCGTAGATCACGATGACCTTATTTAAATGATGACACGACAGACGATCACGATGAAAAATCGTCGTGACTGCCGCCAAAAGTTGCAACCACCCTCTCAAATCGGTGACTCTTTCGGGTCGTCGGATCAAAAAGTGTCTTTAGGGTTTCATGTTCTATGTATATTTATATACATTTTCAATGTTGTCACTTTTTAATTTCGGGTATATTTTGAGTATCTGATTATTAAATTGTAGTCTTTTTCAGATCTATCCTTCGTGGATAGCTCTATCATATTTTTAAGCTCAAAAGTTGTTCCGTGTCAAAATATAGTATTTTTATTTAAAGTTTCATATTTTTCCAATGGGCCGATCTTGCAGTATGAATTTATTTGTACCGAATTAATTTTAGGATACGGGTTTGACCACCCCATATGCCAAAACTTCCAAAAGGGTTTTTCTTTATGAAAATGCCCTGAGTAAAGTTCCCTTAAGAGTCAAAATATTTTGATGACCCGGGTGCTACGTATTAAGATAGTAGATTTTATAATATTTGCTTCATAGCTAAGAAAGGTTAGATTTTGACCTAATGATAGTATTTTATCGAAACTAAGTTGCCGGATAATCTTGTAGGCGCAGAAGGAGACTTCTAGTTGAGACCAGAATCTAGATCTAGCAATTCCAAATCTGATTTCCAGGTTTGTTTTTATTATATAAAATGTATTTTGGGTTATTAAGCCCTGATATTTATAAAATAAATGTGATTGAATATCCAACTCATGACTGTATTTAATGTCCTCTCCTAACTCATGTAAGTCTTACTACTGTTTTTGGTGACGAAACTATAATGGTTCACGATATCGAGCCCCAAGCAAACAGGGCAGTGTCCAACCTTAAGCAGCCGGATTGTGTACACGAACCAACTCATCGTAAGCATTCTATGGGAGAGTGGCGCGCAATGATGGAACTAAAATGATTTTGTATACATGGAATTCACAAATTTTCTGTTTTAAAAGCTTTCCATGATATACTTAAAATATGATTGGATATTCTGTAATATAAAATGATTGTGAAGATTTTTTCAAAAGTACCTACTGAGTGCATTAGTACTCACGCCCAAAATCTTTTGATGAGCTGCGGGATGGTGGATGGCTGTGCTAAGGCTGAAGGGCTATCGTTTGATGTATATGTTTCCTTTTCCGCTATGGAGTCTAACTGAGAACATGCTTCCTTTTGAGTCTGAATAAATGCGCTACGTTCTTTCCGCTTACTCTGATTATCGCTACGGAGTGTTCGGTTCTCCAAATCCCATTTTCTTTACTGTTATGGAGTGTTCATATCTCTGAATCCCATTTTCTTTACTGCTACGGAGTGTTCGGTTCTCTGAATCCCGTTTTCTTTACTGTTATGGCGTGTTCGGTTCTCCGAATCCCATTTTCTTTATTGTTACGGAGTGTTCGGTTCTCCGAATCCCGTTTAGTTTCTGTTCCTAACAGGTAAAAGTCTGGCATTTATTTACTTTCCTTATTCAGACATGCACAAGTTTGGCTTTACATTACCTTCCATGTCAAGGAAAAAGCCTAGCTTTATATTGCTTTCACGACAAACGAAAGTCTGGCATCTCTTTACTTCATGTATTTGGACAGACATCCGTCTGGCCTTTTTCATGTCTAACCTATTAACAGTTAACCTTTGAACTGTTATTATTTACATTGATGTTTGCCTTCGTTATTCTTTTCTTGGGTTCATCCTAAGAGTCATGGTATCTGGTTGGAGTCATTTTAGACGCTTTAAAAACGTGGATTGATCCATTTATAGAGGTTATGCTGCCCAAATTTTTCGGACACTAACCCTAGTTCTTTGATTACTTCTGTTCAACAACCCCTTCTCCCTTCCCCTAAGTAGCGCACTGGTCCCCTGCCCTTCTCCTGGGATCGGGGCGTTATAATAGAGGATCGAGTTAGGGTCATTTTGCAACTTGAATCGAGTCAATCGGATGGGAAACGAGCGAGAACGAAGCAAAAGGGTAGAAATGGATCAAAGTTGTAGAGACATCCGCCGACCGGTGGATAAACCGCCGATCGGCAGTGCTCTCTAGCGAAATCCACCGATCCAGCTGCCAGTCGGCGGGTCTTCACTTCTGGGTCGGCGGTTTCTTCAGTTTTTGCCTCCGGATCCGTTTTCGGCCCACGAACTTACATTTTGGGCTGGGCCTTTTATATTTAGTATATATAGGATTGTTATGGACGAAATTTGGGGACATTATTCATTATTTTAGAGTTCTCTTTTTACTTTTTAGTCGAGATACACCTGTGGAATTCAACTTTGAAGATTGGAAGTTTTATGCATCGAATTTCTCTACGGTTTTTCTAACCTTTATTATTTAATTAAGTTTCTTTATTCTTCATTTATTTTAGATTTCATTATGTGTGAGTAGTTCATATAATTAATCCTAGAGTTTATAGCATGTTTGAAATTATGTATTGATTTAATTCTTCATCAATTTTTCCTTCCAATTATATGGTTCAAACATTCAAGTTTAGATTTCTCATACATGATTAAGGTCATAGTCATTATATGCTAGCTAATTAATTTGAGTCCTAACGGAGATAATTAATTAGTGGGATTAATTGAATGATTTGATACACGTACTTGTGATCTGTAGGAGATTTTAAATCTGTTGATCTATCGGGAGTTAACAATTAATCTAGAGACGAAAGTAATAGATAAATCGTTAATCTATTTTTATCTTGAGACCTGGCGGAGATAGGAAATTAGAATTCTAATCCTCCACTGATAATTGGAGTAAATTGGAAGTTGATGGAATTATATTAATATATGATGGATTCATGTGGATGCATTCCCTATGATTAATTATTTTATTTATTTGATAGTTAACGTTTTTAGTTTTGTTTGAGTTTTGCATTTGATTTCATAATTGATTTTAGTAATTTGATTTTAATTAGTTGCCTGGGATTAATTCAACCCGAAAATAGATAGCCTGGATAATAGAAACATGTTAGCTTAGTACTCAGTGTGGTCAATAATTCAGTCCATGTGGATACGATACTTAATTCACTTGCTATATTGCATGATCTGTTTTAGTTGCAGTTAATTGCATAATAAATAGTAAATCAAATTTTTGGCGACGTTGCCGGGGACTGATTTTGATTTTTATACTGATATTATTACTAACATCAATTTATTATTGCAGGCAAAATTAAAAAAATAAAAAAAAACATGGAAGATCTTGGTGAGAACTTTGATAAGATGTTCAGATTTATAATGCACCAAATGGATGAGCAAATGAGAGCATAGAGTGTTCATTATACTTTGCCTCTAAATCAAATGCATCAATCACCCATCGAGTATCAATGGTTTGAGCAATATTATCATCCAGTGAGCACATTGGAAGTTCAGATGGAGCAAATGACTGACAGTGCACCATCTTTTTAGGACACTAATCAAAGATATGAGCCAGATTTGACCCATTTGGAGGATCTAATGCGTCAGGTGGATGTAAATATGATGGCTTTCAATGCTAGATTAGACAAGATAATAGATTCTACAAAGGAGATGGAAAGTTCTTTGATTAGAACTTCATAGCATGTCAGTTCAATTTTTCATAATTTGAGCCTCCAACATAAACCAGAGCAGTGCAATGTTATCCAAGTGGAAAGTGTTATATCATTTGAAGATGACTTAGAGGTGTTTATGGTTGAAGAAGAAGAAGAAGAAGAAGAAGAGAAGAAGAAGAAGAAGAAGAAGAAGAAGAAGAATTGAAGAAAAAGAAGAAGAAATGTCTGGAATATCTGTTGAAATTGAAGAGCCTCCTAAAGAGATGATGAAACCCCAAGGATTAGCTCAACCGTTGCCAAATCAATCAAAGAAGCTATAAGATAAAGTTGTGGAATTCAAACATCCACACAGTAAAGAAAAATGTCTCAGCAGCCTGTCAAGAATGAACAAGCAATGGAATGGTTCACAAGGGTAGAAAAATGCATTGCTTTATTTTTTATAAATAAAAGCAAATTTTCTGTGAAAGATACTCATAGAGATGGAACCAAGCTGAAAGCTTCACAGATCTAGAGTATGCAAAAGGAAGAAGAACCATCTGCAAGGTTCTACAATGCCTTTGACGATAGGGTGTCACAATTGCTTTAAACCTCGTTGACTGTTGAGGTATGGTCGAGCTAGAGATGTTAAATAAAGCACTAGATAGGAGGTAACCCATTAATTTTCTTGCTTCGTTTATTTTTTTTATTATTTTCTTTTGTTTAGTGTTCTAACATGTAGAAAGGAGTTTTGGAGCATAAAGACAAATTGAGATGCTTTAATGCCATTTTCAAAACCCTTTCATTCATGTTAGTATGCAGTGAGTTCATTCCAAACACATCTTTTATTTAGTTCCCTCCGAACTTATTCTCTTTGCAGTTGAATAAGTTTGGGAGAGGGGGATAGATATGATATGTTTGGCACGTATTTTTTTTTTTATTTTATTTCTTAGCGTCTATTTTAGACTCGTGGCTTGTGAACTCGTGAGATGCCAATGATATGGAATTGAGTTATTTTTGAAAATTATATGAATATGATTTCGGTGATTTATGTGATTTAATTGTGAAATTGATCTCGGTATTTGGTGCATTGAATATAACATGTGAGTTTTGAACCTTTAACTATTTATCTATGCATAGTTATATTCTTTATTGAGTGTTGTACATGCCTACTTTGTATCACTAGGACTTGTCTTGGTTTCTGTTTTGAGATTGCGAATGTGCGAGAGTTTAGACATGATTTTAGGCCATTTGTTGGTAGCCACATTATATCAATCGGACAAGAAATGAGCGAGAACGAAGCAAAAGAGTGGAAAGGTGTCAAAGTTGCCGAGACATCCATCGATCGACAGATAAAACCGCCGATCGGCAGTTCTCTCCAGCAAAATCCACCGATCCAGCTGCCAGTCGGCCGGTCTTCACTTCTGGGTCAGCGATTTGTCCGGTTTTTACCTCTAGATCCGTTTTCGGCCCACGAACTTACCTTTTGGGCCGAGTTTTTGATACCTAGTATATATATATATGAGATTGTTATGGACAAAATTTGGAGACATTATTCATTATTTTAGAGTTCTCTTTTTACTTTTCAGTCAAGATACACCTGTGGAATTCAACTTTGAAGATTGGAAGTTTTATGCATCGAATTTCTCTATGGTTTTTCTAACCTTTGTTATTTAATTATGTTTCTTTAATCTTCATTTATTTTAGATTTCATTATGTGTGAGTAGTTCGTATAATTAATTCTAGGGTTTGCAGCATGTATGAAATTATGTATTGATTTAATTCTTCATCAATTTTTTCTTTCAATTATATGGTTCAAACATTCAAGTTTAGATTTTTCATAGATGATTAAGGCCATAGTTATTGTATGCTAGCTAATTAATTTGAGTCATGACGGAGATAATTAATTAGTGAGATTAATTAAATGATTTGATACACGTACTTGTGATCTGTAGGAGGTTTTAAATATGTTGATCTATCGGGAGTTAACAATTAATCTAGAGACGAAAGTAATAGATAAATCGTTAATCTACTTTTACCTTGAGACCTGACGGAGATAGGTAATTAGAATTCTGATCCTCCACCGATAATTGGATTAAATTGGAAGTTGATGGAATTATATTAATATATGATGGATTCATGTGGATGCATTTCCTAGGATTAATTATTTTATTTATTTGATAGTTAACGTTTTTAGTTTTGTTTAAGTTTTGCATTTGATTTCATAATTGATTTTAATTATTTGCCTAGGATTAATTCAACATGAAAATAGGTAGCCTGGATAATAGAAACATGTTACCTTAGTGCTCAGTGTGGTCAATAATTCAGTCCCTATGGATATGATACTCGATTTACTTGCTATATTGCATGATCTGTGTTAGTCGCAGTTAATTGCATAATAAATAGTGCATCACTAATGTGAAACCATAAATGTGATATGAAGGCCTTTTCACGGGTCTCGGTGTGATGTGGATATTAGTTAAGTAATGTAAAAGCCTTTGATAGGAGTAGCTACCCCACAGAAATGATTCTCATTTTTCTTCATTCTCGACCAACACCCAAATCCAATCAGCAATAGTGTGGCTTGATTCATGTTTTGAGTACTGTGTTATTGAAATGGTTACTCATAATCCAGCAATCGTCTACGTTGAGCTTACTCCGGAAAGGTACTAAAGTTCATGTTTTGAATTTCTTTAGTGCTCTTATGAAAAGTATATGTATATAATTGTATACATGATATACAAAAACAAGTGATCTTAGTGTGTGATTTAAACCATGGTGAAAAGCATGATTTATATAGCATTGTGAAAGTTATGTTTTACAAAGCATGGTTACCAATGTTTTCATGTCAAATTCATTTGATGCATAAACATCATCTGAGCTAGTTTTAGATCAGAACTTAGTTGGATTTTAACATAGATGCACGGAACATAAGTACCTAATATGACTTTAGAGCTTCTTTAGCTCACTGGAATTTTATGATCTATACGAATCTAAGTGCTTTGTATCGTTGCCTTAGAATATTATAAGAGTATTTGATGATCAAAGTATCTGACGTATGAAATACGTGTGTAGGATGCCGCAAAGACGTCAAAATAATTAGGCACAAAATCCTCCACAAGAAGATACGGCACATGTTATAGCTCAGTTCCGAACATACCACCCTCCGACCTTTAACGGTCAGGGTGGACCGACTGAGACTGAAGAATGGCTACGAATGATGGAACGCACATTCGGGTACATGGTGTGTACCGACTCTCAACGCATCGCATGTACAATTTTCCAGCTCACTGGTGATGCTGATCATTGGTGGGAAAACGCTTGAACAATTTGCGAATATGACTTGGGAGGAGTTTAAGCTAGCTGTTATGCGGAACTAAGTTTGTTCCTATGTGCTATCGGGATCAGAAAGAAACTGAGTTCCTACATTTAACTCGGGGAAATATGACCGTAAATGATTATGAACGAAGGTTCAAGTAACGACGACGGCAAGAGTGTGTCGGAGGCAGTGACGGGATCGGATGAAGAAATCTGTATTTCTTTTGGGTTTCTTTCATATTTATTCTAGTGATCAGGAGAGAGAGAGAGAGAGAGAATGTAAATGTAAAGTTTATTATTTGCCAATAATTTCTATAGATAGGTAAGGGCATTATAGTAAATTAGGATAAAAAATATATTTAAAAACTAGTGGTTAAATTTTTTTTTAAAAAAATTTGGACTAGCTAAAAGGCCATATTGTCACTTTGTAATACGTGCACGCATGATGCACCACGGCAAGAACTTATGCTGGCGTCGTGATAAGAAGTTGTATACATAACTTAAATAACTGCATAATGGAATTGAACGAGCTCGGAGAGAAGTTAGGCTGGAATCTAGGGATTAATCCTCCTAAACCTAAAAACACTCCCTGGTTGTCACATGTATATGCCATGAAATAAGGACGTACCCCTTATGTATAATAAACATATATCCTTATATATATTGTGTGGGGACAAAATATATATACTAATATTGTGATTTTAATTTTAATAATCAATGGAAATAATCTTATTGCTTGCCCCTAGCTAATATTAATTTTAGTCAATGTTCGAAGTCAACTCGATCGAACACCGTCGTTTTCCAAAAATATTGATGTAGCCGGCCATAGCAGCTTCAATTCGATCGATCACGGACTAGTTATCATGTGATAATCATCTAAAAACACCAAGTTGCTTAAAGTACGATTAGAGCGAAACGTGGCTAAGTGTTGACTAATAGCAAAACAAGGTCAAGGTACTCGTGCATGCTCTATTTAAGGAGGAAATTAAAAAGAGTGGCGACACATCGAGAAATCAAAATTAAAAGAAGGTCGTGTTGTTGAGGGGAAATTAAGAGATGGTAATTATGAAGGGGTTCACGATGAGCATGTGTTTGTTAGCCGTAGTGCTATTGTTTCAAGGTGTTTACGGTGGAGGTGTCCACGTGGAATCAATCGCATGCTACTCCAAGAGCAGCCCCTGCTTCCTCAAGCAACTCAAATGCCCAAAAGAGTGCCCATCAAAGAACCCCACCCACCCCAAAGCTAAAGCCTGCTACCTCAACTGCAACTCCCCCATTTGCAACCCCGAATGCAAGAGTAAGTATATACGTATATATTCTCAGACGTATTCATATCCAAATCCAAAAACACGTACTGCCACACCATCAAGTATATATGTTTAACAAATTAAATATTCTGCATGGTTTTAATAAATTTATTATTCTTTTATTTGATGACGATTATATAGTATGTATATATATGAATCAGATAAGAAGCCAAACTGCAACGGCCCTGGCGCCGCATGCCATGATCCACGCTTCATCGGAGGAGACGGCGTCGTTTTCTACTTCCACGGCAAGAGCAACCACCACTTCAGCTTGGTTTCCGACCCCAATCTCCAAATCAACGCCCGATTCATCGGCCTGAGGCCGCCCGGCAGACACCGTGATTTCACGTGGATTCAAGCCATTGGAATCCTATTCGACTCCCACACTTTCTCCGTCGAGGCCACCATGGCGGAGAAATGGGACGATGAAGTCGACCATCTTAAGTTCTCCAACAATGGCGACGAATTAGCCATGGCTGAAGGTTATCCGTCGCGTTGGGAATCCTCTGCGAACGGCATCACGGTTGAGAGAACGTCGGCGAAGAACAGTGCCCTCATCAGTTTGCCGGGAGTTGCAGAGATTTCGATCAACGTGGTGCCGGTGACCAAGGAAGATGATAGAATTCACAGCTATCATATACCTGACGACGACTGTTTCGCTCATTTGGAGGTGCAGTTCAGATTCTACGGCCTCACTGCTAAAGTTGAAGGTGTTCTTGGCAGAACGTACCAGCCGGATTTCGTCAACCCGGCAAAGCCCGGCGTCGCAATGGCGGTCCTCGGAGGGGAAGATAAGTACAGAACGTCGTCGCTTTTGGCTGCTGATTGTGCTTTTTGTGTGTTTTCGTCTGTTGAAGATTTGAATGAAGAAGAAATCCTGTTGGTTGAGCCGGCGCAAAGCATCATGAATTGTGCCGGCGGTGGATCCAACACCGGAAACGGAATAGTTTGTCGCAAATAAGAATGCACTTAATTGGTTTTCGCAAGACGACCGGATTCAATTCTCTGTTACAGTATATGTATCATGTATTCAACCGTTTATCTTGGAAAATTTACACTTGGTCTATTTAAATCAAATTTTAATATATATATATATATATATATATATATATATATATATAGGGAAGGGATCAAATGAGAACCCTTTCCCTAGGTGGGAACTAGGAACTAATCATATCCCTTCATTGGTTCAATCTGGACGGCCCACATTAAGTGAATGGGGCGGTGGTATAATTGTAATATTTGGCAAGTTTGATGAAGGGGAGGGCAATATAGTAATTAAGTTCTTCAACTTTCCTTCTTCATATTTTTTTCCCCTTTTCTCTCCCTCTCTCCCTGATTTACGTTCTTCTTCTTCTTCCCTTTTGATTTCTCATTATTTTTCAGCATCTGCTTTCATCTTTTTATCACGAAGATTCAACCCTATGATTCGTAGAGTTCATCGACAGCGCTGTCTTTTTATGGTGACTCCATGTATGTGTTTTTTTTTCAATTTATTTTAGCAGTTTGGTATGTCGATTTATTTCTCGTTTCTTCTCGTGATTTTTTTTCTCATCTTATTTTACTTTATGGCTCCATCGTTTCGTTACGAAGATTCGATATTTTTGATTGATTTGATCTTTTTCGTTCAGATCTGGGTTGTATCAGTTTTCTTTTTAGAAAAATATCAGTTATTTTCTAATTGTTAGGAATTCTAGGGTTTAGTATGTACGAGAATATACAAAATATGTATTAATTTGATCTGTTTATTTGTTTTAGCATGTTAATGTATTCGTTTTAGCCTATCGTCACATATGTTTTAGCATGTTAATGTAGTCGTTTTAGCCTGTCGTCACATATATATGTTTTAGCATGATAACATGCTGGTTTAATGTTATTTCTACTGCACTCTGTAAAACATGTCATACAAACCATGCTTTGCTTTTTGTTTCTTTTATGTGTGTGTGTGTGTTTTTTTTGTGTCTCGGCTACACAATGTTATAGACACCATGTAAATATTAGAATACTTTGGTGCTAAAATTTATGTTGCATGATGCTAGAATGGTACATACCCAATGCTAAAAATCAATTTGTGTGTCTGAACATCTCTTGATGTGATTGTATTATTATTTTACCTTGTTCAGTTTATAATATTTTGATTTTAATGTGTCAGCTTCTTTTGTTTGAAGTGACCATAGTAAGATTACTCACACGGTGATATGGAGGGTTCTACTTCACATAGCAAGACGATGATGTTTGAACAATTCTACGGTTTACGTGCCCCTTCTGAAGTTGTTGTTCATCCACATATTCCAGTTAAAATAAAAGGTAGCGACAGTCGTTTGATATCTAAGAAGGAGGCAACGAAGAGAAAGGAGAACAAACCACTCAGAATGTGTAGCAATTGCTACAAGTTGTTAGATCATGATGCTAGGAACTGTCCAGCTTGATGTTATTATAGCGATTGAGTATAGTTTAATATCATGTTTTACCATGCTTGTGAATTATTTTCAACACATTCATTTTTAAGAATATATATGATTTTTAATAAAAGTGTTTATGACATTTTCTTTGCAGCAATTATATTACTATTAAGTTTTATTAACCACGGTTACTGTTTAGAATATGTTGCTAAAATAACGGAAGCATGAGGTTAAATACCTTGTCAGATTCCCACTGTATATTTTGTTTATCAGAAGATGTTAAAATGAGAAACGCATGAGGCTAAAATGATTGAAGTAGGAGGCTAAATTTGATGTGACATTTTCCACTAGGATTCACTATTCCCAATTAGGGTTTATTATGTTCCAATTAGGGCTCATATGATACCAACTAGTAATTCTGAGATTCCTAGTAGGGGTTCACTGTCCCCATAAAAGGGTGTATTGTGTTTCATTGCAATGAAATCACCGTTCCATATTTTGTTTATCAACACATGCTAAAATGAGAATCATATGAGGCTAAAATGATCGAAGTAGGAGGCTAAAATTGATGTGACATTTTCTACTAAGGTCCACCATTCCCAATTAGGGTTTATTACATTCTGATTAGGGCTCATCTGATCCCAACTAGTAATTATGATATTCACATTAGGATTCACTGTCTCCAAATAAGGTGTATTGCATTTCATTCCAATGAAATCATCGTTCAATTTTTGTTTATCAACACATGCTAAAATGAGAAATGCATGAGGCTAAAATGAGTGAAGTAGGAGGATAAAATTGAATCTGGACAGTTTCTGAGTTCAGTAATTAGGGTTTATTACGTTCCGATTAGGGCTCATCTGATCCCAACTAGTAATTATGAGATTCATATTAGGGTTCACTGTCCCCAAATAGGGTGTATTATGTTTCATTCCAATGAAATCACCGTTCCATATTTTGTTTATCAGAACATATATGCTAAAATGAGAAATGAATGGGGCTAAAATGAGTGAAGTAGGAGACTAAATTTGATGTGATATTTTCCACTAGGGTTCACCGTTCCTAATTAGGGTTTATTGCATTCCAATTATGGTTCATCTGATCCGAATTAGTAATTATCAGATTCTCATTAGGGTTCATTGTCCCCAAATATGTGTATTGCATTTCATTCTAATGAAATCATCGTTCCATATTTTGTTTATCAGAACATGCTATAATTAGAAATGAATGAGGCTAAAATGAGCGAAGTAGGAGGCTAAATTTGATATTAGTTTCGGAAAATATTTACACATTTTCTTTCTTAGTTGTCAGTCATCTCCTTCGTTGCTTTGCTTTCTCATTCTTTTTTTTATCATTAACTCGTATTTTTTCATTTTGTAGTATCTATATAGGTGTAGGTGTTTATATAAAACTGTTAGAAATATATTCATAATATCACCCGCTAAAATGTATTACACAATATGCTAAAATGTTATATAGGTCATGCTAAAATGTTGTATACAACATGCTAATATAAATCTGGGGTTGCTCTATGCGAAAATTATGCCTAAAAATGATTTTTTGTATTTTTCATCTATTTTCAAATAAACATATGCAATATGGATCTTAAATGAAAGAGTATGAAAAGAGCTTTAATTTGATATAAGATTTGCGTAAATCCGATTAAAAACGAATAAATTATGATCATTTAAAGTTTTTAAGAATTGTTTCAAAACATGATGATGTCACTTTTTTTTGTTCCAATTTTACCCTTAATGAAACGCGTGAATTTAAAGTTTTCATTTTAATTACGAGATTGCCACCGCCCCTATTCCACTTTATCTATTTAATCTGGACCGTCCAAATTTTGGAATGAAGGGATGAGATTGGTTCCCAGTTCCCACCTGGTGACTGGTTCTCACCAGATCCCATCCCTATATATATATATATATATATATATATATATATATATATATATATATATATAGTATGTGAACATAGATCATGTGTATAATTTATGAGCGAATCATATCCATTCATTTTTAAGATCTACGGATATCATTAATTGTGGTAAAATTAATATGAATGATATTTTATCAATTATAGATACAACAAAGGGTAAAAGTGTATAATCATTTTTTTTTGCATTTTGGTTACAACGTGATTTAAGGGATCTCTTAATTACGTTAGATTTGGCTATAATGACTTACGTTTTTTAATTTTTTTTTGTGATTTAGTTACAACATTGGATTTAGCCAAATCCCTTATGATTTTTAATTACCTTTACAATCCGTTTGTTTTTAATGTATTTTGGTCACAATCATTTTTTGTATATATTACAATTTTTTTAAAATGTGCTTTATTTGGTTATTAGGTAGCTATGTGATTTATTGAATGTGGATTTGGTTTTAGGGTAATAAGATCATACTTATATTTTGCTAAAAGGGGTACATAAACAAACCAATCTAATTAGTTTTTATAAATGTTATTTATGTCTTTTGTATTGTTTATTTTAATTTATTTATTTAGTGATTTTATTGAAATGTTACATAGTTTTATAAATATATTTGAACAAACAAAAATGATTATTGAGTTTGTACAGGTGGATGTTGTTATAGGTTTTAATATGTTAGCCTAATATAATATTATTTTATTTTAACATTTTCTAATTATTTTTTAAGAATTTGTAACATTGTTTTATGTGATATGTGAATGGGTATATTTTTTATTTGTTTTTGTGGAATAGTTTTTTGGTTTTGTAAAATTCTAGTGGTATAATGTTTGTTTAAATCAAGAACATTAAGGGGATAAATGAGAATTATTAACAGAATAAAAGGGAATATGAAAAATGTTGCATAATGAATATAGGGTCGAATACTAGTTATGATTTTTGTATTGTTTCTTTTAATTTTTATAGTACTTTTATTGGAAGCTTACATAAGTTTATAAATATTTTTTGGACGTCACGAAAATGAACACTAAATTTGTAGGTGAATATGAGAAATGTTGCATAATGAATATAAGGTCGAATGCTATTTATGATTTTTGTATTGCATTTTTTAATTTTTATAGTACTTTTATTGGAAGCTTACATAAGTTTATAAATATTTTTTGGATGTCACGAAAATGAACACTAAATTTGTAGGTGAATCTGAGAAATGTTGCATAATGAATATAGGGTCAAATGCTATTTATGATTTTTCTATTGCTTCTTTTAATTTTTATAGTACTTTTATTGGAAGCTTACATGAGTTTATAAATATTATTTGGACGTCACAAAAATGAACACTAAATTTGTAGGTGAATATGAGAAATGTTGCATAATGAATATAGGGTCGAATGCTATTTATGATTTTTGTATTGCTTCTTTTAATTTTTATAGTGCTTTTATTGGAAACTTACATAAGTTTATAAATATTTTTTGCATGTGGCTAAAATGAACACTAAAATTTATATATATGTGAAATCACAATAATTTCGACTAATATTATTTATGTCATTTGCGTTGCTTGTTTTTAAATTTTATAGTGCTTTTATTGATTTTTTGTGCTTAATAATGATTACAGAGAGGTAATCTGCATACTCAATTTACAATAGTTTTGACGAATGTTGTTTATTATTTTTGTATTGCTTTATTTCGGCTTTTATATTGCTGTAATTGATTTATGGTAATTATATATAGTTTTGACAATTGTTCTTGAGTCCTGTTGCATTGAAAAAAATAATAATAGTAGCAATGTAATAGTGGGCAAACGGCAATGTAAAGGGCATAAATTAAAGCTATTTTGATTTTATTTACATATGCAAAGTAAGGGTTCATCATCATTCTTCATTTGTAATTTTTTTTCTGACCGACTCCTATAGAGTTTTTGTAATGAAGAATGATGATGGACGATTACTCTGCATATTTTTAATAAAATCAAAATAATTTTGATGGTGCTATTTTTTATGCCCTTTACAATGATGTTTACCCACCAGTATAGTGTTATTATTATTATTTTTTTCGAGTTAAGAATGATTATAATAATTAATCTTCAAAGTTAACTAAAAAAAATCAATGAATGATATTTATGCCTTATCGAAATTTAACTCTTCAGTAATTCAATAAAAATAGTGGCCTCCCTCAACATAGAAATTCATCAAAAAAAAATCATCGCCTAGCTAGTCAATATCACAACATTAATAAGACAATTATAACAAAAAAATAGTGAAAATATATAATAATTGTATCATAATTTTCTCATAAAGAAAAATAAAAGAGAACTGAACAAATTTTAACAAATAGGGATGAAAGATGAATATAACTTTTTTTACTAAAAACTAATTGTAGCGACCTAAATTTTAATTACGAGTCGCTAATATTTTTTTGTATTTATTTTTCCCTAAATAATATTATTAATTTGTTAGTCCTATAAGTCGTTCCTTAGCAATTATATATTTATGTACATTAAATATATTAAATTACTTACATATTTTAAAAATATTATTATTACTTTTATTATTATTTTTATTGGAATCATATCATATAATTTATTTATTTAACCTAAACATTAAGATTATTTAAGGCCCAATAGATCAAAAATGTGATTTTTTAGGCCCACTTACCAAGGCCCAATTTTTATTCTTCTCCCATTGAAACGTGTGAAACAGTAGAATGGAAATGACGAAATCCCCGTCTTGTAACACCCCATATGTTTGATTAAGGTTTGAAGGATTCTTAATGATAATTAAGAAGTTAAGGAATAAAATTAATTAAGGTTAATTGAGGTCAGATGTCAGTCACAACTTTAAGGGTCAGTTTTCGTGAAAATCATCTTTTCGGAAAATTTAATCTTAATTCTTTTATGGCCATTCGTGGTCTCGTTAGAAAGGTTTTAACTCAAGGAGTATGCCGGTGTTTTCGGATTTTAATTCTGAAGTCAATTGAGTTCCCGGTGATGAAAAGCGTATTTAAAGGATGAATGAATAGTAACTTTTGCGTGCGTTCGTGTTTTGAGAAATTTACGAAATTCTCCTCGTTGATCCGAGTCTAGTTCTGTTAGGCCCCTCTTATGGGAAATGACCCAAGGATTCCGTTGGCGTTCACGAATTACCATTCTGAGGTCAATCGAACGCTCGGGAGTAAAATCTGTCAGTCTGAGTGAATAGTAAAAAGTAATTCGAAAAAGGGAATCTTTGCTCGTCTTTCTTCAGACGACCCCGTCTTTTTCACGAATCAAGTTGGTTCACTAGTATTCGAGCCAACGAGTCTCCCGGTATTTTTAGATTTCGTGTCTGAGGTCATTTGGACCTCGATATCGAATAAAGCAGCTTTTAACCGAACCCGGGGTAACTTTTGCAGTATTCTTGCACTGAAGTGGCTTCCCTTGGAAGCCAAAGCTTTTCCTATAAATACAAGGCCACCCCTTTCACTTTTTCCACACCAATTTCACCCATTCCTCATTTCTAGAGAGTGGGAAAGCTTTTGAGAGCCGAGAAAGTTCTGTCGAAGTAAAAAAAGCGTTCTTCGTGAGTGTTCTGCAAGACGACGAGCGGAGTGGCGTGGAAGGGATGCGGTGAGGGAAGGTGCTAGGGGCGCCGTTGGGTTGTAGCGGGCGGCTCTGCCGCCGTTGCAACTCGACGAGACGCCGAGCTAGCCACCTTCCTTCGACACACCTAACCCCATCCATTCTTGTTTGTCGGTCTCGATCTCTGTTTCTTTTTCCGTCTTTAAATTCCGTATTTACTTTCCGTTCTTTACGTTCTTCGCGTTTTTCATTATTTCTCGTTTACCTTCCGTCTAAGTTATATTTCAGTTTTTATTGAAGTTCCAAGTTAATAACGTTACATTATATTTCTCGCGTTAATCCTGTCGTTATTATTCTTGAGATTAGCCTCGTTTATTCCGTCTAAATTCCGTTCGAGCTATATTTAAAGATTTCGTCGTTATTCTAAATATTTAAAGAGGAATATCGTGTTTATGCCATTATAATGTCAAAATTCTTTTTAAGTTAAGGCATGTTGTTGCATGATAAATTCAAGTACGTTGTTTTTAAGAAATTTCGGGTTAAGCGTTCTTCGTGTTCTTCGTGTTCGTCGAAGGAATCAACGAACACGAAGAACCCAGTTGAAGATCGCCCAGGAAGAGAGTGAAAATAGGTCCCACGACCGCAGGGGGGGTGCGCGGCCGCGCGACATCTTCCTCGGCCCAGGACCCCGCGGGTGCGGAGGGTGCGCGGGCGCGGGGCTGCGCGGGCGCGAGGGGTACCACCGGCACGCGATACCCCCCCCCCCATGTCGTCCGACGCTCGTTTTTCCATCTTTCGAGTTTTTCTTTGAGTCATGTTTTTCCGAGTAATTCTCAAAGTTTAAATGAAGAAGATTTTCAAGCTTTCTCCGATTTATTTCGAGAAAGTCATTCAAGTTTTTTTCCATCTAAAAATTTGGAAATCAAGTCGAGATGTTCTTTAAATAAATTCTTCTCGAAATATATAAAGTCGTAAAGTCGTGCAATCTGTAAATAAATCTTAGATTTTAGTTTTCGAGTAAAATGCCATTATTTCTCGCTTTAGATAGTCAATTCCCTCAAAGGAGGTCGCTAAGTCGATGATTCGACTTTTGTAGGAGGAAGTGAGCCTCATAGGAAATCGGAGAAGGATCTTCAGCTCGTTGCTTTATCTTTTGTCCAGTAATCGAGGTGGGTAAATCTATACTCATCTAAAGTTTGAGCTAATAAGCTCTAGAAGCATGTTAGGGCAAATGAGATATCCAATAAAGTATTTTTGCTCAGCCTGATTGATCTCTGTACAAGGAAATGAAAGGAATAAAAGAAGTTATATGCATGATTATGTTGAATTGTTATTTGAGTTAGATAAAGTAAAGGAAGTTAGTATAAGTTAAGTGAGCTCTCAAGTATGTTTAGATATGCTAGAATTGTTTATTTACAATTTATGCTAGTATGAAGTGTTCATAATTGCTTTATTTGCAATTGATGTTTATCCGCGTTCATTTCCTCGTATTTGAATGTTTATGCTTTGTTAAAGCACGTATAGTTAAGGATTAAGGATTTGCCTTGCTAGGGTGGCTTTAACCCTTTGTAGGTCGAGATCATGCAGTAATAAGGTATTAGCATTAGACATAGTTCTAAGCTTGGTTTTGCTAGCAAGAATAGGGAGAGAAAGAACTTAGCTTTTCACTTAAGCAGGATATGAGCTCGGAATCATTAAGGGAGTCACTGCTGGGTTTTTCCCACGCAAACTCGTTCATATATTTGAGGTAATCCCTCTTCTATCCCATTGCATGCCTAAGGGTACAGTTGACATCAGGTTTGAGCCAAGGTTGGGCCCAAAAGTAAAGAAAAGGTTTTGCGGATATGGAGAGGGCTTTTGCGTTTTGCTCTCCATATACCGCCAGTTCATTGTTGGATATTTCTCAAGTTATTAAAGAAGCTTTCATTAAAAAACCCACTGAGTACATTAGTGCTCACGCCCACTTTTTCAAATGTTTTCAGGTTGAGATGCCAAGGATGATGGTGGCTGTGGATGTGGGTTGGCTGTCAAGATTGTTTTGCTATTATATGAGTTTCTTTGAAATCTCATTATGTGTTCTGCTACTCTGATTAACTCTTTCTAAATTCTGTTCAAGGTTCTATTATGATTATTCGAGATTCTAAGAATATTCCCAGACGATTATATATATAAGATGCATATTAAGTTTATTTCTGCTTTCCGAGTATGATTTTCTTTCACCTATAAAAGAGCCTATGCTTGTTGGTATCTGATTGGTTAGCCATTTATTTTCGCTTAAGCATGTGTCCTTCTTAATCAAGTAAACCCGAGTATCATCAACTATCTTCAAAGCGTACCTTTATTCTTAAACTTCTTCATTAATCTTCTGAATTTACTCGTTAAATCCCTTAATAACACCCCGTCCCCATTCGTTAATCCCTATCTCGGGACCGGGCTGTTACACGTCTTGATGAAACCAAAAATTCGGCAAATTCTTCAAGAGATTTCAGCAAATTTATTCATAAACCATTCTATTTCCTTTTCCAATCGAAATTCTCCAGTATAAATGGACCCCTCTTTATTCACAAAATCACACAACCAAAAATCAATAAAAGTACTTGGAGCATTCAAGAAATTCAAAGTATCTCTCTGAAGGTAGTTCATATGCATATTTTTTTTATCATATTTGCATTCCATGAAAGAGGGGTTTAAGAAAGGTGAGAGACGAGGGTCGGTAGATGAGAAGTTGCTCGGCGTCGGTCTCGGGGCATCGTCGTGGTGGAGGTAGAGGTGGATACCGGTGGTGTCATGGTGGTGTTAGTGAAGGAGAAGAAGAAATAAGAGTATTGATTGCTTCTAGTGATTTCGGTAACAGAGAGAGAGAGAGAGAGAGAGAGAGAGAGAGAGAGAGAGAGAGAGAGAGAGAGAGAGAGAGAGAGAGAGAGAGGTGAAGTAATTGGTGGGATTCTTTGTATGTTGATATACGGAAATGAGGAAATGAGAGATAGAGATGAAATAAAAGGTATTAGGTTGTTGGGCTTAGAAATTTTAAAAGAGTTGGGCTTGTTTAATTTTCAATAGAGAATTGTGGGGTTGGGCCGTAAGTGAGGTTGTATTTTTATAAACCATGAATATTATTATTATTATTATTATTATTATTATTATTATTATTATTATTATTATTATTATTATTATTATTATTATTATTAAAGTTATGATATTTATTATTTAAATTATATTAAAGTTATGATAATTATTATTTTTAATATTTAATGCTAGGCGGCGTGCACGGATATAATTCAATTCACTTTCGGTCAAGTTTAAAGTCAAGTAAAGATGGGGCATCCAGCGTTAAAATTAAAGTACATTTATCCATATTATGCTTGTACGTAATGTGCAGGTTCTATTGATGACAACCTCCGGGTTACTTGATGATGGTCTACGGGCTTTATGTTTATGATGACCCCCTCTGGGTATTTATGATGGCCTACGGGCTTTATATTTATTGATGACACCCTCCGGGTTATTATGATGTGAAGGCCTACGGGCACTATGCTATGATGACTTGTTATGTTATGTTATGTAAATGTGGCACGAAAGCTTTTTATTTTTCAGGCTAAGATAAGTTCGGACGGTGACGTGGAGACGGGGTGATGGTCAAGACTAATTAGATATTATTTTTATTTTAAAATATTGATTCCGATGTATTAAACTCTTTTCTTTTATTTAAATAAATGAGATATTTATTATTTATGAAATTTTGGGACGTCACAGTTGGTATCAGAGCGGGTCTACGTTTCTGTCGACTTGTTAAAAAAAATGATTTATGAAAAAAAAACCACCATCACGTCTACCGCATTGTGCCGTGAAAAGGTAATGAGTTCAAGTTATGCTAATGTTTATGAAATTATGAAATGTTTTATATTTATTTATTTTTAGTCCTCGAAATTAACTATAAGAATTATATGTTTAGATGTCTGGTTGGAAATTAGTACCCAGCGTAAGGACCGGGAGACGTGTGCAAGCCGATAGGAAAAGTCCATCGCAAACGACAAAACATATCATGAGTAAAGAAGAGATGCTATGGAATAAATTCATGCAAATAAAATGGAATTACGAGTTTGGAGTGGAAGAATATTTGGTAAAGCTACGAAGAAGATGAGAAGTTATAAAAAAAGAAGGTGGCCAATATGGACATGTGAAAGCTACCAAGAAAATAATCAACATTGTTCCCGCCCAAATTAAAGATTGGGTTGAACTGGTTCTTGAAGAGTTAGTGGAATACGTATCTGAAGAAGATGATTTGTTCGACGTATTTATATCCGATACTTTAGGAATTTGGTGAGATCTAGTTTACGGTGAAGGGTGGAGAACTAAGAATCAAGATTCCAATAAAGAAAATTCGAATCTAGTAGTGAAATCCAATAAGAGGCCAAGAAGCGATTGATATGGGACATGTGGAAGAATAAATAAATTATTATCCTTATGTTGTTATTATGGATTAAGTTTTGATTTAATGGATTTATTAATGAAATAGTTATCCATGTTTGGCTTTTAAGTTTTAATTCTTTGGCTAATGGACTCGATAAATAGGAATCATGGTTAACAGACGCCGTAACGTTCGAGCTGATAGTGAGGAGACTCAATCGGATGATGACAATGCAAGACGGGCCACTCGCAATCGTCCAACCTTCGTGCAAGAGTTAACACAAGCATTGAGGCAGGCCATACCTCAAAACGCCCCTCCACTGAGGAATGAAGGTAACGCTATGGTAAAACAGTTCCGACAGATGGCTCTGCCCAAGCTAAAGGGAAACGAAGGACAACTTGACATGGAGGAGTGGACATTTGAGTTGGAGCGGATCTTCGAACACCTCGACTGTATGGATTACGAAAAGGTATCATGTGCTATTTTTCAACTGATCGGAGATGCAGGGTATTGGTGGCAGAATTTGGCTCGTGTCATGACAATGGAACGTCGTAGAAATCTAACTTGGGCCGAGTTCAAGAATTTGATCTTGGGAAAGTTTTTTCCGAGGGCCTACCGAAAGCAGAAGGAGCTGGAGCTGATAAATTTGCGGCAATGGAGCATGACAGTTATGGAGTACGAGAGGGAGTTCAACCAACTTTCTCGATATGCTCCGCACTTGGTGGATACGGAAGAAAAGAAGGCTAGTAACTTCGAGTACGGGTTACGCTCAGAGATTGCGAGAATCCTAGCCGCTCAAGGAACTATTGCAACATACTCGGAGGTAGTAGAACGACCTCAAGCTATAGCTAGTCGCCTCAATTTGGAGAACTCTACTTCCAGATACCCAACCAACCACGGGAAAAGATGCCGGGATGAAAATGATGAGGAAAGAGAATTCCATTTTGAGAAGAAATCGAGGCAGACTGAGGGTAGAAATTTTGAAATGACGTCGAATAAACCGTTTTGTCCACAATGTTGCAGACATCACAATGGGGAATGCCATTTCAGGCAGAATACATGCTATTGGTGTCACGAGGAAGGACACATAGCCCCGAATTGTCCCAAACTTCAACAAAGGAATCTCCTAAGAAGAGGAAATGCGGAAATAATGAAGGGGAGGGAATGTTGGAAGAGGAGAAAACACCAGAAGAGAAGAAAATACGAGAGGGGGAGGTAACGTCTGTGCATATGCCATGATTCACGATAAGTAGCAAAAGACGACGTTAGGTTAAGTATTAAGCAATTTGTTTGGGAGACGTTTTAATTTAGGAATTGTAATAAAGGTTGTGATCAATAAGCAATAAATTTTAAGCGAATTACTAGGGATGAATTTATATTTTATTTTTTGAAATAATGATGAATTGAATTTCTCAATGACATAGTTCTTTTAAGGAGAAGATGAGAATGAAGGATTAGAGACGTATCAACTTATCGTGGATATCTTTAAGAGGCCATTTAAGGTAGCTAATTTAGAACTCTGTGGATTATCTAGTGATCCATTTTATTTTAGAATATAAGTGAAATGAGCACGTTTAAGTTGAGAGGACATTATATTAGAAACCTCAATTCAAGGGTCAGGTAAGTAAATTTTGAGGACGAAATTCTTTTTAAGTGGTGAAGGATGTAGTGACCCAAATTTTAATTACGAGTCGCTAATATATTTTTATTTTTTATTTTTTCCTAAATAATATTATTAATTTGTTAGTCCTATAAGTCGTGCCTTAGCAATTATATATTTATGTACATTAAATATATTAAATTACTTACATATTTTAAAAATACTATTATTACTTTTATTATTATTTTTATTGGAATCATATCATATAATTTATTTATTTAACCTAAACATTAAGATTATTTAAGGCCCAATAGATCAAAAATGTGATTTTTTAGGCCCACTTACCAAGGCCCAATTTTTATTCTTCTTCCATTGAAACATGTGAAACAGTAGAATGGAAATGACGGAATTCCGGTCTTGATGAAACCAAAAATCCGGCAAATTCTTCAAGAGATTTCAGCAAATTTATTCATAAACCATTCTATTTCCTTTTCCAATCGAAATTCTCCAATATAAATGGACCCCCCTTCATTCACAAAATCACACAACCAAAAATCAATAAAAGCACTTGGAGCATTCAAGAAATTCAAAGTATCTCTCTGTAGGTAGTTCATATGCATATTTTTTTTTTATCATATTTGCATTCCATGAAAGAGGAGTTTAAGAAAGGTGAGGGACGAGGGTCGGCAGATGAGAAGTTGCTCGGCGTCGGTCTCGGGGCAGCGTCGTGGTGGAGGTAGAGGTGGATACCGGTGGTGTCATGGTGGTGTTAGTGAAGGAGAAGAAGAAATAAGAGTATTGATTGCTTCTAGTGATTTCGGTAACAGAGAGAGAGAGAGAGAGAGAGAGAGAGAGAGAGAGAGAGAGAGAGAGAGGGGGGGGGGGGGGAGGGAGAAGGTGAAGTAATTGGTGGGGTTCTTTGTATGTTGATTTACGGAAATGAGGAAATGGGATATAGAGATGAAATAAAAGGTATTAGGTTGTTGGGCTTAGAAATTTTAAAAGAGTTGGGCTTGTTTTATTTTCAATAGAGAATTGTGGGGTTGGGCCGTAAGTGAGGTTGTATTTTTATAAACCATCCATGTTATTATTATTATTATTAAAGTTATGATATTTATTATTTAAATTATATTAAAGTTATGATATTATTATTTTTAATATTTAATGCTAGGCGGCGCGCACGGATCTAATTAAATTCACTTTCGGTCAAGTTTAAAGTCAAGTAAAGGTGGGGCATCCAACGTTGCAATAAAAGTACATTTATCCCTATTATGCTTGTACGTAATGTGCAGGTTCTATTGATGACAACCTCCAGATTACTTGATGATGGCCTACTGGCTTTATGGTTATGATGACCCCCTCTGGGTATTTATGATGGCCTACGGGCTTTATGTTTATTGATGACACCCTCCGGGTTATTATGATGTGAAGGCCTTCAGACACTATGCTATGATGACTTGTTATGTTATGTATTTGTATAATTTAGATAAATGTGGACCCCACTGAGTTAATAGTACTCATCCCAAAGTTTTTTATTTTTCAGGCTAAGATAAGTTCGGGCGGTGACGTGGAGACGGGGTGATGGTCAAGACTAATTAGATATTATTTTTATTTTAAAATATTGCTTCCGCTGTATTAAACTCTTTTATTTTATTTAAATAAATGAGATATTTATTATTTATGAAATTTTGGGACGTCACACGAATGACTTGTGATCTTAGAGTGTATTTAATTTTTTTCTTTGTAAATCCCCTAAAAACCGTTGATACCAAAAATAACAAAAAATGATTGTACAATTTTAGCCTTTATTGCATTAGAAATTGTAAAAGGGATGGGATCTGGTGAGAACCCTACCCTAGGTGGGAACTAGGAACCAATCTCATCCATCCATTCCACAATCTGGACGGTCCAGATCAAACCAGATTTTTCGGTGGCAATTTTGTAATTAAAACGAAAGTCTTCAATTCGCGCGTCTCATTAAGGGCAAAATCAGAACTAAACTCAGAAATTGCCCAGATTCAATTTTCGCCTCAGGCTTCGCTCATTTTAGCCCCATGCATTTCTCATTTTAGCATGTGTTGATAAACAAAAATGGAACGATGATTTCATTGGAATGAAATGCAATATACCCTATTTGGGGACAGTGAACCCTAATGAGAATCTCATAATTACTAGTTGGGATCAAACCCCTAATCGGAACGTAATAAACCCTAATTGGGAACGGTGAACCCTAGTGGAAAATGTCACATCAATTTTAGCCTCCTACTTCGATCATTTTAGCCTCATGCGATTCTCATTTTAGCCTCAAAACAAAAGGGAAGAATTATTAAATTACTATATTACCCATCCGTCCCTAAAGTTGCCGAAAATTACAGGAATGCCACCGCCCATCCACTTAAATCTGATTTAATCTGGACCGTCCAGATTGAGTCAAATAAGGGTTAGGATTGGTTCCTAGTTCCCACCTAAGGGAACGGTTCTCATTTGATCCTTTCCCTATCTATATATATATATATGATTTCAATCTACGGTTGAAATAGAATATGAAATGTCATTTTTCAACGGATGATCTTCTTCCGTTTAAATGGAAACTAGGAAGTAGTTACGTTTTATATTATCTTATTAATGATTAATATGGACGCTTGAGTAGTTTTTCCTAAAACATAAGTATTTTTTTCTTCTATAATTAAAATTGTTTGTCTTTTTTTTTTTTACTCACACACCGACCTGTGGTATTGAGTAGATTCGAACCCGTAACCTTTGATCTCCAAACAACCTCACTCCACCACTACACCATCCCCACCGGGACATTTAAAATTGATTGTCTAAATTGAGGTTAGGCAAGATATCGATCGATCTGTACCTATTTATAAAGCAATGGTGTGGACGTTGTTCATTACTCATAAACGTAAGAAATTTTATATTTTCAATTTGACCAAGCGAATTAACATTTACTTTAAATTACTAAATAAGTTGAAATTTAAAATTAACACTAGACTACTATATAAATTCTGCTAGAGAAAAAAAAAATTGATCTCTATTCGATCGTTTATGCATTACTTACAGGGTTTGAGTGGCGATATTGATAGCAATCAGAGGCGCGGGAGTGGCTTGGGTAGTGGTTTCGGATCGTAGCCAATTAATGAAAGAGAGGATGGACTCGTTTATACAAGAAAAGCTCAATACCATGAAAGCATTGTATTCTTACTTAGCTTGATAAATAATTAATGTGAGTACAAATGTTGTATATATGCAGAGCTAAAACTCTATCCAAAGATAAGTACAAACAGTGGCAGTCCTAAGGACCGTACGAGAAGTGCACCGCACAGGACCTCAAAATTATAGGGTACTATTTTTATATTTTATAATAGTAATAGTTATATTAATATATTTTAGTTCTAAAAAATTGAACTTTAGCCGATAAAAAATAATTAATACATAGCAAAGACAATAAAATATATGAGCAGGTCTTATGTGCACTAGGTGCACATCAAACGGTCAACGTGTTGATCAAAAAATACATCAAAATTAATATCAGTCGTAATACTAAAAAGTATCACTTGTATCATTAAAAAGTACTGGTCAGAAAAAAATGTCAAAATCAGTATCAACTGTAACACTAAAAAGTACTCCCTCCGTCCCAATAGCAAGGTCCCCTTGCTATTGGGCACAGCGATTAAGGAGGAGTAAATTAGTGTGTAAAGTAAGTGGGTTCCACTTTATTAAGAATTATTATAATCAAAGTTAATATATCAACCATTTCCCTTTAATTTTTTAAACCCATTTCATGGCCCTCATTTTTTATTTTACGTTTTGTTGAGCAATATTTTTACGAGTAATATTTTTCGAGCAATATTTTTATGAGTAATATTAATTTAAGCATATGGACCGAAAATTAAAAACAAAAAAATTGAAAACAAAAGTTTGCCACTGAATATATAATCAGATTCCATAGTTGCAGTATTTCAAAAAAATTGAAATCAGAATACATTTAAGCATGCATATGGACCGAAAATTGAAAACAAAAGTTTGCCACCAAAAGTTTCCCTCCAAAAGTTCAAATCTGCATCTAATCTTATAAATATCTTTTCCTAAGCTAATCAAACATCACAAAAAAACCCAAAAAAGATAAGGAAACTAAGTTTTGTTGAGTCCCAATGCAGCACTGACGAAAAATTACCGAAGGGCAAAATCAACGAAGCTGCTGCCAAATTCCAAGTATGCAGAAAGTCTATCACTCGAGTCTGGGCTGCCGCAAAGAAACGAGCAGAAAATAATCAGCAAATGCACATTGAAGAAAAGGAAAAATTTACTAGAATTAAGAGAGTTGCAATTGATTTAGAAAAAATTTCCAGCTTGCCACTTAAGAAGAGAAGCAGCATAAGAACCTCAGCACATGGAATAAACTGCAAAAAGTCTACAGTTGGGAGATGGATTAGGCAAGAGTTGATCAAAGCTCACACATCAGCTATTAGGCCTGACCTAACAGCTTCTAATAAGCTATTGAGGTTGAGATTTTCACTTGAAGCCTTGGAACTGGATAGGATTCTGAATATTCTAAAGTTTAGAAGCATGCACAACATGGTGCACATCAATGAGAAGTGGTTTTATATGGAAAAAGAGACACAGATTCTACATGACTCCAGAAAAGGTTGAACCACACAGATCATGAAAGAGCAAGAAGTTCATCGCAAAAATAATGTTCATGTGTGCAGTATGCAGACCTATGTTTGCAATAGATGGTAATCTACTGTTTGATGGTAAGATTGGAATTTTTCCTTTCACTCATAAGGTCCCAGCACAACAGTCAAGCAAAAACAGAAGCAGAGGCACATTAGAGACTAAAGCAATTGACTCAGTGACAAAGGAAGTGATCAGGAACTATCTGATCAATCAGGTATAGAACAGTCTGGATGCCACATTTAATGATCATTGTAGTAAATGATCTTTATTGCAGATTTTACCAGCTATAAAGGCAAAATGGCCCCCATTTGCAAGCAAAGTCATATACATACAACAGGACAATGCTAAACCACACATAAAAGATTCATATCTAATTTTCAGAGAGGTATCAAATACGGATGGCTTTGAGTTCACTCTGATACAACAGCCACCCAACTCACCAGATCTGAATGTCAATGATTTGAGGTGGTTTAGGAGTATTCAATCCTTGCAAACAGAAACAGAGACACATACAATGGATGAGTTAGTAAATGCAGTGATTACTTCATTTGAAAACCTATGTCCTATGAATTTAAACAAGGTTTTCTTGACTCTGCAAGGTTGTATGATTGAGATAATGAGAGTTAAAGGACACAAATGCTATAAGATCCCGCACATGGGGAAATATGCACTTATTAGGGCATATAGTTTGCCTTTGAACTTGGAAGTTCCTGTGGATTTGGTGAGACAGTGTCTCTCATATTTAATGGAAGTTGGCAATGTGCATGGGATACAAGAACTAATGAATACCCTAGGTGTTGAAAGGCTGGAAGGGAATTAACTGAATATATCAGACACAACCATTTTTTGCAGGTTGAAGTTATTTTGTGCAAGTTCAAGTCATTTTGTAATGATGCAGTTTCTATAAAGATGCATATTTTGTTAGTTTTTGTAAAGATGCAGTTATACTCCATAATTGTAGTTAACATTTCATATATTCAGGTGTTTGTAAAGATGCAGTTATATATTGCTATTGTTTCTCCATAATTGCAGTTAACATTATATCCAGGCAAGCACAAACACATACTGTAACATCCCAGAAATTTCAGAATATATTAAGGAGTTTTCTAAATTTATATAGAAGATTATAGAAAATAATTGGAGCTAAAATAAAGTAAAACAGATGTAAGTTGCGACCTTTTTGTGTCTTTTATGTGAAAATTAATTATGAGATTTTGCATTTGTCTCCGGAAGATAGTCAATATTGGTCTTTTCTAGAATATAACGACCTAAAGGAAGTTGTTGGTGCTTTCAGAATTTTATTCTGACCTCTACAGGAGTCCCGTAATTGAAAATCGTAAAGGTAAAACATGTGAATAGTAATTTATGCGAGCGTTCGTGATTTGAATTTACGAAATCCTCATCATTGATCTGAGACTTGTTCTATCAAGACTATTTTATAGGAAATGACCCAAGGAATCCGTTCGCGTTCACGGCTTGCCAATCTGAGGTCAATTGAACGCTCGGGAGCAAAATCTGGCAATCAAAATGAATAGTAAAAGTAATTTTTGAAAGGGAATCTTTCTTCAATTTCCCTCAGACGACTTCCTCGTCATTCTGAGTTGGGTTGGTTCAATAGTACTCAAGCCAATGGGTCTCCCGGTATTTTTAGATTTTGTGTCTGAGGTCGTTTGGTCCTCGATATTGAATAAAGCAACTTTAATTGAATCCGAAAATCACTTTATCTGCTCAAGTCTCTGCTAGAGTAATAGTATTATATTGTTGTATAATTAATGAGAACATAGTATTATACTGCTGTATAATTATTGAGAACATCGATTATGCTTTACCATAATTATTGAGAACATAGATTATGCTTCATCATAATTATTGAGAATATAGATTATGATTTATCACAATAAACAAATATAGATTATGCTTCAACATAATTAAATAGAATAGATTATGCTTTATCATAACTAAAGTATATGGGTTAAAAGTTAAGGTGTAGAGTTTAAAGATTCATAGTATATAGATTAAGGTTAGAGTTTATACTTAAAGTCTAAAAGTCATAATTTAAAGTTACAGTATATTAAATGTTTATTGTGTATTGATTATACTTGTGTATAATGAGTTGTACTTTTTAGCTTGTGCTTTTAGTATTAAACTCAAGTTATAAAATGATTTCTGCTTAAGGAATAAGAAGCATAATTGAACTAAGTTGCTAGAGGAATTAAAGATTAGCATAGTTGCTATATGAAGAGGATGACATAGTTTTTATGCTTATGTCATATTATGCGCTTTATAGAGAACATAGATCAAAGGATAGGCAGGAACTGTGATTTCTTGCAGTTGTGATGTTAATCACTAAAGGTGTCACTGTGAGGTAACCCCTGCACATACACGTGATCTGGGCATCACTGTAGGAGTCAATGCTAGGTAACCCTTGATATACTCAGGGTCAATGCTAGGTGATCCCCGGTACACTCTTCTCGGATTTGTGAGGTAACCCCTCTCTTTTCCTATCAGGGACATGTCATAGAGTGCAGTAGATGACAGAAGGAGCTATATGGTACCAAAGAGAAGTAAAAAGTTTGCAGAAATGGGAAGGGCTTTCGCGTTTTGCTTTCCATTCTCTGTATTTATATTTTGGATATTTTGTTACAGTTTTTATTAAAGATTGAGTTAAAAGTTTAACCCACTGAGTGCTTTAGTACTCACACCCAAAATATTTTCAAAATATTTTTCACAGGTTGAGATGCTGGAGGTGATGGCTCGATGTACTGTTGTGGATTGATCATGCCTTGTGGTCTCGTTCAGACTAATTTATTGCTTATGGGTATGTTGTTATGTGATACAATATTACTCCATTGTTTTCCGTGTAAACTCTGATACAGTTGCCCCAGAGTATGATTTCATGCTATGTTTTATTTTTGGGCTTATCTGAATCGTATTCTTTATTGAGTCATGATAAATAAAGTCTCATTTCTTTTCTATAGATCCAAGCATGTCTCATTACAGGTTTCGACCTATGAGTTGGTAATATTTGGTTGAGTCTTGGATTCTGTTTATTTTCCAGTTGACCTATGAATGGGTCTTATCTTAATTAATTGCTTCTATCCTATGAATGGGACATAAAATATTTTAATTGCCTCTGACCTATTGCTGGGTCTTAGTTGTTGTGGCCTATGGAGAGGTCTTGTTTATTTGAAGAATCAGAATCCTATCGATTAATTGTTGGATTCTATTTGAATTTGACTAGCCTATGAATAGGCATTCTTTTGACTTGATTGAATCATTTGACTTCGTTGATATGTTGAAAGATGTGGATTTCTTCCAGTTACAGAGGTTATACTGCCTAAATTTCTGGGGAATATAACATATTCTTGTTCTAAAGTCATTTCATTTGATTATCCTAAATAGTACTTCCTTTTTTAGTAACACCCCGACCCTCATTTATTATTCCTTTTGGGACCGGGACATTACAGAGGACCCCCTGGATTTTGGATTAAACTACTTTTTTCCTTGTATTTTTCCCATAATACCCCCGTTCTAATCCTCGGGACCGGGGCGTTATACATACACATCAATAATGAGCTTCAATGCAGCAAGAACCAACAAATATCAACAGACCTAAACCAGAATCCAAATAATGACATCTCATCATTAAAATTGAATCAATGATGTCATTGCCCAATAACTAATGTGTGAGCATAATTTTATCATTTCAGCACACTTTAGCCTTTCAAAATATCACATATGCAGCAAGAACCAACAAATATCAACAGACCTAAACCAGAATCCAAATAATGACATCTCATCATTAAAATTTAATCACTGATGTCATTGCCCAATAGCTAATGTGTAAGCACAATTTTATCATTTCAGCACACTTTAACCTCCTAAAATATCACATATGCAGTAAGAACCAAGAAATATCACCAGAACAGAGCCTCCCACAAAGATCACATGTGCAGCAAACCCACCAAATATCATAAGAACATAGCCCAATACCAGCATACTTTAGCCTCCCAAAATATCACACATGCAGCAAGAACCAACAAATATCACCAGAATAGAGCCTTCCACAAACCCAACAAATATCAATAGAATAGATATCAATATAACAGAGCCAGGGTTAGATCTCACCAGTTCGAAGTACCAAGAAAGTAATATTTGGAGTATCGAATTGGCCACCTCGGCTCTCCAATCTCCGCCTTGAGCTTCAATCTCCGTTGCCATCACCACTTCAGCCTCTGTGTCCTCCACCATCCTTATCGAAGCTTCTGGAGTTTCTGGGACAAACTCCTCCGCCACCATCATCAAATCCTCTGGAGTTTCTGGGACAAATTCATCAGAATCTGCCACATATGAACATGAAGCCTCCTCCACTGGTGGCCTACAGAGTCCGACACAGAGACTTATATGAAGATACATATTGATGGCATACAAGTCAGATGTATGCAATAGATCTGAAATCTGAGCCGAATCGTAACAGATCAAAGGGTTTTGGGGTGAATCTAGCTGAATTAGTGTCGATTCATCACAGAGCTCAGATTCCACGGTTGAATCTTCATCATTCTCAGAAATGACGGTAGAATCGTGAAGATTTTGGATGGGGGCACAAATAATGATTTTGGGCGGAGAAAATTTTCGTTTCATCACGACAGTGAAAAAGAAGGAGGGAGGAAAGAGTGTTTCAGGCGGAGAAAGTGAGAGTGAGAGAGAGAGAGCGAGGCGGTGGTGTTGCAGGCGGAGAGAGAGAGGAGTGAAGAGAGGCGAGCAAAGTGAAATAAGAGAGGGCAGGGGCCGATTAGGGTTAGGGTTTAGGATTGGGCCTAGCATTAGGATTAGTGTTTAATTACTCCCTTATTATCCCCTAATTATTTCCTTTTTGGGTATGGGACTTTGCTATTGGGACATCCCAAAAAGGGAAGATGGACCTTGCTATTGGGACGGATGGAGTATTACTTAATATATATATATATATATATAGGGGATGGTTCTGGTGTAAACCATCCCTGGTGTGTAAACTGTAAACCAATCTCCAACCACACATCCTCAAAATCAAATGGTCAAGATTCGGTCAAAGGTTCGGTGGCATTCTTGTAAATAAAGAAAACTTCAAAAAACGTGGTGGCATTTTGGTAATTTTTGCGTTTGGGTTAAAATTAAAAAAATAGAAAAAATCAGACTTCCAGGACGTGGGCTAACGGAGACACAATCATATACTGACGAATACATAATCATATGCTAACGAAGTAGAATTATTTCATGCACAACACCTAACTTTAAACACAAAACTGATTTTGTTAGGAAATTATTAAATGACGACTTTTATATGATTGGAAAGCTAGCCAAGCCTAATTTTCAACAAAAAATAATTTCAAGAAAATATGAATCGTGGACAAAGTTATAGTTGTTTGATTGAAGGTTGTTAGTTGCATTATTTGGCTTCAATCTACAACATTATTACTTTTGTTAGCATTGCGTATAACTTTTCTTTAGCCTTACATAATACTTCTGTTAGCATACAATAGTGCTAACAACAACAAATAATAAAATTCAATAAAATTAAATTGTTAAACTCTAAAATTGATGTGATAGCAATATAACTAATCATGATACTAGCGAATTATCTGTCATATGCTAACGAATCATGCTTAATTGATATGGATGTTATACATTAATAATACACATGCACATTAAACACGTATGATTCTATTATCAGATATAATTATACTATATTAGCATTATTATAATATTTTAGTTTGCATATGTCAATGCTAACGTTAGCAGTGCATTAACATTCTCATATAAAAAATTTCTTAATGCATTAATGTATTGTTCATTGTGAATATAATTGATACTAATGAAATATTTGTTATATGCTAATGAAACACATCCTAATTGAGATTAAATAAACATTTATAACAATATAATTGATGTCAGTGAAGCATATATTAATTGAAATGTAATAAATATTTACAGTAATATAGTCGATGCTAATGAAATATTTGGCATATGCTAACGAAGCATTTGTCATATGCTAATGAAACATTTTTTATATGATAACGAAACATATCTAATAACGATTGAATAAATATTTATCGCAATATAACTGATGCTGATGAAACATTTGCCATATGTTAACGAAACATATGTCGTATGCTAACGAAGTATTCTGAGCTTAAATTGGTATATGCTAACGAAACATATGTCGTATGTTAACAAAGCATTCTGAGCTTAAATTGTCATATGCTAACGAAACATATGTCGTATGCTAACGAAGTATTCTGAGCTTAAATTATCATATGCTAACGAAACATATGTCGTATGCTAACGAAGTATTCTGAGCTTAAATTATCATATGCTAACGAAACATATGTCGTATGCTAACGAAGTATTCTGAGCTTAAATTTTCATATGCTAATGAAACATATGTCGTATGCTAACGAAGTATTCTGAGTTTAAATTATCATATGCTAACGAAACATATGTCGTATGCTAACGAAGTATTCTGAGCTTGAATACGCATGAAAAATGAAACTTTTGTATTTTTCATCGATATTTTTCCAAATAAACATACGATTCACTGATCTTAAATGAAAGAGGATTAAAAGACCTTTAATTTGATATATTATTTGCGTTAATCCGATGAAAAATGAGCAAGTTATGATCATTCAAAGTTTTTAAGAATTTTTTTAGATGCTGAGTCAGCATGACATCAGCTTTTTTTCAACAAATAGACGAAAATACCCCCATACACTACAAGAAAAAACATCATACACCACGGAGATTCTCCGTGGTCTATTCATTTTCGCTACCGTCGTATATAGTGGTGTTGTCTATAGTCCCTTTTTACACGACGGAGAATCTCCGTGGTCTATTCTACTAATACACAACGGTAATATACCGTTGTCTTTTGTGTAAATACCGTTGTATATTCATATTATATGTAACGGTTTTTTATTATTACCGTTGTGTAATATGTACTTTAGATAACGGTAACAGTTCATTTACCGTTGTATAAGATACTTATATGTAACGGTAAATACCGTCGTACTCATGAAATTTACCGTTGTGTATAGTGATTATATGTAACGGTTTGTTCTATTATTACCGTTGTATAATATAATCATACGCAACAGTAATTACCGTTGTAAAAATGAAATTTACCGTTATATATTAACAGTATACGTAACATTTTTTTATTTACCGTTATATATTAATAGTATACGTAACGGTGACACTTTATTACCGTTGTATTTTTTCTACATATAACACGATGATTACTGTTGTGTAAGAATTATAAAAACCGTTGTATATTATTTTTAGGGTTATTCGTCACCTATGCACCATAATGTAATAATTAAAATTAAATTCACCAATCATCCAAAACATCATCAAATATTATCCAAAAATACAATATCATGAAATATTATCCATAAACGTATTAAGATTACCTAAAACATTAAAATGTCTATCATCTCTAATATCTAATACAAAACAGCTCCAAAAGAGCTATAATCAAAATCCAAAAAATAATAATTGCAAGTAGTTGCAATGCATCCCGAAAATATGCTCCAACAAACCTAGTTGTAGATAGCTAGAAATCCAAAATACCTTGATCCTACAAATGATCGCTCACAAAAGTCGGTCATTCCACTTGAACTTCATTGATCTCATCTTTAGAATATGGTCTTTTTTGAAGCTACACAAAAGCAATAAAATGAAAGAAAAAATCACATTTTTATCATGAACTATAAATTAAGTAGTATTTATATGGCAGAAACTGCATAGTCTATAAAACTAATCAAATTTAGCTAAATATCACACAATATACCATGCAGAGAATATATTAACACATATTTACCATAGGCCAATTAAATATTTAGTGTTGAGTATATACATAATTCTTGTCGTGGTCATTAGTGAATTGAAGTTATATTCCTCAAACCCCATAAATTTACTTAATGGTAAGAAGCACTTACCGTCTCAACTGTAGAACCAACAAATTCCATTACTTTGTATGTTGAACCAACTACTTAAATTTCACCAATAATCTATAAAATACACAATAAATAAGTGAACAAAAACTACAAGGAGCAGAAACCAAGTCTTTCACATGTCAATTTATTAAAAAATTGGAAAGCAAATACAAGTATATTAACTAACAACAACATGGGCTTGTGGCTTTGACTGAGTGAATTCAATGCCTTGACATATATCCAGCATGAAGTAGAAGAAGTATAGGTAATGGACGGTTAATAGAAAAGCTATAAAAAAATGTAGGAAGATAAGCTCACCCATTTTCTGAAATTCTTAGGTGTTCTAGAAAGGGTAAAACAACCAAGAATCCCCCGACATCAGTTGCAGCTGCAGCCATTACAGTGGTCTAACCCAGGACTATAAGATAATTGATAGAAGCACGAAAGAAAAAAAGAAACTTACAAATTTCCCTAAAACAGATACTTGGCTTTGATGCCTCGTTGATTTATTTATCCCAAATATTGACAAACTATACTTCTAGAGAAATCTGGTGAAGACAATTAATCTAAGTGATGCAATTTTATTACAAGTTTATCAATTCCATATTGCTTGCCAATAACAAAAAGTACTTTTTGTTATCATACTAAACAGACTGGAGAAAGGCATGTATGTTTCCAATATAACATTTTCCCCTAATATAAAGAGAATAAAAGTGTGTTAGATTCCACAAACTCTCTATACAAAAAATCACTATAAGTCTACAACAATATTTGAGCATGTTATTGAACAAATACACTGCTTTTCATAACAAAGCTTAACCTGTAGACTGTATCTGTTCATTGGAAGAATATGAATCTAAGAACAAGAATGGCATAAAATGGATAGGAATACCAGAATTTTGAGTCTCCAACAAACTCAACTGTGCTAAGTGCCATGTATCTTTGTCCGACAACACCAAAACCAGCTGCAACTAAAACATTTAGAGTGGAGTCTATTTTTGCATCAGGCATCAGTTTACACTTATTTCATAAATCATTTGATGCAATATATATATATATATATAAGCATGGGGACACGATAATCACAATGCTCAAAAAATGAGAATACATGTCAGCCCTGATCAAATAATTATCACATAACAGAGGTTTTCCAGGCTTTGTTAGTTGTGTTTAATAAGCAAGTTCAGGAAATGCTAATCAATCTTAGGCAATCTCAAATAGTTTGTTGTGTTGATTAGCCCCTAAAAGAAATTATACAATAACTCACTTGCTTGCTTTCTGAATTACTAGTCACAAAGAAAAAACTTTAAATTGTTACATTCCAGAAACATGAAAGCAACAAATTGCAAGTATAAAACATTTGGGGAACATGGAAAGTCTACCTGACACTCAATATGAATCAAAAGGAATAGTCGAATATTGGAGATTACTAATATTATGATACAATTCTAATATCTTCATCATCACAAATTGCATTAGCAGTGTCCTGCAAGAGAGCAATAAAGATGAAGACAAACATTATTTTCTGATTTGAAAAGATTGTTGATGGCATACAAGAGGATTTTACAAGAGAAGATTGGAATACATATACATACATTGGTGCCATGGACAATGTTCAGAACACCATCAGGAAAACCAGACTTGTCCTAATTTTATAACAGATAACACGAAAGATAGATCATTAACATCTACATTTATTACAAAACCACAAACTAAGAGTAATTATAAAAGGCAGAAAAAAACATGTGATAAAAGTGTAAAAAAATACATGTGAAATCAAGTTTCAACCCCCAACACCAAGTACAGAGATTTATTGTAAAATTTATTTCTCTTATATTCAACTATTATGTAATAACCCAAACATGGAAGAAGCCATGGTCTATATAATAAAAAAATATTAAAGAATTATGTCAAAAGAATACGGTGAAAATGAAAGAAACAAGTCCCGTAAACCTGAGATAGCAACTTAAAAACTAAGAATATTACATAAAAATTATAGTATACTCTTTAGGAAATCCCTTCTTTATTTCTGCAGTAACTGAGCGATATCAATGGTATAATCTTAGGACATCAGCTCTAACAACTCAATGAATAGATGCTAAAAACTAAAAGGCATCTTTGCTTATTGTAGATCACTCTTAACCCACTCTACACAATAGAATGCCAATGATGATGGTAATAAATTTTATTGTAATGAGATAACAACACTATAAATATTTGGATGTAAGAAAAATGGAGCAGACCATCTTGAAACAAGTACATAAATATTGCAGCATACTGAGAAAGGAATAACCAAGGAGTAGTCATCACACCCACAACCAGGAGTTGGAGTCGTCTAGGTCTATCTTGAAGCATTTACTACCAGCATGGGGATTAACAAATGATCCAATTGAATGAAATTGGAAATAGGAATTACAATATTCAACACAATAAGGACATACTATTTTACTAGATGAAGGACATCATACATGTTTTACATGCTGACTAGATACTCTACAAAATAAGACTACATATTATAGGGAAAAATTATTGCGGCGAGACTGAGACAACCTAATCAAGTTTTCTTCTATCTTTTTTCCAGATTCTCTTTACATTTACTCCTAATGAAACAGAGTATAAATATCTATGGTAAGTGGAGAAGCCACAAATTCTATTTCTTAGAATTTCGTACACACATCTTTGAGAAAACTATGATTTTGAGAATGTGCATTTCATATGATGTTATAAAGCATCCTACATCATATCATCACAACAGTTTAGACTTTGGAGAAGCTATAACACAAGCAGCATCCAAGAAAATATTTCAAACTGACAACTGTGGTTCGATTCGAAGAGATATTTAAGTCTGGACCAAACCAAACACAACCCTACCACAAAATCCCCTCCGCAACAGTTGAAAAATGAGATGAGTTATTCCATTGCGAAATCAAAATCCTTATTCTGCTATTTCACAAGATGATGAGTCATTGCCCGACAAATTTGATAGACAATCGAGAAATAAAAGTAAAAAAAATGGTTAGAAAGAGATTAGGTATACATAGCGTTCGAGAAAACTCCATTCACAATTTTTCAGAATTTTTCCCAAGTGCTCAAGTAATAATAAAGCTTCATCTTTACAGGGCTGCTGGTGACGTCAAACACGAAGAGAGTTTCGAAACGTTAATTTTAGAGAAATAGAGGAAAAAAGGGTTAGGGCACAGTTGAGCGAGAGAAGACGAGACTTACCGGTGAAAAACCGAAGACCACTGCCGACTGAGTCCGGCGAGAAATCAGAATTTGGGCTTTTTGGTTAATCTTAGAGAAATAAAAGGAGAAGAGCTAGAGCACAGGTGAGCGAGAGAAGACGAGATCTATGAAGATCGCCGCTGACTAGTTTCTTAACGACGAGAAGGCTCATTACAGAGGGACTGAGTAGCGATTTTGGTATTTTGGAGAAGATCATCGACGACTTGCTCAGATATCGGTGAGACCGCCGGTGACTGGTCAGCTATCGGCGAGAATGCTAGAGAGGATTGAGTGCCAATTTGGGAAATTTTTCGAAGGAAAAGAAAGAACTGAGCGGGATACAAGTGAGATCCAAATCTTTTCATTTAATCAAATTAAATATAGTATAATTAAATTAATTTATATTTTCTTTTAATATGTTTATATAACGGTAATGTTCAACGACGTTGCGTATAATGAGTGTATATACAATGGTGTATATGTTACCGTTATGTTTAGCAGCAGAGACACACACATACGTAACGGTTTTTTAAGAAACCGTTGTGTTTTTCACATACGTAACGGTAATTGGAATTTACCGTTGTGTATTCAGTGTTGTGTATTTGCATAATTCTTGTAGTGATAGGCTGAAAACGTAATGAAAATAATAAAAATGCCACCGCGTGTTTGATTAAATCTGGAGCGCCAATTTTTATTAAATGTGTGGTGATAGATTAGTTTTACAGTTTACACACCAAGGAATGGTTTACATTTGATCCATTCCCTATATATATATATATATATATATATATATATATATATATATATATATATTTATATATATATATAACATAAATTTTCACTTCTGAAAAATATTGAAAGATGATATTATTCATCTTTAATTTATCATGTTGTTAGCGTACTCTACTATAATTTGCGATCATAACTTTGTGAAGATTATAATCAAAATATGTCAATTCAAAGTAGTTCCACATTTATTTATTTTTTGATAAAAACGTGTTAAAATTAAAATATTGTACAAAAAAAAATACATTTAGGTCATTGATGATACTCTAGGACAAGACATATTCTATTTTATTTAAACATTTACAATTTTCTTTTTAATTTTCATAATACATAATCAACTCGTTATTATAATTTATCAATAAAAATATAGTAACAACAACCAATACAATGAAATATCAAAAAATTATAAATATGTCATTGAATATGGGTATTAATCCAAATATGGTACCGTTTGACGAATTTTGACCACTATACATTCCAACTTCCCACACAAATGTTTGTATTATTAAAACAAAAAATCTCTTAATCGAACATAAATATTAATTTTGCATTAAACCATCTATCAAATTATGAATGAATTAATATACTTGATTAGGCCATCAAGGCTATGATAAAATGAACCGCATTTAAAAACATGATCAGGTAGAAAATGTTGATTTCGAAAAAATATGAATGAGTTTCTTCAAAAAAAATAAAAATAGAATACGTATCTTTAAATGATATTTTTTATTTTGATCCTCGTATATGATATTTTTTAAGTAATTTTGTTTCTTTTAAAACTTTTTAGAATGTAATTTTTTTTTGTAAAATTGAACATGTCAAATAAATTTTGTAATTTTGAAGAATAAGATATTTTAGGCCCATTTTATACGTATTTTGTTTTTTTTTAATATTAAAATAGGGGCACCATTTTTAACGTCGCACATGTCCTTGAAATTTCAAAGTCGACCAACATACAAAGTCTATAATAGACATAATGATGAGACCGGGATGAGTACTGAGGACTTAAATCCAGAGTTGCAGCTACGAGGTCCAGTGACGCGTTTATGTGCTAAGAAGCTACAAGGATATCTGCAGTGCTATGTGACGAAGAAGTTGGAAGATGATGGAGCCGATTTCAGACATTACAAGTTGGTGACTGTGTTGAACATCGAAGAGCTTGACTAAGTCAATGTGGACGTGTCTTGCTGTTTTAATTATTTATTTTTGCTATTAGTTATGTTATTTATTTGGACTATTAGTTTAGTTGTGGATTTATTTAATTAGCAGTCCAATTTATCACAACTTATTTAGGTGATGTTGGACCCAGTAGTTTTATTTCAGCCCAATTCGTATTCTAAGCCCAAGACACATGGGATTTCGTTCCTTAGGGTATTATTTAGGGGATTTTTCGTTCACTTTGGAATTTAGACTAGAATTGAATGAAAACAGCGTTTATGCTTCTTCCCGTCTCAAACACAAACCAGTTCTTGCGTAGAGTTTGTTGATTGGTATCTCCAGACTTGAAATATTTGGTTCATTCATGACATCTTGTAGTGTCCAGGTTAACCAAGCCACGAAGATTACTCCATAGGCGTGTTTCGAATCCAAGTAGGTTCGAGGTTTGTTTCGGGTAACATTCAATATCTATTTTCATTTTCCTTTGTCCACACCATTTACCACCATCACCACGCCTCCACACACCCTCCATATTGTTCAACATCATCATCAAAACACGTCCATATAGCCACCAAGTCCAGATTTCAATTTATATCGTCCAAAGATCCAAATTCGAGCCCTAAACGCCACAAAACTGACCACCGAGACAAATCCCAAACCACTACTGCATTTTTTCTGAATTTTGGATACATTTTTCCTGACCTATGATTGTACCTTGTGTTAAAATTTGAGCTTAATCCAACATCGTTTGATAGGTCAATTGGTCAAGTCAATTTCTAGGGTTCTTAGGTTATAATATGGGGATTTTTGTGTTTTAATTGGTTGATTTCGTGTCTTGTTGAATTTATCAGTTTATTTGGGATATTTATTGATTATTTTTCAGTTATTTGTTGGATTGAATCATTCTTTTAGTTGGTGTTGTTCTTTCCTTAGCTTCCGCAACGTATTGGTCGCATCATAGCTTTTGGTATCAGAGCCACGTCAACTTCGGTTGGTCGTGGTTCAATCCAAATTCATGAGTGACATAGTAGGGGCAAAAAGGATCGATCATTTATAAAAAAAAAATCGTACAAAAAAAAGAGAAAAAAAAACTACATTGATCGAGTCCTACTGTGTTCGCCGTGTTTCTTGAGTATCTTGAATTCATTCTTGAAGCTCTTGTTTTGTCTTGCTGAGTTGGGTAGATAGTAGTCTTATTTCTTCGTGTTGTGTTGTGATTTGCCGTCTTCGTCGAATAGCAATTGGGAGGCCATTTTGCAGTGGGTTATAGTCTTGATTAGAGGCTTGATTTTCGATCCTAAGACTGATTATCTAGAGGGGTCAAAATTTTTTGTGTCTAGTAGTTATAGGAGTTGATTTATTTGTTTCCTATTTGGGTTTGGTTTTGTTTCCTAGTTAGTTTAGGATTTATTCTTTTCCCTTGTTGAGCTCGTGTTTACACTTGGTACAATCTCACTCCATAATCCAACACATGTTCATTCATATTCACAGCCTTAATTCTCACCCTTACCTCCCACACATAACCACTAAAAATTCATCCACCGATCACTCCACAGCCGAAAATCGGTTTTCTGTCAAATTTGTTGTAGAACTCCGATTTTTCTCCATAATATCATTCCGAAAGCAGAACGACGTACTGAACAAAACTCACAATTTTGTCGTGATATAACTGTACTTTTGGCCAAATTCGGTCATCTTCTAGGTGAAACTGCATAGTGAATATTTTCTGATTTTACGGTTTCTTCAAAATTCTTTACCTATTCACCCATACAACCGACCTACCTCCATTACAGCCTACTTTGTGGTGTTTTGTGTGCCCCGTGGTACTTTGGGAGTCAGGTTTGAGCTCTTGACTAGAGCTGGAGTAGTCAACAGCAATTCTACTGCTGGGACTCGAGACCTACTGTGAGATGAGGGAGTTCGTGATTTATTGAGAGTTCACAAACTTTAAGTGATATACATGAGAGTAAAAAAAAGAAAATAAAGTGAGGTCCTGTTCTTTTGTTTTCTTTGTTTTATTTATTTTGCAGGTACAAATAGAATCCAGAGATGGTTATAACAAGATGAATGATAAGGCACCCGCTGTAGAGGTCAAAAATCTCTATAATTAATCATTCTTTGAACTCAGGCTCCAGTGATCTACAAGACAAAGAAAACACGTGAAGCCGAAGGACCATCGGAGGGTCGATGATCGAACAGACTCTGATGCTCAAGTCATAATCGAATAAATAAGGAAAAAGATGGTAGATTATGAAACAATAATGTTACTATAGTAATTTAAAAAGGGGTCGAGCTCTGCTGCTAGGGAGCCTTGCGTATTGACTGCTTTCGGTGCTATATCGTAGGCATGTATAGTCTGATTGTTGTTATCCGCCCTCCTTCGTCTATGAATAGTGTATATATATATTGGTTAGATACCCAACTAAATTCCGTGAACTTAGGTATTCTCTCTTATCCTTTTTAGGGTTTTTGACGGGGTCAAGGCTTATCATCAACGGACACTTTAACCGAGTCTTCACCTTGAATTCGTTCTATTATAGACTATTGTTTTTAGACACCTGACCTTCAAGACTTCATGCTTCGACCTCGAGGCTTGGATCTCGAGGGGTTCGATCGTTAAATATTGATCTTATTTAGTTCTATTAGACCCTCAAATAGGTGCAGGCCTAATTTTTGGGCCTAAGCAGAAATATAACATCTACAGTTAGCTCCTCATTACTTGACTCTTGTATTTCAAGGATCGGGTAATGAATTTCAGCGTTACTTAGCTTTCAGATCCTAAATTTACATTTGGTTTAAACCTGATACCCGTAGACGAGTTCTAATAGGGATCCCTGGCTTTTGAAAGATCCCATTCTGTGAGCTCTGGTCCTTTAAAGCATATCCGAAGAAGCCCATGAATTAGTTAGAAAAGACCTAATGAAGCTCCAGACCTGAAAGTAGGTCCTAGGGGAGCTTGAGAGGTCGTGAGAGCGGATCTCGTAGAGTTCCAAACCTGAAGACAGGTCCTGGGAGGGCTTAAGACATCATGAGAGCGGACCTCGTGGAGTTTCAGACCTAAAGGCAGGTCCTGAGGGAGCTTAAGAGGTCGTGAGAGCGGGCCTCGTGGAGCTCCAGACCTGAAGGCAGGTCCTGGGGGAGCTTAAGAGGTCGTGAGAGCGGACCTCGTAGAGCTCCAGACCTGAAGGCAGGTCCCGGGGAAGCTTAAGAGATCATGAGAGCGGACCTCATGGAGCTCCAGACCTAAGGCAGGTCCTGGGGAGCTTAAGTGGTAGTGAGAGCGGACCTCGTAAAGCTCCAGACTTTGAGTACGGACTTTACTTTTCTCATTCCCTAGGTTTACCCTAGCCGTCAGATGAGGACACGTGTGTCCAGATCAAGCTATCTCTTTTTCATAATTCAAATATCGAGGAGAACTGTTCCCTCTCTCCTCATTCTTCAAAATTCCAAGAGTCATCTTTCATTCAAACTCTTTTTGCGAAAGAAATACTCACCGGTGAAAAAAAAAAGAAATCTCTTGAGAGATCTTCGTTCCGTTCTTCCCATCGTCATCTCTACTCACATCACGCTTTTTAAAGATTTCTGTTATTATGGTCTTTCGTCTTTGATACCGCATGGTTTCCAGGTTATATTCGACTCTTCTTCCTCTTTTAATGTTACATTACATGGGTGTGTAGCTGTAGGTTTTAAGGAATTTTCTTGGGAATTTAGTAGCTTTTACTAAGGGCATTACATAGCATATTTTTAGTATTTCTTGAGGCTACTTGGTGATTATTCTTTAGAATTCTTCGAGAATTTGTAGAGATTTCTAGGTTCTTCTAGAGTTTCCGATTTTTGGGAAGTTTCTAGGTGTTTTTATCAGTTTTCTGGGCTTCTGGAGTTTCTGGGTGATGGTTATTTTCGGGGCGAAATGTTTGTAGGAAGACATTTAGGCTTTTCTTTGGTCGATTCTTGCTTAGTTTGTTTGAACGCATTTGAATCAATCATGAGTGTGAGCGACGACTCGAACAATGAGGAGACAAGGAGTTATGGAGGAAGTGAGGAAGAGACTTCTTCGAGGTCAAGGCATTCCAGTAGTTCTGATTCTCCTATGATAACTAGGATTACTAAGAGAGCAAAGGGCAAGAGGCCATAAGTAGTCGTTCCCCGCTCAGTTGGTCGAGCGGTAATAAGCAAAAGAGGAGCCCCTGTGGACATGGGTAGTTTGTCAAAGATTAAAGGAGTGAAACATTGCGAGTTACAACCTGTAGGTGAAAGATTTCAGGCGGCGGACATTGCTCCAAAAGTAACTGATGAGGTATTGAAAAGGTTGACCTCTCCACGAATCTCGAGAGCCAGGGTCGAGGTCTATTCTCCTGTGTTGGTCCCGGGCGAGTCGATATCAGTTTAGAGGGGGGGTGAATAAATTGATTCAAAAACTTTTACTTTAGATGTAGAAAACAGGGCTCTATGACTCCCTTGATGAAACTTATCTATGCACAACTTTGATAGTCAGTTGAGACAGTTTAAGTGCAGCTTGTGTGATGTTGTGTGTAGTTAGATATATACAATGAACAATATAGTATAGCACACAAGAGATTTATAGAGGTTCGAAGCCTCAAACTTCTACGTCCTCTCTTCCTTCCGCAGAAGGGCAACTTCACTATATAATTTGAGTTTCTTAACAAATTACACAATGAAGAACAGTTGGCTGAACCTGGTAACTACTCGCTACCTCAGCTGGTCAACGGTTCATACTTGAAGTCCTTAACTGCTCGCTAGGAAGGTAGGTGTTATTGTCGTCTTTACAAGGTTTTAGATCTCTTTCGATCTTCAAGAGGTTAGTCTTGAACAAGGGGGTATCAACTGATGTGCTCCTTTGATTAAGCTGAGTAGTTGATCGTTGAATAGCTGGAACTGAGAAGGCTACCCTGGCTGGATCATCAACGGCTGGCTGGATGTCTTGATTCAGTGAATTCTTCTTCTCGGTTTGACTTTCACAGTTTCTATCAAACGTTGCACTTGAGCTTGAGTGGGAGGAAGAAAGAAAAGCTCTTAACTTGTATGTGCAAAGGTTGCCAAGAGGTTATGATTGCGAAAAGTATTTAAAACTCTGATTCATCCGTCTTTTATAGAGGAGTGATTTTATGACCGTTGAGCTCCATTGTCCATTTAATCAGTGGCTCTGTTGGCTCATCAACGGCCGGTGGTCTTTAATGATCGCTTGGATCATTTGGTTGAAGTAGCCGTTACTCTACCAATCGATCTTCATTAAATTCCAGGATCTTTGAAGGAGCATTTATTCCAAGATACGCTGATTTAAGCAATATACTCCAGGAGTCTTCTGGCTTCAGCTTTCTTGGCAGTTTGGAATTTCAGTTGGCAGTTTTGGATTTCTCAGCTCAGTTACATTATCGTCCCAGCTGACAGTTCTGGACTTTGTGAGCTAAGTTTGACTATCGCTCCAGTTGGCAGTTCTGGTCTTATCAGCTGAGTCTTGCTATCGCTCCAGTTGGCAGTTCTGGTCTTTCTTGGACTCCTTGTACTGTCCATGCTTCCCTCTGAAGCTGATCTTCCCCCTCAATGATGAATTTCTCTTTGAAGTTCTCTTTGAATTTGATCCCAAAGAGTCATGCATCCATTATACTGTCCATCATCATTCTGTCCATCTTCCTTCTTTTTGGCATCATCCAAAAGGTGAAGAGGATCATATGAGGGTAATGACAAATTTGGCAGAAAAGTGAAGGCGGTTGCCAAATTGTCATCATGAGCTGGAGGAACTGAAGGGATTTGCATGGGCGCAGAAAGCCATGCATAGGCATTTTCAGTTGGCATGAACTGACCTGGATCAGAGATGTCTTGCTCTCTGAAGCTCATGTTAGCTAAGTTGGTGAAGATCTCATCAGATGAAGGGAGTGGTGGATCACCAACAAAGGGCGCGCGGGAGGAGTTGGCTGGTTCATTGTCGGAGAGAGGGGCATCAGCAGATATACCAAGCTGGAGTCGCTTGATCATTGAATCCATCATCTCCGAAAGCGTTGAAGGTGATGAGAGTCGATGATTCATCCAGTTTCGACTCCATGTGCCCTCACTGATCCAGAAGGCTGAGCCACAGGTGTGGATGAGGTGAAACATAGTCGACTCATCCAGTTGAAAACGCCAGATATGGTATTGCAAGTACCGCCGTAGTTGCGCGAAGAGGAAGTAGTCAGTGTCCTCAATGAGAACAAAGCAGCTTCGGAGCTGTTGGTCTAGAACCGCTTCAAAGTCAACCTCAATATAGTCGCTTTGGACTGAAGGTGGAGGTTGGGAGCTGACTAATATTTTAGGCTGATCACTCAGCCTTAAAAGAGATGCATTCCCCAGCATCGGCTCTCTTTCATCAGTGGAGCTGTCGGTATCCTCCAAAGGCGCCGTTCCATGATCTGAGCTGGAAGGCCCTTGTGGGTGTGGACACTTTGGGGTCGGATGGCAGTATATTGTGGGGAGCATGTCCCGTCATCGTGTCCTTGGTGACTATGATCACTTGATTCTTTACAGTGGAGATGATGTTGTCGCCGTTGATAGTTGCATTGTAGTAGAACTCGGTGACATAGTCAAGTATGTTCTTGATCGGTAACTGTGTCAAGAAAGGAAGCAATCCAGTCACTGCCAATGGTCGAAAAATTTGTTGAAAGACATCCGGGCCAATACGTGCATTTAGCATCTCTAGATTTAGAGACTTGTCCTTTCTCATTTTGCATGCAAGAGCTTTAATATCCACCCGGGGAAATGGAGGCTTCATTTCTGCAAAGATATGAAATTTAGTTTAGAAATGCAAGATTTTTGATGAGTGAGAAAAGGCTTAGCAAAAGATCAAATAATTAAGAGAGATTTTTAGATGATCAGAGCCTTCATCTCTGTACTCATATTTATGCATCTTGTGCATGCAAGAATCGAGAGTACTCGATTGCGTTTCTTGACTGATCAGCCATCCGATTTGATGGTTGATTAGCTGAATTAATGATGATTGAATCTCAGCCGATTATCGGTAAATGACTTTATGATCGTATGGCTGAGATGAGATCATTTTGAAAAAGGGCTAGTTGCCATAAATAGCGAAATATTTTTTACAGATCTTTCTATTTATAGCGCAATAAAATATACTTTCTTCGTCTGTTCGAAGGGTAGGTTTTAAGATCCATGCAGAGATATTAATGACAACTTTGAGATATAGAGCCCCATTTTCAAATTGTAATCATTGACATATAATATAAGATATTTCATAATCACAACGGTAACAATATAATTGAGATAAGCTTTTGAAGAAAATTAAGACTTATCCTGAGTCAGTTGGGATACATTCCAACTGATTGATGACGTGGCGGTTGGTTGAGCAGTTGAGTTTTGACACTCATTTGTCATGGCTGAACTGGCTGCAACTGAATTGATCAGTCTATTTTTTTAGTTGCTCAGCTTTTCTGTAGACAATTTCCGCTTCTTGAATGGCCTAGCTGGACTAGCTGCATTGCTTTCTTTAGATGCAGTTTCATGTGTTGATTGTCCAGGCCTTTCCGTCTTCTTGGTTTTACAAAGATGAAGCTGGATCTCAACTAACGAGCTCTTCATCCTTTGATCAAGGGATTGTGGAATTCCCTTTGGCGATGACCGAAACTGATCATGTTTCTTGGTCAACTGCGTATCTTTTGAGCCTGACGTGAGCAGTGGAGTCACATAGCCTTTGGATAGGAGATTTGGTGATGTGGTAGTATCTTCATCGTCACTGTCTCTTGTATCATTATGCCTTGTTTTCCTCTGAGAAGCTATGACTGCAGTGTGGGATAGGTGGGGTTCTATCCTCTGAACAGCAGGTGGAGTTCGTCGAGATGGCTCAGCTGACTGACTTGATCGATTATCAAACTTCAGCTGTCGACAAAGTGAATTAGTTGGGCAGTTGACTTGTTGACCCGCACTTCCAACTGCTTAACACATGAATCTGGATGTAAATTCGGCCAGTAAGGCGGTTGCTGGAATCTTGTTCACCATCGGGTGATTCATAATGTGCTAAACTTGCACAATGGTTGGAGGGAATGGATTGGATAATCCTATCCATTTGATGCTCCAGGTTTCTTCTCTTTGCCAGGAGCTCATGCCATGAAAGGCAGTTAGCAAGAAGTGTGACTGGATAGACATAGAATGTCTCCAATTGTACCAATAGAAATATCGGTGAAGTTGTTTGTACAACTCTTGATCTCGTTGTGCAACAACTATGAAGTGCGTGAGAAGGAGATTGGTCACTTCCTTTTGTGCACTTTTGACTGCATATTCACCACTATAGAAAGTGCGAATATTCTCTTCAGTTAGCTGGAGCGGATGGCATGTGCCTCTGAAGTAATCTGCTCCATAGTTTGGATGGGGTATTCCAATGAATGGAATAAGCTCATCTGGATCAGAGCAAACCTGGAAATCAACTAGTGATCCATTCTTTGATTTTGGAGAGTGAACGACATTGGCAGTTCAGTCGCTCGAACTTTGGTTGCTCATCTTGGCCTTTCCTTTTCTCTTCCTCTTCTGGGACTGTAGATGAGCAGTTCCTTTCTTGGGGATCCAGTCAGAGATCAGAACTGGTAGTGATTCATCACTTGTGAGCTTTAGCAGGTCTTCAAGCATTTTGCTCATCCTTAGAACAAGTCCGACCTTGGACTCAAATTTGCCAGACTTCTTTGAGTCTGCAGCCTTGATGACTTGATGTTTGAATTGTTAAAAGACAAATTCTGCCCAGTTTGTTTGTCTTCCTTCAGCAAGGTGAATCATGACTTTGTATCTCTCTTGGGTGAGTTGGCTTAGACTTCCAATTGCTCCGAACATCATCTTGTTCGTTATGTCAAGTAAAACTCCATACTCAGGCTTGTGATCAGTTTTAGCGGTGGTAAAACTAAATTGCTTATTGCAGGTTGAGGCTTTCCAGTCTCTCCAGTGTGACTCTGCAGATTTCTTTAGATCTTGAACGGATAAGTCTTCTTGTGGGAGTTGGAATACTTCAGCAATTGTTTTCTCATTGATGTGTAACATCCTTCCTTGAGCCACTGAAGATATCATCTTCCTATCTGCAGATAATTTTGCTTGAAGCAAAAACTCACTCACCAAATTTTGTCTAAAGAATTTTGGTGGTGTTTCCAGGTAGTGAAGAACTCCTGTTTTGTGAAGATTTGACAGAAGAGTTGGACTCTTTGACTCATCAAGAATCAATTGAAATTTCTGTCTGTCAAGGAATTTATTTCTCATAAGTTGGCTTTTGAAGAAGTTTGACGATCTGGATAATTCGACCATCTTTGAGGTTGGTTGAATATTTTTGACAATTCAAGATTGTTTGAGAGAGAGAGAGGTTTTTGAGATCTTTTTGGAGGAGGAGGCTTTTTTTAGAGACTTGAGAGAGAGAGAGAGGCTTTTATGAGTTTTGGGACAGGCTCATAGATATGATGGTTAGAATGGTACTAGCCTCTAATTTGTTTTGGTTATTGGTAATTAATGACCTTGACACGTGTCATTGTTTTACAATGGTCAAAATTTTAAAATAAATGTGAAGCTTGACATTTATTTGAAAATGAAAAGAAATAATCTTTTATAATCGAAAGATAATTACAACTGATTAACAAGAAGTGTACTTAAGGCTTTTCTAATCATGTTTAAGAGTAATCAGCCTCTAGTCCTTCTTGTGATCAGTTTTTCTTCTCTTGGCCAACGGCTCGCTGGGCTCCTCATCTTCATCCTCGGAGCTGCTATCTGACTCAGTTTTAGCAAACTGAAGTCTTTATTGCGCTTGCAGCTGCTTGATTTGCTCAGTGTGCAGTTTAATCTGTTGCTGCAGGGTATTAATCAGTTCCACGTAATGTGGAGGGATCTGGACCATGGAACTGCTAGGTTGAGCCATGAACTAGACCGCTCTTGAGTCCACTTCCTCTTGTTCTTTAGTTCCAACAAGTTCCTCACAAGGAACTGTGTGGGAAATGTTGTCTGTCTCCATACTGCGTTGGCAGACAGCCTGGTTATTTTGAGCTGACTGATCAGTTGATTGATCAGTCTTATCCATCACTGGATTAGTTGGAGGAATAGGTGAGGCATTTCCTTTCTTAGCAGTTAGCTCTTGTGTCATGACTGTTTGGGGCTCAGCTATCTTATCAAACTGACGAGTTTGATCAGCTGACTCTTTTGATTCTTCTGAAATGATGTTAATTTCAACTTCAGCTCCTTGAGTGGTCTTTTCAGCGTGAATTTTATGAATTACTTCGTCAAAGAGATCATCCACTGGAATGAGTGTTTGATCTCGTACTGCAGTTGATGGCTGTTCAGTTTGGTGACTTTGTGATTTCTTCAGTAACTCATTGAATAGCCAGTTATGTTGAACATGAGGGTGTAACCATCTTTGTTGTTCCATTTTTGTAGTGATAACTGGCAGCTTTAATCCTTGAATTCTGCACAGTTCATCAAACACGTCTCTCATTGATCCTTCAGCTGGATTTGAGCATTCTTTCCTCAGCCGTAGCTGCCTCATGAGGTGTTTGCCTTTAGTGATACTGGCATTCTCACTATCTATCCACGATAGGCTCCATTCTTCTTCTCGCCTCCAGAAGCTCATTCCATGAAAGGCTAGTAATGATAGAAACTGTTCTGGCTCTATTGTGAGGGATCCCTCTTGTAGGGATGATATCTTCTGGGTTGTCGCATAGAGCTGTATCTTCAATAGTTAAATTTGGTGGAATTATCGGATCTAGTATAGGACTTGATCGTTTTCTCCTTCTGGACTGAGAAAGTAATATTCTTCTCCTTCGTGGTTGATCAGCTGGCTTCTTCCTTGTAGCTGATCTGACAGCAGCTGGCCTGGCTGACTGTCCGATCATGTCAGGCCTAGTAGAAACTAAGTTATGTTGCCTGAATCTCTGAGCTATTGGAATTTCGTCATCAGAGTCAGCAGTAGTTGGCTTCTTTCCCTTGCCTTCAGCTGCAGACTTCTTTCTTCTTGACTGGTCAGCTTGTTCTGGATCAATCTCAACAATTCTGAGAGGTTTTGAGATGAAGTCATTACTGACTATTGTTTTGAATTTCTTCTCCTCAGCTATCCACGAGAATTGCTTCTCCAGAAATATGCTGACCCGGCTGATATATCCAATCCTTTGAGGGAATTTCCCACCGTTCCAGCTTCGTTCAATGATATCAATGTACCTCTTCAGTTGTTCGAAGAAGTACTATGTCCAGTTGATTTCCATTCTGTTGTAGATGGCAGCACAGATTTTGTACTTTGTTGCTGTCATTTTCGATTGGCTGCCAGTTGTTCCAACCATGATTTTTGAAGCAATAGCAGCGAGTACCTGGAATTCATCTTGAAATTTTGAGATAAGATGATTGCTCTTATATGGTTGAAGCTCTCCCTCCTTTTTCCAGAATTCATCAGCTTCCTTGAAATTCACTTGAATGCCCTCCAGCTTGAGTCCGTTGTTGGGTAGTTCAAATATGTTGCTCAGGGACTCAGCTATTACGACAATAGCGTGTCCTCTTACTTCCGATCTAATTTCCCTGGAATTCGAGGATCCGTCTGAATTTAAATAAAATTCAGCAACTGGCTCGATGTAGATTCGTTCTGGAAACACCTCCAGAAACTTTTTTAGCCTGGCCTGAGAAAGCTTTTCGATGATCATTCTACTGAGCGGAGAAGCTTTGCAAGCTTGAAGAAATCTGGCTGGATTGAAAAACTTATCTCTATCGAGCTTATCACAGAAAGCTTTAGAGTCTTCTCCAAATTGATGAAAATTGAATCTTCTTCGTGATGGATTTTGAGCCATGATTCTTTGAGAAAGATTGACTTGTGAAGCTGAGGAATTGATCTTTCAAGATTGAACAAGTTTTTTACGAGAAATAAGTAGAAGGCCGGTAACTTTGTGGTAAGAATTGGGAAGCTTATCTCGATTGTTCAGCCGACTTATTTACATATAGAGATTTGGCTCATCCAACGGTTGTGATGCTTGGTCTCCCCAAATTCAATGGTCGGATTGGATTAATCGACCCGTCGATTGGCTTTTCAATTCTATCCGTTGGGGAGTGAAGAGGAGAGAGAAAGATGATTCAACGGTAACATTTGGATGAAACGTGTTTTTACCGTTTCTACTATTGAGATTTTTGAACTTATCTCTTCTCTTCAGCAGTTTCTCCTTGGTTTGAGAACTGATTACGCCATCAGTTGGATATGACCGTAACTGATGGTTTTTCGGTTGATCAGTTCTAACTGGGATATCTTCTCATCAGTTTCTGACTGATCTTAACTGCTCAGATCTTCATTCAGCTGCTTCTCAGTTCAGCTGTTCTCCTTCAGCTGCTCCTTGAACTGATATCTCCTTTTAAGTTTTACTTCGGTTCCTATGACTTCTTCGTCAATTTGATCAATTTGCAACTTGTAAGTTCTGCATAACTGACTGGATCATCGGTCTGAGTGACCAAACTGATGATTCAGTTGATCTGAAGGGGTAAACTGATCATTTCCAGTTTGCTTATCTCTCAGCATTTTCTTGCATATACTTGAAACTGATGGATTAAGTGGCGAACTGATCAGTTTTTCATCTTTTTGACTCAATTTCTCTCTTCAGCTGACGTGGTTCCTTGGCCTTTTTCTTCTAGTTCATCATCTTCATCCTGTGATGCTAGCTCCAGCAGTCCCAACTGTATGCATAGCTCCATAAACCTTGCTTCAAGCAACGGTTTGGTGAAGATGTCGGCTATCTGCTTCTCAGTATTGACATATTGGATGCATATGTCTTTCTTCTCGATGTGATCTCTGAGGAAGTGGTGCCTTATGTCAATGTGCTTAGTTCTTGAATGTAGAACTGGATTCTAAGATATCGCAATTGCACTATTGTTGTCACAGTAGATAGGCACTTCTTCAGTTTCAACTTTGTAATCCTTCAACTGTTGCTTCATCCAGAGTATTTGAGCACAGCAGCTTCCAGCAGCTACATACTCTGCTTCAGTTGTTGACGTGGCAACTGAGTGCTGCTTCTTGCTAAACCAGGATATCAGTTTGCTTCCAAGAAACTGACATGTTCCATTGGTGCTTTTTCTGTCAATCTTGCATCTACCAAAGTCTGAGTCTGAATATCCAATTAAACTCAAACTGTCATCTCTCGGATACCATAATCCAAGATTTATGGTTCCTTTGAGATATTTGATGATTCTCTTAGCTGCTTCAAGATGACTTTTCTTTAGATTGACTTGAAACCGTGCACATAGACCGACTGAATATGAGATGTCTGGCCAGCTGGCTGTTAAGTATAGTAAGTTTGGCTAACTATTTCTCCTTCTACATCAAGAGTTAGCTGAACTGATGTGTTCATTGGAACCTTGAGAGTTTTTCCTTTACTTACTCCAAAATTCTTGACTAGTTCTTTGATGTACTTCGCCTGGCTGATATGAATTCCATCTTTTAGCTGCTTCACTTGGAGTCCTAGGAAGAATGTCATTTCTCCTATCATGCTCATCTCAAATTCGCTTTGCATCAGTTGAGCGAACCGTGTGCATAGATCTTTTCTCTTTGATCCAAAGATTATGTTATCCACATAAATTTGAACCATTAAGATCTTAGTTGATCGTTCTATTCTGAATAGAGTTCGATCAATGACTCCTTTTTGAAACCCGTTTTTCAGCAAGAATATTGTTAGAGTTTCATACCACACTTTTGGAGCTTGCTTCAGTCCGTAGAGAGCCTTTTTCAGTTTGAAGACTTGATCACCAATTTCAAAGCCTGGCGGTTGCTCGACATATACGTCCTCCTTGAGCATTCTTTGAAGAAAAGAACTCTTGACATCCATTTGGTAGACTGTGAAGTTAAAGTGAGTTGCATAGGCTAGGAACAGTCTGATGGCTTCCAATCTTGCAACTGGCGCAAATGTCTCATCAAAGTCGATCCCTTCACTTTGTGAGTAACCTTTGGCTACTAGTCTAGCCTTATTCCTTGTGATCACTCCTTGTTCATCCAGCTTGTTGTGAAAAACCCAATTTGTGCCAATGAACTTCTGGGTTTTCGGCCTGTCAATAAGAAACCATACGTCATTTCGTGTGAACTGGTTCAGTTTTTCTTGCATAGCCATGATCCAGTCTGAATCTACTAAGGCTTCCTTGACGTTTGTTGGTTCAGTTTGAGAGATGAAGCATGTGAATAAGGCATGCTCGGTTGATCCTCTAGTTTGAACTCGACTTCTTGGATCACCAACTATCTTGTCAGTTGGATGGCTTCGGAGCCACTTGGATAATATGGCTTCAGCTGAGTCTCCAGCTCGCTCTTCTGTGATGATGTCGTCCGTTGCTTGTTCATCAGTATGTTCGGCATTCTCATCATTTCTTCTCCCTGCTTCATTTGTGGGGTTTGCGGTCTCAGCACGATTTGTGTCTTCATTGACCAAGTTGTTCTCAACTGGCTTAGTACCAGTTTCATTGCCTTCTTCTAATGAAACTTCAAATCGTTTTGGAACAATGTGATCTACATAGTCCTGCGAATTTTCAGTTATACTAGGTAGTACTTGAACTGATGTGTCTATAGTTTCTTTGTTCTTGTACTCATTAACAAATTCATCAAATACCACATGATATGTTATTTCCACAACAAGAGTTTGTTTATTGAACACTCTATAAGCTTGTGCATGAGAAGAGTTATACCCAAGAAATATTCCCTCATCAGCTTTAGCACTAAAAGCTTTCAATTGAGTTTTTCCATTGTTGTGAATATAACAGTTACAACCAAATATTTTAAAATATGAGATAGAAGGCTTACGACCCTTGTACAGTTCATAAGGTGTGTTGTCATGGGCTGCTACAATGGCACTTCGATTTTGAGTATGGCAAGCTGTGTTGACTGCTTCAGCCCAGTACCCTTCAGCTATGTTGGCATCAGCTATCATCGCTCGAGCTGCTTCCTTTAATGTTCGGTTGCGCCTTTCAGCTACATCGTTTTATTGTGGAGTTCTTGCAGCTGAATGTTCATGAGTAATCCCAAGCTGGTTGAGGAAGCTGATCATGTGTTGATTCACAAATTCAGTTCCATTGTCAGAACGAATCCTTTGAACTGATATTTCCTTTTCAGTTTGTAGTCTTCTGATCAGCGTCGTGAGCTTGTCATATGTTTCATCTTTTCTCCTCAAAAATTCCACCCAAGTATATCTTGAGTAATCATCAACTACTACAAGAGTGAATCTTTTGCCTTTTGGAGTTTGATGTCTAACTAGACCAAACAAATCCATATGCAGCAGTTGAAGACAGTCAGTTGTTCCTGGTGGATGATTCTTATTCTTGAAGGATGACTTCACTTGCTTCCCTTTTTAACATGGTTCGGATATACCTGTTTTCTTGTATATCTCCTTGGGAAGCCCCTCAACTATCTCTTTCTTTGCTAGGTAGTTGATTGTTTTGAAGTTGAGGTGATTCAGTCATCGATGCCATAGCCCGCTTGCTTCAGTTGATCCTTTTGAGAGAAAGCAAGCTTCTGAGTAGCCGGTTGACCACTCAACAATATACATGTTGCCTCTCCTGATGCCGGCTAGCAAGATTACTCCAGTTGACTTGTCTCTTATGTTGCAGCAGTTTTTGGTGAAGTCAACTGAGTAGCCATTGTCGCACAGCTGGCTGATGCTGAGTAATTTGTGCTTAGTCCATCCACGTGGGAGACTCCATTCACTACTACTTTCCTTTGACAACGAAACCTTCTCCAATGGTTCGACTTTTGGAATTGTCTCTAAATGTGACAAGTGGACCTTTGATTTCTTCATAATCATCGAGATCTTCTCTATCTCCGGTCATGTGCTTAGAGGACCCACTATCTAGATACCAAATGTCTTTGGTTTTCTTCTTAGATAGGATGCTCTTGTCCTGCAGAGAAAAGGATTAGCATTTAGGGACCTGTTTCATATCGCGTCCTTTTTGATACATTAAGTCTTTTAGAATCCAGACTTGCCAAACTTTTGGCTTCTTATCATTCAAGGAGTCAACTGATTTGGATCGTTTCATCAGTTTTGACTCTCTTTCAACTCTCCTTGAGTCGGTTGAATGGTACCTGCGTTGAAAGTTAGTGGGATAAAACAATTCAACTAGCACACAATTGTTTTGAGATTTTTGGGCTCTTCTATCAGGCTAATGCCTTGTGTGTTTCCAGTTTATTGGAATGAACCTTTTTGGCTCATTTCTGGAATCTAGATAATCATTATAATGATGATAAGGTTCAAAATGATTTATTTGATCTCTCCTATAGGTATTCTGATTGAACTTCTTGGTAGGATAGGCTTGAGATCCAAACTGATCTTTCTTTCCATAGTGAACTGATCTGTCAGTTTTCGTTGAGGGCATTTTATACTGAACTAGTGGCCTTTGTTGAACTGGAGGCTTTGGACGAGTGGATTGACTTGAGTGAACTGAAGATCTTGACTGGGAACTGGGCTTTAGCTGACCGGGTGTTTTAGATTGGTAGAACTGACCAAACTTTTTTAGGCTGGGTCTGGGGATTTTTCAATATTCCCTTTCCTTTGTTTGACTCAGCTGGCTGATCCTGAGATCTAGTGAACCCTTTTAGGATACCCTTGTCACTAGGTTGAGCAACTGCTTTTCCCTTTTCTTGGGCAGTGAACTTGCTATATCCTAGCCCTGAGCTGTCAGTTCCAGTTCTTTGATGACTGAGTATTTCATCTAGAGTCTGAGATCCCTTTTTGAACTTTAGGTTTACCTTTTCTTTTTCAAGGATCTCTTGCTTGAGTTTTTGATTTTCTTCCTCTAGATCAGCAGTTCTTAGTTTCAATTTCTCAAATTCTATAAGCTGAGATTCAAGATAATTTAATCTTTCATGATTAATGCTCAGTTTCCTGACTTTGTTCCTCAGTCCATCATTTTCATCTTTCAGTTCAACATGCAAACATGAAATTGAAGCTAATTGGTCTTCTAGCATCATGAGTTTCATATCAAGTTCATTACTAGAGGCAGTTGCTTCATTTATATGATAAAAGGAGGTTTGAGAATCAGCTGTACTAACCTCTTCATCATTGTCAGCCATGAGGCAGAATAGTGCTTCATCATCTGAGCTGTAGCCATCAGAATCGATTCCAGATGGATAGTCTGAATCATCCAGCACGGCATTCTCAAAATTTGCAACCACTACTTTTCTTTTAAAGAAGCTTCTCCTTACCTTGGCTTTCTTTTCTTCAGGAAGTTCTGGACATTCAAACCTGTAATGTCCTTATTTATGGCAATGAAAACATTCTCCAAGATTTCGGTTGCCGCTTCTGAATGGTTCAGCTGCTCGTTCAGCTGGTTGATAGGTTTTTTCAACTTTTAGGAATTCAACAGTTTGAGGTGAAACTGATTATTTATCCCGAGCTCTCTTCAACTTTTCTAACAACTTGGTAACTGATTGGATCTGATCATTGATATCATCGGTTAGATTTTTCTTCTTTTCAGTTGCCTCCTTTTTTCATTCAGTTGAAGATCCGCCTTGGTTTTCTTTGGTTGGTGAGCTCCTAGGTCGGAAGTTGTTTCTTCCACAAGCATCTCTAAACCTGGTCCTTTCGCTATAGAAAGCTGCGTCTTGAGCTGACGATGTGGACGTTTCTCTTTTTCAGTTTAGACTGTACTCATGAGCTTTAAGAAAACCGAATAATTCCCTTGGAGTGATGTTGTTTAGGTTTCTTGACTCCTTCGTAGTGATCACTTTCATATCCTATTCATTAGTGAGATTATCCAGTATTTTGGAATTCATCTCTGAATTGGGATAGCTTCTCCCGAGGTTGTTCATCTCACTGATGATGCCTAGAAATCTAGTTTCAAGGCTTGAGATGGACTCTTCTGCCTGCATTTTGAAGGATTCATACCTGTCAACTGCCAATTGGAGCTTGTTTCCTTTTATGGCTTCGGACTCTCTGCAAAGATCTGCTAGTAGGTCCTATATCTCTTTGGCAGTTGTGCAATTCTTGGTATCCTTCATACAATCTTCATCTAGAGTTTGGAATAATGCAGCTTGAGCAACCAACTCTAGATTCTTCAACTTCTTCTCTTCACCGGTGAGAAGATTAGTTGGCTTCAGGATCCTTGCCGGTTGATTGATATCAACTATGTGAGCATCATTGTCCATGATGATGATGATTGGGCCTTCTTCAATGACTTCCCACATATTCTCATGAATTGAGCAAAGATGCGCCTTCATTCTCCTGCTCCAATTATTATAGTTCTCAACTGAAAATATAGGCAGCTTATGGTTTCCCATAGCTAGAATGTTAGCATAGATAAGTAGATCTGATTCAGTTGATCTGCAGGAACGGTTGATCCTTAGAATCAACCGCTCTGATACCACTTGTTGGTCCCGGACGAGTCGATATCAGTTTAGAGGGGGGATGAATAAACTGATTCAAAAACTTTTACTTTACATGCGGAAAACAGGGCCCTGTGACTCGCTTGATGAAACTTATCTATGCACAACTTTGATAGTCAGTTGAGACAGTTTAAGTACAGCTTGTGTGATGTTGTGTGTAGTTAGAGATATGCAATGAACAATATAGTACAACACACAAGAGATTTATAGAGGTTCGAAGCCTCAAACTTCTACGTCCTCTCTTCCTTCCGCAGAAGGGTAACTTCACTATATAATTTGACTTTTCTTTACAAATTACACAATGAAGAACAGTTGGCTGAATCTGGTAACTTCTCGCTACCTCAGCTGGTCGACGGCTAACACTTGAAGTCCTTAACTGCTCGCTAGGAAAGTAGGTGCTATTGTCGTCTTTACAAGGTTTTAGATCTCTTTCGATCTTCAAGAGGTTAGTCTTGAACAAGGGGGTATCAACTGATGTGCTCCTTTGATTAAGCTAAGTAGTTGATCGTTGAATAGCTGGAACTGAGAAGGCTGCCCTGGCTGGATCGTCAACAGTTGGCTGGATATCTTGATTCAGTGAATTCTTCTTCTCAGTTTGACTTTCGCAGTTTCTATCAAACGTTGCACTTGAGCTTGAGTGGGAGGGAGAAAGAAAAGCTCTTAACTTGTATGTGCGAAGGTTGGCAAGAAGTTATGATTGCGAAAAGTATTTAAAACTCTGATTCACTTGTCTTATATAGAGGAGTGATTTTATGACCGTTGAGCTCCATTGTCCATTTGATCAGTGGCTCTGTTGGCTCATCAACGGCAGGTGGTCTTTAATGATCGCTTGGATCATTTGGTTGAAGTAGCCATTACTTTGTCAATCGATCTTTATTAAATTCCAGGATCTTTGAAGGAGCATTTATTCCAAGATACGCTGATTTAAGCAATATACTCCAGGAGTCTTCTGGCTTCAGCTTTCTTGGCAGTTTGGAATTTCAGTTGGCAGTTTTGGATTTCTCAGCTCAGTTACATTATCATCCTAGCTGGCAGTTCTGGGCTTTGTCAGCTGAGTCTGACTATCACTCCAGTTGGCAGTTCTGGTCTTATCAGCTGAGTCTTGCTATCGCTCCAGTTGGCAGTTCTGGACTTGTCAACTGAGATTGGCCATCGCTCCAGTTGGCAGTTCTGGGCTTGTCAGCTGAGATTGGCCATTACTCCAGTTGGAAGTTCTGAGCTTGTCAGTTGAGATTGGCTATCGCTCTAGTTGGATACTGCCAGTCTTTGGCATAAACTGACATTCTATCAGTTTCTTCAGTCTTTGGTCAACTCCTTTCTCCCTCAGTTCAGCTGACTCGGTTGTTAGCTTGCATTGACTGGTATGATTCCTCAGCCAAGTTGAACTTTAGACTGGATGTTGTGTCTTTCAATTTGGGTCATTCTTCAGATCGGTTGACTTTGATTCTTCTAGAGTTCTTCTTTGATGATGCCCTCCTGGGCTGGTCAGCTTCGATCTACAGCTTGAGCTTTGGTCAGTTTTTCACAAATAATTTTGACATCTCATCATAACCTGATCTAGGGGTTCCTTGATAGTTTTTTCTAACATCCTGGACCTCTCTACAGGGCCCATCGACCTCCCAGTGGGCTCACCGCCTTTTACATCTTGGTCACCGAGAAGGGAGTTGGACTGCCTCTTCACTCTTTCTTTGCTAAGATTGCGGACTTCTATGGTATTGCCCTTGCTCAGATTATGCCAGTGGGTTGGTTTCATATGCTTGGGATGTATTATTTGTGGTCAGAGCTCGGCTTTGCCGAGCCTACCATCGGCGAATGGCATGAGGCGTACAGGCTGATGGCTAACGCTGGACAACTGGGCTACTATTATTTTACCAAATGGATAGGGGACTAACCCCTTCTGATATCGACTTTACCATCCTCTTTGGGCGATTGGAATCCCAGATTCATCTTTGTCCCGGCATAGACTTCTAAAGGAGCGATCTTTCCTGCTGATTTTCATGAAGCCCGTGGGTCTTTTACGCTGAATTCTTTATTTACTTTTTCAGTTGTAAACTTTATAATCATTTGTTCTGTGCAGGTTTTCCTCCACGAGGCGAGCTTTCTGAGGACGAGGCCAGCCACATCGCAGAAGCCTTTCTTGTGTCCTCCAAGCTATGTGAATTTGAGACACTTCGAGCAGACCGAGTCCTCTACAACATGGGGGAGTTGAAAATCAAGCCATCAGATGCTAAGGCCAAAGCTCTAGCTGCCACCAAGATCGGGGCCTCTTCTTCCTCTGGCTCGAAGAGGTCTAGGGACGTAAGTCCTCTCCCTACACCTCCGTCGAAAAAGTTGAAGGATGATGCTACAATTCTTGCCCTCACTGCAATGCCTCCTCCTTCGGCGGTGGTTGATTTGGAAGCTCCTCGGTCATCAAAGAGGGCTCTAGCCTCCTCGAGCTCGAAGTCGGTCTCTCTGAAGCCCTTTATTACGAATATTTAAAAGTCCATTGCTGGCCTCGGTACCGCCGAAGCATATGAAAAAGATAGCCTCAAACAATAGGCCTTCCTCTCTGTTGATCAAATGGCCAAGGTAGCATTTCTTTCCCAACACTTTCTTTACACGCTCGTAATTCCAAACTTGAGGTTCTGATTTTTTTTCTTTTTTTTAGGTGCTGTTTAGTCAGTTCTGGCTTCATTAGTGTCTCGCTAGCCATGAGGAGGGGCTCTAGAAAAGGGTCTCCGAGCTGGCTGAAGAGCTAGAGAACGTGGCTGAAGAGAGGAGCGCAATGGCTGATAGAGAGTCTGCTATTCTGGTGGAGAGGGATGCGGCTAGAGCCGAAGCTGCAGGTGCTAAAGCCCTACTGGACAAGAGCCTCGAGGCTCAGGTTAGGGCGGAGACAAAGAATAGTGGGCTTCAGGCCTCGCTAGCCCTTGCAAAGGCCAGGATCAGGGATTTGGAGGCCTCCATGGATTTCAATGTTATATTGGAATCTGCGGATTTGATTTCACTCAAGGAGGCTCTCTACCAAGAAGGCATAGTGGTGGTCATTAAAGCCATCAAAGAAAAGATGCCAAACATCGACTTATCCTTCCTCGAAGAAGAGAAGGAGGTCGAGGCACACAAGGATAGTCATACTGCTGAGGTTGCGGTCGAGGGCGTGAAGGAGGCGGAGATCCGGGTGGAGGGCGTCGAGCCCGTTAATGATGGTGCTAAGGCTGTGGACGAGGCCTAAATTTAATATTTTCACGAATAAACCTTTTATCATGCTTTTTCAAACAAACAACTATATGTAAATAAATATTTTTTATTGTCTTTTATGAAGGCTGTAGGCAGTTTGGCATTTTGCTAATTTTTAACTTCGATGCACCGATCTTTTTACTTTTATATGTGTCCATTTTGCATATTCCGTTCTAACTTATCGTCTCTTGAAGATTGTACAAATTGCAAGGGTCATTATATACATACTGGATAACAAATAGAAAAATAAAAATCAACGAACTCGGGCGTACCTCTTGGAGTCATAGTTGAGCTTCGAGACTTGCTCTTATATTCAGAGTCGTATGTTTGGGCCTTTTCGATTTGACTTCGTGAACTGATTTTAACTTCGAGGTCGAATCGTAGTTTTTAACGGTCAGGGCCCTGTTGAACCCGAGGGGATTGGGACCCCTGTGCTTGGGGTTTTGTTAGTCACTCCGACGCTCAAGTCAGTAATCAAATCTTTAAATAAATAACATAAATTTGAAAAGTGAATAACGAATAATTACATTACTCTTCATTTGTAAGGCTGACTTTGGAGCCGGAGCCTCTCACTTCATTGAGGGTCGGGACCCCCTGTGCTTGGGGTTCTATTAGTTACTTCGACGCTCAAGTCAGTAAACAAATCTCAAAAAGAAATAAATAGAAAATGAGAAATGACATTAAGAGTTCTAGAAGTGATACTGTTTTAAATGTAGCGCGTTCCAACTGTTGGTTATGGGTCGACCTTCCTTGGTTCGGAGTTTCTAAGCTCCGTTCCCTGCGATCTGTTCGATCTGATATGGGCCCTCCCAGTTTGGTGCCAATTTTCAGGCCCCACTTTCCTTTGTATTCTAGAACACTTTCCTGAGTACCCAATCTCCAGGTTGGAATGTTCGAAGCCGTATGTTTTTGTCGGAGTGTCAGCTTATCATTTGTTGGTATGCCACTATTTTCATTGCTGCTCGATCTCGGAGTTCATCGAGAGAGTCGAGGTTGGCTTCGAGCTCTTTATTATTTGATTGATTGGACCATTCGGTCCGAGCTGTTCCGATCTCTGCTTCTGCTGGTAGCACGGCTTCTGATCCATATGTGAGGGTGAATGGGGTTTCTTCTGTGCTTTTTTATGAGGTCGTTTTGTAAGACCATAGGACTCCTGGGAGTTGTTGAATCCATTGATTCTTGTGCTTGGGTAGTCTCTTCTTTAAGATGTTCAAAAGTGTCTTATTCGTGGCCTCTACTTGACCGTTCGCTGCAGGGTATCTTGAAGTGGAGAAGGAAAGCTTGATGTTCCATTCTTTGCAGAAGTTTTGGAATTTTGAACTTATAAATTGGGATCTGTTATCGGTTACGATTTCTCTAGGAATTCCGAACTTGCATAAAATAAATTTCCATAAAAAATTTTGTACCTCTATGTCCCTGATTCGTGCGAAGGCTTCGGCTTCGACCCATTTGGTGAAGTAGTCTGTTAGCACCAAGATGTAGCATTTCTGATTTTCACCTTTGGGTAGTGGTCCTACGATGTCCATTCCCCATTTCATGAATGGCTATGGGATGGTTGCTGTGTGTAGGGGTTCTGGAGACATGTGGTTTGTTTGTGCGAACCTTTGACATTGATCACATGTTTTGGTGTAGTTTCTTGCATCTGCTCTCATGGTCGGCTAGTAAAATCCAGACGTCAGGGTCTGGTTAGCTAGGCTTCTGTATCCTGCATGATTTCCGTATTCACCTTCATGAAGCTCACTTAGGATATACTTGGCTTGCACGGGGCTGACACATTTCAAATAAGGATCTGAAAAGGATTTTCTGTAGAGGGATCCGGAGATCATGGTGAATTTTGGGGCCTTGTCCTTGATTCGTTTTGCCTCGAGGGAGTCTTCAGGAAGTTCGTTCTTGATTATGTAACTGGTGACAGGGGTCATCCAGTTTGTGATGTTCTCGATGGGTAAAATTTCCGAGCTCTCCTCTTTCCAAACAGCTGGCCATTTTGCGAACAATATTGGAATGCTTTTGACTTCGGTGGTCTCGATGGCCGATCCCAAATTGGCCAGTCCATCGGCATGTCTATTTTCTTCTCTCGTAATGTGTTCAGCTTCGATCTTCTCAAATTTCGAAGCTGTCTCTTTTGCTGCGACGAGGTAAGCGATCATTCTAGAATCTTTTTCTTAGAACTCTCCCTCGAATTGATTCACTATTAACTAGGAGTCACTTTGAATTCGGATGTTTCTGACTCTGAGGTCGATAGCCAGGTTTAATCTTGCTATGAGGGCTTCGTATTCAGCTTCGTTGCTGGTTGCTTTGAATCCGCATCGAACAGATTGCTTGGTAGTTTCTCCCATTTGACTTGTTAGTACCATGCCTAGACCACTCCTCTTCGAAGTGCTGGAGCCATCGACTTGAAGGGTCCATCGACTTCTCTGTATTCATTAATTCGTTCTCTGTTTCGGTTAGAGCCTTGTAGGAAAAGTCGGCGATGAAGTCTAAAAGCACTTGGGATTTTATCGAGATTCAGGGTACATAGTTTATATCATACTCCCCGAGTTTGACGGCCCACTTAGAGAGTCTTCCTGCGAGGTCTAGTTTTCTTAATACTGTTCTGAGCGGAAATTCGGTGACCACTTTGATTGAATGGCTCTGGAAATAGGGCTTCATTTTTCTCGATGCCATGATTAAGGCCAATGCCAGCTTTTCCAACTATGGATATCGGGTTTTGGCATCTAGTAAGGATCGACTTGCGTAGGAGACTGGATGTTGTCTTCCATTGTCTTCTTTGACTAGAACTGCACTAACAGAGTTAGTTGAAACTGATAAATAAATTAAAAGTATATCTCTGTTTAAGGGTTTTGATAATAGAGGCAGGCTGTCCAGATATTCTTTCAAATCTTCGAGGGCTTTTGAGCATTTAGTGGTCCATTCAAAGCTTTTGTTTTTGCGTAACGTTTTGAAAAAGACGTGGCTTTTTTCTGAGTACTTCGAGATAAAGCGGCTAAGGGCTGCAAGTCTTCCGGTAAGCTTATGTACCTCTTTTATATTTTGAGGTTATTGTATATTTCTGACAGCTCTGATTTGACTGGGATCTGTCTCGATACCTCTTTCCGTAACGAGGTAACCGAGGAATTTCTCTGAAGTCACCCCAAATGTGCATTTTGCGGGATTCAATTTTATATTATATCGGTGAAGGACTTCAAATGTTCAGTGGAGATGATCGATGTGATCTCGAGCTATGGGAGATTTTACGAGCATGTCATCGATATAGACCTCCATAGTGTCCCCGATTAACTCTTTGAACATTCGGTTCATTAACCTTTGGTAGGTTGCACGTGCATTTTTTAGTCCAAAGGGCATAACTTTATAACAAAACATACCTCGATGGGTGATGAAGGCAGTTTTTTCTTGGTCCTCTGGATGCATAAGAATCTGGTTGTATCCTGAGAAGGCATCCATGAAACTCATCAGTTCATGTCCAGCTGTTGTATCCACTAACACATCGATGTGAGCTAAGGGGAATAAGTCTTTTGGACAGGCCTGATTGAGGTCGGTGAAATCTATACATAGCCTATTTTTGCCATTCTTTTTCTTTACTATCACGATGTTGGCTAGCCACTCGGGATATTATACTTCTCTAATGTGCCCGTGCTTGAGTAGTTTATTGACTTCTTTATCCACAATTTTGTTTCGTTCAACTGTGAACTTTCATCTTTTTTATTTTACTGGGGTCTTGTCTAGATCGACCTATAATATATGTGTTATAATCGAGGAGTCGATACCTGTCATGTCTTCGAAAGACCATGCGAAACAATCGTGGTGTTCGATGAGGAATCTTATTAGTTGTTCTCGTATCTCTGCAGTGAGTCTTGATACAATTTGCACTTTGTAGTCAGGAAAATCGGGATGTATCTGAATTTCATCGAGATCCTCTACCCCGGGTTCTTTGTAGTTGCAATTTTCAATACTAGTTTAAGATGATCCGGCCTCGATTTAGTTGATCTCCAAAGCTCCTTTATGTTTAAAGGTGGAGACATAACACTCTCGAGTGGTTATTTGTTCACCTCGGACTTCACGAACTCCCCAAGGAGTAGGGAATTTCATGAGCTGGTGATAGATTGATGGTAGCACTCGGAGTTCGTGAATCCAAGGTCTCCCCATTATGACATTGTAGGTTGAAGGAGCATCAATTACTTGGAATTTGGTGAAGATGTTCATCCCTTCGATATAGGTGGGAAGTGTGATTTCATCCATTGTGGCTTTTTGTTCTCCGCTGAATCCGATTAGGGTGGTGTACCTTTTGATGATTTTGGTTTCTTTCACCTACATGCCTTTTAATGTGCTCAAGAACATCATGCTAGAGGAACTTCCATTATCTATAAGAACACGCTTAATTAAACAGTTAGAGACTAATAAAGAAATGACTAGTGCATCATGGTGAGGGTGTGAGAGATTGGAAGCTTCTCTGTTAGTGAAGTCGATGGTGATGAGGTCATCTGATCTAGTGTGTTCGGGGATGTTTCTGTTGTACTTTATCAAACGACAATGTCTTTTCGCTGAGGACTGCGAAATTCTGCTAACTTCTGAGCCTCCCATTATATAGTTCAAGGTACGATCGACCCTTGGGGCTTCCTTTTGATTTTTCCTTTGTGACCAGGTTTCTTTTCCTTTCGAGGTGAGGAGGTCGGTGAGATATCCCCGTTTTAGGAGCTCCGAGACTTTGAGCCTCAAAGTTATGCATTCGTCTGTCTTATGCCCGTGATCATTGTGGAACTCGCAAAATTTACTTCTGTCACGTTCGTTGTCTAGGGCTTTCATCTTTGCGGGCCATTTTACATTCTGACCGAGTCCATTGAGCGCTAGGACTGCTTCGGATGGTGATATGCAGAGGCTATATTCTGGAAGTGTTCTGTGGGTTTGAGATTCTTGATCTCGTTTGTTTCTTGGGTCGAATCACGGGTTTCGTGGATAAGGATCTATTCTGAATCTATATGTCCTGTTATTCCTTTGCTCTTTTCTTGGATGTTCATTCCTGGTACGAGGTCTGGTGGAGTTCGCTTCATCCTCCTCCCATTTGATTTGAGCCCAAGCTTTAGCAAGCACATCCTCCATTATTTTGCAGGGATATTTGGTTAATTCCTTGTACAGTTCGGAGTCCTTCTTAAGGCCTTTTCTGAAAGCTGAGATTGCAGTATCGATATTACAGTTGGGGATCGATACCTTTTCTCTATTAAATCTTCCGACAAAACTTTGAAGGGGCTCTTCCATCCTTTTCATGATTGAGTAGAGGTTGTCGGTGCATTTTTCAATCTTATGGCTATTGGCAAACTGTTCGACAAAGAGGTCGTTAAGCTGGGTGAATGATGAGATCCTCCCATTGGGTAAGTTGATGAACCATTAGAGTACTGGACCGACGAGGCTAGATCCAAAGCCTTTTCACATGTTGGCTTCTCGAGCATGATGCGGTATTGTGATGGTCAACATTCTTTGTTTATATTGGGCAACGTGGTCGTCGGGGTCGGATGCGCCATCGAACAACTTCATACTTGGAAAGGTGAATTTTGGGAGTATCTCTATGAGGTTGATCTCGTCAGTGAAGGGAGAATCTGCAAAGCTTATTGGTGCTGATTTCCTAATGGGAGTAGGAACTCCTTGGATTCGGGTTAAGATATCCTCCAATCGTTGGATCTTCTTTTCGACCTCGAATTCTGATCTTGGTTCATAATCTTCGAATCCAGGAAGGGGTCCTAGGGGGAAGTCTTCTTTTCCCTTATCCTTAATCGAGGGTTCTTTGCTTGTGCCTGCATTGAAGTGGTTAGTTAACTCATGCGTCGAGTTCAGAAGTACCTGTTCTCGAAGTTCGTTTGTCGTGCGAGTTCGTGAGAGCGAGGACAATTGGGTTCGTGTGGATCCGTTCAGGAAAAAGTTAGGTTATGATATGGCCTCGACTCTAGCCTTTAAGGCTAAGTTCTCGGTTCGGACTGCTGCTAGTTCGACCGTGGTGGTGTCTAATTGACGCTGGATCGAACGTAAAAGTCGTGAGACATCATCATTGCCTTCAAGTGAGGAGGTTGCTGTTGCTTCATCTTTTCGGGCATCTTGAGAAACAATCATTGCATCCTTTCGGCTGTTGTTCGTCATCTTGAAGTGATCGATCGGAGCCCCACGGTCTGCGCCAAATTGTAGAGGTCAAAAATCTCTACAATTAATCGTTCTTTGAGCTCGGGCTCCGGTAATCTACAAGACAAAGAAAACACGTGAAGCCGAAGGACCGTCGGAGGGTCGATGATCGAACGGACTCCGATGCTCAAGTCAGAATCGAATAAATAAGGAAAAAGTGGGTAGATTACGAAACAATAATGTTACTATAGTAATTTAAAAGGGGGGTCGAGCTCTGCTGCAAGGGAGCCTTGTGTATTGACTGCTTTCAGTGCTATGTCGTAGGTATATATAGTTTGATTGTTATCCACCCTCCTTCGTCTATGAACAGTGTATATATATATTGGTTAGATACCCAACTAAATTTCATGAACTTAGGGATTCTCTCTTATCCTTTTTAGGGTTTTTGACGGGGTCAAGGCTTATCATCAATGAATACTTTGACCGAGTCTTCACCTTGAATTCGTTCTATCATGAACTCTTATTTTTAGACACCTGGTATTTGAGACTTCATGCTTCAACCTCGAGGCTTGGATCTCGAGGGGTTCGATTGTTAGATATTGATCTTATTTGGTTCTTTAAGACCCTCAAATAGAGGTGGGCCTAATTTCTGGGCCTATGCAGAAATATGACATCTACACCCGTCTCACCTAGCACTCCTACAGATGCGGCTTTATCGGTGCCACAGCCGTGGGATACCCAGTACCACCATCAGGAACTGGAGCATAAGCTGGATAGTTCGTTGGCCAAAATGATGGCACAGCTCGAGCTTATTTCTGCTCGAATTTCTGCACCACCACCAGTTCAAGGCCAACCTTTACAGCCAGCAGCAACTCAACCGCCTGAAGTAGCTCGTTAGCCAGAAATACATGCAGCTGAGCCAGCCAGAGTGAATGTTAGAGCACCACAAGCTCAGCATCACCAACCTCAAGTGCAGTTTAACGATCCCTATGATCGTGATACTGAAAAAGCTTTTGGTGATTTTGCAGAGGAATTTGAGGCCGAGTACGATCCATTTCAGAGACGTGACCGACCACATCAGCCTTACTACCGACATGCAGCCCGACGTGTGGATCCCGACAGCTTGTTGAATAACATTAAGATAAGCACCACGAAGTTCGAGGGACTACATGACCCAGACCTTTATCTCGAATGGGAGAGAAAGGTTGACAAGATTTTCGACTGTTATGATTTTTCTGAGTAGAAGAAGGTCCAGTTAACCTCGTTAGAGTTCAGAGGATATGCAGCCACCTGGTGGGAGTTCCAGCAGAACCGGCGTCGCCGAGAGCGCCACCCGCTTATTGATTCGTGGTATGAGATGAAGGATGTCATGAGAGGACGCTTCATTCCAGTACATTATGAGCGTGACCTCGAGAAGAGACTGAGCTGAATCAGGCAGGGTACACGTTCCATAGAGGAGTACCACAAGGAACTTGAGACAGCCCTCAATCGAGTTGGGAAAGAAGAGACATTGGTTGCTACAATCAACCGATACATTGACGGAATGAACCCAGACATCGTCTGTGAAGTCGAGTTGAGGGACTTCACCAGTATTGAGGTCATGGTCCACTATGCCTCAATTGTAGAGCGGCAGCTCAGAGATGGCCGCAGGAGACCATCACAGTCGATACTAGTACGGACACAGTGGGGTCGAGGTGAGTAATCCATGGTCTTCCACGCCTAGGACAGCCCCTACACGTCCTTAAGGCTAGCAGTGACAGCCCGTTCGCCATTCTGAGCAGTTTGCACCTCAGCCAAGCCGCAGACCTGAGTACAATCCGCCTGTACCGAACAGAGGCAATCTAAATCGAACAGTGCAGCCCAATCAGTCTTCGAATAGTACTCCAGGGAGAGCACATCATTTTCAATGTCACAAGTGCAGAGGATGGGGACACTTCCAAGCCCAGTGTTCGAACCGCCGAGTTCTTTTCCTCACCGAGCAGAATAAGCTGGAGTCAGCAAGTAAGGAGGAGCTCGATGAAGCAGAAGTAGAAGAAGGTGCTGAACAGCCCCTTGACTATCCTCCTATGGATGAGGTTGAAGAGAAGAAGCCGAAGCAAGCCCATGTCAGTCTTGTTTCAATCCGAGCACCGAGTCTGATTCGAGAGGAGGATCAGAATGACCAGCATGAGAACATCTTCTATGCGCACTGCGAAATCCAAGATAAGACGTGCTCACTCATCATTGATGGTGGTAGCGTCGTGAACGCAATCAGCCACTACTGGCACACCGTCGTTTTGATGTGCAAAATACGCTTTCGGGCAAATAGTCCACAAATGCTTAATCTGCCCTCAATGGCTAGTATAGCTGATGAAGACGGATGTCGATCCCACGAGGAGTGTTCATAACCTTCTGTCTTTTCTTAGTTTTGGTTTGGGTCTTCAGTGTCACTCTAAAAACCTTGTTAATAAACTTAAACTAACTAAATGCTGAAAAGGAAATCGCAAGAGAAAATATCAGTAATAAAAGTTGCTCAAGTCAAAGCACCGAGTCATTCGGTAGGTATGCGCAATTCTGGGTAAACATATGTAATTACCACTACTACCCGTTGTGCCCATACTAGCAGAAAGCTCAAAAACGGAATCCCCATGGCCAAATATGGGTAATTGTCACTTTGAGGGTTAACCGGTTACAGGAAATGGATACGATCAGCCACTCCTCAATCACTTCTTACATTATATCGTCTAGATGATGCGATCGGCACCTAGGGACCTAACTATACAGGAACCTAAGGAGAGAATCACACAAAGGTTTTGCAAGTATAACAGCTTTGAGGGCGAAAGTGACCCGATTCTAGTAGTTTTGACACGATCTTGTGCCTGCATATACTACTCAATCTTAACTACCAAGGCTGTCACCTCCGGACTTGTTACTATGCGGGTATCAAGGCATGGTCACCTATACACTCCCACGTAACTAACACTAGTACCAGTTAATTAGAAATGCGCGCTTTCATCTCCAATCACCCTTTACCTATGTCTAAGTGAAAAACAAGTTAAGATTGTGAACCCTTAAGGCGTTAAAGTCCGATCACCTCATGCACATATTCTATCCTTAGACCATTACTTTGACCTGAACAGTGGATACTTAGCCACTAAACATAGAAACGAAAGTAAAAGAAATAATAAAAGGCATCTTACTTGGAAAGGAAATAACTAGATGAACTTCTGGGCCCAACCCCAGTTTTGCCAATAGAACAACTGAACTACCTCTCCGCGGGCAAATCGCCAGCTTCAGGCAGACAGAATATCCAGAAAATAAACTAAGTATGAAAATGGGAAATTGTATCTTCGGGGTGCAAAACGTGTGTTTTGAATGAAAAACAGATAAAAGTATTTATAGCAAAATGAATTAAGGCTTCAAGCAGCCCAGATTTCACCCACGCAGGGGCTTTTGCACTCCTCCACTTCATCACGTTCATGCTCCATGTTCTTCCTTGATTTTAGGAGTGATAGCAACAAACCCTAGCGCCTCCAGTAACTTCCTGATGTCTCCACTTCCTTCCCAATGTGTCTGGACCTCCCCAGGGCTCGGAACTGACTACAACATTGCTTCCACGTGCATAAAGGAGTTGGCCCACGATTCTGTTGCATAATTCTCGTAACAACTTTGACTGGGTCCTCGGCAGGCAAATTGGTCCTTTGTACCCTCAACATAAATAGCACCTGTCTGTGGCTGTTGTGGTGGTTTTGTGCCCTCATCCTCCCGTAATCAGTTTTACCCCCAAAACTAGATTAGACTCTATACTAAACACTTACAAAGGGTGTAAAAAGATAAAGGAAAAGGCACGAATATGAGTCTTCATCACACCCACACACTTGGACCATACTTGTCCTCAAGTATGAATGCAACTTTAACTCGAAACAACAATAAACAGAAGACTCAAATGACTCAAAACAAGACAATACAGCATATGAATCATAAGTTGATAAAGGGCATAACAGTTGAACATAATGATGCAGGCAAATCGAGTCAATCAAACACAGGCTAGTACAACTATTGAAGTGTGCACTTAGCTCGCCTTTTTCTCGAGTGTTTAGGTTAAGTGTTTACTCTCAATAATTCTACCAAATCATCATCAACAAACTTGCAAACACCCTGTATAAACAATTTATGATATTCACATGCATGTATATCAAAAAGGTCTTTTGAGGGTTGTAATGGGGCATGCGGATCAAGGTTGGAAATATTTAGGAACTGGCTACCTTCAATAGTATTCGGGTAAAATCAGCACTGACAGCTCTGTGTCCGCATAACAACCTAGGAAATCATAAAAATTCAAACACTTAATGCCAAGCAATCATTCCCACTTTTTTTTTCTTTCTTTGTGCCCATTTCTGGCACCCTGTCACTATTTGGCTTAAACATACTACCAATATGAGCATAAAAGGTTTCATTCCCAGTTATAAGATAGTCTTTAAAGAGAGATTTTCGGAATGCGGGTTATGAACAAATAAGCAGGCTCAAATAATGGCAGCAAGGGGAAGCATTTATCAGTGAATAATATGTTCAAATAACGATGAAAGAAAATGCCTTAATCATCTAAGCATACATGAGAACATGAAATCAAGTTTAACAGGGCACAAGCAAGTAAGCATCAAATGAGGTGGTGGAAATCAAACACACAGAAAGACGTCGCAAATGTTAATTTAGGCTCAAAGCTCATTGGGTAGTTATATATTACTTTCACATGCGATTGATTAATTCCATCTGCCTAACAATAAATTTATGTCTATATATGCCCAATGTCAATCTATGACTCATATGCTATAGACTCAACATGCATACACAAAATAAAAACAAAACATACAAACACAACAACCTAGGCATATCCCTCCAACACACTTGCTGTGCAAAGTACCCTTGCGGGCACAAGCAGTAATGTGGGTTAGATATGCCCAAAACAGACTATATATACATAGCCGCAAATTTACAAAAACAAAAATAGACGCTAAACACAAAAATAAAAAACAAACAAATCCTGAACTACTGTGGGTAAAACATGATTTAAGGAGAGGAGGGGTAGTCTAACCTAGTGAACACAAATGCTCTGCAGGGCTTTCTCAACTCTTCCGAGCTTCTTTGAATCTGCACTGCTCTGTGCCTTGCTCGGTCCTGCTTGTGCTCGGGGTGATCCTCCTTGTGCCTTGGGGGCCTTTCTCTTATCAAAGTACGTTGGTTCTTCAAAAGGGAGGAAGTATGGGGTGTTCTCTTCAGTGAACCCAACTAGCTGCATCCGCTCCATCCTCTGGGCATCGAGATACTCTATCACTTCGTCATGCTCTGGGTACCTCTCGAAGATGTCGTCGAGGTCGCCACCTTTCAAACCTTGAAACAGCCTAGCCACGAACATGCCCAAAGATACAACAGTTGCTCTGGTGTTGCTGGTATGAGCATGCAATTGGACCGCCAGAATGTAGCCGAGGTTGACCTTCCGTTTGTGCACCATATTCCATAATAGGAATGCCTCCTGCTGCGTCACTTGGCCTGTACCATCCTTGCGCCCATCAAGGTTGAATGCCATCCATCTATGGCAAATCTGGAGGGCGTGGTCAGAAAGGTGCTTGTCCTTGCTTGAGCCCGAAAGATAGAAGCCTTTGCCTCCAATTTCCTCCCACCGTTGCTGAATGTTTGGACTCCAGTCGTCGCCGGCGCTGGTTGCTGCTTCTTTGTACCACTTCGCATGCACATCTTTTGGTTGGATGAAATCCAATAGTTGACTCAATCCTGAGATTGACATACTATAGCTCTCTCCAGCTACATAGAAGTTCACAACTCCGGGTGTCTCCAGACCGAATCCCTGCACTGGTTTAAACTCATACGAGGAAAGGAATTCAATGGTTAAAGAAGGGCATACCGTATTCCTCCAGCCGAGTACTTGCTCCCAACCGATGTTGGCAAACTATTCATACACTTGGTCCATGACTCCAAGTGCATTTAGCGTGCTGTCATGAAGAACGTACATGGGCAGATGCTTCTTCTTGTTCAGTCTCTCGATAATTCCTTATCTTCAGCTGCTTGAATCCTCCTTCTCCTCCTTCACCAAGCGGCGGGGGAGGGTTCTGAGTGGCACCCTGCTTTTTGTGCCCTTTTTCACCCTTGCGGGCACATAGGAATGAACCGGAGTTGGGATGATTTGGATATTCGGTTCCACTTCCTCACTGTGCACCGACTTTTCTTCCTCTTCTTTGTTGGACTGCTCCACATCTAGCCTTCTCTTGGTGGGGGGGCTTCACTTGTCTCTACGACTCCCTGCTGACTGACTTCCTTGACTCCTTGCTGGTTGACTTGGTTCCCTTTGACTTGCTCTTAGACTTTTTGGGCACATCGGAACCCTTGCTTTGACTTGGTTCCCTATGTGCCTCCTTCGAGACCTCTTGTGGTTTTTCCTTCTTCGACTTCTTCTTCTCTGCGGGTGGATCGGGTTGTGCCTGTTTCGGTTGCTCAGACTGGCTGTGGGCATTCTCAGAGGTAGATCTCTCTGAGGTCACTTTCTCTTCCTCCAACGATTCCTCTTTTTCTTTTTCCGATTCTGGTTCTTTCTTCTTCTCCTCTTGATGATCTTGCTCTGGTTTCTCCTCCTCTTTGTCGTCTTCTTCCATGCTCTCACCTTCAGATTCATCATCGCCTTCTTCTTCATCACCGCCGCCGTTTTGTTTTTCTTCCTCCGCCTCATCTTCTTTCTCTAGTCCACCATCGTCCTCCCCGTCCTTTTCTGGTTCCTTCTCAGGCTCAGAATCGCCTGATTCTTCACTGGGTTGGGGTGTCGGCGGCTTCTCAGGAGTTGGTGGCTTCTCAGGTGAGGGCGTTGGGTCAGGGTTTTGCCCAGCTTGTGGCGGGCTCTGAGGTTTGTCATTATTAGTCTCACCCTTTTTCTTCTTCGACGCACCACCCTTAGCCTTCGGCGGTGCTCGTTTCTTTTTCTCTGCTTGCGATGGTGGGAGCGGTGGGTACTGTGGCAGAATGGTCTGGGTCGGTGAGGGGTTGAAAACGGGCCCGGTACTCTATTTTGGTTGCTCTGTCTGGGTCGACTGGGTGGTCTGAGTCATCTCTTGTGACGATTCGCCGGTGTTGCGGGCACTGCAACGTGTGCCTCGCTTAGTAGGGTTTCCGGTTTTCTTTGCATTCATCATTTTTCTCGACAAGGGGTTGGGGAATTTGGGAGGTAGGGTTTGCTTTGCTCGATTTGTGAGAAATCGAGAGTGGGGGGGGGAAAGTATTTGAATGCTTCTGGGAACGTGGGGTGTTGTAAGGGTGGTAGGTTTGTGCAGGGAGATCGTGGGCGAGAATTTAGAAAGAGGTTTTGCCTAATTTTGAGAGATTTGGGGGAGTTTGAAATGGAGGAGAAATATGTTTGTAATTCAAAATAAATATCTGAATATATCATCTCTCACTCACTTCCCTTTAATCGGCCTCAATTTTCAACGATCATCAGCTCTGCATGGGGAAAACCAACCGCCTCTGCAGATGCTGTCCTTGCCCAATCAGTCAAATCTGCTACAGTTCCCACCCACACACTTAAACCTTGCTGTGCCCTGAACATTTAATTTGCCCACAGTGATGCATTTCCAGTCTTTGCCTTCCTGCAGCGTTAATTCACAAACAAAATACAAATAACAAACATAATTGAAATTAAAGCAATTAAACAAACCGGGTTGCCTCCCGTCCAGCACCTTTGTTTAAGGTCTTTGGCTCGACCATGTTGTGCCTTCAGTAGTACTCAGGAATGCTCAAAACTTGGGTTTCTGCCCAAGTTTCCTTCTTTTGCTCGAAATATGGTTTCACCCTCTGGCCATTGACTCGAAATTCGCACCTATCTTTTGGATTCACCAGATCGATTGCTCCACTTGGGTGTTGATGTTGCACCAGATAGGGTGCCATCCATTTTGACTTCAATTTGCATGCATGCAATTTGAGCCTTGAGTTGAACACGAGTACCTTTTGCCCACAGAGCAACTATTTGTCCCTTGCGAGTGCATCGTGGTATCTCTTGGTCCTTTCCTTATACATCACAGCATTTTCATAGGCCTCGGACCTCAACTCTTCCAATTCTTGGATCTGCAGCTTCCTCTCAATTCCAACGCATTCATCATTGAAATTCAACCTCTTGATTGCCCAAAATGCTTTATGCTCCATTCGCATGGGCAAATTGCAATACTTTCCAAAAACCAGCCTATAAGGAGACATCCCAATAGGTGTCTTGTAGGCTGTGCGATATGCCCACAGAGCATCTTCCAAGTGATTGCTCCAGTCTTTGCGCCTTGGTCCAACAACTTTCTCCAGAATATTTTTGATCTCCCTATTTGAGACTTCTGCTTGTCCATTTGCCTGGGGGTGATATGCAGTAGTAACCTTGTGTGTGACCCCATACTTTGCCATCATCTTCTTTATGACTGAGTTGCAGAAATGAGTCAGGACTTTGGGCATTCCGAAGCGACAGAACACATTTGCCCTCAGGAACTTCACCACTGTATTTGCATCATTCGTTGGAGTGGCTTTTGCCTCCACCCACTTGGACACATAATCTACAGCCAGGATAATGTAGAGATTATTACCTAACTTGGGAAATGGTCCCATGAAATCTATGCCCCATATGTCGAAGACTTCCACGGGTATGATAGGTGGTTGTGGCATGGCCGCCCGAATAGAAATATTCCCAGTCATCTGGCAATTCTTGCACTTCTTCACAAATATATAAGCATCCCTGAATAATGTAGGCCAGTAAAATCCTCCATCTAATACCTTCCTTGCTGTTCTACATGGGCCAAAATGACCTCCACATGCATTGTTATGGCAGAACTTCAAGATGTTTAGGACCTCATCATCACTGACGCACCTTCTTATGACTTGATTAGTTCCAATTTTCCAAAGAGCTGGTGCTTCCCAGATATAAAACTTGCACTCACGCTTCATCTTATTCTTTTGATAGTCACTCAAACCAACTGGAAACTGCCTTGCGACCAGGTAGTTCACTATGTCGGCAAACCATGGCTCCTTTGCTGTTTTGCCCGCAACCTCATACAAGTGCTCATCTGGAAAATTCTCAGTGATTTCCTCTTTGCTCTCAACCATCAGACGGCTGAGATGGTCTGCAACCAGGTTTTCTGCCCCAGTCTTACCTTTGATCTGCACATCGAACTCTTGTAAGAGCAATATCCACCTTATGAGTCTCGGCTTTGACTCCTTCTTAGACAGTAGGTACTTCAGAGCTGCGTGATCCGTGTAAACAAGCATTTGTGCCCCTAGCAGATAGGAACGGAACTTCTCAAAAGCGAACACTACTACTAACAACTCCTTCTCCGTGGTGGTATAGTTTCGTTGCGCGGCATTGAATGTCTTGGAGGCATAATAGATAATATAGCTCTCCTTGCCTCTTTTCTGGCCTAAAAATGCTCCCACGGCAAATCCACTGGCATCACACATCACCTCAAATGGCATTCCCTAATCCGAAGGTTGGATAATGGGGGAAGACACTAACATATTCTGCAATGTATGAAGAGCTTCCTTGTAGTCATCATCAAAGTCAAATTTTACCTCCAGTTGTAGCAGCTTTGTGAGTGGTTGAGCAATCTTTGTGAAGTCCTTAATGAATCGATGATAGAAACCCGCATGGCTTAGAAATGCCCGAATCTGCTTAACATTGATGGGATAGGGCAATTTGGCAATGACCTCCAATTTTGCCCTGTCCACCTCAATTCCTCACTCGGATACTACATGTGCCAGCACGATTCCTTCTCTTACCATAAAGTGACACTTCTCATAATTCAACACCAAGTCTTTTTCCACACAGTGGCTCAGTACCATGCTCAAATGATCAAGGCATTGATCAAAGCTTCCTCCATAAATCGTGAAGTCGTCCATAAAGATCTCAATACAAGTCTCAAGCATATCAGAAAATATACTCATCATACACCGTTGGAATGTGCTTGGAGCGTTGCAAAGGCCAAAAGGAATCCTTCTGTAGGCAAATGTGCCAAAGGGGCAAGTGAATGTCGTTTTGCCTTGATCGTCTTAGGACACCATGATCTGCATATAACCAGAATACCCATCCAGAAAACAGAAGTACGATTTTCCCGCAAGCCTCTCCAACATTTGATCAATGAAAGGCAAAGGGAAATGATCCTTCTTTGTAACTGCATTCAACTTGCGGTAGTCAATGCAAACTCTCTATCCGGTCTGTAGTCTCACCTGAATAAGTTCCTTATTTTCATTCTCCACCACCTGGATTCCAGACTTTTTGGGCACAACGTGAATAGGACTCACCCACTCACTATTGGGTACAGGGAAGATAATGCCCATATCGAGCAGCCTTAGAATCTCTTTTAACACAGCTTCCTTCATCAAAGGGTTCAGCTTCCTTTGGGGATCTTGCACTGGTTTTGCCCCTTCTTCCAACTGATCCGATGCATGTAAATGGTGGAACTTATGCCCTTGATGTTGGCCAAGGTCCATCCAATTGCTTCCTTGTGCATCTTCAATAGTGCTATCAACTTGACTTCCTGCTTCATGGTCAAAGATGAACTGATTATAACTGGCAAATTCTCTCCTTCACCGAAATAGGCATATTTGAGGTGATCGGGCAACTCCTTCAACTCCAGCTTGGGTAGCTTGATGATTGACCGCACCAGTTTATCACCCTGCCTTGTTGTGGGCAAAGGCAGACGTTTATCTCTTGGAAGACCGGCTTCGATGTGATACAATTGCAGAATTGCCTCTTTGATTTGCTTATCTCGTTCCTCTTCAGCATCCCAATTGATCTTACTATTCTGAAGTACCCAATCAAGTGGATCCTTTGCCAGCAGCCTTGGCACTTCTTCTTGGATCATAGGCTCAAAAACGTCGATCATATGTATACCCTCAGTGTCATTGGGGTACTTCATTGCCTCCATGATGTTGAAGGTAACTCTGTCTCCATCGAACTCGCACGTCAATGTGCCCTTATCGACATCAATCTTCGTATGTTCCGTCTTCATGAATGGTCTGCCCAAAAGTATACAGGCAACCTTTGGATTGGTTTTGCCCATATCCAGCACATAGAAGTCTGCTGGGAAAATCAGACTCTCCACTTTGATTAGGACATCTTCAAGCACTCCATCGGGGTAAACACTAGAATGGTCAGCCAATTGAATAATTCTCCTTATATCCTTGAGCGGTCCTAATGTCAGCTCTTCAAAAATGCTTAAGGGCATACAATTGATCGATGCCCCTAAGTCCAGCATAGCTCTCTCAACTCGAAATCCTCCAATTTCACAGGGAATAAAGAATATCCCTGGGTCTCCACATTTTTCAGGCAGCTTCTTCTGCAATAATGCTGACACATTTTCATTCACAACCACTTGTGCCTCCTCTGTGAATCTCACCTTCTTTGTACATAAGTCCTTCAGAAAATGGGCATATCGGGGCACCTACCTGATTGCGTCCAGTAGGGGAACATTGATTTCCACTTTCTTGAAGATGTGCATTAGATCCCTATTCTCTGCTTCTTTCTTGTTCCGCTTCATCCTTCCTAGAAATGGTAAAGGCACCTCGATCTCTTTTGGAATATTACTCTTCAGGATGGGTTTGGGCACAACTACTTCTGGTTCGTCATTTGCCCTCAACTCTGGTTCCTCCTTTGTGGGCTCATCATCACTGTGGGCATCATCCTCTGCAGTCTCTGGATATGGTGCAGGCAGTTGTCTTCCACTCTTCAGTGTTATTGCATTTACCCCAGCCTTTTTTGGTGGTTCTGTCTGTGAGGGCATAATTCCTTTAGCTTTCTCCATCCTTGCGATTGCATCACTAATTTGGGATATTTGTCCTCCCAAATAGCTCAGTCCATTCCTTGTCTCCTACTCGAAGGCCTCTGATTTCTTTTGTACCTCCATCATTTCATTCACAATCTTGTGAACCATGTCTGATAAAGACGGTCCTGCTGCGGGCGCAGGATAGTATTATGCTGTCTGCCTCTGACTATAGTTGGGGGCAAGATGATTGTGCCTCCTCCTTTACCCTCCATCAATAGCGTTGACCGTTTCTTCCTTCTCCTTCACTTGTGGACACTAGTCAGAGTGGTGCCCCATCAATTCACATACCCCACAAATTCGCAAGGTATTAGCGGAAAACATGGTGATCATCTTCTCCATCTTGTTGCAGAGTTGTTCGATTCGGTCATCAGTTTTAGGCACAGAGATAATTTTGCCCGCAGCGGCAACACTTGTTCTTTCATATGAATCGTCTCTGTTCTCCTCGGCCATTTCTCCAATAAGTATTAGAGCTTCAGCTGTCCTCTTGTTCAGGATAGATCCTTCGCATACTGCATTCAGTAGGGCTCGGTCCTCGCTTCTCAACCCCGAGACAAAATAGTTCACCAGGTCATGATCTGGAATCTAGTGATGTGGGCATTTCGAGAGCATTTGCTTGAAATGCTCCCAGTAGTCGTAAAAGCTCTCGTTGGAACCAGCCTTTGGGGTTGAGATCTTCTTCCTCATGCTCTGCACTCTTGATGTGGGGAAGTACTTCTCCAGAAACTTTTGCTGGAGTTCACTCCAGTTGGTTACACTCCTGGGAGGAATAGTGTATAACCATTCTCGAGCTCCGTCCTGCAAGGTGAAAGGAAAAGAAACCAGGTGAATGTATTCGTCTGTCCCATTAGCTCATGTGCGTTGCATCTCAAATGCCATCTCGAAATCTTGCAGATGTCGTTGTGGATCCTCCCCTGGATGGTCATGGAATTTGGGCAAAATCGAGATGAAGTTTGCCCTCAGCTCCCAGGTACCAGTAGTTGTGGGCAAAACGATGCCTGTGGGACGCATGTTCATGGTTTGAGGGAAACTCAGCTGCCTCAAAGTAAGGGTGTGCGGTGGTGGTCTTTGTTGGTCTTCTTCCTCGTGGTTTGATATCTGGTCGTCCTCCATCTCTTCTTCAGAGTAGAGTAGATTGATGTTTCTTGTCTCAGCTTGTTTGTTGCTTGCCTTACTTTCTCCGCCTGAGGTCAAATCGTCACTAGATTCTTCAGTTTGATTCTCCTCCTGCAGCCTTTTCAAAAATGCCCTAGCTTGTGCCCTTCTTGCCCTCACTGACCTCTCTATCTCCGGATCGTAGAGTAAATCACCTGCGCGGTTAGAACGACGCATATACTAAGGTGAAATAGTAAATAGACAGAAAAGTGCGCTTCCACTCCCCGGCAACGGCACCAATTTTAGCACACCGTCATTTTGATGTGCAAAATACACTTTCGGGCAAATAGTCCACAAATGCTTAATCTGCCCTCAACGGCTAGTATAGCTGATGAAGACGGATGTCGATCCCACGAAGAGTGTTCATAACCTTCTGTCTTTTCTTAGTTTTGGTTTGGGTCTTCAGTGTCACTCTAAAAACCTTTCTAATAAACTTAAACTAACTAAATGCTGAAAAGGAAATCACAAGAGAAAATATCAGTAATAAAAGTTGTTCAAGTCAAAGCACCGAGTCATTCGGTAGGTATGCGCAATCCCGGGTAAACATATGTAATTACCACTACTACCCGTTGTGCCCATACTAGCAGAAAGGTCAAAAACTGAATCCCCATGGCCAAATATGGGTAATTCTCACTTTGAGGGTTAACCGGTTACAAGAAATGGATATGATCAGCCACTCCCCAATCACTTCTTACATTATATCGTCTAGATGATGCGATCGGCACCTAGGGACCTAACTATACAGGAACCTAAGGAGAGAATCACACAAAGGTTTTGCAAGTATAGCAGCTTTGAGGGCGAAAGTGACCCGATTCTAGTAGGTTTGACACGGTTTTGTGCCTGCATATACTACACAATCTTAACTAACAAGGTTGTCACCCCCGGACTTGTTACTATGTGGGTATCGAGGCATGGTCACCTATACACTCCCACGTAACTAACACTAGTACGAGTTAATTAGAAATGCGCGCTTTCATCTCCAATCACCCTTTACCTATGTCTAAGTAAAAAACAAGTTAAGATTGTGAACCCTTAAGGCGTTAAAGTCCGATCACCTCATGCACATATTCTACCCTTAGACCATTACTTTGACCTGAACAGTGGATACTTAGCCACTAAACATAGAAACAAAAGTAAAAGAAATAATAAAAGGCATCTTACTTGGAAAGGAAATAACTAGATGAACTTCTGGGCCCAACCCCAGTTTTGCCAACAGAACAACTGAACTACCTCTCTGCGGGCAAATCGCCAGCTTCAGGCAGACAGAATATCCAGAAAATAAACTAAGTACGGAAACGGGAAATTGTATCTTCGGGGTGTAGAACGTGTGTTTTGAATGAAAAATAGATAAAAGTATTTATAGCAAAATGAATTAAGGCTTCAAGCAACCCAAATTTCACCCATGCAGGGGCTCTTGCACTCCTCCACTTCATTACGTTCATGCTCCATGTTCTTCCTTGATTTTAGGAGTGATAGCAACAAATCCCAGCGCCTCCAGTAACTTCCTGATGTCTCCACTTCCTTTCCAACGTGTCTGGACCTCCCTAGGGCTCGGAACTGACCGCCACATCACTTCCACGTGCATAAAGGAGCTGGCCCGTGATTCTGTTACGTAATTCTCGCAACAACTTTGACTGGGTCCTCGGCAGGCAAATTGGTCCTTTGTGCCCTCAGCATAAATAGCACCTGTCTGTGCCTTTTGTGGTGGTTTTGTGCCCTCATCCTCCTGTAATCAGTTTTACCCCCAAAACTAGACTAGACTCTATACTAAACACTTACAAAGGGTGTAAAAAGATAAAGGAAAAGGCATGAATATGAGTCTTCATCAAGTACGCAGTGGGAAAATTGAATCTGATTCTACAAAAGCACCCCAAGCCGTACCATTTGTAGTGGCTGACTGACCGAGGAGAAATCCGCATCGAATATCAGGTAAGTGTTACTTTCTCCATTGGTCGATTTATTGATACTGTTCTTTGTGACGTCATCCCTATGGAGGCGTCGCATATATTACTTGGTCGTCTATGGCAGTTTAACAGGAAGGCGATCTATAATGTATATGCGAACACTTATACGGTGACTTGAGACGGACAGACCACCAGATTGTGGCCATTGATGCCCAAGGACGTCAATGAAAATCAACAGAGGATGCAGCAGAGATTTAAGGAGGAGAAGACGAAATAGGCCGAGAGTAAGCAGCCCATTCAACCAGGGCAGCTCACGGCCACGACTCAGCCCGCCAAGAAGAGCACGTCCGCCCCCCAAGGACCCTACTAAGGCCGCCTTTTGTGCAGCCCCTCTTTCCTCCAGTGCAGCTAGTCTTGTACCCGTACACTGGAACTTGTTTATCAGTGCAAAAGGATTACAAAAAGCCGTTAAAGCTAATATACCTATCGTTCTTCTTACTATTAAGACTAATGATACTTTTGATATTATTGTTCCCCCTGTTTTGCAGCCTCTGATGGATGAATTTGAAGATGTATTCCCAGAGGAGATATCGAGTGGTCTGCCACCAATTCGTGGGATTGAGCACCAGATCGACTTTCAACCGGGAGCAGTCCTTCCAAACAGACCAGCTTACCATACCAGCCATGAGGAGACCAAAGAGATAGATCATCAGGTCAAAGAGTTGCTGGAAAAGAAGCAGATCAGAGAGAGTCTGTAGCCGTGTGCAGTGTCCGTGATACTCGTGCTAAAGAAGAACAACGAGTGGCGTATGTGCATGGACCACAAAGCTATCAATAAGATAACGGTAAAGTATCACTTCTCTATTCCCCGATTAGATGACATGTTAGATGAGTTATCTGGAGCCTCTGTCTTTTCAAAAATTGATTTGCGTTCTGGTTATTTTCAAGTGAGAATAAGTGAGGAGGATGAATGGAAGACTGTGCTCAAAACGAAGCATGGGTTGTACGAATGGCTTGTCATGCCATTTGGGCTTACGAACACCCCCATTACATTTATTCATCTGATGAACCATGTCTTGAGAGATGTGATTGGGAAGTTTGTTGTGGTTTACTTTGATGACATCCTCATTTACAGTACCTGCATTTCTGAGCATGTTAGACATCTTAGGCGTGTTTTTGAGTTACTGTGTGATGCGAAATTATATGCTAATTTGTCTAATTATACCTTTTGTATGGATGAGGTAGTTTTTCTTGGTTTCATGGTGAGTAGTCGTGGAGTTGAGGTTGATAGGACGAAGGTAAAGGCCATAGAGGAGTGCCCCACGCCTAAGCCATGTGCTGAAGTTCGGTCGTTCAATGGTTTAGCTGGATTCTATCATTGTTTTGTATGGGATTTTTCCACTATAGCCGCCCCCTTGACCGAACTCGATAGAAAAGATAGGAAGTTTGAGTGGGGCAAGGCCCAATAGCATGCTTTTAATTTGCTGAAGTCGAAATTGTGTAATGCTCCTATGTTGGTTTTACCTGATTTTAATAAGATGTTCGAGATTGAGTGTGATGCCTCTGGTATAGGCATTGGTGCGGTTTTGATGCAGGATAGAAAGTCGGTTGCCTACTTCAGTGAGAAGTTGAATGGCGTAGCTCTGAAGTATTCTACATAAGATAAGTAGCTGTATGCACTGAAGAGGTCTTTGGAGACTTGACAGCACTACCTGCGCCCGAAAGAGTTCATGATTCACACTGATCATGAGTCAGTGAAGCACCTGATGGGACAGCAGAGCTTAAACTCGCGTCATGCTCGATGGGTGGAGTTCATAGAAGTGTTTTCCTATGTGATCAAGTACAAGAAGGGAGAAGAGAATGTGGATGCTGATGCACTCTCCCGCAGGTATGCCTTGATTTTTATTGTGCATGCACAGTGTTTAGGTCTTGAGCATATTAAGAGTTTTTATGCTTCTGATCCGTTCTTTGGACCTATTTTTGCACCTTGTGTTGGTAAATCTCGTGTTGTGGATTCATATTACATTGTTGATGGATTTATATTTAAGGATGTAAAATTGTGTGTGCCTGATTGTTCTATGCGAGAGTTATTCATTTTTGAGTCGCATGCAGGGGGTCTTATGTGTCATTTTTGTGTCAATAAGACATTAGATCTTTTGCATGGGCATTTTTATTGGCCTCGCATGAAAAGAGATATTGAAAGAGTATGTGCTAGATGTATTACATGTAGAAAGGCTAAATCCACATCGAGTCCGTTTGGGCTTTATACGCCTTTGCCGGCGACATCTGCTCCTTGGGTAGATATTTCCATGGATTTCATTTTGGGTTTGCCACGATCAAATTCTGGCAAAGATTCTATGTTTGTGGTAGTTGACAGGTTTTCCAAAATGTCTCATTTTATTGCCTGCAGAAAAACTGATGATGTTGTTAATATTGACAATCTGTTCTTTCGTGAAGTAGTTCGTCTGCATGGCATCCCTAGGACCATTGTTTCTGATAGGGACTCGAAATTTTTGGGGCATGTTTCGAGAGTTTTGTGGGGGAAGTTGGGTACTGAGCTATTATTTTCTACTCCATGTCATCCACAGACAGATGGTCAGACTGAGGTAGTAAATAGGACGTTAGGTACTCTTCTGCATGCATTAGTGAAGAATAATCTGAAATCATGGGAAGAATGCTTACCTTTTGCTAAGTTTGCTTATAATAGAGTCGTGCATTCTTCTACACATATGTCCCCTTTTGAAGTTGTGTACGGTGTCAATCCGTTAACTCCAACGGATCTTATTCCTTTGTCTATTGACAATCTCGAGTTTGCAAGGTGTTTGTAGAGCTGAACAGGTACGAGAAATGCATGAAAAGGTGAAGTCGAGGATCGAGCTTCAAGGAGTGCGCAATGCAGCCAAGGTGAATTCGCACCGCAGACAAGTGTTATTCAAACCCAGTGACATGGTTTGGGTTCACTTCAGCCCGGGATGATTCCCGAACTTGAGGAAGTTGAAGCTCATGCCTCGTAGAGATGGACCGTTCACTGTTGTTGCCCGAGTGAATGATAATGCTTACAAACTTGATCTGCCTAGTGAGTATAAATGCTCTTCTACCTTTAATATTTCTGATCTATCTCCTTTTCATGTAGATGATTTTGATGAGGAGGACCTGAATTCAAGGTTAAATTCTTTTGAGGAAGGGGAAAATAATGAGACCGGGATGAGTAGTGAGGACTTAAATCCAGAGTTGCAACTATGAGGTCCAGTGACGCGTTTACGTGCCAAGGAGCTGCAAGGATATCTGCAGTGCTATGTGACGAAGAAGTTGGAAGATGATGGATCCGATTTCAGGCAGTGCAAGCCGGTGACTGTGTTGAACATCGAAGAGATCGACTAAGTCAATGTGGACGTGTCTTGCTGTTTTAATTATTTATTTTTTCTATTAGTTATGTTATTTATTTGGGCTATTAGTTTAGTTGTGAATTTATTTAATTAGCAGTCCAATTTATCACAACTTGTTTAGGTGATATTGGACCCCAATAGTTTTATTTCAGCCCAATTCGTATTCTAAGCCCAAGACACATGGGATTTCATTCCTTAGGGTATTATTTAGGGGATTTTTCATTCACTTTGGAATTTAGACTGGAATTGAATGAAAACAGCGTTTATGCTTCTTCCCGTCTCAAACACAAATCAGTTCTTGCGTAGAGTTTGTTGATTGGCATCTCCAAACTTGAAATCTTTGGTTTGTTCATGACATCTTGTAGTGTCCGGGTTAACCAAGCCACGAAGATTACTCCATAGACGCGTTTTGGATCCAAGTAGGTTCGAGGTTCGTTTCGGGTAAGATTCAACATCTATTTTTGTTTTCCTTTGTCCACGCCATTTACCACCATCACCACGCCACCACATACCCTCCATATTGTTCATCATCATCATCAAAACACATCAATATAGCCACCAAGTCCAGATTTCAATTTATATCATCCAAAGATCCAAATTCGAGCCCTAAACGCCACAAAACTGACCACCGAGACAAATCCCAAACCACTCATGCGTTTTTGCTGAATTTTGGATATATTTTTCCTCACCTATGATTGTACCTTGTGTTAAAATTTGAGTTTAATCCAACATCATTTTATAGGTCAATTGGTCGAGTCAATTTCTAGGGTTCTTAGGTTATAATTTGGGGATTTTTGTGTTTTAATTGGTTGATTTTGTGTCTTGTTGAATTTATCAGTTTATTTGGGATATTTATTGATTATTATTCAGTTATTTATTGGATTGAATCATTCTTTTAGTTGGCGTTGTTCTATCCTTAGCTTCCGCAACGTATTGGTCGCATCACATAAGGTAGGGATACGCAAATTAAAGATTTGAATACAAGATATATATGATAAACTTTTTCAAAGTTAAGTTGTAGTTAATGTAGTGCTAGTTAGTATTTTAATTATTAATACTATTTCTCCTATTCGATGCACTCAAATAAATATATTTTAATAAGGGTAAATTGGCTTAAAATACACGAACTTTGGGGTCATTTTGATTTTTCACACGATTTTAAAAATGTAGTTTCAATAACACGAACTTAACCTCTGTTTGGTTTTTCACATGATTTTCAAATTCCGGCAAGTGGAATCTGACGTGGCAGCCGGAACTGCCACGTGGCAGTCGGAGATGCCACGCGTACATCTACGTGGATATCAAATTGCCTTAAAATACACAAACTTTCGACTGATTTTGGTTTTTCACACAAATTAAAAAGTATCAATTTTAGTTTTTTTTTTTGCTTTTTTTGTGTAATACAGAAAATTCATCGATTATTACTATAGAGTTGTTGTAGTAGACATTGTGAAATATTTTGAATTTTCTTAGTTGATGCAATATATAAAATTTAGGTTCGAAAAAATTAAATAAAATAACTATCGAACCTTTTTAGTTCTCTATTTGAAGAAAAATTTAAATAATATGACTTAAGCTAGTGTAATGGTATACATAATTGAATTCTGAATACAACAATCATCAAGTCATAAAATATAATTTGAGATTATCTAACATATAAAGTTATATCAAAATATGCTATTAAACATATATGAAAAATTAATATGTAGTTACTACGTGATCAATTTATTTGTAAACTTAATTAATTAACTGTGTAATATTATTCATCAATATATACGATATGTCATTGACCACTTTTTATGATTTGATGGTTGTTGTATTCAGAATTCAATTATGTATACCATTACACTAGCTTAAGTCATATTTTTTAAATTTTTCTTCAAATAGAGAACTAAAAAGGTCCGATAGTTATTTTATTTAATTTTTTCGAACCTAAATTTTATATATTGCATCAACTAAGAAAATTCAAAATATTTCACAATGTCTACTACAACAACTCTATAGTAATAATCGATGAATTTTCTGTATTACACAAAAAAAGCAAAAAAAAAAAAACTAAAATTGATACTTTTTAATTTGTGTGAAAAACCAAAATCAGTCGAAAGTTTGTGTATTTTAAGGCAATTTGATATCCACGTAGATGTATACGTGGCATCTCCGACTGCCACGTGGCAGTTCCGGCTGCCACGTCAGATTCAACTTGCCGAAATTTAAAAATCATGTGAAAAATCAAAAAGAGGTTAAGTTCGTGTTATTGAAATTATGTTTTTAAAATCGTGTGAAAAACCAAAATGACCCCAAAGTTCGTGTATTTTAAGCCAATTTACCCTTTTAATAATAATATAATTGAATAACAAATTAAATTTTGAGACAGAATAGATCTTGAATTTGTCTATCAAATAAATCACTGAATCTACATATGCTTATGATCACGATAACTAACAATCTACATATAATTTAAGTCATACAAAGTATTCGCTCAAAAAAAAAGTAATACAAAGTAATGAAAAGATCTAACATGATAATATAAATTAATTGTTCTATACAACTCCGATGTATAAATAATAATTAAATGACAAAATCTTGTATGAGATGATCTCATACATGAGACGGATCAATACATGTGACTTAATGATACTTCACCCATAAATAATGATACATGTGAGTTAATGTAACAACCCAGATTTTCAGAATATGATTAAGTAATTCCTAATTTTAATTAGGAAATATTAAGAGGAGTTTTGAGCATAATTAAGATGTTTCGGTTCTAAGACGCGATTTTAGGATCATTTTTCATGAAATCGTCTTTTCGAGAATTTCGATTCCAGCTCAGTTATAACCAATTTTGGTCATGTTTGATAGGCGTTGACCCAAGGAGCATGCCGGTGCTTTCAGATTTTGAATCTGAAGTCGTTTGAGTTCCCGGTGATTTAAAACACGTTTAAAGAAGTTATGAATAGTGTTTTTCCGTAAGAGCGCGTTCGTTAGAAATTTGTGAAATCTCGTGTGTTGACCCGAGCCTTGTTCTTTCAAGCCTATCTTATTGGAAATTTCTCAAGGAATCCGTTGGCGTTCTCGGATTTTCATTCTGAGGTCAATTGGATGCTCGGGAATTTTATTTGTCCCTTGTGTGGAATAGTAACTTTATTTTTGAAAAGAGAATATTTTCTCGTTTTCCTTCAAGATGACTTGATCTTTATCCCGAGTTAAGTTGGTTCAATAGTACTCAAGCCAACGAACATCCCGGTATTTTCAGATTTCGTGTCTGAGGTCATTTGGACCTTGACATCGAATAAAGTGCATTTTAACCGAACCCGATTTTTTTTAAAGCAGTATTGTTGCACTGCAGAAGCTTCCCGAGGAAGCCAAGTATTTCCCTATAAATAGGGGAGCACCCCTTCATTCCCATTTTCTCATTTCTCATTCTTCACCTCCATTTCTAAGTCGAGCGATGAGCACTCTTCGTGAGCGCACCTCCGAGACGAGTAGTTTTTGTTCGGCGAGTCGAGCGCGGAGGAGGAGTTTTCGCCGCCGAAAATCGCCCAGGTGACGCGGTCGCGGAGGATCCCGCAGTCGCGGGGGCTTCCGCGGTCGCAGAAGTGACCTCTCGGCCAGGGCGGTGCGTGGGCGCGCGGAGATGCGCGAGCGCGGACGTGCGCAGGCGCGCAGAGTTCCACGGGCGCGGGGGGTTCCGCGGTCGCGGGGGTCTGCTGCGGCAGATTCAGCACGTTTTCATCCGGAGGCCATAACGTTTGCCTCGGTAGGAACCACGAGGTCCACAAGTACTCAAATCGAAGCTCTTTCGATGATCTACGACATAGAAGTGGCCACTAGTCCGAAATATCGATCGTTCAAGTTGGACTTTCCATCCCCTTTTATGGTAATATCGGATGTCTTAATCTTTTAAATTCTCGTGTTTCAAGTTATAGTTAAGGGTCAAGGGTTTAGATATTGTTTCAATGTCTTATTAGGAGCTCGAAGAAGGATTCAAGTCATTGATCGACTTTCGTCAGGATGAGGTGAACCCCGAGGAGGCCCGACGAAGGATTTTTGGCTCGTTGCTTCGTCTACGCGCTTGTTATCGACATGCTCATCATCGAGGTGGGTGGTTCTAAACCAAGTATAAGGTTTGAGCTATTAAGCTCTAGAAGAATGTTAAGGTAAGGGAAATATCCAATTAAAATATTTTATGCTCTGTCTGTTTAGTCTCTGTACAAGGAAAGGAAGGGAATAAAGGAAGTTATATGCATGATTGTGTTGAATTGTTATTTGAGTTTGATAAAGTAAAGGAAGTTAGTATAAGTGAAGTGAGCTATCAAGTATGTTTAGATATGCTAGAATTGTTTATATACAATTTAAGCTAGCTTGAGGTGTTTAGAATTGCTTTATTTGCAATCGACGTTTATCTGCATTCATTTCCTCGTATTTGAATGTTTATGATTTGTTAAAAGCTCGTATAGTTAAGGATTAAGGATTTCCTTGTTAGTGTAGCGTTAAATCCCTTATAGGCCGAGATCATGCTCAATTTAAGAATTATCCTTAGGTGATTGATTTAAATGCCCAAAGTTATCGCTTGTTTCAAGCCGATTAATGAAGATGGAGATTGTCGTTGCGACAATAGCCAAGATAGTTTGAAGACACATTCGTCAGTGTTTTCAGGAGAAGTTGAAGTCAGATCATTTGAGTTTAGAAGGTGCCATAGTTTAAGTCGCTTTGTCATATCTCTTTCGATAGATAGGAAGTAATTCCCAGGATATCGCTTTCCCGGACAAGCGAAGCCATTTGAAGTCCAATCGACTTGTGCTATTCTATAGCAACCTCGCCAAGAAGAAGGTGCGTGATGCTCAAGAAAGAAAAGACCCAAAGAAGAAGATGCATGTCAATCAAGAAAGAAGTTAAGAACCCAAAGAAGATCGTTAAGAAGATAGAGTTAGTGTTCGATAGATTGAGAGTTTCAGTTTGATGGAAGTTTTTGTTGAGTTTATTTATTTATTCTTGTGTCAATATAATCGATTTGTTCATTCTCTTTTGGAATCGATCGATTCATTCTCTTATTAATTGAATCAATTGTCTTCAATAGCTTCGTATCAATTGAAATTCTCCATTTCTACCATTTGAAATTCTTTGGTTATATCCACTTGGATAGTTTGCTATCTTTTGGATGATACTTCTTTGATCATCAAGAATCAGTAATACCATTTCCTTGATAGGCTATGCTGACGCCTTTGAGAAAATATTTGAGCACGATTTCCAGTTGCTAACCGTTGATTTCTTCTATATCTTTATTATGTGTAAGAATCCTTCAAGTTTATAAGTCCTCTGAAAAGGCAATATTTTTAACATATATAACCTGGTGTTATATTCTTTCCAGCTTTTAAGCTTGTTAAAGAATTGTTGATCAAGATAAAGAACTCACTCAGAGGCATTCATTTATTTTGTCCCACTCATAGTACTCGAGTATGGATCTCAGAATAGAGCAGAGAGCTATAGCAATATTCCTTTTTGTCAGGGTTGGAGGAATAAGAGATATTATTTCCTAGTAAGAAGCAGAATCCAAGTAAGCGCCATATTCTCTAAGTCTAAGACGCGCATTTCCAAGAAGATTTCTAAGCTCGTTGCGTTTGGAGGTGATCTAAGGAATGTCGGCAGGTAAGTTCTGAGTGTGCAGTTAAAAGTCCAGACGTGCGATCGTTATGCCTACAAGCTATGGTGACCGCCAGCAGGGGCCACAAAGTTAGATGACTGCTTTAAGGAAAAGAGACGACTACGAATGAGAATTTAAAGATGGAGGCGCATCACGAAGTACGCCCTAAGAAGATGAAAAATTCAAACCTCAGGAAGTAAAGATGAAGATAAAGCGAGTTTTCAACGTGATAGAGCGTGCAGGAACCATCAAAGTAGGTGCCCGATATTTTTTTTCGAGTTTATCACCTAGTTCGAGTTCGTTTAAGTTTTTCAAAGCTGCAGGAAGTAAAGCCAGAAGCAAAAGCAAAGCCAAGCAAGACATAAGAAGGATGGACTAGTCGAGACCGTACGGCTCGTGCACGAGGAGCAAGTTTAGCGAATTTTTATTTTATTCCGTTGCTCGAAAAGTTTCTAGAGGTTCGCTCGAAGGCAAGATCATAAGGAGCTCATGTAAAGTGATGTTTCGAGAAAGATTTCATAAGGAAGAAAAGATAGAAGATGCTAAGGCTTTTAGGAAGAAAAGGTGAACGATTATAGAAGTACTAGTCCTGCATGAGGGCTATTTTATTAAGGAAGGTCTCAGGCTATTCTTAGCCGTATAGTAAAGGTTTCAAACCTATGTCATTCCAGTAAGGTTGTGGATTCTTAGAAGGTATCCAAATCTCTGTTGAGAGAAAATAAATTTCGGGATGAAATTTTTTTTAAGGGGTGTAGGATCTAACAACCTCGATTTTCAGAATATGATTAAGTAATTCCTAATTTTAATTAGGAAATATTAAGAGGAGTTTTGAGCATAATTAAGATGTTTCGGTTCTAAGACACGATTTTAGGATCGTTTTTTGTGAAATCGTCTTTTCGAGAATTTTGATTCCATATCAGTTATGACCGATTTTGGTCATGTTTGATAGGTGTTGACCCAAGGAGCATGCCGGTGCTTTCAGATTTTGAATCTGAAGTCGTTTGAGTTTCCGGTGATTTAAAACATGTTTAAAGAAGTTATGAATAGTGTTTTTCCGTAAGAGCGCGTTCGTTAGAAATTTGTGAATCCTCGTGTGTTGACCCGAGCCTTGTTCTTTCAAGCCTATCTTATTGGAAATTTCTCAAGGAATCTGTTAGCGTTCCCAGATTTTCATTCTGAGGTCAATTGAACGCTCGGGAATTTTATTTGTCCCTTGTGTGGAATAGTAACTTTATTTTTGAAAAGAGAATCTTTTCTCGTTTTCCTTCAAGATGACTCGATCTTTATCCCGAGTTAAGTTGGTTCAATAGTACTCAAGCCAACGAACCTCCTGGTATTTTTAGATTTCGTGTCTGAGGTCATTTGGACCTTGACATTGAATAAAGTGCATTTTAACCGAACCCGATATTTTTTAAAGCAGTATTGTTGCACTGCAGAAGCTTCCCGAGGAAGCCAAGTATTTCCCTATAAATAGGGTAGCACCCCTTCATTCCCATTTGCTCATTTCTCATTCTTCACCTCCATTTCTAAGTCGAGCGAGGAGCGCTCTTCGTGAGCGCACCTCCGAGACGACTAGTTTTTGTTCGGCGAGTCGAGCGCGGAGGAGCGGAGAAGGAGTTTCCGGCACCAGAAATTGCCCAGGTGGCGTGGTCGCGGAGGATCCCGCGGTCGCGGGGGTTTCCGCAGTCGCGGAAGTGCCCTCTCGGCCAGGGCGGTGCACGGGCGCGTGGAGATGCGATAGCGCGGAGGTGCGCGGGCGCGCAGAGTTCCGCGGGCGCGTGGGGTTCAGCGGTCGCGGGGATCTGCTGCGGCAGATTCGGCACATTTTCATCCGGAGGCCATAACATATGCCTCGGTTGGAACCACGAGACCGACGAGTACTCAAATAGAAGATCTTTTGATGATCTACGACGTAGAATTGGCCAATAGTTTGAAATATTGATCGTTCAAGTTGGACTTTCCATCTCCTTTTGTGGTAATTTCGGATGTCTTAATCTTTTAAATTCTCGTGTTTAAAGTTATAGTTAAGGGTCAAGGGTTTAGATATCATTTCAATGTCTTATTAGGAGATCGAAGAAGGATTCAAGTCATTGATCAACTTTCATAAAAATGAGGTGAACCCCGAGGAGGCCCGAGGAAGGATTTTCGGCTTGTTGCTTCATCTACACGCTTCTTATCGACATGCTCGTCATCGAGGTGGGTGGTTCTAAACCAAGTATAAGGTTTGAGCTATTAAGCTCTAGAAGCATGTTAAGGCAAGGAAAATATCCAATTAAAATATTTTATGCTCTGTCTGTTTAGTCTTTGTACAAGGAAAGGAAAGGAATAAAGGAAGTTATATGCATGATTATGTTGAATTGTTATTTGAGTTTGATAAAGTAAAGGAAGTTAGTAAAAGTTAAGTGAGCTCTCAAGTATGTTTAGATAAGCTAGAATTGTTTATATACAATTTAAGCTAGCATGAGGTGTTTAGAATTGCTTTATTTACAATCGACGTTTATCTGTGTTCATTTCCTCGTATTTGAAGGTTTATGCTTTGTTAAAAGCTCGTATAGTTAAGGATTAAGGATTGCTTTGTTAGTGTAGCGTTAAATCCCTTATAGGCCGAGATCATGCTCAATTTAAGAATTATCCTTAGATGATTGCTCTAGGTTTGGTATTACTAGCTAAGTCAAGTAAGTAAAGAAGGTTAAGGTTAAGTAAGGAAGGTTAAGGTTAAGTAAGGAAGGAGGTTAAGGAAGGATATAGCTTCTGTTGTAAGCAGGTTGTCGAGCTCAAAGAACAGTTTATTTGCATTATCATGCCGTGACCTTCGTGTCACTAAAGTTGAACATTTGAAAGTAAAGGGAGTCACTGCTGGGTAATCCCCTCGCATACTCAGAGGATATTTGAGATATTTCCTCTCTCATCCTAAGGCATAAGGGTGCAGTAGACAGCAGGTTTGAGCCAGGAAAGGCACCAGAAAAAGAAGTAAAAGGTTTTGGGGGTATGGAGAAGGCTTTTGCGTTTTGCTCTCCATATGCCGCCAGTTATTAATTGGATATTCAAAGGTTTATTAAAGAGTTTTCTCATAAAGCCCCACTAAGTACATTAGTGCTCACCCCCTCTTTTTCAAATGTTTTCAGGTTGAGATGCTGAGGCCGGTGATGTGTTGCTGGTGTGGTTGTCTAAGGTGTCTGAGGTTTCAAGTTTGTTGCTCAGTATGGTTACATGTTTTCTTCCGCTAAGTTTCTGCTAAGTACTCTGATGTTAGTATTTAGTCTTGATATGTGTAACTAGATTCTTGATAGTAGCATGTTTTAAATGCTATGAATCCTAGTTATCAATAAAGTCTTTGAAGCATGTTCTTTGATATATCAGTTGTTCCTTTATTGATTCCGAGTTATTCGAATAGTCATACCTGTTGAGCATTCTGGTATCTATTCATCTTCAATTGACTTCTGAATAAGTCTTTCATGCTTGTTATTATTGTTCGCCTACGAAGAGGCTTTTCTTTTCAAGCATGATTATGTTCGTTCAAGTTAACTTTTGAGTTAGTTTCTTGTTAGGTCCTATGAATGGGACAATATGATTTATTTGACTCTGACCTTTTTATGGGTCTTAGCCATTGTGGCTTTTGAGGAAGTCTTGTTTAGTTATAAAGTCGAATTCCTATATGTTTGTCTTTGGATTCTATTTAAATTTCGGTTGGCCTATGATTTGGCATTCCTTTGACTCGATTCTATCATTTGACCCCTTTGATTCGTTAAAGATGATAGTCCTTCCAAGTCATAAAGTTAAGTTGCCTAAGTTCTTGAGGCACTAACTTAGTTTAATTCTAAAAGCACCCCCTGGATTTCCGATTAATCTACTTATTTTCTTCGGCTTTTACGCCTAACACCCCGTCCCCATCAAAATGACTGCCTAAGGGACTGGGCTGTTACAGTTAATGATACTCCACCCATAAATAATTATACTCACATGCGGGTATAAATAATGATACTCACATGTGAGTTAATGATACTTCACCCATAAATAATGATTCCCGCATGTGAGTATTGACCCGTCTCATGTATGAGACGGTCTCACCCAAGTTTGCCCCTAATTAAATTAACAATAATGCATCGAACATAAAAATAAATAAAATATATACTATATAAATCATATATACTTGTTTGCATATTTTGAAACAAAACATTTATAAAATCACATTCAAAAAAAATAAAAATTGGAACTCTCATTAAAAACCTTAAAAGTTATTAATTACATAAGTTTGCTTTTCTTCACTAACAAAAATAACTCAGTCTCTCTTTGTCGTTGCCGCTGGAATCTTGTTCTTCTGTTATTGCCGGCACAGGCGCATATGCTCTTCATCAACGATGTGATTATCAATTATCATGCTATTGCCATAATAATAATAATAATAATAACTTAATTTTCCAACTATACACTTCCAATTTTCTTTTTTTTCAGATCGGCATTGAGATTTTTTAAATAAGGTACTTGAACACATGGTCTATGAAAACTTGATTCAAGTCACGTCAAACAACCATTAAAACCTTATTTCGTTTCACAATAAGAGTATCCACTTTGGTGAGGTATTTTAGGTACAAATTTTTTGGTATGTACCAAAAAATAAGGTACACCATAGTGAAAGGTAAAAAAAATAGGTACAAATTGAATAAATGATACAACTGCATGCACCAAGTATTTTGAAGAAGGGGCACACTTGTGTGAGACCGTCTAATGGGTCTCTTACGTTAGGCGGGTCTCCACCTGACCCAGATCCAACCCGGCCATATATATATTAAAAAAAATATCGGCAGTTGCCCTAATCAGATCACCTCTTCTCCAATCCCCGATTCTTCTTCCTCAATCCGATGCCGGATTTCGACACCTTTCTCAAATCATCCACCAATCGAACGGTGTCGGATTCAGATCTCATCGCCATCCCCGAAGAAACCATGAGCAGAGCGCCGCCGGTGAAGAAATTGAAACTCTCACCGGCATGGCCTGTGCATTAATGGAGAAAGTGGTTGAATTGGGGGTTTTTGTGGACGAGGCAATCAGGTTTCAAATACACTAGACGAGGCAATCAGGTTTCAATCTCTTTCCTGCTAACTACCGAGAAAAAAGTTTTTAGATTTTCCCAGTGATTACGGAATAGTGTGATTTTTTTTATTTAATTTTTTTCTGAATTGACCTGAAAATGCAAGTTTAGACGATAGCTGAAAGTTGCATAAAATAGAATAGGGTGAAGAGATTGATCTACACCGCCTGCCTCTATTGTAGGCTACAAGGATGTCGTGGATGAGAGAAAGTAGCTCTGTTGATTTCACAAGCCATGAATACAGGATGTGATTGAATGCAAACATTTTCTGAATGGAGAATTCCGATTTCTTCTGCCCAATGCTTGCTTGATCGATCGATATATACACGTTTAATTAATATATTAGTTTTAATTAATTTCTTTTAGATTTTATTAATTCTTAGATCTATTTTGGGTTTTGAGTTTGTAGTAGATCTGTTGTCACAGGTGCGTTGAGGATGTCATTGTTGGTCTTGTAAGGTAGAAGATCGAGACCGTGTTGAAGATTTTTAGTGATACTTTTATTTATAATTAGTGTTACTTTTTTGTAATTAGTGATACTTTATTTTGTAATCATTAATATTTTTCTCTATGATAATGAATAAATTTTTTTACTCAAGAATGAGTTTTTATTGTATTCATAGACCCCGATTCTCAATTTGAGATTATATTTTAAACTGACACTTTTCTTTTGTAATTAGTGATACTTTTTTTCATAGTATTGAGACTCTACTTCATAGGTGATGATACTTCACCCCATAAATAATGAGACTCACATGTGAGTTAATGATATTTCACCCATAAATAATGATACTCCACTCATAGTTAATGGCATTTATCTATTCTAGATTTGATAATTAATGTTTAATCATCAATAATATCATATTATACTCCACTTCCGAGTTAATGATACTTCATCCATAATTAATGATATTTCACAGACAGTTAATGATACTCACCAGATATATATCTAATGATACTTCACTTAATAGTTAATGATATTTTGCCAAATTTATATCTAATGATACTTCACTTCACAGTTAGTGATAATTTACACATAGTGATACTTTACTTTATACCTAGTGATACTCTAGTGACTGTGCGTGGGGGCGAGTGTAAGACACGCACCTGCACACGAAAATGGATTTTATGGCGGGTTTTGGGCGGGTTTTGATTTTATTTGACCCGTCTAACGTATGCGACCCGTTAGACGATCTCATACAAGTTTTTATCTTTGAGGAAAAAAGGTATGATGTGGGGTTCACTCCTCTTTTTTTATTCTTTCTCATTTTTCTTTCTCCACATTTCCCCTTATCTTTCTTCTCCTTTCTCTTTCTACTCTTATTCATTTTTAATTTAAAAATCTTTTAAAAAAATTTAATGATAGCTTTGATATTTTTATATCAAAAAATAATATTTAAATAAAAATTAGTTAAATTATACATAAAAATAATATATATGTATATATTTTATTAAATGAGTGATATATTATGGTGGGATCCCAAAAAGTTATGTATGTACCATATGTATAGTGAGTGATTTGAAGGGAATGAATATTTAAAAAAGTAGGTATATAACTTTTGATGTGGCAGTGACGTGGCAGAGTTATGTACCAAAATTTAGGTACAGTATATTAGATGCTCTAATAAGTGTCATTCTAACACTTTAAATTTTGTTTCATAAAATAGTGTCATTCTACAAAATCGAGATAAAATTTTCATATTTTTCTCTCATATTTGTCCTCATTTAATTCAAACAATCATATTTAACTAATTTAATGTATTCACATTAAGGGTATATAAGGTAATTTGATTATCTAATTAATATTTTTATTAATATGTGTGTATTTATCTAAAATGACACTTATTCAGAAATGGAGGGTAGAATTTTGCTTTGAAAATGGAAGTATCATAATTTTAGGGTAATTGATTTGAATCAAATCCCAAAACTTGAGAAAGAAATTGATAATAATTGTTAAAGTGATTTGTAGAATAATCTATTCTTTCCTATTTCCTCACGGTTTGGATGAAATCAAAAGAGCTCAAAACAAGGTTAATAAACTTGGCATTCTTGAAAATAATTGTTAATTTGGACTTAAAATAAAATTCATAATAATAAATAAATGATACAATAATGCATATATTACTAGTCATTTTCGTATGACTTATAGGAATTATAACAATAAATAACTTGTTTAATTTGTCCCGGTGGGGATGGTCTAGTAGTGGAGTGAGATTGTTTGGAAATCAAAGGTGATGAGTTCGAATCTCCTCAATACCACAGGTCGGGTGTGTGAGTAAAAAAAAATAACTTGTTTAATTCAACATTCTTAGAAAAGGGTAACGAATAGTTTAAAATGATTTTGGTTCGTTGCAATTAGAGACAGTGTAAGTGGAGTAGAGATCCTCTAGTCTCAACTTTGTGTGTCAACCGTGTGCCAACATTAAAATTATATATTTTTAATAATATTTTTTATAAAAATAAAATGTATTATATTATAACTAATAATAATTAACATTTATAACTAAAAATTAAAATTTTAAAAAATCATATACCCAAAGTTTGGAATAATCAACCTCAAAAATCAATTATATTAACTAAAAAATGAAAATTAAATATTAAAAAATAATTATAAACCCTAATTGGATGGAATAAACCATAAATAATAACATAAAATAATAGTAAATCAAAAGGAATTAAAATTGAAGAAAAAAATAAAAGAAAAAATAATAATTTTAAGGTTTGATGCACGGTTAGCACACACAAATTGGGACTAGAGGATCCCAAGTGATCTAAGTGACCCTTTAGAACTATATTTTGCACTTTTAATCCCAAAAATTTAACCAATCGGTCAAATACTAAATGAAAGTCATTTTGTTCTCTTTGGAATTGATGGCCTAGTGGTGGAATGGTGTTATTTTGAAGCCAAAGGTCTAAAGTTCGAATCCGACCACCAACACCACTAGATGTAAGCATGTCACACCTAACCTGCCAAGTGTGATTTACCTCTCCTGTGTGGTTTGTAGGTTATTACACAGGGACGGAATTTATACAGTGTGCACCTCGATAGCGGCTGCGGGTTACCCTCAACATAAAAAAAATAAAAAAAAATCAAAACTAAATGAGAGTCTCCACGTGAGATGCACATGATATGTTACCCTCAACGTAAAAAAAATCAAAACTAAATGAGAGTCTCCACGTAAGATGCATATGATACATAACTAAACCCTCAAGTGTGGTTTGCAGAACAAAAACTAAATGAGAGTCTCCATGTGAGATGCACATGATACATAACTAAACCCTCAAGTGTGGTTTGCAGGTTATTACACAGGGGTGAAATTTACCCAATGTGCACCTCGATAGCTGCTGCGGGTTACACTCAACATAAAAAAAAAAAAAAAACTAAATGAGAGTCTCCACGTGAGATGCACATGATGCATAACTGAACAATTTCTTATCTTTTTTTTTAAGTTCTCTCTCCTCTTTCTTTCTTTTCTTCATTTTTTTTCTTTGATTTTTTGTCTTCATTTTTTTCGGTTGTTCCCAACGATGAAAATATCTCTATCGCACCATATATCGCAACTTCAATTTTATAGATATATCGCCGAATATATCAATATCGCATATCGATATCTCAGAAAATTGAAAAAAATGACGGAAACTATATTAAAATCTTGGAAATTTAGCAAGAAATTTTAGGAACTATTATAATATATTAATATGCACATATTCTACTTAAAATTTTGATAGAATTGTATTTTGAAAGCAAACATATGAACACTAGATTATATAAATACTGTCTAAGATAATACATTTGATAAAATAATACATAATACAGTATAAAATACTTAAATAAAGATTATAAAGTACAATTAATACCAATATGAGGATCTATGAGGTTCAAATATAGTAGATGGAATGTCATCTTGTTCCAAACAATATTGGTACCAACTCATCACATTAGAGTAATTCTGAATATAGTTATGCACATGCGCTTGATATGTTTCTTGATTTCTTTTCAACAACTTCACCATGGATTGGATAATGTCCACTGACCCAATTATTTTGTTGATGCACATTTTGACCTATATACACATTTTAAGTAATCCAATCAAATTGTGAACTCCCATATGTGTAAGAACCATATGAATCTTGGGACATATCACTATGATGAGTGTCACCCATATTCATAGAATTAAGATTGGTTGAAATTGATTCAATATCAGTGCTTGAACTTTCTTATTGAGTGAATGCACGTCTCCTTATGTATTTATTTCCTATTGCACTTATTTCAGGGCTTTACTTCCATGGTCTATATCTTGTGTTGCATGAGTGAAGTCGGCCTCACAACTAAATGGACTCAATAATGTAGGACTTGAATCATAATCATAATGATTGTTCCCACCATTTCCACCATCATCATCATTTCCACCACTTCCATCATTTCTTCTATTACTATTTTCCTCATCCTCTGTTGAGTTATCTGTTTTTGAATCATTAGAAGTATTACCCACTTCTTGTTGTAATACTTGATTCACATCAATGCCATAATCACGAGCCATAGTAGCTATTTTTGGATTAGGATTTCCCTCATTATCATCTAAGTGTGCAGGGCGAACTCACTGAAAAAATGAATTTTCTTCTTCATCAGTTTCATCAGTTGTTATATCTATCAGATCTAGATATTTTTGCTCTGCAACTTTATCATTCTCAGCTTCCATATCTTGTATCATTAACTTCATATTATAATAGCAAAAGACCAATTGTTTAAGTTTTGGATACGCAAGTCCATTCCTTTGCTTTGTGTGGATTAAGGTAAAAGTGCTCCAATTCTTCTCACATGCAGAAGATAATGCTGACATCCAAATATCTAACTATAGGTGATAAATGACCATACATAACCCACCACTCAGCAACCATTACTAAACACCAATAAATATACGATACATATTTATTCATTGAAGACATGATCTTAATTTTTTTGCAGTGTAAGTGTCTTTGTAAAGAAAAAAATATTAAAACTTAAATAATTATGTTGAAGACCTAAAAAACACCACAAAAATATATAGTATTAAATAAAAATCAAAATCTATTATAGAAATATAAAAAAATTCATGATATATTGCGATTTATTACGATTTATTGCGATATACTGCGATATATTACGATATTTCACCGATACCCTGGAAAAAAGATATTCTCCCTCATATCTGTATCGCAATCTCAAAATCCGCTATATATCTGCGATATTTCGTGATATTTCAATCCTTGGTTGTTCCTCTTTTATCTTTTTTGTTTCTGTTTTTGTTTTTTAAGTTAATTTTTAACAATTATTCAAATTGTTTCTTAATTTCGTGAGTTGTATTTTTTTAATATTTGTTCGAATTGTTTCTTAATTTCACAATATGTGCTATTAATTATTATTCCATTTTACAAAATTAAGTACTCCCTTCGTCTCAATTAGAATAGGGTCAAAACACTTTTAGTCCCAAAAGTTACTTTTTTGGTCCCAAATGAATTTTTTTTGACAATTTTGGTCTCATAAGATATTTTTCCGATAATTTTAGTTCTATAAGAAATTTTTCCAACAATTTTAATCCCGTAAGATATTTTTTCGACAATTTTAATCCCAAAACTAATATTTTTTATGAATCTGAGATGTGCCTCATTCATATGAAAACAAACAATATACTTTCCGAAATGCAAGACATCCTATCATTCTATCTGAAATCAATTTGTGTTATCTAGCACACCAAAGATCTCAATTAGTTTTGGACTAAAGTTGTTGGAAAAATTTCTTATGGGACTAAAACTATCGGAAAAATATCTTATGGGACCAAAATTATATAAAAAAAATCATTTGGGACCAAAAATATAACTTTTGGGACTAAAAATGTTTTGACCATATTCTAGTGTGACCAAAAGTGAAATTTACTTCATATCAGTGACACTCATTCAACCTAATCTCCAAATAAAATATTAATTTCTCTCTCCTCCATATCTACAACTCCCAACCTTTTAAAATTTGTACTCCATCAGTGGCACTCATCTAACCCGACCTTCAAATAAAATATTAATTTCTCTTTCTTTCAATCTACATAAAATATTTATCATTTTATTTTTTTAATAACATATTATTAATAATAATTTTTTACTATATTTAAAAAATATAGTAAAATATTAATTCCTCTTTCTTCCAATCTACACAAAATATTTATCATTTTATTTTTTAATACCATATTATTAATAATAATTTTTTACTGTATTTAAAAATCTTAATTAATTTAGTTGATATATTTTTGGAATTCATAACTACAAAAAATCTTATACAATTATAAATTCATAATTTATTTTACAACAAAATGAAAATTACAAGAGTTAAAATAAAATAAAATAAATAAATTACAATGAGAATACATAAAATTTTAAATTACGAGTACAAAAGATGTAAATTACATTAACTAAGGCCGAATTTGTAAGAATATATCAATATTAGGCTCTATTTATAGATAAAAAAAACTATGAATTTTGGTGTAGTGTTTATAAAAAAAATTAGATAATTATATAAAATATTTATATTTTAAATTAATATATATAAAATTATGTGGCACTCAATCAGAGAGTGTCACGTGTGCAGCAATTGGGTCACGCCTCAAAGGCGGGCAGCGCACTGAAGTCACCAATTTTGTTGACTTTTCCTTTTTTTTTTAAAGTTGTCTTCTCTTGGTGACATCCTATGGGATGTCAACAATGGAAGTAGTCTGATGTGATAGTGATTTGACACGAGATGCTCTAATGGCAATATGTCAGAAGAAAACTCGATGAGCTCTTTTCCAACCTCACCGCCATCTGGAGCTATGAATTGAGCGAGAATTTATCGATATCTATTGACGTTGTGTTGATTCTAGCCATGCTTACGATCGCGCAAGGAATTGTTCGGAATTTTCATATGTGCGGTTCTACATCATCAACATAATCTCGAGGCTCAAAATCAGCAACATCGCAATGAAGAAGCAAGTGATCTTTGCTTTCAATAAGGTGAATCAAGAAGACAAGAGATACTCGAAGAGTGCAGTCAAGATTGATGGCTTAATGAACCTTGTTGCGAATTTCTTGATTTTCAAGAGAGTCGCGCGAGTTGCGTGTTTGATAGCGGGATTTCACCATTGGAAGAACGTGTTGACTGGTACAGGCGTGATCGCCCCGATGATTATAGTTTTAGAGTGTGAGAGTGAGTTGAGCAAGAAAATTTTTTGCAAGGTGTTTGATGAAATCACTGAGAATTTGGATAACGTCTGGGCAGTTGGGCGGTTTCTGTTCATGGTGGTGTGACTGCCCTGTTAAAGATTTACAGTAGTTATGGTCAAAATGGTGAGAATTGTTAGGGTGATTTGGTTTTGGTTTGTGGGGGTGTTGAAAACCCTTGTTGGAGTCGAAGAAATCAAGAAACAAGAGATTCATGATCGGATATGGGGATTTTTTAGCCGAGCTTGCATGGAGTAAAGATGGCTGCACAAATTAGTCTAGGCACTAATCAATTTTTCTCTCTCTGCAAATTTATTTGAGCTCTCTCTTCATCTATCTCTATTTCAGTTTCTTCCCATTTTTCGATTGTTTGAAGCTTGAATAGTATGTTGTGTGATCTGATAGCTAGCTTGATTTACTCATTTGTGGTCGGCAGTGAAACGTCACTGCAGAGAGAGAGAGAGAAGTTATTTAGAGATTTGATTTGCAATTCGGCACCTGTTTTTCTTGAAAAATGAAGGGTCCTTTTGAAATTTGGTCACATTTCTTTTTAACAACTCATATTTTTATAATTTATATTTTAATCTGATTTTTTTTTTTTTTGAAAAGTTGTTTAATAATCCATAAATTTGTGGATTTGTTTGGGGTTAAAAGTGCAATGGCTTGTAGGACTGGTACTGCAATCCAACTTAACAGAAAACTTGACGTAATGACTATTTTTGCAACCCAATTTTCATTTGTGAAAGTATTAAGACTATTTCCTAACGAGAGAATGTCATATGGGACTAAAAACACAATTTGTTTTTTCTAAAGTTGTTTAATAGTGAGAAAATTACAAAAATGGTCCCACAGAGCATGTCTCCGTTTGGTTTTGGTCCCAAACAAACTAATTTGGTCCCATTGGACCACGATATACTAAAATAGTCCTAACGTCACGTTTTCCGTTAAGTTGACATGCAATTTTAGTCCCAAATGAATTGGAATTTTAGTCCCATGTGAAACATTAGGAATAATAGTGAACTGGAGGGAATTCTTGTAAATTGGAGGGAAAATTCAACTATTTTGAACCAAAAATATCCAACATTTGGAGGGCATTTATGCCATATACCTACCTATATATATATATATATATATATATATATATATATATATCTATACACCAATTCCAAAATTACAAGAATTTAAGCCACAAAAAATACAAGAATATTGCACTCATTACCAACACAATGTCTGCTGTATCTTCAAGCAAAGAAAACAACAAAAAAAATTTGTAGTGTGTGATTGTCAAAAGCCAGTGTGTGCGTATGTTTACAATCATGCACATAGCAAAGGTAGATTTTTTTATATGTGTCCTGATTCACTACGCGGGGGTTGTAAGTTTTTCAGATGGGTTGATGAGTGTCCATCTCAAGACAACTCAGGGGAGTCCCACAACTCAAAGGTGAAGATGTCAACTGAAGACATTGCTGAAAATATGAAGACAGTGGCTGAATGTATGATGCAAATGGTTGGAGATATGAAGAAAATGGCTGCAAATGTGGCAGAAATTAGAAAGTGGGGTATATTGATATTTCTAATGTTAATGTTTTATGCAGGGGCTGTTTCCCTAGAAGCTTATCCTAATCTAATATGTAATATGTAAGATGTAAGATGCATGAATCATATTATTGCAATATGTATGCCAATGAAAACATTTTCCCAACCCAAGCAACCACAACAATTATCAACCAATAAACAATTCAAAACAGTAGCATTTCGTTTTCAGAGCAACAATTATCAACCACAAACTGAGATCAGCCAACAACAATTATCAACCAACAAAAAATACAATAATAAGGTTGACATGATTTCACCATGATGGCAAGGTAATTGTTCAAAAACATGGCATTTCAGTTTCAGAGTTAGGGTAATTGTTCAAAAACATCAAATTAAACCAAAAATAACAAACGAAGCCTGAAATCTTATCTATTCTTCTTCTTTGATGCATCTCTCAAGCTTGAAACATGGATAAATTTTTTGCCTCTTTTGGTGACCACTCTCATGGAATCTAGTTGTTGAGGTTGATTTACAGCCACTGAAGAATCCCATATGAATTTTTGGCTATGAAAACCAGCAGAAGGTTGCATTACAGGAGGCTGCCTAGCAAAAGGTTACTCAACATTAATTGAACTTGAAATGGTGTAATCTCTTGGGCCGGACCATCATTTACAGTGTTTTTAGCAACCTTAGGTCTCTTCCTTGCCTAATTAAAAAACATGAAAATGTGTGTAATTGATTAAAGTCATTAAACTGAGATATTAAGAAGAAAATTATCATTATCTTACAAGCATTTTTCTTCCTTGCACAGTAGTTGGCAACATGTTGGAACAACCTTCTCTTTCAGTTGCAGCATCTTCTTGGGTTGAAGGAGGATAGTCATGTAGTGACATTTTCTCAAATAGTAGATTGTTGAGCATCCATCTGAGCAGCTGCACTTTCTTTCTCAAGTTGAGAGTGTGTTACTTCAGAAGGGAAATGTTCCTAAATAAAATCATGCACATAGCAAACATTAGTTTTCAATTTACATGAAGTAAATACCTAAGATTAGGCATGGAAATAAGCCAGGTCAGGCCGGGCTGGGTGCTAAACAGCCTGGGCCTGCCATGTTGAGCATAGGCCTGAGCCTGGCCTGTTATCTATCAAAGGCTTTTATCTAGGCCTGGGCCTGGCCTTTTTAACTATATGAGCCAGGTCTGAAGCTTTTTAGTAGCCTATGAAAGCCTATTATAACATTCACCATTTTTCACTAAGGTAAAATTAAAATTTACAAATCATCAAATGTAAGCTTCAAATCCTCATCAAATATAACCAATGTTCGTTAAATATAGTTTTATCTAGTTATTTGGCAGTTAAATATGCCAGTTACAAATTTAACACAATGTTCGTTATATTTTAATTGAGGAATCTTAAAAGTAGTTGTAAATGTGATATCTTGTCGAGTCAATCATATCAAAATAGTTCTACCTTGAACAAATAATCGCAGATAAACAGAAAAATTATGGATCGACACAAAATCACCCAAAATTGGGTTTTGAAGGTAGGCATTGAAAATCACAATATCATGATTACAAAGTAGCAGTTGATCAAATGAAAGTCTGAGATGGTTTGTATACAAGTAATGAATGGTAAGTAATCTGAAAATATAATGCAAACTACTCTGCACATCGGCCTCACAAGATTATATTTTACCTTTTAGTCGATCCAGAGCCACTTCCTGTAACAGAATTTGCACATGGGTTGTGATTAGGCGGCGGGGACGGTTTGTGAATATGTGATGAGACGAGAGACAGAGACAGTAGAGAGCCTGCAGAGAGTAGAGATACTGATAGAGAGACGGAGAGAGTAGAGAGACTTATAGAGAGTCGCCGCTTGAGTAGAGAGACTGTTCAGAGACGCCACGTGTGTGTGATGTAGAATTAGGGTTGAATGCTTTGAAAATAATATTTTTTAAAACATATATATTTTAAAAAAATTTAATCAGTATATTATATTTTAATATATATATAAGTTAAACAGGTCGGCCTATCAGGCTTTGCGGGCTATGTTGAAGGCATAAGCCCGGCCTTTATATCTTAGAAGGCTAATCTTCAAGCCTTAGCCTAGCCTTTTTACGAAGTAGGCCAGGCCTAAAGCCTCTGTCGGGTAGCCTGGCCTATTTCCACCCCTACCTAAGATGAAAAATGTAAGAATTCACAATTTTCAATTTGCCTCCTAGCTGGTTGTGCCATTTCTCTCCACAAACTTACAAGTGATTGTAAAGTCTTGTTTCCCCATTCTCTGAACAGTACCACTGCTCCTCTTTTTCCTTAGTGGTTCTTCATTAGGCCCAAATCTCCTTTCCTTCTGATGCCTGCCCTTGTTCTTCTTTGCAAAAGAAGGTGTGAGTGGTGGAATGCAGCCTTTTTTCTCCCACAGGTCATCTCCATTCATTGGACTTATAGCATGCGCATACACTGCACAATAAGTCTCAATAGATAACAATTATGCACATAGTCTTCTGGAGCTTTTCCTTCAGCACAAATGGCACTGATGGCATGCTTACAAGGTATTACACTCAAATCCCACCTTCTGCAAGCATATGTATGATCCTCCAAGTTAACAATATATTTTGAGCCATCAAAACTTGATACCTCATATCTGTTCTCACTAGACTTTGTAGGAATGCAGTCTACAGAGGCTTCCATATATTTCTCCACTAGTTTCCTTATTCTAACACAAACTAATCTCCCTTTCCACAATCTTTCAGCCACATCTCTGTTTTTCTAAAGCCTTGTCATCATATACTCTCTAACCCATTCCAACATAGTTAAAATTGGCTTCTCTCTAGGCTTTAGTAAACATGAGTTGAATTGTTCACACATGTTATTGACCAATGTATCACATTTTCGAAATGTTGAAAAATGTGATTTGGACCATTCTTTGGTTGATTTTCTCTTTTGCAGCCACTCAATGCACTTCTTGTCCACCTTCTCAATCTCAAACATCACACTATGGAAACTAGCAAATATGGTAGCATTTGCAGCTTTCCATAACAATTTTTTGAAATTGTGGCCTTTAAATCCAGCCCTCCTCATATTCCCATGCAAGTGTCTAACACAGAACCTATTTTCAACACTTAGCAATACCTTCTCAAATGCCCCAATTAGCCCTTTTTGTCTATCTGACAGAAAGTGTAGGCATCTTCTCTCTCAGTTAACAAGTCCTCCTTCAACAACTGTAAGAACCACTCCCATGAATCTTTGTTCTCAACTTCAACAACTGCATATGCCAGAGGGTATTGATCGTTATTTAGATCCATACACACTGCAGTCAACAACATCTCCCCACTGACCCTCTCAAATGACAGCCATCAACTCCAATCCATAGCCTACAACCTGACATGAAGCCATTTTTGGTAGCCTGGAGGCAAACATAAAATCTATCGAAGCTACTGCCACTAGGTGTATTATCAACTTGAAGAATCACAGTGGAACCTGGATTCTTATCCCTCAGAGTCTGTGCATAATCCCACAACTTTGAGTATTGCTCAGTTGTGTCTCCTTCAATCATTTTCAATGCTTTTTTCCTTGCTCTGAAAGCTTGGTGAGGTGATATGTAAGCACCAAGCTCTGCAATGGCACAATTCCTAAACTCCTTTACACTTTTCTTTGGATCACACCTAAAGGATTTCTCAAACCTTTGTGCCAGCCAACTTGCCCTTGTACTGTCCAGATGGTATTGTCTTGCACATGTGTGTGTGAGATCTATTTCTCTTATAAAGGAAGCTTCATCTTTCACCTTAAGTGCATTCATATGCCAGACACACCCTTCATCCTTCTTCTTACACCTTGCATATATCCTCCTTGCATTATTTTTTTCAAATTTTGTAGGCCTTCCTACCTTTACTGAATAGCTGTTAACAACATCTTTGAAGGCTTGCTTTGTACTGAAAATTTGGCCCAACCTAAATGTGGGTTCTTCTGATGTTGATAGTCTGTCACTATCTTCTCTAAAACCATCAGACCCCACACTATCAAAGTCACTCCCAATATCTGCCTCAAGCTTAACTTCATCACTTGAGGTCAAGCTGTTTTCAGAATTCAATTCATGTGTTGTGCCAACCCACTCAACATCTTTGTCAATATTTTCATCAAATATTATGTCATCAATTAATTCATCACAACTATCCTTCTCTGTAATGAAATCCTCATCTTCACTATCTGAAACTACCATATCTTCAATCTCTGTCTGCCCCAAGTATTCTTCAACCCCATACATATAATCAATTTCTAAAGTTATTGCCTCTATTATTTCATCATCAATACCACCAGTTTCAAACTCTATCTCAGTAACTTCTGCGTGCTCTTGCACATTCCCATCAATACCACCAACTTCCTGCTCTTTCACAACTTGCTCAATCTCATCTATATCTATACCACCATCTCCATGCTCTATGACAAGATCAACTTCAGGTTGTGTTTCCATTGCAGGCTCCTCAATAGGTTTCAAACTTTGCTCTTCAACAAAATGAATTGTTGCAGAGTCTTCCAGTCCAACAGGTTTCACAACCTGCTCAACCTTTTGTGTCTCCATTAGTGTAGACTCTCCAACTCCAACTGCCTGCTCTTCAACAACATTCACAGCCATAGCCTGCTCCACAACAACATTTAAACCCTGCTCTTCAACAACATTCACAGTTTGCTCATCCATCTCTTGCAAAGTCATATCATGCTCCTCAATAACAGTTGTCACAGCTTGCTCTTCAACAACCTTCACAGTCACAGCTTGCTCTTTAACAACCTTCACAGTTTGCTTTTCAGGTTGTGTCTCCATTGCTGTAGACTCTCCAGTAACTTTCACAACCTGCTCAACAGTTGTAGAGCTTCCAATTGTTTGTAAATCACCTCCCACATCATCCAAGTACACTACCTCCCTAACAACCTCATCTCCATTCAGGCGAAGCACTGTTCTTTCACCATCCAAATACATGAAGAACTCTTTGCTTTGTGCAGCCCCTATTATCAGATTCCAAGTATCAAACTTATAAACAACAGGCTTCAACTTTCTATCTTCATCTTTTGCATAGAACTTCTTAGACCCCAGATACCCTATCTGTGTGCATAGATCTTCTAATTACTTAAAACATCATTTGCGAGTGTCTACTAAATCAAACACACTGACTGTGCCCTCTAAATACTCTAATTCACCACAATCACTAACCACCATACCACCATGCTTCAGCTTCATCGTATACCAATAATCACAGGGCCCTAAAAAAATATACACTAAATTCTGAGAAATAAAAATCACGCACAAAGTGAAAGAAAATTGTAGAGAAATTTGGGGAGGAAACTTACTATAATCTGGGTGTGGTAGTTGTATGTAATGCTTCCTCCGAATCATTGCTAACTTACATTTTTAGAGCTTTGAGAAATTACAAGAAATTTCAGATAAAATCTTGCGATTTCGCGAATTGCAAGATACGACAACTTCCGCAGCAAGTGCTCTTACAATTTTCTCCAACTTCCGCGACAAGCTTCGGGAATTTTCAGGTGAATTTCATGAATTTGGGCAGGTGAATTTGGCGTATTTCTCTGGGGTAAGAAGGTAGAAGATGATAGTTAGTTGTGTTAATTTGGGGATTTTCTGAAATTAGGGTTCCTACAAGTCATGTGCGTCTCACGTATTAACTCTCTGTCAGCTGTTAACTAGCCCGTCAAAATACGTGGGATTAAATTTGCATATGATTGTCTTATGGGGTCATTTTGGCTTAAAAAATAAAAAACTGACCAAAATAACTTTGTTTGGGACCAAAACCAAACAGGGGCATGCTCTGTGGGACCAGCTTTGTAATTTTCTCTTTAATAATCCATCAACTTGTAGATTTGGTTGGGTCAAAAGTGTAATGTCCTATGGGACTGGAACTGCAACCCAATTCAACTGAAAACTAGATGGAATAACCATTTTTGCAACCCAATTTTAATTTCGGGTCAAAAGTGAAAGTATTAGGACAGTTTCCTAATGAGGGAATGTCCTGTGGAACTCAAAAACACAATTTCCTCACCATTACATAGAGTGAAGAGGATAGATTGAATAGAGAGAGAGAGAGAGAGAGAGAGAGAGAGAGAATATGTACATGTAAAAACCGGATGAAATCTTCTAGTACAACGTTTGTGTGTTAATTGTGTGCCAGCTTCAAAATTCCGTAGTTTTAATAATGTTTTTCAGAAAAATAAAATTTATCATATTATAACTAATTCTAATTAATATTTATTGTTAAAAATTAAATTTTTAAAAAAAAAATTATATATCCTAAATTTGGAATAATCAACCATAAAAACTCAATTATATTAACTAAAAATAAAAATTAAATACTAAAAAATTAATTATAAATCCTAATTGGGTGGAATGACTCTAAATATATAATAATGTAAAATTTATATTAAACCAATTGAAGAAAAATATGGAAGAAAAATTAATAATTTTGAAATTTGATAGATAGTTGGCACACAAAATCCTGGACTAGAGGACCACGTATTTGGAAAAACACCTCATTTCAAGCGGCAGTGTGGACAATTATGATTGTTCGTGGACATGATTAATTACTTGCTTTTCAGCGTAATATATATATTGAGCCAGGGAACAATTAAATATATGGTTAGGTGCATGATCCAAAGCCATCATTATCTGGTATTATATGCTGTAAGATTATTTATACCCTCATGAAATAGTGGTTTAATTTGTTGTCCAATAGACAACGTTTAATTATAAAAATATTACATTATGAGATCAAAGATGAGGTTCAAATAAATTAAAGTAGCTAGCTAGAAGTGATTTGATGGATGAGCTAGCTCCACCATTAATTTTTTTTTTTTCAAATTTTCCTGAAAAAATATCGATATTGATCGCAGAAGATGACCGGAATTGAAGTGAGATCTTCATGCCTTGTTGGAATGTCAAGCGATGCAGCATCAACTTCCATGTCAAGATTGGAGCTAACTCCATTCGATTTACGATTGCTCTCAATCGATCCGATTCAGAAAGGAATTCTGTTTCGCAACCCTCAAATTCAATTCCAAGAAATCGACGGAATCTTCATCGATCACCTCAAAAACTCACTCTCTCGTACGCTAGATTTCTTTCCTCCACTCGCCGGCCGCCTCGCCACGACCACCAACGACGACGGCACAGCGACTTTCTACGTGGACTGCAACAATGCAGGGGCTGAGTTCACTCACGCCGTCGCCGCTGCTGTTTCCGTCTCCGACATCATGGAACCAAACTACATACCTGAAATCCTGTCTTCCTTTTTCGCACTAAATGGAATCCCCAATTATGGAGTTTCAAAGCCTTTGATCGGGGTTCAACTCACTGAGCTCGCCGACGGCCTCTTCATAGCCTGCACCGCCAATCACGCCGTCGTAGACGGCACTTCTTTCTGGCATTTCTTCAACTCTTGGTCTGAGATTTCCCGCGGTCTTGATACGATATCGAAATCCCCTGTATTCGAACGCTGGTTTCCCAGCAACGTACGCCTAATCCATCTTCCTCCATTGGAGAAAAATCTCTTTGTTCCACCTCCATTGCTAGAGCGTGTCTTCCACTTCAGCAAAGAAAGTTTAGCCAAACTCAAAGCCAAGGCCAATTCCGAAGCCGGCACCGACAAAATATCATCTTTACAAGCACTCTCGGCTCATCTCTGGCGAAGCTCCGCGCGTTGCCGCCATGATCATGATCTAAACTCTGGTGGAGAAGCCCGGTTCATGATGGCCGTGGGTGCGAGAGCAAGAATCCCTTTGCCGGAGGGGTATTTTGGGAATGCAGCTTATGGTGCTAGAACGGCGATTAGTGAGGGTGAGCTGTTGCGTAAAGGATTAGGCAACGCTGCGTTGAAGATTAGTCAGTTTGTTGCTGCGCAAACCAAGGAAACAGTAGTCAAATTCATGGAGGATTGGACGAAAAATCCTATATTACACGGAAAAAAGAGTTTTTCTTTTTTCATCACAAGTTCTCCTCGAGACGATGTGTATGGGAATGATTTTGGATGGGGGAAACCGATTGCTGCCAGAAGTGGAAAGGCGCAGAAATTTGACGGCAAGATCACTGTTTTTCCGGCAGCCGCAGTGGGAGGCATCGACGCGGAAGTTAGCCTGGCGCCGGAGGTTTTGCAGGCAATGGAAGGTGATGCAGAGTTTATGGAAGCTTTTCATATCGGAAAATGTCACTAGCTAGGTTGAAGATTAGGGGTGTAAGTGAGTCGAGCTTACTCAGAATCGACTCGGTGAAAGCTCGAAATCGACTCGAGGTTTGTCGAGTCGAGCTCGAGTTCGAGCTACTCGAGTAGTTATTGAGCTCGAGCTCCATAATAGTGAGCTCGATAGGCTCGCGAGTCTTATCGAGTTTAATCGAGCTTAGTGCAATTACAAATTTATCCTTAATAATTTAATTATTTACATATATATATCATCAATAATTAAATTGTATTTATTTAAAACTAAATAAATATAATTTTTTATTTAATATTTATACATAATCGAGTCAAGTCGAGCTCAAGCTTGTCAAGTTTGCTATCAAGTCGGCTCGAAAAATTAAAGCTCGATCGAGCTTCGAGTTTTTGTTATCGAGTTTGAGCTCGATAAGGCTATTACTCGACTCAGCTCGATTACACCCCTATTGAAGATGATGATGTTCATTTTCCTTCCTGCCTTTTCTTTTTTTGGTTCTCCAATTTCACTACTGTAATATTTTGCATGTTTCTGTGAAAGAACAACATTATTATGTGTCGCTCACGTTTAATAATCATAGTATATGTGATTGGAATCTTAACAAAATGGCAAAAATTGATGTGATGTGATATATATATATATATATATATATATGTGTGTGTGTGTGTTTGTGTGTCCCTGTTGGAATGAAGCATTAATATAAATATTATAATCAAAGATATTGTATTTAAGAGTTCGTTCGCTAGACAATATGGTATAAAATTGGATACATAGTTCGGGACTGAAACTTTGAACTCCGTTTTCAGTTTCGTATTTGGATCCATGTAAATTTTTAAAAAATGTACAGATATAATTTCTCTGCTCAAACTAAACTAATGAAGTTATTAAAAAAGATATTGCACCTTTAGAAAGAAAGAAAACCTAATTTTGCATATTTTTGGTTAATCAAATTATTCAGTTTGTCACCAGAATTCAACGTCATTAGAAAAATCATAATATAATTCAGCATAATTGAGTTTTTGTGAGAAAAGTGTTGTTAAAAGCCAAGGAATTACTATAGGATTATATACGAATGCGTTTTATATACAAAACATACTATCGGCTTAAACAAGTTTTGAGGATGAAAATCAGATAATATCGCTCACGCTTCTGTTTGATGACTGACTGTTTAACACGGATGTTCTGTTCTTGGGCATTTTCAAGATTATTTGTCTTTTTTTCCCAACGGATGTGTTAGTGATATGGGGAATAATTTGTGGTGAAGTAAGAAATCAATAGATGGATAATAGGTGAGGTGATTGTGGTGAAATATTATCATCTCTTTTGTTGGAAAACTTGAAATGTTTAATGAACTTTTGTGTGACCATTTTATTTTCCATTCATATCCTTGATTCTTCTATAACTTTAGACATGTTCTATAACTCTTCTGCTTTTGTTTAGTAAGAGCAGCATACAAGAAATTAATAAAAATATTTAACACTCCTTATTTGATGATTAAACTCCATGAATTTGCTTGGTGATGTCAACATCAATAATTGTTTAATTAGTTTTCTTAACGTATTGTGAGCTAGAATAATTATGTTGATTGTTGTAACTAAATAATATGCTTAAGATAGTTCTATTATGTTTTTTTTCAATCAACAATAAAAATGAATGTCGACAATGTTCAATGCATAATTTCATTTCTTGATGAGAGCATTTTTTTTTTTTTCTTAAAAAGAAACTTCAGTCATGATTAAACACCATAACCAATCTTTTTTATCTACTAATTTAAAATATTACTAGTCCAACTTAAAATAAGAAACAATACAGAAATTTTATTCTATCTGTATTGTCATTATTTTGATAAATAGCTAAAGTATCTTTTCTTGAGTGTATATATATATATATATATATATATATATAATGATACAAAACAAGAAAAAAATAAAAAAAAAATGATATGAACATTTTTGGTCCCAAGTTTAATTTTCCGACTTTTTTGTCCCAGATGATAAATTTCGACTTTTTGGTTCCAAAATTAATCGGACATTTAATGATGGTTAAATTTTGGGAGCAAAAATGTCGAAACATATCATATGGGACCAAAAAAAAAAAAAAAAAACTTGGGACCCAAAAAGTTACAATTAGAACTCAAAATAATTTAATTCTTATGAAACCAAAAGTGAAATTAACCCTAAAGAAAAACTTGAGCTGGTTATCATTTATCAATGAATGCATATGATGTAAGGTAGAAAATTTGATGCTACCCGCGTGCCTGAATGTCTATTTTTATTTTTTAGCAATTTTTTAAAAATATTTTTGCAATTTTGTTTAGATATATCTTACTTATTAAGTAGATATTAATTATATTCGTCCTGATTTTTTAATTCGTCTCCTACTATGTAAACGACAATGTTGTGAATTTTTTTTCACAGGCTGAAAAAAAAAAAAAAAAAAAAAAAGACCGTGATGAACATAATTAATATCTACTAATGTGGTCATTTATATTCTAATTTTTATTTTTTGACAAAAATATTTTAAAATAATTTTAAATAATGAAAAATCAAATCCGAGCACGGCACGTTTACGGGTAGCATCCAATTTTTTTCATATAAGCGTAACTCTGATTTTAGTTGTAGCTTGAATTAATTTAAATTGAACCCAACTGATTATGGGCTTAGATTTAACCAGGTGTGATACAATAAACTTATCACTCTGGGTCCAATTCTCATAGCCCAATTAGCGATTATGTGAGAAGGCTCAATAAACTCGAGATGATACTACACTAGAGAACTCCTTCCATATCTATGAAACTTCTCAAGAATAATATTGTTTATCTTTTAAAATTTCTTTTCTAGTTTTCAAATTTCTTTTCGATTTAACTCGTTCAATTTAGGCCGTGATCCATTGCTGCACATGTGTGTGATTATTTTTGATGAAGCTCGTTCAAGAGGGCTTATATTTCTCCATCCTTAAAATATAGTAGAGAACTCATGTTGTCTCTTCCCATAACATGATAGAGAAAATAAATCACGGTATGTGCTTCAGTGGGTGGGTGTCAAATACTTGCTTGTACAATAGGCACCCACAAAAATTTCAATCCAAAATATTACCTACGAGACTTGAACTTTCACATTGTGATCAAGATAGAAAACTACATCACTCATGTTATCACGTTAAATGGACTATGCACAAGGGGCATGTGTGAATGATTATTAAAGATATGTATAAGATAACTAAGACTTTAGTTCTCTCATTTAATTTCATATTTATCTTTAAAGAAAAAAGTTGAGAAAAAGTATTTTGAAAGAACATTTTTTGTATTGAAGATATCTATTCATCACATGGAGACAAACTTGTCCAAATCTAAATTTGTCTAGAGCTATTATCATCTTCATTACTCAAAAACGTTATGACCGTCCAAATAGCCGTCACACATTAAAATAAGGGATTAACTAATTAAATGAGTCCCTTTCAAAGGAGACTTGTAATTAATCATTATCAATTTTTTTCAATTTTCTAAATTTATGGTACTAGCTTACTAATATTTTATAGTACAAATCAGCATAACTTTACACCGAAAGAGTAAAAGATGTTGGTAGGCACTTTTCTTTTTCTTTTCCTATTTTATTTATTGATTTTGAAGATATTATACTTTTGTGCCTATCTATATAGGACATTCGTTAACCTCTAGAAAGTTCCATCAAAATGTAAAGATGTTTGGTTAAATTAAGTGTAACCATATGATTTACACGTGTCCTCCACTGAATCTTCTGTCTTCTAAAAGGGCGCTTGATTTTCAAGCCTGGATTCTTTCTCTATACTATGATTCTACAATTTCCCACAATGAGTCAATGATCAATACCACCAATCTCATAATCAGTCAGCATTTTTTTTTATTGAAAAAAGGCTTAATATATTCATGTTTTATTTTTTGTTTCAATACGTGCAATCAATGTATACCTACTACGCCTATGTTTATAATTTGACTAAATCATGAATCATAATTTGAGGTTTCACAATTTTCACAAAATATAATCTGACATTTTACATAACATGCCACATCAGCATGCATGTTTTTGCTATAACCTGAGACGGATTCAAATTTTGTTAAAACAATTACTAATGTTGGGAATTAATTAATTTCACGTTAGTTTTTGTGAAAAGCATTAAACATTTATCCACGTATCATATCTTGGTCAAATTGTTTTTTTTATTATATCATAGGGAATTATTTGGTGAGATACTATGATCCCATAAATTCTCGAGCTATTGGACAAGTTATTATATTATAACTTATTTGCAAGACAATATAATGGGTGATAGATATTTGTGATTTTATATTGGAACTAGTGCATTACCCGTGCAATGCACGGACAATATATATACTATTATAAGAATAAATATTTTCAAAATGATGTACTTTCTACATCACTTTCAATAATCAAGTGGTGCAATATTTTCTTGAAGTATTTTTATAAGTAGAAATTGAATTTTTAACAATAAATTGTTCAATTCTTATGAGCGTGCATACAAATATATATATATATGTATATATATATATTATCAAATACACTTTTAATTTATGTATATATTATCTGTTAGTGCCACTGCATGCACTAAGTTTTTGTGTTGTTAAATTGGCGAGATATGTTCGACAATGTGTGCCTGGGTATGTCCCATGAAGATTTGTTTTTCCGCTGTGCAAGAAAAGAAAGAACAGTTGGTGAACTGTTCCAGAGTATGTCCCAGACAGAACCAGGGACACTCTATTTATGGCAGTTTCCTTGTTGGAAAGATCTTGCGCCAAACCAGTTTGGAAGCTCAAGATAGATTCGTTTTACTGCCTTGTGGTGTAGATCCGGTGCTGAATTAACCCTCCTACACATGGGAAGTATCTACACACGTTTGGAAGGCCACAAACCACTTACCTAGTTGGCGGAAAGCAAGAGATTGACGCCAAGCTGAAGTGAAGACTATATATGAAGACCGATTTGTGCAACAATCGGTACCACTGATATTTTGTTTAGATTCTAGTGTTAGAATCAGTTTGTGGTCATTTTTTGTAACTAGTAGTTGTTCATTAAAAACGTTCAACGTGATAGACTAGTTTTGAGTGTTTACGAGTGAAACACGTGAGGGGATTTTTATTCCAGTTTTATACGCAATCTCGGGAGAGATTGTAAGTTGAAGTCGTGGGTAGCTAGAGGGAGTCTAGTGTCACGGTTGTGAGGGGATCTTACAACTTTCGACTAGCGAAAGAGTTCGTAGAGAAGAACGGGTAGCATAAGGCGAGAGGCTTGTATGTGTAATATCCCTAATACACTCGACAAAGGAGTACCAGTCGAATCTTCAAGTTTGGGAGCAATCCCCCCAGAGTAGGTTGGTTGAACCGAACTAGGTTATCATCTCGTGCGTTTTTACTACTTTATTTATTTATGTTCTTGCATCTGTCCCACACATATCACAGAACAATTTTTAAGCAGTTTACTAAAAACGTTTAAAGCACGGATTACTGTTTTTCAATTGGCACCAGAGCGGGTTGCCTGTATTCAGGGTTGATCTTGGGGTATTAATCCGTGTTATTGTGTTGTTTTTGCCGAGATGGACTCGATGAAAGAGGGAGCTTCGACGGTGCGACCTCCGCTCCTTGATAGCAATAATTATGCCTATTGGAAAGCTTCTATGACAGCTTTCATTCGCTCAATTGATGAGCGTGCCTGGAAGATGGTGACTGAAGGGTGGAAGCCTCCTACCAAGAAGGATGAGAAAGGCAAAGCGGTGCTAAAGCCAAAAGAAGAGTTTGACGATGCTGATTATATGATCATGGGGCTGAATGCTAAAGCCATGAATGCCATTTTTTCTGCAGTGGACATGAACGTGTTCAAACTCATCTCCACATGTGACAAGGCAAATGATGCATGGGATATCCTTCAAACTGCTTTCGAAGGAACGATCAGTGTTCGTGCATCTCGTATGCAGCTCCTCACTACCAGATTTGAAAACCTTTGAATGGATGAAGGTGAAAAGCTTGCTGATTTCAACGCCAAGATTTGTGACATAGCTAATGAAAGCTTTGCACTTGGTGATGCCATCTCGGAGGAGAAACTTGTGCGGAAAGTTCTGTGATCTCTTCCTAAGAGATTTGCATATAAAGTCACGGCGATAGAAGAGGCCAAGGACGTGAGCAAGATGAAGTTACAGGAGCTGATGGGGTCCCTGAGGACTTTTGAAATGGGACTAACAGACGAAGAGACAGTTCAGAAGAAAAGCATAGCTTTTCAAGCCGGCCCCAGTGCTGATGATCCAAGTAATGTCTCTGACAAAAATGATCTGGCTGAGTCAATTGCCCTTCTGACAAAGAATTTCTCAAAATTTGTCAAACGTTATGAGAAGTCTTCACAGAATAATTCTGTCAAGAACAGATTCTCCAAATCTCGGAGATCTAAAGATGAAGATTCCATTGAAGAAAAATAGAAGGAGGTCAAGTGTAGAGAATGTGGGGGTCTTGGGCACTATCAAGCTGAATGTGCTAACACCTTAAAGAAGAAGAATAAATCCTACAGTTCCACTCTTAGTGAAAGTGATGATCCAGATGATAGTGGGAGTGATGAAGAATGCGTGAGCAACCATATTGCTTTCATGACACATTCTAACAAAGAACCTATGTCTAATTCTGTCTTTGACAGACATAATGACAATGTTTCGGAAAGCAGTGATGATGAAGAATTCACTGAAGAGTCTGCCATAGAAGCTTACAAAAAGCTTCATGAGAGCTGGATCATGGTGGTTAAAGTCAATGAAGGGCTGATGAAAGAGGATGGTGATCTCATTAAAGAGAGAGATTGTTTGTCCACGCGCCTCAGTGAATTGCACAATGATCTTCGATAGTCCAGAAACAATTCTCACTCTCAGGATGGTGAACTGCTTCATCTTAAGAAGCTTGTCAAGATGATGAACTCTGGATCATCTCAGCTCGATGACATCCTTTCTAAAGGAAAAAGTCCGCAGGACCATACAGGTCTTGGATACATTGGTGAAAAGTTTTCTAATCGTTTCTATCAAGGACAAACATCTGGAAAGCATGATGAATCTGTTCCAGAACCTGAATTTAAATCAAAGATCAAGCAGCCACAGTCTCGAAAGTCACAGCCTCGAAAGAATGGAGTTGTCTGCCACTATTGTGGAAAACCTGGTCACATTCGACCATACTGTAGGTACTACATCAATGATCTCAGAAGAATGAGAAGGAAAGGTCGATCTCAGAATGACCTGAATTTCAGAAGACAATCTGTGCGGAACAGATCCTGGAACAGTCACAGAAACTATGTGGTTCACATTGCCCTCAATATTCACGTAAAGAGCAGCTGGTGCTTTGACAGCGGATGCTCGCGACACATGACTGGAGATGCCAGTATGTTGAAGAATATCCAAAATGATTGTTCTTATCAATCCGTTACTTTTGGAGACGGTGTTAAGGGAAGAGTTCTTGGCCATGGTCATCTAAATGTTGAAGGGATGCCCAACTTGGAGGATGTTTTACTTGTTGAATGACTGAAAGCTAACTTAATTAGCATAAGTCAACTCTGCAATCAAGGTCTCTTAGTTCATTTTACTAGAGACAAATGTCTTGTGAAGAACAAAGAATGTGTGCTGCTGATGGATGGGACAGATCAAGGGACAATTGTTACCTTCTCAACATGAAAGGTAATTGCTTCAGAACTTAACTTGATGAAGCAAACATATGGCATGAAAAGCTCAGCCATGTGAGTTACAGAAACATGCAGCGACTCTTGAAGACAGATGCTGTGAATGGAGTCCCGAAGTTTGATATTGATCGTAGCAAAATTTGTGGGCCATGTCAAATGGGAAAACAGATTCATACATCACATAAATATGTTAAGAAGATTACCACCTCAAAATCCTTGGAGCTGTTGCATATGGATTTGATGGGGCCTGTTCAAACTGAAAGTATTAGACGGAAGAAGTTTATTTTTGTGTGTGTGGATGATTTCACACGATTCACCTGGGTGGAGTTCCTTAGAGATAAGGAAGAAACTTTTGAGACATTCAAAAATCTTTGTCTCAAGCTTGAACTGGAGAAGGCAACAGCTGTGATGAGAATTCGAAGTGATCATGGTCGTGAATTTGAAAATGCTTACTTCAAATATTTTTGTGAAGAAAAAGGTATTGCTTAGGAGTTTTCTGCACCAAAAATGCCTCAACAAAATGGTGTTGTTGAGAGGAAAAATCAGACTCTTCAAGAAATGAGCCGAGTCATGTTGAAGGCAAAATCTGTCCCTGACAATCTATGGGCTGAAGCTATGAATACAGCATGTCATGTTATTAATCGGGTGTATTTCAGACCCAAGACAAGAGTTACTCCCTATGAGCTGTGGAAAGGGAAGAAACCAAATTTAAAGTACTTTCACAGCTTCGGAAGTACTTGTTATATGTTAAGAGACCGAGAGCAGCTTGGCAAGTTTGATGCCAAAGGAGATGAATGCATTTTTCTTGGATATTCGAGAAATAGTCGGGCCTATCGAGTGTTCAACAAGAGGACCAAGACGGTGATGGAGTCTATCAATATTGTGGTAGATGATCTGGAAGAATTTGTTGCCCAGATTGATGAGGAGATTATTGATGCCACAACTCTTGTGCCAGCTTCTGTTCCAGAAAGTTCGGAACACAATGATCAAGCTGAGTTGAGAAACGAAAATCTGGAAGAGTTCAAATCGTCAAAAGGTGTGCAGAAGCATCATTCTACAGCAAACATCATTGGTGATGTGAGTGAAGGAGTTAGAACCAGAGAAGTTCGAAAGAATTATCGTGAGATGATTGCAAATGTCTGCTATACTTCTAGAACTGAGCCAAAGAACATTAAAGAGGTCTTACAAGATGATCGATGGATTCATGCTATGTAAGAAGAGCTATTGCAGTTTGAAAGAAATGAAGTATGGGATTTGGTTCCATGTCCTAAAGGTGTTAATGTGATCGGCATGAAGTGGATCTTCAAGAATAAAACCGATGAAGAAGGGAACATAACCAGAAATAAGGCAAGACTTGTGGCACAAGGTTATTCACAAGTTGAAGGTGTGGATTTTGACGAGACGTTCGCTCCCGTTACTCGTCTTGAATCTGTCAGGTTGCTCCTTGACATGGCTGCATGGATGAAGTTTAAATTGTTCCAAATGGATGTGAAGAGTGCCTTCTTAAATGGGTACTTATCTGGAGATGTGTTCGTAAGCCAACCCAAAGGCTTTGAAAACCCATACCATCCTGAGTATGTGTACAAACTGAAGAAGGCCCTCTACGGTCTCAAGCAAGTTCCACGAGCTTGGTACGAACGACTTACCAAATACCTTCTGGAGAAAGGATACGTTCGTGGTGGTACTGATAGAACTCTCTTCATCAAGAGAGAAAAATCTGACGTAATAATCGTTCAGATTTATATGGACGATATTGTCTTTGGATCTATCTCGGACAGAATGGTGAAAAACTTCGTGAAGGACATGACTTCCGAATTTGAGATGAGTCTTGTAAGTGAACTAACCTACTTTATGAGGCTTCAAGTGAAGCAAAAGGATGATGGAATCTTTGTATCTCAAACGAAGTATGCAAAGAACTTAATCAGCAAATTTGGATTGGAAAGTTGCAGCCCGAAAAGAACTCCGATGGGGACATCTTCGAAGATGTCAAAAGATGAAGCTGGTGTTGCCATTGAGCAAACCTTGTAGCGGATTATGATTGGGAGTCTTCTTTACCTTACAGCAAGTAGGCCAGACATATGTTACAGTGTGGGAGTTTGTGCTCGCTACCAATCTGAACCCAAAGAAAGTCACTTGAAATCTGTCAAGCACATAATCAAGTACATAAAAGGTACTTCTGAGTTGGGACTTTGGTTTTCCTATGATACAAACCCTAGTTTGGTGGGGTTTTGCGATGCAGATTGGGCAGGTTGTACTGAAGATAGAAAGAGTACCTCTGGAGGATGTTTCTTCCTTGAAAATAACATGGTGTCATGGTTCAGCAAGAAACAGAATTCTATCTCGCTGTCTACTGCCGAAGCCGAATATATCGCTGTTGGAAGTTGCTGCACTCAACTTTTGTGGATGAAACAAATGATGCATGACTATGGTGTCCTACAGTCTGTCCTTACCATATACTGTGACAATATGAGTGCGATAAACATTTCAAAAAATCCAATTCAGCACTCTCGTACAAAGCACATAGACATTCGTCACCACTTCATCCGGGAGCTTGTTGAAGAAGGATCTCTCATGATCGAATATGTTGGAACAGATGCCCATCTTGCGGACATCTTTACAAAGGCACTTGATAGCAGAAGGTTTGAAACACTAAGATCCTCTTTGGGTCTTTGTGTTCTCTAAACTTCTCCATTGTGAGAAGACTCTCTATACAGTCTTGGTCAGTGATGTATGTATAGAGAGTATAAAATGACCATGGTTAATATGGTCTGTAAGTGTTGTGCCAATATCTGTCTCGGACAGTTTCTGCTTTGGACGAACGGTTACTTTTCAACGGCTAGTTGTGCCTTAATTTTCGCACCACGATCGATTCCACTTCTCCACACTTAGCTACGGGGTGATGTGTGAGGAATAAGTGAGTTAAGGAAATTTCCTTTTAGAGTTTCCTAATTAAGGTCTTAACCTTTTTTTTCAAAAGAGACAGAATCGTTGCAAATTTTCCCAGCCGTTCTCTCTCTGTGGTGTGTGTTTGAATTTTCGTTGTTTGAACTGTAATGGCGGACAAAGTTGTTTCTTCTAAGCCCACTCAAGCGAAGAAACCCAGAATTTCTACTGAAGACTTGCGGCGATAGCTTGCGGAGCTTTCTCAACCCATTGTGTTTTCATCTCCAATTGCCTCTGTCTCTGTGAAGCCATCTGTTGCTTCCTCTGAAGCGCTTACTTCTATGGCACCTTCTGCTGATTTGCCATCTCGATCTGTGTCTGAGACAGATCTCGATGTTCAACCCTCTCCTAGGGTTTCTGAAGTGCCATTATCTCCGCCCATGGTGACTGCAGAAATTTTGGATGCCTCAATTGCAGCTGCTATTGAGAATGTTGGAGGAAATGAAGCCTCCATGGCCTCTGTTGAAGATGATATTGCCGTCACCCATGCTGTTGACGAAGATCCTACCTTTATTGAGGAATTTTCTGCATCTCTTGACGCGCTGAAATTTGTTCAAGCTCCGTCTATCTCTGCTGCTGGTCCTGTGGTGAGTGACATGCCCGTTGTCATGGTTCAAGTTTCTCTTGGTGAAGTATCACATATTGCTGCTGTTGAAAACCTTGTTCATGATCAAGGTGAAGATGATGTTGATATCTTCTTCCTTGATGAGGAGTCTCCTGTTAAGGAGGATGTTTCTGTCCCTCCTCCAAAAGCTACCTCCTCCAAAACTCGCGGGTCCAAACGCAAGTTGGAGTTGAGAGATGAACCAGTCACTCCTCCAGTGTCTGATGATGAAAATGACACACCCATTGCCAAATTGAAATCCAAAGTGTTGGCCAAGGTTACTGCGAAGAAGGGTTCTCCTTCAAAACCCCTCAAATCCAAGAAAGTTGCTACTAAGAAGGGGTCTTCATCAAAACCCCCAAAATCAGTGAAGCCTGCTGGGAAAAAAGCTGTTCCTAAGAAACCTGAGGTTGTTCCTGCTCGTCATGTTGCACGGAGTGTGTCTGAGCAGAGGATGGGGTTGATGTCGGGACATCGTTGCCCGCTGATGAAGCAAGCCAGAGCACCTTCCCTCTCTGATGAAGAAGCAAAGGATGTCCCTGAGTCTGTTCCAGACAGATCAGATTCCGATTCTGAGGACTTTGATTCAAGTAAGTTTATCTCTGCCCTTCACCAAAATCAATTCAAGATTGTTGTTGGTCGCTCATTGATTTCCGAGCGTTGTTTGGTTAAGTCCGATATAGAGGGAACTGGTGTTGATTCTCTGTTGCATGATCTTCGGTTAGAGAAGTCTGCTTTTTCTGCTCCTCCTTTTATTGCTGCTGTTGTGCATGAATTTTATGCCAACTTGTCTAAGCGTATGCGTGATGCTTCCTATGAGCATGCATTTTCTGTGTTTGTGCGGGGTCATTGGATTGCATTTTCCCCTGCCGTGATTAATGATTTTTTGGGTCGTGAGAACCTTATTGCTCCTGCACCTGTTTTTGATCTGAATGAAGTAGTGTCAGAATTGACTGGAGGAAGTCAGGTGGTGTGGCCCTCGGGGCGTGTGTTGTTGGTGTCTGATCTGAGTATGAAGTACTCAATACTTCACAAGGTTGCTGTTCGGAATTGGTTGCCCAGTACTCATGATTCTACAGTTGGCAAGTCCATGGCTTTGTTGCTGTTCACAGTAGGCACTCGTAGTGAGTTTAATCTTGGTCTGCTGATCTTTGAGAACGTCATTGCTCATGCTGAATCGACTCGTACCCAACAACCTGTTGGCTATCCTGGCCTAATTTTCAGCATCATAATGGCCCAGCATGATGTTGTGTCTGCAAATGATGTATATGCGCCTGTTGCGCAACCTTTGTCAATCAGCCACAAGCTGTTTTCATCCCAGCATGCTCCGGATGTTCCTTCCCGCGATGCTGATGCAAGCTCGACACCTATGCCACCATCTGTCCCAGACAGATCTGCTGCTTCTTTTGCTGTCACTTCTGTTTTCTTTGACAGGCATATCAAGTCTCTGGAGCGTGAAGTTGTGTTTCTGAGCAAGTCCATTCGGACTTTCAAAACCAGGAAACAAGAATTGGAGGCCTTGCTGATTGATCTCCAGGCCCGAGCCCTTGGCCTTACCTCGTCGCTTGACGTGCCGAGTGATTCATCTGCTCATGTTGCTGATAAGCCGGCTGATGCAGATGTCGATGATGATGATGCTGATGCTGCCTCCCCGGCCTGAAGTTTGGTGTTTGCCGTTTCTGGCAACAATTAAGGTGGTGAAGGAGAAGGTCGTTGCTGGTGAAGTTTTTTTGCTGCTGCTGCTATAAGCGTGTGCTCATTTTTTATGTTTAATGATTTCGGAACAAACAATTTATTGGGGATGCTGTTTTACCCCACTTTAATTTGTGTTGGTCTGTACTATATTTTTGATCGACTGACAATGCAGTTCTACACTGCGAAAACAATGTTCTGATCGTGATGAAGGCACTTCCAGTTCAGATTCAGGGGGAGTGTGCTTGTAACTGTCTCTGACAGTTTTTGAATATATTACTCATTTTGATATATTGTTGATCTGCGAAGTTTATTCAAGTGTTGTGCAGATCGTGATGATAATTGTCGACCATAAACGCCAAAGGGGGAGATTGTTAGTGCCACTGCATGCACTAAGTTTTTGTGTTGTTAAATTGGCGAGATATGTTCGACAATGTGTGCCTGGGTATGTCCCACGAAGATTTGTTTTCCGCTGTGCAAGAAAAGAAAGAACAGTTGGTGAACTGTTCCAGAGTATGTCCCAGACAGAACCAGGGACACTCTATTTATGGCAGTTTCCTTGTTGGAAAGATCTTGCGCCAAAGCAGTTTGGAAGCTCAAGATAGATTCATTTTACTGCCTTGTGGTGTAGATCCGGTGCTGAATTAACCCTCCTACATATGGAAAGTATCTATACACATTTGGAAGGCCACAAACCACTTACCTAGTTGGCGGAAAGCAAGAGATTGACGCCAAGCTGAAGTGAAGACTATATATGAAGACCGATTTGTATAGCAATCGGTACCACTGATATTTTATTTAGATTCTAGTGTTAGAATCAGTTTGTGGTCGTTTTTTGTAACTAGTAGTTGTTCATTAAAAACGTTCAACGTGATAGACTAGTTTTGAGTGTTTACGAGTGAAACACGTGAGCGGATTTTTATTCCATTTTTATACGCAATCTCGGGAGAGATTGTAAGTTGAAGTCGTGGGTAGCTAGAGGGATTCTAGTGTCACGGTTGTGAGGGGATCTTACAACTTTCGACTAGCGAAAGAGTTCGTAGAGAAGAACGGGTAGCATAAGGCGGGAGGCTTGTATGTGTAATATCCCTAATACACTCGACGAAGGAGTACCAGTCGAATCTTCAAGTTTGGGAGCAATGCCCCTAGAGTAGGTTGGTTGAACCGAACTGGGTTATCATCTCGTGCGTTTTTACTGCTTTATTTATTTATGTTCTTGCATCTGTCCCACACATATCACAGAACAATTTTTAAGTAGTTTACTAAAAACGTTTAAAGCACGGATTACTGTTTTTCATTATCTAAAAATATTTACGAATAAATTGAATAAATGATTCTATTTCCTCTTTTGTTTAGTATAGAATTAATCATATTTATCTATATGTATATGTAAGTAACATTAAATAATATTAAGTATCATTCTTTTTTTTCAGTAGAGGAAGATAACATCTCAGTTATTTCATCTCAGTAATTTTAAATTAAATTGTACAGTATATGTATACTTTGTAATTCCTTAGTCACATACACTAACGAAATTTACAATTTCTTCTACAATTAGAACCAAACAAATTCAATACCTAATATTTGTTTAACATATTCCAGAAATCGGAAGATAAAAGAAAATGAAAAATGCATAGAAATTAAGAGAATAGCATGTAAAAATCTGAGATAACAACTTAGTGTGTGGAAAAAACGGATGATAGAATTCCTTGTGCACCATTGTAGCTCTTGAATGTCCTTCCAATATATTAAAATTGCATGGCTTGAAACCTGTATCACAATTATATTTTTAATAAACAATCAAATGGCTGCATCACAACTGCAAGCGTAATCTTTTCTAAACCTTTGATGAAGGCTGGTAAAGCAAGATTTTGCAATGATACCTTTATAATTAATAGAAGATCCGAGAATTAAAAGAATGTTGAAATTGCATATAGACAGTATTCATATAAAAATAACTTCTATAAATTCATATAGAATCGTGTATATATGCAGAGAACAAATTTACTTAATAACAACCTTAATATAAAATCTCACTTCGTGATACATGAAAGCAAAGAACCAAGACTTATTTTATACGCATAGTCATAAACATAAAGAAGGGTATTCTAACAATCATAGAGTGCATTCATAACCAAATAATATCTGGCATAACAAATGGGCTAATACCAGTGCCACAACTGAATTCGAAAAAAAGCACACACAATGAAGATAAATTACACTGTCATATTGGCTTTTCAGGCATGTCCATTGAAGAGTGAAGGCATAAAAGAAATAGTCACCTGCATTAATTCAAAAATCTGAAGTGATTTATGCCCTGTAAATAATACATCAATGATAAGTCTGGCAAGGAAAATAAGAAGATGAAGAGAATTAGTTATGCATATCCATGCAACTCACATAAATTATCAATATGAGATATCTGAATAACTTACAAATATCAGTGTGTATAATAGTTATAATTGAATGATTACACCCACACAACTTTCCGACACTATTTTTCAATGTGAGTGTTGCCATCTTCATATCATCTTCTTTGTCATTTAAAATTAGTGTAGTAGACATATCCAAACCCACCTTGACCAATCTTATATGCAATGATGAAGGTATCTATTGCACTAGCAAGTTCTTCATATGAAAACTCAACAAATCTTGTGGTTTGAAAGCACTACCTTCAGTACATAATCAAGCAGATATGAATAACCAATCAACAGTACTATATACACCCAAATGTAACAAAATTTAAAAGTAGACGGCAAAATAATTATTTGTACTCTACCAAGCAATTTGAGTACCGTCCATCTTAGTGTAATAATGAAGAAATAAATCATTTCTATCATGTATCCAGCAGATATTACATTTATCTACTTCTAGCAATTGGCTATTGAAAATCCATAACTGTATTAATTAACCTTACAAGAGTTAACAGAATAGATTCTTTTGTGATTCGTTAACAATGGCTTTATTCTAGCTCATAATGAATGCTTTATTTGCTCAACATGAATAAGAAAGAAAAGTAGCAAAGGCCACTTGCAATTGTCTATTTTAACTAAATGTTTAGCACTTATGAGAAGACTTATTAAACCTCAAATCATATTATTTCCTCATATTACATGCCTGAAGCTGTTTTATTGGTTCTGCAGAAGCCTCACAGCGAGAGAGTGGAAAAATATCAAGCAAATGCATTTTGGGAAATCAATATCATTTATGGATTTAAGAAAGTGTGATTAGTCACTTGTTCGATTAGAAATCCTACACTTGCAACGTGAAAAAGATGGGAGCAAAAATCAGCAATGCATCTACAAAGAAGCTCTAAAGGATTATTGTAGTGAAGGTTTTTAATTAAAATAGTCATAACTATATACCTTTGGAGGAATGTTTATCATCTCAAAATATCCACCAGTTTGTCCACATGCTCCCCAAAAACCTTTTGAGACAATGTGAAAAGAAATTAGCTAAGCCTTGCTTATGGACAGTCACCTTGCACAACAGTTCTAGGAAACAGAAGCTAAAGTTTGCTTTGGGTGCACACTCATCAGATTTTTACTTCTTACATAATATATTTTTTTAAAAAAATACTTTATATTTTGAGATTCAAATGTCAAAGAAAAAAACTAAATGAATGAAACAACATAAGTTTACAACCTTTGGACTAAAAAAACACCAAAAACTAATTTAGGAAGGAGAAAGGGATAACCTAAATAATAGGCATGATGAAACTATGTTTAATCATGAAAAATCCAAAGGCTATGTCCCAATTATTCAACACCGTTAAGGAATCAAATTCTTTATGTCATAGTAACAGAAACAAAGCAAAATGAAGAAGATAGCCTCACTTCTCCATATCAAGATCTGTCACTTGCATTCTCACTCAATCTTATGACCACCTAGCATTTACACACTACTTAAGAATTGTATTATCAACAATCAACAATAGGAATAACAATTAATTTTGAAAAAATAGCAAGCTACACACACCAATTACTAAACAAAGAACCTAAAAATGAAAATATTACTTTTACCTTAATCAATGTTGTTAAGTATGACATGTTCCGGATGATGTTATCACTTCGCTGATAACATCGTGATCAATGTTGTATCTAATGTTGTCCGTCATTCTCGTCACACCGAGTATAAAACTCGGATCTCTAACCTTATCCTTTCCTAGTATTTTGGATTAATTTATTCTAAATTAATCTTAATAAATTGTGATTTTTGTCACATATCATTTTCCACGATTTAAGAGATTTATTAGATATTTTATTTCGAATTAAAACGTGGATTATGCTTGATTTTGACTAGGTCAGAATCTGTTCCGAGTTTCAAGGGACATGATGTTTCACACTTCATCTTAAATACTAACCGTTGCAGAGCACGTGGGTCGCTAGAGTAACCGCCATTATTATACGATGTTGAAGAACGTGTGCCACGCAGTGCAGAGGCCGGCTATCTCGAGTCCAGTTCAGCAAGGTAGTTTTGTATCCGATTCATCAAAGATCGTGGAGAAACTACCCAGCCGAGATGGAGGAAGTATTTAAGGTGTTTCCAAGCCTTAAAATCATTCATGCAAGCAGGTTATCACCACGGTTTGTGAGAAGCTCTGAATCTTGCATCTAGTGTCATCTCTGAAATCCAAGACATCTTCCTCGACATCTGCCTAGCGTCTCAATCAGCTGGAGACTTTCATTCCAGTTGTGTGTGTAGGTTAGATAGTCAACTTAGAGAAGTCTAGGATTTAGAGTGACTGATTGTTATCTATCTATGTGTTTAGATAGGTTTATTTTTGAGTGATTATTCGAGTGAGTGAAGCTAGGATAGTCCTATGTATGTTTTATGCAGTGTTGTCAAGGGAGTGAACCAAGACAACATCAGCATTGTTTTTGTGTTTCACTTATGATAGTGAATTTCACCTTGAGGCAATCACACACCGTAAGGAGTGTGATTTAAAACTTGTTTTGTGCAAAGTTTTATTTATGTTTCCGCTGCATATTGAAGGCAATGTGGTAACACTAGCTTCAACATTATTTTCAACTTTGCAATTTACATCCATAATTCACATTATTTCAGGCAACAAATTGTACCGAATGGCATCAAGAGCCGGTACTTGACACACTAAGTACTCGATCCGGTATTGCTTGAAATCTATGATGGATATTCAGATTAATCAATGTCGTCCTCCTGCTCTAGATAGCAATGGTGGTAACTATGTCATGTGGAAATCTCGAATGAAGATTTACATCAAATATATCGATGAAAGAGCATGGATGGCAGTGATTGAAGAATGGAGCCCTTCTCGGATGGAAGGTCCAAATGGAGATTTTATGTTAACTCCGGAATCTCAATGGACAAATGATGAGAGAATTATCTCAAATTTTAATGCTCGTGCTCTGAATGCAATTTTTGTTTCTGTCGATGTTCCATGTTTAAAGATGATTTCAATTGTGTTACTGCATATCAAGCATGGACCATTCTTCAGGAACATTGTGAAGGGTCTGCCAGTGTAAGGAAGACCAAACTGAGGTTACTCACATCAAAATTTGAAAATTTGCGCATGTTTGAAGATTAAACTATTTCATCTTATGCTGAAAAATTATGTGAGATCTCAAACCAATCTACCGCTCTTGGAAGTCCAATTTCTAATGAGAACATGGTGAGCAAGTTGCTTCGAACTCTGCCTGAAAGATTCAATATGAAAATTTCTGCAATCGAAGAAGCACACGATGTTGGAACCATAAGTATGAGTGAAGCGGTCAGCATCTTGTTAACATTTGAGATGAATCTGCAAAATCAGAAAGCAAACTCAACCTCAAAGGGAATTGCTCTCCAGACAACAACTGTGTCATCTGATGTTCATGATGATGTTGACAGTCTTCAGGAAATCAATGAGAAAGAGAATCTAAGTGTTGCACTACTGACAAAGAAGTTCAACTCACTGGTCCGTTCCATGAAGAAAAGCCCCCCAAACATCAAACCTCGACGGTTGTTCGACTCTCCATCCTCATCAGCATCAAATTCTGGAAGATCAAATGTCAAGAAGGAAGTCACTGACACTGGGAAAGACATTGATTCAGTTCAATGTAGAGCATGCTCTGGGTATGGACATTATTCAAATGAATGTCCAACAACACAAAGAAGATAAAGAAATAATTTTAATGTTGTTCTCAGTGATGAGTCTGATACTGATTCAGATCAGAGAGTATTGTTCATCAATGTCATGGAGGAAGACGACCAGATTATTGATGCCTTGAATGGTATTGATGAACTTGATGGTCTGGACATTGAAGAATGTGAAATTGAAGATGAGGTTCTCCCAGATGTTGAAGATGAATTCACTGACATCTCTCCCAACACTACTAATTGGTATGAAATGACTCTATTGGATGAGTTTAATCATACTTCTGAGATCAAAGAGGTTAATCCACAGGAAGAACGCCCCTTTGCCTCTCCTGAAGAACTCAGTGATGCTGTGAATGAAGTTTGCAGTCAATGGATAGCTCAATCCAAAGAACTGAAATTTCTTATGGAAGAAAATCGGTGTCTTAGAGAGAAGATTGTGCGACTAGAAATTAGACTTACCAGGAGTGATACTGAAATCACTAAACTAAAGAAGAAAGTGGAGAGCTCCTCAAGAACTTTTCAGAAATGGAATCAAGGAACGAATGTCCTAAATAAAGCCTTAACATTGGAACAGACAGACAGAGCTGGACTGGGATTCTCAAACAAAGTTTCCATGACTTCCTCAAATCACAATGTTGTGAAATTTGTAAAGGAGAACAACCCAAACATGTCTACTGGGAGAAATGTTGAAGATGATGATCAGAAGAAATGTAAGGGCTCAAAGGTTCGAAAATATGTGTGCCATTACTGTCAGGAGCCGGGACACATCAAACCACATTGCTTTAAGTTTCACGATGATGTTGCGACCAAGAGAACAACATCAGGGATCACTTCAAAGAACAAGAACCAGATGAAGTCCAAAAAGATGAAGGTTACATGCAATGTTGTGTACACATCATCGAAGGCTAACATTGCCAGAACATGGTACTTTGACAATGGATGTTCTCGACACATGACCGGCAATAAGGAGTTTCTTGAAGAATATACCACTTCAAACAAAGGCAAAGTCAGTTACGGAGGAGGAGCTCAAGGAAACATTGTCGGAAAAGGTACATTGAATGTTAAATATTTTCCTAAGCTTCAGAATGTTCTACATGTTGAAGGACTGACAACAAATTTGATCAGTATTAGTCAGCTTTGTGATGATGGTATGTATGTCGAGTTTGATAAAAACACTTGTGAAGTCTTTGACAAACATGACAAATGTATAATGTTTGGAAGCCGTGCATCTGATAATTGCTACCATGCTGACAAAGATGAAATGTGCAACATGACTGTTAATGATGAAACCAAGTTGATTCATCAAAAGCTCGGTCATATGAGCATGGTAAATTTGAAGAAACTAATTGTGTCGGATGCTGACCGTGGCCTACCAAAGCTGAATGTTGATCACGATGTTGTATGTGGTGCCTGCCAAAAAGGAAAACAAACCAGAATTCCTCACAAAAGCCTGGGTGGTTGTCAAACAACAACATATTTTCAACTCTTACATATGGACATTATGGGACCAGTCGATACAAAGAGTATGAGTGGTAAGAGTTTCATACTTGTCATTGTTGATGATTTCTCAAGGTACACTTGGGTTGAATTCCTGCAGGAAAAATCTAAAACATTCAAAGTCTTCAAAAGATTCTGCCACACAATGTGTTTGCAATTTGACACCAACATTGCATGCATCAGAACAGATCATGGAAGAGAATTTGAGAATGCTGCATTCAATAACTTTTGTGAAATGAAAGGAATAATCAATGAGTATTCAGCTCCCAAAACTCCTGAACAAAATGGAGTAGTGGAGAGAAAGAATCGAACTCTGCAGGAAATGTCATGTGCAATGTTACAGGCTGAAGGGCTTTCGAAGAAGTTGTGGGCTGAAGCTGTCAACACAGCCTGTCACATCGGGAACAGAGTCTATCTTCGATCAGGAAGAAAGGAGACACCTTATGAGCTTCTAAGAGAAAGAAAGCCAAATCTCAAATATTTCCATGTGTTTGGATGTGTCTGCTACATCCTGAACGACAGAGACTACCTTGGAAAGTTTGACTCTAAAAGTGATAAAGGACTATTCTTGGGATATGCTCAAAACAGCAGAGCATATCGTGTTCTTAACCTAAGAACTAAGGTCGTACAAGAATCTGCAAATGTTGTGTTTGATGATCTTGCAAGTCTGGCAACAAGAACTGAAGAAGATGATGTGTCATTCCTGTTACATGAACCAGATGTTGCTGACAAGGAGTCCAGTAACAATGACAAAAGCCCTATGAAAAATCCTGATGTCAAAACCAATGTTTCTTCTCCGTCAGTGAAGGAATCAACATCACCCCAGACACTAGATTCAAACTTCTCATCTGAAAGCGATGATGAACAACTTCCACTGGCTCAATATGAACCAAGACGTGATCTTCCAAGGAGAATCAAAAGAGATCACCCAAATTCCCAAATCATCGGTGATGGATCTTAAGGAGTTAAAACCAGAACAAAGAGCTCAGTCGATGTTGCTGAATTGGTCAAACAGGTTTGCATGTCATCAGTTATTAACCTTGTGTCCATTTTATGCTTTCTATCCAGTGTTGAACCTAAAAATGTTAAAGAAGCATTAAAAGATGAATTCTGGGTAGAAGCAATGCATGATGAGCTGATTCAGTTTGTTTGGAATAATGTGTGGGAGTTAGTTCCAAGGCCTGAAAATAAAAATGTAATTGGAACTAAATGGATTTTTAAGAACAAGACTGATGAGTCTGGTAATGTGGTCAGAAACAAAGTCAGGCTAGTGGCTCAAGGTTATACTCAAGTAGAAGGCATAGATTATGATGAAACATCCGCTCCTGTTGCTAGAATAGAGTCTATTCGTCTCCTACTTGTCATTGCTTGCCACATCGGGTTTACACTGCATCAAATGGATGTCAAAAGTGCCTTTCTGAATGGCATTTTGAATGAGGAAGCCTATGCTGAACAACCAAAAGGCTTTGAATGCCATGAAAAACCAAACCATGTGCTGAAACTACACAAGGCCTCGTATGGGCTTAAACAAGCTCCTAGAACTTGGTATGCTCGACTTACCGAGTTTTTAATTGACTTTGGTTTTTCAAGACGCGTGGTAGATAAAACATTATTTATCAAAAGGATTCACAAACACATCACTGTTGCACAAATCTATATTGATGATATTGTGTTTGGATCCACATGTCCTAATCTCCTTAGGGAGTTTTTTGATGCAATGTGCAGCACATTTCAGATGAGCATGGTCGGTGAATTGGCTTACTTTCTTGGTCTCCAAATCAAACAAGACAAAGATGGGATTTTCATATCCCAAAGTAAGTATGCCAAAAGTTTGATCAAGCGCTATGGACTTGAAGCTGCAAAGCCCATGAAAACACCAATGGGATCCTCTGAAAAACTGAGCAAAGACGATGTTGGAGTCAATGTTGATCCAACAATGTACAGAGGAATAATTGGCAGCTTGCTCTACTTGACTGCCAGCAGACCTGATATCATGTTCAGTGTTTGAGTTTGTGCTAGATACCAAGCTCAACCCAAGGAGTCACACTTGAAGGTTGTCAAAAGAATAATTCGATATGTTGCTGGCACAGTCGACTTTGGAATCAGATACTGCAAAGACACCAACACCAGCCTCATTGGATACAGTGATTCAGATTGAGCAGGTGATGTTGATGATAGGAAGAGTACAAGTGGTGGTTGTTTCTTTTTAGGGAACATATTGTTTCTTGGTCAAGCAAGAAATAAAATTGCATCTCTTTGTCAATAGCTGAATCTGAATATGTTGCAGCTGCTAGTTGTTGTGCTCAGTTGGTATGGCTGAATCAAATGCTGAAGGACTATGGCATGACAAGCTCATCACTAACCCTGCTGTGTGATAATGCTAGTGTTATTGAAATTTCTGAGAACCCCGTTCAACATTCACACACTAAGCATATCGACATTCGACATCACTTTATCAGAGACTTAGTGGAAAAGGAGATCATAAACATCAAATAAATATCCACTGAAAATCAAAAGTGGATATTTTCACCAAGCCTCTTGATTTCGAGAGATCTTCTGCCTTGAGAAAGTCTCTTGGAATGTGTTCTATTTAATTAGTTCATTTTGTAAATTGATGTTGAACTCGATGTGAGTTTTTTTTTAAACATCAGTTGTTTACCTCGTTTGCATTTATTTATGTTAGTCATTTCTTTTAAGTATTATTCAAGGCTGACTTAATGAAATTATTATGTTTCTGCATTTATTTAACAAAACCAGCTACTTGAAATCCTATGTCTGTGTTTGTGAATGAAATATCCGTAATTCTATAAGGTGAATTATAGTTGGGTTTGTTCATTGTTTGTCTGTGTTGTAGCTGATGTTGTGATCAAGATTGCAGAAGAAACGATAATCTTCAGAAATTATATGCCTAAAATTATATTCCATCTGTTTATTATTTTATTTAAAAAAAAAAAACAGATTTATTTAGGGGGCCCATGAATATCTCTAATTGTACTCTAGTGAGAAGTACACATTCGGTTATCCCTATCCACTAATCCATTTTTAATTTTTATTTTTTTATTCTTGATGTGACGGTTTTAGGGAGTTCCGAGAATTTAGGGATCTTGACATCCATATCTTGAATTAAAATTCAAATCTCTCACTCATTCTCTCTCCACCGAGTTATTTCAGTTTCTCTTCATCATGTCTATCTCTCTTTCTTCTGTTTTCTCTCAAGCTTTTTCAGAACATCCATAGCGGATCCTAATGAATTAGCTGCTATGTTTCAAATGATGAAACAAATGTTGGAGAAAACCATGGGCACTCCATCTTTAACTTCAGTTCCTGCTGGAACTTCAACATCAACCCCTACAGTCAATGTAACACCTGGAGTGCGTGAGGAAGGTGCAAAATCTGAGTCGGAAAAGCCCTCATCCCCTCCGATCGAACAAACTGATACTTCGATGAAGGAAGCTGAAATTCTCGAAGGGGTTCAAGTGTTAAATCCAACACCACTTCAACGAGTACTCTTAGGAGAAGAAGAAAACCCCATAGATCCTGATCTTGGGGTGCACATTCAAGCTATTGCCAGCAAGAAGAAGAAGGTCGGGCCAACCCGTAAATCTAAGAGGCTTCACAGTTTTTAAGACACTGAAAAGGAAGAGATTGAAGAAACTAGCAAGAAGGCTAGGAGAACTCTGAAGATGGAGACCAAACTGGTGAGGTCTTTACAGGATGAGTCTGATGATGAAGAAAATCTTCCCGAGAACTCTCCCATTAAAGCCCCTACGGATGTTGAAGTGGATGCTGAACAAGAAACTGCTTCAGAGATTCCTGAAGTTGTCAAGAAAGAAGTTTCTTCTGAGGCTGTGAAGAAAGCAACCTCTCCCACCTCTTCTCATGATCTAGTCTCTTCCGGCACTGCTCAAGATGTTCTCTCCCCTACTCCATCAGGAAATGTCAAAGATGATGCTGAGTTTGAAGATTCTGAACCAGTCTATCCACCAGGTTCCCCTCATGACGTTACTTCTACCTTTATTAAAACTTTTTACTCTAAGCATGTTAAGGCTCAATATAAAATTATGTGCAACCATCTTGTGCGTGTTGAGAAACAAATTGATGTCTTAAGCTTTAAGAAGTATGGCATAGATGTGTTTTTGAAAGAGAGGGGTCTGTGGAAAGCTGTTTCATCTCTGTCGACTTTTGAGTCTTATGTGATTGTTGAATTCTATGTCAATGTGTCTCTGGATATGGGTGACCATACAAGGAGCAAATATGGGGAAATTTATATGCGTGATCATGTGTTTAAGTTTAATCCGATAGTGATCAACAAGTTCTTGGGTCTAGACAATGACAATGATGTTGTTAGTCTAGATCTTATTGATGATGTTGTGTCGACTATAACTGGTGGATTGGTCACCAAGTGGACAAACAAAATTTCCACTTCTAAGCTTACATTTTTATACTCTGTTTTACACAAGATTATTGTGTGTAATTGGTTACCTACCACTAACACTTCAGTCCTCACTATTGATCAAGCATTTCTGCTCTTTAAACTTGGCACTAAGATCCCCTTCAGCCTCGGAGACTACATATTTGACTATGTGATGAAGGCTGCTACAAAGACCAGCAACACCAGCATTCTTCCTTTTCCCTGCCTCATCTATGCAGTTATGGTTGAGCAAGGCGTGAAGCCAAACAAGAAGAAGATAGTCACTGAAACATCGACTATCACAATTGTCAAACCAAAAGGGAATGATGATCGAGTGATGGATCTCCCTTACAACCTTGCTCTAAGTTCCACAGCTGCCTCCAGAGATGTTGATCAGGATATTGGCATAGAGACAGCTCTCTCTCCTCCACAATCTGAAAGTGAATTAGCTAGTGCGTCTTCACATTTGGTGACATTTTCTGTGCAGGTGTTAAATTCTTTTATCAAGCAGATAGATTCTATGATCCATCAAAGCACAGTCCTCACCAATGCTATGGTTGAACATCGCCAAGCTCTGTGACGTGCACTTTCTACACAAAAAAAAAGGAGTAGATGCTGTCGCTGCCACTGGTGATGATGGTGCTGATGGTGCTGAAGGAAAGACGGCTGGAAAGTCCGTGGCTAAGGCAAAGGGAAAGAAGAAAATATGATTTTTCTTTGACAAGAACAATTTAATTTTTTGGTTATGTATTGTGCTGGACACAATTTTATTTTGGATGTGTTTACATCCTTGTTGGTTTGTGATGTGCTGGACACATGTTATTTTGGTTGTTGGGTATCCTCGTTGGATATCCTTGAATATTTTGGTTTTATTCATCAGCATTAGTTGATGATTTTGCTAGATATATTTTGTTCGCATATGTTAATATGTGATGTTTTTATGTTGAGAATGCTTTCAACATTGATAGTTTATTTTTCACATAACTTAAAGATATGTGTTGTTTATGTTGAGAATGTTCTCAACATTGTTCTTCTGTACAGGGGTAAATACCCACTAATGTTGTATATTTCTGTACAGGGGTAAATACCCACTAACCTTGTATATCATGTATAGGGGATTATACCCACTAACTTTGTATATTATTTTACAGATAATAACTTAAGGGGGAGCAGACCTTAAGGGGGAGTTTTTGAACTCCAATATTTTTTATCGTATTCCGCTGCGGCTCTAATCATGTATATATTGAGCTTTATCTTTTGTGCAGAAAGGATAAGCTTAAGGGGGAGATTGTTAAGTATGACGTGTTCCGAATGATGTTATCACTTCGCTGATAACATCGCGATCAATGCCGTATCTAATGTTGTCCGTCATTCTCGTCATACCGAGTATAACACTCGGATCTCTAACCTTATCCTTTCCTAGTATTTTGGATTAATTTATTTTAAATTAATCTTAATAAATTGTGATTTTTGTCACATATCATTTTCCACGATTTAAGGGATTTATTAGATATTGTATTTCGAATTAAAATGGAAGCACCCTTCACCAACGGCTTGAAATAAACGAAAGCGCTCCTTCGGCCTCCACCACTCAAAATTTTTTGGAGAAAATAACTTGAAGGTAAAATTTTAAAATTAACCTCACTATTCTCTTTTTATATAATATATAAATGAGTGGTACTTAGCTGGGGTTCTATTCAGTCCCACCCGCGTCCAGCCCACCAATTTGATGGATGTATGGACCCGATTTTGGGCCTCAAATTCTGATAGTAGACTTCGCGTTGTAAAAAATATTAAAATGAACTAACATTCACCCTATTAATTTAAACCATATTAAAGAAGACTCTTCTCGATCTTTGCTTTGGCTCTCATTCCCACCAGTACTACCGTCGTGTTTTTTTTTTACACTTTCGCCATTTTCTTCGAACAAGGTTTGTTTCTTTTACTTATCTTATATCACTGTTTATTCTTTTATCTTTCCTCTATTTCATTATTCTTTTGTTTGATTATGTAACACTAATAAAAAATTGCGGTGAATTGGAGACAAATGATGGACATATTTATCTCCCCACTCCACAGTCCCACGCCTCCTTCAGCCTTCTCACATTTGCTTCTTCTTCTTCGGTTCTTTTTTTTCAATCGCAAATTTGCCCTAATTCCCGAGTTTGAACTACCACAATTTCAACTTTTGTCTCTCAAGCATCACTACTAATCAATATTCACTCACCACTCATTCAATTTCTCTCACACATCCCGAAAAATAACAGACCCTAAAATCGATTCAAGGGTTAGAGAATCGGAAGCGGTCCTCTCAAATTTCATCAAAGATTGCAGAGAATCAGGTAATTTTTATGTCTGGTTACAAGTGAAATTGATAGTGTACGAATTTTTAAAAAAAATTAATTACAGTCACAATTTATGAATAACAAATGATTTTGTTGTTGTGCAGATTTGGACCTGAAATATCTGAGAGTTGATTCATTGAAATAAAAATTCGCATATTGGAATTTGGATTAATCAGGTTTTATTTCTCTATCATTTTGATATTTCAATTTCATTATTTGTGTTTGTTTGTTTGTTTTTATTTTAAAAACTTGAATTTGTGGTGTGTTGTGTGTAAACATGTTGCCTAGAAAATATCCATCCGGAAGTCAAAAAAGAAATAAAATAAAACAAAGTGATGATGTGATTAAAGCTCAAAGATGAGCTCTTGTAAATTTTTTAAAACTAGTTCTTTGGTTGAAGAAGTTGATATAATTGATAATGAAAATGTTGATTTGAATGAGCATGATGATTTGAATGAGAATGAGAATGATGATTTGAATGACAATATTATTTTGAATGAGAATGATGATTTGAACGAGCATGAGACTTTGAATGAGAATGATGATTTGAATGAGCATGATGCTTTTAATAAGAATGTTGATTTGAATGAGCATGATGAGGTGAATGACTATGAAAAACTTATCATTCTTTGAATATCTGTTGGGCATGACTAAATGGCATAATATTTTGAAAAAAAAAATTAATTTGATTAGCAAAAAATTACAATCTGAAGATATGCAAATTAATGCTGCAATAATTATTTTGAAAAGTTTGATTTCTTATTTTGAAAAATATAGGGAGAAAGGTTTTGAATCGGCTATGATATTAGCCAAAGAACTTGCATCTAAAATGGAAATAAATCCTATTTTTCCAAAGAAACGTAAAAGTCACCGAAAGAAACAATTTTATGAAAATTGTGATGAAGAGATTTCACTTTCTGGTGAAGAGTATTTTAGAATCAATTATTTTATTATTGTAGTCGATATTGCTATTTCATCTTTAAAGAGTAGATTTGAACAATTGGAAGTTTTTGAAGATATTTTTGGCCTTTTATTTTATCATAAGAAGTTGCCTTTATTGGATGAGTATATATTGTATGCATGTTGCGTTAAATTTTAAAATGCCCTAAAATATAATGATAAAATTGATATTGATGCTAATGATTTATTTTCTGAATTGCAAGTGTTACAGATGAGTTTACCAACGAAAATATTGACCATTCTGGTTACTGTAGCATCGGCGGAAAGAAGTTTTTCAAAACTAAAATTAATTAAAACACATTTGCGTTCCACTATGTCTCAAGAAAGGTTAAATGGACTAGCTATTTTAAGCATTGAACATGAGATATTGGATAAAATTGATTTTGATGACATTATTGATGATTTGGCATCTCAAAATGCTAGAAGGTCTAAATTATTTCAATAATTATTTGATATTTATATTTATTTGTATATTTGTAGATGTTGATTGCACTTTTGCAAGCCTTGGGATGATGAAGACAAAGATGGAAGAAATTTCAAGATACTCATTAAAAAATTAGGGCCTCTTTTTTATATTTTACCATGGCCCCCCGAAATGTTAGGATCGGCCCTGCTTGTAATCTGTATTTTGACGGTTTAACCGGTGATTTGACTGTTTAACCGATGATTTAGAGGTTTAACCGGCGGTTTGGCAGTCTAACTGGCAGTTTGCACGGTTTTTTTATTTTTTTTTCAATGATTGAGATCGTGATCCGAATGATCTTAATCGACAGTGAAGGAAAAAAGAGCAATATCCTTTACTTGCCATTATGGCAAAAGAGATATTGGCAGTGCCAGCATCAACAGTTGTAGTTGAACAAGCCTTTAGTGAATTCGGTTACATACTGGACGAGAAAAGATCTAAGTTAACTCCGGATCACCTGAAGCACAAATGATGTTGAATGATGAATCAAAGGCTGACCTAAGAGAGCAAGATAACTGTTGGACGAATTATTAGATGGACTGTTGGTACTAGTAGGCGGGAAAAGTGAAGTTGGAGCTCAAGGTGAAGGGGAAAGCTCTCAAACCGATGTTGAAGAGTAGGATGTCGCCCTTGACTTCTACACAGCAAAGAAGGTACAATGAATTACGAGGGCTTTGATTCCAATGTAAATGATATGTAGGCAACTTCATTTGAAGTTCAAGCCCTTTTTTTTAATTTCCATTTCCCTTTCAATTGTAAGTTATAACCTTGTTTAATTCAAAAAATTTAGGTGTAAGTGTAACTTTGTTTGTATGTTGCATGTAATTTCAACATTCAATATAGTAAAGTTTTTAATATTTTTAATTTTTTCATTCTATTATATAAAAATGGAAAAAAGTAAAAAAAAACCACCAAACTGCCCAAACCGTAACCGGTAACAAACTAGCAATTTTCATAATTGTAATTCACTTCTAGACGGTCCAATTACGATTTGTGCCAGATGAAACCACCTAACTAGCGCAAACTGTAACCGTGGGCACCTCTACTCATAAGTCATAACTAATTGAGGAGAAAATTGGAACAATAAATTTAAAATTATATGAAATTTGAAGGTCATTCTAGGAATTGTAAATTTGTAATTATATAGAGAATTTTATTACACTCAATCAAACAATAAATTATTAATACATCAAAGCAAATAAATCTTTTATGCTAAAAAAATATGGTAGACATATATATCTAACCTTATCATATACTACCCAGCAAAGGAGCTATTAATATATAGCGTGAGACTTCATATATAACAACATTATGGAGAAATATTCTACTCAATTAGGGTCTCAATGTTAGGGGATTCGATCATATACATATATTAAGACTGTTAGAATTTGTTGCCTCAAATTCGTGGAAATCTGATATAAACAGCAAAGTTGTAAGTAATGTCGGAGCTAGTGTTTCCACTATGCCTTCAACACACAGCGGAATAATAAATAACACTTTGCATAAAATATGTTTTAAATCACACATCTTCAGTATGTGATTGCCTCAAGGCGAAATTCACTAACATAAGTGAAATACAAAACAATACAAGTGTTGTCTCGGTTCACTCCCTTGATAACATTGCATACAGCATACAAGAGATCTATCCTAACTTCACTCACTTGAACAATCTCTCGAACAAAACAATATCTAAACATATAGATAGATAGATACAACACGTCAATCTAAATCCTAGACTCTCAATATTTGACTATCTAACATACACATACAACTGAAAATAATCTTCAGTTGATTGGGATGCTAGGCAGATGTCGGGGAGGATGTCTTGGATCTTAGTTACGACACTAGATGCAAGATTCAGAGCTTTTCACAAACCACAGTAATAACCTGCTTACACAAATGATTTTAAGGTCTAAGGAGACCTTAAATACTTCTTCCATCTTGTATTAGTAGTTGCTCCACGATCACAAGAGACGTGAACTTGAATCAACCGCATACCACTTCTCATCGTTGTAGTGGACTTGAATAACTGCTTTCTGCATTGTGAAGCACACGGTCTTCAACATCATGTAATGGTGGCAGTTACTTCAGTAACCCATGTTCACCTACAACGATTAGTGTCCAAGAGAGAATGGGAACATCACATCCCTATAAATCCGGAACAGATTTTGAACAAGTCAAAATCAGATACTATCCACAATTTAATTCAAAATAAAAAAACCAATAAATCCTTAAATATGTGGGAAACAAAATTTGACATAAATCACAAAATAATCAGATTAATTTAAAATAAATTAATCCTAAATACTAGAAAGGGATAATGTTAGCTTTGAGAGAGTTGTTTTCGATGTCACGAGAATGACGGAACACATCAGGTACGACATTGACTTCGATGTTATCAAATAAAGTGATAACATCATCTAGAACACATCATTCTCAACAATCTCCCCCTTAAGCTTATCATTTCTGCACAAAACATAAAAGCTCAATATATACAATTAGAGCCGCATCGGAATATTATCAAAAAATTTGGAGTTCAAAAACTCCCCCTTAAGTTATTATCTGTACAATAATATACAACAATAGTGGGTATAATGTTGGGGTTTTTTCGAATTAAACCACCACAGGATCATTTGGATGTTCATTAATCCCATGTTCATGCAAATCATATTTTTATGTTCATGCATGTTTATACACGTCAAACACAAAACCATGCAAAATGAATCTAATAAAGCGGAAAACATATATTCAAATTTCTTACAATTGTCAGACGGTCTAAGGACAAGATTACAAATCTAATCTTGCTGTTAAATGAAGATGAAACAGGCACCCATTTTTCTCTCCTAGATCGGCCACCACAATATTCTACTCTGAGATCTTCTGTTGTATTCTCGGACTGAGTATCAGATATGGAATGGGTTGTATACTACTGATAGGGTTGTGAAATCTATGGATATCTTGAGAGACAAAAGAGGGGCTAAATAATAACACTAAATTTTCATCCCCCTCCCCTTATTATATAGGGAGGTGGGTGAAAATACAGTTCCCAACCCTACTGGGTTTGGGCCTCTTTCTCAAGTTCAATATCCAGTCCACTAACAGTCATATTGGGCTACAACAGGGATCTAGAAGAATATTAAATTGACCCACTAATTTATTTAATATCCAATATCCAATAAACTTAGGATATAATTAAATAAATTAAATATTACTTTTATTCCACTAAAGAAGTAATATTGACCTACCAATTTAATACATATTTGCGAATATGCTTTCTCCTTTAGTTCAGCCATTTCCCGTGTTTAAGATATAATATTTATTAATTAATTATGTCAGCCTCTGACAGCTATAATTAATTAACATCTAAAACCTTGAGTAGTACCACACAAGCTTTACTCATGTACGGAATAAATTCCACCTACAGGGTTTCAACATGAACTTGTATTTCCTCAAGAGAACATCATCAACCTGATGCACCAGGATATGGTGCTCATGCATACTACACGACACATCATGTATACACTATTATTACCCAAGATATCGAGTTTATTGATCCGCAAAAGGATATCACCCATTGATAAGTCAAAGCAATAAGTAATGTACACATATGCTTGCCAACAAACATGAGTTCAGAATCCGAACTCTATGGATCTTTATTCTCTCACTATCAGGGTCAGAGTAGAGAATAGTATCCTATCGTGATCCTCCTCAATACACCAAGTGTACTAGAATAATCAGTTAGTCAAGATAAACCAACTTATCAGATTATTCTATGGTGTATCGATGGTGTGTTCAGGATCATCTAAGCCGTGAGCTCTTTAATACAATACAAGGTTCTAATGATATGATCTTACCGTGTGACTTTCCACACCATATCATCTATAATGTAAGTATATGGAACATTGCATAACACAATTATATAAAATAATCTAAATGCAAACAGTGACTGTAATAACTTTCAATTCATATCATCATATCATCAGAAAAGTATACAAAGACATGTCTTTCCAGTATACAAAACTAACATATAATCCCATATACAGGAACTTAATATTGAGAACTTTACCAACATAACGAACATCACATATTTTTGAAACATGCGAATGGAATCACAATGTTGAGTTCATTCTCAATACAAAACATTACACATTTAAAATATGCGAACAGAATATATATAGAAAAATCATCAAGTAATAAAGATGATTAAAAAACAAAATTATCCAAGGATATCCAAATGTGGATACCCAACAAAATAAAGCATATGTGTCTAGCACATTAAAATAGACAAGGATGTATACACATCCAAAATAAACTTAGAATTGTTTTTAACAAAGAAAATTAAATTTTCTTCTTGCCCTTCACCTTAGCTGTAGACTTCCTAGCCTTCCCTCGTTCAGCATCCCCAACATTGCCACCAACACCAGCACCAGCAGCAGGATCTACTCCCCCTTTTTGTGTAGAAAGAGCCCCTCGAAGAGCTTGTTGAAGCTCGTTCATGGCATTGGGGAGGACTGTGTATTGATGGATCATGGAATCCATCTAGGCAATGTGAGAATTTAGGGCCTGCACAGGAAGAGTCACCAAATATAAGGAAGCACTTGCTATATCACTTTCTGACCTCGGAAGGGAAATGGCAGTCTCTGCAGCAACATCCTGACCAACATCCATTAAAGCAACAGTTGAGCTCAGAACAGAGGTATAAGAAAGATCAATCACACGATCTTCATTGCCTTTTGGCTTGATGATGGAGATAGTTGAAGTTTCAGTGACAATCTTTTTTTTGCTAGGCTTCACATCTTGTTCAATGAGAATGGCATAGATGAGGCAGGGAAATGGCAAGATGTTGGTGGTGTTTATCTTGGCAGTAGCTTTCAACATGCAACAAAAATGCATTCTCCGAGATTGAAAGAGATTTTGGTCTCAAGCTTGAAGAGCAACACAACTTGATCAATAATGAGGACTGAAGAGTTAGTGGTAGGCAACCAATTATACACAATTAATTTGTGTAAACAGTATAAAAGAAGGTGAGTTTGGAAGTAGAAATTTTGTTTGTCCACTTCGTCACCAAACCACCAGTAACAGTCGACACCACATCATCAATTAGATCGAGGTTAACATTATTAGAATCACAACCCAGACCTAAAAACTTGTTGATCAACATGGGGTTAAACATATATACTCTATCCCTCACATAAATTTCCTCATACTTGCTCTTAAACCTATCACCCATCTTAGGAGAAACATTTGAATAAAACTCGGCAACAACATCAGACTTAAATGAAGATAATGCATTCACAGATTTCCAGAGACCCCTCTCTTTTAAGAAAACATCCATCCCATATTTTTTAAAACTAAGAACATCTATTTGCTTTTCAACCCGCTTGGGGTGAAGAATAATAGACTGATGGAAGGACTTAGCATGCTTAGAGTAAAAAATTTTACTAAAAGCAGAAGAGACTTTATGAGGGGAACCTGAAGGATAGACTGGATCAGAGTCACCTGAGTTGGCATCATCTTTGACATCAGCAGAAGGTGAAGATAATGGAGAGATAATTTGTCTGGCCGTGTCAGAGAATACCATCTCTGGAGAAGATTCATGAGAAGGGGCTTTCTTCTTAGAGCCAGAGGGGGCTTCTTGCTTCCCATTTTCTTTTGATGTTGTTCCTGAAGGCTCAGGCTTGGCAGAAACATCAACTTCAGCTTCAACAGGTTGAAGCTCTTCTTAATAACCAGCATCAATAACCACATCATCCTCAACTTCCTCTGAAGGTTTTTCAAGGGATTCTCTTCTTCGTCATAATTATCTTTTAAGGATCGCATGGATGTCTCCTCCAGCTTTAGATTTTTTTCTCGCCTTTTTGGTTGTCCCTTCAACAATATCTTCTTTGACAACCCCATGTTGGCTGTGAAGTCGTTTGGACTTACGGGTAAGGCAGCTATTTTTCCTTTCAGCAAGAACTCAAGTGTGTAACCCTAGATCTGGATCAATAGGGTTGCGCTCCTCACCAAGATTCACTTACTGTAGAAGAGTAGGGTTTACCACCAGGGTATAGTCTGGGGCATCTCCTTCTTCTATGGCAATATCTGCATGTTCGGTTGGCGGAGAAGAAGGTTTTTCAGATTCTGATTTTGGTTCTTCTGAAGTGACTCCCACTGTTGCAGTAACTGCTGGAGTGGATGTTGCAGAAGGAGTGAGAGCTGAAGTTCCAGCGGACATGGAGATGGAGGACGGAGTACCCATCATCTTCTCGAATATATGCTTCATCATTTCGAACATGGCAGAGAGATCTTTGGGTTCCGCCATTGAAGTCTCTGTAAGAAGCTTGAGAAAAGAGAAAAACAAGAGAGGAAGACGAAGAGACTTCGAGAAAAAAGTAGTGAGAGAGAATGATAAACAAATTAAAAATTTTATGAGCTGATATACTCTCTCTTCCCTTAAAAATCGGAACTGCTAGTGTCACATCACTCTCTTTCTGAATTTCTCTTATCACAATAAAATATTAAAAAAACCGAAACTAGTGGATAGGGATAATGCATATCAAATCAAGTACTTATCACAATTAAAAATACAGAAAGCGTATCTCTATTGGCCCCGAAATATTTTCTGTTTGTTTTATATATAAATAAGAAAATAAACAACACATATAAAGTGACATGACAATATTTAAGTAATGCATTTCTAAAATAAATTGACTTACCGCACTTCAGTAATAACATTGGCTACAACATTAAGAGAATACTGAATGAAACTTACCAATTTCTTTTCACCTCTTTAGAAGAACACATTGTCATAGTAAGCGCCATGTGCCTTCTTACTTAGTGAAATAAAGTGATCTGAAACACATTATCTTACCACATTTTGACTTGAGAACATCATCACCGCGAACATCATGTCCCAATTTACTAACTAGTAATCATGCATTTCATAATCACAACATGACTTATGACATTCAGCCTCACACTTGTGCTTTTAATCTTATATCTGGTCAATTTGATTCACAAAAAGAGATTCTTATAGGCTTTTAGGTAGCCATTTTTCTTTTTTCAACAGTAAACCAAAATTTCATTAAAGCAATCCTTGAATAAAATTAAGAAGAAAATAAAGAAAGGAAAAAAATACAAACATAAGGGATTGATGTTGAGTATAAAGACGCACACACAGAGCTCAATATCAGTGATAAAAAGAATTTAAAAAACACACGTTTCGAGAGACTTTCTCAAAGAAGAAAATCTCTCGAAGTCTATGGGCTTAGTAAAGATATCATTTGTTTGATTTTCAGTGGATATGTACTCAATTTTGATGATTCCCTTCTCCACCAAGTCCGAATGAAATGATGGCGTATGTCAATTTGCTTGGTGCCAGAATGTTGAACAGGATTTTTTAAAATTTCAATCGCTCTAGTATTGTCACACAGCAAAGTTAGAGAAAGGTTTGACATACCATAGTCGTTCACCATTTGATTCAGCCATACCAATTATACACAATAGCTTGCGGCTGCAACATATTCGGATTCGACTGTGGACAAGGAAATACTGTTAGTGCCATCATTACGCACTAAGTTTGTTTTGGCGAGATATGTTCGACAATGTGTTCGTGGGTATGTTCCTGAAGATAAATGTTGATTCCATTGTGCAAGTAATGAAGAACAGTTGGCAAACTGTTCCCTCTGAGGGGATCTCACAATTCAGTCCATCGAAAGATGTTGTAGAGAGTAGGAAATGGGTCGAGTGATGGGAGGTTATCATGTAAAAGACTTTGTAACCTTACAACGGAGTAATGGATTGTTTCTCATGGACTTATGAAGTTTCCCTGACGTAGATCAGTTGATCGAATAAGGTTACCAACCTCGTGCAATTTATAGCTTCATATTTTAGCATTCTGACCTTACATGTTATCAATCATGTATGTCTATATTATTGCGAACATGATCATATCTGTATTATTTATGTAACTTTAATTGGTACCAGAATGAGTCAACTTTGGTTAAAAGCAAAAGGAGTCCTCAAAAGTACATAATCTTGTGAAGATTTTGGTTAATTTCAAGTTATGAGCTCAATCAAGAAAGGAGGATCTACAGTCAGACCGCCACTGCTTGAAGACAACAATTATCCTTACTGGAAAGTAAGGATGAGGGCGTTTATGAGATCAATAGATGAACTTTTATAGAAAAGCATCACTAAAAGATGGCAGAAGCCAACAGTTGCCAAAGAAGAAAAGCATGTGGAGATTGAAGAAGGAGAATGGACTGTGCCACAGAAAAATTGGTACAATGTTAACTCTAAAACTCTCAATGATATGTTCTCTGCAGTTGATCTAGAGACATTCAGTCTGATTTCAACATGTGAGACTACTAAAGCTGCATAGGATATTCTGAAAACTACCTTTGAAGGGACCAGTTCAGTAAGATTATCTCAGCTTCAAAATCTTACTTCTAAGTTTGAAAATCTTAAAATGGAAGAAATTGAGTCTATAGGTGAGTTCAGTGTCAGACTAAAAAGCATATCTAATGAGAGTTTTACTCTCAGTGAGCCCATAAACAATGAGAAGCTTGTAAGAAAAGTGCTCAGATCTCTTCCAAAGAAATTTTCCTACAAAGCTGCTGTCATTGAATAAGCCTAAGATATCTAGAGTATGAGTCTTGATGAACTGATGAGGTCTTTAAGGAAATTTGAGATGAATCTAGAAGATGAAGACAGTAACTTAAGAAAAAGAGGTATTGCTCTTATAACTGAAGTTTCAGAAGATGTACCTGAAAATGTACAGAACAAAAAAAATGTGCTTGATTCAGATACAATGAACTATATGGTCTTGATTACCAAGAACTTCAGTCGTATGTTGAAAAGAGCTAACAAACAGTCTTAAAGAAGGTTTAACAATAGAAGACAACCATCTGGGAATACTCTGTAAGAAAGAAACTCCAGTAATGACCAGAATGAGCATCAACAACCCAATTCAAGAAGGGGAATTCAATACAGAGAGTGTAATGGATTTGGTCACATTCAAGCTGAATGTGCTAACACTCTAAAGAGAAACAAAAAGAATTATAATGCATCTCTTAGTGATGATGATTCTAAATAAAAGAATAATGACTCAGATGAAGAAACTAATGCATTCACAGCTAAAGTTTCTGAATTTCAAGATCCCTTCATCTATGCAGAAGAAAATGATTCAGATAATAAAAACTTCAGCCAAGAAGAGTTTGTGAAAACATACAGAGTAATGTATACAAAGTGGCCGGAAGTTGTGGAAATTAACAAGACTCTTCAGCCACACAACAAGAGTCTTATGGAGGAAAATGAGAAGCTGATCAAATCTGATTCGAATCAGAAAATTATCATACAACAGCAAGAGAAAGAGATTGCAGAATTATCATCTGAGCTCAAATTTATCAAGAAGTGAACAAATTTACAAAGTGAACAAATCTGTACTTATCAAACAACACAAAGTGAACAACTTTATAATGGTTCTCATAATCATTGTTATTTTACAACGATTTAAAATCATTGTCTATGTGCATGTAAAATTTATAACAGTAGTGTTTGCATTGGAGAAGTTTCGATCCTACTTTTTAGGAGCCAAAAGTATTGTCTACACAGATCATGGTGCACTGAGGCACTTGATAGCCAAGAAGGAGACGAAGTCGAGATTAATAAGGTGGATCCTACTCTTGCAGGAATTTGATGTTGAGATAAAAGATAAGAGTGGGGCACGGAACTTGGTAGCTGACCATCTGAGCCAGGTGCTGAACGAAAAAGGTGACAAGATGCCTATTACAGACCATTTTCCTAATGAGCATTTATACTCAGCAAAGGGCACATGAGAGCCCTGGTATGTAGATGTGGTGAATTTTCTAATGTTTGGAGAGATGCCTATTGGGTACTCGAGATACCAAAAGAATAAAATGAGACATGAGAACAAGTTCTATGCATGGGATAACCCAATACTATGGAGGAGGTGTGCTAATCAAATTATAAGAAGATGTGTCCCGGATGAGAAAATAGAGGAGATTTTGAAGCATTGCCACAATTATGCTTGCGGGGGGCATTTCGGACCAAACCGAACAGCAAGAAGGGTTCTAGACTGTGGGTTCTTTTGGCCTACAATTTTTAAGGATGTCCATGATGTTTACAGAAGGTGTGATCAATGCCAGACAGTTGGGAACATTACAAGAAGAAATGAAATGCCCATGACACCCATCATGCCTGTAGAGATTTTCGATGTTTGGGGAATGGATTTCATGGGAACTCTCACAAACTCTAGGGGGAACCACTACATAATCCTAGCAGTGGACTATGTGTCTAAATGGGTAAAAATCAAGGCTACTCCTACAAATGATGCAAGAGTAGTAGCCGCATTTCTGAAATCCCACATTTTCAGTCGGTTTGGTGTGCCCAGGTCTATCATCGGTGATCAAGGGACCTATTTTTGCAACCAAATGCTGGAAAAACTATTAAAGAAATATAGGGTGAATCATAGAGTCACAACAGCATATGACCCATAGGGGAATGGCCAAGCTGAAGTCTCAAATCGAGAAATTAAAGTCATTATTGGAAAGGTAGTGAATCAAAGTTGGAAGGATTGGAGTACTCATCTAGATGATGTCTGTGGGCATACCGAACTGCTTTCAAGACTGCAATTAGGATGTCCCCATATAGGATATTGTTTGAAAAGTGTTGCCATCTGTCAGTAGAACTGGAACACAAGGCAAGATGGGCAATTCAGAAACTGGACATGGACAAAGATGCAGCCGGGAATTTCAGAAAGTTTCAAATTCAAGAGCTAGAAGAAATGAGAATGGAAGCCTATGATAATGTTGTGCTTTACAAAGAAAAAATGAAAAGGCTTCATGATCAAGTGATTCAAAGAAAGAGATTCTTTCTAGGGTAACAAGTTCTTTTGTACCATTCAAGGTTCAAGTTTATGGGGGGAAGTCTGAAGACCAAATGGGTTGGTCCATTTGAAGTGTATACAGAATGCCCGAATGGGGTAGTTGAGCTGAAAAATTCCGATATTGGAAGGCGTTTCAAGGTTAATGACCACTGTCTGAAACCTTACCTGGGGCATTCGGATTAAGATGCTAGGGTGGTTTGGCTCGGGGAGCCCATTTATGCCTAAAGAGGGATGGTGTCGTGCCCATGATGAAAACTAGGGCGCTGCTGGGAGGTAGCCCAGATTTTATTTATTTTTATTCATTTTTAATTTTTTTAAATAAAATTTCTAGTTAATTAAACTAGTTTAGGAGCAATTTTACGCTTGTTTTGGATAAGATGTGATTTGTAGGTTAAGATAAAGAGAGAGAAAGCAAGAGATAAAGATGATCCCTTGAAAATAGGGATTCTGTAGAAGGGCACTCGGAAGAGATAAAGCTTGTTCCAATTTTTCTGGGGATAATGTTTATCCATTGTTGTGGGCACGCTAATCGTATAAAACCCAAAGAAGTTGTAAGGTCACGGTCACATCAAGGAACAGTAACACTATATTAAAAGCTAACCCCATAAAATCAAAACCATCACTCTCACATTCTTCAAATTTTTCTGAAACTTCCAAACCTTCTTCTCCAAACCCTCCAACAAGAAAAACTCTCACTCTCTCTCAAGTTAAAAAAGTGGTGAACACCAGAGGAAAGAAAACAACCCTAAAAGCAGGTGCAAAGGCTCGATTGGAGTTCGATATTCCCACCGCCACTAAAGAGCCCATCCCAAGCAATGAACTCAAGAAAAAGGCTGTAAAGCCCAAGGAGAAGACCAGGACCGAAGTGGGAGTACTAAGCAAATTGGTTGAGAAGATACTGCCTGAGAAGGAACCCGTAACTTAGGCGGCGGAGATGAGCTCTGCGACGCCGTATTAAGAAGAACAGCCAGAAGAGGAACCTGCTATGACAGGCATGTAAGAAGAGGAAGTGGGTGTAGAGCCCATAAAGGAGCCTGCTAAGAAAGCTGAGAAATTCGCTGTGAAGAAAGGGAAAAAACTAGCTAGGGTTCCAACACCCGAGCTATCTGAAGAAATTGCTGAAGACGAGGATCGAAGTCTTAGAAGAAGATGATGATGAAGCGTTGGATGAGTATCTTGAGGAGCTTGAAGAAATTAAGCCCTAGGAAGTGGAACAAACTGAGGAAGCCCAGCCCACTGAATTCAAAAAGCATGCACTAGAGCCACAAAAGGGTACTGTCTGAATGATGATTCTTTGAGGTTCTATCATAGGGTGATTGCATATAGCTTTTTCGGAAGAAAAGATAGTCCTAATTGTATCACAAACCAAGAACTATACATTCTGTGGTGCATGGTAAAAAAGATAAAAATCAATTTTGGCTCTGTAGCCATTGCATATTTTAGAGAAATTAAGACACACCCTAGGCATCGTATCTCTTGTGCCCAATTGATCACCCAAATTACTGTTAAGGCTAGATTGCTGGATTTACATACTACAATGATGAACCCTCTATCTGTTGAATATTTTGATATTACATGTCTGAAAAGAATGCAAGATATTGTGGATGACGAAGAAGGAAAGCCTATTTTCTCCGTGCCAAAGGCAGACCCCTCGAGCATGCTTCTTACCTCTGCAGGTACATTTAAGAAACCACCAGCAGGGAGGGCACAGCAAGAGAAGAACCTTGTCACAGTGATGCTGAGAAAACTGAAGATGGTGGAGAATGCCCAGTTCCAAATAAATAAGAAATTGATCCGCATAGAAGCATCCCTAAAGACATATTTCAGATACGTCAGGTTCTCTTACCCAATGTTCGAGACTAATTAACATAGTTCTTTCTTTTCGTTAGATTAGGTTTTTTGTTTTTGTTTTGTTATTTTGTGTCGTCCATGTTTCACCCACTTTGCCTCGAGCAAAGTGTGTGGGTGGGGGCATTTTAGTTTGTTTATTTTGTTTCTTGTTGAGTCTGTTTAAACATTTTGCCTTGCGCAAAGTGTGTTGGTGGTCAGTGTCTGTGTCAAGCATGTTTTCTATGAGTTAGTGTGGCCATTGCATTTGATATTCTCAATTTAATTAGTTTATAAAAATCAGCATGCCCACAGTAAGATAGAGATGACGAACGAGTTTAGCATGCCCTAGGAAGTTTTAAGCCTATAGTTGTATGCCCATTTCATAGCTCTCTTTTCTTCATGTGTGTGAACATTTTGTGCTTAGGAATTCTAGAACTTGCTATTGTTCTACTTAAGGTCTTGGAACTGTTGATGCATGTGTATATGATCTAGGTCATTTTTTGCTGAGCCACCTTGATATGAAAATTAATCCACCAACAATACAGCCTTATAGCCCTTTGAGCCTATGAAATGCCCTGACAGATTCTTGTTTGAAATGGTAATATATATAGCCTTGGCATCACAAGAGCTTGAAAATAAAAAGGGGGCAGAGTTGTTGGAGGTTATATGAAAAAAAAAAGGCCAGAAAAAGATAGGGGGAATAAAAAAAAAGTGGAAATGAAAAATGAAAAAAAAGAAAAAAAAGAGAAAAAATAAATTCCCTCTAAGTCTTAAGTGTTCAGAATGCCTGAATAAAAGAAGTATTCATTGTCTGAATATGGCACAATAGGGTAGTTGATTAGAAAAAAATGGGGGGACTGTACAATTAATAACCCCACCTTATGTGAAATGCCCACTTCGGCCTAAAAAGTCCTATTGATATTTATGCATTTTCAGTTTCTTAAACTTGAAAGCAGAACATTAGCAAGCCTATGGGATGAATAGGTACAGAATGTATTGAATTGAGTATATACACTGAGCCTAAATACTGAGTGAAGAGAAAGATTGTGAGAATTACCACGCTTTACTCATTTTTGACCTATTTTTGGTGACTGAAACTGGTGTAACCCGGACAATTTGTACAGGATACGAAAATACGTGGAAAACTTATAGAATTAAACACGCCAACTAAGGAAGGATTCAACCCTACTCTAAGACTCAAATAACTCGAAATAATCTGAATTAAATGAAATAACAACTCAAAACAATATTAAAGACGAACTAGACCTAATTACGACACTTAAACTATGACACAAAGAGGACACACAAATCTAAAGGTAAGGGGGCTGTTTGGACGATTATTATGGATGGTAAAAGGATATTATGGGCTGGAAATATGGTGAAGAAAGGCTAGAGTAGATGGGGTATGTTAAGGTTATGAAGTACTTACGGTATTGATGACGAACACGACGAATTGGGTGCGAACAGAACCGATCCCTTGTTGATCGACACACGATCAGGTCTTGATGGCTTGGGAGTGTCACAGACGTTGATGGAAGGTGTAGGAAGTTGAATATGGTGGATGGACGATGGAGTTGTTGTGATTCGCAACCCGATTAATCCCCGGCGTATCTTGTACGACGAAAATGAATCTCAAAGTTACTCCTCGATAGCAAGTTCACCCTAATTCCTCGTGTGAATTAGAACGTTCCCTTGACGTAAGACTCAAAGTTTTCTAGGCTTCAAGAATGAGTATTTTCGACAGAAAACAATCAAAAGCTTTGAACGGTTGAGACACAAATTGAATGCAAAAGCAATTTTAATCAATAATGTCTAAAATATCAAAGTAACATGGTTCCCCTATTTATAAGGCCTAACATGCACGAAATTAAACTCTAAAAAGGCCTAAAAATCTGATCCAAAAAGGATCTCTAACTATATTATAAAAATACCTAAACTAGAATTCTATTCAAGGTTGGAAATTTCCTTAAATACAATTCTAGTCAAACCTATACTAAAAGGAACGAAAATTACACTTAAAAATTAATTAAAAACTGACCTAAACTATATTCTAAATTAATTAAATAAATACTATAGTCTAGATAAAAATCAACCCCTTAATTAAATTAAATCAAGGGCGAAAACAGCTCCATGCACACGTGCACTTTTTCTTGCTCTCTTCTTCAACTCTTCAAGTTATATTCTCCACGGTATGATCTTGATCTTCATTAGTTAATAAATTAACTAAAGTATGGCTGCACTTTGCATCTTCTAATTCCTCGAACTTCTTGCGAATTAACACTTGGAAATAACCTTGTAATTTCTTCGCTCGAAGTCGCGTCATTGGACCTTTGAATTACAGCTCAGGTTCAAGGCCTTCAATGCCTTGCATGGCTTCATCAAAAACTTTGCAATTATGTTGAAATTTTGAAGTTGATATACCCACATTGATTAGCAGTTTGCATACTTATGTTTTGAGTCTGTTTCTTTTTTGTTCCTTTTTCTTTTGTTTTTCTGGACGCGTTGCATTCCATGCTTGAGGACAATCATGTATAAAGTGTGTGGGTGTGATAAGTCCATTTATTACATGTTTTTATGGAATATTTTATTCAATATAAATGTCATTTTTAGTTTGTTTTGAGTCGAAAAGAACCAGGTTGAGGTTCAAGGGCATTTCAGAGGTCGAGTCTAGTGAAAGAGGCATTTTTTGCCTAATATTCAAGCCTATCAAAACATCATAAACAACACTCAGAGGCACATGGAACTTCTTCGGCATTCATCCAATATTCGGGAAGTAGAATGGGCACAACGCCAAGGATGAAGCTGACTAGATGATGACGTGCCCATATTGCTCATACAGACTTGACCACAGGCCTAAAATGGGCACATGTGGAAATTCTGGAAATCAGTTGGAATCAAAGATGCGTGAGAGATAGATTCAAGTCCGATGAGAGTTGGTGCTAAGATGGACTACTGGGAGGCGTGGAGATGAAGAGATAAGCTCAATCCCTGAAAAATAAGGATTTGATCAACAAACTGGATAAGGCTTATCCAGTCAGTTGCAGAGGGTATGCCAGACCCGAAGGCAGTTGAAGGCGGGGGAATTTGAACTCGGAATTTTATCTATAAAAACAAGCTTCATTTTCAAGAAATGTAGCTTTTGGGGAGCTCGAAAACACTGATACACTATTTAATTTCCTACATTTTTAATTTCTTGTTTATTTTTGCAAGCTGCTAAGGTAGCAAAACAATCCATTAGGCCTTATGCCTTTGGAACTTAAGATTTATTTATGTTCTCAATGTTGGAGTTTAGTATTTTTAGCCATTAATTCAGTAATTTTTCTTTCAATTATGTCTTTTATTATTTCTGCAAGTTTAATTCTATCTAGCATGCATGGCTAGATCTTTAATTCCAATGTTTGAGCAATAAAAGATGGTTTAAGTAAAAAACTAAACTCGTGAGGCTGAAATGGGCATATTAATGCATGAAAGGTTTCTGCCAATTCTTAGGCTTGTTCCATGTGAGTGTGTGTCTGAAATGCCCAATTTGGATGATCACTCATTAGACATAGAGGACACATCACTATTAATTGAATTCGCGAATTGTGACTGTGTGTTGATTCGTATAGTAATTAGGGAATCAGTGGGTTTTGTGGGCACGCGAGGAATCGGTAAACACAACAAACTTGAGTTCATCTAGGGCACACTGCTGTCTATTCATTCACATCTCTTTGGGAAACCAGGGGGTGGGTGAAAGGTTAGGGGTTTACTTGACGAGGAATCGCTTTTAAACCTAAAATGAAAGGATGAATAAGGAGACACAGAGATAAATCTGGTCTCCATAACTAGGTGACTTATTAATGCATGAAAATCGGTGTGCCCATGATCGAGTAGTTTTATACTTAAACCAAATTCTAGTTCAAATACTGGAACCTTTATTATTTGATATTTTCTTTAGTGCTCTTTTGCAGATTTAATTTTAGTAAGGTAACAACACGACCAAGCCCCTTTTGTGATTGGTTACTCGAAGATGGACTCACACCAGCTCTCTGTGGGATCGACCCGTACTCATGAGCTATGTTAGGAAAAACTATCAAGAGTTACCTATCAAAAGTAATCCCTATTGTGATTTTGATGAAATGTCAAAACATGTCAAAATGCTTTGAAAAACTGAAAGAAAAAAAAATCAAGCAGAAAACTGTGATTGATCAAACAAAAAATTGAGAGAAAATATTCAAAGCATGATCAATCTAAAGAAGAGAAATAAGCAGATCAAGACCAGTGAAAGAACTAAAACAGAAGGAAGTAGAAGCCTGATTGCTAAAACAGTTAGCAAAGGAAACTGAAGCTACATGCAGTCAGAATAGAGGAACTGACGAGCTTAGAATGTCAATTAACCATTAGGGTCAAAATGCATTCTAGCTAAAGAAAGTACTAGCTCAAAGTACCAGCTGAAGGAAGTGCCAGCTCAGAGTACTAGCTGAAGAGAAGTACCAGCTCAGAGTACTAGCTGAAGAAAGTGCCAGCCCAGAGTACCAGTTGAAGAAAGTGCCAGCTCAGAGTACTAGCTGAAGATAATGTCAATTCAGGATCTCAACTGAAGACAATGCCAGTTCAGGATTCCAACTGAAGAGAAATGCCAGTTCAGGATTCCAACTGAAGAAATGTCAGTTCAGGATTCCAACTGAAGAGATATGCCAGTTCAGGATTCCAACTGAAGAAACACCAGTTGGTGCGTCGTTTTTCACCAAAAATAAATGTTCTGACTTTCGTCGGCAAGCCCACACTGCAGAGTACAGTGGCGAGCAGGATCGTCTCCCAAAGGACCGGCGAGGATTACTCTTAACTTTCAGTCTGCGTGCCCAAACCTCCAGAAACTCGTGAATTTTATAACAAAATAATTGCAGAATTTATTTAGCCAACTAACGAAAATAAGTGTGCAAAGGAACTGAATTAAATCAATGATAAAAAAAGGTATTCCGGATCCAACGAACTCCACTCCCCTTATAACACCGATCACAGATGCAAGAATTAATTAATCAAGACATGCAAATCGGTTATAGTCACCGAAGACGCTTCTGACATGACCTCATCTCTCCATACTGTTTCGATAATTAAGAAGACGCTTCATTAATTACTTCCCTAATCGACTGACAACTGTAAGAGACGCTCTATAAGTTTAATGAGCCGACAGCAATGAGCACAAGAAAGACCCGATTCTTAAATTACAGACTCTGACGCAGGACTGTAAAATTAACTCTGTTATTCCCCTAGTTATTTGAGCAACCGTTTTACCACTTATTAAACCTAAACCACGATTACGTATGGCCGATTTAAATTGGCTAGTAATTAATCACAACCTACCAAATATTTGCAACTACTCGATAGACTTAGAACAATTACGACCCGAATTCCAAGAATAACAGATACATGCATCAATTAATTATGAACAAACAATTAGATCTCACAGTTATATAAGCGGAGCTTCGTCATCGTCACCGGAATACGAGTAGTTTAGCTATGTTGCATGCTATAATCGAACAGCAAAAAGTTGTATAATTGCGATATGATATCGAGAGAAAAGAAGAGAAATAAAACTGAATTAAAACTGATCGCCGCTGCGTTCTTGCGTTTCTAGCGTGAATTAATAAAATAATACTGTAAATCCTAATATGTATCTACTACCTTTAAGAGATAGAGTTCTAAAAGGAAATAAAAACCTAATCTAGATAAACTTGGAAATTTCCATGCAAAATAATTGTTCGAGGCGGCTAAGGATCTGAAATCCGCGTCTAAGTGTCGAGTTGGGCCGAAACTGGGCTTTAACAAGCCTACAGCGTATTCTGAACTGGGCTTCCCGACTTCACTTCAATAATCCTGCTGCATGCCCTTGCAGCGTGCCTGGCTCGAACTTCTTCTTTTTACTTCACTTGTAGCTTTCCATTCCAAAATGCATCCCTTTTCTCCACTCTTGCACATCATCCCTACACAACTCCACAAAACATAATACATCCAAAATATACATCCATGGGCTAAATAATAGAGAGAAAAGTGCACCAAAAACCGTGATAAAAACAGGTAGAATATGTCCTATCAAATCCCCCCACACTTAACCATTGCTCGTCCTCGAGCAACACAAATGAAAACAGAGAACCAAACAAGAACAAAAGAACAGATTTGACAAAGATGACTAACTAAGCATCAACAATCCAAATCGATGAGAACTCAAAGCATAAGCTGTGATATATCAACCTTCAAACCTCCAACCAATTTGTTTCAAGAAAATATGCCAACACCTTGTCAATCAAGTTAGAATTATACTTCACAATCCGGCCTCACCAAGATTCACTCTTCATCACTCAAAAGAAAGCAAGTTCAGGTCAAGAGGCTCATTCACTCGAATATCATGACTAGCCATTTTCAGCACAGATTTGCTCATTTGTCATCAAGTTATCACTCTTCAAGTTCTTTACAAATCACAAGGTCTTTTTCCTTGGTTGTAATGGGGCTTAGGTGCAAGAGGTTGGACATTTTTGGCTAATGTGGCTCAGCAGATATGAAATCAGGTAGTTACAAGTATGAATGTCTTTATGAGTTTAAGGAATGCAGCTGCAACAAAAATTCTTTCCTTTTTAGCACAGAACCATGCTTCTTTAGAGCTTATTAATTTCTGCTCTTCTCTATACCCTGCTCCTTAATCTTCTCTTTCTCTCTTTTTTTTTTCTTTTTTGGAGCAGGTTACAAAGAGTTATGATGCTTTTGTCAATTCCATGCCTTAATTCCTTCAACACTGCAGTCTCAAATAACAATTCATACTAAACATTCCTGAATTCAGGGACAAAAAAAAAGGCCAAAAGAAAAGCACAAGTTATTTTATAGTGGTTGTAAGCAAAGAAAGTGGATCTATTAAGCTCAAAGGGGCTCACTAATTGACAATGAAAGGGTAAGGCATTTTCTTTTGGACTATTGGCTCAAGCATCCCTAATGCCTTGATCATGTTTGCAAATAACATTAAGAGCAACAACAAAGTGGCAACAAAGCAATTCAAACCTCAAACAACTAGTCAGATAACACTCATCAATAATAAACATTGAGCTCTCAATTTATTTATGCTCATAAGGCTCAAGAACTCACAATTTGTAGGCTTAGAACGATTTGATTGTAAGCACACTTCATCATCCAAAATTTCATCCATAGCCTAGCATATTTCTATCACAAATCCAACCTTTCAACCAGTCAAACCATCACAGCTCACACATCCTCATTCTCATCAATTCAAACCATTAACACTTAATCAAAAATCCCAAGCAAAAACCAAAGAAAACGACTCACATAAAAACCATTTTTGTTTTTTTTTTATTTACCCTTTTTCGACACAAATCACAAATCATTAAGACTCCCCCCCACACTTAGAAAGACACAGTGTCCTCGCTGTGAGAAAGGGTAGGAAGATCACAATAAAATCAGAAAAACACAAACGAAAAACAAAACACATGCAAACCAGGGTTAAAGTGAGAGATAATAGGGAACTAACTCTGCTCCGCCAAATGGCGGATCACCTGCTCCATCACGTCAAGGCGGCTATCAATCTCGTCCAACCGGCGGCCAATGCTGTTCTCAAGTCGAGTGGTGGCAGTGGTGATCAACTCCTCAATCGCCGGGAGGAGGGAAGAAGTGGCAGGCCCTGCAGAAACAGATCGACGCGGGCCTTCAATGCCCGGCCGGGTAAGCTGATACTGGCCCTGGTCATTTACAAATAACAACTTCATGACAGCAAAATCCTCCAAATGAAATAATGTAGTAGGTAATGGCTCGGGGTCAGAAAGGGGAATGTGTAAGCGCTCAGCAAGAAGAGTGACAAAACAACCCAAGGGGGCGCGACAGAGTGTGTGATGGGCACTGAACTGCCATCGCTTGGCAAGCCAGTACCCAAAGTTCACTTTGATGCCAGAATCCATGCAATCAAGTAGAAAAAGCTCTTGAACAGTAACCAAGTTGAGCATGTCTAATCTACCAAACATGTTAGCAGTTAAGAATCTATGGCAAAGACGAAGGGCATCATCCCGCAAATAAGATCCCTTAGAGGATCTGGAGCTGTAAGACTCATCAATCGACAACCTAGCCCAAGTCTCATTAGCTGTTTGAGAGAACACAGCTGGAATGTCACAAAGAGAAGACTTGTACTCATCCTCAAGCACCGAGGCATCAGACTCAAAACCAAGTACAATATTCAAGTTAGTTATGGACATGTGAAATTTACAACCACGTAGACAAAATACTACTGCATGCCTATCATCGAGCCCCCTCGACGCATCAAAATCAAAAGATGATAAAAATTCAACCACCAAGTCACGATGAACATCCACAGAGGCATCAAGTAGAGGTTCCCAACCAATCCCAACGAAGAGACTCCTAATACGATCATTAACCCCTAATATAGCAATATTGGTCCAATCAAAAAGGCGCGCGCCGACGAGAACACGATTGGTGTTCAAGCCGGTGCGGCGCTGTACCTCTTCCGATGGTAGGAATGTCAGAGTGGCAGAACTCTGAGACGCAGCAGGGACTTTACCTTTTGCTTTCTTCTTGGAGAACTGGGCCGGAGCAGAGGATGAGGGCGGTGGTTCTGAAACAGGAGAGGGTGCGAGGGTGCTCTCCGGTGGAGGAGTAGGCGCACGCGATTGTGAGACGGCTGGCGGCGGGCTCGCTGGAGCGAGGAAAGTGGTTGGAGAGGGCTGTGGTGAAGGTTGTTGGTCTACCGGTGGTGGTGGTTTGGTGGTGAAGAGCTTGCGTCGCGCGGCAGCGCTAGAGGATCCCGCTTCGGCTCGGCGTTTCATTACACGGTGAAGGAAGGGCGGCGGTTGATTGACTTCGGGAGGGATAGTAGTCGGAGATGATGGGGGCGATGCCACCGGTGTTGACGATTTTGGTGGTGTAGTGTGCTCGGGAGATGAAGGTGTGGGCTCAAGGATGGCGACCTTGCGCTTAGCGGTGGATGCGCGCTTTTTACCCATGGTGGTGGACGGCGACGGCGGTCGGAAAAGCGATCGACGGAGGCGGTTGGGAGAGGCGGGAAGAGGAAGAGTTGGGTAACTTCTGCAAAAAAAAGGGTAAATTTTTGAATGAGAAGAAAGTTACCTAAGGGTGGGGTTAAAATTGAATTGGGGGTTAGGGCAAAATATCCCAAATTGACTTTGGGTTAATTGCAGAAAAGTCCCTACGAGTAAATTGAAATTCCAAACTCCCCCCCCACACTGAATAAAGCGGTTATTTCCAAAACCGCTCCCTTGGATGCTGTGTGCCCATGCGGCATGGATCGCCTATTTTTTTTTTATGATAACTAGATGGCAGAATTAAACACAAACACGAGAATTGACGAAAATTAAAGAATTAAAAAAAAACGAAAGCAGAATTAAAAAAATAAAAGAAAGGGGAACAAGAATTCGGGTTGCCTCCCGAGAAGCGCTGTTAGTTAACGTCGAGGGCTCGACGGTTTGGAGCAGCAGCTAGTGGTGAATCACGGGAGCAGCAAGTTCAACCCCATCAAAATTAGTGAAGGTGACGTCGGCACAATATGGCTTGAGAAACTGGCCGTTCACCTTTAGGACCTTGTGAGTATCCAAACTACGAATTTCCACAGCTCCATATGAACTGACAGAGATGACTTCAAAGGGGCCCATCCAGCGAGATTTGAGCTTACCTGGCATGATGCGGAGGCGAGCATTGAAAAGCAAAACTTTTTGGCCAACCTCGAAAGTTCTCCTCCGGATATATTTGTCATGCAATAGTTTGGTACGATCTTTGTAGTAACGGGCACTATCATAGGCCTCCAAACGGATTTCCTCAAGTTCTTGTAACTGATAGCGGCGTTCATGGCTGGAAAGGCGAGGGTCCAAATTGCATTGTTTAACGGCCCAAAAAGCTCGGTGTTCCAACTCGACGGGAAGATGACATTGTTTCCCAAAAATCAGACGATAGGGGGACATCCCGATGGGAGTTTTGAAAGCCGTGCGGTATGCCCATGCAGCATCATCCAGTCGCAGGCTCCAATCCTTGCGGTTTGGGCATACGGTCTTCTCCAGAATGTTTTTGATTTCCCGATTGGACACTTCCACCTGGCCATTGGACTGTGGGTGGTAGGCCGTAGCGACTCGGTGGGTGATTCCATACTTCTTGAAAAGGGCTTCTAAGGTGCGGTTGCAAAAGTGTGTACCTTGGTCACTGATGATGGCTCGAGGTATACCAAAGCGTTGGAAAATTTGTCCCTTGAGGAATTTGGCGACGACCTTAGAGTCATTGGTTTGGGTCGCCTTAACTTCGACCCATTTGGAGACGTAGTCCACGGCTAACAGAATGTAGGCGTGACCGAAAGAGCGGGAAAACGGGCCCATGAAATCCATGCCCCAAACGTCGAAGATCTCGCATATCAGGATAGGAACTTGGGGCATCTCATTCCTTGAGGAAATGTTACCAAGACGTTGGCAACGGTCACAATTCTTGCAAAAGAAGTAGGCGTCCTTGAATATGGTTTCCCAATAAAAACCACAGTCGAGGACCTTGCGGGCTGTTCTTCTTGGACCAAAGTGGCCGCCACAGGCGTGTGCATGACAGAAACGGAGGATGGATGGAATCTCTTCCTCAGGAATACAGCGGCGAATGACTTGGTCGGCACAAGTTTTCCATAAATAAGGTTCGTCCCAGATGAAATATTTGGCCTGACTCCGCAACTTGTTCTTTCTGGCAGTTTCATAGCCCGTTGGAAAAATTCCCGTGGTAAGAAAATTCACTAGATCAGCGTACCAGGCTGTCCTTTCCGCAGCTGCTAGCAGAAGCTCATCTGGGAAATCGTCCGGTATGGGCATACCGTCGGATGCTGTCAACAGCCGACTTAAATGATCTGCGACATTATTCTCGGCTCCCTTCTTGTCCTTAATCTCCAAATCAAATTCTTATAGAAGGAGAATCCAACGAATAAGGAGTGGTTTAGACTCTTTTTTGGACAGGAGGTACTTAAGCGCGGCATGATCAGTGTATACCACAACTTTGGATCCAACGATGTATGATCGAAATTTTTCACAAGCAAACACCACAGCAAGGAGCTCTTTTTCGGTAGTTGTATAGTTGCACTGGGCTGGGTTGAGAGTTTTCGAAGCATAGTAAATAACATGACTGTGCTTCTCAATCTTTTGTCCAAGGACAGCTCCAATCGCATAGTCACTTGCGTCGCACATGAGCTCAAACGGGAGACCCCACTGCGGTGGTTGAATGATCGGGGCAGAAGTCAGCTTCGCTTTCAACAAATCAAAAGCTTCTTTACACTTGTCATCAAAGATAAAAGGGGCGTCCTTTTGCAGCAATTTAGTCATAGGTTGCGCTATTTTGGAAAAATCTTGAATGAAGCGGCCGTAGAAGCCGGCGTGGCCTAAAAAGGCTCGAATCTCCTTCTCAGTGGAGGGGTACGGCAGCTTGGTGATCAAGTCGACCTTGGCTCTATCCACTTCGATTCCCTTTGCAGATATGACATGTCCGAGCACAATTCCTTGTTGCACCATAAAATGGCACTTCTCGAAATTCAAAACCAAGTCTGTCTCAACACACCTTTGAAGGACTTTGTCGAGATGCTCCATACACTGCTCAAAGGAGTCGCCATGGACTGTAAAGTCGTCCATAAAGATTTCGATGCAACTCTCTATCAAGTCGGAGAAGATACTCATCATGCATCGTTGAAAAGTACCCGGAGCATTGCACAAACCAAAGGGCGTCTTTCGGCAAGCAAAGGTCCCGAATGGACAAGTGAATGTTGTTTTTTCTTGGTCTTCTTGAGCCACGAAGATCTAAAAGTAGCCGGAGTAACCATCAAGGAAGTAGAAGTAGGATTTCCCAGCTAGCCTTTCGAGCATCTCATCAATAAAAGGTAGCGGGAAGTGATCTTTTCGTGTGGCGTCATTCAATTTCCGGAAATCGATGCACATTCGCCATCCTGTTTGCAAGCGCATAGGGATTAATTCGTTGCTCTCACTCTTCACGAGCTGGAATCCAGACTTCTTTGGAACCACGTGTACTGGGCTAACCCAAACACTATCAGAAATCGGGTAGATGATTCCTAATTGGAGCAACTTCAGAATTTCTTTCAAAACCACTTCTTTCATTACTGGATTCAACTTCCGCTGAGGATCACGGGATGGTTTATGATTCTCTTCCAGAAATATGCGGTGCATGCAGATGTCGGGGCTGATCCCCTTGATGTCGGCGAGGGTCCAGCCGATGGCACCTCTGTGTTTCTTCAAAACGGTTACCAATTGATTTTCCTGCTCTGCGGTAAGGTCTTTACTCATGATAACAGGTAAAGTTTCTGCTTCGCCCAGGTATGCATACTTCAAGTGCTGAGGCAGAACTTTCAATTCCAGAGTCGGGGCCTTCACATGAGAGGGAAGAATAGGCTCCGTGATGGGCGGCAAGGGCAAACGGCCTGCTGTATTTCTGGCAGGATACTCATTGGCTGCGTATAACTGCTGTATGAGTTCTCGGATATCGTTTTCCTCTTCTAAATCGGCAATATGATCTGGCATCCCTCCATAAAGTACCTGCTCTAAACTGTCATCCCTGAAATGGCACTCAACAAAATCATCAGTAATGGAATCGATAATATCAACCATAAAAAGGGCCTCGGGATCTTCCACATGCTTCATAGCGTCGAATATATTAAATGTGACAATATCCCCATCAAATTCGAAACTCATCATGCCTTTATCAACATCAATCTTTGTGCGTGCAGTCTTCATAAATGGACGGCCTAGTAGAATTAAAGATCTATGTGCAGATAATGCATCATCCATGTCAACAATGTAGAAATCAACAGGAAAAATCAACTCATTCACCTTAACTAATACATCCTCTACGACACCTCTAGGGTATGCATTGGACCTATCGGCTAATTGAATGATGACTCGAGTATCTTTCATAGGACCTAGCTGTAACTCTCTATAGACAGAAAAAGGCATAACATTAATTGATGCTCCCAAGTCTAACATGACTTTTTCCACCTTTTTGCTCCCAATGATGCAAGGGATAGTGAACATATCTGGATCTCGACACTTTTGAGGTAACTTTCGCTGAATTATAGTCGAAACATTTTCGCCTACCTTGATTTTTGCATCTCTTCCATACCTTATCTTCTTTGCACACAACTCCTTCAAGAACTTTGCGTATCGAGGAACTTGTTTGATAGCATCGATCAGGGGTAGGTTTATCTCGACCTTCTTGAAAAGCTCAAAGATCTCTTTCTCATCTTCCTCTTTCTTGTGTCGCACTAACCTAGAAGGAAAAGGAGCTGCATTAATAGGGTGAGGAGGTTTAGGCAGAACCTGTACCTCATTAGGAGCAATCTGTGCAGCAGGCTGTGTGCCCTTATCGTGGGGTCTGTTGTCAGTCTCTGCGGTTTGCCCATTCAGCGTGTGATTGTATTGTTTCTGTTTCTCAGTCTCTGGCAATTCTTTCCCATTCCGAAGAGTCACAGCGCTGACATTTCCTCTCAGATTCTGCTCTGCTTGAGATGGTAATTTTCCGGTGTGCCCTTGCAGCTTGTTCAATTGGGTAGCAAGCTGAGTGATCTGCGTGCCCATGCTGCCTAGAGCGGCTTGCGTCTCTTGCTGAAAGGCCTTTTGGCTCTGCGCTAGGCTACCCACAAGGTTGGTGCTTTGCTCCAGACTCTTCATGATCTCACTCATAGATGGTGTGGAGCGGTCTGTTTGGGCATACGGCTCAGCCCTTTGAGGTCTTGGTGGCAAGTCTCCTGCTGCAGGTGGATCTCCAGGTTGTCTCCACCGAAAATTTGGATGATATCTCCAACCGGGATTGTAGGAATTGGAATAAGGATCATTATTCCGCTTCCGCCTGAAATTGTCTCCTCGTTGAGCATCATAATTGATTCCTCTGAGAGCATCTTGCTGCGCATCGCCTGATCCATAACAAGCTTGTTCATTAGGTGGCTCATGCAAATTGGGACATTCATCAGTGAAATGTCCATTTTCGGAACAAACTCCGCAGCGGTTTGGCCTTGTGTGTGCCACGGCTAGGCCGCGGACTAGGGATGTGAGAGCATCTATCTTTTCATTCACTTCGGACCCTTCAGCCCTTACAGGCCGGTGCCTGCTGTCATCTTCTTCTTCGTATTGTTGTCCTCCAGAAGCCATGTCGATTATGAGCTGTTTGGCCTCGCCGAGGGTCTTATTGGTAAGGGATCCCCCGCTGGCAGCATCGACTATTTTCCTATCAAAAGAAGACATGCCACAGTAAAAGTAGTTAGTCAAGAGCTGATAATCAGTGAATCCATGATCTGGGCATTTGCGGCAGAGCTGTTGAAATCGTTCCCAATATTCGGACAGGCTTTCATTCGGTTTCTGCTTGATACTACTGATGGCCATCCTTAGATTGGCAGCTCGAGTCTCAGGAAAGAATTTTCTCAGGAATTGTCCTTCTAATTCTGCCCAGGTGGTGATGGACTCTGGTGGCAAGTCGAACAACCAATCTCGTGCTTTTCCCTGCAAAGTGTGAGAAAAAGTGAGTAACCTTAGGTTATTAGCGGTAAAACTAGTAGGTCTTAAAGTTGAGCACACGAGATCAAATTCAGATAAATGTTTGTGTGCACTTTCTCCTGGCAAATCTCCAAACTTCGGTAATACTTGGATGAAAGCAGGTCGAATCTCCGCATTGTTTGCAATCGGGGGAAGCACGATGCAGATGGGTCGATTACTTCGAAGACGGCCGATCTCCCTGATGAGAGGCTCATGATCAGGTCCATGATCAGCTACGTTAGCATGGATGAGGGCTCTCCCTGCGGCAAGGCCTTGCGGGTTCGGCGGTAGATCTTCATTGTTGGCCATGTCTTGTTCCGGTTCGAGGATTTTGGTAGACTCCTTGGAAGCTTTCCTCAATCGGTGTAATGTTCTCTCTGGCTCTGGATCAAACACTAAATCTTTATCTGCAGAGGAACGGGTCATAGACCAGAAGAATTAAACAAATAATTAAAAAAAAACAAAGTAAATAACAAACTGAAAATTTTGAGTAAGCACTGCTTAAAACCGATCCCCGGCAATGGCGCCAAAATTTGGTGCGTCATTTTTCACCAAAAATAAATGTTCCGACTTTCGTCGGCAAGCCCACACTGCAGAGTACAGTGGCGAGCAGGATCGTCTCCCAAAGGACCGGCGAGGATTACTCTTAACTTTCAGTCTGCGTGCCCAAACCTCCAGAAACTCATGAATTTTATAACAAAATAATTGCAGAATTTATTTAGCCAACTAACGAAAATAAGTGTGCAAAGGAACTGAATTAAATCAATGATAAAAAAAGGTATTCCGGATCCAACGAACTCCACTCCCCTTATAACACCGATCACAGATGCAAGAATTAATTAATCAAGACATGCAAATCGGTTATAGTCACCGAAGACGCTTCTGACATGACCTCATCTCTCCATACTGTTTCGATAATTAAGAAGACGCTTCATTAATTACTTCCCTAATCGACTAACAACTGTAAGAGACGCTCTATAAGTTTAATGAGCCGACAGCAATGAGCACAAGAAAGACCCGATTCTTAAATTACAGACTCTGACGCAGGACTGTAAAATTAACTCTGTTATTCCCCTAGTTATTTGAGTAACCGTTTTACCACTTATTAAACCTAAACCACAATTACGTATGGCCGATTTAAATTGGCTAGTAATTAATCACAACCTACCAAATATTTGCAACTACTCGATAGACTTAGAACAATTATGACCCGAATTCCAAGAATAACAGATACATGCATCAATTAATTATGAACAAACAATTAGATCTCACAGTTATATAAGCGGAGCTTCGTCGTCGTCACCGGAATACGAGTAGTTTAGCTACGTTGCATGCTATAATCGAACAGCAAGAAGTTGTATAATTGCGATATGATATCGAGAGAAAAGAAGAGAAATAAAACTGAATTAAAACTGATCGCCGCTGCGTTCTTACGTTTCTAGCGTGAATTAATAAAATAATACTGTAAATCCTAATATATATCTACTACCTTTAAGAGATAGAGTTCTAAAAGGAAATAAAAACCTAATCTAGATAAACTTGGAAATTTCCATGCAAAATAATTGTTCGAGGCGGCTAAGGATCTGAAATCCGCGTCTAAGTGTCGAGTTGGGCCGAAACTGGGCTTTAACAAGCCTACAGCGTATTCTGAACTGGGCTTCCCGACTTCACTTCAATAATCCTGCTGCATGCCCTTGCAGCGTGCCTGGCTCGAACTTCTTCTTTTTACTTCACTTGTAGCTTTCCATTCCAAAATGCATCCATTTTCTCCACTCTTGCACATCATCCCTACACAACTCCACAAAACATAATACATCCAAAATATACATCCATGGGCTAAATAATAGAGAGAAAAGTGCACCAAAAACCGTGATAAAAACAGGTAGAATACGTCCTATCACCAGTTCAGAATATCAGCTGAAATCATGTCAAGTTCAGAATATCAGCTGAAGAGACATCAGTTCAGGAGATCACAACTATCAGCTCAAAACTAATATTCAAGACAGTAGCCAAAACTGGATTTCAAATTTTCTAGAACTGCCGACACAAGGAACTTGAATTTAATGAAGATCTTAAAGTAAAAGTTTGTCAGAAATCAAGCTACAATGCAATGTCTACTTCAACAAAAAGCCTCTCAACGGCTTTAAAAATCAATGAATCATTTATGATCATTCGTTGATTCACAAACGGTCCCAAGCTCACTCCTTTATAAAAGATGGGTGATTCAACTTGTGAAAGGGACTTTTGAGACTTTTGTGACCTTTGTCAATCAGACTATTTGCAAAAAGAGAAAGACTCTTGCCAAATAGATTTTGACAAGACAAATTGTCAAACAGCAGACATTTGAAGAGCTCACTTCCTCTCCAGAATAGCTCAAAGTTCAAAGCGTCAAACTGCTGCAAAAGTTCCAACTGAGAAGGAGAAGCCAAACGCTCATCATCCTGCCAGCTGTTGAAGAAGTCTAGCCAGAGCAAGCCTCTCAGTTTGAAGATATACATCGATCAACTACCCAGCTCAAACCTAAGGAGCACATCAGTTGATACCAGTTTCAAGACTGTACTCTTGAAGATCGAAAGAGATTTAAAACCTTGAAAAGACAAACATTAGCACCTTATCTCTCCAGCGAGCAGTTGGGGATCGCAAGTGTGAGTTTGTCGACACTGGCTGAGGAGACCGCATTCATTAGAATTGCCATTTCTGGGATATCACCAGTTGAAAAGGAGGCCGCAACTCGTAAAGTTGCCGTTAGCCAGGTTCATCATTTGTCTTCATTGTGTAATTGTAATAAAGAAACTTTACCATTACATAGTGAATTGCCCTTTTCAGTAAGGAAAAGAGGACGTAGAAGTTTAAGATTCGAACATCTATAAACTGCTTGTGTATTGTGATCATTGCTTTCCAGTTGCATATCTTTAACTGCACACATTCCTCACACAAGCTGCTCTTTGACTCAACTGATCTTCCCAACTGATCAAGTGCACGGATAATTTTTAAACGAGTCAAGGGCCCTATCTATTCCTTAATTGTTGATAAGAATTGGAGTCAATTTATTCATCCCCCCTCTAAACTAATTCAGACTCGCCCGGGACCAACAAGCTAGCTACGCTCGTTGTGGGCACAGGAGCATTACAAATTTATTTTGAGCGCGAAATGACCGCACGTCATACGGGCTCACAATTATTAACGCTGACGAGCTGCATATGTCCCGATATATTAGCCATGGGCTACTCATAGTGTAATTTATTATAAATGTATAACTTGGGGATAAATGTATTCACCACTGAGTCAATAGCACTCACCCGAAGTTATTCCATTTTTCAGGTTGATGACTTACTCGGACGATGTGCGTGGTGACGTGTGATGATGCATTTTAAAGAGCTTTTATTATTTAGCTTCCGTTGTATTACTATTTGAAAAATGATAATTCGTGCTCGTAAGTGTTTAATCAATACTGCTTGTAAACTGTTCTACGATATGTGTAGGACAGATGTAAGAACATAAAATATAAAGCAGTAAAATATGCACAAGATTGGTAACCCAGTTCGGTTCAACAACCTACTCTGGGGAGATTGCTTCCAAACTTGAAGATTCGATTGTTACTCCTTCATGAAGTGTATTAGGGTTCTTACATATACAGGACTCCCTCCTTATGTCGTCCGTTCTTCTCCATGAACTCTTTCGCTAGCTGAAAGCTGTAAGATCCTCTTACAACCATGACACTAGACTTCCTCTAGCTACCCACGACTTCAACTTACAATCTCTCCCGAGATTGCGTACAAAACAGGTATTAAAAACCCCTCACGTGTTTCACTCGAAAACACTCAAAACTAGTCTATCACGTTGAACTGTTTTAAGGAACAACTACTAGTTAATACATGGGACACAAACCACAATGACTCTCAAATAATATGCTAAGAGAATCTAAAAAGTCCACCGATTGTTGAAAAGAATCGGCCTTCATATAGTCTTCACTTCAAGATTGGCGTCGGTCTTCATCCGCCGTCAATATGGAAGGTGAATGATGGTTTGTGATCTTCCCAAATGTGTGTAGATAATTTCCTTGGATAGGAAGGTTATTTGCAGCTCGGTATCTACTCCACAAGGCAGTCAATCGAATATATCTTGCCTTCCATGAACGGATCCGCGCAAGATCTTCTATTTATGGAATCTGCCATACTAAAGTGTCTCTGGGTCTGTCTGGGACATCAGAGGAAACAGTTTACCAACTGTTCTTCTTTTCTCGCACAGCGGAATGAATAGCTTCAGGGACATACCCAAGCACATATTGTCGAACATATCTCGCCAACAAAATAACACGAACACTTAGTGCATAACGGTGGCACTAACACTATTAAATATTTTATATCTATACATCTATTAAGACAAAATCGCAGGGGTAAAATTATCATAAAGTTTTTTTAGTGAAAACATGAATTAAATAAGTATTTGGCCGAAAGTAATTCGCTAACTTTCTTTGGCCCAGGGTTTTCTGGTTTCTCTGAACTGATGTTTAAGTCTTACTACGCAGGGTCAATTCTATGTCACAACATTTAATTTTTAATTTATTAATGTTGTTGCAACCCTCCATGTCACAACATTTCAACATTTTATTTTATTTAGTTTAATAATATTGTTGTCAATGACATTTCAATTATAATAATCTAATTTGCAACATTTGTGGTTTTCAATTGTCAGTTATTGAATTCTAATCTGCAACATTTATTGATTTTAATTATCAAAATTATTGATATTTAATTGAATTGAATGAAATTCTCAACAATAGCACATCATTTGTTAATTATACTTATTCAACTTCTTATAGTAAATGCAAAATTTAAGTGGATTATTTTAATTAAAAATATAGAAATTTATATTATAGAAAATTACAATAAGTCCGATATTTGAGTGCCCATTATGTAGCAGCATTTGGTTCATTGAATAATAATACAATATTTGTTTTTCAAAACTGAATTTTTAGTATTTAAAATATTACCAAGGCATTTGTATCAAAAACTTATTAGATTTTTGTACCCTCTTCCATTCTATTTAGATAATTTTTTTGTCTTTTACGTTTCAAATTATATCCCCTTTTTAATTAAAAATATGTTACTTATTATCTATTTTATTAAAATATTCTTAATAATAGATATTATAAAATTTGTATGAAAATATGGATTTAATATTGGTGGTTGTTCAACTTCACCATTACACCTATAAATAACATTGTTTAATTTCTCATTATACATTAGTTTAGTTAGAGTTTATTTTTTGTTTATGCTTTGGAATCGTCTTTTAGTTTCAGTAATTTAGATTATACTGTTTCTTTGGCAAACATGATGAGTGCAAGAATGTGGCAAGAATGTAATGATATCTTTTTTTTCTATTTCATTTTGTTGCATGTATTTAATCTTTAGTTATTGTTTTAATTTAATGTTTAATTTTATAAAGAAAAATAGAGGTATTGATTTGTTCCGACCAAATGACGTTAAATTTGTTCAATGAAAACAACCACGTGTTCATCGCAAACCTGAAAGCTACCGTCGGTCCAGACCAGCGGCAAAGACGATTGCGTATCTATGTTGAGTTTCAGTCCTGAAAAGAAGCTGGCTGAATAAGTAATAATGTGTCATGAGGATTTTGTGTATTCAAATTAAAGTTGAGAAATTTCAGTAATTATGCTACATAAGATCATCATAATTCTGGGTGAAATAGTGATAACAACACTTGCATTAGTGCGGTGAATTAATTTACTCTCTTCGCAATTTCATTGAGTTACTGACTTTGAGATATATATAACAAAATTTACAAGTAACGAAGTATTTTTCTTTTAATTAATTAGTAATAAATAATTAAGTGGGCTTCATTTCCTACTATTATTTATTTATTTGAATAAGCTTAAGGGGACATAATTCTAGACAGTTAAACCATATTATTATTATTGTAATTTATTTGCAATAATTATTAGAACATCACATTAGTTATATTATCCTACCTATATATTATACATATATTATTTTATTTTTCAACTGAATCTTCATATATTATTCTAACTCGCTTTGTAACTTTTTAAAAACAAAAATATGTTTCTTAAAAACAAAAGTAAAAAAACATGATACATAGAAGTTGCATACATACATGGTTTTTGTACACTTATAAAATTTATTCCTATACATAAAATTTAAAAGTTTAAATTTTGTGGTGTTTACTATTTCTGGTATGCAAAATTCATTATTTATGAATATCATATGCTATACATAGGCTATAATGATATAATATTACATGATAAAAATCTAATTATATTTATTTTAAAAATAATGTAAATGTGCTTATAGATATAGTTCGAACATTTTAAATTTTAATATTGTATATATAAAGTATCATTTGATAAAATTAAAATCATTCTATATGATATATTATTATTAGTAGTAGTAGTATTATATCAACTACACTTCAATTTTAAAATTGAAGTGTATAAAATAATTTCCGTACATCATACGGTAGAAATACTAATTTTAATAAAAGCAATTCCTTTCTTTATTATTGTTATTATTTTATTTTATGAAAATTGGGGCATAACAAAACATCTATTAAATATGTTACGCGAATCTTGTCAAATTATATCCCATTAGCAAGAGTACCAAAGCATACTAAAATTTTTAAGTGAATATTGTCCAAGTCTATCTGAATTTTTTTTTTTTAAATTCAAAGTCTGAAAAATAAGTTACTATCAATTCAAAGCTTGAAAGATGAAAATTATAAATTTGGAACTTTGAAATTTGAAACTATCAATTTTATTATTTTTATTTTTTTTAATATTTTTTATCAATTTTAATCAAGAATGTGTGAAGATGTTGTCTTTGAAAAATAATATAAAAATAACAAAATAATAGAAATAATCTAAAACTATTTTGCCGCCAAAAAAAAGAGGTAGTTGTCTACAAAATAATTTGCCTCAAATTTTTTTGTGTACTTGTTATGCATTATTGATCAATCATAGTGCATTAAGTGTTAAATATTGGGAATCTATGTAGAAAATGGGGGTTGAATTTTACTTATGGTCATCTTATGGAGTTAATTAAAATTGTTTGAGGGATAATAATATATTTTTACACTAAAGTTATATGAAATATTGTTTCTGAGACGGATCAATTTGTGTCGCTCTATGAAATATTGCTTTTCGGAAATATTTGTACACTTTTTTTTAGTGAAATATCCAATTAATATTAATTAGTTTTTTCATTAGTGTCATGATGTCACAAATATATTTATTATATATTTTTGGGATAAGGACTAAATAGGCCACTAAATTAATTTGGGGCTCATCAATTGAGCTACTGTGACTTTTTTTGGCTCAATTGGGTCACCGCGTTTTTAAAATCGTGTCAATTGAGTCATTCTACAACCGAACCCTAACGGAGGACATTAACTCATCTCGAAATGACGTTATTTCCTTTAAGTTTTTACCCTAACCCATAACTCGACCCACCCCTAACCCCTAACCCCTAACCCAACCCACTCGTCCAAACTACACAAAATCGAATTTGGGGATTTCAAGCAAGAAAGCAGATCCGGCAAAGCGATGCTAGGTTATCCTTCACCTTCTAGCTTTGAATCTGTATCACCTTCATCTTCTTCGTCTACCTCTGAGACTGAATCTTCTTCTTCATATGTCTCTGGGTTTGGAACAAGATGAGACTGGGTTTTGATTTTTTGGATTTTTTGAGTTTCTGGGGACAGAGCATTGGTTTTTTTGTTCTTTGAAACTTCTTGGGAAGGATTGTTGTTTTGACTACTGGGAGAAGCAGGAGTGGACGGGTGCTTAGTGTTGAGATAGATGAGAGAGGGGGTGGAGTCAGACGGGAATGAACTGTCTGACTTCGGCGACGTCATCGGTGCATGGGTTAGAGGAACGGGGAGGAGGTGTATGTTAGGACTGGGAGTTGAGTTGAGCGGCTCTAGAAAGAGTTTGTATCCCAGCTGGGTTTGAGGATAGTGCTGAGGCACTTGTGGCTTGGGGTAGAGGGTGTTGTGGTTGAGCAATGAGAGAGTGTGAAGATGGGTGAGTGTCTGGGAATGGAGTTGTGATGGCGATAGGTTGTTCAGATTGTGGCTGGGCAGGGTTGATAAGATTTGTTGAAGTATTTTGAGTTTCTGGCATGAACAAGAAACAGGGACATGTTTTTTTGATTTTTTTATTTTTTGAAATATAGCAGGGATCTGATTCAGAACTGTTGGTTGATTTTTGGGCAGGTTTCTTGGCTGATCTGAAGGCAATTTTGGTCAGTTTTTTTGGAGCTGGAACTGGACAACGAAGCTGGAATCTAGGCAGCTTGCCCAGCAGTTCATTTTTTTCGACCCATAACACAGAATTATGGAGATGAAGGCCGAAACATGGCTGGAAAGATGGATTTGGACTGAAGAACACGATGAACAAAAAAATAAAAATAAAAGGAAAAAACTAGAAAAAAACAAAAAATTAAAAGGAAAAGGACACCAAAGGGGATCTAAGGAGGGAAAATGACATGAACTTGGATGATCTTCATAGTTGTGTATGAAAAAAGTGTGAGATAGTGTGTGTGAGAGACCAGAGAAAAAATTTTAGTTAAATCCCCAAATTCGATTTTGTGTAGTTTGGACGAGTGGATCGGGTTATGGGTTAGGGTAAAAATTTAAAGAGAACGACGTCATTTCGAGACGAGTTAACGTCCTCCGTTAGGGCTTGGTTGTAGAATGACTAAATTGATACGATTTTAAAAATAGGGTGGTCCAATTGAGCAAAACAAAACTACAGTTACTCAACAATTGAGCCCCCAAAATTAGTTTAGTGACTTTTTTGGCCCTTATCCCTATATTTTTTAAAAACACATTTGTTCTTGAAAAAGAAAGGTTGGATAATAATTGTCGGGTCTGATTACATATCTTAACTAATTAAAGAAAAATTGTAATTCAATTTCGATGTGATAATAATACTGTCATTTATCATACGTGATTTAATAAACTTAATGTCATTTATCATACGTAATTTGGCGCCGACCAAAAGTGCGACTTTTGTCCACTTTCATAACAATCTCATCACACGAAGCAGACTATATATAACACATGAATTACTCAATGTTGTCATGTTGACCCCAACTGAAAGAAAAATAAAGATTTAAACAAATATATATTTAATAATCTTCATGAAGTATATTACCTACTACGAAATATTGCTATTTCAATTGTCGAAAGTTATTCATATATTGATTAAAATTTTCTTCTCTTAAGTGATTTAGGATGATTAGAAATTCAATTTATCTTCTCTATTTTTTTTTTTGGGGGGGGGGGGGGGTGTTTGCTGTTTCGAATGATATTTTTACTTATTCAAAAAATATTGGTCTATAAAAATTTTATACTGTAAGATGTATATCTGCTACCCCTCTGTTGCCCGTGTCCGTGTTATATGAATGGAGAAAATTGCAAAAGTGATCCCATAGGACATGTCCTGTTGCAAAAATGGTCTCAATACTTGTAATTGTGGTCCCAAATCAAAATTTATATGCAATATTGGTCCCATAAGATTCAAATATGCAATATTGATCCCATTAAGACTTAAATATGCAATATTGGTCTCATAAGACTCAAATATGCAATATTGGTCCCATGCCCTATGGGACCATTTTTACAATTGTAAATGTGACTAGAAAAATCACAAGATAAGAAGCAATAATAAGCAATTTCATCATCCTAAAATAAGAGACCTTCGAATGCAATTTAGTTTTAAGATAAATGAGATTATGAGATCAAAATACAAAATGAAAGAAGATAAACTGGTTTCTGGTGAAATCTCCAGTAATTATGAACCGGTAAAAAAGCTTCCATTTTAAGCCAATGAGATAAATAAAAAATCACATTTTTCAAGTAAAAAAAATCCACATCAAAGATTTTAGAGAAGACAAGACCACAAAATATGTTGAGCAACAATTCAGTCACATCTAATAGAATCTTTCAAATAATCAACTAAATTCAAATAAAAATATTAGCAGAAAAGGTAAAAAGAAAGAAAATAAATGATTCCATACTCATGTATATTGATGCCCAAGTCACGGCCTTTTCAACCCATTTGCAAATTAAAAATCAAATTTGAAATCAAAATCAATTTTGAAACCAAAATTAATTTGTAAAAGTGGTCCCATAGGACATGGGGCCAATATTGCATATTTGAGTGTTATGAGACCAATATTGCATATTTAAGTCTTATGGGACCAATATTGCATATAAATTTTGATTTGGGACCACAATTGCAAATATTAGGACCATTTTTGCAGTAGGACATGTCCTATGAGATTACTTTTGCAATTTTCTCTATATGAATGCATAACTGAATATATTATATATGTGCATGATTAATGAAATATCATTTGAAAAGTTTATTTATTTAAATAGAAAGCCTGATTTTTTAATATGTTTCTTTTGGTTGGCTTTTGAGTTTTGACATTGCAGTCTACCTAACCTGTGTCTCCCGCCAGCACATGGTGATTTAAAAAAAATAAAATAAAATAATTCGCTCATCTAAAATGAAAATATCAACTTTAATTTGAGAATGTAAATTATTTAAATATATAATATAACGACAAGAAGAAAAAAATAGTACGTGGGGATGAAAGCTTAAAAAATAATTAACATCGCCATGTGCGTATATGACGAAGGTTGTTGTTAATTGCATATTCCTTACTGAACTATATTATTATTATTATTATTATTATTATTATTATTATTATTATTATTATTATTATTATTATTATTATTATTATTATGTTTATGTTTAGTAGTTCATATATATAAGAGAACCCTTCTTCCAAAATAAAAATACGGCTGTTCTTTTTCCAAAAATAAATTTATTTGTTCTCCTAAAATTATAAAATGATGCAAACAAATATATATTTATCGTATAATAATCTATAGTTAAATGTGTTTTCAAAAAACTATATGATTTTAAAAAATAGTTTCGTCTGCCTATCATCAAAATGTGCACCTTCCGGAAAACAAAACGATAAAAAGGAGGAGAAGAAGTTGAAGAAAAAAACCTGAAAAATCATTAATAATCTGAGCCGTCAAAACAAAGGCAGCCTCAAATGATTATTGGCCAGGATTCAGCCTCTCTTAGTCACCTGAAGATCCATGCAGAAGTTCAAAACTCAATCCACTTTCCACCAATCATGTATCTCCACGTCATCAAACAGTTAGGGGTTTAACGGAAATTTCGCACACCTACCTGGACTGGAAGGTAGCACTGTAGTCTTTGTGTGCAACAGCGAATCCCAATTAATTAGTTTAGACTCCAGTGGCTGTGGGGCTTAAATTTGAAACAAAAAAAATATCTTTCGTCTTTTATAAATTTTTTGATTTTATCTTTTTCAATGATGTGGTGTTTTTTAACTTAAACTCAACAAACATAGTTTTAAATATTCTAAAAACCTTAAAAAAGGGGAGGATTAGAGCTACAAACAACACGATATATTCAATTACAAATTTACTTAATTTGAAATGTATAAAAATTAAAAAAAGAAAAAAACTTAACTCGTTGTATGGTTCTATTCTCATTTATCTTTCTAAGAATTCTAACCCATCTAGCTCCCATTTCCATTAATTTAATTTCCAAAATCTTTCTAATATTTTCTATTAATATAATTATAAACAATAATCTTTTATATCATATTATCATGGCACATTCTGAAAGCAAAAACTTATTTAATCTATCCCACAAAAAAAAATAAAAAAAAATGCTAGCTATCCCTTGTCCACTTGCAAATTTGCAAAACTAAAACTGTCATCAATTTTAAATTGTAGAGCCTAAGATGAGGATTGTAACGATTGTTAGGGTTAGCTGCACTTGAATATAAAACCTTAGACATGTCATTTACAATAACCCTAAAATAAAGGGTCAAAAGTGAAATATGAGAAATAATAAATTTTCCACGGTCCACCATAATAAAAACTTGTGGCTGAGAAACAAGATCCCTGGTGACGTGGCACCCACATCCTTATAATCCCCCACCCGGCGTCGTTTAAATTCAATTTTTCAGCAAAGATATCAAAATCATTCCATCTAGCCTTGCCAACGAAGCTTTTTTTTTTTCTTTTTCTTTTTGCGATTTTGTCTTCATTTTCAAGATTTCGCTAACTTCTCACTTGGAAATCAATACCGAAGAGAGGGAAAGATGCTGAAGGAGCCCGAGATAACGTTGTTTGGCCGGAAGATTTCATTACCGGAAAACGGAGTGGCCGTCGCCGGCGGGCAAAGTTCGGGTGAGTACTCCAATGAGAGTAGTATCGGAAGCGGCGATTGTGATCGCTGTTTGGAAGTGAGCGGAGGGCGTGAGGTAGAAGAAGTTGGAAGGGAGGAAAAGCAGGAGCAGAGAGATGAGGTAAATTTTCAATTTTCACACGTAACACGCACTGACTGAGTGATTGATGCACATATATATTGAGTCTTTTCTTCACTTTCTGGAATTGCAAATATGTGGCCTTTTCGGAGGATTATTTACTTTACTGTTTAGTTTGATTTGGAATTAAAGCTTAGTTTTCTTTACTTCTTTATCTCTGTGCGTGTGTGTCCCCTTTTAGCTGCAAAAACAATTCAAGCAATTCTTAATGAATCCAAATTTTGATGCCTTTTTGCTTTTTCTTTGATTTAGATCAATATGAACTTGACTTCCAGTTTTGATAAAGCTCTCCTTCACTTAGAATACATTTCCATTTTTGACTATTCCTCTGTTTAAGATGCAAAGTCATCTGAATTTTCTAGATTTCCAGCGACTTTGGAAGTATTCATTCTCCATCAAGCCTTATTCTGCTATGTTTTCTCTGAAACCAAACATTAAAAAACTGTGTTTGTCTGGAAAGTTCTGCATCAACAAACTCGTTTTCTCGCTGTTAATATGTAATTTCTGGATTGTGGTTTGATCAATTGAGTTTCCCTTTTAAAAAAGAGTCAAATATGTAAGTTGTGCTGTTGTGGTAACGTTTGTGTGGCTATTGTGATTTTTATAGATTTGCATATTTCCAATAAAAAATAAATTCTTGTGGTTTTTTCTTCTGAATTTTAAATACAAAATTACATCTTGGATTAAATTATAAGCAGATCGAATCCACAAACTATATCTCAGTGTTATGTGTACTGTCTCTTTACTAACTGTGGTAAGAATGGCTGTTTTCTTGGGCAAAGGAATAATAATGTAGTTGGGTTGATTGGTTCAGACTTAATATGGTCTTAGTCTCATAAAACTGCAACTTATGAAAGGTTTTCTTGAAAATTTTAGGAACAAGCAGCAGGAGAAGTCAGTGAAACTAGTGCAGAGAATGAGGATCAAAATCAAGAGTTGTCACACAACACTAATAATGCTCTCTCAGAGTCTGACAACACTATGAAAACTCCTCCATCCGACGAGGATGTTGTGTCTAAGGGCGAAGATGAACAGACCGGTGCAACGAATTCAGAGCAAAAGAGTCTAAAGAAGCCGGACAAAATCCTCCCCTGCCCCCGCTGCAGTAGCATGGACACCAAGTTCTGTTACTACAACAACTACAATGTGAATCAGCCCCGGCACTTTTGCAAGAGCTGCCAGAGATACTGGACGGCTGGGGGCACAATGCGGAATGTTCCAGTAGGTGCTGGCCGACGAAAGAACAAGAACTCTGCCTCCCATTGCCGCCACATTACCATCTCTGAAGCTCTCCAGGCAGCCAGGATTGATGCAGCAGCTCCTAATGGATTCCACAACCTCAAATTCAAGCCAAACGGCACTGTCCTATCCTTTGGACCAGATTCACCGCTGTGTGAGTCAATGGCTGAAAAGAGAGCAGCAACAAATGGTTATTACAAGATTGATCAGGTTTCCTGCAAAAATGGAGAGAAACTCCAAGACTGCTCATTGGGATCTTCAGTGACAAAGGCAAATCCTCCACCCACAGATGGTGGCGGAAACACGAACGGGTTCTCAGCTCCAGTCCCTTGCATTCCATGGCCGTTTCCATGGAACAATGCGGTACCCCTTCCCGCCATTTTCCCTCCAGGATACCATCCATTGCCATTGCCATTGCCAATGCCAATGCCCATTCCATACTACCCTGCCCCTGCCCCTGCCCCTGCCCCTTTTTGGGTGTCGGTGCCATCTCAAAACACTGCCGCTTCGGCTCTCGGGAAGCATTCAAGAGACGGGGAGCTTCTGCATCCGAACACACCCCAAGGCAGAGAATCCCAAAAACGCAAGAGCTCCGAGAGCTCGATCGTGGTTCCAAAAACATTGAGGTTCGATGATCCTGAAGAAGCTGCTAAGAGCTCTATATGGTCAACACTCGGCATCAAATACGACTCGATTAGCAGGGAAGGGCTTTTCAAGGCCTTACAACCGAAGAGTGATGAGAAGAAGAGAGCGATGGCCTCCACCTCCCCTCTACTGCAACTGCAAGCCAATCCAGCAGCTCTGTCTCGCTCCCTCACATTCCAAGAGACTGCTAATTCATGAGCAATTATGGAAACCTGCCTTAGCCCTTGTGTACTGTATCTATTACCTTTGATCAATGAGTTTTTTTTTTTTTTTTTTATCATTTATGTGCATAACTACTTTTGTACAAGTATGCTGATTGCTGACACAAAGGGTGAGCGACAGTTAAAAGTTGTTATATAGATGCTGCTGTATCATAGTATTAACTCTTTTCAAATAGGATCAATGAATCACGTCTCTTTCTTTTTTCCTTTTTATGCTAAATAGCATGTCCTATTCGATTTTTGGAATATTTTTAAGCATATATTCATCAGTGTGATATCTAAAACAATCGATATGCTTTAATTTGCAAATGTCATTTTAAAATATTTCTTCTTTATAACTCAGCCTCCTATAACTTATATTGCAATCTTATCACTTGTGACTCTAAATTACAGAATTTAATTATTCAAACATGTAATCAAGAATGCCTTGGGTGATGATGAGTTTTATGTTTATATATATATATATATATATATATCACTGATTTGAGTTAACTTTCCCTCTTATCTTGTGTTATTAAAATGTTAGTCCATCTCCGACCCTACTCCATTTTGGAGTACAGGTTCCTTTTCAACTCTACTCTATTTTGTAGTTAGAATATGAAGCATTGAACATAATGTATTTTACTATATAAAGTCTCTAAAATTACAGTTATACCATTAAATCAACAGTATAATTATAATTATGTTACAAATTAATAGTTAATATTTTTTGTGATATTCTATTTTTCTATTTGGCCTTTTTCTTTAATTTGATTGCATTACATATTTTCTAAAAATAAATAAATAGGATTACATAATTTGATATTATTACAATTTTAAATAGGATTGCATTATGTAACTTGATTTTCAAATAAATGTAATAGTTTGTTTAAAAATGATTGGATACATCGTTTATATTAATTGAATTAATTAACATTTTAATTAATTCATCAAATTTGATATCCAATTAATTTTCTAGCTCTTTTTTTTTTTGAACGAAGGTGGGGGTGGTACACATGGAGAACAATAAGCATAATATATTGCTTAAATTTAACAAAATGAATGAATCATTATAATACTAAAATAAATGTTATATGGATAATAGTAGATGATTTATAAATAAAGAAAACAAATGGAAAAAACTGTCCATTTCTGCTGTGACACTCTCGTGTGGGAGATGGTCTTAGCCTCTTAGGATCTCAAGTTCTCAACTATAAAATAAAGAGAAAAGAAATCATATGATGTGAACTTTAAAAAAAATAGCAAAAAAATGTGTAGAATGTGGACCAGTAATTGAGATATTTTGAAGGAGCAAGTGCTAACCACATCTTATTAATTAACATTAGTTGTTATGCCATTAATGCCTTTTGGCTTTTTCCAACTTTCTCTTTGGCCTTTTTCTGCCCTTTCCCTTTTGCAAGCATTTATCACGATTTTCCTTATCACACGTACCAAGTTCCACTTTTTCAAGGGAATTATATTTATTTGTGCGAAATAAGTTTGGGATATTATAACGAGTAAATATTAACTTTATATAAAAACTTGTAGGTATGAATCTAAATTTATATTCAACGATACATTTTTTATTTTGTTGGTATATGATTAAAATTTGAATTCAGATCCAGATTCTAAGAGAGTCTCATAAGACTCCCGCATTATTTTATATTCTAAAATTTGGACTTTTTGTGTTATAGTTATTTCTAAATTTTGGAAAAGGACAAAAAAAAATTGTGTGAGAGCTCTTTACGGATCAAGATTCATAAGACATGTCAAAATTCGGATCAAAATTCATATCAATGACATATTTATAATTTTTAGTGTTTGATTATATTTAAATTCAGATCTTGATTCGTCTTATGATTTTTAACTCATAAGACTATCTTCAAAAAAAACAAACTCCCTTAAGTTAAAATTACTATGCCAAAGTTATAACATCCTCAGCGCTGCAAGTTACAACATGAACATTTTGTACTAATTAGTTAGCTAAAAGAAAATACATTATAAAGTAAATTCCATCCCATTCATCAAATAACATGATAAATATCATTGAATTTTGATTATGGAAAAGGTAAAAAAAAAAAAACACCAAAGATATGGGCTGAGTCTGAGTTAGACATCTTAGGTTTAACTCGGTCAATTTGGTCCCTTAAAATATTGTAATCGGTACATTAAGCCCTTCTGTCTCCTCTCCATCACTAAGTTATGAACGGTGTCTATTTCTTTTGCTAATGGTGTTCTGTTCTTCATTTAACAAATTAAGAACCCCTAATTCCAAAAGCACTAATTCTTAATTCTAAAATGTACGTGCTCTTTCAAATCCTCAAATCCTTTAGTCTATAGTTAATTCAAGTTTTAGAGATGATGTTGGATCTCAAACTGGCAGCATCGGGAACCACGGCGCCAAAGATGAAAGTCCTGACAACCACGCTGCCCTAAAATCTCAAAACCAAAGGCACAAAGCAAGACAATGACAACGATCACCACAAAACGTGACTCCTTTATTTGTTGGCCTTTCCCCACTTTCCTAGCTACCGCAAGTGAGGTGTGGTTGGAGTATGAAGAGCATGATGAGGAGGAAGATGAGAGCTCCGACCGCTGACATCACCACAACAGACTCCTGGGTGACCACGTACATCCTTATTGCTCTGATGACCATAGAATGTGAGTAGTTGAATATGTCGCTGAATAAGGATGCAAGCGTGGTTATTCTACCAATTTTAGAGTTAAGAATGTTGAGGTCGGCTAGTAGACTGGTGAGAAAATTTCGATTTTAGTCCCATAGGACATGGGTTAATCCGATTTTGGTCCCATTCCTATCACTTTTGGTCCCAAATCGATTGAATTATCAATTTTAGTCCCACCGTAACGTTTTCCGTCTAAAAAATTATCGATTTTGGTCCCAAACAGAAAAATGCTAGAAATTTTTTTCTTTTCAATTCAGTTGGAGGCAAAATTAAACTGATTTGGTAGAAATTTAACCTAATTTGGTTCCGAATTTCCCACGAAGATGCATCTATATATATCTACTCACCAAATCATCAAATTACAACTACTAAATTAAAAGAAAGCCATTTTTTTTATTTAGTTTAATTTTCTGTCGAGCTCAAGTTCGATCAAGAAGATACTCGGCTCGTTTACACCCCTAAAGGAACGTAATTTTTTTATTTAGTTTAATTTTACAATATTATTTATGAGCGTTGACCACATCTAATTAGCGTTTATAATTATTTTTAATATTTAATATTTAATTTTAATTTTTAATTAATAATTCATTATTATGGTTGATTATTTCATAATTAAATTCTTATAAAATGTAAAGTAAAAAATCTAGGAAAAATTATACTTTCATAATAAAATATATATATAATATTAAAAATGTAAAATAAATAAAACATTAATAATATTAAACAAGTTAATTTCAAATTCATAATTAATTAGTAATTAAAAAATTAATAATATTAAAAAATTTAAAAATCATAAAGTAAAATAAATAAAAATATTAAAAAATTTATATTCGTAATTAATTAGTAATTGAAAAATATATAATATTAAAAATAATATATATTATTAAAATATTAAAAATAAAATAAATTATAAAATGTAAAATAAATAAAAAAATCAATAATATTAAAAAGATTGATTTCAAATTCGTAATTATATAGTAATTAAAAAATTAATAACATTTAAAAAAATTAAAAATAATATAAAATAATAAAATATATATAAAGTAATATAAAATTTTAAAAATCTTAAAGTAAAACTAATAAAAATTTAATAAAAATTTATACTCATAATTAATTAGTAATTGAAAAATAAAAAATATATATAATATTAAAAATATAAAATAAATAAAACATTAATAATATTAAACAAGTTAATTTCAAATTCATAATTAATTAGTAATTAAAAAATTTAAAAATCATAAAGTAAAATAAATAAAAATATTAAAAAATTTATATTCGTAATTAATTAGTAATTTTAAAATATATAATATTAAAAATAATATATATTATTAAAACATTAAAAATAAAATAAATTGTAAAATGTAAAATAAATAAAAAATCAATAATATTAAAAAGATTGATTTCAAATTCATAATTATATAGTAATTAAAAAATTAATAACATTTAAAAAAATTAAAAATTATCATGTAAATAAATAAAAAATTTAAAAAAAATTATATTTGTTATTAAATCTGGTCCCATAGGACTTGGATTATCGATTTTGGTCCCAAAACTAGCGGCCGTTACCCCATTTATTTTTTCCGTCTAAATTGTGGGACCAAAATTGATAATCCAAGTCCTATGGGACCAGATTTAATAACAATTTCTGAAATAGGACCAAATGTGATAGAGTTGAGACCAAAATCGGACTAGACCATGTCCTATGGGACCAAAATCAAAATTTTCTCGTAGACTGGTTTATGACAGGATATGATGACATTGTTGTAAGGTTAGCAATGAGAGGAAGGGATCGCTTCAATGTATCCTCTAGATGCCTGCAAAACCAATGAAAAGAGGCACTCCAAAATTCAATCCGCCTATTACCACAGCATATCTCTCAACCTTCTTCATAAGATCTCTTATTAATACTCAAAGTAGATTATTTTTTACAGCTTGAAACTCTACCAATTAACCCTAGATAAACTTTTACAGCTCATAAGGATTTGGGAGTTCTAAATTTGTTAAATGAAGAGCAAAATGCTGTTAGTAAAAGAAATAGATGTCGTTCATAACTCAGTGTCATAGAGAAAATGGAAGGGCCTAAATGTACTGATTAAAATACTTTAAGAGGCCGAATGGATCAAGTCAAACCTTAAGTTTCTAATGGAGACTCTGCTGATACCTGGGATGCTTCTTTTTGTACCTCTTCCCTTTTGATTATATACCTAATATAAAAGAAAAAATAGAATTGTGCTCATTTATCTATTTTTTTTTTATTTCTTGTTGACCCATATAATTTCAGCATACGTTGTTGGATGACCTTCCCATTACCGTCAAACAAAAAATAAAAATAAATTAATAAAAAAATCAGAATATCTAAAAAAAATGTTCTAATTTCCGATCCCCTTGTGATGATCAAACTCTAGGATACTTATATGTTTGAATTTTCTTAATATATGTATATATATTGTGACTAGGGATGCGCTTCAATCTCATCAATAATTCCTTTCAACATTTTCAGTAAAGAAATATCAAATCAAATAATTATTGAACTCATCAGCTATACTTGCACAAGATGTATAAATTTACTAGTGATATCGTCCTGGTGGGGATAGTCTAGAGGTGGAGTGAGGTTACTCAGAGGCCAAAGATCACGGGTTCGAATTTCCTCAATACCACAGGTCGGGTGTGTGAGTAAAAAAAATAAAAAAATTTACCAGTGGTATCTTTCGAGTTATTAAGGAAAAAAAAAAAAAAGTACGTAAACTGAGTTATTAAGAAGCAAATAAGAAGTATGTAATATTATTTAAGAGGCAATAACTATTTTAGCTACTTAAACTTTTAAAAGATTTATTTTAGCCACTAACTTTAAAATATATTTATTTTAGCCACTTTAGACAAAAATGCCCCTGTGCGCGCTGGGGTTGCACGCATGCGCGCTAGGGGTGCGCGCTGGTTGCGCGCTGACAATGCGCGCAACACGCAGGGGCAAATTTGTCATTCTGACTAAAATAAATATGTTTAAAAATTAGTGGCTAAAATAAATTTTTTTAAAGTTTGACCGGCTAGTTTTATATATTGCCACTATTATTTAAATCCCATGATGTCATCAAGTCAGTGGTAGAAAAGAATGTCACTTGGCATCGATTGTATTATTTGGTAATGTCATGGTCAGCCAACAAACTTTACTTTGTATATAAATTAAGTTTAAATTTTCTGTCACATTATATATAGTAGTAAAAAGTCAATTTCCCACTTCAATTTTTTTTAAATTAAAAAAAAAATTGCGAGTTAAACTTTTTCCTCCTATTATTAGTGCTTTTTAGGTCATTCATAAGAGTAGTGGAATTATGATTGATTTAATTCCACTAAGTCCCACTATGGATATTAAGTCAATCAACTGAAAAATAAAAAATTCAATTGAAAATTGACCACTCCAAATTAATTAAGCTATTATATGCGACTTACAACTTCAATAAATCAACTCAGAAAAACGTGTTACGAGCATAATTTGTGGTTCGATTTTTCGAACCATACATCAATATTTGAACATTCGTATTCTATCATTAATTATTATATATATATATATATAGTTATTAGGTGGCTTCAAATTCTTGTTAAGTACTTATTATCCGGAATGATATATATATATCACTTCTTTTGTGCATATGATGATATCAGACGGTCAACGATTACCCGCAAAAACAAAATCTGTCAAAATCAGTATCAACTTTATTACAAAAAAAGTATCACTCAAAATTCAAAAAATATCACCTGCATCCTTAAAAGGTATCGGGTCTTTTAGTTATCTTATATGAGTTTATTTAGTTCAAATTGTGATTTTTTCCATTCCAATTATTGTTTAGAGTTTGGGAGTTTAAGGTTTTTTTAGAGTTCGTGGTTTTCTTAGGGTTCGATGTTCTTTTTAGAAATTTTTAGATTTTTTAGGGGTTTATTTTGTATTTTTTTAGGATTTATATATGTTTGTTTTAAGGTTTATTAATCTTAATTTTAGGTTCACTAATTCCATTTTAAGGTATATATATATTTCAAAATTAGATTTTTAATTTTCAATTCCCATTTACATTTGTTTCGAAAAACTTAATTTTCAAACAAATTAAACTAATTTAATTTAATTTTAGAGTTCATTAATTTTATTTTAAGGTATATAATTTTAGGGAATAAAGTCTAAAAAAACTAAAAATGGCAAAAAAAAAATAAAATAAAATCAAAATAAATAAATAAACAATTGTGGGGTTAACTATTGGACTAGAGATAATAGCATATAGATCTAATATAATATTATAATCACTTGTCGAACATTTGTTGAATTCAGCAAATTTTGTTGCGACCAATCTATTCTATATCCTATTCCAATAGTTATAATTATTATTAATATTACATACTACTAATGAGTCTAATTAATTTAGATCTTCCGGTCTAAACTTGGATCCCAAATATTTTAAGGGCACAATTAATAAGCAAAGTTTGGATAAAGTCAACACGCACTAAAACTCTACAAGCCTATTACATGGGACAACTTTTTAATAGTTTGATTAGATATTTTTTCTATTCTCCTTCTCCCAGTGAATATAAATGAACAAGTAGTATAAAAGTGTCCCAGGAAGAGGCAAAAATTAAATATAATAAAATAAAATATGTGGATGATAAATTTCATATTTGGGAAGAAAGTGCGGTTGGGAGGCTATCACTTTCTCAAATAAAAGTAATCAAGTAAAGATAAACCCTCTTAATCGGAAATCATATTCATGAACAATTTAATTAAAGTCAAACTCCATTCACTTAAACCAAACAACATACTATGTGAGTGTTCTGTAATAGGATTGTAATTAATATGGTGAAGCGCAGTTTATCATAATATTTTTAATAATTATCTTTGGGATCACATATCACTCCTCATGGATATGATGTTTATCGATCATAGATGATTAATAAATGTCAGATCATTACATCTTCAAGAACTTTGATATTGAAAGCAAATAAAAAAAATATTGACAAATATTGTACTTTCATTAGTCAGGCGGGTGTAGGTTGACTTGACCCACTCTACAGTCCATGAAAAAATCTTTAATAAAAATATCACTCATCGTATTGAAAAATATTATTTCTAACAATAATATCAATATGATACTTGACTTAAATAGGTTATTCTGTCCCAATTAATGTTTATTTAATCTCAGTTAATATTTATAATCATTTTTTTAGAAGTTCATTTCATATAGAGCTTGTCTATACATGCAAAATGAATGTTTGTATTTTTCGTTCATATCTCTTCGTCCAAACATATATATCCATGTGACATCTTAAATAAAAGAGTATAAAAAAGACTTTTAATTTGGTGTGTTTATTTTTTTTTACATAAATTCGATTAAAAAGATATCTATGATCGTTTGAAGTTCTGAAAATAATTGATGACGTACGGGAAAGCGCCCCTAAAGTATTAGGTTACGATATGTATTTATCACCCATTTGTAGTGCGTAGAAACAAACTATTTATAAGGTTAGATGGTTGAGTAGTATTTTTACATCAAGTGTATTGTGTTGGTATAAGAAAATAAAAGAAATGAAGAAACAAACATATAAGGTCGGCGATAATGAATAGGCACATGCATGGATGGGCCCTATGTAAAGTAGCCCAGCCCATGTTAGCATGGACCTGCCAGCTATAAATGTTGCTGGTGTTTGCAAATGTGGGCTCATTCATTTCTGAGCCTCGCTCAACTTGTCCCTACCCATATTGCTACCAACCCCCACTTGCGCTTCAATATTTCACTGTGCCACAAATCTTAACATCAATATCTCGTACGTGTATGTATATATATATATATATATGTAAAATTATGGTTTACGGGTTATTGCATAGGAGCAAGTTTACCCGGAGCTCAGCCACTGGTGACTGTGAGTGGTGACGACGAGCTTGGGTCACTCTTCATTAGAAATATGATGAGTATATTTGTAGTTGTGTGCAAGTAGAGGGATTGTATTTATTTAGTAGACGCAATAGTATCTGATATAGGATCTATAATGATGAATGTTTGAATTGAATCTCTTTTTTCTTGGTGCTACTTATTAAGATCTTTTAATGGGCCGAACTATTACTATTTTGTATTTTATTTGTCTGTTTATCAATGTTGGAAGCCCGACCTCAAAAAAATAATAATAATGTTAGGAGACCCGTAGAAAAAAAATTGATCAAATCAGTACATAAGTCCGAAAATAATATTAAAAATACTATATTTGGGCTGAGTGCGCATGTTTTGGCACTGATAGTAGTATAATATCCTTGGCCCATATATATAGATATAGGCGCTCACGTTGTGTAGGGTAACATACGCTTATGTTTCTAATAAAACTTCATTCTTTTTTTTTTTCATTTCAAATTAAGTTTTTATTGTTACTTGTTTACCAAATTTCGTAATTAATATGTCATACCAACATATCCTATTGCATGACAAATTTAACGGATATTTAATAATTCTTTCAATGAGTTGATCAAATATTAAGAGCCAAATTAAATTACTACTTATGTCATATAAAATTGATTCGCAATAAAAAAATAATGATGACAAAAGAGGTTTTTTTTTTTTGGAAACCTTGAATCCGACAAATTAAATGAGTAATTGCAGTCTGGTCTATACTTGTAAAAGGTATCTACAATATATAGATTTAATTTATACCAGAAAAACGTTAAATTATTTGGATATTTAAAAAAAAATTAAAAAAAATATTTGGTCCCAACACACATCTAGTGAACGTAGGTTCGGTTCTCCCGCGAGTTTTAACTGCCGAAATCATAGTACAGCCTGTTGTCTGCTCCTCAATCCTTCTCCTTAGCCTTCTCTCTCTCTCTTACTCTCTCTCTCTTTGCATCTCTCTCTCATGCTCCCTTAAATCATTTTTCTTCTCCATCTTCTGTTTTCCCTTTTTCCTTTTTCCTAAAATAATTTACTCATTACATTTACATCACAATTATCATGTCTATTCATCCCCTGATTTGGATATCCCATTCTTAGGTTATTTTCCATTTGCATTTTCTGCATATTTGTAGCCCTAATGCCACCAATGCCAAAAATGGGGTTTCAATTTTTCCATTGAAATCCTCAAGAGAGACTGTATCACACTTCGCCTTCTCTTGGCCATGGGCTCTGTATTCATTTTTTCTTTACTTTTTGCTTCGTATTTTTAACCCCTTGTCCGTGGAAATACAGGAATATTCTCGGAATTGTATCTGCAAATTTGCGCATTTTTGGTGGATTTTACTTCAAGGTGGTTGTTATAGATTAGGAAGGTCGTAATTAATTAGGAAAGATTGCTTCTTTATTAAATTCTGACGTTATATGCACTTATACCTGAAAATATGTTATTTTGATTCTTATAGAGTCGGAAATTATGTATATTTTATCCCCATAGTGATTTTTTTTTTCACTTTTCTTAATAGAAATGATTGGTTCAAGATAATTTTCGAAAAGGAAATAGAAATAGTTAAATTTTATTCAATGTTTTAGGATTTTTTGGACGACTAGGAGTTAAAAGAGCGATTATTGATTGTAAGATTGTAGGATGGGAAGGGTAAAGTTGAAGATACAGAGATTGGAGACGCTGAACAGTCGACAGGTCACGTATGGCAAACGGAGAGCTGGAATCTTGAAAAAAGCCCAAGAAATTTCAGTTTTATGTGACATTCCCATTGTACTTATTATGTTTTCTCCATCTGGGAAGCCATCTATATTCTGTGGACAACGAAGGTAGTTTTCAAGCATTTAAACTAGCTATTGTTTGGACTTTTATTTGGTTTATCATTTGAGGTAAAGGTTCATTCTGCACAGTCTTTACGTTTTTTAGCAGCACATTATGCATTGAAATCCTCTGTTTTGAGTTCTTGTAGTCGTTATAAATTCCTTGACACGGTCCAAAGTTGATTGTCATTTTAGTTTTGGCCGGTTAACTTGATAAGGTGACATGTAAAAAAAAATAGTTTATTCTATAACCAGTTCTTGTGTACATTGTCATTGATAACTGATTTAACAATTATTTGTGTTGTAAAATAGCTGTAGTGTTTTTAGTTGAGCTTGCAAGTTTTATGGCTACATGAATTCCATGGAAAAACTCCCACCTCATTGCTTGAATCATTTGGTAGTGTTTACTTTGTAAAAAAAAAAAAAAGATGATGCCAAAGTAGGAATCAACCATTAAAACAGAGGTATGGTAATTTGAACAAAGATGCATTTAAATGAGTTCACAACATTTTCGTGTTTATCCTCCTGATGAGTAAAACTAGTGCTTGCCAAATCCATTAGTTTGTGCACTACCTTTTCCTTCAACATAGAGGGTCCAAAACATGACATTTGTAGTTTACCTTCAAGTGTTTTTCTTCTTCCCCATAAAGAATGACCATGAAGAATATGGAACAAAGTCTAACGATGGCTGATTAGCCTTCTTTGATATTGTGCTTCCATGAGAATAAATAGATGTGATATTTGTCATTTTAGATAATTGGGACCGGGCTGTTTTCTGTGTCCATTCCACAAAACTGGCTTCGGCACAAATATTTCACAATTCAACTCTTTTTTTTCAGCAACATTGATGAAATGATTGCAAAATACGCTCAACTTACACCAAAAGAAAGGGCAAAGAGGTATGCGATAATTGTTACGCATGATAATCTTTCTATGAATTAAAGTGCAGCCATAATTACTTCATCTCATTTTGAATTTCGAACAGGAGGTTGGAGAGTCTTGAAGTAAGTATAATATGAATTATGTGTCTGTAGCTTTATATTGTTCTTCTTGAAAAGAAAGTGAAGTTGACCCCTTTGCATAAATGATTTGATAAGACTTTAAAAAGAAACTTCAAGAAGCTTGACCAAGATGTGGATATAGAAGAGTTTCTTGATGCAAGGTAGACTATTCAATCTGTTGACAATTTTAATACTCAAGCCCTATGCAAATTTCTGATTATTTTTTCATTCTTTGATTTTTCTTTTGGCAGTACTCCATCCATTGAGGTATCTCTCACTAGCCATCAGTGATGTGAAAATCGAGCATTACCATAGTTTGATTCAACCGTTGCAATGCTTAATTTGTTCTTCTACTTGATAGGAAATGCAAAACAGAGCAAGGATACTTCAAGCTCAACTTGCTGAAGTACATAAAAGATTAAGGTGAAAATCCATAACTTTTTGTCCATAAACTAAGAATTAGTGTGTCTTTACTTGAAAATTCATGATTTAATTCCATGTTTTATATATGAAATCATTCCAATCTAAGCTGAATACCTTGTAGTTTGTAGTAGTAGAATCAGGTATGTCGTATACACCTCTTTACTATAGTTGACTGAACAATTTTGTATTTTCTTGTTTTGTTGAAATTCAATTTTGAGATTTGTTAATTATGATCTAGATAACAGGTTATCTCTTCACTGATTTGATTTTAGATATATATGTATATATAATCCCTTCTCTTCAGCTGGTGGACTAATCCAGACAAAATTGAAGACATTGAACACCTTAATCAGATGGAAAATTCTCTACAGGAATCACTGAACAGGACTCGTGTGAATAAGGTACCTGCTTCGTTTTGTCAGTGATTTGGGGATTTTGAACTATCTTCCTTGTGTAATGATTAGCCTCATTGAAATCAGTCATATGTGCTTCTGACCATAAAAAAGTTTTTTGTCATAAGTTTTGTACTGAAGAACGATCTGCTAAACATGTCTTTATGAGTCATTTCAATGAGTTCATGCTCCGTCTATTTAGTCTACTGTGTTAAAGTCGGAATAATATTCGCAGTGCATGTAGGTGAACAAGTCAGTTCAGCTACCTGGATAAACTGTTCTTCAATGCACAATGCAGGCTAAAAGTAAAGAACAAAAGCTAACTGTTCTCATTTTCTTTCACCAGGAAAAGTTTTTGAAGGACCCTCTTATTCAATTTGATTGCACGAGCCAGGTAATGATGCAATTCACTAGTTCAGATTTCTCGTTCTCTCTGTTTTTTTTTTTAAAATTGGTCTTTTCGCATGTTTAATGTAGGTGTGTGGAGACTTCAGTAGAGTTTACGAGCAGGAACTTCCCAAACCACAGTTTCAAAACAGCATGCATTTTCCCCTAGCGACAACCAGTGACCAGGACTGTGCAAACCAGTCATGGCTTCCAGGTGGCGAGGGTCAACATATGATGCTACCAAGTGAACCCCAATTCTTAGCTAGTCGGTAGGTTGATCTTTGGTTTTGTTACACATCAAAACAATTGGTCAGATATGGACTGAGACTAAGTATTACTTTGTTCTATAACCTTCTGAACAAACATACTAAATGAAACTACATTAATCTGTCACATGTTTGATGTGTTGAAGACTGATATTTATCCAGTTCAGGCTTGGTAAATCCTTCGTAGCTGAATTTGTTGGAAATGTAATGTTCCGTTTTCTTTCCAGAGATATGGAGTGCTCCAGAGATGCATCTTTCCCAACCTGCTCCAGCTACTTTCCTGATGTGAAAGAACAGGATCTTGACAATTCAAGACAGCTGAAAAATGAAAGACTAGATGGGTTGACCATTGATGACTACTCGTATTCTTCTCACTTGAGACTGCCTCTTGGTGATCAATACCAATATCATTCGTTTGGAAATTTAAGTTTTCCAGATTTGATGGAACCTGGAAAGGATACAAATTTTCAACTGAGTAGTTTGGATTATCAGATAAACGGAAATTTTGACCTTCCAAGATCTGTTTGCAACAATTTTCCACCTAGTTTGGTTCCTACAGCTAGCTCGTGTGCCATTTCCATGCTAAACGATAACTCTTATCCTCAGGTGAGCATGTTTCAGTTTACAGTATATGCATCAAGAATTTCAAGTTGTGGATCAGTTCCTAGATTTCTTGTTTCAATCTATGAAGCAATGCTTTCAGAAATACTTTTCCAATCTGATGCATAATAACCCAACATGTATTATCATAGTGTATTCCTGGCTTGTATAGTTAGTTAATCTCTAGCTGGAACCTTGAAGGTGCGGTTATAACGGAGCTGAAATATTTCTGGTCTGAACATCTTCACCTTGTTTTTTCACTACAGATTCTTCTAAGTGATGATCCCTACTTCTTGTTTTTAACTTTTATTGTTGCATATAAAACAAGATATATACTGAGTTCTTGGGATGAACTAGTATCATCCTTCTTAACTGCACCATGCTATTTCTTCCTCATGTCTTTGCATTTCGAGCACTCACTTTGATATATACATTGATGCAAATTGTTTGTCTTCTCTGCAGCCACCAAATTAATCCGGCGATTCAATCGAAGACTGGTTCGTAGACAGCTTGCATTAATTTACTGGATTGCGAGGTGTTCAGAAGATATATATGTAGAAGTCATTGCCTGTGTGCTCAAGCTCAGCCAACCCCCTCGGACAAGCAAAAGAAATTTATTAACAAGTAGCTGCCTATGCGCAGATGTATTTGTTAGCCAACTTGACTTCTTACAGGTTTGACGGCAATGGATAGAAAATTAATTTAGAAGAGAGGATATATTGTGTTGGCTGAAAGGAACATGTGTTGTTCCTAAGATGTTTTATCTTGGGGAAATTTGATGACGAGTGAGAATGAAGTAGATGTAGTATATCAATGATAAACTCCAACTTGGCTCCCTGTACATTAATGTCTTACAAATACACAGCTCAAATTTCAGACAAAAAGCATGATATTATCCACTTGATTTTACAATATATTATATATCCTTAATGAATCTTGAGCTAGCCCTTGAAAGTCTGGATAATAGTGTTGTGCCAGGGATCTGAAAGGTGCTGCAACAGGTTGTCGAAGGGGCCTTTTCCGGTGACATTGTGCTGAACAATAAATCCCAAGAATGCGAGCATTGCCAGTCTTCCTGCAGAGAGAGAGAGAGAGAGAAGGTTAAAGAGTTGAAAAAAGAAAGAAATGGTGAGTGAGTGAATGAATGTGTATGTATATGTATATGTATGTTGAATCACCGTTGGCAATCTCCTTCTCCTTAGCCTCCAAAGTTGGGGTGAAGTTGAGGGGGTTGAAGATTCCACCAGGGTAGCCAACATCGTTGGGAGGCAAGCTGTATTGCTTGAAAATGGGATCTTGATTCACACTTCCAGGGTTCTTGATGTCCTGCCACCTCCTGATCTCCACGTAGTGGAACAGGATGAACTCGATCACAAAAAGGGTCGACGAGGACGCGAAGTATTCGGCTTTTCCGGCGTCGTACCACTTGGGAACATTGATGATGCCGATTGATGTAAACACTTCCGGCAGCAGCATTCCAGCCACCCCTAGCATTGCCCACCTCCCATTCACTAGCTCTGCCTGCACAAACCATTTCAAGTTTTCTGGATCTTCTGCAAGTCCCAACGGGTCGAATCCATTGTCTCCGGGTAGACTGTTCATTCACACCCAAACAACAATATTTTTTACTTCTTGCAAATTCTATGTATTGGAAATTGAATGAATATGAATATGAATTATGAAAAACACACACCTGCCGGTGAGATAGGCAGGAGATGGCAGCCCAGGCAGCCATTCACCTTTCTTTGCTTCAACTTTGAATGATTTGTAGGATGATGAAACACCTGCTTGTTTAACACATACTTGTCTGTTCACTCTTCCGGATGAACCGGTCAAGAACCGGGGCCTGAAAACCGCTGCGGAGGCTTGAGTGGTCACGGTGGCGGCCATTTTTCAGAGCGGACAATTATTTTTTTAGCGAACAAACAATAATAATGCTTAAGTGAAGCTGGCTGTCTGGCTATGAATCTTTACAACGGTACAATTGTGGTGATGGTTGGAGATTGAATATTGGGCGTTGCTTTCCTTGATTTTTGGCATCCAACGGCTCATATTGCCACTGCTGTTATCCTTATCTTACTTGGCATATCCATAAATCTATTTCTTTGCTGCTGTTGGCCTTCTAAGATCATCAGGGCCCCATTTTGTTTCCACGTTGGTTTAAAGACTATCATATCTACCTACTGCCACTATCTTGCCTCTCTCGAATCTCTTTTACCCAATCGCTTCTTCTCGCTTGTATATTTCAAGTTGGTTGTAGTTATACAATGATTTTGATTTATGTCATTATAATGGATATTTTTAGTCGAAAGTAGATAGCAAAATATTTTTCTAGTAAAAAGATAAATAATAACAAATTTATGTTTTTTTTCAGCCTCACAAAAATCTCTTCATCGCCCAGAAAAATATTTTCTTATCTACTTTTGATTATTTAAATTTCAAACTCATGATTTATTGTATAGCACTTCAACTTGTGTTCATTTTCATACCCTTACCCTTTTCACCATGAAAACTAGTTGGTATGCACTCATAACAAAATATGGAGCAATAGTAGCTTAGTAAAGGTTATAGTCTAGACTGATTGTTGGAAGACTTTGGGACATGTATTTATATCATAAGTGCACGTGTTCTTCTATAATTTATTTTTCCTTTTAGAGAAAATACTAGTGTATTAAGATAAGTATCCTCCACATAAGGAAGATGAATACAATCTGGAATTAACTTGCTTCAAGAAATAATGGTTGCTACAAATCAAAAGACTGGAATAATCTCTGACTACAACGCCAATTCTGAAAATAATTTTATTTGAATCTAGTGATTATCATCGTGAAATTCAAACTGACTTATCAAACAGAACAATTGCATATGTTTGTGGCGTCTTCGATTATAATCTAAAATTCGTGTCTTCAATCATAGTACAACGTCTTCAATTATAATCTAAAGTTCGTGTCTTCAATCATGGTACATGACGTGATCAATATATCTTAGGTTCTACTGTGTTGTGAGGCTAGGGTTGCGGATTTCTCCATTCTATCGTCAAGCATCATGACCTAATCCCTATGTGTGATTTGCATCATCAACAATCTGCCAGCAAGGATCATACAAGCCCGTGTTATGCTGTGTTGATGGTCATGTTTCGAGTGAGATGAATTTTATGCGGGATCAAAGGAAACAAACATAGAGTGTGTCTTTTGGGTCGAAGGAGGATGATCCACTTCGACTGCACCCTAACGATGATGAGGGGATGATGTGAAATGACTTTCATGTGGGATCAATAGGAATATATAGGGGCGCGCATGTCCCTTGGGGTCCATAAAGGACTAGCCATATGAATGCATTAATCACATTCTGACCAATTGATCTTGATTATATTACGAGTTCATGACTTGGTGTCAAGTGAAGGAAGCCAAGTTTCCAAACAATGAAAATTCATTTGAAATGAAATGATTTTGATCACGAACATTAAATATAACATGACATTTTCCTTGTGTTGCATATGTCAGGTCACATGCAGGATTTCTACTTACTGAGCTTTAACTTATAATCTTATATAGTTCAAGAATTGTAGTTGACTCCAACGAGACATGAAAGTGCATTGTATTGGATGTGGGGTTCCTACAAGTTCTTATGAGTCTATGTACATGAATGACGGCCTGATGAATTTTAGTTTATAAGGTTTACGCGCCACCTTCTGATTCTATTTGCTCAATCATGAAATTTCTTCTAAGTTCACTATTTTAATTGTATATAAATTTTTTATTTTCTTTGTTGTACTCTTTTGACTCCGGAGTACATTTTCTTACCTTAGTAGTCAACCCGGTAAAAAAAACAAAAGAAAACAAAATATGAGATGTAATAAGAGGTATGAAAATAGCTCGATTTTAGGGGTGATTCTATTCACAACCCCCAATTTACTCTTTACAATCCCCTAAATTAATTAAAATATAAATATATATTTTTTAGACTTTTTTACCCCTGCAACCCCCAACTAATTTAAAGTCAAAATAAAATACAACCCCCAACTAATTTCAAGTATAGCAAAATAAAATTTAACCTCCAAAAGTATAGCAAAATAAAATACAACCCCCAACTAATTAAAGTAGAGCAAAAATAAAATACAACCCTCAATATGTAGCCTCCACTATTCAAAATCTATAATAAAATAAAACCGTCTAAAAACATTAGACAATTATTAGTTGAGGCTCAACGAATTCTTTGTAGGATAAAATTATTTCAAGTATAGCAGACCTTTATTTTTTCAAGATGCCACCAATAATCATCATGAGGATTTTCTTTTTTTTTTTTTTTGAGAAAAACTTCACACACAAATTGTCTGATAGTGTTAAGCTTATATATTATACACCAGGAAAATAATTGTCCCAACCTAGTTACATGTCAAAAATTTGCCTAGAGATCAACAGTTCCTAATGTATCGATTTAGCTGAACTCCAAATATTCCAAAGGAAGATGACGAAAATACAGCAAAGCCATAGTTGAATACAATAGAACTAATAAGTAATAACATGAGAGTACAAAGATTACAATAAATGGAAATCAACAAGCAACTAAAAGAATATTAATTAACCACCAGAAACAAAACTACGAATTTCACACCGGCCCAACCAATTGCTTTTAAGCTGACGGTTTTCCATCATTATTAGTATCCCACTCTTCATCCGCCTCATTTTCGTTGACGAGTACTGCACCATCTGTAGAGTCAGCATCCACCACAACAGCCTCTTTTGGACTCTCATCATGTCCGTCTACTTGTGTGTCATCTTCTTTTTGTAGTACTTGACCATTTGACTCTCCATCATCATAATCCAAGCCTCCATTTTCTAGGTGCTCCTCATCTGCTTCTACTTGTTGCATGCTATGGAAGGCTTCTACAATACTTGTTGTTGATCTATCAGCGTGTTGCACGTATTCAGCTGCTGGAGGATAATTACCCCTTGTCCCAGAAACTTTAGCTTCAACAATAAGTACAACTTGCCAATCCTCAAACAAATTTGGATATTCTTCTGGATCAACAAGTTCTTTTCCTTTCCTAGTCTATTTGATATTCTTTAATTTCTTGTATGGATTAATGTTTAAGTTTTTATTTTATTTTTTTGTTTCCTTTTATATTGTTTAAGATGGGGGATATATATTTGAGGGGGGTTGTATTTTAATTTAGTTAGGGTTTTAAGATAGTAGGGGGGTTGTGAGGATAAAAAAATCTAAAAAATATGAATTTATATTTTAATTAATTTAAAGGGTTATAAAGAGAAAATTGGGGGTTGTAAATAGAATCACCCATATATATATATATATATGTTCTTGATTGATCATCTTTTTTTTTTAAACAATGATTGATCACTTTCTTGTGTTTGTGAACTTGTGATGTTATATGACCGACACAAACAAATTAACTTTTTGAAAAAATTAGTTTCGATCGATGTCCCAAAACTCTCAAAGAATATTCCACGATTATATTTATATTAATAGGAAAAAAAAAAAGAATATATACCAACCAAAATATGACCGCCTCTCTTGATCAAGATAATTCAACCTAAAATTCATATAGATCATCTAATCATGTGATAAATTGAAAATTTCATAATGTTTCTAAAACGTGTATAATAAAACCTGATTTTGAAGATAGTAGGAGGGTTTTGAATAGTGGAGGCTACATATTGAGGGTTGTATTTTATTTTTGCTCTACTTTAATTAGATGGGGGTTGTATTTTATTTTGCTATACTTTTGGAGGTTAAATTTTATTTTACTATACTTGAAATTAGTTGGGGGTTGTATTTTATTTTGACTTTAAATTAGTTGGGGGTTGTAGGGGTAAAAAAGTCTAAAAAATATATATTTATATTTTAATTAATTTAGGGGTTGTAAAGAGTAAAATGGGGGTTGTGAATAGAATTACCCCGATTTTAGGTCTAATTGGGCTCCAAAATTATCCGGACCCAGTTCATGCATTGCCCACTAGACTGGGCCAGACTGAGCGATTCTCACATCAGTTCATTGGGCGTGTCCGATTTTAAGGGCGAATAGAGCTCTCGATATAATTAGAGCAAACTAGAGGGACATATTTGCAATCAACAATTTCTAAAACCCTAGCTAGCGCCCCCGCCCCAACTGACCGAACCTTACCAATTTAGAATCATACACTCTCATCAGTCTCCTATATATATAGTGCCTCTCATTTTCTTGCTGTTGTCATAAACCCTAACCACTAAATCTCTATAAACCCTAGCAAACGCGCGATTCGCCGTTTTCTATATCAAGGTGACGCTATATTCATTTACCCATTTCCATCTCAAGTATTTGTATGGTTGGCTGCAATCTCGTTTTCTGTGATGTTCTTCTTTGTTAATTATCTTCAGAATTTGCTAAATTTTAATATTTCCTTCATATTTCCGATTTCGACTCCTATGTTTTGGATGTCGTATGTAGCTGGTTTTGTTTGATAATTTAGTGCAAGTGATGATATGGAAAATTAGTCTTACTCCGATTGGAGAAAGATGATAATTTGTACATGGAAATCAGAATCTCTGATGCATTTCTCAATACTAGAATTAGTTGTTTCATTTTGAAAGTAGAAAATATTTATTGGAATGCTCTTTTGCCTATGATGGTGTTAAATATACTTTGAGTGTTTCATCATAATGAAAAGCATTTTAAACTGAGGCTTTGAGGCATTCACATTTCCGTTTAATCATGAAGTTATCTTCTTTTTTCTATCTCTCATGAATTTATAGTTCAAAATTGTAGCTGTTGTTGTTTGAAGCTAAATAAGTAAATGAAAGTTGAAGCAAGTGATGATAAAAAAGACAGGGACATCAGAACTCCTTTTGGATAATGATGACTAAGTCTAATGGGAATCTCTCTGATGCTTATTCAATTCATTCTTAAAATTTATTGTTCAATTTCTAGTCATTTCTAAACATAGAGTTGGTGTTTCAACACTGAAATCTTAGCATGTCTTTACTTATATCTAAACGTAGATTTAATGTAATTCTTCAATCAATGGGTATGTGCAAGTGATGACAAACAGACAGGGACATCAGCATTCTATTAGAAAATGATGATTTGTTGTTGGGAATCTCTCTGATGCATAAACTTCCATTGTGTCTCAAATTTGATAAAATATACATTGTATTCATTTGGTTGTTCATGGTAATGACTAATGAACATTTATATTATTTATTTTCAGTCTTTTGTGGTAGAGTTTGGCCAGTGATGCATAACATTACAGATTTATGAGTTTATACATTGATTGTGTCTATGAATCATCGCAGCTGAGGCCTCGTGTCATTTATTTAATTCATTATAATATTTTTCTTTCATTCCGGTGGTTGGTTGAGGATCCTTCGCTTTACAATAATATAAATTGTTTGCCAATGATGCATCTTATATTAAAAATATAACCAGAATTAAGATGTTGATACTTGATTGTCACTACCTCTGAGGCAAAATCTTTATGTTTTGATATTTTTGCAAAATTTTGATATTTCAATATAGTTCTCAATATTTAATCTGTGGAAAATTTTGTATTTGTTGCTGAATACTGTCAATTTTAAATTTGAGTTGTTTATTATTGAACAGCAATAGTTAGTAAAATCCTCTAGTCCAATTTGGTATTGTTGTAAAATTTCATTGATTCCGCTTATATATATTTATCATGGCGTCATTGGCGTGGGAATGGGTTACTGCCTCCTTGAGGACATGAATATGACCATGTAATATGAAAACGCACGATCCTCTACTATTTAGTAGTATTCCACGATTCATAATTTGGTTTTGTTTGTACGATATCTTTTTAATGCTAAATTATACCAAAGTTTTAAATTGAAATAACTTAATTTAATGATAATACCTGAAATTTGCCTTCCATTTTTTTATCAGATCCAACCTAGCTATTTTCATTTTAGGGTTTTATTTGTGTTAATATTATGTACTATCCCAAATTTTCAACTAAGTTTCAATTCTATCCCAACCTGCAAGCAATTATAATTTCTATCCCAATTTTTTATTTTATTTTCAATTCTATTCTAGAATTCAATTCCGGCATCAAATATATGATGTGGGGCATCAACTATATAGAAAAATAGTTGGAAATAATATTTATGCTTATGGCTTGAATTTATTTCCACCAATTAAAATATCAACAAGAAGTAAAGAGAAAATTCCACGTGGCATTTTGCAAATACCCCAACTTATATTTTCACAATTTCCTTTGTTTTCGTAGAGAGTTCTCTCCATGAATTCAACCTGATTCCCCCTCCACCACCTTCAGCCCCACTGTCTCTAAAGCTGCCTGCTGCCTAACCCCAGTACCCCATACCCCACCCTCTTCTACTTGAACTCCGCCAACAAGCTTCAGACTATCTCCATCTCCAACTTTACTCCCAACAAAAAGACCATTATTTTAACAGTTGCCTGGCATTTATGATTTACCCACCAGTTCCCAAAAGCATATTTTGAATTTGCCATGAAATCCGCTGATTTCAAGTCAAAGGGGGTGGACATGATCGCCTGCATCTCTGTGATGAAGGTGAAGGTGGGGAAGGAGAATGTGAAAATTGGTCATGAGGATTTTTCCGGAGGAATTACGAGAGATGTGCAGGACACATTATCTGCATATTAAGTTCACGGTGGGGAAGAATGAGGATTTCAAAATTGAGTATGAGATTTTGCTATTGAGTAACGGAAATGGGGATTTCACTATTTTAAAAAATATTTATTTTTTCCCAGATTCTCTCTCATTCCCACTGATTCTCTCCTTCTGTATAATTAGGCTCAATCTTTATTTTTTAATTGGTGTAAAGAAATTCATCTCACACAAGTAAATATTATTTTCATGTAAAAATGACATAAGTATCCAGTGAGCGATCTCATATATTAGTTGCCGGAATTCAAATCTGGTGTTGAATTAAAAACAAAATAAAATGTTTGGATAAAAATCATAATTTATCAAAAGTTGGGATGACATTGAAACTTCGTTGAAAGTTTAGGTTATAATATGGAATTAACCCTATTTATTCTTAAAAATTTAATAATTATCGAGTACACAGTGCACGAGTCTAAATGTTAGGTCGGGTGAGTGCATTATGTGAGTCTGGATAAAATCTTTTAAGATTTTAATTTAACCTAAATTTTAGATCCGCTGCACCATTCATGTTTTCCTCCAGATCTAAACTCCATATTCCTCTAGACGTAAACAACATTAATCTAATTTTCATGAGAATTTTTTTTCTTGACAGTTGTAATAGCAACATCCAATTATGAATTAGTTATCACCCTTCACGTAATCAAGTGACCCCATTGACAATAAAGTTGTTGTTTTGATCGAAATCCTTCCACGAAGAAATAAGATATGATAATCTTAACCGGTATGAACGGGCGAGGCGAGGCTAGGTCGACAACGTGGTCTCGAATCAGTTCGAACCTCGGATTTCCGAAATGGCCAATTTAATGGAAGGAAAGATGAATGGTGATGTCGACAAATTTCATATTAATTTTGCGTCTTTCAGCATCAGAGTCCGACATGCTTAGTCAGCATTCATGGCCGGAATTTTGGGACAATTTGTTAAAAATTTAAATTGATATATATTTTCTAGGTTGTCGTTAGATTATGTTGTGAAAATATTGGATATTTTAGTATATTTACCCTCTGTTTAAATGTCTCTTTTTTCGTTCAAACAAACATTAATAATACAAAAATAGAAACCCCCCGTGATTTGTATTTTCGCGAGCTTGTTAACATCTCGTCTTGTTCGAATGCCGGTCGGTAATTTGAATTTCAAGAAGATTGAAATTCTGGTTTGTTTTGTTGAGATTTCTAATTTTCATAAAGTATTAGTACAATTTTAATTTCAATTAAATATATTTTTGTGCACGCAAAGTCCTGCATCAACTTTGTTAAATAGGGTCAGACCGTCAAATAGACGGGTTACGGGTTGACCCGACCATCTCACAAAAAGATCTTGCGCGTTAGAGTTTATTAAATTCATTGTCAAGTGCAGCGTACATGATCATATGTTAGCATCGGGAAAGTACACCACACAAATCAACAATCAAAAAAATTAAATTAATTCACTTACATTTTATGGTATATATTTATTTCAGAAAAATTTAATTACGAGTGCAATGCATGAGCTCATGGACAGGGACATACCTAGGGAGGGGGCACCCGCCCCCCTCAAATTTTGTCCAATTTTTTTTATATATGTGTATATATAACTTATAATATAAATTTAATTTTATTTGTATTGTAATATTATTTTTCGCCCCCTCAAAATTAAGATTATTACATTTCGTCCCCCAGGTTAGAATTCCTGCGTCCGTCTCTGTTCATGCATTAGCGTCAGTCGAATGCACTACACAAATCACCTGATTAGAAAAATATATATTTCATCTTAATTGAAAAATATATATTTATGTGCCTTTCCACATGGCATGCACGCGCCCGTCTGATGGGAGACCCACTCTTTCGTGAAATATTTCTAATAAATTTTCAGACATTCTACGAACAATCTAATTCAACGTAATGATACGTAATAACATTTCCAAGAGAAATTCTTAAAACACATTTGCACATACTACACCTATCACCTATCACGCATACTAAAAAAAGGGTAAAGTTCTAAAAAATTTCCTAAACTATTACAAAACACTAAAACTCATATACATCACTCCAGGTTCAATAAGGCCCATACATCCATTAGACGGGTCGGGGTCAACGAGGGTCAACCTGCGTTGACCAATGTTGACCCGTAAAAAAAAATGGTAAAAATAAATATCAATCTTTACACTAAAAAATATCATTTAAAGTTCAAAAATGTATAAAGAAAAAAAAAAGTTCAAAAAGTATCACTTATATCATTAAAAAGTAACTGGTCTACTACTTATCTTATATGAGTTTATGTAGTTCATATTGTAATTTTTTCTATTCCAATTAATGTTTAAAGTTTGGAGAGGGGGAGAGGTTAGTTTTTTTAGGGTTCATAGTTTTCTAGGGTTTTTTAAGGTTTTTTTTAGTATTTTTTTAGGGATTTTTGTTGTTTTTTTAGGGTTCATTTTTTTTTAAGTTAATTAATCTCAATTAGAGGTTATATTTATTTTAAAAAATATTAAATGCGTTCACTTTTAGTTTAGGGTTCACTAATTCCATTTAGGGTATATATTTATTTTAAAATTATATTTTTTTTCAATTACCATTTATATTTATTTTGAAAAATTAAATTAATTGTCGAGTGCAATGCACGAGCCTATGAATTAGCGTCGGACGAGTGCATCGCACGAGTCACCGAATTAAAAAAAAATCATTCACTTTAATTTTAGGATCCATTAAATCAATTTTAGGATATATATTTATATTTAGTGACAATAGGGCTTTTTAGCCACTCAAAACTTTAAAAAACTTTATTTAGCCACCAATTTTTATATATTATTTTTTATCCAAATTTACAATAATAGCCTTAGGTCCCAAAAAATATAATTCTATAATGTAAAAAAAATTGATTTTCTCTCTCTCTCTCTCTCTCTCTCTCTCAAAATTGCATTATCGTCTCTCTCTCTCAACAAATCTGCAAATCTTAACTCTCTTCGCCGTCTCCCTCAAATAGATCCACTTCAACGCCGTCGCCGTCTCCATCTCCCTCAAATTGCCGTCGCCATCTCCCCTGAAAATTTCTCTAAAGGAATTGGGTAAATTGTTCACTCTCTGAGTGTACTATGTTTTTCTATAGTTTTCTATCATATTTTTGGTCTCAATATTGAACAATGTTACATTGTTGGTTGTAGATTCAGTTTCAATTGTATTTTGAAAAATATGTCAAACGAAGAAAATGTGAGATTGTATTTGATGTTCTGCAAAAAAGTGAGAATTTGATTGTAGATTCAGTTTCAATTGTTGAAAAAGTGAGAATTTGATGTTCTGCAAAAAAAAAAAAATCTGGGCTCGTGTGTATCTCTGCGCGCATAGCCGAGTTCGTCGTTCGAGCGCGTGAGAGAGGGAAGTGCACGCACTATGCGTGCACATCTATGGGTTGACTGTATTTCTTTTGATCTATGAGTGTATCTTCTCAATATTGAAAAAAATGATCAGAGATTGGAAGCACCATTAAAGATTGGTTAATGTTATTCTCTGTCTTTGTATTTTGATGAGTTTGAATTCTGATGAGTTTGGAAGCATCTTTGTATTAAAGATGAGTTTGGAAGCATCATCTCTAAATACTGGTATGTGAAAATGCAAATTTTAGAAATCTGCTAGAGTGGATCAACCTAAAGATTGGTTATAATATTACATCTTTTTTATTCTTTACTGCAGGATTGCTTAATGTTATTCTCTACCTTTGTATTTTGATGAGTTTGAATTCTGAATTGATTTTGTTAACTCTCTTTCCTTTATTTTTTTCTTGTAGGTTGGCCGAAAAGAATCCAATGAATTATTAGAAAATTAGTGCATGGTGTTTTGATTTACAAAGTCATTGTACCAATTTTGTTGTGCTCCATGGTGTAGATATTTGACAATACAAAACATATAGCAATTATGGATATTTTGAAAGTATTCATGTATGAATGATAGTTATTTATACAGTATATTTTAATTTGTACGAATATATTGATGCTTGAACATTTTCTTTCAGTAAATGAGATTCTTTTATAAAATAATTGGATAATTTTAATTTAATAATGATGATATGCTAACAAATAATGAGGGTAAATTTAGATATAATGAGAGGTAACATGTGAAAAACTAGAAGTAAAAAATACAATCGAACAAAAAGATACGAATTATTAACTGACGGAGCCGGGGTTGGACAGAGCGCGCACGCATGTGCCCTCGACGCAAAGGCCTGCACGCAGGCACCCGCGTGCTGGGATGGAGCACGCAGGTGCCTGCGCGCTGGCCTTCACGCGCGGCACTCCTCATGTCGTGCGGGCCTCGGCACTGTGCGAGTTGGCTTAAGTGCGCATAAGCACCCGCGCGCACAGCCTACGCGCCGAGGCTAGCGTGCGGCTAAGCACAACCCGACGCGCAGGTAAGAACGAATATGCTTTTTTTTTTCAGAAAATAATACTTCTAATCTTGAAGAATTTTTTACCTCAAATCTTGGAGAAAAATTCAATTTGTTTAGTCTAGATATATGGTGAAATATTTATCTTTAAAAAAAAAAGGAGAAAGGGTATAAAAGTCCAAAGTGGCTAAAATAATAATTTTTAAAAATAGGTGGTTAAAAAAAGTTTTTTAAAGTTCTAAGTGACTAAAAAAAATTTGGCTCTTATATTTATATTTATTTTTTAAAAAATGAATTAATCAATTTCAAATTTTAGGGTTCACTAATTATATTTTAGGGTATACAATTTTGGGAGAAAAATAGAAAAATCAAAGGAAAAAAAAATAAAAAATTAAAAAAAAAATATCGAAAAAAATTAATTTCTGGCGCGTGGGGTCCACGCACCTAAAATGGAGCAGTTTTTTTTAGCTATTGGACCTGAACCAATCTGATGGGCCCAAGCCCATATATCTTGTGCACGGGAGAGTACCCCATTACAAAAATCTCATCTAAACATTAATATTATTTTGATTTATATAGACACTCAACTATATAAAAGGGTGCAAATGCACCCTTCACTAACGGGAATAGTTTAATGTCATCAACAATCTCAAACCAACTACTCCCACCCTACCCTCTCCATGCCATGTACTTAACGGCGACTCTTGCTGGTTTGACCCCCACAACATTCACTCAACAATCTTAGTCTTGTTAGTTTTATTTTTGCTCCTCTTTGTTGCCATAGTCGTAAACTAATAATGAATTGAGCGACGCACAATCTTCAGCCAGTTTCATTAACATTGCGTCATCAACACAATCCTTAGCTTGACTATTCAAGAATCTCAGAAAACTAGGAAAGAAGTGTAATCACCCACGTTTTCACACTTCTTCAACTGTAATTTCTTTACATTCTTACCCACTTGTCTTTGGGCAAAATCCCACACAAAGAAAGACTTTCCAAATTCAATTTCAAATAAAAAACATCTTCCGTTTCTTCAATTTCCAGATCATTGAATTATACTAAAAGAAATGGATAGGGATTTCAAGGAATTAAAAGAAGGCATTCAATGAAAACGCATGGGCCTAGAGAGAGAAACAGAATGGGGGAGAGATCAAACCAGGAAGATGAAAGTATGTAAAGGTCAAACGGGGGAACAAGGCCGCTCAAATGATGGAGTCACCAAAGATTGGGGCAAGACGCTTCCACGGCGAGGAGGAGTTCGCCGCCGCCAGCGAGAGAAATTGTTGAAAGAAATGGATGGTTTGACTGAAAATTGGAGAAGATTGTTGTCAAAGTAAAGTATAAAATGAGAAATTTGAGATATTTTGTACAGAGAAATTTTGCTATTTCATTTATGAAAGCTAGTTACAATCTACTGCTATATACAAAGTATTTATAGAGATAAAAAAGACCTAACTAACTGCTAGAATTAAGGAGCCGCTGCCACGTGAAGAGAATCTTCAACTGAAGCTTAACTGCTATGCAACGATGCTAACTGCCATGCAGCCCAACCACCTGTGCATGTATATATAAATATCTTAACACTCCCCCAAAGAACCCCAAGTGTTATTGTTTGAGCTTCAGTCGATCACGCAGAGATTGAAATCGAGTTTCCGACAATGGCTTAGTAAACAAATCGGCTATTTGATCTGCAGATGGAACATGCCCTACTTCTATCACTTTGTCTTGCACTTTATCTCTTACAAAATGAACATCTACTTCAATATGCTTTGTACGGGCATGGAACACAGGATTCGATGCAAGAGAGATAGCGCTATTGTTATCACACCAAATATTTGCTGGATTATCAATCGAGAACCCTAGTTCTTTGCACATAGCTTGTAGCCAAATGATATCAGTCGTAACATTTATAAGGGATCTATATTCTGATTCTGCACTGCTCCTTGACACTACTTGCTGCTTCTTTGAACTCCATGTGGGTAGATTATTGCCTAGAAACACACAATGTTCATCAGTTGAGCGTCGATCATCTACACAGCTTGTCCAATCGGCATCTGAAAAGGCTTCAATCCTGGCAGAAGAAGAAGGACTAAAACATAAAGAGAAATGATTAGTCCCTTTCAGATAACGCAAGATATTTTTACAGGCTGCCCAATGCGTATCCAAAGGCTGCTGAAGAAACTGGCTGAGCTTGTTAACTGAGAAGACAATATATGGCCGTGTCAAGGTTAAGTACTGAAGAGCACCTACTGTGCTTCTATACAACGTAAGATAAGAAAACAAAGTCCCTTGCTACTTTGATAACTTGATAGCAGATAGTATAGGAATAGAACTTGGTTTACTATCTGTTAGTGCCATCGTCATGCACTAAGTTTTGTGTTGTTGAATTGGCGAGATATGTTCGACAATGTGTGCGTGGGTATGTCCCACGAAGATTTGTTTTCCGATGTGCAAGAAAAGAAGAACAGTTGGTGAACTGTTCCAGAGTATGTCCCAGACAGAACCAGGGACACTCTATTTATGACAGTTTCCTTGTTGGAAAGATCTTGCGCCAAACTAGTTTGAAAGGTCAAGATTGTTTCGTTTTACTGCCTTGTGGTATAGATCCGGTGCTGAATTAACCCTCCTACACTTGGGAAGTATCTACACACGTTTGGAAGGCCACAAACCACTTACCATGTCGGCGGCGGATGGAGATTGACGCCTATATGAAGACCTAATTGAGCAATCGGTACCACTGATATTTTGTTTAGATTCTAGTATTAGAATTAGTTTGTGGTCGTTTTTGTAACTAGTAGTTGTTCATTAAAACATTCAACGTGATAGACTAGTTTTGAGTGTTTTCGAGTGAAACACGTGAGGGATTTTTAGATCCGTTTTGTACGTAATCTCAGGAGAGATTGTAAGTTGAAGTCGTGGGTAGCTAGAGGGAGTCTAGTGTCACGGTTGTGAGGGGATCTTATAACTTTCGACTAGTGAAAGAGTTCGTAGAGAAGAACAGATAGCATAAGGCGAGAGGCTTGTATGTGTAATATCCCTAATACACTCGACGAAGGAGTACCAGTCGAATCTTCAAGATTGGGAGCAATCCCCCAGAGTAGGTTGGTTGAACCGAACTGGGTTATCATCTCGTGCATTTTTACTGCTTTATTATTTTATGTTCTTGCATCTGTCCCACACATATCATAGAATAGTTTTTAAGCAGTTAACTAAAAACGTATAAGCACGGATTACTGTTTTTCAATTGGCACCAGAACGGGTTGTATGTATTCAGGGTTGATCTTGGGGTATTAATCCGTGTTATTGTGTTGTTTTTGCCGAGATGGACTCGATGAAAGAAGGAGCCTCGACGGTGCGACCTCCGCTCCTTGATGGCAATAATTATGCCTATTGGAAAGCTCGTATGACAGCTTTCATTCGCTCAATTGATGAGCGTGCCTGGAAGATGGTGACTGAAGGGTGGAAGCCTCCTATCAAGAAGGATGAGAAAGGCAAAGCGGTGCTGAAGCCAGAAGAAGAGTTTGACGATGCTGATTATCTGATCATGGGGCTGAATGCTAAAGCCATGAACGCTATTTTTTCTGCAGTAGACATGAACGTGTTCAAACTCATCTCCACATGTGACAAGGCAAAGGATGCATGGGATATCCTTCAAATTGCTTTCGAAGGAACGAGCAGTGTTCGTGCATCTCGTATGCAGCTCCTCACTACCAGATTTGAAAACCTTCGAATGGATGAAGGTGAAAAGCTTGCTGATTTCAATGTCAAGATTTGTGACATAGCTAATGAAAGCTTTGCACTTGGTGATGCCATCTCGGAGGAGAAACTTGTGCAGAAAGTTCTGCGATCTCTTCCTAAGAGATTTGCATATAAAGTCACGGCGATAGAAGAGGCCAAGGACATGAGTAAGATAAGTTACAGGAGCTGATGGGGTCTCTGAGGACTTTTGAAATGGGACTAACAGATGAAGAGATAGTTCAGAAGAAAAGCATAGCTTTTCAAGCCGGCTCCAGTGCTGATGTTCCAAGTAATGTCTCTGAAAAAAATGATCTGGCTGAGTCAATTGCCCTTCTGACAAAGAATTTCTCAAAATTTGTCAAACGTTATGAGAAGTCTTCACAGAATAATTCTGTCAAGAACAAATTCTCCAAACCTCAGAGATCTAAAGATGAAGACTCCATTGAAGAAAAACAGAAGGAGGTCAAGTGTAAAGAATGTGGAGGTCTTGGGCACTATCAAGCTGAATGTGCTAACACCTTAAAGAAGAAGAATAAATCCTACAGTTCCACTCTTAGTGAAAGTGATGATCCAGATGATAGTGGGAGTGATGAAGAATGCGTGAGCAACCATATTGCTTTCATGACACATTCTAACAAAGAACCTGTGTCTAATTCTGTCTCTGACAGACATAATGACAATGTTTCGGAATGCAGTGATGATGAAGAATTCACTGAAGAGTCTGCCATAGAAGCTTACAAAAAGCTTCATGAGAGCTGGATCATGGTGCTTAAAGTCAATGAAGGGCTGATGAAAGAGAATGATGATCTCATTAAGGAGTTAGATACAGAGGAGTTCGAAAGAACTATCGTGAGATGATTGCAAATGTCTGCTATACTTCTACAATTGAGCCCAAGAACGTTAAAGAGGCCTTACAAGATGATCGATGGATTCATGCCATGCAAGAAGAGCTCTTGCAGTTTGAAAGAAATGAAGTATGGGATTTGGTTCCATGTCCTAAAGGTGTTAATGTGATCGGCACGAAGTGGATCTTCAAGAATAAAACCGATGAAGAAGGAAACATCACCAGAAATAAGGCGAGACTTGTGGCACAAGGTTATTCACAAGTTGAAGGTGTGGATTTTGACGAGACATTCGCTCCAGTTACTCGTCTTGAATCTGTCAGGTTGCTCTTCGCCATGGCTGCATGGATGAAACAAATACTGCATGATTATGGTGTCCCACAGTCTGTCCTTATTATATACTGTGACAATATGAGTGCGATAAACATTTTGAAAAATCCAATTCAGCACTCACGTACAAAACACATAGACATTCGTCACCACTTCATCCGGGAGCTTGTTGAAGACGGATCTCTTGTGATCGAATATGTTGGAACAAATGCCCAGCTTACGGACATCTTTATAAAGGCACTTGATAGCAGAAGGTTTGAAACATTAAGATCCTCCTTGGGTCTTTGTGTTCTCTAAACTTCTCCGTCGTGAGAAGACTCTCTATACAGTCTTGGTCAGTGATGTTTGTATAGAGAGTATAAAATGACCATGGTTAATATGGTCTGTAAGTGTTGTGCTTTGATTTTCGCACCATGATTGATTCCACTTCTCCACACCTAGCTGCGGGGTGATGTGTGAAGAATAAGTGAGTTAAGGAAATTTCCTTTTAGAGTTTCCTAATTAAGGTCTTAACCTTATTTTTCAAAAGAGAAAGAATCGTTACAAAATTTCCAAGTCGTTCTCTCTCTGTGGTGTGTGTTTGAATTTTTGTTGTTCGAACTCTAATGGCGGACAAAGCTGTTTCTTCTAAGCCCACTCAAGTGAAGAAACCCAGAATCTCTACTGAATACTTGCGACGACAGCTTGCGGAGCTTTCTCAACCAATTGTGTTTTCGTCTTCAATTACCTCTGTCTCTGTGAATCCATTTGTTGCTTCCTCCGAAGATCTTGCTTCTGTGGCACCTTCTGCTGATTTGCCACCTCGACCTGTGTCTGAGATAGATCTCGATGTTCAACCCTCTCCTGGGGTTTCTAAAGTGCCATCCTCTCCGCCCATGGTGTCTGCGGAAATTTTGGATGTCTCAATTGCGGCTGCTATTGAGAATGTTGGAGGAAATGAAGTCTCCATGGCTTCTGTTGTAGATGATGTTGCCACCGTTGCTGTTGGCGAAGATCCTACCACTATTGAGGAATTTGCTGCATCTCTTGATGCGCTGAAATTTGTTCAAGCTCCGTCTATTTCTGCTGCTGATCCTGTGGTGAGTGACACGCCCGTTGTCACGGTTCAAGTTCCTCTTGGTGAAGTATCACCTGCTACTGCTATTGAAAACCTTGTTCATGATCAAGGTGAAGATGATGTTGATATCTCCTTCCTCGATGAGGAGTCTCCTATTAATGAGGATGTTTCTGTCCCTCCACCAAAGGCTACCTCCTCCAAAACTCACGGGTCCAAACGCAAGTTGGAGTTGAGAGATGAACCAGTCACTCCTCTGGTGTCTGATGATGAAGATCACACACCCATTGCCAAATTGAAATCCAAAGTGTTGGCCAAGGTTGCTGCGAAGAAGGGTTCTCCCGCAAAAACCCTCAAATCCAGGAAAGTTGCTGCTAAGAAGGGGCCTTCATCAAAACCCCCAAAATCAGTGAAGCCTGCTGAGAAAAAGGCTATGCCTAAGAAGTCTGAGGTTGTTCCTGCTTACCGTGTTACACGGAATTTGTCTGAGCAGAGGATGGGGTTGATGTCGGGACGTCGTCGCCCGCTGATGAAGCAAGCCAGAGCACCTTCCCCCTCTGATGAAGAAGCAAAGGATGTCCCTGAGTCTGTTCCAGACATATCAGATTCCGATTCTGAGGACTTTGATTCAAGTAAGTTTATCTCTGCCCTTCACCAAAATCAATTCAAGATTGTTGATGGTCGCTCGTTGATTTTCGAGTGTTGTTTGGTTAAATCCGATATAGAGGGCACGGGTGTTGACTCTTTGTTGCATGATCTCCGGTTAGAGAAATCTGCTTATTCTGCTCCTCCTTTTATTGCTGCTGTTGTGCATGAATTTTATGCCAACTTGTCTAAGCGTATGCGTGATGCTTCCTATGAGCATGCTTTTTCTGTGTTTGTGCGGGGTCATTGGATTGCTTTTTCCCCTGCCGTGATTAATGAATTTTTGGGTCGTGAGAACCTTGTTGCTCCTGCACCTGTTTTTGATCTGAATGAATTGGTGTCAGAATTGACTGGAAGAAGTCGGGTGGTTTGGCCCTCGGGGCGTGCATTGATGGCTTCTGATCTGAGTGTGAAGTACTCGATACTTCACAAGGTTGCAGTTAGAAATTGGTTGCCCAGTACTCATGATTTGACTTTGGGTAAACCTATGGCTTTGTTGCTCTATTCTGTGGGCACTCGAAGGGGGATCAACCTTGGATTGATCATTTTTGAGAATGTTTTTGCTCATGCTGAATCGACTCGTGCTCAGCAACCTGTTGGCTATCCTGGCCTAATCTTCAGCATCATTATGGCCCAACATGATGTTGTTTCTGCAAATGATGTGTATGCACCTGTTGCGCAGCCTCTGACCATCAGCCATAAGCTCTTTTCATCCCAGCATGCTCCGGATGTTCCTGCCTGCAGTGCTGATGAAAGCTCGAGACCTGTTCCTGCATCTGTCCCAGACAGATCTGCTGCCTCTTTTGCTGTCACTTTTGTTTTCTTTGACAGGCATATCAAGTCTCTAGAGCGTGAAGTTGTGTTTCTAAGCAAGTCCATTCGGACTTTCAAAACCAGGAAACAAGAGTTGGAGGCCTTGCCGGTTGATCTCCGGGCCCGAGCCCTTAGACTTGCCTCACCGCTTGACGTGCCGAGTGCTTCCTCTGTCCCAACTGTTGAGAAGTCGACTGATGCTGCTGACAATGATGCCGATGATGCTGATGATGCTGCTGCCTCCCCGACCTGAAGTTTGGTGTTTGCCGTTTCTGGCAACAATTAAGGGGGAGAAGAATGTTGGTGCACAAAGGCCACAGTTGGATGAAGGATGGTCTGTTGCTGATGCTGCTATGAACATGTGCTCATTTTTTTAATATTTGATGATTTCTGAACAAACAATTTTATTGGGGATGTTGTTTACCCCACTTTATTGTTGTTGGTCTGTACTATATTTTTGATCAACTGACAATGCAGTTCTACACTGCGAAACAATGCTCTGATCGTGATGAAAGCACTCCCAGTTCAGATTCAGGGGGAGTGTGCTTGTAACTGTCTCTGACAGTTTTTAAATATATCACTCTTTTTTATATATTGTTGATCTACGAAGGTTATTCAAGTGTTGTGCAGATCGTGATGATAATTGCCGACCATAAACGCCAAAGGGGGATATTGTTAGTGCCATCATCATGCACTAAGTTTTGTATTGTTGAATTGGCGAGATATGTTCGACAATGTGTGCCTGGGTATGTCCCACGAAGATTTGTTTTCCGCTGTGCAAGAAAAGAAGAACAGTTGGCGAACTGTTCCAGAGTATGTCCTAGCCAGAACCAGGGACACTCTATTTATGGCAGTTTCCTTGTTGGAAAGATCTTTCGCCAAACCAGTTTGGAAGGTCAAGATTGTTTCGTTTTACTGCCTTGTGGTGTAGATCCGGTACTGAATTAACCCTCCTACACTTGGGAAGTATCTACACACGTTTGGAAGGCCACAAACCACTTACCATGTTGGCGGCGGATGGAGATCGACGCCTATATGAAGACCAAATTGAGGAGCAATCGGTACCACTTATATTTTGTTTAGATTCTAGTGTTAGAATAAGTTTGTGGTCGTTTTTATAACTAGTAGTTGTTCATTAAAACGTTCAACGTGATAGACTAGTTTTGAGTGTTTTCGAGTAAAACACGTGAGGGATTTTTATATCCGTTTTGTACGCAATCTCGGGAGAGATTGTAAGTTGAAGTCGTGGGTAGCTAGAGGGAGTCTAGTGTCACGGTTGTGAGGGGATCTTACAACTTTCGACTAGCGAAAGAGTTCGTAGAGAAGAACGGGTAGCATAAGGCGGGAGGCTTGTATGTGTAATGTCCCTAATACACTCGACGAAGGAGTACCAGTCGAATCTTCAAGATTGGGAGCAATCCCCCAGAGTAGGTTGGTTGAACCGAACTGGGTTATCATCTCGTGCATTTTTACTGCTTTATTATTTTATGTTCTTGCATCTGTCCCACACATATCACAGAACAGTTTTTAAGCAGTTAACTAAAAACGTATAAGCACGGATTACTGTTTTTCACTGTCTAACAAATTGGTTCGATCAAGAAGCTCATGAATATATTTACCTTGAGACAATTCAAATACACCAATTTTATGAGTTACTTCTATTCCCAGAAAATAATGAACATTTCCCAGATCCTTCAAAGCAAATTTACCATAGAGATCTTGTATAAATGACTGTATTTCTGTAGGATTATCTCCAGTGACCAAAATATCATCAACATAGATCAAGATAAGATTCACACTAGTAGAAGAAATTCTGAAAAACAATGAGAAATCTAACTGAGATCTAATGAAGTCTGCTGTGTTGAGATATGCTTTTAAGGTATTGTACCAGGCCCTTGGTGCTTGTTTTAGACCATAGATAACTTTAGTGAGTTTACAAACATGTTGAGGAAAACGTTTGTCTTCAAAGCCACTTGGTTGAGTTATGCAAATAGTTTCTTCAAGTCTCCATTAAGAAAGCATTGTTTATGTCAATTTGTCTCACATACCAATCTTTCATTGCTGCCATAGAAAAGATTAATCTAATAGTAGAAAACTTAACCGCATGGCTGAAGGTTTCATTAAAATCAACACCAGCAAACTATTCAAACCCCCTAGCAACCAGCCTTGCTTTCAGTTTATCAAGAGTGCCATCAGATTTTGTCTTCACCTTGAACACTCATTTGTTAGAAATTAATTTCTAGTCAGGTGATGAAGGAACCAGAACCCAGGTTTGTTTGTCTTGGAGAGCAGAAAATTCAGCCTTCATGGCAGCAAACCAGCCTTGATCAGTAAGAGCTTACTTGACATTAGAGGGTTCAGTAGGCAACTGAACTTCTACAATCCAAACTTTATGTCTGAGTATACCATTTCTTAATCTAGTAATCATATGATAAAGGGTTGGATTATAAGGAGGAACATAAGGAGGTGGAAAAGAAGGTGTAGTTGGATCAGATGATGAAGAAGAAGTAGAAGAGAACACTGAGGCTGGGAAAATAGTATTGGTGTCAGTAGAGGATGGCATAGAGTGAGTAGAAGTGCTAGGAGATGATGGCAGAGACTGAGAAAAGAGAGAAAGATGAACAAACTCATATGAAGCTGGTGATGAATGTGACTAAGTGGAGGAAGAAGAAGAGAAAAGAGAGGTGTAAGGAAATTCATTTTTATGGAAAGCCACTGAATCAGAGATATACAACCTCCCTGAAGAGCTGAGACATTTATACCCTTTGTGAATGGAACTATATCCCAAGAAAACACATTTGGAGGATCTAAACTGCAGCTTATGAGTGTTATAAGGTGTGAGAAAAGGATAGCAAACACATCCAAAAGTATGAAGAAAGGAGTAGTCTGGACATACCTTGTATAGAATCTGGAATGGTGAGATATTTTAAGTGGTGGAAGAAGGTAAATGATTAATGAGATAGACAGCAGCAGAAAAGAAATCCCACCAAAACTTGAGAGGGAGATTAGCTTGTGCAAGAAGAATAAGCCCATTGTGAAAGATATGTTGATGTTTTCTTTCAAATTTACCATTTTGAGCATGTATATGAGGACAAGGATGTTGAAAATGGATTCCTAAGCTGTCAAGATAGGAGGTTAAGGGCCTAAACTCACCATCCCAGTCAGTTTGCAAACATTTAATAGTGACTGAGAATTGTACTTGTACCATTGTAACAAATCTTTTGACAATTTCAGCAGCTTCTGATTTAGTGGTGAGAGGAAAGATCCATGTAAATTGACTGTAATCATCAATGAAGTGGATATAGAATTTGTATCCTGCAGTGCTAGTGGTAGCAGCTGGACCCCAGATGTCAGAATGAACTAATTGAAAAGGTGATGTGGTTTTGAGAGGTTGAGAAACATGAGAAGTTTGATGAAGTTTGCCCAATTTACAAGCTTCACAAAAAAGAAGAGAAGAATCTATATATTTGATATTGAGATCAGTACATATTTGTTTCAATACAGGAGAATGGGGATGTCCTAACCTTCTATGCCATTCATTAAGATCAGTGTTATAAGAAACAAAGCATATAGGGGAGCTAGCAGCTTTATTGACTGAATTAGAAACAGCAGGAGGAGAAGATGACTGATGAGCAGCTGTAGAAGAAAGATTACTAGACTGAGCTTGAGGTTGAGGCATGGTTGATAGATCCAAATGGTACAGACCCTTGATGAGATCCCCCTTCATCAGCACCTGATGTGTGTTGAGATCCTTAACACAGCAAAAGGTAGGATACAATTCAACAAAGACATTGTTGTCAGTGGTAAATTTGGAGATGCTGATAAGGTTTTTAGTAATTCCAGGCACATGTAAGACATTGTGCAGAAAGATAGGCTTGTGTGGATCAGAAGTAGTGAAGCTGGAATCACCTATATTAGCAATAGGAAGAACATTACCATTCCCCACTTGAAGCAACTCAGCACCAGTGTAAGGAGAGCTCAGCTGTAGGTTAGAGAGATCATGTGTGATGTGTGCAGTAGCCCCACTATCTGCATACCACTGTGTGTCCAGTTGTTGAGCATAGAAGGCTTCATCCTGAGCTGAATCATATGAGTAATTAGTATAATAAGTCTGTGGAGCAGAAACACTAGTGAAATGAACATCAAAACATTTGAAACACTTTAAAGAAACATGTCCATTCCTCCCACAGAGCTGACAAACCACTTTGGTATCTCTGGTAAAGCCATGACCCCCTCTACCCCTAAAAGGAACACATCTTCCAGTAGAAAACTCAGGAGGACCTCGGCCATGACCAAAACTTATATCAACAGAGCCATAGCCACTAGAAAATTGAGGGAGATGAGCGCTAGGCACAATTGCAGACAGCTGGCTTTGGAGTCAAGCCTCATGAGCTTGAAGTGCATATTGCACCTCTGGTAATATGAGAGAATCTGCCATATTGGTGAGGTTGACCACCACAACATCAAACTCGGCACCAAATCCTCCCAAAATGTACATGATCAAATCATCATCATCCACCGGTTTGCCAACTGCAGCCAAACTATCCGCAAATCCTTGCATTTTCAGAAAGTACTCATCGATGGAGAGATCTCATTTTTTGGTGGTTTGCAATTGCAGTTTCAACTGCATGACACGAGCCTTTGATTGTGACTAGAACAAAGCTTGTAAGGTGCGCAAGAGATCGCGAGAAGTCACACAGTGAGTAATGTGACCTATCATGACTTCAGAGACAGATCCAATCAGCCAACTAAGTAAGAACTGATCTCTACGGTGCCACACTTGAAATTCTGGATTTGGAATGCTCTTGTGAGAAGAAGAAGATAGAAACTAAGGTGGAGGAACGGAATAATCAGAAATCAGATCCTCAAAATCATGAGCGCGAATCAATGCTAACACTTGAAACCGCCAAAACACAAAATTTTGTTGATAAAGTTTGAAATTGGTAACAGGAAGAAAGGAAGATGAAGTATTTGGAGCGGAAGCCATGAAAATTTGAAGATTAAGAAGAGATGAACAAGAATTGTAGAAAAGTTCGTGATAGAAACGCAAGAAAACTCAAGGATCAGACCCCGAAACTCGATGATACCATGTCAAAGTAAAGCATAAAATGAGAAATTTGAGATATTTTGCAGAGAGAAATTTTGCTATTTCATTTTATGAAAGCTAGTTACAATCTGCTGCTATATACAAAGTATTTATAGAGATAAAAGAGACCTAACTAACAATCTAACTAACTCCTAGAATTAAGGAGCCGCTGCCACGTGAAGAGAATCTTCAACTGGAGCTTAACTACCATGCAACGATGCTAACTGCCATGCAACCCAACCACCTGTGCATGCATATATAAATATCTTAACAGTTGTGATGGTAGCTGGGATTTATGGAGGGTATAAATTCAGGGAAAGTGAGGTAGTACTGGAGGATCGGAGGAGGCGGCGCCACCACTTGGAGACAAGGCTGACCATGGCGGTTTCCACACTCACAAAGATGATGTTAGATGACAACCTCCTCCTCCTGGACCAAGAGGAGTAAAGGTGTTTAACTCTCTCCCTGTTAGTAAAAGGTGCATTTATACCCTTTTAAATAGTTCAGGTGTTTGCATAAACCAAAATAATTTTTTTAGTGTTTAGATGGGATTTTTAAAATAGTTCAAAGGCGTTTTTAGACCATTACCTTTAAAAAAAGGGAAAAGGTGCAAACAGCACCCCAGACTATCTCGTGAGGATCATTTTGCCTCTTCCATGACTATTTAGAGCAAATAGCCCCTTTAACTTTAAAAAATGATTCATTTTGCCCATTTGATTGTTTGTTGTCTACTATCTACTTTCGTAATGAATTTTGAGTTTTCTACTCTTTGAATCATTTTTAATTTTTTCTCTCTCCATTAAAGGTTAGTCAACTAATCTATATACACTCACAACAGCAGAAATTTGAATTGATTTTGAGCAAGAAATAGTTTAGTTCAGTTAATTCATTATGAGAAAATCAAACAATTGACTGTATATCTTACTCTTTATCTTTATTTTTATTTAAACTTTTTCTATCGATTTCAAAATATTGGACGAGACAAAGTTGAGTGATTCATTGACAGAATTCAGGCAAATACAAAGTTAAGTGATTCATTGACAGAATTAAGGCCACTTACTGCATATTTCTCTCTATATTTTTGTCTCCTTTTCATTTTCTTTTTGAATATTTCATATTGAGAACTTATTATTCATACGAACACAATGCGAAGAATAGTTTTACAATTATGACTGTATTTTATTGTTTCCACAGTACATTATATTAACTATATTTAATTTCTGGATGAGCTTCTTTACGTGAAATTTGGATTTTGAGAGTGTTTGAAGAACAAAAAAGTATCATGATTTATGAAAAAAAATTTGTTTCCATATTTTTGTCTCCTTTTCATTTTCTTTTTGAATATTTCATATTGAGAACTTATTATTCATACGAACACAGTGCGAAGAATAGTTTACAATTATGGCTGTATTTTATTGTTTCCACAGTACATTATATTAACTATATTTAATTTCCGGATGAGCTTTTTTATGTGAAATTTGGATTTTGAGAATGTTTGAAGAAAAAAAAAGTATCATGATTTATGACGATGCAACTAACAACATCCATTGGAAGGGCAACATGATTCAACTTTAAAAGTCGAGGGGGCTATTTGGTCTAAAAAGTCATAGAAGGGGCAAAATGCTCCTAGCGGGATAGTCGAAGGGGCTATTTGCACATTTTCCTTAAAAAAAAAAAAGAGGACTTCGGGGCACAAGGTCTTATTTAAGACTATTTGTGGCAAGCCCACGGGAAATGAGATTACCTGTCGCAAATTCTGTTGCAACTCTTTAATATTTTTTCAAAAAAAATATTTTTTTATTTTTTAATTTATTATGATTTATTTTAATTTAAATTTTATATTTAGGGTTCATTCATCCCCAATTAGGGTATATTAAAAAAAAAATCGTTATGCAATACCAAATGTAACACAAAATGCAACAGATGATCTGCTCTGGGCATCACGCGCCTATCATTTTTTTTTCTGGGCGATTTTTTGCTTTTTTTTATTTTTTATCTGATTTTTTGTTTGTTCCATTTGTTTTGTTCCCCAAAATTTTATACCTTAAAATAACATTATTGAACCCTAAAATTAAAATAAATTGATTTAATTTGTTTGAAATGAATATGAACTTATATCCTAAAATGAAATTAATAAACCCTAAAAACCTTCCAAAAAACACAAAATAAACCCCTAACCCCCCCTCTAAAACTCCTAAAACACACAAAAAATTCCAACCCCCTTGCCCCCCAATTTTCTAAAAGACACAAAATCACTTAGTTTCTGGAGGCACCTCATTCCACGTGCCACACACCATCACATATGCTTTCTGATCTCATGCCTGATTTTATGGTTTACTTGGACTGAGAGGAACGACCGCAAGCACAGAGGTCGTCTCTTTCGGTCATCTCATATTATTTTTCAGGTTACTCGGCATCTTCATCAGCTCGTGCTCAGTGGCAAGCTCCTGCCTCCCCAGTGGGCCGGTTGCTTTCCACAGGTTCATTTCATGCCGGCTGTCGAGACTGTTAGGTGTCCCCTCAGGTCCCGTGTAGTCACTTGGTAGCCTCCTTCAGAGCCGTGGGTGAAGCTGAATTCCGATGGATCATTCGACCGTGCGCAGCAGACTGCAGCGGGGGCGGGTTACTTAGAGACCATCGTGGTGAGCTGCTCACCTCCTATTGTCTCCCGCTGCAGGCCAGTTCTAGTTTTGAGGCGGAGCTCCGGTCTCTCCTCTAGGGGCTCCTCCACCTTCCCCAGACGGCTTCCCATGTTTGGATCGAGCTTGACGCAGCGGCTGTGGTCACAGTCATCACATCTGGTGCTCGAGGTTCGGGACAGCTTAGGAAAGTCTTCTCCAGACTACGTCTTCTACTCCGAGACCGTCATGTTCGAGTCACACACATCCACAGAGAGGGCAATCGCCCTGTTGATTTCCTTGCCAGACTCGGTCATGAGGTCGACGGCTTACACATTTTTCATACTCAGACGGCCCCGAGGCCTCTTGCTTCCCTGGTTAGGATGGACCAGCTGGGCTATCCTAACTTCAGGTTCCGGCGCTGACACTTTGATTTATTTCCATGTTCTTGTCTATTGTACTTGGTCTTGTATTTATTTTGTTATTCTCCTTCTTTGGAGTATCTAGCTATAGTCCCATACTTAGCATGTTTTGTCCCTATTCTAGGTTTATCATTTACAGTTTCTATGCCTTGTATTTTGGTGGAGGAGTCACTTTTGGGCTCCCTCCACATAGACGATGATGTATCACGATGGTTTTGATATATATATCTCCACCCGTTAGGGTGTTCCTCAAAAAAAAAAAAAAAAAAAAAAAATCATCCCCAAAAAGAACTCTAAAAAACACAAAATAAACTTCTAAAAAAACTTTGAACCTTAAAAATCATGAACCCCAAAAAAAACCTTGAATTCCTAAACTCTAAACATTATTTGAATGGAAAAAATCACAATTTGAACTAAATAAACTAGTATAAGAAAACTACCATACGCCTTACTTTTTAATGATGCATATGGTACTTTTCAAATTTGGAGTGATACTTTTTAGTGTTGCAGTTGATACTGATTTTGCCGATTTTATTTTTATTTTTTACGGGTTGACCCACGTTGACTCAAGTCAAAGGAAATTGACCCGCAGTTTGACTTTATCCGTCTCAAATAAGCCTTATTTGCACCTAGTACATGAAAGTTTTTACGTAAAAAAAAAAATCATTATTTTTTGTGTGATGTGTACGTGAGTGTAAGAATTTCCACATATCCAGGCATTGTTATGATGAGTGTAAGAATTTCCACATATCCAAGCATTGTTATGACTAGTACCTGCAACTAATCTGTAGTTATTTTATGCTTTTGTATTGGTTATTCATTGTTGTGTTCATAACAAAATTGTCACACTACCATGTGGATATCTTATTATCTAATGGAGAAATTCTATGACATGTGAGAATATAGTGTGTCATGTACCATAATAAATTTAATGTGATATTTATGTGTGTCGCAATAAATTTATTATGATACATGTATCACAATAATTATATCGTAAAACATGACACATTCCATACGATGTCTCATAGAATTTCCCCATATAATGTCAATGTGACAGCTATTCTATCACAAAAACAATTATTGTAGTCTTGATTTTGTTTATAAAGGTTACTGAAATATATGAATTTGAAAGCTATAATAAGCTTTAGTGGGACCGGGTTTTGTGTATAATTGAGCCATCCTCGTCAGCACCACGGCATTCCATTAATCATTTTACCATTTTAATCAATGGTGGGGCTTTCAACTATTTCATCCCCAACTTTATCTTCTTATCCTTTTCAGCTATTTAATTTAATTCTCAAAATTTTAAAAAAAAAAAAGAATTGGGCTTTGTGTGTATGTTAAATGCACGGGAATAGAAATGGGATTTAATTTATGAAATTTTTGTTCTGTTCCCCCCTGAATTACTCCGTTTAATTCCCAATTAGTATATATTTTACAAGATGAGAACTAAAATATTTCTATAGTTGGATTGTTGGATGACCAAATCCCTAAGGATCTATTCCACGTTTTACTCTCAACTATTAACTCACTATTATTAATCCAATGTTGACTTGCGTTCTATCACTTAAATATTCAGGACTAGCCACGTTTTACTCTAAACTCTTTGAACTCTCTATTACTTATCCAAATATTGGCTCACGTTCTAACACTTAAATATTCACGATTATCCATGTCTATTAAGTATAATTTCATATTATTGATCAAAATATCATCCTTTAATATTTAAGGATTATGATTTGCGACGTAGCTTAAGATTTTTCTGTCATTTTTAACATACCCGCAACCGAGATATACATAGTATGTTGAGAGAGAGAGAGAGAGAGAGAGAGAGAAGTTGATCTTCATCTCGATCATCAGGCTAAATTCCAATACAGAATCAATATGAGATCCTCCAAAAAATGCAAGGCTTACATCTTTAAAAAACCAGAGCCTTGCTTATGGAAATACAGCAGGGGATAAAATAAAGTTTAAAAAAAAAAAAAAAAGAGTAGGAAGAGGAGGAATGAAGGACGACCCCATTGAATGGATTATTTACAATTCAAAACCAAAAAAAAAACAAATAAAAAAGTGAAGAATATGAAATTACCAATCCAGGATTAATAGTCTAACTCTAAGTCAACACCATGGCATTACCCTCCCTCATTGAGACCGCACCAAATTGTTATCTTGGCTAAACACACCAGTTTCTTCAACTCCATCATCCTTGGATGAATTTTGCACCAAATCTCTTGAAATCAGACCACGAGAGGCCAATGCCGACAGCTCCGATTCATCCATCCCCTTCGCTGACCCAAGACGACGCGAACTAGTCCCGTGTTTCCCCAATGCATCTTTAAACTTTTTGACCTGTATAACAAGTAACAAACAACCAAATGATGTTTGGACATGAATCAGATAGACATATATATTTTTTTGAAACAAAAACACGAAGCTCGATCACTTACTGTTGCATTAGTGCAGCTGAAGCTACAAGCCTTTCCCTCTGCACCTTTATAGAATCTAAAGAAGGGCAACACATGGATATTGAGGGCATAGCACATTTCCTTGTGGTTTTCATAGTTAATTTGGAGGAAAAGGGCGTTCGGATTCATTTCAGCAAGTTGGCAGATCTGTTAAAGATTAGGCAACTTTCAATCTCTGAGTGATACGCAGATATCAAGAACGCAAAGGAAATGGATAATATTAAAACATAGGATTACAGAACAATAAGAACATAGACATCAACAAAGAAAGAAAATGGACACCATTAAAAACATAGGATTAAAAGCATAAAATAAAATAAAAAAGTTGTGAGATTGGAAATGTACCTTAGGATGCAAAGTTCTGCAACCTCCACAGCCAGGGGAATAGAAATCTAATACAACCAATCTCTCACCAGCATTCAACAATGAATCCACAAGCTCTTGTGCTGATTGAATCTCTATCATGTTAGGATGAAGGGATTGTTCCCACCATCTTAATGTTTTGTCCGTACAATTTGATATCTGTGCCTAAATCATCAATACAAATCCAGATAAATTACACAAAAACTCACATACATACATACATACATACATACATACATAATGATATAGAGGTGACGTTGGAAAGAGAAAAGCAAATATACTTACATTGAGAGGGTCTAATTTGGGGGATTTAATGATAAAATTGGCAACAGGTTTCTGATCTAACAAATCAAGGGTTTTGCCTAAACATTCTCTGGGATTTGATGATTCCTTAAAGTGAAGAGTCTGAACTGAAGAACAAACCCTAAAAGACCCTTTTGCTCTGTTCTTGAAAGCAAAATCATTGGACCCATAAACAGAGAATCCAGCCTTCAAACAACAAGACATATCTCCAAGATATCAACTTTTTCAACCTAATTGCATCAGAAACCAAACAAAACCTACAAACAAATATATCTCCTCAAGAACCCTTTTGCCCTAATCAACAAAAACAATGCCCTAAAAGTACACGAGCTCAAATCCAAGCAAATGCCCACAAAATTTTTTTACATTCAGGAAAAATAGTGCTAATAAGAAACAAGGGGAAGAAATTAGGGTTCTTTCTTCGCTAGAAATAGGTGTTTGTGGTTTTGTCTCTGCTGAAATTTCTGGTAGAGGAAAAAAGTATTTACATATAAAATCCAAAAGGAAAAGGCAAAAGGGAAAGTGGGGTCAAGAGATTTGCCCTTATCCAGATAATTTCTTCAAGCAGTGTTTTTTGGATCATTTAAGGAAATTAATGTTTCCTTTAACTAATGTATGGATAAGAAATTGATGATTAATTCAGATAATGTGATAATAACAAGGGATGGTATTGGTGGTGCTGAGTTTTTGAAGCCTTCTTTGTAGGATTCTCTTCGTGATTTGAGGATTTTGTTTGAGTTGATGAAGTCTGCGCCTTCAAATCTTTTTTCTTCACTTTCTATTTTTTCTCATTAATTCTATTTATGATCCATATGTACAAAATACACATAATTTTTTTTTTCGAGCAACGCCTAATTACATAACCCACTACACCCAACAACTTTGGCATCGTGTCATTAATTGTTTGCACATATTATAAATTAATAAATATTCCTTCCATCTCATTTTAATAGACTTATTTGCCATTTTAGACTACTTCTAACGGCAATCAAGTTGGTGGGACCCAGATTGCCAACTAGAAATTTTAAAAAAAAATTAAGAAAAGTTGAGAGATTATGATCGGCCACATAGCCTATCCCAACCATATTGTCTCCTGCCAACCAAATCCAAGGGCCAATAGGATGGAGACACTTGTCTCCATCCTATTGGCCAATTAATTTTATATTGATATATATATATATATAATTGGTATATTTTTAATATAAAATATAATAAAAAAAATATACCAAAATTCATATTTTTTTTCATTCTTTACAAATAGACATCAATTTTGTTATATTTCAACACATTTTAAAATTATCTATTTTTTCTCTAATTTTCTATATATCCAAATAATAATAAAAATTCATGTAATTGTAGGAAATACCATTTAATGAGTGAGAATTTTTTTTATAAAGTATCAATTAATGAGTGTGATTTTATTTCCAAACTGAGGTGGTTGTAATTTTATAAAGTATCGATTAATGAGTGTGATTTTATTTTCTGTAATTTTAGGAAATGTAATTTAATTGGTGTGAAGTATGTTGTAATTTATGTTATTAATTTAGTTTGGAATATTGTCATTTTCTTGTTATGATTATAATTTTTTATATTATTTTTTATTACAAGTAATATTTTAATTAAACAAATAAAATAAATAATAAAATAAAATAATTATATATAATGGTGTGGTTGGGTGGTCATTGATAAAACATGTAAAATGGATGTGGTTGGGTTGGATGAATATTGATGATGTGGAAGAGAGAGAAATTAATTAAATATTGAAATGGTTGGGTGGTTGGGATGGTTGCTGTTAAAAGTAGTCTTAGATGTTCCGATATATAGACATGTTTCTATATATATTTAGTTAATTTACTAATATATACCACTTTATAATATGTTTATATTAATCATTAATTCTCTGTCAAAAAAATAAATAAAGACATAATTAGTAACAATCTTGATTATTTATCTTTCTCAATCTTTTTTTTAATTTTCGTAAAAAATCTCGATCAGCCTGTTAAAATGGTACAGATGAATAATTAATTTTGAATTAAGCCATTTCTCTTAAAAATATCAGGAACACACAAAAAATAAAAAGAAGTATTAAAAATAAATAAGAAAGTAAATAACGTGGTCGTCTCGTGGGTCCAACTATTGCCATATCCAAAGTGGTAGTCGGTGGACTGGCGGCCCTACGTTGGAAACTGGATAATGTCACAAAAAAAATACCATATTGTGAATTTCATTTTGGATTAATTGCAAAAATAATTTTCATATTTTTCATGAAGTTGTAGATTTGAGACGTCGATTTTAAATATAGCTAGTTAATTTTGTATGTTATGAAAAATTCTCCTAATTTTCTAGTGATGATAATAATGTGAAATTTGGTCGTTTAGTAATTTTTTTTTCTGGAAAAAATTTAGATGGTTGAATCATGACGGATTCAAAATTTAAAAAGACTCAGACTCATTATTGTTGGAAATTTTGAAAGACATTGAATAATATTTAAATTAAAATTAATATTTTAATTAACCACGTTTAGAGATTGGGCCGAATTTGCAACTTATGAAAATGCGATAATTATTCTAGGAATTAACCGTTTCATTGTACCTGATCAATGATATTTATTAGTGTAAAATGTAAGTAAATAGATAACTGAAAATGGATGAGTGAAGTGAAAGACAAGGAAAGTCGTGTTTATTCTAATTATTGTCATTGCTATTGTGTTTTGAGCAATTACCTAGTTTTTTTTAATGTCCGTGTGCAGTCTGCACTACTGCTGACTTAAAATTCAATTAATACGAGGGAAAAAAGTTTATTTAGGTAATTTAAATTTAAAATTTGGATAGTTGGACAAATTTTAATAGATAAGAGAAATTTGGATACTTTGTACTTTATTCTGCATCTCTTATTTATAGTGGATCCCAAAAAATCCATTCAAAAAAAGATTTTGAAATTCTTCTGAAAAGTTATTACTTTTTGTACTTTCAACCCTAAAATCATTAAAGGGATATTGAATATTTTGGAATTTGGACAAAAACTGACTTTTGTTTCCTCTTTCTATTTCTAACATTACAAGCAACAATAGAAAACCCAAAAAAAAAAAAAACATTCTCTTCACGCCATAGCCGATCACGCCATAACCATTCACTTCACCATCTCACTTCGTCTCCTCTCAATCAACATAAGTAGGTCGACATTCAGACTTGAACTGGAATAGAACGGTTAAGGTTTGTCTCTCATCTCTCGTCTCTCGTACTATCGTTATGAATCTAACTACCCTTTTTAATTGTTAGAATCAATTCATCAAACGATGGAGGATGCACGGAGGAATCCGTCTGGATCGGGAGAGGTTAGCATTTTTTCGTTATGCTTAACGATAATATATTGTTGGTTAATGTTAGATTACAACGTTAGAGATGCTTAAACCATGTTTTTGTGAAATTTTCATTATTTATTTCGAGATCTGGAGTAACGATAGTTGTTAATATTTATACCGATAGTGTTTAAATGCATAACGATAGTTGTATAAATGCGTAACGATAGTTGTTTATTTGCATAACGATAGGTATTTATTGTATTTTAAGAGACGAAAAATATCATATTTCAAAATCAGTTTCTTTCATTATCGTTATGCTTAGAGATGCCTATCGTTGTATGCCCTTATTATGTAAACGCTATGCTAATTTTTTGAGTAATTGATACAGACTCAATTTCGCATATTTTTACTTTATCTTTTTACTTATTTTTAGTACTTTTTAGAGAGTCTAGAGTCCTATAGGGAGTTAAGTGTAACAAGGGGGAGAGGAGCACTATTGGATCCATTATGGGCATAAATGTGATGCCTACTACAATAAGGGCATAAAGAGGGCGCTGAAGTTTTGATAGTCTGTTGCGGATTAAACGTGAAAATTCAGCAACCACCTCTACTCAACAAACTGGATCCACGTCAGCAGTAGTTCTACAAAAGGTGGGGATCAACGGTTCTGAAAATGAAGAAAGAAAAGAGGAAGAGAGAAGGAAAGAAAGGATAGAGGAGAGAGAGAGAGGACTTTGTCAACCACTACCCTTAAAAATCACCGCATTACCATGGTGATGGGGTGGAAGAAGGCCAACTAAATACATACCCTTGCGTGGGCTGGACTGGGCCGTATGTGGCCGTTGCAAACAACTATAAATATTTATTTCCATTTCATTTTAGACACACTTGAAATCATTTACAATTCCACAGTTTAGCTTTTCAATTATTTAGTTAGTGAATATTCGGCACAACAGTTGGTGGTTTTGCCTTCGGCTGATGCGCGTACTTTTTTTTGCCAATCTGGAGTTAGGTCCATATTTAATCTAGTTTGTTTATTATTCTCATGCTTTGTTTATTAACTCTTGATTTATTATTTATTATGTTTTCTGGCTGAGTAATTAGTGTTCACGTTGAATGTGAGAAGGATTGAGGTGGTAAGTATGCATGAGGTTAATTGGTCTTAATTTATCTCGAGTTGATTCCCAACTTCATTCTGGGCACAGAACGATGACATAGCAATGGTAAGATTAGGAACCAGTCATTCTTAATTAAGTCATTATTTATGTAAGTCAGGGTGGAAGTAAGGGCGACTGAACCCTGATGAGCCACAAAGTGATAAAGCAGGCGCCGAAGCTTGGAGATTGAAGTATAGGTGGATATGAGCACACCGACAAAGGGATCCTATATGCCAGCGTTGGGTTCCTCTGATTGAATGCTGCTATCCTTGCAAACCATCTGCATGACTCTCTTCATTGGGTCTTGGATAGTTAGGGACTAAGAGTCGCCGACCGTATCGCTCTTAGCTTTTATAGTAAGAAGGAATTGGGGGGGTGTAAGGCGACCGTACATGCTCCCTATAACCAAACGGTCTTATTGAGGTACCTACGGTATTGTGCCCGGGATTTCATACACCAGCCAAATCTGAATTCACGTTTGACTTGAACATGTTTTTATTAATATTTGATTCAGTCTACACTTTAGTTTGTTCGATTTAGTTTTGTAGGAACGAATTAGTGACAGTAATTCTCTCAAGTTCCAAAGGATAGCAAGAAGAATAGAAAAATTAAACACTCCTCGTGGGACGTTATCTGCCTCCAGGCGCTATACTAGTCGCTGAGGACATATTCAAGCATCTGTTGGGCTTTACCCACAGGTGTAATTTTGCACACAATATGACGGTGTGTCAGTAATCATTATACTATTTTTAAGTAATCGTTATGGCATTTTAATGTTATTGTTATGCTAACTTTTTAATAATCATTATGCTAAACGGTAAGCATAACAGTATTAAATAAATTTAATACCACAACTAGGGACAAATCATCATTGGTACGAAAAATAGCACCCTTGTAAAGTGTATCTGTATGTGCTGTTGAAGGCTCATCCCACCTCAGTGGGTCTGCAATGTCAAGATTGGCAAGTGGAACAACCTAATTACTCAACGCCCTTTCATATACATCATCAGCCCTAGTATTCGATGACGTTGCTCCCCCCGTCATGCCCATCAATCGCCCTGTTGTAACGACCCAAAATCATTTTAAATTGTTTGTTACCATTTTTTTTAAATATTGATTCAAGCGAGTTATTGATATTTTTACGTTCCTATAAGTTGCGCCTTAATTATTTAATATTTACGTGGAATATGTGAATTAAATTATTTACATATTTATTTAAGGTTATAAAAATTAATTGTTAAAGTAAAGTTTTTATCTATTTATTTATTTTGGTCCCTATTATTTAGTAAGGCCAGAAAGTGTTAAATATTTTAGAAAAAAAAAACATTAACCATTTTGAAAAAAAAAACATATTTAAAAATCAAAATTTCATCTCTTTTCATGTGGATAAATCAAGGGAAATTTAATGCTAATAATTCTTTCAATTTTTTTGACTAATTAAATTGCATGAAATCAATTTTTATCAAATCAATTAATCAATTACAATAATTTATGCCATTAAATTTGGGATTTGACTCAAATCAATCCCCACAAATGTGTTGCTTCCATTTTCATATACCAAAGTTCTAATATAATTAAATAGGAGCATTTTCATTCTCCAAACCACACCAAAAGCAATCAAAGCAAATTCTTTATTTTTCTCTAGATTTCGAAAGTCATGAACTCATTTGATGATTTTTCTTTCACTAGCTTTTTAATGACCACACACACACACACACACACACACATATATATATTTTAGGCGTGCGTGGATTAAATTAATCTGTTACATTTTTTCAAGTCAAGTAAAGGTGGGGAATCCAACGTGGATTATTATGCAAAATATTTATTTATCCTTATTATGCATTTTATGCAGTTTATATGTGGAAATTATATGTTCGGCCTATAGGCTGCAGGAAAAGTTACTCAATCTACGGGTTGCATGATCGGTTTACGGACTGCAGGAAAATGATACTTGATATGCTATGTATTTATTGTTCATGTTGTGTATAATCTGGATAAATGCAGTAACCCCACTGAGTTAATAGCACTCACCCTAAAGCTATTTATTTTTTTTAGGTTTTCAAAGCTCGGGCGATGACGTGGAGATGGGGTGATGGTCAAGATTAATTAAATATTATTTTATTTTAAATATTGCTTCCGCTGTAATAAATTCTTTTAGTGAATAAATAAAGTTATGAAATTTTGGGACGTCACACCTGTACCCCTTATAGAACGAATCCAGCCACAAAACTCCGTGAACACTGATTCGAGCGATATCGATCTGTCGTTCTCTTCTTCTTCATACGGGAATGCACCGTCATCAACATTGTGCTTTGGAGCCTCATAGTAGTGCGTATCATCACAAAAATCATCTCTAACCAGATCTCTTTTTTCTGAGACGATGTGAGGGATGATCCTGGAACTGCTGCAGCCTCTCTGAATAACATATACAACTATCTCTGAGCTCTGTTCGTGGAGTAGGTCAAGCAAATATGCATCATCTTTCAATAAAGTCTTGACCTGTCTGTCACCGTTGGTGCTCGATAGATAAGATAACTAGTACTCGACAGATGTGGGATCAGTGTCCGATAGATCATGAATCTATCTCAGCAGTGAGCTAAAACACAACCCGATGACATGACAATAAGCTGCTTGTCACCATCTACGTATTGAGCTCTCTCTCATTGGCCACTATATCGTCCAATAATACGACGTCTAACCATCTGCATAACGATATTATATCAAAATTTTAAATCAATTTGTCTTTTAAAAATAAAGCACAACAGTATTAAATCAATTTGCTTTTTTTAAGCATAATGATATTATTAGGCATTGTCGTTATTTTTTTTTTAATTATCGTTATTTTATTTAAATTATCATTATTCTTTTTTACTTGTCTTTATTCTTTTAATTATCGTTATTTTATTTAAATTATCGTTATTATTTTTTACTTGTCGTTATTCTTTTTTTAATTATCATTATTTTATTTAAATTATCGTTATTCGTTTTTTACTTATCGTTATGGATTTAATTAATTATCATTATGTGCTTTTAATTATCGTCATGTATTTGTTTTAATTATAGTTAGGCATTTATCTTAATTATAGTTATGACTTTATTTCTAATTATCGTTATGCCTTTAATTAAATTATCGTTATGACTTTAATTAAATTATCGTTATATATTTATTTATAATTATCATCATGCTTTTATTTTATTTAACGTTATGGTTTTTAATTATCATTATTGCTTTAATTAAATTATCATTATGACTTTATTTTAATTATCGTCATGTATTTATTTATAATTATCGTCATGCTTTTATTTTATTTAACATTATGAATTATTGTTATGCATTTATTTTAATTTCGTTATGTATTTATTATTATCGTTATGATTTCCCAGTTAATCGTTATGACTTATTTGTAAGCTATATCGTTATGCATTTTATTTCATCGTTATAAACATTATTAACTAATGTTATGCTTTATCGTTAGGCTTATTTTTAATTATTGTTATGCCTTCTATTTAATCGTTATAAACATTATAAACTAACGTTATGCCTTATCGTTTAAGCTATCATCATAAACATTTTAACCTATTGTTATGTAATATAGTTATGCTATTTTTTAAATTATTCGTTATTCTCTCTTTATTATTGTTATGCTTCTATTTAATGGAGCATTTCTATTTAATCATTGTCATTATGCTTTCTATCGTTATCGTTATAGCCTAACGTTACATAATTAAAATATTCAAGAAATCATAACACTAGTTCATAAATTCAGATAATTAAGAACGTAGAAACCATAGCAATAGATAGCCCAACTTAGAACAATTTTCTATGTTTCTTGCAAAAATAAACTCAAAACGTATCTTTCAAAATTTAGGAACTTTTACAAAAAAATGCCGAGGGTGTTTTGTTGATAAAGACAACGTTGCTTTCTTCAATAATCTTCTGTATCAAACTCTCAATATATTTCTTCCCTTTTATTTGAGGGAATTCGACATTTTTTGTGTTTTTCATTTTGGGTGTTCCGGATCAAACCCTCAATATATTACACAAAATTAAATACATTAAATTTTATTTAATTTTGATCAACGAATACCTACCTATACAAATATATATTTATGCATTTTACCTACCTCATTTTGGCCGAAAAGAAAGAAAGAATAATGCATTGATGTTCATTTAATGTTGGTCAAATAATACTTAATCGTTAAGGCATAACGATTAAGATAATAATGTTAATCGTTAATCGTTATTCGTTATGGGCTTTTAATAATATCAATCGTTATTTCAGCATTTTCGTTATGCATTTAATAATGCATAACGTTAGTTTTACAAACATTCTAACATTATGCATAACTATAATAATAATGTTAATCATTATGCATTCATTTACATGAAATCTTCTTTTCTCATTACGCATGAAATCATTATACATGATTTTTTTTAATAATGATAATCGTCATGCATGAAATCGTTATTCATTAATCGTTATACATGGTTTTTTTAATAATGTTAATCGTTATGCATGAAATCTTCATTCACAAACATTTTTCGTTATGCATAAAATCTTCGTTATGCATTAAATCGTATTTTTTTATATGTTAGGTGTGTGTGCATTTATTGTTTAGTTATTAAAAAAATGTAAAATGTACACTTATACAATGATTGCGGTGTGGGGACAAGTGTGTCATAATGGTATTTTAGACATTTAAACTCCAAATTATCCAAATAACTCTCTATCCTTATATCTTATTTTTATTTCTCAATTACTATTTTATTTTGTCTATATTTATACATTTACACTTAATAGAATCACTATTCATACGTATGCAATACAGATAACATAACAAAGTAGATTATTGTGCATCTAATTACTACATGAGTCCTCTAGTCCAGAGTTGTTATCTCATTCATGTTACAATATTAAACTTATTAGTTTTTCTTCTATTTTTTTTTAATTTTAATTTTTTTTTCTTTAGTTTAATTTTACATTATTATTTAGGATTTTTTTCCCATAATTAGGGTGTATAGTTTTTTAAAATTTTAAATTCTTAGCAATACATATTAATTAGGATTAGTTATAATATAATAAATTTTATTTTTATTATAATTAATATTATTAAAATTACATATTTTTAATAGACAAAAACTTGTATGAGACGGTCTCATACATGAGACGGATCAATACATGTGACTTAATGATACTTCACCCATAAATAATGATACATGTGAGTTAATGATACTTCACCCATAAATAATGATACTCACATGCGGGTATAAATAATGATACTCACATGTGAGTTAATGATACTTCACCCATAAATAATAATCCCCGCATGTGAGTATTGACCCGTCTCATGTATGAGACGGTCTCACCCAAGTCTGCCCCTTTCTAATATTGGGACACTGTAGGAACACACACTTCGAACTATATGATCTCATCCGCTCTTTTTGATATTTATCAAAATAATAATGGACAATCTAAACCATTCAAAGTTGGCTGAATATGTGAACGTGATTATTCGATGGTACCATGATTCACGCATTGCGCTTTTAATTTTTAATCTTGGCAAATAATTGCATGCACAAGGTGCATATATGGTTTATTTCAGATGGGCGGATCAACCCGCAAAAAAAAAAATCTGATAAAATCAGTATCAACAGTAACATTAAAAAGTATCACTCAAAATTCGAAAAGTATCACCTGTATCATTAAATAGTAATAGGTCTGCCACTTATTTTAGGGGTTTTTGGGAGTGTTTTTAGGGGTTTATTTTGTGTGTTTTAGGGTTTTTTTGGGGGTGCTTTTAGGGGTTTATTTTGTGTTTTTTAGGGGTGTTTTTAGGGTTTTATTTTGTGTTTTTTTGGATTTTTTTTTTTTTGGGGGGGGGGGGGGGGGGTTAAGGTTTTATTTTGTGTTTTTTAGGGTTTTTTGGGGAGTGTTTTTAAGGTTTTATTTTGTGTTTTTTTAGGATTTATTAATTTCATTTTAAGGTACAATTTTATATTTATCTCAAACAAATTATATCAATTCACTTTAATTTTAGTGTTCACTAATTTTATTTTATGGTATAAATTTTATTGGGAAAAATTAAAAAAGAAAATCGCAAAAAAAAAGTTAAAAAAATCATCGAAATAGAAAAAAAATAGACGGGTGCGTGGGCGCCGCGCGCCGTCTGATATAGGCGCACGTATGCGCCTTGTGCACACGAGAGTTCTTTAATCTTTGATGAACCACAAAACCATTCTAAGAAACACACACACACTACAAATGGCTTATAATTGACCAATTCAAAGGTAATCATTTTTTTGTTGTTCTGCGACGACATGGGTGATTAATTCCAATCAATTAGAATATAATTATTTCTTAATGATAGACCATCGATATGCAATTCACCCGATAAATTGTACTCACTCCATCATATTTGATATAGTGTTGTTTTTCTTTTTTGAATATTCCAATATATAAGCTAGTTTATATATATATATATATATATATTTAACACATTTATTAATATATACTCCATATATATACCCAGTTTAATATGTTTACATTAAATATTAATTCATTGTCAAAGAAATAAATATGGACATATATTAGAAATTTACTTGTTTGATTACCTTTTCCAATACGTACTTTGATTTAATTATAGTTAAAAATTCAATCAGCCCATATGAATGGGACATCAAGAGTACTAACTAATCTCTTTGTCATTTTGAACTCCCAAAATATTCAACTACTCTAACATCTGTGTTTCTTTTCCCATTTTTTTAATTGAAGTATTTAGTAAATAATTGCAATATATATATATAGGGAATGGATCGAGTGAGAACCAAAGCCTCATGTGAGAATAGAGAACCAATCTCATCCATAAATCTAGTTGATTTGAGCGGTTTGGATTGCTTCAAATTTTTGGTGGCAATCTTGTATTTTTTGATAAATTTTAGGGTTGTGAGGTTATTTATGTAATTTGATCATTCTAATTAGAACATGTGAACTTCTTCTCTTTCTCCTTCCCATAAGTTTTCTCTCTCTGGTTTTCTTCCCTTTCTCCTTCTCGTAAGCTTTCTCTCTTTCTCTCTCTATCTCTTCTCTTCTTTCTGCTTCTCATAAATTCTCTCTCTCTCTCTCTCTCTCTCTCTCTCTCTCTCTCTGTCCATGTAGTTGTTCTTTTTGTGAGTTTTTTTTGTTCGTTGTTCTTGGATGAAAACACAGGTAAAAGTACGAGTGTGATGTTGCAGTAAAAATGATGATGTGGAGATAAGACGAACAACAATACGATGAGCTAGGCAATGAGTTGGATATGTGATTCAATTGCAATCTTACAGAGATGGCTAAACTTTAGTGGAGAGGAACTGAGAGAGAGACTCATAATTTTTTTGGGTTTAATTTGTAGATAGGATACTTGAGATTTTGAGTTCATGGGAGATAACTTAGTTATAGAATTATGAGTTTTTTTCAATCTGATTAGCAAGAGATTAACGAGAGTATTTACACGAGAAACGCTATATTAGCACTATTATTACAGATTTTAACACTGCTGTAGATTAGTTTTAGCACTACTGTGATCATTTTTAGCATGATTGAAGAATATACTTTTTTAGCATTAACGTGATTAGTTGTATATTTTTTAATGTGCAAATTGTGTTGGCTCCATTTTGGAGTTTTCTCCTGGATTTTCTGAATTTTACACATCTCACTGTGAACCATCTTTGAAGCCTGCATTGGGCAAAACTTTTCTTACTTTGGATGCTAGTATAAATTTTTACAAAGTTTATGCTTCATCATGTAGATTTGATATTCGTTTGTTTACTACAAAGATGTCTAAAGATGGTACTATAGTTTGGAAGTATGTTGATTATGAAGTTAACAAGAATGATCAGTTGGATGTCTGTTTTGGCTGATCTAATATCAAGAAGAAACTTTTCATTATTTGGGTATGTTGTGTCACTTGATGCAACATATAGGACTAACATGTAGTCTACTTATTATTTAGATTGTCATTCTGTGAGTTTAGCATTTCCATACGAAGTTTTAGCACTGGTAATTGAAGTTTTGACACTTACATTTTCTTTTTTAGCATTGGTAGTTGATGTTTGAATATTTGGTAGGTGACAATGTTAGCATTTGTAGTCTTTTGTTTATGATGAGAAATACATTATAATAACAGAGATTTATGATCTTTTATATGTTGGCAGGTATTCAATGATTTTTGCACATTTTACTAGAAAGGACAATCATGGGAGACTTGTCACCTTTGGGGCTGCTTTAAGGTCGGGTGAGGATGCTGAATCTTATTCCTTGGTTTTCAGAAATTCAAGGACTGTATGGATTATTTTTTGAATTTTATGGCTTGTCTGCACCTAGTGAAGTTGAGGTGCTTCCACCTGACTGTGTGAAGACTAAAGGTAGTGGAAGTCGTATAAAATTAAAAGAAGATGTGAACGTCGAATGCAAAAAGAAACCTTTAAGGACCTGCAAGAAGTGTAACAAAAAATGCAGCTATGATTCTAGAAACTGTGGGAAGAAGTAGATACAATTTTTTTTTGTACTTCCTATACTCATTTTTTATTAATGTTACTAATATTCTTTTTTGTAATGCTATACACATAGTTGATATTCTTTTTTGCATTGCTAATAAAGATTTTGATAATGCTAATAAGAATGTCTGTACTACTAATATAGTTCTTTATACTGCTAATAAGTCCATTATTTTAATGATAATGCATTAAATTTAGTTATTAACTTGATAAAAGTAATGAACAATAGTATCAAAGATAATTCTAAGATAATTTATGCTAATGGTAAATAAAGTGTTACCATAATACTAAAATGAGAGCTGACAGTGCTAAAACTCTAAAACGATAGTGCTAAAAAGCAAGAAAATGGGCAGATAAATTACAGATTGACAACAGTTGTAGATTTACCAAAAAAAAATGAAGCTACTAAATCATCATGAAATAATGCTAAGGTGGGATTTTTGACATTGTTAATGCAAGAAAACTATAAGCATTTGTTCATGATTGTGTTTCATATTTTAATGATAATGCTAAAATATCTATGAGATATGATGATGCAAATACATTTAACAATAATGTTAATACCACAAATCACATTTGTTGGTTTGTAATGACCATGATAAGTTTTTTTATCACAATGCTAATCAAGGGTTATGTTAATGCTAGAAATGAGAGATTGCAATGCTAATAGTGGTTGCACTATATTGATAATTCAACAACATGTAACAGTGTTTGTTCATGATTTTCTTACAATGCCGATGACATTTTTTTATGCTAATGCTAAAAAAGAGTCATGTTAAAATAAGTCATGACAATGCTAAAAAAAGCTATGACAATGCTAAACTAGAAAATGATAATGCTAAAACCCTAAATTGAAAAATATATACATAAATTTTGATTATTCATATATTTTCAAAATTTCTGATTTTACCCTTACGAAGATTCAGGGACAGCGAATTTCGACTTTATTACAATTATGCCACCGCCTCAATTTTTAAATCTGGGCCATTTATGTAGAGATTATTGGATGATAGAGATTGGTTCTCGGTTCTCACACAGGGTATGGTTCCTTTTGGAACCACTCCCCACACACACACACACACACACACACACACACACACACACACACACACACACACACATATTATCAAGATTGTAATTCCATGCCTATAAACATAGTTTTGTAATGTTGTATATGAAAAAAAAAATCGAATCAAAAGTGTATCGTTCATCTTATATTTCATTTGGTGTCTATTAATTACACCTCTTATATTCTATTTCCTCCGTTTCACAATAAGTGTCATTCTAGCATTTTAATTTTGTTTCACAAAAATATCATTCTACATAATCGAGGTAAACATTTCACATTTTTCTCATATTTGCCCTTATTTAATGCATTCAAACAATCATATTTAACTCATTTAATGTATTCACATAAGGGTGTTTAAAGTAATTTGATTATCTAATTAATGTCTTTATTAATATGTGTGCATTAATCCATAACGACACTTATTCAAAAACGAAGGGAGTGAGAAACATTATATTCGAGAGGGAAAAAAAACTTCAAATATTTTTGGAAGTTTGTGGATATTTCATAACTAAAGTATTTAATTGGATGAGGTTCATGATAATCCTACCTGTCAACTTACACCATTCGGTACATTAACATTTTCAATATTTTTTTTGTGCAAATAGCTGAATAATATTAAGAGAAAATCATAAAACTAAAAAATAATTATTTCCCCAACAACGACGCTAAAAATCTGATGAGAAAAAAATTATTTTATTATATTAAATTTAATTCGAATCACGTGCAAGTGAACACAATGTAGCAAACAGTGAAACTAGTCGAACATTAGGGAATTAAAGTGATTAATGAGAGAATACAAGTATTATCAATCAAAATCTTCTCACTATTTAAACAATCGAAAATCCAAGTTTAGTTTATAATCCACTTGTGACAACAATAAAATTTAAATTGAAATGAACAAAAACACCAAGAAATTCAAACAAAGGTTCACAGGATAGAAAGGGTCCTAGGATGTTTGTTTCTAAATGAAGATGCTCTCTAAAATCACTCAAATCACATACTTTTCCCCCCTAAGCAAGATTTAGGCAAAATTAATCTAAATACTTTCTCAAGCTACTTAAATATTTGAGCTATGAAGCTAATATCCCTATCTCTAGTGGAAAATTAACAACTAGCTTACTTATACTTCAAATCTATATTCATCTTCTCAATTACTCACTATTCTCTCGAAATCACAAGCAATTGAGCTCATAAATCAAACACCCATGAAAAATAATTTTTCTCAAAACACATTCAACAGTAACATAAACCCTAATTGAGGCCAACCCATAAGATCAAACAATTAGCAGAATGATTTATGAGAAAAATGGAGAGGGAATACATTAATTGAACAGTTAAATCAAACACCCATCGTTTAAGGAACAAACACCATAGAACATGAGAAATTAGCTACTCATTCTCAACATAAACAAAACAAAATCAAAAGATGAAATCATGGATAAAAGTTAGGATTAAACCCGAAAACATGTACAAAACTTCAAATCCTTCTTCAATTCAAGCCTTCAAAAAATTCTTCAACTCTCCAAACTCTATTCTCTCTCACTATGGGTAACAAAAAGGGGTTTGTTGTTAAAATTTGAATTTTACAAGTCTTAAATACTAGGGAAAAATTACACTATTAAAAATAATTCAAAGATGCTCGAAAATATAAAAATTCGTGAAAAGGTGACTGGGCGCGAGTTAGGGTCGGTCGCGCCCTCACTCGCGCCACCTGACGCAAGCGTGCAACTCGCACCTCCTATCTTGTGACGTGCCAACATCTTTTCACTCCACTGAGTCGGAGCGCCACTCAAGCCACGCACTCGCGCCCTGTGGTCGTGCCTTCTGGCGCGAGCATGCAGCTCGCGCCCGTTCAATGTTTTTTCCTCTCGCTGAGCTGGAGCATGGCTCGTGCCTCTGGTCGGGTCATGCTTGCTTGCCATGAACACGATCCTTGATTAGCTTTCGTTATCTATTTTTCTTAATTTCTGACCTAAAAAGCACAATCCTTCATTAGAAATCATTTATTACTTCATTATGGAAACTACGAGCCAAAATAACTAAAACTAGACAAAAACTACTTAATTAGGCATTAGAATCATATTAAAATGATAGCAAAAATCTCATATGTCAATGAGGTTCATGATAATCCAAACTGTCAACTTATACCATTCGGTACATTAACATTTCAATACTTTTTTTTAGTAAATAGTTGAACAATATTAAGAGAAAACCAGTTCGATAGACGGCTATGTTGCTCAAACTCGGGTACGGATGTCGGACACGGGTATATATCTAGGTGTCCGACTCCTTAACCTATGAAATCTAGGATACTTGGACACGGCCGAAAAGGGTCCAAAATTTAGATACGGGTATGGGGACACGGTAATATTTTTAAGAAATTAAATATAACCATACAACAAAATATTAATAAATAACTGCAAGTCCAAACTCCAAAATATCTCAAAAATAGTCTCTTCAAAATAAACTAAACTTCAAATAAACAAATACTCAAAGTCTGAAACAAAATGGTTCTACTCCATGGTCTCTTCTTCTTCATCATTCAAAGTCATCATCTCCAACTCCGGTTCAATAAGTGATAATTCTGGAAGTTCAATGGAGTCACCATCTAATGCCATATTATCTCCGACTACAAAAAATAAATAAAATGTATACATCAATATTCAATAATATTATCCATGATTCCATCAGAACATGCAAATATAAAATCTTACCCAAGTCTCAATATTTTGTTGGTCCATTCTTGTACTCATCTTGCTTTCGAGAGATCAAACGAAGATTACAGTGAACAAATACAAGATCTTTAGTCCTTTGAGGTTCCAGTTTGTTTCTTTTGATGCTTTGAATTATCGAATATGTGCTCCAGTTTTTCTCACAACAAGATGATGATACTGGTTGTGAAAGCAATTTGAAAGTCAAAGTTTGCAATAAGGGTGTAGAGGCACCATAATTAGCCCACCAAGATATTGGGTCTTCAAACATGTTTGCAATAAGGGTGTAGAGGCACCATAATTAGCCCACCAAGATATTGAATCTTCAAACATTCTAACCTCAATAATGTGAGGCTGATTGAAGAAGTCCGATCTACTGCAAAAGACTCCAAATTCGGCATTTACTTTCTTCAAATCATTTGGATCTTGAAACATCCTCTTAAAACACTTGCTCCTATGTAAAGAAACTTCATGATCCTCATTTGGAGACACTCTTGTAGCTCCTCTCAATGTTACTTCTTGCAGTCATGCTTCACAATAGTACTTTGGCACCAAAGAATGTGCCATACAATGCAAGGGGGTGTTGCTATTATTCCATCTAGCCTCTAAAATTTGATGAATAACATCAAAAAAACTTGAACTGTCACCAATCATATCTTTTCCTTCATGATCAAACACAATCTTCTTCACATTCTCAATCATTGTGTCCCACATATCATAGATTAAATGTAGGATTGGAGTATCAGTATCAGCAGCCCTCAACATATTCATTAACTTATCCCACGATACATCATTCATAATGCATTGTTTCACCTCTTGTGCTTTGGCTTCATTATTTCCATCCATATAAGTTCTCTAATCAGCATCCATAACCATATTTTCAAGTGATTTCTTAACATCCCTCAACCTTTTGGCCATAATAATGCTATAAGCAAATCTTGTATCAGCAACTCTCAACAAACTCAACTTGGAATGCTTGTTATATATAGACAATGCCATGTTATGATTCACAATAAAAATGCAAATATTCTGAATATCATTCACTAAATCAGAAATCCACTTGTAGTGAGCATATTGTGGCGATCTTTCAGAAGGATCACAAATACTTTTTAAAGCTAAATTCAAGCTATGTACCACACACGGAGTCTAGAAGATTTGATGATACCTTATCTCAATGATTATGCCAGCAGCCTTGTAATTGCTCGCATTATCGGTTATGATCTGAACAACATTTTTCTTGCCAACTTCCTTTATCGCATTATCAAAAATCGATGCAACACAATCTACATCTTTTATGTTCCCACTTGCATCAATGGCTTTGATAAACATCACACCTCCAGAAGATGCAACCATGATATTTATCAGAGGCCTCCTTTGCCGATCAGACCATCCATCAGAAACTATAGGAGCACCCTTCTTCCTCCATGATTCTCTTATTGGCTATAGTAACCTTTTGATATGCTCTTTTTCTTGTGCAAGTAGAGTAGTCCACAACCTGTTATATGTAGGAGGAGTGTAGCCCGCTAAATTTTCATTGGCTAATGTTCTTGAATATTGCCTGAAGTAGGGAGATACTGCAAAGTTGAAAGGAAGTGCACTTGCATAGAACATTCGAGCAGCTTCTTTATCGGCAGTATCTCTAAGTGCTGAATTGAAGCTATTTTCTAGCGCTCCCTTTTTTCTTTTATTTTGTACAAGATCAGACCCGCTGGGTAGTGAAACATATTCGGCCTTCTTTCTTTCGTTGTAGTCCTTCTGGGATTTCTTAAATTCAGCCTTCTCATGCTCATGCATGATTGCTCGTTGAACACTTTCATTCAGAGCCTTACAAACTTCAACACCCTGGTTTGGAATCCTTAACAAATGAACCTTCACTTTAGAATATGAATCGGTAACTTTTTTACTGCAATAGTTGCATGACCAAGTTCTATTGCCTCCTCCTCCTTGTGGTATCGAGAGGACCTTGACATGATTCCAAAGTGGTTTGTCGTCAAAAGAATGCAGATTAGAAGGATGTGCAGAGTTAGATGATGGATTCATAGCCATGGTGGAGAAGAAAAATAATATTTTTGCTGTGTTAACGAGTTTCTGTTGTGTATTAACGATGTTCTGAGTCTATATATGATATAAGCTGTTTGCGGTATATGTGTAGAAATTGAAAAGGGTAAAAGTTAAAAGGTTGGCCCGTTATAATGAATTTAAGTATTTAAAAAGTCCAGCCCACATTTATTACCCTAAATTAATAAACCCTAAATTAAATAATAATTTCTCTCTCCCTCCCTAGTCAACAGATGCGGCGGATAAGAATGGATCAGAATCGCTTCTTCTTTCTTCTTCATCGACTTTTCTTTATCACGTAAGCTTCACTTTTTCTACATCTCAATTTCTCTCTTTCACAGCGTTTACATCAGCCTCTCAAGTTTTAGAGATCCCGCTTGAAAAAAAATTAAAAATCGTGTCTGCTATACTCCAATGAGAAAGTGTTGTGTCATGATTTTTTCAGCCAGATCCGATGCGTGTCCCGTGTCGGCACCTATGTCGTGTCGTGTCGACACGAGTGTGCGGCCCAAAATGGTGAGTCCGAGTATAGACAGAATGTCTGATAAAATTATATTTAGAACAGACTCGGTAAAGTGTGTTGACGATAGCCTTTCATATTTGTCTGTTGCATGTGTGTGCCTTGCGAATCTGTTGCATGCATGGCATGCATGAGCATGAAACTCTTGTAGTCAATGCCTCGTCGCTTATTTTTCTCAAGCAAGCTCATGCAGCGACTCACCACCACATGTAGGACCACATCTCTAGCTGCAACCTCTTTAAATGATGCCACGTCATCAATTCGTGTTGACATCAACTCACAAGTAGTGGCCATTGATTTACTGCTCAGTAGATCTTACTTATTAGTCATAGATTAGATTTTAGTAAAAGCGTGCTTCTTTTGTGGGACAAAAGAGAGCTGCGCTCCTTGATATAAATAAAAGAAGGATTGCATCTTGTAAATGAGTTTTTCATAATTCAAAAATAAAAAAATTTCTATCATTTCAAAAAGTTGTGTGTATGAATGCATGAATTCTACACAGTGATAAAAAATATTGTTACTTTCTGTAAGCTTTGTTAGGGAATGAGTTAAACTGTTAGCTGTTCGACGTGCCTAGTTGAAAATAACTTCATCAAAGAGAGACACGTCAACCCGGATGGATGAGCAAAATTCACCTATGCAAGACCACTCGTCTTGTGCTGCATGCAGGTGAGTTTAGATAATTTGGCAATCCATTTCAACTATTATCTTCCTTCCCTCGAATTCCCACGCCAGAGCTAGTCTCTCTCGAACAACAAGTGTTTTAGCTACCTCTGCCTTGTGTGTTCCAAACAGTTATCTGCATCTTAAAACAATAGGTATTCATTCATGGTTTCGGATAATGGTACCAATTCTCAACTAGCTACGTGAACATTTACTTTCCAAAACCTAATAGGAGTTTTCACCCAAGACTCAATCTTTGGACCACGGGTTGGATGGGGGGATCTCTGCAAATTATCCTGGAACTCATGAAAAGGGTTCAGAACAATATCAATGCAAACATTGTGGGAAGTCTATTTCTTCTTAAACACTAACTCATTCCTTTTTTTCCCCACATAATTCAAAGAGAATTAGCAAACAAGTTGTGGACTTGCACTTCATTAATCTGAGTAATTTTATTGAACCACGCCATGAGTGATAATTGTCTATCCCTCTCTGTTATTCCTAAACGAAGATGAGACACCTTGCAGAAAAAAAAAAACAAACCATGAACAATGTCTCAAGCAATGCTCGGCTGTCTTGACCTCCTCCTCACAATTACGACAAACCCGATCGTACACTCAATCTGTCTTTTCATCAGTTCAATGGCAACAGGTAAAATACCTCTAGCACACCTCCATATGAAGAATTTGATCTTAGGCACCACTTGCAGTCGATTAATCCACTCCCAAACTGGAAGGTCTACCATCGATGAAAATTATCAATACAATGCTCGAAAGATGATTTATCTATCAATATAGAGTCTGAAAGATAGATTATATCGATTCAAAGTTTGAAATATCTAAAATTATCAATTTAAGACTTGGAGATTTAACGGTGTTAAAATTTCATCAAACAAAAAAGTGATGTGGCCATTAAATATCCACATCATTTTTATCTTATATTAAATTAAACCAAAACAAACACAAATTTATATTAATTACATTAATTAAATTAAACAGGTAGTCTTATTAAATTCTATCAAATAAAAACCATCACTTTCCACCTTTGAGTCTCATTACTTTGTAGTTTGAAATTTAACTTTGTGTATTTGATTAATTAAATTTTATTATATTTATAATTGATTAATATGATTTAATTACATGGCCAACTATTAAATCTTATTCAAATGTTTAATAAATTAATTAATGTTAATTTTATTTTCTCTCTAGATCTGTTTTATTAAATAATCATTTCCTCGTCAAAATTGAAAAATAAAATAAAATGAACTGTATCTATTTATTATTGTTATAGGAAATCGATTTTTCTATTACAATTGCATACTGAATTTAATTTAAACATTGAGTTTAATTTAAACTTCTAGAATCTATGATTGAATTAAACAGAGATTGAATTGATAGAATTTAATAAAGCTCTCTATTTAATTTAATGAAGGTAATTAATGTAAATTTATGTTTTTATTTAATTTAATTTAATTTAGGATACAAATTATGTGTTAAAAAGATGTGGATATTTAACGGCCACACCACCTTCTATTGGATGGAGTTTTGACACCGTTACATTTCTAAGTTTTAAATTGATAATTTTAATTCTTTCAAGCCTTTAATCTATAGAATCTATCTTTCAAGATTTATATCAATAAATAAATTATCTTTTGGGCTTTAGACTGATAATTATCCTAATAAATAAATAAGTGTCCCCATTAAGTGGATTCCAATTTCCGTGTGCTAGACGTATGATTTAATATTTGTGTGAAGGGCAATTCTAAATGTAGCTACGTTTTTTCTCATCATAACCCCATATTTAAAATAAAATAAAATAACTATTCAAACGTACTATTTTACCCTATAGCCCCAATTTTAATTTTGATTAAAAATAAAATAATAAAACTGCATCCACATTCTCTTAACCTCATCTTGAATTATAATTAAAAATAAATGAATAAAACTCTTATATGTGTAGCTCCTATTTCGATATAAATGAAAAAGAAAAAGAAAACGAATGCCAGAAAAATAAGAACATCAACCAACGAATCTACCCTAAAAAAATAAAAAATAAAAATCAAATTGCCAGTTTTAAAGCATCTTCTAAAAACCATAAGTAAACCCCATCTTCAAATTGTTACAATAGGAAATGTGTTGTTGGGCTGTCATAAAACCTCATCACATACTTTTGGATTAGAACACATAACACTGCAATAATTACATATTTTTTGTTTCTATAGTTTAATTTGATGACTGTTGATCGAAGGACATACAACACATACTTTTTTTTTCTTAGAAGAGGGGGCTTTCAGAATGGGGGCTATGCACGGTTCTTCAATTTTTTTAATTAGGATTTTGGATTGAGGGCTATGAGGGTATTACCGTACGTATAAATAATATTTTTATTTTATTTTAAATATGGGGTTATGATGAGAAAAAACATGACTATGTTTAGAATTACTCTTATGTGAAACAAAAATAAACACACACGATCCGAATGATCATATCCACTTTAATCCACTGCATATTATGAAAATAAAAATTATAATAAGTAAACACACACACAGACACACACATACACACACACACACACACAAAATATTACTCGAATTGATGAGCATTGAAAAAGGTCGCTCAGAACAGTGAAAACTATTTATGTACTATTTATGTATCTATCTATCCATATATATATATATATATATATATATATACTAAAGCAAAATCGTAAGGACAAAATTATAAATAAAAAAAAATCAACAACAATCAGTACAAATTAAAATTGATGATAAAAGTTATTAAATTGAACTGTGTGGCTTAGTTGGTAGCGGAACTTTAGAGCATTCTCCAATTCTTTGAGGTCTTGTGTTTAATTCACCAAAAGCTGTTTATGCATTATAGTTGCTTTTGTCTTTTTTTTTATTATTATTTTACCTATTTTCTCATTTTATCATCATAATATTTATTTTCATTTAAGTTTTTCCCCTCATTTCAGCTAGATTAATTTTTTAGTGTAAATTTTGACTGTACAACTACAAACACAATAACTTAATTAGTGTCTTTTGTGTCTTTTTTTACAGAATGCTTTGATATTAAATTATTTGTTTGTTTAAATAATTTAGATAATTATTGTTTATATATATGAAAATAAAGATTAGGTTTTTAATCTATTTAAACTTTTTTATACATTTGTTTCACACCTATGTGTGTATTGCAAATGTATATCTAATTATGATTGAGTTTTACTTTTAATTTTTTTAATCATGATAAAATAAAATAATATCGAGTATCGTGAGGGAGACATACTAGTTATTTGTTTAATTTATGCACGGGACTTAATTTGCGTTATAGCGATTCTCATACGTTATCTTCTGCCGTGCAAGTGTCACGTTTATTTGATCTTGTATTGTTTAATTATCACTATTAGATTAAATAAAAGTTATAAGCGTAGGGACTGAATTTTTCATTTCAAATATAATTGAAGTACATTAATTGTAATGGTCATTTTGCGTAGGCCCAAACAAGAATAACCCAATAATAGTGAGGTCGAACAATACGATCTCGAGTACAGAGACGGAGTTAGGGGGGTTGGTGGTGGCTGTCGCCCCCCAAATTTTTTGTGATTTTGTGATAGGCTATATAGGGAGGGTTAGCATGTAAACATACCCCTTGTGTATAAATTGTGGATCAATCATAGCCTCTCATTTGATTAGATTAATGGTTATTATTAATTAGGGAAGAAGTTATCAATATTGCTATTATTTAACTTGTAGATGCATATAAGGGTAAAAATGTACAATTATATTTATGTTATTCAATAGCACCATGCATGATTTACGCATACTCTTAAAGGAAACAAATTAAATAATCGGAATAGCAAAATGAATTCCATTCAGTAACGTCTAAGGAAGATTTCGAGTAGTTCATTATGATTAATTTATTTTGAAGGGGAGTATTGTTGCATTGGTTTATATTTGTTATGTTATTTTTATGGTTCTGAATGTTGTTATTCATGGGTGACAATGCTTTTAATTATGATAGCACCCAAAATAAGTAGTTATAATCACACCAAAATTATTTTTAAGCACCGATGTTTTATGATTTTTATTTTTGTATTTTTGAATGCTGGTATTAATGTGTGATAATGCTTTTGATTAGGATCTTAATCAAATTAATTATTTATGATTGCATAATAATTATTTATAACAACCTATTTGTGATACTTTTTTTTTTTGTAATTTTGGATGCTTGTTAATGGTGGGTGATACTATTTTTTATTATGATAACTTTCACGTTTGTTTCGTATTTAAAAAATACACTGATAATGAATATGTATGTGATTTTTGTGCAATGTTAATCGAAAATTTATTTAGTCAATTTAGTATGTCGTAGCGTGTTAATCTAACACCTGTGAACAATGTTATTTGTATAGTTTTAGATATCATTCTTTGGAACACTATTTTCCTATTGTGAGGTTTTTGGTTTGTTTGTTATTTAAAACTGAGTTTTTTTTTAAGATATATTGTTTTTCTAATTTTAGATGTTTACGTTGATACTTTGTAATGCTATTTTCTGTTGTTCGATTTTTTTTTTTTATGATAACATGTGTACTATATATTTTGATGCTATTTTTGCTATTTCTAATGCTTAACTTGAGAATTATGATGCTATTTTTCATATTTCAAACAAGGTTCATCCAATGGGAAGGAAATTCTGAAGTTGTTTTTTTTGTTGTTTGATTTTTTTTTTTTGTGATAACATATTTAATTTTTTCTAATTCTAGATGCTTACATTGATACTTTATAGTGCTATTTTTTGTAGTTCAAATTTGTGTGTGTGTGTGTGTGTGTGTGTGATAACTGATAACATGTGTACTATATATATGGATGTTATTTTTGCTATTTCTAATGCTTAAATTGAGAATTAAGATGCTATTTTTCCTATTTTGAACAAGTTTCATCTGATGGGAAAAGAAATTCTGAAGTTGATTTTTTGTTGTTAGAAATTGATTTTTTTTTTTGTGATAACATATATTATTTTTGTAATTTTAGATGTTTACATTGATTCTTTGTAGTGCTATTTTTCTGTTGTTCGAAATTATTATTATTTTTTTTTTGTGATAACATGTGTACTATATATTTGGATGCTATTTTTGCTATTTCTAATGCTTAAATTGAGAATTATGATGCTACTAATACATTAATATGTTGTTAAAAAAAATTCATTAAAATTACTCCAGAAAAAGCCTAACGAAAAATGGGAAAAATAAAAAAGAAATCAACAAAACTATAAGCATCATTGATTAAAAAACCAACACCAATAAAACAAAAGACAGCATTACCAGATCAATATCATAAAGCATCTCCTAATAATTAAGCTATTGATACATTAGTATTCTGCCAAAAAAATTATTAATATTCTCCTAAAAAAACATACAAGAAAGTGAATTCACGAGAAAAACCAACAAAACTACACACATCATCAATTTAAAAAGAAATTATAAAAAAATGATAGTGAACCTGGATTTTCTTGTGTTCTGTGTTTTGATATGGTGAATATGTCATTGAAGTATTTCTTCGTTGATGAACACAATATGATAGTTGAGTAAGAAAAAAATCGATATTCTTGAGTGAAAAAGGCATATAAATTGATTTCAAATCTCGAAACATGACTGATAAACATAAAAAAAAAAAAATCAATGAGCAAATTGATAGTGAGAATTGAAGAAAAGAAAATTCTAAAATATTGTTGATATATTGAAAATTAGAAGCAAATATTTGAGAATGGAAAAATTAGACAGTGAATGCAAAATGGATAAAACGAGATCCTAGAAAATAAGAATTTAATAAGATATTAATGAAATTATAATGACTAATATGACCTTTCTCCATAAAATAAATATGATATAATAATTAAAATAGATATAATCCTAGTCATACATCTATCAAATCTAATGGATGAAATCAGTCCACAATTTACACATCAGAGAAGTGTTTATAAAAGATCAATTCCCAGGCTATATATATATATAGGTTTTGGTTCAGGTGAGAAATATTTATTGGTGTGAGAAATGAGAAAATGTTTTTCTCTTTGTAATTTACTGCTTAATAGGTACAATTTTATTGCACAATTATTTTATCCCACGTGTGCAATGAAATTATAGCAATTAAGCAATAAATCATTTAAGCAATAAAATTCTGGCAATTAAGCAATAAAATACAATACGATAAGCATTGTTCTCATTTCTCACACGAAAATCTTTTCTCACCTGAACCCAACCCTATATATATATATATATATGATATAAATTTTTTTAATAAGTTTTATTTTGCCCCCTTAATAGTGTAGGTTAATTGGGCTAAAGCTCAAAATGAAAATAAATAGGCGAGGCGAATTCTCCATTTATCACTTAGATAATTAATTAAATGAAAAATTAGTTTATTTTATCTCATTTATGATTGATGATTTTTTAGCTAACTCAAATAAGTTACGAATTATTTTTCTTATGTTGAATCACTCATTGATGTGTTTGATGACATGAAGAAGCAACGTGAATAACTTAAAATGCAAAAATATAATAAGATTAGTGAACATTATTTTTTTATATTGCTTTAGTTATTTAATATTTATGATTTTTTTATTATTTTATGATAAACATGTGATATAATATAATGAATGTTCTATTTTTTTTTTTTTTTTGCAAAGTTAATTCTACTAGAACAATATTCTACTATGTACGAGAAACTTTGATAATTGACTGGTCTTGTTATAAGATGATTTATATTCGTATATTTTTGTCATTTGTTGAATTTTTTTAGCACAATATTCATATATCAAACATGAATTTTGAATAAAGAGATAAATCCTTTATAGCAATCAATCCTTTTTAGCACAATATTCATATAGAAACAATTAATTTCTTTATAGCAATCAATCCACTATTTTGTCCAGACAAATTCTTTGCTTAATGAAGACAATTAATTATTTTGTATATACATATTCATTGCTTTATAACGACTCATTTCCTTATGGTATTTTGTTGATTATCAAACATTAATTTTGAATAAAGAGATATAGTAATAGTAATAATAATTGAAGAAATCTTCAAGATTAAATTAAATAAAGAATATAGATTGAAGGAAAAAAATGAAGAATAGAAATTGAAACTTAAAAAAATAAAGTATTAAATAAAGTAAAAAAAATTCATATCACGTAAAATATGCAATAGCTAGATTTAAGGGAATTCATGAGAAAATTACTAACATAACCTTGCCTCCTAAAAAATTCTAAAAAACTTGCGGTAACGGTTAAATGAGTATTTAAGAGTAAAACAATCTAAGATCCAACCATCATTATTTATATATTCTCATTTTTCACACCAATAATTATTTCTCACCTAAACCAAAATCTATATATATATATATATATATATATATATATATATATATATATATATATATATATATTCAGTTTTCCTGGTTCCGTCCCTGCTCGAGAACGAGATTGTAGGCAAAGAAAAAATGTAAGATCGGAGAGATCTAAGATCAACAACCGACAGGAGAGAAGACTTGGTCAAAACACTAACAGTTGCAAGTAGAGGACTTGGTCAAAACCCTAAAAAAACAACTTGTAACAATTTCCAGAAAAAATGGGATCAATAGGTTGAACGTCTCCCTAGAAGAAGGCCAAAATATCAAGTGTGAATGTATGTTTGTAGCCAATTTTAATTTACAAAATTCTTTTCTAACCAAACATTGTAGAATAGTCTTTCCTAACCAAAATAAATTTTTATGACCATTATGCCCTTGATTGACTTTGAAGCTAATAGGGCACCTGTGAAGGTGTCCTATTTGCATTGATTGATTTTGAATTTAATAAAGCATTTGTAAAGATGTCCTATTTGTCTTTATTTGTTATTTCTTTGATTTATCCTAATTTTGCCACTTGTGTATGAAAATGGTATCAGAGTCTAGGTAATTTTATTTAGCAATAATAATTTATTTATTATTAAAAGTAATATCCTAACGGAGGAGACACCCAGAAAATATGGATCCGAACAATTGTTCGAGATGTTTTTATTTCAGAAGGTACCTTCAAATTTTGAAGGAACTGGAGGAAAGTCACCAGGAGAGACTAACCTACTGGAAAGCCCAATACGAAGAGAAATTCCTATCGGAGTCAAGTCTGGAGGAAATAGAGTAGTGTATTTCCCAAAGACAAGCTCAAATGAACTTGTTAATGGTGAATAATCTGCTACAATGTGACTTAATGAACCATCAACAAAGGGCACACCAAAACCACAGTTGATGGAACAAAGAAACTACAAGATAACTCCCAGATTTAAAGAGATCGTGGCAGACACATCTAAAATCTCGGAGGATTTACGAGAGATCCAGAAGACGGTACAAAATTATGAAAATCACACGTATGAAGTACCACAAGAAGTAAGGCAAATTTCTATAGAACAAGATGAAATTCTAACCATCTTGTTAGAACTTCAGAAGAAGATCCAGACACTAGAATTAAACCATACATGTTCTAGTAGAAGGAAACCCATCAACTTTGGTAAAGTGAATTTCACACCAAAGGCCAAATAAGAACCCAAGAAATCGAAGGACGAAAGGATTTGCCAATTGTTAAGACAAATCAAAGAATGACGTCCTCCGAAAGGATAGGATTGGAAGATCTACAAGAATTGGCATAGTCATTTGCCAATATGAAGATGGTAGATCTGAAGATGAATACAAGAGATGGGGCTTTAATTCCCCGAGGATACCATCAGGTACCCCCGGAACAACAAGTACCGTAGGTGCCACCAGCCCAACAGCAACATGAAGGAGGCCCAGCACAAGACGTTCTCATGAGAGCCCGCGAGGACTTTCATGTTAGAGATCAACACAGGAGAGAGAGGCCCAATATGAATAATCTTACAGGAACTAGGGTGAGGAAACAGATCCCTAAGTTCCGAGATACGCCTCTCGGGAAAACAAGCCTTGATCCCATACATCCGTATGGACTCATGCTCAATATCGATGATATTGACTTCAAGGACATCGATATGATTATTGATGATTGGTCATCATCGATGAGAATAGCAGCAGGAACGTTGGATCTAGAAAAGGAGGGATTCATCAAGCTGCTAGAGATGAGTTTGTTGAGTGTAGCCAAAATGTTATGGTCAAGAGTTGCACCAGCAGTCAAAGAAGAAACCTTGGAGCCAGCCTCATACACGGAGATCGTGGATAGAATGGCTTTCTGGTTTAAGCTCACCTTTTTGGGAGCAGACAATTTCAGAAGTGCAGATTCCGAAAAGGGGAAGAATTATTCTCAGGCTATTTTAAACCTGAGACTGAACAACATGGAGAAGGAGTCAATTGACCAATTCTTCAAGTTGTACCACATCTACCAATGGAATTCAGATGTGGAGGAAAGGGTCTGTGTAGAGATTTTCTTCACGAAGTTCCCGAGTCCCTGGAAGGAAATGTTCATTAAAGAATACATTCCAGGAGATCTTGACAATGTTGGGAGGAGAATGTCTTTTGTCAAACAAAAGCTAGCTGAATGGTGCGGACAGGCCATTCTACAAAAGAATTACAAGAGATTAAAGAGGATGAATAAATATTCCTCTCTTGACTGCACAGCCAATGATCTGCCGACCATCATTGGAGGAGAATCTCAAAGGTCACGGAAGAACAAGAAACATCGAGTTCATCCTTATGCCAAAGAAGAATTCTCAAGGAAAAGGAGCTGGAAACCGAGGAGCAGATGGACCAGGCAAAAGGCCAGATTTTACAAATCTGGACAAAGAAGGGGTCCTTCCAGAGATAGGACATCACAAAGTTCATCAAGTTGAACTCCCGCGAGGAAAACTTTCAGAAGAGCCCATACGAGGGCAAATGAAAGTTTTAAAGATTACAACTGCTGGACTTGCGGTGTAATACCCCAGATTTCCGAATAAGGTTCAGAGAATTGTTAATAATAATTAATTAATTAAAGAAGGAATTTAATTAAGGTTAGTTAAGGTTGGATGTCAGTCACGACTTTAGGAGTCAGTTTTCGTGAGAATCGTCTTTTCGAGAAATGTGATTTTAACTATTTTATGACCATCCGTGGTCTCGTTAGAAAGATTTTAACTCAAGGAGTATGCCGGTGTTTTCGAATTTTAATTCTGAAGTCATTTGAGTTCCCGGTGATGAAATAGTAACTTTTGCGTGCGTTCATGTTTTGAGAAATTTACGAAATCCTCCTCGTTGATCCGAGTCTTGTTCTGTCAGGCCCCTCTTATGGGAAATGACTCAAGGATTCCGTTGGCGTTCACAGATTGTCATTCTGAGGTCAATCGAACGCTCGGGAGCCGAATCTGTCAGTCTGAGTGAATAGTAAAAAATAATTCTAAAAAGGGAATCTTTGCTCGTCTTCCTTCTGACGAACCCGTCTTCTTCACGAATCAAGTTGGTTCACTAGTATTCGAGCCAACGAGTCTCCCGGTATTTTTAGATTTCGTGTCTGAAGTCGTTTGGACCTCGACATCGAATAAAGCAGCTTTTAACCAAATCCGGGGTAACTTTTGCAGCATTCCCGCACAGCAATGGCTTCCAAGGGAAGCCAAAGCTTTTCCTATATATAGGGGGCCACCCCTTTAGCTTTTCTTGCTCATTTTACTCTTTCCCTTCACTTCTAAATCGAGAGGTGAAAAGCTTTGAAAGCCGAGAAGGTTCTGTCGAAATAAAAAACGTTCTTCGTGAGTGTTCTTCAAGACGACGAGTGGAGTGGCGTGGAAGGGATGCGGTGAGGGAATGTGCTAGGGGTGCCGTTGAAATCGTAGCAGGCGGCTCTGCCGCCGTTGCGACTCGACGAGACGCCGAGCTAACCACATTCCTTCGACGCACCTGACCCCGTCCATTTGCGTTCGTCGGTCTCAATTCCATTTCTTTTTCGTCTTTAAATTTCCGCATTTACTTTCCGTTCTTTACGTTCTTCGCGTTCTTCATTATTTCTCATCTAGAGTTACATTTCGATTTTTGTTGAAATTCCAAGATAATAACTTGTGCGTTATATTTCTCATTCTAAATACCGTTATTGTTATTCTAAGAAGATTAACCTCGTTATTCCATTAAAAATCCGTTCAAGCCATATTTAACCATTCGGATGATTATTGTGTTTATGCCGTTATAATGCCAAAATTATTTTTAAGTTAAAGCATGTTGTTGCATGATAAATTCAAACACGTTGTTTTTATAAAAATCCGGGTTAATTGTTCTTCGTGTTCATCGAAGAAATCAACAAACGTGAAGAACAGTCGAAGAACCCAGTTGAAGATCGCCCAGGAGAGAGAGAAAATGGGTCCCGCGACCACGGGGGGTGCGCGGCCGTGCGACGCCTCCCTCGGCCCAGGACCCCGCGGGCGCGGAGGTTGCGCGGGCGCGCGGGGTGCCGCCGGCGCGCGACGCTTCCCCGCCCCCTGTGTTTTCCGACGCTCGTCCTTCCAAATTTTCGAGTTCTTCTTCGAGTCATGTTTCTCCGAGTAATCCTCAAGTTTAAATTAAAAAGATTTTCAAGCTTCTCCGATTTATTTTGAGAAAATCATTCAAGTTCTTTTCCGTCTAAAAATTTAGAAATCAAGTCGAGAAATTTCATAAATAAAATAAATCATTTTCGAACCCTTATTAAGTCAAAGTCGTGCTATCCATGTTAAGTCCTAGCTAAGGGAATATTAGTTGGGTGTTATTTAATATCATGTTATTAGAAATCTTCGAAGGAGGCTTCTAAGTCGACGATTCGACTCTTGTAGGAGGAATCGAGCCTCGAAGGAATTCTCAGGAAGATCACCAGCTCGTTGCCTCATCTTCCGTCCCGTAATCAAGGTGGGTAAATCTATACTCATCTAAAGTTTGAGCTAATAAGCTCTAGAAGCATGTTAGGGCAAAATGAGATATCCAATAAAGTATTTTTGCTCAGCCTGATTGATCTCTGTACAAGGAAAGGAAAGGAATAAGAAAAGTTATATGCATGATTATGTTGAATTGTTATTTGAGTTAGATAAAGTAAAGGAAGTAAGTATAAGTTAAGTGAGCTCTCAAGTATGTTTAGATATGCTAGAATTGTTTATTTACAATTTATGCTAGCATGAGGTGTTTAGAATTGCTTTATTTGCAATCAATGTTTATCCGCGTTCATTTTTCCTCGTATTTGAATGTTTATGCTTTGTTAAAGCTCGTATAGTTAAGGATTAAGGATTTGCCTCGTTAGGGTAGCTTTACCCCCCTTTGTAGGCCGAGATCATGCAGTAATAAGGTATTAGCATTAGACATAGTTCTAAGCTTGGTATTGCTAGCAAGAATAGGGAGAGAAGGAACTTAGCTTTTCACTTAAGCAGGATGTGAGCTCAGAATCATTAAGGGAGTCACTGCTGGGTTTTTCCCACGCAAACTCGTTCGTATATTTGAGGTAATCCCTCTACTATCCTATGGCATGCCTAAGAGTACAGTTGACGACAGGTTTGAGCCAATTTGGGCCCAAAAGAAAAGAAAAGGTTTTACGGATACGGAGAGGGCTTTTGCGTTTTGCTCTCCGTATACCGTTTGTATTGTTAGATATCTTGAAGTTATTAAAGCATTTTCGCTAAAACCCACTGAGTACATTAGTGCTCATGCCCCCTCTTTTCAAATGTTTTTCAGGTTGAGATGCTGAGGATGCTGGTGGCTGTGAATGTGGGTTGGCTGCCAAGACTATTTTGCTATTATCTAATATTTCCATGAAATCCCACTTTGTGATCCGCTACTCTGATACACTCCTTTCAATTCCGTTTAAGTCCTATTATGTTTAGCAAGACTCTATGAATAATCTCCCCAGAAACGACTTAATATCTATAAGATGCATATTATGTTTATCTCTGTTTGTGAGTATGACCTCCGTTCACTTGCAAAGAGGCCTAACAAGTTGGTATCTGATTAGTTAGCCGTACCATTCCGCTTAAGCATGTTTTCTTTTATTCCAAGTAAACCCGAGCATCACCATATAACTTCTAAAGGCATGTCTTGATTCTTAAATTTCTTGGTAAATCCTACAACTTTATTCGTTAATCCCTTATAACACCCCATCCCCACTCGTAAATCCCTATCTCGGGACCGGGCTGTTACACGCGGTGTAAGAGGACATATTTCGATAGATTGTCCAGAAAAGAGAGGAGTCAAAAGCTTCGAAGGTGCACCAGACATCGAGGAAGCGGTTTACTATCAAGACTTGGTACAAGTCTACCAATTCGAGGATATACCCTCAGATGAGAGTATATACGAAGAAGAAGAAGTATTTAGCAACGAAAGTATTGATGGGAGATCAGACTCTGAATCAGACTGGAGCTGAGGTTTTTCATTAAGAGCAAGTAGACAAAACTGGATATTCCAGTCAAACCACTATCTCACAAAGCATGATTGACAAAATCATGAACAAGAGCCTTAATATCCAAAGATATCAAGGCTTTTCAGCAGGACAGATTGATCAATTGCTCCGCAATTTTAGTCTGAAAAGCAGGAAGCACAATGTAATCTATAAGATTTCCAGAAGAGAGATGTCGCTTCCTATAGAGCTTACAGGGAATCAAGTTGAGTTACAACTGATTCCATACAGTGACGTTCAAGAAGAGTTGGGATGGATGAGGCCAGAGATAAGGGATACCATATCCTGGATCCACATCGGGGCTGTCCAGATAGTGCTCAATCCTGCACTACCCGCAGGTGTTGATACGCCCATTGATATTGCAATATGCAATAAGCGTATCAGAAATCACAGAGATTCCTTGTTAGGAACTATATCAGGAAATCTCTGTGCCAAGCAGATTATAGGGGTAATCTATCCAAAAATATCCTATAATATGAAAGATAGAGATTTCAGTCGAGCCCTGACACTGTACCAAGACTTCAAAAGAAAGGATATCAGCTACGAGGGAAATCGACCGTTTTCTTTAACATATCAGGTGTCTTATGCGCTTTCCAATTCACACCACACAGATTTATTTCTAGAAAAGCAGTTCATCGAGATACCGGATGTATTCTCAAAGGTGGCACAGACAATCCACCTAGACAGATCAGAAATGCCGCTACCAAGAGAGATAAATATTCGAGTAGGAGACAAACCATTGTTGAAATACAATGAGAGTCTCAAGTTGGAAGGCAAAAGACTATCATTCCAAGGAGATAGGATTGTGACAGAGCCATGGACTCAGTCCTCAAGAGGAAGCTTCCAAGGAGATCTCAGGCGACCAAGGCAAGTTAAAATAAAATTAAATGCCCAGAAGGTTGGAGAGAGATCGACACAAGATTTGACAGTACAAGATGGGAAAATAATTTTCCTTGCGACGTCCTGTACTGCTTACAGCAACTAGAAGTCGGCCACTATAAGGGAACCCTCGATATAGAGGCTATGACAATGGAAGTACGAGGAAGAGCCGGAAGAGAATCAGGAGTCCTAATCTTAGGACTTGACTTCTTAGAAAGGTTCAAGCCATGGGAGCTGAAGGAAGATGGGATGATGATCACCTTTAATGGAAAACAACTGGTGATTGTATGACTAGCCCATTCTCCATATACATCTCGGTAGGGATGTTATATGAGAAATATAAGGTTGAATACTTTGCAGCCTATATCGACTCAGGAGCAGGAATTTGTACTGCAAAAAGAGGAATCTTCCCAGAAGAATTGGAAGAAGATTTAAATCCAATTGCGGGAAGAGATTTCTCAAAAAGAGTCTTGCTCCTATCTGGGAATCGAGGTGGATGAATCAGGAATCATTCTGCAAAATCATATTGTAGAAAAGGTGCAGAAGTTCCCTGATGTTCTTAAAGAAAAGAAGCAACTGCAGAGTTTTCTGGGAGTTGTCAATTTTGCAGGAATCTTTATAAAAAATCTTGCAAAACACAGGAAGGTGTTCAGTAACCTTCTAAAGAAGGATACCCCGTTTGTATGGACAAACGAACATCAACAAGGAATCAGGAAGCTAAAGGAGATATGCGAAAATCTCCCAAAACTGGCTATACCACAAGATGAGGATGAATTGATCCTCTATACAGATGCAAGTGATCATTGGTGGGCAACTGTGCTTACAAAGATCACACCCAACGGAGAGGAGCCCTGTAGATATTGCAGTGGTCTCTTTTCAGATAGTGAGGCCATTCGATGGCATATCAATGAAAAGGAGTTCTTTGCAGTTCGGAAGGCATTTAAAAAATGGCCTCTGTTTCTCTTAGCAAAGAAGTTTACTCTAAAAGTTGATAACACACAAGTTAAAGCTTTCTTGAAAAATAAAATTGAATCTAAACCTGAGAAAGCTAGACTAATAAGATGGCAAGCTGAATGTCAATATTATTTATTTGACATTATTGTGATAAAATCTCATGAAAATATTCTTGCAGATTTCCTAACAAGAGATGGAAGCGATTGAGGTCGATGCCATCATGATTGCGCAGAGGCACTTCACTGAAAATATGGAGTTGCTTCAGCGTGAATGGAACGAGCTGGTTCTTCATGCTGAACAAGCAGGAAGAATGCAACAAGCAGACCAGAACAAGGTCAACGAGAGAATACGAGCATGTGTAAAGACTCAGGGGCAACTCTGGTCAGCTATGCATGAACCCCTCCTCCGGGCCATCAACTTGCCAATGATGAAAGGAGAGTTAGCAGTACCGACCTGTAAAACGGAAGTAGGGGATTCAAATACCCCTAACACGAGCTCTAAGCCGGTGATTTCTGTAATCATTTGTTTCATTTGTATTGTATTGATTGAAAAAAATTAAATGCAATGTCTATTGAGTTTCATTTGTTTAATTTGTCATTAAGAAAAACTATTGGTTATCCATTGCTTTTGAGTATAAAAGTTGATATCCAAAATTAGTCTTCAAATTACAAAGCACTTTGCTCAATATTAAAGTGCGAATGGGGCAACGTGCTAGGTGGATGACGACGACATTCTGGATTTATAAATTATATGCAAATCTATGAAAAAAATTGTAGAAATATGATTTTTTACGAAGGATTTTTTGTGGATGAAATAACTATTAATAGAAAGAGAATAATTTTGTGGAAGAACCGAAGAAGTGCGGCATTGATAAATTTAAGGTTTTATGCTTTCATTTTTTTATTTGAATAAATCGATTGTTTTTGTTCATATTGATAATTTTTATCATTGTATTTGGTGGATATGTATTTGTTGTGTTGGCTCAAATACAATAAAATCAATTTTGATGATATTTTTATATGTACTGGAGTTAGTTTTGCTAACTTTTTTATTTATTTCATACCGTTTGTTCAATAATTATTTACTCAATGCTATTAAGTTATTCATCAGTTTAAACAATGTTAGGTTTTTTATAATTTTGAGAAATTTATTATTTATATGTGCAAAATAAAATTTAATTTGTGCTCTTATCAAAATTTAATTTATTTGATCCGTTTGACATCCTTAAAATAGTGATTCTGTAGTTTTTTTTAGAAAGATTCTGTAGTTTTAAGTAAACAAGATATATATAATAACTATTTTACTATATTTTGTATAAAAATAGACTACTTACTATAGTGTACATATATATATATATATATATACACAAAAATCGATTTTGAATAATGAAATTTTACAGCTTTTTTAACTTTTTTAGATAATTTGATTATCACCACTATTTGACACTTATTGTAGTTTTATTAGGTAAGGTTAGGGATGCTAATGAATTGCCAAAAAAATAATTTTTTTTTTCTTTTTACAAAATAAAAAATCATTTTGTCGTTTGCAATCATAATTCATTTTTTTAATTAATTTAGTTCATGTTTTAGTGTTCTGAGTTAGCATCTGCAAAAATATAGCATTTTTGTCCATATTAATTAGATTTGTGGGAATATTAAAAGAATCTATAAAAAAAATTATAAAATCATGTGTATATATATGTGTGTGTGTGTTTGACGCCAAAGTTGTAGAAAATTTGTAATCTATAACCTTTTTCACACACTTAATGATTTTTCATATAATTTTCGGAGCACTTTTAAATGTTCAAGTAATTGATTTTACATGAAACTTGCAACTTCTTAGTAATATATATAATATAGTTAAACTGATATATAGCATTAGAAATGTGAATATTATTTTATATACTATTTTATTGAATCCGTTAAATATTTAAAAATATAATATTTTTTCACAAAATAAACAAATAATAACATAAAAATAAAGTATTACGGCCAAATATAAAGGACACATATTTATATTTGCATCAAAACAAAATAAAATGTAAATAATACGAAAAAATTGACAAAAAGTTAAAAAATTGCAATAATGATTTGTTGGGAAATAAAAAATTGTAACAATAAATACAATATACAGTACATTCCCCAATACCCAATAATAATTAGTTAATGGTTTAATTATATATTTACGGCCTTTTAAGAAAAAAAAACGGTCCACTTTTTAACTTTTAAAATGTGATTTAAATCATTTCTATGAAGTTAATGAATTATTTTATATAAAAATAACACTGAATAAAAATATATAACCCAATTCGAGATATAGTTAAACCACACACACACACACACACACACACACACATATATATATATATATATTGTAGATTCTTTACAATTATTATCAATACATCATTATATCATCCCAACTATTTATAAATGTATTGTTTTATTTCTCAATTAAATTTTCATTAATTATTTTAGCTCATTTTGTAATTTTTCACTAACAAATCTACGTCTTCTTAACACACAAAAATAAAAATTATGTTGAAGTTCCTTACATAATTTTTATGTACTTATAATCATTATTCATAACATGAAATTAAGACGTTAAAATTTTGTGGTGTTTAATTTCTGGTGTAAATCTCAAAATTCATTATTTAATGAATGTCACACATTTACCAAAGTTACAATTACATGAAATCACATAACAAAAATATAATGAAATTTAAATTTTTTAAAAAATATTATAAATGTGTGTGTATATATATAGTTTAAAAATGCAAATATAATATTGTATACATAAAGTATAAATATAATATTGTATATTATTATTATTATTATTATTATTATTATTATTATTATTATTATAAACATAGCATCGACTATTATTAAGCTTTAAATTTAAAAATGACTAAAATAATTTCCGTACATCGTACGGGAGAAATCTATATATATATAATAACACACTCTTGACAACACATTTTTTCCCGCCCATTACATAAGGGCATTTTAGTAATTTAATAATACACTAATTTAATAAGTTTAATTTATAAATGGTATCATGCAAATTATAATTAATGCCTCTATATTTAAGGGTTCTTATATTTTTCTTTAATTAATGAATATATATTAATTTAATTATATATCTTTATATAAATATATAATATAATATAATATAATGATGTTATATATATATATACTATAATGTAAGTTTTGATAATATATAATACAATATAATATACTATTACATAGTTATATTTGTATTGACTTCATATGCATATAATACATACTATATTACTCTCTATATAATAAGATTAAAATCATAATTGTCTTATGCATCATTCGTAATTAATTAATCCTTATAGACATAGAAGTATTTATTATTAATCTTTTTTTGAGAAAATAATATTTATTATTAATCTTACTAACACAATGATTCCATTAATTTTTAGTAATCATTCAATACATATATATAATTACGTAGAAAAATATTTATCATTACACCCCAAAGATTATTAATATTTAATTACTAATCATTCTATAATATTATATATATTAAGATTGTGCATATTAAAGAGATTACATATAAATTCGCTTAATTAGCTCTATTACAAATTAAGTAACGTAAATTTTATATACTAAGCTTTAATTAATTAAGCTTTAATTATGCTAAATATAAATTTATAATTTAATCACATTAATTATCAATTATTACATATATAGACGCAAGGTTCTATATAAATAAAATATTATCACTACTCTTCAAACTATCATTCCTCATATTTTTTTCATTTCTGATAAGTTTTATAGAGAAGTTATTTTCCTTCCAATATTTTCATGGATTGTTTGTTTAGTTATCCATCACTAATTATATATGTATTTCTGGGAGTTGTTTACTTCATCATTGTAGCTCCTTTTTTTTATTTTTTTGCTATGTTTCAAGATGTGCAACCCACTCAATATCAAATGACTTAGAAGATTCATCTTCTACGAGAGCTCGCATACGCAATAATGAAAATGTATATTTATTTGTACTTATGCTATGATCATGTTTTCATGATTGGGTGGTTAAATTAAATTATTTAAGCTTAATTTATGTTATTCATGAAATTGTTTTACACAGAGCGAAGATTTCTAATATATTTTTTTGTGTGTTTTTCTATATATATGATTTGCAAATATATTTGTATTGTAATTTTTATTTTTATTTTTGCACTATTTCATTATGTTAGTGGTGATTAGTTAGTAGATTTATTATTTATTCTTTTTTTTTATGAACAATGGATCATATCCATTCTATGTTTAATTATTGTGGTTATCTCCTAGGAAATGGAAGTGTCATTATTGTTGGTTCAAGTTCGATGATTATTATTATTATTATTATTATATTATTATTATTATTATCATCATCATCATCATCATCATCAACATCCTTAACATCCTTAACATCCCCATATAGGTAAATAATTAAGATTAAGAAGTGACACCTTTTGTTGTATTTTTGGTATCCTCTTTTGAGTTTTAGTATTTTTATTACTTTATATAACATTGTGTCTTTGTGCGTGCGTGTGGCTTATAATTTAGATGATTTGTTTTAAAAGAATTAGATCAGATTTTTAAATCCGCTAAATCTTCACATGTCTAAATCATATATTATTTTTTCTATTGTGTTAGATACATGATTATCCAAAAATGATAATTTCATACACTTAACGATTCAATCAATCTTTAATTGTCTTTATTTTATTTAGTGTAAAGAAAAATCTTATAATTATTTACTCTATGATCATAAGTTTAAAGTAAAAAGAATGTCCCTTAAAATAGTCCTTAAGTTTTTTTTAAAGTTGATTTTCTTTCATTTTCTAAATTTTATTTTTATTTTTTGTCCTAACTACACACAAATATCTTCCTAAGTGTATATTATTTTCATGATTTAAAAAAAAACCCTGCAAAATTTTAAAAAATAACATCTTATTATTTAAAAATATTTTCCGTGCATCGCACGGGAGAAATACTAGTACTAGTATATATGAAAGAAAGAACAATAACAGCCAAACATAATATTTGAAACTTGCAGATTGAAAGAAAAGTAGAGTGAATAAAACGCAAGCATGCACACACATTAATTCAATTCTCAATAGAAAGGTACAACATTAAGATCCACATGCAAATTCATGAAAATACAATTAAGCACCCCATTAAGTTGATACAAATGAAATTATACATTACAAAAACATGTCAAATATATATATAAATGTTGGTTTTAATTTGATAATTAGGGATATAATATATTAGGATGAAGGTGCCCTGTGAGGCACTCCTTTCCTACTGCGCTTTCGGGACGTCACCGGTTGCTCGACCTCTTCCTTCATCTCCGCTGCAAATAAATCAACAGCACTCCTTTCCGAATTCGATTGAACCTAAAAAAATAATTAAAAATAATAATAAAGGAGGAAAAATGAATAAGTACGTACTTTTATCACGAGTTAATTGCAAAAGAACAAACGATTTTATTTTTGTGCATGAATTTGCGACAAACTGAAAGTTCGGTATTATCTAATTAGTTGTCACAATTAATAAAGGTCAAGAGATTAATTTGGTGTTTTCTCTTTACAAATATTAGCCCGCGATATTGTAACATTTACTCTAGTCACTACAAAAATGACTTAGTACTAATAAAAAATAAATGTTACACAAAAAAATTGGAATAGGTCGATTAAATTAAATAATGTGGAAAAAAAAAATAAAGGGGGTAGTCTACCTTGCATGCAATAGAACAAAAACGAAATCGATCAGGATCAGTGAGCTTTCTCTTACAAACATGGCAAGCCCCATCGCCTTCGATGAGAGACCCAGACCCATTATGTGGTAGCGGAGTCAAAGATACAACCCACTTCTTGTTACATTTGTAAGGCTGCATATATACATACACATATATATATATATTTAATTTAATTTCAAGGATCGATCGATGTCACATATATAACATTAATATATATTATATATGTACCTGGATTTTTTGGCAGTGAATATGATTCTCCATCTCACTAAGAGGAACAACATTTTGGTAGACATGTCTGTAGATAGTAAGTATCTTGTGGTCGAAGTGAGGGCCACTTATGATACAAAACCTACAAATTGATGCATCACAACTTATGCAATATCGATTCAATTCATTCTTCTGCATTTCGTCATGCCTCATGCATTTCTCAAAAAATACTTTTCCTAAAAAGGAATCCACCCATTTTGGAAACTTCTCGCTCTCCTCCGTTACGCCCTCCGCCTATATATATATATCAAAAAAGCATTGTCATATATATCCCCTATTTATTTATATGCTCAAATTAATAACTAAATGATGTACACTTAATTAATCTGATTAAATATATACATATATATAAGAATGCAATCTCTTTTAATGTACACACACACACATATATATATATATATACTTGTACAAATAAACAGAATAATTAAACATATATAATGCACGTGCAGGCTCATTCGCTTGTCGTTGAATAAAACAAAATATACAACCAGAAGCTAATGGCAACAAAATGTTTATGGAAGACACTCTTGGATCAACAATCAATCATATCCAATGTTTTTCAAGGGTCTATAATTCTTCAAGGCACAAATTAACTGCTAAAATAAATTCATAAATCAATATTGAAATATATAATGTACTATGAAATTAAGATTTAATTTCTCCCATTCATATATTAATTAAACCATAGAACATGTGAATTAAATATCCACACACACACACAGATATATATATATATATATGTATATGTACCTGCTGCATAACTACTTCACTTGACGAGCTGCTCATCTTCTGAGAATTATGCCACCGAGTTTCACAGTAATTTTTATTTTATTTATTGAACTGATGAAATGTTGTTTAAGTAGAAGAGGCTATTTTATAGTTGGTGATTTGTTTGACAAGGTGAAATAACTCGTGAGAGAAGAAGTTAGTCAGAAAAAATTGTCTTATCTGTAATTAATGAGACGACTTCGTGAAAAATACAAAACAAAATAAATAGTAGAGGGAAATGATTTTCATCTTATTTTCAGGTTCATAACGATTTAATTATGTTTCATTTTGAAATTGATTTATTTCCATTTGTATATCTGATTGTGGACATTTGAATAATTTTTTAATAGAATTCAACAAGATTTTTCAAAATTTTGAATTATTATCAATATTAATCTTTGGCTGAATAGTCAAGTATTCAAAATATATGCTTCACAAGATGTAATATTTATTGAATATAATTTAAACTATTGGTGCCCTATTTTCACTCACAACATATACAACGCAGATTTTGCTACAAATTAAAGGAGATATAACATTTATTGAGACACCACAAAATGACTATCATTGATGCGCTGTCATAGTGTCATGTCCTGAGCCAAATATGGATAATCCAACAAATTATTTTCATCATATATAATCATTACTATTACCATTCTTAGATTTTGTATTTCTCTTTAAGGCTGTTGGATTTCGTTCATTAATATTGACATCACGAAAAGTCCACTAAACTTCATCATTTAGAGGAAGAAAAAATCGTAACAAGATGTTATTACCAAATGAATTATATTCATTGATATGATTATTAAGTCCATGTCTATTTAAAGAGTAAATACATCAAAATACTTCATCATCAGTGCATTTTGACAAAAATAATTCAATGTAAGTATTGGCAGGCCGGGAGCATATAGGTTTTTTTTTTTCATTGCGTCTTCGCCAACCGGCAGTGTTGTGAGGGTTGAAGTGCAAGAGTGGAGGCGTAACTAACAATTTGTTTTGGATCCGTCACTGCGCATTAGTATTTTACCAAAAATATCATACCATATTCATTTTAACAAATATATATTTTCAACCACGTCATTTTTTATTCGGAATGCAGTTTATCAATCTTTTCGTTTTTAATATCCACATCCTTATCTGGCGAGTCCATTAAGATTTCAATGCCCGAAAACTCGAAGAATATTTTTATTAAAAATTAATGAGATGATTTTTTGAGAAATATCAATAGAGTACGATGGGTTATTACACTACATATACTTTTGTTTTGATAATGCATATACATGTGTCTAATAGCCATAAAAATCGATATAAATATACAAATATGCAGAAATCTAACATTAATTGATGGATTCTAACAAATTTAGCATGAATAAGCCCGTAAAATAGTTTTTCCTATACTTTGTATAGCCAAACTTCTTCGTCTCGTAAACCTATTTAGAAAATATTGAGAATTTAAATAGAATCATAATGAATTATAAATAATTGGCCCATTAGCTCAGTTGGTTAGAGCGTCGTGCTAATAATGTGAAGGTCGTAGGTTCGAAATCTGCATGGGCCATTTTAATTCTTGTAATTTTTTGTATTTTTAATTTAATTAATTGGAATTCTTGTTTATTGGGTAGATTTATGATTGGGCTACTCTATCTCAGCCCACCAAATTCAGGAGCTAGGACAAGCCCAAGTCTCAACGTTTGTTAAACACGACCAAAATTTGTGTATTATATATTTTTAAATTGAAACTAACAACAAATAGTTTTCCACCCCGACCATAAATATTTCAATCTAATTAAAGTTTTTGGGTTAGGTTTTCAGTATTCATATAAAGTTTTGGTTTAGGTTTGTTGACTAATATTAATAATTTGTTTTTTCTTTCAGCATATGTAAAATATAATTAATAAAATAGGAAATATTAACACTCAATCTTCTCAAGGTTATCTATCAATATATGATTAACGGCGACGGGGTGGTCGACCCCCATTTCATCCAAAATAAAATTTTAAAAAAAATATGATTCCAAAAATCTAGCGATCTATCAGACATCGCTTGTGATCTCTTCTGATCTGATTGCAACCGTGACTTTCGCTAAGTGGATGAAGTCATGGAGACACACAGTCAATCTTTTCAAAGTTGTTTATCAATATATGATTACAAAAATTCAATATCATGTAGGATTGGAATTAACGAGGACCTTAAGTGGGGGTGGTCGACCCCCACTTCACCCAAAATAAAATATATGATTCCAAAAATCAAACGGTCAATCAGACATCGCTTATGACCTCTCCTGATCTGATTGCAACCATGACTTTGGCCAGTGGGATGGAGACACTTGTCTCCATTCTATTGGCCAATTAATTTTACTTAGATATATAAATAAAATTAATATATTTTTCATAGAATATAATAAAAATAAATAAAAAATTTACCAAAATTCATATTTTTTTCATTCTCTATAAATATAGATCAATTTTGTTATATTTCAAGACACTTTAAAATTATTTCTCATTTCTCTACATATTACATATTTTATTTTTTCTATCTATCCAAACAATAAATTTAACTCATTCATAAAAAGCATAATCCATGTCATTTGATCTCCACCATTCATTACAAAAGTAATAATAAATTTCACCCATTCGTCAAAAATGCAATCCGTGTCAATTTGATCTCTACCATTCGTCACAAAAGTAATAAATCTCAGTAATTCATCAAAATTAAAACAATTTGTCGGCCTGCTAACAGAGACAAGGAGAAAGCAAAAAAAAGGAAAGAAAAGCCATTATGTCACAACAATTAGTTAGATCACGCGTGAGAAGGAAGTGGAAGCAATTAACAAAATGAGAGATACTAGGTTGCAATCGACTATGCTAGCGCAAAAAATGAATATGCTCAACACTTTGTCAGGTAAAACACAACTTGTCTCCTCAAGAAGAATCTCTGAAAAATCATTTTATAGCACAATTATTCCCATGATGATCTAAGCTGAGATGGTTGTAATTTTATAAAATGTCATTTAATGAGTGTGATTTTATTTTATGTAATTTTAGGAAATGTCGTTTAGTTGGTGTGATTTTATTTTTTGTATTTTTAGGAAGTGTAGTTTAATTAGTGTGAAGCATGTTGTAATTTATCTTATTAATTTAGTTTATAATATTTTTGATATTGACTATTTCTTTCTATTTATTGCTCGATTTTTCTTTTTGGAATATTTTATTTTCATGTTATAATTATAATTTTTTATATTATTTTTTATTACAGGTAATATTTTAACCTTAAAGTAAAATAAAATAATTATATATAATGATGTGGTTGGGTGGTCATGTATAAAAACGTGTAAAATAGGTATGGTTGGGTGGTTATGGATAAAAATGTGTAAAATAAGTATGGTTGGATTTTATGAATATTGATGATGTGGAAAAGAGAGAAATTATGTAGATATTGAAGAAATTGGGTGATTGGGGTGGTGGTTATTATTTATAGTCTAAGAATCTTGATGAGGCGCAGATACAAATACTAACATAAAAATTATGTTAATGATGCCTTTTTAGGATATTGAACTTTATTAATTATATAATTGCATGGGCATTATTGGAATGGTGAGAAAGGGGAAGCGCTCTTGGTAAAATTATAGAAAGAAAAACCATTTGCAATCCAAAATGTGATACCTTTTGAACAAATATCATACAAAAACCTCTACACACCAATCTCCATCTCAATGAAAAGGGAATTATTGCATTTTGAGAATAAATGAAGAAGAAGAAGAAGAAGCTCCAAATACTTATATGAAACCTCAATCTCAAAAATTTATCTAATATAATAAAATGGAGTTCCATTTAAAATAATTTCCATTTCAAAAACATTACACCATCAATAATTATCATAAAAAAAACTATTCTCTTCATCTTCTCTCTCTCTTTCACACACACACACAACATATTTTTAATAATAGAATTTATTTATGCTATATTCTACAACATATTTTGTTATGTATATGAGATTCAAGTTTATTTGTATGAGTGAATAAATATGTGAGTTTTCACATATTAAAAAGTAATGGATAATGTTTTGTATATTTTATTTTGTGAAATAATTATCGGCATATGTGAAATAATTATCGGCATATATTAAATAATTTAATAAATTAATCAAGTAAATTATTTGATAAAACATCATCTGTAGCATGTTCTGTATACTTTATACGCAGACATAACATTTATAATATTTTTAAATTATAATGAATGTGAAATAGTTAATAATTGAATATTCTAATTAATTTTATAATCGAATCAAACATAGATTGATAATTATAACTTCAATAAATGCTACTGTAAATGTTGTATATAAACAAACACTATATATTTATAATATAATATTTGGATTGTAATAGTTTATTAATCATTTATGCAATTATTTGAAATATATTATATATACATATATAATTTTTTTTTGCAATTTGAAATATATTATATTATAATATAATATGTACGTGTATATATAGATGTGTGTGTGTATTTAAGTAATTATTTTTTATCGATTATATTGTCAACTTAATTCTTTTTAGATTTGCAATAATAATTATTTGACATATATAAAAGCGATATTAACTTATTAACTAAAATATTATACTCTCTCCGTCCCATTTATATAGTCCACTTTATCCTCGCACATAGATTAAAAATGGGAGAAAAGTTTATCTAGACAATTTAATTCTAAAATTAGGGTAGTTGGACAAGTTTTAAGGGTGTAGGAGTTATATGGGCAATCTGTACTATATTATGTACACTTTACTTAGAGCGGGTCCCAGAAATCTCCAATTTCAAAAAAAAATTCTGAAAAGGTGTACTTTCAACTCTAAAATCATTAAAGATTTTGAATCTTTGGAACTTATCATCTGCCTTATTTTACTATCGTTATTTTCGTTCACTTCTCCAACTTCCGTTACATCAATAACGAGAATTAAATGTATCTATCGAAAATTTAATTTTATGAATAACCAATCTTTATTAGGTTAACGTAACGAAAATTTAATATTACATGAACGAAAATTTAATTTTTGACACAACGAAAATGCAATTTAACAATAACGAAAATTTAATTTTAACCATAACGAAAGTTAAAGTTACCTATAACGAAAATTCTATTTTTTACATAACGAAATTTTAAAATTTACCAATAACGAAAATTTAATTTTATCAAGGACAAAATTTAAGTTCTAACATAACGAAAATTTAAGTTCTAACATAACGAAAATTTCATCTAACCATAACGAAAATTGTAATTGAAACATGTGACCATAAAAGCTGAATATTCCCCACTTTTTCCGAAAAAGAATAAAATATTTATTTGGAATATGATCTTTCTCGATATTACGTTCTTAATATATCTTTTGGAAGAAAATTTATCCAAACTCAAGTTCAGTTTGAAAAATAAAATCGTGGAATCAAATCCTCTTTATTATGGCCTTAAATATAGTAACTACCCTCTTTACTCTATCTCTCTCTCTCTCAATTACATATTTTTTTCTTCTCTTCTTCCTCTCCACCGTTGCTGTGTATTTTTTTCTCCAAGTTCTGTGAAAATAATAAACTGAGAGATTGATTCGTGTTGAAGAGGATGGAGGAAGAACGAGAGGGAGGACGTGAAGATGTACGCCCACCGTCGGGAGAGGTTAGACTCATATCCTTTTAAGCGTTCGTCGAGTTGTTTAATAAATCGTTATGCCAAATTTAATAAATCGTTATGCTTATCTGAAATCGTTATGGACTTATTTCAGTAATCGTTATGTATTTTTTTTTAATCGTTATGCTTAGTTGATGAAATCGTTATGGACTTATTTCATTAATGGTTATGTATTTTTTAATTAATCGTTATGTATTTTTTAATTAATTGTTATGTATTTTTTTTATTAATCGTTATGCTTATTACATGAAATCGTTATGGACTTTTTTCAATTAATCGTTATGGATTTTGTATTAATCGTTATGCATTTTTTTACTAATCGTTATGCTTATTACATGAAATCTTTATGGATTTTTTATTAATCGTTATGTATTTTTTTATTAATCGTTATGCTTATTTGATGAAATCGTTATGGACTTATTTCATTAATCGTTATGTTTTTTTTAATTAATCGTTATGTATTTTTTCAATTAATCGTTATGGATTTTCTTAATTAATCGTTATGTATTTTTTAATTAATCGTTATGTATTTTTTTTATTAATCGTTATGCTTATTACATGAAATCGTTATGGACTTTTTTCAATTAATCGTTATGGATTTTTTATTAATCGTTATGCATTTTTTTACTAATCGTTATGCTTATTACATGAAATCGTTATGGATTTTTTATTAATCGTTATGTATTTTTTTATTAATCGTTATGCTTATTTGATGAAATCGTTATGGACTTATTTCATTAATCGTTATGTTTTTTTTTAATTAATCGTTATGTATTTTTTCAATTAATCGTTATGGATTTTCTTAATTAATCGTTATAGATTTTTTTAATTAATCGATAACCAAATTTAAATAAATCGTTATGGCCTTTGACATTTAATTTAATTTAATTAAAAGTAATCATTAACGATAATCGTAGTCGAAATAATATTATTAGTAAGAAATAAAAATAACAAAAAAATATAATATAAATAATAATACTTTTTTAATAATAATAATAATAATAATAATATTATTATTATTATTATTAATAGTCTAAATAATACCATTAGTAAAAAAATATAATAAAAACAATTAATACAAATAGCTGGTTTATTTTTTAATAATAATAATACATGTAGCTACAAATTTAATTTAATAATTTAATAGCAGTCTAATTTTCTATTGTGAATATAAATAGTAATTATTATTTAATAAGAATAATAATAACAACAACAATTAATCTAATAATAATAATAATAATAATAGTAATAATAGTAATAATTGTTTAATACATATAGCTACAAATTTAATTTAATAATTTAATAAAAGTCTAATTTTCTATTGTGAATATTAGATTCAGTGGATTAGACGCCCTCTCCAGAGGCTGAAGCCGAATATTTTGATGTACATGAAGCTGGAGCTAATAGAGAATATTAGGGAGGTCTTAGAGCATTTTGGTGGTCAGGCTACGATCCAGATGTTTAGATCTGGATGTTTTGGACATTTTTTAGACTTTAGGGGAGGTAGTATAGCACGCAAGGCGATGCATGCTTTGATCTGTCGCGAGGTGCGTGTCGAGGATCCTGCACGTGAGGGTAGAGAGTGTTGGTTCTATGTCAATGGAACCACACTTCGCTTTGGGCCCTCAGAGTTCGCTCTGGTGTCAGGTTTACAGTTCGGCCCGTCGAACTTCGATCCGAATGCGGCTCATCCCATTCCGCCTAACGGCATCTTTTACCGATTATTTGAAGGGAAAAAGACGACTGTGACACAGATGTATGATAAGTTCACAGATAAGAGGCTACCCAATCACCCTCCAGACTACGTGAAGATTGCGAACATCTTGGTCGTGTATCGGATCTTATTTTGCATAGACCCCTCACGCGCGATCGATGGCTGGGTGTGGGCCTTGGTGGAAGATGCTGATGCTTGGAATTCTTTTCCATGGGGGGGCTACACATTTCAGATGCTGATGCACTTTATCAGTCTCATCCCTAGAGTTCGACGGGCTATGGGCGGAGAGAAGGATGGAGCGTATCATTGGTATGGACCTGTTTGGACCGTTCAGGTAATTAGTTAAATTTACGTTTTAAAAAACTTGATATTTTAATCAGAAGATATGACAATTTGCTTTACAGACATGGGCCTGTGAGGTTTTCCCCGAGCTTGGACGTCGGTTGGGCGTCGTTGGAGGCCAGTTGACCACACCTCGCTGCTTGAAGTGGTCATTTTCATCCCGGAGCTCTGATTTCTCTAGATTATTTGATGGACAGGTAATTTTTTTATATAAATAATTTAGAATATTAAATTTGTGTGTTAATATTGACATGGATGATACTATGATGCAGTTGGATATCCAACTGATGGTGCCATCAGCTGATGAGCTTCAGAGACCATACTTTCAGAGTTCGGAGGGAGATAGTGTACTGGGTGTGAGGTATGTCGCACCTCGAGGACCCTCCAAGAAGAAGTTACTCACCGACGTTGCTTGCCGTGTGATCCCGAGGACATGTACCAGGTCCTCTGACGTCGTGGGCCCATCACGGCCTCGTAGGAGTACCCGGACTACACAGCAGCAGGCTCCACAACAACATCGATTGATTGATGAGCCGGATGAGGGTGTTAGACCCTCAGAGCAGGGGGTGGGTCAGAGGATCTCGGATGAGGATGGTCTGTCAGATCATAGAGTGAGCCCTCCTCGAGCATCAAGAGCTAAGCGGCCTAGGAGGACTGAGGAAGAGAGGAGTAGAGAGCCCGAGATGAGGATGCCGGGGCAACGTCCGGGGGAGTCGTCTGATAGCTGGTTCAGTCGCTTTGTTGATGCCGTCGCTGTAGCTGTAGAAGACCGAGTGGTACGTCGTGTGGGACAGATGTTTGATACATTTTCTACGCGGATAGAGAACATCATTCAGGATCGACTGCGTAGATCGCCCACCCCCAGAGGGCCCACGCCTCCCCCAAGAGGGCCCACACCTCCCCCCAGGGGGACCACGCCCCCCAGAGGGCCCACGCCTCCCCCAAGAGGGCCCACACCTCCCCCCAGGGGGACCACGCCCCCCAAAGGGCCCACACCGTCCTCTCCCAGAGAGCCCACACCTCCCAGAGAGCCCACACTTCCCAGACAGGCCACGACCCTTCGTACGAGAGGGGGTAGAGCTAGAGGTAGATCGTCTGCTGGTCGGTCGTCTGCTGGTCGGTCGTCCGCTGGTCGGTCGTCCGCTGATCCGTCATCTGCAGGGATGTCGTCTGCTGGTCCATCGTCGGCTGGTCGAGCAGCTATCATTGACCTACTGGAGGCACAGGATCGGCGTCTGGTAGAGGCTGGATACTCGGATTTCAGACGGCAGGGCTATGGTGCTAGTGTCCAGATTCTGGCCAACCACTCAGTACTCCCCCAGGCATTTTTTGAGCGGGTGGAGGACTGTACAGAGCTTATTGACGCAGAGATTGTTGATCACTTCTTGCTTGAGGTGAAGCGACGACTACACAGAGCGCACAGGAGTGACGTTGTTATTTGTTCTCCATATTTATTTGTAAGTTCCAAATTCAGATTTTTATATTCAATTATCTTATCTGTCAGTTTAACTAATTTGTTTATATGTTTTTTCAGCTTGCCCTGCAAGCAGCATGGAGAGGGCTTCATCCTAAAGATCCTGAGTGTCGAGATGAGTATGGACCTGACAGATATTTGGAGTGGGAGCCTCTTGAAGCCTTACGGGATGTAGTCAAAGGTCAAGGTGGTATCTATGAGATTCCGTGGGCGAGAGCTCAATATGTAAGTGATCTTTCAATTACACTTATCATATTATTTATAATGATATGTTTTGACCTATCCGTTAAGTATTATTGTATATGTAGGCGATCATGATATGCAATGTTGGAGGTTCCCACTGGGTCACTGTCCGTATCTGCTTCGAGACTTGGAAGGTTGAGTTGTATGACTCATTATTGTTCCAGATGGATGATCCGGAGAACAAGGAGTTGTCATTGAAGCGTGATCGACAGTTGATACCACTCCTTCGTCTACTACCACGCCTTATGTCGGTATCTGGTTTTTGGGTTGGTCGGAGTAGGCCAGCTATAGCTTGCTATGCCATGACGCTGGACAAGTCTATCCAAGAGCAGTTTCTGCAGTTCGACAGTACTAGTTGTGGTGTTTATGCTATGATGTATGTGGATCGTTTGTTGTTTGGATCCCCTAGTCTTGACATCAGTCAAAATGATATTCAGATATACCGTCAGAATGTAGCTCGGAGGATCTATTCACTTAGTTATTCACGCCGACCGTCAGTTCGTTATTGACACTGGTTTCTATATATGTATTGTATTTGACATTTCTCATTTGTTATATTGAAATACATTTGTTGACACATGATTTTAAACTAATACAAACAAAGTGGGGTCGAATCAACAATCAAAGTCAGGATACAACACAATAATATAGACTTGATCAATCTAGGTCGGTAGTCTGCCTAGTCGGACACCTGGGACGGGTATGCGTCGTCTCACCACAAACACTACATTTCTTCTTTGCTCTCCTACGTACACTATCCGTAGGCACGTCCTCTGGAGGTGCATTTAAGTCCACACCACCAATTGGGATCTGGGCTGTGCACACTCTTCTGTTGTGACCAGGGCCATGACATCTAGTGCAAACCTGTCTTCGCGAGCTAGATGATGCCTCAACGCCTCCTCGAGCTCTTGACATCCGAGGACGACCAGCTTGTTTTTTAATCACTGGGGCAAGCACAATTGGTGAACCATAAGGTGGCGAAATCCACTCTTCAGAACTTGGTAAGCCCATGATCACTGAGTCGTACATGCTGACTACAGTCTCTGTCTTGTAGCACCTATCCACATAATCATATATGTGTCCACCAGAGAATCTATGTGTGAAAAAAAAACATAGTTAAAAATGATGATGGTTGAGCAAACACCTCAAGCATTGAGCAAATAGGCAATCTTCTTGCCCACAGTAGACGAGCATTGAGTGACTCAGCCGCATTAGATGTCATGAAGCTAAAACGCCGTGCGGGACACTGCGATCGGGACCAATGCTCTGGACCAATTCTACAAAGCTTCTGGTATGCCGGGTTGCTCACCAATTCCAATGCTGACATATGCCTCTGGAATACGTCTGTACGATAGGCATAAGCAGCCTCCTTAAACATGGCAATCACATGGGCACCGCGCTTCGCCATCTTGTTCTGTAAATGATAATAGCACAAACCGTGTGCCGCTCTTGGAAAAACGGATGCGACAGCATTCTTAATGCTCTGGTGCTGATCTGACACAATGAGGAGATCTTCAATCTCCCCCAGAGTGATATCCAACCGACTCAGGAACCACCTCCAAGAATCATCATTCTCGATCGGACCGAGACCGATTGCAATAGGTAATATTTGTTCATTCCCGTCCTTCGTCACAGCAGCAAACAGAATTCCCTTGTTCCTCCCCTTCAAGTGTGTCCCATCAATCACGACCACTGGTCGTGAACCCTCCTGAAAAGCTCTGATGCACGGTCCGAGTGCCAAAAACATATATTGGAACTGATTTTCAGGGGTCGTCAAAAATTCATACAATGTCCCGGGGTTCTGCAGCTGCACCGTGTGCAGAAACGCAGGTAATTGCGCATATGACTTATCATAGTCTCCATAAATCATCTCTATAGCAATGTTCCTCGAGCGCAAAGCGAAACTGTAATCGATTTGAATTCCGTACTCGCGTAAAAGCTCAGACATCATCTCTTTAGGCTTCAGAACAACCCCCTCATCCACCAGTTTGCGAGCAAAATGTTTTGCAATGACCCGGGCAGGCACCTGGCGTGGAGCAATGCGACTCATATCCATGTGGCAAGTGTGAGTGGAGTTGAACTTGTAGATTCTCCAAACAACTCCATCCACAACAGCACACAGCCTGAACGGGCACTCCCTGCCATGCTTGCACATGTAGACTAGTCGTGTCTTGTTCGATCGATACACGACATACTCCACTCGATTCTGCATGTGATAGAGTCCTACAGCTAGGGCCAAATCATCCTTCGTACGAAAAATAGCACCCTTGTAAAGTGTGTCCGTATGTGCTGCTGAAGGCTCACCCCAATCCAGTGGGCCAGCAATGTCCAGATTGGCAAGCGGAACAACCCAATTGCTCAAGGCCCTCTCAGGAACATCCTCAGACATAGTATTCGATGAGGCTGCTCCTCCCATCATACCCATCAATCGCCCCCTACCCCCTGTCGAACGAATCCAACCACAAAACTCCGTATACAATGATTCAAGCAAGGTCGATATGTCGTTCTCCTCTTCATCTTCATCAGTAGAGGGCATCTCTTCTTCTTCGTCGACTTCTTCTTCTTCCTCTCCTTCGTACGGGCCTGCATCGTCATCAACATTCTGCTCATCTCTAACCGGATCTCTATCTTCTGGCATGGTGTCAGGTATGACCCTTGAGCTGCTGCAGCCTCTTTGAACAACATACACAACCATCTCTGAGCTATGTTCGTGGAGCAAGTCAAGCAAATCTGCATCATCTTTCAGTCTTGTCTTGATCTGTCTGCCACTATTGGTGCTCGACATCCACGATAACTGATACTCGACAGATATGGGACTGGTCTCCAGTAACTCATGAATCTCTCTAATTAGTGACCTAAAACAGAAACCATCCGATGACATGATGATCTGCTCCTCTACACCATCTACGTATTGAGCTCTCTCCCATCGACCACTATGTCGTACAATAATACGATGTCTAACCATCTGTCATAACGAAAATATTCAAAAATAAGCATAACGAACCATAATGAAAATTTTAACAATAACGAAACTTAATTTTAAACATAACAAAAAATGAAAAATGAAATTTAACTATAACGAAACTTTCATTTTTAAAATAATGAAAATTTAATAAATATCATAACGAAATTTAAATTGAACAATAACGATAAATCTATTTAACCATAACGATATGCAAAAATAAGCCCTCACGAAAATTCAGTATATACATAACAATAATTAAATTTATACATAACAGAAAATTAAATTTATAAATAACTAAAAATAAATTTAAACATAACGAAAATTTAATTATAAAACAATCGTTATGAATAACAATCGTTATTATTATAAAACAATCGTTATTAATAACTTTCAATTATCGTTATTATAACTTTTAAACAATCGTTATTATTATTTTTAATTATACTTTATTATTACTTTTAATCAATCGTTATTTTTATTTTTAGTTATGGCTTTTTTTTAAATAATCGTTATTATATATAAATGATAATAACGATTGTTAAAAGAATAACGATAATTAAATTTATACATAACAGAAAATTAAATTTATACATAACGAAAAATAAATTTAAACATAACGAAAATTTAATTATAAAACAATCGTTATTAATAACTTTTAAACAATCGTTATTATTATAAAACAATCGTTATTAATAACTTTCAATTATCGTTATTATAACTTTTAAACAATTATTATTATTATTTTTAATTATACTTTATTATTACTTTTAATCAATCGTTATTTTTATTTTTAGTTATGACTTTTTTTAAATAATCGTTATTATATATAAACGATAATAACGATTGTTAAAAGAATAACGATAGATATTATGGCTTTTAATTTTCGATATGTTTTTCATAATAAACTTTCGTTATTACGGCTTTTAAATAATCGTTATCATGGCTTTTGTAAATGATAATAATATCGTTATTATGGCTTATAATTTTAATTATGGCTTTTTTAAACTTTCGTTATTCATATTTCAAGTATCATTATTATAAATTTTAAACAATCGTTATTATTATTTTAAATAATACATTATTATTACTTTTAATAAATCGTTATTTTTAATCAAACGTTATTTTTAATTTTAGTTATGGCTTTTTTTTTAAATAATCGTTATTATATATAAATGACAATAACGATTGTTAAAAAAATAACGACATATATTATGGCTCTTAATTTTCTGTATGTCTTTTTTACACTTTCGTTATTATGGATTTTACATAATCGTTATCATGGCTTTTGTAAATGATAATAATATCGTTATTATGGCTTTTAATTTTAGTTATGGATTTTTTAAACTTTCGTTATTATGGCTTTTCAATAATCGTTATCATGGCTTTTGTAAATGATAATAGTATCATTATTATGGCTTTTAAACTTAAAATCAACGTAGAAACGTAGAAACATAAAACCAGATAGCCTAAACTTAAAACAAATTCTACATTTCTTAAAGAAATAAACTCGAAACATACCTTTCAAAATTTAGGAACTTCTACTCGGCCCGTTCGTTGATGAAGACGACGTTGCTTCGTTCATAAATCTTCTGGATCAACCTCTCAATATATTTCTTCTCTTTTATTTGAGGGGAATCGATATTTTTTGTGTTTTATTGTTTTGGATGTTCCGCCCTGCCTTCAATATATGCATATTACGCTACCAACCTCTCTTACACAAAATTAAATGCATTAAATTTAATTTAATTTGGGTCAACTAATACCTACCTATGCAAATACATATTTATTCATTCTATCTACCTCATTTTGGTCGAAAAAGAAAGAGAGAATAATTGATTGATGTTCATTTAATGTTACGTGCATTAACGTTATTTTTTTTTAAAAAAAATCGTTATGCTTATTTTCATTTTCATAACGTTAGGATTCTTTTACGAAATTTTTTGGATACGTGCATTAACGAAAAATCGTTATGCTTATTTTCGTTTACATATTTTTGAACATTTTATTTTATCGTTATGATTCTTTTACGAAATATTTTCGATACGTGCATTATCGTTATTTTTTCAAAAAATTTTCATAAAAATTTCATTGTTTTAGAGTGTGGCACTTTCTAACCCTAACCCTAAAATTCATGAAATTGGATTTTTATATGTTAGGTGTGTGCATTTATTGGGTAGTTATTAAAAGTGTAAATAGTACACTTACACACAATGATTGGAATGTGGGGACATATGTGTCATAGGGGTATTGTAGACATTTACACTCCAAATTGCCCAAATAACTCCTATAGCCTTATATCTTGTTTTTTTTTCCCAATTACTATTTTGTTTTGCCTCTTTTTATATATACATATATAATTTTTTTTTGCAATTTGAAATATATTATATTATAATATAATATGTACGTGTATATATAGATGTGTGTGTGTATTTAAGTAATTATTTTTTATCGATTATATTGTCAACTTAATTCTTTTTAGATTTGCAATAATAATTATTTGACATATATAAAAGCGATATTAACTTATTAACTAAAATATTATACTCTCTCCGTCCCATTTATATAGTCCACTTTATCCTCGCACGTAGATTAAAAATATTCATGAAAACAAGATATTAAAGCTTAACTTCCATTATTACCCTTACTTAAAATTAATAACTCTAAAAAATTTAAATGGTTGAGTTTTAATTTCCAATACATAGCAAGGGTATATTTGTATATTATCATGATAATTAATATTATTTATAGTTATGAGACTATATAATTGGGACACCTCAAAATAGTAATAGAGACTATATAAATGGGACGGAGGAAGTATATAACACGCGAAGGTATAATATTTACATTTAAAATGTAATTATTAAATTTGAGGTTATAAATAATCCATGAATCGTACGCGCGAATATCTAGTTAGGTTTAGTTTATATTCCCAATACCAGTGTGAAACTTATAATATATTCATTTCAAAGAAGTTAGGCAAACACAAATTTTAACGTTAATAAAATAAAATAAAATAAATCATCGCATAGCGGCAGACATTGATAATATCGAATTCCGCCGCCGCGATATTTTTATTTTTTCAGTAGGATTCAGTAGCCGCCTGTTTTGGGAAAAAAAATCCGGTGATTGATTTCCCCTTCCGCAACGGCGCAACCCCCCGACCGTCTATAATAAGCCCCATTGAATCCATAACAAGATTCAATTTTTCCGTACCCCTCAATTCAAAAACAGAAAAAAAAGAAGCAATATTGCAGATGGGACTGTTTGATTTGGAGGAGCAGTTTTCATTCTATGGAGCTTACCACAGCAACCCCATAAACATAGCAGTGCATATGATCTTTGTGTGGCCAATCGTGTTCACAGCTCTGCTTCTTTTGAATTTCATCCCACCTTTCTTCAGTCAATCGCCGATTGAATTGTGGGATGAGAGTTTCTTGGTCATCAATTACGGCTTCTTGTTCACTGTGATTTATGCTCTGTATTATGTGAGTTTGGATAGAAAAGCTGGTTCTTTAGCTGCTTTCTTGTGTTTCTTGTGCTGGGCTGGAAGCAGCGCTCTCGGTCATCGCCTCGGCTTCTCTTTGTCTTGGAAGGTTTTTTTTTTCTCTCCAATTTTGTAACTATTGTTTCTTGGAATTCATTTATGTTGGGGTTATGGATTTTGTCTTTGGTATCTTATCTAATTTTATTATTCTGTTTTATTAGATTGTTCAATTGCTCTTAATTCTTGCTTGCTTTTGCTCTTTCATTGTTTGGAGTAAACGTTGTTAATTTTTGCTGGGCTTCTAAATATTTTTATAGCTTATTCATTGTTCGAGACCCATAGGTATCATTATTGACATAACAATATGAGGTATTTCACACAATTTTTGGAGTTCTTATCTTTAAGCCCAGTGCTTCATCTGCTTAAACAAAAGAGACTGCTTTTCCCCTATGCTTATCAAACAATCATATTTGGGTATGGACTACAAAAGAAGCTAAATGAGATTACTGATGGCTGATGCACGTATCTGATTATATGTTTATTGTTGACGTGACCAACACCTGTAACAAGATAAATCTAACAAAATTTCCTTTACCAATAATAGCATTTGTCCAACTGTGTCTATACGCTTCTGTATGCAGAGTTTTAAGCATGGTGCTGGACAAATATGATTTATAGTTACCCTTTTCTCGTTGTCATGTCACGGACCTTGTATGATGTACTCAGTTTGTTGACTTGACATTATTGCATTGTATTAACTATTAACATATTAGGGCTCTGCTAAAATATTGCCAGTTCATAGCAATGATGCAGGTAAAAAGTTGGGTAAAATGCATGTTAGGTCCCATGACTATCGGGGGGGCTACCGTTTTAGTCACATAACTAGGGGTGACAATTTTAGTTTAATTTTTTTTTAAATGGCACAATTTTAAAGTTTTATGATCAAAATAGCCACACCCCTTATCTACTGGACTAAAAATGCTAACTTTATAGTTTTAGGAATAAAATTGCATAGTTAGATATAAGTTCCTTCAAGAGTGTCATGTGCTACAAACATGTGTTTGATATTTTTAACACTACATACCAACTACTGTGCCTCCAGATGTGAAATCTTAAGAATGTTTTCTTGACCACATTACTGCGGTTGCTGGCTATAATATATTCAATAGGAAAAGAATAATTAGTGGTACGAACACAAACTGGCATGCTCTTTGACATGATCTTGATTGAAACTCTTTATTATGCTCATGTCTTGAAATATCTTTCATCAATGTTTGTATGTTTCTTTCATGAATTTTTGTTCGATTGCTGGAGATGTCCTATGATATTAATCTCTCTCTTCCTGCCCTCCCTCCCTCTTCTCTAGCTAAACTAAAGTGTTCCTATCTTTGTTCTTCTATAATATCAGCTTTGGTGGTTTCTGTTTTGAAAGGCTCGATAACTAATAATACGATGAATGCATCTTCTGGTGTACAGTGTACAATATAGCTATTATTTACATACGCTCTGCCTTGCCTTTTTTCTGCGATTTCTTTCCCTGATCTCTCTATTTTCTTTCTCAGCTGCTGCTGATACTTTAATTTTCAGTGTAATGTTCTCCTTGTGTGTATGCGCGAGCTATATAAGGTTTAGGAAATTTCAAGGTAAACACTGATTGAGAAACAAGAGATACTAAAATATATAAAAGTAGCTAAAGCAATGGCTCTTCATGTTCATGGTGTGCTGAGCCTATGTGAAGTGCTAGAATGGTTACATAGATGTGAAAATAAGATGAAAAATTCTGCACTTCTGGCAATTTTTATGCTAGGGACCATCAATCTGTCTTGTGCTGTGTGCATATCTGTCCCTTTCTTTCCGTGAACCTTGGATCGTGGAAACAAAAAGGATAGCTCAGCTAGCATATATGTGTCGATAAACTATAATATTGTCCTTCAATCTGGAAAGGCTCAATCTACTGCATCTTTATTGCTCAGATTCCTTTTTTTGGAAATTTAGTACATGTAATTAGTAAATGATTGGAGTTCAAAACATTAATGTAGGGAATTTATTTTTTCTTATGAATTTCACATCTGGAGGTCCAAATTACCTTTGAGGTTCATTCCATTTTCATGTTTGTTTTCACTGCTATGCTTAAAAGATTCAGAGATTTTTGGCTATGGTATGCTGATATGTGGGGATCGAGTTTCTTGCTGACTGTTACATCATTTCACCAGGTGGCTCTTGCATCTCAGCTACTTTGCTGGACTGGACAGTTCATTGGCCATGGTGTCTTTGAGGTGAGTTGAGATTAATCTTCGTCTGCATGCTGTTAACTCTACTCGATTCTCATTCCTGCTTATATGAATTCGATTTTGCAGAAGCGGGCACCTGCACTGTTGGACAACCTTGCTCAAGCATTCCTTATGGCACCATTCTTTGTTCTGTTGGAGGTAATATCAATCCTTTTTTTTTTTTTTTTGTTTGGATTCCAGAATATCACTAAACTACAAGACTTGTGGTAGTATATCGATCATCATTCTAATGATGAAATATCGTTGAATGCTTACAGGCATTGCAGTATGGCTTCGGCTATGAGCCTAACCCTGGCTTTTACGCCAGAGTGAAAGTCAAAGTCGATGCTGAAATCAAAGCTTGGAAGGACAAGAAAAGCAAGAAAATTTCTTAAGCTTATTTTAACAACTGCCCCAATCATATGTATATATCTCTATATTGTATCGTAACATTTTAATCTTACTCACTAAATATTAAAATAAAAGTATGTCTGTCAGGCATGCCCATATTTTATTTCATGTGTTGTATACTCCTACTGCTACCTTTGGCCTTTGGGAACATTTGAAGGATTATAAAATTATTGAAAAAGAAAGAGAGAGAACTTGAGTTACATGATTTCGATTTGATCATTTTGAAGCTCAAAGATTATGTTATGGCCTACGAGATAGCTAACTTGTTTTTAGTCTTTCTTCTCCCTATTTTGTAGAGATTTGATGAGATCTGTAAATGGGCTATGATTATATATATAGATATTGTATAAAGTTCGAATCTTGGTACCAAAAATGAAGGGAGGAAATGGAAGAAATTAAGGAAGATCAGAAAAAAAGAACGAGCGGAGAACTTTGAGATATTTCATTTCTTGTCGCATGCATGAATATACAAGATACTTATACTCTCTTAGACTACCCCCACATCAGTTACCTCATCCAACCCAAGCCTCCAACTTCCAACCCAACCTTCAAATAAAATATTAATTTTTTCCTTTTCTTCCAACCTACATAAAATATTTATCATTTTATTTTTTTAATAGGAATATGTTATTAAAATAATATTTTTCTCTTGCATTTAAAAAAATATTAATTAATTTATTATAATTCTATTAATATATGAAAATAGTTTTAATTAATTTCATTCTACGCTTTCCTACCGGCAGGAAAGCGTGGAAATATAGTTTTCAGCCTATGAGGTTTAATTCTATTTTTTAATAAGAACATGTTATTAAAATAATATTTTTCTCTTGCATTTAAAAAAATATTAATTAATTTTTTTAAAAAAATTTAATTCATAATTATAAAAAAATTACCCATACAATTATAAATTCATAATTTACTTCACAACAAAATAAAAATTATAAGAGTGAAAACATAATTAAATAAACTACAATGAGACACATGAAATTATAAATTACGAGTGCATAAAACGTAAATTACATATTCAATTAGTGCCGAATTTTTCCCATATGTGTAAATACATATCAATATTAGGCTCTATTTATAGATAATTTTTTTTATGATTTTTGATATAATTTTTTTTTTAATTTTTTATAATTATATAAAATATTTATAATTTACATTACACTATATATACATGTGACACCCAATTAGAGGGTGCTACATGTCAAGTCATGCAATGCATGACTCAAGGTCTGCCAGCCAACCTAAGTCATCCAAATTGGTGACTTTTGATTTATTTATTTTTTTATAAAAATTGTCTTCTTGTGGTGACCTTTGGGCAAAGGTCACCACTGTGGGTAGCCTTAGGGAATCAAGATCCTAATTGGAGTGAGAAAATCGCACATTCGCACATTCGGGTTGACTAGGTTGACTGAGATATTTCAGTCGATTCGATATTCTTTTTTGCACGGGGTCAACCGGAGTAAAAATGACTTGGTTGACCCACTTTTTTGTATTTTGCATTGGGCTGGGATGACCAAAGCTTTTTGGGTCGACCCAGTCCCTTTCTCGTTGGCTTTCGGATTTTCACGGGCTTTGATCATTTAATTCAATTCATAAGGATTTAATTAAGGGGTAATTCTATTCACAACTCCATTTTACTCTTTATAACCCCTAAATTAATTAAAATATAAATATATATTGTTTAGACCTTTTTGCCCCTACAACCCCCAACTAATTTAAAAATATAGTAAAATAGAATATAACCCCAACTAATTTAAAATAAAGTATAGCAAAATAAAATACAACCCCCACTATGTAAAATCTATAATAAAATAAAATAAAATTTAACCTCTATTTGATAGCCACCACTACTTTAAAAAATCTACCAACTTAAAATACAACCCTCGATTCATAGCCTACATGACAAAAGAGGATACAAATTTTAAGAATTAGAATCGCAAAGGCAAAATCATTCGGGGTGGGGGAAGGAAAGAAATAAAGAAGACGCGAGATCCAAAGGATAGAGGAATAGAGAAAATCTAAAATGTTTCTAACTATATGATATTATCTAAGAAACACAATAAAAAAACTTTCAGGAGACCGCAATTGATCCAGAGAAATTGAAACCAATCAAAATTGAGACATCACCATAAAGTACACCTCAATAATCAACTTCTTCACCTTGTATCAGGAACACTCGATAATTGAATGAAAAAAATTGATTATTACCTGCCACTTTATCACTGACTTCTTCTTTACAATCTTTATATTTATTACTTTCATTTTCTCCATCAAATTCTTCATCCTTTTTATGCTCTATCATACTCATGACTCGATCGTATATGATGAAAGAGGCTCTATAATTTGATTTTTTCTTTAAAGGAATATAACTGTCATTCTTTTTTTTTCTCTTTTCTTTTTTTTTGTTCTCTATTTTCTCTTTCTTTTTCTTCCGTTTGTTTTTCTTTTTTCTCTTGTCTATGGATTGTTTGATTTTTTTTTCTTTCCTTTTGTGTTTGATGCTCTTTTTTTTCTCGTATGGATTGTTTGATTTTATTTTTTATTTCCTTTGTATTATTTAAAGTAGGAGTTATATATTTGGGGGTTATATTTTAATTAGTTTGTTAATGTTTTAAGATAGTGGGGGTTGTGAGGATAAAAAAGTCTAAAAATTATATATTTATATTTTAATTAATTTAGGGGGAGTGTGAAGAGCAAATTAGGGGTTGTGAATAGAATCACCCTTAATTAAGTATTTAATTAAGCCCAAAAGCCTCTTTAGATCCTCCTTCAACTCTCCATGTGAATATTTGACTGTTTTGCTTTAATTATGCAATGAATTCACAACTATTACTGCAAAACTAGCAAACACATCAAAAACTGTAAATGATAACAATTAAAGCTATAAAATACACAACTTAACATTCTAAACATCATCAATTCATAATAAAAAATGTGTAAAATAGACAGCTGTCAAATGTCATACCATATGAGTTTGAAGTGGTAAGGAGGTATACCTGTCATTTCTTCGAGTATTTGGTTTTGTTGCTTATGTTCATATTGATGTTGCTGCTAGAAGTAAGCTGGATGGAAACTCTGTTAAAATGTACATTCGTAGGTTACGGTGATGATGAATTCAGTTATAGATTTTGGGATGACCAAAATCGGAAGATAATTCATAATCAAGATGTCATATTCAATGAACATGTTTTGTATGCACTAGATTCTAACACTGTTGAGGCTCAGGAGATTGAGTTAGATATCTCAAACTCAGGTGGGAGCAAACATGTTCAAGATGAACATGTGGTTGTTGAGGGAGAACACCGCAGTCAGTGATTCCACGACAGAGACCTATTAGAAAGCATAGTTCACCAGAAATGTATACGCTATCTAACTATTATCTTTTACTGTGACTAGCGGTGGTGAACCTGAATGCTATGTAGAAACTATTCAGGTAGAGAATGCAAGCAGGTGAAGGCTTGCAATGGATGATGAGATGGATTCTTTGAAGTTCAATGGAACTTGAGATCTAGTTGAGCTTCCAAAAAGAAAGAAGGTATTATACAAGAAGTGGGTCTACAGAATTAAGGAAGAAGCCGATAGAAGTAGGTGTTACAAGACAAGATTGGTTGTGAAAGGTTTTCACCTTTCAGCAGAGACACGGATAAGATTATACCAATATTTTTACTCATGTTGTAAAACTAACCACTATTCAATTAGTTTTGAGTATGGTTGCTGCAGAGAACTTGTTGTTGTAGCATATGAATGTAAAAACAACATTTCTTCATGGTGATTTGTTGGAAGACATATACATGAAGCAACCGAAAGGATACTTGTTAGAAGATAGAAACGAGCTTGTGTATAAATTGAAAAATAGCTTGTATGGGTTAAAACAAGCTCTGAAGCAGTGGTATATGAAGTTTGATGGGTTCATGTATGAGATTTCCTTTGTCAGTTGCAACGCTGACCTTTGTTGTTACTACGAGAGATTCGATGATAGCTACATCATCTTGTTGTTATATGTTGATGACTTGCTGTTTGTAGGCTCCAGTGCAAGAGAGATGAACAAGTTGAAGAAACAGTAGTCTGAACAGTTTGCCATGAAAGATCTTGGAGAGACAAAACAGATTTGGGGTATGCTTATTAATCAAGATAAAGTGGCAGGAAAGTTGTATCTTTCACAAGCAGATTACATTAAGAATGTCCTAAAGAGATTCAGTATGCATGGTGCTAAGATTGTGAGTGTCTCGTTGGGTAGCCAGTTCAAGCTATCCATGAAAGAGCCGCCTAGCAGTAAGGAAGAACATGTCCAAATGCAGAAAATTCCACATGCTTTAGTAATTGGTAGCGTCATGTATTCAATGTTGTGTACTAGACCGGATGTTACACATACGGTGGGAATAGTTAGTCGGTTTATGAGAAATTCGGATAAACAACATTGGAAAGCGGTGAAGTGGATCCTTAAGTACTTGAAAAGTACCACAACAAGTGTTTATGCTTTGAGGGAAAAAGCATTGAGTTGGCAAGTTATGTTGATGCAGATCTAGCATAAAGTGATCTTGATAGAATGAGGAATACCATTGACAAGTTCAAATCTCTCGTATTTTTTGTCTTTTCTCATTCTTTTGTTCTTTATTTTTTTCTCGTTTTGA